>JAPCWY010000011.1:14622500-17460000 GCA_028455895.1 Rhodomyrtus tomentosa
CACGGCATCTACTTCACTTGTTCCATAGTCTCAATGAATTGTCCTAGAGTCGTAAATCTCAACTGGTGGGACTTGTATAGTTATGGTCGTTAGGTGGGATATCTCTAATTCAGATTCGTTATCGAATTCATCTCTTGGTAGGTGAATTACCACTGGTTTCACCAAACAATCATATTCTTGGCTTAGGTTGTCAAACTTATTCAGTTTAATCACCACGGCTGTAGTAGTTTCAATCATTGCCTCTGTGTCGCTCCAATCCTCAAGGAAGTCTTCTTATCCCGTCTGGTGATAATTGTCCTCAAGGAAGTCTTCAAGTGTCTTCTAATTCTTTTGAATAGTTCAGTCAAGTTTCGTCATTTGGCCATTAATTTCTCCATCTTGATGTATTGCTTTGTGTCAAGCTTCGAAATTAATTTCTCCATTAATTTCGCCATTTGGCCATTCAGTCAAGCTTCGCCTAAGGTTGATCACACGTTATTAATTGAAATGACACATCATTTATCTCTATTGAGAGATCATTCGCTTGTTCTTCTATGCGCGGCAGATGTTCCGATATCACCAGATTGAGTGATGATTCAAGTTCGTTTGTTAAAGGTTAGATCACCGCCTCCTAGATTTCGCGTTGAACAGGATCATCCATACCTCCCCATCCATCGGGTATAATATCTTCCATCTTCTAGAAGAAGCTAGGAGGAGCAGAGTACTTTACTTTGAAGTTGTACCCGCCAGAATCCTCGCCCAGATTGTTTATGACTTCGCTTTTCTCTAGTGCTTCAGCTACAAATCTGCGATCAGCCTGGTTTCGCTTAATCGCTTGTAGTTTGTCTTCGTTAAGCTCTTCTTCTGGTTCAGTAATCAGCTCCACATCGCCTACTAGATTTTCACGTGGGACATTCCACGTATTTCCTCACTCGATTTCAACCACAAATTGGTTCCATTTTAAGTTCACTGAGGCTCTAATTCTTTCAAATTCTACATCAGCAATGCTTGACATTATCCTTAGGCTCATCATCTTGGCAATGCATAGCTTCTTTCTTTCAGCCAATGCTTCCCATTCTTTTAGATATGACGAGGCGATTGCTAGAATGTTGGTTAGCTTAGGCACATTTACCTTCAGCTTAAGGTGATTTTCTTCTTCGTCAGCAAATATTGCACCAACTGCTTGGTGATTAGGGAGTGGATTCTCGTGTACATTTGGAGCTACATTATCGATTCAGAATTTGATTGTCAACGAGAGCTTGAACCTTCAGCTTAAGGATGTAGCAATTATCTGCATTGTACCCTCTTTCACCCATATGATAGGTGCATGTTTGGCTCTTATCAAAACCATGATATTTCGTCGGATTTATTCTAGGAGATTCCTTTGCCACCAAGTATTGCTCTAGTAACATTGGGAGCAACTTGGAGAAGGATCTAGGAAATTGAGAGAATTGCTTTGGAGGTTGTCTCTTCCTAGGCTCTTGTCCCTTAGACACTGACCATGACGATCGCCCTCTTGCCTGATTAGAATTAGTGAACGCCTTGGGTTTATTGGAATTCAGCACAAAGACTATATCAACTCGAGCCTCCCTTTCTTTCCTCGAGGGATATTGCTTTCTTGTTGAAATTTCATGTGGCTTTCTTTCTCTCAAAGCCCACTCCAATCTCTCAACAACCTTCATCAAGTATGTAAATGTTTAACATCCTAAAGTGTTCAATCTATCAAAATACTCATATGGAAGTGCCTTCAGGAACGGGTTAACCAAATCCTCCTCTAGAATCGGCGGTTTCACTTGAGTTGCTATTGCACACCATCTTTGGGCGTATGTTCTGATTGTTTCGCTTCTCCCTTTCATCGTCCGCAACAGATCTTCCCTTGTCGGGGCCGTAGCCGTGTTAAACTTATACTGCTTGAGGAAATCTTCAGCAAGATCCCCCCATCCGTCGTAATCATCTAGGTCTAACTCAATAAACCAAGCTAAAACAGCGCTAGCCAGACTTTCTTGGAATATATTCATTAGAAGTGGAATATAATCAGAATAGTGTGCCATCTTGCGCAAGTAGTATTTGAGATGAGTACGTGGACAGCCTTTCCCGTCGTTTTTCTCACAAAGTCCGGCTCTTTGTAATTCTAAGGGGTCTCCACTTTAGCAAACGGTGATATTTTATCGAAACGAGCTAACTCATAACCCTAACGGCTCCATCATTCTTCAATCTTGGCTATTCTCTTGGTATTAGCTTCAGTTTTCTTAGCCTGTTTTCCTTTCTCGTCCTTCTCGAGGTTGATGACAATAGGAGGCATCTTCGATTGTGGTGGGACATTTGGCGCATTAACGTCCTCTACGACATGTTGGACACCTTCAGTGGTCCCTAGTATTGAAGATTGACCTGAGTCGTTCATGTTAGGCATCGCCATTTGTCTATCTTGAGAAGCTTCTAGCATAGCCTTAATTTCAGTCATCAGGGTAGTCATATTAGTTATCTGGGTTTCTAACACGCCCACTCGTGGAGTCAGTTCTTGTTGTTCCATCCTCGTCTTAAGTAGAGTACGAAAATGATGTCTTGGTAATTCCACGATTAGAAAATATATGTTTATTTGAAAATAACAAGAATCTCTTTAGAACAAATAAGGAAAGTATAGAATTCTTTTAATAGCATATTTTCTATTGATGGATGAGAAAAAGGACTACCTTATAAGCCTTAGTCTCATATGAGTAGTCCTTTCAATCATTTGCCAAGAGAATTCATGAAATTAAAGGAAGCACAATCTTCAGCGATAGTTTTGATGCATCGATAAAACATGCTTATGCTCATACACATGTGTTAAAAGTAACATTTAATACAAATGAGTATCCTAATGTCAAGAAAATATTATAATGTTCACACGTTTTACACTTGATAAAATATTTATCTAAGTCTAGGGCGCTTAAGGCCTAAGGCACCCTTATCGTCCCAGCAAAGATCAAATCTCTCATTCTGAGAATCCTCGTCTTCTGAATATGATAGGGATCCCATGTTTTCTGGTATATATAGCTCCACTCCAAGAACATTTAGCACAATGTACTCGGGTACATAAAATTCGACGAATCTGCGTCTGATCGCTTCAAAGCGTCGGATGTATTCTGTAGAAGCTCTGTGAGTATTCATTTTGGAGGTCATATCATCTTGCCATTCAACATATTCCGTTCGAGAGTCTTTCAAAGTGCATATGATGGACTCTACCTTAGCTTCTAATTGCTTTTCTTCACTCCTGGGAGGATCTCTTTTGGCACATCAAACAAGTAGACATCGGGTTATGACGATGAATGAACCTCTTGCAGTGTCCCATATTGTCGTATGACCCTCCTTGGATAATATGCGGTGGTGCTAGTAAATCCTAATAAGGGGATAGGATCTTCGTCATTGCGTGCAAGTCTGACTTTACCTAAAGTTGGTAATCTAAGCCGCCATCTGAGTTGTTCTAGCTTTAAAGCTATAAGAAATTCCATCCATTCTTTGAAGTTAAATTTAGGAATGCGTGTCTGGGTTTTGACAAAAGTTTTGAGAGGATGGACATCAGAACAAATCTCAGTAAAACTCATATGGATATGAAATTATTTTACATGAGATGTGAACCATATGTACATGAGACCATTAGAGGCTCTAAAAATTCATTTATTATTGTTTTTCAAAACGGTTGAGGAAAAGGAATGTTTCACTAGGATAAGGTTCGAGTAATCCCACCCATGACGGACTTGTTTGACTACTACGGTCATGATAGGATCAAAAGTTACAGGCGAGATTGGAAATATGACAAAGCTAAAGAACCCCAAGACAAAAGCTCTACCAGATTTAGTTCCTTTGTGAGTAGGGAGGTTGGGAAACCTTTCTAGAAAAAGGATAAGGAAATTCGCCCGGAATTACTTTTGGCGCCTGTTTTGATTTTATTGAAGTTTGTATCTAGGAACTCAGCTAGTTGAATCAAGGGCTCGAACCCTATAGGAGGTTGAACTAACAAGTGGGTAAACTCAACTCCAATGGCGACTCTATATTCCTCAAGGATAAGGGTAACTTCCAATCTCTCCACGCAGAAAGTCGCAGTGGTTGGATCACAATAGAATGCCGGGGCTTAGATAAAGGCAGGTGGACATTCAATCTTCAGCAAATCCAACAGATATCCTAGCCGTAATCTGGTGTACTTCTGGCTGGCTTCACCCATGCTATCCCACCAGGCTATGAGCTCAGCTCGAGGGATTTTGAACACTTAGATATCATTCTTTTCCATCAAGTTTAAAATATGCAAATGATTTTAAAAGATCAATCGCCAAATATTACTTTTAAACATGATTATGCAAATGTCATGAAATATGCATGGACTGATCTAATTGCATAATCCAGTTAATAAAATGAAAATTAGAATTCCTTTCAGGTATGAAGAACCTGACTCAAGGCCTAATTTGAATTTTAAAGAAATGAGTTATGCAATTAGTCAGAATCATTATAATGACTCAAGGAAATGACAATGTCACATTCCATAAGTCAATAGATCAACTGTGAACATAACATATGAAATTCCTTATTACAAAAAGGGTATGCTATAAGAGGTCGAGAGGGGTTTCATGAGGGCTGAAACACCAATCTAATTTATTCTAAAACAAAAAAGCTATAAAATGCCCATGGAATGTGGGATCTAAATTATCCCTCCCCAAAATCTAGTCTTCTTCAGGGTTATAGTCGATCAAGATTTTCTTTTTGATGGCATCTTTGTCTGGTCCCTCTTCAGGATACGGCTCAGCAATCAGGACTTCAACCCTAGTGGAGCGTTCCTCAGAATGCGAAGGATAATCTTCAGTAGGCTGGTTAAGATGCTTTAACTCTTCTGGTCATTCTCTGATCCATGGTATGATGACTTCAGGGGTCTTATTGAGTTTTACCTTTTTGAGTATGATTCGCCTTGGCTTTGTCTTGGTTGCAAGGCGTCTCTTTTTCCTCCAAAGAGAAATCATAGGTTGGTTCTCCCTGGCTTGACATTCCTCTCTTCGGCGGGCATAAGTTTCTCTAGCTAAGCTGTTGCGATACTGCCTTTTCACTTCTAAATAGTGCTTGAACATCTCGTCCGTTTGTCGTTTAAACCTAAGGTTATCGACATAGTAACTAGTCTGGCAATCTTCAGCATATCCCAGCGTACGTCCAGTCAACTCTCGACCATGTACAAGCCTATTAAAATGCAACCTTGTGTTCGGTCTAGGACGAGTGACTTTCCTTAAACACTTAAAGGCCACTAGTTCCGTCGAACTTTTACGAAATAGCGACATCATATCCCCTATCATCGTTATTTCAATCCATCACTAGAATGATTTTAGAATGTATGCAATGCATGTAGTTGCAAATAATATGCAATACATGAACATACTATGAAACATGGAGTAAGGAAATACATCGAAAGTAAATGCCTTACCAACAAAAACCTTAGGGAACATGAAATATTCCCTTGTAACCATGGGTGGTTTTAGGTATACCAACCTTCCATATACATGAGCATGAGACAAGTGGGAATATACCATAGAAATAAAATCGGATGATGAATCTTTGGCTCAAGCTCCCACGATCCAATTATGGCAGATTCCTCTCCAAGAGTACCCACTCAATAGAGCTAGATATCATCAATTTGAATCATGAGAGGGAACGAACACGAAAGTCTCTAGTGCCATCAAATACGAGATCCTTTTGTATCATTTTCCTATCTAAGGTAAACTTAGAGGTGGTTGTAGTCGGGGTTTGATCGCCAGTGTGTGAGATGTGTCGTGATCATCACAATACAATGTCATGCACAGCAGTTAGTATCAAACACCGCTTCAATATACACATAAAAATAAGCATACAATCCCAGCTACAACCTACAGGAAAGATGTCAACAAGACACTCCACCCCTTATTTCTCCAATCTGCAAAAACATCTAGCACAATGGTTAGGATACGTACCTTACCTTCGAGAGCATCTGCAGAAAATAGGGTTAGATAAACCAATCAACCTTTTAATCGGCTCAAGTCCTCTAAATTCTAAACTAGAGATTCTGATTTGGAATAGTCCTCAGTGGAGTCTCCAGTCTGCTGCAACCCCCCTCGAGCGCGTTGTCTCATGGCGAGCTAATAGGTCGTCCGCTCTTCTGGTCGAACGCAAGCCTCTCCCAAGACCCGTTACCCAAGTCGCAACGGCGGTATACGTGATCGACTTTCGATGTGGTCTAGTGACATGTAATGCGTGTACATACCAAGTAGTCGCCACCAATCGTTCTATGGAGGGTACAATTGGAAATCCTATAGAATAGTTAGGAGCATTCTATTCAATTCTATGAAAACTACAGAAACGAGGTTTGGGATTTTGTTACGTCAACTATCAAAGTTGACGCCCTTTCGACACATAAGTTGAATGATTTATCAAACTTAAAATTTCATGCAGATGAGTGAGGCATGAACCCTAACACTAGGAGTCCATGCAGATAGGAGTGACTACCCTAACACTCACAATCGGTAATAAAATTACGCAAATCAAGTATCCAAAACATGCGAATAAATCACATGAAAGCAACATGGCATCCCTAGTAAGGCCCTATTAGCGTAGAAAAATGTCAATCAAGGCTCAGAAGTATTTTTGATATGATTTACCCTTGAGGGGCAAAATCATAATTTTGAAGATTTTTTGGACCATTTGCCCAAGAAGAAAAAATTTATTATTTCAGATGAAATATGGAGTCAAAAGATGGTGAAAATAGCATTGGTTATCAAATCAATCTATTTCTTATTTTTCAGAAATTTTCATAATTTTTTTGGAATTTTTGGAGCGATTTACCCTTTGAGGGGTAAAATTGTAATTTCAGAAAGTGATGAGAAGTGAAAATCCCAAATAGAAGGATTGGTACACCTTCAGATCCAAATCCTAATTTTGAGCAATTTTCACTGCTCGATCGGAATAAGAAAGACGATTTACCTTTTGAGGGGTAAAATTGTCATTTTAGAAAATGAGACGAGATTCGAAGACCAAAACATAAGAATTGGTCACCTGACTGACCTTAATTCTTACCTTGATATTATCGACTTCTCTCGCTTACAAGGTAGAGGCGATTTACCCCTAAAGGATAATATCGTCAATTCTCGGATGAACGGATAAGAAATCCCACAAATATAATCGATCAGTTGTCTGTGGTCAACCCTTAATTTTTGGGAATTTCTAGAATGTCTAGGAATTTTTCACAAATTTCCTACATTTTTTTGGGATTTTCTAGCATTTTTTAGAATTTTCTCGAAATATTTCGATTTTTTATTTTTTTTAACAATCATTTTTGTATTTTTATTAATAAAAAATAATTCAGACCGGGTCGACACGACCCATTCGGGTCGAAACCTGGCCCAGACCCGGACCTATGCGACCTAGCTCCAAAACGATGTCGTTCTGCCATTTTTTTATTTTCTGATTAATCGGATTTAATCCGACGGTTCCTATTGAATCGCGTGGCTGCTCTTCGACCTTAGGATCGGTTGACTAAAACCTATGGCTCAGATCAAAAGCCGACTACTCCTCAGCCGTCAGATCTGATTACTTAGATCTACGATCGCGATTGAACGACTCGGCTAATCTTCGACTGTTTGATCAGATTTATTATTTTTTTTTTGAAAATTCGATTTTTATTAACAATTATAAAAATGATCGAACGATCACCAAGCCAAAACATGGCACAACCTAGACTGTTCGATCATCTAACATATTCAAACCGAACTCCAACGGCTCAGCTGACGTGGCTGCCATGTGACATGCCATGTCAACACATTTGATCGATTGACCGCCACGTCATCGTCTTCTTCCTCAAGCATTCTTCTTTTGCGACGGACGATCGAGAGACTCCGACGATGATCTAACGATGAAATCTCGTCGAAATTGAGCATGACCAACGTCAATCGACTAGTCTCAATGTTTCGCATCACATATTTCACAATCACATACTATTATTCTCGGAAAATAAGTTAATCAAGCTTTACACAGTTCAATTATGGCTATTCTAATTAAGCAACAGGGAGTATATTGGACTAATTACTTCACATGATTACTTCTAAATGAGTTCAGAAGACTTATCTATAGGTCAGATTGACCTGGTAAGGTCTAGGATAACCTAGATAAGTTTCGACTGAATCGACAATGGCGACGAGGTTTGAATGCGAGGTTTGACTCGATTTCAATACAATCAAAATATAGAGCTATGCTTAGTGACGTCTTAGAGATGTTTTGCACATATCAATTGCAAGAATCGAAATCGAAATGAAGATCCTCCATTAAAGGTCAGAAATGGAGCTCGAAGGTTGACTTACCGTTTTTCGAGATCACAGATGATGCGAGCTAATGCGATCGACTCTGTAAAACTCCAGCAAACTTCTCCAAGTGAAATTACGACTCGGTTTGGCTTGAATCACCATCACCGATCACCCATAGGCCGAACTCGAGCTCTCGACGATAGAGGTTGGAGAGCGAGTTCTCTCTCTCGATTCTGTTGTCCTCTAGAAACAAAATCAACCACTCCCCTGCTCTTGAAAGCCTCTAACAGTTATATACCGATTTTCAATTTTTTGGCGCTGGATGGTGGGAGCTAACGGACTCCAAATGGCACGTTGCCATGCGTGCCATTTGGTCTAAACGGCGCCAAAGACAGTGGCTAATTCCGTCAAGTCAGAATGGCTCTCCAGCGTGCACGAATGTATGTCCAATTTGGCCATTCCATGAAAGTTGACTTTCACGACCAGCGGGATGTTGACCATCCAATTCCGCCTTGCCCCGGCGACCATTGATGTCGCCACCGGTCATGATCGATGCGTCTCCTCCTGAAGATTAAAACCCCACCATATATTTGTTGATTGTGGTTGATTGAACCTTCAATTTGACCTTCAAAGCTCGGTCTGTCACTGTTCACCTGCGCATGTTCTTGAGGAAGAAGAGGACACTGTTTGGACTGTTCGACCAGTTTGACAGGGCGATCTGACCAATCAAAATCGGTTCTGATCCAATTTTCGAAATTAATAACAATTAAACTGGAAATTTTTGTAATTAAACCTCATAATCGAATTTAGCGGCCTGAATATTATCTAAAAATGTGATTTTGCCCAAAAGTTCATATCAATTATTATGAAACTCCTAAATTTTCACTTAATTGCAAATCGAAAAATTGTGCAATTGAGGGCTCAAACGGTCAAATTGAACCAAACCACCTATGTCAATTGACTTAGAATGATGAAATACATTGGGCAGTGGCTTTAATTGGCAAAGGTAGCTCTTGAATTGAAAGTAATTTCAATTATGCCCAAATTCAAGGATTAAATTGCAATAAAGTATGTAATTTTTCCCAATTCATGCAATTTGATAATTTGTGTAAATAATTCGACTAAATTACAATGAAAGACAATTAGATTGAATTTCAAGACCCTAAAAATTCTAAAATTATAAATTAAAAGACTCAATTGATATTTTTTTACCAAATTCAATCATACATGTAACAAAGGAACACATAAAATTAAACTTGAATTTGAAATTTTTATGAGGTAAAAAATAAAAGGTAATTAAAATAAAAATATTGACTATTTTTTCATATTTATTTGACCTCAAATGCTATTTTTCTTGAATTTTTTTTCTATTTTCCTATTTTTTGAAAATATTAAAAAATAAGAAAATTAAAGAAAATTATTTTTTATTCAATAATGGTTCCTTAGGCTTGGTCAAGGCTTCCAAAGTTGATTTTATAATTTTTCAACTTTTTCTGAATTTTTTATGAATTTTTAAAAAATAAACTAGAAAAGACTGATAAAAAAATCAGGTGTCAATATCGGGAAAGCTAGAGGTCCTATTTTCTGCAAACAAAGAATGAAGAAGAAGAAGAAGAAGAAATGAAAAATTATATATAAAAAAAATCACGTGTACATTAAAAAAGTCAAGAAAATTGCTTCTTCAGCGCCACGTTAGATTTTCAGCTGCCAAATTAGCAACTTACACTTAAATGAATGGTTTTTAAATTTTTTAGCATTCAAGTGAATGGTTTAAAAGTTGTAACACTTAAGTGAACGCCGTATAAAAGTTATGACACTTGTAGTGTATTTATCTCGATAAAAAGAAATAGACATCTTCATGAAGAAGATAAACAAAGTTCAGTTAATGCGAAATATCTATTTAATGTGGTTGACTAAAAGTAGAGTACTAGGATCATACGAAATATAGTACTTTACACAAAGAAAAGTCGTACACCTCAAATTTTCTATAGTTTCCATGACTGCACACACTTATTATTTAAACGAGTCCTCATTTTTCATGTCGAATGAATAATAGCAAAATCGATTAGGCAATAGCTATAATCACGTAAAAGATTTATTACAAAGACTTAAATTCATTTTAAATAATTACATACATATATTCAATAATTTCTTCTTTCTTAATTATGATATGTACATTGAAAGTACTAAAATTTATCATGAAAGTGCAATCGAGTCATAACTTTTAAAAATGCAATCGAGCCCTAAAACTTATCATCAAAGTGCAATTTGAGTCCGAAAACTCTTAAAAGGTATAATCAAGTCTTAAAACTTATCGTGAAAGTGCATTCTATCTCTAAAACTTTCAAAAAATACAACCCACAAAAGAACCTAACTTCACAAATTTGACAAGATTTGGGGCTTGATTTTGCTTTATGAATGTTTTAGAACTCAATTGCACTTTGTGACAAGTTTTAAGACTCAATTGCACTTCTTGAAAGTTTCCAAGGTTATCAATACACCTATCCCTTCTCATTCAAGACTCGCTCTTGTAAATGTTTTCAAGTATAATTTTTTTTTGTGGGAATGAATATCTTTGAGTATTTTACTAGTCAATTGGAACGGTAACACAACTCTAGAATCGGACGGCGAGCCAAAAAAAAAAACAAAAAGAGAGAAAAGAGAAGAAAAAAGGCAAAAAAAATATGAATACGAAAACGAAGTATGCAGGCAGGCTTCCAATTTCCATTCAATGCGTCAACTGACCCGCCAATATTAACTTTATTTTTGTTTATTTGAATTTCGTTTTCGCGGTGTCGCTTTCTCACGGCTTGAATTTTGTCAAGTTTGACCAGCAAATTTCTCTTACACGGCAAGTTGACTTGGACTGGAAACCTCCCCAACATCTCTCAAGAACAGACCACCCCCACACACCTCTCTATTTTTTCATCATTTTCCCCCCATTTTAATTGCCCAAGAAACCAAGGACTCGGTCTTGTTTTAGCTGCAGGAGTTAGGAAACCGCTGAATGTGAAATGGGTTCTTCTCACACAAGATGTAATTAAAAAAACCAGAGTGGCATGGAGTTGGAGATGGACCCGGAGATGAGTGGAAACTGAAAGAGGGAGGAGGGGTTCGAGTCAACGGTGAATTAAGCACGTAGAATAAGGGAAAGGAAGCAAGACCAGGGTGTAGAGAGAGAGAGAGAGAGAGAGAGATCAATTGATTGAAGAAGAAGACCTTGTTGCTCTGAGGAGGTTGCTGCTTTGCTCTTTCTCTGTCAGTTTGAGCTTTTCTGTTTTGCTTGAACCTGGATACAAGAAGGTTCGTTTCAGCTCGCAGTCTGCATAAGATCCCGAGGAGGAAGAAGAAGGAAGGGAGGGACGAATAGAAGAAGTAGGTTCAGATGGGGATTTGCTGGGGCTCTCCAGCTGAAAGCCCAACCTCTGTGACTCCTGATCATCTTACTTCAGGTGACCCACCGAAGACTACTGCGGCTAATCTTTTGTTGTCTGTGTGAATTTGATTGGTCTATCCAATTTTATCATCTTGGTTTCTTCTGCTTCACCCTATGATTTCAGGGTTTGTGCCTTCTCTCGGTTTTTCCTTAGTCAGAACATGTTCGTTTGCCCGTTTCAAGCGACTTATTTGCGCCAAAATCTGTTCAATTCTGCTGTGGTTGTGGTTCTTGCCCCTGTAGATTTCTTAAATGTCCTTCCTTAGCCAGCAGTTGGGCTGATTTGGTTGTCTTTAGTTGTCTCAATTCATAATCGCTGCCACTGCCCATTCTTGACTACTGATTATATTCGGTGTTCTTGCTTGGGCTTGTGTGCTTGTAGAGGTCATCTCCCAGACAACCAGCAACACCACATCCTCAGGAGGCAGCAATCTCTCTCGGAACAGCCGGTTCTCCGCCTCAAGCGGGGATGAGGCTTTTCCTAATGGGCAGATCTTGCTGCACCCGAATCTGAGGACCTACACTTTCCCAGAGTTGAAGGCGGCAACCAAGAATTTCAGAGCTGATATGGTGCTCGGTGAAGGAGGATTCGGCAAAGTGTACAAAGGATGGCTTGAAGAGAAGCCATCTTCGAGAAGCGGCAGCGGATCTGCGATCGCGGTGAAGAAATTGAACTCCGAAAGCCTGCAGGGTGTTGAGGAATGGCAGGTTAATCTTCAAAACTCAGAAAGACAATATGGAATCTTTATGTTCTATGATGCTTTAGATGCTATTTTTCCTGTTGTCTTTTGGGTTGTGCTTCTTTGTTGTTATCTTTTTGCATAGTTTTATTAATGTCAATTGGTCTCATTGCACGATTTTCATTGCTTCACATGCTTATTATAATATGGACCCGGTAGGTTGAATGTACCTTTAAATTCGCTGAAGTTGTTGACACACTTTTGGCCTTTTATCTCCAAAGAAAAAGCTGTTTCTGTACTAAAAAATTGCACTTCTTGATTGATTCCAGAACAAAATTAAGTGTGTTTCGCCGATACAACTCAATTCATTATCTTCACAAAATTCGGTTGCAGAATAAGATAAGATGTTTATGGCAAAGCGAGCTAATCGAACTAGTTCATCAAGTAAACAAGAAAAATTTCGTGGCCCTCGTGTATTTCTTACTCATAGGTGCAACTGGGATCTTTCCCTTCCCTTATAAGTTTTGATTGTTTTGTTGTGCAGGCTGAGATACATTTCTTAGGACGGCTTTCTCATCCGAACCTCGTGAAGTTATTGGGATACTGCTATGAAGAGAAAGAGCTGCTCCTTGTGTATGAATTCATGCGGAAGGGCAGCTTAGAGAACCACCTATTCGGAAGTAAGCGCCTTCTACAGTAGAAATCTTTCTAGTGCTAAAAAATCGCCTCAATGAGGACATTATCTTGTTTTGATAAACCACAAGTACTTTTCGGGCTTTTAGTTAACTATGAAAATGCATATTTGTAGGGGGCTCGGCTGTTCAGCCTCTTCCAATGGAAATAAGGATCAAAATCGCCCTCGGAGCAGCTCGAGGCCTTGCATTTCTGCATACATCGGACAAGAAAGTGATATACAGGGATTTCAAAGCCTCAAATATACTCCTTGACGGGGTAAGAGCAATGTCTTTTTTTTTTGGTAATGGGGTAAGAGCAATGTTAACTTGAACTAGATTCGAAAAATCCATCAGCGAGTAGTCAAATACTCCCTTGGCGATGCGTTGGCAATAAAGAACTTACCAATGACATATTTTATCAGACATGTTCTCACTTGACTAATTTTTCCTCCTTTTCAGTCCTATAATGCCAAGTTATCGGACTTTGGATTGGCGAAGTTGGGTCCTTCTGCTAGTCAATCTCATGTGACTACTCGTGTCATGGGAACATACGGGTATGCTGCGCCAGAGTATGTGGCCACAGGTAATTGATAAATTTGTGATCAAACGTATGCTTGACCATTGTCCGAGCAACGTGATCTTACCCTGTGTGGATTGATTAAATTGCAGGGCATCTGTATGTCAAGAGCGACGTGTATGGATTCGGCGTGGTATTGGCGGAGATACTCACGGGGTTGCGGGCACTCGATCTCAATCGCCCGAGTGGACGGCATAATCTCGTGGACTGGGTCAAGCCGTATTTAGCTGATAGGCGAAAGCTGAAGACCCTTGTGGACTCTAACCTGAAGGGAAAATACCCTGCGAAAACAGTATTCCAAGTGGCTCAGCTCGCCTTACGCTGCCTTGGCCCCGAGCCGAAATGCCGTCCATCAATGAAAGAAGTCGTGGAGACGCTAGAACGGCTCGAAGCTTCGAGCGAGAGAGCGATTGAGCCCAGGGCTTGTTCCTCTCATCCTATGGCTCATCGGCGCGGGCAAGAGCCCTTGCACCACCAGTCCCCTCTGCACCAGAGGCAAGAGAAGGGTCGAGCCAATCAAGATTCGCCTCTGTCAAGGTAAAACTACTATGAATCCAAGAATCATGACATGGATCGATGAGACTTTCTTCAACTCTATTCAAGTGATATGTTGGAGAGAATAGTGATTGTTTGATGCTGTGGAGATAGCTTTGTACCGGAATTTTCGCACGGGACGGTGTCGTCCCCATTCAGTAGTCCCTCGAAAAAGGCTTTGTTTGCCAATCGTTGTACCACTGTAGCGAGACTTCATTGGAGGCATGGAGGTTTTCCCTTCTGTCTCCTGGGAAAAAGGAGAGTCTGAGAGCTGCATCATTGTAATCCTATCCTAGTGGTGAAGTTGCGGTGGAAAAAATGTACATCCCTTTATTCCTTTTTAGTCGTCTCTCGTGTCCTAGAAGAGAATAAGTGAATGCTGCTCGTGTTGTTCCGAAGCCGAAGTAATACTCTTACATCTTTCCGTTGCCGCCGGCGAAAGCCGAACTGCTCCACCTGCGATTCTAATAACACGCGCAGGATTTGATGATCGCAGAAGTCGCTCTTCCACTGAGTGGTCGTCCCAAAATCAAGAAATTCGCCGTGTGGAGTATGATTCTATTCCACGGTGAATAGAACGAACGGGCGAGATCGAAGACGAACCCGACATTCCGAGGGGAGCATGATTTTTCTTGCCCCACGGAACCACTCGGAAGACTCTGGCTTGGGCATCATGATCCTTTTTCCACTCTGGTTGGAACCGAGGGGGATGCATCATGCATTTACTCAAGATGTTTCTGCCCTCCTCGTTCTGGGTCTGGCCCTTTTTTTCGAGAGCACTAAGGAAAGGTTGACACTTTTTTCAGCTTCTTTCTGAAAGTTTTGGAAGGGACAGACCCAGACCATTCATGACTTTCATGTCAATCCCCATTGCCTTTTCCTCATTGAGAAGACTATGCTCCATTTCGATGCTGGTCTCTGAACACGGTCGTGTCGTCCATGTGAGTTGGAGTCCCAGTAGATGTGCAACACTCGCACCGAGCGCCTCAATTTGAGTACGGATGAACATCGTTGAACGAGGGGAGTTCCACGTGCTGGGCTTATGTGATCCGAGTGTACTTAATTCACGCGCATGCCCTCATTGGTGATTTGGGATAAAAGCTTTGAGGGGTAACACACAGCATTCCTGCCGTCCAATTCAAAAATGGACGAAACTAATTGATTTACATCAATTTTTTAAAATTTGAAATTTTTCGTCAAAATTTTTTCACTCTTTTAAAGAAGTGATGTGGATCAATTCAGACCGTTTATTTTAAATTATATGGCTCAGATCCCATAATATTACCCATAATATTATGTTAGATGATTCATTTTCCTTTCTCCCGTGGTGAGAAAGTACGAGGCGCCTTGCGGAAAATTTACTTTTAAGTAATTGCCCCCATAATTTAGAATTTTTAAAAATTGCATGGACTTTGTTTGATATTTTCCCTTAAAAACAGTTCCTTAGTTAATTAGAAAAGCCAGAGGGTCCGTCCCCTTGTCAGCTAAGTCGCCTTTGCAAACAATTCCAAGAGAAAAGGAAAAATTACCAAAAACATCGTATACTTATTATAAATGTGTCAATTTAGTCCTAAAGTATTTTTCTTTTTCCTAATTGAATATCTTATTCTTTTTGCATTTATATCAACTGAGTCTATCTGATTATTTTTTGCCAGATATCGTTGATATAGATGCTGAGTATCTTACGTGGATGTGATCAGTGTTGACGTGGATAATTTTTAATAATATATTAATATTTATTTATTTAGTTTTCTTCCCTTACGTCTTCCTCCAGCCAATCGTTGGTCTTCAACGACTAGTTAGAGACGAGGGCAAGTCGGGCTCGCCCGGCCAACTGAGCGATCTTCGCCAGAGGTATGAGGTTAACTTTGGCTGAGGTCCGGTGATTAGCTAGAGAAAGAAGGAAAGAAAGGAAAAAAAAAGAGAGAAAAAAAGATATAAAAATTATAATATTATTATAAACTGTCCATATCGGTGCCAAACAAGTTGACGATGCCATGCAGGACAGTTGGCATCTATGTTAGTAATTTTCAATCAAAATTGATTGGATAGATTGAATTAGTAAAAAAATAGTTTAGAATTAAATTAGCACAATTTCTGACCCCAAAAAAAAATAGCACGATTGTAATAGTGTGGCGATTTGCTTTTCCCCCTCTCAAGGGTCAAGCAGGCTTAGAGGTATTGCCTATCAATCTAGGCGTGAACTCTCCCAAGTCCTACCTTGTATGAAGTTGCATTTCGTTTTCGTGTTTAACAACCTAGATAGTTACTAGGACTCGCCACTAACATATTTGGGTCGACTAGAAATCAATCAAGATATAGAATTATTGTATCGATTCATACATAACCAAAACATATCTGTTCGGGGATTTATTTACGTTAATTAGCTAATTAGCACCCACCTAATCAGTTAATGCTCTTAAGGTGATCATACCTTGTGCTTATCATTCAAAGCCTACCAGGTATCTAACTAGTGTTAAATGATCATGCATAATGATTTTCTTTCTTTTTCGTGCAATTACCTACTTAATTCTTACCTTAGCATCTAGGAAAGCAATTAATAGACAATTTTATCAAAATACAGAGCTGTAATAAAACACTAAATACGTAAAGCAGTTACCTACTGACTGGAAAGTGGACACGCAAACCAATCAATGTATGTTAGAATCCCAAATAATCGAATCGGGTACATGAACAGGGGTACAACAAATCGGACCGAAATGGACATCGATCATCCTGTGTTGCAAAACAAGAGCATAACAATATTCTTTAGGCTAAAAATGTAATAAAAAGAATTTCGAATTTTCCAAAATGTTCACATTTCTTCGTTTGGAATTTTCTGATTTTTCCAACATTTTTTTTCTCATTTATTTATTATTTTATTAATAAAATCGAAAGGGGGTTCGGGTCAACCTGGCCAGGGCTGGACCGAACCCAGGCCACCACGGTCTGGGTGCACACTCGATTGGGCTCTCGGCAGGAGCCCAATCCGCGGACCCAAAAATTTTAAAACAAATGAATTAGGCCCAAAAAAAGCGGGCCCAAATTCCTCCAAACCAAACAGGCCCAAAATTCCTACTAGCTAAACCCAGCCCACTACTCTCGTTTCTTTCCTCTAGACCAGCCCACGACCAACCAAAGAACAAGAAAAACCAAGCGTAACTCCCAGGTTTCACCCCGAGCCACCTAACATCTTTCTTCCTCCCGACGACCAACCCCGCCCCACACTTGCAGATTCAGTTGCCCTGTCGTCCAGACGACATGAACCATGGCCGGCCTCGCTTGGCCGCCGCACAGAGACCGTCGTTGGACCGCCACAGTGCCTCAGCTGAAACAACTCCAACGGCAACTTCAACCCACAACCGCCCACGTTCAATACGACCGCCGACCTGCTGGGCCGGCTTGCTTCCAGTCGTGCTCCCAGCCGGTGAACCAAACGAGAACAAAGAACGTGCCAGACAGCCGAACGGGGACAAAAAACTCACGAACACAAAATCTAAAACCCAACAAGACGAGGATCAGCTCCACGTCAAGGAAATCAGCTCCCGTAGGGCACTCTCATTTTAAGCCTTAAAGAAAAATAAATAAATTTATTTTAAACGGGATCAGCAGAATTAGGAGTCAGCAAATAGGTTTAAGATTTTCTTGGTAATTCTCTCCAAGACGTAATGATGACGCTTCCTTCTTGAAGTGCAATTTTGTCCCCGACCTCTTATATAATGTCTCATCGATGCTCCTCAAATGATCGAATTAATAAGAATTTATAGATTATCGATATGACTAATCCATTAAAGAATCGAACAATTTTCTTATTCAATATGCACGGCAAGTGCAAGAAAAAAAAATCCACATCAATGGCTTAAAAACCGGACTGACTGGCTCAGTAAGTTAAGACAGTGTACCAGTCCGGCTTCCGTTCCGGTTCACACTATCATGCCATTGGGGGTCCAAACCGGTCCATGGGCCAAACCGATTTGAATTTTACCGGTTGAGCCGGATAAGATCGGGTCTTTCAGAAATGCCATGGAAGGGGAAGTTGTGTTGCTAGAAAAGGCCAAGAGTTGAACCTCTGGCCCCTTGGAAGAAACACAATGCTCAACCGAGATACGCCCCAGTAAATGAAGTAATAAATACTTTCTTGAAGAGTACATGTTTCAAATCAGCATGCAACGAGAGTCAATATAAGGAAAAATTGTATTAAAAATCCTAAATCTATTGTATGGTGACCAAACTACTCTTAACTTTTTAATATGGCCAATTGAATCATAAACCTTTTAGCAATTTTTTTTTAATGTAGCCCATTCGATCAGTTTAGGTCGGATATCGCCGATGTGGCAATCTAGTCAGTGCTGGCAGTCCTTCATGGCACTAACACCAACATGAATGATTTTTAATGTTTTCTGAATTTTCTTTTCTTTCTTTTTTTTCCTATTCCACTGGTCATCTCCTTCCTTCGCCGACCGCCAGGTCCCGGCGAAGAAGACAACAATAGAATAGGGAGAAAGAAAGAAAAGGTTCATGAAAAACTTGAAAAGAAAATGCAAAAAATCTAAGGCTGTGTTGGGTCACCAGGATTTTTAGTCTGAATAGGATTGGATTAGATAGGATAGGATAGGATATGAAATTCAAGGATTTTGCTATTTCCTATTCTGTGTTTGGTGAATCGCAGTAATAGAGCTGGATATGTTCATATCATATCATATTTATTGTTTGATATATACGATATATCGATGTAAAATGAATTTGAAAAAGCACAAGTAAGAATCTCTTGTAATTTACTGCTGAATCTAGTAAAAAAAAGAAAATATAAATATTCAACTTTTGCAGAAAAGTTTTGCTTTTCTCACGACATTTGTTAAATCTCAACATGAACCACAAAGTTATGGAAGAGAACGATGTTTCTGTTTTTCTTAGATTTTTTATGTGAGTCAGAAAGCTAAAAAAGAGAATAAGTTTCAATTATCTCACTATTTTCGTAAAGTTTTATAATAAACTAAAAAACTAAAAAATTACAAAGCAATCATGAAACTTCCACATGAATTAGAGATAGAGAATACGGAGATGGAGATGCTAATTTTTTTAAAAATTTCATTACTCCTTCTCTTCGAGAATTATAAAAATCATTTTCAAGTTTGAATATATTCACTTAAAATATAGTTTCTTCTACTTCATTTTTTACTTATTTTTAATTATAAATCTCTTTTTATCATTATTTTAACTCCCTTCCATCATTTCTTATTAAAATTTTTCATTAAATTACAAACTATACTATTATACTTAAAATAAGTAATGATATAGATACTAAGTTTATATGTGTGTGTATACGTATACAAACTATATATTATAAAGAAGAAAGAAATCAAATGATAAACATGATTTATAAAAAATAAAAATGAAAATTATTTTTTATTTTGATTTTTCTTTCTAACATTAGAATTTAAATTTATTTAAAAATAATTAGTATTTTAATTTTATTATATAAGAATTTTATTATTCAAAAAAATAGTTTTTATACCAGCCATAAACAAAAGAAATCATATCCACCTTTATCTCACCTCCCCCGGGATAATTATATTCAGGGTATATCTTCATTTTATATTGCTATATACTATCCTGAATAGGAACCAAACACAGGATATGATCAATTTTATCCTATCCTGACTGTCAAATGTAACCTTAGAGGACAACGCTGGCCGTGCCACATATAATGGATGGCTCTGACAAAACCGTCATGTTAGTGGTTTCCAGTCTTAATTAGTTGGATGCACTATATTTGAAAACTGTGAAAAAGTTTAATATTAAATTGGCTACATTGCAAAGTCTAGGATTGAATTGGCTACCATACAATATGTTTATAATTTTTTCAACAAATCTCCCGTCGATACTGTGAACTCCAACTAATCCAGCGGCGACTACCTATACAACTCTGCATCATTGATAGTTAAATGATGCACTATAAAACATATGATGCGGTCAAAGAACTCGTCATTTTTCAGGTTTCTCCGTCCTCGGTGCCGTCGCCACCCCATATTGTATCAGAGAGGGCTTTCTCTCTCTCCCTCCCTCCCTCCTCCCCCCTCCCCCCGGGCTCCTTCTCTGTCCCCTCTCCTTCTGTTCTAGTTTGTTCCCACCCTCCTCCCCTCATCTGCTCTCCCTCTCTCTCCCAAGCCCCTCTTGAAACCGTGGAATCTTCCCTGAAGAGATCTAGCCATATTATTTCCTTGCCCGAAACCTGAAGCAACAAAAAGGCCAAACAACGAAAAATCGCATCCGTGGTGGTTGCTGAGTTTTTATGGAGCGGTGGCGGGCGGTTTTCCGGTGGGCGTTTGACGGTGTGCATTGATAGTTAAATGATGCACGATAAAACATATGACAAATCGCCCAATTTTCTGGCTACATGGCTAAGCCTCATACCAGTCGCCTATGCAATATGACCGCTGGTATTGTTTTTAAAACATTGCTTTACACTGCTGTTGTCATATGTAATGTAGAAAAATAAAGGGTAAATACAACAACAAAAATCCTAAACTATGCCACCGTGTCACATTTAACTTGAACTTTTTTTTTTTGGTGACGTCAAAAACCCCAAACTATACTCGTCGTGAAACATTTACCCTAAAGCTTTTATCGTGATATTAAAAATCATGAACTTGTAATATTTTGACATATTAATCTTTCAGTTAAAAGTATCAGTTAAAAATGTAATCTCAATCCAAGGTGGCGCTGAAGAAGGAAAATCTGAAGTAACTATTCATCGTCTTCAACCTTCGAGTTCCTCAGGCACTGGTCCGTCCCCTACCCACTTCCGTTTGGAGACACCGCAAGAGCGAGATGCAGCCGGTGCGATGGTTCCCCCCGCATTTTCCAAAATCATTTTCGATTGTTGATTTGTTGTTTTATGTGCCTGTGAACGACGATCTCGTTTGGGACAACGAGGCCGTATTCCTCGAGCCCTGCGTTGATCGCATCGCCAATCCTGTTGGCAAGGTCGGGGTTTGTTTGTTCTGCGGGTCGGACAATGACCTCGGATTTTTTTTTTCCTTTTTATTATTTTTCTGATGTGGCGCTTGGGTGGCGCCACAACAGCACCACCTTGGATTACTTTATATTTTTAACTGGAAGTTAAATGTGTCACAATATCACAAGTCTAGAGTTTTTAGTGTCACAATGAAAAGCTTAAGGTAAATGTGTCACAACGAATATAGTTTCGAATTTTTGACGTCACAAAAGAAAAATTCAGGATAAATATGTTACAATGAACATAATTTAAGATTTCTAGAGGAATGCATGTTAGACCACGTGATGAAAATTTCCGATGAGAGTTCCGACGGAAATCACCGATAAAGGCACGTTGATATATGGTTATTGAATATATATATATATATATATATATATATATATATATATATATATATTAGTAGTTTCATGATATTTTCGTCACTTACATAACTAATATATGACCTTAAGCAAAGAATTTTCCGAGTGGGCAAAATAGCAATAAGATAAAAACTCCCCGAGGGCAAACTGAAAATTTCCCGGAGCGTCGCGCTCGCGCGCTTCATATAAAGCTCCAACAGTCATCAAAACGCGAATTTTGGTGGGAAACAGTACCGTTTTCCCGGTAACAGTGTCGTCCTCGAATTCAATCGATGATCCCTGCCATGCCCGTCGTCTCGGTAACACCATTGCTCGACGCTTCGTTCCCTTTGTTCTATATCCATTGTTGATCCTCGGACATGGTGCTCGTTTCGTGTTTCCTTGTCTGAGACACCCGGATGATGTGGAGACACCTTTGTTGTGGAGCTCAGGAATTTCTGACTTTTGTTGAATCAACTTATGGCGCAGCCCGAAATTCCTTAGCATGCAGCTGAAATTCTGAAGCAACGTTCGGGTCATGGATCCATGTCTACATATTGGATAATGGAGGCAACATTCCTAGGATAATTAGTAGGAATCACGCGGATTGCTCCACAGGAAAAAAAAAAATGAAACAGTGCACGATCTACGGATTACATGAACCAGCTGGTACGTTGAAAGCAACTTGTAGACTTGGAGTAGTTATCTAACGTTCTCGGGTACAGTTAGCTCGTCTCGCTTTAACCATCTGCTCCAAATCATTCTTCCCTGAGAAATTGTTTAACATCTGCACGCCACAGATGAATAAAAATAGCTATGTCTAATCTTCAGTCAAAACTGGAAGGTCGGAATGGCGCGAATGTCGTGTCTGTTGTTCTTTCAAAGCATATGATGTTGACAGCGGAATGCTTCAGTGCCAGAGACTACTTAAAGATCAGTTTGTGCCGTCTATAATGGTCGGGAAGTTCGGATTCAAGCACTGGGAATCTTACTCATTCATGTCTGGCAATCACTTTGTCTTAGCCATGACATTTATGTTGATTAAAAATTATCCACTATGATTAGACAATGTATTTAACTGAAACTATTGAAGGTATGTCTGCATATTGCAAAACATTACATTATAGGGAGTTCCTCATTCACTAACATCATTTTTTATTTACAAGGTTGAGTCTCATGGCTGTTATACAAGTCACCAACGTGGAAGAGAGAACATACCTGTTCTTATGATTGTCCTACCTGCATGCACTGTACATTGAGTGGCATGCCCAGATTTTTGGAAGTCAACATCATGTGGAAGAAATACATGGAAACCTCAACTCATAGAAAATGCTCATGGTGGCCAGTGTTCCCGCTGCTTCCAAATGAATTTTTGTTTCGATGGGAAGCCGGATGGATGGATATACGGATGGTGTGGCCTTGGGATCCTCTACACACATCCATGCACTCTTCGAGGTCAGCATCACATGTCAAAAGAACCCATTCCATGTCGTCATCCAAATATTTTAGGTCGATGTCACCAACATCATCTATCCTGAAACGCTTTGCAATCTCTTGTCGCAGATCTGCAAAACCCCATGTTGGTCGCAAGGCCAACCGGATTTTTTCTTCCCCGAACGTGGCTTTCACTTTGAAAATTAGTCCATCCTGAAGATGCTGCCCCTGAAAGTTTTGTAAGGGATGCTCGCCATATGAAGTGTGGCTGTGGGATGTCGCGAGAATCTTGGGTTCATTTCTTGGTGGAACATGTACTTCTGCG
Organism: Rhodomyrtus tomentosa; assembly: GCA_028455895.1. Lineage (NCBI taxonomy): Eukaryota > Viridiplantae > Streptophyta > Magnoliopsida > Myrtales > Myrtaceae > Rhodomyrtus > Rhodomyrtus tomentosa. The sequence goes on from JAPCWY010000011.1 coordinate 14,645,778, forward strand.
TGACTGTGAGCGCTCTTTGGAAATTTTAAAGGGTCTTCAATCATTTGACCATTTCTGCCGCTTGAGGCTACAATGGTGGTAGAATGCATATTTTCTCCGCTGGAGCAAGAAGTGGAGCTCTGACTGCATGCTGTGGATGGGGATTTAGAAGCAGTGGCAGCAGAACTATCTACGTCAATATCCAGCTGATGATCTGTTTCTGTTGGAGGATCACTCTGCTTTGATGAGCTGGATCCATCTCCGGCGATCTTGGGACTTTGTTCGGGGAAGCTTGCATAAAAGGACCCAAGCTTGATAGTACCCTCAGCTCCTTGGACCGAGTCAATTACATGCTGGAGTTTCTTTAAGGAATGATTTACCTTCTTGATCTTCCGTGAAGGCCACCGGGTTATTCCATGCTGCCGACATATCCTTTTGAGAGTTGTTGGACACACTGCATGACATAAGCTGAAACGGTTAAGGAGCGACAGTAAGGAGGAGGACACATCTTTATTAAAGAAATGAACAAGCCGCTTATTGCCATCCACTGTCACCAGAATTATTATTGCTACACCAAAGTCAACAATTCCTGCAAAATGGAAATTGTTGAGGATTTGCAGCCGGTAAAAGAGAAAAGATCCAAAAGAGCAATTGTATGGTTAATAAGTTCGAAGGATCTTATAAGGAGATCAAGCACGATGGAGTGAACAGTAAATTTTACTCAAGATTTTATTAGATAGATAGGGTGGTTGAGGTGACTGAGGATATTCGCAGTTGTTTCTCTCCTTGAGCTCACGACATGAACAAATGCTGCAAAGAGTATTGCTGCTTATCAGAAGATCTGGTAGAAGAAAAACCAAATTTGATTGAGGCGGGTCATGGGAAATAAGCGACCGATTTGTAATTCGAGTGCGTGGAGGGTTATGTGACATTTGCAACGTCGATACTGGCGCATTGCGAGGGCATAAGTTTCAAAGAGAAAAGTCAAGCGAAATCTGGAACTTGAGAATCTCTGTTGATATCTGTATGTTCTTGGGATATAAATTATGCAAGGGAAACCCTAATGTGAAACTACACCAGAAATTGCTTCACCTAACCATTTATTTTTCCTGGAATAGTGGATCTGGAGCTCAGTTAATTGACTGTTTGGTGGATTTGAGACTACCAGTTTCTGCTAAGGATAATGCACGCTCAAGCAATTTATGAATTAGCCGTCTAAGAGTACTTAATTGAGTGGTTAAACTTATTCATCCCCACAGAATCTAAACAAGATTTTTGAAGCTTGCACTTTATAGAGACAGAAAAAAGCTACCTCCCATTTTTTCTGCAGCATCTTTGAGGCTTCCAGCAAAGTACTGTCGGAGGACATCCATGCTAATAGTCTTCTCCATCTTAGTTCGTCTCTTCCCACTAGCTTTTCCACTACCTCTTGAGTGTTGGCTCAAAGATAAAGAATTCCTCCTCCCCTCAACACCAGTGACATGCTCAGAATTCTGCTGAAGGTGCGAGAACTCCTGATGTTCCGTTGTTACGTTGAATGCTTCTTTGGTTCCCGTGTCATAAGTTGATGAAATGGGGACTCCATTGCCCTTGGTCTGAGTCTCCACCATGTGAGCAATCCAGGATGACTCTTCCGAAGAGGTTCGTTTCCTAGAAGAGGACACTACCTCCGTTTCTTTATTCTTAAGTCTCTTCTCCGTGGCAACTCCTATCTCTCTAACAGGCAAAATAATTGCCCCACAAAGTTCTTTCTCAGTCACAAACTGAGAATTCTGAAATGCTTGATGTATGTCAGCACATAGCAAGTTCAGCGTCTGCTTTCCCTGGTCCATGTCTCCAAAATCCTTCGGCAAGAAAAGCTCCAGTACAAATTCAGCCAATCCAGTGTAAATGTTTATCACGGGAATAGCCAAGGCAGATTGCAACCCGAAAATTTTAGCATGGTGTGAGAGTGGATACTCGGTGTGGCCAAAGGCAGTTATATCATTTGAGAAACAGGGTTTATCTGTTCCGAATGCTTTTCCAACAATTCCTTGACCCTTTAGAAGGTGATGCTCGGAGCATGCCTCATGAAAGCCAAGCATTTCAAGATCTGCTGCCAAGCAAGCGGAGTCCACGGGGGAGAGGCAGAGAGAATAATTCTCGTCCGAATGCCGGCATCCTTCTTTCCCTTGTTTGACGCACGAGGCCCAAGTCAAGGCTAGTGGCAAATTGTATGTCTTGGTCACAGACTTCAAAACCTCTAGACTTTGCAGTATTACCGCTTCGCACAACACATCGACCTAAAAGGTAAATCACCCGTGAGAAATGGAAACAGAATTCCGGGCTTTAGGATGTTAGAGATATTCTGTACCTTGACAGTAGAGGGGTTGAAGCTTTGGGTACTTCTTAGATCAACAGCCTGCAAATATATAAATATTGTGAGACCAAGAAGGTAAGTTCTTATTTAAGTTTGCAGGTGACAACTGACAACCCAATATTATAAATGGGTAGAGTTATGGATGACCTCTTGGTGGTTTTGAAAGGCTTTCTACTTTTTAAAAGAAGCCATGAGGGGTAACTGACTCACCCTAATGAATTATAGTACCAAAATAATGTCTCTTCCTCAAAGAAGAATTGCAAATTGAGACATACAAGAAACTCTTATCTTTTGATTTGTTGTCTAAAATATGTACATACTGAGGTCTGATATAATAACCACCACGAAACCCTTGGCATCAGAAATTTGAAGTTATTGTGAAATGCAGATAAATAAAAATGTCGGAGGAAAGGCGGTTCGATCATTTTTATCTATGCAGATTTTAGCTTTCTCATATCCTTCTCGTTGTAGTATTATTCGACCTTTGACAAACAGATACCATATACCACAATTTTCCTCTGTCGAACTTTGGGAACTTCAAGATAATGTAGACTAGGAGAAAGGAAGCAACCTCCAGGGCTTTACAAACATTCTCCAGATCAGGACGGTAATTGATCTTTTGAGACGTCATCACGATCTCAACAACACCCAGGCACGTCCCGCTCCCGTGTTCAAAGACAGGAACCGCAAGAGATCCTCGCACATCGTACTGCCGCGCATAGTTAATGCGGGGGTATTCTTCGGTACTGAAGAAACGGACATCAGGAGTCCACTCAGGAAGCTTCCCCAGAAAAACAAGGCCCGGCAATCCAATGTGATCTTTTGAATCATCATCAGCTGAAAATTGGTATGATTTAGACACACTTCTGTATATCTCAAGGCTTCTTGAGCTGAGACCTAGCGAAAAGGGCTGGTCATCTGTAGTAAGCACCCGCCTGCCTTCTCTCCTAACCGGCACCCATATCTGGATAAGCATATCTTTGTCTTTGCTGGATTCGCTCAAGTAACTGATAGCCTGCATTAGTCTCAGCTTTATGGATGAAGACAAACCCGGACTGCTCTTTGGCGCGATCCACAGTCTTCTACTTGCTTCGGTACCTTGAACTTGGCCTAGAGATGTGGCATTTCTGACACAATACGCATCTGGAGTTCGAGGTTCCATGAGTTCGCCAGTTTGGGGATCGGCTGAAGGTGGAATACCAGACGAGTTATTTCCTCTAGTTTCTTCTTGAAGTGCATTTTGATATGAGTCGGTACTTGGATTATTAGTATGAGTCTCCTCTGAGGGCGAAGGGTTCGGGGCTTCATTTGGAGCAGCAGAAGTCGGACTCCGTGGGAAGAGGCTGAAGGCATCAGCTGTCTCTACCCAGCAACCATCAAGAAAGAATTCATCTAAGAAATCCAAGTCCATTTCAACATCAACAAGGTTCTCAAAGGGAGACTTGGGAGTTGGGCGACCATTTTCCATTGTTAGCTTGTCCCTTGAGTCAAGTAGACACTCAAATCATTACAGGCGACAGTAGAGATGGAGGATGAACTTCCACCGCGGGTTTAGCCCCGACTCCCAATTCTCAATCTGTTTAATCCCGACAAACACTGTAAACAAAAGTGGCACAGAAACTGCAGATAGAAAAGCATTATACAAGGAAAGCTACCAATTCGAATGCCAGATTTTTGCTCTATGAGCCTTCGTTCATCATCACCAATGAGAAATTAAGTCGGAGAGTAAAAAGACAGCACTGTACCGGAGAGACAACAGGGAAGGAAATATCCCATGAACCCAGGTCATAACGCGAAATCTCAAGTTCACATCTTTCCCAGAAATGGCGCTCCAAAGTACAAAATCAAAAGAAAGAGACACAAAAAGACAAGAGTGCCGAGTCAAGAGCAGGACAACTCACCCACCCAAAAGAATCTTCATCCCCACCAGCAAGAAAGATCGTAACAAGCTCCTCCTTTTCATCATAAATAAGGCAACACTTCACCCAGAAATGCTTAGTCAGAGAGTCGTAGACCAAAAGGGCTTTGGTCGCCAGAAGACAAACACGAACGCGCAAGAAAGAGGAGCTATTGCTTTCTTCAGAAAGCGTTGGAATTGAATGTCATGACATCACCTATTGCCATAGCATCTCCCAAACACGGTCATGACCCGCCAAACAAACACACAGTTTCATCAGATTCTTCTCCTGCTGATAAATCTGCTTCCTCGAGAGAGAGAGAGAGAGAGAGAGAGAGGGTTTCTGGTGACGGCTCCGCCCCCTGTTGCTGAGATCCGTGAGATGTACAGCCTTCTACGGCTTTTCTTTCTTCTTTCTGACGTGAAAAGTTGAAAACGATTTCCATTCCATGGTAAACTCGGTTCCGACCGGGTTCGGCGAACTGGTGCTGTTCAAGGGAAGATGATTCCAAACACAAAGATTCCTAGCTACGTCCAAGTGGAAATACAGCAAAAGGAGTTTCCTTTTCTTTTCTTTTTTCCTCGCTTTTTCTTTTGACTAGAACTCATGTTTAAGCCATTTCACCGGCTTGACCAGAAGTGAAATGAGTTTACTTTCGAATGTATTGCCTGAAACAGAGGCTTGGGGGCCTTTCTTGTTTTTGCAATTCAGCTTGTTGAGATTCTTTGTGGTAGACCGTAGAAGCAAAGAGGAGAATTAACCGCCAAGCGCTAGACGAGTCGGCCTAATGTCACTCGTCTTTTCTCATTTTCTCGATCACAATTTCGGAAAATTAGTATCGGTTTAGAATTCTCATAGGGAAAATGAAACGGTCGAATTTTCGTTATCCCCACGCCATCTATGATAAACTAATGCTCATGACAGGATTAACAACATGCTCAAATCAAGAGGAGCACGCGTTGTAACTCAAGTATTTGCCAGGGAAAAGCCCTCTAAAAATAAAAGAAATGCTGACGAAATGCCGAATAATTACTTGCATCAAACATAATATAATTCGGATACGATGAGGTCAAGAATTCATGGCTGCTCGGTGAAATCGCCGAGTCGGCACCCAAAAAAAAATAAAATTCATGAAATTTTCCTGCCTCTGCCACCAAAATTCTTGACATGTCTGTCACCTTGCATCAGATTGAATCCTTAACCAATTCGCAGACTCCAAAAGAAAAGTTTAGTTTATATTCAGGTTCAGGGGTCACATCTCAAGCTTGCGCATGTTGGCCACGTCACATGTGCCTCTCAAATTGTTCGGGAGGCCAAAGGCCTCTTCTTCAACTTCTCTTGCTCGAGTTGCCGCATCTTCATGTGCATGGCCTTAGCTACCCTTGCTATTATTTTATCTGTCCTACTTGTCCCTACCACACCGAAAGACGGCTTTTCTTATTGTTCATAGCTGCATCGTCATTTGGCGACGCCTGCCCGCCCGCCTGCCCGCTAACTAGACTTCCGACGGACTGGGTTGGATGCATCTGGCCCTTAAGATTATTCCATATCTCACATATATTCTGGATCATTACGATCTTCTCGAGGTCAATCAGCTTGTTGACTGTTTTCAGAGAAATCCCACGTCTCAGACTTACCGCACAAGACAGAGCATGATTGAAGATGCTTGCTTATGCTCCTGAAATCTGAGCACGAAGCAGCCGGGCCAGCCCAAAGTTTGATAAGTTCAAGAGCATGCCAAGCAGGGAGTTCCGAGGAAGCACCAATACTAAACCGATAGAAATGAATTGATGCTGCTTAAGCTAGTACTGGTCGATCAGTCTAACAGCAAATTCTGGCAGTCCTCATTAAAGTTTCACCAGCAAAGTGCACATAATCCATTTGCCTTTGTGCAAGCGTCGTAGGTGAGACAATGCTTCTGCCTTCCTGGTGAGAGGAAGTTGCGAAACTGACAAGCCATTTCCATTTTAAAGCTGAGCAATTATAGGCTCAAGTGATGCTCTTAGCAATTAGGTTCATGAATGGAAATTTCAAACAAATCTTGCTGATAAGATGATTAGACTGTGAACCCATCGCTCTGTGCTTAAACCGAAGAAGACAATATCCGAAAGAAGCGCCTTGAGGTCTGATTTGGTTCCAATAGCCCATAGGACACAACCTCATCCTAATATTCATGAATTGGAGGACTTCGGATTCAGCGAAATCTAACAGCAAACTGATGCAATATATTTTACTCTAACGGATCAAGAGAATCGGGCCTTTTTGTTATTTTCTTGCCTGTGTATGTCAGCTGATGTTTTGCTGAGAGTGAGCTTCTGTTCAAATAAGGGGAAACAACTTGGAATGCAATTATTTTATAGCTAATGATTATAGAGTAGTGATAATGAATTGGCCCTTACGTGTTCCACAGAAAACTGGAGTGGATTAATCTGCTTTATATTATGGTCAGGGATGAATATTCTGAGGCTGCATGTCCCACCTGCACGTTCTGAGTCCGATTCTTTACCAATCGCTGCTTCTTGTGGGCGTCGGCACCACATCATGACACGAAACTGTCACCAATAATTGACATATCGGAAGCCTAAGCCAAAGAGCTTTTAGGTTGAATGCTTTTTCTTTTTCTTTTTTTCGGCATTTGACTATTATAATGAACATGCTCACACCTGTTCCACTTGAATCTAGTTGCCTATGTTCTGCAACGGTGGCTGTGAACGCGCAAGTCGATCTTTCCTTAGATGTTTACGAGTTGGGAAACTGAAAGGACGTTCTGAGAAAGGGGGTACATAACACAGGCTGTTCAAAGGGTGCTTTTGGTTGTTCCTGAAATATCTACACGTATCGATCCGATTGATGAAGGCATGGAGTTAGTGGCAGTAGGAGCGATGGAATTGTGGACAAAGCATAAGGCGATCAAAGAATGTTGACTACATCTGAAAGTCTATGTATAAAGGTGAGGTACTTTCCCTGGCGTACGGAAAAAAAATCCAGGATGACGGCTTTCAAAGGACGACTCTCTTTAAACGTTCAAGCCGGAAAAGGATCAAATCGGACATGATGATAAGGAAAACTGCCTTCTTTGCGGACTGCACCTTTCTTTCATCCACCCTTCCAAAACTTACCTCATAAACTGACATGATAACACCCTGTGTTCAATGCACAGCACCTCATGCATATTTCGTAGAGATGCATAATTAAGAAAGTTCTGCTTCTTTCGAATGCAAGCTAGTACCACCTTGGAGATGATTCACCTTAAATACGAGAATATGAATGAACCGCTGAATTCTTATCAGCAGAATTCCACATAAACCAGAAGAACGCAATCCATCTTTCTTAAGCCACTTTTCACTCGTTGATTGATCTATCCTAATATAAGAATATGGAGGAATGGCTGGGTTCTTATCAGTAGATTTCTACATTAACCAGAAGAACGTAATCGGACTTTTTCAAGCCACTTTTCACTAGTTGATGTATCTATACATGCCCCCTAAGCAATAGTACAAAGGACGAATGTTAAATGCCCTAACTAATAAAGTCAAAGGTCAATTTTCTAGTGGATAATTCTGGATCTAGTAATATTCTCTGTCGCTCAATACATGAGCCAGTATAATCAGATGCAGATACCATCTGGATTCGTGACGATCGTCTACTAACTCGTTTTGTAATGGCAAGAAAGAATTTGCACAGATCGAAGTAGAAAGATTCTTGGTGTCCTGTACTAAACATGGAGGGCCCAATAATGCAATTTTTTCAGAAGTTGAAAGGAGTTGACTAATACCAGTTAAAGGATAGCTAACGGGGATTCAAGTCGGAGGAAATCGATCCTTGCCCTCGATGTTATCTTCAGGTGAGCTGAATAAGCAGTAAAAAAAGGAGCAGTAAGCACACACATGTTGGTGAGATGGTGGTAGCTGCAAATTTTGATGGAACCTGCACATTTTGCGCCGTGAGGAGATCGTATGGCCTTGCATCATTAAGTACAGGGAAATATTATCCGTTTCAGATCCAAGGACCAATAGTGATCATTGAACTTTCTGGGTTGCCTTTGTTGAAGAAATACCAATGACTCGTCGGAAATTCATGGTTTTAATACGGAACCTGGTCATATGACCTAAGGACTAGGCCAGCTAATGCCATAATGTATAAATGAAGGAATCTGATGTCATCTAAGATGTGGCAGTTGTTCGTCTTATCCAGGACACTGCTGTCAACGGATATTCTTCTCCATATAATATGGAACCGTCACTGATGTGTAGAAGTCTGAATGAACTCATTGTCACCAGTGTCTGTTTCTAAGTAGATGCGTCTCTTGTCAGCCGTTGGCAATTTCCAGAGTCAAAGCTCAATGATGCTTCTCAGACATTTTCTAGTATCCATGTCCGAATGGATGGGGGATGGTATCGTGGAGCTTATGTAGTTGATAAAAGGATACGCAAACTTTGTTGGATATTGTAGTTCGAAGACCTCAAACCAATGGAGGGTTCATCTGTACTTCTAATGGAAGAACTTGAGCTCACGGATCTCGGACTGAAGTTCGACTTTTTATGACCTATACTACATGGATATAAAAAATGGATTACTCAAGGAAAGAAACTCCCATGTCGCTCATTGAAGAAGCTTCATTGAGGTTGAGAGACAGCTCAGAAGGAAATCTTTCAGCGACTTACTTGACCGACAAGTTTTAGGACAACACCATTCGATGAGTGCCGAATTCCTTCGGTTCAGCAAGTAAAGACACAGAGCTGATGCAGCATTTAAACTGTGCTTCAACCATCTTCCCATTCTGCTTGCCGACATTTTTTTTTCTTTATACAAAAGAAATAGGATTAGAGGAATTTTGCCTTTCATCGCCTCACGATGTTTCCGATCATTAAGCCTCTCCATTCGTGGCTTTTCCCCTCCTGAACCGAGTGTTTTTACATAACACATGCTTACAAAGAAAAATTGCATTTGTGCTATATGCTTAAACTGTCTCAATACATACTAGTCTTGATAAATTAGCACAGAACTAGCATAAACTGAAACTGAATGAGTTCTTACACTTCCTATTCGCACAGCAGGATGGTTTAATCGGAACAAAGTTCATTACCAAATTAATGTTATTACACAGCCTACAACCATGAACCCTGTTTCAGTGACGTCTCGAAATTTTACTATCTACTGGTCCAAATTTTTTTTAGCAGCACGGATGAAGAAATATAAGAATCAAGAGAATAATCTTCAAAGCCCAACCTCAGGTCCAAAGGCAGGTCTGAAGAGCAAGACGACAGACAAAATAATGGAGGAATGCATAGGGCTTGCGTCTATATATATATATGGAAGTCATCACTCTACTCCAGTAAAAATTGAAATGCGATTTAATAAAGTAATTTGGGCCGGTCCGTTGGTCTGATACGGCTGGTCTAGTTCCTTACGTGGATTCGAGAACTGGACTCAGTATTCGTAGTTTCAATATTGGGACCGGGAATCACCCGAAACTGGCCGGCTTGGTCCAGTCCGGTTTGGTTCCCGAGTTGGACCGGAACAATGCACATCCCTAACGGAATCAGTATTATAACTGGTCGGCAAAGCTGTGTGCCGTACAAGGAAGTTTAAACAAGCAAGTCATATTCTATGGCCACTGGAAATTCGTCACTTCATTTGATGTTTCAATTGTGTGAACAAAATGCATGTGTACTGAAATCAATGAGAGATTGCTTCATTCATCTACCGCACTCACCGGTTACAAGCGGTTTCATGACGAGTCGTCGTAGATCAATCCACCTGTGTTGGTGGAAATGTTGTTCACTGACATTGAAGTATAAGCATTAATGATCTTACGTTCATCCAATTTCTGTGGCGACCTTCTTTAGAATTAGAAGTGGCAGTGACCATCGAGCTGTTAAGGAGTGATGACCAAATTGAAGCGAATCCATTTTCATTTGGAGCGAAACGTTCCAGCGTAATTTGAGAATTCATTAGTTCGAAATAGACCGGCCCGAACCTACAAGTACTAGAAATCCTAGACTCGAACAAAACGGGGAAAACGCCAATCCCCACTCTGATTTCGTTCTCGAGATCATTCTCATGCATCTATTTTTCAGTTCTTCGTTGAAGTACATAAGAGCATGAATAACAAATTAGTCTACGTCGGGATGACAAACTGTATAGGATCAACACAAGTCGTTCAATTCAGGCCGTGCCTGTCGTGCCAACTGCAGTCTCGACCGACCGAAATTTGAAGAACTGCTACAGAGCTCGAGTTTCTTGGTGCTGATGTGACCCTAACTTGGATAAGACGAGAACTACAAGTAGAAGTTGCCAAAAGGAGCGCCCAAAATGGCGTTAAAAAGGCATCAACCTTGCAACTTAGGTTGCACTGGCGGCGGTCCGTTAGAGTCACTTCTACGCCCGTCAATTCAATAATAGTATGCAGGAATTGAAAGGAAGAATGAAAAAGTTCAAGTAGATTTGATCTCGTTCCAACATATCCGACAAACTGAACAGAACATGATTAAGGATGGACCAAGCTTTTTAAGAAAGGGGGAAAAGAAGCAGAGTTAAAGCGGCAAGCAACTCTCCGACCCAAAAAAAAGAGTGGCAAGCAACTCGAATCATGGCGAGTGCATTGCTTCCATCCTCCACAAGAAGAAGAATCTTACATTGAATGAGCAGACGAGACTTCAAGATATAATACACATCAATGTGCATATGTATGTACAGACTTGTGAGGTAAAGGACGTGTGAATCTAGCTTGTTGCACAAGCCAACCTCAAGGCTCAGAACCCTACCATTTTGCACGCTTGTCTATACGCCAAAGATACAATATTGCATCTTTTAGCACATCCCGGTTGATTAATTTAATATCATGAAACTCTCTGTTGTAAAGATAAAAGTAAAGAGCCCCAAAACATTATTGACCTAGATTCATCAAAAGACGGTCAACAGCCGCATGGACATTTCCAGATGTTGCACGCAGGGCCCTAATGTTCTCCTGGGTGTCAAAGAAGCCCATTTCTTGAAGCTGCGACAGCTGAGTTGCATAAAGTTCTTCTGGCGGTACTACGAATCATAGGTCAAAGAAATCAATTCAACATCAACATCAAGAACACATTTATCCCAAACTAGTTGGGGTCAAAGAAATCGATTGTCAGAAATTAATCCTTAAGCAGCTTATGATAAACGGTGATGATGAACATGGGATAAATGACGAGTCAGGAAAAAAAGACCCAACCATCAGGCACGCTCGGAGTTAGTGTACCAGCTCCAAGACCACCAAACATGTTTATCAGCTGCTCAATTCCAGCATTCGTTGGAGTACCTGCGGTGTGCAAGCATTTTCATGAAGGCCAGCAAACCAGGATGAATGCAATACCAAAACCGAGGTTCATAACGAGGTTCAGAATTATGGAATATAACAACTCATAAAGTTACCTGCAGTTTCACCAGTCTGACTCTGCACCCTGCAAGGAGGTGCAAAATATTAGCAACAGAGAGCATTGGTCCAGCACTGGATAGGTAAATTTTAGAAGCTACTAGTAGATTAGGAGATCAAGAGATCTCACTGTTTGTTCAATGAGCTTGTCTAAAATTGAGGAAAAGACATGCATTTCCACTTACTGGTTTGACTGTGGTCGATTGATTGATTGAAGTGATTGCTGGAGAGCTAGCATTTGCTGCAAGAAAATTCAGCTACTAGTAACTCATGAATTGGAGCACCATATTATAGTAGTCATCATGCTTGCTCAAATTAACCTCTTAACATGGGCATCAAGGTATAGTTTTCTAATGCCAAAGACAACATACGGAGGCCAGCCAGACTTCACTCTGTTATCGAGCTTGACTAGCACACAATAGCATCAACTCTGATATGACTAGATAAAGAAATGGCGCTAATGCAAAAGTTTTATCTAAACCATGCAGAACTCATGCACACCCAAAATTGCTCAATTGATGCATATACCGTCATATATTATGCCAATCAATGGTAGTTGCAGAACCAAGAGGAGGGTTGGGCAAATGCTTCACAGGGACCAAGAGCGTAATGAAATCACAAAAAGGCATGTTCTGGATGCTGCAAATTTATTGGCCCAAGAGAGAAAATTTTCCTCCATGCTAAAAGACAGACAGAATTAGAAGCAAATCTCTGGATGTTGAAAAATATTGTCTTGATGCATTGGGACGCACGAAAAAGTACATTGTTGCAATATTGATTCTGTGCAAGGGATGTATGTGCAAAGCATGCCAAAGGCTTTGTCTCTGTTTTACCTACTCACCAAAGGCATGGTTTAGAGAGAGAGAGAGAGAGAGAGCAACAGAGAGGTTTGGGTCATTTTGAGGAGCGGCAGGACACGTGGAGAAAGGTGTTCATACATTACATCAGTACCATACCTGCATTGTTTCAGGGGAAGTAAGCTGGCGAAGGAGTTCAGGATTTTGCAACATTTCTCTTACTGGAGGGTTTGTGTCAACCATGCTGCGCAGTTGGGGGTTGAGATTGATAATCTAAATTAAGAGGACTTTTTCAGTAGCTGATTCCAGCTAAAATCTCACAGCACTTTTGCGGAATTTCTGACAAAACCATCATTACCTGATTGATATACTGGGGATTCGAAAATACAGACTGCATTATCTGCGACAGGGCAGGATTTTGCATTAACTGATTCAATGAAGCAGCATCTGCTGAACTGGAAAACATCTCATCCATCTGTGGAAAATTAAGATTTCCTAATCCAGCATTGCTAAGCGGTTGAGTATTGATTGCAGTATTTGACCTAGCGGTATTGTTTGTCTGGGTCCCTCCTGATGTATGCAACACAAGCAAATTTCTGTTAAAAGTCTTACAAAACAATTCCTAAACTAAGGTGCATGTCCATATACATGTGAACGCCTAAAGACATCAAAGGCAAATTGTCCTACAAAACATTTTCCTGAAACATTCCTGCTCATAACTGCAGCTGGAAAACCATCTTTCAACTTCATATCTCAGCTCTTCCTAACCAATATTGTCCAAAATACTTCATAATAGGGTGGATCAGTACAGCAAAGGAAAAGCAGACAATTACATATTGAATAAGTGGTCAATGGAGGCCGCAAACCAAAAACACATCCTAGTTCCACATATCAGCCTGTAATAAGTGTAGCAATCCTTATTCTTTGATGAACCTTTTCTTTCAATAGCACCATGTTCTAAAGAGAAAAGGAATTCAATCTTGAACCAAGAGGAAGATATCTAAAACACAAGGGAAAGACAACTTACCACACCAAGCAAAAATATTAAAAAAAGAAAAAAGGAAGATGAAGCTTCTTACCACCAGTGTTGCCCCAAGGATTAGGCAATGGGTTTGTATTAGGAGCAAATCCTGCAGTTGCTTCAGAAGATACGCTTGAAGGAGGATTAGTCCCATCTCTAACTTGTGAACTGCCTTGGCTTCTCAAAAGAGCAGTAAATGGGTTTGAACTCGAGTCATTTCCACTGTTCGCTCCCATGGTTGTGGCATTCAGCAAGGGTTCCTGAACATTTTCATACATGCGTCTCAGCATGTTAAATCCCTCAGGAGAGGCTTCAATGTTGCTCATAGCTCTGTCTGTGTTTCGCATCATTTCACGCATAAGTTCAGGGTTCCTTGCAACTTCTAAAGTCTGACGAAGAATGCCTGGATCATTAAGAATATGTGCTAGCTCCGGATTCCGGTCAATGATCTCACGCATTTGAGGGTTGCCCACTATCAAGCTGCGCATTAAATCAGGATTGTTCATAAGGTTTTGCATGGAAGGCATGTTCATGATCTCTCTCATCATATTGGGATTTTGAGTAAGCTGCTGATGAACTTGTTCAATCTCAGGAAAACCAGATCCAAATAAGTTAGGAGCTCCAAACAAAGTCGCTGCAATACCAGCACCGGCACCTTCATCTGAAGCAACATCACTTGTAACACCTGATGCAGAGTCAATGCTTCCAGCACCAGGAGCAATAGAAGGAGGCGTGCCTGCCGATAGGGGAGAACCTCGAACCATATGGACAGTATGATCAGCCTGCAGACCTTCAAACGGCAAACCAAAAAATCCCATGAAATCACAAAACTATTCAAAAGTGAAGTATTTGCTAAAAGGATATAGCTAGCCACCTGACTAGATTTTAGTCCGACATAGGATCCTACAAATAAGGGAAAATAAGTAGCAAGGACATAAACATTAGAAAAAACAAGTCGCCCACTAACGGCACCATACACTAGCATACATCCACATCCACATGCACCATGAAAGGCAGAAGACTGACACAAAATCAATAGCTGATTCACGTTCAGACATGAACAGAAAATGTCGCGAACAATAACTACAAACTCTGTACCTCCAACCAAAGCAGCTTCAATGATCCATATCAGATGACCCAAAGACATGCTTATGTCCGTAGCTTATATCATTGTGTTAACAAGATGAACATTAGATATTTGTTTCTGGTGGAGGAACTTCCCATAACTTAAGTCTAGGCTCCCATAGAAGAGAAGCAAGCGAATTGTTGAGCCGGTTCTCAACTAAATGCAAACCCTTCTGAAACTCATCTGACTCATGATTTCTCCAGTCTCAATAAAGGTCAACCATTCTGTCAGTATCCATCATATGTTGATCCTCACTAGAGCGAAGGACACAATTTCAGATTATTTTTACCACGACATCACCTAACTCCTTCAACTCTGTAAAATGAATTAATGCATATATCATCAACTCGCTCTCATCAGTTTGAGCCGTCAATATTCAAATATGAAACAGGATAACTTTCAGATATGGAGTATAAAAATGTATAATTCACAGAGTCAAAACTTCAAAGTTGCTTTCATGTTGACATCCTACCTTTACCGTTTTCTTTGGGACCATTGTGGCCAAACACCTCTCATCTTCGCTTTTTTGGATAACCAGATACATGTTTCTTTGTCCTACTCAACTAATTTTCCCAAGGACTAATTAACTAGATTTTTCAATCAGTTCATTTGAACAATTGAATGCGCATATATACATTTCACATTATCTCTAGATGTATGGAGTATTGCAATACTATAGTCATTTATCTGAATCACATAGTTTCTACATCTCCACATTCAACTTGCGGGCCTAGTAGTGAATTGATCTAAATATCTTCAGTCATTTTTGCCAAGTACAATGCATCTTCGTCTTCATCAATACATTATTATAGAAGAGCAAGGACTTTGCTTGTCCTGATAGACCAAAAAACTTGACAAATATGGAAAGCAAACAATATTCACCAGGTGTTCATGGTTCAGTTATGTTCGGTTGCAGTATTCTCAACCCAAACCAAACAACCAAACTTATACCTACAGGATGGTATCCATTTGATTTTCAAACTGATGACACAAAGCTGAAACAAATAAGAAGCTTGAACTTATCTTTGATTATGTACTTTCATTATTGTTGGGAAATCAACAAAGGAAAACACATTTTTCTCCACACAGTAAAAAATCAATAGTTAATTGCCATCAAATCCACATAATAATCCATAACTTCAGAAAAAATTCAATTAGTGTACATAAAAACATAAAACTACCAACTAGGCTACTTCATGGACTATCACAATATTCAAGATTCATAAAGAACAACCAACTTCATGTACATAAAAACGCATTTTTCTCCACACAGTAAAAAATCAATAGTTAATCGCCATCAAATCCACATAATAATCCATAACTTCAGAAAAAATTCATTTAGTGTACATAAAAACATAAAACTACCAACTAGGCTACTTCATGGACTATCACAATATTCAAGATTCATAAAGAACAACCAACTTGATAAATGCAACCTCTACTTAGATAGTTCAGAGACAACTTAGATACAGGATAGTTCATACTGCAATTTGCTACTAACTAAAAGCATTAACTTATTTCTTAAAATGCTTGATTTCATACCTCTTAGGACGGAGTGGAGGGTGGCCATTAGTGTTGTGGAGGGGTAATGTATAGATAGATATATATATATATATATTTGTTTATTTATTTTTACACATTTATCTCTTTTACTTCGCTTGATTTTACTTTTATTTTTATGATTATTTGAGGTTCATCGACCGCCGACCCCAACTAGTTTGGGATAAAGGTGTTGTTGTTGTTGTTGTTGCTATTTGATTTCATTGACTTCATACGTTGATGAGCCGAAAAACTGATAAGAAAAAAACCCATTCCGACAAAACAACACACTGAACTTCCTTGTTTTAGTCAGTTTTGATGTCTCATTCTCCCTTTTTTCCACCCTTAATATTTGCTTAGAACGTGATCTATTAACTGTTCCAGATCATTCTCAACTGATAATTTGAACTCAACTAAAACAATTGAGTGCAATTGCCAGAGATGGCTTTCATCTTGCCTACATCATTGGACAAAGGATTCTAAATTTGGCGTCTTCCAATAGAAGATATTACTCCATTTGCTGAATAGTACTTTTATTCTCCTTTAACTCATTAGATTATTTAGCTGGGTAGAAGGGATGTAATAAACGATTTGCATAATACCTGCAGTGGAATAAAAATAAGGAAAAAGCACACAGAGAGAGGCAGTTCTTCTATATTGCAGCGCCAAAGAACCCACTCATCGTGCATTGTTAGAAGATTAGAGCAGGGAAGTCAGGAAACCACTTTCTTCAATGGTCCATGCAGTCAGGACGCGAAAACAAAAGGCATCATCAACATGCAATTGATTAGGAGGCCATCCTCCAGATTCTAACACTTTTGTCACTCAAGAATATCAAAGATCTACGCAATGTAACTGGTTCTTCACTATCGCAAAATTAAAAATGAGTAAAGTGACACTGAACGACGAACCCTTTGAACTCTAATCATCAGATACTGACAAAGTCCAGTATTGTGGAGGGCTTTAGGATAAGAATATTGCCCATCATTAACACTCGCAACCCAAACTTCAACATTCAGTGACTTGGCATCGCACAACTAGTAGAACCAACAGCAACCAACCTTCAAAAAAGCTAGCCAGAAGGCTAAGCGCGCCTAATAACCACCGTAAACCAACAGAAGCCTTACAAAATCGATCAAAATAACCTTAAGTCCCATGAAATTCCAACGGAAAGAGGAGAACAACGTACCGTAGCTGGCCAAGGTCTGGTCGTCCTTCAAAATCCGGCCTTTGTAAATTAGCCGCTGCTGATCAGCAGGAACGTCGCAATCGCGAGCCAGGGCCGACTTGAAAGCCCCGATCGTGGACTCCAAGCTCGCCCTGACCGCGATTTTGGCGCCGTTGGAGCACCGGACGTTGATCGCGACCCCACCGTCCCCGCCGGATGCTCGGGCGTCGCTGGGATCTCCATCCGAGCCCATGGCCGCTGCGATCCGACCGGTAAACCCTAGACCCGACAAGGCGACGATCGGAGTTCGGATCGCGTGGGGAGAGAGAGAGTGTGTGTGGGGATGCGTTTGTCCAATGCGGAGGGAGACCTCCTTGCAGGAGAAGAAATGACGGATGGAGATGTTTTCTCTCTTTCTTTCTTTCTCCTTTTTTTTTGTAATTTTTAATTTACTTTTCTACTAAATTTTCTTACCAATAAAATGCTAGAGATTGGAATTTGTTCGGAATGAATATCTAAAGCCGTTAGGTTCCGTTTTATTTTGCGATAAATTAATGATTTTAAAATACTTTTGTAAAAAAAATCTTAGATTCTTACAAAATAAATAAATAAATAAATATTTACAATAATTTTTTCTTGACAATTAAATTTTTTATTTATTTATTAAAAGTTAAAACGATATAAACAAACATTTTTTTTAAAATAGAACATTCATTTTTGCGAAATTAAATAGATCTTGAAAGTGTCTACCATATGGTGTTTATGTCAATCAATTTGAATTTATGTCAGGAAGATCTATCATGAAGTCTATTTTCTTGATACAACAATTGATGGAGAAATATCGAGAAAAAAAGAAGTACCTCCATATGGTGTTTATTGATCTCGAGAATGCGTATGATAGGGTTCCAAGAAATATTTTATAGTGGATTCTTGAGAAAATAAAAGTACCTTCAAAGTATGTCGAAACAATCAAATACATGTATGACGGTGCTACTATATATGTAAAGGCTTGTAATGGCACATCAAGTTATTTTTCAATCACAGTAGGCTTACACCAAGATTATGCTTTGAACCCTTACCTTTTTGCCATGTTTATGAATGGGCTAACAAAAGATATTCAAGATGAGGTGCCATGGTGTATGCTATTTGCAAACGATATCGTGCTTATTGTTGAGATTAGGGCTAAGGTTAGCGCTAAGTTAGAAGAATGGAGAAGCACGTTAGAGTCTAAAGGATTTACACTAAGTCGAAGTAAACGAAATACTTGAAGTGTGAGTTTAACACGGTAGGAAGATGTGATCAATAAGCCGTACATATGCTCGGACAAGAGGTATCCAAGAAAGATACATTTAGATATCTGGGATCAATATTGCAAAAGGAGGGAGAGATTGATGATGATATAAGCCATAGAATCAGAGCAGATTGGATAAAATGGCGCAACGCATTGAGATTTTTGTGTGATCGCAAAATTTCTCTTATGTTAAAAGGAAAATTTTATAGAATAGCAGTCAGACCTGTCATGTTATCATGTTTTACGGAGCTGAATGTTGGCCAGCACAAATGAAACATGAGCATGAAATAAGAGTACCGGAAATGAGGATGTTAAGGTGTATGCGTGGTCATACAAGGATGTATAAGATAAAGAATGAAGATATTCGACGAAAAGTTGTAGTAGAATTGGTGGTGGAAAAGATGAGAGTGCATAGATTAAGATGGTTTGAGCATATACTCCGAAGGTCCTTAGATTCATCAGTACGAACAGAAATTTGCTATCGAGAGCATAACACGAAAAAAGCAAGAGTTTGGCCGAAACTTACTTGGGGGAAAGTAGTAAAACAAGATTTAATGGAGTGAGAAATAGATTAGCGTACGGTTTGTCGTAGGACGGAGTGGAGGAAAGCTATTAGTGTTGTGGAGATAGATAGATACATATTTTTACACATTTATCTTTTTTTTCTCTCTTAATTCTGCTTTTATTTTTATGATTCTTTTGATCTATCGACCGCCGATCTCAACTAATTTGCGATAAAGGTATTGTTGATGTTGATGTTGAAATAGATATTAAAAGTAGAATTTGTGGTAACTCGCGCTTGTGGATGAGCATTCATACCTTTGTGCACCCTGTTAAAGTTGGGCATTAACCCTTTTTGCTCACATGCCATTTGTTCAAAAGTATCACAAATGCCCTGGCCCTAACGGTCACCGATCTCGATACTTACTATGGTAGAATATTCTTGTGGTTCGCGCTTCAGCCACAATTGCAAAGAACTAAAACTTTTCCTATGAACTAAGGCTATGTTTTAACTTCTTGATTTATAGTCATGATAAGACTAAATATGAAATATATATATTTTGTTATATCATATTCACTATTTGGTAAATAAAAATAGCAAAATTAGATATTTTCACATCTTATCATGTCCAATATTTGGTACAAATGGACTAAAAATTGCACAAAACCGAGATAGTAGGAACCTACTTCATTTTTATTTAATTATTTTTTTTATTATTACCTTGTCTCTCTCTTTTAAATCTTTTACTTTTTATCTGTTCTTCCCACTTCCATCATTCCCTTAATTTTATTATATAGTAGCACTATCCTAATATACCTAAAATACTAAAGTACCTAAAATGTGTATTAAATATAAATAAAAAAAATATTAATATATATTCGCACTATAAGACAGAAAGAAACATGAATGTATGAATTCAACGAGAATAAATATATTCTTTTTTTCTTTTCGTTACTTTAAATTTCTTTACACTAGAATTCAAATACTTTTTTTATATAAATGTTATTGTAATTTTAAATTAAGAATTTTGTTATTCGAGAAAAAAAAATTTTATACTATGGATATCGTAAATCCTATCCGCATTTATCATACCTCCATCACCGGATAACTTTTTCCGGGCTATGTATCTTATATCTTAGTTCATCTTGTTTTGAGCATGCACCGGAAATAATTACCTATCCGAAATTTTATTCGGACGGCCAATTGTAGCATAATGGTCTTTTCCTCCCATTTCCACCCTCATTCATCTAATACAAATTTCGACTATCATGAATCCTTGAAAATTTTTTGACCTCGTGACAAATTTCTACTATAGATACACGTTACGATATATACCCTCTCAATATTTAGATATTGCAAAGGACCACAACCGTAACGGCACCCGCCTTCCTAAACGGCGAGCCGTTGCCTCCAGGCAGGGAGTGGCAGTACCATTCCTTCACAGCCCTCGACGACATAGGGAAATTGCCTCCGCGGCCGCTTCAACCGAGCAACAACAAGAATTCCACAATGACTACAACCACAATACGCAACAACTAAATGACCATGCGGATCTGGAATGGCAACAATGGTCTGCGCCAACAGTCCTTTCCTTGGCGAAACCCTATCCTCGACGTCGACGATTAGCAAATCCCGGATGTATTCTGTGCAAACTTCACGGAGACCTACATCCACTATTCAGAAGACATCCAAAATCAAGGGCCTCCCTGATCATAAGAAGCCCGACGATGCGCATAATTTGTGGGAATGATCTATTCAAAAAATTTCGAGGTGAGACAGGCCAATTAAGGCGGTACCGAGATAAACATAACGCTCCATATCCGAATTCGGAGGAAGCTCAAGCTCAACACCCAGTACAATAAGACTATATACCAAGTTACCAACTACCAATTAGGGTGCGATGTGGCGAGGAACCAACGGCTAATTGCAAAGACTTTTACGAAGAGGGAAGAGTAAAATTGGCGGCATCATTCGGTAAATTTGGAGTCTCCTCGGCTTCGAATCGCTAGACAAGTCAACTCAATTTCGCGTAATTTTGATTGTGTCATGGGCCACTAGATCAGGCCAGTCGATGATTAGAGGTGGGGGGCCCAACAGAGGTGGGAGACGGATAAAATATTGAGTGGAAAAAAAAGATGTTGTAAACCTCTATAACGTAATCCACAACGTAATAAAGTGGGGGAAAACAAGAAGAAAATTCAATTCTTCACTAGAAGTAAAAAATAAAAAATATCCCTCACGAAAATAAAATTTAGGTTATCACTAGATTTTAAAATTATTTAAAAAGACATCAACGATTAGAAATCGTGTGATTATGATAACTTATCTATAGATGACATTTAAATTAGATTTCCGTGAATCACGTTTTTCTTTATAAAATCACCCCACCACTAATATCATGGATCATATAATGCACGAGTCAAAATTAGAAAAATATTGTTATGTTTTTTTTTTTGGAATTATTAAAATTTTCTAGCTGTGACATTTTACTAATTAAATTATTTCTTTTATGTGACAAAATAAGTTGCGCTCAAGTTAGGAGCTAGTCAAGACGGTTATGAATAAATCAAAGTCAAATGGCCTAAATAGTCAACTTTATTAGCAAATCTCTTTTGTGATACTAAAATTAGCTCTCTCATAAACCTAGTTATGAATACGAGTGCCATTACTTAAGAAGCATCGTGAAAGGTGAAAAAGACAGGGGCAAATAATGACGACTCGTAAAGTGTTAATCCTGAGATTTTTTTTTTCTTTTTGGTGTATGGATAACCTAAGAAGCCTCATGTTGGACTTACGAGCTCAAATGAAAATCAATTCTAAACTTGGGATTGAATTCCTGTCATAAGTTCTCTTTTTCATTTGAATAGATTCAAGTAGTTTTATTAAAGAGATCTTAGCCAGGCTGAATTGGGTCAGGATCCCCCGTCGACTTTTCCCTTAGGGCAAGGGACCCGGACCTGGCTGAATTGGCCTAATCCTTTGCCTGCATTGAGAATTAGTTCGCGTGCACATGCTAAATCGCATGAGTCTAGTTATTTTGAAGAGGGTATTGTAAATTGAAATCCCCCAAAATTTTGTTAATGACATCATTTTAGAAATAAGATAAGGACAGTCGTACACAAAAGCATAGGTTGAAGACATAAACAAAAGGGTACTGTCCCTAATTCCTATCGGAACTTATGATAATTGAGATCTTAATGGGGTTATATTTGCATAGAAAGGAAGTGGGCGGCTAATGAGTGTGCATAATGTCAAGTTCTGGTCCGGGAAATGGGCCGGGGAATTACTCGGCCCAAATCGGACCAGACTGATTGAGCCCGTACAACAGTATGGACGCAAATCAGTTCGTCATCTCGTCAACGTCTCCCCATTGGCTCTGTGCTGGTCAAGATCGCGATCGAGGCCGAAGCTCACAGAAGCGACGTCGGACCGCGGATGGTTTCTTGCGAGAGTCTCCACACTCTCTTCTCCATCTCCACCGCCGACGGGCTTGTCGTTGCGTAAGCTCGAGCTCGCACAGCTCCGCCGTCATGGCTCTCAACCTCCGCCAGAAGCAAACAGGTACGGTACCCCCGGGCCTCCGTGCTCGCGACCGAGTTTTGCGTCTTTTTCATTGATAGGCGTTTGCGCTCGATCTATTGATTTGGCGGTGAAAAAATGATGCTCTGAGCGAGATCAAGGAAAATTGACGGATTGGGGAATTCTGTAGCAGTAGATCGGTGTAATGTCACACTCACTAAGTTCTGCTGCTCGTACTTGCCTGATTTCGTTTGTAAAGTGAAGGCCATCGATTGTAATTTGGCGGAATTGGCGTTTTTGTTCATATGTTTTGGTTTGATCTGTGGATAGATTCTGCAGTAGAAATTGAGGATTCTAATTCTTAATGCTCGGAAATGGGCATATCAGGGAATAAAATGCTTATAATTTGGTCTCTTGCTGGTTTTGCATTTGGGCCGCATCTGATTTGTATCTTTTTTTACGGACAGAATGTATAATTCGATTGTTAAACCTGAACCAACCTGTGAATCCATCGGGGACTGCGAATGAGGAAGTGTACAAGATCTTGATCTATGACAAGTTTTGCCAAAACATACTTTCCCCATTGATCCACGTGAAGGATCTTAGGAAGCACGGCGTAACCCTCTATTTCCTCATCGATAAGGATCGGAAGCCGGTCCATGACGTACCTGCGGTGTATTTTGTCCAAGCAAGTCAAGTTAATATCCAGAGAATTGTTGCAGATGCATCTCGCTCTCTATATGATAGTTTCCATCTCAATTTCTCGTCTTCAATACCACGTCCGCTTCTGGAGGATTTGGCTTCTGGGACATTGAATTCGAATTCATTAGATCGGATCTCAAAGGTTCATGATCAGTACTTGGAGTTTGTGACATTGGAGGATGACTTGTTCTCTTTGGCTCAGAAGTCATGTTTTGTTCAGTTGAATGACCCATCGGCAGGGGAACAGGAGATTGATGAGATTGTAGACAGGGTTGTTAGTGGGCTGTTCTGTGTTCTCGCCACACTTGCAGTGGTTCCCGTAATTAGGTGCCCTCGTGGTGGACCTGCCGAGAGGGTTGCCATGGCACTTGATAGGAGGTTGAGGGATCATTTGTTGTCTAAGAACAATTTATTTACTGAGGGTGGAAGTTATGTCACGCAGCGTCCAATTTTGTGTTTATTTGATAGGAACTTCGAATTGTCGGTAGGAATACAGCATGATTTTAGGTACAGGCCACTTGTTCACGATGTTCTCGGGTTGAGGCTTAACAGATTGAATGTTCAAGGTGAAAAGGGTGGGATGAAGTCATTTGAGTTGGACAGTTCAGATCCTTTTTGGGTGACCAATGGTTCACTGGAATTTCCTGAAGTTGCAGTTGAAATTGAGAACCAGTTGAACAAGTATAAGAAGGATGTGGATGAGGTAAATAAAAGAACTGGTGGAAGTGCAGGTGCTGAATTTGATGGAACTGATTTGATCGGAAACACGAAGCATTTGATGAATGCTGTTAATTCCCTGCCTGAACTAACAGAGAGAAAGCAGGTGATTGATAAGCACACAAACATTGCGACAGTGTTGCTGGGTGAGATCAAGGGGAGATCATTGGATTCTTACGCCAAAAAAGAGAATGACATGATGGTCAGAGGGGGAATTGATCGGGCTGAACTGCTGGCTGTGCTCAAAGGGAAAGGCACAAAGATGGATAAGCTGCGATTTGCAATCGTCTATCTTATTTCCTCTGAAACTATTAATCAGTCGGAAGTTGAATCAGTCGAAGCAGCACTTAGGGAATCAGAAGTTGATACTACTGCATTTCAATATGTAAAGAAGATCAAGTCACTGAATGTTTCCTTGGCATCA
This sequence comes from Rhodomyrtus tomentosa, assembly GCA_028455895.1. Lineage (NCBI taxonomy): Eukaryota > Viridiplantae > Streptophyta > Magnoliopsida > Myrtales > Myrtaceae > Rhodomyrtus > Rhodomyrtus tomentosa. The sequence continues at coordinate 14,670,231 of JAPCWY010000011.1, forward strand.
GCGAATTCTGCCAGCAGAAGCAACATTGTTGATTGGGCTGAGAAACTCTATGGGCAGTCTATAAGTGCAGTTACTGCAGGAGTGAAGAATCTGTTGTCTAGTGACCGGCAGCTGGTGATGACAAGAACTGTGGAGGCCTTGATGGAGGGGAAACCAAATCCAGAAATCGATTCTTACCATTTGCTTGATCCTAAATCCGGTGCTGGAACAAGTAGCAGCCATCTGCAACTTCCATTTAAGGAGGCTATTGTTTTCATGGTTGGTGGTGGCAACTATGTGGAGTATGGAAGCTTGCAAGAGCTTGCAAAAAGCCAGCAACCTGTCAGGCATGTAATTTATGGAACAACAGAGATTCTCACTGGAGTGGAATTTGTTGAGCAACTTACGATTTTAGGCCAGAAGATGAGATTGGGCAGTGTGGGTGCTCCTTCCGTGTCTCATTAATACAGGTTTGTTAATTACCCGTTCCTTTCTTCCTTTATTTGTTTTTTTTTAAGGGGAGCGGGGGGGGGGGGGGGGGGGGGAAGGAGCATGGTCTGATGACGATTCCCCACTTTCCTTTGAGTTTTCGTGAAGTACTTTGTCAATACTTGATAGTGGTGTTTATAAAAAGCCTGATAACCAAGAGCCATACTGATTGTTTAGACTAAACGAGCAAAGGCCATGTAGTTATCTTGAACTGCAACTGACCTTGTTGTGTCAGCTAGGAATCTGGTCGTTTTTCTTCCCGTAACTAGTTATTAGCTATAAAGGCGCAAAATCAGTGATGTACTATGGAGGATACAAATTTGGAGCAGAGGAGAAATGGAATCTTGATCTGGATCGTCTTGCAGACCTGCCCCATGCTTTCATATTCTAGAAGCCCATATACCCTGCAATTTAGGGAAGTATGAAATTGTGATGGCAATCTAGTTCTCTCCCGCCCCCCTCCCCCCCTTTTTCCTTCTCCTGTCTCACCAAAAAAACAAGAACATGTAGGTTTGTAATAGTAATACACTGTCAACTATACTTGCATACAGCTCTAGCCTAAAAATGTTCCGTCTGTATGCAATTAATTCTCAAGTCCCTCAAACGAGTCACTAGAGTAAATAAAAAAGCTATTTGGTTGTGGTTGCTTGAACATTGTAGAGGTACTAGTCCAATAAATTCCCTAATCCCACCTTTTTAATTGTGAGCCTAAAAAATTGAAAATGCCTTTATGTCACTCTGATTACATCTCTAAAAACCAACGAGGTAATTTTTGTGTTTCTAAAACCGGATGGTGTTGGCTGATTTCAATCAAAAAAAGAAGAAAAAGAAAAAAAAAAGGAGTTTTTCCCTATTTCTTTTACCTTACCAAAAAAAAAAAGGAGTTAAACTACTGCTTCAGCACTCTACGCTCTTTGGACTTGGAACCAGTAAAAGAACGGATTTGATCCAGTTCAGCTGGTTGAATCAATCTGCAGATTTCTTAAAAGGAAATCCTCCTTGGCGGTGGTAGATTCTATCGCTTGCCTCTGAAAATCTTCACGTTTTTTAGTTATTAGAACCAACTCTTTTCGTCCTCTGATAGTAGAGCATCTAAATGACTTCTTATAAAATTAGGGCCAATATGTGATAATGGAGGCTCGTACCAACAACCCTACTAATAATAAAGGGTGCACATCACCAATGCTGCTATGCGCAGATTTGTGATTAAAAAAAGTGCATTATTTTCTATATGGCAGCCCTTTACTCCAGAACGCCTGTTTAAGTTAAATTGGACTGCTCAACCAGTCTAACCGTTTTGATCCGGATGAGTCATGTACCACCAGCTACGCCAGTTCTTGCACACATATGTTTTAAAAGCAATTATAATAAAAACTAAGGTTCATCGATAAAGAATTCCCTACCAGTCTGCTGTTTCTCCACATCAGTCATCCATTCGTCTTTTGGATATCAATTGCTTGCATGAGACTTTTATCATTCAAATGAGCTTACATGGGGGGAGAGAGGGACGGCTGTAGCGGGGTTTGGGATGTATGACGTTGTTGCCTGTTTGCTTTTTCGGATGAAGGGCTAAAGCCGGCCGCCCAAAGAAGTAATTGGGAATCTGAAACTCAATTCATGTTATTCTTTTAAGTATTCAAATAAAATACATATTAGTAGCAAAATCGATAGAATTATTGCGTAAATAACTGTTGAATTTATGAATATTAATGTTTGTTTAATGTATGGGTAGTTTGGTTCGGTTTTTTGGGATACCAACTATCTAGATTCCATACTCGGGCCGAAGGAAAGCCCATTGGGTTTTCTCTTGCGGAAATGTCATTCTAATCCTATAGGCGGATTCAACCAGAATTTGAACCCGAACTCAATGTGCTTCCATTCTTAGCACCAAGGGGAGGGGGAGACTGGATTTTGGGGTATTTGTGTTGTTGTGCAAGATGACAGACTCGGGGGAAGGAGTGTGGCTGCCTGGTTCTTTATTTTGAACTTGATATTGTTTAACACATGGTTAACATATGTTTTCCCAAATAGTAAGGGTGTCATTCTAAGATGACTACCATCATTATAAAAAGATGCTGGAATATCGTTCGTCTATGCCTGTTTTAAGCAATATCGGATCCAATTTTGTTGACTACTTTACTTGAAATGCAGTTGCAATTCCTCCTTTACCTAACAGGTTTGTGGTTCCACCGAAATTTTGAGGACATCTCAATCCGTTCTGTGAACGGTCATCTGACTTTCTTACTAATCCCTTTGTGTTGAATTGGAAAACCGAAATGCACTTTCTCCAGGGAATTTTACTCAGATATTTCCCCTAAATGTTCCAGGAGTTGCTCTATGACTGAAGTGTCAACATCTGGATGGTAGATCACCCTGGATGCAGCCATAGATGTCTGATGACTATGATGGCAGAATCAAAGGCAGAAAAAATGTACATGACATACTGGCGATTGGACGAACAGATTTAAGGCTTGTCTTCAGCATGAAACCTGTCCAGGAAACAGTGGGCGGGCACACAGTAACTTCTAGAGCAATCCCAAAGTTCTGCCTCGTCATGCTTCTTAAGATACTTGTATATCATTTTCTCTGTGTAGCTTGTTTTACTAAATATGCAGGCATTTATTGTTGAAAGAAGGGAACACCTGCTGTCCCGTAGGTACTTACCTGATTTGCGCTCATCGAACGCCTTTTGTGGTTTGTGATTTTCAGCTGTTTCTCCAGTTTTGGTACTTGAGGGGGGTTGACAACTTCATTGTCCGTTGAATGTGGCAAATGTTTGCGTTCAAAAGACATTTCTAGCTTAATGGGTTTAACATGCAACCTCCCAATCACACACGGTTATGAGGATGTTCCTTTCAACCCAGTGAACATGTTGGCGGCCGTGCATGAGTGCGCTTAGCCGTCTCGCTGGTCGAGTACTAGAGAGATAGGGGTTGAATCAAGGCACGGAATATGACACTATTGACGTCAAGGCGTGGCTAGGCTTGATCCTTGTACGTGCGACTGATTCACGAATTTGGAATTTCCCACGAGGGTCATTCTATCGTTGAATTTTGAGTTTGACCTTGAATTTTCATAATGGCAATTAGGGAAGAAGTTGTAAATATGCTGATAATTTAATTGCGGCTGCTGTCAAAGAAACTCCCTCTTTGAAACAGGGGGAAGAAAACAAAATTAGGTGTATACTTTTCATGTTAAGCTCGGCTGATGGAAGCTCTGGAATGCGAAATAAGCGAGGACTTAAGTCAAATCCATCTTGCTTGTTTGTCATTAGATACATATCACGGGATAGGAATGGAAACTGAAATTCTACAAGATATTCCGTAAATGCAGAATAACTCCATTTGGTACTGCAATTTAAGAATCTGAACAAATTACTAATTTTATGAATCTGCTTCAGTGCATAAAGTTATAATTATAGATCAATTCTACAAATATCAGATTTAGTTTGTTTCTATATATATTTTTTAGAAACATTATTTTGAAAAATTGTGCACCTGCATTTACTTTTTAGACTATATTTGATGGTTTCAACATACTTAGTATTTTTCAAATAGTGCACTAAAGTGCTAAATTTTATGCTCGTCTAAACACCATATTGAAAAAACATGTGCCATGGTTAAATGCAAATTTCATTTTTTTATGTGTGTAAAACTTGCTATTTCAGTTTAAAAAAAATTAGGGAAAAATTACCAACAAGTCATAAATCTATTGCAATTGTGTCAATTCAGTCTTTTTTTTTTTGTGATTCAGTCTTAAATCTTTACAATTGCGCTAATTCATTTATAAACCTTTCGCAATTGTGCCAATTTAGTCTATCCTGCCAAATTTGATCGGCAGATGCTGATGTGTATGCCACTCGGCACCGACCATCTAGCGACATAATATTTTAATATTTTTATTGATTTTTTTTATTTTCTTTATCATTTTTGTTTTCCCTTCTCTATTCATTTTTCTTTCTCTAGCAAGCGACTGGTCAGTGGCGATGACCTCACTGGGCTCAGGCGAAGTTCATCCCCACCGGCCACTGCCAACTGCGAGCCTCGCCGTGGCTGCGAGAGGCAGCCTAGATCTGGCGTTTTGATTCATTTCATCTTTCTTGGAGAAGAAGGGGGATGTTGAGTCGATGCTTCCATCGGCAAGCGACGTCAAATCGCTGCAGAGCTTGAGCGGGATCCGAAATCTTGCTGAATCGCGACGCTTCAAGGTTACGTGGCCCCCAAAACGCCAAAGATGATGATGATTATCAATAGAGCATTTGCAATTTCGTTCTTTTAGGCCACTACGTTGTCGATCGTCTTCTTCTTTTTTTATTTTTTTTTATTTTTTTGGTTCCGAGAAATCGTGGAGCATTGCGTGTCTTCTTGTCCGGTTTGGATTGAATCGGGTATCTATGTTTTGGGAAAATTTCAAATGGGCCCTAAAATGGGGCTGCTTTCGCGAAAGAACACTCAAAATGAATCTTGCCTCGAACAAACTCATGACGTGGACAACTTAGTCTCAAATCACTCGAAAATTATATACAAAAATTCCTAAATATATTACAATTGTCTCAATTCAGTCATATTTTTTTTTTTGCCAATGGAGTCCTAAACCTTCTGTGCTTGTGCCAATTCAGTCTACCATGTTTAGGGGTGTGCATGGTCCAGGCCGGTCCGGTCCTGACATGGAACCAGGGACAGGACTAATAGTCTCGGTCCCCATTTTTCTCGAATCACGGGTCGGACCAGGACTGGCAGTTCGAGACGGTCCTAATCTGGGCCCGGAAGGACCATTGACTCTAATTACTTATAAAAATCTAACCCTTAGAAATTACAATACAATATTAATTTACAATCTATAATCAACCTACGGCAAGACAACCATGTAAATGCTAGGAGCACCTAACGTGTGTTCGATCTGGCCTTGAAAGCTTCACGTGATCTTTTATGCTCGTAATCGACGCCCGCATGTGATCCACTGAACTCAGGTGGGCGATGGAACTGAATTCGGATTTTCTTTCTTTTTTTTTTTACTGTAAAAAAAATATATTTCTCAAATATGCATAATGACTCGAGTTTGTGTCCTCATGCACGTACGTGGTTATTCTTCATGCACATGCCCATTATAAGGAACAGATCTTATCATCAATTAAGACATAATTTGTCCCAAAGTAATATCAAAACTCGAATTGCTAAATAATACGTATAATGACACCACTAAACTCAAGATGTGTGAGATGAAATTCATGGGCTTCTCAAATTTTAAAAATAAGTTAAGTCAAGATATAAATTAATTTTTAAAAAAATTGGCGGTCCGATCCCAAACAATGAAACTAGGGACCGGATCGCCCAGTCACCAGTCCCATTTATTGGGATGAGGGACCGGGCCGCCATCCTCAAGGACAGGATCAACCCGATGCCTTTCAACGGCTTTATATTCTTTGAGCCGATCTAGGCCGGTCCTGTCTAGTTTGCACACCCCTAATCTTGTCCATTTTGACTGAAAGTCATTGATATGGATGTTGACCGTTCTACGTGACGTGGGACGCACTGCCGTGAAATTATCTAATAATATACAAATATTTTTTTTTGACTTTTTTGTTTATTATTATTTTTTTCTTTTTGCTTCCCTTCCTTCCTCCACCCTGTTGCCCAAAAAACGGAATAATATAATGAAAAAAATAAAAAAATTGATAAAATATTATTAAAATTATCCACGTCACTACTGATTGTGCCACGTAGGACGGCTAGCGTCCATGTTAGCGGTTTTAGGATAAAATTGGTCAAATTAGCTGAATTGACACAAATGCAGGGGATATAGGATTCATGGTTAAAAAAAAAAATTAGGGTTGAATTGATACGATTGTAATGAATTTATGACTTGTTTTTAAGGTAATTCTCCTCTCAAATCACTATTTCTGCTCGCCGGCTCTTTGCCAGTTGGCGAGTGGGTGCAAATTTCCGTGGCAATGACGGGACTAATTTCGTCCCAAATGTTCGAACTCACCTTTTGTGGATTTCGTGAGTTAGTTTTTAAACGTTTCTCCGGTTTTGGTACCTATGGAGGGGTTGCAATGTCATTACCAGACGGCAATTGTTTGCCTAGCTTGAAAGGACATGTTTTACGAAATGGGTTTTTTTTTTTTGGTCGGATACTAAACGGGTTTAAGTTGCTAAATTTTTCCTTTTCCAACAAACGTTTCTCCGCCCACGATATGCCCATCTAAAGACCATATTGAAACTTCTGGCGATGATCAAATGCAAAATTTGATCTTTTTAGTGTAAATCTTGCGATTTTAGTAAGAAAATGGCGAACAAAGAAAAGTCTACATGCTCATTGGAAGTTCTAGACGTACAAGGCATTTCTTCTGCTGAACCAAGAAATATTTCAGTGTGAAAATGGCGAAAGAAAAAGTCTGCGTGCTCATTAGAAGTTTTACGCGCTCAAGGCTCCACTTCTGCTGAACCAAGAAAATTCCACTTGAGGAAACTTAAATGAGCCCACTACGTATTGATGACATCTTCCTTAGACATGCATGAACAGCTGAGATGGTGGTGCAATTTTCAAACGGTGAAAACGAGAAATCCGCTTCGAGAATATGTGTTTATTTCATTGTTCATGCGCATTTAAGACATCTATAAATATGGTCTCTTCAAAAGATTAGAAGAGTTGATAACTTGAAGAGAAAAATTGCGGGTTGTCTTGTTATAACATGTATCGAATTTAAGTCCGAAGATAAAATCTGAATTTTTGAAAATAAATATGTATTAATCGTGAGAGTTAAAGGATAAATCTTAAGTTTTTTTTTTTTTTATGTTGAAGATGCAATCAATATTGGATAAAGTTTGCCCGAAATCTACGGAGATCTACTGCACGTTGGAGTCCACAGTAAAATTGGGAGTTTGACCATGAAAAGAAACCAAGAAAAAGGAGATAAGTAAAAAAAAAAAAAAAAAAAAACTGAAGTCGGCCAAGAAAAGAAAGTAGAAGGAAAGTCTAACGTGGACTCGGTCAACTCTTGGACTCATTTAAATATATATTCTGTCGTGGCATAGGCGATAGTTGATGAATGCATGCAGAGGAAGCCTCCTGGTAGAGTTCACGTGTAGAGACGAATTGCGTCAATAATTTAGTGTTGAAACCGACTAAATTCTTGTAGTAAGAATTTACTTGTAATTTTTTTTATAAGATTCAAAGTTTATTTTATAAGATTCAAAGATTATTTTGTGAGAAATTAAGAGGCTAAATACTATATACGTTAGTGAATACAATTAGGGCCGCAAAATACTGAGAGTGTTTGAGTGACTCGAATGTGGTTAGTAATCTTCGTTTGATTGCTTGTTCTATAGTAAAATTTGTTACTGATTTCTTCATAGACGTAAGTCTCTATAACTGAACTGCGTACATCAATGTCCTATTTATTTTATTGTTATGTCTATTTTATTGTTCGATCACTTATTCTGCGCTACGATTGATATCAAAGTTAGATTTGCTTGAGTTGAAGCGAATTGATGTCGATAGAAGAAGTTAAAGTGAAAATTGACATATCTGAAGGAAGGATTTGGTTTCTGAAAGATACGGATTAAGGGGTGCATGATTCCCTTTCTCTTCCCGGACTCTATTTCTAGCAAGAAATAAATTTTTTTTATTTCTATTCCCTAGACAAGTTTCTCGGACAAAAAAACGTATTTGATAACGATACAATTTTTCTATTTCTGAAAAAAAAATTTCGTTTAACAACGTCAAAAAATTTCTATTTCCGCACAAACTTTTCGCCGCCGGTCGCCGCTATTGTTGGTGGCGGCGGCTGGTGGCAACCAGCTACTAGTGACCAGCAGTAGACTGGGGGCCGACTGTGATAAGGGAGGAGCGACGAAGAATGAGCAAATTATTTCTGAAACAAAAAAGTAGCTTTTTTTAACTTCTCATTTCTCATTCAAAACCTATTTAACTTCTCATTTCTCATTCAAAACCTATTTCTGAGCCAAAAGTTTGGCCGAGGAATAGAAAAACTTCATTGCGTTGTCAAACGCATTTCTGTTCCAAAGCTATTCCCTGAAAAAAAAAAAGGAGAAATGGAAAGAGAATCATGCACCCCTAAAGTATTATCTGTATCTTGTCTAGGGAGAAGCCAAATACGATAAAGCAAGCTGACTGAAAATTGCTGATAGACAAGCGATGGTATTATTCAGTTGATGTTGCCTTGTAACGTCGCATTTAATATAGTCGAAGATAACTGCAGGTTTGATGAAAGCCCTATCGGATATGTATGAAAAGCTTTTATGATCAACAATGCCTATTTGATGTGACATCTGTTTAACTTAAAGATGAGCGAAGATGCGTCAGTTGTTAATTATATCAATAAATTCAATGTGATTGTTAGTCAATTGAGTTCAGTTGATAGAGGTATACGTTTTGATTCTATTATCCCCATTCCTTGATAGTGAAATACTACTGTTACTGCTATTAATAATTCCCAAGGATAAACAAGTTAAGCGTTTGGTGGGATTCGATATTTAATTCTGAGTGATGACATCTATATTAGAGAATTTGGCAAATTTGTGTCTACCGTTTTACTAGTGAAAATAGAGGAAGAATTGGTACCGTGTTAGCAAAAACAGTATCAACTCCAATAGATATAGTCAGTCTGGGACTTGTGGTATTGTCTATTAGAACTGTGGAAAAAAAAAGGCATCTTTGAAGGGATTGCCTTAAGCTAAAGAATGAGAAGGATAAACGAACTAGAGTTGAATCTATCAATGATATTGTAACTATAGTTAACAGTAATTCGGATAATGCTGATTTTGCTTCGTCTGTCACTAAGATCTGTCGGTTTATGAATGAATTATGGATTCTGATTTTTATGCTACAACAAATAGGAATTGGTTTATTACTTATTAATGCATGGATAGTATCAAAGTGATGCCATAGGTGTTAGCGATGTTAGAATCAGAATGCATGATGGTATTGTGAGTACATTGACTGGAGTTAGACATGTTCCAGAGTTGAATAAAAACCTAATTTTCTTGAGTGCCCTAAATTCAATTAGTTGTCGTTATTCTTTTAGAATGTGGTGTTCTGAAAATTATTCGAGGTGCCTTGGTGATAATGAAAGAAATCAAGCATAATGTCATGTATAAGCTTCAAGATGAGACATTGAAAGGTTTTGTTGCGGAGGCGTTGGATGCATATGTTTGAGAGTTAGAATTGTTGCATATGCGTTTGAGGTACATTAGTGAGAGAAGCATGAAAGTTCTAAGTGAAATTTTTTTATTGTGTAGTTATATTGCTGACAACCTAAATGTATGTGGTATTGTGATTTAGATTAATGGCAGAAAGTGCATTTTAGTGCGATTGTCAAAAAATCACGAAAATTACATAATTACGTCACTTACATGTTCCTGGGTTCTCGCGGTTTTCTTCAAGGAGGAGTGCTAGATTCATGCTAACACTTGTAGATGACTATTGCATGAAAACTTGAGTGTTTTTATTTAGGCACAAGTTTGATACTATTGTCACAATCAGACAGTTGAGAGGTTTGATTGAAAAGGAAATTGATAAAACGATCAAACATGTGCGAACTGACAAAAGTAAGGAGTTATGCTCGGAGATGTTAAATGAATTCTACATCAATGAGGCCTAGTGATATACCGCACTATTGCCAATAAACCACGTGTTGTAGAATGATGAGTAGAATATTATTAGATACGACCCATGAAATGCTCTCTAGTGCTGATATGGCTAGGAGATTCCTAATGGATGCGCTAAGTACGGAGAACTACCCGATGAATAGATTTCATCGATTGCAATTGGATGTCTGACTCCCGATAAACTATTTGGTTGCTCATGTTATATTTGAGTTAATAAAGTTAAACTCGATGAGAGGGCAAAAAAGTGCACATTCCTAGGCTATGCATAAGGCGAACGGGTTTATCGGTTGTGGTGCTCGAAGTTAGATTCACCTATTATCAATATAAAAGTTACATGTTACGAGACTCCATTATTTCTGACTAGGAGTGATTATAGCAATATACATACGGATCTAGATGGTGTTTAGTTTGAGGTGGAGTTGCAATCAGAGACTGTTGAGTTAGTGAGTACTAGCGAAGTAATCAACACAGATAATGCTTGTGGCAAGGTGGAGCCTATAGAGCCAATAGTTGTTGTAACTATATGTATTCAATCTTCAAATGATATAGATTCAACGATGGTTTTGCTTTATCTATGATGAAGGAATTGATATCAGAAAGTCCTCGTGGAGAAGTTAAATGTACATGTACAATCAGTGTTTTGATGGTGTTCACAGTTACGGCGAATTTCAAGCGCGACTTAGATTTGAAAGATGTTTGTGGCGGTAATAGTAGCGAAATTGGGATTCTAGCAAAACAATTGTGATATAACTCAAATATCAAGTCAAAATGGAGATTGTTAGAATATATCTCAAGTATAAGTCCGAATAGAAAATTTGAATTTTCGAAGATGAATATATTTTGATCGTGAAAGTTAAAAGGATAAATCTTAAAGATAATGGATGTTATTTTTATGTTGAAGATGCGGTCAAGATTGGATTAAGTTTGTATGAAATCTATGGGAATCTATTGCACCTTGGAGTCCACAGTAGAATTGGGGAATTTGACCGTGACCAAAAACAAGAAAAAGGACATAAGTCCAAAAAAAAAAAAAAAATACTGAGGTCGGTCAAGAAAAGAAAGAAGGAAAGTCCAACATGCACTCGGTCTACTCATGGACTCATACAAATGTATGTTCTGTTGTGGCATGGTCGATGGATGATGAATGCGTGCAGAGGAAGCCTCTTCGTAGAGTTCACATGAAGGGACGACTTGCATCAATAATTTAGTGGTAGAAACCGATTAAATTCTTGTGGTAAGAATTTGTGTGTAATTCCTTTATGAGATTTAAAGATTAATTCATAAAGAATTGAGAGGCCAAACAATGTGTACGTTAGTATAGTAGATGTAATTGTGATCGAGAAATACCGAGAGCGTTTGAGTGACTCAAGTATAATTTGTGACTCCCGCTGGATCGCTTGCTCTACAGTGAAATCCGTTATTACTCTCGCCATAGACGTAATTATGTACGACCTAGCCATGTGTATCTAATAGTCAATATATATTCTTGTTTTGTATATTTTATTATTTGATAATTTGTTCCACGCTGCAGTTTTCGTCGTGTGTTGCGGCAGGGACTTTATTATATTATCTTCACCGGGTTTACAGGCGGAGGAATGCGGCAGACTCTTGCCTCCAAGTTCAATGGGTTTGCCTCTCATTGGAGACTCTTAAGCTCATCACTTCCAGTTACTCTCTTGAACTTTATCCATTCAAACTAAGAGAGTGCAGAGACAATTACCTTGCCTTGGGTTTCAACCTCAGTGTGCATATGATGCGTGTATCAAATTGTAATAGTATGGTGTTACGCTAAAAAATGATCTGCACAACTATATAAGCAAGTTAGGAATCGGGCAGTCAATATTTTGGAAAATTTTCAACTACGCTCTTGGAATATGGTAATTTTCTCAAAAGAATTTCCAGAGCGAACCCAATATGAAGTAAATTTTTAGAAGTGGGCAATCTAGGATTCGTTTGACAATACTTTTTCAGCATAATTTATGCTACAAAATTGTTTCTGAATTAAAAATCCGTTTAGTAGCAGCTCTCGGCCATGTAGACCGACACCGGTGGAGGTGTCGGACGCTTGTCGGGGTGTAAGATTGGTTTGGAATCCATTCACGAATCGCGTCTTGCTTTCTCCCTCACCCCACGTGTAAGTCTCTATCCATTTCGATCGCTCGACGCTCGAACTTGGTCATCTCCCTCGATAACCCGATCCGTTGCTTGCTCGAACTCAGTCGTCTCCCTCTCCAAACACGGGCGACTCTCTTGAGAGAGAGAGAGAGGGGAAAGAAAGCGTCTGCGCAGATGAGGGAGAGAGAATAGTCGAGGCATGAGAATGAGACGAGGGAGAGAGAGCGAACGAGAGAGAGGTGAGGAAGAATAAAGGAAAAAACGAAATATACACTTTTATCAACTGATGAGATAAAAGCCAAGAGAGAGAATGGAGGTGAACTGAAAAGTCGTACTAGGTGAGGTTAAAGCACCCGATCTCCAAGAGCCACGCCTGTTGCCATTTAATTTTTCAATAAAACTGCGGGGCCCAAGGACACTAGCAGCCAAGCTACAACTACGATTCTGATTACAATTTAATCTTCATTTTATTTTGTTATTTGTTTTTTTTTAAATTCTCTATTTTTATTTAAAAAATATTAAATATATATATTTAATACAATGTGTCCCGACATGTCGGATTTTTCTATTTTTTGAGAAATGCCGTATCAAAGTATCGTGTTGTGCCTTACCCAAAAAAAAAAAAAAGTATCGTGTTGTGTCGGCGTGTCGGTGCTACCTAGGCTGTCACGACCCGTTTTTTTTCTCTTCTTCTTTCCAACGTACGGAATGGTCTATTGGATTACCGATCGGCCCTCACTCTAAAAGTTGGATCATGGGCCTTCTCAGCGCGGGCGGTCCCAAGCTCATACCAAATCGTGGCGGAAGTAAATTTTAAGAAAATTCGACAATAAGAGTCGATCGCTTTCAACCTTAGTTTAGTTATGGTGGCATGTGCAACATATGCATGCATTTGGAGTCACCACCAATCCTTCTTAGAAGTTGGATCGGAAACCTCAATAATCGATTAATAGAGATCGATCATTTCAAAGGAACTAGAAATTTTGAGTTCGGGGACTTGGTTACGTTGATATCATTACCAACGCCCTTTCGGTACCTAACGTGAGTGATTTTCCTAACTAAAATTTTATGCAGACGCAATTTTGGGTGAGTAAATTGTTGACAAATGATTTTGGATAAGTATTTTTCAGTTTTATTTTTTTAGAAAATTCATAAAAAAAAATCTATAAAAAGTTGAAAAAATAACAAAATAAAATTTGATAGCCTTCGCCAAGTCTACCGAACCATTTTTGACCAAAAAATAATTTTTCATAATTTTTTGTTTTTTTTGAAAAATAGAAAAATAAATAAAAAAATCAAGAAAAATAACATTTGATATCACAAAAATATAGAAAAATAGTCAATTTTTTTATTTTAATTCCCTTGTCATTTTGACAACATCGAAAGTCAAAATTCAAGTCTAATCTTATGTGTTTCTTTGTAACGCATGGGGTTGAATTTATCAAAAAATATGTTTCGAGTCTTTTTAATTTGCAATTTTGGCATTTTAGGAGTCTTGACATTCAATTTGATTTTCTTGAATTTCAATGTCCAATTACGTGCTGATTGGCTCAATTGTGGCTTTGGGGACTTAATTGCATAAAAATTTATTCATTTTAGTCCCCAAGGTGCCAAATCCAAAATTAAATTTTTCTAAGAGGCATTCATAGAATCCCAAGACCCCTTTTCTATAATTTTCGATCTTATGAATCTAATGGTTGGGTTAATTGGTACCAATTCTTCCATTAAGAACCTCAATTTGGCAAAAATCATATTCGGATCCGATATCACATTTGGGGTTTTCGCAAAATTACAGATATTTTGGTCACGAAAATCACATTATTAAATGATGTCCATGTCATAGAATCTGATTTGAAAATCAATTTCTTGATTTTTGCTCATTTAGACACCTAATTTTAAGAAGAAATGCTGAACCGGGTCGATCGGGTCGGGTTGACCGACCCAATCAACCCGTTGACCAAAATTGGTCGTAAACAGAATACTCTCTGGTTGTTCTTCTTCTTCTCATGTGTAGAGAACTCAAAGAAAGGGAGGCCAAATTACAACCCGACGATCAAACTCAAGTTGATTACCCACACGATCCCGACTCTGGCCAGCAAAACAAAGCGCGTCGTACACATGTGGTCCAGGCTGGCCATCCTATAACCGAATTTAGGCGGCAAGGTCAGAGAGGAGATGGAGTCGGTGGAAGAAGAACAAGAGCAAAGGGGGAGCTCATTCTGTTCGGACGGGGACACAAAAGAGGAAAAAGCGAGAGAGAGGTGAACGGGAGCTGGTGAGAACCACCATTATCGTTCAACCTTGGCGAACCAGTCGGGATTTTGCTGGAGCAATCTAGGAAAAATCGAAGTCGAAGACCGGCTGTTCCAGCCTCCATGAGTCCTAAGGAAGCCGTCGAACCCGCTAGATCGAGCTGCGACCCCGAAAAAGGTATGTTTGAGCTCTGCACAGCCACTGCAGGCACCCATGGCATCTTCATATTTTGTGGATCATTTCACGCAATATCGGTTCCGATCTGTTCCTCATGCTTTACTGATCACATACATAACTTTTTGTGCATTTTCATTGAGTATTCTCTCCGATTAACCTCCAAATCTCTCCAATCGGTGCGAGCTTCATGGCTCATTTTGGACCAAATCGAAGCTCACCGATGGCCAGGTAAGTCTTCTCAACCTTATGTGATGCTTCCTGATCGATTTGTTTAGCTAAGTAAAGTTAGGAATGGTCAGGGCGATTAGTCGCAGGAACTTAGCTTCGGTCGGTGATAGCATGTGTATGAGATGTGGTTCTACTATTGTGAGGTTGGTATATATTGTAAAGTAAGTCACGGCAAGTTGAACGCCGTTGGTTTCGCGTCAATGTCGGAAGGGCAAGATATGGCCCTCCGACGAGGCGGTGGCGAAAGAGTATCGGCGCCGATCGTCTTCCCCAATAAGGAGTTGAATAAAAAATTATTAAATATTCAGTAGTAAACATAAAAAGAAACAAAAGACAAAAAAGAAAAGAAAAATATAAATAATTAAAAATAAGGGTTACACTTATGATAAATTTACCCAATTATTTTTTTTACCACAAAAAAATCTCAAACTAGTATATTTGTAACAAATTTTCTCCAAACTAGTACAGTTGTAATAAATTTAATTTTCATCATTTTTTGTTAAATTTAACCATCAAATAGTTGAGTTAGATGTCACATGATAGTTCATGGGTGTAGCAGTTTAGGATTTTTATCCTTTGTTTATCACGTGTATATCAATTCATAATTTTTCATGGTATTAACCCAATTTAACAAAGGGCAAAATTATCATAGGTGTACAAATTTAAGGTTTTTATGGTAAAAAAAATTAATTTAAGATAAATTTATCACAATTGTAACTATTTAGGATTTTTTATGGTCAAAAAAATAGGTTGAGGTAAATTTATCACATGTATACTAATTTGAGATTTTTCGTGATAAAAAAATAATTTAGGATAAATTTGTCACAAATATATCAATGTGGCATTTTTCGTGATATTAACTCTAAAAAGAAAAAGAAGGGGAAGAAGTGTAGGTAAAATAGATAAGGGAAAATGTTTCCTTTAAAAAAGAAAAGAAAAGTATTTTCCTCGCTTTCGATGTTTTTTTTTATTAGTGGAAAATGTTTTCCACAACTAGTTCATTTTCTATAAACCAAACTTTGGAAAATTCGATAAATATTTTCTTAAAAAGACTTTTTTCGTGAAACAAACATGTCATGGATTTGTTTTGTTTTGTTTTGTTTTGTTTTGTTTTTTTTTGGGGGGGGGGGGAGCGTTGTTTGTGTGTGAAATTATAATGTTATGGTCTAAAGATAATCCACTCATCTCCATAAACAAGTGAGGAATTGGGTACCTGTGTTTTGGGCAAATTTCAAATAGGACCTTGAAAGTGGGGCTATTTTTTTCGAAGGAATACCCAAAGTGAATCTTTTCTAAATAAACTCCGGGAAAACTGTCCAAAAATTCCTAAACCTCTTGCACTTTTGCTAATTTTATCTTAAATTTTTAATTTTGATAATTCAGTCCTAAACCTTTTCATTTTTGACCAATAAGTCAATTCAGTCAATTTTAATCAAAAATTCCCGCGTGAATGTCGGACGTCCTATGTGGCACCGATGATGCTGACGTACAAATTTTTTTTTAAATATTACAATTTTTTTTTAAATATTTCTAGCGTGTTCCATCACTAAATTTGTTATTATTTTTTTATTTTTCCAAAAAATACGAAATAAAAAAATAAATGGCGGCCCCGCTCGGCAATTCAGCTACCGAGCCGAATGCCTGGTTGTCCCGCTCGGCAAATGGGCAGCCTAGCGAGGCCCAATTGAGCTGATTAGGTGCCGCTTGGCGGCCCATTGATCGAGCGGCACCTAAGTTGATATTTATTTATTTATTAATGCTTTTTTGGTAATTTTTTTTGAAAATTCAAATTAGAAAAATTACCCTAATAGGAAATAAGCATTTCTATTGCGGCCGGTCAAATCAAGTAGTCAAAGATATAGAAAATGAGCGCTTTTCAGTCTCTTATTTAAAATTTTTCCCGATTAAAAAAAAAAATCTCCTCACGTTCTTTCGCAAAGCTTCCTGATTTGGGGCTCACTTTCTCGAGACATTTACTATTTGACTTTGTGGGTTTGCTTACCGTGGGGTGGTAGGATTCCACAAGTCAGAGAAGAGAAAAAGCTCGAGAACCGAGTGCCGTTTGTCTTTATTGACTCCAACATACGTAGTACTCGGGAAAAAAAAAGAAAAAGAAATGCACTACAGGGCTACATTTTATGCTCATCTAAATACCACAGTGAAACTTTTGACCCCAAAAAAATATATTTATATATATTGTGAAATTTCTACTCTTATTGAATGCAAATTTCTTCTTTTGGGTGTAAATCTTTCTAATTCCAGTCAACAAAGGGGGAGCAAGTAAAGTCTAGAGCTCATTTAAAGTTCTTTGTTGAACCAAGAAAATTCAATTGGGGGAACTTGAAGAATGAATGAACACTTCAAACGATGAGCAATAATTCAAACAGTCAAAACAGAAAAAATGCTTTATGGTAAATTTATCTCTCGAATTGGAGCCCGTGAACAAATTTCCATCCGTTGTTGATTTGGAGACTTTGGATGATTGACTTTCCTTGGGAGCATGAGAAAGAATAGGAGATAAGCTTTTCTATTGTAATCGATCAAATCAGATATTCAGACAAACATAAAATGAGGGCATTTCAGGCCGTTATTTTAAATTTTTCCTGATAACACACTCACCTTGTTCGGCAAAGCTTCCTGATTTGGGGCTCACTTTCTTTAAGACATTTAATATTGACTCTCTGGCTTTGCTTATCATGGTTGGACTTCACAAGTCAGCGAAGAGAAAAGCTCTTGAATTGAGTGCCCTGACGTGAAGAATAAAAAATGACGAACAAAGCAGTTTTTTTTTGCCTCACGGACGTGAACTTGGTGATTTTGTAGGGCGAGGTTTATATCCAAATTGAATTATTCAATTGCAAATATTTTTGAGCTTAAGTATAATCTCAGTTTAGCAACAATTGTAATTTCGGTTCTCCGTTTAAAGTGGATTATTTTCTGCTGGCTCTTTCAGTGGAGTAGATATCGATACTTAGACCGAACCATGTAAATTCCTGGTACCCTTTATCATTCCTTGTTGATTTCTCTGGTTATCGGGCTGATTTAATTGCAAAATCCTGTCACTTTTTGCGTTAACTTTACAACACTTTAGGAATGGTTGTTCACTTGTTTGTTCCATTGTTCATGCACATGTTGGGCACATAAATATGGTCTCTTTTGCAAGACAAGGAGAGTCACAAACCTGAAGAAACGATGTAGGTTGTTTCGTTATGTGTTGTGGCGGTGACTTTACAGTATAATGTTCAAGGGGTCAACTAGTGGAGCAACCCCAAATTGCCATGGAGTTCCGCCTGCATATTGCGTGGGTTTGCCCCTCGTTGGAGAGACTCTTGAGCTCGTCACTCCAATCTAATCCCTTGACCTTCATCCGTTCGTCAGCAAGAGAGTTCAGAGATGAGATCTTTCCTCCTAATTTTCTAGTGACTGTACGGATATACCACCACTAAATGTGAGTTGATGGAATATAGCCTGTATTAGGTCTTATGTGGGGGAAGCAAAGCAAACCAAAGCGAATTGGCACTAGAAAACCCAATTAGCTTGGCTTGGGTTTCAACTTCATTGTGAATATGACTAGTTTGTGTAATAGTATGGTGTTAACTTGAAAGATAATCTGTTCATCTGTATAAGCAAGTTAGGGATAGTCTACTCTATGTTTTCGGATATATTTTGAAGAACTACTGGAGCGAGGCTGTTTTTCTAAATGAATCTCCGAAATGAACCATGTCTCAAGCAAGTTCTGAAATGAGCAATTTAGTCTCAAATCATCCACAAGTCACAGGCTGGCCAACTTCACGCACATGCGAGGCTTACGGGCAAATACTTGCAACAATCGCTGGGCAAGTTTGTCCCACAGGTTCTGCATCATATTTTGGAAATGGCGATAACTTCATTTGGTACTTTAATTTAAGAATTCGAACAAATTACTTGAGTTACAGATGTAGTTCGACGCGTATTGTTAAAGATATAAATCAATCACAGATATCTAGTTCAGGTAGTCGCAAATAATTTTTTGGACAGACATTAAGTTAATTACGCTGCGCATTGGAATTTACTTGATAGACAAGATTTTGTAATTGCAACATACTCATAGCGTTCAAAAAAATGCACTGCAGTGCTACCCTTCATGCTTATCTAAATATCCTATTGAAACTTCAGCGATCATTCAGTGCAGATTCTTCACGGAGCAGAACTTGATTTCGGTCAAAAAGGTAACGCGGAAAGTCTAATGCTCATTTGCAGGTTTAGTCGTACAAGGAACCACTTCTGCGGAACCTGGAAAATTCAACTGGCTAAGCCCACTACGTATTGATCACATCTTCCTTGGACATGAATGAACACTTTAGGACGGCGGGCAACAGTTCAGACAGTCAAAACAAGAAATAGTTAGATGTCCGTATCGTTGATCATGAACATGTTGGGCATCTATAACTATAAAATATGGTCTCTTTTTCAATACCGGGAGAGACAGAGACCTGAAGAGGAAAAAAAACCAATGTGGGTTCTTCCATTGTGTGTTGCGGCTGCGACTCTACTGTATTATGCTCACTGGGTCTACAAGTGGAGGAACCCCGAATGCAATGGAGCTTTGCCTCCCGGTTCAATGGGTTTGCCTCTCATCGGGGAGACTCTTCAGCTCTTGATTCCCAGTTACACTCTCGACCTTCATCCTTTCATCAGAAAGAGAGTTCAGAGGTAACATCGTTCCCCCAATCTTTTTCAAGTGTGGGTTGATGAAATGTAGTCCTTGCTAATTTGGTCTTCTATGGGTTGACGTTTGAAAATTCGATCGGCTCGGCTGGGGATTTGACCTCGTTGTGCATGTTGTAATGGCGTGGTGTCGCACTAAACAATTATCTGTTCAACTACATAGACAACTTACGAATCTGAGTACTCTATGTTTTTGATCTGTCAGGTTCAGTTTGGTTTTCTACTTGTAACTTTTTGGTTTGTGAACTGCAGAAAACATTCTCCACGTTGAGGCTAAACACATAACGACCATTAAAGCTTCATTTTAAGTTGAATATAAGAAGAAGAAATGGATTTTTGGGAAATCGAACGATGAAAAAACGTGCTAGTCCATTCTTAGAGTCTTTCGACGATGTTTGCTTTAGGGAGTTTGGACTTTAGCCTTTAGATCACGGATGGAAAATTAAATATTTCCATGAAGGTAATGATTCTCCCGCTTCCTGAAAGAAATTGTAGGATAATCAATGAATTCTGTTTTCAGGTATGGGCCAATATTCCGAACCAATTTAGCAGGTCGGCCTCTCATTGTTTCGGTAGACCCTGATTTTAATAACCGCATCCTTCAGCAAGAAGGAAGGCTAGTAGAAATGTGGTACTTTGACACCTTTGCCAAGCTATTTGCAATGGAGGGTGAATCCCGGATGACCAGAGTAGGTCTTGTTCACAAGTACATAAGAAGAATCTTTCTGAGTCACTTTGGCTCTGACATCCTCAAAGAAAGGCTGCTTCAGCAAATAGAGGAAATGGTCGAGAGATGCTTAAGAAAGTGGTCGAGCCAACCGTGCATCGAAGTGAAACAAGCTGCTTCTGCTGTAAAATTCTAGTTTGTCCATTTGGGATATGTCTTCTTTGGAGATTACACCATTGAAATTTTCTCCTTGAGCTTACAAGGTTATTTTGTTTACGTGACCATCTTTCAGATGATGTTTGATTTTGCGGGGAAGCAGCTTTTTAGTTATGATTCTGACAAGACTTCAGCAGGAACTACCGATGAGAGGTTCACCAGGTTCTTAAGAGGTTTCATGGCCTTTCCTTTGAACTTCCCGGGTACCGCATACCGTACGTGCGTGAAGGTACTTGACAATTGCAAGACCTCTTCTGCTTTCCTAGATGTTTTCGTTAGAAGAAAATCTCAATCGCTTCTTTCATTTTCTCTTGAAATTAGAACTTTACAAGCTAACTGGTTCAAAAAAATAGAATGTTTTAAGTTTTTCCTTCAGTTATAGAGGAATGACAGAATAGGCTGCAGGGAATTGAAAAGCATGGACTATGAATTGGGAAATTAGTTCAAGGCAAACCTTGGAAACAAAAAAACTTTTGAGCTAAACACATGGATCATAATCTTATTGACAATTCATCTTTCCCTCTAGGAACACAGGAAATTGATTCATATGCTCAGGGATATTCTGAGGAAGAGACTCGATTCAAGGAAAACAAGCAATGTGGATTTTCTCGATCAGGCAATTGACAGCATGCACGATCAGGAGTTCCTGACAGAGGATTTCATAGTTCAGATGATGTTTGCAGGCATCTTTGCAAGCTCTGAGTCTATTTCGTCAATGCTGGCTATGATCTTCAAGTTACTTTCTGAGACCCCGGCAGTTCTGGAGGAATTAAGAGTATGATGATTTACTTCACATGTATGAACATACAATATCTCAAAAATTATTCAATAGTGGTAATGATTATGTTATAGGCCGAGCACGCACGGATCCTTGAAAGGAGAGAGGGGCAAAGTACTGCACTTTGTTGGGATGAATACAAGTCAATGACTTTCACGATGCAGGTGACGCGGAATCCCTTCACAGGGGTTTTCATATCTATGCCTTCTATGCTTCAAAGAAGAATCATGTTCCAACATGTAAAAGCACTCTTTGCAAAATAACTTCAGGTAGTAAATGAAACACTCAGGCTGGGAAATGCTGCTCCAGGGCAACTCCGAAGAGCAGTGCAAGATATCCCAGTGAATGGTGAGCGGCCTCGTTGAACGTTCGCACTTTGGAGACACTAGTCAGCAAGATAATCTCATATGTATCTTGCAACCGGTTCACCGTTGAACCCATCTTGGCAGTATTGATGCCGCTATTGGTTCATGGTTTTTGTGTCCGGTTACATTTTGTACCTAGCTTTTGAAAAGTCAATATATATTTACCTTACCAAAAAGAAGAAGAAGATAATCTCACAAACTATGCACTTGCAGGATTTATGATCCCAAAAGGGTGGCCGATCATGGTAGTCACGACCGCTCTTCATATGAATCACGATGTGTTTGAGAATCCTCTTGAATTTAACCCTTGGCGCTGGAAGGTAGCAGATGTTTCTTGAATCACGACCGCTCCTCAATACGTCTTCATGATTGAATTTTTTTTCCTGTCTTCTCGGAATAACTCGATGTCCATTTGCATACCAGGATCTTGATTCGGGCATGATATCGAAGAACTTTATGCCTTTTGGTGGAGGAATGAGACAATGCGTCGGTGCGGAATATACTCGAGCCTTCTTATGTGCATTTCTTCATGTGTTGGTCACGAAGTTTAGGTAGACAAATTCTCAAATCGTTTTCAAAATCTATCAGTCGTCTCGGGCAAGAAAATGTGGCCGTGATCTCATGGTAGTTGTCTGATGAGCTTCTTTCCCGTCTACTTATTGACAGGTGGGCAGAAATCAAGATTGGAGATGTCTACCGCAATCCTATACTAAATTTTAAAGATGGCGTTAACGTTAAGCTTTCGGAGTTCATGGAACAAGAGGTCGCTATATAGGTTGTACTAGCATCAAACATGATCTGAGTGTCGATCTTAATTCAAGATCCCCAGCTTTCTGATCCTATGCACATCTAAGCTCTTCTGCTTTCCTCTGTGCGGTGGATGGAGAGATGAAAGCATGAGAAAGGTCAAATAAAAAGCACACAAAAATTGCTTCTCTGTAATTAAGCTTCAGGGAAAATCGATGATTTCTACCGATGACCATTTACGGGTCACTCCATATTACAATTCACAAGTGAGTCCAACCAGCACGTCTTACTCTAGTATAACAAAGTCTGAAGCCGAGATTCCGACCTCATTCCAATACCTATCATGTCATAGATAACGCGACATGTATATTTTAGAAAAATTAACAACTTAATTTTAGATCGAAACGGTGAACTATATAACTTAACAAACTTCCAAAAAAAATTTCGCACTACATAAACAAGTGAGGAATCAGGTATGTGTGTTTTGAAAAAAAAATTCATACCGGGGCCTATTTGGTTATATTTCTGTTTTGCTGTTTTTTTACTCTCTTTTTTTTTTCCTGAAACAAAAAAGAACATAAATCTATTTGTGTTCATCAATTCATTTTTCTATTGACCTAAACAAATCTGTGGCCAAGGAATAGTTTTGAAGCAGAAACAAAAAAATTCCTAGAAATAAAAATAGAACCAAGGGCATTTTAGGGAAACGAGCTCAACATAACCCAAACCAACCTGCATATACTCAAGTTGTCAGGCCGAGCCGGTTTTGGGTCTTTTTATTTTTTTTTATTTTTGTGACAGAAGACCATTTATACTTTCGGCTTCCTTGGCATTCTTATCATTAATATAATATCAAGATAAATAAAAAAAAATTAATTTGATTTCTTTTTAATTTCTATGTTAAATTTTCTTTCAGCACCCTCGGATACGTTTTACAGAAGATGCATCAAAAAATTCATATGCAACATGAAAGAATTGACAACAATGAAAGAACATTTAAATTTGTATTCGAATGCTTTTTATCTACATATGAATCATGTTAAGTTTTTCAAGTCCTATTTTTTTTAATTATCGAAGGTGGGTGTGGAGGGAATCGACGAGGAGGGCGATGTCATATGTTATCAATTCTTGAATTGAATCTTTAAATATTAACTTCTCATTAATTATAGTGCTTTTTTAGAATTCTTGGGAATATAAGTGAGAAGGGATGCTTAAAAAAAAAAAATAATCCAAAACCCGACCCAAACCGTCAAAATACCCGAAATCATCTACTCATTACCGGACTCGAGCCGATTTGAACCAAAAAACCTTGAAATTTTCTGGTTGAGTAGAGAGGACAGCCATATTTTTGACACCCCTATTAAAGATACATCGGATTTTCTAAGGCCATCTTAGAATATCTTGATCAGTTAAGTCCTTACAAAACTTAAGAATTGTGAGTCTCCACTGATATTTTTATCATTAAAAAAAATTTAAGAATTGAAATTTTCAGGGTCATACCAAATGCATTTATGCTTTTGTCTTTTTCAGGGATATAAATTTTATGTAGTTAATAATCCCATTTTTCTTTTTAGAAACTCGTTTAGGGAATAGAAATAAAAAAAAAAACATTTCCGAACATAAAGTATTTCCGAAAATAAAAATGTTACCAGATGCATCCCTAGTCTAAAATCACTTCTCCAGCTCGCCTCTTTGCTAGTGGGCTAGCACGTGTGAGTAAGTTTCTGCATGTTTCTCCAGTTTTGGCCCCTGAGGGGGGGCTTACAACTCCATCATCCGTTGAATGTTTGCCTTCAAAAGACATGTTTTACTAAATGGGTTTAAAACTGTGAGCATCTTGTCGGCCATTGCACAAGCACTTGACCGTGTCTCTAAGCCAATGTTAGTTGTGGTGGTTGAACTAAGACCGAGACAGAATCGAACACTTAATGAAATCAAGGTGACTACTGACGAGGCATGTTTCTTGTGCCTATGACTAATTCACGAATTTGAAAGTTTCCACGTTTTTTTTTTAAGTCTGACCCTGAATTTTTATAACCTTAGTTTGGAAAATTTGTTACAAATATAAGCTCATGGTATGCTGCGGCAAGGATGTTCCCTCTTTGAAACAGGGGAGAAGAACCGATACTAGTTTTTATTTTTGGCTTGGCTGATGGAAGGTCTGGAATGCAAATAAGAGGAGGAGGAGTCGAATCTACAGTGCTACAGTGCTACATTTCATGCCCATCTGGCCAAAATTTTTGTGTGTGTGTGTGTGTTTTTTTTTCTGTTGTAAATCTTGCTGTTTCAAGTCTACATGCTCAATGGAAGTTTTACACGTACGAGGCATTTCTTCTGTTGAACCACGAAATTATTTTAGTGTGAAAAGTTAGGAAGCACCGACACTCTCCATGAGCCTATGTGTCGTGGCGGATACTCTGTGGCACTCGAAACGCCCTCCCGACATGCGACCAACACGTGGCGCTCTAAAAAAGCTAGCGATATTTGAATCTAGCATCCCAATATGCCATTTTAACAAAAAAAAAAAAACATGAGGTTAATTTTAAGTTTTTCTATAGATTAAGTGTCAAAATATAAATCTATCAAAAAGATACATACTTAAGTGATATACTTAGCCACCCCAAAATTACTATACCTAGCTAGCCCTATAAAAACCTAAAAGTGAATCTGTAATAGGAGAAGAGGAAATTTGTCACTGATATTTTTAGGCATAAGGACACTTCAAGTGTCAAATATTTATGTACGATACTCACTTTGGTGCAAATATTTTTTTTTGGATCACTTAAGTGTCAAATCGAATAAAAAAATGATTACTTTAGTGCCAACGACAATAAATTCGGGGGACATCACCAGAGTTAGCACTTAAAAAATTATTTTAAAAAAATTGACACTTAAGTGATCCAAAAAATAATTACTTTAGTGTCAAATCGAAAAAAAGATCATTTTAATGCCAACGACAAGGAATTTCGGCGATCTCTCCTGATTTAGCACTTAAATAATCGTTTTGTTAAAAAAATGACACTTAAGTGATAAAAAAAATATTAGTATCAAAGTGAGCATTATATATAAATATAAACACTTGAGGTGTCCTTTTGCCGATATTTTATATACATACATTAACATCAACATCAACAATATCTTTATCCCAAACTAGTTGGGGTCGGCGGTCAATGAACCTCAAAGATGCATAAAAATAAAAGCAAAATCAATCGAGGGAAAAGAGATAAATGTGTAAAAATAAAATTTACATTCTCTTTGCACATGATAATTTATCATGTATATATAAAATTTATATTTAATATATAACGTGTTGAAATTCTCTATTATTCGAGAAATTACGTGTCGAGATGCCGTAACAAAGGGAAGTCCTCGTGCTCATTGGAAGTTTTTAGGCGCACGAGGAATCACTTCTGCGGAACCAAGAAAATTCCATTTGGGGGAACTTGACTAAACCCACTACGCATTGATGACATCTTCCTTAGACATGAATGAACACATAAGATGGTGCGCAATAATTCAAAAAGTCAAGACAAGGGATCTGCTTCAAGAGTAGGTGTCTTTCTCATTGATCATGCACGTGTTGAGCATCTATAAATATGGTCTCTTTGCACGACCAGAAGAGTCGCAAACTTAAGATGAACACCTAAGATGGTGCGTAATGATTCAAACAGTCAAAGACAAGGTCATGCACATGTTGGCTGTTGGGCATCTATAAATAGGGTCTCTTTGAAATATTACAAGAGTCACAAACCTGAAGAGAGAAAAAAAAATGTGGGTTCTTTCTCTGGGTGTTGCGACAGCGGCTTTATTGTATTATGTTCGTTGGGTCTACAAGTGGAGGAACCTCAAATGCAATAGAGTTTTGCCTCCAGGTTCGATGGGTTTGCCTCTCATTGGGGAGACTCTTGAGCTCTTGAATCCCAGTTACTCTCTTGACCTCCATCCTTTCATCAGAAAGAGAGTTCAGAGGTAACATCGTTAATGTTTTGTAGCATTTCAAACACGGGTTGATGAAATGTGGTCCTTATTAATTTGGTCTAGTATGGGTTGACACTTGAAATCCGATTGGCTTGGCTTGGGATTCAACCTCATTCTGCACATCATGCGTGTATCGAGTTGTAACGGTACGGTGTTGCAGTAAAAGATTATCTGTTCGACTACATAAACAACTTGCGAAACGAGTACTCTATGTTTCAGGTTCAGTGTGGTCTTCTACCGGTAACTTTCTTTGGTTCATGAACTACAGAAGCTTTTCCATGTTGAGGCTAAAATCATAACGACCATTCGAATTTAAGTTGAATATAAGGAAACAAAAAGATGGATTTTTGGAAGATTGAACGATGAAAAAGTGCACGTATCCATTCTTAAACTCTTTCAACGATGTTTGCTTATGGGAGTTTGGCCTTTAGCCTTTGGATCATCGATGAAAAATTACAGACTGCCATAAAGGAAACTATTCTCCCCCTTCCTGAGAGAATTAATAGGACAATCAATGTATTCTGTTTTCAGGTATGGGCCAATATTCCGAACCAGTTTAGCAGGTTGGCCTATCATTGTTTCAGTAGATCCTGAATTTAACAATCACATCCTTCAGCAAGAAGGAAGGCTAGTTGAAATTTGGTACCTTGACACGTTTGCTAAGCTATTTGCAATGGAGGGTGAATCCCGGATGACCAGAGTTGGTCTTGTTCACAAGTTCATAAGAAGAATCTTTCTGAATCACTTTGGCTCCGACATCCTTAGACAAAAGCTGCTTCAGCAAATAGCGGAAATGGTTGAGAGATGCTTAAGAAAGTGGTCAAGCCAACCGTGCATCGAAGTGAAACAAGCTGCTTCTGCTGTAAAATTCTAGTTTGTCCGTTTGGGATATGTCTTCTTTAGAGTTTACACCATTGAAATTTTCTCACTGAGCTTACGGCTGCATTTTGTTTATGTGACCATCTTTCAGATGATGTTTGATTTCGTGGGGAAGCAACTTTTCAGTTATGATTCTGGCAAGACTTCAGACACTGCCAATGAGATGTTCAACAGGATCTTAAGAGGTCTTATGGCCTTTCCTTTGAATATTCCGGGTACTGCATACCGTAGTTGCCTAAAGGTACTCGAAAATTGCAACACCTCTTACATTTTCTTAGTTTCATTCTCAGAAGAAAATCTCAATCGCCATTTCATTTTCCGCCAAAATTAGAAAATGCGTTTAGTGCCCACTTTACAAGCTAAATGGTTCAAAAGATAGTATATCTGAGTTTTTCCTTCAGCTATAGAGGGATGACAGAATAGGGTTCAAGGAGTTGAAAGACATGGACTGTGAACAAAAAAAAATTTGAGCTAAATACGCGGATCTTGATCTTTTTGACAATTCATCGTTTCGCTCCAGGAACACAGGAAATTGACAGTTATGCTCAAAGATATTCTAAGGAAGAGACTCAATTCAAGGAAAACAAGCAATGTGGATTTTCTCAATCATGCAATTGACAGCATGCGCGATCAAGAGTTCCTGACAGAGGATTTCATAGTTCAGATGATACTTGTGGGCATCTTGGCTAGCTCTGAGTCTATTTCGACAATGCCGGCTATGATCTTCAAGTTACTTTCGGAGACCCCAGCAGTCCTAGAGGAATTAAGGGTAAGAAGATTTACTTAACATGTATGAACTTACAACATCTTAAAAGTTTCTTGTGTGTCATACTCTGAAAAATTGTCCAATAATGCCGATGATTATATTGTAGGCCGAGCACACACGGATCCTTGAAAAGAGAGAGGCGCAAACTACTGCACTTTGTTGGGATGAATACAAGTCGATGACTTTCACGATGCAGGTGAACAGAATCCCTTCGCAGGCATTTTTATATCTATGCCTTCTATACTTCAAAGAAGAATCATGTTCCAACATATAATAGTACTCTTTGAAAAACAAAATCAGGTAATAAATGAAACACTCAGGCTGACAAATGCTGCTCCAGGACTGCTCCGAAGAGCAGTTCGAGATATCCCAGTGAACGGTGAGTGGTCACGAAGGAAGTTCAGACTTTTGAAACACCAATTAGCAAAATACTCTCACAACTATGCACATGTAGGGTTTTTGATCCCAAAAGGGTGGCCGATCATGGTAGTCATGACCGCTCTGCATATGAATCCCGAAGTGTTTGAGAATCCTCTTGAATTTAACCCTTGGCGCTGGAAGGTGCGTCACTTGAAACTAAGCTAGCGGATGTTTCTTGATCGTTCTCTTCAATGCTTCTTCATGGCTGATTTTTTTCCCCCCATCTTCTTGGCTTAACTTGATGTCCATTGGCATACCAGGATCTTGATTCAGGCACAATATCGAAGAACTTTATGCCTTTTGGTGGAGGAGTGAGACAATGTGTTGGTGCAGAATACGCCCGAGCCTTCTTATGTGCATTTCTTCATGTGTTGGTCACAAAGTTTAGGTAGACAAATTCTCAATCGTTTTCAAAATCTATCCGCCATCTCCGGCAAGAAAATGTGGCCTCGATCTCATGCAGTTGTCTGATGAGCTTCTTTCATGTCTACTTATTTGCAGGTGGGCGGAAATCAAGGTAGGAGATGTCTACCGCAGTCCCGCACTAGGTTTTAAAGACGGCGTTACCGTAAAGCTTTCGGAGTCATGGAACAAGAAGCCGCTTTAGGTTGCACTCGCTGGGGAAATTTGACTGCTGATGAAAATCAAGTACTAGCTAGATTTTTTATGCGGATGCAGAAGAGGGTCATTGTTCTTAAGGTATTATTTAAAAAAGAAAGTTGTTTTGAGCTGTTGTTATCTAATGATCCTTGATCAGTTGTGTATATGCACACCTATCCCCCGCCACCTTCTCAGATGAACCATCGTCGATTTCATTTTAGCAATAATTTCTTTTCATAATTAAGAGTCGCATCATTTCATAATCAAGATCCATTTTTTTTTTCCATAACCAAAATTCATCTCTTTCGTGATAACAAACTATAGCATCAACACGATGGAGTATCGATTTAATTCAAGATTCCTCACCTTTCGGATCTTATTCGCATCTAACCATTACACGATGGAGACTCGTCCTTATCAAGGGTTAGTGTCCACAATTACTAGTTTAGCTTAGGCGAATGCACGATCGTCCCCTGCGAATGCGATCGTCCAAGGATGCAAAAGCACATCCAATAGGCCTCTCACTAAAATGTCGGTTCCATAAATTCAAACAAAAGGAAAAGAAATAATTACGTCACAAAATGCCGAAAAGGAAAAGGAAATTATATATCTTTTGTCGGGAGAATGACCAAAATAGTCCCTGAACTATCTTAAATGTGCAATCTATTCCCTATACTTTCAATTTGACACAAATGGTCACTAAACTATTCATAAATGGCCAATCTCGCCCTTCTATTTATTCAAAGCGTTAACTGATGACGTGGAGAGCTAAGTTGGATTTGCAAAATTATGACTCAGCATATACTTTTGAAAAAAGATTTTTTTCCCCATAAAACTATGGTTTCAGAATGAATATTCTTCACACGCCCTTGCCAACCAAAAGGAAGAAAAAGAAAAATGATGTTCTTCCTCCTCCTCAATTGCAGACCTCTGCAGATCTCTTCCACCCAACCAAAAAAACAATTGCAGATTTCTTAAAATGTTTGGATCGACAATAAAACGAATATGGATGGGTTGAGGTCGATGCCGGCAACGATTCGGATCTAGGGATTGCGAAGGGCGCGCCACCTCCCCTTGCTGGTGGAGCTCGTGGAGGCGCGCGCACCCACGGGTTGATTGAAGAGAAGAGGATGCTCGTATAGGTCCCGCAAAGCTATGGAGCAATCTTTCATCCAAGTCACAACAGTCGCAAGATGGATGGGTTGAGATCAATGCTGGTAACGATTTTGCTCTAGGGATTGTGGAGGATTCGCCATCGCCTTTGCTGGTGGAGCTCGTGGATTCACGCACGTTCGGGTTGATTGAAGAGCAGAGGAAGCCCGTACAAGTCACGAGCTTTTCAATTTCAGTGTCCCTGATTGTGGAGGTTTTCATCTTTTGGCCAAATCTTTCGTCAAACTCTCCTTCTCTTCTCCTTTTCTTTCGCTCTTCTTTTAAATTTCGAGTAATTTTGGTGTAAAATGAAAACTGAAGCAACTATGATCACGAGCTTTGGCGGCTGGTGTTTGAAGATGATAGGGTTTTGAGCAATCTGACTCTTCTAGATTGTGGCAGCTATAAGCTTGAACTCCGGATGGATGACACGGGTATAGAGTCCATAGACTACTGGGATATTGTTCACGACTTGGCAATTGGAGGACTTGTAAACTGATTATACAAATTCTTTCCTGACCAAATTTTCAGAGCCAAAAAAGCTAGAAGACATGCAATAAGTGAAGAAGGAATGAGAGCAAGAAGTGAAGATGAAGGCTCAATTAGACACATAAAGCTAAAACTTGTGGTAAAAGTGGCATGGTTGGACATCCTTGTCGCGCTCTAGCACGAAGTAGGTTTGTCCCTTGAGGAGAAGGAAAAGAGGAGGTTATAATTATACCATCTTCAAGGAGCAGGAGCAAAAGCGGATGAATTCTGAGTCCAATCCAGATTCTTCCCTCGATCATCTTCTCCTTCGTAGTCTAGTCTATCACATTATCTTTTCAGTGCAACATCGATCCAATTCTAGTTCGACACTCCCATAGTCAGATATGTAACGGTAGACATACAATGAGAAATTTAGCATTAGGCCTGGTGGTCATGATTTGTTGCAATAGACAATTGGTTTGTGAATGAAAATGTTAAAATCATACGTTGCTTTGTTAGCGATGAAAATTGATATTCTAATAATGAAAATTCATCGAAGTTGTTATGAAGGAAAATCCATGTCTATCTCTGAACAAGCTTCGTTTTTTATTATTGAAAATTGAAAGATAAAATTAGGAGGTATGCAGACCACCTACATATGGCTTTCAAACCATTTGAAAGTGGGGGATGTAGACAGAAATCACCTTATTATGTCTCTTTTTGGTAAAGCTCCATTCAAACATATTCTATTGAAGCGGTGATAAAAAAAAATAAATTCTTATAGATGCACAAAAAAAATTACAAACAAGAATCACTCGCAAGCGTAAAAATAACTATTCAAGAATACTGGTTGTACTCTTTTACACTAATAAATCAGATGAAAATAAGGCACTTCTTTTTAAATATCAAATGTACTACCCAATTTTAAATGCACTTTTGTATTCTCCTTCCTCTCTTATTGTCACGTCCCGACTCTCGAACCTGCGACATCCCTTACCAAATCGCCACCAGGTCATAAAAGGTAGCGTCCCGGCAGCTGCTACCGACCTAAGAGTATATTGCTCATGCGAAACGTACAATCTTCCATCCAATAAAATCATATGGGATAGATAGGAAGAAAAGCCAGATACACAACACTAAAATAAACTGATGAGAATATATGATCAATAACCTTACAGAGCCAACAGCTGCTAATTACAATCCCATACTTCGAGGCGGCTCTCTAGGACTCGCAAAAAGATACAAGAGTCAGGTAAGGTTAACTCTCATCTACTCCAAAACAGTACTCCCACAAAAACATCACCAGTTCCCTGACCACAAAAGGAACCTAACCCTCTACTGGGTAAACTCGACATCCGGATCGTCATAACCAACCGAGGGAGTCGGGTCGTTCGGGTCGTCACAGAAACTCTGGCTAGAATGTACAAAGGGGGCTACTGACTGCTCAGGCTCGAGCTCAGGCTGCATATCGGGTGTGGGATCCACGACTTCCCCATCGGGAGTATCGATATCCATCGGATCCCAAGCGGGGATATTAGGGACCTCCTGAAGAGGTGGCCCCTCAAATCCTCTAAGCGGACCAAAGAGATCCATCCCATCACGAAGATACCAGGCCTTGAAGAGGTGTGCCACCAGCTATGGTATCCCCTCATCGACCCATATCGTCGTGATGTGATGTTCCCACATCTGGTCCGTACTTGGCACCGGGTGGAGACTGACATCGAGTGATGAGTGGGTGGGGTACCAAATCACACCGGTCTCTACATTACTTCAGACTTGAAAAGTTATCCCATGACGGAGTGAGAATTTAATCTCAGTGAATCAAGCATAATCTCGGTTAGGACACTGATTCGCCTAGGACGTCCTAAGCACCACAATAAGTCACAAGATTTCAACGGATATATATATCAATCAAAATAAATCTGTCAAATCAACAACCAATAGAAGCACAACCACTCAGGTATACACAAGTCCATTATTAAACAATGACCCACGCGACTGGCGTGATAGATACATCAATAGTGCGATCCCGCACTCTTTTGGCAGGACCAAGCTACGTCCACTTTACCCTCTCAGCGACGGCTACTACAAGCGATGTATCTAGTGCACCCGGCACGGTACTGCAAGTAGGCATTCCTTAAAAAGGAGCTTCGGTCCATCATAAGCTGCGACCGGCATCCAATAATCCCTTAAAATCGTACGATTGGCAACGGGCATGGATTATCGTGCTTCTCGAGTACAGCACGAGTACCAATGATACAATACGAACTTGCCAAGTAACGTCATTGATCCTTTAGATGACCACACAAATTGCACTCGGCAATCAACTCATTGTTTATCTTTGATTAATGCCAAACTCCAAACGGAAATACAATCCACTCAACCCCAAGGCCCACAAGACTCCCAATTGAGCATTTCAGCCAGGCAACCAAACCAATCAAGCAATTCACGCACTCTCGAGTAATCAACTTAACCCGGGAATTTCAAGCTCAATTCATATTATAAATCTTAATTCTCAGTCAAATTATAGCAATCAATCGTTCGCTCATCTCCAACCTGTCATTCACTCGCGAACAACTCAATCAATCAATTAATTGATAAATTACCACAAATAGCCATAGATAAATAATCGATCGACCATATATCCTAACCATGGTTTCTATCTAAACCGGTCCCGATCGATTTTTTTTAACAATAAATAAATAAATACTGAATTAATTAAAACTAATCCTAAGTGCAATTAGCGCCTTAACTAAGGTTTAGGGTCAACTCACAACGTGAGTTAGCTCGATCGGCGGCGACGGCGGGGGTGATAAAACTAAGGTTTATCGCGCGGCGGACCGAGCTCAAACTTCGGCGACACCCCAAGGAAGTCCAGCGAGGTCGCTGGAACAGGTGGCCGGCGGCGGAGCTCCGGCGAACGGCGGCCTGAAATAATGAAAAATAGTAAACTCAATCGGCAAATTATACTGTTTTTGGCCGTTTTCAGGCGACACGGGCCGGGACAAGGCAGGCCAAGGGTCGGGGGATCACCCAAGGATCGGTGGGGGTCGCCGAGACAGGTGGACGGTGGCGGGAGGCGGCCGGCGGCCGGCAGTGGCGGCGGACAGCTAGGATCAGTGGCTGCCCTGTTCCGCGCCGAAATAGGGGTTTCGATCTGCGGCCGATTTCGATCATCACGCGCGGCAGCCGGTGAAGGTGAGCTAGGTGGTGGTAGAAGGGACTCAAGAGAGTCGTCTGGCGGTGGTGGTGAGGCACGGTGGTGGCTGAATTGAAGACCGGACCGAATTGGGCCCAAAATAGGGCACCGGAACTCCAAGGTCCGATTTCGGCGACTCCGGTGGCTGACGATCGGCAGTGAGGGGTCAGATCGGTCGAGGGGGAGTCGAGAGTTAGCTGGGTGGCGGTGGTCGGCGTCGGTGGCGGCCGGAGGAGGCCGCGGAGTTCTCGAGTCCTTTGACCCGAAAATAGAGCAGGTCTGGCCGCGGCTTTTCTTTGATTGATCGACGGCGACGGCGGCTCGACTGAGGTCAGGGCGGCAGCGGGGAGTAGCTGAAGACGGTGGCTGCCGGTGGTGGGGCGGTGGTCGCGAAAAATGGCGACGGGAGAGGAAGATTGGATCGGTTCAAGGAGAAGTAGTCGTCGGTCAAGAGTAACGAGGGTGAAGAAGACAAAAACGAAGAAGGAAAAAGAAGGCAAATGACAGTAGGAGGAGACATGCGGGAGTGCAGAAGGCCCACCTTGACTTTCAAGGTAAAAATTAATTTTTTTTTGTCTTACTCACATAAATAATTGGGGGGGAGGTAAAACGGTAATTTGGCGCGCCGCTCCCGAAACGAAATTTTTTTGGTACACTATACGAAGGGTAATTTTGGTATTTTCACTGACCAAGCTCGGTCAGGGTTAAGCTCGATTGCGAAAACGACAATTCAAAAATCGCCGCGGATTAATTTCGAAACTCACTTCGAAATAATCTAAAGTTCGGAATTCGTCCAAATTTTCGTCTCTTCGGTCCATATAGTCCAAAATAGACGTCGACTATGACTATAAATTCATATCATTTAATCGACTTCCAGCGCTTACAAAGGTTGAATTTCCAGGACGTCACACTTATCCTTTTCTTTTTAGGCCTACTAGGCATAACCCGAGGCGTTGGTGCCACCAAAGGTTCTCTATCACTGGAAGGCCAAAGGTTATCATCATTCATTGCTTCCAAGCAGTGGTTGTATATCTTTAAATAGGCATCCTTCTTGTACCAATGGGAGACAAAATTTTCTATCTCTTCCCCTTTGAATAGAATGACACAGATTGTATGAAGGCATGGAATCCCATTCAAGTCCCATGCTCTACAACAGCATGAGTTGTTTCTCATGTCCACCACAAATTTATCTTTCCTATGGCGCACTTCATGTCCATCTTTTCCATTCCAAAGCACATGACAAAATGCGCTTTCTTTTTTATTGTCTTCTATCTTCTCCAATATCCTTGGGGTAATGTCTCTTTTCCATCTTTGACATGCATCTCTTTTCTCACGGATTCTTATCACTATCTTCTCTCTAATATCCTCAAGTATAGATATGATAGACATGTGTATAGCTTCAATATTGATCCATTAAATGCTTCTGACAAGTTATTGTCCACAATATCTGACTTGCATGTAGTTTTAAAGAAAGCCTTGCACTAAAATTTTGGAGCAATCTTCATCAAGTCAGCCTTTTCTGTCTTGCTCATCTTATCCAGTTTCTCTAGCCTCTTTTCAAATTGTGGGATTGTGGTTGACTTGGCGCACATCCAAAATTCCTTGCGACAGTCGTTGCCCCCATTCTTCTTGCGCCAATTTGCATAAATATGTCTTGCACATCGTCGATGCTCAGCCAATGGCATTTCCTCCTCTAGTGCCTGTACAAGCCCCCGCAGTAGCAGACATGATATTATACATATATATATATATATGTATAATATTGCACACATGGAAAGTCCAAAATGAAGCAAGAATAATAATATTACCTTCTGTTGATTTGAGAGCAGTGTGTATCCGACACCGTCATTTGTGCCAAGGTCATACTTCAAGGCCTGTACGAACCAGCCCCATGAATCCTTATTCTCGACCTCAACAACGGCCCATGCAATGGGGTACATTTGATTATTTGCATCCCTCTCAACAGCAGTTAGCAACTCACCCTTCAACATTCCTTTTAAGAAACCCCCATCTAACCCTATCAAAAGTTTGCAACCTTCAAGAAAACCCTTTCTCACAGCATCAAAGCAGACATAAAACCGTTGGAAGACGGGTCTTGAATTTGATGGCTCTCTTATAAACTTTACCTTCACAGTATTTCGAGGATTTCTATGAATAATTTCTTCACAATAATTCCATAACTTGTTGAACTCATAGGAGTACATACCATTTAGCTTTTCGATTACCTTCAACTTTATCCTTCTACACTGGGTTATAGTAACATCTAAGTTCATCTACTCTCGCACAATTTTTTTGAACTCATGCAACTTCATTGAAGGAGCCACCCTCCACAAGCTTAGATAATGCTTGGCCATATATGTAGATTTAAACCTCCTCACTTGGAAAGACCAAGAACATGTGTGATCATCCTCGAAAGTTTTCACCAGAAACAAGCCTGTCTTGTCATCTCTAGCTGCATAAATTAACCAATCACAATTTTTAGCCTTGCATTTTGCCCTTACTCTCACCTCGTCATTCTTGATAAACTCAACATTAACTCTTCTGGTGGCTGCATATTTGTTGATAGCTTCCTTAAAATGCTTAGGTCCATCAAATACCATATTTAATGCAAAATGAGATATCTCTGTGGTTTCATCATACTGTGCATGCGTGCTCTTCCTTCTAGCAGCTTCTTCTATTTCTGGTTCTTCTTCATTACTTGTGACAAAACTCCAGTTAGAGTCACTTAAGTCAAAACATCCAGTCTCAAAGTCAATATTATCTTTACTAGGGGTAGTTAAAGCCTCTTTCCTCCTCTTTTGTGTTCCACTTCAACATCTATTTTAGTCGGTATCTCCAACAACCCAGCAACTCCATATGCATTATTTGCCTTAAAAGTTCTAATTTTCCCTCTAGCCGCTTAAAGTTCTTCTTCTTCATTGTCAGATAACCATGGGACCTCAACAAGCTCATCATCTTCAATTTCATGAGTTTGCCAATCAGTGAGCATTACAACTCCCTCATCTTCTTCTACATTCATCAATCTCTTAACTCTCCCATCATCAGTGTATTCACTATGTTCAATAAATATCTCACATGTATCACCATCATTTTCCCACAATCCTATCATTTCCTGTACCAAAGTATCATCTTCAATTTATCTCAAGCCATTCTCAGAATTATTTCTCGGCATTAAATAATAGAGTTTCTCAATATTTGAGTACCTCATATCTTGCACCAAGTGCAAAATGTCAAAGTAGCTCAGTTTTTCGGGGTCATAAAGCCACTCACGACTATGACCATCAACATATTCTACTACTTTATCACGAACAAACTTACCGCCGACCCATAGAGTAAATCGGAATGTCTCATCAGCCATTTAAATCTGC
The DNA here is from genome assembly GCA_028455895.1 of Rhodomyrtus tomentosa. Lineage (NCBI taxonomy): Eukaryota > Viridiplantae > Streptophyta > Magnoliopsida > Myrtales > Myrtaceae > Rhodomyrtus > Rhodomyrtus tomentosa. Next base: position 14,707,414 of record JAPCWY010000011.1, read on the forward strand.
AAAAAGTTACACATAAAAATCAGCGAAATTAATATAGAAAAGGGATATAGTCAATATATTTTTATTGTATAATCTTAATACTAGAAGACAAAGATTATCCACGTCATCTAAAAAGCCATGAAAAAGCTACAACGACTACTGCAAGTTGAGACCACACTAAAATAATGTAATAAAACTCGCAGTGCATTCGATATTGTTTTTAATACTCTTATAGGGGATTGTGTAACGCAACATGTTTCCCACTTTACAATAAATTGTGCATTTTCATGTTATGAGAAAGTTCTGATTAACACATCTTCAAGAAAATCGTAATTAACCCTAAATTAAAGTCATCGAGGAACATAAAGAACACAACATCCTTTTAGAATCTCTACTTATACATACCCGGGACCTTCATGAAAGAGATCGAGAGTGTGACGAAAGACTTACCCAAAAGATGACCACAATCAGTGACATTGAAACTGAAAGTTGAAACCACACTAAAATCAGGGACCTATACGAGCATCCTCTTCTCTTCAATCAACCCGTAGGTCCGCGCACCTCCACAAGCTCCACCAGCAAGGGGAGGTGGCGCGCCCTCCGCAAGCCCTAGATCCGAATCGTTGCCGGTGTCAACCTCAACCCATCCATATTTGTTTTATTGTCGATCCAAACATTTTAAGAAATCTGCAATTCTCTTTTTGGTTGGGAGGAAGAGATCTGCAGAGGTGTGCAATTGAGGAGGAGGAAGAACGACATTTTTATTTTTATTCCTTTTGGTTGGCAAGGATATGTGAAGAATATTCATTCTGAAACCCTAGTTTTATGGGGAAAAAAATCTTTTTTCAAAAGTATATGCTGAGTCATAATTTTGCAAATCCAACTCAGCTCTCCACAGTTAACGGTACACGTCATCTGTTAACACTTTGAATAAACAGAAGTACGAGATTGACCATTTATGAATAATTTAGGGATCATTTGTGTCAAATTGAAAGTATAAGGACGAGATTGCACATTTAATGATACTTCAGGGACTATTTTGGTCATTTTCCCGACAAAAGATATATAATTTCCTTTTCCTTTTCGGCATTTTGTGACGTAATTATTTCTTTTCGTTTTGTTTGAATTTATGGAACCGACATTTTAGTGAGAGGCCTATTGGATGAAGGGACGAGGAAGAAGGGACCTCACACACGTGTCGCGCCGTGCACGATCTGGGAGCACTTGTTCTTGATCCACTGGAATCCTCTCCTCAGCGACGCCTTCACCCTGCCCTCCACGGGGAAACCCTTGTACCTGGCGATCATCTTCTTCCGCTTCGCCTCCGGGTCCGTGAAACCTCACGGCTTCGCCGGTGCCGCCGCAGCCGCACCGCCGCCATGACAGGACCACTCTCCCGAGCCGGCATCAGCAGCCGCAGATGTGAGGTGGGCGAGGATGCCCGGTGGCACGCGGCGAGCCCTTCCTGCTCATGATCTCCATCCTCCTGTCGCCGCCGCCGCCGCCGCCGCCGTAGGATCCGAACTCGTCCATGAAACTTACGAGAACTTTTAGAGCTGTGATAATGTTTGACCGAAAATATTGGTCTACCAAAGATCTTTTGCCAAGGCTTTGGTTCTTTGGTTTCCCGAAAGTTTTTTTTTTTTTTTGGGTAAATTGGTTTTCCAAAAGTTGAATCGGATTGGTTCATTAATTTTTTTTTTACTTTATTTCTTTCTTATTTTTTCTTCCCTTTTCCTTCGGTCAATCGCTAGGCCTCGGCAACTTGCCAGAGGCGAGTGCCGCCCGAGATCGAGCCACGTCAGTGTTGGCAAGGCTCGCACGTCGGCCCTCACCTATGGGGTGGTCATGATTAGCGTTGACGTCAACGATTTTCGATCAAAATTGATCAGATGAATTTAATTAGCAAAATTAAAATGTTTGAATTTGAATGGCCAAAAACTCTTGTTTGACAGTTTTGCCGTGAAAAAAAGAGAAGTTGTCTCTCCTTAGTAAGTGTTCTCACCAAGGCAACATCAAGGACTCGTGCGTGGACTTGGGTCGAGCCAATTATGAGCAGTTCAAGTCTAAATTCAACCCAACATCTCCCGCGCGACCTTAATGGACTTGACACAATCGTCGTGCTTATACGCCCTGCTTGCTCGCTCGAGGACGAAAGGTTTGAATTCCTCAAACAAATCAAAGCCCAAAGGAGTTTTGGCTAGTCGATAATAGACGCCCAACTCGGGAGAGCACGACAACGCAGGCCATTAGCATCAAGAACACGGAACGCGCCGCCGCTCAAATTCGTTCTATTCCCATCTGGACAACGTGTGATCGAGTTTGAGACTGCGAAGCGAGGTCGAAACTTATCCTCGCGGGTGGGGGTGCATACGTAACGCGCGAGTTGTTGAATGAAAGCTCCGTCGCCACTACAGACTCCGCTTCTTCAACTTGTTCGGACAAGTTGGGGACTGGGGTTGGTTCAATCCAAAGAACTGAGGAAGCAACTTGCTCCCTCGATTACGAATATGATTGAATTCATCGAATCCAGCTAAAAGATCTCGGTTTCACGGGATTTCAGAGCACGCATTGGCAGCAGGAAAATGCTTCGAATCAGTTCATATGTGAAGACGTAGATGGATTCATTCTCCATGACTGCATGAAGAAAAGATGACACATGAATGATTGAACCGTTTTGACTGTTTGGTAGGTTGGGACATCTTGAGGGAACAAAAGAACGGGTCCCGCGTTCAATGTCATCGGTCCGCTACTTGACGATTTATTATTACTACTATTTTGAATGACGATGCCCCACGTAAATTGACCCATGACCCGAAAAAGCCAAGCCGGGTCACTTTCACCGTTTGTACAATCAATCCATTTACCTAATATGGAAAGATTATTTTATATTTACTCTTAGAGGAAATCTTTCGTTTTCAAGGCATCAAAGAATGACGGCATCGGTGCCATAACCATGGTACACGGCCCACTTTGATGCCAAAATTTTTTCAAACACTATATTAAGTGACTTTTATGGGTGAAAAATTAAATGTGTCTCGTCGGAGCCACTCCATTTTTAAAAAGTTTTCAAAGTAAATTGATCGTTCATAAAAATATAAGTTTCTATATGATACATTGATGGACGGGTGTCTCCGTCCATTGTGGAGACAACAGACATGTCCACAGCCAAGGACCAATAGACGGATCTTCCTGTGGCTTCCAAGACACATTTATAGGTTTCAAAGCTACGCTCATTTCAGCCATTACAGTCGTTAGGGTTTTCCCAATTGTTTCCCCAGCTAATGATCATGCGATAATTGCAAAAAATAGGGGAATGCTCTCTTGATAGTCAATTATTTTTTTTACGGTAGATTCGTCGACATCACCGTGTATTTTACATAAAGCGCTTATTAATTAAAAAAAATTATGGGATAAAAAATAATGACAGTGCTGTCACACCGTCAAGATATCATCTCCCTTGCAAATAAAATAATCTATGAGGGATCTAAAATGATTTTTGTGTCCAAGTGTCTTGACTAAACATTTTATGTGGGCATGAGGGGTTTGATCATAAAAATTGATGCCAGTTAACTAAGGGATGATTGGGGCAACATAAATCCCAATACAATAATCTATTACAAAAGGATAGCACGTCCTTTCCTATCCGATAAAAAAGTATCCAATGATCTTGAACCGAGTGCTCTCTAAACACTTGTTAAGTATATTTTATTTGGTATAATTTAACTTTCAAGATATCGATCGTGCATAGCACGAGATCTACCGGTACTTCAAAAGCTATAAAAGGATGGGCACAAAGATAATCTCAATTCGTTCTCGAGGACTTGTTGTTGGGTTCACAGACATTCAGTACGCCATGATCTAGGAAGACCAAACGATTAAATTGGAACTGCATCTTTCCTTGTCACCCAACCCATGGTCCGGTGGTGAGCGAATCAGTTCTCTTGGCATGTCCACAGGTTCGGCTCATGACAATCGCAGAAGGTTCAACATTAAGATTGAACCTAAGCTTCTCTTTTAATCCTAATTAATCTTTCTCTTTTTACTTTGTCGAGCCCAAGCAGCCTCGCGGATCGTTGGTCAATTCTGTTGGCCAGCAAACTGAAGGACGTAAATGGAGCACTCGCACCCGACACGAACTGTAGCAGCATTTAGGAGGATATCATCTTCCGAACTACCTCAATGTCAGATTTTCTTGGGAGCACAGGAATCAAATGTATATGTATATGCATCTTAGGAGATAACGACGACATTGCTATTTAATATCGCTATGGTCCTGTTTTTGTTTTTGTTTATACATAATGGACGATCACTTGGGAAAGAGAGCACCACTTTTTTATCTTTTGAAAATAAAGAGGAGGAAAGTTAGATGTGATTAAAGTAAGTACATCACATTTGGCTTCTCCACGAGATTTCCATATCGTTTATATTTGTTTAATCTATTTTTAATTTAATTCATTTACACTCTGCAAAACAGATGCATCCTAACTACTACTGCGGACTATTAGGCAATACGTTTGAAAGTTTCAATTCTATCGAAACGCACCCAGATAACGCTATACCGACGAAGAAATAGACAGCTTGTTATGTATTGATTTTTTAGAATTACTAAAAATTCATGTATAAAAATAAGATTAAAAAGTAATGTTAGCTAAGAGGTTGGTCCAAGTACGACAGCTGCAATCACAGGTTTGACTTTTGGCACATGATATTATCCATGCCGTAATAAAGTTGGACCTAGCAATGAGCATTGGTAAAAGCCAAGTGAACCCCGTAAAATCAATCCTCCCAGTGGCATGTCACCCGACCTCATTATACCTCTGAACATGTATATATACCGAGTTCTCTCCAGAACACGAGCAGCCGTGTGAAGAAATTACAGATGGAGACGAAGAAGATAGCCATAGTCGGTGCTGGGATCAGCGGCCTCCTTGCCTGCAAATACACCCTCTCAAAGGGTCTCCAACCCATCGTCTTCGAGTCTCAAGCCGGCCTCGGAGGGGTCTGGACCAAGACCGTGGAGACCACAAAGCTCCAGACCCCGAAACCAGCCTACCAGTTCTCGGACTTCCCGTGGCCAGACTCCGTCGCCGAGGATTTCCCCGATGGACGTCAAGTTCTCACGTATGTTGAGTCGTACGCCCGCCGCTTCGACCTGCTCAAGCACATCACTTTCGGCACCAGGGTACTCAGCATCGGGTACGACGGGCCGCTTGATGAGGCGATGCGGTCTTGGAGCCTGTGGGGTGGCGACGGCAGGCCATTCGGCTCAGGCGGGAAGTGGAAGATCAGGGTGCAGGATTGTCGGAGCCTTGAAACTGAGGTTCATGTTACTGTCTCATGCCAATACCAATTCGGAACGGCAATCCGTTTCAAGTTTCATTTTCATTTTGGGTTAGTGATTGCTCGGCAGCGATTCCTTAGTTTTCATACTTGACCATCTATTGACAATGCAGACGTATGAAGTGGACTTTGTGATCCTTTGCGTCGGGCGATTCAGCGGCGTCCCCAACATACCGGAGTTTCCACCAAACAGAGGCCCGGAGGCGTTCCATGGCAAGGTGATCCACTCGATGGACTACGCCACTATGGACTACCAAGCCGCAAGGGAGTTCGTCGGAGGCAAGAGAGTGGTGGTCGTCGGGCTGCAGAAATCCGCTTTGGACATTGCCATGGAGTGCTCAACTGTTAATGGTAAGTGCGAAACACCCGAATTCCGTCATCCCTTCCAGTAAACAGAGGCCTAGTCACGAGCCTAGTCACGACGGCGTTACATTTTCTTCAACTTGTGCAAGCCGCGCCTCCGGCTCTGGCATTTTGATGAGTGCGGATTCCGGGGACTTCGTTTTTTGCTGAAATTTTCTTGTCCGGCAGGAGTGGAGCGACCCTGCACGGTGTTGTACAAAACGGAACACTGGAACGTTCCGGATTATCTACCGTGGGGCGTGCCGCTCGCACTTCTCTACCTCACCCGCTTCTCGGAGCTCCTTGTGCATAAACCCGGAGAGAGTTTGTTGCTGAGCCTCTTGGCCACACTTTCATCGCCCCTGGTAAGATCATTTGCAACTTCTCATCACAGTGAATTGTTTATTCCAGTGGCGCCTTCTTACTTAGAGCTGCAACGGGAATTTTTTTCCGAGCCAGTACTTTTGGTCACGGAAACTTGGACTCCGAATTATTCACATGCAGTAATGAATTTGGATTCGGAATCATTCCGATGAAGCGCGTCAAATTGGTTATATCCGTTAGCTGTTACATGCTGTCATGTAATACGATCCGTTTCGATGACAGAGATGGGCGGTTTCCAAGTTCGTCGAAAGCGACATCAAGCGAAAGCTCCCACTGAAGAAGTTCGGGATGGTGCCGAAACACAGTTTCCTCCGAGAAATCAGCTCCTGCTTGATCTCGACAGTGCCCGAGAAGTTCTATGACAGAGTGGAGGAGGGAAGCATAATCTTGAAGAAGGCCCCAGAATTCGGGTTCTGCAAGGACGGGATTTCAATCGACGGAGAGGCCAAGCCTTTGAATTCGGACTTGGTCATTCTGGCGACCGGGTTTAGGGGCGAAAAGAAGCTCATAGATGTGTTTGAGTCACAACTATTTCAGGACTGCTTATCGGGATCTCCCAATTCAATAGTTCCACTATACAGGTATTGCCCAAGAACTGCCTCCTGCTATGGAAAATTCAGCAAATAGAAGAGCAGCCCGTGTTTATTCTCTATACATAGTTATTGGCTCTGAACTCAATTATGTGATCCCCATACATTCAGGGAATGCATTCACCCTCGGATTCCGCAACTAGCGGTTATCGGGTTCTCGGAAAGCGTCGCCAACTTGTACACGTCGGAGATACGGTGCCGGTGGCTAGCCGAGCTTCTCGCCGGCACGTTCGAGCTACCTCCCATTAAGAAGATGGAGGATGATATAGAAGAGTGGGACAAGTACATGAAGCGATCTTCAGGTCAATACTACAGAAGATCCTGCATTGGTGCACTTCACATTTGGTACAATGATCAGCTGTGCAGAGACATGGGATGGAACCCCAAGAGAAAGAAGGGGTTCTTTGCTGAGCAGTTTGAGCCTTACGGCCCAACAGATTATGTCTCTCCATGAAGATGGAAATGAGTGTGAAATCATATATTTGCACTAAATAATCTATGATCATATGCTGAATTTTTTTTTCGGAGCACGAGAATTCTAGTTTGCCCTGAATTCATGGATACAACCATCGATCTATGACCTCAAAGCAACTCATGCAATGAGATACAATTCAATCAAAGTTTTCGCCGCGACTGGAACCAGGATTCAAATTGAACAGGAAAATTGCATGCATTGCCATCGCAGAAAATGAAGAAAGAAAGAAAAAGATCACGAGTCTGGACACATTGGCAACAACGACATCCAATTCTCAAAGGCAGAATAGAGTTTCAACATTGCACAACTCCTAGCCATCTAACCTAGCAAACAATAAAACTCCCAGCCATTTAAAAGAATGGAAACCCAAAAAAGAAAAACCTAACTTTTCCATCAGAACTTGGGAAGCTGCAATTTTATGGTACAGAAGCGCCAAAAGATAAAACAGGCACCATGCATTTCTGTGACATGCGGAGCACTTACAGACATCCTGGCATGCATCGAAGGCGACAGGCATACAAGCAAGGTCGAGGGCGACAGTCTCCAATACCAATGTCCTCACTTAATAAGATGGAAAGAGAGCAGGGGCAAGATCAAAACCAGGAAGAAGTTCCAGCTAAATGCCCGAAAACTGTCCTTCGTGGCGAAGTTCTTTGAAACTGTTTACAAAACAAGCCCTCGAAATATTAGTAAAGTGCAAGTAGCGGACTACACATCACAATGAGAGACGTTCCAGTAATTTACAGAGGAAGAAAGTATAAAAAGTAAACAATTCGACCTAATTGATACCGGTCAGGTATAGGGATAGCCAACATTCCAGCAGCAAATTCCATCAGTTTTAGCTCATGTGTCAAATCTTATGTTATATTTTGGCAAAACTAAAGGGCATGCAGTGCATAGCAAGAGAAAAACTTTGCGGCCATAGTGCATATCCAAAAACAATATAAAGCAAGCTCCAGAGAGAGGGCTTTTGCGTCAACTTGCGATAAAGTACAGTCCAATATTTTTGTATAAATATTTCAATGTTTTCCATGTTATAGTAAAAACTTCAAGGAAAAATCAAGTTCAAGAATAACAGGCATGTAAAAATATGAAGCTTGTAGTAGGCTATTCGAAACAAATTCAAAATATGGGGTATGGGAAGTGATCTCTTCATCAAGTTCACCACTTCATAAACTTCGTTCAATTTTGAGTATGTACCTGGACAAGTGGTATTGGTGACAAGCGCTGTTAGAATAGTCTGGTTAGTATAACCAGCATAGGCGCAGGTTGTGCGGTTACAAGATGTCAAAGTTGAGTTTCCCAGAAGTAAGTTTGAGCCCTCGCATTGCATTGAAGGGCAGAGCGACCAATTAGATGGCTTAAGCTGGGATGGCTGGCAATCCAATCTGTTCACGTTCAGCGAAATGAATCATAAATTGTGCGAGATTGTATGGAAAGAGAAGAATTCCTGGAAGATTGTCCACAAGAAGGACATGGATCTAAAGAAATTGTAGAATGACAATACTGACTTCCAGTTATTTGCTGCGTCACAGGTGCACATCACACAATTGTTAGCGGTGAAGACATAAGTTCCATTAGCAACGCGTAAATAGGAGTCCAGCGAGTCACTCCTTATTGCAGATGTACAAGCTGCATACAGAATCAGAGAATCCATCAGTATTGCCATTAAAGATTAGAACACGAGATTGCCCGAAAAAATTAAGCTTACTAACAATGGAGCAGCACAGGCATGAAGCATCTCAAACTATCTATAGGACCTGTGGCTATTGAGTCTCAAATCATAATGTTCGTGGGTCAAGAACTATCTACACGACATCTGGCAATTAAATCTTAACCCATAATATTGGTGGGTCATGAAGCTTAAAACTATCTATCAGAATAGCTAATTCATAGAACTATAATAATGTTACTTAGAACAAGTATCTTCATACAGAGTCTGACCAACAAGCATAATGTCACAAATAAGGGGGCCATTAGATTCATCCTCTCTCTGCTGACTATCAATCATCAAAGAAAGTTCAAGCCAATTGCTGCCATTGTTAAGTCATCAATGTTCTAATGTTACTTAGAACAAGTATATTTGTACAGAGTGACCAACAAGCATAATGTGGCAAATGAGGGGGCCCTTAGAATCATACTCTCTCTGCTGACTATCAATTGTCAAAGAAAGTTCAAGCCAATTGCTTCCATTGTAAAGTCATCAATCTCCTCGAGTGAATCATAGAGCCGATCTCTTGTACAGAAACAAGCCAACAGAATTGTTCTTTGCAGGGAACTGCCCCATGGAGAGAACCCTTTTGCACATTCAGGCATCACGCTAGGATTTTGAGTTAAGCTCTATCTTCGATGTTAAAGACTCAGTAGAACTGGGTCAAGCAAATAATGGCGCCTCTTTAGACTCTCCCAACTTCCTCTCTCCTCTATCTCTGTCTTCCCCCACTAAACTTCCATAGTTAGAATCAATAGCCGAATTTCAGACTAGCTCTTGAAAATCTCTTCCAAAAGGAGAAGCAATCTGAGGACTTAACTGCCGTATAGGAAAATATTAGACAATGACTAAATAGAAGGAAAACCCCGAAAAAAAGCGCCTTCACCAAGCTATGATGTCATTTTAACCTTCTCAACATAAAAACACAAGGATATGAATCAGCTATCACATCTTCAATTTCAATGACATCAAAGAGCCAATGACCAAATAAATATATCAAATCAGGGAGATACATGTTACAACCACTTTAATGTTAAATAGGCTATCACATACTTCTATTTAAATTCTGGAGGATTCCTACTTGTGGTTAAATCAGAATTTGACTAGGGACCACACAGCAGCTGAATAATTTGCAGCTCACTAGTAACCAACATCATTCTGGCAGATCACATGGTGGGAGGCACGGCAAGGCCCCGCCATTGTTTTCTCCCGAGTCGTAGGTTTAGCCTAGAATCCTATTAACAAACCTGATCACTCAAACACAATTCTCAAGCGAATCAATCCAAAAACGCAAAGATACATCCAATCTTTACCCTGAGAAGCAGCCAAACTCACTCCTCTTACTTCACTTAACTAAATGCTAGTTCCGGCGGATCGTCCAAGGAAGATCAATGCATGTAAACCAAAAGCACAAGCAGGAAACCTCACGCACCAAGTCCTATCCAATTTTCTTTAACACCGCACGACACACTTGGGTATCTCAAACTATCACCACTGTTGATGCATATCTCGTTTACAAACATTCCATCCCCAATCTGAAAAGGCATTTCATGTCTCACCACGATTACCCATCTATGATTCTGAAGAATATCTCATTGAACAGGGAATTCCCTGAGGAGCTATGTTGTAGACGAACCAGGTGCATGCAAGATCCAACTAAATTCAATCTGAACCACTCAATCCGGTGCAGTTCCTCCGATTTAGAGGAACATCAAAGAGGAACAGTGCGACTACTTTCCTTTCTTTGATAATGCAAAGTGGGTCCCACCCACACCAGACTCTCTCTCCTTCACCGCATCACGACAACAGCTAAAAGCCAGCAACAAGAACGAAAGGCCAATTCAAAAAGTCTCTGAAGTCTTCGCTTCTTTCGACTTAAAAAAGAAGGATCCAAATCATCAAAGTATTTGGATCTGCTGCCTTAGCGGAACTAAGGCAGCCCAATCCCCACCACCATGAAATAATAAAAAATTCTTCCCCCGTTAAAAAGGGCAGATGGGTAGGATCCAAATCATCAAAACCGTGGCAATAGTAAACGAATAAAGAACTAAGTCAATGAAAAAAGCAAGGACCTTTGAGAGGAAGATCAAGAACCTGCCCGGCCTGAATGCTCTTCGCGTCCACGATCCCGTTGATGGCCATCAGCGTGCTCTCAGGCACGTCGAACTCCATTGCAATCGCCGACACGGAGCTCCCGGCAGCCACAACGTGAGCATAGTGGACCGTCTCCTCGCCGTCAACCTCGTCGCAGCTACAGGGCAAGGGGACCCACAGCTTCTGCCCAATCTCGATCAAGCTCGCATTGACGATCCCATTGGCTTGCTGAATGTCCTGATAGACAACCAGATTGGAGAAAACCTCACGGGCAATGTGGTCTAGCCCGTCGCCACTCTGGACGGTGTAGACGGGACGCCGGTAGGAGACGCCGGTGGAGTTGGAGCAGGAGCAGTTGAAGGGGATGGCGATGGTCTGCTGGGGGCTGACGGTGTAGTTGGGAGGAGTGGAGAGGTGGAGGTCGTTGGCGCCGAGGATGGAGCGGAGGTGCTTGACCCCGAAGAGGGCCTGGATGGCGGCGAGGGTGGTGGCGTTCGGGGAGACGTACCCGGCGAGGGACAGGCACGTGCCGGATTCGGAGGAGTTGGAGCAGTGGAAGCCCAAGGGGGCGGAGGGAGGGAGGATGGAGGCGAGGAGGGAGCAGAGGAGGAGGGGGAGGAGCGCTGCCTCGGACAAGCCCATTGGAGCGGCGACGGTTCAGAAAGAAGGCGGCCGTGTTCGGAGATGGCGAGAGGGGATGAGAAAAGAGGAAGCAGGGGAGATGACAATGGAACTTGGAAGTGGACGGGAGAGAGAGAGAGAGAGAGAGAAGGATATGCGAGAAGACAAAATTCGAAGTATGGGACTGTGTCCGCTCGTGTCCCGCTTTGTCTTGATTCTCGACGCGGTTTGGAAATTTTCCTTCTGAACTTTTCTTGACGCCGCTACAGAGTTGTATATCATAGACATCGCACGTGATCTCCATCACCTAACTTTTCCTACAAAAATTTACAACGGTATTGCATTATTTAATTGGAGATAAGTATATTGAAAGTTTTAAAATTTATCACAAAAGTATTTTTTAAAAAATTATAATCAAATCCTAATCTTGTTACGCTGGTTCAATTAAGACCTCGTCCAACTAAACTAAACAAAAATGCTAACATGTCTCATTTTATTACTTTCTTAAGATACATGGCAATGATGTAGTGTTTGCTAGGACTCATCGATTCCCGATTTGATCCGGTCCTCCTCAAGAATCGGAAACCGGACCGGTAGTCTCTGTTCCCTTTTAGGAACCGTGGATCGGATCGGCCACTCTTGGAATCAGAAACCGAACCGGATCGGACCATCGGTTCGGTCCGGTTCCTGAGTGGTTTTAAGGACCGGATATGATAAATTTCTAAGAATCTTAGACTCGAAAATTTTTTCCTTATTTCCTGTTCATTCAAAGGATATTGTTTACAATAAAATTTACTTATGTATGTGTGTACGTGTGGGAGTATTCATTTGTGATAGATGAAAGATCAGTCTTCTACAATATGTTATAAAACTTACTCTCTATCAATGATTAGAGTTATTTTTAAAAAATTAAAAAAAAATGACATGTTCAGTCCAATCTTATATCCTTAGACCGGGAATCGGATTGCCCGGTCACCGATTTCAATTTTAGGAACCTAGAGCCAGACCGTACGCTTATAGAACCGAGACTGGACCATTGATCCCGATCCGGTCTAGGTAGTCCCATTTGCTCATCCCAAATGTTTGCCAAGCGAAGATCAGGAAAAAGTACTCAAAATCTATGAAAATAATAGAAACTAAATTAGATGATAAAATAAAAAAACTTTTAAAAAATAGGCAAATATAAACCCAAACCGACAGTAGTGGTCCTTGTCACAATAGTCGGGAAGGGCTGGCGGAGGTCACCTAGCCCTTTCCAAAACTTGGCGAGGGCATGCTGACCTAGATCTAGGAGAGGGAGCGATCCTCGCCTAGATTTGAGCGAATGTCACTAGCCCTCGCCTAGGTTGGGCAACGTTTGCAGCCAACCCTTGCTCAGATTTGGAGCAAGGGCTGTTGGTGGTTGTCACGAAAGGCCGGCGAGGATTGTTGGGCTTCAAGAAGGCACAAGCTACCTCTGTTGGGCCTTCCTGACAAATGTGCCGGCGGCCACTAGCAAGGACTTGTTCCTTCTTCTTCTTCTTTTTTTGGGTAAAGAAAATAAAAAGGAAAGGCAAAAAAAAAAAAACCATCTTACTTGGTTTTTAGAAAGGCAAAAAAAAAACTCTCCTCGGTATATTTAATCTAATTTAAATAAAATTTGAAAAAGTTACATGATGAAAAAATTACTATGTAGGAAAGAGAAAATAATCAAAAGTTTTACTTATAATTTTTCGTTTGTCAAGTTGGAAATTTAATTGCATTTTTTTAAAAGCTTTAAAATTTAATTACATTTTCATGGCAATCTTTTCGACTAAAGTCGTTGGATTTTTCACAATAACATTTTCATTGTGTTTTCTAATCTTTGCTCTCGAATATTTTTTTTAATTGTTTTGGACGTAGCTCGTGGTATTGCTGGCATGGATGTCGGGCTCACATGTATATACCACACCGTATAAGAGCCACACTAAAAACTCATATGAAACCCTTCTCACCACCGGTTACGGCCCTCCCACACCGTCGATTGTCGCCCCGCCGGCTCGGACTACCCTTGTCGACATTGACCACACTGCTCGCCGCCCTCATGCTTGGATCCGATCCGACAGTCATGGTCGCGAGATCGAGAGGACGGTTTCTTTTAAGGAAAAATAGAGCCCATGGTCTCGACTCGAGCTGAAGCGGTTAGTCACAGTGCTTGCCCATATTTGCATCTTGAGTTGTGACTCTGTTTTCTGATCCTCCATGACCGCGAACGACCGCGGTTCATTCATAGACCTCGCCGCCATGCATGCCTATCCGCCTTTCCATCGACGCTCATCCAGATCTGTACTTGAGTCATGCTCGTCTAGATCTGGATTTGCATCGAGTTCTGCCTTCGTTATTGCTCCTCCATGACCGCAAGCAACAGATCCGCCGTCAGCCCTGGCCACCGCAGCCATGACCGCCGTTAGAGGTCGACTTGAGAGAGAGAGAGAGAGAGAGAGAGAGAGCATTAGAAGATACAGAGTCAACGTGGAAAAATCGGGGGTAATTGCAGCTACGACGGAGCAAGGTTGCAGCGACGCTAGATCTGGAGAGCCAGCAAGTGTCCCGGCCATGGCAAATCGTCCAAGACCAAGCTGAGTAGCCATGGGCAAAGGTAGAAGACGAAGGCAGACAGGGAAATTCCAAGATATTCCACATCAATTTCTTTTAATCAATTTCAAGACACGTGTAAATTTTTAAGTGGATATTGAAAATAGACGCTACGTAAGCCGCTGATACGACGCCACTGAATATTTTCGAAAGGAAGACTCAAACATTTGAAAAAATAAAAAGAAATTGGAAAAAGAAAAAAAAAATTAAGTCAGCGGGGCTGCATGATAGACTCCTGTTTCTGGATTTCTATACCGGCATTTAATTTGATATAGAAATTCGTTTGATAAAAATATCATGAAATTATAAAATATATTTGGTAAAAAAATTGAATTTTGATAGGATTTTTCATTTATGACTGGATTTTTTACTTTTGATTGGTTTTTGGTCAATTTTTAGAAGTAAATTTTTTTTTTTATTTCTATACTCCAAGATCTTCTTTAACCACACCGGACTCCGCCAACTACCGTCGTCGTCAACCAAATCGACCATCACTTGCCGTCAGCCACCGCCAATTGCTGTCGCCAATCGTCTCTGCCATCGACCACTCGCCGACCCTAGCCGTTGCGACCGGCCTCTGCCAGCCGCCACCGCCGACCAATGCCAGCCAACCGCCGCAGCGACCACTGGGCACTGTGGCCCCCACCCCCTCCGACACCCTCCCCCGACCATCACCTCCGCCGGACGCTGACCTCGTCGATCACCGACGTCAAAGATTTTATTAATAATATTTCAAAAGTAAAAATTTTTAACCGTTGCCAAATGAATTTCTCTTATCATAAGTCAATTTAAAATAAAAGTGAAAAAATTAATTTTTATTTTTAAAGAGAAGTAGAGATATTAATTTTTTATTATAAGTTGATTTCTAATAGGAAGTTGTTCCCATGCGCGCCAGGTTAACGGTATTAACGCAATGTCAGCAAAATCCATCACAAGAATCGCATAGAAACGCCAGGTGGCACTTTTTGAAAAAGAAAAAAGTAGAGGGACTGTTTTGATTTTTGGACAAAAATAAGGGACCCACAAATGATATTATTCCAACTATTTTTAAATATTGGACTTTATCCTAAAAGCCAACCCAACCCACCCCAACCCCAATTTGAATTCTAAGTGGGTGGGGGTTTTTCGTGGATTTTCCCCTTCCTTCCCAAGTTCGCATTTTTCTCTTTGACCTCCAATCACCTGCAACTAATAAAAGCCTAGATTCTACGTCATGGTAGCGTCTATCGTTCTTCGATTAAAGATCCGACCGAGATCAGATCCCCAAGCTAGTAATTTTTTATGTCCAAAAAAAAGTTTTACGTAGAGTTGAAACTGGATCAAAAGTTAAAAAGTTTTTTTATGAAACGAATAAAAGTTTAAAATGAATTTGGGATTGAAGTTAAAATTACGAATTTTTTAGTATAGGAAAAATGATCAAAATAATCCCTGAACTATCATTAAATGTGCAATCTCGTCCCTATACTTTCAATTTGACACAAATAATCCCTAAATTATTCATAAATGACCAATCTATTCCTTCTGTTTATTCAAAGCGTCAACTGATGTGTACCGTTAACTGATGATGTGGAGAGCTGAGTTAGATTTGCAAAATTATGACTGACATATACTTTTAAAAAAAGATTTTTTTTCCCCATAAATCTGGATTTCAAAATGAATATTCTTCACACATCCTTGCCAACCAAAAGGAAGAAAAAGAAAAACGCCGTTCTTCCTCCTCCTCAATTGCTGAACTTCGCAGATCTCTTCATCCCGAGGAAAAAAAGAATTGTAGATTTTTTAAAATGTTTGGATCGACAATAAAACGAATATGGATGGGTTGAGGTTGATGCCGACAACGATTCGGATCTAGAAATTGCGGAGGGCGTGCCACCTCCCCTTGCTGGTGGAGGTCGTGGAAGCGCGCGCACCCACGGGCTGATTGAAGAAAAGAGGATGCTCATATAGGTCCTTGATTTTTGTGTGATTCTAACTTTCAGTTTCAATGTCACTGATTTTGGTCATCTTTTGGGTAAGTCTTTTGACACACTCTCGATCTTTTTCATGAAGGTCCCGGGTATGTATAAGTAGGGATTCTAAAAAGATGTTGTGTTCATAATGTTCCTCGATGACTTTAATTTACGGTTAATTACGATTTTCTTGAAGATGTGTTAATCAGAACTTTCTCATAACATGAAAATGCACAATTTATTGTAAAGTGGGAAGCATGTTGTGTTATACAATCCCCTATAAGAGTATTAAAAACAATATTGAATGCACTGCGAGTTATGTTACATTATTTTAGTGTGGTCCCAACTTGCCGTATCGAATGCAGGGGCTTGTACAAGCACTAGAGGAGGAAATATCATTGGCTGAGCATCAACGATGTGCAAGACATATTTATGCAAATTGGCGCAAGAAGAATGGGGGCAACGACTGTCGCAAGCAATTTTGGATGTGCACCAAGTCAACTACAATCCTGCAATTTGAAAAGCGGATAGAGGAACTAGATAAGATGAGCAAGACAAGAAAGATAGACTTGATGAAGATTGCTCCAAAATTTTGGTGTAAGGCTTTCTTTAAAACTACATGCAAGTCAGATATTCTGGACAATAACTTGTCAGAAGCATTTAATGGATCAATATTGGAAGCTAGACACATGTCTATCATATCTATGCTTGAGGATATTAGAGAGAAGATAGTGATAAGAATGCTGAGAAAAGAGATGCATGTCAAAGATGGAAAAGATAAATTGCCCCAAGGATATTGAGAAGATAGAAGGCAATAAAAAAGAAAGCGTCTTTTGTCATGTGCTTTGGAATGGAAAAGATGGACATGAAGTGCGCCATAGGAATGATAAATTTGTGGTGGACATGAGAAACAACTCATGCTCTTGCAAAGCATGGGACTTGAATGGGATTTCATGTCCTCATAAAATCTGTGTCATTCTATTCAAAGGGGATAGATAGAAAATTTTGTTTCCCATTGGTACAAGAAGGATGTCTATTTAAAGACATACAATCACTACTTGGAAGCCATGAATGGTGATAACCGTTGGCCTTCCAGTGATAGAGAACTTCTGGTGGCACCAACGCCTCGAGTTAAGCCCGGTAGGCCTAAAAAGAAAAGGATAAGAGAGGAAGGAGAATCCAAAAGTGGATTCAAATTGTCAAAACAAGGCACAAAAATCACATGTTGTTTGTGCTTCAAGCAAGGTCACAACTCAAGGAATTGCTCGTTAAAACAAAAGAAAAAGGCGAGGTTTATTCATCATGTATCTCTAGTTTTTATCAATATTTTTTACTTTTTTTAATGAATAGGATGAAGAGAAAGTCGGATCGAGAGAAGCCATTGCATTTGTCACAAAGATGCATGGTAACAATGCCACCACTCAAAAGGTATTCTTGAAATTACTTTTAAAAAAATGACTATGTACTTGAATAATTATAAGTACCATTTTAGCTTGAGTATTGTTGTTCTTAATAGCTTGAACTAAAAGGTAGTCAAACTACTTCTCTACTAAGTAGTACCAACTATGATGTGGTCAATGCTAAGAACATGGAGAGTACATCTAGCAAATGTATCACTACAACTGGACTAGAGGTACAATCTTATGGTAGTAAACTTGTTATGTAAAGATAAGACATTTGGTTGATTGATGAATTTCTTTTGTGGCGGCAAAAGGCATGCATCATGAAAAAGAAGCAAGAAGATCATAAACAAGCTACGGAGCATTCGAACAATTTTGGAAGCAGTGGATTAAGCAGATCTCCAAGAAAGAGGAAAATTGACTAGAAGTAGCTTCTTTTTTTTTTTTTTTTGTCAGAGAAGTAGCTACTTGAATAGTTGGAAATAGGATGAGTTCTAGTACATTTTATTGATACAATCCTCCAGAATTGAGATCAAGAGATGGAGTTCGTTTTTTGTAGTTCTGGTAATGTTTAAGATATGACAATGATGTTGTCAAGAGCACAAGTATTCTAAGCAAGAATTTTTTGTTTTTGGTTGGTACATTCGATATTTAAAAAGAAGTGTCTTATTTTCATCTATTCTATTAGTGTAAAAGAGTACGACCAGTATTCTTAAATAGTTGTTTTTGCGCTTGCGAGTGATTCTTGTTTGTAATTTTTTTTGTGCATATGTAAGAATTTATTTTTTGTATCACCGCTTCAGTAGAATATGTTTGAACGGAGCTTTCCCAAAAAGAGACATAATAAAGGGGATTTCTGTCTACATCCCCACTTTCAAATAGTTTGAAAGCCATATGCAGGTGTTCTGCATACCTCCCAATTCTATCTTTCAATTTTCAATAATAAAAAGCGTAGCTTGTTCAAAAATAGACATGGATTTTCCTTCATAACAACTTCGATGAATTTTCATTATTAGAACATCAATTTTCATCGCTAACAAAGCAATGAATGATTTTAACATTTTCATTCACAAACCAATTGTCTATTGCAACAAATCATGACCACTAGGCCTAATGCTAAATTTCTCACTATATGTCTACTGTTACATATCTGACTATGGGAGTGTCGAACTAGAATTGGATCGATGTCACACTGAAAAGTTAATGTGATAGACCAGACTATGAAGGAGAAGATGATTGAGGGAAGAATCTGGATTGGACTCAGAATTCATCTGCTTTTGATCCCGCTCCTTGAAGATTGTATAATTATAGCCCCTTCTTTTCCTTCTTCTCAAGGGACAAACCTGCTCCGTGCTAGAGCACTACAAGGATGTCCAACCATGCCACTTTTGCCACAGGTTTCATCTTCATGTGTCTAATTGAGCCTTCATCTTCACTTCCCGCTCTCTTTCCTTTTCACTTGTTACATGTCTTTTAGCTTTTTGGCTTTGAAATTTTGGTCAGGAAAGAATAGGTATAATCAGTTTACAAGTCCTCCAATTGCCAAGTTGTGAACAACATCCCAGTAGTCCATGGACTCTATACCCGTGTCATCCATCTAGAGTTCAAGTTTATAGCTGCCACAATCTGGAAGAGTCAGATTGCTCGAAACGTTACCATCTTCAAACACCAGTCACCAAAGCTCGTGATCATAGTTGCTTCAGTTTTCATTTTACACCAAAATTACTTGAAATTTAAAAGAAGGGCGAAAGAGAAGGAGAAGAGAAGGAGAGTCTGACGAAAGATTTGGCCAAAATATGAACACCTCCACAATCAGGGACGCTGAAATTGAAAAGCTCATGACTTGTACGGGCTTCCTCTCCTCTTTAATCAACCCGAACGTGTGTGAATCCACGAGCTCCACCAGCAAAGGCGACGGCGAATCCTCCACAATCCCTAAAACAAATCGTTACCAGCATCGACCTCAACCCGTCCATCTTGCGTCTGTCGTGACTTGGACGGAAGATTGCTCCATGGCTTTGCGGGACCTATACGAGCATCCTCTTCTCTACAATCAATATGTGGGTGTGTGCGCCTCCACGAGCTCCACTAGCAAGGGGAGGTGGCGCGCCCTCCGCAATCCCTAGATCCGAATCGTTGCTGGCGTCGACCTCAACCCATCCATATTCGTTTTATTGTCGATCCAAACATTTTAAGAAATCTACAATTCTTTTTTTCTTGGGAGGAAGAGATCTGCAGAAGTCTGCAATTGAGGAGGAGGAAGAACGACGTTTTTCTTTTTCTTCATTTTGGTTGGCAAGGACGTGCGAAGAATATTCATTCTGAAACCCTAATTTTATGGGGGGAAAAGTCTTTTTTCAAAAGTATATGCTAAGTCATAATTTTGCAAATTCAACTCAGCTGTCCACGTCATCAGTTAACGGTACACGTCATCAGTTAACGCTTTGAATAAACAGAAGGACAAGATTGGCCATTTATGAATAGTTTATGGACCATTTGTGTCAAATTAAAAGTATAGGGACGAGATTGCATATTTAATGATAGTTCAGGGGCTATTTTGGTCATTTTCCCTTTAGAATATTAGACTAATTTGGTTTGGTCTGATTCCCCGTTTCAAGCCCAGAATCGGCGCATTCGAGAATTGATCACTCCGGACGTTAACTCCATTGATGTCTAGTGGTCTAGGAACAACATTTGACCCTTCTCTCTCTCTCATTCTTCTTGCGTTTTATGATTTGTTGACTCGGGCCACGTCATCGTCATGGGTTAGAATTTTTCACATGTCAGTATTATCATGTCATCAATTGAATGGTGTTAGTAACAATACATGAGAAAACGACTAGATTTGCATAAGATAAGAGGGTCCATTATGTAATAAAAACAGTCAAGAGGAACGAATTCTACCAGCAGCAGAACTTTGAGAACTGAATAATGTGCACTTAATCCTCATTCATTAGTTCCCAAAATCCCACGAAAACATACTTAAGTTGATTAACGATGATGAGAGGACTTGATTGCACTCCCTTCAGAATTGAAATTCGAGAATACGAATCTAGCAGAGGGCATCTGTATGCGGATAAAGATCAATAGACGTGCTGCTGATGAATGAAGTCAGAATCTCACCAAATTTGATTCTCTTGAGGAAGATCACCAGGTGATTGTGCATCATCTATAGCTGTTTTGGGAAAGCGACGGAGCCATAAAATGTCCAGATCCTACCCAGCATTATCCTTCATCGTCCTAACAGTTAGTCATGGCCACGGCCCAGAACCGGCCGGTTCCGGTTCATGGCCATGGGTGAATCGAAACCGGTACCTTAAGGGGCGGTCCCGGTTCAATGCCCGGTTCCAGTTCAAAACTGAAAATGAAACTACCGATTCTGGTTCCAATTACGGTTTTTAAATTTAGTTTTTAAATAATAAATTATGAAATAAAAATAAAAAAAATTATCAAATAATAAATTATCAAATACAAATTGTAATCAAATTTAGAGGGAAAAAAGAAAAAGGAAAGGGGTTTGAACTTAATGAATTATCATTAAGCGCGCACATATCTTGTTGGGTATAGAATAATCAAAACTCATGTCGTTTTTTTACCTTTGACAATCCCATACTTACCTCATCTTCAATTGTCACTACTCGTTTCGGTTCCGTTATCAATGCCGGTACCTGTGACGGTGGTATCTCCATCATTGAAGAATTCGGCTTCATTGATGCGATCATCTCTTGTTGTCGATATTGAGCCTTTGTCCAATCATCGACACAAATTTGGACCTCCACCGAATCCGGAACTAATCTTAAACGTCGATCATCCAAAATGTTACATCTAGCGCTAATTGATTGTTCAACCGCAACTGTTGAACAAGGGGTTGCTAAAATCGGTCTTGCTATAAGAGAAAAAATTGAGAATTGGGTTGAATGCATCTTCCACCAATTTAGAATTGTGAAATCTGTGCCGCCTTCGGATTCACCAAACTCAAAAGAAATTGTTAAATAGATCTCTATTTCATAAATATTTTTTGTTGCTCCTTTTTTTTTTTCCTATTCATAAGAAGTTTGTACCATGTACTAATTTTACTTAGGTCCTTGCTTCCTACATCACTAGATTAGTAAGATACATTATCACTTAGATTATATTTACTACAAAATTCATTATACAATTCTACTATTACATTTTTAACCATTGTTTGTATAGCTAACATCTACCATTTCAATCAAATGTAAACAATCATAATGCACAGTCATGCATAGTCAAATGATCACCCAAATCTTCAAATTTGATACACGGATCGAAAACACAAATGACCAAATAAATAAAAGGAATTTTAGTATAATAATTCAACCATTTTGTTCGCATTGCCATAATAGTTCGACCTAGTTGATCATTTTTTTTCATTTTTTTTCAAAAATACCAACAATATTAATACATTCTATTAAAAATAAATACGTATTAGGATAATAAATACTGGATGAAGTATAAGTTGCATCATTAAAAACTTTTAAAAAATCTATTTTTTTTTTTGCAACTAACCCACTTTTGTAGGTATAAATTAATTGGAGAAATATTATCCAAAATAAATATACATAATAAATATTTATATGCAAAAAATTGATTAAACAACTCATACGTGGAATTCCAACAAGTTGGAACATCTTTTGAAATTTTTTTTTTCCTTTTCTTCCATGCGTTCTACAAAATCTGCCCCATTCTTTCATAAAGTGGAGATGTTTCCATAAAAATTGAATTTTTATTTTTACTGGGTTGAGAAAAACATCAAGAGTTTTTAAACCATCTTGCACACATAAATTTAAAATATGGCAAGCACATTTAATGTGAAAAAAAATTTCCACCAAAAGAGGATTTATAAATATTTTCTAACTCGGGAATTGAAACGGTATTTGTCGAGACATTATCAAAACCAATTGAAAAATTTTATTCAGCAAAAAATGTTCTTCTAAAACTTGCCTAATTATTCTATAAATATTATTTGCCGTGACTATCATAAAAAACTCAAAACATAACAACTCTTCTTGATTGTTCCAATCATCATCTATCATATGACATATAACACCCATATAAGAATGAGTTTGCCAAGGATCACTCCAGATGTCACTACTATATCCATACGTCCATTAAAATTCATAAATTAGCTTTTTAAATCTTCTTTTCCTCTTTTATAAACATCGAAAAGTTGATGTTTAAGTGTATTTCTCGAAATAAATTTTACTTGTGGAGCACACAGTTTGTATAAAATGATTAAAACCAAAATTTTCACCAACATTAAATGATAAGCGTTCAACGGCAACCTGTCTAGCTAATTCTTTTTTATAATTTTTTTCATTGTAACGAAATAAAGGAGCAGTGTTAGGATTGACGTATCTGAAATTTATTGTTGGCTAGAGTCGATCCCCACTTGGGTTGGATGTTTCGCCACAAAATGTCATTTAAATGTTCCAAGTCTGCTCCACCTTTATATTTGTATGTTGCCCCTACAATGTTTGCCCTTGCAATGTTTACAAATTACTTCATACCTTTTTTTCACCTAAATCAAATCTTCCCTTTTTTCTCGAAGTGATCCCATATGTCGGAAGCACCGTCCCGTTCCGACTCCTTTTATTGTTGACATTTCTTTGATATCGGTAGGAGGATGAAGACTTTCTTGCGTTAAGACGTGCTCGATGTTGGGAATAATGTTGATATCATCAATATCGTCTCCCCAATATGCAAAATCACAATGATCATGAGGACAATCGGATTCCCTCATATTGTTCTTTCCCTTGTCAATACCTCTGCTTCCACTTCGCTTTTTTTAATTTTTTTTACAGAATTGAGCATAAAACGGGTTCAGAAAATTGAGAGAATTGAGTGGATTAAGAGAATTGAGAGAATTTGAGATAAATTATGAGAAAAAAATTAAAAATAAAAAGGGTATTTATAATAGTTAAGATAGAATTAATAAATTAATTTAAAAAAGGGGTAGGTGTTAAGGCTGCTTTTGGTAACGTATCTGTTCATAGAAACATATTTGGAACATAAGCATTTTTTTATGTTTCTAATCCCGACTATGATTTTTGGGAACATAAACGCATTTGGTAAGTTAAAAAATATTTTTCTCGATAAAAAGAAAGATCGACGGCGGCGGAGCGCCGCGACGTCGAGAGATCGGCGAGGGGCTACTGGCGATGGCGGCGGCAGCATGCGACTGGTGGAGGCGGCCGACGAATGACGACATCTGGAGGCGGTGGCTAGCGATCGGAGACCGGCTGTCGGGTGGCGGCCGTGGTGGCTTGCACGAAAGTGTTCTAAAAGTGTTCCAAAATCCACAAGTAAATTTTTTTGTTTCTTTTTTTGGGTCAAAATATTTCTTTTTTCAAAAGTGTTTCCCGGAACACTTTTGAAACATTTTTTTACCAACGCATTTTTGTTCCAAAAGTGTTATGGGAACACTTTTGGAACAAAAACACTTTCTCTGGGCATTGTTTTTTTAACAGAAACACTTTTTGTTTTTTTCTATTCCCGGCTACATTTTTTGGGAACAGAAACGCGTTTGGAAAGTTAAAAAAAAATAATTTTAGCTGCTGTTAGTCTACGGCGGCAGTGACAATTGGCGAAGGTCGGCAGCAGTGGTGGTGAGGGAGGGAGGGGGCCGGCGATCGGCGGAGGAGGCAACCGGCAACGGTAGGGGAGGGCAGGGGCCGGCGGCCGGCAAAAACCGGCGGCAGCAGTCAGCGACCAGCGGCGGTCGACGACCGACGGTAGTGACGATCGACGGCGACAGTAGCTGGTGGGTGGTGGCCGCGGTGGCCGATGGGTGGTGGCCGCGTCGGCGGTGGTGGGTGATGGTTTCAAAAGTGTTCCAAACTCCAGTAGTAAGTTTTTGTTGTTTCTTTAAAAGTATTCCCTAGTGCAAAAGTGTTCCGCGGAACACTTTGGGAACATTTTTGAACCATACGCATTTCTGTTCCAAAAGTGTTCCGAGTATATCTTTGGAACAGAACCACTCTCTCTAGAGCATTTCTTTAGCGTTACCATATGCACCCTTAGGCTACATATGAATCGTAGCCATAGAAATTGTTTCTGTTTCAAAAGTGTTCCGGATATATCTTTAGAACAGAAACACTCTCTCTAGAGCGTTTCTTTTGCGTTACCATACACACCCATAGGCTGCATATGGATCGTAGCCATGGAAAGTGTTTCTGTTCCAAAAGTGTTCTGGGAACACTTTTGGAACAGAAACACGTATGGTTCAAAAATGTTCCAAAATTGTTCCGCGGAACACTTTTATGTCAAGGAACACTTTTCATGAAACAAAAAAAAAACTTGTTTTTGAATTTTGGAACACTTTTGAAATTATCACCCATCGCCACCAACGCGGTCACCACTCGTTGGCTGCCACCTGCCGGCAGCCGCCCAGCGGCGGCGGAAAAAGTATTTTTTTATTTTACTTACAAAACGCATTTTTACTCCCAAAAATCGTAGCTGGGAGCAGAAACACAAAAAAGTATTTCTATTCAAAAAATGCTCCCGTGAACGTAAAAGCTACCTTAGGCTGCGTATGGATCGTAGCTAGGGAAAGTGTTTCTGTTCCAAAAGTGTTCTGGAAACACTTTTGGAATAAAAATGCGTATGATTCAAAAATGTTCCAAAATTGTTCCACGGAACACTTTTGTGCCTAGAAACATTTTTCAAGAAACAAAAAAAAAAACTTATTTCTAGGTTTTGGAATACCTTCTAGAACACTTTTGGAATCACCATCCATCGCCGCCGACATGGCCACCACCCGTTGGCCACCACCCACCGCCGCCACCGATTGCCAGCCGCCGCGACCTGTTGCCAGTCGCCGTCGGTCTCCCGCCACCACCGCCGATCGTCGGTCGAGCGGCCAGCACCGGTTGCCGGCCAATGGCGTCGGAAATTTTTTTTTAACTTACCAAACTTATTTTTGTTCTCGAAAATTGCAATCGAGAACAAAAACATAAAAAAATATATTTATGTTCAGAAAATGCTCCAAAGAACAGAAACGCTACCATACACAGGCTTACCAAACGCAGTCTGTATGACCGTTGCAAGGCAATGGTCATTGCCCTGATTTTTTTTTTCATTTTTTATTTTTTGTAACGGCTACAAAGTCGGTTCAATGAAATTGGGACCCGTAACTGGCCCATATGGCACGGGCCGGTTCCGATTTGGAATCTGCGGGACCAGTCAACAGTCCGGTTATGGATTTGACCCGAGTCGATTCTAGGCCCAAATTGGCCCGTGGCCACCTCTACTAACAGTAGCCAAGCGTGTAACGATGCATTTGTCTTACTTCGGAAAAACAATGGTTAGTGTCCATTTGACCAGGTACATTTGCCGATTAGGTCGGGCCATGTCTCAGTACTATGATCTCTGACTTTAGAACCTGTTATCATGCCTCAAGCCCTCTTTTGGACTTTGTTCTGTCTAAGATTCTTATTCTAAAACGTTAAATCTTCAAAAATCCATCGAAGAACATTCTTGAAGCCTGCTCTTGCACATATGGTAAACGTGACACTAACCTACTAGAGGCCGGTTTGGTCCACGTTTGTGTAGTTTCTTCCAAGCCTCCGTGTATCAATTTCATTAGGATTGTACTTTCTCAGCCTCTCCGTTGAGTTAAACTCCGGTTGAGTTTACGTTTGTGTAATTGTATTGAAATCTTCGCATAATTCCCGTGTTGATTTTTTGGCTATCTGGATCTCTCCTGTCCGAAATCGTCACATAACCCTTTATTACATTTAAAAGCCGAAAAACGAATTCCAGTAAATAATATTTTCCTGGGAAAAAATTCCGATGAAAGAGCCGCATATGTGCTTGACTAAGTACGGCGTAATCGGCTGTGTGGCGAAGTTGGCCCCTGCGCTATGCATCAGTGCGTAGCTCCAGTACGACGTAATCGGCTGCATTGGATATCCGTCACGGCGTCACATGGAGTTTTGTTCACATCCACGTCGACCACATTGCTTTCCTCTTCCTTTCCCTCTTCTTCCTTCTTCCCGCCTTCGTAGCCGTCCTCCTTCTCTCTGCCTCCGCCGCCAGGAGCAGCGGCGGGCTTGTTCTTCTTGTCTGTCGCGGCTTCTTCTTTCTTGGATGGGGCCACTTCCACGCTCCGCTTGAGTTTGTCTTTCGAGTTATGGCTCGAGCCAATTCACCTCCACCGTGCCCTTCAGCGTGAACCAGATCTTTGGCTTCGTCTACGGTCACTGATTCGACTCTGCGTAAAATGACGTTGTCTCCCGAAGATTCAGACAAATTTACGTTGCTCCCCCCTAGATGTTTTACGACATATAATCAATGTATAAGGACTTGTTGCGCATTCCAGATGATAGAACCAACAGAATTTCCACTTACGTAGCCCAAGATTCGAGTTTCGTTCCAGCCAAAAAAGACCGTTGAACACGTTTCTGTGAATTTCATGAGCGGGTCTCCGGATTGAACTAGTGGGCATATCACAAAATTTATTAGAGATTGAGCTTTCTAGGTTCTAACCTTTGACCTCGAAAAAAAAAAAACATGTACAAAACCAAAACAAAAATATCGAAAAAATGACGTAATTGGGATTGTGTGGTTAGACACACTGGTCCCAGGTTTGATTATCCATATGAGCACATGTGATTTAAGTGGGGAGTCATGATAGTGGGTTGTCGTGCTAGTCTACTCCGAGAAATAGTCAAGGTGCGCGCAAGCTGGCCCGGACACCTTGGTTAATAAAAAAAAATATTTATTGATAAAATGAAGCAACGTCCTTTTGGTATGCAACTCAATATGTGATTTCAAGCACAAACCAATAGGATGATGAGCGCTCGTGTCATTAACCGATACAATGTCGATTTTCCAATCGTCATTCTTATTTAGGTGGTTTGAGTTATATCAACTTTTTCAATCGTACTAAAGTCATTTTCAAAATACTAACATGAAAAGGTGAAGAAATGCAACTTTATATCAATAAGAATAGTATGGAAAATACTAAATTCTGGATTAAATTTGCAAAATTAACATGTTTGGTCACTCAAGAAATATCTCGAAAGAGTTCGTACCAAGTTCGATATATATTGAATGCGGCAAATTCGTGATTCAATGGTCAGATCAACAAACTGCTAAAAAAGGCCGACAAAAATGGAGGATCCGCTGAAAGTTCCCTACGCGGGCGCGTAACTCTCAATCATGGATATCGTCATTAGAAAATTCAAATTGTCACTCTCCACCATCACGGTGATCTTAGTTAATACATTTAACAGAATTTGACTCAGCATTCCATTTTCATGGATATCGTCATTTCTTGCATTATTGATTGATTCATCATCAGCAACCGGTAAATACAGTTTCCAGTTTACTGAGGCCGAACATCTCAACCCCTCTAGCCCGAGTTTGTTACGGTCGGCCGTGACGCCCAGCCGCCCAGCCACTCGCAACGGGCCAGGCGGCGCCGAGACCATGGTTATAGACACCACTAGCTTGGTCGCCCGAGCATGATTGCTTCGCCTCGCACGAATCCTTGGCCGAATGCTCGGGGCCCTCGGCCCCCGGCTCTCATTCCCCTGCAACCCCGACGCCTCGAACACGACTCTTGACTTATGATTGGCCAAGCTACAATAGGTACTCCAGACTTTGATCCAACTCCTGATTAGATGAGAAATAACATTTTAAAGAAGACCTTGACCTAAACAGCGCCTACATCCACACCCAACACAACACCGCGATATGTTATTTTAAAAAAAAAAATAAAGAAAATTCTAACACGATGCGACTCATTATATATTAAATGTATATTTTTGTATATATATGACAAATTATCATATACGTATGAAAACATCAGTTACGATTAATTTTTTTTGCTGACTGGATATGTTAATTTTTTGGTGGTAGTATATGACTTAATCACATATATTTTTAATAAGTTTATATTTTGACTCTTAATCAATGAAGATACTTAAAATTGACTCCGTACATACATATCAAAATGGCGAGTCAAGATACTGGACTAGCCTATTTACGGCGCTAATCACATGTGAATCACATGTTGAAGAGTGTTGGGGTATTGAAAAGTATTGGACACACCACTGACGCCCTCAAAAAGTGTCTCTACTTCCTAGACCATGACTTTCTATTTGGAGTAACTTTTACTTATGATTTTTTGTAAATACATCCTACAATGCACGCGATTTGAATTTTCTTCTTCATGCAAAATACTTGAAACCCTCGAAAATGCCTCATATTGACATACGAGTTGAAAAAATAATTATTTTTATTTTTTTAACATTCTTAAATTCAATGAGAAAATGAAAAAAAAAATTCTCTCTCCTTTTTTAAAATTTTCAAGAGTCCAAACAAGCAAAACCTAAACTCATCCATAAGTAGTTTAATTGGTTAAGACACTTGAAATTGTGTGGTTAAGCGCACTGATCTCAATTTCGATTCCCCAGCTAAATACCTGTGATTTAAGTAAGGGGTCATGGCAGTGGGTTGTTATACTAATCTTCATCAAGAAATAGTCAAGGCACGATGGGTTACCGTGTTAGTTTCCCCCAAGAAATAGTTAAGATGCACGCAAGCTGACCCGTAAACATTGGTTACTAAAAAAAAAAGAAACAAACAAAACCCTAAAGATATAATTCATCACATTATGACTTCTTTTCAACCTACAAAACTCCAGTATGACTTTAATTTAGTAACATGAGCACGAAGATTAAAAAGAAACAGATTTTTTTTTTTTGTTCACTTCTCCAGCCGTTGCAAGATGGACTCAGCATAACTTTGTTGCCTGCCACAACAAAAGAAAAGCAAGACAAAGGATCATACACGAGACAAAACCAGTGAAAACTACAAAGAATGAAAGAGTTTCATGTTGTATTAAAGTTAATTCCTTGGAAGAGGAGACAAGCAGAAGATGAAGTAACAGGACCAGTAGATCAAGCAAATCATTCCACAACCGCTCGAGGAAAACCATTTCTCATTGACTGGCAGCATTAGAAATGACGTCTGTTTCAAAATAGGCTTTGATTTCTCGGATTTCACCTGAAATGAGGTTTCTTTCAAAATACCCCTGAAGTTCGCAATGTTGATTCGAATGATCCCCACACCCCCCCCCCCCCCCATAACCCCCCCCCCCCAGCTCATCGGCGGCCAACTTGTTGGCCGGACAGCGAACACATGCGAGTTACGGGACCAAATTTGCGCCTGCCAAGGGGGAATCTTGGTACCAAAATCTCTGAAACTGCATGTGCCACTCACATGCGCAGTAATTTCCTCAAAAAGCCCCCAGTTTCCCAATTAAAACTCTAGTTCCCGAAGTCCATAATCTGAATTTGTAAGTCCAGATAAGAGAAAATGAAAGTGCAACTTGTTTAAGCAAACTATGAAGTGCAGAGACAAGCAAAGTGTGGAGTGCTAACTCAAACTTCTTGTGAGTGATTGTTGAGGGAGAGACGAACTTTGTCATGAAGAGAATGGCATGGAAGTTAAGAGTGAACAAGCGAATTGCAGTTCGTGCACTAGGGTAGACTTATTTTGGTACGTGTTCAATTGGATTGGCAACATTCAGGGGATGAAATTGGGAATTCTGGGTATGAAGGGTTCGCCTTTCTAGTGGGTGATTTTGGAGTTACTTGGTCAGAGATGGTTGGGCCAGAGAAGAAACTGATGAGGAAGAGAATATCTTCTTTCATCAAAACGATGAAAACACAAGCGCCAGTGTCATTCTCTTGGCATTGCCTCATGTTCAGGTGTCTAGCCGTGGGCAAAACAGAGCAGGAAAGATTGCGGGAGTAATAGGAGCTCTTGTTCCTCAACCACAAGGTCAAGTGGGAGTAGCAATGGAGGGTTCTCTTTGATGGTGTATGCTGGGAGGAGTGAGTAAATTGATTCTTGAGATTTGGTTAAAGTAAGAAGAACGTTTTGTTTTTCTGTTTTCCCTAGGTGATTAATTAATTTTCTTCGGCAATTTTAGGCATTTCGGGACTAATGAACCTGGATCAGGTGCGAAATGTGACTCGCATGTGTTCCCCATCGGGCCAAACATTTTGGCCACCTGTCAGCTGGGAGGATCATTTGAATCAATGAATTCACTACAGTGGCAATTTTTGAATTTTTTTCAAATGGCAGAAGGACTATTTCTAGCATCTGGATTGCCCAAGCTCCTTTTTGCCCCAGGTAGAAATGAGATGCGAGGAAAAATTTAAGTCATGAGATTGACTTACTTTCGCTCTCTAAGCTTGGGGCCAGGCCGGGAGTGCTTTAAATATCCATCCCAAGGAACCTTCTTAAGACCTGCTCTTGCACATATTCTGTCCCTCACCCTGTAAATGAATGAGCATGTAAGAAACAGATGAGCGTGATGATATAGATTTCAAAAATCAGTTCCGAGACATCGGAGAAAAAGTTTCTTCTCATAATAAAGTGTAAATTGAAAGGAATTTTGAAATGCAACTATTACCTCTCTGAAAAGTCAATCGGTGACTCGTCTGGTCTCCGAGTTTGGGGCTCCAAGTACCATACATCACATACAACGGCCCAAGACGTCATGAGCCGAACCAGATGCTTTGTGAACGATTGCCTGCATTTCCATTGTCGTTTACATATAAAACCAAAAGCTTGATGATTGTAGAGATACCAAAGAGAGGGATTTAATTATAGAGTTATTGATGTTTCATCGACCACAACAAGATCGATATAATTTAGGATTCTCAAATTGAAGGAAAAGGAACAATATAAGTATCCATCATATCCGTGTAAACATTAGTAGTGTCAAGTCCTTGCTTACTTCTTGCTGTTCCAAAAAGCATCCACGAAAATTTTATTGTACTTGATCGCTATTGGGCAAACGGCACAGTCAAGTTCAAAGGCACCCTGCAGATTATCCAGAAGTTTGGTTGAAGTTGGTTCTTGTCCACAGATCATTGAACAGAAGAAGAATGAGACATTTGACATGTAATGCTGAAAATTTTGACAGTCTCTAAGGAGAGAGCAAATGAACTAAATCCGTGGCCCATCACAAGAAATAATTCTCTCTAAAGGGAAAATTGATGCATAGGGATACGTATTTTAGCTTATGACCATACCCAATGATACCAGAAGTACACATACCTTCTTGAACATGACAGAGTACTGGTTGTTTACACATGTTCCTTCAGGAAATATGAGGAGAGGGTTGTTATCACTTCCCTGAACATGATTCTTCAACCTGAAAAACAGAAAAGAATTCGTGTTTCCAGAATGCATATCATTCAAATTGAAAAGGATTTAAAAAAAAAAAGCCTTTCGCAAATGAACCTACTTTTCACCCACGACTTCTCGATCCTTCGCCTCTGCTCGATTGAAAGGGATACCCCCAACTGTCTCCAAAATAAAATTTTGCAAAACACCTGCATAAAGAACAGAGACAATCTGAGTTGCATATTTATCATAACCCAAATGTCAATGGGCCCTTACCAAAAAAAAAAAAAAAAAGTCAATGGGTCATCTTGCAAGTTCAATTCACTCCACTTAGGTATGGATTCTAGTACACATGATTCAGCTATCTTTGCTACCGTACCGACTTCTGGAGTAATCAAGAATTGAAGATGTACTAGGCAATGCAATTGACTCACCAACCCACCCCGGATGCTTCTGCATAATAACAGCAAATGGAGTCACCTGTTCTAAGATGATGAAATCAATCATGGAAGTGTGATTTGCAACAAAAACCTGTTCAATAAGAAAACAAACTGCATTAATATGCGTATAAAGTTAGCTTGGATTGATAAATATGTTATCAAAGAGATAAGAAGAATGGAGATGGTAAGTCAGATTGCCTGATTAGGGCGCAGGCTTGGCAGTGGCCCATGATACTTGATAACTCCAGTCCATGATGCCACGTAAAAACAGCAAAGTAACTCTGCTAGAAACCTCTGAACATGACATTTGAAACATGTTCTAGCATCAGGAATGAGTAACAAGAAACCCGTGATCAATGACTAACGTTTAACCGTATTCTTAGGCAGAACAGCCATATATATGTTATCAAAGACTAATTGAAGAACATTCTCCTTCAGGAAATTAACAATGACTATGGACTCATATTGTAGTTAACCACTTCTGCTTGGTGGATTGAAACTCCAGCCGTCCTTCTACTTTCTTCAATTCTCCATCCGGCATAGAAATTATTTGGGCAATGGATTTCAGAAAGAACAAGATGTTCAGGATGGAAAAAACGTAAACTTCTGCAAGCAGCTTTAAGAACCTCTGTAGCATCACCCAAAAGAAAGCAAGAAAGCTAACTTTTATAGACATGCTACTGGGAATTCAAGAGGAATATTTTTTGAAAGATGATCTTCAAATCATGTAAATATTTTTGAAAGATGAAAGCGAAAGTTAGATAAAAGTTACGCACAGAAAGTAATCGCACCTGTATCTTTCTCCTCAAAGTTTGTTGCCTTTGGAGCAAAAAGTGCACAGAGAAGAAGGACGAAAAGAAAATTATATGTCCCATGGCAAGTATTACAACCCTGCAAAATTGAGAGAAACTCATCACGACAAAGAACTGTAAAGCGGAATAACATCATGTACGACAGGGGTTGGAAGAACGAATGTTTCGGAATGCCCTAGAGACTTTGACATCAGGAAAAGATAATCTCCACGAGTGAGTAGGAAGTGATTTTCACAGTCAGAGTAATGCAACAATGTACGGACTTGAACTTGTAGAGACTATTGTTCCTAGCTTTACTCTGTACTCTCCAAATACGCAAAACATTTTGCAATTAGCAAACTCAATGATCACAAAACTTCTCATATTGTTCATAAGGTTATTGTTGCCCCTAGACACATAAAGAACAGGTGGTTAAGGCCAAATTTCTTTTCAGCTTCACTTCAGCTTCACTAACCTTGCTGGGAATAATATAAGGTACCGAACTAACACTCCGAAGCACCACAGAGGAAACAAGTAGACATTCCAGTTCCAAGGTTCGGGTGCATTTGACTTGAAACATCTCGTAAACGAGTCCTGCAAAATTCAGGGCTATCTATCATCATCGGGTTCGCTTCACATGAAAGGGCAATCAAGAAGACTAAACATCTAGCCTCTTAGTTCAGTACTTGCGAATGTCTACTTTATTGAAGCTGAGAACATTCAGAAACTAATTACGTCAACAATTGCGCCCACAGCTTCATTCAAGGCAGAAGAAATGTCGAGAAAATCCTGCCTGAGAAATGAAAGCACGTCACGTAGCCATTTATGAGTTAAAGTGAATCTAAACGACTAGTAGTAGAGCATCACATCATAAAATTATGGTTATAAACAACAGCAGAGCATCTATCTATGGATCAACCAGCCGTGTACAAGATTGTGGCCATGATTACAAAAGACTGGTTCATTAAATAATGTGGCGCCATAGTCTTGCGGCGATTTGGATGTCAATAACCCACTTGTTCAAATGCATTCTCCCAATTCGTCACAATTTCTTCACAAGGCAAATTAATAAACAGCTCTCTACATCCTTAGCTCCACTCCCAAGATTTTTCATGTGCATCCTCTTAATTCACGAGTAGCGATCCGGTCCCACTCGCGGGCATTCAAACCCCACCCCTAAAACTGTGATGATTATTAGCATGCGACCCATCTTCAAAGAAGAGGCAAGGCAAAAGACGGACTCCGAACGGACATGCCACTTTCCGTTCAGACAATTCATGTCCGATTCTTGCGGAGCTTAAACAGTTAACAAAAAGGGTTACGCGAAACACCAGGGGGCCGTACTACGAACGGAGCTCGTGGATATTGCGTAACACGGCTTCTACAATTGACTCTCCCAGGCTTAACTCGTGAAACCCAAGAACTCTACAAGTTCATCTAACACTCGAAAATACAAAGGCATCCATATCCACGGGGGGAGAGAGGGAGGGAGAGAGAGAGAGAGAGAGAGAGATGGGTACTACAGAAGGAGCTTGGGCGAGGGTTCATGAGGGGAGGAACCCGGCGGCGGGTCCTCTTGGTTGTCGGGTCGATCGGCGTCCGATTCGGAGCTCGAAGGTTTCATCAGCTCCAGCTCTCCTCCGCAGCTCCCCATGCTTTCTTCACCAACCAATCTCCTCCAACCATCTACCGTTCGACCTTTTGGACGGGTTACGTTTCTTGGGAGAGTAATCTCTCTCTCTCACTAAGGAAACACAAACACGTCAGCTTTCTCTCTCTAACCTAAGGTTGCCCCTTGACGAGTGACGACAAAGCTCGAACGCCGGGCTTTTATCCTGTCGTGCAAATTCAGCGCGCGTCATCCCTTCGGCCTTTTGCTCCTCCTGCTGTTTTGGTCCGCCACAATGTTCGACGGATTCGTTGGTTTGGAAGTAAATTTGACCATGAAGCTGAGTAGAAACAAAGAAATCGAGAGGCGATCGCACGCCTCGGTCCGAGGTTCGTGGATAGCCAACCTGGCGGGCTTGGCGTAGGCCCGCTATGGGAGCACCGACTAGACGCTTTTGCCCCGGACTGGCTTGGGCCTGAGGCCCAAAAAAATTAATTTTTGTGTGACATTATAAATAATGGATTAGCTAATATATTTCAACTCAATCTAATTATAACCTAAACAAACATATAATCAACGTCAGATATACAAATCGCGCTTGAGTAAATGAATTTCGAGCACCCCAAGTGCAATCGAGAAAGTTCGTCCCAAGCTCGACGGGCGAATGGCAATGACGTTTCAGTCCATTTTCAGCTCGAAAATCACTTTCTTACTAGGGTTAATACCTTTTGACCAAAAATATATATAGGGTTAATACTAAGAAAAACTCTAAAATTGTACACATGTGACAAATTTATGCCAAACTATTTTTTTATCAGAAAAATTCCATATTAATACAAATGTGATAAATTTATTTCAAATTATTTTTTTTACCATAAAAAGTTTCAAACTGATACATATATGATAAATTTACCCAAACTATTTTTTTGACCATCAAAAACCCTAAACTAATACGCTTGTGATAAATTTTTCCCAAACTGGCACATTTGTAATAAATTTACCATTCGTTAGTTTTTTGTTACATTTTATAATCAAATTGTTGAGTTAAATGCCTATTAATTTAGGATTTTTACCTTTTGTTTATCACAGATGTATCAATTTAAGGTTTTTCATTATATTAATTCGATTTATCGAGAACTGATGATGGGTCAATCTATCACATGTGTACCAGTAATAAACAAGTGGTTCCGTTTAAAGCAGCTAATTTCACAAAGGGTGAAGTACTGTGGGTTCTATATCCTAATTAATAGTCTAATAGAACCCTTCCTTCTACATTACAATATTTATATGAATATGGCACTCTTATGGAGTGAATTAGCTGATGAACAATTTGTTAGAATTCTCTATGTCATGTCCTCGAAAAAGTTGGAATTTATGAGCTTCCTGCATGTCTTATTGCTAGCTCTACGTTGTAAGTGATCTTTTTTATATGCTCTTGTATGTTTGTGACATATATGTTTAATTTCTTCATTGGAAGAATGAATCGTGCATTATACAAACATTGTGTATGACAAAAATGTTATGAAACACGTGTAAGTTGTATTAGAAAAATCTCACATTGAAAAATTAATATTGTGTAGACCAGTTAATATATCATAATTAGTCTATAACTTAATAGCTTAAATTTTTTAGTGAAAGTAGGTCTAATTGAATATGTTGACAGATTCGGACTTGGGCTTCCTTTTAGGAATATTTCTGCTACACGCTCCCAACAAATGTAATCAGAGATGATGGTTGATTGGAGGCCCACTCCCATATATATCGATATTTGGTAAATATCAAGGAGGAATCTGGTGACTAACACAGGTGGATATTATGACATAACAACGTGAACTAGATAGGTATTGATGGAGATTCAAGTTCGCTCAACATGTGAATTGTGTTAAATAAATCCCACATAGAATTAAGTTTAGAATGCTAAAACCTAAAATAACATATAGGAAAAATATCAAAAAAGGACTTCAAGTCCATTCTTTTTATCGAACAAGCCTCAACTGAACCCTACATCAAATAGAGGTCTAAAGTGGTTTCTTTATTTCAAATAAGGTCCCGACCGAGGGCTTTTTGGTCATTCCATTTTTTTAATTTCTTTTTCCATTTTTTTCCTTTTTCTTCTTTGTTTTACTCAGTTGTTTATTGCTTTGTTTGAAGGCCAACGACGGTGGCGTGTTTCAGGCCGGCAAGGGTCGCGACCTTGCCAGTCGCTGGGCGAGACAGACAAGGCCTCGTCGGTCACTAGCCCTCGCCAGCCACTAGCAACCCTGGCCCAACCCCTCGCCGGCTGTGGTGAGGCCGCCCTTGTCTAGATCTGATGAAGATACTGAAGCAACACCTCTGTATGAACTGAATGATCTAGAGCACATCGGACAAGAAAACCTCCAAGAGATCCTTCACAAGTCCTTGATGGCACTGAGCTACCTCACCGTGTTCGACAATTTGCATGAGGTCAAGGTTATGGACAAGGGTTCATGTTCTTTCTCCTAGACTCGAGGAATGAAAGCACAGTCATCGTCGAGACTCGGGATCTTGAAATCCCATCACTTCTTGACCAGGCTTCTACTTTCAAATTGAAGAAATTAGATGCAGACCAGACCAAGCGCGACTCCGATTTCTTCAAATCCATCCCGACACCAAGTTTGAGGGAAGTGGAAGAGTTGCCCTGGCCATTGATTGCAAAGGGAGACTGTGTTCTGCTAAAGGTGCATCTGCAGGTTCTGGTCGTCGCTTTGGTTGCGCACCTCGCACACATATCGGTTCGACTCTAGTGTGTTTTTCGGCCGGGGGAACATCGACACCATCTCTCCGTGTGGCTGTTGAGGTACGGCCGCCCTCAACGACGATGAAGGACAGCTCGCCGAGTCCATGCCCCATACAGGCAAGGCCGGTCCTCGCCAGATGTGGGCGAGGGTGGCTTCGTCGCGGTCGATGAGGTCCTGGACTAGGGTCGCCGGCGGCTGGCGAACCCTCGCCAATCTGGCCCACTAGCTCGCGAGGTCGCCACCGTCGCCAGCCTAGAACACTCCATCCCCATCAATCTTGAGACAAAGGAAAAACGGATGAGAAAACAGAAAAGAACCAAGAAAAAAGGGAAAAAGAAATTAAAAATGGAATGACCAAAAAGCCCTCAGTCGAGCCTTTATTTGAAACAAAGAAATCAATTTAAGCCCCTATTTGATACAAAGCCCATTTGAGGCCCTTAGAAAAGAATGGTAGTTGAGGCCTTTTTTTAAATTTTCCCTAATATATATATTAAATAATATAAATGTTAAAATAGATTTACAACTTATTTATACCTAACTCACTTCTATAATTCTCTCATCATTCTTCCTCCCATACACAAGATCTTGTGCTCATTCATTCCACGTTGTCGACTCAGTTTGGATATTTGTTTCCCTAATTGAGTTAAATATGGAAGTCTTTTGCTCTATGGGTCAGTTAAGTATGAGTTGGATCGGGTATGAGTCACTAAATTTGTATTGCATGAAAATTAGTCAAGACATATCAATTTAAGTCAGATCATTTTTTATCCGATCCGTCTAGTTCTAGAAGCATGTTATGTATGAGAGCCAAATGCTTATTTCTACTCGTACCAACTGCTTCGGAATCAGTGTTATAAAATCATTAATGAAATGCAGATTGTGCAGTACGATTGAATGTATGATGAATGCGATCATAGCATACAATCTGATTAATCATCTAGACTAGAAAGAAAAAAAAAAAACCTAACTCTTTGTGATCTTCAAGTGATTACACTAAAAAATTACCTAACTCTTTTTGATCGACCAGCGATGGAGCTTAATCGATCAGGTGAGACTGACTGACGAAAACGATCCAAGTCAAGCACAACGTGGACACCAACTTCTATGTGGTGCCGTCATCAACAGCTACGCCATATCGACATTGATAAGCAGTGAAGAGATTTACTGCGAGACTTATGGACAGAACATGCAAAGGGTTAACCATCTTAGAATTTGGACAAGGGCTGGAAGGAAGCAGAGAACACATGGATGAAAATGTCGAATGGAGGCATGGATCTTGAGTGACGGCTCATCTCGATGTTTTTGGAAGTTGTAACGCCTTGCGGATAAATAATCGCCAGCAAACGATTAGCATGTCAAGAATTTTGCAGGATGTGCCATTATTACTGTACTTGGGGTGCATTTATTTGGGGAAAAACTCCAAAATAATTTTACAAAAATGCTTTTTCACGGAATAAGTTTGTTTTTCTTTGCCCGGTAATATGAGATCGAAAAAGATTTCAAGTGTTTGGATCTCATTTGAAAAATGATTTCAATATCAAGACTTTACTCAAACAAAATGTGAAAATATTTATGACTGATTTGATAAAATTAAAAGATTTAGGATTTAATTGGCTAAAGTTCAATAGATTTAAGACTTTTTGGACAATTTTCTCTTTAAGCATGCCAAATTATTCTTGTCCGAAATCTCCACAAAAGTGTCACAAAAAATCGAGGATCATCTCTTCGGTGAAAGATGTTTTTTTTACTATTTGGGTAAACACCCATTTTTGGGCTGTTGCTCACTCCCAATTGGCAGCAACTTAATATCTTATTATACACGAAATAAATAAGTTATCATCTTCATTTCGCATCTATAATTAGAAGTGAGGAATACCGGCCGACCTAATCGAAAATTGCCTGAACCAAGCCGAATTGGCCGATTCTATTAGGTTCCGATGGGCATCGGTCCAATTTGCGGTTCCATAAAATTGAAACTAGTGATTTTCGCTAGGTTCCTCATTGCATGAGGGGCCGGACCAATTATTTTTGTTTATTTATTTATTTCTCAAATGTAAATGTAAATATGTGCCAGTTAACTTTTTATTTCTTAAACTTAGTCTTAATGAAGATATTAAAATTAAAGCTCGTGTTGTTCACGCCTATTAATAATCAACCAATCTAGCTCTTAGGTGATATCGAACTGGACCGAGAATCAATCGCTAATCATGACAATTGAGACTATATGGCCACCTCAATTTCAAATTCTTATTTGCCAAACGCTAATTTTCTCTTTTCGTGAGAAACTGCATTTTCTATTCATTAAGAACACACTGTGAAATATAATACTATACCACGGAAATCTGAAGCATTTTTTTTTTCGGTCCTTGATTGTATGGTTCATGCTTCATTTGTTTTGCGAAAAATAGATAATTTTAATTTTTTTTTCAAAACCAATCCTTAAGGAACAAAAAATATTTTCAACGTCTACATAAATATTTAGACATAAATTAGTAATAAAAATATTTAGTAATAATTAATTATTTTAAGCGATATATGCAACCATCTTTAGAAAAAATACACTTTTTGTGAAGCAAATGGAACCTCACTTCCTACGCTTTATCCTCATGCTCCGGAATCCTCGCCATTGATGGGGAGAAAGAGCAAGAAACGGAGAAAAGATGGATTGTTGCCCCGGGAATTGATTGCCTTCTTATAGACGTTCTATCTTTCATTGGAAACATGCAATACCATGCTGGACAGCTTTCGTCTTTTCTTTGCTTTCTTTCCAATTGGAGTCATGCTCAAGCAAAAACTTCAATGATCCCTCAAGCTTGAACATCAAGCATGCAAGCTGAGTCAATTCAAGCTCGAGTCTGGCATTATATTGACTCGACTCGAAGCGACACTTTGACTATAACATCTCTACAAATTTGTAAATTCATCTAAGTATAGGACCTTCAAAATTAAAAAGATATTGTTGCTTAATCACTAATCAGAACGCCAAAGCGCTGTCTTTTTTAAGTTAAATTTTGTATCTAAGGCTTCGATTGTTTCACGAAAAATGAGTGATTTGAAAAATATTTTTTCGAAAATCAATAGCTTATATCGTTTAGAAAAATTAATCAACGATAAATGTTTCCATCATCGATAACAATCTATACCTAACTATTTTCATAAGCGATGAGAAAAAATTATGCTTTTATTTTTTTAATTTTTTGGGGTTCATCGACTGCCGACCCCGACTAATTTGGGATAAAAGTATTGTTGATATTGATGAGAAAAAAATCTATTTATTCATTTTTAAGAGATATAAATAATTATTTTTTGGAAAATATTTTTTAAATTTATGTGAAACAAACGAAGTCTAAGGGTGGATTTGTTACTGAAAACTTCACGTCAAAGGAAATTATTTTTCATGGAGATCATATCCAAGAATTTGGTTAATTTTTATTTATTTTGTGATTTAGGGAAAGTGACTTTTAAAAAGGGAAGTTAATTTCTGTCAATCCCAGTTTTTTTTTTCGCTCCATATAAAAAAATCGGACTAATACCCAAAAAAAAACTCTAACTTTAGCATTTGTGTCAATTTTATCCAAAACTTTTTTTTTGTGAAAGTAAGGATCCAAAATTTTTTTTTGTCTCATAAAAAATCCAAACTTTTACTTTTGTCCTAATTCTACCCAAAATTCTTAATTTTGTCCTAATTTTACCTATCTAGTAAAAAAAAAACCTTCAACTTTTACTTTTATCACAATTCTACCACCGTTAACCTTTTGTTCATAATCACAATTAGTTAATCATATGTTACTCGAATTTTCTTATTGAATTTACCAATAAATTTTCAAAATTTAGAAACAGTAGGTTTCAGAGACGATAAGATTTTAAAAATTTCGTCAAAATATCTCAATGTCTAGCCATTATTTGGGTTGTTGAATACCGAAAAAAATACAAAATACGCCATCTTTAGTGATTATATATCTCTCAACAATATATACGGGTAGCAAAAAATAGAAGAGGATTTTGAAATTTTTTCATGTCAGCTCTGTCGAGGTGTAACTCATTAATGACATGACAATGTCATGTAAGATTAACTAACGATAATTATCGACGGAAGGCTAACGGTGGTAAAATTAGGACAAAAGTAAAAGTTGAGAATTTTTTTGGTACTAGGCCAGTAAAATTGAGACAAAAGTAAAAATTTTGAGTAGAATTAAGATAAAAATAAAAATTGAGGTTTGGTAAAATTGGGAGGAAAGTAAAAGTTGATGGTTTTTTTTGTACTAAGCCAGTAAAATTAAGACAAAAGTAAAAGTTTTGAGTAGAATTGGGACAAAAGTAAAAGTTGAGGATTTTTTTTTGTGCTAAGCGGTAAAATTGGAACAAAAGTGAAAGTTTTGGGTCGAATTAGAACAAAATTAAAAGTTTGAGGTTTTTTATGAGACAAAAATAAGTTTTGGATATAGTTGTCACAAATGTTAAATTGGAGGTTTTTTGGGTATTGGGCAAAAAAAAAATCAGAAAGTCAAAAAATAAATTTTCAAAAACAATTTAGCTATAAACAAACAAACCTAATTTTTTTTGGGCAGCAGGACACAAGAAGTGTCAACATTCTTATACAATGCTTACATTGATACCAAAATATTTCATCGACTCACTTAAGTGCCGAATCAGAGAAAAATAATCAGTTAAGTGCCAACGGCGA
Source organism: Rhodomyrtus tomentosa (assembly GCA_028455895.1). Taxonomy (NCBI): domain Eukaryota; kingdom Viridiplantae; phylum Streptophyta; class Magnoliopsida; order Myrtales; family Myrtaceae; genus Rhodomyrtus; species Rhodomyrtus tomentosa. The sequence goes on from JAPCWY010000011.1 coordinate 14,749,370, forward strand.
GAGAGTTTGGCCAAATTGATTATGTGGCCTATTAAATTTTTTTAGTACTACTTGGCAGTTTCTTTAAAAAGTCAGTCGACATGGCAACTTTTTTGAAAAACATAAATCAAACTTAAAAAAATAAGATAAAAATAAAAAAGAGCCTTGCACATCCCTGGCCGCCGCCTCCCCACCATTGACGACATTGGGCGACGAGAGTTGCCGAGCACCGGTTAGTGGCCAATGACCCCTGCCAATAGCGGAAGAGGCAGACGTTGCCCATCAATGTCCAGGCTGTGCGGACCTTGGCAAGGCGCCCTCGCCTACTGTCGACGGGGGTCTTCGGCCGTTGCTGACAATGGTGAGGCAGCGGCGGTGTGCCGTTCAACCCTACATTTTTCTTTTATTTTTTATTTTTTTTTATTTTTTGTTTATTTTTTAAAATTATAATTTATTTTGCATTTGATTTATTTTATTGCTGATTGGGATCCTACGATGAGCCACGTAGGAGTAGGTTATTAATTTAAAAAAATGCCACGAAAGATTTTCGGCAAAGCTCATTGGAGTTGAAATTTAAATAATCATTTTTAAAAAGAACTTTAAATAATTCAAAAAAAAAATTGACACGAAATTAAGTACCGTCTCCTCCTGAGTAGTCTGAGATGGGCATTTCCCAAATGCCAATGCTAATCTGAAACTGAACACCGAAAGAGGACAAATCCAAATCCAATGCCCAACAACATAAAAATGCATGAACAAAAACATCTATCTCGCTCTCTCCCTCTACACATCTGTTATTTTGGTATCTAAGCACTGCGGAGGCCAAACAGAATCCAAAGGCGGTGACCGACAATGATGTCTTCAAAGAGAGACAGGCAGTAATTACAAGAATATGGGGAAGACAGACAGTTTGGTAATAAATAAAGCTTGCTCGTCTAGAGATGGATAGTTTAATGTCAGAGCATGTGATTCTTGTGGGGGGCCTGTTATTCTCTATATGAAAATTACAATCTAGTGCAATTATGGTCGGAAAGTGAAATGCTATTTTTAGCACGATTACATTTTTTAAGGGATTGATAGCCATTCAATCACAAACAGATATTTTTTTTGGCCGGTGTCAACGTTAGTGATTTTTAGCTAAAATTGATTGGCAAAACTTAAAAATATTTATGACTAAATCAGCAAAAGTGCAATAGGTTAAGCACTTTTCGGACAATTTTCCCGATATATTTTATTTTCTTATTGAAGAATTTCCAATTATTTGTGAATTTGAGAATTTTTTTTAACAATTACGATATTTTTCTAATTTGATCAAAAATTATTGGCGCAAACATCAATTGTCCTACGTGGCATGGCTTGAGCTAACGTGGATATTTTTCTAATATTTATTTGACCTTTTAAATAATTTTTAACGATATTTTTTAAAAAAAACCAAAAAATGCTTAAAAATTATTTAAAATTACAAAATAATATTTAAAAAATATCTAAGTCATCATTTGTCGTGTCGCGTAGGATAACCGAGGTCCAAGTTAGCCATTTTCGATCAAATTAGTCGAATTAACTCAATTAGCATAAATACAAAAGATTTAGGATTGAATTGACACCAATGCAAAAATTTTATGACTAAATTAGCACTAATAAAATATTTAGGACTTAATTGACATCAATGAAAAAATTTTAGGATTGATTTGGCATAAAAAAAAATCTAGGATTAAATTGGCACTGATGAGGACTTTTTTGACATTTCTTCCTATATGTGTCCAATGACCAGAAAGAGCAATAACGATGGTGGAACGAATCCATAAAGAGCATGGTCTCAACCTACAAAACCCTAATTTGCAGTAACTTAACAACTTCCTTTCAAGTACTTGACAATGACAAATCAAAATATGGACCTCAAAGACTTGTCAGTTTTTCATCAATCTTCACCTACTCCGCCATTTACTTTCTCTTTTTTTCTTTTTCTTTTTCTTTTCCGCTCTTGGAAGCATGGCGAGTTTGGCGGGACAACGTCCACAACATGCTGTTAATTTCCGATCCCGTCACCATCTTGATGTCATATCGCACAGCCGTCTCATAAAAGGAGTTGGGCCACAACTCGCCATAACATTTTATGGAAAACACTAGCCTTATGTTAAGTATATTATAAACAGCCTTAGATTTTGTAAATAAAATTGTTCGTTCAAAACTCATGCAATCTAAAATTGCTGATTAGAGAGCTATTCTAAGAGTATAAGATTGAAACTTTAGGGCAACAATCTAAGAATAGAAGTTAAGTACAAAATCGTCGTCGTCACAAAATGTCATATTGTGCTAGATTTCATTTAATGCATTCGAAGAGTTAATAGTTGTGAGCATTTCACCAGTCCTACTCGTACCAGTTCGGCTGGTCGGCATCCTATTATACTCATACCAGTTCCATCTATACCGCTTCTGTACACGGTTGATCTCGATGCAAATCGATAAAATATTTGTGACAAATTTACCATAAATTAATCTTTTTTTACGACGGGACGCTGAGAAGCGACAACTAAAAAACATTTCCAAAGTGTATACTGAAATTTGATAGAATAATTCATCGAGATTACATAGGGCGGACATACTTTATACAGATATGATTTCTTAAGAAATTATGATTACATAAAGATAACATTAAACGAATCAAATCTAATCAGAATTTAAATCAAAATATTGCAATTATCTATATAGCTAAGTTTCCTAAAATTGAAAAAATGCACAAAAAATCATCTAAACGACTCCGAAATGTCGAAATTAGTTCACAGCCAAATGCGTGAGTATTGATTACAGTTTCGTTTCAACCAACCGAATTTGAGCGCAATCTGAGCTCATGAGTCCAAAATCGAAATTAGCGATGAAATTGCCCTGATTTCTAGCGATCGCGTTTTTCTAGAACATGACATGTAGTTGTTAACTGATGCACTTGTGATAAATTTACCCTCTGTTAATTTTTATTAAAACTAATAGTCAAATTGTTTAGTTGAATGACACGTTGCAATTCACTGTTATATTAGTTTCAAGTTGTTACATAGTTACACCGGTTTAGGATAAATTTATCATAAATATACCAGTTTATGATTTTGTGTGTTAAAAAATAGATTGAAGCAGATTTTTTTACAGGTATGCCAGTTTAGGTCTTCCGGAAATATTAACCCTTCATAATATATATACTTTTCTCAAAGTCATATGTACCGATATTACGTAAATACAGTCGCTTTTGAGAGATGACCGTAATTTCAACTTTTTATCTGAGATGACAATGATTTTTTTTTCCCATTTCAAAGTAGGTTATTTTTTTGATCGGTTTGATGTCGAATTATCAATTTAAAAAATAGATGTCTCAATTTTTTTGCTATGTGTAACGTACTACAAATATTTCGTTCAATTAATGGAAAAAAATGCGGATGATGTTTTTGAAAAATTGATGCATTATTTGAAAAAAAAACCATTTTTGAACAAAGAAGACAAGAATACTTTTTATTTAGTTATTATTTTTTGCCCTCTATAGATAATATTATTTAACGCGTGATTTTTTTTATTAAAATTGTTAGAGATTATCGATAGATATAGACGTTGAAGTTTTTTTTCTTAAACAAACAAAATATTACCTTTTTTACACCCCACATATGATAAAAGGTAGAAAGCAATTCACTTTATATTATCTTTCAAAGAAAGAAATGGGCAAGTGAGCTACACCCCACTATACCCATGTGCGCGATTTTGACGCACTAATTGGCTTTATTCAATAATTATTATTTTTTATTTTATTTTTTATTTCAAAATAATTTCTTTTTTTAAAATGAATTTCGTGACTTATTGGAATAGTGCGACTGTTCACGGATATAAGCTATTACATTTTATGAAGGTTTATGTCTGTTCTGACATATTTCAGACATGAAGAGGTATGTTTGAACTTTCCGTTATTAGATATGAAGAGTTGCAATTTTTCGTACAGAAACTGTCTTCAAAAAATTATGAAAATGTGCATTTGAATAAATTGTTTGAATAAGAAGAGTTGCATTGGAATCAACTACTTTTCGGACCTAAAAATATGTGTTCATTTCTCGTTATATATTCTATTATTCTGTTCATTTTAACTCACTTCCTGACTTTCAATTTTCGTTCAAAAACACAAGAGATATAGTCTTCCTTTTTTATTGTTTCCTAAAGAGTTTTTAGAGAATTATTAGAATTGATATTTAATAATATCGCTTGAAACTCTGTTGTATCTTGGAGGATCTTTGCCGGTAACCATTACCAACTTTGCGGGGAAAATAATTCCTTAAAAAGAGTAATATCATGTCTCAGAATGTGATTCATTTGTTCATCAAATCCGACCATATTCTTCAACAATAGGGAGATGTTCTGGATATGGGTGAGTAAATCGGACCACCTAGACCGAGACCATCCGGACCAGTTGTGCGGTTCCCGATTCTCGAGGGAGCGTTCCGGTTCTCGTTTCTAGGGTTCTCTAGGACCGGACCGGACCCGACCAATCGAAATTAATTTGGAGTAGTCTCGAGTTAGATAAAATAGTTGACTTCATAAATTTGATGAGGGCTGATTAGTTTGTCTTCATAAAGCTGGAGTAGTCCCGGTTCTAAATATAAAGTCTTTTCAGAATTAGTTGACTTCGTCTGTACATAGAAGATGCTATGGAGAATGTTGAGCTTAGTCTTCATGAATTCTTCAGACATCTAATTCTGAATTAGAATCAGATGTCTGTGAATGTGATAGAAAGCAATGATCCTCACTGATACTTGTCAACAATATAATAGATAATTCTTGAAAAAACTTGACAAAAAAAATTATAACAATCTTTAGCAGAACTTTTCTATTTTATGCTCAGAGATTCCATCCCGTATAAGAATAAGAAATGTGGGAAGGAACAACGACCATTGAGATCATAACATTTATTTATGCTGAAAGTTTTCTGATTTAGAATATTTGGCGCGTATCCTGTCCAATGGAACCGACCGGTGGTCCGGTTCCCGATTTCGGAAAATTAAGAACCAACACTACCGGTCCAATTCTCGATTCTTGAGGAGAACCGGACCGGACCGGGAATCGATCCCCCCTAATTCTAGATGTTAGAGATTGACAGATATCAGAAGATATCCTCAGTTAGTCCTGATTGATTGTATATGAGATTATAATATATTATTACCTTCCTTGTTCACTCATTCTCTGTTTAGTCTATGCATGACAATATGTTTTTCTATTGTTTCGTGCAAAAAGAAGGGTACAATCTATACACTGCTGTGCCTAATAATGAATGAATGAATGAATGATGTTGAGTCATTTTAAGAAAATAAAAAACATAAAATCTGAGGTGGATAGTGGGAACTATTGTAACGACTAAGGTAGTTTTTTGCATCAACTTTCAAGCATCGAACTACCTAAGTTCACTTCTCCCAATAAGACCAAACACTAACCACCAATGTTAGGGATAATTATCCAATAAATCATTAAACTATTGTACGGTGGTCAATTCAGTCTCGAAATTTCAATTCGTCCAATTTAATTCTAAACTTATTGACGATTTTTAAATGCAATTCTTCGGACAATTTTTTTCCCGGGCACGAGAAGATTTCTTGATATAAATTGAACTCTAAATCTCACTTTTCTTTAGGCACAGAATCCAGATGGATTTCACACGCTCCTTTTTGCTTATAATCAGCTCCATGTTTGTATGATATCTTTAGATGGCGGCAACTTCATTAATTGTGTCGTAATGGAGAAAGAACTGGGGACAACATTATCCATCAAGTTGTCGTAAAAGGAAGGGTCCAAATCCTCTTTCCTAGGTTATGCCTTGCTTAGTAGACATCTTACCCCGATAAAGCCTTTTTGCCTAGTCCTTTGGTCAACATCCAAGGACTTCATTTTTCCCACATTAAAATTTTCAAATGCTAATCTTATAGGAAGCCAACTAGCTCTAGCTTGGGCCAAAAAAAGAAAAAAGAAAAACTAGATCCAGAATATAAAATCTAGAGATAATCACCATGTTAAGTTGTCTCTCACGTTCAAATCATTAGAGAAACTGCAAACCGTTTTGACATTTGCATCACGTCTTATCAAATCTCACCTGCTCTCCAACACATTTGAGCCAGCCATTTGTGGGTAGCGCCGTGATCAATTTGTTTATGTTCATGCCATGCATGACCCCTCAACTTGGCACATAGAGCAGCATTCGACGTCACCACGTTTGTCGACACGTGCTGGTCGCGAGAGCGATCTTAAATCATAATTTGCGAGGACTAAAAGGGCAAGCACAAGGTCTTGAGAGCAATCTTAAACTTCCGAGGATTAAAGGGGGAGGTACTTATATTCTCGAGGGGCGATGATTAGAACTCGATATGTTCATCCAAACTCGACGAAAATTGGATTAGATGGTCGATTCTGATCGGTGGATCGGTATGGCCATTCATGATTTAAAATCACTTTTAATGCCCCTTTTGTTATCTATCTCTAGTACTAGTGGCTAATGGATTGATTACTTCTTAAGGAACAAGCAATGAGTTTGCCTTTGACTAAACAAGAGAGGTAAAGTGAGAGCCCAACCGAGTCCCAATCAAAAGTCCCTAGTATCAAGAGAGACCAAAAGAATACTAATCATATGAGTTCAGTTCACGAAGTTTAAATTTGGGGGTAAGGGATGAAAAGACTAATGTCATTCTTTTTTTCTAAATTCACAGAAATTTCTGGATTTTTTTGTGAAGCATGATGTTTTGGTTTTATTAACACCAATCGTTATGGATTTCTTTATTTTCTATTAATGACGATAATTTAATTGGCGCATGAACTAAGAGGTTAGCTTTTCAATTATTAATAGAACAACAACAATGGCTCTTGTTTTGGCCCAATAAGACTCGAGAAGTAACTTTGCATCTGCAGCATTGTTTCTCGAAATGAGTCAAACTTTTGCGATCTGCAATAAATAAATAGACTTTGTCAACGAGTCCAATTCAAATAATCTCTAGTGTTGTGTGTACTCGATGCGTCATAATATAGACTCGTTCGCTTATGAATTACATGTTTATCCCCCCCATAAATATTATTCACCATTTTCATCATCCCATGGTGGCGGCAACATGCACCGGCCCAAACCATTTAAATATCGAATTAGACAGCAAAGCCACCTACTTAAACCACATCGAACCAACCCAAAAAAAAAAAAAAACAACAACAACATCGCAACAACGTAATTATCGAGGCCGAAAAAACGACAGCCCGTTCGACGGAGGATGTTGCGCCACGCGCTGGAATGCACGTGCCCCTAGCTAGGGGCAATCGTAGCCGCCAGTTTTCCGCCGGGCGATGGGAAACCCCCAGGTGATCGACGGTTGACGAAGTCCCGCGCACGCGCTTCGATTGGCGAAGTCTCGCGGGAGTCGTCTTAGAAAAACAAAAAGGAGGGATGTTTTGGCTGGTCAGAGGGGCACGTGAACGCCACGTTATGAGAGAGAGAATTGCTTGTCCTCGTACCTTCCATTTTTCTTTTTTGGTCACAGTCGAGTCACGAAATCGGTCATCCCATTTGACACGCTTTTATTTAATTTTTTTTTTTTGAAATTTTGTTTAGAAAATTAACATGTTGAGATTTTGAGCTTATTGCAGATATATTGTTGTGAATAGGAAAAATACAGATAATAAACATCTTAGACGTGATTTGTAATTTTTTTTAACGGGACTGTAATTTTACAATTACATTTATTGGGATGTTATTACGGTTATTAATATATTTTGTTTTCATAAAATGATGTGTCCGTTAGCATCATCCAATCCGGTTACAGGATAATTTGACTAATATACAAACATAACATAGAAAAAGAAAGAAATCATTTTAAAAAAAGAAAGTGGAAAAAAATCGGTCTAATCCAAGCTCCAAATCTTTTAAATTCGTCAAAAAAGAAGAAGATACGTCATCAAAATCACGGCATCCGATGCTACAGGGAACTTGAAAATCGACAATTGATATCCGTGGTGCCAAACTGGACATTCGAATTTGGGTTCATATTGGGATATTGAAAAGTGTTAACGAAGTGGATTAATAATGTGGCAAATCCTGATTGGTCATCGAATGCGATTAACTTCCATCATTATTGAGTATCCTGTCAAATCGTTTCATGCCTCATTCGAATTATTCGGTATCTGCATTTAAAAACGTGACGAATGGTTTTGATATGATACATAACTAACTTTGATCTAGAAAATCACCATATCTTTTTTTTTTTTTTATGTGCATTTTCTTGTAAAACAACTACAAGTAGATGACCTACAGTGCAACTAACGGTAGGACGCAGCCAACCAGAAAGCTCGCGAGCTTGGGAGCGACCGCAGCGGAGCGAAACCCCGATCACAGACATATGATTTTTAGGCGCGATTGCTTCGAGGATGAAGGCGGCCTCCCTCTCAGTGAACCGAGATTCTGCCTCGCGAGGGACGGCTCGGGGGAACTGAAGAGCGTGTGAAGAAGAAGCTGTCTTATCTCTCGTCCACTGATCGGAGGACGGAGGCGTAATGAAGAAGCGGAAGAGAGAAATCGGCGGCGGCGGCGGCGGCGGAGGAGGAGGATTCCACCGCCTCCTCCGCGCGACGCTCCTCCACCGCTGCCGCTTCCACGGCCCACTCGGCGGCATCCTCCCGCTGGTCTCCGCCGTGTCCGGCTGCCTCCTGTTCCTCCTGGCCCTCCTCTCCCTCCTCTCTCCTTCGCCATCTTCTCATCATCAGCAGCAGCAGCAGCAGCAGCGCCACCACCTCCTGTTGCGCCACCGCAGCTCGGTAAATGCTTGGATCTCTACGTCGTTCGGCGTCCGTTTCAGTGTGTTACGTTTGATCTCGTGTGAGGTCCGTTAGTGAGGATTGGTCGCTGATGTGCTGGTTTTTTCGTGTGACGCGTGATCAGGCGTCGTCGGATCGAGTTAGCGACGGATTGGAGGAGGAATCGCCCACGGTGGCCGGGAACGTGTTTCGTGCTCCGGTAATGATTGTTTGAATTACGTCTTCCGGTAGTGTTGATTGGTTGAATCGTTTCAACTGGGTTGTCACGTTCGTCTCATTGGTTGATCTAGTGATTCTTTTTTCTTTTTTGTCCTTTTAATGCGAAATACACAGTCTGGAGGAGGAAGTTTGAGTCGCGATTTATGGACTTCGAGGTTATCCAAATTCTTCTATGGTTGCAGCAATGCCAGCGGCAAATTCTTGAGTAAGCATTCCTCTTCATTTCTCTTACGTTGACTCTCTCGGACTGTCTCTCGACCTTTGCTGCAATTAGTCGTGGCACGAATCTTGGAACGACAACTTCACGTCAATTTGCCTCGATTGGACTTATTTTGGGTTTTTGACCAGAAAAAAGAGGAAAAGAAGGACTAATTTAATCTGGTGTTGATTCTGTAATCCATCGATCGGTGTTACGCTTGCCAAATTCTGTCCTTATTGGCATAGCTTTTAACTCCTCTTTGTCAGGAGGTGGAAGAGCAGCAATTGAAGCACTTACTAGTCGTGTACAACGTTGAAGTTGATTTTGACTAATTTAATGCTGTCTGTTTGAGATAATTCTTGGCATTTGGTTTATACGGATTATGGACTCTGGTTTGTTCCCTTTTGCAGCTGCTGAGAAGAAAACGCAACCTAACCGATACCTGTTGATTGCCACTAGTGGAGGATTGAATCAACAAAGAACAGGGGTAAGTTACTTAAGCTGCACTCTTAGCCATACCTGTTTTTACTGTTCTTTTTCCATAATCTTAGTTTTCTTTGACATGAGTTCAATTCATCATTGATTTTATGGATTATCACCTTGAGAAGTAGTTGTATTTCTTTGCAATTTAATTGGATGTGCTCTTTTGGGAAATATCTGTATTAAATTTGCTGCAGCTCCGATGCTATAATGGGGCCTGGTCACTTCAACACAATGGTATATACCTTGTTATAAATGATTTCAATAAACGGTATCCCTGAGTGTTCAATGATTTCTAGCTTTTATTTAGATCTCTAAACCCTTTGCCACGTTGTCGCTCTTCATGAGATGCTTCCCAAAGTTATGATAAGATATGCTGTTTTGAATGTCAGCAGTATTTGAATCTTTTGTCTTGTTGTTTGGTGATCGAGTGCCATTTCCTTTCACCTGTTCAATGATCCTGGGAACCGACGTCCAGTATTACATATTCCAGCTGTGGAAGTGATATTCTTCTTTTGACATATAACCTGTCCAGTTTAGTTACAGCTGTCATACAGCATTTATACTCCTGGTCGTGAACTCCTTGTATTTGAATTGATGCAGATAACAGATGCTGTTGTTGCAGCTTATATACTAAATGTCACCCTTGTTGTGCCCAAGCTGGACCAGAAATCTTTCTGGAAAGACTCTAGGTTTCAACTTTGCTATTATATAACAACCCTATAAAGTTTGGTTATTTATATTGGACTAGGCACCAAATATCTGCACTTATATGGATGTTGTGCTTGGTGCAGCAACTTCAACGAAATCTTTGATGTCGACCAGTTTATTTCCTTTCTCTCAAAGGATGTAAAAATCATAAAGCAGCTCCCAGCAAACGGAGGAAAAACACTGAATCCATATACCATGCGCGTCCCCCGGAAGTGCAACGTGAAGTGCTATCAAAGTCGTGTTCTGCCTGTCTTGAACAAAAAGCATGTAAGGGCTGTTGGTATAATGCTGGACAAATTTATTGTTAAAAGCTCTTCACTGTGTTCAAGTGCACACATTGAACTGAAGCTTTTCTCTTCTAAATACATAGGAGACAATCTAGCTTTATATTTTGTAGTGAGTGAGCGCATGAGAAGAAATCTCTCCAGTCTATGCACGTAAATGTGGATATATGGGAAGAAGATTTGCATACTATTCAAGGGGTTAGAATATGTGAACTGTGCGTATAATCCAAACCTGAGTTCAAAATTTTGCATTAAAATGGCTGAAATATGTAATAATTTTGTGCTTGAAGTGTCAACACAGAAACTGGACAGAAAAATGTGCAGAGGATTGTGATAGTATATGTTAGCTCCTGAAAAGGTGGACTCAGCTACGATGTCCTGGAGAGATATTTCAAATGTATTTTGTTTGCTCAAGCCTGTTCCGTTGAAATGTTAACAACTGATAAGGGGGCAGTCTTAGTAACTTATGATTGGTTGAAAAAGTTTTGGAGCACATTCTGATTTCTAAATATTTTTAGCTGGTTGAAAAAGGTTGGATCACGTTCTGACGTCCAAAGATTTTAGCTCCCCGTGATCTTCGTGTTTGTTTCACAACTATTGCTATAAAGTTTCCAGATTAGATTCATTTGACATCTTCGCATTCTTCCCATTGCAGGCTGTTCAACTTACCAAGTTTGATTACAGACTATCAAATAGGCTGGACAAAGATCTGCAAAAGTTGAGATGCAGAGTAAACTACCATGCTTTACAGTTCACAGCTCCAATAGTTGAGATGGGTAGGACATTGGTAGAGAGGATGAGGTCGAAAAGCAGTCACTTTATAGCCCTTCACTTAAGGTAGGTTATCCTCATTGTCCTGTCAACTCTCGTTTTTGGAGGTCACTGCTGTGCATTTCGATGTAGTTTAGTCCTTCCACTTCCTACTTAAATGTGAAAAAAAATACTGTTGTATATATCTGTTTATCAGTTTGTCAGGTATGACGACATTTTTTCTATTGCTTCTCTGTCCCGAAGACTACAAAAACCATGTGAGCTTAGGTTTGGTAGTACGATGAAACAAAGCGATGAACCTTTTGATTGGACCAGTGTTATGTCATAGGTTTGAACCAGACATGCTTGCATTCTCCGGATGCGATTATGGTGGTGGAGAGAAAGAAAGGCGGGAGCTTGGTGCTATTCGAAAGAGGTGGAAAACTTTACATGTAAGGCGATTGTAGCATACAACAACTAGCCATAAACATGGGAAAAGCCTGTAGAGATCCTCTAAAGCTATTTCTTGAAACTGCAGGCAAGCAACCCTGACAAAGTAAGGAGGCATGGAAGATGCCCGCTAACTCCAGAGGAAGTTGGTCTTATGCTGAGGGCACTCGGTTTTGGAAGTGACGTCCACATTTATGTGGCATCCGGTGAGGTGTATGGTGGCAATGAGACATTGGCACCACTGAAAGCACTCTTTCCCAATTTTCATTCCAAGGATACTATAGCAAGCATGGAAGAGTTGGCACCATTCTCATCATTTTCATCTCGGATGGCTGCACTGGACTTCATTGTTTGTGATGAAAGCGATGTTTTTGTTACCAACAACAATGGAAACATGGCCAAGATTTTAGCTGGCAGAAGGTATGTTTCTATCTTTCGTCTGGTTGTGGCTCGTTTCTCACGTCATGATTACGACATTGCGTAGAAATGAGTAACTACGTTCGAGTTGCTGCTTGCTGTTAATCACCATTCTGCTCATCCTAGTTGAAAATGTTTTGATTCAGGAGATACTCTGGGCACAAACCAACAATAAGGCCAAATGCTAAAAAACTATACAAACTATTCCTAAATCGGACTAGCATTCCATGGGAGGAATTTGCTTCAAGGGTTCGAACTCATCAGATTGGTTTTATGGGAGCACCCAATGAGGTAAGGCCAGGCAGAGGCGAGTTCCATGAAAATCCATCGTCTTGCATTTGTGAGAAACCTGAAGCAAAGGATAAGGCCTCCCTAGAAGACCCCCCCGGAAAGACTGATGATAGCGGCGAAGACGATAAGGAGAAAAACACAGAGAAGACATTAACGTACGATGCAACGGAAGAGCAGAAACCCGAAGATGAACAAGACGGGTCCGACATGGATTACATGGAAGATGCAAATGAAAGCCAAGTCAAACGCTTACCAAATGGTTCAGATTCCGAAACCAACATGCTCAAAACTGATCAGCCAGAACTGGAAGAGATGTTTTCTGACTGAAGGAAGTTACCGGCTATCCCTGACCCCATTCTCCATCAATTCTTTAGGTCTTTCCATCAGCCTTTGGAGCCAGCTTTTGTTTATTCGGACAACATCAAGATGGCGCATTGTATATAGGATCCGGTGCCTGATGTTCTCAAATGCATTGGGGCCTAACAGCAAGCAAATCCCGGCCGTTCGGATTAGATTTTTTTTTTTTTAACCCCTTAATTCTGTTCAGGCAGTTCCATGTAAATCATAAAATTTTGGGCCTCTTCCTTTTGCTGTGATTCTTAGCCATTTGCCGTGAGGCAGAGGAACAAGACAAAATTAGGAACCAGGGAATAAGAATTAGGCAGCTTAGTTTTGTAGGAATTTTATGTTCCATGATGTTTTATCAGCATTTTTTTTTATGGGAAGCCAACTTGGTAGTACGAAATGCATTTTCAGGCACCATGGTTCCTTAACTGAAACAACCATGTATGGCAGAAACCCTAAAGGCTGCATTTGACAGCCAGTATATAAGTCAGAATAAGATAAAATTTATTATATTCAGTGTTTAGTTTCTACTTATGATAGGATATATCATAATATTAGGGGATATAGCCTTGATATAATTATCATGGGGGAGGTGGGATAAAGGTGGATAGGATTTATTTTGTTTGTGGTATAAAAATTATTTTTCTGAATAACAAATTTTTTATATAATAAAATTAAAATAGTAATTATTTTTAAATAAATTTGGACTCTAATGTTAGAATGAAAAATCAAAATAAAAAATATTTTTTATTCTTATTTTTTGTAAATCATATTTATAATTTGATTTCTTTTTTATTTATAATATATAGTTTGTATATGTATATATATGCGCACGCAAACTGTATCTATATTATTACATATTTTAAGTATAATAGTATAGTTTGTTATTTAATGAAAATTTTTATTAAGAAATGATTGAAGGGAGTCAAAATAATGATAAAAAGAGATTTATAGTTCAAAAATAAGTAAAATATAAAGTAGAATAAACTAGATTTTAAGTAAATGTATTTAAACTTGAAAATGATTTTTCTAATTCTTGAAGATAAGGAGTAATGAAATTTCTAAAAAAAAAAAAACTAGAATCTCCATCTTCGTCTTCTCTATCTCTAGTTTATGTGGAAGTTTCATGCTTGTTTTGTAACTTTTTAATTTATTATAAAACTTTACAAAAGTAACGAGATAGTTGAAATTTGCTCTCTTTCTTCGCTTTCTGATTCACATCAAAAGTCTGAGAAAAATAGAAAGAGAGTCAAATCTCTTTTTACTCCATAACTTTGTTTTCATGTTGAGATTTAACGGATGTCCCGAGAAAAGAAAAACTTTTCATCAAAAGTTGAATGTTTATATATTTTTTCTTTTACTAGATTCAATAATGAATTAAAAGAGATTTTTATATTTTTCGTTTGTGTCTTTTCAAATTCATTTTACATTGATGTATCATATATATTAAACAATGAATATGATATGATATGAACATATTCGGCTTTATTACTACGATTCACCAAACATAGGATATGATATGGCAAAATCCTCGGATTTTATATCCTGTACTATTCAATCTTATGCTGACTAAAAATTCGGGCGATCAAACATAGCCTAAGGCGTATTTATTCTATGAAGAAGATTTTTATAGGATGACTTTCTTAAAATTTCACGTAACCGATTATTTGAAAGTGTGTAATCACTTTTTTGAGATTAAAAAATCGGCATTACGTAGAAGTTTTATGAGTGCTGAGTCGTAGATATTAGGCAGAGGAAGTAGAGATGGGCAGTTCTTGGTTCCAAGTAGGTTTAATGAGTGATGAGTCGTAGATATTAGGCAAAATAAGTAGGGGTGAGCGGTTCTAGATTTTAGGTTCCGAGTAGGTTCCATCTGGAAAGCGGCGGCGGGGTGAGCCCGGGGCACGGCCCAGCCCATGAATGCTGAAGGGCATCGTGTCATCTTTACTGCAATCGGGATTGGGACCGGGGCGCAGGCGAACCCAGATAAAGCTGAGGTGGCACGAAATCGTAATCTCACTTCGGAGAACCACGTGGCATCACTCCGATCCATCCTCTCCCTCTCTTTCAAGAGACAGATGATACGGAGCGCGCGAGTTCGGTTCAGAAGCATCGCCATGGCCTTGCGACTGCCATCGCAATTCTCCACGCCTTGCCACCCCCACCACAACCGCCACTGCCGCCACCGGCGGAGCGCAGCCGCCGTCGCGCTCTCGTGGCGGCGCTCTCTCGCGGCGGGCGCCCTCGTCTCGTCGAGCTGCTCGGGTTCGCCTCTCACCAAATCCTCGTCGCCGTCCCCAGGTACATCCCCCGCTGCCTCGACTTCGGTTCTCGGGCGCTTCCGACAGCACTTGGTCATACGATACAATTGCGGATTGTCGTAAGAGGCCGGCGTGACATGTGCAGTTTGATGTGAGGCTCCACAGCTAAAATGTCACAAATTTTCTTAAGTACTTTGAGAAGCAAGCGCTCTAGTTTGGATTGATTCTGAAAAATGTAAAGAAACCTGGCCGTCAGAATTGTCGTGGCCTGTTAAAATCACCTGCCTGTGTAACTTTTATGCTGCTTCGGCCTTTTGCTTGCGTGTTGCTGATCTGGAAGAAGTTAATGACATCGAGATGGACTTCCAGTTGGGGGCGCTTGAAGCCCTTTTTATAATTTTCTGGCATATGGGTAGGCTTCGGTTATAGCAACGACACGAGCGGATGATTGCATTTCGGATAGATTTCCCGGTTTTTCTTCCCCTGCTTCATTTGCTTTTAATGATATCATCTTTCGCTTCTTGTGCTTGGATGTTGAGACATTTACTCATGCTAGTTGAAAATGTGAGTATTCAGTGTCATTTGCTTGGTTTTTGATGGATTAGGAGAATTCATCCTTTCCTCACTCGATTTGCGTCTTGTTTTTTTGTTTTGTCTTCTCGAATCTTTCACAGGGAGATCCCACGCTCAGCGATTAGTCACATGCACTGCACAGGCACCGGCTGCTGCGAATCTTGCTCCAGGGACACCGGTGAGGCCGACAAGCATTCTAGTGGTTGGTGCCACTGGGACACTGGGCAGGCAAGTTGTTAGACGGGCGCTAGATGAAGGGTATGATGTCAGATGTCTTGTCAGGCCTCGACCGGCTCCAGCTGATTTTCTTCGTGATTGGGGTGCTACAGTTGTCAATGTAGGTGCCCTGTGACATCACTTCAATCTGACCAATCATTTTCCCTAGTCAAAATTTGTTGGAATATAACTTCTCCTTTGTCGTTATGATTGTCTTTTGAGTTTCCTGGGTTCGATGCAAATATTTTCCTTTTCCTTTGAGTTTTTTAAACTAGGATTGTCCTCAAACATTCTAGGCAGATTTGAGCAAGCCGGAGACTATACCTGCAACACTTGTGGGGATACATACGGTTATTGACTGTGCGACGGGGCGCCCTGAGGAACCAATAAAGACGGTGATTTCTTAGTCTTCTTCATTTTCTCATCAAGCAATTTTTTTTCCTTCTGTAGAATCAACAGTCACTGTAGCATTTTCTCCTTCGCAACCTGGTTCCATGAATTAAGCAAACAGCATATCGAGATTACCATGACTGTTGGGAATTCTTTCGCATTTTTAGCTCTTTAAGAATGGAAAGCTTAATACTCCCTTTTTCAACCTGAGACATCTATTGTCTCTTTCGGTGACTATGCCAAGTAATCGAGATTACCATGACTGGGCTAGTTTTCAATATTCAGAATCGCGGCCAATTCAATTTAATTTTCTCTTTGTCATCAAGATTGGCATATGAACATGTTCTTGGCTAATACATAATTGTCTGCTGGAGCAGATTACATGTCATTGGAGACAATTCAATTTTCTCTTTCACTTCTGTCGATTACTTGGCATTGAACTTCTCTTCCTTTTGAGTTGAACTGTATGGGTAATCTGTCATTTGTATTAGTATCTCTTCTCTTCATATATTTAACTTTTCTGAAGACAAAAAGATGATGTATGTCTAACTTTTAGAACTAAGAAGTTTTGTTGAGTTAGGCCTGGAGTTGGACCCCTGCAGAAATGTATCTGCAGTTCTCACTGATGTGCATCTTCTCTGTAATTAATTCATCTACTTTCAGGTACATATCCATGGGTTTGTTGGTCTTACCAACTTTATGTTTTCTTTAGGTAGATTGGGAAGGGAAAGTTGCTCTTATACAATGTGCAAAAGCAATGGGTATCCAGAAATTTGTGTTCTTTTCCATCCACAATTGTGACAAGCATCCAGAGGTTCCATTGATGGAGATAAAATACTGTACAGAGAAGTTTCTGAAAGACTCAGGCCTTAATCATGTTATCATCCGCTTATGTGGTTTCATGCAGGTAAACATTCTGACTGAAGGTTGGATCTTTCTTATGTATTTAGCAATACTGGAATTTTTCACTTACCTCTCAAGTTAAAGTAATCCAAAAGTGGAAAAACAAAAAGGGAGGGGAAAAGAAAAAACTGCATTCGAACAAAAATGTGGTTTAACTTCCAGCTTTCTCATTAATGCACAGTAGAAGCAATATCCTCATATGAAAAATCCTGCTTGCACGTTTTTGTCCATTGGAAGCTGTCTCCTTTTTCTTTCTTGGCCAGAGTGTCTCATTCAATCAAAGCTTCACGCGACTAACATCCTTGGCCCTCTCTTCAGAAATTAGTTAAAACTTATTTCGACTTGTGAGGAGGACTGCGTTTGTGCTTTAGATCATCATCAGATCTCTGTCTTTGGAAGCCCCTTAGCTGACTTGGAACTTCAAAGACTGCATGCATTCTCACTGCTCTTGGGTCTCGATAGCATTAAATATTTGTTAGCAATTTTTATGAAGTTCTAACAGCGGAAAAATTCACCTGAATGAAATTATATTGTTTGCTAGGTATAACTACGCTTTAATCTAGTGGTCTGTAACTATTTTAGACTCGTCCTTAAAGAATATTCCTTGCTGATTGTCTGTAGCTCTGATTGCCAATTTTCCAGGGATTGATTGGTCAGTATGCAGTACCTATCTTGGAAGAAAAATCAGTCTGGGGAACTGATGCTCCAACTAGGATTGCTTATATGGATACCCAGGTTATTAGCTCATAGGAGGTTGCACTTATTATTTTCCCGTAGACAATTCTGTGGGGCCAATTCTGCGTAATTTTTGTCTGAATCTAGTTATATTGGAATTTCACACCAGGATATAGCTCGATTGACATTTATAGCTTTACGCAAGGAAAATGTGAATGGCAAGCTCCTTACATTTGCTGGACCTCGTGCATGGACAACACAAGAGGTAAGTGAGACATCAGTTAACGTTGTTAAAAAGCCTATCTTTGTTTCTTCCTTCTGGAAGCATTATTCTATACTGATGAATATACAAATAGGTGAGAGGAGCCATATTGGTTGTGTATTGAGGAGCCCTTTGAATGACAATCCAGTGCCAATGCTGTGAGCAACAGCCTTAATTTAAAGTAGCGAATGCAGCAACAGTGTCAATGATTTGGTTTCTGTTATTAACTTCATCAGGTAATAACATTGTGTGAGAGACTAGCTGGGCAAGATGCAAATGTGACTACAGTCCCAGTGTCGGTCTTGAGGCTTACTCGCCAACTAACTCGGTTTTTTGAGTGGACAAATGACGTTGCTGACAGATTAGCGTTTTCAGAGGTAATGCACTGGACAACCTCGGTTTACTGTCACAAGCAATGGTCCATATAGGTTTAAAGTGATACAGCTATTTTCGCTTCGCCGTAACATGGATGTTAATATGGGCTACGTGCTTATTCAGGTGCTTACAAGCGATACTGTTTTCTCTGTTCCAATGAATGAGACATATGAGATTCTCGGGGTGGATTCCAAGGATATTGTCTCCCTAGAGAAGTATTTGCAGGATTACTTCACAAATATTTTGAAGAAATTGAAAGATCTCAAAGCGCAATCAAAGCAAACAGACATTTTCTTCTGAAGGAGGAACAACTATGTGTAAGCGAAGTCTTTTCCCAGGAGATTAAGAGTTCTCTATTATTCGTTAAAGCACTTGAAAGTGAACTATGCCATGTGTTCAGGATCCCGGCTTCTTTCTTTCCCAATTGCCCCTATTACCCTTGTAAGTGGCTACATGTTACACATGATAATTACAGAAATCAGAAATTTTCGCTGATTTCGCGTTTGGCTCTCTTGGAAGGCAAGCTGAGAAGTGGTTTGCCCTATGTATTTTTCCCATCTGTTGTACTGTTGAGATCTGGTGTGCTCTCTTGCTAATTTTGCGGGGATACAGAGAATGCTACTAGTCTAGAAAGCATTATTTCGGGTAGGCTCAGTTGTTTTTCAATTTGTGCTTATAATGCCTTTTGAAATATTCATTGGTATACCTGTCCATGTTCGCATGGATTCTGTTTTCAAGTTTGATTGGGATTAAATGTTTACTAAATCTGCCCCTCTGCTCTTGCGCATCTGACTTATATGATAGTCAAATATTGTCAATTTGTTTGCCCTGAAAAACCATCAACTTTAGCATTAATGACGATTCTGGCCCTAACTTTTTTTTTATCTCATAAAAAAACATCAATTTTAGGTCCAATGACAATTCTGACCCTCCTTAATTTGGAATTATTAATTGTTCAATGTGGCAATTTCACATGAGCACCAAAAAATGACTGTTGCATTTGCAATACAATAACCCACAAAGTAAAATTACTTTGTTTCATTCAAAACAACGTTTCGTAAAAAAAAAAAAAAATTGTAATGCTAGGTAATGTTACTTAAAGGACAACGATTAGTTAGACAGCTTGAGTCGGATTAAATATAAATAGTCCATGATATTGTCAATATTTTTTTTTTTGCATGACATGAGAGAGATTTAATAAGCGTAAGGTGTATTTATACATAAGGCGAAGGGGCCAGATTTGGGAGTCAAGTTGCTTTTTAGGGCTAATTTGGAACTCGAGTTGCTTTTTAGGAAATTATCCCTTCGCTTTATGTATAAGTACACCTTACACTAATGAAATATCTCTCATGTCAAGACTCCTCCAGGCGATGGGAAAGGAGGGGTTGGTGTGGTGAGCTAATTGAGTTTAAGAGCGAGAGAAAGCGGTAGGGACCTCGATGGAGACTCCCTCTACTATTTGCCACCCTCTCCTCGTCGGCTTTCTTCCCCGTGAGCGCCTAGCAGGTGGGTTTTCACCCTTGGCAAGCAGCCAAGTCTGCATTTTTTGGTATGGGTCTTGCATGTAGGCTACTTCATGACGGGTTTGTGATGCGCGTGGGTTTAACCATTTCCAGAGCCATTGAATGTTTTTGAAATCTCGTGTTACGTAATTTCATTTGGATCGAGTGGTTTTTCCTGTATGCGTACACGTGAGAAATATTGGGGCTTGAATTAGGGCAGGTAACCAATTTACCTGACCTGGGTTCAAACTCAGTTTTGCAAAATAGTTCAGACCTGCGACTTTGAGGCGGATATTAGTTGTTTTTTTTTTTGTGGGTATGTTTTGGTTGTTCTATTTCGCGATGGAGGACGACCGATATCCATTCTGGTCCGTTTTGTTGTACACCCAATCTTGTATCGGGTTCGATTGTTTGGGGTTGTAACCTGTATTAATTGGCTTGCATATTTACTTTCCAGTCAGTATGGAGCAGCTTTAAATACTTGAGTACTTAATTGCGGTTCTATATTTTGATAAATTATCTGTTGATTGCTTTCCTAAATGCTAGGGTAAGAATTAAGTAGGTAATAGCACGAAAATGATAGAAAATCATTATGCATGATCATTTGGTACTGATTTGATACTTGATAGGCTTTTATTGATAAGCATAACGCATGATCACTTTTAGGAATATTGCCTAATTAAGTATTGAAAGAGCATCAATTATCTAATTAGTGTAAACAAGTACTCAAATCCAAAATATCTGGTTGCATAGAATTGAACAGTTTCTGCCAACCACTCGATAAGATTTTCGATCTACTTCTCTCAAAGACTGGTGGCGACTCCTATGCATGTATACATACACATGTCACTGATCTCAGTACGATCGAATTCGATATATCTCCATTGCGATTTGGTATAAGCTTGGGAGAGTCCAAGCGTCTTCGAGGCTCGGCAATCCATTAGCTTACTACTCGATACCTTAGAAATCGAGGTGGGTCATGGCACGATGGTCGCCAATCCGGCGAGAGCAACTTTGGCCTCACCCAGACCGAGCCTTGCTACCACCACTGGGCAAGCTGGGCAACCATGGCGACTAAACTCACCATGGCGAAGCAAGGTCTGGCCTTGCCATCGTCGATAAGCTCGCCTAGTAATGGTGGCGAGGCTCAACCTATGCAAGGCCAATCTCCCCCTCGTCGGCTCTAGCTAGTCGTTGATCCGACAATAGGTTGAAAGAAGGAGGAGAAGAAAAGAAAAACAAAAACAAAAAGAAAAAGAAAAAGAAAAAGGATAAAAATAATAAAAATATATTATAATTATTAATAAAAATTATCTATATCATCACTACTCAAAATCCATGTCATTGTCGGCCAGTAAAAGTTGGACAGAATGATTGAATTGGCAAAAATATAAAAAGTTTAAGATTGAATTAGCGCAAAAAAAAATATTTAAGACTATATTGACATAACTGCAATAGATTTAAGAATTTTTTTTTTTAGATAATTTCTACAAAATCAAGGTATGGATGGATCCAAACCTTAAAAATATGACCGTTGCCACCCCAAAGGCAGGGTATTCAATCATTTCTTAGCCCGACCCACCGTTAATCGTCCGAGTTAGCTCTACACGTCACCATTTAAAAAATAAAAATAAAAATAAAAAAATTATGGTTGATTCACCAACATTGTCATAATTCACATGTAGTGTCTGTAGAGAAAACCAAAATTTCTAAAAAGGGAAAATGATGATACCAAGAGCGACAATGGCGGCGATGGAGTACGGACTTTGACGAGTGGGAGGAGACTCTGATAGAGGCGACAGGATGAAAGCAAAATTAAGGTTCGGAAGCTCCATTTGCTCGTAACTGGACATATCTCCCCATTAATTGTCCCAACTTTTCTTATCCAATCAGGTACTTAAAATTCTCATAATATATGTCAATTTGATACTTCTGTTTGATCCCAACAATTCTCGCCGTAACCGTCGCTTGACAGTGAGGCCATTTAAAAACAACGATTTATCGATTAGGAGTGAAGAATCTCAGTATAATATCAATCAAATCCGAAAATACGGAATTTGGAATTCGACAGTGATGTTGGTTGCCTGGATGCTCGGTTGGCGGGGGCAGAGATGGAGTCGTGCATGGCCGGCGGCGGTGGCGATGCTAGCGGCGTTGTGGAGGTTGGCAGAGGCGGCGTGGTGACGACGGCTGTTGCTGATAGGGCATCATGGAACTCATCGACACCCCCTAGTCATTGCGACCGTATAAATTAGGTGATTTTATCGTCTCGCCACCAACACGTCGGTCCTCGCGTACATTGTGAACACAAAAAATCATGCCATAACCCAACTTTTTTCTGAATTCAAAGCTGTAGCTGGGGCACCACACCCCGAAAGCTCATTCACGCGTTACCCTACGTGATCGCGACGGCTTGTCTATCAAATTCAATTCCATCCACACTACAAATATTGACCAGTGACAGCAAAGCAAGTGGCGTGTGATGCTAGAGCCTAAGGTATGTCTGCTACAAACAAAAGAGGATACATTAGGCAACACCTATTTGTTGGCAGAGAATATACGCTTCCAATCAAAATTCCATTCCCAAAGAAGCCAATATAATATCCAAAAGTGCAGCCTAGAAATGAAGCAACAGGTTACCAACTCTCTCTCTCTCTCCTTTCAATTTTTGCTTTTTTCAGTGCCTAAAAATAGGACCATCTGATAAATAGAAGTTTAAGTCCTCCCCAGTTTTTTTTATCCCCCTAAAAATGCAAATAAAACCGAAACAGCCCATAATTCAGTCGATAAATCAAGCCCGTTCGACCGCTCAAGTGACTGGCCTAGTGGGTAAACAGCGAACGAGCTTTAAATAATTCTTGTCGGGTTGTCTAGTTGCAACATATTCATCGTACATTGATTTTTGTCTATTTGTATCTTGATAAGATTATGGTAACGGGATTCATCGAATTCGCACTTTCGGGTCGCGTTTAGCGCGGAATAACTGTAACCCAAGTCGGCATTTCGTGGCAGATTGGGTTAGAGCAGATCGCCGACCGACGCTCATTTCTCTCTCTGTGTTTGCTGACGGAAGATTCTCATCGTTTCCCAGTTCATTCACGACAGCCCAGTTTCACACTCGTGGCGGTAATAATAAAAAGAAAGAAAGAAGAAAAACAGGCGGTTGAGATGAGATCCAGATCAATAAAAAATCATAGGTCTCCAAAGAATCAAACAGAGTTTAGAGAGAGAAGTCAAAAGCAAATATGGGCGGAGAGAGAAGTGGAAAGTGGTACAGGAGTGGAAAGGGAACAGTTAAATCCGTTCACTCGTACCTGAGAGAAGGAACCCATCTTCCTTCCCGTCGAGCTGAATCAAGAAAACAGCTTTCTCTCTCTCCCTCGCTTCTCTCCTTCATGAGTGCCCTCAATCTCTCCGGCAACGCAGCTTTTTAGCTCACAGGCACAAAGGGTACAATCATGGGTTGCTGCAAATCTTCCCTCCTCAGAGAGACCCACCCGGAGAAGGACCACCCAGCTCAGCAGCAGCAGCAGCAGCAGCACCGCTTCGCCGCCCACAACCGCCAGCTGCAGCAGGGCGGCGGTGGGGCCTCCCCGGCGCCCGGCGGAGCCCTTTCGCCCTTCTCCGAGTTCTCCTTCTCGGACCTGAAGTCCGCCACCGGCGGCTTCGGCTCCGACTTCATCGTCTCCGAGAGCGGCGACAAGGCCCCCAACCTCGTCTACAAGGGCCGCCTCAAGAGCGGCGCGTGGATCGCCGTCAAGAAGTTCACGAAATTGGCGTGGCCCGACCCGAAACCTTTCGTGGTACGCAGTGTTTCGGAGCTCAAAATTGGATCTTGGTCTGCTTCTTGTGTTTTGATTTGGTGGTGTTGGTCGGGTTTAATTGTTTGTGTTTTAGCTCTTCTTGGGTGATACTGAAGTGACTGCAAATTATGGGGCTTGTGGTATTGTTTTTAGGAGGAGGCACAGAGTGTTGGGAAGTTGAGGCATAGGAGATTAGCAAACTTGATTGGATATTGCTGTGAAGGCGACGAGAGGCTTCTGGTTGCAGAGTATATGCCGAACGATACTCTTGCAAAGCACTTGTTTCATTGTAAGTTGGTAATTTCGCTTCTACTCCCGGTTAACATTCCATATGTGTTCAGCTCTAGCTTGCCAATTGAGGATAAGCCGCCGCATCCCCCAAAGGTTAAATGAGCAGATGCTAAGAGCTTCCTTTTTCTGTGCAGCATCTTAGACTGTATACTGCATCTGAGACATATTTAAAGCTGGTATTTTGCGTTCCTAATAATTCTGGAGTGTCTACGATTCTCTGTGTTTTGAGGAGAACATGGTCAGAGCCATTGTCTGTGATTTTGACTGATTCTAACGTGTTTCATCTGAATTTGTGAAGTTGACGAAGAGAGCATGTAGTTAGTTACATTGTTCTTTATAAGCTCAATCATTGGCCAAAACATGCAACGGCTGGTTTAATTTAGCTCTTAGCACCATTTTCCTTTGCACTGGAATAGCTGTGTAGGAATCTTCACTGAAACCAGAACATTAGTCCATTTGCTTGAAGCAAAATGACAGGATGAAAATGCACTCCACACAAGATTTCTGGAGAGTGCCAATACCATAGCCGCATCCAAGGGTGAAGGTCGATCCTCTCAATTGGCTAGAAAATTCGCATACTGTATCATTTGTGTTTGACGTAAAGGTGGAAATAGAAACCTCTCATATATTGCTCAAAACAGAACTGTAACAACACTCATCTAGGATATTCTGTATTTACCCTGGCCAGTGGCCAGCTAAGATTTACTTGCTCAAGCACTATACACATCACTGCTGTATTGGCGCCACCTCTTCCAAGATTTTTCTTTGTTTTCTACATGGCCATTTAAGAGTTGTATAACTTAGAGTGCTGCATTTTGAATATTCCTGACAGGGGAAAACCAAACAATTGAATGGGCAATGCGTCTACGAGTTGCTCTCTACATTGCAGAAGCCTTAGATTGCTGCAGTAATGAAGGTCATCCCTTGTACCATGATCTCAATGCCTATAGGGTTCTGTTTGATGAGGTGATCCTTTCTCTAATTTATCGTTATATTGTGGCCTAGATCTTAACTACGTCACAATCATTACAGTGTTGTTTAATGCAACTATGGATTGAACAGAATGGTGATCCCCGTCTTTCATGCTTTGGCTTGATGAAGAATAGTCGAGATGGGAAAAGCTACAGCACAAATCTCGCCTATACGCCTCCTGAGTACATGAAGAATGGTAGGCTGTCTCCTTCTTATAAAGGAATCAAAAGTTTTTGCTTGTTCCCGTGGTGGACTTCTTATTGACATGTGTCCTCTTTTTACATAGAATTCAATTCTTCTATCTTTCTTAACATATTTTAGTGTTGTGTTTAGCTACCACTTTGAGGTTGTTCTTCTACTTCATTCCCTTTATTTTTGTAGCACTGGCATCTGTTTTCCTGAGCCAATAACATCTGGGAAGACAGAAATATGTTTGGCTATCTTGAGAATGTTAGTATGGGTTGTATGGAAAGTAGTATTCAAATTGTTGCCTCTAAGAAGGTTCCCTATCTTCAGTCTCTCGCATTGCCTCTCTAGATTAGCATTCTATTCTATCAACCATTCTACAATTTGGTCCCCATACTGACTGCATGTTATCTAATATCTGAAGGCATATATCAGCCGGACCAGTTGATATTTAGGGCAGGGGATCTCCTTCACTATCATAATAGTGGGCCTAGTGTCTGTCACTATGAATTTATTGGTATTTTCCTTCATGATTCGAATGATTAAAGTACCTTGTCAAAACATAGATGTGGATGGTTAAGTTCTTTTTAGGTTATATTGGGTTTTCAAAATGGGATGATAAAAAGGGTTTGCTTTTGGAAATTTCAAGCTGAACCGCCAATGAACAAGCTTTTGACTTTGCTTCAGTTGTGGACCTGTTTAACCGTTTCTGGGTTTTCCTTACCATCTAGCTTGAAGATGCAGATTGTAATCCTTTTGTCAGTGGAGAAGGTTAACTTAAACTTCATTTAACATCAAGACTATTAAAAGCTCGGAAGCTAAGATGGGTCGGGAGTTTCTTAACAGAACAACTTAGGTGTCTAATCGCTGAAACTGTATATAGTTGCCCATATTACCACTAACAAAAAAATTTGGTTGAATATAAAAGGAATGTAATCAGATACGTGCACATAATTTACGTTTGATGAACTTCATTTCTTTGTCAAGCTTATAGCGCCGGTTTAGCATTTATACATATAGAGTCTACGTGAGGCACCTAGGCTGATAAAATGGCAACATTATCTATATCTTTTAATGAGAATATGAAGATAAATTCTAGAGAGGATGCATTGTAGTGAGAATGGTATCTGGTGACAGACATGTGGACCTTAATAGTGAGATGTATGAAACTTTAATAGGAATTGTTATCTTTGTTATGCTTAGTCCCAATTGGCACATCGAGGATGAAAAACCAGAAACTAAGAGACTTGTGAGATCTTAAGAAATTAAGATACTGCTCTGCAGTAAAACGTCTGTCCTTGAAGGACTTCTTCATCTTTGCTTTTGTGCTTCAATCTTATTATCCGTGTCTGCCTTTGTTTGTACATGACAGGAAG
Organism: Rhodomyrtus tomentosa; assembly: GCA_028455895.1. Classification (NCBI taxonomy): domain Eukaryota; kingdom Viridiplantae; phylum Streptophyta; class Magnoliopsida; order Myrtales; family Myrtaceae; genus Rhodomyrtus; species Rhodomyrtus tomentosa. The sequence continues at coordinate 14,776,082 of JAPCWY010000011.1, forward strand.
GGTCACCCCTGAAAGTGTTATTTACAGCTTTGGCACCATCCTTCTTGATTTGCTAAGCGGGAAGCACATACCGCCTAGTCATGTAAGTGAGATAAGACTCTTTCTCTTGGTCAAGTAATGTTGTAGTTAAGATTACATACAGACATAAGTACTTATGTCACAAGTACTTGTGTATTCCACTGTATGTTTAAATCAGACCATTCTCCTTTCTAATGCCCTATGGATAGACCTTTGAGATTGGTTTCCAGAGAAACAGTTAAATTTGAGTGCTAGGTCAGGCCACTCTTGGATAGTAAATAGAAAAAACCTAGACGAAGGAGCAGAGTTTATTTGTTTGCTACAGAAGATCAATCAGTTTGTTTATGACTTGTTAAAAGGCGAACCACATGGATTGGGTTGCCAACCCAAGTAGACGTCCTTAGTAAGGCAAACTGTTTTCTTATATGTTCTAAAGGCTTTCTGGGTTGGGCAGTTGAAGCTCAGAGAGCACTTAATAAGGGAACTAACCCGCGTGCTGTAATAGCTTTCCCTTCATCCCTTGCTAAGCCAAGGTCCCAGGTCTTCGAGTCAGCCCGCGCTTTTCCGAATTACTAAAGATATGGTGTATGCTACCACTTTAGTTTGTTTTATAACGACTTACCAATAGAAAAGTTCTCTCCGATGTTGATGATTTCAGATGTTTTGTCACTCTTGCTTGTCTGTATCACATAGGCTCTTGACATGATACGAGGGAAAAACAACATTCCTTTGATGGATTCGCATTTGGAGGGTAAGTTTTCAATGGAAGAAGCTACGATGGTGGTTAATCTTGCTTCTCGGTGTTTGCAACATGAACCAAGAGAGAGGCCTAATATAAAGGACATTGTTGCAACGCTTGTTCCTTTACAAACCAAATCAGATGTGAGCATATCTTCTACGTTTCCTTGTTCTTTCTGCTGCTCTTTTGTTGAGTTAAATTATCTGTTTGAATAGACGCCTCCAATTAGGGAAATGTTAGGTATAGCTTCTCCAAATTTTCTTCCCATTTAGATCATTACTTGAATGCTTCCCTCGTATGATTAAATGCAAATTGCCATGCCAAAAGTTTCTCCAATTTTGTTTAGACATGAAGGGGCTTACACTCAAATACATGTAGTGAAAGAGAATGCATTTAGGCAACATGAGGTATTGGTTTTTTTGGAGTGTATTATGTTCATCCTGAAGAATAGTGATGTTTGTTTGGATGTACTGTTCCGGCCTCATTGCAATGAGTTATCGAATTCATCTGTGTGAAATGCCGCTGTCATACCTGGGTACTTATTATGTTACTAAGAAAATTCAAAGTTTACATGTGACAATAAGCCACGTTCTTTGACAACTTGACCATTGAACTGGCGAAGCTGATTAAAGCTTTATTGGCATTTTTCCTTCACTTTTGGTGCTGGTGGATTTTCTTCTATTCAATCCTTTCAGTGATAAATCCTGGAGTTGCAAATTGTTTCATGAATCCCATGGCATGAACTAAAATGCTAAATTTGCAGGTTCCATCGCATGTCATGCTTGGAATTCCCAAGCAGGAGGATATACCACAAGCACTAAAGGCTCGCCTTTCACGAATGGGAGAGGCCTTCTCAAGGATGGATCTCACAGCAATCCACGGGATCTTGGTTGCCGCACACTACAGAGATGATGAAGGAACCAATGAGGTACTTCACTTCTGCAAAGGCAATTTTTTATCTTTTTGAGAGTTATGTGCTAATAGTTATTCTGGATTTGGTCAGTTGTCCTTCCAAGAGTGGACACAACAGATGAAAGATATGCTGGAAGCAAGGAAGCGTGGAGACTACGCCTTCCGTGACAAAGATTTCAAGACTGCCATTGACTGTTATTCTCAGGTGAACTCCATCACACATCTGAATTGAAAAGAAAGTATATTTTCTTCTGAACTAATCGCTTGGAAAACCGAAATGCTTAACTATGATTTTCATCTCAATCAGGCATAATTTTTATTGATTGAATGTCGATACATAATGCTTGAATGTTAAATACTGTCTCTTGTTCAGCTAGTCCACTCCATGCTGCGCCACACTCTGTTTGGTATAGATTTTGTCCATTGGTGAGTCGTTATGCACAAAATTGGTTTATGTTCCTAGTTACCTCCCGGTTGAGAACCCTTTCACTCTTTTCTCAGTGGTAATCGATCAACGCAGAGAAAAAAGTGGGCTTTCAGCGAGCACACGTGAAATATAGCTGTTCATGGATTGCTCTAACGTTTAATTGGGGCAACTGATTAGCTTCCTCGGTCATCTTTAATTTTGATTTTTCCCTTTTCCTAGTTATTTTTTGTTTCTTTTTGTTCTCCCCAGAATTTTGAGTAAAGAGCATAACGCTAGATATAATATTGATATCTCCTAGTAAGTTCCCAAAGTACATTTTTTTTTTTTATATTTGTGCTGAATGGAGAGGTCTAGATAAATCTTAAATTCTGCGTTCTGATTCCAATTGTTCTTCCTTTTTTTTTTTTTTTTTGGGCAGTTTATTGAGGTGGGGACGATGCTCTCTCCAACTGTATTTGCGAGGCGGAGTTTGTGCTATCTCCTATGTGATCAACCAGATGCTGCCCTTCGAGATGCAATGCAAGCTCAGTTGATATATCCAGAATGGCCTACGGCATTTTACATGCAATCAGTGGCTCTTGCCAAGCTGGACATGCACAAGGATGCTGTGGACATGTTGAATGAAGCAGCTGGGCTTGAAGAAAAGAGGCAAAAAAGTGGGAGAGGACCGTCCTAGCTCAGTCCAGGTGTAACTCTTTCCTTTCTGTAAATACGGTGTGAAGATTTGTGCAAAAGCATTTAAGTGGTTTGAGCATTTCTGCTTCCATTGATCTTAACCAACGAGGCATAACGACACGACGATTTTCGAGAGGATTCTAGAAAAGGTTTCGGTATATGCTATTGCCTGATTTACTGGCTGTGCGCTTTGTTATTCTTACCTGGCATTAGAGCCAGCTATCTGGCAAGACCTGTCGCAGTCTGAAAGAATGTTACGGGGCAAAATGTCAATGGGACCAGTCAGTTTTCTTATAAAGTCAAGTCGGGAAGCCACATGAAATAACCGAGTTACCTAACTAATCTTAAGTGAGTAATAATAAACAGATCATTTGCATTAATTTTATGGTTCTTTTCTTTTTTTCCCTTTCCTTCTTTCTTTTTTTTTTTTTTGGGGGGGGGGTGTGAAATCCAACGAGGGTCATCGATTAACCTTTGCGGGTCACAAGCAAGGGCCGTCCATTGCGATGTCATCAATTCAATGTATTCAATTGACTATAGTAAAGAATTTCTATTTTAAACATGAACAGTTTTCAAATAGAATTGAATATAAAAAAAAGTTAAATTTGGATTGCTAGTAAATATTTATAAAAATTTATATTGACGAGCAACAACAATTGCACCTATCAAAGCAACTAAAAGAATCATGGAAATAAGTTCAAATGGAAGAAAAAAGTTTGTTGATGAATGAATTCGGATTTGTTGACTATATTGCCTATCAAACCTTGCTTGATAATCTGCTTTGACTTTGTCATCGAGTCATTAGTGAAACCAAAATAGTTGTATAAACCATGAAGTAATCCCATCTCCAACAATTCAAAGATTCAAATCTTTGTAATATTCTGAACCATTCATGAACATCACAGAAAATAGAATTAAAATGTTTATAGCTCCTACATAAATAAGGAGCTACGCAGCCACTACAAAATGGTGGTTTGATAGAATATGAAATAAGGATATAAAAACAAGAACCAATCCCAAAGAAAAGGCAGGATAAATTGGATTGGTAAGTATGAGGGCCATGCGGTCCTCGTTGTACTTAGGAGAAAAAGAGGAAAAGGAAAAAGATAATAAAGTTATAAAGATTGTCTATCACGTTTTAATAATATAATTTTTCACAAGAAACAAGTTTTGTTGAATTGAATTAGATATGGAAATGATTTAGTAATAGGAGTTGGATTGGACATGGGTCGAAAATTTTCCATGGCAAGAAAAGGGTCACAAACGGAAAATATCGATCTATTTGGCCAGATCATTTATGACGAGATCCAAACCTGACTCGACTTACCTGTTTGACAGATTTAGTTTTTTTATGAGAAATTTCGAGATTACACTTGTGAGTTTGTTTTGGATGTAATTTAGGCTGCGAAAATTTGAGCAATTGTAATTATGTAACTTTTCTTACATTGTTAGCAACTTCCCCTATGTAAGATGCATACACTCGCACCGAATCAGGTAAATCTCTAGTGTCATCACGGCCGACCATCCCACCTTATACTGCCAAGACCACTGGCCACACTTCGTAGCAATCACCACCCACCACCCACCCCCAGAGCCCCTCCCTCTCTCACTCACATCTCGGGTCCTAGGTCTTGGAAATCGTCGGGGACACCGGCAATTAATGACAATTTGAGCCCCATGTTGACTTTGTCGACCTTGACCACCAGGTGCTTGGCTCCTCCTTCAATTAATCAGAACAAAAAGGGCAGAGAGAAGAGAGTCGTTGGTGGTGGCTGGGCGGATGGCGGCAAGCGACATGGTTGAAATGGTGGCAAAAAATATCGATTTGAGGAGATAATTGCCCAAACAAAAATCTTAAATTTATAGTAATCATGTGAATTCATTCTTCAATATTTTACATTTATACCAATTCAGTCATTCCGATTAATTTTGATATGAAATCGCTGATGTGGCATGCCCCACACTGATGCGGTAATTTTTAATAACGTTTAGATAATTTTCATTTTTTTAAATGTCAATTAAGTTATTTGGGAAAATTTTGACATAAAACATAGGGAAAAAATGTTATTAGACCTATGGTGCACCTAAAAAGTAACTTACGAATGCGCACCACCTAAGGTGCTCACGACAACAATTCTATTTTCATGTTTTTCTATTTTCCTATTCTGGAAAACGGGTTTGGAACAAAACTTGGTTTGCAAAAGTACTTTCATTTTTTTTCTTCGGGACAAATTATTGCCTCGGAAATAGGTATTGAGCAGAAATGAGTTGTAGAAATTTTCTATTTTTTTTTTGGAATATAAAAAGGAATAAGAATTTTTTCTTATTGCTCACTCCCTCTGTCTCGTGTGCGGTCTCCATCTCTTGCATTCTTGCAGCCAGTAATCATTTGTCGGTGGCAAGTCCAGCAGATCTCCGATCCCCAACAGATGGTCTTTGGTCCAGTCACCGATCACCACTTGTCGATCGCTCGTTCATCGCCGATAGTCGTTTGTATTATGTTGTTCGCAGGTTGCCAGTTGCCGATCTCTATTGTATCATTTGAAATAATTCATTTTACATGTAAATTTTAAAATTATATATTTTTCAAATCATTCATTTTAAATGTTACTGATAATATCAAATAAATTTTTGTTCGTAAAAATATATTTTACACCTAACCATAGGATTTTTATGCTATTAACAATAGGTTTTTGTTTTTGAAACAAATTTTTTGTCTCGTTGCCAAACATATGTATCTATTCAGAAATTCGTCTAGAGAATAGAAATAGAGCCGAGAAGAGAATGATTGTTATTCGTGCCCCTATGTATCAGTAGACAATAGCCGCTCGTAGGATTGCAGATGATTTGAGCCCTATTTTGAAATTAAAAAAACAAAACTTAGAGAGGTATAATTTAAAAGTTTGCAGCCATTGCACAAGCATTCACATTCCTCATCGAACTAGCATCATAACTTGTTCTAAATTTCATACTGACGGTATAATATCGGTGACGTGTAAAACGAATGATGTGAATAATAATAATAATAATAATAATAATAATAATAATAATAATAATAATAATAATAATCGTCGTTTGAAATAATTGATCAATGAATGATCTTTGATAATGGATGGCAATTTATGTCAACATTTTCGAGGACGATGAATTTCTCTTGATCTGGTGAGATGACCCGCGATTTTAGTGAGTCAACTAGCCATTTTGTCCCGATATGGTCTTCTAATAAATGAAAAACGAGAAAATTATCAAAAAAGTCTTAAACTTATTGCAATTATGTCAATTCAGTTCTAAACTTTTTTCTGTCGATTTCCTAAACCTTTTGCAATTGTGCCAATTAAGCCCATCCGGCGAATTTTGGTTGGCCGGCATTGACATGGACGCAGGTAGGCCGACGACCTATTATTTTAATAATTTTGCTGAATTTTTATGAATTTTTATTTTTATTTTTCTTTTCTTTGCCTTTTCTTATCTTATTGTTTTCCTTCCCTTCCCCTTCCCTGTTCTTCGTTTTCAATTTCCTATTCTTCGACTTCAACTGCAGAAGAAGAAGAACCCGAACCAGCTGTAAGCCACGAGTACAGGATCGGATTTGCTCGAACCTCCTTCTTCGTCATCGTCTTCTTGGACCGTGAGACCTCTTGAGTAGATGTCGTTTTGCTCCCCGAAGCCGATCAACAAACCCAAATCAAGCGATGAATCAAACTTCCCAGCCGCCTGATCCATTGATTAGTGTCGATTCTAATCCGTACATGTCTGCAAATTGCTAAGTGCGCCTAATTATTCGCACACCTGCACTTGAGCATAATGGAATGTAGTTCACTTGGTCATTTCTTCATTTTGAAACTATAATGGCCTTTTTACTAATAAAGTGGTTTCCACGTTCCTTTTCGTCCTTGGCGGAATAAGGCAAAACAGGCTTTGGAGCATTTTCCAAAATGGGCTGAAGTGTCCAGCGATGGTCTTTTGTCGTAACAAGCTCTTGTGGACAAATTTTCAGATGGGTCCCCTTTTATATATATATATATATGCTACAGTGTACAGTGTATAGTGCACAGTTATACAGTGTCATACGGTGTATAATATTTGAGAAGACATTCACAATTACAATTGTCATGATATAATGAAAACATTAGTCGGAGTCATGACCAAAAAGATTAGGGCTGTATTCTTCTCCTTCTTCTGAGTCACTTTGTTGAGAAGATGCTCCCTGTTGCGATTCCTCATGCTCCAGAATTACCTGTTTCATCATATCATAAAATTCCTTTTCATTTTTGACATTGACCAATTTTGCAATAGCCATTGATTTGTCGTGGAGAAAGGACATCTTGGATGCCGCATCCGATGCTACGGTGGTCACTTTGTTCAAATATAGAGGGCAGATTACTAAAAGATTTTTAATGACGTCTTCTCTTAAGTTTATTTGTCCAATAGTTACGATATGGTTCAGACAATCTCAAATAAACACTTAAAAGATGATATAACGATTCCAATGCAGTATATAGAATTGCGACAGTAATTAGGAGTATAATTAACATTAGAAACGGCTAAAATATGTATGAAATAATTGTTCAACAGAAATATCCAGATTCCAATCACATAAATTAATAAATTCAATCACAAGTAATAAACAACTCTGAATATAAACAATAGCTGAAAGTATAAACTTAATGCGAAGACATGTAGTGTAAATTAAAAGAAATATCATAAATTACCAGCTAGGAGGCAAAGCCTACACACTTTGGGATATAAACTTAATACGAAGACAAGTAGTGTAAATTAAAAGAAATATCATAAACCACCAGCTAGGAGGAAGAGCCTACACACTCTGGGGTGCGATTAAAATGGAATACTTGAAACTTAAATATGCATTGTGAAATGTGTGCTGCTAGTCCAAGAGAGGAGACCACCTGAAGGATCGATTTTCACTGGGAGCCGTATGCGAATGATATGCAGTACAGAACTTTAAATAACAGAGATTTAAATTGCATAAACTTAAATAACACAATGCTTTTGACACCAACAGGAGGTAGAGCCTACCGATTCTGGGTTTTGAATAGGCAAAAGATGAAGAAATGTATACTTTTATTGCAAAAACAAGAGAGATTATACAATAAAATCATAAAAGATCATCAGATTTGTGATTACAAGTGCAAAACTTTAAACAATCAGGTAAAAACTTTGAAGGTTCTGGGTAGGAATAGTAGATTTGGATGGTTTTGACTTACGGATCTGTGTCCGGGGAGATAATGGGTTACTTCTTACTTTGAAGGATCTAAGACTTTTGGTTCCTCAATGAAGGTTTGTTCTCCGGCCAAGATTTCCTCTGGACAGGAGGGAGAGCTTTGGAGGATAAGGTGAGCTTCGGGAGAGAGAGAGAGAGAACTTGTGGGTTTGAAGTCGAGAGAGCCCCCCTCTTACCGTTGAGGACGCTCTGCTTTTAAAGATTGAAAATTTACTTTTGCTACAGTGAATTACTGTTGCTACAGTGAATAGTGCTAACTTAAAGACTGATGCAGTGTACAGTGTATAGTGCACAGTTGTACAGTGCCATACGGTGTACAATATTTGAGAAGACATTCACAATTACAATTGTCATGATTAATGAAAACATTAGTCGGAGTCATGACCAAAAAGATTAGGGCTGTATTCTTCTCCTTCTTCTGAGTCACTTTGTTGAGAAGATGCTCCCTGTTGCGATTCCTCATGCTCCAGAATTGCTTGTTTCATCATATCATAAAATTTCTTTTCATTTTTGACATTGACCAATTTTGCAATAGCCATTGATTTGTCGTGGAGAAAGGACATCTTGGATGCCGCATCTGATGCCACGATGGTCACTTTGTTTAAATCTTTGACTTTGCGTTGTTGGATCCAATTATGGACAGTTTCAACTGAGCATTTGTCCCAGTATGAAAATCCATCCCACTATTTTGTTTTGAATCGTCGGACCAAAATGAGAATTTTAGGGTCTTGATTATTTTTAACATATTCAAATTCCCAGGCAGATACCCATGCCATCCAGAAATTGCAACAAAACATTAGGAGAGGAGGGAAATGTATTTCCTCTGAACTTGGAATGAAGGTTTTTTGAAATATTGTGAACGATTCGAGCACTTGTGGCGAGAGAATGTCTAGGACAGGACCAAAATTGTCCCACCATCGAATAAACCAGAAAGGGTAATTTTGAAATGTCAAAAGGACTTTGAAAGAAGAAAAGCCAAGTATGGCTACGATTGGGGTTTTGACGATAGAATACATTATTCCAAGCTTGCTGGTAATCAAAATAGGTAAAATTATACTTATGAGAAAGACTTTCAGTGACTCGCGAATCGAGTTTCACTGGTGTACTTGGTGAGTTATTCCACTCGGCAAGGTGTATGACTCTTATTATTTTTGCAGTGGAATAATTTGCAACAGAAGGTTGCGCTTTGTCACAAAAATGTTTGAATTTTACGGATTCGGTTTGGACCAAAATTTTTTCATAGAACTCCACCGGTTTTGTAATATCATGTGGAGTATAAAAACGATTTTCTCCAAACATATTTTTTGCAAAAACATAAGGATACTCATGGTAAAATCCTTTTTCCACCGTGATAATTTTCTCAAAATTTTTCATAAAAAACTTTGACTTTGATTTTCAAGGGGCTGACAGAGTCACAAGAACCACCTCTTTAGAAACATTTAAAGGTGAGGGGGATCTTACCTCATCCTGTGCATACAATTCGGAACTTAAGGATTTTCGCAAATCCTTCATCATGTAACTTGACAATATGGAGGCTAACTTTGTGAGGGCAACCGATTGGGTAGGTTGGCTGGGAGAAGCTTCATTGGGTGTACTTTGGGACAACATTGGACTTTGGGTAGCTTCTAGCCAACTATGGAAGGGAGTTAACTTTTTGGGTTTGGCCGGGATGATGATGTCTTTGTCCTTGTCTCGGTCTTTTTTGGGAGGCATTTTTGAGGACGTTTTCCCTGTAAAAATTCTCGTGTAAGAAAATCAGGGAGAGAATTTACTTTTCTATGAATGAATTCTATATCAAAATCAAAAACAGATAATATTGCTTGCCAACATGCAAAAATCTGTTTTGATGCAATGTTCAATACATCCTTTTGCAAAATATTTTTTGCAGATTTATAATTAATTCGTAATAAAAACTTTTGATTCAACAAATCACTTTGGAACTTGGATATTGAAAGTATGATAGCTAAAATTTCTTTTTTAACAGTGGAATAATTCTGTTGGGTTTCATTCCAGTGTTTAGAAATAAATTGAACGATTTGTTCTTTGTTGTCAATCTTTTGTTTCAGAATGCCACCATAACCTAATTCAGAGGCATCTATTTCAACAATTTTGAATGCATTTGGATTAGCAATATGCAAATAAGGAATTTCTTTTACGAGTGATTTTACTTTTCTGATAGTATCAGTATGCAATTGCGACCAAGGTTTTAGGTCCTTTTTCAACCTTTGGTGCAAAGGTTTGCATATGATGTTGATATCAGGAATAAAATCAATTACGTAATTTAAACTTCCAAGAAATCTTTGCAATTGAGTTTTATCTTTCAATTCATCGGGAAACTTATCAGCAAACTGTATAGATCATTCAATTGGTAAAATAGTTCCCTGGTGGATTACATGTTTTAAAAATCTAATCTTTGTTTGGAATAAGAATACTTTCTTTTCAGAAAGTATGAGACCATTTCGTTTTGCAACATTAAAGAAATGATTCACATGTTTAAAGTGTGAATCGACATTAGGAGAGTAAACCAAAACATCATCGATATAGACAATCATGAATTCAGAATATGGATTAAAGATGTCATTCATAATTCTTTGAAATTCTGATGGAGCATTTTTCAAACCAAAAGGCATCACATTCCATTCATATTGACCAAAAGGAACTGTGAATGCAGTTTTGTATCTATCTTGCTCAGCAATCTGTATTTGCCAGAAGCCATATTTTATGTCGAACTTTGAAAAGACTTTGGAGGAATGGAGACGATTCAAAAGATCTTTTTTGTTAGGAATTGGATATCGAATCCACTTCAAAATTTTGTTTAATGGTTTATAATTAACTACTAAACGAGGGACTCCACGTTCAATTTCTGCATTTTTGTTCACATAAAAAGCAGAACAGCTCCATGGAGATTTACTTTTTCTTATCAATCTTTTCTTAATTAAATCATTAATTTCATTTTCACACAATTTCAGGAGTTCGCTATTCATTTGTGAAGGACGAGCCTTCATCGGAGTATTTCTTTCTGAAAAATCAGGTTCATATGGCAATTCAACAATATGTTTGTGATTACTTCTTTCCCAAAAGGCATTATTAGGGATAGAACAAAGTTCTTTCTTGAACCTTTGTTCTAAAACAGAGATTTTCTTTTGAAGGTCACAATTTTTTAATTGTTGTTCTACCTTTTGAAAACTTAATTCTTCTTTTAAAAACAAAAGATGATTTTCTTTGTTTCTGACAAGACAATTAATTTCTTTGATTGCATGTTTATGCAAGACATTTAGGTTTCTTGTGCAATTTTTAGTGACAAAGGTAAACATTAATTTTCTCCCAAAAATATCTGTCTCAATTCCTTCATTGGTTACCAAAAATGGTTGTATTAAATTTATAAAAGGGGTTCCAAGGATTACATTTCTTTTTAAATCTTTTACTAAAAGAAATGACGTTTTTAATTCAATGTTATCTTTTACCACAAATGCTTCAGGAAGTTTATACTTGATTTTCAGATGATCACCAGAAGCAGACTTTAACGATTCAGTCGTTTTATTGAAAAACTTTGTTGGAATTAAACCTTCTCTAATACAATTTAAATCTGCACCTGTATCAAAAAGGGCAGTCGTTTCCAAAATAAATTCATCATTTATCTTGATAGTAATATCAATTATCCATTTTCTGCTTGTTAATTCCGTGAGTATTTCTAGAAAATTAGAAGAATCTGAATCATTAACAATTTGAGGTATCATTTTACTGGTTTTGTCAAAAACATCCTTTTCTTTTAACATTTGTCTTTTAAAATCCAAAAATTCTTTTTGTTGATCTATTTGATTTATTTTTAACAAACGGATTTCTTTCTTAATTTCATTAATCTCATTTTGAATATCATTAGAGGTTGTTGGCCTTACTGACTTCTTCCCCTTATTCAAAACTTCAGTGAGATTATAAACATGAACTTGATCATTTCTTTTTGAGGATGAACTGGAATTTTGAATTTGTTTGAGCAAAGCATTTGAGTCAGAAACATTATCAATTGAATCTAACAATTCTTGTTCTTGGTTAGTCAGAACATTTATTTCTTGTTCGGAATCAGAATCTGAGTCAGAAGAAAGATTAGAAGACGAATCAATTTCATTAATTTGAATACCTTGCTCCATTGACTCTTTAACTGTTGAAGGGCAGTCTGAACTTTCTGAATCACTTTCAATCATTAATTGGTTTAATTGACTCAGTATGTATTCATCTGAAACGAGTTCATTGACTTTCTTGTTTAATTTACAGAAACGTCTTGTGTGTCCTTTTTTACCACAATTAAAGCATGTGAATTTACTAAAATCCTTTTTATCTTTTGTATCTTTAAGTTTTTTAAAACTTTCTTTTTTAAAGGATTTTTTCCCCGACTTTGAAACTTGATTCTTATAAAACTTTTTCTTTCTTTTGAAAGATTTTTCTTTAGGACAAGTACCAGAACATTTAGATGTTGAGAAGGAATATGAAGGATCATATTGTTTATAGAAATCTCCTAATCCTCTACGAGTAAGACTTTTCTCTTTTTTAAGTTGTTTTTGCAACTTAATATTGTTACACATTCGAGTTCCAACTTTATAAACATAAGAAATCAATTCACCATAAGATAGTGAATCGAAAGGAATATTTTCACCAAATTGTTCACGAATTTTATCGCGAACCTGGTTACCTATTATTATGGGTAAACCAGCAAGAAACTTTTCTTTTCAAAAGGGTTGATTACAATCTGGCCGAAGTAATACCCTTTTCAGAAATACATCTTTGTATTCTCGGAATTCTCCAAGAGAACGACATTTGAGATTGGAAAGAAGATCCTGATTGTGATCACGAATCACAGATGGATCTCCAATGAAATGTTCAGAAATTGAATACAATAAGGTGGAGACTGTATCCTAGACGATTTGACCATAATCATCAAAAATAGTTTGACCATTATCATCTGTTTTGACAGCATTTAGGATTTGGTCTCTTTGATTTTGGTTGAGATAGTTATCCCACCAACCTTTTAAAGTATCGGAGAATCCTGCAACGATCATATAAGCTACTTGCTGATCTGTTGTATCAGGAAGAATCTTATAAGTAGTTGTACACATTACCATTTGACTTAAAACTTGCAAGAGGTTATGCTCATAAATTCCATCTATGTTCCACTCATAAATGGCATCTGCAGAATACTTGTTTTGAACTTTATTAAACGATTCTTCGGAAAGAATATCAGGAGGAGTGGCTCTAGAATAATAGAGCTTTTAAGGTTCTTTCCACGATATACGATTAACTTCAGGGATATCAATTTTCTCAGGAACTGATATTTGATTGTCAGGCTTTGGAGTATTAATAATTAAAGGTTTATTAACTTCAGGAGTGTTTAAGACTGGTTGTTTAATAACTTTTTCTTTTAGAAGTTTTCGTTTTTTTGCCTGAAGGGCATCTTGAAATTCTTTACTAAAAGATTTTGGCATTTCAAAGTTTTTGAACAATGGTGTTTGTAAATTCTTAGAAGGAGTAGACATGGAATGAACAATTGAAGGTTTTTTGATGGCAGATTCAATTCTATCCAATTGGACTCCTATGGAATGGAGATGTTAATTTGAAAAATTATTTTGTTCAATTATTTTCTTAAATTCATTGTTCTCATTTTCAAAAGGAGTTTTAAAAGGAGCGGTCGGAATTTCCTTTTCACGAAATATTATTTTAATTTTTTTAAAGGAGGGTGAGACGACTCAATTATTTGGTCATCATCTAATTTCCACTTAAAAACTTTTTCTACATTATAAATTTCTCTTTTTTCTAGAAAGTAATTTTCAAACCATTCAAAGAAAAACATGTGTTCTCCAATTTCATTCAGAAATTCATAAAATTGTTCTTTAATTTGTTTAGCATAATTTTTGAAATTGTCAAAAAACCATTTTCTCTTTTCACAGTTTTCTTCGGAATTAAATTCTTTATTTAAAAGTTTTCTGTCGGGAACAAATTTTACTTCTAACATGTTACATTCATCATCTTCCATTTGTGATTGGGTTGGCTCAGGGGAGTCAGGTTCTTGTTGATGATAAACAGGTTTTGAAATTCCTGAACTAGTATCTAGACCAGAAAGATCTAAAGGAGATGCACTCGGAGTTGTTTGTCCTTGTGCAGAAATGGCCTCGGGAACTTTAATACTACCCTGACTGCTTACAGGAATTGTGATGACAGGAGGTAGATTTGGACGATAGTCAACAGACTTTCGGGAAGAAGACCCGTGAAAAGAAGGTCTTGCAGAACAGAATGAATTTGTTTCGAAACTTCTTCTGGGAAATTGTATGGTAACTTTTCCCTCAGGATGTTGGATGACATTTGAAGGGGTGTCATTTTTAATCGACATTTGAGGAATGGGATTTTCAATTTCCCATTGATCGGGAAGGACAATATCATTCCAACTTATGGACTTTGGAACAATAGAATTTGAACGAGATATATCAGTCTGTAATAGCAAGGTTTGACCTTTAGGCGTGTCATTCAAAGAATGAACATCAAATGCAGAACTCATAACTTTATAGTGGACCTTATAGATGAGGGATAGTGGAATTGATCCTTCATCTATACTATATTATAAATTTTGATCTGCAAAACGAGAGATTTCAGTATATTTTTATCTTTCAAACTTATTGAAAAATTAGGATAACAATCAAAATGAACTGGACCATTACAAAGACTTGTTTCGATTGTTGCAAGAAGAGAATCTTCATATCTTAAGAGTCTTGCATCTCTTAAAACCAAAAGGATGGACGTATTTAAACCTTCTTTAATCAAAGGTTTAATACCAACTTGGACCATACCAAAATGGAGATAATTATATTTTTGAGCATGTTTCTTTAAAGATTTTTTACTTAAAAGAGGTATCAAGCAATAAGACGATGACAGAGGAATGTCTCGTTCCTCTGTGGCGATGACATAGTCGTTAGACTTAAAAAGTTTTTTGAATTTTGATTCAGAGTATATCTGATCATACTTGACTTTTAGAATCTTCCAATTCTTAAGTGACTTGTTAAAATCTTCAATAGTAATTTCTTCTCTATTTAAGGGGTCTGGGATCTGACCTAACTCAGACACAGAACTACTTGAGGAAGAATTAGTTCTTCTAAAAAGATCCATTAAGTATAAACTTACTTTTGTTTAATTTTTACCCTCTGCTACCACGCCAGCTGGACTTACGCTACCTCGGCCAAGGCTTTGTGGCTCCAAACGGGGTATACCTTAGAACAACGTGGGTTTATACAAAATGATTTTGAAAAGAATTACCAATTCTCCGTCAATTTGGCTCTGATATATATATATATATATATATATATATATATATATATATATATATATATATATATATATATATTTGAGATCAAAGCACATCCATATCAAATACCATTGCATATCGCGACTAATGTGGTCCGTCTGAACATCACGTAAAATCAGAGCCATTGGCGAAGTTTGAAAAGCTTGAATTTTTTTTTTGGTCGAAAAAAAAAGCTTGATTTAAAGAGTTGATTCGTATGATAAATCTTCTTAGAACTTAAAGTCGATGTCTGATACTGTTATCTTTATTGGATTGTCCTGAATATATATTTGATTTTTGATTTAATACTTCTAAGGGAAATGACACAAATAGTCCCCGAACTTTGTTTCAATGTGCGATGTGGTCCATGAATTTTTAATTTGTTCAATATAATTCATGAACTTTAGCACAATGTACAGTTTGATCCCTAAACTTTTGACTTGTTCAATGTAGTTCCTGAACTTTTCATATATGTTCAATTTAGTCCCTAAATCATATAAAAATATTCATTATTATCATTGATTTAAATTAATGGAAGGATTATATTGAACATTTTCGTATATCATTTTCATATAGTTCAAGGACTAAATTGAACATATACGAAAAGTTCAGGAATTACATTGAACAAGTTAA
Source organism: Rhodomyrtus tomentosa (assembly GCA_028455895.1). Classification (NCBI taxonomy): domain Eukaryota; kingdom Viridiplantae; phylum Streptophyta; class Magnoliopsida; order Myrtales; family Myrtaceae; genus Rhodomyrtus; species Rhodomyrtus tomentosa. The sequence goes on from JAPCWY010000011.1 coordinate 14,792,049, forward strand.
AAGTTTAGGGATCAAAACTGCACATTGGGCTAAAGTTCATGGACTATATTGAACAAATTAAAAACTCAGGGACCACATCGTATATCAAGTCAAAGTTCAGAGATTATTTGTGTCATTATCCCTAATCGTAACAATGTCTTAGTTTTCATTTAGGGGACTGCATGTATAGGATGGTTTGCTATAGGAGTCGTGTAGAACTGGACAAAATTGGTGCTAATTATCACCTTTCCTCTTCTTTTTTATCTTCTGATATTGAAGTTGAGTTCTACGGGGCTAGCGATTTTTTTTTTTTTTGGGGGGGGGGGGGGGGAGGAGCAGAAAAATGAAAGTTAAACTGGACAATTTTGGAAATTTCAAGCATCTGATTTACGCCATGAAGGAAATAGATCACATAAAATAAGGGATAAGGACGCCTCAAGTATCGGGCAAGTGCTCATTTGGGGAATCGAACCTCATACCAGTGTGTTTACCCGCACAATTTCAATTGCGCCTAACCAATTGAGCTATCCATGAAGGGGTAACCTTGAGATGTCTTTTTGCGTTTAAAATAATCAAGAATTTGAATTGTTGTATAATCTGCGGATGTTAGAGCCATTGGGCTTGGCTTTGGAAATGTCGATCACGAGCTTCTCTTCGCAATCCTCCGGCAAAATGCCGAAAGACTCCGAATTTGCGGTGAGCATGATCACCATTGAGCCGGTTCAACACCTAACCGATGGACCAACCCGCACAATGTTGGTCCCCCAACCTTTGGGACCACCCTGTGAGTCTGATCAGAATCGAAGTGTCAACCCCGAGTCAATCCAATTTTTTTTTTTTTTTTTGTGTTTCATTTTTTTTGTATTCCTTGAAAGACGAAGAACTCTCTTTGAAATTACACACACTGCCATATTTGAGTAACTAAACTGTGAACACCGACCCAAATCAAATTCATTATACACGAGCAAGTTCACCGCCCACCTGTGTCTATTTCTCTTCTTTCACACCTTCTCTCTTCCTGCCCAATTCACAGTTGTTTTCTTCCGACCATGGAATCGCTAGGCCATGGACGTGAGGAAGTAAAAACCACACATGTCTACCGTCCAGGCAAACTTGCTCGATTCGCCGGTTTAGGTTTTACGCGGGTCAAGTCTAGAATTGGGTCATGAAAATACATGCACCTATAGGTCCGGCCCAAGCCAAACATATTAGTAGTTTTTTTTTTTTTTGTGAATAAAAATTCAAGTATTTAGTAATTTAGATTTTTAACAAAAAATAAGGTTAAATTCAAAGAAAAATATTATTAAATCTCAATATAAGTATAAAAAATCTAATTAAAACTTTAGCTCATAGGTAGAGGGAGATCATACGAATATAAAGAACATATGGGATCTATTGTCAGGTAATGCGGGATAACAACTTCAATATCTCCTCTCACGTGCAAGTCGGATTACGATTGATTAATGGGAGGTGGACGCAAAATCGCGGACAATACCAATTCTGATATCATATTAGAAAGTCTAACCCAAAAGTTTAAGCTGATAGGTGAAGGGAAACCATATAAATAAATAGCATATAAAACCCGTTGTCGGAGTGCTGGACAGTAACTTCAACATTAGAAATGGATATTTCAAGTAGAATTGGCAATATGGGCCACAAACCAATATTTGATCCATATTTATATAAAATGGGTCATTAATTTTTAAAGGGTTCACTAAAAATGGGTTACAGTTAAAACCATTTTCGATCCATATTGGAACCATTTTCGACTCGTAAGGACAACATCCTTCCATAAGTTACTGGTGGTCTCAGGACTGGGGCCAAGGCCAGCGATCGAGGCAGGGATCGGGATCAGGAACCGGACCCGGGACCAGGGCGGGCGATCGGGGTCGGGAATGGGACCAGTTCCTGGGCCGGTTCCGAGGCTGGGGCCTGGGGACCGGCCACCGGGGTCAGAACCTATGCCGAGGCTGGGGTCGAGTCTCGAGACTGGGACCGGGACTAGGGTAGAGGCAGAGTCTCGGGACAGCAACCGGGGCTGGGGCCATGTTTCGAGACCGGTACCGGGCCGGTGCTGGGTCCCGTGACCGGGGACAAGGCCGAGAACGAGGCCGGGACAGGGACCGGGGTCAAGGGCCGAGGTCGGGGATCGACAACCGAGGTCAAGTCAGGGGACTGGTCGGGGCTGGGTCCGGGGATGGGGCGGGGATCAGTGTCAAGGGCCGGGGGAGACCGAGGTCGAGTCCGAGGGCCGGGGACCGGATTATCGAGGTTGGGTCTGGGGACCGGTCCGGGGCCGGGGCCGAGTCCTGGGCTAGGGGCAAGGGACCGGCGATCGGGGTTGGGACCGGAGCAGGGGGTCGAGGATCGGCAACCAGGGTCAGGATCGGGCCGGGTTCGATTTTGAGGATCGGGGACCGGGGTCGGGGTCGGGGTCGGGGCCGGTACCTGGGTAGGGACTAGGACCAGGGTAGGGCCGAGGCCAAGACTAGGACCGGGGCCGGGTCCTGGGACCCATGTAGAGGTAGGGGCCGGGGCCTAGGACTGGGACAGCAACCAGGGCTGGTTCCCAAGATCTGGCCGAGGAAAGGGGCCAAGGCTGGGTCCCGAGATCAGAACCAGGGTAGGGGTTGGAGCTGGGTCCCGGGATCGAAATGATAACCGGGGCCAAGTCCTGGGACCGTGACAACTATCGTGACGGCGATTGGGACTGAGGCAAGGTCCCATGGTCAGGGACGGGGCCGTGGCCAAGACCAGGGCCTAGGCCGTGCTAGGAACTGGACCCGGGATCGGGATTCGAGACTAGGGTCGGGACCCAGGGCTGGTGCTGTCCACTGGGGACGGGGCCTGGACTCGGGCCGAGGTCGAGCCCGAGGCCAGGATCGGAGCCGAGGCTGAGACCGGGGTTGGGGTTGATGCTGGGCGCCAAGGACCAGGGACGAGGCAGGGGCCAAGGCCGGGGTAGGGACCAGGAAATATTTTAGTAATATTATTTTTTTAAAATATTATTGTATTTTCATAATTTAGGTAAAAAAGGGTCGGGTCGGGTATGAGTCAGTCGAGAGTGGTGACGGGTTTGGGTCATTAAATATTGATCAATATGGATCAGATGGGTCAATATGGGTCGGACCATATTCAACTCGACCCACCCATTTGCTACATCTAATTTCAAGATACAAGCGTCATGTTAGCTGTAGCACCAATCATCACTTTTATACAAGATTAACGTGATGTTGTAATTAAAGAATACTTTAAGAAGCTTTTTGGTTATTGGTTTTCGCATGGGTTAAAATGTTCAACAAACGTCTCACTTAAGTCACATACCTAACGAGGTTCATCACTTGCAAAAGACAACTTTATTTGTTGGCTGCTACATATATTTCAATTTACATACATAAATAGACAAGAAGACTTGCATTGTTGAGGGGTGTGGTTCACCCGGTCAATCGATAGGAAAGAGCAGGATCCCGATTTCTCTCTCACACCACCATAAATCGCCACCATCACATTCCCTTCTCCCTCACTCAGCTCGGATCATACATTGATTTTTCGGAATTTTCCTAGAACATCGATAACCTCAGATTCGAGGATGCCGATGAAGGTGAAAAAAATGTCTGCATTGAAGCTGAGTAAGTCCTCGTTGATTCCTGAATCTCCTGCTCTCTTGATTAAACTTCGCTCTGTTCACCCTCTCTGCGGCATCTTTCGACCCCCACAATCCTCCTCAGAATACCCCCCCAACTTCGCACGGCTGCCGGGAGAGGGAGCACAAAGGGTTGGAAGTATATCAGGGACGCGGTGGAGAACAAGCGGAGCATGAGGATCGCGAAAGTTCAGGATTAATCGATGGCCGATGTGGAGGATGAGGGGCAAGTAGGGGCAGTGGGTCAAGACTGATTTTGAAGGCTGAGCTTCTATTAAACAGAAATCGTTGAATTTGCTCGGCTTGGTACATTAGAAGTTTCTCGCGTTGCGCTACAAGGTCGGTGGCCACCTTGTATACTACAAACACTTCCCAGTATGTTTTTCGCCTTCTCCTTTTTTCCGTCAATGGATCTTCTAGCAATTTTAGACTTTCCGGAGAAGGATCGCTCCTATCTTCCAGAATCTTTAAAAAAAAAAAAAAACACAGATGTTTATCAATGTAAATGAAACTAAAGAGCACAAAAATAAGGTGAACCGACCTTGTACCACTGAAGTTCCCTCTGCATAAGTAAAACTGCTCCAGAAACATCTGGGGTTACACATCTTGGTGACCATTCAGTCACAGCCTTCATCAGGCCATGTCCCGTCCGAGCATCGTCAGTCAAATATGGTGCGCGTTCACCAGCCTAAACAACTCAACATGCCGTCCGCTCACAGTTTCTTTCATCAGTTCTTTTGTGAAACTTTCATCCCGCAACAACTCTGGGAAATGCTTAAGGCATAAGCTGACAATTTCAGAGATTCCGCGAGATGCGGGGTCGAGGACAATGCCTGAAGCCAATAAGAATTCGAGTACTTCGGGAATTCTCATACGAGCCTTCTTCTCGGTAAGAGCAAGATTTGCACGTGACATCATCTAAGCAATTTTCCCAATGACGAAGAATCACAATGCTCAAAGAGGCTCTTTCACATCGCCCTATGTTCTTATATATATTAATAGAGTAGTTGATAAGAAAACGATGGATTTAAGGTGTATATTGAACCAAAAAAAAATCATTTGGCTTGAAAATCAAAATGACTAGAACGGATGGGTCATTGATGAACAGAAACAATGTCATGAAAAAAAAAAACGGTTCTTTTTATATTAAAAAAGGGTTGATTCAGTGAAGATCGATAAATCTGTTTTTGGTTGAGTATCTTTGCGAATTGGCCTAATAGATATGTACCGTTTATAATTTGAATTAATTAGAATTGAATCACATCTTAATATATAAATCTAGAGCGGGTCCATGTCAATGGCTATAGGATATACCAAAAGTATCGATTTACAATTTAAATTTAGGTATCGCTAACCCTTGATGATACGAGCTCCTTTTTTTAGTTTAGGTTGCAAGGCATACAGAATAGAAAATTGTATACCACGACAGTTTCGAGTACCTGATTTTTCGGCAAGATTCTTGAGTGATATCTCGAACCACTTAAGCGTTAGTGCTACCACCACGAAGAGGAGAGCATGTCAGCAAATCATGAATTGTATGATGAACAAAAACGTATATGTCGCACGTATGGAATGAAAATTGTACATGTAAATAAATCTAATCAAGCTTCTATGACCTGAAATCCAAGTCTTACAATTCTCAGCAGTTCTACTTGGTTATTTCGAGGTCGAATAACCTTACATATCTACATCAATGTACACAGATGTAGTCCTTGTCCCTTAACATTTTCGTGAATTCGATCCTCAACGATACTTTTTTTTTTGTCGTGTTAGTCCAGCCTTTAAGAAGATTAACAGAATCGCTCATGGGACCATCAAATTGCCACTAAAAGCACAATTCATCAATGTTTCAATTCTTCGAACAAAAAAAAAATCAATGTTTCAATTCGCATCATGGTTTGTCTTCATCTAGATGAGTTGGATAAGAGGAAGATTAAAGGTGAGACTCTTACCTCGAGCCACCTTCGTGTCTCTGAAGTTGTCAAACGATGTATCGGTCAAGCACAGAGGGATACCTAGAAATGAGAACAGATAAGAGCGAACACCATGTCGATAGATTTGCTCGAATTGTACGAGAAGCGCAAGAACCTACACTCGTAAATAGATTTCTCCCAAAAATTGAGTCTGCTCCACTTCGGAAGCAAGACTCCATTTTTGCCAAGTCTCCCAACAGGCTACCATCTTTGTTATCTTCTGATGTAGCTAAGCCAGGGTATCGGTGGGCTAAATACAAGCCTATGTCTTTCGGGACGCGAGCGAAAAGGTCAATCCCAGTAAACAATGAAGGAAATGAGATACAATAGCGAAGTGCGAAATCCTACCCAAATGGCCGGCCATGATAAGGCGGGACATGGTACCATAATCCGGGCGGACGTTGCACGCCTGGCGAGGTACCAGATAACCTCCTTTTGCATAGGAGCAGATGAAGTAGCCGTCGAGAGGGCATGGGGTACACACTCAGATTTAGCATCGACTCTATCCGTTAATGCCTTGACCATTCTTATACTTCCTCTTCGGGCAGCATGGTGGAAGGCACTCGTGAAAATGCTAACATGACGTCCTGGAGGGAGGCACTTGACCAGATTCTCGACCAATTGATCTCGTCCGACCATAATCGCTGCGTCGAGCAAGGTAGTGGACGTTTTTCCTACGGTCATAACTTTGGCCGTCATTGCTTCGCAATCTCCGTTGAGGATTCTCTCGATAGCTTTCCAATCACCTTTCACTGTGGCTTCAAATAACGGTCGATACTTTTCATTGGCCTCCGCCGGGGGCATGACTACAAAAATCGCACATTAAAAGTGCCCAAGGCTTTAGCACTTCTTCGTTTTTTAGGTTTTAAAGGCTTTAGCACTTCATCGTTTTTTAGGTTTTAAGTGTAAAAGATTCTAATGGCGTCGTATGTCGTCATTTTTATTGCTGTGGAATTTAAAATTTTTCGGACTAAATCCCAAATGCGTAGAAAAATAAAATATATGGAAAACAAAAATCAAAACGAAAAGTTGAGTGACAAACCTTTAGTTGGTCTGCGACCGTCTTGGGAAGCTTCGTTAATTGTTGTGCCTCCTATACTCATGTCCACATGAACCTCTTTGTTAACAAAAGAAGAAATGAATAAACACAACATTAGAAAAAAATTAATTACACTCTTTGTGCTGTGTAGACCATCTGTACATGTAGAATGAGGCTAATCAAATTGCATGGAATTTTCTGTGTTAAAGTTAGATAGCAAAATTTTAAAGAAAAAGAATTAATGCTAAGCTTAACAGAGATCACGAGTTTTGTTCGAGATATATATTTTCCTTGAAAATATACTAGGTGAGTGAAAAATACGAGTTCTTAACGGGAAGGATAATTTTAAATACATGTTTGATGTAGTACGTTTTTTTTTTTTTTTTTGGTTAAGAGTTTGATGTAGTACTTTAAAGCGGTCATTGTACAAAAAACAGTAATGGCAATTCTAGTCATTTTCGGTTGCAATGTTCAAATTTCCAAAGCACAGGAACCACCATTTCTACCAAACTGTTTTTTTTTTTTTTCCATTGACGATCTTGGAAAAGAATCGTATCAAAATGCGCAGTACACTTACTATCCATGATAGTGCTTATATTAGTTGCAAATTAACCCACAAAAAGCGAAATCTCGCCAGCTTTTCCATTACCTTGGGATCAGAAAAATCGTAAAAAAAATCATAAATCTAGTATATTTGCGTCAATTTAGTTTTAAATATTTTATTAATATCAATTTAGTCATAAATTTTTTATATTTGTGCCAATTTAATCCTAAACATTTTACATTAATGTCAATTGATTCAATCCGGCCAATTTTAACTGAAAATCATTGATGTGGACGTCGTTTGTCTTACATGACATGGCTGACACTAACGTGACATTTTTTTATTTAAAAATACTTTAATAATTTTAAAATAATAAAAAAAAAAATCACAACGGCTCCAATCGTGCCATGTAAAACAACCGATGTCCACGTTAGCGATTTCCAATCAAGATTAGTCTGATTGACTCAACCGACATAAATGTAAAATATTTTGGACTGAATTGATATAAATATAAAAAGTTTAGGATTAAATTGGCACCAATAATAGATGTAAGACTAAATTGGCACTCATGCAAAATGTTTAAAACTGAATTGACACAAATGTAATAAGTTTATGAATTATTATTTTTTTTACAATTTTCCCTGGGATCAAATCAGTACACCAAAAGAAAGAACTGAACATACCTGTCAGTGGTGGCAATGGCTTCGAAAACGAGCTACCTTGGGTATCCATGGAGGATTCTTCGCCGTTCCGTCTTGCAAGCATGAAAATCTGAAGCAGGGAAGTATATTTCACGTGGGTCGAAGTTATTCTCTGTACTCTTTGATCTTAGCTTCTTATATGTCGACTTACCGATAGATAGAGCCAAAGTTGCCGCTGTAGTTTGATGATTCAACGCCGCTGTCTCTGTCGAAAGCCAGCCCCCCCCCCCCCCCCCCCCCCCCCCCCCCCCCCAAAAAAAAAAAAAAAAAACAATAAAGATGGAAAGATGATCAACAGAAGCAGCTGAATGCTGCCAAAGTTCCTCACCACAAGGATGTGTCTTTCTTGCCTTCTCGTGAGTTCGTATGATGTCGTTGCTTACATCGCAACTAAAATTTTTGCCAGCAGCATATCCCTTCTGCTCTTCGGCATCTCCCTTAAGTCCTGAATAGCTGTTCAGATTAAAGAATCATTCTCCGGCGGACTTGAAGTGGACCTTTTCTCACTGAACCTCACTGCAGCTACGAAAATCCCAGGACAAACTACAGCTCTTTTAGGTCACTTATGAACTGAGAGTTGTTGGCACTTCATTATTCAAGTAGCATTATCGAAACCGAATCCTAGACCAAACCTAGAACGAGGCGTGCCGACCGAACGAAACGCCCCCGAACGTAGACTTCAGCGGTTGCTGTTTTGTCAAAATCATGGGAAAAGATTTCATTTGAATCATTTCAACGGGAGGCAATTTTCTATGTAACCGAGGGAAAGGAACGACTTATTGCAATCCCGGAAAACCGATTGCCGTTAGAAGACTTGGCAATAGTTGTAGTGAGTTTTGAGCATCATCCTCATGATGTAACAGGGAAAGCAAAGAAAATCAGGATTATGTCTGTGAATGGGAAGATGTCATTAGAGGAAGACATCGGTCGAGAAAGTGTAACGAACCAACAAGTGCATTGCGTTCTTGTTCCTAAACAACATGAACCGTACGCGATCCAATCTACATTTAGTGCACGGAGATGTCGAAACCATTTGCAGTTTTGTCGAAATCATGTCAAGGGTTTCTATGGGGGCGTGAGTTCATTTTTTTGTCATGTTTGCAGGCACTTCAGGTTGAAAGAGGAGAGAATACGCAGTGTTAGTCCCCCCGAGAACTGAAACTTCCATATATTCAAATTACGTTTAGTAGAGGATTCTACTATAGTTAGCACATCGCATCTTTCGTTGTATCATTCAAATATAAGCAAAAAAGAGTATATATAATAATAGTTATTCACGAGTTCAAACTAAAACTATCAATATAAAAATATAGGCTTAAACTATGAATGCCCTCTATTGTCCATAGAGCGCTGCCCCATTGAAACCCTTGCCAATAATTACTTCTGTCGATGATAAGTATGAACTACAACTCAATAATTTAGACAACAATTTAGACAACAAATCTTACATGAAATATGAAAATAGGAAGAAGTTTCACGTGTCATCAATAGAAGCAACAAGCATCCCGGTTTATTCGGCACCGAGAGCAAAATATCATCTCAATCCATCCTAATTCGTCGTAGAATTCTATTATGATATTATATTTTATTTTCGGTCGATGTGATGCGGAAACGTGATCACTCTCTCCGTAAAAAGTCAATAAATGAGTAAATAAATAAATAAAAAAAGTTGGTAAGATGGAACTTTCGGGGAAGTCTGTCAATACTAAACAATCTGAGAATGATCTAACCTTTGGCCACGTCAGCTTTCTGAGTTGTTCTTCAGGACCACAAGTTCGTCACGTTTCTGTTATTTCTTAATTGTCGCAAAATGAAAATCGCTAATAAATTATAAATCATTATGACTTATCAGTTGTTGCTTACGACCGGCGCCTCCCACTTGTGATAGTCAGTGCAATAGTAACTTGGTACGTTTATATATAAATTTATTGCTCCTGACTAATTCTTAGCGGTGTAAATAACAAGTTACCGCTGAAGTTAATAATTTATTAGGAATTTATAGTGATAAGATAGTAATTTTGATCATAAGACCCTATTATCAATAGATGGTCAGGTGTTTTACATTCCGTTTGTTTCTCAAAAAATGAGAACATTTTGTTTTTCAAGAAGTCATTTTTCAGGAAAATAACAATATTCTTTGGTGTTTAGTTAAGACTTGAAAGTGAACTGGATAAAATATTTTTCTTATTTTGGTATAGAAAATCTAATTTGATTTTTCACGTCGCCATTTGGCCAAAAACTGCAGTTGTGGATGTCGATCGTCCTATGTAACATGGACAATGCTAACTCGAATGAATTTTGTAAGTTCAAAAGAAAATTAAAATTAATAATATTTTCATTTTATTTTATTTTATTTTTATCTTTACTTTCTTTTACTTTTTCCTTCTTCCTCCACCACAACCAATCGGGGACGGCTACAAGCGAGCTCAATCTCGCCAGATACTGACGAACTCGAGCTCGCGGGGATCTGTCTTGCCGTCTATGTCTTCTTTTTGCAAGAAAAGAAAACCGATCATGCATGTGTTAAAGATCAATTCTAACTTTTACTTTGTATTGCACTTAAGTTTTATTGCTGATGCAGTTTGATTTTTAATCCTAAACACCCGAAATTTTTACGAAATAAATGTTGACGCATAAATTTATTTTTATAAACTTTTTGAAATTTGAACAGATCTCTAAATTTTGATAGAGAATTTAAGCAAAATACTTCTTTTCGTAAACTTTGTTAAATTTAATCTCACATCTCTTGAATACTAGGTTATTTATTTTTCGTCGATTTATTATTTTAAGCATTACAAATGATAAAATTTTTTAAAAATGTTTGCCAAAGATTATCCATTTTTCGTGAAACAGATAGAGACTAAAGTTTGAATGATATTCGTTGCACTCTTCCTGGACAGAAAGTTAGGTTGCATTTCGAGGGTCAAAAAATTCCGGATGCCAGCAGCATATGCCTTCCTTTCTCTATGATGAGCTCGAGCTGATTCCTAGTTCCCTCTTCAGCATATCCTTTTAGCCCTCAATAACTACTTCGAAAATAAGAGAATGATTCTCAGGGAGACTTCAAGTAGTCTGCTGCCTCACTGTAGATCACTGGACCTAAGAAAAACGAGAGAAGTGTCAAAAAAGTCTTAAATCGATTACATTAGTGCCAATTTAGTTTTAAATTATTTTTTGATGTCAATTCAGTCCTAAACCTTTTTTTTGTGCCAATTAAGTCCTGAAACTTTTATTGGTGCTAATTCAGTCCTAAACTTTTTACATTTGTGTCAATTCAGTCATAAATCTTTTGTATTTATGCTAATTGAGTTAATCCGACTAATTTTGATCGAAAATGGCTAACTTGGACATCGGTCATCCTACGTGGAACAACAAATGCTGACTTGGATTTTTTTATAATATTATTTTATAAATTTAAATAATTTTTAAGTATTTTTATTTATTTTTTTAAAAAAATATTGTTAAAAATTATTCAAAATATTAAAAAAATATCCATGTTAACTCAAGCTGTGCCACGTAGGACAATTGATGTTCACGCTAATAATTTTCAATCAAAATTGATCGAATTGACTCAATTGACATAAATACACAATATTTAGGATTGAATTGACACCAATACAAGGTTTAAGAATAAATTAGCACCAATGTAAAAGATTTGGGACTGAATTAACACCAAAAGATGATTTATGACTGAATTGACACTAATGCAATAAGTTTAGGACTTTTTTGACACTTTTTCCTAAGAAAAACTACAGTTTCTTATAGATAACTTGAACTGATAGTTTGGCCGTCCATTATCCAGCACTATGAATGCATCGAGATTTAAAAATAAACAAACAAACAAACAAATGAGGTACGCAGTCCGAATGAAACACGCTCGAATGCAATCCGCGAGACTACGGCTTCAGCATGCTGCTTTTGTCAAAATCATGAGAAAAAAATTTCATTTCAATGGAGGGACATTTCTATGTTACCCTAGCAAAAGGAAAACTCGTAGAAATCCCGGAGAACTTATAGATGTTTAGAAGACTTAGTACTAGTCGTGGTAAGTTTTGAGCATCATGCTTGAGATGTAACACGACAAGCAAAGAAAGCCAGGAGGGCGTCCGTGAATGGAAGATGACATGAGAAGAAGACAATGGGAAGTTCAAGCGTGACAAAAAAAAGTACATTGTGTCTGCATCCCTAAACAACATAAACTATGGGCAATGCAATTTAATTGTTTACACACACAAATGTTATACTAGAATTTGTAGTTTAGTCGAGAACATGTGAAAGGTTTCTGTTAAATTTACGTCTCGAGTTTAAATCGTTTGCGGATATACATCGATTTGTTAAATCTATTTATGCAAAGAAAGTCAAGAAGGGCATCTTCTATTGCGATTACAAAAGAGAAAGGTTTTTGCTGCTAGAGGACAAAATAAGGGACTCACTTATTTCAGGATTAATATAGCGAAAAACCCCAAATTAATACACATATGACAAATTTACTCTAAATTATTTTTTTTACCATCAAAAACCCCAAACCGGTATACTTGTGACAAATTTACCATTAACGGTTTTTTTGACAATCAAAAATCCTAAATTGGCCTTACCAAAAAAAAAAATCCTAAATTGGTACAATTGTGATACTTACCCCAAAATAATTTTTTTTACTATAAAAAATCTCAAATTGTTACACATATGACAAATTTATCTTCTGTTAGTTTCTGTTAAATTGAGTTAATACCACGAAAAATTTTAAATTAACGCATCGATAGTAAATATAGGGTAACGTGTACACCTAACAACTGTCACGTGTCATCCAATTCAGTAATTCGATGATAAAATTTAAGGAAAACTAACGATGGGTAAATTTATCACAGCTATACCAGTTTGTGATTTTTCATGATTAAAAAATAATTTAGAATAAAATTATCATAGGTATATCAATTTGGGATTTTTAGGGTATTAAATCGTATGCTTATATTTGTTTATAAGAATGAAAGAGAAATCTTGATCCGAGCGAAAAGAAGAAAAAAAAGTGCACGTGACTTCTCTCCTTGAGCAATGTTCGGTCAAGGGTTTGATCAAGAGGGGGACCCACACGCATATATATCCTTTATTTCTTATTGCCGTATAGTTAAATCCGAGCATCATTGCTGCGCCGCGAAGACCCAAAGAAAAGAGAACGTACAGCGATCTGGTTTCGGCTTGGGTGCGAACATATGTGTTCCGTGAGTTTAGTGTTTTATATATCCAATTGAATTGTTTATTTGTGAATATTTTGAGTTTGGGTATAATTTAGGTATGAAAAATATGAGTGTATTGAATGATTATAAATCCGATTATCCGATTACAGTTGATTGTTATTACTAAATCTCTCCATAGATGTAAATACCGACATTTAGACCGAATCTAGTTATTTCTCTGTGCTTTCGCATTAACTTATTTACAAGATTTTGGTTAGTTTCTGCGTTAATATTACAACAGTTTCAATGGAATCATGAGTTCATTTATATCATCTAACGAGGAAATTTGCAGGCACTTCATATTGAAAGAGAAGAATGTGACGTCTCAGTTCCCCACACGATCGATACTTCCATATATTCAATAGAATTATTATTAAAAAAATTATAACCATATTGCTGTCATGCCAAACATTTGTTAACAATATGTTAATTTTTTTTATTTTTTTTCTTCTTCCTCCTCCAATGGGCTGCCAAGGTGGCGGCAGCTACAGGTGAGGTTAGACCTCGTTCAGGGACGGCCTCGATGGCTGCACGAGCCTCAACCTCGCCCGGCAACGGGCGAGGCTAGCGACCTCGATGGTTTCACGTACAATGAATAGGACCATTTGCCGCTCAGACAGCACAGCAGCAAAGCATCCACGTTTCTGCAGCCAAATGATGATAAAAACCGAACACAACTCTGCTATGGTTTCTGTCATTTTCGGTTGGTGTGATGCGGAAAGATGATCCCGCAATCTATAATAATTCAATAATGGAATAAATAATTGGAAGATTGGGTAGAACGGAGCTTTGCGGCGATTTTTTGGTTAAGCCACATCGTCGGAAAGCTCCATTCCCTTTCACTTCCCTTGGCATATTCGGCCTCACCTCACCTAGCCAAATTTAACAAGGCAAAGTTCAGTCTCACTTGAGGCCGGTGAGGCAAGGCTTGGCCTTGCCGACCTCGAGTTTGGCCTCGCCTGGCTAGATCTAGCTTGCTTTCCAATGGCGAGCTCGAGGCTCAGCTGCTAGAATCTGGTGAGCTCGTGCTCTGCCAGTCGATAGCGAGGCTCGGCGGCGATCTCTAGCCAAAGAAGAAAGGGGGTAAAAAAGAAAAATAAAAGAGAAAATAGATATTAAAAAAAATATTAAAATACGTGTATATGGTGAAAATTGATTTTTCTTGCCAAACTGTGGAAAGTATTTTCTAATTCCTTTTGAGATTTCAGACCAAACATGGGAAAATATCCTTATTTTCTTGAAAAACTACTTCATAGAATTTTTTTTTCAAAATAGCCACATTTTTCACTAATAGCTTCTCGGTCCTCTGCCAAGTCAAAGTTTATTTTTTAACTCCCTTCCACCTTCGGTTTTCATTTCCATGTGACGATTGATTGGGCAACGTGTGTGAGAGAGAAGGAAGGGTTGCCATTTTAGTCCCATTTGGCACACCGTCTCCTCCATTTTTCACTTTCAACTTGAATTTACTTTAAAAAAAAAGGTCGGGTTTGATGCAATATTTTATTAGGTGATCTTAAAAATCTCTCATCTGAAAAGTTAGCTCAAAAGATGAGGGTTATCCTTACACTTATAAAGTGACTATCAGCCCCTTTCATAAGGAATGTAGGATGACTCCAATAATCTTCCCCTCACACATCGTGCCCAGAGTCAGAGACAGCAACAGCCTCTACCTATTTCGTGTGACTGTTGAGTTCAGATTTTTTGGTAATCTGAGTTTTGATATCAGTGTTGGGTGATTTTGGGTCTATTTCATTCCAAAAGTTAGGTCAAAGAATAAAGCTTTATCTCATACTTATAAATCTATCACTAGTTCATTCCACAATCGATATGGGATAAACCAACATAATTTATTTCAAAAATCTTGTATTATGAATCTTCCGAATATGTCATTAGAGACACTCAAGAGAACTACTTTTTAACTGATTTGGCACTCAAATGATGAAAAAAACTATTACAACTTCTAAGTGGGCATCATACGAAAGTTATGGCATTTATTTTATCATTATCTTTATAACAGTAATTAATCCCGTTTTACAAATCTACTATGCCTAGCTAAACCCCATTGGTGTAAATAATGAGTTACCAATGAGATTAAAAATTTACTAGTAATTCATAGTGATCAAATAGTGACACTACAGTTAACAGATTATCAAGTACTTTGGTGTAATTTACTGCACCTCTGGATTATACGACGTGGGGCCCGCGACTGTTTACCTTTTTCGACAAATATTACCAGGCAATGCCTACATGAGGCTTGTCTCAATTTATTAAATTTGGGCCCTCAAAAGAGGCCCATAAGCCCGAAAGAATTTGCACCTGAAACGAAAGCGCTACCTGTCATGCCACGGCACGAGTTGACTCGCGATTTCTACGAGTCGACTCGCCATATCTCGGTAATGGAACGCCTTTTGGGTGGCATTGTCGACGTATACTACTGCTGCACTCAATCGACGGGCGGGTCTGATCTAAGATTAGGCCGAGAGAATCTTGCCTGATCTGACTCACGCATTGAGATTTTTTAATATTCTATGTAACATTAATCGAGTATCGAAATGACACCCTCAATAAAGGAATTGCTTGCTCAAACTCGTCAGTTTGAACCTACGTGGTTTCGAAGTATGCATCAGGTCTTCCACCATTAGCACTAGTGTTCAACCGGGGTCTTCTATCATTACGACTTTGTGTTGACATTGCGAAAGTAGTCTTAATTATTTTTCATTTGAGATCAATTTTATATAGACATATAAACACACACTCCACCATGGGTACTAGTGTTCAACCATGGCCTTCTATCATTACGATTGTGAAAAAAGGTCTTATTTTTCACTTGAGATAAATTATACATATATGTAATTGCTACCACGACATAGGCCTTGAGATGCGGATAAAGATTCAATGTCGTCCATGCGAAGATCAAGTTGAATATCTCTTCACGGAACCCCTAAAATGAAAGACATTGGCAAAGTTTGAAAAGCTTGATTTAAAGAGATTGATGGAGATAATAAATTCTCTTCGTACTCGAAATTGATATCCGGAATTATTATCTTCATCATTTCGTCACGTTTATATTGTGATTTTTCATTTGATAGTAGTAATCTTTCTAGTTATATCATTTAGGAGACCATATATAGCGTGGTTCGCTATATAAAATCACTTGATTCGTGCTGATCGTCATCACTCCTCTTCTTTTGTTTCTAAAGTTGGAGTTCTTTACGCATGTGTTGTCCTCTTGAATTTTTATTAATAACTTTTACTATACTAAAGTCCAATACAATTAAGAGAAAAAGAAGACTGGTAAATCTCAAATACATACTTGAAAAGCAAAATCATGTTCTTGCAAAAGATTAAATAACGACGTAGCGTTGACACCTAAATTTTGGTTTTATTTAAATTAATTATTTATTTTGCATAAAAAAAATTAGGAATTAACCTCTAGTTCCTACCAAAAAATAATTACATTATTTATCAATTAGGATAGTTTATTTTATGCATTCATGTATTACATGTATTGGACTAACGGCGGAAGCGGACCCAAAATTGATATGTGATCGGGATTGACATAGCATGAAAAATTTGGCTAGCTAGGGGTAATTCCAAAAAAAAAATATATATCATCAAGGTCTCGTGGTCTAATTTGAACTTAAATCAGCTCATTTAATGTTTAATTTGGGAAAAAGCCTTTGAATTAAAAACGTCCATTACTTAAGAAAAAATGCTTTATAGACAGAATATTTTGTCTCCAGATCAATTGGCGATTATCTAAAGTTGAGGGACAATTTGTAAATTATGAAAATAACGCTAAACCTAAGCTCACTATTATAAATAGATGCCTTGGGGTTCACATGAAGGAGAGGCCAACGAATTCTTAGGCGAGCAGAGAAGAAAGAGGGAGAAATCAATCCTGGGAGTTCTTCCTCTCGGGGTCTTGTCTCTCCTCCGCCAAGTCATGAGAATAATCTTGGACGGAGATCCATAGACGAGCCCATTGCTTCGCCACAAAATAGCCATTGCTTCGGTCGATTGAAAGAATCCATGGCGACGTTCTCTGTCCTTACTTCGCAAAGTCCTCCAAAGTGAAGCCCACACCAAGCTAAGCGTTGCGGTCTTCAAATCGGAAAGCCCTCAGGCGCTCGTCGTAGTCCCGCCCCAACGTGTTCGGCGATTCGCTTGCGCCAATTGTTGGCGTTTCGGTGCCCAGGGAAGCTGCCCCTTATTCGCCCGTCTCCTTCTTTGTCCCGACGTACGCCTGTTTCTCGATTCTACCCGGCAGGAAAGAGTGCACGAAATTGTGGGATGCTGGGCTCAATGCATGGACACGCAAAGCAGGAGGGACAATTGGTGAAGAATCTGGAGACTGATTGCTAAAACGGCTGAGTTTTGCTTTCTTCTTATGTGGACCTGCACGTGAAAACCTGCTTTGGGCTACGTCCACTAAAAAAAATCACGCTATAGCCACAAAATTGGCGACGAAACTTTTGGCAAAATTCGTCCCCAATTCATTTTGTGACGAAAAAAATCCGTTGCAAGTTGGCGACAAACGTTGTCGTAGTTGATTAGCCACTGTCACAAAATTTGTCGCTAATCAACTCATGTTGTTTGTCGCCAAATTTGTCACTAATCAACTAATGTTGATTAGCGACAATCCGTCACCAAATTTCCGACTGTCACAAAATTTGTCACTAATCAATTCGCCAAATTTGTCGCTAATCAACTAACATGTTTGTCGCCAACAAAATTTGTCGTAGTTGTAAGTTAATTAATAATCGTTGCTAAATTAGCCATGAATTTGGTGACGTCCACTGCCCGCAGCAAAGCGACGGACCGTTTAGCAACGAATTTGGCGACAGAAAATGTCTGTGGCTGAATAGCAACGGAACTAGTTCGTCACTAATCAGCGACAAATTTTGCGACGAATTATATTCCATAGCTAATTAGCGACGGACCTCATCTTGACAAATTGGTGACGAATCTTGCGACACATTTTGTTATTCGTCGCCAATCCGTTGTCACAAAATCTGGCGACGATCATGTTGAGTCCTCGCTAATTAGCGACGAATTAGGTGACGCCCTAGTATCCGTAGCAGATTAGCGACGAACATTTTAGGGACGAATTTTGCCGGGAGATTCCGTGGGAAATTAGCGACGGGAATTGTTCGTCGCTAAATAGCGACAAACTTTCCGACGAAAATGTTTCCATTGCTTATCAGCGACGAACTCTTCTTTGCAAATTGGCGACAAACATTGCGACGCAATTTGGTATTCATCGCCAATTTATTGTTGCAAAATCTAGCGACGGATATGTCGTGGCGTCGCTAATTTGATACAAATGTTTTTTGTCGCTAATTTCCGACGAAACCTGTCGCATCCAGTTTTATCGCGGATGCCATTACAACCGACGAATTTTGCGACGAAAAAAAAAATCGTCACTAAATTCTGCTGCACACATTTTGAAACGAAATGTGTAATTCGCCATTGGGTCCATCGCTGATTATCAACCGTACATGGTTATTTTTTTTCTTTGGCGACGAATTTCGCGACGAAATTTTATTAGCTTTCTAAGCTGTAGCGATGAATTTTGCGACGACCGAGCACAGGACAATTTTCAAATTTGTGATTATTATAAAATAATTTATTTTTCGATTATAAATCTAATTAACAGAAAAATTAATTTTTAAAATTTATAATTGCCAATGATTAAGCAAGTAATAAGATCTAAATATTATCATAATATGAAAACGAAATAGCATGCGAAATCCAACAACCTGGCGTCGAAAAAATCACTTAAGCTTGAAGAAAATGACAAAGTTCGTCAGGTTGAGATTATAAGAAAAATTTGGGATGAAACTGACCGTGAACAAAAGGCCAGCCAAACTTCCCAAATTATACATGGCTCATGGCTCTTTTAGCAATCTCTGCAATGTTTCTTTGTGACTTCTTTCTTACAAGCTCTCCCCAAAGGACTCTTCAGCATTAGCAAGTAAAAGCATGACCTTTGGAAAAGAAAGGGCAATCCTGTACAATCCAATCATCCTCCATGCATATGAGCACCTAGCTCACCAATCTGATCAGCTCCTACCGTATCTTCTGATAAGCGAACTGCATCCAGTTTATGCTTCAACACTGCTATGGCATTGAGTACCAACTGTGTAGTTTTAATTGCTCCAATGGATTCGACAGTGAAAATAAAACTGTCCTCTTTTGCATATATCTCGACAAGTCCTGGCTTCCCCATGGCTTCAGCCTTTTTTATTACTTCGTCATCATTAAGTGTAAGCCTCAGGATCAACCACTACCACCTAAGAGAGAATAGAAAATGATAAATAGAGGGCCTAATCTCAGCCATCCATGCATATTTGCTCGAAGGAACAATTAAAGCACAACGTCAAGTAGAAAGTCCATAATCATTGTTAGTTTAACAATAACATTATTGCAACATGAATTGAAACTCCAACTTATATTAAATAAACAAATTAGACAAGCTGCAACATGCCAAGAATAACACAGTACAAGTGTACAACCTACCAACCATGCCTTAATTCAGGCCAGAGTAAAATTTATTCCTTTATATAGAGAATCTGCTATTCGTACCGGTACAAGAGGGAATCAACATGTCTGTCACAGCAAACACAACAAGTTCCTTTCCTCACATGAGCCCATCTAGATCCGTCTTCTGATGTCTCAGGACCCAAACCTGCAATATTCCATGTTGTGTTGACTAGTAAGATGTAAGAACCAAACCACAGGCTTAAACCATCAGGAAAGTAGATAACTCAATGACTATCAAATCAAAAGCAATGTTTCATTAGTTCAAGAAAAATCAGGCTATAGCTACTTCAAAAGAATTAAAGAATGGTAATAGCAATTTAAAAACAGACCATTATCACCAGCAAATTGACTTAAAGCTGCCGAGACTTCCTGTCTCACAGATCGCTGCGACTCAAGCTGCATATCCATGCAGGCTTCCAACATCCTTTGCATGTGGCTCATGCCTTGCTGCAAGCGAGCCATGTCTTTTCTAAGATCATTGATCATCTCCCATTCCCGCACCGGCCAATCATTCGAACTCAGTTGAGATTTCAGTATGACATGGCTAATGGAAACGATAGTACTTACAACAAAGCACCCATACAGCAGCATGTTTTTCAATCAGCTAAAGATTTTATCCCCAGTTCCCACATTTGAGCATTGCGTGATAGCAACCCTCAAAAAATAAAGCTGAAAAAGTTACAAAGTAAACTCATCCCTATTCACTACCGAACAAGTGAACCACGACTAGCATGACAGGTTTCCTTTGATGTGGTTGAATCATGACTACCCAGTGAGACATGATTCAAAAAATCCAGAATGCCGATTGCCTCAAATACAACATAACAGGAACAAAATGTGTTGCCCAGCAATCTGCAATCAATCAAATGAGTCAGCATCTGCCATTCCCATGATCTGAAAAAAGCTATTTGGCACGTTAGTCCAGAATGTAGTATATTTGCCGAAACAGATGTCATTGTCAAACATACAAACTAAGGATATGAAGTTCATCTAAGCTGTAATTGAACAAAAAAGCATGTCCTTTGTCATTTTTTTGTAAATAAAGAAAGGAAAATGTAAAAGATGCATGTCCAAAGCAGCTTTAAGTTCACTTTAAGAACCTATATACAACATCCATTTGCTCCTCCTTTGACAGTGCATGTAAATCTTTGTTTACAGACTAAAAGTACGGAGAAGATCCTCATCATCCATGTCGTCATCATTGCGCCGCGCCGGAGGTATCGGAGGAACCTGAGCTGGATTTATGTTGAGGGTTTCCAAGACCACTGCCATTTGAGCCTGCAGAGAATTAACTTGCTCATCCTTCTGTGACAATCGCTCGTCTTGCCGTCTAATATGTTCCTCCTTCTCTGCAAGCTCAAGTCTCAGTTGGGTTACTTGTTGAGCCGTTTCCTCATCAACCTGTCTCCTCCTTGAAGGAGGATTAGAGGATGAACTTCCCCTATCCTTTGTGACCAATTCTCTTGACAAGTTCCCCCACCCATAAATTTTTCCTCGCTTCACCCCCCTGACGCCTCCACCCACATTATCGTATTGTCAGCGGCTGGCTCAGGCGCAGCCCCACCATCACTGCCACCAGCCGCACTCTGTAAAAGCTCGTCATATTTTTCCTAGAACAAAATAGACATGAAAACAATATAACTTCATATATGTGACTGCCATAAATATCGAAAGCATTCATCATGGATTTCATTCTAGTTGCCATAAAGTCGAAAGTATAACCTTAGGTACCATAACAGATTTTGCTCGCTCAGCAACCCACGCCTTATCTTTCTTTTGAAAAACACGTTCAAATGTTGTTGCATATGTGGGTGTGGTCCCCAAATCACGCTCCTACAAAATTGAAACACAAATGAGTAATTGAATTAAATTAACTTACAACATGTTTAACAAACTTACCAATCTTTTTCTATGCTCCCCAATATTAATAGAACCCCCGGCACATGCTGCAGAAGCAGAGGACACTTCACTAGAACTGGAAGCTCGATTCTTCACAGTTTGTTCACTCTTCTGCTTCATTTTTTCTCCTTCCGACATTCTCTGCATTTCAGTCCAATCTTCACCAGAAATATAGTGGGGCTTCATATTTTTTATTTTTTTTTGGCTTTATTCATCACATTTCGCAAGTGATCACCAGCTTTTTTCCAAAATATTCTTTCAATTTCATTATTATGGGATTCATCCCAGATGAATTGACGCTGTAATAGATAGAAAAACAACTGACTTTATTTACACCGAACTTAGTTTCTGAGCAAAATTAAAAGAGGAAACTTATCTTGAACTCATTCCACCACAAATCTGAACTTCTTGTGACGCGCTACTGTAAGTAGTCCACGGGCCACTCCAATAGTTATTCACTATTTTATTAAGTTGCCCCACAACCTCCGTAGCATCTTCAAATCTGCAAACAAGGATAATTCAGTTCACATCCATATCTACCACCCAAACCATATCTACATATTACATTTACTGAAAAAAAAAAAAAATATGAAGTACTTACGAGTCTCCCTGTGGGTGTATCACAGGCCGGTTATCTTCTGCATCTCCGACGCTATTATTCAATTGTGGAATTGAGGGGTGAGCAGGTAGTGGTGAAGGGTGAGATGAAAGGGAAGGCGAAGATTGCTCGGACTGGGACGGGGACGGGGAAGGCGAATGGGAAGGGGCCGCCGGTCTTCCTTGTGAAAGTGCACCGCTTATGCGAGGTCCACGTCTATGAGGCCGACAAATAGGAATGTTATCCATACCAAAACCCGCAATTACAAAATAGCTTATGTATAAATTAATCCCTTTAGCATGGGTATATACATCACATTATAAAGCAATGAAGTCAACCTTTGGAAGCAAAGCTTTAAGACACAGTCCAAAAGGGGAGACTCCTCGTACAAACAGATATCTCTAGGGAAAATACAATAATTCCTAGGCCTATCGATTGGAATCAAGTCATTGTGCTCGAAGAATGGGAGCTAGAAACTGCTGTCCCCATCAAAAAGTCCAGAATACAGTTGTTGCAAATATCACCCAAGAGATCATTTGACCAAAGTTGGTCCTCATCATGTTTTAGAAACTTCTACTCCTTCAATGGAGATCAAGTAGAACTTCGGCCAAGTGTTCCTCCCATAATCATTGTCCATCCTAATGCTAATGCTCCTAAAACAGAAGTTGCTTACCATTTTGGTTCAGAGAGCACGTGTGGCCAGGTAGTGGAGCTGTGGGTCTCGGCGTCCGATCTATGGGTCTCGGCCTCAGATCTGTGGGTCTCGGTCGCTACAGGTGGCTGGGTAGCGGAGCTGAGGTGGAGGATGGTCGTGTCGGCTCGCGCAAGGCTGGGCGGCGGCGTTCGATCTGTGGGTCTCGGTCGCAACAGGTGGCTGGGTAGCCGAGCTGAGGCGGAGGATGGTCGTATCGGCTCGCGCGAGGCCGGCCGGCGGTGAGAGTGACAGAAAGCTTCAATGAACGGAGAACCCTAAACCCCCGAATCAGTCGACTCTGCTGCTCCAGGAGAAAGCTCCAATGAACGGGCCGGAGCGGGGGCCTCAAATGACTTTGAGGCGAGGAAAGTGAGAACTGAAGTTGGAAGGACGAGCTCGCGCAGGGTGGAGGAGACAACGGGTCGCGGTCGGGTGGCCGGAAGTCAGATATGGAAAGGGTGTGGGCGTTCTCTTCGCGCGGGTGGAGAATAAGAATATATAGGAGAGAGATGAAGCGTGTTCTCCTGCCAACGATAAAGAGATATAGAGTGAAAATTTGCCACGGAAATGAAAAATGTCGCTACGTCAGTCGCTAATTAGCGACGAAAGAAATCGTTCGTCGCAAATTTATCGCCAAATTCAAATACACCCGTTAGCACCGAACTTTTTGCGAAAGAGAAAAATATAAAAACATAGCTGGCAATATAATAATCAACAACAACAATAATAAGAGCAATGACAATGATAATAACAATAGTAATAATAATAGTAATAATAAGAACAATAATAACATACGTGGCAATAATAATAATAATTACCGTCATGAGTAAAGAGTCTTGAAAAATCCTAATCATCATCTTCGTCTTCGTCTTCGTCTTCGCCTTCGTCTTCGTCTTCTATCTCAAATTCAAATTCTTCAACACCTTTTACATTTGATTCGCGAATTTCAGTCGGATCCACATCTATCACCACTCCACATGGATCTCGTAAAGTCGGAATGTCATATTCTTCCGTTTCAACCGTATTACAGACTTCCTCTTGTTAATATACTATATCTTTCCAACGTTCCTCGATTTTTTTTTTGTGCTTTGGTTTTACAGACAACCCACCAATCAACTTTGTTGTGTTTTATACTAGGATACGATGCATAATATACTTGAATTGCTTGTTGTGCCAAGATAAATGGTTCGTATTTTGTATACTTTTTCTTGTGATTTACTTCAACCAGATTAAATTTCGTATGCACCTTTGTTACTCTGATGGGATCGAACTACATGCACTTAAATAACACAACCAACATTAATGGTCTAGGGCACTCTATCTCTATGATTTCATCCAACAAGCCATAAAAATCAACTTTTGCACAGCCACTATTGGATGATCGAACACACACACCACTATTCATTGTTGTTTTTCTCATTCCATACTCTCGAGTGTGAAAATTGTATCCGTTTATGAAATATGTTGGCCAAGTTTGTACCCTTCTTTGTGGACCCCATAACTGCTGATATAGCAACCCTTGCTTTTCAACTTGATTACGATTGCTTGAACCTGAAGTCACACACACAAAGTATTCTTAATATTTTTGTAATTAATTTATAAATCATTAATAACTTATTTTTTGTCTTTAGGGAAATTACATATATTTTTAACCATGTTGCAAATTGTTCATCGCACAAACGATCAAACTCATTTGGTGGTAGTCCATGCATTGAAGTTTTAAATATCCAATTAACAAATACCATTTATATATTAGCAAATGTTTGACATACAATAAATATATTTGCAAAAGTACACTTACTCGAAGTATGGCTCAACTTTTGGACAGTTCGGCAAAATATATGTATAGGCTGCTCGCCATTCTTCGTCTGTTAAGTAACGAAACTTACGTATGCCGCTTGATCGACCAAAATAGTTGAAAATAGAGAATGGTTTGCAATTGGGATCAATAGGCCCTTCATCATTTCTTCCTACTCTCCATCTCTTGCACTGCATGTGCGGCTCAAAATAGTATGATGCAAATGTTGTCACTTCTTCCACAATATATGCATTACAAATTGAAGCTTCAACACACGCCTTGTTCTTCGCTTTTTTCTTCAAATGATATAAGAACCTAGTTGCAATAGGAAAAAGTTCCTCAGAACATGATAATTAATAACATAATTTCAAAAAAATTTTCAAAAAAAATATTTTACCTCTCAAATAGATACATTCAGCGAAATTGGACAGAACCTACAACTTTGACCTCATAAGGCAAGTGGACCAAGAGATGCTCCATTGAATCAAAGAACGATGGAGGGAATATACTTTCTAAGTTGCAAAGAATGATTGGAATATATCCCTCCAACTTCTCCATGTGTGATGCTTTTAACACCGTTGAGAAAATATCATGAAAAAAAATACTTAATTCTGTGATGGCACCCCATACAAAGTTCGATAAAAGTTCCTTGAAAGCTATTGGAATTAGTCTTTCCATAAAGACATGGGAATCATGGCTCTTCAAACCCGTCAACTTGCATTCATTCAAATCAACACATCTCCCGAGATTTGAAGCGTATCCATCAGGAAATCGCACAGATCTCAACCATTGGCAAATAATCCATCTTTGCTCCTTGTCCAAGGTGTAAAACTACTTTTGGTTTTGGTCCCCTGTTGCTTTCATCCACAGCTAGTGTTGGCCAATCACAAATAACTGTCATATATTTTTTTGCATTCAAATTGTCTTTCGTTTTTCTAGTGACATTCATTACAGTATTGATGACATTATCGAAAACATTCTTTTCTTTATGCATGACGTCAAGATTATGGCAAATAAGATGGGTTTTCCAATATGGTAGATCCCAAAGTACACTGCGCTTAGTCCACTTATGTGCGCTTCCGTACGCAATAGTCGTGCCATGGGGGTTTTCAACAACAATCGGAAAGTCATGCACTCGCTCCCAAATTTGATCACCAGTCAACCTCAATGGTGGGGGTGTTCTTTCAATCCTATTCTTGGTGAACTCTTTCTTATTCCTTCGAAATGAAAGATTTATCAGCAAAAATTGTCTGTGACAGTCAAAATAGCTGGCCTTCTTGCCATGTTTTAATCTAAACGACTTTGATCTCTCCATACTTATCAGACATCCGAAGATCCCAACTGTACTCCATCCAGATAACATCCCATAAGCTGGAAAATCATTTATCGTCCAAAGAAGTGCAGCTTTCATTATAAATGATTGATCAGTAGAAACATCATACGTAAGAATACCTTTATCCTACAGCTGTCGTAACTCCGCAATCAAATGTTGCATATACAAATCTATCAACTTTTTTGGATTTTTCAGGCCAGCCACGATCAATGTCAAAAACATATAAGGTGTCTTCATGCACATACCGGGTGGCAGATTGTTCGGAGTTAAGATAACTGGCCAACAGGAATAACTTTTCCTTGATTTCCAAATGGAGCAAATCCATCATCATAGAGACCTAACCTAATGTTTCGAGGCTCCATCACAAACTCAGGGTATGTTCTATCAAAATGTTTCCATCCCTCTACATCTGAAGGATGGCACATCAAACCCTCCTCGATTTCATGATTTGCATGCCAAGTCATGTGTTCAGCAGTAGCTTTGGATGCATAAAGCCTTTTCAATAGAGGGATTAAGAGCAGAAAAAATAATTGCTTGCATGGTGTACGCTTCTGATTTTGACCCTGTCTCTTGTTAACCTTGTACCTCGGTTGACCACAGAATTTGCAAGATTCGGCATTTTCATCATCCTCCCAATAAAACATACAACCCCTACTACATACATCAATCCTTATAATTGGAAGACCTAAGTTATCCACTAGCTTCTTAATGTCGTAAAAATCACCTGGCATGATATTATCACGAGACAATGCTTCTCGCATTACGTCAACAAAAGAATTGAAGCAATTCTCAGGCACGTTATGCTCTCTACCTTGATGCCTAACAGTCTCGCGATGACTGATAACTTAGTATGGTTGTCAAAACCTGCCCATAAAGGTTCATCCGATGCTTTCAACACTTCAAAAAACTGATTAGATGTAAAAGTTTTATTTTGCACACTCTCATCAATGCATGTTACTCTTGCCTCTTCAGATTGTGATGCATAGCTAGTGCCAACTTGTTCAAATATAGGAGCAAAAGTAGTACTCGCATGGTTCGATTCTGAAACGAAGTTCTGACCAGCAGCATCGATCACTATCCTTCGGTATGGGTTCAATTGATTATGATAGTTACATTCTTCCCTAACTGAAAATTGATCACTTCTTTGATATTCTTCATAAGACATGAATTGTTCACCATGGCAAGTCCAATTATAATAGTTCGGAGTGAACGCAAATCTACAAAGATGTTCTCTAACTTGGTCACAATCATGAAATTTATTATTACAACACCTTTTGCACGGACACCTTAACTTATTTCCATCCATCAACTCAAATTTACTACTTGCAAAGTGCAAAAACTATTCCAACCCAGCACGAAACTCATCGGTCAATCCTTGTCGTCCAGGTAAGTTCTTAGTATACATCCAAGCCCTCTCGCTTTGCATGGTGTCTGTGTAAATATTAACAAATCTCATAAAAGAATAAAAACATGACAGCCACCATTTATTCTTCTTAATTAAAACCATAAAATCATAAAAATTAAAATTATATCTATGACGAAAAAATTGATTTCAAAATGAAAATAATGAAATAAATACTATGCCAGTAAGTTGATGGTCGCCGATTAGCTACGAAATTATATTTTCGTTGCTAATTAGCGACGGATATTACATTTCGTCACTAATCAGCGATGAAAATATAATTTCGTCGCTAATTAGCGACAAATCATTTCACATTGTCGTGGTTAATTAGCGATGAAATTGTTAATCCGTCGCTAATTAGCGACGGATATTATCCTTGCGTTGCTAAATACATGTTGTTCCTAGTTTTACGGGGGATTGAAAGGCGAAATTCACAGCGAACTTATACTTACCGATAGTGGAATATTTACGACGTTCCAATCGGTGAGCTCAACTTTTTACACAACACCTTAACTTATTACAATTCATGAGCTCAACTTTACTTTGAAATTTAAAAAAATTACAATGCTAGTAATACTTACCGAAGCACCTGATTGAATTTTTGCAGGAGAAAGTGGTCAATTTGATGAAAATTGCAAGGTTCACTTGTATTGCGAGACCTTCAAATGGACACGTACCTAAAAACAAATTACATAAGATTCATAAAGTTTATAAAATAAAATGATGAAATAAATAATAATTTATTCTGTAATTACCGTTGTGAGCATTTACCGCTTCTTTTGATTGTTCTTGGGCATATGCATATTTTTCACAATGTTTTTGGCCTCATCATTCTTTTATTTCTCGTCAATCTATTCAAAGGAATGGAAATTGTTCATTTTGATAGATCTCAAACTACGAGAAGGAATAGGCGGACATGAAGCACATGACCAGGTGGGAATTTGTTGCCTCACTAAGGAGGAGAAGAGTGTATTTTCTAGGAGAGCCTCAATCCACAGAGGAGTCACCAGGCACCATCAATAAGGTCGATGGCCGCCACAGATAGGGAGAGTTGCTGAGAACAAAAATTGCAGACTTACAGAAGGTAAAGGCAACAAAGAAGAGAGACAGGAGCGAACGAAAGGCCAGTGCGGGGAGAGAGAGAGAGGGAAGGCAACAGGATTTTAAAGGGTGACATTTCACTCCGCCACGAAATTAGCGATGAAAACGAGTCGTCGGAAATCAGCGACGCAATTAGCCACAGAAATTTCAATTGGGTGGAGAAAAAGCAACTGAGGAATTTTGCGACGAATTGTGATATCCGTCGCTAATTTACGACGAACCGACATGGCCGCCGCTAATTAGCGAGGAAACACATCTCTTCGTCGCTAATTGGCAAGTGAGCATTTCAGGTGACAAATTTTGCGATAGATTTTGCCGTCGCTAATTTTGCGACGAACCGATTTGGCCGTCGCTAATAAGCAACTACATCAACATTTCGTCGCTAATTGGCAGATTTGACCGACTTCCAAGTAAGATTTGAACAGGGCACACGATCTCTAATGCCTTTTAAAATATGCCGTCAATAGTTGGCGACGGATATCATAAGTCGTTGCTAAGTAGCGACGGAATGGTTTCTTGCGTCGCTAATTAGCGGCGAACCAGTTTATGCCGTCGCTAATTAACGAAGAAAGTTTTACTCCGTCGCGAAGTGGCTACCGACCTCATCTTTCGTGGACAACCTGGTACGGTTGCCACTTCTGTCATCTATTGAAGATGATGGACGTAGACACCCATCGAAGTACCATTTGACCTGTCTCGAGTTGTGATCTGCACTTTGCACCTTTTGACTGTCTCGAGAAGAATCTGTTTGGTGGGGGCGCATGGAAACAATTCTCAAGTGTAAACTCGCTTTTGGCTGCCACTTTTATCATCTATTTAAGTGGTCATTGTTGGATTTTACGTGGGGCAATTTTTTAGCGACGAAAACATTATTCCGTCGCTAATTAGTGACAACCAGTACCAGTCCGTCACTAATTAGCGACGGAATTTACTAGTCCATCGCTAATTAACGATGGCATATTATCTCCATGGTGAAGTGGCTGCTGCTTCTGTCATCTATTTAACTAGACGTAGACACCCATCATAGTATCATTTGACGAAGACACCCGTCATAATTTTTAGAGTACAGAGGAGACCCCCAGTACAGCCCTGGATTTTAACAGGACATAAGATCTTGCGAAGAAGTGAAGTCAATATAGCCGCGAACGTGACATGTCCAGCAGTACAGCGTTGGAAAGTACCAGTCTGTCGCTAATTATTGTGGTGAAATTTTGGAAGGCATAAGAGATCACGTGTCCTGCTCAAATCTTACTTGGAAGTCATTCAGATCTGAAAATTAGCGACGAAATGTTTCTTCCGTCGCTAAATAACGACGATTGTTGTTTGCGTCGCTAATTAAGATAATATTAGCGATGAATGGGGTTTTGCACCGCCATTAGCGACGGATTTTATACACCATCGCCAATTGAAAGTTAAAACTTCGCAACGAATATACGATTCGTCGCTAATAGCGACGCAAAACTCCATTCGTCGCTAATTAGCAAGAACAGAATTAGCAATGAAATGACCATCGTCTCTAATTGGCGACGGAAGCCGTTTTCGTAGCAAAACATTAAGTTGCTATTTTGCGACGAAACATCTAGCCTGTCGCGACTTAGCAACGATAATGGTAACGAAATATATTCGTGGTAAAATCTCCACTATTTAAAAAAAAAAATTAATTTAGTGACGAACAGACAATTTCGTCGCTAAACTGAGCAAAAACCAAATAAAATTTTTTAAAAATGATTTTTAGCGACGAACTTCAACGGTCATCGCCCAATTAGCCACGAACAGTATTAGTTGTCGCTAAATTGACCAAAAACCA
Organism: Rhodomyrtus tomentosa; assembly: GCA_028455895.1. Lineage (NCBI taxonomy): Eukaryota > Viridiplantae > Streptophyta > Magnoliopsida > Myrtales > Myrtaceae > Rhodomyrtus > Rhodomyrtus tomentosa. Next base: position 14,822,337 of record JAPCWY010000011.1, read on the forward strand.
AATATAAATGTAAATAAAAAAGAAATTGTTAGCGGTTCGTCTCTAAAATTAGCCACAACCAATTTTGTTCATCGCTAAATTGAGAAAAAATAAAATTAAAAATAAAAAAGAAACTTTAGCGACGAACATCATTGTTTGTGGCTAATTTTGCGACAAACAATGATTTTCGTCGTTAAATTATTTCTTTTTATTTAAATTTTGGTCATTTAGTGACGAAAGTGTAAATCCGTCGCTCAATTAGCGACGAAATGTTGTTTTGTCGCTAAGTACACCGCAATTTAGCGACGAAGGTCATTTTTCATCACTAATTTAGCCATGAATTTATTATTCATTGCTAAGTTCGTCGCCAATTAGCTATGAAACTTTGGTCATCGTAAAAGGAGTCGCAAAATTAGTGACGAATTTGTTTGTCACTATTTCCGTCACTAATAGTCACGAACTTATTTGTCGTCGCGACTTTCGTCGCAAATTAGCGACGAAAATTGTATTGTCGCTAAATGTTCGTGGCTAAACCGCTGTTTTTTTTTTTTTTTTTTTTTTGTAATGGTCCTTTAATCTTCTTTGCAGGCTATGTTGGTGCTTTCCCAAACGCACGAAGTTTAGCTCTCCTGGACACGTTCCCAGACCAGTCTACACGAGATCCCCACTGTTATTGATGCTTTGTTTTTCTTTCGGAGTCAAGGTAAGACGAGAACCATTGAGCATCAACTGTACGTAAACCCCATCGTCCGAGTCAATCCGCGAGGTTCTTATTCAGATTTGGATAACATTCAAAACATGTCATATTTTCTGGTGTCCGCATATTTGCGTATCTCATGTTTGCATTTCATGTAGATTAGAACGTCATATTATCTTTGTATGTTTCTTGTTCACATGTCGTGCTTGTATCTCATGTTTGTACGTGTCATCATCATCACCATCAGCATCATCATCATCATCATCATCATTATTGTTGTTGTTGTTTGCATATTGCGTATTTGCATACCATATTTTGCGTACCCCATGTTGCATAATCATATAGGCTAAGCGCAATTTATGTTTTGCATATCATATTCGCACGTGTCATGCGCATGCTAGATATTTATATGTTATGCTTTGCGCATCATATTTCACATGTCATAGATTGCATAATATCATTTGCCATGTCTTATTTGCTCATCTCTATGCCACGCTATGCTATGATATGCAATTTTTTTTAAAAAATCATGTTTAGTCTTCACGTATTTTAGTTTAATCAATTCGATTTGCATGTTTAGTCCATTTGCTTTTTTTATATTGTTTGCATGCCAGAATAAATTGTCATTGCAAGTAGATAGTATCATTTAGCATGTTTTAATTTGTTATTTATTTATTTTTTGCACATAGGAAAATGCAATCTGATTTTTGCATGATTTTGCATAGCATTCATATCATGCATTCATTCTTAAAAAAGAAGAAGAAGCAAAAACATAAAAAAAAAAAAGATAAAAAAAACTCATCTAAGCTTCAAGTAAAACCATTCAATCAAGCTTGAGTTGCCGATCTAGGACATCTCATGAAATTAAAGTACCGAAAGGGCATTAGCTTTAATTAGTTAATGTAATCAAGTCTTTGAATCCATAAACTCTAGTTCGCAGGAATAAGAATAGCACTCCCGCTATTTTTATTTAATTTTCTAACCAACCTACCATAAATGATTAGTGGCGACTCCGAATTTTAAATTATCTCAAATTAATCGAAGTTGCGATTTGTTAGGGCTTAGGGAGAGTCCGCATTAGGTTAGTCATTAAAATTAACCTAATAGTTCATTAATTTAGAATTTAATAATTTTAGGTCGCGACACACGGTTACTTATGATTTTGTCGAAAAATGAAAATCTGCAATATCGAACCTCATGAGATTAGAAATGCATATGTATGTATGTCAGATATGCGGACTATGTACAACACATGTTCGGTTATTGTATTATTAGATAAAAGGGAAATTTGAATTTACGAAATTAGTGACATATTTTCAGGACCTAAAAAAATCTTCAAGCTAATGGATTACTAATCTGTTGACTTTGCTCGGACTCTCCGAAGGTCATACTAAATCGCAACTTAGGGATTTGCCTTGACATGCAAAATATCTAACTTGGAATCGCCATTAATCAATTTACGATAAATCGATTAGATAACTAAGTAAAATAAAGTGAGGTGGTGAAGCGTTTCTTTGACTTGGCAAGCTTTCACAGCCCAGAGTTTTCTTGGACCAGCGGAGCCAACGCGTCCCAGAGTCTCTTTCTTTGCACGGTGCATTCCAAGAGTTAAGGGCCTCCCTCAGGTATATTCCAAAGAGCCCAAGAGCGAATGACAGGCAATTCAAAGCTTCGTCTGAGTTAGTCACACCCGTAAAATTTGGAACATGGTGATGCTTATAGTCTTTCCGCAAGTGTACGTAGGTTTTGGGCTCAGAACTTTCACACCTTTTTATGTTAGATAGCTAACTGCGAAAGCTCACTGTGCATTCGCGAGGAAGCATGTTGCGTAGGACTGGCTTCAAGATGTCGAAACTCACCGTACCTGCTCAAACAAGGTTTACTCCGAAACAAACATTGATGTCATTAATGAATAAGGATTAGATGCATGAGCAAATAAAGCCAGTGTTGATTGCTTAGGTGTTGCATGATAACACTTCATTTTTTCAATTTCCCTGCGAGAAATCATTCTGGTAGGAAAATTTATTTGATAAAATCCTATCTTAAGTAGAAAGCCGTTTGGTAAAAAAAATTTACTTCTAGTAGAATTTTCTAATTCTGGCAAAATTTTTGGCAAATTTTCAAAAGTAAAATTTTTTTACTTCTCTGGCCCAAAAGTCATTCTCAGAGTCCCCGACGGTCGCCACTAGTCGCTCGCCACTGCCGCCGGTCGCCTTCCTCCACCGGCTGCCTCCGCCTCCTCCGTCTCCGCCGGTCGTCCACCACCGTCGAATATTTTTTTAATAATATTTCGAACATTGTCTTTTTTAAGCATTATCAAATATATTTATCTATCAGAAATCAACTTATGAAGCAGAAGTTAAAAATTCAACTTCTACTCAAAAGAAAAAGTTGAAAAATCAACTTCCCTGCCATAAGTCACTCGGAGTGCGACATTCTGAATTTCCTATCATTTCGAGACCTTTGAATGTAAGATATCTATCGAGGTATTTCAATTATGTCTCGCTCGGATCTGATCAATCTCGAGTAATTAACCGAAGGGGAAAGTCTAACGCACGATGAAATACGTAGAGTTAGGAAACTCGATTAGAAAACGACACTTTGACCATAAGGATCGTCAAAGGAACATTCAGAGCCGAGGCCTATCTAAAAACGATTAAGAAAACCATTGCTAGTGTTGTACGGCTGGAACGCGGGTTATACCGTTTAACTAAAGTATAATTTACAAAATTTTCCTAAATCGAATTGTGACGATCGTTGCCATTGGGGCTAGCGATAGACCATCGCGATTACATGAAAATCAAAATTGCCATAGTTTGAGTTATCCTAAGTGTGATGAGAATCACAGAGTCGATACGCGTAACGTTCGCAAGAGCCACCCGTTAATTCGAGACAAACTAGAATTTCGATCGACGGAAAATCGATAATGAGATAGGATCTCGAAATTTGAAAATGGAAACGAGGGATTCCAACATTTGATATGGATTGAACGCCGCCTTATCGAGGGTGAAAAATATCAAGAAAATGAAATTTCGAACGAAAGGGGTGAAAAGACAATTCTGCCCTTGGAGAGCTAACCTTGCCTTAATGAATTGAGAAGGGAATTTTAGTCATTTGACAAATTTCCTTCCTCCCTAAGGCTGCTGAAAAATCTATGGAGTCAATGGGATCAATGGAGTCTTGATATAATTGACTATATGACAAGTGTCAATGCATGGATGATGGTCATTAATCATCCACTCACTTAAACCTTCTAGAAGCCTAATCAAAAGTGATTAAGAGTATATCATCTGCCATATCTCCTCAAAAATTCGTGAGCCATCTTCTTCTTCCTTTCTAATTGAGCAATTTCTCCAAGAACAGAAAACTGCTCTCGCCGATCAGTTTCTTCCGCCCGGTTCGGTCCGTACGAGCGCCTCCTCCAGTAACCTTTTGGTCAGCTGCCAACCACCAGAAATTAGCTTAACCCGTCCTTGACAAGCTCCAATTGATTTCGTGATTTTTGGAGGTTTGGTTGATTTATGGGAATTTTCGAAAGAAAACTGGACAGATTCTAAGCTAGCTGAGAGAGGGCTATGGTTCGCCCACTTAGAGACTTCAAAGAGCTCCAAAATTTTTATGAAAGTTACATGACATGTAGTAATATGTTCACTGAGTTGGGGCCATTGATTGGGTTAAGTTTCAATTAGGTTTTGATGGCTGGATTGGAGTTGAATTTCCAGATAGATTCTGACTGCCGGTGAACTGAGAAGAGTAGGCCTGTTTGGAGGCCTTAGGAATGCTTATTGACTTTGAAAATTTCCATTGGGCTCTAAAACATGTTGATTAAGGTTGTTCCAAGTGAATCGATGAAGAAAATTGAAGTTAAGTGTGATGTATGGACTGTTAGAGCAAGAAAGAGCAGAATCGATTTCTGCTCTACCTTAAATCTAAGTAGTCTGGTTAGGTTAGAGGCTGTTCATGGTGTCGCCATGCTCTAAATGTGTTGTTAGGACATGCTAGAGTATCCCTTAAGTTGTTAATGAGGTCCACGATTGATGAAATTGGGGCTAAATTGGATAAATTGGTTGTAATGATGGATAGTTCCTAAATCGTTTTGCTGCCCTGTTTTGGATAGTGAAGAATTCGACTTGAAGCCGAACTTGACAAGGGAATTTTAGCGAGAATTGCTAACTTAAGCGAAGGTAAGCGACCCCTAAACCTATATTAGAACATTGGGACGCAATTTGATGATTTTATTGCAGGATCGATGAGTGGACGATTTTGTTATGCTTGGTTGAGTGAAAATTAAACGGAATTGTTGAGGAATAAGTCATGAGTACTCGCTTGCTACTAAAATAGTAGTTCCTTTGACTGAATTAGTGATATGCTTGTTGACAAGTTTTGCTTGATTATGTGGCTATAGGTTACTCGACTCTCGAGTTACTTTTGTAATGAAATACGATCATTTTGACAAGCATTTGGTTTGTGATCGACTTTATGAAATTCTCATGATGAAAATGTGATTAAATGATTGTTGAGGCATTTCTTGACTTGAGGCATTTGTCGAGACCTATGGTATCCTGAGGCGTCTTAACGCGGGATCGCATTGTGAGCATATCCTAAGGCATCTTAATGCAGGATTTTATCGTGAGTACACCCTGAGGCATCTTATTGCGGGGTTGTGGTTTGAATGGTATCCTGAGGCGTCTTAACGCGGGATTGCATCCTATACATACCCTGAGGCGTCAACGCGGGGTTGTGATTGAATGATATCCTGATGCGTCCTAACGTGAGAAAAGGAATTGTACATGTTGACATGAGTTGCAAATTGGTAAGTAAACCTGACGCGTCTTAACGCAGGTTTATATGTCATGATATTCCATTGAGTTGTGGATTGAGAATTGAATTTATTATTACTTCCTATGTTATTGTTATGATTCTTGGCTAGTACAGAAACTTAGGTCAATTTCTTTATATCCGGTCTTAAATGTTAATTTCTTCGCAAGTTGTACGTTATGATGATTTCGTATAAACGATACATGTATTTATGCCACTGGATGTTTGTTGTTGTTATGATTGTACTGTCTGGTGGGAGCTTAGGTCACTTTCTTTATATCTGGTCTTAGATGTTAATTTCTTCGCAAGTTGTACGTCATGATGCTTTCGTATAAACGATACATGTCTTTATGCCACTGGATGTTTGTTGTTGTTATGATTGTACTGTCTGGTGGGACCGATGGTGTAATTTAAGATTAGGCCAGTTTGTTGAGACGTAAGTCTCACCCCATCGTGAGATCCTTTTTTTTTACAGATCCCAAACTTCGAGTATGCTGCCTACGCGCCTAGGAGATCCAAAGGAGATGACGGCCTACTTTAACGAGTTTCCAGATAGACGAGGTACGGTTTATGTTAGGAAAAGTACGGTAGTATGGGTTGATGGGGGGAGGAAGACTGGAAGCCACATCACTTCGAGGCCTGGTTCAAGAGAGTTGGGGAAGTTACCACCGGTCCATTAAAGGCTCACGAGGTTCCAAAACATGCAGTCTCATCGTGACGCCATCCTTCTCGTGATGAGATCGAGGTAGAACCGTGGTAGGCTCGAGGAACATTCTAGAGGGGGCCCCGGTTAGAGAGGAGAGCATTGAGGTGATCGAGATTTCTGACTCAGAGGATGAAGTGAAAGAGGACACCATAGAAGTTCGATCAGAAACTTTCTCGGATTATGATCCCGCAGAGGACCTGAGTCGAGCCGATGATACCAGTACCACTTAGTGGGCTCGAGATCACCCGACCTTTGGGGTTGTCTTTTGGTGGTGACGATATTTTGGTGGGGCTTAGTGGTTGTCTTTTGTTCTCCCTTTTGTCTTCCTCGACCTTAGCTAATAGTATTAGCTAGTCCCTAGCCTCGTTTGTATAAACTCGCCCTTTTGTTATGCAAATCACTCTTTCCTTTGTCCCGTGTTTCATTCTTTGGTTTGTTTTGAATTATCTTGTATGGAGTTATGTATTTATTTTTTTTACTCTTCCGCATGCGAGTCTCATTTATTTATCACCGTAAAGAATGGTATCTTAGGACTTAATTTACGGCATGAGCGGATAAGCGCACTCGTAAGGTGAGCGGGGTTTGACATCGAGTCTAGAAGTGTTCTTATGCACACCCTTAGAGGTCAACCCGGCAACTAAAGCCAATCTTTATATGGGAATAATAAACTATGCAGGACTGACAAGACTAGAACATTAAGGGGCTGCATGACAACACTTTTTTTTTTATTTCCCTACCAGAAGTCATTCTAGTAGGGAAAAGCGTTTGGTAAAACCCAATCTAAAGTAGAAAGCCGTTTGGTAAAAGAAATTGACTTCTGAGAGGATTTTTTTTATTTCTAGCCAGATTTTTGGCTTATTTTCAAAAGTAAAAATTTTTTACTTCTCCATTCGAGAAGTCATTCTTGCGGGACTGGCCGGTCACTGGCCTGCCGTCGCCGCCACAGATCGACCGCCGCCGATCGCCACCATTGAATATTTTTTTAATAATGTTTCGAATATTTTTTTTTATTATTGTCAAATGCATTTCTCTATCAGAAATTAATTTCTGAAACAGAAGCAGAAAATTCAACTTTTACTCCAAAATAAAAGTTGAAAAATTCATTTTCCTGCTAGAATCAATTCTCGAGAGAGAATTGTTTTCCCTACATAGTTTACGGGAATAATAAACTATGCAGGACCGGCAAGATTAGAACATTAAGCATCTCGTCCTTCAACGCTAGAAGGAACCATTGACAATGGTGAGAAGATTCATTGTCTGGATTGGTCATTTTAAAAACAAAGATGGTTTGGTGATTAATCAAAAAACCATAGGGATAATTTTCCAACATCTTGTTCTGTCGCGCATTAACTAGAGGGAAATCAGATACTTATGCACATAAATTATCTCTTGTTCTGTGGTGCACTAACTAGAGGAAAATCTGATACTTCTTTAGCATGTCTTTTGAGAGCTATTCTATTCAATTCCGTTTAAAGTAGTTTATTATGATCACGAATGGAAAAATCTTGACTTCGTGGGGGTGATATGTATTATCCATTTTGAAGGACATTACACACAAAGCAACTAGAAAATTCAACAAGATTGACATCACCTACTTATTCTCAACAAACATACTGATAAAAAAAAATTAATACCACGAAAAATCTCAAACTGGTACGCTTGTGACAAATTTACTGCAATCTATTTTTTTTTACCATGAAAAATCTCAAACTGGTATACTTATGATAAACTTACCCAAACTATATTTTTTATCATAAAAAATCATAAACTTGTACATCTATGACAAGTTTACCCTAAAATATTTTTTACCACGGAAAATCCCAATCTGGTACATTTGTGATAAATTTACTCTTCATTAAATTGGGGTTATTACCACGAAAAATATAAAATTTATACATATACGATAAATAGAAGGTAACAACCTTAATTTGGTACATCCATGAACTGTCGCGTGCCATTTAACTCAACAACTTAACAGTTAAATTTAACGAAAATCGATGGAAGTTAAATCTATCATAATGTACCAGTTTGGGGTAAATTTGTCACAACTGTACCGGTTTGAGATTTTTTGTGGTCAAAAAAATAATTTGAGATAAATTTATTATAAGTGTACCAGTTTAAGGTTTTTCATGGTATTAATATAAAAAAAAACAAAAATACTGAGAGGCAATGCCTATATTAGGATCCCTTACCCAAAAAAAAAAAAATGCCTATATTAGGCGGGTCTCAATTTATTAAATTTGGGCCCTTAAAAGAGGCCCAGAAGCCCGAAAGAATCTGCACCTGAAACGAAAGGCGCTACCTGTCACGATCCAGCATGGGACTCGCCATTTCTCACTGATGGGAACGTCTTTTGCGTGGACTGCTAATAAATAAAAAAGCCAATATACTAATGCTATACTCGACCGATGTGGGGGGTCAGATCTAAGATTAGGGCTAGGGAATCTTAATCGTGCCCGCTCACGATTAAGTACTCCTTTTTATATGTAACATTGATGGAATTTTGACCGGTTATACTCCACAAGAGAATTATTTATTCATAACCGTTCATTCTGCCTTTCAGGTTTAATTGTCGCAATCGGTAATGTTTCTTAAGCTAAGTGATCTCATAGTATCCCTCACGTGGAGTCCTAATGCATATGGGTGTTAGAACCAAACTGGAAAACCGAATCGAAATTTCGTTCATTTTCGGCTCAGTTCGGATAATGGAAAAATAACCATTCTTTTTCCTATTCGGGTTATTCCGGTTCGATTCCATTAACCGAATCACCACCTAAATTCTCAACAAAAACTGAACGCCTAACTTAAAATCTATCTTCTCTCTCATCCTTCTCTAAATTTTCTTGAATCATAACTTTCGCCTCTCGTCTCTCTTCTCTGGTCTAAAAATTTAAAACCCTAACCGAACTTGGTCGCAATTCGATTCGGTTTGAAATTCCCGAAAACTTGAACCGAATGGAGTAGTTGAGCAGGGTCCAACCATGGTCCTTTGTCATTACAAGTGTGTGTTAAAACTGTGAAACAAGCTAAAAAAAGTCAAAAAAGCCTTAAATCTATCCCATTTGTGTCAATTCAGTCATAAACCTCCTTTTTATGATAATTCAGTCCTAAATCTTTTGCATTTGCATCAATTTCATCATAAACCATTATTGGTGTTAATTCAGTTCTGAACATTTTGCATTAGTGCCATTTTAGTTCTAAATATTTTACATTTATTTCAGTTGAGTCAATTCGATCAATTTTAGCCAGAAATCATTGGCGTGAATATTAATTATCCTACGTGACACGACTTGCGCTAACGTGAATAATTTTTAATATTTTAAAATAATTTTAAAAAACCCAAAAAAATGCTTAGAATTATTTAAAATTATATAATACTATTGAAAAAAATGTCCAAGCCAGTGTCTAACATACCACGTAGGAGAATCGATGTCTACATCAGCCATTTTCGGTTAAAATTAGTCGGATTAACTCAATTGGCATAAATACAAAAAACTTAGGACTAAATTGACACTAATGTAAAAGTTTTAGGACTGAATTAACACCACTAAAAGGTTTAAGGCTTAATTGGCATCAATGCGAAAGGTGTAAGACTGAATTGGTACCAAAAAACGGTTTAGAATTAAATTGGTGCTAATACAATAGATTTAGTACTTTTTCTACACTTCTCCCGCAAAACAAGTTTTATGTTTTTTTTTATTTGAGATCGAGCACCTAATACATTTTTCAGATACTACTGCCATCCCAAACATAAGTCTTGAGATGTCGATAGAGATTCAATGTCGTCCATGCGAAGATCAAAGTTGAACATCTCTTTATCAAACCACTGAAGTCAAAGTCATTGGCGAATTTTGAAAAGATTGATGGAGATAATTAACTTTTCTTCAAACTCGAAACTGATATCCCGTGATTATTATCTTCATCGGTCTGTCATGTTCAAATTTTGGTTTCTGATTTGATTCTACTTATGAGCCATCAATTAGGAGACTGTAGTTTATAGCATGGTTTGCCATATGAAATCACTTGATAGAGTTGGTCCTAATCGTCATTGTTCCTCTTCGTTTGTTTCTAATTTTGGAGTTCGTGGGCGTGTGACGTCCTCTAAGTCACAGTAAAAGGAGCTTAGAGGGGATCTGTTTCTTTTTTACTTAAGACAATCTAGAAACTGAATCTTTATTAATTACTTTTGTTATACTAAAATCCAACGCAATTAAGAGGGAAACAGCACAAGGAAATCCCAAATACAAACTCGGAAAGTGGCATCATGTTCCTTCAAAAGCTTAAAGGGAAAAAAAAATAGTTATTTGCGATTTCTTCGTAATCTCGAAATCTGAAATACCGAACCTCATGGAGCTAGAAATGCATACATAGGTCTGACATGGACATACGTAAAATACATATTTGGTTCTTTGTATTACTCTAAGTAGCACTGACATAGATACGATATGACATGACATGCCGACAAATCATTTCTCAAAAGTAAATAATTCCGACACGTTGAGACATGTCGTATATTAAATATATGCTATTATAAATACAAGGTAAATTTTCATTTTTATGATTATTTCGATCAGGTTAATTTGATTCGAATCTATAACTAAATAAATAAGTAATACAAAAAGAGCCTAGAATGAATTTATGTTGAAAACATTAATCCAATATTTGTTAGTATCATTCTTTGTTTTGAATTAACAAATTCAACTCATCCCATTTTAATAATTCATAAAAATTGGAGAGAGAAAAAACAATCAATCCATGTTCCACCGTTGAGATTCGTGGAATTAGGTAGAAGCTTTTCTTCAATTTTACACCTAAAATATTGAAATTTTTCAAAATTTACCCCACACATATCAAAATAGCATGTCCATGTGTGTTCGGTAGAGTTGATCACGTATCAAAGTGTATCGGGTACCAAAATGCGCCCGACACCGACATGAAGCCCCCGAAGAATGCCTTTGCTTTCTTGATAGAAATAATGACACAAATGATCTATAAAATTTGACCAAATATAATGTAGTCTTCAACATAATCGTTTCATTGATTCAAGTTCAAGAAGTAAGTTGAACATGTTCTAAAAATTCATGAACCATATTAGTCAAATTAAAAGTTTATGGATCACATTGCACATTGAATTAATGCGCAAGGATTGTATTGGTCAAATTAAAAATTTATAAATTACATTACATATTTAATCAAATTTCATGAATTATTTGCGTCATTTTATCTTATTTTGTATTACCCGATAAGACGGAAATTCTATATTTACGAAATTAGTAACGTATTCATTTATTTTGTTTTTCCCTTTTCTCCTAAGCCAACAGGAAAAGCAAATTTGAGGCCTCTGCAGAACCAACTATAGCCTGGTAACTCAGACAAAGATCAGGATAATAATGATTACCTGGGTGAGGTCACCATGTACGATGCCCATAAATGCAACTTTATGTCTGATGGGAAAATGAAATTAAAACCCACGAAAATAAAATAATTCCCAACACATTTCTATTTATAATTGAATTTCTATTATCACTCTGAATAATAATCATTGCAATTGTTAAAGCCACCATCCCCAGAAAGAAAGCTTTTTGTCCTGCAAAGATCGATCAAGAGCTCATCTTGCCATCTTCATCTTTCATGCGTACCTTGTCGCCAGGGCCGTCTCGCAGCCAGGCAGATCTCTCTCTCTTTGAATGTAAAAAACCATCTTTGCTTGAGTGAGTATACATGAATTTTTTTTATTTTTATTTCTGTTTTTGTTTAATGTAACACGCTTTAATTTTTTTCTGGTCTTAAAGAGCCGAAACCTTTTTTAATCTATAAATTCTTAAACTTAATTTGACATATATATATTTGGTAAGGTCTGTATATTTTTTTTTTGTGTCAACTTTTAATAGAAAAACGCAGAAACTACTTTTTTTTTTCTTGTCATATACGATCCTACTCTGTTTAAATACATGATTGTAATACGCTTGCATGCAATCTCACTTCGCCTATAAATTTGTGTTTTTCCGTTAGATGTTCAAAATAAAGCGATATCGGAGCAATGGTCAAGAATTTGCGCCTGTCGGCACTCTTCTTTCAAGCCCATTACTCGTGATGGGTTTGCAACAATTGGCCCTCACGAAATAAGCACTATGCCCAATTTCCCAAGTAACTAATTCAACCTCATGCATGTATAACGGGCCGACTTACACGTTAGGGCGAGTGCCTGATACAATATGCACGTGATCTCCTTCTAGTTAAAGGTTTAGATTTTTTAGGTCTGAATTTCCAATGAATTGATACTAAATAATGCGTGGTTAAGGAGCTAAGCTTAATCTCTAGTAACTTAATCACTAGGTGGGTTTTAAAGTAAAGCTCCTTGGGGATGCAAAATGGTAATGCGATGCCCACAAGCAAGAGATTAATACTAAATGGTGTGTGGTTAAGGAGCTAAAGCTAGTCTCTAGTACATTACTAGGTGGGTTTTAAAAGAAAGCCCATGGAGAATACAATTTGATGTAAGGCAATGCCCACAAGTAATCTCCTCTTTTCTAGGGCTTTTACCAACGAGCCTATGAGATTATACTATTCTGGAAAACCAATCGTCAGGAGCACGAAAAGTCACCTTTTTGCAGGCGCAAATCCCGAGATCATCTGGCCCGGAGTTCATCCATCCCGTTCTTGTAAATTAGCAGAGTATAAAAAGTGTCTTTGTTAAATACATTTAGTAATTATTATATTGATTTTCGGAGCATAAATTATATACGTATATTACACACAGCCGTGCGCTGCAACTTGCAAGTGCTGGAGGAACGCTTCCTTATTAGTATTATATTGTCGCCTTAAAGAAATTTGCTCAATCCACTTTACAGTAAGAGAGAATAAATTTCTTAGGTATTGCGTCCAAAAGAGTATGTTCAGTTGTGTCCTAGCAATATTTATTTAGCATTTTTCTTCCTTTTGTCGAAAAGATGTTTTCGAAAACAAATGGTATCGTCGTTTACATATGGATTTCGCGAATGAATATCTCGTAACAAAGCATTGAACAATTAATGAATGAACTGTTTTAAGTTAGTAATGTGATTAGGGTGCGTTTGTTTCACGAAAAATTAAAGATTTGAAAAATATTTTTCAAAAAATAAACACTTATATAACTCATAACAATGATGAATGCAAATTATTTTCATTATTACGAAAATAGTTAGGCATAAAGTGTTAGTGATAATGAAAATATTTTTCGTTGACTAATTTTTTTAAAAGATATAAAAGTTTATTTTTTAAAAAATATTTTCCAAATATTTTATTTTCCGTGAAACAAACGCACGTAGAGTAAGAATACATTTTGTGGACCATTATTAGGTATACTGGTGGTGATGTAAAATAAATTATTTGACCAATAGGATCAAGGCTCTAGTACGTGAAAAGTGTCCATTTAACATATATAAAACTTACTTCTAATTTTTTACATCTTACTAATGAAAGGATAATTGGGCAAAATTCTCATTAACTTTGGCATCTTTGGCACCGTCGTGCAACAACCTCTGAACTTTGAAAAATTATTAATTACTCCCCTCCTTGGAACTTTGGGACAATTGCGCGATATCTTTGAACTTCGAAAGTTACTGACTACTCTAATAGATTTTTATTTTTATTTTATTTCAACCATTAATTTCTCCATTTGCATGAACAATAATCGTTAATTGAAAATGGACTAACCTATTTTTCTTGACCAAACTAATATCTGCTAAATCTTGTTAGCTTTATTAACCATAGATTACTCTATTTCCTTGACCGTGTTAATCATAGAGTAAAGCTTATTTTGATCAAGAACAACGATTTAGGGAGCGAATGATAATCATTTTATTTTTTGAATCAATTTATGGACATAAATAAAATTTTTTATTTATAGTTTCTGGACGAGTTTCTAAACAAATAAATGCATTTGTTAACAACATAAAATTTCAGTTTATGAAATAAAAATTAGTTTGATAACCGCACAAAATTTCTAGGATTGTGGCGATCGATAGACTGACGATCGGCAAAACGATAAACCGGTGGACGATTGATTAACGATTGGCGACTAGCATAGGGGGCTAGTGACCGGCGGGGCGGCGAATTGGTAGGCAGAGCTTTCCCCCTATTTGTATAAGTAAAATAGCCCAATTATACGATCGCGTAACGTACAATGGTGCAACTGTACCTTACTAATTACGTGCTCTGCTTTAATATCTTAAAACATGTAGTATAATATGGCGCATGCAAAAGATTATTAAATCACATGAGGCCAGCATAAAAAGTACATATAATAGGATGGGCACGCCTAAAGGGTATGGCCTCATAGACTAACCAGATGAAAACAAATGATAAGATCAATTATCGATTCGCAAAATACTTAATATAATAGATAATCTTTGTGTACATCCACCTTTGTGTACATCCACCTTTATGTTGGATGATATTGGGCATATCTTAACCCAAAAGCTAACTCAAAGATTGAGAATTTCCTTCACACTTATAAATCGACCACTAGCACATTCTACAACCGATGTGGGACAACCCCAACAATCTCCCCCTCACATATCGAGCCATGGATCGGAGGAAGCGACAACTTGTATCTCTCTTGCGTGATTGTCGGATCCAGACTTGTTGGTAACTTGGGCTCTAATACCAGTGTTGTTAGGTCTTTGGCCTCTCTTAATCCAAAAGTTAACTAAAAAAAAATCGATCACCAGTCCCTTTCACAGCTGATGTGAAACAACCCCATGGCAACAAAAAGTACACTAGGAGGAAATCAAAAGATAACATCTACTCTAGAATACTATCCACGATCACCATGGGCGTGCTCCAAGGCCATCATCCATGTCCACTACTTTTCAAATGGCTAACTCATCTGAAAATGAATTAGATCCACGGGAGTGAGTTACAGCTCAGCAATAGGGCTTCTAAGCCAAACAAGTAAACAATGTATTTAATCACTTGATCAAACAGAATCTACAACGACAAATACCGAAGGACACAAGGCGAAATCACCAACGGCATTCACATGCAAGTTTATCCGACAGCATACGCGGAGAAACTCAATTCTCGATCATAAACCACAAACTCCAAAGGCAATCTCCAAGTCCCACGGAAACACTCATACGCGATTCAATCCAAAATTCACGTTGACCCGACTCTAAACAAGACGATCGGACCATATACCTTGACTATCTAGAGCCACACGATCATAATTCGGCAAGTAAAATCTGATGGGATTTATTGCACACTAAATCAATATGATCAAACATAAATGAAGAAAAATTGAACGATACGCAGTTTATTCAAGTTCATCCCATAATAAGGTTACGTCCTGCAAAGAGATCTCACTATGATGTTTAGATTTACAGCTACAACTTTTTACAATGATCAACAAAACGAGCAAGCGGACCCAAACCTAAGCCTATATGAAATCTCTTATATTCCCACAACATAATGGCCAGCTTAAAATAAAGCTCAAACCCGTTATTATTTTGGGAGCAACTCCCGCCGGCTCATTGGCGAGCTGGGAAGCCGTCTGCTGACTGGGCAGCAGAAGCCCCGCCTGCTGACCGGGCAGTGAAATACCCATGTCGGGGGTGATGTCTTCAACCCTCGTATCTCGTGCGTAAAGGTTACATATCGTCGAATAACAATTCAGTTTCTCTAAATTCACGTGAGCATGTCCGGTGTGAGAAATAAGGGTCCCTGAAGTATTCGCCAACTCCAACAAAATCAACATGCAAAGTAGATTTCCTCGCCATACAAGCCGATCCTCATTTCGGCATATCCAAAAACTAACGCATTCCCGTGCCCAATCAGCAAAAAAAAAAAAAAAGTTAATCTAGTGGTAAAGGTTAAAGCTTTACTTGCATCGAATTGAAGTGCGAAGAAAACGAGAGCTGAATCAACACAGCAACAAGCTAGAACCGCACTTTCTTCTTGGAACGTGCACAAGAGTGAAAAAGAGAGATGAGTAGGTGTCGGGGGGGGAAGCTTGTGTAGAACTATGGCAGTTGAAGACCTCGAGGATTGCCACCGTCAAGCCAAGGAGTCTCCGGGCATGGGCGGGAGAGAGTCGGCGTCAAAAAGAAGATGAGGAAAGAAGAGAGATTAAGGGGTTAATCTAAAGAGAGAAGAGAGATAGAGAGAGACACGGGGTTTAAATAATGAAGAGAGGACTTCGCATGACTGCCACGTATTAAGGGCTGCATGCCATTTGCCATACAAGCCACCACTTGTCAATCATGCGGCAATCCACATATCTTCAGTCTGCCAGGCAATAGTTTCCCCAGTTGTGCAAATTTTTCACATAATTGAGCCCTTTAATCTACCACACTAAACAATTTAAACCCTTTAACGACACATTCACTACTAATCCAAGTGTGATATATATCATTTTGCTTCATAATTTAGCCTGACAAAAATCAGGTGGTCATAAACAGGCGAGCAACATATCAGCGGAATGGCGAAGTGGCGGAACGGCTGATCGGAGACCAGCGATCGATGGAAGACGTTAGCACCGGAAAAATGGTAAACCAGCGAGATGGTAGTTGACAATCAGCGTGAGAGAGAGAACGCGATAAGAAAAACTCTTATTTCTTATTTCTATTCGAGAAACAGAAAAATTGAAAATTTTAACTTCTCATTTCTGTTACAAACCTATTTCTTGAAAAAATAGTTGCTTCATAAATAGAAAAATGAATTTTATTATCAAATAGATTTATGTTATAAACCTATTCCAAAAAATAGGTTTGAAACAAAGATAAAGAAACAAAATAGTTATTGTTTGCGTATTTATTCTATTATCAACACGAAAAGATATAACGAGAATCAAAATTCAAATTGTGATTCAAAACTTCTCGAAGTATAATGGCCTTTTTTACTTCAGCAGTTGGCCAATGGACTTTGAATAAATGCAAATACCTTTGGGTTAAAGGCCTTTTTCGAAATAAAGTATTTTAAAAAAAAATACATTGGAAAACAACTTTGATGTAAATGATTTTTGGTGGAAAATACACTTTGTGAAGCATTTTACTTTGTTTTAAAAGTGGCGATTGACGGGTGGTGGTTGGCGATCGGCGGAGGGAGGCAATTGGCAATTGGCGGGGAGAGGCGGCAATAGTCGATGGTGGTCGGCGATCGACGATGGTGATGGGCGGTGGCGATGGGTGGTGGTCAGCGAGCGGCAACTGCGAAGGTTGACGACGGTCGGCAATAGTGAGCGACGATGGCGGCATGTAAAGGTGACAAAACTAAAGGAAAACAATTAGTTGCATTTGAGAAGCAACTTCCTAAAGTACCTCTAGGGGTGTGTAAACTGGATAAGCCTGGACTACCTGGGTTAGTTCGATCCTTGAGATGGGCGGTCCTGTCCTTGATTTCATGTGCTGGGAACGGATCAGATCGCCTATAAATATAAAATTAAAAAAATAAAAATACTTGAAAAAAAATCTCAGTTTGCTGCGGAAGATACTTCAACCTCCCTTGTCACTTATTATTCTTGAAAAATTATTTCAAAAACAAGAAAAGTTTACTTTCACAATTAATCCATCGAGTTCAAAATGCTGCATGAGGTTATAATTAGCGGTCCTACTAGGCTAAAGGCCTTTGGAGAGCATTAGATATTTAATCGGTCTTGGACCGATTTGTGGTCCCAAAAATAGGGGAACCGGGACTACTCCTCTGGTCCTCGGTTTCATGCTGGGATCGGACCGATCCGAACCATGCACACCCCTAAGTACCTCTAGAGGTAGTTGGGCTAAAGATATTTGGAGAGCATTTGAGATACAATTGCATCTCCCTAAAGTGAGCCAAAAAATAAACCAAACACCATTTGTATTTGGCTAGGTGACTTTAGAGCTCCAATACCCATCCCAATGCTGAACCAAACATGACCAATATTGTTATACTTTGATGGCAACATCAAGGAGGTAATGTATAATTTTTTGAGGTGCGGGAAAAAAAAACATTTGGAAATAAGGGTTAATCACGAAAAAATTTCAAATTGTTACTCCTGTGATAAATTTGCAAAAATTAATTTTTTTTACCACAAGAAACTCTAAATTGGTACACCCGTGATAAGCTTACTACATGTTAATTTTTGTTAAATTCTATCTCAAATTGTTGAGTTAATGACACGTGACAATCGACGTAACATTGGGACGTGCACAAGAGTGAAAAATAGAGATGAGCAGATGTCGAGGGAAAGCTAGTGTAGAACTATGGCGGTTGAGGACCTCAAGGATTGCCACCGTCGAGCCAAGAGTCGTCGGCCACTCATGGAAGATAGTCGGCACCAAAAGAAGAGGAGGAAGAACAAGAAGAGAGCTCGAGGGCTTCATCCAAAGAGAGAGAGAGATATGGGGTCTAAATAGTGGGAAGAGTACTTCGCATGACCGCCACGTATTAAGGGCTTCACACCACTTGCCACACAAGCCACCACTTGTCAATCATGCGACAATCTCGTATCTTCGGTCTGCCGGGTAATAGTTTCACTAGTTATACCAATTTTTCACATAATTGAGTCCTTTAATCTACCCCATTGAACAATTTAAACACTTTAATGACACTTTCACCACTAATCCAAGTCCGACAAATACTATTTCACTTTTATCATTTAGCTTGGTGAAAATCAGGTGGTCACATACCGACAAGCGATGTATCAACGAAATGGCGGTATGGCTGACCAAAGAGCAGTCATCGATGGATGGCGTTAGCACCAGCGAAATGGTAAACCAACAGGATGGTGGCTTGATGATCAGCATCAGAGAGAGAAGAAAAATTCTTGTTTCTTATTTTTGTTCCAAAAACAGAAAAACTGAAAATGTTAAATTCTCATTTTTATTATAAACCTATTTCTTGAAAAAAAAAATTATTTCAAAAATAAAAAAATAAATTTCATTACCAAACCGATTTCTGTTATAAACCTACTCTAAAAATAGATTTGAAACAAAGATAAATAAACAAAATAGTTATTGTTTGTGTCCTTAGTCCATTATCAACACGGAAAGATATAATGAGAATCAAAATTCAAATCGTGACAATATTGTTATATTCCGATGGCAACATCGAGGAGGTAATGTATAATTTTTTGAAGTGCGAAAAAAAAAACACATAGAAATAAGGGTTAATCACGAAAAAATTTTAAATTGTTACTCTTGTGACAAATTTATCAAAGTTAATATTTTTATCATTAAAAAATTCAAACTGGTACACCCGTGATATGCTTACCCTATGTTAATTTTTGTTAAATTCTTTCATTAAATTGCTGAGTTAGATGACACGTGACAATTAACATATGTACCGATTTGAGATTTTTATAATCCGTTTATGACAAAAGTATCATTTTGGGGTTATTGGCGGTATAAACCCAATATAATTGAAAATTGACGGATGGTAAATTTATCATAATTGCATTAGTTTTAGTTAATTTAGAGTAAATCGCTTGAGTTTTTTTTTTCTTATCAAAAAATTAATTTCAAATAAATTTATCTTATCAATTTAAAATTTTTCGTGTTATTAAATTTAAAAATTAAGCTGATAATTAGCAAATCACCCCTTATTATATACGTGTATTTTTAGCTTTTGCATTAATAAACGTAAGACCATTGGTTTCGTAGGACCCAAAACGCAGCTGCTACTCGTTAAATGATTTGATTTGATGCGAGAGAGAGAGAGAGAGAGAGAGGAGGAGGGGGGGGGGGGGGGGGGGGGGGGGAAAAGGGCGGCACGTGTTTTCAGCCACCACGTTATGATTGCGATGCATTAAATACGAGAAGGATATAGGGCAAAAAGCGCCTGCTTAGGTGTCCGTAGACATCTTCTCTTGAAACTGGGATTTTTTTTTTTGTTTTCATCTCACTTCATTTTTCCCCACAAATTTTTTTTTATTTCTCAAATAATATCTCAATTTTATGTCTAATTTCAATCCTATTTCGGACTTTTTTTTTATCTGAAAAATTCACAAACTTTAAATCTAATTTCTAATCTGTTTGACTCCCGAAAATGACCACGGTTCGTTTTCACATTATTAACATCAGGGTTAATTTTGTGAATGCCTTCACCTTTATACGGAACAATAGTAGTATCCCGACATTGATGATTTTGAATAAATCCGTGCTGATTTTTGAACGTTGGGCATATTTTACAAGTTTTTTAGACAAAATATTTGGGATGAAACTGTGTTTTAACCTAAAATAAAGGTTTTTTTTTTCTCAAAAAGTTTCATGGTTTTTGCACAATCATCCCCTCTCTCTCTCCCTTCACACACAGAATTTTTGTCTTTTTTTTTTTTGGGGGTTTTAAGAATTTTGTCTTACTTGGCTCGGCTCTTCCCTGTCCGTTCATCACAGCACACTTGCCAGTTGCCCCTCCGTTTTTGTTCTTTCTTTCACGGCATATCTCTCTCGGATTAATATTTAAATAAATATTCTGGTGGAGTCCCATTGTTCCATGAATCTCTCTGTAGCTGCCTCTCTTCTCTGGAAAGGGATCGCTCTCTCTCTCTCTCTCTCTCTATATATATATATATATAGAGTCTCATCTCCACCGGGTCGGGTTTAAACGAACCATCTGCTGCTTCCGAGAGGAAATATTCAAACTTCGAGCATGGATTTGAGTGGAGCAAAGGCCACAAAGTCGAGATTCAAGAGGGTATGCGTGTTCTGTGGGAGCAGCACTGGCAAGAGGAACTGCTACAGAGACGCTGCTCTCGAGTTGGCCCAAGAGCTGGTAAATCAACAAGCTTGATATTTGTCTCTTCTTTTTCTTTTTCTGGATTTGTTTGGAATTTATTTTGTTTGGTTTTGTTCTTTGTTTTGGGGTGTGAACGTTTGTGTGCCAAATGGAAAATGCGAAGGTAGCGAGAAGGTTGGACCTCGTGTATGGAGGGGGAAGCATTGGGTTGATGGGTCTGGTCTCTCAAGCAGTTCACCGAGGAGGAGGAAACGTTCTTGGGTACGCTTTTCATGTTCAATAACCGGCTCCGTCTGAATTCCTCTTCTGGGTCTCAGATGTTGCCGTGTTTACAGTTTCTCTTGTTGCTCTCTGGTCAATTTCTGAACTTTCTTTTCTTCTTTGATTTGGTGGGTTCTTTCTTTTTTGTTGGGCAGGATAATCCCCCGAACTCTCATGTGCAAAGAGGTTTGAATGAATGGCCACAACTCCTTTTTTTCTCTTCTCAAGTTTATCTTTTGTAATGGAGTTTTCGTTTTTCCTTTTTGCCTTTTGGGCTTTCTTTTTTCCTTTTTCTGCATTTTGCGTATAGATAACGGGTGAAACTGTGGGAGAGGTGAGGCCAGTGGCTGACATGCACCAGAGGAAAGCAGAAATGGCTCGCCACTCCGATTGCTTCATTGCCCTACCAGGTCCTTCTTATGTTTCCTTGCCCCCCTCTCTCTCTTTCTCTCCCGGGGCTGAATGTTGTGGGTCAAGTATGAGTCTTTTTGCTGGTAGAAAGGATGATCGGTCTCTGCCCTCAAGGTTCTGAGATTTTTCAGGTTTGTATCTTCAGGTGGGTATGGGACTCTGGAGGAGTTACTGGAGGTCATAACCTGGGCTCAACTGGGCATTCATGACAAGCCTGTAAGTTAAAAGAACCTCAGATTTTCAAAAGGTTGCTCCTTTTGGTGTTCTCTTTTGTAGCCATTTTTGCTTGAAAACCTAACTTCAGTACGAAGGGCAAACTTTCAGGTCGGGTTGCTGAACGTGGACGGGTACTACAACTACCTCCTCACATTCATCGACAAGGCAGTGGACGATGGCTTCATCAAGCCATCTCAACGTCACATCATAGTCTCTGCACCGAACGCCAAGGAGCTCGTCCAAAAGCTGGAGGTGGGTGGGCATTTCTTCGATTAGTTATTGGGTTTCTGCGACTCAATCTGCGGAAAACAAAGTCCGGGTCTCTTTGAGAAAGCGGGGAAACCATTTTTTTCAAGTATGGTTGGCGACCCTTTTGCCTTCTCCTCCTGGGTTTTGTTTAAAATTGTTTTCTTGCATCGACAGGAGTATGTGCCGGTTCATGATGGTGCCATTGCTAGGGCAAGGTGGGAGGTTGAGCTCGAGCTCGAGCTCGAGCAGCAGCAGCAGGTGGTGTTGAATACCGCCACTCTGCAGGCTGAAATCGCTCTCTAATGAAAGAGTAGTGAAGAAAAGGACTGTTTTTGATTTTTTTTTTTTGGGGGGGAGGGGGACGACTCTGCCAACTTTTTCTCAGACACTGATCTCTGATGCATCTCACACCAAAGCTGATCTCCATGCCCAACAATGCTAAGTTTTGTGGTTGGGTGATTAGGACATAAATGGCAAAATAGGAGGCAGGGGGGAAAGAGTCGGGTCCTCCTCCTCTTGCAATTGAAATCATGAACATGATGATAGTATTATTGTCTCCTCCTAGTCTCTTAAAGCCGTGTTGATCCTCTCTCTCTCTCTCTCTCTCTCTCTCTCTCTCTTTTTCTCTGGTCCCTCTCTCTCTTTTGTTGTAGTTGGTTTTTGCCTCGGGCTGATGATGTACAGAAAGTTTCACACGAGGATGGGAAAAAGAAGCAAAGGCTCCAAAACAAAAATTTTTAGCAGCAGCAGCAAAGAACAGCTAGCAGCTTTATTCTCTCTGCATTGATTCATTGCCACACAAAGCATGCATGCATGCCCCTTCTCTCTCTCTCTCTCTCTCTCTCTCTCATCTCTATGTGATGGTGTGTTTTTAAGGTACTGTTGGGGGTGGGGGAGGGATTCATTTGACCGATTGTGTGAGTTTTGTGAAGCGGATGTGCAAAAGTTTGGGCCTTGCGGCTTTTGGCAGTGGAGTGGGGACGTATGGATGTTGCCAAGCTGGTGTGTGTTGGGTTTTCCACGGCACACAAAGGGGGGAGGGAGAGAGAGAGAGAGGGGGTCCTCCACTCCTCTGGTGGTGGTGGTGGTGGTGGTGGCTGATGAGGTATCAGATAAAAGTACTGCAGCGCATTTTTTTTTTTTTTTGGCAGGGACGGGGATTTTTCTTTCTTTCTTTTTCTGGAGGAGTAGCTGAAAAAATTTGTGCTTTTTTTCTTTTTCCTCCTCCTCCTCCTCTCTGGTGGATGATTCTCCTCTACATTACTTCTCTTTTTTGGTCTTTCTCGCTACCGGGCGATGAGTGAGTTCTTCAAGGGCTCTATTTCGATTAATTCTCGTTTTCACCTCATTTTAACTTTTGTTTGATCTCTCTCTCTCTCTCTCTCTCTCTCTCTTCCCCATGTAGAGTCTTTAGAAATTGTATAAATTTTTCGCATTTTTAAGGTTATTTTCGATCGCATGTCGTGTCCCACTTTATCTTGGTCGCAACAGGGGAAAAAAAAATGAAGAACCAATCAACCATGGAGAGGTTTTGGTTAGGGCTCTTTTTGAGGGGCATGGTAAATCTGAAAAGTCAAGTTCAAATAATAATGTTATTTCAATTTTAAGTGATTGCATTGCTTATTTTCTTTAAAAAAAAAAACAAAAAAAAAGCTCTCGTTCGTCTAAATGCCGAATCAAATCCATATCTCTCTTTCTTGTTTAAGTATACAAGAACGATTCTGATAGACGTGATCTTGGTATCAATGTAGTTTTTTGCGACTTTTTCGCATACCGAAGAAGTACAGGTTTGGGACAACCTTGAAGGATATGGAAGTGTGATAATTCGAATCAGAACCTTGAGTGCAGAGGATGAATGCGACCGCCACTCGAGCATTCTTTTGGAGCCAAAGTCAATAGTTTTAGAAAAGCCTTTTTTCACTAAGCGAGTTGTCAAACCTCATTTGAAGATGAAAAATTCTTCCAACTCTCTCTATTTTCTGGAGTTATTAATTTTGTGGAGACATCAATTCGTTTGGTGTTGCTGTCTACAAAGACTAATTTTCCCAAGTGAGATAATATCACGTTCAACACGGCCGTATCAAAAGGCAAATACAAAGTTTGGTATATCGCCTAATATCGAACTTTGTAATCTGATCTTAATCGATAGTTGTAGCACAAGAGTTTCTATCGAGAGATTGCCGTCTTGTAATTGCGTATGAATTGCGTTTACATGCATTAAAAACACATGCACGGCTCCTCCTGTTCACGTAAGAAAAAAAAATAACTTTATCTCAAACTAGTTGGGGTCGGCGGTCGATGAACTCCAAAGAATGATAAAAATAAAAGCAGAATCAAGAGAGGAAAAATAGATAAATGTGCAAAAATAAATAAGTAAATATATATATATATATATATATATATATCTATTTATACACTACCCCTCCACAATACTAACAGCCTTTCTCCATTCCGTCCTAAGACAAACCGTACGTTAATCTATTTCCCATTCCATTAAATCTTGTTTTACTGATTTCCTCCAAGTAAGTTTCGGTCGATCTCTTGCTTTTTTTTTGTTATGCTCTCGATAGCAAATTTCTGTTCGTACCGGTGCATCAAAGGGCCTTTGGAGTATATGCCTAAACCATCTCAATCTATGCTCTCATCTTTTCCCTACTAATTCTACTCCAACTTTTCGTCGAATTTTTTCATTCCTTATCTTATCTATCCTTGTATGACCACATATCCACCTTAACATCCTCATTTTCGCTATTCTTATTTTATGCTCATGTTTTTTTTATACTGGCCAACATTCAGCTCCATATAACATGGTAGGTCTAACTGCTGTTCTATAAAATTTTCCTTTTAATCTAAAAGTAATTTTACGATCACACAAAAATTCTGATGCACTGCGCCATTTCATCCAACCTGCTCTGATTCTATGGCTTACATTCTCATCAATCTCTCCCTCCTTTTGCAATATCGATTCCAAATATCTAAATATATCTTTGCTGGGTATCTCATGTACGAGCATATTTACGGCTTTTTGATCTTCTCTTCCTGCTGTGTCAAACTCATTTCAAGTATTCCGTCTTACTTCGACTTAGCGCAAATCCTTTAGACTCTAACGTGCTTCTCTATACTTTTAACTTAGCGTTAAACCCAGCCATGATTTTATCAATAAGCAAGATATCGTCTGCAAATAGCATACATCACAACATCTCATCTTGAATATCTTTTGTTAGTTCATCCATAACTAGGGCAAAAAGGTAAGGGCTCCAAATAGAATCTTGGTATAAGTCTACTGTGATTGGAAAATAACTTGATGTGCCATTACAAGCCTTCACACATGTAGTAGTACCGTCATACATGTCCTTGATTGCCTCGACATACTTTGAAAGTACTTTTTTCTTCTCAAAAATCTACCACAAAACCTTTTTTGGAACCCTATCATACGCTTTCTCGAGATCAATAAACACCATATTGAGGTCCTTCTTTTTTTCTTGATATATCTCCATCAATTGTCGTATTAAGAAAATAGCTTTCATGGTATATCTTCCTAGCATAAATCAAAATTAATTGACAAAAATCTTGATCTCTATTATCAAACGATGCTCAATAACTCTCTTACACAACTTCATTGTATGGCTAATAAGTTTGATGCCTCTATAATTAGAACAATTTTGGATATCCTCCTTGTTCTTGTATATAGGCACAAGTATACTCTTCTTCCATTCATTGGACATCTTATTAATATAGATGATCTTGTTAAAAAGACTAGTCAACCAACTTATTGCTACATCTCCTAAGCATTTTCACACTTTAATAGGAATACCATCGGGTCCTAGGGCTTTACTAGTCTTCATCTTTTTTAATGTCTCTCTAACTTCTCGTGCTTTAACTCTATGTACAAATCTTCTATTTAAATAATCAGAAGCATCTTACAAATTCACATTACTTCTATTGCTTTCCCCATTAAAAAGTTTGTTAAAATAACTCATTCACCTGCCCTTAACGTCTTCATCTCTTATCAAGAGTGTTTGATTTTCATTCTTGATACATCTAACTTGTGTCAATCTTTACTTTTCTTGTCTCTTGACTTTGCAAGTCTATAGATGTCTTTTTCTTCTTCTTTGCTCCCAAGTTTGTTGTACATATCGATGAAAATCTTGCCTTTGGCCTCTCGTACAACTTTCTTGGCACTTTTTCTCGCCAATCTAAACTTTTACAAATTCTCTTCATTAGGACATTTATGTAGACATCTGAAACACTCTTTCTTGTGCTTAGTTGCCTCTTGCACCTCTTCATTCCACCACCAGATTTCTTTTATTTGATGTCCATTCTCTCTACTTTCCCCTAACCCCCTTTTGCCTCGTCTGGATGCAGTTAGACATCTCCTTCCATACTATATTTACTTCGTCTTCCAATTGCCACGGTATTTCTTGTAATATTCTTTCATTGAATTCTGTTTGTTTCTCCTCATGTAACTTCCACTATCTTACTCTGGGGTGTTGCGCAATTCTCTTCATCTTCTGTATTTTATTATACCAAACTTCTAAGACCACCAACTTATATTGTGTAACTACACATTCACCAAAGTATACCTTATAATCTACATATGAAACTCTATCCCCTCTTCTGGCAAGAAAGAAATCAACCTGGCTATAATTTTGACCTCTGCGAAAAGTGATTAGATATGATTCTCTTTTCCTAAAAAAAATATTTGCCAACATCAAATCATAAGCTAATGCCACACTCAAGATGTCTTTGCCAGTCTTATTTCTAGTCCCATATCCAAAACCTTCATGAACTCTGTCAAAACCTCAACTACTTTGATCGACATGTCCATTTAGATTTCCTCCTATGAATACCTTCTCCTCGTGTGGCATCCGCCTTAAAATCTATTTCAGATCTTTTCAAAATCTGCTTTTTTCGGACGCTTGCAGTCCAATTTGAGGGGCATACACACTAAATATATTTAGAATCAAATTCCCCACTGCTAGTTTAATTAAAATAATCTTATCTCCTATTCTTTTAACATCAACAACTCTATCCTTGAAATTTTTATCGATCAGAATCCCAACTCCATTTATATTCTTTGTTGTGCCTGTGTACCATAACTTGAATCCGGTGCCAACCACTTCCTTAGCCTTCTCTCCTTTCCATTTAATCTCTTGTAGGCAATCAATATTCACTTTTCTTCTAGTAAAAGTATCTGTCAATTCTCTCAATTTGCCCGTTAAGGTTTTCAACTCCCTAATCTAATCCTTAACCCCTGAATTTTTCTTGCCCCCCACACTCACCCAAGGAAGTGTGAGGACATTTACTTATTTATCACCACATCCGGGCACCAATGTGGCGCATCACTATGGGAATGAAGTCCCAAGGTTAGATTTCTTACCCCTTGCACCCATTTATTTTGGTATAAAGACCCTTGCTCGTTTTTTGCTACACTCGAGCACTGATGCAACGCGTCGCTAAGAAATGTACGCTCCAACGAAATATCAATAGGGTTCATCTCATAAAGGTATCTCTTTTTTATAACCGGTTCGCAACCCATGACGTAATCCTATTTCTTTACCTGGCTTGGGACAAGTTATGTAGACTACATAGCCGGAGTTATGTAAAGTATGTTCGACAATTGTCCAAAATTTGTTTCTCAGTTCCTGAAGCGGAAGCTGATCCGTTTGCCAGTTCTTTCTCCGCCCCGGATCTTCAGCTTTTTCCCTTTTGACCTTTCGAAATTAGGCATCATCTCTAATCAGATGAAGTTGACAGGCAACTGGTCTGTGATCTTGTGAACTTCAGCATCAGCGAGCCCCCTTTTTGTGCAGTGCTTCCCCATATTTCCCACAAGCCATCAAGAAACTGAAAGAAACTCCTTAAAATTTGCCAATACAGAAACCCACCCCCCACCCCCACCCCCCCCCCCCAAAAAAAAAAAAAAACCCGCAAGCTTATCTACTTCATTCATTAGGATAACGAGCGAGACCATCTTTCCCGCATTTCGATCGTCGATCTTTCGCCCTCTTACGTGCGTGCCGATGCTTCTCCAAATGCCTCCACGCGAAATTCAAACATGCTCGTTTCATTGGGGACAATTCTAGCTGCGGATTTGTTTTAAGCGCGGGCACGGTTCGTAACCCCGAACCAAACCGATTCATCAGCTTCTTTGCAGTTATTTACTGTACTAAAGATTATGCAGGAGTGCAAACTCAATTTGTGCCCCTGAGCATCGGGCCAATGGGATGATTTATCGCATCCTTCTTTGGGCATATGGAAGCCTATTAAGCAATTGCCAAAGGTTGCCCCAACAAGTATTAGTATAGGACAGAGACACTTGGCTTCTCTTTGGGCAAAATTATGGGAGGGGACCATACTTTTCTCTTCAAATGAAGCCGGCGGCCTTGTTGTGCTGGGTGTTTTCTTCCTTGTATGCCTCGAAGAGGACTTTGTGTATTTCCAAGGAGAGAGGCTATGGCCTTTTAGGTCAACAGGGAGTGATGGGCTTGTTCCTTAAATGAAGCCATGGGGACCATTGATAGTACACCAAAGGCGTCATAGGGGACGCGGCTGTGTTGTGAGAATATTCTTTAGAGTTGAATTTGTGACATTCATGATTGTTTGGCATTAGCATGGTGTTGACTGCCGAGGGATTTACTATCCGTTCCTCTGTTTCAGTTCCGGAAAAAGTAAAAAACAAATACATGTTTAGTAATAAAAATAATTATGATTCTGATTTTGTTTCCGTTTCCGAAAACATTTTTGGATCAATTTTCATAACAAAAAAAAGTTTGTTCTTGTGTTCTGAAGCACTTTTGAGAATCACTATTTTCCACCATTTACTTCTATAAATTTTTCCTCGATACTTTCAGTTTTTGTCGAAACCTGATTTTAAATTATATTTATATTTATATTTAAAATTAATTTTAAAATAAAAAAATCATAAAAATTATAAAATCAACTTTAAAAGCCTGGCCTAACTTTAGGAACCAATTTTGAATAAAAAATATATTTTTACATTTTTTAATTATTTAATTATACAATACTCCAAAAATTAGAAAAATATTATTCGTGGTCATAAAAATACACAAATATAGTTGATATTCTTATTTCAATTTCCTCTTCAAGATGGTATTTTTAAATCTAAAAAAATTAACTTCCTTCTTCGCAACTCTTTTTTATTTTTTTGTTTATTTTCCTTAATCACTATTTGATTTAATTATTTTCTCTTTTCTTTATGATCAAATATGATTATATAATTATTTAATTTAAATGACATATTGGGAACGAAAATTTAATGCAGTTACTAAATGCGTTTTTTTGCTTGGAATAAAAATTTTAAACATTTATCAAACATGTTTTGATTCTAAAAATACCATTCAAGAACAGAAACAGAGTAACAAGAACACTGCCAAACAGGCCCTAAGAGTTTTGAGCATGATAAAAGAATGTGTACAATCTCCCTTGATGAGTTCCTTGATTTGGTTGGGGGGAGGGGGAATGACGAATTGGTATAAATTAAGGCCACGTTTGCTTTATGGAAAAGAGAAAAAGCTTTCGGAATTCTCCGGCGTTTGATTCATAGAAAATAAATCAATAGAAAAAACACTTTCAAAAGCGAGAAAAATGATTTCCTCTTTTTCTCCTCCTCGCGCTTCCTTTGAATTATTTCTTATTTTCTTTCCTTTCTCTTTATGGAAATCGATTTGTGTAATTTGTAAGTATTTTTACTTTTTTTTAATCTTTTACATTCTTCTTCGATTGGTTGCTCGATGATGGGCCCCATGCGATGTGGCGAGGCTTGAGCATTGCCGATCTAGAGAAACCAGCAAGCTCGAGCCTCGCTGGCAAAAAAAGAAAAAGAAAATCAAAAAATTGTTTTTTTAAAATAAAATAAAAGATAATAAAAAAGAAAAAATTATTAAAAAGGAGTGAATGGGGGACAATCAAATAGGATTTTCCATATCGAACAACCAAAATTTTTTTCAGTTCATTTTTAGGTGTGAGCCAAACACGATAAAAAAAAAATGCATCAATTTTCTAAAAAATGACTTTGTAAAAAATATTTTTGCAGAAATAGTACAATTTTTTTGTGAAACAACCGTAGCCTAAAAGTGTAATGAGTCTTGTCCGCGAAAACTAAGGAATGACTCTGGCAAGACCTCATCTTCTGTTTTTCGAAGAATTCATTCTAGAAGAACGTGCCCATCATGACGACGATGCTGTACCGTCCAAATCATGGTTGAAGGCCACATCATCGTAGACGCCGAATTTATCAGACACTTCGTCTCGTGTAATTTGTGTGTAATTGTCGTTAGAGTACTACTACGTGTCTTTTTATTTATTTAATACTATTAAAAATCCCGAATTAGCATGCCCGAAGCTAATTTTCAATCCCGTAAAAAAATCGAAAGCTGATATTTCATGACACATTTTATCCCAATACTACTTTTCAACTCATGATAAATCTCAAACTGACACTATTGATCCAAATCTCTCTTGGCGTAAATGTGTTATGGAGTATGATTTGAAATTTTTACATTTTTTGAAATACTCCTTTGAGGATGAGCTTGTATTTCAATCTAATTTAATTGAATGAGAGTTTTTTCTTTTTCCTCGTTTAATTTTCTTGGCACGGCTCGCACTCGTGTTGGGCCTATCGTGCCTCGGCCGTGTTGGCCTAGACACACCTTGGGTGGTGCCTCTCCTAGTAGCAGTGCCCCTTCTTCGCCGGCGATGGCTCAGCTAGGTTTCAACAAGGGTGGTCAACCCTTGTCTAGTCATCGACAAGGGCCCGCTTACCCTTGCCTAGTGGCGGCACCATCGCTCGCCTCCCCCACGAGGTACCCGCATGTTCTGAGTGCTAGTCAACATCTAGCTGAGGGCGAGCGGTCCATTGCGTTGAGCAAAAACTTATGGGACTCGAGTGCGCTACTCGTCTAAATCTTTTGGGACCCCACCGGGTGAAATTGTCCATGTCAAACTCAAAAGTCGGCAATTCCATAATCAAACCAGAACCACTGTTCCTCGCCCACTACGTATTCCGAACGAACGAGCTTCGTGTATGAAGTTCCCCACGGACAGAAGTTACTGTCGGGACGTGAACGTGAACCGACCCACTCACTGTTGCTATTCCCAAGAGCGAAGTCAACCCAATGTGATGCTCGAACAGGGAATTGCCACGCTTTAAGCTTGCGGAGTTTTAGGCTCCGACAGGGGGAGCTGAGGAGGAAGGCGAGCAGGTAAAAGAACAAGAGGAATGGTAGGTAGTAGCTGTTGCCGAAGAGGGGGCGATCTTGGCCTCACTGCTCATAAAAAGGCTAGTCATTGTCCTTCCGGGTGGATGGCAAAACTCGCGTCACTGAAATTTAGGCGCAGGAGTGGGGGATGTCGATTGAGCGGCTGCTTTTGGAAAGGCCACTGCCTGCCCGGTCCGTCTTTTCGCGGGTTCGGTTTAGGTGGTTTCCAAGTTTGATTGATTTTGGATACTATCTTCTCAGACGGAGATGAGGTCAAGCTCAAGTCAGTTTAGTCTCAAAGTGTCTCGGGTATATCAATTCGAGCTGTGTTGACAATTTCTGCTTGAACTATCGGAATTTCGTCGGTCCATATGAAAGTTGGCCGGTTCAGTTCCGCTTTCGATAGTATTTGTCTATAGGTTAAGTTCGTGAAGACATACAACCACACAACCGAGGAAACTTGATTTGTTGTCCTTAGGCACTATATTTCTTAGATCATAAGTGACATTGTTCATCTTTCAATTGTTGGCTTATCATATTAGAGCTCCCTATTCAAACATGCATCTTTATAAGAGTTTATGAATATGACATGAACATTTAATTTCTTATAATTTCGTCTTTTTTTTAATAAATCACAGATCGAAAATCATGATTTTCTCCCATATGTTCATTTTTACTATGTGTGAGTTTACATTTGTTCTAAACTTGTTATCCGGATTGTCTATCGCTCCGTGTGGCCTTGTGAAAAATGCAACATTGCATTTCACGACAATCCTTATGTAAATATGGTAGTTTTTATTTCCCAATATACGTAGTAATGTATGAATACCAGTCACATTCATTTATCAAGTTAAGGATCGCCGCAAAAGTCATGTAATGTACATTATTTCCGACAAGATTGTTTTATTGGGCAATGAAAATATTTTAAGCATTTAATTAGTTATGCATCAACGTTCCAACAAAAATAATTATATATATCGAAAACCCTAGATTTCGCATGGTAAATGCATTAAAAAAGGATAAAGTTTAACAGATGGTGCCGTTACAGTTGATGCTTAACTTTGGGTAAGAATGTAGTAGTAAGTGTATATAGATAGTATGTTTTATAGGAACAGAGCACATGCTGCACGTCCCTTAAAAAAAAGGGCTTCTGGAGTTTTAGGCTCAGACTGAGGGACTGAGGAAGAACGTGAGCAGGTAGAGAACTGAAGGACTTTGGTCATTAGCCTGTGCTGAAGAGGCAATTCGGAAAGGTGACTGACTGCCCGGTCCATCTTGTTGGGGGTCCGAGATTTGAATGGGCGACTCCAGTCCGTATATGGTTCAGGTAGCTGCTTAGGCGGATGGGCGAAGATGGCCTTCGGTTTAATTAATTTTAGGTACTATCTTCTCGGATGGAGATCGAGCTCGGGTCAGTTCCATCTCAAATCGTGTCGGGCTTTGCTTTGTACTTGTGTATCAATTCGAGTCGCATCGGCATCATCTGTCAGACACTTGGAGCTTCGTCCAATGCATATGAAAGTTGCCCCGTTCGGCTCAGTTTGTTTGTGAATATAGGTTATGTTCATTATGGAAATACATGTGAGAAAAATTACAAGAAATCAATTTTATATATTTTCTTAATAGCTCGACACCACAGGATGATAAAAAGCTTAACAACCTGTCATTCTTAGTGCTACTTTTTCCCATATATTGAAAAAAGAAATAAAAAAGGAGAGATTGTTTTAGTCAAAATCCCAATTATCCCTCTCCCACACCGTATGTCAGAATCCACCTTTTTTAGTAGGGATGAACAGTTTCAGCTTCTAGATTCTGAGTAGGTTCTTGATTTTTTGGAATCTGGAACTTATCTTGCACGCCATGAAACTTGGAACATATCCTATCGTAGTCTCTAGAATTCGGTTCTAGGGTACCCGAAAACTTGCCAATATAACTCCAATTGCATCAAAATTCAAAACTACATAAGTATCTCTTACAATTCATTTTACCCCTGTTTTGACAGTAAGAGGAACCAATTGCAGAAAAATCTTTAACATTGAAAAGTTGAGCGACTATGTGTTGAAGTGAAAAGAGCCGCCTAGGGATGTTCCTTTCTCCAGAAGAAAAAAAATTATAGGACCGAATAATTCGAGCCAGTGACATATACGATATCTAACCACCATTTACATGCGGAAATAGCTGAGTTCCAGGAGACAAATGACCTTTGAACGGAAGAAGGAAAAGAAATGGCAACTAAACATTTGCATCTATCCCAACCTACTCAAACATGCAGTCAAAAGTTAAATTAAGAACTATAGCATAATAGCCAGTGGCACTCAAGCCTCAAGGTACCATCCATCCAAGGGCAAACATGAAAAAAGCCAAAGTTAAACAAGCATAACTGATATACCACATAATCAACCAACAATATCAACGAAAGAAGCCCTCAAATTGATTGTGTAAAAAGAAAAATCAACCCACAAAATCAACGAACCTCGGGCGCCGTTGAGGGATAGCCATCGGGCGACGTTGAGCGATGGCCTTCCAACGACGAGGCAATGGACGCAAGGGAAGGGCCATCATTGAAAGACTCAGCTGCGTTGAGGGATGGCTGTTGGACGTGCTACATTGGAAGGTTTCAGAGGATTGGAAAAACGCCTCACACGAGAGAGGAGGAGAGATTATTGCTTCTTGCACTTGCGAACGACGATGAGCGCCTTCGAGGTTCTTGGAGATATCGGCGACAATTCTTCTAATAGGTCGTTCGTAGAGGGACTGAGCTGAAGAAGCGAGACGACCATCGGATAGAAAAGTTGGGATAGGCGATCGGTCTGTCGTACGAGTTCAAAGCACTCGTCCCTGGGGGACTCAGCTTCTTAAGTCGCATCCCGATTTGATGAATCGCTCAGGTAGTAACAGGAGAAGACCATCGGGGACTCGAGCGGGTTGCGTTGATGAAAAATAGAAGCACTGATAGGAAATTAGGGTTTTATTTTTTAAAAATACAGTTCTGGTTTCGGTTCTGTTTCAGTTCCATATGGAACCGGAATCGGCGTTCTTCAAAATCCAGAACTGAGAACCAGACCTAGGCACATCAGAATTGGGAACCGAACCGAAACCGGCAGTTCGATTCTACCTTGGAATCATGCTCACCCTTATGTTTTAGTTTTTTTTTTTTCCAAAATAGGCCCAAAAAAATTTACAAAAGGAATTTTTTTAATTACCGAAATGGGGCTGTGCGGAAGTCAGAGATCCACACGGACTCGTGCGGGAGACTAACTCTCGCACGAGTCGGTGAGAAGTCCCATGCGGAAGTCATGCGGGAGTCAGACTCCCACACCGCATCTCTCCCCCACTCCCTCCACTCACGGGTGCAAGGGCGCAATTTGTGGGTTTTTTTCTTTCGAAAATAGGTCGAAAAAATTACAAAAAGGGGTAATGTTTTCTTATAATTACCAGAACAGGGCTCGTGCGCGCAAAGACGCAATTTGCGAGGTTCTTTTTCGAAAATAGGTCGAAAAATAAAGTTACAGAAAGGGGTAATCTTTTCTTATAATTACCAGAACAAGGCCGGTGCGAAAGTCTGTCTTCGAACGCCCACACCACGCCTTTGCTGGACTTAGACCCCCGCACGGCTTCCCTTGTCGTTTTTTTTTACCTTTTATGTTTTTCATATTAACTTTTATATATATATATATATATAAGTTTTTAAATAATTTTCAATAATCAGAAAATTTATTAATATATAGTTAATAAATAATTTACTATTTATGTAATTAATGTATTTAGTATATAAATAATTAATATAAATTAATAAATAAAAGTGGTAAGATATATGAATGTCATATTCATATTTAAAAACGTGGATAACACAAACCATGAGCGAAAAGGATCAAACAAATCAAAACTATAATAGTGGATAACAATCCCCAACTCCAATTACATTAGCTAATGATATGATCCTCCGACATGCCTTCCTGTTTCGCAACTCGGTGGTCTCCGTAGTTTGCCAGGTCTAGGATTGTACCGAGAATGAGGTTTCAGATGAACTGGATGTGTGGATGATGAAAACATATCTTCTGGTGACCAGCGTGGCTGTGACATGGAGGCATCATCAAAGTGAGCAAATATCCCATGCTCAGACCCTACGTATCCTACTGAAGTAGGGCATGGAAACAAAAAGGGAGAGAAATCGGATCCATGTGAACTAGAAGAACTAACAGGAGTCTGCGGCTGTTGAATGTCACAGAATGCAAGAGAAGGTCCCTCGTGAAGTGGGTCGGCAAACTGGCCGAACCTTGCATGGTAATCTGCCTGGCTGAACCCTAGAGTGAACCCTAGAGTGAAATTTGCTGCACAATAGGTGAAATGAACATCATCAACTGAATGATCTCCAGTGGTCCTCTGAGTCAAGGGAACAGTCTTAGGTGAGTTATCTTCATGCAGCCCAATGGGTGTTCCTGTAGATACTGGTTGGGGTGGTGGCATCATTGTCATCCACCTCTCCTCTTTGAAGCCGTATGGCATTGCGGTAGCTTTCCTCGTCATAGCCCGCATGTTCTCCCTACATTCCCTGGAACCTAATTGTATGATATTTTCCGCGCCATCACCCTATTCATGAAATCAAAATCAACAGAAGTTATCATATGCCAGTAATTTATGTTACTAAAAAAATAATTAACAACATAAATTAAAAGCGTTTGCATGAACCGCCGCACCACTGCAACTCCCCTGAGAGAAATCCATCTCCTCGTGCATGTACGATATCAGTCCATATATTCTGCATGATGGTGAAGTGGCTATGTTGCAGAAATACCATCGACTACATGGTTAGCACGATTGTCCCATGTATTTATCAACGGTCTGTGCAAAGAAACCCAATCTTTTCCAATCGGCCTTAAGTTAATATCATGATCTGCATGATTATGGGGAGGATCTAGTATTGCCTTCCATATACCCAACTAACGAAGTACACGGTGTAGGTAATGCCACCCGACAATGTGGAAACAGATGGGTGGGACACGAACCCTCCAATGTGTTGTTCCTGTAGGCAATAATCTGGTAGAGTTTGGAGAATGTGATTGGTGTAGGGCTCCCAAGTAATCTGTCATTATATTATATTTTTATCAAATTAAACTAAGAATTAATTTAAAAGCTAACATGACATAGAACTCGTTGTTTGTCATCGTTACTTACATCTTTGGATGCCATTTTATCAAATTGATAGCGCAAATGTGTGAAAGTATGCGTGGGGACCTCTGTTGTCTGTCTGGCAAGACTCCGGCTAAAAAATGAAAAAAAACAAGAAGAGTTGTATATATTATACGCATCGAAAATATTATGGCTTGCTGTTGATCAAGTTCAATTTTAGAAAATTCATGAAAAATTCATAAAAAATTAAAAAATTGTAATTTTGGTGGTTTTGACCAAGCCCAAGGAACCATTCTTGATAAAAAAAATATTTTTTCATATTTTTTGCATTTTTGGTATTTTCAAAAATTAGGAAAATGCATGAAAAATCAAGAAAAATACCATTTGAGGTTAAAAAAATATGAAAAATAGTCAATAATTTTATTTTAATTCCTTTGTATTTTTGACCTAAAAAAGTCAAAATTCAAGTTCAATTTTATGTGTTCATTTGTTACACATATAGTTGAACTTGGTTTAAAAATGTCAATCGAGTCTTTTAATTTGTAATTTTGACATTTAAGGGTCTTGTCATTCAATCTAATTGTACTTTAGTTGTAATTTAGTCCAATTATTGGCTTAAATCGCTCAATTGGATGATTTGGATAAAATTACACATTTTATTGTAATTTAGTCCTTGGAAATGGGTAGAATTGATTTTACTTTTAATTCAAGGATCTCCATCATAAATTGAAACCACTGGCCAATGTTTTTCACTATTCTGAATCGATTGACATGGGTGATTTAATCCAATTTGACTGTTTGAGCCCTCAATTTAGTAATTTTTCAAATTGCAATTAAAAATAAATTTGAGATTTTCATATAAATTGACAAACAAACTTTTGGGCAAAATCACTTTTTTAGACAATCTTCATGTCATAAGTTCGACTTTGAGGCTTAATTGTGAAAATTCTCCACGAATTATGATTAACTTTGAAAAAAATCATGTTGAACTAGTTCTGACCGGTCCGACCGGTCGAACCGAACCGGTTCAAACAGTGTCATCTTCAACCTCAGGCCTCCTGCGTAGATGAATAGTCCTCAGGTTGATTTTTTGAAGATCAATTTGCAGATAATTGGACAAGCAATGGTGGACGTATTGTTGTTCTCGCTCTTCTCTATCGATTGACACTGACGGCAACATTCGACGTAGCCAGAGTAGAAAGTAATCGGCTGGTCAACCTCGCGGGACCTGCAAAAGTCAAGGAACCAAACTCAGCTCAAATCCATGCCAAATTCATGCGAAATTGGACTTGCCGGAGAATCAAACGGAGCTGGACGGAATAAACAATATTCCCGTCACCGTTTGGACCTAAAAGTACGTGTTCTCATGTGCAATCCAAGTCGGTGAAACTTCCCCCAATCGAGTGGGAAATCAAAAAGGGGATATAAGCCTTTAAACGCTTTGGAGAACGAGAGATGATCTCATTTTTGTTCGGGAGGATAACAGAATAGAGAGAGAGCAAAGGAGAGAGGAAGAGACCACCCGCTTGGGTGGCGCTGCTGGAGCGTGCACTCTTCCTCTCGCAAAAGGTTGAGTGTTCGAATCCCGGGCGCCGCAGGGTGACTTAACCGGTGGCACGTGTGTGGTGGCTAGCACGTGTCGCCCCCAGGGTTTACTCCCCGGCTGTCGTCCGTGCGGGGGTTCCCTAGGTTATCAAAAAAAAAAAAACAAAAAAAAAGGAGAGAGGAAGAGAGTTCACCTTCCATCGCCATTGTTGAAGGTTAGAGCTCAATTCGGTGAAGTACTGGTTAGGCTTTACTAAGCCAAACCGAAGCTTCTGAGTATTACTAAAAGGTGGTTCGTGCTCCAAGGAAGGATCGCTACCGGTCTTGCCTCAGCAGACATTGAGAACATGTAGTTCTCTTCTTCGAACTCTAGACTGTGCATCAATGGCGGATCTCACCTTCGACCTAGTTTCTTGCGATTATAGTAGGCGTTGTGTTCCTTGAATTATTCTAAGCTCGATAGCACTTTGTTTTTGTGTCAATTTTGTATAATAAATCGCGTCTAAGCTTCCAAACCTTCCACCATAGCCGGGTTCTGTTGAATCTTGCCTAGCCAAATTTAGGCCGTGCGAGCTTAATCGGAGCTCGAGGTAAGTCTTCTAAACCTCCACTTGTGTTGTTCCGTGATTGAATTGCCCTGATTCTGTGCAAATTGTGCGACTGAACTTCCATGGCCGTACTCAGCATTTTGTGTGCTGCACGTGACTTAGTGGATGAGATGTTTTGATTTTGACATATATGAAACTAGAGGGGCAGACGAGTTGAACGGCACTGGTTTCATGTCAATCGCGTCGGAGAAGTCTCGGTTGTCCATTTCGTTGGGGTCAAGAGGTTGAAGACGATGCTAACATGGCTGGTCAGCGAGTCAGCGGTTTCAGGTGGCAACATGTGATTGGTCCAAGTAGGTGCCGAGCCAGCTCGGCCGTTAGTTTGTTAGGCTGAGTTAGATTGGATCCGACGACTAGGGTTAATCGAGTCCTATTTTAGTAGTCGTCGGATTAGGATTTTATGTTTTTAGAAATTGGTTTTAATTAGCTTTATAATCGAAAAATAAAAAAAAAATGTAGAAATGGTATCGTTTAGGTTAGTGGCCGAGCGACGTCGTTTAGGTTAGTATAAACGAACGGTCCAAATCAATTTGACCATTCTAATCGTAACCATTGATTTTAGTAATGATCGAATGGCTTAGGATTAGTTATCATGCGATCCTGATCGTAGATTTCGGTATGCAGATTTGAGGGTGGTGGCTTAACCACGTTGGCAAGCCTGGTTAGATGAGGTGCCGTGATGTATGCTATTTGCAGACGATATTGTGCTTATTGATAAGACCAGGGCTGTGGTTAATGCTAAGTTAGAAATATGAAGAAGCATGTTAGAGTCTAAAAGATTTACGCTAAGTCGAAGTAAGACGTAATACTTGAAGTGTGAGTTTGACAAGGCAGAAGGTGAGGATCAAGAAGCCGTAAGTATGCTCGGACAGGAGGTACCCAAGAAAGACACATTTAGATATCTAGGATCAACATTGCAAAATGAATGGAAGATTGATGAGGATGTAAGCCATAGAATCAGAGCAGGTCGGATGAAATGGCGCCGTGCATCGGGATTTTTGTGTCATCGCAAAATTCCTCTTAGGTTAAAAGGAAAATTTTATAGAACAGCAGTCAGACCTGCCATGTTATATGGAGTTGAATGTTGGCCAACATAAAGGAAACATGAGCATAAAATGGGAGTAGCGGAAATGAAGATATTAAGATGGATGTGTGGTCATACAAGGATGGATAAGATAATAAATGAAGAGATTCGATGAAAAGTTGGAGTAGAATCGGTGGATAAAAAGATGAGAGAGTATAGATTGAGATGGTTTGGGTATATCCTCCGAAGTCCCTTAGATGCACCGGTACGAACAAAAGTTTGCTATCGAGAGCATAACACTAAGAAAGCTAGAGGTCGGCCGAAACTTACTTGATGAAAAGTAGTAAAACAAAATTTAATGGAGTGAGAAATAGATTCACGTACGGTTTGTCTTTGGACGGAGTGGAGGAAGGCTATTAGTGTTGTGGAGGGATAGTGTACAGATATATATATTTATTTACTTATTTTTACACGTTTATCTCTTTTCTCTCGCTTGATTCTACTTTTATTTTTATGATTCTTTGGGGTTCATCGACTGCCAACCCCAACTAATTTGTGATAAAGGTGTTGTTGATGTTGATGTTAATCGAATGGTGCAGGATTAGTCACCGCGCGATCCTGATCGTAGATTTCGGTATGTAGATATGAGGGTGGTGGCTTAGCCACGTGGGCGAGCCTAGACCATAAGATTTAAATAAAAACGAAAAAATCAGGTGTGACGTCGTTTTGGAGCGTCGGTACACGCAAGTTCAGGTCTGGTCGGGTTATTCGATTCGCGTGGATTGAGTCGACCTAGTCCGAATAATTTTTTTTAAAAAAAATTAGAAAATGATTTAAAAAAATTTAAAAAAATCAGAAATTTTCTAGAAAATTCTAAAAAATGTTAGAAAATCCCAAAAAATTTGAAAAAATTGTAGAAGATTCCTAAACAGTCCAGAAATTCTAAAAAATTGAGGAATGACCCCATACAATTGATCAATCCTATTTTTGGGGTTTCTTATCCGTTCTTCCTGAAAATGA
This sequence comes from Rhodomyrtus tomentosa, assembly GCA_028455895.1. Lineage (NCBI taxonomy): Eukaryota > Viridiplantae > Streptophyta > Magnoliopsida > Myrtales > Myrtaceae > Rhodomyrtus > Rhodomyrtus tomentosa. The sequence goes on from JAPCWY010000011.1 coordinate 14,862,913, forward strand.
TGATTTTAGCATTTAATTGTAAATCAACTTTGTTTTGTATTTGAGATAGGTCGAAAAATGCCTAGATGAAGATTAAGGTTAGTTAGGCGACCAATCTTTTTGCTTGATTTTTCGAATGTCATCCTTTTTTCCAATGACGATTTTACCCCCTCAAAGGGCAAATCGTCATTCCTAATCCAATGAGTTGTGAAAATTGCTCAAAATCAGGATTTGGGTCTGGTGGTTAACCAATCCTGCTATTTGGGATTTTCACTTCTCGTCATCTTCTGAAACAACGATTTTACCCCTCAAAGGGTAAATCCTTTCTAAAATTTCAGAAAATTCTGAAAATTATCGAAAAATAGGAAATTGATTGATTTGATGATCAATCCTATTTCTAATCCCTTTTGATTCCAGATTTCTTTTGAAATGACAATTTTTCCCTTTTCGGGCAAATTATCCCAAATTTCATCAAAATTACGATATTGCCTCTCGTGGGAAAATCTTGTTTAAATCACTCCTAAGCCGTGATTGACACTTTTCTAGGCCAATAGTACCTTCTTAAGGATGCCATGCTATATTCATGTGATTTATCCGCATGTCTTGAATCCTTGATTTGGGCACCTTCTTTTATTGATTGTGAGTGCTAGAGTAGTCGCTCCTATCTGCATGAACTTCTAGATTTGGGGTTCATACCTCATTCATCTGCATGAATTCTTAGGGCTAGATAATTCATTTAACCTAGGTACCGAAAGGGTGTCGACTTTAATAGTTGGCGTAACTAAGTCTTCGATCTCGTTTTTCTAGTTCTCGCAGAATCAAATAGAAGCTCCTAACTATTCGGTAGGGTTTTCAATCGTACCCTCCACGAAACGATTGGTGGCGACTCCTTGGCATGTACACATATCACATGTCACTAGACCACATTGATGGTCGACCACGTATATCTCTGTTGCGACTTGGGTAACGGGCCTTGAGAGAGGCCCGCACCCTATTAGATGGGACGACCCATTAACCCTCGCCAACTTGAGATCCCGCTCGAGAGTTGGTCACAACAATCGCGAAATGAAAAAGCAATAGGTCACATATAGACTACCAAGAGGTGCATCTACTAAAGGGTTATGCCTTCCAATGGATGGGGAGACACAACGAAAACGATCCCACACCCAAATCTGCAATACGTGTAGGGCGCCACCGATTTGGTGCGCTGATGGATCGGTTGCTTGGCATAACTCCCGATACAACCACGCAAGTGCCGCTGAACCCTAACTGTATTACATAGGATGCTCGAGGTCCTCTAGTAGTGGAAGAAAAGTCAAACTAACCCTAGCGCCTGACTTGTCTGCGAAGATGGATCCGCCAAGCAACCGAAGAATGAATACCCTAGAATGCCGTAGTACGATAAGCTCATTGGCGTCGACAGGAATTTGACCAAAGCATTATCTCAGCCATGCTAACTTTACCACCAAATCACGCAACTCGGATGGGTGTTCACCAAGTAAATCATCACAAAGACTGCCCCAATTCCAATCGTGGGGGCCAGTAACTGCATTTCTATCTATGGGAAGCCCTGTGAGAATAGCGATATCCTGCAGTGTTATCGTGCATTCACCTTCCGGCATATGGAAGGTATGACTCTCGGGCCTTCACCGCTCGACCAAGGCTGTAATCAAATGTGAATCGAGTTGTCAATATCCCATGGAATAAATTCTATAGAATCTCGAAGATCGAAGATACGGTAGGATGCACTAATCAACTTCGGTTGTGTGTAATGTCGATCCACCTCGCTAGCATTTAAGAATTTTATTCTCGTTCTCCTATAAGATGTTACATTAACTGGTAGTGGCAATTTCATGGCGATACAATTGTTACAAATGACATAGCAGTAGCTAAATTTCTTAAGTACCCGATCGTTCCATATGTTCTCTGATCTATATCGGGTCTGCTGTGTAAGTAGTGAACCATCCTGAGGTCCCGGATGAATGTAATTCCTTTGTGCCATATCTACAAATGGAATAGAGGAACTTAATAGATATCGCATAACTGATATATTATAACATTACAAAAATTTCATTACAATAATTCATAAAACTCAATTTTCTATGGAAATTAGATATATTACATTGTACGCTTGCACACTCGGTAAATTTTATTGTGTGGCCGATCCATATGCACAAGTTTGCCTGCTGTGAGCTGATTTCCTACAGTTTGTACAATGGTTATGCGAGGTGTCACTGCTCGACGTTCTTCAGTCCATTTCATTACGTATTCGTGATGCACGAGGCTTTCCTTTCTTCCTAATATGGTTCGGGTCTGGCACTAATAGCATCTCGTTAGGTTTGGGTCAGTAAGCAGAATCTTCCAATGGACAAAACGGGTACTAATAGCACTGAAGCATTTTATCCAATGTATAGAATTCATCCATGAACGCATGATAATCAATTGCATGTCTTTGCCATGCTGCAATTACGTGGAAGCACATGATTTTCATCTCTTGAAATTTTCCACCTGTATGTTCGCAAGTTTAGACTTACTACATATATCCAGCCCTCTGATCCTCTGCATCTATTATGTCTAATTTTAACTTCAAAAAGCCTTGTGTCAAAGTCGAACCATATCACTTCATGGCCATTCGCTTTTTCTACATTTTCTAGGAGTGTGTCACTCGCAAATTGAGTATACAAAATCCCTAGTGTTGTTGGCTCCTGTATGCCGTTCTCTGGTATCAAAATAGTAGTTCAACCGACACAATATCTTTTGCACCATAACTGTTATTGGCAGAGCACGCAAATCCTTCATCATCCTATTAACCGATTCAACTAAATTCCTTGTCATCAATCCATATCTCCTCCCTTTATCGTAAGCCTTCTTCCATTTTTCCTTTAGAATCTAGTCACACCATGATGCTGTGTTTGGATCGAACTCCCTAATTTGGTCCGCGATGAGTATGAACTTTTTCCCTTGATTCGCGTAAGCTGTACATTACAACAATAATAAGTATTTAACAAAGTAAATTTATGAACATGTAGTTTTCTCAAATTTACTTGCCATCTGAACAAATTTTTTTTCCGTTGGTATTTTTGAATTGTTTATTGTAGTTGCTGACAATATGCCGAATGCAATATCTATGGTGGCCATATGAAGTACGCCACCCTTCTATCTCTATTGCTATCTAAATCCCGTTATGCCTACATGATATTACACAAATATTTTCTCTCCTAGTGACATATATCCGCAACAAAGTCATAAACCAAGTCCAATTATCAACATCTTCCCCGTCGACTATAGCAAATGCCAATGGAAGATATGATTGTTGCCATCAAATGAGGTCGTACAAAGTAGCGTTTCTCGGTATTTCTCGTACAAAAAATTTCCATCGACAAATATCACAAGACGACAACCTTTGAAGCCTTCAATCGTCTGCTTGAAAGTCCAGAACATCCTTGCGCTCTATCTAGATCCTCTTAAAAGCTTCAAACATTCAAGGACGAAAAGGGATATCATTTTCTTAAGTGTTGTCTTTGTCCATAGAAAACAGCAGATAAGACCCCAAGAACCGCACCGGAATACTCCGCCATTAAAGCAGTATTTAAATGAGAGAACCAAAATTGAAAGGCGATGACTAATGTCTAAGACAAACTTAACATAAGATCTGCACAGTTCAATCTGCAAGAGAAAAGCAACAAGGTACATTATTGCGTCTAGCAACGTGATTGCTGAAGTTCCTTACATCTCCTTTAATTCTAGACAAGATTCCACAAAAAAAAAGACCCTCTTTAACCACAATAGCAGCAGCATTATCGACACACAGAGACTTCTTGAATACTGAATTCCCAATCAATGTTAAACCGAGGAAATGCAAAAAATGTTCTTTCATAGGAAATGTCCAGTTCTTGTCAGTTTACATCAATAGCGGTTCATTTTAATAATGTCACTCTAAAACCAAGTTGCACAGCTGAAGATCGGTGCCAAGAATAAGTACCAACTCTTTTGCTCATCCACCACGTCTGCCAACCATGGACTTACCACAATGGTGCTAAGCATTGGTGATTCTCGAAAACAACAGAAAATTGAATTAACGGGACAATGAGTAGACAGACCATATTCTCAAAAAGTTGCCCAATATATGAATTGTTTGCAAAGGCTCGTGCCTACAAAAAGAATATGACCGCAAGTCAGTGGTTTTTGCCGGCTCTATCGTAGCAAATATCTCAAGTAAAGAATCAGTGAGATGCCCATGCACTGGGAAAGTAAGCTTAGCTACTCATAAGAGTCAACCATTGCATGAGCAATGCCAGCAGCAGCATGCCAATCGAAGAGGAGGTGGTTTATGCATCATTTATAAGGTTGAAAAGATAAATATGCAGCTGTCGGAATTGCACCCAAGGGATAGTTTAATCGAACAAAACAAGCACACACATTGCAAATTGACTATGTGCGGCTGCATAAGTTGCACCCAATTTCACCGTTTACATCTCTCCCCAATTCAAGTAGTCATCCCCCACTTCCGCAATTTCATCCCCGATCAGACTCAAATCCAGAAATCAAACAGTTGGACAAACTTAAAACAACCATTCCTAATTGCTTTAAAACCTACCTTTCAGCCCAAGAGCAACAATTTGTCGCGACCTCGGAAACAGCAAACAGAGTCAACACGACATCAGTTTTTTCGGTCGGCAGCCCAAACAAGCCTCTTTAAAATTGACATTTGCAGAATTTGATATTTTCGGTTATGGAATATTGCATGTTCTTCCAATTTGGGTTTTCGTAGTTTTGGTCTCATACATGAGAATTCTAGTTCATTTCGTTTGTGAAACTTTTAGGATCTTAATGATTTTCAATCCATCAAACATCCCCATCGATCGTAATAGAATCAGATTTCAACAACCTTGTGTTCAACTAGTTGGACTGGATACAGTCTAATAGAACCTGGTCTTGTTCGGTCTTTCTCCCACAATCCATCCTGGCATGGACAAACCAGTGTTCACCCGGTTCAACCCGTCAAACTAACAAGGTGGTCAATGCAGTTTGACCAGATGTTTAAAGAACAACGGTTTGGGGCAAGGATTCAACCTCCTGCAAAAACGACTTATCAGTCCGGGCAAGCAAATCCTTGGTTACACTGTAACACGTAATTTCAATTATAACTGCTGGTCTGTGCTGAGGAGTCTTGAAGCAGAGCCTCAAACATTTGAGAGTGTAAACGGATCACTTTGCTAGTCTAGAATTTGCTCCATGTCCATGGTATTATCACTTTGTATAAGCTACTTACTTGGCGAAACCTATAACCAACCAGCGAGTTCTGACTATTCCAACTAGAAAAAAACTGTAATAGCAGGCTATCACACCAAGCGCTCCAAGATGATTCCATTTCACTGGTCTCGTCATTTTTTTTTAATGTTTCTAGCATTTGCCTTTGCACATAGTATGCCGCTGAAAAAGTATCTCTTTGAAGGCTCTTCAGGCTCCAAATAACTTGAGTTCAAACCCTGTCACTTTTTAAGGAAACGAAAAGGGTTAAGGGGCTTTTCCGTCAATCTTCTTCCCCCTATTCTAGTTAGGCGGATTATCTTGAGATCAAATAGGACTCCATGAACAATCCAACCAAAACATTATTCTCAAACAGTTGAGCGGACATTTTCAATGTAGACATCATCCTCATGGCGCCGCAACACAACTAGCCACAGCCAACAACGAAAGCAACACTAAAAGATAATCATCACAAAAGGATCACTTCCAAATTGATTCTATCTACCAGCCTCGCCGAATAATCAGCTAAAACCTCCTACTCCTCTCCAATACATTGTCATCTGGATCAGTGCACATACAAAAATAGAGACTAGCATATCTGCATCACACCATTGAATCCAAGTTGATTAAGAGAGAGAGAGAGAGAGAGAGAGAGAGAGAGAGAGAGAAGGCACAAACAACCACGAGTTGAACCCATGAAGTCATATGTGGATGAAAATCTGGATAATCTTCATAAAATAGCCTTTTACGAACAAACTTAAGTCCTCCCTACTAGAGAAAATTGCAGAGTTTAGCTCTCAGATGAGAGTGTAACCGTACGAGCATATTAGTAAAATGGGGCACGAGGAAACGATACAAAAAGGTTGGCGACGATGATAGCAGCAAGCACCACCAAACTCAGGTGCTCAAATCTTGTCAGTTTAATCAAGAATTATTGATGAGGTTTGAAGAGACAATATCTCAGAACAAGGACAATATCTTACTCCTCTGCTTCTCCGTGTATGGAGAATACCATTTTGTCAACCTGACCTTCCCTTGACGACTGATTACATTACACATACATATTGAATCTAAAACACGGGCACGGATGAGAAAAGGAATTAAACATCCGGCGTGAGTCATATGCAGGCCAGTATAGGAAAATGGCTGGCAAGAGAGACAGATCATATATAGAATGAGAAGCATGCAAAATTAACAAGAAGAAAGTAGGAGAAACCCAGCTCGCAAATCAGTGCGCCATCAGGAGGGATACATCTATTTTCATCCTGGGAAGTTTTTCTATTATCATTTGGTGCCATCAAAATCTAAAAAGCACAGATCTTGGATGCCAAAATGTTCATTCATGCTCTCACTGCCGAAAGCATGTAAGAGTCGTGCCGAACACAAAAAAGTTGTTAGATCTGAACTCCGCGCACAAAATAACAAACTCCTGGAAGGTCAGGAAACCAAATCCATTCCACAAGCTTTCAAATGAACAACAGGTTAACCACACATCCCCCATTTGATACCTTCCCATCTACTGTCTTTCTTCAATCACAATAAACAAGGCAACACCAAACACAACCGCTTCTCTCTCGTCTCCTAAAGCTGCCACCCCTTAGTCCGCCGCTGGCTGCTCCGCCGGGTTGGGGTAGAGGAACGACAGCAAAGGCTGCAGGAAATGGTAGGTGTTCCTGCAAATAGATTAGATCAAAATGTCAAGAGAAAAGAAAACAAGTTGCAAGAAAACAAAAAAGAGCACTAGAGAAACACTCTTACCCATGCCACGGCTTGAACCTTCGCCCTCCAAAGTGGCCCTCATTTGTGCTACAAGGGGATCTACTACATTTCCCTATGGTTCGAGGCCCTGAATCACCATGCTTAGAATCTGATAAAGCGGTACAACACGTCTGAGCATCTCCAATAGAGCTTCAATCTCCTCCATGCTACTTGTCACGTCCCAACTCTCGAACCCGCGACATCCCTTGCCAATCGCCACCAGGTCATAATAGATAGCGTCCTAGGCAACTGCTATCGACCTAAGATTATACAGCGCGTGCGGAACGTACAATCTTACATTCAATAAAATCATATGGGATAGATAGAAAGTAAAGCCAGATTTCATAACACTAAAGGCTGATGAGAATATATGATTTATAATCTTACAGAGCCATCAACTAATAATTACAACCCCATGCTTCGGGGCGGCCCTCTAGGACTCACAAAAAGATACAGGAGTCAGGTAAGGTTAACTTTCATCTACTCCAAAACAGTACCCCACAAAAATATCATCAGTTCCCTGACCGCAAAAGGAACCTAACCCTCTACTGGGAGAACTCGACATCCGGGTCGTCATAACCAACCGGGGGAGCCGGGTCGTTCGGGTCATCACAAGAACTCTGGCTAGAATGCACAGAGGGGGCTACTGATTGCTCAGGCTCGAGCTCGAGCTCCACATCAAGCGCGGGGTCCACCACTTCCCCATCAGGTGTATCAATATCCATCGGGTCCTAAGCGGGGATATTAGGGAACCCCTGAAGAGGTGGCCCTCAAATCCTCGAAGCGGAGCAAAGAGATCCATCCCATCACGAAGATACCAGGCCTTAAAGAGGTGTGCCACCAGATGTGGCATCCCTTCATCGACCCATATCGTCGTGATGTGACGTTCCCACATCTGATCCGTACCTGGTACCGGATGGAGACTGATATCAAGTGATGAGTCGGTGGGGGTGCCGAACTGTACCGGTCTCTCCATTACTTCGGACCTGAAAAAAATTGTCCCACGATGGGGTGAGAAATGAATCTCAGTGAATCAAGCCTAATCTCGGTTAGGACATTGATTCGCCCAGAACATACTAAGCTCTATAAAAAGATCACCAGATTTCAATAGAGATATATATAGATATCAATCAAAATAAATCTGTCAAATCTACAACCGACATAAGCACAACCACTCAGGCATACACAAGTCCGTTATTAATCAATGACTCACGCGACTGGCGTGATAGGTACATCAATAGTGCGATCCCGCACTCTTCTGGCAGAACCAGGCTACGTCCACTTTACCCTCTCAGCGACGGCTACTACAAGCGGTGTATCCAGTGCACCCGGCACGTCACTGCAAGTAGGCATTCCTTAAAAAGGAGCTTCGGTCCATCACAAGCTGCGACCGGCATCCGATAATCCCTTAAAACCGTATGACTAGCACGGGACATGGATTATCGTGCTTCTGACAAGTCGCGAATTTCCATACAATCAGTACGGCACAAGTACCCACGGTACAATGCGAACTTGCCAGGTAGCGTCATTGACCCCTTTAAATGACCACACAAATTGCATTCGGCAATCAACTCATTGATTATCTTGGATTAACGCCAAAATCCACAAGAAATATAATTAACTCGGCCCCAAGGCCCACAAGACTCCCAATTGAGCATTTCAGCTACGCAAACAAACCAATCAAGCAATTCACTTAATCTCGAGTTATCAACTTAACCCGGCAATTTCAAGCTCAATTCATATTAGAAATCTTAATTCTTAGTCAAATTATAGCAATCAATCGTTCGCTCGTATCTAACCTGTCACTCACTCGCGAGCAACTCAATCAATCAATTAATTGCTAAACTACCACAAATAGCCACAGATAAATAATCAATCGACCATGTATCCTAACCATGGTTTCTATCTATACCGGTCCTGATCGAATATTTTTTTTTCAAGAAATAAATAAATAAATAAATAAATAAATAAGACTAATCCTAAGCGCAATTAGCGTCCTAACCAAGGTTTAGAGTCAACTCACAATGTGAGTTAGCTCGATCGGCGACGGCGGCGGCGGCGGCGATAAAACTAAGGTTTATCGCGCGGCGGATCGAGCTCAAACTCCGGCGACACCCCGTGGGAGTCCGGCGAGGTCGCCGGAACAGGTGGCCGGCGGCGGAGCTCCGACGAGCGGCGGCCAGCAGCCTGCAACAGTGCAAAATCAGTATATTCAATTGGCGACATCACTGTTTTGGCCGTTTTCCGGCGACATGAGCTGGGACAAGGCCGGCCAAGGGTCGGGGGTTCACCCAGAGATCGGTGGGAGTCGGCCGGGACAGGTGGACGGCGACGGAAGGTGGCTGGCGACGGAAGGCGACCGGCGACGGCGGACAGCCATGATCAGTGGCTGTCCTGTTTTTGCACCGAAACAGGGGTTTCGGTCGGCGGCCGTTTCCGGCGGCCACGCGCTGCGACCTGCGGAGGCAAGCTGGGTGGCGGTAGAGGGGACTGAGGGGAGTCGTCTGGCGGTGGCGGTGTGGCACGGCGGCGACTGTGGCGGCCGGATCGAAGACAGGAATGAACCGAGTTCAAAACAGAGCACCGGAACTTCCAGGCCTGATTCCAGCGATTCCGGCGGTTGACGGTCAGCGACGAGGGGTTGGATCAGTAGAGGGGAAGTCGGGGGTTTGCTGGGTGGTGGTGGTCGGCGTCGGTGGCGGCCGGAGGAGGCCGCGGAGTCCTCGGGTCTCTTGACCCGAAAACAGGGCACGCTCGGCCGAGGCTTTTCCTCGGCGAAACGACGGCGACGGCGGCTCGACCGGGGTCAAGGCGGCGACGGCGACTAGCTGAGGACGATGGCTGCCGGTGGTGGTGCGGTGGTCGCGAAAAATGGCCACGAACGGAGGAGGATTCGATCGGCAAGGAGGAGTCGTCGTTCGGTCAAAGGAAAAAAAAATGAAGAAAAGAAGAGCAGAAGAAGAAACGGAGAAGAAGGAGGAAGCGGCAGAAGATGGCAGAAGGAGGGGACGTGCGTTGGGCAGTGCAGGAGGATGGCCCACCTTGACTTCAAATGTCCAAAATTAAATTTTTTTGTCCTTTATGAATGAATAATTGAGGGAGGGTAAAATGGTAATTTTGGCGCGCCGAGACTGAAACGAAATTTTTGGTGTACTGATCGAAGGGTAATTTCGGCGATTTCACTGGCCAAGCTCGGTCAGGATTAAGCTCGTTTGCGAAAACGGCAATTCAAAAATCGCCGCGGATTAATTTCGGAACTCAATTCGAAATAATCTAAAGTTCGAAATTCGTCCAAATTTTCGTCTCTTCAGCCCTTATAGTCCAAAATGGGCGTCGACTATGACTATACATTCATATCATTTAATCGACTTCCGGCACTTACAAGGGTTGAATTTCCAGGATGTCACACTACTTACGAATAATGTGCCCTCTTCAAGGACTAGGCAAGCTTCTGCTGTTGGAAATTTCCTAAAATATGGGCTTACATTAATTAATTGATTTACTATTTTAAATAATCGGGTTAATGGATATTCTAATATATATATATATATATATATATATATATGTTTAACCCTTTAGTGATCTTATTGAATTGAATTTTGGCATCTATAAATAACGGGCCTAGTTGAGCGGCAAAGTATAGGCAATTGTATTTAACTAAAGCCCGTAATGGGAGGGGTCCAGTTTGCTAGGTCTCCTCTCTAGCCTATAACACGGTAGGTTACGTTTATCAGTTGATTTATCCCGTTAAAAGCTGTAATATCGAAATAAGTCATAGAGAGGAATATCGGCATTCCAATAGATCGTTGATATATATTTCTTCGAGAAGTGCAATGGCACAAACATGTACGTTTTAATTTCGCTGTGCGTATCTTATGGTGTTTTACATTCATATATGGATTTGACTGTTCTGAATAATTGATGTTTATATATTGAGAAATTCTTCACATGTGGTATTAAAGCTTGGTCATATATGATTGTAGAATACATAATATTAATGAAATCATTTTCTGTGCCTGGCTCTTAGATCCGAATGGCACGTACAGATATTCATCACTTTCGAATCTAGTGTTCATGATTTTGAAAGAATTTTCGTGTGTCCGAAATAGTCCTCTGTGCTGCTCCTCTTCGTTTTGTGCGGCTCAGTCACGATTTTGTGCAGATTTTTTTTTTCTTTTTTATTCTCTGTTCGACAAACAACACAAGTACGGCAGATTGTTTTTTTTGGGGGGGGGGGTGACTCCATAATGATGCGGGGGGGGGGGGGGGGGGGGGGGGGTGGGGTTTGGGTGCCGAAATCTCTTTGTTTTGCCTTGGTGGTTCTGCACGTTGTCCAAACTAGTGTGCCTTCCTCTGATGTTGACACCTCTTGTTCCACAAGGCCATAGTTGGAGTTTTTTTTTTTTTGGTTTGTGATTCTGTTGAGTTCCTTGTCCCGAAGTCACAAAGAACTAGAAAATTCAAGAAGACTTGGCGTCATTGGTGTTTTGCGCGTAGAAGGATAGCTTTTTTTGAACAGAAAAATACCTAGTGCTTTGGCTGTGAGAATGAGATGCAGTCTTATGCTTAAAAAAATTATAATTATGTGGCAAAAAAAATTATTTTGGTTAATGCAATATGATCATGAGAAGCACATGTCGTAGAGTGCTTCGTATTGTCTAATGAAATTGTGGGCATTATTTGAATGGAACTTTTGAAGTTCCTTATTAATAATGATTAGTATATACAATCACCGGCCCAAAGGAGGTTATTGTGCATATTAGTTTGAAAATTGCATGAAGATAAATACCCAATTTAAAAGATGGGGATGTATGACTCGAAAGATTTATCTGCCCAAAGGGGATAAGTTTTTTCTTTTGAAAGTTATGTGTAATTTCCCTCTATAGTGATATGAATGGAGATGTATAATTTAAAGGATTTGTCTGCCCAAAGGGGATGAGTCCTTGACAATTATGTGTAATTCTCCTTGTTGTAATCTTCATGCTGTGGAAAATAGTGGTGCTTTATATACTCTACCAAAGGGGAGTTTATAGTGTACTAATTATTTTGTAACTGCTTGTGGCATACAATGCAATAAGATCAGTTATGGGTAGAGTATAACTATAGTTAGTACACTATAATCTGATCTGCCCAAAGGGGATTTGTCTGCCCATAATTGATCTTATTGCATTGTATGCCACAAGCAGTTACTTTTGCTGTTAACAACAATAATGCCACTGTTGAAATGCTAACTGGATCGAACTTCAAGAGATGGAAACTAGACATAGAGTTTGCTATGGGAATTGTGGATATGGATTTGGCTCTGCGTGAGGATGAATCTTCCAAGCCCAATGATCAAAAGGGCCATTATTCTAGATGGGAAAAATCCAACCGACTAAGCCTCATTGCTATGAAGAGGTCCATTGCTGAGCATCTCATTAGTGGTTTGCTAGAAAGAACAAATGCGAGAGAGTTCCTTACAGCAGTGAGAGAAAGATATACAGTCTCAGGTAAAGCTGAGGTTGGTGACTTACTGAATGAGTTAACGAGTATGAAATATGATGTTGCTATGGGTGTTAGAGAATTTATATTGAGGATGGTCCATATTCAATCCAAGCTTAAAGCTCATAAGTTGTTCTTTCTGAAGATTATGCTGTGCATCATGCCTTAAATATTCTATTTGCTGAATTCATTTAGATTAAAACTGCTTATAGCACTCAGAATGAGACATGGAGTGTTAATGCTTTGATTACTAAATGTATGACTAAGGAAGAAAAGTTAAAGAAGGAGAAGAACGAGTCTGCACATTTGATTACTAATGCCAAGTTGAGTTCCTTCATAGGAAAATGGAAGTCTAAAGGGTTGAATGCTTATGCCCCTAAGAAAGACCAATGCTTCAAGAAAATTGGCAATAATTGGAGACATGAAGATAAGAATTTTAAGCGTTTCCATTGCAAGAAGCAGGGTCATAAGAGAGCCGATTGCTATAAGTTCAAAGCTTGGCTAAAAGCAAAGAAAGAAAGTAGCCAAGGTGAGTTGTTAGTTTGTTTTGAATCAAATATGGTTGATGTTCCTTTGGATTCTTGGTGGCTTGATTCTGGTGCTACTGTACATGTGACTACTACCTTACAAGGTCTCACAAATATAAGGAATCCAAGTCTGAAGGGGTCAAAGCTTAAAGTTGGAAATAATATTGGAGTTGATGTGGAGCAAATGGGGAGAGTTGTTTTGAATTTAGACTCTGACTTACAGCTAGTTCTGAATAATATCTTTTATATTTATGGTTTTAGGAGGAACTTGATATCTCTTTCTTTGCTTGACAAAGCTGGATATTATCTTTATTTTGCCAATAATAGAGTGGATTTGATTTATGACTCTAGAACTATTAGGAATTGCATTATGTCTGATGGATTATATCGATTATCTTTATCTCCCGATAGACCGTATTGTTCCTTCAATGTTGAGAATAATGTGGCTAAAAGAACTTTGATCAAGGAGAAATCTTCTTTCTTATGTCACAAACGATTAGGGCATATCTCCAAAGAAAAGGTAAAGCGGCTTATCAAAACTGATATCCTTCCTCCTCTTGACTCAGATGATGCTGAGATTTGTATTGATTGCGTGAGGGGAAAGTTGACTAAAATCAAGAAAAAATGTGCTACTCGCAGTCACAATCTGTTGGAGATAATTCATACAGATATTAATGGGCCATATTCAACCACCTTGTGTGGAAATAAGTACTTCATCACCTTCATTGATGATTTCTCCTGTTATTGCTATGTTTTATTGATTAAGGAGAAGACTGATGCTTATGATATGTTAAAAGTATTTCGCACTGAAGTTGAGAAACAATTGGGAAAGATCATCAAGATTGTCAGATCTGATTGTGGTGGTGAGTATTATGGGCGGTATTCTGAGACTGGACAACAAATGGGACCGTTCGCTAAATATTTACAGGACTGTGGTATTGTTGCTCAGTATACAATGCTTGTGAGTCCTGAATAGAATGGCGTAGCTGAGCGGCGAAACCGCGCACTCATGGAGATGAAACGAAGTATGATGAGCAGATCTAATATGCCTGAATACTTATGGGGTGAGGCGATTAAAACAGTAGCTTATATATTGAATCATGTACCCAGTAAATCAGTGCCAAAAACACCTTTTGAGTTATGGATGGAGAGAAAACCAAGCTTGAATCACTTTTGAGTTTGGGGGTCTCCTGTAGAGGTGAAAATTTATGATCCTTCGCTGAAGAAGACTGAACCCAGGACTACTAGGTGTTACTTTAGTAGGTACCCTACCCATTCCAAGGGATATAGGTTCTATTGTCCTACTCGTGGCACTATAATAGTTGAGTCATAGACTGCCAAATTCTTGGAGTTAGATGTTGCTGAAGAGAGTTCTTCTCAATCCTTTCAAAGGGAAGAACCAAACAATGCAATCTCTATTCCATTGCCCATTTTGAATGATGATTCCATGCGAGAGATTGTAGAGAGGAGATCCGGCAAGAAGCAGGTATTGTAGATATGATGGTAGACCATCCTATTATGGACGAAACTCCCCAAATGAATGAACCAGCTTCAGATGTGCCTGTGCAAAGATCACAATGACAAAGAAGATCGATGCTTTTGAATGATTATCATGTCTATCTTGGAGAACCTGATTTTGACATTAGACATATAGTTGATTCGGTGACCTTCAAAGAAGCTCTTGATAGTGATCAGACAGACAAATGGTTAGGAACGATGAAGGATGAGATGACTTTCATGTCAAATAATCAAGTATAGGAACTCGTTGATTTACTTGATGGGCACAAACCGATTGGCTGCAAATGGGTATTCAAAACCAATAACGACAATAAAGGTAGATTCAAGGCAAGATTGGTTGCGAAGGGGTTCACACAGAGAGAAGGCATTGATTACACTGAAACTTTTTCTCCAGTGTCCACTAAAGACTCTTTTCAAATAATTAGGGCATTGGTGGCTGATTTTGATTTAGAGCTTCATCAGATGGATGTCAAAACAGATTTTCTAAATGGAGTTCTGGATGAAGAAGTATGTATGCAACACCTTGAGGGGTTTAAAGAAGATGGAAATGAGCATATGGTGTGCAAACTTCGAAGGTCTATCTATGGTCTCAAACAAGCATCACGTCAGTGGTACTTGAAATTTGACAGAGTTGTAAGATAGTTTGACTTTGAAGAAAATAAATTTGATCATTGCATCTACATGAAAGTAAGTGGGAGTAAATTCATTTTCTTAGTACTTTATGTAGATGACATTTTAATTGCTAGTAGAGATGTTGATCTGTTGAATGACACAAAAGGTTTTTTATCTTCAAAATTTGATATGAAAGATCTTGGGGAAGCCTCTTTTGTTTTAGGCATTGAGATTCCTCTTGATAGACCTAAGAAAGTTCTGGGATTATCTCAGAAAAGTTATATGGACCGCGTTTTGAAAAGATTTAATATGCACACCTGCAAGGTTGGTGAAGTTCAAGTTGTGAAAAGAGATAAATTAAGTATTGAAAAGTGCCCCAAAAATGATGTTGAAAAAGAAGCAATGAAGAATGTTCTATATGCTAGTGCAGTTGACAGTTTTATGTATGCACAAGTATGTATCAGACCTGATATTGCTTTTGCAGTGAATACTCTCGAGAGATATCCGTCGAATCCAGGTCATGAACATTGGGTTGCAGCTAAGAAAGTAATGAGATATCTGCGACGAACAAAAGAATTTATGCTTGTGTATAGCAGAGTAGAAGATCTAAAGGTAATTGGATATTCAGATGCGAATTTTGCTGGCTGTTCAAATGACAGAAAATCTATTTCTGGATACATTTTTATGATGGCTGGAGGTGCTATTTCTTGGAAGAGCACAAAACAAACCTTGATTGCGAACTCTACATAGTATGCTGAGTTTGTAGCTTGTTATGGTGCTTAAACTCAGGCTGTTTGGCTCGGAAATTTGATCTCAGAATTGCGAGTTGTGGACTCCATTGCTAGACCTATGGTGATCTACTGTGACAACACCGCGACTGTGTTTTATTCTAAGAATGACAAAATCAACAATGCGTCTAAACACATGGAGATCAAATGTTATACTGTTAAAGACTTGGTCAAAAAGGGAGATATTGTTATTGAGAATATTAGAACCGAGTCCATGTTGGCCGATCCTCTAACAAAACGTTTAGAACCCATTTTGTTTAAAGAACATGTAAATAATATGGGTGTTTTAGATTATTTTGATCTTTTTTGTTAGTGGGAGTTTTGCATAGCTCGTCTATCTAGATATTGTAATTATATGCAAACTGATAATGCTTTTTTTATGATCTTTATTAAAGCATTTGATGATCATTGTTACTGGTTTTATTGTTATTATAATTTTTGCCATGTCGACTGAGAGATGGAAGTATAAAACGGTATCTTTAAACATATGTTAGTTTAAAGATGACTGGATGTCACTAATTTTGAAATCTCATGTTGAATTGTGACATATTTGTGCAATTTCATGTTGTTTATAAATTGTACCAAGGCAATTTCATGTTGTTTAGAAATTGCGGTGATGCAGTTTCATGTTGTTGAGAAATTGCATTGAGGACCGATAATGAATAGTGTATGTTTGATCACATGTTGGCACTATTTCTTACTACACTACTAGGCCTATGATCCATGAAAATATAATACTCATTATATGTGATTATGAAAGTTCATGTGTTGCAGTATTTTCTTAACACTTTGATCGCCATTGTCCTATATTGAGGTTATAAAGGATTGGGCTAATTTTGAGATGCCATTATTGGAATATTATTTATTTATTTTTTAAAATTGTGGCCACATAAAATAAATTTTCAGTTATTAACCTGAGAGTGTCGTTTTCAAAATAAAATCATTCTCAAAATAAAAGCAAGTTAATTAATGTAGCCCAAGTGAGAGAATGTTGAAAATTTCCTAAAACATGGGCTTACATTAATTAATTGATTTACTATTTTAAATAATCAGGTTAATGGATATTCCAATATATATATATATATATATATGTTTAACCATTTAGTGATCTTATTGAATTGGGTTTTGGCATCTATAAATAACGGGCCTAGTTGAGTAGCAAAGTGTAGGCAATTGTGTTTAACTGAAGCCCGTGATGGGAGGGGCCCAGTTAACACACTGATGATTAGGGTTTGCTAGGTCCCCTCTCTAGCCTATAACATGGTAGGTTATGCCTATCAGTTGCTTTATCCAATTGAAAGCTGCTATATCGAAATAGGTTATAGAGAGGAAGATTGGCATTCCAATAGATCGTTGATTTATTTTTCTTCGAGAAGAGCAATGGCACAAATATGTACGTTTTAATTTCGCTATGCGTATCTTATGGTGTTTTACATTCATATATAAATCTGGCTGTTCTGAATAATTAATGTTTATATATTGAGAAATTCTTCACATCTGCTGCATAAGAAGATTTCGCACGCTGCCAGGCTCTTCGCACATTATAAACCTCTGGGATCTATCCAGTGGAAGAAATTTCAGGGATTGGGCTTTATATATATGCGATGAGCCAAAGCCCTAGCGCATTGATTGCCTCTAAAGAAGACGATGTTGATGATGATATCGGACGGTCCAAACCCTCCCCGTTGAGACGCCCAGCTTCATAAACCCGTCCCTCCATGCTCCATATAGTCTCCTCTACTCTAGCAAGCGTCTTTAATTGAAAAATGCAGCTGCTATGTACATTCTGCAATTGAATTGGAAGGGGAAAAATCAAATGCCATTTTATGGGGGAGAATATCTAGTTTTCCTTCGTTAATTTGGTCCTCCAATTGTTACTACTTGTTACATTTGATTTTCCAAGTTCTTACTATTGTAAGAGAAAGGGCTTTTACCATACAAAAAAAAAAAAAATCAACTGTACCATTGAAGTCTAGAAAATAAGGTTGAAGACACAAAAGTAACTTGAAAGACCTAAACACATCGGTGCAAAGATATTGAGGGCCGATTTAGTTCAACTTTGTAGATGAGCTTTTATGGGAATGCATATGTCTTGAGCCTAAGGGGCATTAAGGAAATACAAATGGCGTCCGGCAAAAAAATGCTTTGAAAAGCTACTTTGGAATAGTTAGTGTTTGGCAAAATTTTTGCCAATGAGCTTTCCTACAATATTTCATTGTCAAATAATAATAATTTTAAAAATAGAAAAACGCAAATAAAAAATAAGACTAGCACCGCTGGCTGTCGACAAGTAGCCGACGGCCTCGAGCGACAATCGCGAGATAAGTGTTGTGCGTCTATTTGTAAGAATGTTATGATGTCCTTATTATGTCCATTTGAAAGCCACCCCCGATGCCGTAAGTCGTAATGATTTCACAAGATACGCTTTGGGTATCCGCTCAGCCTAGCCCCCAGAGTAAAGTGAATCTTATTTCACATTTACTATTTGGAGCTTGCATGACAACAATTCTAATATGAAAAAGTGATTGTGATTAAAATTGATTTTTTTAATTATATTTCTTAGATGAGTTTTAATGAATTATAGTGTGTTTGTTAACCGTACAAAATTTCTATTCTTGAAATATAAAGGCGTTTAGTGACTGCACAAAAATTTTATTTCCGAAGGCAATCTCCCTAATACCTCCTATTTTTTGGACAATTTTGAGCTATGGCATGCGAGCCATCGTTACACGTGCAGGTTCCTAATGGTATATGGCTCGTTCATTAATTGTCCTTTTTTTTTAAAATTAAAAATATATGAACCGCTTAGGTAGATCTTCGAATTTTACCTTTTGGTTCTCTCACTTAAATATAGAACTTTAATGGCAGAGCATTCTCGTGCTTGGAGCTCTTAATGAAAACCATATATAGCTCTAACTTAATTAATTTGACACGCAAAAGTAATAAGAGAGAAATTTATTTAATAAATGTATGGAAAAAATTATCAAAAAAATCCTAAATCTATTGCACTTCTATTAATTAAGTCTTAAACCTTTTAATTTTACCAATTTAATATTAAAATATTAAAATTTTATTTCAATTTAAGCTTAAACATTTTTTGTGCAAATTCAGTTCTAAACTTTTTACATTTATGCTAATTCAGTCCATTGGCAAATTATTGCTGACCAGCACTGAAGTGATGATTTTTAATACTATATTGATATTTTCTTTCAATTTTTCTTTTCTTTTTTATTTAATTTTGTTTTTTGTTTTGCGTCATCTCATTCCTCCGGCCATCTTGTGTCGCTGACTAGTAGATTTGACGTCGTTGACCCGACCCTTGTGCCCATTAAGGTTCACATGCCGGCTGTCCCCATATCATATTATTCCCTAATGTTGATTCCTAATTTTTGATTAGCCCTTTTCTTTTATTTTTGGAAAAATTCACAAAAACATTCGTAAAAAGTTGATAAATTAAAAAATCATTTTAGCAGCCTTGGCCAAGACAAAGAACCATTTTTCACTAATTTTTTTTTTCTTATTTTTCGCATTTTTATATATTTTCAAAAAATAAGAAAACACATATAAAATCAAGAAAATAGCATTTGAGGTCAGAAAAATACGAAAAAATAGTCAGTATTTATTTTAATTCATCTTCATTTTGATCTCACAAAAAGTCAAAATTCAAGTTCAATTATATGTGTTCTTTTGTAACACATAAAGTGGAATTTGTCAAAAAAATATCATTTGAGTCTTTTAATTTGTAAATTTTGCATTTTTAGAGTCTGGACATTCAATCGAATTGCCTTGCATTGACTATAGTCCAATTTTTGTTGAGAAAAAATCTTAGATGATTTTGAAGTTGACAAAATAATCCGAATACTCTTAAGTTTTGAGATATTGCCATGGAATACTTGTTTTGCAGATTATCCTTTAGTGTGGGGATGCACATGATTGAATTTGGCAAAAGGCTTAGCTTAGATGGTGATTTCTGAGGGACTTAGAGACCGTGTCGAGTTCAGACGTTGAGTGTGGATAGCTCAGACATTGAAATGATGCTCAAACTATGAGTGGAGTATTCACGTGCAGTAATTAGAACTTCAAGAGGAATTCAAATTGTACTAAATTGATACATTACAATTGATGCAATCGAGCTGGATCATTCTTGAAGATTCTTGGAGGTAGAGATTAATCAAGAATGCGAATTCAAGGAGACAAACACAACTTTCCAAATGAAAGAAACCATAAATGAAAACCCAGGATCATAATTTATGGGCGATTTGATCCGAACAGGGAAGACTTTCCTTCGACAATCCCCAATGGCTACGAGATATTCTTTTGGTGATTGTTTTGTCCAAATGGGAAGTTTTAGAGAGACCTCTTCTGAAAGCCTTGCAACGGTTGGATTGGAGGTGGAAGGGTATAAAAGACATCTCAATGCTAGAGGGAAAATTAGGTCGGCATTAAGAGGGAAAAATGTTCATAATTCTTAGATCGAGAGTACTTCATTTCATACATACTTCTTCATTCATTCATTGTAATTGTGAGGAGGTGTACACAAGAGTGTTGAGCGCTAGGTAGGGTATCCTACGTGTCAAAGAGATCATTGAGTTGTAATCTCTAAAGCAGTTTATTAGTGGAATCCAGCTGATTGACTGAAGCCGAATAGTGGATATAGGCTTAACCAAAAACTGAACTATTATAAACCTTACATGCAGTTTTCTCTATCCTATACTTTGATTATATATATATATATATTGTGATAGTTGAACCGCACACGAAGCGCGCACTGTGATATACATACATGTCTATTCTGCATTGATCATCTGAGACTCAAATCAACACTTGTGCGATTGAATTACTCATCAGATTTTAATAATTGCACGATAATCACCTATTCACCCCCTTTATGTGATAAAGCTAGCCACCAACAATTGGTATTAGAGCCTGGTGCTAATATTTTGTAAAGTGTTTTTACTTATGACCTAACGATCTTTATAGCAAGCAATTTCTCTCCCATATGGATCGAAGGTGGAAGCAACAACAGGTCACCATACTTCGAAGTGAAAGAGTACATCGACTGGCTAAACAAATTCAAGGCATACCTTAGATGCTAAGATCCCTAAATTTGGGACGTTGTACAAAAAGGAATGAATCCCAATGCAAGGGTGACAAGCAGATCAAATGCAAGGGATGAAAATCCAATGCCAACCTCTACTCTATCAGCCATTGAAATAGCCAAGAGAGATGCTCTTGATGATAGGGCTATTTATTCATTTTATAGTATTTTATCTTCTACTGAATACAAACGTATTGCAGATTGTTCTTTTTCAAAAGAGATTTGGGACAAGCTATACGTTACATATGAAGAACAGACAGGGTCAAAGAGACTAAAGTCAATTTTCTTCTCGGCCAGTATGAAGTATTCAAAATGTAGCCTAGAGAAACCGTGAAAAAAATGTTTGACAGATTCATTGAAATAGTGAATGGTCTTACATACCATGGGCAACCTATTTCTGGACCGAGAAGAGTCAACAAGCTGCTAAAAGCTCTCACAAAAGAATGAGACAATGTCAAAACATCCATTCGAGAGACTCAAAGAATATCTCTTCTATCAATGGATGGGCTCATTGGGACTCTTCATCCTATGAAGAAGAAAGGATCAATGAGGAAGTCGCCTCAAAATGTAAGAAATCCATTACTTTAAAATCTAACATTGATTCTGATGTTTCGGACTTAGAAGATGAGGACGATGAAGAATTAGCATTCATGGTCAAGAGATTCAGAAGAATGGCTAAGAAAGGAAGGAACTTCAAAGATAAGAAGGACTTCATACGATATGATAAACAAAGATCATATGAAGGTAAAAACGAAAGCCAAGAAGTCATCTGCTATGAATGCAAAAAGAGATACCACATTAAACCTAATTGTCCTTTTTAAAGAAGAAAGACAAGGATGAAAAATTGAAGAAAGCCTTGAAAGCAGAAATGTGGAGCAACACTGAATGTGAAAGTGATGAGGAATATGTAAATACTTGTCTCATGGCAGACTCAGATGATGACCTCGAGGTAAGTCACTCAAATATACCTCATGAAGTGTTTGCATATATAGAGGAGCTATGTTTGGAATACAACTACTCTTAAGAGATTTTTCGAATTAAAAAGGGAAGTAGCTGTTTTGAAACAAAGGGAAGTTTTTCAAAAAGATAAAATCAGTTTTCTAGAAAAGAAATTTTTTCAATTGATTGAAAAGTCTGATTTCGTATCCAACGAGAATGTTCTATTGAAATCAAGATTAGAGAGTCTTGAAAAAGAAAGCAATTCCCTGAAAAAGGAAAAAGATATTTTCGAAAAGGAAAACACTTCTTTGAAAAAGAAAACCTTAGATATTCATAAGAAATTTTCGTCAGGATCTAGAACCTTACAACACATACTTTCCATACAAGTTCAATATCATAACAAATCAGGATTGGGATTTCAAAAGGAAAGTGAAGTAAAAAATCAAATTTCCCAAAGTTTAGGAAATACTTTGGAATAGACAGTCTAAGAAATTCTATAAAGATCACTTCAGGAAGCAGTTTGTGAAATCAAAAGGGCAAAATCTTTTCGTTTGTTCAAATTGTGGTGATCCAAGACATTCTAAGAGTTATTGTTCCAAAATCAAAATGCCAACATAAGATATTCTTAGATATGCAAATGTTGCTAACCTTAGAGGACCCAAACATATTTGGGTATCAAAGAAAACTTGAGTTTCACTGATCATTGCAGGTACCAATGAAAAGGAAAAATAAATGGTATCTCAATAATAGGTGCTCCAGACACATGACTGGAGATGCAACAATTTTCATCAATCTTGAGATGCTCGAGGGTGGAAATGTTTCCTTTGGAGGGAATAACAAAAGAACGATTATTGGCAAAGGAATTGTGAAGATTGGCAACCTAAGCATCCATAATGTTTCATTGGTCAATTGTTTGAATTTTAATCTAATAAACATTAGCCAATTATGCGACATTGGATATAAAATTTCTTTTCTTTTGCAGAAATAAATGCTCAAGTACAAGCCAAGACAATAAGTCTTCATTCACTGGACAACGACATGGCAACATGTACCTTATGGACACGTCGTCTGAGGAAGAAAAATATCTTCTATCTATCAAAGACAATTCAGAACTTTGGCACAGGAAGCTGGGACACACAAGCATCAAGCAAATCACAAAGCTCTCTAAAAAGAAGCTAGTGAGAGGACTCTCAGATGCCAAATTTGAGAAAGCAAAGCATTGTGAAGCATGCACACTTGAAAAATAAGTAAGCAACTCTTATAAATCTGTCAATGAAGTATCCACTAACCCTGCTCTACAACTATTACATATGGACGTCTTCGGACCTACCTAAACTCAAAACATTAGAGGCAAAAAGTATTGCTTAGTCATTATGGATGACTGTACTAGATTTACATGGATTTTCTTTCTTGCACATACTTTGAAATCTTTTATAAGAAAGCTCAAAATGAAAAGGGTTATCCAATTTCAAACATCAAAATAGATCATGGAGTGCTGAATTTTGTGATCAAAACTATTTTCAACATAACTTTTCATTTCCATACACTCCACGTCAGAATGGAATTGTTGAAATAACGAATAGATTTTTATAAGAAATGGCACGGACTATTTTGATTGAAAGCAAGGTTCCATTCTATTTTTGGGCTGAAGCTATTTCTACTGCTTGTTATATTATAAATCGTGTATTTCTAAGACTATTACTTGAAAAAACCCCCTATGAGCTTTACAAAGGAAGGCAACCAAATATTTCATACTTTAATGTGTTTGGTTGTAAATGCTATATTCCTACGAACCCAAGTGATTGGCCGGGTAAGTTTGATGAAAGATTAGTTGAAGGAATATTCTTGGAGTATTCTACATCAAACAAAGCTTACCGAGTCTTCCACAAGATTTCTCAGGCGGTTGAAGAATTCATGAACGTAAAATTTAATGATGTATATAACACTCAGAAGATAGATGCTGAAAGCACAACAACATATGAGAACCAGAACACATCATTTGAGGAGTCAAATCCATCGTCTGAGAGTGAAGAAGCCAAAAAATCATCTCAAAACATGGAGGAACAACAGCCTATCACAACATTTGAAGATTCTAATATTGAGGAATCCATTGAAATTGATCCTGAAAAGTCTAAGAAGAACTAGAAATACAAATCCAGTCATCCAACAGATCAAGTCATTGGAAGCATTGACGAAGGGATCAGAACCAGATCCAAACTCAAAAATGCCATAAATGCATTTGCTCTGGTTTCTGAAGTTGAACCCAAAAGAATCGAAGAAGCTTTTGAAGACGAAAGCTTGATTGAAGCTATGTAACAAGAGATACATCAATTCAAACTCACTGAGGTTAATTTTGATAATAAAGAGAAAAAAACATATTGTAATTATAAAGGGAGGGCCGGCCATGTGGTCCGTGGGCTGGCATTTTTTTGACTTTGGGGTTGATTTGGGATGACTTGCGTCAACCTTGACCTAACCGGGTCAATATGGGCTAAACCGAGACTTATCAATTGTTTTATTTCTCTTTAAACCACCTAATAAGCTTGCCCATCTCCATTGGATCAGCCCATTGTTCACTATTCCTTTGTAATGTCTCTGTAGCAATACCTTCCTAGAGCTCTTCAAGACGCCGGAATAAGAGTTTGGTTTGCCTCGGGGGAGGGGGGGAGGGGTCTATCACCATGCCCAGTGATGCAGTTTCCATGGATTACATTGTATCGCTTGCGCAAATATGCATAGCCAAAGAGATAGAAGAAGCTTTGCTCAACTATATTGCATTCACTCCGTGCTTGTTGGCCGCTACTGTTCACACCCAATGTGTAGATCAACAAGTTCCTTTTCTTGGTCAGTGAATGAAACACAAGTGATTTTTATGCACTTGGAAGAAAACGTGGGGTTTGTACAGCACAAAATTTGGAAGTAGTGTAGTTTACACAGCAAGAACTAGCAGATAGAAGAGTATCTTGGAGATCTGTGCATGGACACTTTATGCACGACAACATATACCTATACACCTATCTAATAATGTTATCGATAGAACAATTAACTATTAAACTACTCAAATTCTCAAGCTTTTAGACTACTTAATACTGGTCCTAAAAAATATAATATGATATCAGAGTAGGAGACCTTGAGTTCAAACTTTTTCAAGCCCCATTTGCCTCCTCAATTAAATATATCCATGCTTATTACTGGCAAAAAAGACCAGCAT
Source organism: Rhodomyrtus tomentosa (assembly GCA_028455895.1). Lineage (NCBI taxonomy): Eukaryota > Viridiplantae > Streptophyta > Magnoliopsida > Myrtales > Myrtaceae > Rhodomyrtus > Rhodomyrtus tomentosa. Next base: position 14,888,074 of record JAPCWY010000011.1, read on the forward strand.
AAGCGTGAGGGGAGTGATGGAATAACAAAATACTAAATCACAGTTTCAATTTAACAACCTAAGCTTTTAGAAAAATTGACAGCAGTCTCACAAAATCTCACATGGTATTAGAGTTTTTCACATTTAGTATTAGGCAAAAATACCATATTAAGCATGTGGAGGAGTTATAGAATAATTAAATATTAAATCACGCCTTCATTTAAAAGTTTATGCTTTTAAAACAGTCGATAGTGGTCCCATAAAATCGGACAATTATGTGTAAGAATAGACAAACCAAAAAGGAACGTGTTACTTTAGTTCCACGAAAATGTTTTTGCATGTTAATTGGTTAGTAATCTCAACCTACTGGATTTGGTCATCACTTTGCAACATTTGTTGCCTTGTCGGTAGTGGGAAGACCTGATGAAGATCATGTCTATTTAACCAAGGGATTGTCACGGGCAAGAATAGAAAGTATTTCTGCTTGTATAGTTCTTAATATGAGTAATATAATGTTTGCGATTGATTGGAATCTGCATCACTCTAATCAGAGTAAGTTATACTATTTCATTGCTGGAAAATTTGATGCTTCAGATGTGCAATTGCATTTTCTCACATCTTACCGAGAAATTTGATGAAATACTAAAAACTTGATACGAACTCATGAATCGGAATTTGGTCCCTCTTGACAGAAAAACTTGTGCTTTTAGATGAGAGACAAAAGAATAGTTCAAACCCTGAGATGACACAATTTTGGAACAATAAAGTATGAACATAGAAATTTTGTTTGGTTCCCATTAGTTCATTAAAGCCTTCTAGAATAGTTTATTGAGAAAACCTCCTTTAGTATGATATTGACAAAACTGTTCCTTATTTGTATTGAATCTGGTAATTACCTTAAGTGTTTTTATCTCAAGTGTGACACATGAATAAAGAAGCCTATATTGATCTTAATTGATGTTCATACTCAAAACAAGATCATCGCGTATTTGTTTATGAAGGAGTTGAATTATGTTATCCAGATCTTGTGGAGTATCAATTGTGTAGATTCAACTGTATCTTTGAAGAAGACTTGTATGCGAGCATCAAGATTTTATCGTGCTTAAATTCAGTGTACAACCTGTTTAGACTCTAGAGTCTTCTTTCGTTTCTAAAGGCTCTAAGAAGACCCACGTATGACAAATATTGATATGGCTAAGGATTTCTTTTATGGAAGTTTGTAATCTTTGATTTATAAGATAATTCTACAACGGATAATAGAGCATCTTTGATCGGAAATTACCTTTCTAGAAGACAAGATAAATTCCAAATGTGAAGAACTCCATTTATGAAAATCAAAGATTGAGTTGTATGAACAACTAAATCTAAGTGGTCCAGATTCAATACCAATGATCATTAAATCTTCTAAGATATTGTCTCGTTTAATCAAAATTGATGACGTCTAATCAACGATTGAAGAGCAATCCTTTGAAGACTTATTCAACGGCTAATTGGGGGTAAAAGTGCATAAAAGTAAATTCATGGTGTGCTACTTTGTGTGATTAGAATCATCAATTCCAAAGTGCTAGAGTGCTTCAAAATCTAAATACATATTCTCGTGAGCTTTGAACTATAATCTCTGAGAGGCTTTGTAAGGGCATGAGAGTGTTATCGCTTGTAAACCCGCATTGATTGGTTGTCACAGCAGGAGAGTAGACATAGGTTTGATCTAAGCCAAACCACTATTGTGTTTGATAGAATATCGCATACTAGTGTTCGTGTTCATCAATTGCAGACCTTTAGATTATGTTTTAAATGTAATATTTGACTTGATTATATTAATTTCGCAACTTCTAGTCAAATTCAATAAAAATCACATATTCACTCTCTCTAGGTAATATTGCTAGAAACGACATAGTTGAAAGTTCCTAGTTTGCAACGTCTTCGTCGCCAATATGCCTTTAATAATTCTAATAGCTAACAAGGATTGTGTCTAACATTGATTTAGACTTGGAATATGTGATGTCATTTGAGCATTCTAGTGTGGACTATGTCTTAGCATTTTCGAAAATGCATTATGAAGTGAATTATTGATTCTTTGCTTTAACGCAATCTGTCAAATGTACTTCATACTAAATAAACTCAATCCTTGCTTTTCTCTGTTAACGGTGGACTTAAGTAAACAAGTCTTTTCTAATGGAACACTCAAAACATATTAACCAAAATAAGGTAATTGAATTTCAAGAAAGGTTAATATAAAACTAACAATTTCTTAACTTCCTATTCTGTGACATGTCACATGACACAACAGAAGAGTACGTTCTCTGAAGGAAAAGAATCCCAAGACAGACTACAAGTATTCGTTAGCATTGGAATCCCCAACCCCAACTGATGTGGAAAACTTTCCAAATGGTGTGGAATATGGAGTTTTTTTTTTCTTGCTTTTGTTTTGTTGGGAAGGAGCTGAGTACGGAGACGGAGTTGGTTGTGTTCGACGCAATCCTATGCATATAGAACAAAACTAATTTCTCGATCGACAACAACTAGAGAAACAAAGAGGAAACGTCCAGGTTACATCCTGACAGAAACGTTGTTATTGGCAATAACAAACGATGTCAAAGCATATTGATTTTGACCCTTTCACTTTAATTTGTTTTCTTCTCCCACGAGCTTTGTGATTTCAGACTAGACAAGTTCGTTTGGTTGTATATTCAAAGTGAATCGGTTAAATACCTGTTTCATCTGTTATTCTTATGCAGGCGCCCTTTTGCTGTCATCCCACACTGCAAACTAAGGATCGTCCCCTTCTTCCTGCCCTGGTTATTCATGATTGCGAGGAAGTGGGAAAAACCAGCAGCTTCCGGCAGGAAATTTTTTTTGCATCCGGGAGATAATGTAGAGGTGAATTCACCATTAGAACCAGAGAAGGGGCATTTTGTCGTCTACACAACCGATGGAGGGCATTTCACTATTCCTTTGCAGTGTCTCCATAGCAATATCTTCCAAGAGCTCTTCAAGATGTCTAAACAAGAGTTTGGTTTGTTGGGGGAGAGTCCTATCACTGTTCCCTGTGATGCAGCTTCCATGGAGTATATAGTCTCGCTAGTGTGGAGATGCGCAGCCATAGACGTAGAAAAAGCTTTGGTCAACTGGATTGCGTTCACTTCATGCTCACTGGCTGCTGCTGTTCATACCAAATATGAGGTCCAGCAAGTTCCTTTTCTTGGCTAGTGAAGGAAACACGAGAATTTGGGGATTGTATAGCATAAAAATTGGAAGTAGTGTAGTTTGTACAACAAGAAGTAGCGGATAGAAGAGTATCTTTTAAATCTGTACAAGGACACTTTATGCTTGACAACATAAATCTATATACGTATTGACGATGTTACGTGTGAGAATGGATAAACCAAAAAGGACAGTGCTACTTCAGTACGGCGAAAATGTATTTGCATATTATGTCGTTGGTAATCTCAACCTGGTGGACCTGGTTATCATTTTGCAGCATTTGTTGTCTTGTCAGTAGTGCGAAGACCTATTTGGAATGTTGGGAGATGCCTCTAAGCTGCTGCATTTCATCTGGTCTATAGTACTTACATCTTCCAAAAAAAAAAAAAAAGTTGATCATAGCTCCTAGATTGCATGATCTTGGTCGCCAATGTGCTGTAAATAACTCTGCTACTTAACAAGACTTGTGCCTAACGTTGTTTTTGGACTTGAAATATGCGATATGTTAGTTGAGTATTAGTGTGGACTATGTCTCAGCATATCCAGAAATGTATTATGGGATGAATTATCGATTCTATGCTTCAGCACAACCTGTCAAGTGAACTCTCCGTTAACGGTGGCCTTAATTAAGCAAGTCGTTTTTATGGAATCCTCAACACAAGGTAACCAAATCAAGGTAAAAGAACATGAAGAACTGTTCATATACTACTACCCAATTGCTTAACTTCCATTCTCCTATATGGAACCTTGATTCGACAAGAGGACATGCTCTACAAAGGGAAAGAACCCAATGAGGTGAGGAGCTGTTATTTGTGAGGAACTAATAAACAAAGGGGTCATGAAATTTCATACCATCGAAAACTAAAGGCACTTTAGGAATGAAATCCTCAATCCAAACTGATGAGGAAAAACTTCCAAATAGTGTGGAATATGATGGATTTTTTTTTTTTTGAATTTATTTGTTGGAAAGGACATGAAGTCGGGGATGGAGTTGATTGCTTAGACGCAATGCTGTGCAAATAGAAAGATACTCATTGCTCCGATCAACAACAACCAGGGAAACAAAGAGATACCTTGCATTCGACATGAGGAAAATGTCCAAAAATGTATTAGATACTAACAGAAACGTTGTCATTGGCAATAACAATGTCAAAGCATATTGACTTTGACACTTCGATTTTGTTCTGAATTTTTTCTCCGACGAGCTTTGTGATTTCAGACTAGACAAGTTCTTTTGGTTGCATATTGGAAGTGAATCGGTTAAATACCTTTTTCATCTGTTATTCTTACGCAGGTGTCCTTTTGATTTATCCCACACTACAAACCAAGGATCGTCTCCTTCTTTCTTTCTTGAAGCATACCCTAGTTATTTATTTCACCGCAGTGATAATAATATTCCCTTGTGGAACTATATGGTTATTAAATAATTACATTGCATATCACAAGGCAGAGAAAGTGACATTTACACGGGATTATCTTTAAGCTTTTGCATTTGTAAGTAGTGTGTCCCTCCTTCATTTGCATTAAGCTCTGCAGTGGTAATAGCATACATTCCAGAAATAGTCCTTTTGCTTGAAGCATAGCCTACCATCCAGGAGAAGTCCTTTTGTTTTAAGCATTATACTAAAAATTTAATTGAGAAGCATGAGCATGATGAGCCCCAAGAGGCTAATGAAGATGGCAAGGAAGTGTGAAAAACCAGCAGCTTCCGGGAGGAGAAGAATTTCGCCTCCGGGAATTAATGTGGAGGTGAATTCATCATTAGCACCAGAGAAGGGACATCTTGTCATCTACACTACAGATTGGGGGCGTTTCACTATTCCTTTGTAGTGTCGCCATAGCAAACATCTTTCAAGAGTTCTTCAAGATATCTAAAGAAGAGTTCGGTTTGTCAGGGGGCGGCCCTATCACCATGCCCTGTGATGCTGCTTCCACGGAGTACATAGTATCGCTTGTGCAGTGATGCGTAGCCAAAGACATAGAAAAAGCTTTGCTCAACTGTATTGCATTCACTCCGTGCTCGTTAGCCGCTGCTGTTCATGCAAAATGCGTGGATCAACAAGTTCCTTTTCTTGGCCTTTGAAGGAAACACGAGACTTTTATACACCTGGAAGAATATTACGGTTTATACAGCATAAAAATTGAAAATAGAGTTGTTTGTACAAAAAGAGATAGCAGATAGAGGAGTATCGTGTAAATCTGTACATGGACACTTTATGCTTGGCGACATAAATCTATAGATTGCAAGGTTTTGGTCGCCAATATGTGCTATAGGTAACTCTACTTACTTGACAAGAGTGTCTAACGTTGATTTAGACTTGAAATATGTGATATGTCACTTGAGTATTCCAACGTGGACTAAGTCTTAGCATGTCAAAAAATGCATTATGGGATGCTTTATCAATTCTTTGCTTCGGCACAACCCCTCAAATGTACTATTCATATACTAAGGAAACTCAATCCTTGCTTCTTTCCATTACCGGCGGCCTTAATTAGACAAGTCGTTTTTAAGGGAAACCTCGACAGAAACTAAACAACATATATAACTACCCGACTGCTTAACTTCCCATTTGTGATATGGATCCTTGACTTGCCAGAAGTACATGTTCTCAAAAGGGAAACACTAGGATCTTTCAATTTAAGGAGTCTCCTACCCGGTTTTCCCCATCATAAAGGACTGATTTCGTTGATGTCCATGTCAAAGCTATCCAGTTTCAAATAGATAGGATAGGGAATAATTATAAAAAAAGTCCAAAATTTATTGCAATTGTATCAATTCAGTCAACTTTGCAAATTTTAATGATGTATTTTATTATTTTATTAGTCCTTATTTGTTTCTTTTTTTTATTCTCTTTCCTACTACTACTGTGGCCGGTGAGGGTCGCTAGAACTTGCTGGCCATTGGGCGAGGGCTTCGCGGCCCCTAATAGTTCAAGCGATGTCGCCTTGCCCAAATCTATATGAGTGGACAAGCAATTTCTGACATAGTCCATTTGCACAACATAGGATTAGGCATTTTTTAGGAGAATGGAATGAGGAACTTTCATGGATGATTAGGATGACAACATGCAAAGATTTAGCAGCAAGACTCCTTAAGGTATCCTTCCTCGCAACCATATATTGTATTTGGATGGGGTGCAACTATAGACGGTTTCAAAATAAGTCAATTGATATTCATATTATTTTGGCTAGCTTAAAAATATAGTGGTAGAGCTTCACTATACCAAAGACCTTCCTAGACAAATGTATTTTTGGCTATTATATGAGACTTCTCACTTCTATCTTTTTAAATTATTAGCTCTATTTATAATCCCCAAAGCTGTTGTACTTCATCTGCTTTATAATACTGATATTTTCAACCAAAAAAAAAAAAAAGAGTTGAGAGCTCCTAGATTGCAAGGTCTTGGTCGCCAGTGTGCTATAAATAACTCTACTACTTAACAAGACTTGAAATATGTGATATGTCAGTCGAGTATTCTTGTCACGTCCCGACTCTCGAGCCCGCGACATCCCTTGCCAAATCGCCACCAGGTCATAATAGATAGCGTCCTAGGCAACTGCTATCGACCTAAGATTATATTGCGCAAGCGGAACGTACCATCTTTCATTCAATAAAATCATATGGGATAGATAGAAAGTAAAGCCATATTGCAAAACACTAAAGGCTGATGAGAATAGATGATTTATAACCTTACAGAGCCATCAACTGATAAATATAACCCCATGCTTCGAGGCGGCCCTCTAGGACTCACAAAAAGATACAGGAGTCAGGTAAGGTTAACTCTCATCTATCCCAAAACAGTATCCCCCACAAACACATCCACAGTTCCCTGACCACAAAAGGAACCTAACCCTCTACTGGGAAAACTCGACATCCGAGTCGTAATAACCAACCGGGGGAGCCGGGTCGTTCGGGTCATCACAAGAACTCTGGCTAGAATGCACAGAGGGGGCTACCGATTGCTCATGCTCGAGCTCGAGCTCCATACCAGGCGCGGGGTCCACCACTTCCCCATCAGGTGTATCAATATCCATCGGGTCCAAAGCGGGGATATTAGAGACCCCTTGTAGAGGTGGCCCCTTAAATCCTCGAAGCGGACAGAAGAGATCCATCCCATTACGAAGATACCAGGCCTTAAAGAGGTGTGCCACCAGATGTGGCATCCCTTCATCAACCCATATCGTCGTGATGTGACGTTCCCACATCTGGTCCGTACCTGGTACCGGATGGAGACTGATATCAAGTGATGAGTCAGTGGGGGTGCCGAACCGCACCGGTCTTTCCATTATTTCGGACCTGAAAAATTTGTCCCACGACGGGGTGAGAAATGAATCTCAGTGAATCAAGCCTAATCTCGGTTAGGACAATGATTCGCCCAGAACATCCTAAGTGCCACAAAAAGATCACAAGATATCAATAGATATATATATATATATATATATATATATATATATAAATATCAATCACAACAAATCTGTCAAATCTATCACCAACAGAAGCACAACCACTCAGGCATACACAAGTCCATTATTAATCAATGACCCACGCGATTGGCGTGATAAATACATCAATAGTGCGATCCCGCACTCTTCTGGCAAAAACCAGGCTACGTCCACTTTACCCTCTCAGCGACGGCTACTACAAGCAGTGTATCCAGTGCACCCGGCACGGCACTGCAATTAGGCATTCCTTAAAAAGGAGCTTTGGTCCATCACAAGCTGCGACCGGCATCCGATAATCCCTTAAAATTGTACGACTGGCACGGGGCATGGATTATCGTGCTTCTGACAAGTCCCGAATTTCATACAATCTGTACGGCACAAGTACCCACGGTACAATGCGAACTTGCCAGGTAGCGTCATTGACCCTTTAAATGACCACACAAATTGCATTCGGCAATCAACTCATTGATTATCTTGGATTAACGCCAAAATCCACAAGAAATACAATCAACTCGGCCCCAAGGCCCACAAGGCTCCCAATTGAGCATTTCAGCCAGGCAAACAAACCAATCAAGCAATTCACTCACTCTCGACTAATCCACTTAACTCGGCAATTTCAAGCTCAATTCAAATTAGAAATCTTAATTCTCAGTCAAATTATAGCAATCAATCGTTTGCTCGTCTCTAACCTGACACTCACTCGCGAGCAACTCAATCAATCAATTAATTGCTAAATTACCTCAAATAGCCACAGATAAATAATCGATCGACCATGTATCCTAACCATGGTTTCTATCTATACCGGTCCCAATCGAAATATTTTTTTTATTATAAATAAATAAATAAATAAATAAATACATAATTAAATAAATGAATAAATCAGACTAATCCTAAGCGCAATTAGCGCCCTAATCAAGGTTTAGAGTCAACTCACAATGTGAGTTAGCTCGACCGGCGACGGCGGCGGCGGCGGCGGCGGCGACGATAAAACTAAGGTTTATCGCGCGGCGGATCGAACTCAAACTTCGGCGACACCTCATGGGAGTCCGGCGAGGTCGCCGGAACAGGTGGCCGGCGGCGGAGCTTCGGCGAGCGGCGGGCGGCAGCCTGCAACAATGCAAACTCAGAATATTCAATCGGCAACTTCACTGTTTTGGCCTTTTTTCGGCGACACGGGCCGGGACAAGGCCGGCCAGGGGTCGGGGGCTCACCTAGGGGTCGGTGGGAGTCGGCCGGGACAGGTGGACGGCGGCGAAAGGCTGCCGGCGACGGCGGACAGCCGCGATCAGTGGCTGTCCTATTTTTGCACCGAAACAGGGCTCTCCGTCGGCGGCGGTTTCCGGCGGCCACGCGCGGCGACCGGCGAAGCCGAGCTGGGTGGTGGTAGAGGAGACTCAGGGGAGTCGTCTGGCGGTGGCGGTGTGGCAGGCGGCGACGGTGGCGGCCGGATCGAAGACCGGAACAAACCGGGTTCAAAACAGGGCACCAGAACTTTCGGGCCTGATTCCGGCGATTCCGGCGGCTGACGGTCGGCGACGAGGGGTTGGATCGGTCGAGGGGAAGTCGGGGGTTAGATGGGTGGCGGTGGTTGGCGTCGGTGGCGGTCGTGGCGGCCGGAGAAGGCCGCGGAGCCCTCGGGTCTCCTGACCCGAAACAGGGGACGCTCGACCGGGAGTTTTCTTCGGCGAAACGGCGGCGACGGCGGCTCGGCCGGGGTCCAGGCGACGGCGGGGAGTAGCTGGAGGCAGTGGCTGCCGGTGGTGGTAGCGAAAAACAACGACGGACAGGGATGAATCAATTGGCAAGAGGAGTCGTCGGTCAACAAACGAAAAATGAAGAAAAGAAGAAGAACAGAAGAAGAAGAAGCAGAAAGAAGAAGAAGGGAGCGGCGGAGAAGACGTGTGTTGGGCAGAGGAATGGAGGGCCACCACCTTGACTTTGAAGACCCAAATTAAATTTTTTTGTCTCTTATGAATGAATAATTGGGGGGGGAATGGTAATTTTGGCGCGCCGGGACTGAAACGAAATTTTTGTTGTACTGATCGAAGGGTAATTTCGGCAATTTCACTGGTCAAGCTCGAACAGGGTTAAGCTCGTTTGCAAAAACGGCAATTTAAAAATCGCCGCGGTGTAATTCGAAACTCAATTCGAAATAATCTAAAGTTCGGAATTTGTCCAAATTTTCGTTTTTTCAGTCCTTATTGTCCAAAATGGGTGTCGACTATGACTATACATTCATATCATTTAATCGACTTCCGGCGCTTACAAGGATTGAATTTCCAGGACGTCACGACTCTCCCCCACTTAGGAAATTTCGTCTTCGAAATTACAACGCAGTTCTAATTACTCAAAAAGAGAAGGATAACTAAGCTTCATAACTTCTTCGTTCTCCCATGTAGCTCCTTCTGTACCATGGTGTTGCCAAACCACCTTGACTAATGGAATTGTCTTGGATCGCAACACTTGCTCTTTTCTGTCCACTATCCTGACTGGTCGCTCCACATATGACGCCCGTTCATCCAAATCAATTTCCTCGTAACTCAGCACATGAGCAGGGTCTGGCTCATACTTCCTCAACATCGATACGTGGAAAACATTATGCACTTGAGCCAGTCTAGGCGGCAATGCGAGTCGGTAAGCCAAAATTCCAATTCGTTCTAGGATTTCAAATGGTCCAACGTACCTCGGGCTCAACTTTCCTTTCCTGCCAGAACGGGATGTTCCTCTCATAGGTGACACTTTCAGAAAGACATGGTCGCCTACTTGAAATTCCAAAGGTCTGCGCCTTTTATCAGCATAACTCTTCTGGTGACTCTGAGCTGTCTTTAATCTATCTCTAATCACTTTAATTGCTTCCATCGACTGTTCTACTAACTCAGGGCCAGTTATCTTCCTTTCTCCAACCTCATCCCAACAGACTGGTGTCCTGCAAGCCCTACCATACAATGCCTCAAAAGGTGCCATCTTAATACTCTGTTGGTAGCTGTTATTATAGGCAAATTCAACCAAATGCAAATGTTCCTCCCAATTACCTTTGAAATCCAGAACACATGCTCTCAACATGTCCTCCAAGGTTTGAATCGTTCTTTCAGACTGACCATCTGTCTGTGGATGATAAGCTGTACTAAATTGCAGCTTCGTTCCTAAAGCAGTTTGTAGACTCTTCCAAAATGTAGCGGTGAATTTGGGATCTCGATTAGAAGTGATCGTCACTGGCACACCATGCAACCTTACAATATGCCTCACATACAACTCAGCGTATCTGTCTAAAGCGAAGTCCTTTCTTACTGGAATAAAATGCACTGACTTCGTTAGTCTATCCACCACGACCCAAATTGAATCATGCCCTCGCTGACTCCTCGGCAAACCCGTCACGAAATCCATCGTGATATACTCCCATTTCCACTCTGGAATTTCCAAAGGCTGTAGTAGTCCTCCAGGTTTGCAATGCTGCGCCTTGACCTGCTGGCAGGTCAAACATTTAGCCACATGTTTGGCTATATCAGTTTTCATACCATTCCACCAGTAATGCTGTTTCAAATTCTGATACATCTTTGTACTCCCAGAATGAATACTATAATTACTACGATGTGCTTCTGATAAAATCTCCTCCTTTAAATTTTCATCCTCCGGCACAACCAACCGTCCTCTAAACTTAAGTATCCCATCCTCCGCTATTTGAAAATCGACCCTTCGTTTGGTCGGATCTCCTTGCAGGATCTTCCGGATAAAAGGGTCTGTGGACTGCAAGGCCTTAATTTTTACTTGCACTTCTGGCTCGATTCTCAAGGTAGCCACGAGACTCGACAGCTGGCTTATCTCTAGTTTAAAGTCTGAGTCTCTTAATTGCTCAAGTAAACGCCACTCCTGCACCTGCAATTGAGCAATCACTGATTTTCTACTCAGGACATCAGCAACCTTATTCGCCTTACCAGGATGATACAGGATCTCACAGTCATAGTCTTTTAATAACTCCATCCATTGGCGCTGTCTCATGTTCAGCTCCCTTTGAGAGAACAGGTATTTCAGACTCTGATGGTCGGTGTACACCTGAAAACTTTCCCCAATCAAATAGTGTCTCCAGATCTTCAAGGCAAACACGACCGCAGCTAACTCCAGGTCGTGTGTGGGATAATTCAACTCGTGTGGTCTCAACTGACGGGACGCATACGCTACCACCCTGCCATGCTGCATCAAAACACAGCCCAGCCCCCTAAGCGAAGCGTCACTATAAATTTCATAACCACCAGGACCAGACGGAATTGTTAGAACAGGAGTCGTAGTTAGCCTATGCTTAAGCTCTTGGAAACTACGCTCGCACTTGTCCGTCCATTGAAACTTCATATCTTTCTTCAGCAATTTAGTCAAAGGCGAGGCTATAGCTGAGAATCCTTCCACAAATCGCCCGTAATAACCTACCAAACCCAAAAAACTTCTAATTTCTGTAGCAGTTGTCGGTCTCGACCAATTAATAACTGCCTCAATTTTAACCGGATCCACAGCAATACCTTCACTCGAAACTACGTGGCCTAAGAACGCCACGCTAGCTAACCAAAACTCACACTTACTGAACTTAGCATATAATTGATGCGTTCTTAGAGTTTCCAGAACTATTCTCAAGTGTTGCTCATGATCTTCAGAACTCTTCGAGTACACTAGGATATCATCTATAAAAACAATCACAAGTGATCCAGAAACTCCTTGAACACTCTATTCATCAGATCCATAAAAGCAGCAGGAGCATTCGTCAAGCCAAACGGCATCACTGTGAACTCGTAATGCCCATAACGTGTTCTAAATGCCGATTTCGGTATATCCTCTTTTCTGATTCTCAACTGATGGTATCCCGTCCGTAGATCAATTTTTGAAAATATAGATGCTCCCTGCAGCTGATCGAACAAGTCGTCAATCCTTGACAGTGGGTACTTATTCTTGATCGTCACCTGATTCAACTGCCTATAGTCAATACACAATCTCAAAAACCCATCCTTTTTCTTAACGAACAAGACAGGTGCTCCCCATGGCGAGGCACTAGGGCGGATGAATCCCTTGTCTAACAACTCCTGCATTTGAACCTTAAGTTCTTTCAATTCTGATAACGCCATTCTATATGGCGCCTTAGAAATCGGCTCTGTCCCCGGAGCTAATTCTATCACAAACTCGATTTCTCTTTCTGGTGGTAAACCAGGTAATTCTTGGGGAAAAACATCTGGAAACTCACATACAATCGCAATATCCTCCAATTTCAATTCTTTAGCAGATGTATCTACCATAGAAGGCAAATAACCTTGGCACCCATCTCCCAACAATCGAGTCGCCTCTAACGACGATATCATCACAGTCGAGGTTCCTCCTCGATTACCCAAAAATTCATAGCTACTACCATCCATCGGATTAAACCGTATTACCTTATTAAAGCAGTCCATTGTGGCTCTTTGCTTTACCAACCAATCCATTCCCACAATCAAGTCAAAATCGTACATTTCTAGCACAATCAAATCTATCTTACTCTCATGGCCATCCACCACAAGTCTGCAATCAAGACAGCTCACTGTAGCCACTACTTTATCTTTCAATGGCGTAGATACATTAAGCACAATTTCTAAAGGTACCAAATTCAATTCAGATAATTTAACGAACTGATCCGCAACAAAAGAATGGGTGGCACCCGGATCAAATAAGGCGTATGCTACTTGGTCATGCAAGAGGACCGTACCTGTAACAGTCGGCGAATCCTTCGCCGCTTCCCGAGTGACTGTAAAGACCTTTCCTTGTGCCGGCGGACGATTCTGGAAGTTTGGCGGCACAGTTCCTCTAGGCTGCCCTACTTGCTGTGGTTGTGCCTATCCACCTTGCCTTTGCGGGTAGCCCCTCACCTGATGGCCCAGCTGGCCACAATCAAAACATGCACCACCTCGATACGGGCACAAACCAGGCCCATGCCTCTGTCGACACAAGCTGCACACCTCATTCTAACGAAATGCCGGCTTACTAATCGCCCCTCGGCGATTTGGTGGAATGTGACTCCGGTTGTTAAACATGGGTTTCTTCCCTTATCTCCTATCGAATCTGTTTGGGGAAACAAATCGTGATCCAGATGCAGTAGCCCTTTCAGACAAGTCCCGCTCCACCATCAACGCCCTTGCGTAGATATCATCATAGTCTTGGAGGTCAAGCGGTGCCAGGGCACTCTTAATCTCGGGCTTCAATCCGTCCTTGAACCTTCTAGCCCTATCCTCCGGATCCTCAATCATTCTCGGAGCATACTTGGATAGTTTAAAAAACTTTGCCTCGTACTGGTCAATAGTCATTTGATTCTGACGGAGGCGAAAAAATTCAGCCATCTTTTGCTCCCTAGCTATCCTCGAAAAGTATTTATTATTGAAAACTTCCACAAAAGTATTCCATACTGGAATTGTACCTTCTGGAAAAGTTCTACCCTTGACAGCTCTCCACCACGTATTAGCATTCCCTTCAAGTTGATAAACTGCCAGAGTAACTTTATCCCTATCTGAGCATCTCAGCAAATTGAATGCTTTCTCCATCCCTTCGACCCATCGAGTAGCAGCTTCAGGGTCTCCACTTCCAGTGAATTGAGGTGGCTTCAATTTGAGAAACTGTTCCACCAGCTTTTGAGCCCTACGCTCCTCACTGTCATGTATAAGTAGGGGACTCGCCGATGGAACTGCAAACGGAATAGCAGATGAAGTCCCAGCAGCAGCGACAGTAGCTGCGGCTTGATTCCTTACTTGTTGCCCCATCAAATCTCCAATAGTACCTAAGGCTTGCATGACTTTAGCCATGGTCGGTTCCCTTCCAGTAGGTCCTGTAGGTTCTGCAGCAGAGGCTGCAGTAGGGGGTGCAATAGGGGACACCGCAGGCGGTACTCTTTCAGCATCGACCAATTCTTTCACCGGCCTTAAAGGCTTCCTTCGAGGTGCTCGGGGTGCTCTTCTACCACGTCCGCTCATTTTGCAGTAAAAGGTGAAGTCCTGATTACCCCATAGCAAAACGTGGTCAGAAAGAAACCTTTAAATTCTACCACATAATTAGCAATCACAGGCATAATAACCAAGAATCTTACTAACTATCCCATTTCTCAACGCTCCTTATCACTCCATGCTAATGACCAAATGGATCAGGCTGACCTTGCTCTGATACCACCTTGGGCGGGGATGTCACGTCCCGACTCTTGAGCCCGCGACATCCCTTGCCAAATCACCACCAGGTCATAATAGATAGCGTCCTAGGCAACTGCTATCGACCTAAGATTAAATTGCGCAAGCGGAACGTACCATCTTCCATTCAATAAAATCATATGGGATAGATAGAAAGTAAAGCCAGATTGCAAAACACTAAAGGCTGATGAGAATAGATGATTTATACCCTTACAGAGCCATCAACTGATAAATACAACCCCATGCTTCGAGGCGGCCCTCTAGGACTCACAAAAAGATACAGGAGTCAGGTAAGGTTAACTCTCATCTATCCCAAAACAGTATCCCCCACAAAAACATCCACAGTTCCCTGACCACAAAAGGAACCTAACCCTTTACTAGGAAAACTCGACATCCGAGTCGTAATAACCAACCGGGGGAGCCGGGTCGTTCGGGTCATCACAAGAACTCTGGCTAGAATGCACAGAGGGGGCTACCGATTGCTCATGCTCGAGCTCGAGCTCCATACCAGGCGCGAGGTCCACCACTTCCCCATCAGGTGTATCAATATCCATCGGGTGCCAAGCGGGGATATTAGAGACCCCCTGTAGAGGTGGCCCCTCAAATCCTCGAAGCGGACCGAAGATATCCATCCCATCACAAAGATACCAGGCCTTAAAGAGGTGTGCCACCAGATGTGGCATCCCTTCATCAACCCATATCGTCGTGATGTGACGTTCCCACATCTGATCCGTACCTGGTACCGGATGGAGACTGATATCAAGTGATGAGTCAGTGAGGGTGCCGAACCGCACCGGTCTTTTCATTACTTCGGACCTGAAAAATTTGTCCCACGACGGGGTGAGAAATGAATCTTAGTGAATCAAGCCTAATCTCGGTTAGGACAATGATTCACCCAGAACATCCTAAGTGCCACAAAAAGATCACAAGATATCAACAGAGATATATATATAAATATCAATCACAACAAATCTGTCAAATCTATCACCAACAGAAGCACAACCACTCAGGCATACATAAGTCCATTATTAATCAATGACCCACGCGACTGGCGTGATAAATACATCAATAGTGCGATCCCGCACTCTTCTGGCAAAAATCAGGCTACGTCCACTTTACCCTCTCAGCGACGGCTACTACAAGCAGTGTATCCAGTGCACCCGGCACGGCACTGCAAGTAGGCATTCCTTAAAAAGGAGCTTCGGTCCATCACAAGCTACGACCGGCATCCGATAATCCCTTAAAACCGTACGACTGGCACGGGGCATGGATTATCGTGCTTCTGACAAGTCGCGAATTCCATACAATCTGTACGGCACAAGTACCCACGGTACAATGCGAACTTGCCAGGTAGCGTCATTGACCCTTTAAATGACCACACAAATTGCATTCGGCAATCAACTCATTGATTATCTTGGATTAACGTAAAAATCCACAAGAAATACAATCAACTCGGCCCCAAGGCCCACAAGGCTCCCAATTGAGCATTTCAGCCAGGCAAACAAACCAATCAAGCAATTCACTCACTCTCGAGTAATCCACTTAACCCGGCAATTTCAAGCTCAATTCATATTAGAAATCTTAATTCTCAGTCAAATTATAACAATCAATCGTTCGCTCATCTCTAACCTGACACTCACTCGTGAGCAACTCAATCAATCAATTAATTGCTAAATTACCTCAAATAGCCACAGATAAATAATCGATCGACCATGTATCCTAACCATGGTTTCTATCTATACTGGTCCCGATCGAAATATTAATTTTTTTTATAAATAAATAAATACATAATTAAATAAAGGAATAAATCAGACTAATCCTAAGCACAATTAGCGCCCTAACCAAGGTTTAGAGTCAACTCACAATGTGAGTTAGCTCGACCGGCGGCGGCGGCGGCGGCGGCGGCGGCGACGACGATAAAACTAAGGTTTATCGCGTGGCGGATCGAACTCAAACTTCGGCGACACCCCATGGGAGTTCGGCGAGGTCGCCGGAACAGGTGGCCGGCGGCGGAGCTTCGGCGAGCGGCGGCCGGCAGCCTGCAACAGTGCAAACTCAGAATATTCAATCGGCAACTTCACTGTTTTGGCCGTTTTTTGGCGACACGGGCCGGGACAAGGCCGGCCAGGGGTCGGGGGCTCACCTAGGGGTCGGTGGGAGTCGGCCGGGACAGGTGGACGGCGGCGAAAGGCTGCCGGCGACGGCGGACAGCCGCGATCAGTGGCTGTCCTCTTTTTGCACCGAAACAGGGCTCTCGGTCGGCGGCGGTTTCCGGCGGCCACGCGCGGCGACCGGCGGAGCCGAGCTGGGTGGTGGTAGAGGAGACTCAGTGGAGTCGTCTGGCGGTGGCAATGTGGCACGGCGGCGACGGTGGCGGCCGGATCGAAGACCGGAACAAATCGGGTTCAAAACAGGGCACCGGAACTTTCGGGCCTGATTCCGGCGATTCCGGCGGCTGACGGTCGGCGACGAGGGGTTGGATCGATCGAGGGGAAGTCGGGGGTTAGCTGGGTGGTGGTGGTCGGCGTCGGTGGCGTCCGTGACAGCCGGAGAAGGCCGCGGAGCCCTCGGGTCTCCTGACCCGAAACTGGGGACGCTCGACCGGGAGTTTTCTTCGGCGAAACGGCAGCGACGGCGGCTCGACCGGGGTCCAGACGACGGCGGGGAGTAGCTGGAGGCAGTGGCTGCCGGTGGTGGTGTGGTGGTCGCGAAAACAACGACGGACAGGGATGAATCGATCGGCAAGAGGAGTCGTCGGTCAACAAACGAAAAATGAAGAAAAGAAGAAGAACATAGGAAGAAGAAGCAGAAAGAAGAAGAAGGGAGCGGCGGAGAAGACGTGTGTTGGGCAGAGGAATGGAGGGCCACCACCTTGACTTTGAAGACCCAAATTAAATTTTTTTGTCTCTTATGAATGAATAATTGGGGGGGGGGCAAAATGGTAATTTTGGCGCGCCGGACTGAAACGAAATTTTTGTTGTACTGATCAAAGGGTAATTTCGGCAATTTCACTGGTCAAGCTCGATCAGGGTTAAGCTCGTTTGCAAAAACGGCAATTTAAAAATCGCCGCGGTTTAATTCGAAATTCAATTCAAAATAATCTAAAGTTCGGAATTTGTCCAAATTTTCGTTTTTTCAGTCCTTATTGTCCAAAATGGGTGTCGACTATGACTATACATTCATATCATTTAATCGACTTCCGGCGCTTACAAAGATTGAATTTCCAGGACGTCACAATTCTAGTGTGGACTAAGTCTCAGCATATTCAGAAGTGCAATATGGGATGAATTACCAATTCTCTGCTTCAACATAACTTGTCATTTGTACTCTCCATACACCAAGTAAACCCAATCCTTGCTTCTTTCAGTTAATGATAGCCTTCATTAAGCATGTCGTTTCTTATTGAAACCTCAATACAAACTAACCAAATCAAGGTAAAGGAACTTGAAGAACTGCTCATATACAACTATCCAATTGCTTAACTTCACATTCTGTTATATGGATCCTTGACTCGACAAGAGGACATTTTCTCCAAAGGGAAAGAACTCAAGGAAGGCGAGGAGCTGTCATTTGTAAGGAGCTAATAAACAAAGGTTCATGAAATTTTATACCATCGGAAACTAAAGGCACCACAGGAATGAAATCTTCAACCCCTACAAACCAAGGGTAGTCCCTTTCTTCCTTCTTGGAGCTTACTCTAGTTATTCATGATGTTCCCTTGTGGAACTATATGTCTTCATAAATAAAACCATAATTATAGCATTGCAAATCACAAGGCAGAGAAAGCGACATTTACATGGGATTGTCCTTAAGCTTTTGCATTTATAAGCAGTGTCTCCATCCTTCGTTTGCATTCAGCTCTGCAGCACTAATAGCATACATCCAAGTAATAGTCCTTTTGCTTGAAGCATAGCCTACCATTTAGGAAAAGTCCTTTTGTTTAAAGCATTATACTCGAAATTTAATTGAGAAACATGAGCATGATAAGCCCCAAGAGGCTAATGAAGATGGCAAGGAAGTGGGAAAAACCATCTGCTTCGGGCAGGAAAAGAATTTCACATCCAGGAGTTAAGGCGGAGGTGAATTCATCATTAGCACCAGAGAAGGGGCATTTTGTCATCTACACGACCGATGGATGGCGTTTCACTATTCCTTTGCTGTGTCTCCGTAGCAACGTCTTCCAAAAGCTCTTCAAGATGTCTGAAGAAGAATTTGGTTTGTCGGGGGACGGCCCTAAAACCATGCCCTGTGATGCAGCGTCCATTGAGTACATAGTATCGCTTGTGCGGAGATGCGTAGCCAAAGACATAGAAAAAGCTTTGCTCAACTCTATTGTATTCACTCCGTGCTCGTTGGTCGCTGCCGTTCATACCGAATGTGTGGACCAGCAAGTTCCTTTTCTTGGCCAGTGAAACAAGTGATTTTTATACACTTGGAAGAAAATGTGGGGTTTGCACGGCATAAAAAGTGTACTTTGTACAACAATAGACAGCAGATAGAGGATTATCTTGTAAATCTGTACATGAAACTTTATGCTTGACAACATAAATCCATATACGTATTAATATTGTTACGTGTAAGATTGGAGAGACCCAAAAGGAATGTGCTACTTCGGTACCGCGAAAATGTTTTTGAATATTGTTTGGTTGGAAATTTTGTTTTGGCACAGGGTTCCCATTAATTCGTCTAAGCCCTTTAGAATACTTGAGAGCTCCTAGATTGCAAGGTCTTGGTCCCTCACGTGCTATAGATAACTCTACTTACTTAACAATACTTGTGTCTAACGTGGATTTAGACTTGAAATGTGTGATATGTCACTTGAGTATTCTAGTGTGGACTGTGTCTAAGCATATCCAAAAATGTATTATGGGATGAATTATCAATTCTCTTCTTCGGCACAATCTGTCAAGTGTAATCTCCATATACATTCCCATGCTTCTTTTCATTAAAGGCGGCCTTAATTAAACAAGTCATTTCTAATGGAAACCTATTGACACAAACTAACCAACATATACTACTGCCGAACTGCTTAACTTCCCATTCTATGATATGGATCCTGGACTCGCCAGAAGGACATGTTCTCGACCCTAGAATGGATCAGCATCGACTTCCATTTCCCTTTTGTTATCGGCAAACTTGATTCTTCCTTGTGAAATTGCTTCCTGAATTGTTTTCCCAAAAACCAGTATTATTAACCGTGTTATCACTTACATGAATGGTACCACTTACTATACTTTTTACTTATCATTCCTCTTTACCAGGGCATCTTTTGGCAATATATCAAAGATTTCGTCCAATTTAGTAAAATATCGAACTAGCAAACATGGGTAACTTTAGCCCTAGCCATTATTGTTTCGGTTAGTTTGGCAGGCTTCAAAGCCACAAAAACGTAAGGTTTGTCGAGCATAATCTTAGACCCAGCTATTTCAATATTTCTATCTTGGTCAGATTCATCTTCTGCCTCATATTTTACTACTAAACTCACATCTTATTTAATGTGTTTATGTGGCCTCTTATCTTTTTCTTTAGGCAATTGCCCATATTTCTATACCCGTGTTGCCAATTAAATTAAATCGGCAATCCTATCCTTTAGAGCTTTATCTTACGCTGAATTTTAATTTATTGGAGGCCAACTTTGGAAATTGTTTAATCAAGTGAAATATGTCATCTATTCTAACCTTTTTAAATTGAGAAACAAATTGATCAACCAATTCATTATCGTGCTGATAGAGTTTGGCCAAATTGACTACTGATATTTTAAGTATCGTCCGGTAGAAATGAGAATGGAATTGATTTCCATCTCTGCTAGTTACAGACATAATTTGGTGGCAAATTATTATACCAAGTAAAAGTACTTTCTGACAAAGACAGAGAAAAAATTGTCTTAAAAATATGGGCTAAATACACCTCAAGTGCCATAAGTTGTGTACGGCGTTCACTTTAGTGTTAAAACTTTCAAATCAATCACTTTAGTGCTAAGTTTTTGTAACTTCGATCACTTCAGTGTCAAATACACTAAGCTATAAATTAATTGATAGGTCCAACTGTCGATTGATCATCTTTGCCAATACAAATGGCGAAGTCTAGTCTGTCCATTCCTCTATCTAATCCGAATTATATATGAGGAATTAGTATTAACTCCTCTAAAGTCAGCTAATGGTTTGGTTGCTCATCTTGTTGCCCCGTAGGCGATGCTAGCATCACTGGCATATTTGCCATCTTTGGTAGCATAAGTGCATCACTGGCCTTACTTTGTAATATTTGGCACTTATGTAGGCTGTCGACCAGTCTAGCCTGCCAAATTGCTACTCCTAGTTTGATTATTTTGACCAACAATGTTTAGATTATTTGCATTATTATGGCATTGATTCTAGGAATTTAGCCTTGGGAAATTCTTATCCTCAGTTAAAACCGTAGCCTTTATAATTTAGCATGGAAAAATTATAAAAAAAAAGTCCTAAATATAAGGCAATCGTAGCAATTTAATTCTATTTTTTTTGTCAATTCATCTCTAAATCTTTTATATTTGTGCCAATACATTCCTAGACTTTTTACATTTGTGTCAATTCAGTTTTCCGATCAATTTTGATTGGTCGGCGCTGACTTAGAAGCTGGTGCTAATGTGGACAAATATATTTAAATTTTTTTAAATTATTTTTATTTTTTGCATTTTTTTCTTTCCTTCTTTTTCTTTTTATTTCGTTCTCCTCCTTCCTCCAGCTTTTGTGATATTATGTAGCTCTCGTAATCTTCTCTGTTCAGCATGTTCACCGGAGGCCAGAGCCGGCGAGGCCAAGGGCGGCCTCGCCACTGTTGCTGCCCGAGATCGTGGGCAAAGGCGAGGCAGAGATCTGGGGAAGAGTCTAGTTGAGGATGAGACGGACTTATGCAGCAGCCCGAGTAGGCGTAAGATTCCCTTTCTACAAAGCTGGTTTTAGTTGGGGGAGACCGACTTGGCCTTGCACGGAGGATGCAAAGAGCCTCATTTTTTTTTTTTTTTTTCGATGGACACGAGGGATGGATTGAAGTTTGGTTGACGTTGCAGGAAGATGGCACAGCCATGGTTGAGCAGGACCCAGATCTCCTTGAGTTTGCTTCCTTGAACCTTAACTTCTGCTGGCGACATAATCTAGGAATTACGATCCAGAATGACAAGCCCAAGCCTCGCCATGGTTGCATGAGCTCGGGCTCAGGTAGTCATGGCGGTCAAGCTTATCTAGCCATGGCGAGGTCACTTTGTCTAGATCTGACGAGTCCAAACCTTGTCATCGCTGATTTGGCGAGGTTGGACCTCGCCTCACCGGCGAGCTCGCCCAGCGACGATGGCACGGCTCGGCCTGGGCGATGCCTATGTCACCCTCGTCGACTGTGGCCTCTTGCCGGCTGCCAATCCAGATGGACCGGAGGAAGGAGAAGAATGAAACCAAAGGAAAAACAATTAAAAATGTTTT
Source organism: Rhodomyrtus tomentosa (assembly GCA_028455895.1). Lineage (NCBI taxonomy): Eukaryota > Viridiplantae > Streptophyta > Magnoliopsida > Myrtales > Myrtaceae > Rhodomyrtus > Rhodomyrtus tomentosa. The sequence continues at coordinate 14,910,329 of JAPCWY010000011.1, forward strand.
AAAAATATTAAAAAATAGTAGTAAAAATTATCCACATCAGTCTCAATGTCCACATCAGCGTTGGTCGGCATTCACATCAGCGCCGGCCGGCCAAAGTTTTCTGAAAGAACAGGATTGATATAAATACAAAAGGCTTAGGATTGAATTGTTACAATTGTAAAAAGTTTAGGATTATTTTGATAATTTTCCTTAATTCACGTTATTAAATTGACTAGATGAATTAGGAATATGCCCTTGCACCATTGGACTTCCAACGGAATGATGGCGGTTGATTGGTAGATCCTCGCTTCAATATGTCTTAATTCACAACATTGACGACCACAGGCTTGACCACATCCGACATGTGCTTCACGCAGTTAGCCACGTCCGCGCGTTGTTCTTCAAGCAATCCCCTCATATTCGAGACCATGCTAGAATTTGGTGCAACTTCTCTTAATTTCTCCTTAGTAAGATGTTGTGGAAGTTTAGTATCACCTGCCTGCTTTCCAGGGACTAAACATTCAGAAGGCATAAATACCTCATTACCAGCCCGCAATTATGGACTGTTACAGTCGGCAGCATTATCATTCTCTTACTGACTTATCGCTTTCGCCATTGCAATTCCCTCAAATCAACATTAGCGGTCTCGCTGGGCGAGCCCAAAAGATGTTTCATCTGAAATGTTAGAATTTGACATACTTATCGTTGCACAGAAGCAACCAATCGAACAATGAAATATACAGAAAAAGAAAATAAATATATCGTGAGAAAGAAGCCACGTCCAACATCCCAAAAAATTCTGTCAAAGATAGCCACCCTGTGACATTCTTCTTTTCTTTTTTTTTTCCCCCTTTGATCGGCCACAATGGTAATACAGATAACAAAGTTGATATTAAACAATAACAGCAAATATCTTCTACTTGCACTTGCACCGCCGAAAAGGAAATATATTTCCCCGGCAGATGCTCACAATGTTGCACGCAAATTTTCTATTCAAATAAAACAGGAATATACGTATTTCCTTTAACTTATCTTGGATCGGATTTCATTCACGCTTCCCTTCGAGCTCAAATTCGAGATATAATTTCAACACTTATAGTGTTCTCCAAGGGGAATGTTGGGTTTAAGTACAGTACAAATGCCGAAATTTGTGTCTTGCGCTCACTTTAGTGCCAAAACTTTCAAAACGATCACTTAAGTGTCTTTTTTTTTAATGATCACTTAGGTGCCAATTTTTTTTTAAATTCGCTTATTTTAGTGCAGTCTCTAGCGAGCTATGTAAGCTTAAATATTAATAAAAAAATATGCCACGTCGGATTTATGACGAGCCACGTCAGCTTAAATCGGAGTTGGTACTGAAGTGATCGTTTTGTTTTTTTAAAATTGTCACTTAAAGTGATCGTTTTTAAAAATGATTTGCACTTAAGTAATCGTTTTAAAAGTTTTGGTACTAAACTGAGCGCCGTACACAAGTTTTGACACTTATAGTGTACTTTAGTCGGGAATGCTGAGAAAGGAATTGAACTCGACAAAATTTACGGAAATGGGTTTTTTGCAGTGACATGAAAGTAAATGGAAGTAAAATTAAAGAATTGCTATCGCTATAACTTTAAAGGTGCTGGTAATAACCTGAGTTCTCTTGTTGATTGATTGGGGTGCCTACAAAGATTGCAACATACAGTAATAGATTTTGAATCTATGAGTAACTTTTGAGGATTATCTACTAGTATCTATAGTTAATGACATGCAGTGCCAATATTCTGGGCACAATCCTTTATCATCTAATATTGATTATCCACAAGAAGTTAGAAACTCCAAGATAATAGGCATAACCACCAGCGGAATCACGCGTTCATGTCGGTCCATCATCATCGTCTTCGACCTATGTGTTGGCAAACCTTTGTCTTGTTCATGAATGACACTGCTTCACACGGCAAAATTTGCCATTATTTGCTATTGACGACTTTATTAGTTGATTTCCTTCAAGTTACCGACTGTTTCCTTCAAGTTGACCTTTGCAATAATCTCGCCACCTTGTTGTATTGACATGCCGTACTATCGATAAGCTTATAGCTCGACGAATGTCTCGTTCATTGATGACTTGTGCCTTAAAGAAACTTTACTCTTATCAACCGAGCTTGCTTCTTATCCATATCAACCAAGAGTTGGTCATCTTTTTGTATCGTCACATCTCAATTCAACTTTGGTTGGACATGGAATGATCAGTTCTCTTGATGGCCCCATCCGTCCAAACCAAGCCCATTGCTAATAAATGATAAAATAGTGACCCCAAAGTTGGAGATATATTACAGAGACTAAGGTCGGCACTTTATGTGGGTGACCACCAAACACCGGTCGAAATCACATTGACGAGATTCTCATCATGAAGGACTTCACATAAAGAAAAGAGATGACACGCGATTTGAAGATACGAATGATGGAGTCGTGGAGTCGGATAGAAAAAAAATAATATTCAATTGCATAATTTATATTGCTAATGACATACATGTAATTTTCATAGTAACTATGTGTTGGGTGGTCTTGGGCCTCTCACAGCCCACAAGTTAACTCAAAGGTTGAGACTTTCCCTCACACTTATCTGCCGACCACCAGCCCCTTTCACAATCAATATGGGATAATCCCAACAATCTCCCTCTCACACATCGGACCATAAGTTGGAGGGAGCGACAACCCGTATCTTTATCGAGTGACTGTTGGGTTTAGACTTGTTGGTAACCTAGGCTCTGAGCGAAAACAAGCCTTAGCGAGACAAGCAGGTATGCTATCCCCACACACATGGTGCTCACGGCCTTAAAAGGGGACTGCCTTTTTGCTCACTCTAGCTCATTCTTGAAACTCAACCCTTAAGGTGTTAGATATTTCTGATTCACAGGTTCCACATAGTGGCAAGTGAAGAGCATACTGAACCAAACCAATCGTACTACTTAATCAAAAAGAGGATTCTAGTACCCGGATAACCATGCTTTTAGGAAAGAAGAAGAAAGGAAACGTAGAAACTTTATAGGAAACACACTGATATTTTCATATATGGCGAGTTCTGCCGATTACAATACATTCAGGGGCCTTTTATAGGCATACAGACTGAACAGACGTCGGATACACAGATCCGTCCAAAAAATTGAAAAAATTGAAAAAGTCTTCGGATGAATAGTACTGCTACAGTGCCAAACAGTGCTACAGTACTGTTACAGTGTCACTATTACAATGATGAAAAATAACTTGCTACAATACTTTGCTACAGTACTTTTTCGAAAAGTCTTTGAAAACCTATAGAAATCTTAGTTATTCAACACCTAAGACTTTAACACAACCACTGACATAAGACTTTAGTACAATGACTGACTTAAGACTTTAGCACAATGATTTTTTATTACACACGTGAAATCTGAGCGTTTGAGTGTTTCAAAGTCGACGACGATCTTGGGTCTGGGTGGTAATTAGCATCGTCAGAGTCGGAACTGTCTGGGTTGTCCTTATCTCTTTTGTGCTTATTCTAGTATCATTGTTCTTCGAGCTAGGACAGTTTGATGTCTGGGTCTTCAGAAAGTGGGGGACTCTCTTCTTGTTCTGCTGCGTGCCTTTCTCCGGACAAGATATCTTCCATGGTGACTAGATCTTGTGGATCTTGTCGAGGGTCTTGAGTAGAGCTGGATGACATCTGAGGCTGAGGCCATACTTGGAGTTGAGGCCACGTGGAGCTGGATGGCTGATCCTGGGTGCTAGACGCGATATCCTGCTTAGGATAAGGATTCTGTGATAATGGTCCTCTCCAAGGGTCTTGAGTGTCGGTGTCTATAGAACTACCTGGTTGGTTTTCTCGAAAAGCTTTCAATGCATTACTGGTATGAGGATGAAATTTAGGCGTATCCTACGAAAAATTCGTGTGTTGATATGGCCAAATTTTAGGGGGGATTTCTTGATTTTCTGCACACAGAATGCGCTGGAGTTCTCTATACTCATGCTGCATGAATATGATGGATCTGGTAGTTGTGATGTGGGTTCGGAAGATTTGCCGATGAAGGTTGGGCTTGAAGGTAGAAGTGCCATAAGGTAATAGTTTATCTCGCAAATCACCTGAGTGGCTAAAATAAAGCCATGGTCTGTGGAAAATGACTGTAGTATGCCTTTCTGGTTCATCTCTTGCACAACGCCTTTGGAAGATGAAGTGATTTTTTCATGCTGCTAAAGGTTGGAACCAAATGAGCATTTCTGTCAAAGCTTGCTGGTTTGAGAAATCTCCAATGAGTGCTCTAGATAGGACTTTGATAATATTGTCTGTGGGAAATTCACTGGCAACAACATAAATGTTGAGACAATACAAAAAGAACCATTTGAGGTCATCAGGGCAATCATGATCAGGAGACCATCACAAAACATGGATGAATGGATAATTTGGATTAAGACCATACGGTCCTAACATCAATTCACCATAGTTGCTGAAGATGCTGTAATGGTATTACATGTAGTACCTCAAATTTTTAGAGAAATTATTATGTTTAATTTCTCCTGGAACTTCTGGTGGATAACCGTGAGAATTCCATGGTGTGTCTCGCATAGGTGTAGTGCGAAATGTTCTGGCTTTCATTGGATTTCTGCGAACATACATGTTGATGGATTCAACCGGCTGCTTGGGTCTGGACAGGAAATCTGCAAGGACATTCTTTTTGCCTACTATGTGTTTAGCATCAAAAGAATATTTTGAGAACCATTCGGCCCACCTTAATAGCTGAGGATGGGAAATCTGTTTTTGCTTGAATTTGAGCATTTGGGGAAATGAAGACATATCCATTTCTACCAGAAAGTGATGCCTAATAAGGTGGTATTCAAACTTCTTGATGTCATACTTAACTGCGAGATCTCCTTAAAAGTGGAGTGCTAATGCATTTCTGCAGATGTAAATCTTCCACTTTGTAAGCACAAATGAAGCACTTACCTTTGATTTCTTCAAGGAGAATAGCTGCCCAATATTTATCACTAGCATCTGTTTGCAAAATTCTCTTGCTAGTGGAAGGAATTTGCCAAGGAGGCAGATTCTGCAATATTTCTTTGAGATATGCCACGGCTTGTGTCTTCTTTGGTCCTCACGGGGGAGCATCTTTTTTGAACATCCTCTGAAGAGGATAAAGTGCTTTAGATATCTTTGACACAAAAGCTCGGAGATAATTGACAATTCCAAGAAAAGCCTGGATTTGGGTAATTGTCAAATTCTCAGAGGGAAATTTTTGAAGTTCTTCTACAATGTGAGGTTCTGGGCAATAAATGCTTTCTTTCAAATGCATGCCTAAGAACTCGATCTCTTTTTGAGCAAGAATCATTTGTTTCTAGGAAAGCATGATTCCATGTTTCTGGACAATGTCAACGAACTGGAAAAGTAATTTGCAGTGGGATTCTTTATCAGGACTATAAAGAAGAATGTCATCAATGTAAATTTGGGCATGTGGAAGGATAGGCTGGAAAATTCTACACATGGCTTTCTGAAAGATGGATGGGGCTGTTTTAAGACCAAAAGGAACAACGGTCCATTGAAAGTGCTGGTTTGGAATGCAAAAATAAATTTTAGGACGGTCATCTGGATGTATTCCAATTTTCCAAAAACCTACTTTCAGGTCGAACTTTGAATAGATCTTAGCCTGGGTTAGGCTACCAAACAAAGAGTTTTTGTGAGGCAAAGGAAATTTATCATCTCGAAGGAATTTATTTAGGGGTTGATAATTGATCACCAATATGAGCTTACCGTGATTCTGTTCTGCTCTTTTATTCACATAAAAGGCTTCACAAGCCCATTGTGAATCAGAGGGTTCAATCAGACCTTGTGAGGGTAGCTTAGCACATTCCTTCTGGGCCAAAGCAAGATGTTCAAGATTCATACTAGAATGACTAGCTTTTGTGGGATTCACATCTTTGCTCTTTTTAAATAGGAGCTTAACAAAGAAGTCGGGATTTTTCCAAAAGGGGTTTGAACATGTTTGAATAAACTGAGAATGAGACTCAGAATAACATGATAAGAGACTTTGGGTAATTGGTTCAAGAATTTCGGGTTGGATAATGCAAAGTCTTTGAATATCCACATATTTACGGAACTGGTCACCAAACTGTAAATAAGTAGGTTTAATCCTTAGCTAGGAGAGCTAGGCAAAGACATCCCAACCAATGATAAGGTCTTTATCTAGGGAATTGGAATCAAAGATTTTTGTGGATATGGAACAATCTAGAAAGATTTGGAGTGTGATGATTTTGCTGCGGAATTTTGCGGTAAAAGTATCACTAGAAGCAGGATGAAAATACCTTATGTAAGGCATCCAGAATTTTTTTGGGAGCACTTTTATATCTACGAGAGATGCTGCTGCACTGGTATTAGTGAGGGCGATGACTTGGACATGTTTATCATATTCTGAAGTGTGGATTTGGATGTGAATATATGGAGAGTGGAAAACAGGTTGGACATGAAAAAATCAGAGATAGTATCAGGAAAGAATGCAAAGATATCACCAAGGGATTCATCAGAGTCTGAAGAGTATGTTTGAAGAGCAAATAGTGTATCAGGGGAAGGTTCATCTTTAACAGAGAATACAGACTCAATATCTTCATCATCCAATGAGATACCTGTAGTTGACGAGATCTTTTGGATCATGTAACTTCCTTGGCGCTTTGCCTGGGGACAATTCTTCACAAAGTGCCTTTTCTTGTTACAAATGTAGCATCGGTCAAATTTCTTCTTTTTTCTGAAACTAGAGGAATGATGCCGCTTCTTTCTTCGAAGGAACTTCCACTTGCCTTTCTTGGATCTCTGTTTGTCAAAGGAAAACTTTTCAAAGGAGAATTTCTTGAAGTGCTTACTTTTTTTATTGCCAGCACAAGAAGGATCACCGCAGTTTCTGGAGCATTTGATTTTCCAATGAGGATTGTCACAATTTTTTTTTTCAAGGGAACGATTCTCGCGAAGATAACTCCTAAAGACTTCTTGTCTGTGTCACATTTCTTCAATAGTAAGGTGGATAGACTGTTGGATTTCTCTGGCATCTGTGGTAGTCTTATTCTTGAGTTTCAAGGCTTTCTCAACAACTTGACTAATTTATTTGGGAATGGAAGCTAGGAAAATTGACTTAAGATTAGGATCAGAACCAAGCTGGTAGAAGAGCTTGATCATTTTTTTTAAAGTGTCTATCCATATTTTTTTTGGCCAGGGAACAATATTTTCTTTCAAAAAAATTATTTCTTTTGAGTTCTTTTGAATCCTGGGGTTGGCCAATAAAGAAGAGATGAATAAGCTGAATGGCTTCATCAAAGGACATGGTTAAGAACTAAAGTTGGTCTCTTTCTGGGGCTAACTTCCAACAATCTTTCAAGGAACCAGTGAATCGAGTGACAAATTTAAGGAGAACATCATAGGTACTGTGTTCTTTGAGGTTCCTGGTAATCAACCAAGCATGAAACTCTTGGAGTCTTTTGGCTCATTTATGGTAAGAAATATCATCCAAAGTGAAGAAATTGAACGAACAGGTTTTTGAGGACGATGGGTCATGGTAGGGCTGTGAAGGTGGAGGTTGATGTTCTACCTTAGGTTGGCCTTCCATTTCTTTTTCAATGATTGGCTATGCTGGATCTGCCATCATGATGTCTGCCACAACAGATGGAAAACTAGAGTCATAAGACTCGGTATCAGGAATGGAAGAAGAGTCACTGACAGAGATTTCAAAAGTAGCTAGTGGTGAAGGATTTAGGGGTTTCACTGTACAAATGGTAGGAACTTGGTTTTTAAGGAAATTTTCCAAGGGATTAGAAACCATATATGAATGGGAAGGTTTATGAGGCGAGGATGACGGAGGAGATTGTTTTGATGGAGCTGAAGGAGATGGAAGAGAGGTTTGTTTGCCTCTTTCTTTTTTCTCTTGATCTAGCGTCCTAAGACGATCCCGAAGAGAAAGGATATTCGTCTTTGAAGGAGGTGGTGCTGTGCTAAGGACAGCTGCAAAAGAGCTAGGATCTGAAGAGCTTGACGAGAATAATGATGTTGGCTTTAGTGTTGGTTTTGGGAAAAAGAACGGATCCAAAGCATGCAGATTTCTTTGCTCTAAGAGAGCCTGTTGTTCTTGCAGTATCTGGACTTGGCATCTAAGCTTCTCAATCTCAGGAGTTTGGTCTTTTAGATAATGGCTAGTAGGGATCTACTTTGTTTCCATCAAGAGTCTTTTCTGGAAGTCTTCCGACATCTTCTTTGAGACAGATGTAGCATAGTCCACCCGATCAAGATGAGTAGCGACAGAGTTTATGGCTACATTCTAAGCTAGAGCATTCTCTGTCTGCTAGTTCAAGACAACTTCTACTGGAGTAGGGCATTTTCGTCTCCCTTGAAGATCAACATTATTTGGAGCCGGGATCTTCGGAGAATGGAAGTATTTCTTGCTGGTCAGAAAAACGTTCAACAGGAGGGAATCTGAAGGATGCTTCACTTTCTTCAGAAGGCTGCAAAGGGGGAAAATATTCTGGTCTAAACATACAAACACTGAGTAATACAGGGGGTGGTTCAGGTGTAGGGTTACAAGTGTATGGTTCAGGCAGTTTGATAGGGCAACAATTTTTCTTTACCCATTTAAGGATGGATTTATAGAATGGTGAAGTGATGGGTTTCTTTGGTAGTGGAGGTGGCAGCTTTGGTTCATCTGGGGGACAGGCAGGTGGAGGTGTAGTAATTTGGGGAAGTTTGGGAGAACAATATTCAACCACATATTGCCAATGGCCACTGTATTGCCAAGAGGTCCTACAGTTGGATCACCGTCTAGGTACCTTTAGTAAAGAGAATCTTTTTTATTTTTCTTTGTCCTGGAGGAAGGTCTGCCGTCCTCGTCGTCTGGATTTAAACAGGAGGAATAGGAGAAATCAGCATCCCAAAAGCAATGTTCGGAATGATCCTTGAAATAATGGATAGATCTTCCATGTACATCAAAGGATTGGGCATGAGGTTTAGGATCAGAGTCTTCCATACTAATTGTTTCAGTTGGGCGTGGAGTAAAGAACAAGATAATGGGGAATGTGTGGAAAATAGAGGAAGAAGTATCTTCCTTTTCCTTGACAAATTTGATGGTAACCGTACCATCTTTTTTCTTGGTGTATAGTGGCTTGGAAGATTGGACAGGTCGAGCATTTTAGTGAAGTTTTTCATAGTTGGTCACCCAACTGTCAGGAAAGAGTTTGACAAGCTGATCTCTTGGAAGTTGACGAGGGACATAGATGCAGGAAGCTGGTCATTGTCAATAGAGATAAGCAAAGCATCGTCGACTTTGAGAAGGTTCAAATCAATGGCATGATTTTGCACTCTATATACCATCTGGTAGTGAAGAGTAGCAATTATAGCAGAAGTGATTTGAAGAGCACTAGTGATCTGTAACTGGACCTTTAAAGTAGAAAGAAGGTTGGGATCTACCAAGGCCATATTGAAATTTGGGAAGATGGTAACAAAGATTGTGCCTGCGTTCAGAGTAGTCTGAATTGTGCCAATACAAGCATGCTGATATTCCAAAAACCGAGTATCAAGAAGAGCAACCCGCGCAACAACTGGCAAGCTTTTTCATCCATACAAAGACAAGGCTAATCTGATAGCTCCAAAGTGGAGGTGAGTATGACCCTATTGAGCCCACTGAACAGGAAACTTAGGTGGAATCTGGAGAGTTACAAACTGCTCTTGCTGCGTAGACAGGATGTGGTGCTGATCAAATTTGGTGAACTGAACATATTATTTAACAGAATGAGGGGTGCATTTGATGAGCTGTTTAATGGATCGGATGGGTGAGAAGGATGGTGGTTTACAAAAGGCAGAATATGGGTTCATAAGGGGTAGCTGTGTCTTAGAGATTTTTCGGTCATCATTCACATAGGATACCTCATAAAGGTAGTTCATCTTGGAGGAAGTGGTTTTTCTAAGTTCAGGTGGTGGAGGAAGTGAAATGAGAGTTTCTAACTAGACAGGAGTTACAATCTCCGTGGAGGATTCCATGAGAGTATGAGTTTCTTCTTTCCTTTCCAACAGGTTATGAATTCCAGAATACTAATATTAACTTAGTTTCGATGACGTATGACTCTGATACCAGTAAAGGAATGAAGCGGAGACAAGCCTAAGTGAGACGAGCAGGAATGCTATCCCCACACACACGGCGCTCACGGCCTTAAAAGGGGACTGCCTTTTGCTCACTCTAGCTCATTCTTGAAGTTCAACCCTTAAGGTGCAAGATATTTCTGATTTACCTTTTTGGTGGTCTTGGGCCTCTCTCAACCCAAAAGTTAGCTCAAAGGTTGAGGCTTTCCCTCATATTTATCTACAGACTACCAGCCCTTTCCACAATCGATGTGGACCTCAATACTATGTATGGCCAAGACTTCTACTATATGTTGAGGCAATTTCTTTGTAATTGTAATGCCAAAGATTGTAACGTTGGTACTGATACTGACACTAATTATGAATATATTGCCTAGTACAGCAACTTGGTTATCTCCCTTTCTGATTTGAAAGGTTTTCCCGAATCTTTGAAGAGAAAAAAAAAAGAAAAAAATAAATAATTTTTTCTCTTTCTAATTTGGAAGGTTTTCCACGAAAACAATTGTTTATCTTCTTTTCTATTTTTTCTCTTCAAAGATTCATGCTCTTAACAATTGATATCAGAGCCTAGTTTGGTGAAATAGTGAGAGCAACAAATATGAATGAAGGGAAAGTAAAGATCGATCGGCTCAGTGGCAAGGATTTTGGTTTCTAGAAGATGTAGATCTTGGATCTGTTTTATTAAAAGAACTTGCATCAGTTTTTTGTCTGGAGGGAAATCAGATTTGATGAAGCAAGCAGAGTGGGATTGTAGATAGGCAAGCTTTGGGTGTGAATCGTCTCACATCGGCGTAGAACATTGCCTTCAACATCACTAGTGAGAGAACAATGGTGAATTTAACAAGGGCCTTGTGCAACATGCATGAGAAGCCTTATGTATCAAACAATGTACATTTGATGCAATGTCTTTTCAATTTGAAGATGGATAATGGTGCTTCTGTGATAGATCACATCAACGAATTCAATCATATCACAACTATGTTGAGTTCAATGGAATGAAATTTGATCAAGACATAAGATCTTTAATTTTATTATCTTATCTACTTGAAAACCAAAGTGCAACTATATTGTAATGATCAGATCATCCAGTATAAAAATGTTTAAGCTTCAAGCAATCCAAGATTGATTCTGAACGAGGATATTCGCATAAGAAAGTCGATCGAATTTTCATGTATTGCCTTAAATATTGATGGCAAAAGGAGAAGCAATCAATGAGGGCGGAACCAGTATCGTGACAGATTATAGTCCAGAGAGAGAAGCAAATCGAGACCTCCTGGTGATATAATTTGCTAGAATTGCAAAAGAGAATGGCCATTTGAGGTGAGATCACAGAACCCCAAAGAAGAAAATTTAGTATGGAGATCGAAATCAAGAGTAAGAGAAATCAGTGAATGCAACTCTTGAAGAAACACTTGATAATGATGTTTCAATTTTGAGCATTGGCAATCCAATTGAGTCTTGGATTCATGACTCAAGTATGTCGTTTCACTCTACTTCATGCAAAGAGTTAATGCGCGCTTTTGTTGTTGGAAAGGTTCATCTTGATGACGATGAACCTTTGGATATTATGGAAAAGGGAAAAGTTTACATTAAACTGTTAACGGGTATCAATGGAAGTTGCATGATATCAGATGTGTCCGAACACTTGAGAGAAATCCGATCACTATAGGTTAATTAGATGGAAATAATATTTAACTATGGGGATAGCTCTTGAAAAATAGTTAAAGGTACTCTAGTTGTAGCACATGGAACAAAGTCGGGAATTTTATACATGATTGAAAACAGTAGAGAAAATGCAATAGTTACTCAGTCAGAAGTTGATTCTAATTTGTGGTACTACAAGCTTGGACACATGAGTGAAAAGAGGATGAAGTTGTTATCTTCTAATGAAAAACTGCTTGATCTGAAGTCCATAGTTCTATGTGAGGTAAAAGGATACTAAAAGTGCCAAAAATTGTATATAACGCTCACTTTAGTTCTAATTTTTTTTCGAATCACTTAAGTATCGATTTTATTAAAAAAAATTATTTGAGTACCAACCCCGGTCTGCTTGGCTGAAAATACCATATGATATTTTTTTAGGATTAATACCACGAAAAATCTCAAACTATTTTTTACCATGAAAAATTTCAAACTGGTACATCTGTCATAAATTTATTCACCGTTATTTTTTCGTTAAATCTAACCGTTAAAGTGCTATGTTGTATGATACATGACAGTTGGAAGGTCTATTAGATTGGGGTTTTTACCCTCTTTTTGTCTTATGTGTGTTAGTTTGAAATTTTTCGTGATATTAACCTAATTTAATCTGGGGTAAATTTATCAAAAGTGTACCCGTTTATGATTTTTATGGTAACAAATTAATTTTGATAAATTTATCAAAAGTGAACCAGTTTAAGATTTTTTTATGGTAAAAAAAAAAGTTTGGAGTATATTTGTCACAGCTGTATTAGTTTGGATTTTTCGAGATAAAAAAATAGCTTGAGATGAATTTGTCACTGGTGTACTATTTTGGAGCTTTTCATGGTATTACTTTTTTTAAAAAAATTAATACCTTAAGCCTACGTGGCTCATTGGAGAATTTAGTCAAAATAAAAAAAACTAAAAGTTAAAAAATTTATTTTAAAAATAGAAAATAGAAAAATAAGCTTAAAAATAAATATAAAAATTTTAAAAAAGAAAGGAGTTGCAGCGATGAGGGTTTGTACAGCCTTCGTTGCTACTACCCCACCATGTCGGCAAGGGTGGAGATGGTCAGTAGGGGGTTGTCGAGCCCTGACTAGTGGTTGGGGCTCGGTAACGCCCATTGGCCATTGTTGGAGATGGTGGGATGGTAGCTTTCACTGCTGCTAAGCCCTATTTTTCAAAACACTTTTTTTAGCCTTTTTGTGAATTTAATTTAAATAAAAATTAGCATATTTTTATGTTTAGAAACCCATGTGGACTAAACTCTTTAAAACATTTACCACGTAATATTTAAAACTTAATAATAAATGACAAGTAATTAGTTTGCTTAGGATCTCTTGTTATTAGCACTTTAAGTGATCATTTTTTTCTTTGATTTGGCATTTAAGTGGAGTGGCGAAAACTTTTGACCATAAAGTGAGTGTCACACATAAATTTTGGTACTTTAAATGTCCTTTTGCCATTTACATGAAGATCGAATTTTGGGCAGACAAAACCGTGTTAGTTTTTTGAAGATTGGGAAAGAACCAAACAAAGAAAAGTTAGATTTTGTGCACACAAATGTGTGAGGTCAACTCCTATGCATTTCCTTGGATGATAGCGCTACTATGTCCATTTGTTGACGACTCCACCATGAAGGTATAGATTTATTTTTCGAAAAATAAGTCTGACATGTTTGCTACTTTTTATGTTTAGAAACCCATGTGGACTAAACTCTTTAAAACATTTACCACGTAATATTTAAAACTTAATAATAAATGACAAGTAATTAGTTTGCATAGGATCTCTTGTTATTAGCGCTTTAAGTGATCATTTTTTCTTTGACTTGGCACTTAAGTGGAGTGGCGAAAACTTTTGACCATAAAGTGAGTGTCGCACACAAATTTTGGTACTTCAGATGTCCTTTTGCCATTTATGTGAAGATTAAATTTTGGGACCTATCCATGGTAGCTCAGTTGGTTAGGACGCACTTGCGATTGTGTGGTTAGGCACACTGGTCCCAGGTTCGATTCTCCAAATGAGCACCTGTGATTTAAGTGGGGGGCCATGGCGGTGGGTTACTGTGCTAGTCTTCCTCGAGGAATAGTCGAGGTACGCACAAACTGGCCCGGACACCTTGGTTATATAAAAAAAAAAATTGGGCAGACAAAAATGTGTTAGTTTTTCGAAGATTAGGAAAGAATCAAACAAAGAAAAGTTAGATTTTGTGCATACAAATGTGTGAGGTCAACTCCTATGAATTTCCTTGGATGATAGCACTACTATGTCTGTTTGTTGATGACTCCACCATGAAGGTATAGGTTTATTTTTCGAAAAATAAGTATGACATGTTTGCTACTTTTAAGAGATGAAAAGATGAAATGGAGAATGAGATTGACCTAAAGATTAAATGTCTCATGTACGATAACAGTGGGGAGTATAATAGCAAAGGTGTCACGCCCCGCACCCCGAGCACGAACGCGACTCCCTACAAGCGAACTCTCGAGACCTAAGATTCAGTTATCGAGAGATGCACAATAAAAGAAGCATGCGGAAGCGATATCATATACTACTCCGGACAAACATCCATGGGAACTTGGAAAGCGAGAACATAACATGTATACATAACATTCCAAGAGTTCGTACAGAAGCGTAGAAGAATTAGTCCTACAGATGGGTCCGGGTAACGATACTGCATCAAAAGACACCCACAACAAGTCTTCAAGAGAAACTGGCCTACGAGACCTCCATTAAAAGAAAACTATAGCATGTTAGGAACCACTAAGTAGAACTGTTGGAGTCGTCAGTCTCATCGGCAACCTCGGTAGGCTCGTACTCCGAGAAAGTCTTAGAGCGTACCTCTATGGTATCCTCCATCGTCTCGTCCTCTGGCTGCTCCACCAGATTACCCTCTGAGGCTTCGATCTCAATCACTTCAACGGTGTCTTCCAAGGTTGGGGTCCTCTCAGGAATGTTCCTCGAACTAGCTACAGATCCCTCGACCTCTACAGAATCCCGAGTGAGATGACACCAACTAGGAATAACCCTATGGAGTACCTCAGTGGACTTTAATGGTCCAATAGTAACCTCGCATACTCTATGAAACCAAGCCTCAAACATATGAGGCTTCTAGTTCTTTTCATCTTCATCAACCCAAACTATTGTACACTTTCTAACGTACACAGTTCCCCGTCCGTCCGGGAACTGGTCAAAATGCGCAGTCATCTACTTCGGGTCACCTAATCTGGTCGGCAGCATCCTCATGGTCTAGAATCTGAAAATGGGGTCCCACAACGAGGTGAGATTCACATCTCAGTAAGATAGGTCATAACCCTAAGTCAGATCGACTGTACACCCAGATGAATGCAAACAATAAACAAGAATATGCACTCAGCAATATAATGCACTCATCAGTCAATATGCCACAGAGATGCAAGCGTTCGTCGACCATACAATAATAGCATTATATCACGTCAATCAAGTCAGGCATACTAAATCAAGCCACAGATTCTACCCTTCCAACTTCCTCATGGTTCTCGCCCGCGTTTAAAATACCTTAGGCTCGGTCCGCGTAATTACGCCTCAGACCATCAATTGGTAAACCCACATAAACGCATTAGGTTTTCAAATGTCATTTCAGGTCTGTGTCGATACATATTCATTCTCGTCCCGCGTCTCAACGCATCAAGACATTGGCCATTTCAACCTCGCGTCTCAACGCATCAGGGTACAATTCAACAGAACCCCGCGTCTCAACGCCTCAAGGTATAACAAATCCTCATGCATGTCAGATATCATTTCAAATCAAAAATCATGATCAAGCACAAGTTCACGCATCGAGCTAGATATCTATGGCATCCAAGACAATCAATTTTATCACTCACACAAGGCAATCAATTCATGCATATGTATTAAGCAAGCATTCAAGCAATCATCCATCCACCATGACGAACATTGAACAATTATGCTATAACTCACGAAAACTAACTCAATCTACACCCAAATCACCTAGTCGAGTCCAATCCTCCTAGCCAAGGTTTAGGAACTTCTTACCTTGTGCTAAAATCAATAATATTCCTCTTCCAAGTAGTTCCAAGATTCGGCCCAAGTAATCCAAAACAGGGCAGCTTTGTACCTAATGGAATTCCATCCGTTTCTTCAATATTCTTTCGTCCAATTATCGAACCATCAAGTATAAGCCTTAATAATGCATCCATCGACATTCTAGTACACCTCAACGAAGAATTTCGAGCTCAATTCCCTCATGAACAGCCCCTAAAGTTTTGGTATGCACAGAACCGAAACAGCGCATTTTCGATTCTATGTATATCTCACTCAATCAGCCCATAATTCAATCTAAATCCCTAATTTATCCACTAACCTACTTGCTAACACATAGTTCTGCATGTTGGGAAGCCTCATCGAAAGTTTGACTCAAGGTCACGTTAAATGATCTACGAACGGGTTCGGTTCCTTCGAGTCCTCGCCGGGTCAGTTTCTACCCTTCAAACGCAACACCCATTTAGGGTCAAAACTCCATCAAATTCAGCCTAAATTTTTACCACAACTCGATATATGAGTGTCCTAGATGTCCACAAAATATGACCTAAAGATTGGGACAATTCAAAGTCCTATGGAGCTCAAAAGTCGACTTACCTCCAACTGCGACGGATTCCGTCGACTCACGAAAAAACGGCTGGCCGGTGCTCCTCGATGGGTCAAACGCTGAGCTACCACTTGGAGGTGGTCGGCAAGAGGCTGAGGAAGGTGAAGGTGGTCGGGTCGATGGCTATAAGTCACCGGAAGTTGCGGTCGGAAGTGGTGAAGGAGCGATTGCGGGCTGGTCGGCGAGGCTACTCTCGGCTGAAGAGAAGAAGAGGAAAGGAAGAAGAAGATGGCCACGGAGGAGGGGTCTTTCGGCAGAATGAGGGAGTGAGGTGAGTGTGTACCCAAGTTTGAGAGTCAACCCCAAAGACTGGTAGGTTAAAAGTGGGTTATTAAATGCTAATTGAGCATCTAATGACACTTGTCCATATGTCCATCAAGTCTTCATCCAAGGGCTATCATTTTTTCAAATTTTCTGCAGCTATAGAGGGGGTGTCAATGACCAAAATGCCATTATCTATTTATTAAGGCAAGGCCAAGGCTTGAGGGGCAAAACGATAATTTCAACATCGACGTTCGGAACGTTATTTTTCTAATTAAACTCTTCTTCGATGAGGCAACGTCCAATTCAATTATAATGTTGGAATTCTTGGTTCTTAATTTTCTAATTTCGAGATTCATCTCTGAATTATTTCTCTATAAGATATGATTCTAGCTTATCCCGAACTAACGGGTGGCTTTTGCAGATGTTACGCGTATCGACTCTGTGATTTATATCACACTTAGGGCTCGTCAGTTCATGGCGACTTTGGTTGTCATGTAATTGCGATGGTCTATTACTAGTTCCGATGGTCTCGATCGTTATCGTTCGATTTAGAAAAATTTTGCAAATTATACATTGGTTAAGCGGCATCACCCGCGCTCCAATCATATAACACTAGCAATGCATTCCTTAATCATTCTTAGATCGGCCTCTTATGGCTCTAAATGTCTCCTTGACAATCCTCATGGTCAAAGTGCATTTTCCTACTCGAGTTCCCTAGGTCCACGTACCTTGTCTCACGTTAGACTTTCCCTTTTGGTCATTTAACTCGAGATTGATCAAATCCGAGCAAGATACGATTGAAACACATCGTTAGATATATTCTCATTAATAAGTCTCGAAATGACAGGAAAATCAGAATGTCACAACTCTTCCCCCCTTACAAAAATTTCGTCCTCGAAATTTACATTAAACCCAGCTATTCAAACAAATGGGGGGTATTGACGCCTCATCGCTTCCTCGCTTTGCCACGTAGCGCCTTTGGTTCCATGGTGCTCCCAAACGACTTTGACCAATAGAATCGTCTTGTTCAGAACTTGCTCTTTCCGATCTTCGATCCTAACTGGCCCATCCACATATGAACTCTGTCATCTATTTCGATGGTTTCATAATCCAATACACGCATTGGGTTCGCCTCGTACTTCCATAGCATTGACACATGGAAGACGTTGTGTACTTGGGACAAGTTAGGCGGTAAGGCAAGCATGTAGGCCAGAGTCTCAATTTGTTCTAAAATCTCAAAAGGTCCTACGTACCTTGGACTTAATTTCCCTTTCTTTCCAAATCGAGATAATTCTCTCATTGGCGACACCTTAAGGAAAACATAATCGCCTACTTGAAACTCTAGAGGCTTACGTTGTTTATCCGCATAACTTTTCTGACGACTCTGTGCTGTTTTTAGCTTATATCGGATTATCTTCACCGCTTCCACCAATTGCTCTACCAACTCTAATCCTGCAATACTTCTTTCTTCAATTTTGTCCCAGCAAATCGAGGTCCTACAAGCTCTTCCGTAAAGCACTTCAAAAGGTGTCATTCGAATACTCTGCTGATAACTGTTATTATATGCGAACTCCACCAAATGTAGTTGATCCTCCTATCCACCTTTGAAGTCTATTACACACACTTGTAATATATCCTCGAGCGTCTGAATCATCCTCTTCGATTGTCCATCCGTCCGCGGATGATATGTTGTACTAAACTGCAGTCGAGTTCCCATGGCATCTTGAAGACTCTTCCAGAAATTCGCCGTAAACTTGGGGCCTCTGTCCAATGTAATCGTCACGGGTACTCCATGTAGTCTCACTATCTTTCGCATATATAATTCGGCATATATATCCATCGCGAAGTCCTTTTGCACAAGAATGAAGTGTGCAGACTTGGTCAATCTGTCCACGACTACCCAAATAGAATTGTTGTCTCTCTGGCTCCTTGGTAGTCTCATTACAAAATCCATCGTTATGTGCTCCCATTTCCATTCAAGAATCTCTAAGGGTTGTAGCAATCTACCAGGCTTATAGTGTTGTGTCTTCACCTGCTAGCATGTCAGGCACTTTGCCATATACTTCGCTACATCTACCTTCATCCCGTTCCACCAATAATGCTGACGTAAGTTCTGGTACATTTTCGTGCTACCTGGGTAGATACTATAATTGCTTCGGTGAGCCTTTGATAAAATCATTTCTCTAAGCTCTTCATCCTTTAGTACGCATAGACGCCCTCGAAATTTCGAAATTTCATCCTTTAACACTTGGAACTCTGGCTTCCTTTTTGTCGCGTCCATCTCCAGGATTTTCTAAATTTCCGGGTCCGTATGCTGCAAGACTTTTACCCTTTCTTGGATCTCGGGTTCTATTCTCAGTGTGGGTACCAAACTGAATAGCTGACAGACTTCCAATCTGAATTCAAAATTCCTCAAATTTTCAAATAATGACCACCCTTTTACCTGTAGGCAAGTAATACTCGTTTTCCGACTGAGTGCATCCGCGATTCTGTTCGCTTTCCCAGAGTGATATAATATGTCGCAATCATAATCCTTAAGCAGCTCCATCCAACGACGTTGCCTGATGTTCAGTTCCTTCTGGGAAAATAGATACTTCAGGCTTTGGTGGTCCATATAAATCTGAAACTTCTCGCCACACAAATAATGTCTCCAGATATTCAGAGCAAAGATGATTGCCGCCAATTCCAAATCATGAGTCGGATAGTTCGTTTCGTGCGATCTCAGTTATCAGGACGCATGGGCAACCACTCTTCCATGTTGCATTAGCACACAGCTCAGTCCCTTTAGCGAAGCATCGCTATATATTTCATAGCCTCCAGTTCCAAATGGAATCGTCAATACCGGTGCGGTCGTTAACCTATGCTTGAGCTCTTGGAAACTCCTTTCATACTTATCTGTCCATTCGAACTTCATTTTTTTCTTAGTCAATCTCGTTAGTGGCTATAGATGAAAACTCCTCCACGAAACGTCTGTAATACTCCGCCAATCCTAAGAAACTTCGGACTTCCGTGATCGTAGTAGGCCTAGGCCAATTCATGACGGCTTCGATCTTCGCAGGATCCACCGCAATTTCTTCTCCAGATACCACATGACCAAGAAATGCCACTTTATTCAGCCAAAACTCGCATTTGCTAAACTTAGCATAAAGCGAGCGCTCCCTTAGGGTCTGCAAGACAATCCTCAAATGCTCTTCGTATTCTTTGTTACTCTTTGAGTAAATCAGGATATCGTCAATAAAGACTATAACAAATCTATCCAAGAATTCCTTGAACACCCGATGCATCAAGTTCATAAATGCAGCTGGAGCATTGGTTATTCCAAAAGGCATCACAGTGAATTCGTAGTGACCATATATTGTCCTAAAAGCGGTCTTAGGTATGTCTTCTTTCTTAATTCTCAACTAATGATACTTGGTCCTCAAGCTAATTTTTGAGAATACTGCAGATGCTTGCAATTGATCAAATAAGTCATCAATTCTCGGTAGTGGGTACTTATTCTTTACGGTCACTTGATTCAACTGTCTGTAGCCAATGCATAAACGTAATGACCCATCCTTTTTCCTCACAAACAATACCGGCATTCCCCACGGGGAAGCACTCGGCCGAATAAATCCTTTATCTAGTAATTCTTGCATTTGTACTTTTAGCTCCTTCAGTTCTGATAGGGACATCCTATAGGATGCCTTTGAGATCGACTCCGTTTCGGGAGCTAACTCAATCATGAATTCTATTTCTCGCTCTGGTGGCAGCCCTAGTAACTCTTGGGGAAAAACATCAGGAAACTCACGCACTACCGGAATACTTTCTAGTTTAGGCTCCTCGGCAGTCGTGTCCATAACTACGACTAAGTAAGCCTGACATCTTTCGATTATCAGTTTTTTCGCTTCAAGAGATGAGACTAAAGGAATCGAGGTTCCTCCTCGACTTCCCACAAATTCGAAATTTGGGCGGCCATCTAGATAGAAACGGATTATCCTACTACCACAATCAACTACTGTCATTTGCTTACCTAATCAATCCATTCCTATTATCACGTCAAAGTCATACATGGGCAACATAGCAAAGTCTATACTCTCTTTACTGTTGCCAATTATGATTTTATAATCAGCACAGCCCAATGAAACCAATATGTTATTCTTCAACGGGGTAGCGACATGCAAAATCACACTCAACGGTTTCAACTCCATATCAACTAAATTATAAAAGCGAGCAGACACAAACGAGTATGATGCGTCAGGATCAAACAAAGCATAGGCAGCTTGGTCACACAAATAAACCGCACCTGTGATCACACCAGGCGCTTCTTTCGCTTCCCTGCATGCCACAACATAGACCCTTCCCTGAGCTGGGGGTCGGTTTTGGTCAATCTGGGGAGTGGCAGTTGATGGTCCTGCTTGTGGTTGTTGCCCTTGAGGTATATTCGCTGGGGTTTGGTTCGGGCAAGTCCTCATTTGATGGCCCATCTAACCACATTTGAAGCACGCTCCAGTCCTTGCCGGACAAGGCTCGTTATCATGTCTTCTACCATAGAGGCGGTAACTCCAATTCATTGAGTTCAGCGGCTTCACTATGTTCTTTCTTACTAGAGGGATGAAGCGTGTATTGCCAACCATAGGTCTTTTGCCGGTCTGGCGGTTATCTCTGAATGAATTGAACCGATGCGACATTCTTCTCCTTCAGGTCCCCCTCGATCTTCTATCCCCATTCATAAATTTCTTTATAGGTCCTCAGGTTCAGAGCTCTCATTTGGCTGCCAAGTTTCGACCTCAGTCCATCCCGAAATCTCCGCGCATTCTCTAAGGGATTCTCTACTGATCGGGGCGCATACCTTGACAATCTGGAGAACTCAGCCTCATTCTAGTACACCCCATCAAAGAATTTAGAGCTCAATTCCCTCATGAACAACCTCCATAGTTTTGGTATGCACAGAACCGAATTACGGCATTTTCAATTATGTATATATATCACTCAATCAGCCCGTAATTCAATCTAAATCCTTAATTTATCCATTAATCTACTTTCTAACACATATTTTTACATGTTGGGAAGCCTCACCAAAAGTTTGAACTCAAGGCGACATCAAATGATATACGAACGAGTTCGGTTCCGTTGAGTCCTTGTCGGGTCAGTTTCTGCCCTTCAAACGCAATATCCATTTGGGGTCAAAACTCCATCAAATTCAGCCCAAATTTTTACCACAACTCGGTATATGAGTGTCCTAGATGTCCACAAAATTTGGTCGAAAGATTGGGACAATTCGAAGTCCTATGGAGCTCAAAAGTCGACTTACCTTTAGCTGCGACGGATTCCGTCGACTCACGGAAAAACGGCTGGCCGGTGCTCCTCGATGGGTCGAACGCCGAGCTATCACTTAGAGGTGGTCGGCAAGAGGTTGGGGAAGGTGAGGGTGGTCGGCTCGATGGCTGAAAGTCGCCGGAAGTGGCAGTCGGAAGTGGCGAAGGAGCGGCTGCGGACCGGTCGGGCGAGGCTACTCTCGGCCGAAGACAAGAAGACGAAATGAAGAAGAAGATGGTTTTGGAGGAGGGGTCTTTCGGTAGAATGAGGGAGTGAGGTGAGTGTATACCCAAGTTTGAGAGTCAACCCCAAAGAATGGTAGGTTAAAAGTGGGTTATTAAATACTAATTGAGCATCTAATGACACTTGCCCATATGTCCTTCAAGTCTTCATCCAAGGGATGTCATTTTTTCAAATTTTCGGCATCTATAGAGGGGGTGTCAATGACCAAAATGCCCTTATCTATTTATTAAGGCAAGGCCAAGGCTTGAGGCGCAAAACGGTAATTTCACCCTCGATGTTCGGAACGTCGTTTTTCTAATTCAACTCTTCTTCGATGAGGCGACGTCCAATTCAATTATAATGATGGAATTCTTGATTCTCCATTTTCTAATTTCGAGACTCGTCTCCGAATCATTTCTCTATCAGATGTGATTCCAACCTATCTCGAACTGACGGGTGGCTTTTGCAGAGTTATGCGTATCGACTATGTGATTCATATCACACTTAAGGCTCGTCAATTCATGGCGACTTTGGTTGTCATGTAATTGGGAAGGTCTATTACTAGTTCCGACGGTCTCGATCGTTATCGTTCGATTTAGGAAAATTTTACAAATTATACATTGGTTAGGCGGCATCACCCGTTCTCCAATCATATAACGCTAGCAATGCATTCCTTAATCGTTCTTAGATCAGCCTTTTATGGCTCTAAATGTCCCCTCGACAATCCTTATGGTCAAAGTGCGTTTTCCTACTCGAGTTCCCTATGTCCACATACCTTGTCTCGCGTTAGACTTTCCCTTTTGGTCAGTTAACTCGAGATTGATCAGATCCGAGCAAGATACGACTAAAACACATCGTTAGATATATTCTCATTAATAATTCTCAAAATGACAGGAAAATCAAAATGTCACAAAAGGGTTCAAGCAATTTTTTTGTAAAGAGTATAATCAAAATGACAAAAACTATTCTTAAAACTTTGAATGAACATGCAAGAAGTATGAGGATGCATGCAAGAATACCTAAGATGTTTTGAGCAGATGCAATTAACACATCAACATATTGATCTATAAAGTACCTTTAGTTCCACTTGGTTTCAAGCTACCAAAAGAAGAATGAGAAAGTAGGTGAATCTCTCCCATCTAAAAGTTATTAGTTGTGTTTCGTATGTCCACATATATTTTGAAAATTGAGATAAACTTGATACAAAAGATAAAAAAATATTTTTCTATTTGATATGGTTCTGATTATCTTGGTCATCTATAATGGGATGCACAAAATATAAAAATAATAAGAATTGATGAGGTTACATTCAATGAAACATGGTACACAAGGACAGATCTGTGGTAGAATCTAATTGGAAGAAGCAAATAATGGAGAGTATAGAGCTTGAATTGGAGAGGGTTTATAAGACTGTTATGGATAGAAATCATGAAAATGTTGCTGGAAACTCTAATAAAAAATTAGAAAAGAACCACATACACCCGAGCCCACTTTGAGAAGATCTACTATAACATATAGAACTAAACAGAGGTATTCTTCATCATTGATTTATTTTCTTTTAACTGGCGCCGGTGTACTAGAAAATTTTTCGGAAGTAGTGTAGGTTAAAGATTTCGTTAAGTGGGAGTTAGCAATACGACATGAGTTGGATTTGCTCGAGAAGAACAGAACTTGTGCGTTAACTTGGTTACCAGATGGGAAGAAGACATTGCAGAACAAGTACGTGTATCGTGTCAAAAAAAGATTCCGATGGCAGTAAGAGGTACAAAGCAAGTTTAGTAGTAAAATATTTTCTGCAAAGGGAAGGAATTAATTACATAGAAATTTTTTCTCCAGTTGTGTAGTTAGCCACTATCAAGTTTGTTGAGCATTATTGCTGCTGAAAATTTACATTTAGAGTAGTTAGATGTAAATGCTTCATTTTTCCATGGTAATTTAGAGGAAGATATATACATGATACAAATTGAAGGTTTTCATACTCTTGAAAAAAAAAGAATTATATTTGCAAGCTGAAGAAAAGTTTGTATGGATTAAAATAGGCTCTAGACAATAGTACAAGAAATTTGACACATTTATTTGTGGTGGTAAGTTCACTGGAATTTTCATGGATCACTACTGTTACTTAAAAAAGTTTGATGTTTGGCACATTGTTTTGTTGTGCTCATTGCAGGATCTAGAATAAGCGAGACCAACAAACTGAAAAAGCAATTGCCAAACAAGTTTGAGATAAAGGTTTTGGGGGAAGTGAATCAGATTCTTAGGATGAGGATTGGTGGGATAGATCCGAACGATTATAAAGTTATCTCAAGAAAAGTACACTGGGAAGGTGATAGACAGATTCGGACCTCAAAAATGCAAAGTCTATAAGTACTCCTTTAGGAAATCACTTCAAGCTCTCGAAGAAGTAGTCACCAAAGACAAATGAAGAGAAGGAATATATATAGCTAAGGTGTCTTATGCGTTAACGGTAGTCATTTTAATGTATAATGGCGAGTACCACGCCAGCCATAGCCCATGCGGTGGGAATTATGAGTAGATACATGACTAATCTAGAAATAAAGCATTGAGAATCTGTGAATTGGCTACTAAGATACTTGAGAGGCACTTCAGATATATCATTATGTTTATAAGAAACGGTGTAACTTTACACGGCTTTGTTGTTGTGGATCTTGGTGGTGACTTCGACAATAGGAAGAGCACTTAAGGTTGTGTTTTTATCTTAGATGGCATTGCAATCAGTTGGATGTGTAGACTTCAGACGTGTCTCTCTCTCTCTTAACCACTGAGGCAGAGTATGTTGCTATATATGAAGCTAGTACGAAGATGATTTGTTTGAAAATTCTTTTGAAGGAGATAGGCAATGAGCATGATAGGAGTGTTTTTTCAGTGATAATCAGAGTGATATTTATCTTGCAAAAAATCCAGTATTTCAGTCAAGGGCAAAGCACATTGAGTGGAAGTATCATGATATTCTCCGGCTCGTGGATTATAGGACATTGTCATTGACGAAGATTTCTGGTGCAGAAAATTCAATAGATATGTTAACAAAGGTTGTCATCCCTAAGAAATTGAGGCTATGCATTGCCTTAGTTGGCCTTCATTATTAGTGATGAAGGTGGCCATCACACTATAACAATTTGGTTTACAGACTATGAAAGACTATTAGTGTTTGAAAGATTAGCCGTCAAGTGGGATATTGATCGAGTTGTAGAGTATGATAGAGAAAAGTAATATTCAAGTGCAAAACAATTTGGTTTACAAAGACGAGTGAAGACTATGAAAGACTATTAAGATTAGCCTCCAAAGATCAGCCTCCAAGTGGGAGATTGATTGAGTTGTGGAATCTGATAGAGAAAAGTAATATTCAAGTGCAAAGTTTTACTACTAATGCGTACATGTAATTTCCTTCATAACTATGTTTGCTATAAAATCCGGCTATATGTCGGGGTAATATTTTTTGTAGTTGTAATATTGAAGCTTGTAATGCTGATATACCGATAGTGAAGAGGTTGCCTAGTGCGACATCATGACTTTTTTCCTAATTGATTTGAAAATGTTTTTTCCGGGTAAAAATTCGATTGTCTTTTTTTTAATTTTTTTCTCTTCAAAGATTCGCACTCCTAACACGGACACCAGCCAAATACAAAGGAAGTTAGAATCATGGCATTTGCGTATAAATACATAAGATTGGAGACAAAACGCCTTTCAAGCTGAGACAGGAGCTATCAAACTCTGTGATCTGTTAATGGGATCTTGGTGCTTTCGATGTTCTGATCGGGCTTGCATGAAAAACTTCTTGGTGATGCGCAGCAACGACAAGACTGACTGTTTTGATGCCTTTCGAACTATCTGATCATCCTCATGTTTCTCTTTCTATTATATTCTGTTTGTTCAAGAACAGCGACATGCAGCCGAACAGACACAATATTTGCAGGCCTGCAGTTTAAGGAATCCTAGAAAGCCATATACATACAAACAAGACGATGATGTGATGTTTTCTCTCGATTGGAGTCTAGGCAATGTATATCGACGCGTCAACGATTCCACAAGCTCTGGCATCAGACAACGAAAAACAATGGGGAAAAAGCTAAGCCATGAAAGTCATTGAGATTAATACACTTACCAGAAAGTATGTAATGATTTTCATGACACGTGCGTATCGCCATGATTGTATCTTTAATATAACCATTGAGTATGGACCCTATTATCTAAATAAGTCGTACAGCGAAAGAATTAGCCAAAAAAAAGAAATTTGAATCAAATGGCGGCACCAAGAGCCTTTCTTGGTAAATAAATTAGGTTTGGATCGGGCCATAAATGTTCCGACTCAAGTAGATCCATTTGACCCGTTTATGACCCGTGCAATGCAATTTTAATAACACATAATTTATCCAACTCATGCCCAATCCATATCCGACCCCAAATAATATTACTAAAACTCTTCCATACTTAATCTAATCGAGAAAAACTCACATTCAAATTTGAGGTGAGAGTGCGAAGTGAGTGAGCACGATATCGAGTCATAGAGCTGGGTAGGGTATAAGTAAGTTGTAAATATATTTCTGACCCATTTACAGCCCATTTTCCCTTATTTTGTTCAAACCAATTTATAATCAATTTATTGAATATAAAACCTACACAGCAACCCAGCCAATTATATATAGATTTGCGACTAACTTTGACAGGTCCAAGTTTTCAGTACACAATCAGCCACATACTAGCATGTGTATTTGAGGTCGTAGAATTGAACAACTTCTATAGGCGCAAGCAATATGCAGATAATATTGACAATCGGACGTCTAAACCATGGAAAGACTTTGGTCGTGTAGAATGAGAATAAGCTGCTGGACGGGAAATGTGTCTAAATCTGAAATGACCTTTGTAGAAGGAAAACAAGCTGTAGAATGAAGGTTTGTTATAACTTTGATGGAATAATCTATAGAGTATGATGATGCGGTTTGCTCGAAATAACCTATTTGTATAACGTTGAAATTCGTGAAAAGTTTGAAAGGACCATTTTGCAGAAGTGGCACATCTTACGGACAAACTGAACGGTTACTACATACGAGCCTATACGATCCTAATGAGGTAACCTTTTTAATAATTTGAATTAGAGTCAATCCAGTGTTTGACTGTTGTTTTCAAGCGTTGGAATCCTCTGTAACTAGAACAACCCGGAGTAAATCAAACCTGCTTTACTATTAGGATGTCAGGCAAACAGCAGAAGTAGAGAGCGCTGCTTTGGGAAATAGCTTTTTAATTATTCGCAAAAGAACGTTTTGATGGTCAAAGGTGAGACTTAATTACACTACAAGTCCCGAAATCTGTGCACCACTCTCATTTTAGTGCCAAAACTAAATGATTACTTAAGTGCCAAGTTTTTTGAAAATGATCACTTAGTGCCAAAACTTTCAAAACGATACTTAAGTACCATTAAAAAAAAAACGTTCATTTTAGTATCAACTTCGTCAATCCACGTCAACTCAAATATTAATAAAAATTTAAGTCACGTTGAATTTCCAACGAGCCACGTCAACTCAAATCGGAGTTGGCACTGAAGTGAGCATTTTTTTAAAAATAAATTGGCATTTAACTGAAATGGTTTTGAAAGTTTTGATACTAAGGTGAGCGCCGTACACAAGTTTTAATACTTGTAGTATACTTTAGCCCCTATCTTGAATTGGGAAGTTCTGAAAAACAGATCTATGTGGTTGGTGGCATTTGAGAAGCTCATGAATAATCTCTATTGTATTTTAATTCTCTTGCTTTCCTTTTTGCGATGTGAAGATCTATAATCCTGAGAATGATTTGCTCAAGTCTGTAGAAGCAACGCCAGAAGCTTCAAAGAGAAGCAGCAAGTTGTTTATAATAGTGCCATATCTAGGTTTACATAGTGGAGCATGGAGTAAGCCAAGCGGAAAAATGGAAAAAAAAAATCAGAGTAAACGATGGGAACTAACATGTAAATTCCTCAATAAGAAATTCCCAAAATGCATGTGATAACTAGAGTCTAGAGCGTCCAAGAGGTCGGTCGAGACACATATAGTCATATATTGACTCATTTAACCCGTTTTGAACTATTTTGATATAGTACAAATTTAATGACCTATATCATTTCCAATTCATACACGATTCAACCTGTATTACTTAAATACTTTTATATTTAAACAAATCATGGAATATTTACCTCTTATAATTTATTAAGAAAAATTATATTGCTCAAACACTTGCATGCAATTTATTTTTTAAAATTTTTTCTAAAAAAATCAGATTTTTTTTAAAATTTTTTATAAAAGTAAGTTTTTATTATTATCCGTCGCACACTTCTTAGTTTTTTACTTTCTTTTTATTTTTGTAGCCTTATGTTTTTTTTTTTATCTTTTTTTTCTTTTCAAACCTTCTTTTGATAACGTAATTATTAATAATTAATTTAAAATTTATTACGACATATAATTAATAAATAATTTAATATTTCTCTAGATCGAATACTTCGAGAGTTTGATATATACAACGATCGTCACTCAGAATATATGGAGTAGTACAATAGACATACACATAAATAAATTCTTACAAGAGAGGCACAACACTAGACCTGTCAAACGATGGAGACAATTGGTTGCGGAACAAGTGACCATGTAGGAGGATGACATCATCATTAGTGATACTTTTGGGTTGTGCATTGTTATCGGCAAAAGTACAACAAGAGTGTCAATATTTGTGTACATCGCTTACTTTTGTGCCAATTTTTTTTCGGATCACTTAACTACTACATTAGAGAAAAAAACGATTACCGAAGTACCAATTCCTGCAAAAAATGATTATCTAAGTGCTAATTTGGGCCAAACAGGACGCATGGCATTTATTATTATTATTATTGATTTTTTAATATTGCATGTCAATTTTTTTTAAAAAAACATAACCTATGTGGCGTCTACGTGACCCCACGTAGCGTCACATGGATTGTTCAATTTAAAAATAGTTATTTAATTAAAATTAAACAAAAAATAACCTTAAAAAATCCAAAAAAAAAGGGAAATGTGAGTTTGCAGTGGCGAGGTCTCAGAGCCCTCGCCGCTGCTGCCCCCACCATCGCTAGCAACGGTTGGTGAGGGTTGGGGAATGGCTAAGGGGGTTGCCGGTTCGTGCCAACCTCGCCTCGCGACGGCATGAGCAAGGTCAAGCCTTGCCATGGGTTTACGAGGCCAGCTACGATCAGGCCTCGCCAACCCTGGCGAGGTCGTGACAAGGTCGCCGAGGCTCGATGAACACCCTCGGCCACCCCTCAACCCTCGCTGGCCATTGTCGGCAATGGTGGGGACAACGGCGACAAGGGTTCTGCAACAGACTTCTTTTTTTAATTTTTTTTATGTTTTTAACTTTTGCCCTTTTATATTGCTGACTTGGAAATTCCAGCGAGCCACGTGGATGCCACGTAAGATTTTTAGCGAAGTTCACCAAAGTTGACACTGAAATAAGTAATTTTTTAAAAAATTTGGCACTTAAGTGATCCGAAAAAAATATTAGCACTAAAATGAGCACTGTACATAGTATTGGCACTTTTGCTATACTTTTACTGATTGCTATCTATTATCACACTATTTATTTGCTATTTTTTTTTTCAGTTCACGGATTGTTATCTGCTATTGCACTTTCTGTGAATTTGGATATTTCATCTTTATATATCTTGCCAATTTATTTTATGCATCTTTCTTTTTATTTTATTTTATCAATTTTATCTATATCTATTAATTATTCACAAACTAAATAATTTAATTAGCTAATATATTAAATTATTTATCAATTATATGTCTTAATAAATTTTAAATTAATAAGAAGTGTGCGCCTCTACATTAGAGGCGCACACTTGTTATGCTGCTCTATGGCAGGCGCGCATACCCTAAACAGGCAATTTTAAAAAAAAAAATAACGTAAATTGGTAATTTTTTTAACCATATTTTGAAAAACAAAATCGGTTTTTTATCTCTCAAGTTTCGTCCCTGTAGACCTTATGTTCGATGTTCTGTCGGCCAAATTGTTCAATATAATTTCATTATTCACAATAAGTTTCAGTTAAATGGGTTGAAAGCGTAAGATGGGCCAAAACTGGGCAGCAGGGTCACGGTGGCGGGAGCCGGTGCAGGATGCCGGTGGTGGGTGGCAGCAGCGTTCCAAAATTTTATTTTATTTTATTTCTTGTACTTATAAAAAAAAATTAAAAATATAAATTATTATAATTGAGACTCATTTACAAGTGATGCTTAGGAAGCTGCACGTCATGGACTAAAAATGGGTAGAGTTATAACTCATATTTGAATAGGTTATACAAGATTAAATTCATATTTGACCCATTTTTTGAATCTTCTAAATCCATTTGTGACCCAAGTGAATAAAAGTGGGTTCTGACCAACAAATAAAATAAAATAAATAAAAGTGGATTAAAAAGGTAATTTAAAGACCCATATTGACCTCTAGTGATAACTATATGGTTTTCTCATGAGTTTGATTATGTTAAATAATGGAAGAAATCTTGTTTGGATTAGAATAATTTGGTGGCATCACAACATAATTAGCAGGAAAAATAACAAAAAAAATAATAAATTTATTGCGATTATCCCAATCAAATCATTTTTTTTTGCCTATTCAGTTTCAAATCTTTTAGAATTGTGCCAATTCAATCTACTTGGCGAATTTTGGCTAGCCAACGACATAATATTTTAATATTTTTTCTTTTCGTTCCCTCTTCTTCCTTTGGTCTGTTGTCGAGAG
The DNA here is from genome assembly GCA_028455895.1 of Rhodomyrtus tomentosa. Classification (NCBI taxonomy): domain Eukaryota; kingdom Viridiplantae; phylum Streptophyta; class Magnoliopsida; order Myrtales; family Myrtaceae; genus Rhodomyrtus; species Rhodomyrtus tomentosa. Next base: position 14,941,297 of record JAPCWY010000011.1, read on the forward strand.
AGGATCGACAAGGCTTGCAGGGCAAGGTCAGCCTCGCCAATCTAGATTTGTCGAGGTTGAGCCTCGTAATGTTTGGATGAGGCCAATCATGCTGTTTGCCAAGGTTGGTGATTGGCTGGAGGATGAAGAGAGAAGGGAAACCAAAAAAAAAAAATAAAGGAAAAAGACAATAAAAAGATCCTCAAAGCTTTCCCTAGGAGCTCGTAGCCTGACTGCTCCTACTCCTTCTCCTAGTCGTTTATTTTAAAATTATAAAATATCATTACTGATCGGTCAACATTCGCTGGATGGACTGACTTAGTATAATTGCAAAGATTTAGAACTGAGTCATAAAAAAAAACATATCTAAAATTTAATTAGCATAATTACAATAAATTTATGATTTTTAAGTAATTTCCTCCATAATTAGCAAATATCAATTCCACGGATAGCTTCCCAAGACTCATAGATAATGATATATAAATGGGTCTCAAACTTCACACCCGGTTATCTTCCCAAGACTGACAGAAAATGATATATATGTCTCAAACCCTATACCTCCCTGCAATCATATCATTAGTCTACTGGGCGAATTGCCGTCTACTATGGAATATTGCTGTCACTCTCTATAATATTTCTCAGTCCATGAACGTGAAAAATTACTTTTCTCCGTAAATTTTCGTCACCAATAACCCTTTTATTCCCAGAATTTATTCCTAACCTAAAAACATTTGAACTCAGGACCTCATGTCCTTGTACCATATGATATTTTGTGGAATCGTTGCTAATTATTCTAAAAGCTAAAACTGTTAGATAAATATGTGATTTAATATTTAATTACTTCATCAAATTTGAACCAAATAACCTAACATCTTTGTTCTGTTTCGGCAACCCCTTATCACAACTGCTCAAGATGATACAGTTGTTTAGGGCGCACATGGCAATACTTCTACTCTATAAATTAACTTTTGGCCATATATTGATCTTTCTACTTCTATTTATGAGAAAAAGTTAATTTTTTTACTTTTTGACAGAAGTAATTTTTTTTTAATTCCTTCAAATGACTCCAAAACTACTTATGGAGCAAAAAAATGCTCAAAAAGTAGAAAAATGAATTGTGTAGCCAAATAGATTTTTGCTCCAGAAATTGCGGCATCAAACGGATTTTTACTTCAAAAGCGCCTCTAGATCATATCTTCTAGAGCAAAAATTCTACTCCGAAAGTGCTGTCATGTGTGCCCTTAGCTATCTCCCCCTCACAAGGGCTTTAGTGTCATTATGATCTACATTAGCATCTCGATGCTTAGAGTTGGCCAAAACACACCCACAAAAATTTGAAAGTGAACAAGGAACCTGTTTTCATCTGTTGGATTGCTCTTGTAGCTACGTTTCTGCCATGACAAAAAGAGGAAATAAAAGAAGCTATCACATCCACGAGTAGCTATTTAATTAGTGCATGATGGATCTTCACCAAGAGCCCTATAAATAGCATAAGACGTGAGACACTTTTAGCACTGGAAGAACAATAGCAAAAAAGGAGGATAGAAACTGGAAAACGAAAAGAAAAAATAAAGAGAAATGGTGGAGGAAGGAAGCCAGGGGAAAGGAAGGAAAAAGGGAGGGATCGTCACAATGCCCTTCATTTTCGGTGAGTCATTCAAGCTCAATTATTCATCATCATCATCATCATCATCTTCTTCTTGAGTCTTTCTTTGATTATGTTAATGGCATCGGTGTAGCAAATGAGGTTTGCGATAAATTGGCGGTGGTGGGTTTCAACCTGAACATGACAAGCTACTTGACGACTCAACTCAACATGCCGATTACAAAAGCGGCCAACACCCTCACCACCTTCGACGGCGCCTACACCTTCACTCCGCTGATCGGCGCTTTCATCGCTGACGCCTATGCCGGGCGCTTCTGGACCATCACAGTCTCCTCCATTATCTATGTGGTCGTAAGTTCAACCACTCTCTTTCTCCGTGTATGTGTACGTCGAAGAGAGAGACGACATAAGCAAGATTATTTATGTCCTAAGACAAAGTCAAAGAAGTAGAAGTCGTTCGAGGAATGAACTTTTCTTTTTGGAAAAAGCTCACATGACAATATAACAGTACTATCAATTATTTTTTACTGTAGATCCACACACCATCATCGCGTATTTTACATAAATCACTGATTAATTAAAAAATCGTGGGTCAAAAATAATGTTAGTACTATCAGATTGTCGTGCTAGTGGAAGCCTTTTATTTTTATAGGTATTTAAATGATAGTTAGAAATGGACCATAGCACTTATACGTACTTATATATAATCAACTGTCCACCATTTGAACCAATTTACCATCTCCATAACGATATCGTGACGCCTAACTATTTAGATTTAAACTTCCTCAAATACGATCCAAATCCCACAAACCCTAGTACACAAGACAAGTCTCTTTCATCTCTCCTCCTCCACTTCCCCTCAGCTGCCTCATGAACAAACGCGACGCGTACCCTGTCATCGTCACGTTCAGCCCCCAGCCACCGCTGCTATTTTGCCACCTACCCACCGCCGCTGCGCCTCCAGCCGTCTTACAAAGCTTGATATGGCATCTAGTTTCGCCATCGGTGTTGAGTTTAGAGAGGAGAGAGACGCGTCGCCGTTGACGTGGTTAGTTACAAAAAGAGCATCCATGTGGCCTTCTCTCGTGGTTAAAGATGGCGAATGGGACTAGCCTGGGCGACGGAGATCTTCGTATGTTTATCTGAAAATGACCCAAAAAATTCCTTAAATTTATTGCAATTTTACCAATTGAATCCTAAAACTTTTTAATTGTGTTAATTAAATACAAAACCGTTTCACGTTTTAACAATTTTGTATATCCGATCGATTTTATTTAGAAAAATGCTGACGTGTGCTCTGACAGTCTTACATGATACGATCGACATTGCTGTGGATAATTTTTTTTATTATAATTCTTTGGTTTTTTAATTTATTTTTTATGTTACTTTTAATTTTCCTTGTTTCTCTTTTCGAGGCTCGCAGCCATCGCTCGCCGTGGGCAAGGGCCTAGAAAAAATTAAAGAAGGAAAATAGTAGAAAAGAAAAGGAATAAATAAATGAATAATTCGAAAAAAATGATAACATTATTAAAATTTGCCCATGTTACCGCCAGTTATGCTCGTAGAATTATCGATGTCTACTTCAGTTGTTCCCAAGCCCAAGTTGAAAGGATGGACTCAATTGACAAAATGTGAATGTTTATAGAATTTATTGACATAACTAAAATGTTTAGAACTAAAATGATAAAAGTAGAATAAATTTAAGATTTTTTTAGAAATTTTTATCGTAGTATCCTTGCTTGCCCAAGGAGGAATCCTCACATAAGAAATCTATGCCATTATTGAGCACTTGTTTGTCCTTATTTTGTTGACAGGGAATGGTAAGTTTGACCTTATCCGCGGTACTCCCCCAGCTGAGGCCGCCCCCATGCAAGGACGACCAAGTGTGCCAAGAAGCCAGCGGCGGCCAGCTTGCCGTCCTCTACGCCTCTCTCCTGCTCACAGCCCTCGGGACTGGCGGGATCCGTCCCAGCGTGGTTGCCTTCGGGGCGGACCAATTCGAGCTCACCGATCCGAAACAGTCCACCAAGACGTGGAACTACTTCAATTGGTACTACTTCGTGATGGGGGTGTCCATACTGGTGGCGGCGATGGTGCTTATTTATATCCAGGACAACATAGGATGGGGCTGGGGTCTCGGGATCCCGACCATCTTAATGTTCCTCTCGGTCGTTGCTTTGATCGGCGGGTACCCGCTATACCGGATGCTGGATCCGGCGGGTAGCCCATTTACCCGGTTGTTGCAGGTTTGCGTGGCTTCGTTTAGGAAGAGGAGGTTAGGGCCGATCACGGATTCAACGTTGTTGTACGAGAATGAAGAGCTGGATGCCTCAATTTCCCTTGGAGGGAAGCTTGTCCACACCAAGCATATCAAGTAAGTGTTGTTTCAAGAAAAAGAAGGTAGACTGAAACATAATGAAGTCGATTTTACCAACGTAAGCAATCAAATAGATCAAAACCTATTCATTTGAGAAGTTTGTAGGGTGCACTCAAGTCGAATTCTCTTTATTTTGGGAGCTCCAACCGTCGCATGTGCCATCACGTTAGGTTTATCTAATTACTCTTATCGGCTGACCACAATCTTATTAGCCTAAAAAACGAAGAAAACAATGAATAATATCGTTGATGATGTGTCTTGACACGGTTGATTATTCTGCCACAAACTAAGCAGTCGAAGCTTCATGGTCCGTTGGGTCAAGAGACATTATTTGTAAGATATCATCTGATATATAACGTTAAGTTTATCACGGCTGGACAGAACATTCTTAACTAAAGGACTAAGCTCTCTTACACCATCACAAACACGATATAAAATATTGTTCTTACATGTATCGATTAAGTTTAACAACTCTTATTTTTGTTCCTCCAGGTTACTCGACAAAGCAGCAGTGGTGACTCCGGACGACGATGTGAAATCGCCCAACTTATGGAGCTTGGCCACGGTCCATCGAGTGGAAGAACTCAAGACAGTGATCCGGATGATTCCCATATGGGCCTCCGGCATCCTCCTCTACACCGCCTATGTGCAGCAGAGCACCTTCACCCTCGAGCAGGCCATGACCATGGACCGCCACCTCACCCGCTCCTTCCAGATCCCCGCGGCCTCCATGTCAGTCTTCACGATCACCGCCATGCTGACCACAATTGTTGCCTATGACCGCCTCGTCGTCCCGGTGGCTCGCCGCTTCACCGGCCTCGACCGCGGGATCAGCTTCCTCACGCGCATGGGGACCGGGTACTTCATTTCGATCCTGGCCAGCCTCGTCGCGGGCTTCGTCGAGGTCAAGCGAAGGCGCTGTGCAGAGGACCATGGGCTGCTGGACTCAGCCCGCGCTATGGTACCCATCTCGGTGTTCTGGCTCATGCCCCAGTACTCGCTCCATGGGATCGCAGAGGCCTTCCTGTCGATCGGCCTCCTCGAGTTCTTCTACGACCAAGCCCCGGAGAGCATGAGGAGCACGGCGACCGCGCTGTACTGGACAACGATCTCGACTGGGAACTACTTGAGCACGTTGCTGGTCACGCTTGTGCACAAGTACAGCGCGAGGCCCGATGGGTCCAACTGGCTTCCCGACAGCAACCTGAACCGAGGGCAGCTCGAGTACTTCTACTGGCTGCTGACCTTGTTGCAGGCTCTCAATCTGATCTACTACGTTTGTGTGGCCAAGTTCTACAGGTTCAAGCCAGTCCAGATCCACAGCACGGAGGCTGTGAATGGCGCAGAAGATGAAGCCGTGGTTGAGCTTGCAAAAGCTTAGTCGATACCGGTTATTGATCATGTGATTGTAAATGCTCTCTGGGATTGTACCAGAAGTGGTATGTATGGACAAGGACATTCTCCGAGCTCGGTGCAAGTTACGATCTTGACACCTAATGCAAGTAGGAGACAGAGAGCCTCCATTTTTTTATTTTTTTTTAATGTCAATCGTCAAGCGGTTAGCCAAATGATAGATGATGGCACAGAAAGATTGATTCATGGAATTGGTATATTTAGTAACATGATCAAGCATTGAAATGTAGAGCTTACTTGTTCAAATGCATCCTTGTTAGCGCATCTGTTGCATAATGTGCTCGCACCCCGTTGCAGACCCAAGATTTAGGTCGAGGGAGGCAAGATATATGGAGGAGACGTAATATTTAAATATTTGTGATCCCACGTTAAATCATATACCGACATTTAAATTACATCAATACTATATTACGCATGTTAATTTTACATGATAACCATCTCACCAGATGACTGTCTTGATGAAAGGCATTTATCTATATGGGATAAACGTCAGTTTAAACGGGTCATTTAAGCCAAGCCCCTACGTCTCTTCAAAACATCATTTTGTCTCTTCAAAACATCATTTTTTCACATCGTCAGTGTACTCTCTTCAAAACGTACTACAATAGTACATTGACAGAGAACACACACTATCATTCTCGTAGAGGGCAATTGGTTTAGTAGTATCCATTATCACAAATCGTTCAACACCTCGCATCCGCATTCATCTGTCTTCATCAATGGCTGGAGGTATGTTCGTTTACTATCCACGTTTTTGAGATTCGTTCACGATATTGCATGAGTTTCTATTCGTGAATTGAGGAATCGGGATCATTAGTTTATCTTTGATTTTAAGTCTCCCATTCGGTATGACAGCTTGTGCAATCTCTATCTTGATGTTTAATGTTTGGTTTGCGTTGAATCATTGAATTTGGGTGCAATTTTCGTGGGTTATGGGTAAATCGAAAATTGGGGTTTTTCTGGCGGAGAGAGTTTTTGCCGATTCCAGCCAAATTCCGGCGAGTCACGGCCTGTCTTCGGTTTGGTAGTGTTTCTTCGTAATGGGAAACAAAAGCCCTAAGTTTCTCGGCATTTGGTTGTTCTCCGGAGGCGAATTTGGCGACGGAAATTCGCGGCGGTTAGAGTCTTTGTCTGAACAGTTTTCGCTCGATTTTGGGCAAAATGCTTTACCGTTTTCATTGATCCTTGGACCTATGTGGTCGTGTCGGCATGGAGTATAAATATCCATTAATTTGGTCTACAATGCGCAGTCAGAGAAGAATCGGAGACGAAATAAGTGGCGGAGTCAGCGGCAACCTTATGCTCCGCGAAGGAAAAGTGACGTTGGGAGGAAGAAGCTGGGGCGCGTGCATGACACACGCCCGTTGGGGCAGCATCTTGCATGCGTCCACTTGGCAGTCCTTCTTTTATTAAAAAAAAAAAGAATGATATTTGGTCATGAGGAAGTAAAGGGATCACATCCTCTTTCCTTAGAATGTCAGTTACCGTCCTTGATTTTCGAGCCGTTTATTTCATGAATTTCGGATTATTATCAAATAAAAAAACAAAAAAAATTTGATTTCTAAAAATAGGTGATCTAGACCGTCCGTCCAAAAATAGACAGCCCAAATCCCAAGTGAGGGACACACCCACGTGGAGAACCTCCCTTTTTCAATGATTAAATGAAAAAAAAAATGCAGTTTTGTCTTTTATGTCCTTAAACTTAGACATGGTCACGGTACCGAAACTGTCGATTCTAGTTCCGAAACTGCCAATTCCAATTCGTGGCTAATATTGAACCGAAACCAGCCCTTGAAGGGGCAATCCCAGTTCAATTTTTAAATTAAAATAAAAAATAAATTATTAATTATTAATTATAATTAAATTGTACATTTTGGGAGAACCCGACCCGGCTTGGACACGCGAGTGTCCCCGAAAATTTTTTTATACTAAATTAAACTTAATTCGAGCCATTGAGCTAAGAGAAGTGACTATCTTTAACTCAGTCATTGAGCATCTTAAAAAAACATCTCACTTGTAATTCCCACTAAACAATCGATGTGGAATTCTGTGCTCAAGCCTTAAGCCCTCATCGTAACTCCTTAAAAGTTATTCTAGTGTGTATCTCTTTTTTATCAAACAATGTAGGACTTGTCCTTCATCTTTTTGTGGTTCATAACAAGCACAAAAGTCTCACATCGGCCAACAAACAGAGGAAAAGAGGGGCAACATACTATAAAATGGCGGGTTAGCCATACTTTTAATAAATTAAAAAATTAAAAAAAATAAGTATTTTTTTAAGACCAATTGGTCGGTTCTGACATTTATTGAACTTTATCAGGTTCGTGAGGGTCGGCGAGCTCGATCAACGAGTCGGTTCCAGTTGGTCAAGGGGCCGATTCTGGGCTTAAATCGGCCCGTGACCATGTCTACCTACACCCCCAAAAGAAAAAAATTACGAGTTTGCCCCTGATCGCATATATTACCCGATTTGACCTTGATTGCGCTAGATAAATTACAGTTATACCCCCCCCATTCAGTTTATTTACTGTTTTACCCCTTCAATTAATTTACTTTTTAGTCCATGCCCGCGTAAATTTATAGATTTTCCCTTATATGGAATAAAGTATATTTGATTAATTACAGCTTAGCCACAGCAACTCTAATTGATTAAATTATACTTTCAGAGCATCTAGATCACATATAGTAAAGGACATTGATTTGCAATTAATTATATTAATATAATGAATTTTATCCCACACGAATTTTCATTATATTAATATGATTAACTAGGTTGAAATACCATGTTATTTTCTTAATTTCCCCACAGGGATTAGAAAAAAGGAATATAATATGATAGTTTCATCATAAAGTTATTATGAATCTGGTTAAATTAGAAACTTAGCCCACATGAAGTTTTTCATGTTATTTGATTCATATTATATGACATGTTTTGCATGAGTGAGACATGTACGAAATGAATTTGCCTCAAATATTGTGACGTGAGCATTTTATTTTGTTTATTATGCAGTTTTACCACCTGTGAATATCTATCATATTAATGTTCTCGAGCTGAATGATGATAGCTATAAGTCCTGAAAGGAATTAATTCCCCTTCAATTATGGTGTATGGACATTGATTATGCTATTCGGAAAGATGAACCACCCATTGTTACAAAAACTAGCACTCTGGCTTAAGTTTCTTTTTATGAACAATGGGAGCGGTCCAACCACTTTAGTGTAATGTTCATAAGGAGTAAACTTTCTGCTAATATTCATGATTCAGTCACTCAACATAATAATGCCAAGGCTTTGCTAGCGGCCATTGATGCATAATTTGCATCTTCATAAAAGGCCCATGCCATAACCCTGATTATGAAGTTTTTATTGTTAAGGCTCACCAATGTTAGAGGTGTGCGTGAGTACAATATGAAAATGAGTAATATTGTGGCTCAGCTTAATAACCTTGAGGTTGAGATACCCGAATCCTTCCTTGTATACTATATTATGAACTCTCGTCCACAGCAGTATATACCTTTCAAGATCTGCTATAACGCACATAAGGAGAAATGATCAATTAACGAAATCATGACCAGGCGTGTTTAAGAGGAAGAAAGACTTCTTAAGAAAGTCGAGAGAGTGCTCATTTGGCAACACAAGGAAGGAATAGGGAAAAGGCAGGCATAAGGGTAAAATACCTCCTCAAGCTGACATTAAGAAGGAATCCATATACTTCTTACGTAAAAAAAGGGGCATATAAAGAAGTATTGCGTCAGATACAAGGCTTGGCTCGAGAAGAAAGGTAATCTAATCTCTTGTGTTTGTTATGAATCCAATATGGCTAATGTGAGTCACAACACTTGGTGGATTGATTTTGGATCTACAATCTACATTTCAAATTCCTTGCAAGGCTTTCAAAGCCACATGAAGCTAGTAGGAAGCGAACAATGCATCTATTCAAGAGGCAAGATGCAGTCGCATGTAGAAGCTATTGGAACATGCAGTTTAGTCCTCAATAGTGACTTTGTTTTAAATTTGCAAAGGACCTTCTATGTAGCTAGTTTCTCTAGAACTTGATTTCAGTTTCAAGACTTGTACCGTTTGGTTATTCCTTTAACTTTTCAAATTCGACCTTCAGTTTTTCATGTAATCTGAAATTGTTGGAAATGGCATTTCGTCTGATGGTCTTTTTCAAATTAATTTGCAAGACAATGCCATTTATGGTGCGATGCATGTTCATGGTAGGGTTGGTATATAACGATGAGTTGTGAATGAAGATTTCTCTATTTTGTTGCATCGGAGATTGGGACATATCTCCATAGATAGAACTAAAGGATTGGTAAATGATGGAGTATTCAGTGCTTTGGATTTTACTGATTATGATACTTGCGTGCACTGAATAAAGGGAAAGAAGACCAACAAGTCAAATAAAGGAGCCAAGAAAAGTATGAAAATATTAGAAATCATACACACATGTATTTGCTATCTAGATATGGACTCATATGGTCAGAAATATTTCATCACCTTTATAGGCGATTACTCACGTTTCATGTGTATCTACATGCTTCTTCATAAGCACGAAGCATTAGATACTTTTAAAGTGTTTAAGGCCAAAGTAGAGAAACAATGCGGTACGCAAATCAAGATTGTGAGATCAGATAGAGGTGGAGAATAATATGGTAGATACACTGAAGATGGACAAGCACCTAGTCTGTTTACTAAGTTTCTTCAAGAGCATGGGATAGTTACCCAATACACTATGCCTGGTTCTTCGGATCAAAATGGTTTGGTAGAAAGAAGAAATCGAACCTTGTTGGACATGGTGTGCAGTATGTTTAGTAACTCAAAACTTTCTAAGTCCTTGTGGACTGAAGCTCTTAAAACGGCAGCATACATATTAAATCAAGTTCCGACTAAGGTTGTCTCAAAGACACCTTTTGAGTTATTCAGAGGTTGGAAATCGATTTTGTGACATGCATGCATTTAAGGATGTCCGTCTGAAGTGAGAGTCTGCAATCCACTAGAAAAAAAGTTAGATCCAAGAATTATAAGTGGATATTTCGTTGGATATGCCGAAAATTCCTAGGGATACAGGTTTTATCATCCATCTCATACCACTAGGTTTGTGGAATCGAGAAATGCGAAGTTCCTTGAAAATGAATTGATTAGTGGGACCAATTGATTTCGGTATCCTGTACCTGAGAAAGATCATTCAAAAGCTTGACCTTCCACTTTAAGTACCTAATTGATTGTTATTCATAACGCCCCTCCAGTTCAAATCAATGTTGAACAACCGATCATTGAAGAAGCTCTACAACCTGATGACATTGATCTGGTAGATCCACTTGTTCAACACTTACTAGATTGTTGAACAACAAGTTGAACAACACACTCCTCAGTAGGATGTTGATGCAACATTAAGGAGATTTGCTAGAATAAGGAAGTCAGAAATTCCTAGTGATTACATTGTGTACCTATATGAATGTGACTATAATATTGGAGCTAAGGATGATCCTGAAACGTTTTTGCAAGCAATAAATTGCGACAATTCTGATTTATGGTACAATACCATCTGATTTGCGATACAATGCCATGAAGGAAGAGATGAGTTGTATATCATCTAACGCAGTTTGGGATTTAGTTGAGTTGTCTGAAGGTAAGAAGGCCATTGGCTGTAAACGAGTCTTCAAAACTAAAGAGGACTCATTGGGCAATATAGAGAGACATAAGGCTAGACTTGTTGCCAAAGGTTTCACACAAAATGAATGAATCGATTACACAGAGACTTTTTCTCTTGTATCCAAGAAAGATTCACTCCGCATTGTTTTGGCGTTCGTTGCCCATTTTTACGTGAAATTGCATCAAATGGAGGTGAAACGACATTCTTCAATGGAGAGTTAGAGGAAGAGGTTTACATAAAACAACCAGAAGGATTCCTCTATAACGATGGTGAGCATTTGGTGTGCGAGCTTAAGAAATCAATTTATGACTTGAAACAAGCATTCCACTAGTGGTATTTAAGGTTTCATGAAGTTATCTCTTCATTTGGTTTTGTAGAGAATATCATGGATCAATGTATATATCAAAAGGTCAGTGGGAGCAAAATATATTTTATTGTCCTATATGTGGATAACATTTTACTTGCAACCAGTATAAGGTGTTGTTACATCAGGTGAAGTAATTTCTCTCTGAAAGTTTTGGTATGAATGATATGGGTGAGGCATCTTATGTCATTGGCATTAAGATCCATAGGGATAGAGTTCGAGGCATTTTGCGATTGTCTCAAGAAACCTATATCAATAAAGTCTTAGAGATATTTCAAATGAAAGATTGTTCACCAAGTATAACACCCATTGTGAAGGGTGACAGGCTCAATTTGAACCAGTGCCCCAAGAATGCACTAGAAAGGAAAGAAATGAACAACATCTCATATGCTTCTACTGTCGAAAGCTTAATGTATGTTCAAGATTGCATTTGACCTGACATAGCTTTTGTTGTGGGAATGTTGGGAAGATATCAGAGTAATCCAGGTATGAATTATTGGAAAGCTGCAAAAAAAGTGATGAGATATCTACGAGGTACAAAAGGTTACATGCTTATGTATAGGCGAACTAACAACTTGGAAGTAATTGGATATTCGGATTCGAACTTCGCTGATTGCATTGATTCTAGAAAGTCAACATATGGATACATTTTTATGCTTGTAGGCGGAGCCGTATCTTGGAGAAGTGCGAAGCAGACTTTGGTTGCTACTTCCGCTTTGAAGGTCGAGTTCGTTTCCTATTTTGAGGTCACCTCGCATGGAGTGTGGTAGAAGAGTTTCATTTTAGGGTTTATAATTATGGATTGCACTGCTAAGCCATTAAGGATGTTCTGTGACAATTCAGCTGCTGTTTTCATGGGCTAAAAACCAGAAGAGTGATAGTCAAAGCAAGCACATCGACATTAAGTATTTAGCCATGAGGGAACAGGTTAAGGAAAAAAAAGTGGTCATAGAACACGTTAGCAATGAATTGATGTTAAGTGATCCTTTAACTAAAGGCATGCCACCAAGGAGTTACAAGGATCATGTGGATAGAATGGGAATTGGTCCCATCATTTAAATTTTCTTCGTCTGGACGAAGTTGTGGAACTTTTATTTGTTGTTTTTCTCAATGAAGGTGCACATTCAGTTATCATGAGAAAATCAGTCATTTTGACCTAGAAAAACTTAAAAATTTATTAAGTAGACCTGGAATAAACATATGGTTTATTCATTAAGTTATGTTATCACATACGGGCTGATTTTGATGACATAAGATGCACTGTGATACATGAAAGATAATACTTGTTCTAAGAGGACTTGTCCCCATGATTCATGTGTTTTATCTTCAATGTGAAGTCAATGTGGATTTGATTCAATATTTCATTGATGAATGTTGGGATCAAGTGAGAGAATGTAATATTTAATTATTGTGATTCCACATTGATGATATACCGATATTTAAACTACATCAACGTTACATTACACAAATTAATTTTACGTGATAACCGTCTTCATTGTAGACAAGTATCTATAAGGGGCAGACATCAGTTTAAATGTGATAAACGTCTCGCCCAATAAACGTTTTGATGGAAGACAATTATCTATAAGGGGTAGACGTTAGTTTAAATGGGTCATCTAAGTTAAGCCCATACGTCAGTTTTTTAAGAGGGGCAGTTAAGACGTCTTTTCACGTTGTCAGTTTTCTCTCTTCAGAACGTACTACAAAGAGCGTACGTTGACAGAGAACACACACCATCGTTCTCGCAGAGGGCAATTGGCTTAGTAGTTTCCCAGATCATTCAATGCCTCGCATCCGCATTCATCTTTCTTCATCAATGGCCGGAGATATGTTCATTTACTATCCACATTTTCGCGTTTTATTTTCGATATTGCACGAGTTTCAGTTCGTGAATTAAGGAATTGGGATCGTTAGTTTATCTTTGATTTTAAGTATTACATAAGAGAAGGACACTTTTAATTTTCCAACTTCCCCCCTTTTCACTCACTCAACATTACATCTTAGTGTGCTCATTCATTTGACATCTTCATTAAGCAACCCAAAATCCTGCCTCAATATTTTATTAGTTAGACAACATGATGGACAACAACGCAGCCCTCAATGTAGCTAGGAAATGGCAAGAGATCAGGAATACCAGAAAATAGAAATTGATAAGCCATTTGCAAGGAAAATGCAAACAACGGTGGGAAGACAAATGCGAGCGAAAAAAGGTCACTTTGTAATGTAAATCACGAATAAAAGGCGCTCTGTGATCCACGTCTTATCTCGATAGTTATATTATGCGAGAACTGTCGAAGACTTCGGCAGAATAGTTTAGAGTACCAAGTGGACCTATTGTACTACCATTTGAATATGATAGAATGATTAAATATTAAACCATGCATTCATATAATAGCTTTAGTTTTTCGATTCATTGACAGTGGTATCATAAATTCTAAGACTAAAGTACACTATAAGTGCCAAAACTTCTGTACAACGCTCATTTTAGTATCAATACTTTTAAATGATCATTTAAGAATTTAGGATATGCCAAATATTTTTCAGATAACAATTTAGTATGAGCAGCATAAAAGCTAGTACAAATACTTTGGCATGCATTGTGGTACTAGGCAATGTCTCCACTATCATTTGCAACGTTACCCATACAAAAGATGTCGCCCCAATATATAGCAAGAGTCTAGAGGCAAACATAGTTGAGAAGGAAATTACAAGCATGTCATGCAAAAGCTCCGCGTTTAATAATTACAACCATACCTTGTAAAATATTTGCGCTTAATATTGCTTGTTTTTTCTATCGGACTCCACAAAATACATTACAATCTCCAGGAAAATTAACTCTTCTGGAGAAGAAAAATCTTCTTTTCATGATTGGGAGTCTTGAAATTATGCATAATAATATTATTATCTTCCAGTACATTCTTTTAATTGATGCCATCCTAGCTATTCAGTCTAAACATGATTCTTCAGTTCCTTAATTCACATTGAATTTGAATCCCTTCTGGTAGATTATACAAGTGTTCAGGATACGCCAAATAGTCTGAATAATAATTTGGTATAAGCAGTATAACCGTATGTACAGGGAGTCAATAAGCAAGTACAAGTACTTTGGCATTGCATTGTGGTAATCGAGACCACAGAAGATGACCAATGACTATGATTATCTGTATTGTGGATACATATGATGTTTCTTAAAACATGACAGTAAGAGACAAATTCTGGCAGGAAAAATTTTTGTAAGAAAAGTTATAGAAAACTTGAAATTTCTTCCATCGCTCTTTCTTTCCAGTTTCCTATTCAGCCAAGGAGATAGTTCGAGAGCTCCACAATTTGGCCTCATTCGAAAGGGGATTTCGTTGTGTCTCTTGTCCAATTGGCCAAAAAGCCTTGTGATCCTTGACCTCCCAGCAACTGCCATGTCCTGAACTACCAGACAACCAAAGATACCATTCTACTTGTACATCTTCTGAGTTATTTTGGCGACCAGACAAAAACGTTAACTATCTGACCACCCATAGAAGATCCCGACGCGATGAAGCTATGTCCATTATAACTGTCACATGCCCTCTCAATATATAGCCTTCCTCAATTCATTTTACTCACAGCAAGTCCTCCACCTCCTCCTCCTTTCATCTTGCAGCTTGAAGTCGCTTCGATTCTGGACCCGACCACTTATCTGAACAATACGATTAGCCAGAAGAAGCGCAGCGAGAAGGCTAGGAAGTGGAAGAAACTTGCTACCATAGGCAGGAAAAGAATTTCTTTCCTTAGGGCTGATGCAGAAGGTTGTGATACAGAGAATTTAGCCGATGAAGATTGTTTCATGATCTACAGCGTCGACAGGAGGCGCTTCATGGTTATGACTAATAATTTGGTATGAGCAGTATAACCGTATTTACAGGGAGTCAATACTTCGTTGATTTTAATAGAATATATGAAGATTTAAATGCTCTTCTTCCGATTTCTTCTGAACAAATGTGACTCCAAAGAAAATAATTGGTTATGAATTTTCTATGAGGTCTTGGTCCGGCCTATGATACTGTCAGGTCTCAAATTCTTAGTGGAGAACTATTGCGTCACTTAGAGATACATATGCTCGAGTTCTTCGAGCATCCTGTGGTTCTTCTCAGAGTAGCATAGTTGTGGTTGATAGTTCAACTCTCGTTTCTCAATATCGAACAAGTGGAGGTAGGGGTGACGAAGGAAATAGTGGAGGTTGTAGCAGTCGTGGTGGCTGTGGTGGTTGCAACATAGGAATAGGAAGAGGCCAAGGACAAAGACAATTTTGTGGACAGCCCCAAACTTCTACTAAGAGCTCAGGGCCTATTTGGAGTTGTCTTCCTATTTCTTTTGAACAAATGCAACTCAAAAGAAAACAATTGGTTATGAATTTTCTATGAGGTCTTGGTCCGGCCTATGATATTGTTAGGTCTCAAATTCTTAGAGGAGAACTATTACGTCACTTAGGGATACATATGCTCGAGTTCTTCGAGCTTCCCGTGGTTCTTCTCAGAGCAGCATAGTTGTGGTTGACAGTTCTATTGTTGTCTCTCAATATTGAATAGGTGGAGGTAGGGGTGATGAAGGGAATCGTGGAGGGTGTAATGGTCGTAGTGGCCATGATGGTTGCAACATAGGAATAGGAAGAGGCCAAGGACAAAGACAACTTTATGAACAACCTCAAACTCCTACTAAGAGCTTAAGGTCTATTTGGAGTTGTCATTATTGTGGAAAGCCTGGCCATATTCAGAGGTTTTCTTACAAGTTATTTTGCTACAAATTACATGATAGACTAGGGCAGCAACAATAGTTTGCAAATGTTGCATTAGGCACTGACTCATTGTCCCTACTACAGTCTTTACAAAGCAATATAGTGGTTATGTCTTATGAGGAATTTGCATGGTACATCTAGTCTTAGGTTTCACTACCTACTTCGTCTTCCACCACTACTCTAGACCAGACATGTAATGCTACTACCATCATTTTAGCTATTTGTCACCCTTGAGTCATTGATTCAGGGGCATCTGATCACATGTCAAGTCTTTCAGGTATATTTTCCTCTCTTACTCCATCATCATCCATAATTACTTCAGTTGATGGTTCATCTACACATGTTAAGGGAGTTGGCATAGTTCATCCAACCCCTTCATTGCCTTTGACCTCAGTGGTTTATCTTTCACATTTTCCTTTTAATCTTATGTTAATCAATAAGTTAACTAAAACCTTTTAGTGTTCAGTAACATTCTATCTTGATTCTTGCATATTTCAGGATCTAGCTACGAAGGGGATGATTGGTAAATGATGTGAGGAAGGGGGACTATATGTACTTGAAGACTCAACTTCCTTTGCATGTTCTGATGTTACTTCTCTACACCAGATCCATTGTCGTATTGGTCATCCTTCACTACACAATCTTCAGAGATTGGATTCCAGTTTTAAGTCTATTTCTAGTTTAGAGTGTAAGACATGCCAACTTGAAAAATTACATCATGTTAGTTATCCGCCTCAAGTCATTAAACGAACAGAGTCTCCCTTTTTGTTAGTTCATTTAGATGTTTGGAGTCCATGTCATGTGACTTTCAAGTTTGGTTTTAGATATTTCATTAATTTTGTTGATGACTATTCTAGAGTTACTTGGTTATATATTTAATGAAAGTTGTTTAGAGTTGTTTCCTATATTTCACGCATTTATATATGAAATTACTCAGTTTGGTGTGCATGTTAGAGTGTTGCGTTTTGATAATGCTAAAGAGTACTTTTCTACACCTGTTTTTAACTTTACGACACTACAAGGTATGATTCATGAATCTTCATGTTCTAATGCACCACAGCAAAATGGTGTTGCTGAGAGGAAGATAGACATTTGTTGGAAGTTACTAGATTTATTTTATTTGAGATGAAGGTCCCCAAAGCCTTTTGGTCTGATGTTGTATTGACTACATGCTATCTCATTAATCACATGCCTTCTTCTGTTCTGTGAGGAGGTTCCATTTTCTATTATGTTTCCAAATCAGCCATTATTTGCCTTAACACCTTGCGTATTTGGTTGTGTCTAGTTTGTTTGTGATTACCAACCTAGAGCATCAAAACTTGATCCCAGGGCTATCAAGTGTATGTTTCTAGGTCACTCCCGAACTAAATAGGAGCATTGTTGCTAGTCTCTACTACAGAAGAAATATTTCATAATTGTTGATATCTCATTCTTCGAATCCACTCCATATCATGATGTCCCAATTTATGTGTCTGAGTTGGATAAAGATTTATATGTGACTACCATTCGGTCATCTGTTCCAGTTGTTTCACCTGTCCTAATTATTTTACTTGCATCTACGCAGGAACCACTCCTCTACAGGTTTATACTCGGCGTCATTGGGTTCGAACTCGTTCCTTTCCTCCTGTCACAACTACGTCATCTTCCGTTCCAATATGCCATCAGTTGATTCTCCTCATGCGTCTGATCTTGATCTTCTAATAACTCATCGCAAAGGTACATGTACTTGTACACAACATTCTATTGCAAATTTTATTTCATAATTTTTTTGTACCTCCTTCTTTTTGGTCATTTTTATCTATTATTGACCAATATCGTATTCCCAAGTCAGTACTTGAGGCATTACAAATTTTTACAAATTTTTGGATGGAGGACAACAATGGAAGAAGAGTTAAATGCTCTATAGGTAAATCGAACTTGGGACTTGGTATCTCTTCCTTCAGGCAAACTTGCTTTTGATTGTAGATGGATGTATGCTGTGAACGTTAATCCCAATGGTTCACTTGCTCGCTTAAAGCGAAACTTGTGCGAAGGGGTATGCTCAAGTGTATGGGATTGACTATCTTGATATTTTCTCTCCTGTTGCCAAGCTTACTTATGTTCATATTTTGATATATCTTGTTGCCACCTTTCATTGGCCATTATTTTAGCTTGATATAAAGAATGTCTTTTTGCATGGTATTGTACATGAAGAAGTTTATATGGAGCAACCTTTAGGGTTTGTTGCTCAGGGGGAGACAGGAGGAATGGTTTGTAAATTAAAAAGATCTTTGTATGATTTGAAGCGGTCTCCACGGGCATGGTTTGGAAGCTAATGAAGATGGCAAGGAAGTGCGAAAAGCCAACTACTTCTGGCAGGAAAAGAATTTCGTATCCGGAGAGTTAATTTGGAGGTCAATTCATCATCAGAACCAGAGAAGAGGCATTTTGTCATCTACTTGGTTGATGGAGGGCATTTCACTATTCCTTCAAAGAGCTCTTCAAGACGTTTAAAGAAGAGTTTAGTTTGTCGATGGACGGTCCTATCTCCATGCCCTGTAATGCAGCTTCCATGGAGTACACAGTATCGCTCGTGCGAAGATGCATAGCTAAAGACACAATAAAAGCTCTGATCAATTCTATTGCATTTGCTCTACGCTCATTGGCCGTTGTTGTTCACAACAAATGTTTTGATCAGCAAGCTCCTTTTCTTGGTCAGTGATGGAGGCTCAAGTGATTTTTATACAATAGAAAGAAAATGTAGGGTTTGTACAGCATAAAAATTGAAAGTTGCGGCAAGAGCTAACAGATAGATGAGTGTCCTGTAAATCCGTACATGGACACTTTATGCAGGACAACATAAATCTCTACAGGTATTGATATCGAATGTGTAATAATAGACAAACCAAAAAGGAAATTGTCACTTAAGTACGGCAAAAATATATTGGGAAAAGTACACTTTTAATACCAAAAGTTGTGTAGGGAGATTCTTGATGCCAAAAGATCTTTGGCGCCAAAAGTTTCAATCGGATCAATTTAGTGCTAAGTTTTTTGAAAAACGATCACTTTGGAGCAAAAGTTTGATTTTGAATCTGACGTGATACTTTTTTATTAATATTTTCAACTAACGTGGCTTGCTGGTAGTCTACCGTGGCATTTTTTTTTAAAATTTGATTTTAGTTTCATTCAAAATAATTTGAGAACTAAGCTAAAAATTTTGAAAAAACTAGAAATTAAGAAAAAAAAATATCGGCGGGGCTCGGTGACGCTGGCCTCAAGTGAGAGCTTGGTGGCCCTCAGCCAGATTGGTCGAGGGTCGAGGGCCGTCACTAGGGTGGTCGCCGCTAATGGTAGCTCTCAGCTAGACCTGGGTGAGGGCCGATATCGCGACTTAAAATTTGGTTAATAGATTATCATGTTAATTAAATCAACTAACCTAATTCGGACTCTCACAAGTCCTACCGAACTTTGGTTCATTTCATGAACAAAAAAAATTAAATTGGAGCCGCAATTAATCATTTATGGTAGATTGATTAGAAACATATATAAAATGGTGGGAGAACGATTTTATCTCTACGAACCAGAGAATACTGAATTCAGGGACTTGGTTACCTTAATTGAAAAAATTAATGCTCTTTTGATACTTATTTCGCAAAAAAAAATTCCTTTTGATTGATCGATGTGAATTGATTTTTATTTTAAAAAAAATGTGACGTGAATTACCTGATATGCAAAAATGATTTGATTTTTTTAATTTTTCGATGTTAATAATAAGAAAAAACCGAAAAGCAATAAAAATTTTGAACAAAAATAAACAAAAATGCCCGTAATATGTCTTTTGATTTCGGTTATTCCGAAAAATTTACCCATTCCCAAATATCTGAGCTAGAATATAATTTTATCTGCTACATCCTTTGAAGATTCAAGCCAATATGTGGATAATTGTATAGAATAATATCATCCCTTTTGCCAAAAGGCAGAGCGCAAAATTCTGTGCTAAATTACAATCTCATTCCATAAGATTATGGGTAAGGCATGTAATTTATTTTTTCGAGGAGACAAGGCACATGGAAACATATATTATGAGTATGTTTGTTTAAAAATGTGCAAACTTTGTAACAAACGAACAAACATGGAAAGATGAAAAGCAAAACTGACCAATTAAAATTGAATTTTTGAAAATAAGAGAGGGGTGGCTGAAATTGTGAGGAGTAGGTCCACCTTTCCTCATCCAAAGTTCAATTTAACTTGAGAATATTATCCTTTAAATCGAAAAAATTATTTCAGATAACTCTCACAAAATTGCATAATTATCCAATGGATTCTAATCTTACCCATAGATTAAACTCAGAAAATTCGTAAGAGATAAAGATCAGATAATCATCAGATAAGTTACCCAACCAACTCAAGTGTTACAGATAATTATTAAGATAATAAGTTTAACCATGGCAAGTTAGATAATATCCAGTTAAGATATTCTTAGAAAAGTAGATAAAATCCAACTTAATCGATCATCTTGCCAAATGACCAAAGAAACGGTAATTCAACCAATTTAACCAACGAATTTAAAAAAGAGTGTTTAGGGATAGAGATTCGTTACCTAATCTGGCAAAAGCTAATTGCCAAATTTAAAGTACCAATGGGACTTGTGGTTCACTTTGGCGTTCGGCTCAGAGGAGAGGGCAGCTAGATTCGGCACGGCAACGGCTCATGGACGAAGCGATTATCTTGGCTTCACGTCGCTTTGGCCGTTCATGGAAGAAAAGTGCATGATTGGAAAAATCGGTAGCAAAACAATCGCACGAAACACATCGAGCATGCAATCTGTTATTGGAGATGACTTCGAACCTGCAAAAATTTATGAGTAAAAGTTGTCCCCACATTTTGTCCTTTTGTGAAGGTAAAAACCCAATTCTCTTTAGGTTGCTACGGGGACACCACCGAGAGAACTGGATTTAGAGGTAATTCTCCGAGCTTAGCCTTCAAAGAACAATGACCACGTGAGGAGATAAAGTTGAGAAATCTGTCGGCTTTGACAAGAACATGCTAGATTGGAGTCATTGTAATTTAGTAGATCATTCGCAAAAGATAGGTCTTCTCGGTGGACCACAACTTCAGGACCTCAGGTAGAGCCGCAGATTGGAATCGAAGTAAATTGCCCATGTCGCTCATGAAAAAATTAAAGAGATGTATTGCAAACTGATTCAGAACGAACACACAAATAATAGAAGAAAAATAGATCACGTACGGTTCATCCAGATTCACCCTAGAATAGGACTACGTCCTGCAAAGAGATTTTACTATATTCTGGTTTATAGCCGCATAACTCATTACAATAATCTATAAAAAATTAGCATAATATATATGCACTAAATGGGCCCAAAACCTAAGCTTACCCGAATTATCTTTGATCTCATAACAAACAAACCAACTTAAACAAAAGTTCAAATCCAACAACAAACGGACCTACCTAAAATCCCTTTGATCCTACAACAAATGAATTCTTGCCTGCTGACCGGTTAGTGAGACCCCCGTATTGGGGGCGCTGCCCTTGAACCCTCGCATTTCATACGCAGGGGTCACATATCATTATATCATACTTCAGTTTACGTGGGCGTATTTGGTGTAAGATACAAGGGTACCTGAAGTATTCGCCAATTCCAACATTTTCCCACTAGGTGGATACTTTGGCAAATGAGAGCCTTCCTAATATTATTCCTCTTCAATCCAATCGCAGTAGAGCACCATTCAAACTTCACACCCATGACCTTTAGTAGGGAAGTCTGAGCTATTTTCTATATTGTCGACCTTTACAAGCCGAATCACTTTCTTCTCCACTTTCTCTCGGATAAAATGATATCATATATCAATGTGCTTTGTGCGTCAGTGAAACACTAGATTCTTAGCCAAATAATTAGCCCATTGATTGTCATATCTCACCTCTACGATATTTTGTTCAAAACCGAGCTCTAAGAACAACCTTCGTAACCATACGAACTCTTTTCTGGTATGAGTAAGAGCTATCTACTCAACCTTCGTAGAAGAGAGCGCTACCACGCTTTGTCTCCTACTCATCCAACTTAACGCAACACCAAATAATGCAAAGACATACCCGCTTATGGATTATCTACTATCAATATCTCCACCCCAATCTGTATCTACATGGCTTACGATATCAAGCGTTTCCATCCCTATACCTTTAAAACATTAAAAAAAAATTCAAGTTCCATGAAGACGCCTGAAAACTCTTTTAATTGCATTCCAATGTTCTATACATGAGTTAGACATATATTGGCTCAAGACTCCCACTGCTTGGGCTATATTCGAACGCGTGCACATCATAACATATATCAAGCTACCCACTACACTTGTGTATGGGACTCGGCCCATCTCTTTAACCTCATCATCCATCTTAGGACACTGCTCCACAAATAGTTGGTCTGTAAAAGTATAAAAGTACCAACAGGCTCCGTTATGTTGAACTTCTTCAACATTTTTTTGATGTATTTATTCTGCCCTAGCCACAGCTTCTGTTTATCACGATCTCTCATAATTTGCATGCCCAAAATAAAATTTACAGGCCCTAAATCTTTCATTTCAAACTTCTTAACCAACAAATTTTTCACGAATTTCACCATCTTCACGCTTTTCTCGATCAACAACATACCATCCATGTATAGCGTGAGAATGATAAACTGATCGCCCGCCCTTTTCAAATAAACACAGTGGTCAGAATTTGAACGTACAAAATTAAGTTGGAGCATGAAGGTGTCAAACTTCTGGTATCACATCCTCGGTGACTGTTTCAACCCATAAAAAGACTTTTTGAGTTTGCACATCAGATTCTCATTTCCTTTTACTTTAAAACCTTCTGGTTGCCTCATATAAATCTCCCCCTCCAAGTCTCCAAGAAGTAAAGCCGTTTTTACATCCATCTGTTCTATCTCAAGATTGTATGCAGTTGCTACGGACAAAACAAAAAGTATCGATGTAAATTTTGCCACAAGAAAAAAAATCTCGTCAGTATCAACTCCCTCGATATGAGAATACCTCTTGGTTACGAGATTAGCCTTGTACTTCTCCATAGTCCCATCCGATTTCAACATTCGCTTGAACACCCATTTGCACCTAATTGCCTTACAGTTCAAAATATCTGTTTATATTCAAAAAGTCTTCAATTCTGAAGACTAGTTCTAAATATCGTTCAGATTCTGCGATTTCTATTTAACAGATTCTGAAGACCCATGAATGGCAAGTTTTCGATTAAGGCAATATTTTTTTTTTTTATGGAAGTCTATAATATTTGATTGACAAGATATTTCTCCAATCAGATTAAGAGGAAATCTACAATTGGATATTGACTTTCAAGAATAAGATATATGGCTTATTTGAATCTACTTTACTTTTGAAAACTGATGATTTAGTTGTATGAGCGATTAAATCTGAAGTGACTCAGACTCTAATTTAAAGGCTACCATATCTTCTCAGAAACGGTCTCGCTCAATCATGATTGATAACGTCCAATCAAAGATTAAAGAGTGATCCTTTGAAAGATAGTCCAAGGGCTAGTTTGGAAGCAAAAGAGTATACAAGAAAAATCATGGTGAGTAGCAGAAGGAGTCAAGAACATTAAATTTCAAAGCATCTGAGTTGTTTAGATTCACATGTTTATTCTAAGAGTTCTTAAGTTCTTTCATTGTGAGGTTTTGTAAGAGCTAGTGAGTGTCTTTATCCATTATAAATCTCCATTGAATCATACTAATGGAATCCAATCAATCGATTGTCATCATGGGAGAGTTGACATAGGCCTAACAAGCCAAACCAATATAAACTTATTGTGTATTTTTCTCTACTCTAAACTTTTATTTCTGTGTTTAGATGATTTGCACGTTGTCCTACTGTTCTTGATTTTGATCGTATTTTGAAATTGTTTTAATTCCGCAATAAATTTCAATTTGATTTAGAATCACCTATTCACCCCCTTTACGTGATATTGTTAGATTCAATTTCCATGGAGATGGTGTTCACAAAATCTGAAACCCATGAAGCAATCCGGCACTTCCTTTACCATTTGACTTGAAGCTAAGGTAAATAGTCATTTTTCACCAATATGGATGTATCATATCTATCTTCTTTGGTCTTTTCAGAGACGAACCCGCCACCAGTCATCACCATTTCCCCGAGCAACATGTACAACGTCCCATGACGGACTCCTCGTGCAATCACAATAGAACCCCAAGTCATCTTGCACGAATTCTTATCACAGCTGAAAGTAACCCCTGAATCAGCCATCATACCAACTGATAACAGGTTTGTACTCATCAAAGGTATGTACATCACGTCAAAAAAGTCTTCACTACGCCATTACTCATCCTAAGCTTCACCCTGCCACGCCCGACAATCTAAACTACATCTCCAAGCATGACATCTCTACCATTATATTGCTCATATTCACAAAACAATTGTCTATGAGATGTCATGTGGTATGAAGCACCGGTGTCGACGAACCAAATATCCTTGTCTGACTACGCCATACATGCAGCAGTTATATACATATCTCTTGTCTCAACCTCCTTCTTTCTCGAGGATGATTCATCTTCTTTCTTAAAAACTGACTTGTTTTTACAGTCCCGCTTAACATGGTCCCACTCTTCGCATCTCGAGCACTATACCTTCCTCTCCCTACTTTTCGATTCCTCACGAGATTTGGATCTAGACCGTCTCCGATTTAGAGTCTTCTCTCCTGGCCTTCCCCTAGCAATTAGTGCTTCTTTACCGGAATTCCCTAACCCCTTTCTTCTTATCTCCTCCAATAACAAGGCCGAACACACACTCTCATACGACAATTTCTTATCCCCACCACCGATTACCACAAGCAAGTTTTCCCATGAATCCAACAATGAAAAAAATAGTGTTATCGCCTTATCATCATTCTAGAACGTAACACCAATTGATACGAGTTCACTTATCAATGTGTTAAAGTCATACAGATGTGCAGAAAATGAATCGCCATCATGCATCCAAAGGTTATACAGCTTTTTCCTTAAGAAGAGCTTATTAACCAAGGACTTATATTGATACAACAACTCCAATTTCTGCCATAAATCCCTAGCTATAGATTCATCCATGACATTCGCCAGAATGGAGTTTGCGAGACAAAGCCGGATCAAACCCTTTGCTTTCCGATCGATATAATCCTAGTCTTCAATCTCCTTCGGATATGACTATTTGGAAGTTGAATCCCCATCCTTCCCCGCTTTCTTACCCAATTTCTTCATCACGACGCCAGGTTTCGCGGCAGCATGCCTTTCTGTTACGATTACCGACCAAAGATCTTGATCACGAAGGAGATCTTCCATCTTTCTTCAAGAGATCGAACAGCGTCCCATCAAATTTTTCTATCTCAATCCGTGATCCTCTTGACATCTAAGATAAACCCTAATTTCTTGAACACAAGGCTCTGATACTAGTGTTGGGTGGTCTTGGGCCTCTCTCATCCCAATAGCTAGCTTAAAACTTGAGACTTTTCCTCACACTTATAAACTAGCCATCAATTCCTTCTACAACCGATGTGGGACAACTCCAATAATCTTCCTCTCACATATCGGGCCATGATCAAAAGAAGTGACAACCCGTATCTTCCGTGCGACTATTGGATCCAGATTTATTGGTAACTTGAAAAGAGAATAAACACACAGATAATAGAAGAAAAATAGACGACACACGGTTTACCCAGTTCACCCCCATAATAGGGCTACGTCCTGCAAAGAGATTTCACTATATTCTGGTTTACAGCCGCACAATTCGTTACAATAATCTATCAAAAACGAATATAATATGTATGCACTAAATGGACCCAAAACCTAAGCCTACCTGAAACGGACCAACTTAAAGAAAAACCCAAATTCGTACGTAAGGGTCACATGTCGTTGTGTCATACTTCAGTTTCCTAAGCTCATGTGGGCGTGCCCGAGATGAGAAACAAGGGTCTTCAAAATATTCACCAGCTCCAACAAAAATAAAAAATAACATTCATGAAATCGTTGTTACCGGGACAACAACAGGGTCGGGCTTGAGATCTTGGACGGTGACCGGAGCATGACTGGATAGTAACAACGCCCAGTTTTTGCAGCTAGTCGATGATGACGCACTCGGGTGGACATCGTCGAGTGTGGACTCAATGGTTAGACAGTGAAGCGGCAGCTATTTCCAAAGATGCTCATGGATGACCAGCAGTAGACTCGGTAATCAGGCTCGGCGACGGGTATCATTGATACGATGGGCCATCCTCGAGAATTTGTGGAGTTCTTCGCCTACAAGTCGAAGTTAAAATAGAGCAAAGACAAAAGAAGCTCAGTCACAAAACGTGAACATATCCCTTTGGTCTTCTCTTGTATTAGCAAATGTGGAAGTATTCGAAGTGGGAGGCTACGGTCTCTAGCCTACGCAGGAGCTCGGACCAGTGGAAGAGAGAACTTCACGAGATTTTTGCAGCTTCGTGTGTGCGTCTTACTGAACCCGAAGGGAAAGTGACTAGTCAAAGTCTTTCTCTTTTTCCAAACCTTTATTTGTCCATGTGTAAACCTGCAAGAAAGTTAGAAGGGGAAAAAGAAAAATTCTGTCCCCTCGCCGCCTCTCTTATTGCGGCTGTTCTGGAATTGATGAAGCAGCGCGGTGGAGAGAAAACAACAAATAATGATAAATAAATAAATAAAATAAAATAAAAAACAATCGGACCTTCCCCCAACCTCCACTTCATGTATTCTCCTCTATTAAAGCTTGGGCACAATGAGGCAAAGTCCCACGTTTCTCTTCAAGAAATTTATTTTTGGTGACAACTATTCCTAGTTCTCATTTTTATGCTTGAAATGAATTATTTTTCTGAAAATCAAAATTTAGATTTCAACAGCCAGCGACCCTCTCTTGATCTGGCTGAGGGCTGCGACTCTCGCCCAAATCTGGGCGAGGGTTGGTAGGCTCTCGCCTGAGGCCTGTGGGGGTCGCCGGTCATTGCCGACGATGGTGGGGCTGCGGTGACGAGGGTTACAGAAACCCTTGCTTCATAATTCTTTTTAGCTTTTTTCAGCTTATTCTAATTTATTTTAAATAAAATTTTTTGTTAGTTTTTTTTAAATCTTATTTTATTTTTTTTTTCTGAATTTTGAAGTTCACGTGCAACCAATGTGGACTTTATTTTTTTTTTATAAAAAAGATGCCAATTAAAATTCAAAAATTAATTAAAATTTCACGTGGCAATTTTTGACTGAAATTTTTCGCCGGAGGCACCAAAGCTATCATTTTTTTCTCCGACTTGGCACTAAAGTGGCTCGATTGAAACTTTGTACCAAAGTGATCTCCGTACATAACTTTTGGCACTAAAAATATACTTTTGCCAAATATATGTGCATATTAATTGGTTAGTAATCTCAACCTGGTGGATTTGGTAATCCCTTTGTTGCATTTGTTGTCTTTTCAGTAGTGGAGTTGGAGGGACCTGAAGATTGTGTCTGTTTAAGAATTTCTGTAGAGATCTATGTTGTCAGGGGCGAGAATTCCTGCGTGTATAGTTATTCATATGACAAAGATAATAATTGCCTTTTATTGAAATCTGCAGCACTCTAACCAGAATGAGTTATACGAGTTCTTTGAAGGAAAAGTTGATGCTTCAGGTATGCAATTGCATTTTCTCACATCTTACTAAGAAATTTGATCTGAATATCACCCTCATACTAATAAAGTTGATGCGAAATATTAATCAGAACTCGACCCCTCTTGACGGTAAAACTTGTGCCTGTAGACAAGAAACTGAACGTATATTTCAAACCTTTGAGATGACGCAGGTTTGGAGCAACAAAGCAAGTACATCGAAATTGTATTTCCGCACAGGGTTCTCGTTAGTTGAGAGCTCCTAGTCTGCAAGGTCTTCATCATCAATGTACTATAAATAACTCTACTACTTAATGTGACTTGTGTCTAACGTAGATTTAGAATTTAAATATATGAGATGTGGAATCGAATATTCTCTTGTGAACTATGTCTTAGCATATCCGAAAATGCATTATAGGGCGACTCATCGATTTTCTGCTTCGGCAAATCCTTTCATTTACTCCAGCCTTTGAGGGCATATATGGCAACCATTCTGATCCGAAAAATTGATTTTGACAAAAATGACTTTTCCAAATTCTATTTTCTAGATAAGTTTTAGAGAATCAAAATACGTTTGGTAACTGCATAAAGTCAATTCTTTTTTCTTGCTGTTAATGGCGGCCTTCTCTAAAACAGTCGTTTCCAACGAAAACCTCAACACAAACTAACCAAACAAGGTAGAACTGTTCATATACAACTACCAATTGCTTAACCTCCCACACTGTGATATGGATCGTAGACTCGACAGTAAAGACAACTTCTCCAAAGAGAAAGAATCCCAATGCCGGCGAGGAGCAGTCATTTGTGACCAATGCATAAATAAAAAGTCTCGAAATTTTCTAACATCACTAAGTATTAGATACTTTAGTAACGGAACCCCCCAACCCCAGCTGATGTGGAAAACTTTCCAAATGGTGTGGAATATGATGGGGAAGGATGTAAGGAAGGATATGGAACGCAAACCTTTGCAAATTGAAAGATACTCATTGCTCGGTCGACAACAAAGAGATACCTTGTCATTCGACATGAGGAAGGCGTCCAAAAATGTCTTTTATCGTAACAGAAACGTTGTTATTGGCAATAACAATGTCGAAGCATATTAACTTTGGCCCTTACACTTTAATTTGTTTTCTTCTCCCATGAGCTTAGTGATTTCATAGACAAATTCGTTTCGTTGCTTGTTGGGAGTGAATCGGGTGGCCCTTTGCTGTTATCCCACATTACAAACTAAGGATCGTCCTCTTCTTCCTTCTTGAAGCTTACCCCTAGTTGTTTATGTCACCGCAGTGGTAATAATATTAATGCAAATCACTAAGGCAGAGAAAGTGACATTTACATGGCATTGTTAAGTTTTTGCATTTATAAGCGGGAAAATTACCATAAAAGTCATAATTCTGTTTCAATTGGGCCAATTTAGTCTTAAAATTTTTGTATTTGTGTCATTTCAGTCCATTCGGAGAATTTTGGCCAACCGCCGCTGACGTGAATGTCAGCCGGCCAGCGATCGAATATTTTAATATTTTCTAAAAATTTTATGAATTTTTTTTATAAATATTATGTTTTTTTTTCCTTTTTTTTCTACCCCTCCCCACCTCTCGCGTTCGTCATAGTCCGGTGATTTGGCCAAAGGCACTGCCGGAGAGGCCGAACCTTGCCCTATACCTCGCCCGCGGTGAGGTTGAGTGCAATGGTAATAATATTTCCTTATCGAGAAATATTCCCTTTTGCTGCTCCATAAGTAATTATTGCATATCACAAGCAAGAGAAAGTGACATTTTGGATTGTCCTCAAGCTTTTGCATTTATAAGCTGCGTGTACCTCCTTCATTTGCATTCAGCTCTGCAACAGTAATAGCCTATTATCGTGAAATAGTCCTTCTTGTTGGAAGCAAAGCCTACGATCCAGCAAGAGTCCTTTTGTTTGAAGCATTATACTCTAAATCTAATTGGGAAGCATAAGCATGATGAGCCCCAAGAATCCAATGAAGATGGCAAGGAAGTGGGAAAAGCTAGCCGCTTCCGGCGGGAGCATAATTCCGCATCCGGGCGTTAATGTGGAGGTGAATTCATCATTAGCACCAGAGAAGGGGCATTTTGTCATCTATACGACCGATGGAGGGCGCTTCACTAGTGTCTCCATAGCAACATCTTCCAAGAGCTTTTCAGGATGTCTAAAGAAGAGTTTGGCTTCTCGGGGGCTGGCCCTATCACCGTTCCCTGTGATGCAGCTTCCATGGAGTACATAGTATGCTTGCGCGGAGACGCACGGCCAAAGACATAGAAAAAGCTTTGCTCAATTCTATTGCGTTCACTCGTTGTTCGTTGGCTGCTGCCGTTCACAACAAATGTTTAGATCAGCAAGCTCCCTTTCTTGGCCAGCGATCGAAACACGAGTGATTTTTATACACGGGAAGAAAATGTGGTGTTTGTACAGCATAAAAATGGGAAGTAGTGTAGTTTATACAACAAAATCTAGCAGACGGGAGTATCTTGTGAATCTGTACATGGACACTTCATGCTTGTCAACATAAATCTGCATATGTAATGGTATTCTTATGTGTAAGATTGGAACCAAAAAGGAACGTGCTACTTTCGTACCGCGAAAATGTATTTGCATATTACTTGGTTGGTAATCTCAAAATGGTAGATTTGATAAACATTTTGCAGTATTTGTTGTCTTGTCAGTAGTGGGGAGATCTGAAGATAGTGCCTACTTAACCGGAGATTCATCTGGGGCATGTATAGTTCTTGATCGAGTAAAATAATGATTGAGCTTGATTGAAATCTGCAGCACTCTAATCAGAGTGAGTTACGCTAATTCAATGCTGGAAAAGTCGATGTTTCAGATGTGCAATCGCATTTTTTTCAAAACTTACTAAGAAATATAGTCTGAACATCACCCTTATACTAAGAAAGTTCATACAAAATTTTGAATTGGAATTTGGCCCCTCTTGACAGTAAAACTTGAGCTTGTGGACGAGAGACTGAACAAATAGTTCAAACCCTGAGATGACACAGTTTTGGAACAATAAACTATGTAAACGGAAATGTTAGTTTCGCACAGGGTTCCCATGAGTTTTTCTAAGGCTTTTAGAACAGTTGAGAGCTCCTAGATTGTTAGGTCTTCGTCGCCAATGTGCTATAAATAACTCTACTACATTATAAGACAGACTTGTGTCTCATGATGATTTAGACTTGAAATATGGGACATGTCACTTAAGTCTTCTATTGTGGACTGTCTTAGCATATCTGAAAATGCATTATGGGATGAGTTATCAATTCCAGGCCTCTGCACAACCGGCCAAGTGGACTCCACACACTAAGAGACTCAATCCTAGCTTCTTTCTGTTAATGTACGCCTTAATTAAACAAGTCTGTTTCTAATGGAAACCTCGAGACAAACTAAGCGCAGCAAGGTAAAGGAATTTCAAGAATTATTCATATACAACTACCCAATTGCTTAAACTTTCATTCAGTGATATGGATCCCTGACTCGACAGAAGAATGTTCTCCAATGGGAAAGATTACCAAGGAAGGCGACGAGCTCTCATTTGTGACGAAAAAATAAATAAAGGGTCATGAACATCTGATAGTAAAGGTACTTTAGCAATGGATTCCCCAACCCGAACTGATGTGCAAAATTTTCCAAATGGCGTGGAATGTGATGGAGTTCATTTTGTTATTGCTTGATTTGTTGGGAACGATACGACGACCGAGATGGAGTTGATTTCACTCGATGCAATCGTGTGCAAATAGAAAGACACTAATTGCTCAGTCAACAGCAAGTAGGCAAAGAAATATACTTTGCAATTGACATGAGGAAAACGTCCAAAAATGTCTTACATCCTAATAGAAACATTGTTATTGGCAATAACAATGTCGAAGCATATTGACTTTGACCCTTTCCCTTAAATTTGTTTTCTTCTCCCCCGGGCTTCGTGATTTCAGACTAGACAAGATCATTTGGTTCCATTTTGGAAGTGAACAGGTTAAATACCTGTTTCCTCTGTTATTTTTATGCAGGTGCCATTTTACTGTTATCCCACATGACAAACTAAGGATCGCCCCCTGCTTCCTTCTTGGAGCTTACCCTAGTTATTTATGATATTCCCTCAGGGAATGTCTTCACAAATAGGTACATAATGAAAGCATGGCAAATCACAAGGCAGAGAAAGTGACATTTATATGGGATTGTTCTTAGGCTTTTGCATTTATAAGCGGTGTGTCCTTCCTTCATTGCATTCAACTCCGCAGAATTAATAGCCTACAATCCGGAGTTGCAATGTCACTTCATAACTACGGCCTTGATAAGACATACATCTTTCAGGAGCTAATGCAGATGTCAGAAGAAGAGTTTTGTTCATCAGTAATGGACCTATCACAATGCCACTTGATGCAGCCGCAACAAGAGCTTGGATCATGATCTTTTTGTCTGTACGATGCCTGATAGAACAAAACACATTGTTTGTGCATAATGGAAGCATGCAGATGTTGTAAGAACTTCCATAGTGCGTCCTGTTCGATTGATAGGATATAGAAGGCTGAGAATGTAGACATAATGTGTATCAAATAAATTTTGAGCAAAATTTATATTGCAAGAGCTGATGTTTCCGTTTTGCTTGGTTCTCTTTTCTTGTTCCTTTGTTCTTCCAGAATGGCTTGGGGTTGCCGGACTTTCACAGTACCTAAATTCAGACTTCAAGGCAAAAGAACTTTCTCATATTTCAGAAGAGTGCACCAGTTATTGTCCAGAGCAACAAGGATTCAAATGTGGAGAACAAAACTGTGTACCAGACTCATTCTACCATAAGTACCTCCATATTCAGCCGCATTAAATTCTTAACGCTTTTAACATCTACGAATCGCCAACAGACCATGCTACAGAAGAAGACTCCGGACTTAACTATCTGATTGAAATTAGCATTTAGATTTCCAGCACCATCGCCCTCCTTAACTGAGTTCATTTTGCTGCTGCAAATGGGAGACACTCCAGAAATGATGCAAAGTGAAGCACCAGAACAGTTTCTCATTCTTTCTATATAAGTCCATGTCATGTTGATTGCACTAGACGAAGCAAGGACCAAAGATTATTCAAACCTGTGAGGACTACTATGCCAGAAATCTAGCGTACCTAGTGAAGATTTGGATTGTAAAGAAGTGACTAAGAGGCTTCACAATAAAACTGTCTCTCAGTAAGCAGCATCTTTCTAAACTGGTGCGTGTTATTGTCGCGGACTAATGTTCTCTTGACTACCTCATGAACAGTAATTGACCAAATTTTGAGCACTATATGTGAATTTAAAAAAAAAAAAATTGTAGCTTGTACTGACGGTTCACCTTCGATGGCGGACCTGATTCTGAATGGGATGACAATATTCTCGAGAGACTTTGCTTATTATGTTGAACCAGACAAAAGAATTTGTTTCATCTGGACCAATGCAGAGGGTCGCGCTTCACCGACTTTAGCTGATGCAGGTTGTTTTGTCGTCTACAGCGTCCACAGGAGGCGCTTCATGGTACCTTTGGCATGCCTCAGCAATAGTGTTCTCAAGAAGCTTCTTGAGATGTCTGAAGAAGAGTACGGACTATCAAGTGACGGGCCAATCATAATGCCATGCAATTCGGCTCTATTGGGAAACATAGTCACACTCATTGGACGAGGTGAATCTAAGACTTTAGAGAAAGTCCTCTTCGATGCCGTCGACTCCAATCGCTCCTGTGCTCTTCATCCCTGTGATGAAGCTACAATCCAGCAGTTAGCTGTTCCCATTTGCTGATTGATTAGGTCATTTACATTTTGTATGTATTTAGTACAGAAGATGATCTTTTAGCTCTTAAGTTGGTCAAGAATTTTCAAGAAAGAAGATTTCTCCTCTTTGTATGATCAGCGCAAGTTTAATGGAAGAGTTTGATTCTGTCAGTTGGATTCTTCTGTACTTGATACTGAAGTAATTCATGTTCCTGTTAAGTTCATTAGCTGAATTAAAGCTTGCGTGGCTACTTCCTGATTCTCTGTTAATCTAATTGGGGGCTTGGAATGCTTCTATGATGTATGATCAACGCAGATTTAATGTTCTTGCTGCTGTTCTAATATTGTTTGGTCGGTCAGATCTTGGCTTATATGAAACTTTGGGACATCTTCAGGACAACTGAGATTGTGTCATAGTTTGAGTGTGCATGATAGTTGAGGACTTGATTTTTTGTTAGTCTTTGTCTGGGTTCAAGACACAATAGGCTCAATTGGGACAGTTCTAGAACCTCGGATTGTGAAAGCATAAGGCCATGTAGTAGGCATTATCCTCCGATAATTGCTTCAGTTTTGCGAATACACAATATTTAGTCGGAATGCCGCAGACTTTCCTTGTTGAAGTATTGCAGCATGAATCTTAAATAAATAATTTTTTATAACCATGTATTTTGTTGCATTAATTCCTCCTATGTAGTTTACATAGCCTATCCCAAGCCATGTAAAGGAGGAGGGTTCCGTCAGGCATAGCGGGCCAGTTATAAAAAAAAAAGAACTACCTTTATAAAATGAACTCTATTAATATTTCGTTGGAGCGTACCCTTCTTAGCGACGCGTTGCATTGACGCCCGAATGTAGCGAAAAATGAGCGAGGGTCTTTGCACCAAAATAGGTGGGTGGAGGGGGTAAGAAAGCTTAACCTTGGGCCATCATTCCTAGAGTAATGCACCACATTGGTGCCCAGATGTGGTAATAAATGAGTAAGGGTCCTCACACTTTCGTGGGCGAGTGTGGGGGCAAGAAAAGCCTAGGGGTAGGGATTCGACTGGAGAGTTGGAATGTAAGAACCTTAACGGATAAATTGAGGGAATTGACAGATACTTTTGCTAGAGGAGAGTGAATATTGTTTGCTTGTAAGAAACTAAATAGAAAGGAGAGAAGGCTAAGGAAGCGGACGACACCAGATTCAAGCTATGATATATAAGCACAACAAAGAGTATAAATGGAGTTGGGATTCTGATCGATAAAAATTTGAAGGATAGAATTGTTGATGTTAAAAGAATAGGAGATAGGATTATTTTAGTTAAGCTAGTAATGTGGGATTTGATTTTGAATATCCTGAATGTGTATGCCTCTTAAGTTGGATTGCAAGCGTTTGAGAAGAGCAGATTTTGAGAAGATCTGGAAGAGATTTTCAAGCGGATACTACACGAGGAGAAAGTATTCATAGGAGGAGATCTAAATGGACATGTCGGTCAGAGTAGTGGAGGTTTTGACAGAATTCATGGAGGTTTTGGATATGAGACTAAAAATGAGATTGCCAAAGACATCTTTAATGTGGCATTAGCTTATGATTTGATATTGGTAAAAATCTTTTTTAGGAAAAGAGAGTTACAACTGATCACTTTTCGCAGTGGTCAAAATTGTAGTCAAATTGATTTATTTCTTGCTAGAAGAGAGGATAGAGCCTTGTATGTAGATTGTAAGGTATGTTCCGATGATTGTGTAGCTACACAATATAAGTTGGTGGTCTTAGAAGTTCGGTATAATAAAGTACAGAAGATGAAGATAAGTGCGCAGCACCCTAAAGTAAGATGGTGAAAGTTACATGAGGAGAAACAAACAGAATTCAATAAAAAAAAATGATACAGAAATGACCATGGCAATTGGAGGGCGAAGTAAATATGATGTGGAGGGAGATGTCTAACTGCATCCAGACAATGGCAAAAGGGGTGTTAGGGGAAAGTCTAGGAAATGGACATCAAATAAAGAAAATCATGTAGAGGAATGAAGAGGTGCATGAGGCAATTAAGCATAAGAATGAGTGTTTTAGATGCTTACATAAATGTACTAATGAAGAGAATTTGTAAAAGTTTATATTGGTGAGAAAAAGTGCCAAGAAAGTTGTACGAGATGCCAGAGACAAGGTTTTCACCGATATTGCAACAAACTTGGGAGCAAAGAAAGAGAAAAAGACATCTATAGACTTGCAAAGTCAAGGGACAAGAAAAGTAAAGACTTGACACAGATTAGATGTATCAAGAATGAAAAATAAACACTTTTGATGAGAGATGAAGACGCTAAGGGCGGGAAGATGAGCTATTATAACAAACTTTTTTAATGTGAAGAGCGATAGAAGTGAGATGAATTTGGAAGATACTTTTGATTATTCAAACAGAAGGTTTGTACGTAAAGTTAAAACATAGAAAGTTAGAGATGCATTAAAAAAATAAAGATTAGTAAAGCCTTGGGACCCGATGGTATCCCTATTTAAATGTGGAGATGCTTAGAGTATGTAGCAATAAGTTGGTTGACTAGTCTTTTTAATAAGATACTCCATACTAATAAAATGCCTAGTGAATGGAGGAAAATCATACTTGTGCCCATATATAAGAATAAAGGGGATATCCATAATTGTTTTAACTATAGAGACATCAAGCTTATGAGCCATACAATGAAACTGTGGGAGAGATTTATTGAGCATCGTTTGAGTATAGAAACCAATGTTTCTGTCAATCAATTTGGATTTATGCCAAGAAGATTTACCATGGAAGCTATTTTCTTGATATGACAATTGATGGAGAGATATTGAGAAAGAAAGAAGCATCTCCATATTGTGTTTATTGATATCAAGAAGGCGTATAATAGGGTTCCAAGAAAGATTTTGTGGTATATTCTTATGAAGAAAAAAACAACTTCAAAGTATGTCGAGGCAATCAAGGACATGTATGACGGTGCTACTACATGTGTGAAGGCTTATAATGGCACATCAAGTTATTTTTCAATCACAGTAGGCTTACACCAAGGTTTTATTTTGAGCCCTTACCTTTTTGCCCTGGTTATGTATGAGCTAACAAAAGATATTCAAGATGAGGTGCCGTGGTGTATGCTATTTGCTGACGATATGGTTCTTATTGACAAGACTAGAGCTGGGGTTAATGCTAAGTTAGAAGTATGAAGAAGCACGTTAGAGTCTAAAGAATTTACGCTAAGTCGAAGTAAGACGGAATACTTGAAGTGTGAATTTGACACGACAGGAGGTGAGGATCAAGAAGCCGTAAATATTCTCGGACAGGAGGTACTCAAAAAAGATACATTTAGATATCTGAGATCAATATTGCAAAAGGAGGGAGATATTGATGAGGATGTACGCCATAAAATCAGAGTAGGTTGGATGAAATGGCGCAGTTTATTGAGATTTTTGTGTGATCTCAAAATTCCTCTTAGGTTAAAAGTAAAATTTTATAGAACAACAGTCAAAACTGCCATGTTATATGGAGCTAAATGTCGGCCAGCATAAAGAAAACATGAGCATAAAATGAGAGTAGCGAAATTAGGATACTAAGGTGAATGTGCGATCATACAAGGATGGATAAGATACGAAATGAAGAGATTCGACAAAAAGTTAGAGTAGAACCGGTGGCGGAAAAGATGAAAGAACATAGATTAAAATAGTTTGGGCATATATTTCGAAAGTACTTAAATGCACCGGTACGAACAGAAGTTTGCTATCGAGAGCATAACACGAAGAAATCGATAGATCAGCCAAAACTTACTTGAGGGAAAGTAGTAAAATAAGATTTAATGAAGTGGGAAATAGATTGGCATACGATTTGTCTTAGGACGGAATGAATGAAGGCTATTAGTGTTGTGGAGGGGTAGTATATAAATAGATAGTTATATTTATTTATTTACTTATTTTTACATATTTATCTCTTTTCCATCGCTTGATTTTACTTCTATTTTTATGATTTTTTGGGGTTCATCGACCGTCAACCCCAACTAGTTTGGGATAAAGGCATTGTTGATGTTGATGTATTTTGTTGCATTGCAAATGTTCTGCATCATCATATGAACTGTTGCAATTCATTCACAGCAAAATTAGCAGCTCCTGGACTACCAAACACAGCAGGACAAATTTCCTGGAGGGCAAAATGATTCGTATAATTCTGATTGCACTAAATGAAAAGAAGAGCATTCTTAAGCCGTACGAAGACAAAAGAGTTCACTTCCATCTCTCTATGAGAGATCACTAAACTTCCATACTACGAATTTAGCGATAGCGTCGTTGAGTCAATTATAACAGTTATTGGTATTTCAATCCCGATACCTAGGTGTTCGACATGGGAAAAAGAAACACATTGGCGTTCGATATGCCAGACTCAAGTCCGTTTTTGTTCTGTGTCGTAAAATCCAAGAAAGGGCCATAACTCTAAGCATGTAGTTGGTCCCCTGCTTTGTGAATGAAAATGTCGGTGACTTACAATAATAAACCAGCTCTAGCGAGGGCGTCACGATTGATGTCCTTATGTCAAAAAAACTTGCAATGCTAAAAAAACAAGCAAGATCTGCACAAAGCACTGGCTTTCAGGTAGTCGCTCGAACAGAAACATTTGCGAATTTGGACATCATCTGTAACTATCGTAACTATCATTAATTGCATGATGATTCTTCAATTCCTTGATTCAGGCAGAATTTGAATTCCTCTAGGAAAATCATATTTTTGTTTAGGAGATGCACAAGAAATTACGAAAGAGTTCACATGAATTCAGGCATCGTTCACCGGATAACAAGCATGAGCAGAATCACTGTACGTATACAAGGAGTCCAGAAAGGAGTAAGTCGGCGTTGGTATTGACAAATGAATCAGCTAGTACAGAGACAACAAAAGATGATCGATGTCTACAATGATCTTTACTGTGACTCGGGTACTTGTTGATAGAATTGATGATTCTCAAACGATGACGATGGTCTGAGACGAATCCTGGCTGGATAAGGAACAGCAGTCATCGTCCAGCGGCGAATTTCGTTATGCGTCTCGTTAATTGCTAATTTGCTTTCCTTAGATGGCCAGAAACCTTGTGATTTGTGATCACCTAGTAGCGACCATGTCCTGAGCTACCAGACAACCAAAGATACCGTCCTACTTGTGATTTGTCTTCTGGATTGTTTCCGTCATGACCAGCCACAAAGCCTCCCATAGATAATTCCGGTGCAAGGAAGTCGATGTTTCTATGCGATGTCACATGCCGCCTCCATAAATAGTTCACATCGGCTTCGTTCTGACTCACAACGAAGTTCTCAAAATATTCCCTGCTTGGTGTCACCCAAACTCCGGACGGGACCACTAACTTGAACATGGTGATCCGCAAGAAGCACGGCGAGATGGGTAGGAAGTGGAAAAAACTTGCTGCCATATTCGGGAAAAGAGTTCATTTTACCAGCAGCAATGCAGGAGGATGCGGTTCACCGGCTTTGGCCGATGAGGGTTGTTTCGTTGTCTACAGCATCGATAGGAGGCGATTTATGATACCCTTGGTGTACCTCGGCAGTCATGTTTTCCAGAAGCTTCTCGAGATGTCCGAAGAAGAGTACGGACTATCTAGTTCGGGGCCAATCGTAGTGCCTTGCGACTCAGTCCTCTTGGAAAACGCACTCACGCTCGTCCAACAAGGTGCATCTAATAGTCGTTACAGTCCATAGAAAGTCCTGTTCGATGCCTTGTCCCCGTCCTGCGATATCCAAGAGTTGGCTGTTCCTGTTTGCTAATTGATTGTATAAACTAATTGAGGCGGACTTACATCGTCGAATCGAAACTGCATAAATCAGAAATGTAAAGTTGAATTTTCCTTCAAATATGCAAAATTTTGCATTGCAAATGTTTCACACGTGGTCCAATCTCAAGCATCATGAACTCTTTCCATGTCGCTTCGAGCCTCAGCAAATGTCATTATGGATTCAAGTATCGAAGTGATTTGTGTTTCAATCCCGGTTCCTAGATGCTCGACATGGGAAAAAGAAAAATCATCGGCATTCCAATAAGCCAGATTTCATATCCACTTGTATACCGCATCACGGCATATAAGAAATATCAATTGCGTTCATTTCATAAAGGTATCTCTTTTTTTATTTTATAACCGGCTCGCTACGCCTGAAGTTTGTTTTAGGACGGGATGGAGAAAAACTATCAGCATTGTAGAGGGGTAGTGTGTGTGTGTGTATATTTATTTTTACACATTTATATATTTTCTCTAGATTGATTTTATTTTTATTTTTATTTTTATGATTCTTTGAGGTTCCCAACTAGTTTGGGATAAGGGTGTTATTGATTTGATGTTGAACACGGCATCCAACAAAGGGTGTGCTGACACCTAATTTTGTTGGTCCCCGTTAAAATAGAATCTATTTTTCTTTATTTTTAAAATAGGAAAATGCCAAAATTGGAATTTTCCTTTTTTTTCTTATTTTATTGCAAAGTAGGAAAATAAATAAAAAAGAAAAAAAAGGAAAAGAGGTCGGATCGGGCTGGGTCGACCCGAATCCTCGCTGGCGGACCCAGCCCATGTTTTCCTTGCGGCACAAAGCGGGCCTGTGAGATGCAGGCCCAGATTCTCCTACTCTTTCTCCAGTTTTCGGGTGCACGACCCGTTCTCTCCCCCTGCTGTGGAGGCTAATTGTAAGTTGTTCGTGGTTCGGTTTGGT
Organism: Rhodomyrtus tomentosa; assembly: GCA_028455895.1. Lineage (NCBI taxonomy): Eukaryota > Viridiplantae > Streptophyta > Magnoliopsida > Myrtales > Myrtaceae > Rhodomyrtus > Rhodomyrtus tomentosa. The sequence continues at coordinate 14,981,535 of JAPCWY010000011.1, forward strand.
GCCGTTTGCTTCGGTCGAATCTCAGTCCCCCTCGTCTTCTATTTTTTGCCTACCGAGGCACCCCAGTCTGAACTGTGGACCTTTGGTCCAATTTGTGCTCGGTTCACACTTGTGGCCTTGTGCTACTGTGTTGCTTCCTTTGTTGCAATTTAGGCATTTGGTTGTTCAGCAGTCTAAGTAGCACCGATACCAACACGTGATACGACACGTTGACACATCATTTCTAAAAAGTATAAAAAAAAATTCTAACACGTTAGAACATGTTGCATATTAAATGTATATTTTTCTATATACATGATAACTATCAGATATTACAAAAATATTAGTGGTGAGTTTTTTCTTCTTTTTCTTCTATTAAAGATTCACTATTTTTTTTTTTTGCCGACTGAGTATATTAATTTTGGGATGGCTAGTATATGACTTATGTATGTGTGTGTATTTACCCTTAATTTATTGAGAATGCTTAAAATTGACGTCAGGCGTATCGAAATACGTGTCGAGATACAAGACTCGTATCTTTAGAGTGCTGATCATCTATCGATCGCATGCCGAAAAGTAACGGAGTGTCGGAGAGTGTATCGCCAGAACTAATCCTGGTCTACAACAGTTTGGTGGGTCTTCCCTCGATTGGACTAGGTTTGTCAATGGATTAAGCCGAGTTTGAGGAGAACAAAATAAAGTCGTTTGGTTTCGTGGAGGAGGAAGGCCACGTGGCGTTGTTTGGTTGTACAATCGCTTCCACAAAAATAGCTAGTACATGAGTGACCAGCTCTAATAAAGGCTTCCCAATTTCGTCCAAAGATCCTTTGTTGTGTTCTTTGAGATTACATTCACCGGGACGCGATCAACAAGATATAGTCACATCAGGCTTCATGCCTTTTGATCAGTGCCGATCCACGTCTTCAATTCAATAGACGTAGACTCCTTCAATTCAATGGGCGTGAACTCCCTCGACATCTCCCTGGGGTTATCCTCAGGTTTATCATCTTCGATCACGTATCATAGATATCTGTCTACGGTCAAAGCCTTCATTTTAAATTTTCGTAATTTGAAACCCTTTCCTCTGAGCTTCTCTACTGCAACCCGTGATTAGCCAACCAACATCTTCCCAAGATTCAACTTTCACCAAGAAAACCTAACCTCAAACCTAGCTTTAATACCATATGTTAGTATTAGGCGCACAAGCCACAACGAAGTAATGGGTAAGAGTGAGAAACAAAAATTGAGACACAAAGTTTTATCTTGGTTCATCCTTAAACTAGCATTGCATTTAGCATGAGATTTCATTATAATTAGCACATCTCATCTTTTTATTACAACTTTCAATTACAATATAAGGAGATCATAGATAACGGTAGCTATTTATATGCCCATACTCAAACTATCAATAAAATACCCAAGAGTGGGACCCTAGCCTTCCTATCAATAAAGAGCATGAACCACACCCCAACTGCTTAGCTTAGGTGATGCGGAACCTGATGGATCTTGTATTTCAAGTCCAACATGAGAAAAAGTTAAGTATTTGTTCCATAAGAAGCACCTAACAGCTAAAAAATCCATTATGATTTGAAGAGTGCAAAGTTGTCAATTGCTCAATCTCTCGAGTGTATTCCAATCCTAAATTACACGCACAATAAACTCACACGTGTTATCTTACAATCTCTCACAGAAGGTTTACTTACAAAACTCAGATATGTTTTCTCACATGTGTAAGTGAAAACCGAGTGGAATTCCATCTCTTATGTAAATGCTATTCGTTTCCATAATTGGAAACCACTTTTGGGAAACCTGCTTAAATTTAAATCATGAAAGATAGTTGAGAGGCTTTCTTTACGGGCTTAAACTCAAGATAATTTTTACAAATAAACAAATATCCACCTCGGCTCGATATATGCAGCCACATCATAGTGCTCATCATTCATGCTAATTGTCCCAATGTCTCGGTCGCGAGTGTCGACAGTCATAAATCTCTATCAAGCCTATAATAAAATATCTAGATGGAAATAAGTGTTCACAATTCATTGTTGAGAATGTTTTCTTGTATTCCTAATGAAAAGTTCCACTTTTCAATTTTACATTGGGAAGTTACATTTTAAATTCCACCCAAATATAAATCCAAAGTACGAGCAACACCTATATATAACGCCCAAAAGGAGAATGAAAAGAAGCTCCCGCACACTCTTTCTTCTTTGAGTTCTAATCATTGGTGGACATTGATGGCATAATTTGAAGGTGAATCACTCGCGATTCACACAACTCAACTCTAATCAAGAGAAGGAGACGAATAAACTGTTGACTTTATAAGTCTCACATCACTTAAAAATGGGTCTTTATTGCTTTTTATATACTTGTGGTCTCCCTCCACCTAATAACTTAAGTTTTTTGGTTGAATTTTCTAACATAAATATTTATAAACGGTTGTGATGCATGCATGTAAGATATTTACGAATTTCGTTTAATTACTTATAACATATATTGTGTTACGCTTACGTTTGCTGCCATCATCGGCATTCGACTTCATCATCCACCTTGGAACGATTTCAACCACAATCATCGCATCCCTCTTTCTCAATCTAAAGGTGACTGTGACCTTAGGTCGAGGACGATTTGTGGTCACTAATGTCAAGCAAACTTAGGTCGGCTTTGATTTGAGGTCACACAGAGACAGACACGGTCTCAGCGTTTTCGTGTGAGGAGTCCAATGTCGATGATGTCGTCGTCGGCCGTGCCATGCCGTGCAGTGCAGTGCAGTACATAAAAGGGATGAGCAAGAGGGAGATAGAGAGAACTGAGAAGGAATGTTATTTTAGCTAGGATTCTTTCTGCATCCAAAGTAGTTCTTAACATCAACCGCTGACAAATTCTCGGAGTAGGAGAATTTTCTTCAATTATTCGACGAAGAAGTACAAGAAGCAGTATAAAATTGTTTTTCATCTGTACGTGTCGTCATATTAGATAATGCTATTTCATTACCGATTGGTATTTCGAGAGAGTCAAGATCAAACAATTTCAACGATATTCGGGCTGTGGAAATTTTGCCATTGGGAGCACGGCTCCCATGCAAATTTGACTTCGGTGGAAGCATCTATGTCTAATCAAGTCAGTAACTATCAAATCGGAAAATAAGGATCACAAAATATCGGAAAGGGATCACCTATCCCGAATCCCAAAATATCTCGCCAATGGATTGATCCACGCACTTTGGGATAAAACGTTCGGGCCTACCTAAAAAATGGATAGACATTTTCTTTTTTATATGTAGCAACAAGCCGAAGGTAGATAAAATTGTTCTCTCTAGAAAAATTGTCTTCTCTAGAAAAATTGTCCAGAAAAAAAAATACGTAAGCCTATTTCAACTTTATTAATTCAATGTTAAACTTTTGAATTTTGCCGATTAAGTCCTAAAACCTTTTTCACATTTTTTTTAATTAAATCATATTGACTGAAAATCGCTTACGTGGATGCCGATTGTTCTACAAGCCTGCCTTACTCGCTACTCTGATGGCGTTGCCTAAATCTGGTGAGGGACTTTGTATCCTTACCTGCGATAGGCGAGTCCGCCATAGCTTATTGGGCCGTCGGAGGTCGAAGTGTGGCATGGGTATTATTTTTTCTCAAAGTAGATGCCACATTGGAACTCGGAAGTGTTTGAGACCAACATGTCTAAAGGTTTAACGAACACGTCCAAGTGGGGGGCATCCACACGTTTTATTCACGTAATACTTCAGCACCGTCCGCCGGCCACGTCAGCTGAATTTATTCAGATTTGGTGTCGGTGCGACTTAATTTGTTGAAATTAGAAGTCCGTATTTAGAGAAATCAAAAGTCAAACTACTTGGTGGGAACAGAAAGAAACCTGACAATCGACCGATAAAGAGGTGAACCTCTTTTCTTTCGTTTCAAACTATCGGCATGCCTTAGTTTGGTCAAAGTGGAAAATTCGGCAAATAAAAAAAACCACCGTGGAAAATTCACCGGTAAAATGTCCAACAATTGATGACTATTGTTCCACGACAATCGTGTTCACTTTTTTGTGTCATGTTGAAGATAAGTACCACGAGAAATTCAAACTAATACACCTAACGATCAAAATTAATTTTTTTTACGGCTAAAAATTACAAAAATAATATATTTGTAATAAATTTAGTCCAAATAATTTTTTTACTGATATACTTATGATAAATTTATCCTTTATTAATTTCTTTTAGACAGCTTTATCATCATGAAAAACTCTAAATAGATATACTTATAATAAGTGAGGATAAAAATCTCAAATTGATACACTCGTCAAATAGCATGTGTCATCGAACTCAGTTATTTGATAATGAAATTTAACGAAAACTAACTTATAATAAATTTATCATAATTATAACGATTTGAAATTTTGAGATAAATTTTCCACACATTTACCAATATAACTTTTTTTGTGGTGTTGACCCTCCTAATAATCAGTCTACTTTGAAACTTGTTAGATTTATGTAGTCCTGATTCTTTTAGCCACTTGCACTCCTTGATTGATGGCTAGTTTTTGACTGGAAGAAAGAGAGAGAGAGAGATTGCAAAATTCAAGAATTCATTCTCTCTTTTTTTTTGGTCCAATTTTTGAAGAATTCATTCAATCCACTCGATACTTACTTTTCTTGAAACACAAACATATGATAAGTCAGAGTTCGCAAAAGAAACAAATCAAGAAAGTAAAAAAAAAAAAAAAAATCTACAAGCCAATTTGCTTGAAACTTTTGGTTTACCCTTGTGTTTCTTTGGACCATCCCCATTTTTGCTTAATGAGAAAACCCCACCCTATTGAGGCTTGAAGAAGCTAACTTTAATCCCAGTGTCGATCACCACATAGACGCCCGCCGCAATCAATAGCCCGCTCAGCGCCATCCCCAGAGTTCCGAGCACCCAGTTGACCCACCAGCTCAGGCCGTACATCTTGGGTCTCTTCATCTTGAGCCACATGAAGCACGGGTAGGCCAGGGTCACGGGCAGCGCGATCCCGCCGATGAGCCCAGCCATGCTCCCTAGGAAGGGGATCGCCACCGCCACGAAGAAGCAGCCGTACCCGAACATCGCCCTGCTGATTGCCCGGCCCCACCACGGCAGCGGCTTCTTGAACTTTACGATGAACTTGGACTCCATGTCGTCATGCATGGGCATGCCGTAGATCTGGAACGAGGTCACGGCGTTGATGATGACGAAGAGGATCACGAGGCCGAGGACGGACTGCGGGATGTCGTTCTTGTGGAACTCGTAGATGGCCACCAACATGCCCCCGCTCGGTGGTATCTGCGGTGGTCGAGACATGTCGTTTAGCGATGGTGGGCGATCGAGATGGAAGGGGGGATCATATATACGTTCATTGTTCATACCTTTTGGCCATATGCCCAGTAGCCTGCAATAGCTAGAGGGAATAAGCACGCCGCGATGAGTGCATATGCAACCATTGTACCCCTCCACATTGGCACTCTTGAGGGATGCTTCTCACTCGAAGGCATAGTGGCCTGCAAAAAAAAAAAAATTAGGAAAACGAAATTATAAGAAACATGATTTGATAAAAAATAATAATAAATTTTTTTGCTACAATCTATTTTATTACTACGGTGTATTTAAACAAGGGATTAGATGACCTCGAATCCGTACCGACTAATGAAGTTCTTGAAGTTTCAAATTGAGCGACAAGTAAGGTCCATGTAATTTAATAAGCTGAACTATCCAAAGTTTATTTACTCAAAAAGAAAAAAGAAATTAATCGATTTTTCTGTCACCATACTGAGTAGAGTATACGACAACCGTCAAAATTACAAAAGTTTTACGTGGTCCTAAGCGGGCCATTGCTGTAATAAACAAGATCTATCATTTTCACGGTTCGGACAATCTAAATATGTCATTAAGACTTCGATGAAAGTTTCGATGTCATTAAGGATATTGCATTCTATCTTAAGCAAGTATGCTTCTAGATGATCTTGCATGTGAACAGGAGGGCCAGCTGGGCTGGTGGTTTCGGACCATCTTCCCTCGAAAGGAGTTGGTTGCCACCTAAGCACCGTCGGATTGGGAATTTGTTCGGTTGTGATGCAAAGTCAAAGGGCAAAAAGTCAAATACTCCTCCCCGCCCCACCTCGTGAACGATTGTTGAAGTTTCAACAAACACGGCTTCACGTGGGTCATTTGAGTGTGTCAGTGAAGCCCCTTTCTCAAGGGTCAACAGTCAACTTTTGGCTGCTAAGGTTTTTTTTTTTTTTTTTTTTTTTGTGCTCTTTCCAACGACCTTCAGAAAGATGACGTGGCATGTGGGCTTCACCGAAAACATTGTGCTAATTTAAAAAAAAAAAAAACCTAATGAGCAATTCTAAAAATACGAAAATTAGCTTATAAAGTAACGTGATTATCTTTTACTTTTTCAAGCTATGTCCCGAGGTGCTAGCACCTCTATCAAGTCTAGACCACTTTGCCTGACTTGAAGTAAAATTGGCCGGAGAAATTTATTGCTAAGGAGCACTATAGTTAGGTATAAAATTCCTAAAATGATGAATCTTGGGGACACAATTTGGCGCTTCACTAAAAGCAATTTGGGTACATTCTGCTTGATCTGATTTTCTCCGAATTTCATGGGTTTTTGTTTAGGTACCTGGATTTCGAGAATGAGGTTGTGGCCTCTGAAGGCGAAAGCGATGATCCCGAGCGCGTTAAGGAGGTCGAAGGTCCTGGCGATCTGCGTGCCCTCCCTGCTCGGGTTGTACGACACCCCGGGCATCCGCCCCTCAGCGACCGAGATGGCCCACATCATGGTGCAGTAGCCGACGGCAGTGATGGCCCCGACGAGGGACACGCCGGCGATGGAGTTGAGGTTGGGTAGCTGGGACAGCAGGACGGCGCCGCAGGTGAAGACGAGGTACCACTCCACCGCAGTGAGGTGGTGCGCGCCGCACGTGTCGCCGCACAGGATCTCGAAGAACATCTTGCACGTCGACCCGCCGATGACGATCAGGGACACGCAGGTGCCTCCGGCGAGGTACATGAAGGGGAACAGCGCCAGCCAGTTCGCTAGCTTCTCGCCTGAAACAATAATTCGCACCACGTTAAACTAGAGAACGTGGCTGAGTCAGAACTTCTTTCTTTCTTATCTGTCAATGTTCTCTTTAGCATCAAATCGATGCTTGTGAAATTACCAAAAGCGGCACTGGCAAGTTGCATGTATCTGCTGTATCGCATCCCCGTTTCGAGAGATTCATGGAGTTGCACCAGCAAGTATAGAGTGTAAAGCTGCCATATGAAGGCCAAAGTCAAGCATATGATCCCCCAAGTCCTGCAAAATAATCAGAAATTATCGAATCATATAAAATGTATGAGAAGAAAAGCTAAATCTGTTGGTAGTCTGCTTTAAGATTATGATCCATGAAAAAGTTGCTTGAGTTTCGCTAACCATCCAAGAAAGGTGAAGGCGACCGGGAGCACGAGGGCTTGGCTCCCGATACCCGAGCAGAGCGTGTGGAAGGCGGCGTAGAAAGCGTTGCCGTTCCTAGACTCGGTGATCGGGAGCCAGGCGTCGGACGGGTCGAGCTTTGTCAGGTGCAGGGCCCGCCGGATCGGGCTGCCGAGCGGGGTCAAGAACTTCGGGGTGAGGGAAAGCCTCGGGGTGAGGGAGAGCCTCGGGGTCGCCACCTTCGGGGTCTTGGACGGCTTTATCTCTGGCGTCAGGAGCGGCGACCTCGACATGGATGGCGAGTTGTACTGGGACGGAGGGGTCGACACGGGGGGTGGCGTCGGGGCCACCGAGGCGTCCGCCGCCGCGGAGGCCGGCCGAGGAGTCACCGGATTGGAGTTTATTTCATCACCCATCCTTAGCCTTTTTTCGGTTGAAGAGCAACCTAAGAGCCTCTCGCTCACTTGGTTTCTTTAAGGCTCTTTGGCTCTCCCTCTCAAAATTCTAAGTGTGTCCACACAAGAACCAACCGTGCCAAATTTCTCTTTATATAAGGGACTTCGGGATGCAAGGACAAGTACCAGCGTTGATGATATTGGACCGAATGGCTCGTTTGGTCGTAGAGGAGACTGGGGAAAGAGCATGGAATATCGTGGGTCGATTTTGCCCTTTTTTTAAATTTCAATTTTTTTTTATTTTAAAATAAAAGTGATGGGCCCACCGTGGGCCTCTAGAAAAGGAGTGCGACATGAAATTCGTTTGCATGTGACAGAAATAAAATAATGATCGAATATAGCAGCCGAGCATGTTATGTCAAACGTGTTTTTAGCCTCCGCCATAGGAAATTGGTCCAAGTCGGACCCGAACGCCGGTCATAGCAAAACGGCTGTTGGGTTCTGGTCAGCATTTATACTTGGAAAAATGCAGGAGCAAAAGGGGGTCGAGCTGTGGTAGGCCCTTATCTTTATGTTGCCCTTGACTTTGGACCTGGTCCTCCTAAACATTGATGCCGATTTACTCTTATTCTAGGGTAATTGAGAGATATAACCATCGATTCACAACAAAGAAGAAGAATAAGAAGAAGAAATGCGATGTTGCAAGCTCGAAATGATGGCGTCTAAACAAGTAAGAGGTGTTGGAATATGTCGGTGTTTGTTTGCAAAACAAACAATTAAGGCATTTTCCTTGTCCCTCATAGGAAGAATGAGAGGGTACAAGACACTTCAAATATGAAAAAGGCTATTGTAATCTTTCAAGTGGAGAAATGAGTGGGTGAGCTAAACGTCACCATACTTGTGTGTTGGTGCATGATTATTCAATGCACTTTGGTGAAAATAAACCTAGGTCAACAATTTTTGAAATAATCATTCCATAATTTTATTTCCTTATTTTTTTAAATTATGACTATTCGAACATGGACGGTTGTGTTCGAGTGACGGTTTTATCACACGAATAGTCATGTTCGAATTGCGATTTTTGAACATGAATGGGCGTGTCCTTATGGGCAGTTCCGACACCAAGACGAGTGTTCTAGGCATATTATATAATGGACAATTCTATTCATTTTCTATAGTTCCTTTCATTTAAGTTTTCTTTTGAGCGAGAGACGATAATCTTTTCATTATTTCGTAGAGAGTTTTAGGAAATTTATTGGAATTATTTTTCAATACTTTTACCATGACTTTGTTGTATCATGAAAGGAATTTGTCAGAAACCTATAACAACTTCGTTGGGCAAATCGATCCTAAAAGAGAGCGATTCAACTTTTCAAAGTCTGACTATATTGTTACTCTATTTTCGCAAAAAAAAAAAAAATCCCAACGGAATACCTTCTTAATAGAAAGTTAGGGTCGTTTTACAGTAAGCTAGATGTCGTGGACGCAAAAGAATGTATTTTGCTATTTAAACTCTCAGCACGTCTTTGAGATTATACTTAGACATGATCTGGTCAAATCGCGATTTTGTCTATTTTTTACGCCCCTAGCATTCTTCTTGATGTCACAGTCAAATTATGTACTTTGCCCGCCCCCAATTTTTCCATTTTAACCTGTTTGAAACTATCACGTTTAGTCAAATATCAATGCCTATCTTTTGGCTATTTCCCTTCTTTATTAAATCCACTTGTCTGCCTCATGTGTCTCGTTCATACTTACTACCAAACCAGTCACAGTAAACTTCTTCATTAAAAATACTTAATTTGTCCAAAAATCTCTTGCCTCGTGCTACTGGATTCTCATAAGCCTTCCCTTGTTCAAAATTTTCGCCCTCGACCATAATATCTAGATATGGACTGCTATTGAGGATGAAAACTTTTTTCATTCATTTATTATTTTTCGTGACATAAGCGATCTCATTTAGAAAAATATTTTTCAAGTCATTTTTTTCGCTAAATGAATAGAATCCGGATCATAATTTTTTTTTTTTTCAAGTTCAGGCGCATCAGATGGTTCTATCTTTCATTGGAAGAGCAGTGCCAATCATTTTGAGCTCGCTCCTTGCTTTTTAAGAATGTTCTTCGGAGCCCGTGATTTTCAAGCAGCACAAAAGTAAACAGAGAGAGACGACCCTTGCATCAGTCCGACTAACTTTTTTCCTTTATTGCAGGCGCGCCACCATTCCCGCAGTCAACAAAAGGAAAAAGAAAACGGAACAAGATATTAAACGTTTTATAGAGGATGGATAGACTTATTAAGTTCGATTTATAGAAATGTGTTAGTGATCCTTGAAAAAAACTGGATTATATTCAAGAACAAAAAAAAAGCCTGACTCGTCACTTTTTAAATCCATCTTAACTAAATTTAGTATTTTCCGAATTTGAAACCAATTGATCCATGATTCGATATACCGATCATTGAATATGTTTGATTTCAACTCCGTTCGATGTCAATTTATAATTTCTTGATGAAGGTTACGGAATGCTTTGACTGGATTATTCTTTAATTTTTATTTGCATATTAATTAATTTATCCATGAGAGGTGAGACTATATTCCAAGTCCTCACGTGTGCTTATCTCGTGAAAAATCAACGATAATGAAAATATTTTCTAAAGATTATGTCTTGTTCCTTGGAAAAGTAAAAAAAGACGGGAAATGTTTAGATGTGTATTGTTGTTGATAATGGAAACGTTCCCATGGGACTAATTTCTTCAAATGAGACGAATAACAACACTTACAAAATAATTTTTAAAATTATTTATTCGCGAAACAAAAATATTTGAGTAAAAACTCATTACTATGACCGCAAAATCATCCCACGGGAACAATTTATTAAACTGAGAAGCACGAGGCCCAAGGGGAAAGGACAAAGAAAGAGCCCTGACTTTCTTCGTTAGGCGGAGGCTTATAATATGGTCGAAAATCTTTCAAACATAATTGCAAAAGATTAGTCAACATGCACTCAGAAAATCACAGCAACGTTGGGTTTGTGTCCTTTTCTGCAAAAACTGTCTTTTTTTTTTTTTTTTCTTTCCAAGGGAGAGGGATTTTTTGGAAGCCACCGAGAAAGTCCGACCGATCAAAGCCAAGTTGAATTCAAATTTGGACAGCTGAAGCCCTGAGCGGAACAATCAAAGCTCCCATTCCTTGGTTCCCACTGCTCTCGCTCAATATGCGACCGACGACCTATTATTAATTATATTTAGTTTAAGTCTTAATCTTAACCCTAGCCACCAAGTTTAATAGTGGATAACGACGGAGATGCGAAGATTGATTTGCTCCTTTTTCAACTTGCATTTTCCTTCACTAAAAAATAATAATAAATAAATAAATAAAAGAATCTTTCATTTTGTTCGATTCATGGTTTCCAAGAAAATGCGAGATCCACTTGATTTTTCAAGCGCGAAAGTAGAATTCGATTGGCTCTATTTGTTTTGCGGCAAATGCAAGGTTTTTTGGGAAATGCTTTCCAAAAAGATATTTTTACAGGAAAATGTCATTGTTTTCCGGGGTTTTGGCTAAATTATGAAAAAGACCAGGAAAATGTTTTGAGTCGTTTGGCCTGGAAGATCAGATTTGGTTTTCTTCTGTGGACTGTTTTTAATATTTTTTTCTATTTATTCTTTTCATTTCTTTATTTTTTAAAAAAGAATTTTTATTTATTTATATTTTCTTTTTTTCTCTCTCTCTCTTTTTTTTTTTTAAATTTTAGTTTCGGCCGGTCGCCATATTGACGGTAGGCGAGTTCGAGGCTTGGCTGGTTCCAACGTGCTTGGGCTCTCTCGAGGCTGGCGAGCCACGAGCTCATCAGATCCATACGAGTTTTGAGCTCAGTCGAGTCCAGTGAGCTCGAGCCTCGCACATTATTTTTCTATTTGATTTATCGCCCATGCATGTAGAGAAAGCCAATTGCTCAAACTAATCTCACATTTGCATCTTTAAAATCCTCCTGATAATCAGCTAATTAAAGCTTATTTTTATATTCGCCACCTAAACCCCAACGCGACAGTTACTTAAAAGGTGGATCGCTGCAATCAAGACATCAACAGATTTGCGTGCGTCAGGACGACTTCGACTAATTTATACAAAACTACGTTGGTCTTTGAATTAATTAGAAGATAAAAATAACGAGTTATGTTTGGGGTGTTTTGGCTCCAGCATGTTCTCTGTCGTAGTAAACTAACCAAGGAAAACATCGTTAAGGACTCCAAATCAAGTTAGTTTAATCACGCCTTGATAAGAACACACGTCATTAAATATGCTGGCCCTCGAGCTTGCAGGCCCGTGTCATGGCCGATCGCCAGCGGCAAGCCGTCGCCAAGGTCAATAGTCGGCGGAGGAAGGAGGTGGCAGAAGGATAAAAGGAAAAAATAAAATAAAATAATTAATGGAGAAAAAGAGAAAATTAATTTTTTTGAATTCTTAAAAAAATAAAAAAAAATGAAAGGAAAGCAACTGTGAAAAAGAGTATGAAAGAAAGATGAGGCAAATGTTTTCATCTTTCCAAAAAGTGAAAAATATTTTCCCTATTTTGAAGGGGGGTTTTTTTTTTTTTTCATGAGTTGACAATGTTTGTTTAAACTAGCCTATTTTCTATGAATCAAACGCTAGAAAATCCGAAAAATATTTTTTCTGCCAAACAAACGGAGAGTGTGCTTCAGATTGATTTTGGAAACAAACGGGAAAAGTTTTTTTTTCAGGAGTTAAATTTCCAGACTTTCACCAACTAAAAACACTATGCAAATCCCTTACCAAAAAAAAAAAAACCACTATGCAAATCAACGAAAATATTCATGCATAAAATTAGAAAATTTAATTCTTAAATCTAAAAATGTGAAAATACTTTCTGAAATTCCTTTCCTCGAATATTTTAGTATTTATTTTATTTTCTTTCTTTTTCTTTTCCCTTCCTCTTTGATGATCGCTCAGCCTTAAGTGTCCCTCACCAGATGGGCAAGCTTGAGGTTGTCGTTGTCAGGATCTGGCAAGGTTGGGCATCGCAGGATTGCGCCTACAGCCATTATCTAGGCCTGGCAACTGACGGAAGGGAAGGAAAATGAAAAAATAAAAAATAAAAAAATAAAAAATAAATAAAACAAATTAACCTAAAGCTATCTCTAAGAATGTGGTACTATAAGTTCGACTTATATGTCTTGAAGCTTACCTTTGTTCATTGTAGTTTTTCATTGTTTCTATATGAACAGGTTAGATGATGATTTTGTTATCTTAATTTTATTTGTTGACGATATGCTGTTAGTTGGTAATAATTTAAGAATGACCAGCACTGTGAAAAGACTGTTGGCAAAATAGTTTGATATGAAAGATCGAAGATTGGCGAACTCAATCTTGGACATGCAGATAAAAGGGAGCGTGATAATGGAAAGTTATGACTAATTCAGATGAAAAATGTTGAAAGCATCCTGAAAAGTTTCAACATGGTTGATTGTAAACTAGTGAAGGATCTCCACGTTCTCAAGTTCCAAGTGATGAGCGCTCCAATGTCCCAAGACTGAAAAGGAAACTAAAGGAATCCCAACAATTCCATATGCAAGCACAATTGGGAGTTTAATGTATGACATGATGTGTACTCGTCCAACTATTGCTCAAACAACGGAGGTATTGAGTAGATATATGTGCAATCCGGGAAAATAACATGGGTAGGTAGCAAAGCCAGTGCTCCATCATCTTCATGCTACATCCGACTTTGAGCTATGTTGTAAACGCATGAAAAGCTTAAAGGTACAACAAGCGTTAGAACTGAACTTCTTTGTGGATGTTGATTAGGGAGGTGAGATTGATTGCATGAGTCTCAACTAGCGGACATGTTGTTTCCTTATTTAGTGGATCTGTGAGTTGGATGAGCAAAAAACCGAGCACAGTTGCTTGATCTATTATTAAGGCATAGTGCATAGCCCTTACTCATGTTGCTAAGGAAATGAGATGGCTGCACAAATTGTGCAAAGAGCATGGTTTAACACAAGGAGTGAAGATTGGATGTAATAGCCAAAGTGCTATATTCTTGGGTAAGAATCCTAGATTTTGTACAAAAATAAAGCAGAGAATGTGGGCTATAAAGAAGATAATGTTGTTAAGGAAAGAGTCATAAAAAAGAGGAAGTTGTGATTAACAAGGTATCAACTTTCCAATTCAAGGGTGATCTTCTTAGGAAGTTAGGCAGCAAATGTGAAAAATGCAGTTGCACATCTGACAAATCAACCTCTTTAGCAATACTTCCCACAACAGACCAGACAGCGAATGCTGCAAAGTGGAAACAAAATCCACCAGTTGAGGTTACGAACCAATCATATACATTTTCATGGTACTAAACTATCAATTCTCCTATTTAATTTACAAGATACTCTTCTTCCAATTTTATGCTTTACAAATCCTGAATCTTCTTCCTAGTAAATACATATAACGGGTGTTTCCTTCACTGACCAAGAAAAAGAGATTGCTGATCCCCCAATTTGTTATGCACTAGAGCTTCCAAAGAGCATGGGGTGAATGGGATAGAGTTGAGCAAACCTTTCTCAATGTCTTTGGCTATGCATCTTTGGACAAGCGATACTATATACTCCATGGAAGCTGCATCACAAGGCACGGTGATAGGACCGTCTCCTGACAAACCCAACTCTTCTTCAGACTTCTCCAAGAGTTCTTCTAAGATGTTGCTATACAGACACTGCAAAGGTATCATGAAACGCCCTCCATCGGTCGTGTAGATGACACAATGCCCCTTCTCTGGTGCTGATGATGATTTCAATTCCATAGTAACTCCAGGATTGGAAAATCTTCTCCTAGCAGAAGTGGCTAATTTTTCCCATATCATCGCCATCTTCATTAGCTTCTTGGGGCTCATCGTGCTTATTGCTTCACAATTAGATATGGAGTATAAAGCTCCAATAAAAGGATGATTTCTGGATTTTAGGCTTGTAGTGCTACATTAGTGAATGAAAACGAGGGAAGGACACTCTGCTTATAAATGCAAGAGGTTGAAGAAAATCCCACGTAAATGTCACTTTCTCTGTCTTGTGATATGCGATGCTCTCACCATGTAACTTATGATGGAGAATACTACATCATAAATAACTAGGGAAAGCCTGAGAAAGGAAGATGCAGACGATTCTTAGTTTGTACTTTGGGATAAAAGCAAAAGGCACTTGCATAAGAATAACTAATGAAACAGGTATTCAACCAACTCACTTCTAATGTACGTATTAATGAACCTGTCTAGTCTGAAATCACTAAGTTTTTTGAAGACTAGTACAAATAAGTCAATGGAACAATTCAACATACTCCTACATTGTTACTGTAATAACAACTTTTCTGTTAGGATCCAAGACATTTTTGGACATTTTCCTAATGTCGTTCACAAGGTATCTCTTTGTTTCTTCAGTTGAGATTGCCCGGGCATTTAGTATCTTTCTTGTTGCATAGGATTGCTTCTTCATCTTCGTCGTGGTTTCCTTCCCAACAAAAAGAAAGCAAGAAAGGAGAACTCCATCACATTCCACGCCTTTCGAAAAAATGTCCACATCAGTGGGAGATTTCATTGCTGAAATACCTTCACTGATGCTGCAAAAATTCTTGATAATTTATTTCTTAGTTAATCACCTTTTTTTTTTTCCCGTCAAAAGTTAATCACCGTTGAAACGTTAGTTATTAAGCTTATTTGTTAGTAAGAGTATTTTAGTCTTATTCAGTATCAATGAGCTATACATATTGTGTAATCCTGTATTTTTGAAATGAACAAGAATGACTTTTTCTTACGTTTACTATACACGTGGTATCAGAGCCACTCTCATCGTCAACCCTGACCATAGGAAAACAGATCAATTACTCACCACCATCGTCGACCATTGCGAACCACCACGAACCACCATTGTCAACCCTAAACCCAAGAAAACCATATCAACAACTAACATGAACCTTCAGAACCTCCAGATTTGGTGTCGCACAGACCCAACGAGTCAGATCCGTCACCGCCTAGCCTCGTAAGGGCATCGAGCAGTGTCGCCTAGGCCTCTTCTAGTGCTAATGAGGCATGTGGTAGCGCCGTCTGATGTTGCCTAGGTCAGCGACCTCAAACCCGAGTTCGCCCAACACTGTTGTCGCGAACTAAAATTAAGTAATGGATTATTAGGTTACTTACATGAATGAACTAACCTAATATGGACTCTCCCAAGCCCTACCAATTCGCAACTTAGGTTCACTGAAATGATTTTTTTTTATTTAGAAGCCGCCACTAATCATTTTTGGTATGTTGATTAGAAACCTAAGTAAAATAGCGGGGGACCATTTTACTTCTACGAACCAGAGATTATGGATTCGGGGATTTGGTTACATTAATTAAAAATTAATGCTCTTTCGGTACCAATTTCATGAAAAAGTATTTTGATTGGTTTGTGTGACTTGATTTTTTTTTCTCCTTATTAAATGCAATGCTAATGCAACCTAATTATATAACATGTGACGTGCAATGACATAAAAGTATGCCATGGCAACTATGCATGGATGACATGGCGAGATGACGTGGCAAAATGACATAAAAAAATGCATGACAAGGAATTACATGTTATGGAATTATATGATATGCGATTGATTTTTTTTGTTGTTGATATTTTCGGATTTTAGTGGCATGAGCATGCAACTTCAAAGAAAAATGAATGAGCAGACTCTTTATCTTCTTCTTTTTTAATTAAATTTTCGGTAATTGAAATGTGCATGATATACTTTAAAATATGCATGGATATTTTGAAAATATGGAGTGCAATAGATGATACTTGAACATATGTGTTATGGATATGCACAAGATATGCTATATGCATACGATATGCTAAAGATATACTAAAGATATGCATAAAATATCCCTGAATGTGCTCTTTGCTATTTCCCTTTCAAAATTTTCGGCCATGGTGGATATTTTTGAAAATTTTTGTTATCTTGACTTTATTTCCTTAAAGCATTATGAGATAAGATTTCTAAGAAACCTTATGTTCCTAATATTTTTAGGAATTTTCATAACATAACACATTAAATCAAGATAACGCAATCTATAAGAAAAGTCAATCAACGAGACCGCATGCACTCCCCTTCTTCAATTTTCGAAAATTTAGCCAACTTCCATTAGAAATCGATTTTCTGAAGACTAAATCCAGGATTCGGGACAAAAACTAAAGTTTGATAACTTAGACTTAAAAAAAGTGTTCTTTGAATTTTCGAAAGGTTCTATTTTTACTTGGTGTCGGCATCAACAAGGAACATGCAAAACAAACACTAAATCAATGCATAATTCCCCCTTTCAACTCCTCGAAAATTTTCGCATGCATTCATCTCAGAAAAAATAATGGAACAGCAGCAAAACATCATGAAATTCAACCGGAAAGCATGCTTGAATTAGACTCAAAGTGTAGAGGTATTACCTTAGTCCACAAGGCTTAAACGGTGCTGACTCTCGTGGGAATTTCACCTGGACGGCAGCGAACAACGGAGCACATAAACGAGCAGGAGCGGTCACCAGTCGTCGAGCCGGAACGAAGAGAGCAGCGTGACAGCGGCAGCAATGAGAGGGCAGTGGAATCGAGAGCAAAACGGGCGGCAGGACCGAGCTAGGGCGGTGCAGCACAGGCAGAACAACAGCGAGCGAGCAGCCACAATGATGGAAGCAATGTCGGTCGCAAGCAGAGGCGGTGGAGTGGCAGGAAACCGAGCAGCAACAGTGACCGTGGTGCGGCGGTGATTGACGACAAGAGAGAGAGTCGCGCGAGATAGTGAGAAAGTGGCGAGAGAGGGAGAGAGAGTCGTGAGAGAGAGTGTGTGCTGAAACTTCTGTCCCTCCTTTTCCCTGAGTACATGAGATGTATATATAGAAAAGATTAGGGTAATATAACAAGACTCAATCTTGAACGTTAAGATTTTAGATGAGATAATGGCCGTTAGATTGTAATCTTTGACTTTGAGAAATCCTACTTGGGCTAGGACATCTCCAATTTTCGACCACTATGAGGGGAATGGGCTTGGCCGAAAATTTCATCTACAAATGGGCTTATTCGCTCGAATTTAGAGCCTAACCAGGCTTTAATTAATTAAATGGGTAATTACTTAAAAGCATTGCTATTAAGAAAATTGAAATGGACTGAATTGTACTCGAATTGAGCCCAATGAAATTCAACCATCCCCTCCGGTAATTGAAAAGTTCCAAATTGATATTGGTCCTGTCGCCTATTAAATTAAGATCATTCGACTCGCCTTCGCCTGAATGTCAATGCATGAGAGAAAAAAAAAATATACAGTGCACGAAAATTTATTTTTGTGAGAATTATAATTATTTCTCATTTTGTGAAATAAATGAATTTCAACAAATTCAAAATTTAGGTGTTAACAACTGTAGAGGCGTCGAACTGCATCGGTTATGCCGGGAAGCCTTGTCCTGACGTTAGTGAGAACTAATCTAGAGCTGATGATTGTCCATTGGGTGCCGATGAGTGTCCATTAAGCCAACGAGCCATGACTTGAGGTTGTCCAGTATCGTTCTCACGAGACAGGTAGCTTCTAGCCTTGTCTTTTTTTTTTTTCTCTTGGTGTTGCTCCACAGGTAGCTTTTTAATGAAAGAAATGGTTGTTTGTTTTTTGACCTTGACATTTGGAACTTTTATTGTGGAGTCATAGAATTCAATTCTTGATTGTTAAGGGGAGCAAGTGATTATACGTATTGACATTGGTATACAGAATCTGTTTGCTGATTAAAGTGGTTGATTGATGATATTTGTGGATTATGGGAAATCTGTTACATTGTGATATAGTTACAATCGTATTGGATTATTGATTTGTTGAGGTTAAGTTCACTGATTATTACTATGACAAGAGGGTTTACTAGTGAACCTGTTGTGAGCCTGAGTACTAGTATTACTAATACGAAGTTGAGTTTAGTAAAACTAGATGGGATCAATTATCCATCTTGGTCTATGGCATTTGAACTTATCTCTTGGCCACCAAACAATAGAGTTATCTAACTTCTCTTCCACCTTCGGATAAAACAAAGGTGGTGTTAATGGTCTGCCCGAAGAACCAATTAAGATTGATACTCTAACATTAGTTGTGGATTAGATTGTGTTGAAAAATCGACCTTACTATACTTAGGTAGTCACAATGTCTTGCTAGAGACCGCTTATGACTTATGGGCCAAAAGAGTTTTGGGCACACTGTTAATGTCTAGTGAACCTACAGGGTCGCACACAATAGCGAACTGATTTAATATTTTCTCTGCGCCTTGATCTACTTAAGAAGTAGAATTTTATTTATTTTCCTATTACTAATATCTACGTAATCGTGCGCGTTATGAGATAACGATTAAACGCATGATTGAGTGGACGGTTTAGTGGATGTCGTGGGCCTAGGCCGTTATGTCGTGGGGCCCAAATCGTGAAGTGTAGGGTTACGAGTAATAATCCTAGAAACGCCTCAAACCGGACGTCGTTAATTATCCCGAAGGAGAAAAACGGAGCATAGTTCTCTGTTCAGGCGATCGCCAGAGACACTCCAATATCTAAAAGCTATCACCAGGGTCGTTGGAGAACTCAATTGGTGTATGTGGATACCGGTAGAGGCGCAACATTTGGGGCGCTAATTCAGACACAAGTGACCGTCAATTAAAGCCGACCGCAAAAGGTACGTCTTGAACCTATTTTGATTTCGATATATACATGAATCTTGTTTAGGGTTTCGTTCTGCTACACTTTATGAATCCAAGAAACCCTTCAGTGGTATCAGAGCTGCTTGTGTTATATCGAAACTAAATAAAAAACCCTAATTGTCGATGCATGTGATGTATGCCTAGAGTGATTCTTAATTAAGGTTAGATGAATTGGGAATACGAATTGATATGATCAATTCGAGTAATCTAACATTGAAACAAACTTGAATTGCTATAATGATGTAGATTAATGTGATTGATCTAGAGACGTTCTGTTAAGAAAATAGAATTACGAATTTTGTTTAGAGTTATGAGAAAGAACAAAGCATGAACGACCTTAGGGACAATTTAGTTGAAATCGTTCACCCTACCAGGGTCGGTATAAGGGGACGGATAGATTCCTGTTAAAATAGAATTAAGAATTCTATCTAGGTTTCGAGGGCGCTACCCCTTCGAAACCCCGATCAACGAGACCACCGCAAGGGGCTCTACCCCTTAACCTCGCAAGGGGCGTATCTGAACCCTTCGAGCCTGTGAATGTCCCACATTGGCCACTCATCATTAGACTGACTCCCAGGATCCTTTGGCCCATAACATAGCAAAGACCATACAATAAAATCGACAAGCGAAAACGAGACGACAATTCCTTGTGTTAATACAAAAGATGACTTTATGATGTTTCAACTCTAAGGGTATTTATCTCTAATATAAGGCATGGATTTAGACCACCACTGTAACTTCAAAATATTAAGAAATCCTTACTAACATTAAAAGAGAAGACATACATCTAAACTAGTCGAACTCCTCTTCGACATCTTTGTCTTCCTCCAAAGGTCTCTAACAGGACTTCGGATCTAAAAATATTATCCAACGACGGGGTGTGATAATAATCTCAGCAAGTCGACCTTAACCCTAAGCTAGACTATTAGTACCTCCAGAAACATTTGAAAACATTTCTTTTTCAGCAATGGAAAACAAACAATTGGCAAAAGCATGGCATCTCAAGCAAACAAGTATTCAAGTCATTCGCCTATTCACTTTTCCAATCTAAACTTCACAAGCCATAAGGGCATATCAGACATTCCATGCACTCAATTACGCTAGCACAACAACAATCCATAAGTCATGGATTCTCTCTCAATGGCCTCACAACTCCTCAAGTTATCACTATTTCTCAATTCAAGAGTTAGCTCGCGTTCTGACACATCAGGCTTAATAACTCACAAACTTGAGTTCTGATGCATCAGGTTTGGAACGCCATATGAAGGCTCGTGTCGACACGTGGCAAGCTTATCCCGCGTTCTGACGTATTAGGATATAACAATTCAAATTGCAACCCCGCGTTCTGACACATCAGGGTGCCAATGGCCCTTAGGCTCATATTTCATTTCCAAACAGCTTGCCATAATTGCAACCCCGCGTTCTGACGCATCAGGGTGCCATCACATAACAGGTTTCTCAAGGCTCAGCAGCCACATCGTTTCTCAAGGCTCAATAGCCAATCTCATCAAGTGACTTCATGATCGAGTATAGTCACATAAAAAAAATAGCAATTCTTTTGACATGAGAAATATCAAGGCTGAACACTATCAATGCATGACATCATTTCACACGTCATGCAATCAGTCGTACAATTCATTTACTCGCCAATTCACATATGCTTTTCCAAACTTTTGTCATTCAAAGCCAAATGCCACACGGCCATGCAAACATTCATGATAACCAAAACCTCACAATGCCGATTCACATCTCCTTATTCAGTCATAACAATATATATTCATGCTTCCCTATTAGGCACCTAGCCGCCGAGTGTGCAATTATGCATCAAGCACACAATTCAATCAAATTCATAATCACAAATCATATTTCAAGCATGGCACCTCATTATCAAGAAGCCACAACTTCAATTCAACACTTTTAAGCATGTTAAAGAGGTATTCAATCAAGCCAAGTCATCATTAGTCTCAATTCACAAAAACTACCCGATTGACCGTCCACGACCATGTCCACTCACAAGAAAATTGGTATTGATCTACTAACTTCTTTTTTAAAAAAAAATCTCAGAGTCGTGCAAACAAGCGAAGTATAATAAGCCAAAACGATTATGCAACTTAGCCCTTTCCTCGAGATTTTACGATCGTGTAAGCGAAAACGGGGCTCAATTTGGACATCGGATAACTTAGAACGACTCGTTTTAAAAATGGTGCGCGCTGAAAAACGGGTTTGCATAGCTCTCGGGTTTCACCTCCAATTGATTTCTCAATCACTTTCAATTCAACTAAAATCTGCCCATTAGTAACTTAACATCCTAACAAAGGTTTAGAAGTCTTCTTACCACAAAATCAAGCAAGCGAAATTCCACAATTGGCTGCTTGAAGTGTTCAAACCACGATGGCCAAGACAGGGCAGAACCGGTTCCTAAGAATTTCACACAAACCGATCATGAATTCTCCTCTAAAACCAATTCCATCGTGCACACACTTTGCCAACACATCAACTAACATCTCAAGAAGCCATACCGAGTATTTTACAACAAGGCAACACTTCCTCAAGCCCTCAAGGGGTTCGGTTCACTCAGCCTACAGACAGGGCAGAACCGGACATGGTTCAAACACATCAAACAGCGCATAATTCAACCTATAAGCTTCAATTTATCACAAAATCAACTTGCCAATATTTTAATTTATAAGTCTATGAGTCTCATCGAGAATTTGGTAGCAAAATAATACCTCAAAGGGCTTCAAATCAGCTCAGTTCTACACGGCCCATGGACGATTAGATTTTGTTCCACAAGAATCACCCCATTTCATCCACAAAAACTCATCTAAACCCCAATGAATCTTCAACCCTAGCTCATACAACTCTTATACTACAAGTCAAGAAGGCCTCACCAAAAATTTGGAGTGAAATGAGGTCCTATGGCCGGCGAAAGTGAGCTTACTCCCATATTGGTCCGATTCTGAGCTCTCGTCGCTGTTTGGGCTGAACGAAACAAACGTTGCCTCCAATTACCGAACTACCATCATAAATTCATAGAGGAGACGTTAAGGAAGATCAGGATGGTCGGCGTTGTTCGTGGTGGTGTCCGGAGGTAGCGGTCGAAGGCGACGAATCGGCAGGTAGAATTTGGTCGAGTAGGGAGCTCACGATGGAAGAAGAAAGAAGAAGAAAATGCAAAGGAAAAGGGAGAGGGAAAGGGGTGTCCGGATGGTAGAGGAAGAAGAATGAGTCTTTCACAATAATTCTTGATCAAAGATGAAAGAATGGTAGATAAAAAGTGGGTTTATTAATGTTAATCACCCATTCCTTGATATTTGTCTTTTGTAAATAAAATATTGACTTCCAAAGACTATTTTATCCCTTGATTTTCAGCAGCTCTAGGGAGATCTCCAAAAGACCAAAATGTCATTCTTCAATTCTTAAAACAAGGTTAAATCTCGAGGGGCAAAATGGTAATTTTGTACTTACAGTCCGAAATTTCACTTTTTCAATTTAAATTAACTTCGATGAGGCGGCGTCTAATTCATTTTCAAATATTGGAATTCCTCATTGTCCGACACCCAATTTCGAGGTCCAATTTCATGTCGGACTCTCGTCGACTATAATTCATATGTATCTCAAACTGATAGGCGACTCTTACAGGCGCTACGCGTATCGACTTTGAGATTTTTTCCTCAACCCGTGGCGAATTTGGTTGTCATATAATTGTAAGGGTTTATCGCTAGCTCCTGCGGTTCGGATCATCGGAATCCGATTTATGAAATTCTCGCAAATTATACATTGGTTAGGCGGAATCACCCGCGTCCCAGCGTATAACGCTAGCAAAGTATTCCATGATCATTTCTAAATCGATCTCTGCTGGCCCAAAATATTCCCTTGATAATCTTTATAGTCAAAACACCATTTTTTATTCGAACTTCCAAGTCCACATACCCGACTCTGCGTTAGTCTTTTCCTTTTGGTTAATTAACTCGAGAGTGACCAGCTCCAAGCGAGTTACAACTGAAATACATCGATTGATATTTTTCCATTCTATAGCCTCGAGAGGGGTCGGAATTCTGAATATCATAGGATGCTACCCCTTCGAACCCCGCAAGGGGGCACAGCCCTCTTGACCTCTGCATGGATTGTTTGTTTTTAGTATAATTGTTATACTTTTGTTGTGACAAGTGATTATGTTCATAACATACATACATTCATCAATGTATAAAAACACTGTGAAAGTTCTTGATAAAATTAAGTAATAAAACGATGTCTTTCCAATCATACACCTATCAATACTTGAATCGTCAAAAGATGGGTTTGCCAAAGTAGGGTGTCTTTAACTATTTGAGTAAGGTAAGATGGATAATGATTATCCATATGTCAATATTGGGTTACTTAACGAGCCTATGAAAACGGTTTTGGGCCTTGAGGCATAGGGTTAGGGGATAAAACATGAGATGTCAACCCCAATAACTAAGAGTTGTATTTCGATACAATTGACAAAGAGTTATCTACCTAAATAACTGAGTCTTGAGCGGTAAGCCAAAGTTTACTCGAGTCTTGATGAAATATGGATCTTGGTCCACTATATTTATAGGGAACATTTTATGAAAGTATGTGTGAATTGATTATAAATTATATTAATGAACAATTCACTTTGCATATTTGTTGTAGATATGTCAAATACCTTTGCATCAAGCTTTTCACTACGTTCTGTCCTTGAGAAGGACAAATTGAATGGTTCAAATTTCTTGGACTGGTATAGAAGCTTGAGAATTATTCTCAAGTAGGAGAAAAAAGATTATGTCCTGGAGAAACCACTCCCCAAGAAGTCACCTACTTGTAATGCTCCCCATGCTGAAAGGAATGCTTACCAGAAGCACAAAGATGATGCATTGGATGCATCATGTCTAATGCTAACTACCATGAACTCAGATCTTTAAAAGCAGTTTAAGAACGTTGAAGCCTACGATATGATCGAGAACCTGAAAAATTTATTTCAGGAGCAGACACGAACTAAAAGGTACCAAATGGTAAATGCCTTAATTGAGTGCAAGCTAGCAAGTGAGAGTTCAGTTAGCCCACATGTCATAAAGATGATAGGTCATATTGAAAATCTAGAGCGACCGGGCTCTCCCATTAGTCAAGAGTTGGCTACTGACATTATTCTTCAATCACTGCATCATGATTATGACACGTTTGTTATGAACTATAACATGCATAATCTGAATTAGACTTTGACTGAATTGCATGGGATGCTCAAAACTACTTAACAGAATATTAAGAAGGACCCTACCCCTAATGTTCTCATGGTTCAAAAGGGGAAAGGTTTTAAGAAACCAGACATGATCAAGGGTAAGGGCAAGGGCACTAAGCCTAAACCTAAATCCAAGGCCAAGACGGATCTGACTACTGATGTTGTCTACTTTCATTGTGGCAATGAGGGACACTAAACGAGGAATTGCAATAAATATTTGGAGGATTTGAAGAAGAAGGGAAGTGAGACTTTCACTTCAGATATTTATGTTATAGAAGTAAATGTTACTACTAGTTCTACTTCATGAGTATTAGATACCGGTTGTGGTACTCGCATTTGTATGAATGTGCAGGGACTAAAACAAAGTAGAACACTAACAAAAGGTGAAGTGTAACTACGCATTGGAAATGGAGCAAGAGTTGTTGCATTAGCTGTAAGAACATATGATATAGTTTTACCTTCTGGCATAATTTTAGAATTAAATAATTGCTACTATGTATCTTCTATACGTAGGAATATTATTTCTATTTCTTGTTTGGACAAGAAAGATTTCTATTTTGATATTAAGAACAACAGTTGTTCATTTTATCTTAATGGATTGTTTTATAGTGGCGCCCATACTGTGGATGAGATATATGTTCTAAATTTTGATGTGCCAATTTATAATATAAATACAAAAGGTTTAAATCTAATGATTTGAATCTGACCTACCTATGGCATTATCGATTACGCCACATAAATGAGAAAATAATTCACAAGCTCCATAGTGATGGACTATTAAATTCATTTGATTTTGAATCATATGATACGTGTGAATCTTGTTTAGTTGGCAAAATGACAAAAGCTCATTTTACTAATCAAAGTAAGAGGGCAAAAAAATTGTTGGCCATTATACATACTGATGTGTGTGGGCCACTAAGTTTTACAGTTAGAGGAGGTTATCAGTACTTCATTACATTTACTGATGATTTTAGTAGATATGGATATATTTATTTAATGAAACATAAATTTGAGTCCTTTGAAAAGTGTAAGGAATTTCAGAATGAAGTACAAAATCAACTTGGTAAGAATATCAAGGCTCTTCGATCTGATCCAGGAGGAGAATATCTAAGCCAAGAGTTCAATGACCATCTTAAGGAGTGTGAAATTGTTTCACAGCTCACTCCCCTTGGAACACCACAGTGGAATGGTATCTCTGAGAGGAGAAATCGAACTCTGTTAGACATGGTTCGATCATTGATGAGTCATTCAGATCTTCCATTTTCTTTTTTGGGTTATGCACTTGAGACGACAACATTCACACTAAATAGAAGTCCATCAAAAGCTGTAGAGAAGACACCATATGAGATGTGGACAGGAAAAGTTCCTATTATGTATTTTCTAAAAATTTGGGGCTGCGAAGCTTATGTAAAACGTTTACTTTCTAATAAGCTGGGGGCCAAATTTGATAAATGCTTCTTTGTGGGATATACTAAGGAAACGAAATGATATTATTTTCACAACCGATCAGAAAACAAAGTGTTTGTTGCTAGAAATGATGTCTTTTTAGAGAAAGAGTTTCTTAATAAAGGAACTAATAGAAGTAAGGTAAACCTCGAATAATTTATTGTGCCACAAGCGAGTATCCCAATTCATGAGGAACCTCAATTAGATCTACGAAGAGTCGTAAAGTCTACTCTAGTGACGCCTATAGTTCGTAAGTCTGAAATAACACATCATGAGCCTATGAGATATGGCTTTCATATTACGGAACATCGTCATCTATTGTTAATAGAAAATGACGAACCTACGACCTATACGGAAGCTATGATGGGCCCAAACTCCGATAAATGGCTTTAGGCTATGAAGTCAGAAATAGACTCAATGTATCAAAACAAAGTTTGGACTTTGATTGATTCACCTGAAGGTGTCAAAGCTATAAGGTGTAAGTGGATTTTCAAGAAGAAAACTGATATGGATGGAAATGTTCACATCCATAAAGCACGGCTGGTTGCTAAAGGTTTCAAATAAACTCATGGTATTGACTATGACGAGACCTTTTCACTAGTGGCCATGCTCAAGTCCATTCGGATTATCCTAGCGTTTGCTGCATATTATGACTATGAGATATGGAAAATGGATATACATACAGCTTTCCATAATGGAAACCTAGAGGAGGGTGTGTGTATGACACAACCTGAAAGCTTTACATTACCGGACAATGCTGGGAAGATATGCAAGCTTCAACGTTCTATCTATGGATTGAAGCAGGCATCACGGAGCTGGAATATTCGTTTCGATGAAACTATCAAAGAGTTTGGCTTCATCAGAAATAAAGAAGAAGCTTGTGTATACAAGAAGTCTAGTGGGAGCACAATTGTGATTCTAGTGTCGTATGTGGATGACATATTACTCATTGAAAACGATATTCCTATGCTTTAGTCAGTTAAGACATGACTAGGAAAATATTTCTCCATGAA
The DNA here is from genome assembly GCA_028455895.1 of Rhodomyrtus tomentosa. NCBI lineage: Eukaryota > Viridiplantae > Streptophyta > Magnoliopsida > Myrtales > Myrtaceae > Rhodomyrtus > Rhodomyrtus tomentosa. The sequence continues at coordinate 15,008,789 of JAPCWY010000011.1, forward strand.
GGACATGGGAGAGGCAAACTATATCTTGGGGATCAGGATCTATAGAAATATATCAAATAGACTTATTGGACTGAGTCAAAGTACATACATTGACAAAGTCATCAATAGATTTAATATGCAAGATTCCAAGAAAGGTTTTCTCCCAATGTCACATAGTATAAGTCTTAGCAAGACTTAGTGTCATTCAACACATGATGAACAAGATCGCATGAGTAGGATTCCTTATGCATCAGCTATAGGATCCATCATATATGCCATGTTGTGCACTCGTCCTGATGTTTCTTATGCATTGAGCATGACAAGCAGATACCAGTCATATCTAGGAGAAGCTCAATGTATAACTGTAAAAAATATCCTTAAGTACTTGAGAAGAACTAAGGATTTATTTTTAGTCTATGGAGGGAGGAACAGATTACTGTAAGTGGTTACATTGATGCTAATTTCCAAATCGACAAAGACGACCTTCGATCACAGTCAGGGTTTGTCTTTTGCGTAAATGGTGGAGCGGCGTGCTGGAAGAGTTCCAAGCAAGACACTATTGCAGATTCTACGACAGAAGCTGAGTATGTTACTGCTTCAGAAGCATCAAAGGAAGCTGTATGGATTCCAAAATTCATAGAAGAACTGGAAATCACTCCTATTGGTTCGGATCCAGTGGACCTCTATTGTGACAACAATGGGGCCATAACTTTGGCTAAAAAGCCTAGGTCTCACCATAAGACCAAACACATACTCAAATTCATTGAAAGAGACAATGTCAACATGTGTAAAGTTACAACAGATTTAAATGTAGTTGATCTGTTGACAAAGGCTCTTCCACGACCTAAGAATAAGCGTCATTGTAATGCTTTAGGCCTTAGACACATTAGTGATTGGTCTTGATATGAGTGGGAGTATATGTAATATACATTTTCATTGTTTATCAATAAAACATATGTTATATTTGATTTTTATTTAATTTAAATATATGATTGAATGCGAAATCTTTATCCCCTTAATATTGAATGTCTTTAATGGAAGATCAAATACATGATTTGACTGTGAAACTCTATTAATAGAATGGATATTGATATTCTAAATATCCCTAGTCAATTATCATTATGCATTGGGACGCCAATGGTGTTTGAGACTAGTATGTGAGTCAACCGATGATCAAGTTTCTCGAGTCATGAATATAGAGATATAAAATTGATCACATAAAATACATGTTGGAGAACATTATATTGGACAAATCCGCTATGAGAATTCTGTAGGATTGTTATATGATGTCATCAATATTTCTCATCACAGCTATAGAGTAGAGTCCTTTGACTTGAGGTTACCACGGTTTCCTAGACGTGGATTGATATGCTTTGACATTACCAAACGTCAACTGTAACTGGTGATTATAAAGGTAATGGCTAGGGATGTCATGAATCGTGCTGAGGGAAGTGAGTAGATAAGATGGGATTTGTCCCTATCATATAATGAGAGTATAATATCATGGCCTCCCGTAGAGTTGAAACTATGAAATGCATGGCCATTCTCAAGTGAGCTGAAGAGTCAACTACTTGGTTTGACAGTCAAACTGCGGTATCGGAAAAATGAGTTTGAACTATATAAGGATGACACTTGTCTTGTCTTATGCTTAACTCAAATATCAAATGACAAATGGATTTATTTTGTATAAATGGTTATAGTGCAAGTGGGAGACTATTAGTGGTCTGCCCTAAAAATAAATTAAGATTGATACTCTAACATTAGTTGTGAATTAGGTTGGGTTAGAAAATCGACTTTCACTATACTTAGGTCGTCACAATGTCTTGCTGGAGACAACTTATGACTTGTGGACTAAAAGAGTTTTGGGCACATTACTAATGTCTAATGAACCTACATGGTCACACACAATAGCGAACTAATTTAATATTTTCGCTACGCCTTGATCTACTTAAGAAGTAGAGCTTTAGTTATTCTCCTATTACGAATATCTACGTAATCGTGCGCGTTATGAGATAACGATTAAACGCACGATTGAGTGGACGGTTTAGTGGATGTCGTGGGCTCAAGCCGTTATGTCGTGGTGCCCAAACCGTGAAGTGTAGGGTTACGAGCAATAACCCTAGAGATGCCTCAAATCGGACGTCGTTAATTATCCTGAAGGAGAAAAACGGAGAATAGTTCTCTGTTCTGGCAATCGCCAGAAACACTCCAAGATCTTAAAGCTAGCACCAGGGTCGTTTGAGGACTCAGTTCGTGTGTGTGGATACTGGTAGAAGCGCAACACTTGGGGCGCTAATCCAGACACAACTGACCGTCAATTCGAAGCCAACCGCAAAAGGTACGTCTTGAACCTATTTTGATTTCTATATACACATAGATCTTGTTTAGGGTTTCGTTCCGTTGCTCTTTATGAATCTAGGAAGCCCTTTAGGTGGATGATTGGCGTTTTGGTGATGCAGCCATTCAGACATTATTGTTGAATACAATGAATTCTAAAATTAGAATTTATGCGGTGCACATTAGCCAAAGCAATTTGGGGTAAGTGTGCTCTTATGTTTTCGGATTGAGATAATATGACCCGAGTCTGTGATGTTTGGGAAGAACTATTTGATCTACGTACAGGAGATATATCTGTATCATATAACTATTCTAGGTTCACCTCTCTTTGCGAGAGACTAGACACTTATTACCTACTACCAATGACACTATAGAATTGGCCAAGTGTCAAGACGACATAAGAATTATGTTGTTTCTTAGGGGGCTTGGTCCTACTCATTCCGTCTTATGATAAAAGATTACTTCTCAGAACACTCTTCTATTAGTTAATGGGGTTTTTTCTCGGGTCATTCGGTATACACCTGACTCATTTGCCTCTCTTCTACACCTGTAATAACTGCTATGGTTTCTCAGTTGACTGAAGGTCGTGGAGGCCAAGGACGCGGTCATCATGGTTGTGGCATGTTTGGTTTCTCTCCTGGTCATGGTGATGATGGAGTTAGGGGTGCTGGAAGTTCTCATTATTGTAACCACTGTCAGTGAGTTGGCCATATTAAAGCTTATTGCTATACCATACACCTCAAGCTCCTACCACAGGCTACTTATGCCGATGTTGCTAGTCTCAAGCAAAGAAAGTTTCCGATCTGTCACAAGAGCTGCCTAGTATTATTATGTTGTCTTGTGTCTAGTATGAGTCCTTAGTTTGTCCTAACTAGGTGGTGGATTTATCTGCTCCTACTGCTACTTTGACACAGACTTCTTTATGTAATCTATCTTCTATCTTGTTTTCTCTTTATTGTGCACACTTCCTAGGTCATAGACTCGGGTGCCACCAATCATATAATCGATAATTCTAACTTATTGTCTGGCATTACTTCTATGCTTCCTAATTCTGTTACACTAGCTGACGGTTCACTGTCCCATATCACTGGTCGAGGAGATGTAATCTTGGGTCCCTCGAGATCTGAATTGTTCTGTGGCAGTTACATCTACTCATTGTACTTCTCAAGATTTGAGGATCTTGGGTCCCTCTCTTTCTTTCCCATATGTTTATCATTTATCAGCTTTCCCATGTAACTTGCTTTCTATTAGTTTCCTTACTTGAGATTTGAGTTGTTCTGTGACATTTACATCTACTCATTGTACTTCTCAGGATATAAGGACCGGACAGACGATTGGTGGAGAGCATGAGTCCAATGGGCTGTACTATCTGAACAAAGATCTTATTGTTGCTACCGTTCAAAAGAGTACCACCTTCGGCCTCTTCTAGATGCATTGTCGTATGGGTCATCCATTATTTGACATACTTCGTCATTTTTCCCCTACTTCAGAGTCAATGAGTCCTATCCATTGTGATGTTTGTCAATTTGGCAAACATCATTGGATGTCTTTTCCTTCCCGTGTCCAGAGTCTTGTGTCTAGTCCTTTTGAATTGGTCCATTCTGATGTTTAAGGATCATCTCTTGTCAAATGTATATCTGGTTACAAGTATTTTATTACATTAGTGGATGATTATTCTCATATAACATAGTTATATTTAATAAAAGATCGAACTTAAGTTTTTTCGTATCTCTGTATGTTTTACTTTGAGATTCTAAATCAGTGTCATGTTTCTGTCAAATATTTGCATTCTAATAATGCCAAAGAATATATGGCTGTCTCGTTTGATTTTCAATCATTTCTTACATCTCATGGGATTCTCCATCAGACATCTACTCCTTATACCCGCCAACAGAATGGGGTGGTGGAACAAAAGAATCGCCATCTCTTAGATATTGCTTGTTGTTTCTTTTTTCATATGACTCTTCCCAAATCGTTTTGGGGGCATGCTATCATAAATCGTCTTCCGTCACCTGTTCTTCATGGGGTATACCTTTTTCTACTCTACATCTTACGAGTCCTTTTTTTTTTATACCACTCCGTGTGTTTGGTGAGATTCTTTTGTACATTGTCCTAGTCTCGTTCATGATAAGCTCGATCCATAGGGTTACAAGCGTATGTTTCTTGGATACTCTCGAACTCAAAATGGGCACAAATGTTATAATCCAGTTAGTCGACGATTGTATGTCTCGACAGATGTGACCTTTTTCGAGAACCAATTATACTACTCCTCCACTGACCAACAAATGACTCCTTCTGAAGATACTTTGTCCTCGGCCATGGCTCCATTGCTGCCTCTCTCCTTGATAGGGGTGGAGACACATGCACTGGCGGCAATTTGTAGTACAATTGTCGCCTGTGCATGTGTCTCCACCTATTCATGTCCCAGCCTCCAATCCTCTAGTTTATTCTGAGCTTAATTCTACGATTGATTTTCCCATTGCATTGCGCAAAGGTATGTGTTGGTAAACCCAATTCTCGATTGGCTCCCTATACCGATTTATCTTCTTATACGTACACTCATTATCCTCTTTCTCAGTTTTTATCCTATGATTGCCTTTCTCCTACATATTCCTCCTTTATGGCTTCTTTATCTACCGTGTCCGTACCAATTACTGTTGCAGAGGCTCTTGCCCACCTAGGTTGGCGGCGGGCCATGGAGGATGAAATGCATGCACTACTAGATAATGAGACATGGCAGCTTATACCGTTACCTAATGGAAAACATGTTGTGGGGTGCCGTCGGGTTTTCATAGTGAAGTTTCAATTTGATAGGTCTGTTGAGTGTTTGAAGACGCGTCTCTTTGCCAAAGGTTACACCCAGACCTATGGAGTTGATTATAATGATACATTCTCTCTTGTCGCAAAGATACTTTCCATTCGTACTTTCATCTTTCATGTTGTCTGATATAGCCGAACTCTTTATTAGTTTGATGTCGAAAATGCATTTCTTCATGGCGACTTGACTGATGAGGTATATATGAAGCAACCCGCAGGATTTGTTGCTCGGGGGGGAGCTACTGGTGTATGTCTCCTACGCAAGGTATTATATGGTTTGAAATAGTCTTATTGTGCTTGGTTTGGCCATTTTAGTGACACAATCATTCGGTTTGTTATGTAACGTTGTATCGTGGACCATACTGTGTTTAGCTTCACTTCTCCCAGAGGGTGAATACTTTTAATTGTATATGTTGACGATATTATCATAACTAGCAATGACTCTGTGGGTATACAAAAGTTGAAACCATTTTTGCAAATAGAGTTCAGCATAAAAGATATTTGTCTTTGTAGTATTGCTTGGGCATTGAGGTGGCCTACTCACTTGATGGCATCTCACTATCACAACGGAAATATGTTATAGATTTTCCGAGTGAAGTTGTTTTCCTCGAAGCAAAGCCTGTCGATACTCCATTGAATCCTAATGCAAAGCTTAATACAGAACATAGATACTTACTCCTTGATCCGAGCAAGTACAAGGGGCTAGTGGATAAGCTCAACTATTTAACTGTCACCATAACATATATTTCTTTTACTGTTAACGTGGTTAGTCAGTTTATGGGTACTCCTCGCACTACACATTGGGAGGTAGTATCGTTAAATACTTGAAGGGAACACCAGCTAAAGGCCTTTTGTTCAAGAGCCATGGACATCTTAATATCACTGACTATTTTGATGCTGATTAGACTGGGTGTCCTATTGATAGAAGATCGACCTCTGGTTATTGTGTTTTCTTAGTGGGCAATCTTATGAGTTGGAAAACAAGAAGCAACACGTTGTGTCTCGATCGAGTGTAGAGGCGGAATATCGAGCCATGGCTCATGTGATTAGTGAGTTGCTCTGGTTGAGGATGTTGTTATCCGAACTCAGCAAGCCATCTTTGGTTCTCTCAATTCTGTGTTGTGATAACTAATCAGCCATGCATATTGTTTCAAATCTAGTTTTTCATGAGCGCACGAAGCACATTGAAGTAGATTGTCATTTTGTGCGAGAAAAGATTCAGAAGAAAGAAATAGCACTTCAATATACACGGACCGAGGATCAATTTGCTGATATTTTCACTAAGTCATTGCGGGGTAGTAGTGTGATTACTTTGTATAACAAGTTGGGGCTCTTTGATATCTATGCACCAACTTGAGGGAGAGTGTTGAAACGTTAATTATCAAGCTTATTTATTAGTAAGGGCATTTTAGTCTTATCTAGTATCAGTGAGCTATACATATTGTGCAATCCAGCATTATCGAAATGAACAAGAATGATTTTCTCTTTCGTTTACTGTTCACAGTCATGAATGATGCCTCTTGCCTACCTTGGGTTACTTTCTCCTCGGAGTACATATCCTACGGTTGAGTCAGGGATCATGTAACCAAGTAAGAGTTTAAGAAAATGGGTAATCGTACATGTATGCTTCTTTAAATGACTTATGTTGTTTCTCTTAGTTTGTGTGTAGGTATCCATTGGAAACGACTTGTTTAAATAAGACGACCATAAATAAGAAGAAGCAAGAACTGAGTTTAATTAGTCTCCGAAGTACACTTGAAAAGTTGTGCCAAAGCACAAAACTGATCATGTACCTGATAATGAATTTATAATATGCTACCCCACAATTTCCATACTTGAATACCAATTTGGCAAATCACAAATGTCAAGTCTAAAATGAGATAGACACAAGCCTTATTAACAGTTCATCGGCAACTAAGACGGTGCAAACTACGATCCCTCAACTTTTCTTTTAAAGGCTTGAAGGACTTAATTTGGTGTGCGAAGCATCTTTTTCTATGTTCATTCTTTACTGTTCAAAAACTGTCTTCTCCACGTTTGAACTGTTAGTTCAGTCTCCTATTTTGTAACAGTCATTATATTACCCAGATGGGACTGTTTCGGGTTCAGAATTTCATAGTAACTTTCTTAATACAGGGGTGTTCGTCTTAGGAAGTTACGGATCAAATGTAAAAAATGCAATTGCATATTTAAAAGAATCAACTTTTCCAATAGTGAATTAGTAGAGCTCACACTAATTAGAGCGCTGCAGTTGTAAATCAAGCGCAATTATGAATTTACTCTTACATGCAGGCAATCTTATTGTTCTCATCCGACTTTACTCGGTTAAAATTGTGAGATTTTGTGGGACCACAATCGACTGCTCTAAAAACTTAAGGTGTTAGAAGAAAGCGTGGTTTAATATTTATATATTTCAATACTTCCCCTCACGCTTAGTCTTTATATATTTCAATACTTCCCCTTACGCTTAGTCTTGTCTTTTGCCTAGTACTAAGCGTGGACAAATAGGGATTTGGAAAGATTAGAAGAAAGCATGATTTAATATTTATATATTCCAACACTCCCCTCACGATTAGTATGGTCTTTTGCCTAGTACTAAGCGTGGACAAATAGGGGCCTGAAAAGATTTGAATTCAGGACCATGAAAGATTTGATGGGAGGACCTCCTGCTCTGATACTATGAAAGATTTGATGGGACCACCACGAAAGATTTGATGAGACCACTTGCCAAGTACTCTAAAAGCTTAAACTATTAGATAGAGGGAGACCACATGAATATAAAAAGCATACAACATTCATTTACAAATGATGTGGGATATCAATAACACCCCCTTTGGAAAGATTTGAACTCGTGACCTCTTACTCTGATACTATGAAATATTTGATGAGACCACTTGCCAACTGCTCTAAAATCTGAAGCTATTAGATGGAATGGGACTACATGAATATAAAAAACATATATCACTCAGTCACAAGTGATGTAAGACAACAACAACACCGTCTCTCATGTTTAAGCAATATGCACGTGGAAATTAATTAATGAGGATGAGCCCACATACACAGAAAGAAATAACATCAGTTCTGATACCATGTGAGATTTTGTAGGACCACAACCGAATACTCTAAAAGTTTAAACTGTTAGAAGAAGACGTGGTTTAATATTTATATATTCCAACAAAAATAAAACATAATCTTCACGTCTCCCCACATCAGACAAGACAACGAATGCTGCAGAGTGAGAACAAGATCCACCAGGTTGAGATTATCAACCAAGCTTATATATATATATATATATATATATATATATATATATATATAATCTCTCGTTTTGCAGATCAAAACTCATAATTATAGTATAAATGAAGGATCAATTCCACTATCCCTCATCTATAAGGTCCACTATAAAGCTATGAGTTCTGCATTTGATGTTCATTTTTTGAATGACACGCCAAAAGGTCAAACCTTGCTATTACAGACTAATATATCTCGTTCAAATTCTATTGTTCCAAAGTCCATAAGTTGGAATGATATTGTCCTTCCCGATCAATGGGAAATTGAAAATCCCATTTCTCAAATGTCGATTAAAAATGACACCCCTTCAAATGTCATCCAACATCCTGAGGGAAAAGTTACCATACAATTTCTCAGAAGAAGTTTCGAAACAAATTCATTCTGTTCTGCAAGACCTTCTTTTCATGGGTCTTCTTCCCGAAAGTTTGTTGACTATCGTCCAAATCTACCTCCTGTCATCTCAATTCCTGTAAGCAGTCAGGGTAGTATCAAAGTTCCCGAGGCCATTTCTACACAAGGACAAACAACTCCGAGTGCACCTCCTTTAGATCTTTCTGGTCTAGATACTAATTCAGGAATTTCAAAACCCGTTTATCATCAATAAGAACCTGACTCCCCTGAGCCAACCCAATCACAAATGGAAGATGATGAATGTAACATGTTAGAAGTAGAATTTGTTCCCGACAGAAAACTTTTAAATAAAGAATTTAATTCCGAAGAAAATTGTGAAAAGAGAAAATGATTTTTTGACAATTTCAAAAATTATGCTAAACAAATTAAAGAACAATTTTATGAATTTCTGAATGAAATTGGAGAACACATGTTTTTCTTTGAATGGTTTGAAAATTACTTTCTAGAAAAAAGAGAAGTAGAAAATTTTTTTAAGTGGAAATTAGATGATGACCAAATAATTGAGTCATCTCACCCTCCTTTAAGAAAAATTAAAATAACATTTCGTGAAAGGGAAATTCCGGCCGCTCCTTTTAAAACTCCTTGAAAATGAGAACAATGAATTTAAGAAAATAATTGAACAAAATAATTTTTCAAATCAACATCTCCATTCCATAGGAGTCCAATTGGATAGACTTGAATCTGCCATCAGAAAACCTTCAATTGTTCATTCCATGTCTACTCCTTCTAAGACTTTACAAACACCATTGTTCAAAAACTTTGAAATGCCAAAGTCTTTCAGTAAAGAATTTCAAGATGCCTTTCAGGCAAAAAATCGAAAACTTCTAAAAGAAAAAGTTATTAAACAACCAGTCTTAAACACTCCTGAAGTTAATAAACCTTTAATTATTAATACTCCAAAGCCTGATAATCAAATATCAGTTCTTGAGAAAATTGATATCCCTGAAGTTAATTGTATATCATGGAAAGAACCTCAAAAGCTCTATTATTCTAGAGCCACTCCTCCTGATATTCTTTCCGAAGAATCGTTTAATAAAGTTCAAAACAAGTATTCTGCAGATGCCATTTATGAGTGGAACATAGATGGAATTTCTGAGCAGAACCTCTTGCAAGTTTTAAGTCAAATGGTAATGTGTGCAACTACTTATAAGACTCTTCCTGATACAATAGATCAGCAAGTAGCTTATATGATCGTTGCAGGATTCTCCGGTACTTTGAAAGGTTGGTGGGATAACTATCTCAACTAAAATCAAAGAGACCAAATCCTAAATGCTGTCAAAACAGATGATAATGGTCAAACTGTTTTTGATGATTATGGTCAAATCGTTCAGGATGCAGTCTCCACCTTATTGTATTCCATTTTCCAACATTTCATTAGAGATCCATCTGTGATTCGTGATCACAATCAGGATCTTCTTTCCAATCTCAAATGTCGTTCTCTTGGAGAATTTCGAGAATACAAAGATGTATTTCTGAAAAGGGTATTACTTCGGCCAGATTGTAATCAACCATTTTGGAAAGAAAAGTTTCTTGCTGGTTTACCCATAATAATAGGTAACCAAGTTCGAGATAAAATTCATGAACAATTTGGTGAAAATATTCCTTTCGATTCACTATCTTATGGTGAATTGATTTCTTATGTTTATAAAGTTGGAACTCAAATGTGTAACAATATTAAGTTGCAAAAACAACTTAAAAAAGAGAAAAGTCTTACTCGTAGAGGATTAAGAGATTTCTGTAAACAATATGATCCTTCCTATTCCTTCTCAACATCTAAATGTTCTGGTACTTGCCCTAAAGAAAAATCTTTCAAAAGAAAGAAAAAGTTTTATAAGAATCAAGTTTCAAAGTCGGGGAAAAAATCCTTTAAAAAAGAAGTTTTAAAAAACTTAAAGATACACAAGATAAAAAGGATTTTAGTAAATTCACATACTTTAATTGTGGTAAAAAAAGACACACAAGACGTTTCTGTAAATTAAACAAGAAAGTCAATGAACTCGTTTCAGATGAAGACATACTGAGTCAATTAAACCAATTAATGATTGAAAGTGATTCAGAAAGTTTTGACTACCCTTCAACAGATAAAGAGTCAATGGAGCAAGGTATTCAAATTAATGAAATTGATTCGTCTTCTAGTCTTTCTTCTAACTCAGATTCTGATTCCGAACAAGAAATAAATGTTCTGACTAACCAAGAACAAGAATTGTTAGATTCAATTGATAATGTTTCTGACTCAAATGCTTTGCTCAAATAAATTCAAAATTCCAGTTCATCCTAAAAAAGAAATGATCAAGTTCATGTTTATAATCTCACTGAAATTTTGAATAGGGGGAAGAAGTCAGTAAGGCCAACAACCTCTAATGATATTCAAAATGAGATTAATGAAATTAAGAAAGAAATCCGCTTGTTAAAAATAATCAAATAGATCAACAAAAAGAATTTTTGGATTTTAAAAGACAAATGTTAAAAGAAAAGGATGTTTCTGACAAAACCAGTAAAATGATACCTCAAATTGTTAATGATTCAGATTCTTCTAATTTTCTAGAAATACTCACGGAAGTAACTAGTAGAAAATGAATAATTGATATTACTATCAAGATAAATGATGAATTTGTTTTGGAAACGACTGCCTTTTTGATACAGGTGCAGATTTAAATTGTATTAGAGAAGGTTTAATTCCAACAAAGTTTTTCAATAAAACGACTGAATCATTAAAGTCTGCTTCTGGTGGTCATCTGAAAATCAAGTATAAACTTCCTGAAGCATTTGTGGTAAAAAATAACATTGAATTAAAAACGTCATTTCTTTTAGTAAAAGATTTAAAAAGAAATGTAATTCTTGGAACCCCTTTCATAAATTTAATACAACCATTTTTGGTAACCAATGAAGGAATTGAGACAGATATTTTTGGGAGAAAATTAATGTTTACCTTTGTCACTAAAAATTGCACAAGAAACCTAAATGTCTTGCATAAACATGCAATCGAAGAAATTAATTGTCTTGTTAGAAACAAAGAAAATCATCTTTTTTTTTTTAAAAAAAGAATTAAGTTTTCAAAAGGTAGAACAACAATTAAAAAATTGTGACCTTCAAAAGAAAATCTCTGTTTTAGAACAAAGGTTTAAGAAAGAACTTTGTTCTATCCCTAATAATGACTTTTGGGAAAGAAGTAATCATAAACATATTGTTGAATTGCCCTATGAACCTGATTTTTCAGAAAGAAATATTCCAACGAAGGCTCGTCCTTCACAAATGAATAGTGAACTCCTGAAATTGTGTGAAAATGAAATTAATGATTTAATTAAGAAAAGATTGATAAGAAAAAGTAAATCTCCATGGAGCTATTCTGCTTTTTATGTGAACAAAAATGCAGAAATTGAACGGGGAGTCCCTCGTTTAGTAGTTAATTATAAACCATTAAACAAAATTTTGAAGTGGATTCGATATCCAATTCCTAACAAAAAAGATCTTTTGAATCGTCTCCATTCCTCCAAAGTCTTTTCAAAGTTCGACATGAAATCTGGCTTCTGGCAAATACAGATTGTTGAGCAAGATAGATACAAAACTGCATTCACAGTTCCTTTTGGCCAATATGAATGGAATGTGATGTCTTTTGGTTTAAAAAATGCTCCATCAGAATTTCAAAGAATTATGAATGACATCTTTAATCCATATTCTGAATTCATAATTGTATATATCGATGATGTTTTGGTTTACTCTCCTAATGTCGATTCACACTTTAAACATGTGAATCATTTCTTTAATGTTGCAAAACGAAATGGTCTCATACTTTCTGAAAAGAAAGTATTTTTGTTCCAAACAAAGATTAGATTTTTAGGACATGTAATCCACCAGGGAACTATTGTACCAATTGAAAAATCTATACAGTTTGCTGATAAGTTTCCCGATGAATTGAAAGATAAAACTCAATTGCAAAGATTTCTTGGAAGTTTAAATTACGTAATTGATTTTATTCCTGATATCAACATCATATGCAAACCTTTGCACCAAAGGTTGAAAAAGGACCCAAAACCTTGATCGCAATTGCATACTGATACTATCAGAAAAGTAAAATCACTCGTAAAAGAAATCTCTTGTTTGCATATTGCTAATCCAAATGCATTCAAAATTGTTGAAACAGATGCATCTGAATTAGGTTATGGTGGCATTCTGAAACAAAAGATTGACAACAAAGAAGAAATCGTTCAATTTATTTCTAAACACTGGAATGAAACCCAACAGAATTATTCCACTGTTAAAAAAGAAATTTTAGCTATCGTACTTTCAATATCCAAGTTCCAAAGTGATTTGTTGAATCAAAAATTTTTATTACGAATTGATTGTAAATCTGCAAAAGATATTTTGCAAAAGGATGTATTGAACATTGCATCAAAACAGATTTTTGCACGTTGGCAAGCAATATTATATGTTTTTGATTTTGATATAGAATTCATTCATGGAGAAGTAAATTCTCTCCCTGATTTTCTCACACGAGAATTTTTACAGAGAAAACGTCCTAAAAAATGCCTCTAAAAAAATACCGAGACAAGGACAAAGCCATCATCATCCCGGCCAAACCCAAAAAGTTAACTCCCATCCGTAGTTGGCTAGAAGCTACCCAAAATCCAATGTTGTCCCAAAGTACATCCAATGAAGCTTCTCCCAGCCAACCTACCCAATCGGTTGCCCTCACAAAGTTAGACTCCATATTGCCAAGTTACATGATGAAGGATTTGCAAAAATCCTTAAGTTTCGAATTGTATGCACAGGATGAGGTAAGACCCCCCTCACCTTTAAATGTTTCTAAAGAGGTGGTTCTTGTGACTCCGTCAGCCTCTCGAAAATCAAAGTCAAAGTTTTTTATGAAAAATTTTGAGAAAATTATCACGGTGGAAAAAGGATTCTATCATGAAGATCCTTATGTTTTTGCAAAAAATATGTTTGGAGAAAATCGTTTTTATACTCCACATGATATTACAAAATCGGTGGAGTTCTATGAAAAAATTTTGGTCCAAACTGAATCCGTAAAATTCAAACATTTTTGTGACAAAGTGCAACCTTTTGTTGCAAATTATTCCACTGCAAAAATAATAAGGGTCATACACCCTGTCGAGTGGAATAACTCACCAAGTACACCAGTGAAACTCGATTCGCGAGTCATTGAAAGTCTTTCTCATAGGTATAATTTTACCTATTTTGATTACCAGCAAGCCTGGAATAGTGTATTCTATCGTCAAAACCCCAATCGTAACCATACCTGGCTTTTCTTCTTTCAAAGTCCTTTTGACATTTCAAAATTACCTTTCTAGTTTATTCGATGGCGGGACAATTTTGGTCCTGTCCCAGACATTCTCCCACCACAAGTGCTCGAATCGTTCACAATGTTCCAAAAAAACCTTTATTCCAAGTTCAGAGGAAATACATTTCCCTCCTCTCCTAATGTTTTGTGCAAATTTCTGGATGGCATAGGTATCTGCCTGGGAATTTGAATATGTTAAAAATAATCAAGACCCTAAAATTCTCATTTTGGTCCGAAGATTCAAAACAAAATGGTGGGATGGATTTCATACTAGGACAAATGCTCAGTTGAAACTGTCCATAATTGGATCCAACAACGCAAAGTCAAAGATTTGAACAAAGTGACCACCATGGCATCGGATGCGGCATCCAAGACATCCTTTCTCCACGACAAATCAATAGCTATTGCAAAATTGGTCAATGTCAAAAATGAAAAAGAATTTTATGATATGATGAAACAACCAATTCTGGGGCATGAGGAATCTCAACAGGGATCATCTTCTCAACAAAGTGACTCAGAAGAAGGAGAAGAATACAATCCTAATCTTTTTGGTCATGACTCCAACTAATGTTTTCATTATATCATAACAATTGTAATTGTGAATGTCTTCTCAAATATTGTATACCGTATGACACTGTACAACTGTGCACTATACACTGTACACTGTAGTGGTCTTTAAGTTAGCACTATTCACTGTAGCAACAGTAATTCATTGTAGCAACAGTAAATTTTCAGTCTTTAAAAGCAGAGCGTCCTCAACGGAAAGGGGGGGCTCTCTCGACTTCAGACCCACAAGTTCTCTCTCTCTCCGGAAGCTCACCTTCTCCTCCAAAGCTCTCCCTCCTGTCCAGAGGAAACCTTGGCCAGAGAACAAACCTTCATCGAGGAACCAAAAGTCTTAGATCCTTCAAAGTAAGAAGTAACCCATTGTCTCTCCGGACCTAGATCCGTAAGTCAAAACCATCCAAATATACTATTCCTACCCAGAACCTTCAAAGTTTTTCCCTGATTGTTTAAAGTTTTGCACTTGTAATCACAGATCTGATGATCTTTTATGGTTTTATTGTATAATCTTTCTTGTTCTTGCAATAAAAGTATACATTTCTTCATCTTTTGCCTATTCAAGACCCAGAATCGATAGGCTCTGCCTCCTGTTGGTGTCAAAGGCATTGTGTTATTTAAGTTTATGCAATTTAAATCTATGTTATTTAAAGTTATGTACTGCATATCATTCGCATACGGCTCCTAGTGAAGATCGATCCTTCAGGTGGTCTCCTCTTCTGGACTAGCAGCACACTTCACAATGCATATTCAAGTTTCAAGTATTCCATTTTAATCGTACCCCAGAGTGTGTAGGCTCTGCCTCCTAGATGGTGGTTTATGATATTTCTTTTAATTTACACTACTTGTCTTCGCATTAAGTTTATACCCCAGAGTGTATAGGCTCTGCCTCCTAGCTGGTGGTTTATGATATTTCTTTTAATTTACACTACATATCTTCGTATTAAGTTTACACTTTCAGCTATTGTTTATATTCAGAGTTGTTTATTGCTTGTGATTGAATTTATTGATTTCTGTGATTGGTATCTGGATATTTCTGTTGAACAATTATTTCATACATATTTTAGCCGTTTCTAATGTTAATTGTACTCCTAATTGCTGTCGCAATTCTATATACTGCATTGGAATCGTTATATCATCTTTTAAGTGTTTATTTGAGATTGTTTGAACCATATCGTAACTATTGGACAAACAAACTTAAGAGAAGACATCGTTAATAATCTTTTAGTAATCTACCCTCTATTTCTCCGGTTAAACGATCCTAACCCCATTTGGTATATATATATATATATATATATATATATATATATATATTTCACGGTACTGAAGTAGCAAGTTCCCTATATCTTTTTTCTACACTTACATGGAACAATATTAATATGTGCAGTTGCACAATGTCATTACCACGTTGTTGTTTATTCAATATGAATGTGATTCTGCAAGAAAGACACCAGATTTGAAAATGTGGGTCTGATTTACTAACTGATGAAAGCCAACCTGACAAAGATGAACAATGGACTACCCTACACTACTGTGATGTCACTCGTGAAGTGTCCACGTTGAGATATACAATATTTTCTTCCTCCTGCTAGCTCTTGCTGTATGCGCTACACTTCTTCCAATTTTATGTTTTCACAAACCCTACATTTTCTTGCCAGTATATACATGTCTTTGGTGTTTCATTCACTGATCAAGAAAAAGAACTTGCTGATCCACACATTTGCTATGCACAGTAACGGCTAGCGAGCATGGAGCGAATGGAATAGAGTTGAGCAAAGCCTTCTCTATGTCTTTGGCTATGCATCTGCAGACAAGAAATACTATGTACTCCATGGAAGAAGAATCACGGGGCACGGTGATAGGACCGTCCCCTGACAAAACAAACTCTTCTTCGAAAATCTTGAAGAGCTCTTCAAAGATGTTGCTACGAAAACACTCCAAAGGAATTGTGAAAAGCCCTCCATCGGTTGCGTAGATGACAAAATGCCCCTTCTCTGGTGATGATGATGAATTCCACTCCACATTAACTCCAGGATGGAAGTTCTTCGCCTGCCTGAAGAGGCTATTTTTTCCCACGTCCTCGCCGTCTTCATTAGCTTCTTGGGGCACATCATTCTTATTCTCAAAGAGAAGGACTTCCTGGATTGTATGCTTGTAGTGCTGCAAAACTGAATGCAAATTAAGGAAGGACACTCTGCTTATAAATGCAAATGGTCGAAGAGAATCCCATGTAAACGTCACTTCCTCTGCCTTGAGATTTGCAATGCTTCGTCTATGTAATTCATTGTGGAGACTACATTGTACATTTCCAAATGAGAACAAATTTAGCACTACGGTGACATAAATAACTAGGTGAAGACGACGCTTAGTTTGTATTATGGGGGTAACAGCAAAAAGCACCCGCATAAGAACTGACAAACCTGGTATTAAGTCGATTCACTTCCAATGTGGATCCAAATGAACCTGTCTAGTCTGAAATCAATAATGTCACAGAAGAAGACAATAAAACTTTGTTCAATATACTTCTACATTGTTATCGCCAATAACAATTTTTCTGTTAGGGTCTAAGACATTTCTGGACGTCTTTCTTATGTAGATTAAAAGAGTATCTCCTTGTTTCTCTAATTGTTGTCAGCCAAGTAATAGTATCTTTCTAGTTGCACAACATTGCTTTGAATTCAAGCAACTCCGTCTCTATCGTCGTAGCATTCCCCAAAGAAAAGCAAGAAAGAAAAGGAACTTCATTATATTCTACACCGTTTGGAAAAATGCCCACATAATGTACTGATGTTACGAAAGATTGTGACCATTTATTTCTTCGTTAGTCAGTAATGACCTCCCTTGCCTGCCTTGGGATTCTTTCTTCTTGGAGAACATGTCCTTCGATCGAGTCAAGGATCCAAAAGCAGTCAAGCGAGCATTTTGTCTGATGTGGTGCATACTCTTAGTACAGATAACAACTGCTAAGCTAGTCAACGACCACATGATAAAAGCAGCAATCTCCTTTGCTGTGACAAAAGAACCTTAGTAGAAGCTACAGAAATTTATGGAATTCCGGTTAGAGAACGAGTAAGTGCAGAAGGTTGGAATTTCTCTGAAATTGTCTAATCATTCGACAATAGCTATTCTTTTGCTTGGATATAAGGACGACTTAGACTTTCTGCTGTTTATTGTATGACAATGTCTATGCGTCCCAAATGTGGTCACCGTTCCAGTTCTCGAAAAAGGGCTTTGTGCACAATGAACTCTTCCTATTTCCATTTTGGTAAACAGCAGAATCGAGTTCGGGGATTATATATTTCAAGAAGCATTAGTAAATTTCCAATATCATTAGGAAGCGAAATTGTCCGGCAAATTTTTTGTTCCGTCAACTATCAATAATCTTTTAGTTTGTAAATTAGCAACGTTATAATGAATTTCCAGTAATTACTTTATGACTATACATGGGGACCCTATCAGTTAATCAGTACGTATCAACCCGAATTTATCATCCTCAGATCTCGTAGTGATCAGTAGACTACCAAGTACTATAGTGCCAGCAACATTCTCATGTACATGAATCAACTCAACCTGAAACTCTCCTAATATTTTCTTTGTATGTGTTCTGGATGCTTCCTTTTCCATAGGCCAGAGTCATCCGAACAGGTTTCGTATATATAGTTTTGAGATTCTTTTCTTGCTCTTTATGATAACAAGCACCAAGTGCAAGTTCAGATTGCCCAACAAATTAACTCACAAGAGTGGAGGAATCCAGATGATCGTCAAAGTATTTATTCAAGCTCTCACTTCTTCCGGTGGTAGACATCCGAGCATAAAAAGCTCTACGCGAAAATGCAAGCATCCATTTTTCGCGAAGAGAGTACAACATTTGGAGCCAATCATTTCCATGCCAATTATACCTCTCCATGTACCTGATGATGAATTTCTGATATGCTATGACACCTTCAGCGCTCAAATACCAATTTGGCATTGTAGAAGGAGAAAAGATTATGATTTCATAATAATAAGAGATTAAATCAATATAGTGAGAATTAGAGCTCAATAAGTCCAAATAATTAACACTTTAACACTCCCCCTCAAGTTGGTGCATAAACATCAAAGAGCCCCAACTTGTTACACAAAGCAATCACTCTACTACCCCGCAATGACTTAGTGAAAAGATCAGCAAGTTGATTTTCGGTCCGTGTGTATTGAAGTATTATTTCCTTGCTTTGAATATTTTCTCGCACAAAATGACAATTTACTTCAATATGCTTCGTACGTTCATGAAAGACTAGATTTAAAGCAATATGCATAGCAGACTGATTATTACAGTATAGAACTGAAGAAGGTAAGGATGGCATGTTGAGTTCGGATAATAACATCCTCAACCAAAGCAGTTCACTAGTCACATGAGTCATGGCGCGATATTTCGCCTCTGCACTTGATCGAGACAAACTCCGCCTATGTAGTCTACATAGCCTGTCCCAAGCTAGGTAAAGGAGGAGGGTTACGTCAGGCGTAGCGAGCCGGTTATAAAAAAAGAGCTACCTTTATGAGATGAACCCTATTGATATTTCGTTGGAGCGTACCCTTCTTAACGACGCATTGCATCGGCGCCCGGGTGTAGTTAAAAATGAGCAAGGGTCTTTGCACCAAGATAGGTGGGTGTAAGGGGTAAGGAAGTTAGCCTTGGGTCATCATTCCCAAAGTGATGCGTGACATTGGTGCCCAAATGTGGTGATAAATAAGCAAGGGTTCTCACACTTCCATGGGCAAGTATGGGGGGCAAGAAAAGCCCAGGGGGTAGGAATTTAATTGGGGAGTTGGAATGTAGGAACCTTAACGGGTAAATTGAGGGAATTGACAGATACTTTTGCTAGAAGAAAAATGAATATTGCTTGCCTGCAAGAGACTAAATGGAAAGGAGAGAAGGCTAAGGAGGATGGTACCGGATTCAATTTATGGTATACATGCACAACAAAGAATATAAATGGAGTTGGGATTTTGATCGATAAAAATTTCAAGGATAGAGTAGTTGATGTTAAAAGAATAGGAGATAGGATTATTTTAGTTAAGCTAGTAGTGGGGGATCTGATTTTGAATATCCTTAGTGTGTATGCCCCTCAAGTTGGACTGCAAGCGTCCGAGAAGAGCAGATTTTGGGAAGATATGGAAGACATTTTAAAGCGGATACCACACGAGAAGAAGGTATTCATAGGAGGAAATCTAAATGGACATGTCGGTCAGAGTAGTGGAGGTTTTGACAGAGTTCATGAAGGTTTTGGATATGAGACTAGAAATGAGGCTGACAAAGACATTTTGAGTGTGACAATAGCTTATAATTTGATGTTGGCAAACATTTTTTTTTAGGAAAAGAGAATCACATCTGATCACTTTTCGCAGCGGTCAAAATTATAGTCAGATTGATTTTTTTCTTGCCAAGAGAGAGGATAGAGCTTCGTATGTAGATTGTAAGGTATACCCTGGTGAATGTGTAGTTACACAACATAAGTTGGTGATCTTAGAAGTTCGGTATAACAAAGTACAGAAGATGAAGAGAAGTGTGCAACACCCCAGAGTAAGATGGTGGAAGTTACATGAGGAGAAACAAACAGAATTCAAGGAAAGAATGCTACAGGAACGAACGTGGCAACTAGAGGGCGAAGTAAATATGATGTGGAAATAGATATCTAACTGCATCCAGACAGTGGCAAAAGGGGTGTTAGGGAAAAGTAGAGGGAATGGACATCAAATAATAGAAACCTGGTGGTGGAATAAAGAGGTGCAGGAGGCAATTAAGCAGAAGAAGGAGTGTTTCATATGCCTACATAAATGTCCTAATGAAGAGAATTTGTAAAAGTTTAGATTGACGAGAAAAAGTGCCAAGAAAACTGTACGAAAGGCCAGAGGCAAGGTTTTCATCAATATGTACGGCAAACTTGGGAGCAAAGAAGGAGAAAAAGGCATCTATAGACTTGCAAAATCAAGAGACAAGAAAAGTAAAAACTTGACACTGGTTAAATGTATCGAGGATGAAAATCAAACACTCTTGATAAGAGATGAAGACGTCAAGGGCAGGTGGATGAGTTATTTTAACAAACTTTTTAATGGGGAGAGCGATAGAAGTGAGGTGGATTTGAAGGATACTTCTGGTGATTCAAATAGAAGGTTTGTGCGTAGAGTTAAAACACGATAAGTTAGGGAGGCATTAAAAAAGATGAAGACTAGTAAAGCCTTGGGACTCGATGGTATTCCTATTGAAGTGTGGAGATGCTTAGGGGATGTAGCAATAAGTTGGTTGACTTGTCTTTTTAACAAGATCCTCCATACTAATAAGATGCTTGATGAATGGAGGAAGAATATACTTGTGCCTATATAAAAGAACAAGGGGGATATCCAGAATTGTTCTAATTATAGAGGCATCAAGCTTATGAGCCATACAATGAAACTGTGGGAGAGAGTTATTGAGCATCGTTTAAGAATAGAGACCAAGGTTTCTGTCAATCAATTTGGATTTATGCCAGGACGATCTACCATGGAGGCTATTTTCTTAATACGACAATTGATGAAAAGATATCGAGAAAGAAAGAAAGACCTCCATATGGTGTTTATTGATCTCGAGAAGGCGTATGATAGGGTTCCAATAAAGGTTTTGTGGTGGATTCTTGAGAAGAAAAAAGTACCTTCAAAGTATGTCGAGGCAATCAAGGACATGTATAACGGTGCTGCTACATGTGTGAAGGCTTGTAATGGCACATCAAGTTATTTTTCAATTACAGAAAGCTTACACCAAGGTTCTGCTTTGAGCCCTTATTTTTTTGCCCTAGTTATGGATGAGTTAACAAAAAATATTCAAGATGAGGTGCCGTGGTGTATGCTATTTGCATACGATATCGTGCTTATTGATGAGACCAGGGCTGTGGTTAACGCTAAGTTAGAATTATGGAGAAGCACGTTGGAGTCTAAAGGATTTACACTAAGTCGAAGTAAAACGGAATACTTGAAGTGTGAGTTTGACACGGCAAGAATATGGGATCAAGAAACCGTAAATATGCTCGGACATGAGGTACCCAAAAAAGATACATTTAGTTATCTGGAATCAATATTGCAAAAGGAGGGAGAGATTGGTGAGGATGTAAGTCATAGAATCAGAGCAGGTTGGATGAAATGGCGCAGTGCATTGAGATTTTTATGTGATCGCAAAATTCTTCTTAGGTTAAAAGGAAAATTTTATAGAACAGTAATCAGACCTGCCATGTTATATGGACCTGAATGTTGGCCAGCACAAAGGAAACATGAGCATAAAATGGGAGTAGCAGAAATGAGGATGTTAAGGTGGATGTGTGGTCATACAAGGATAGATAAGATAAGGAATGAAGAGATTCGACGAAAAGTTGGAGTAGAACCGGTGGTGGAAAAGATGAGAGAGCATAGATTGAGATGGTTTGGGCATATTCTCCGAAGGCCCTTAGATGCACCGGTACGAACAGAAGTTTGCTATCGAGAGCATAACACGAAAAAAGCAAGAGGTTGGCCGAAACTTACTTGGGGGAAAGCAGTAAGACAAGATTTAATGGAGTGGGAAATAGATTGGCGTACGGTTTATCTCAAGACGGAGTGGAGGGAGATTATTAGCATTGTGGAGGGGTAGTGTATAGATAGATAGATAGATATATATATACTTATTTATTTTTACACATTTATCTCTTTTCCCTCCCTTGATTCTGCTTTTATTTTTATGATTTTTTGAGGTTCATCGACCGCCGACCCCAATTAGTTTGGGATAAAGGTATTGTTGATGTTGATGTTGATATTGCACTTGATCGAGACACAACCTGTTGTTTTTTACTTTTCCAAGTCACAAGATTGCCTCCCAAGAACACACAATAGCCAGAAGTTGATCTCCTATCAACAAGACATCCGGCCCAATCAATATCAGAGTAACCAATGATATTAAGATGTCTATTATTCTTGAACAAAAGCCCTTTGCCAGGTGCTCTCTTCAAGTACTTAACAATACGAAAAATTGACTTCCAATGTGTAGTGCGAGGAGCACTCATAATCTGACTAACCACACTAACAACAAAAGAAATATCAGGTCGGGTGACAGTTAAATAGTTGAGCTTGCCCACTAGCCTTCGGTACTTGCTTGGATTATGAAGTAAGTCTCCATGTTCTGCATCAAGCTTCACATTAGGATTCATTGGAGTGTCAACAAGCTTTGCTCCACGAAAACCAACTTCATTCAGAATATCCAGAACATATTTTCTTTGTGATAATAAGATACCATTACGTGAGTAGGCCACCTCAATGCCTAAGAAATACCGTATAGTACCAATATCTTTTGCGCTGAACTTTGTTTGTAAAAACTCTTTCAGCTTCTGTATACCCACATAATCACTACTAGTGATGATAATATCATCAACATGTACAACCAGAGCACACAACCCCTATTAGAAGTAGAGCTAAACATAGAATGGTCCACGGTACAACGATGTAAACCGAACCTAATAACTGTATCACTAAAACGACCAAACCAAGCACGAGAATACTGTTTCAAGCCATATAATGCCTTTTGCAGGCGACAAACACCAGTAGACTCCCCCTGAGCAATAAATCCTGGGGGTTGCCCCTTATATACCTCTTCTATTAAGTCGCCATTAAGGAAGACATTCTTGATATCAAGCTGGTGTAGAGTTCAACTATATCGGACAACAAGAGAGATAAAAACACGAATATAATGTATCTTTGCTAGTATCATCATAATCAACTCCATATGTCTAGGTATAACCTTTGACAACTAGACGAGCCTTTAGACGTTCAACAGACCTGTTTGGTTGGAACTTCATTGTGAAGACTCAACGGCATCCCACAACCTATTTGCCATCAGGTAATGGTGTAACCTGCCATGTCACATTATCTTGTAGCACCTACATTTCATCCTCCATAGCTTGCCACCAACTTGGATGGGCAAGAGACTCTGCAACAGTACTTGGCACGGACATAACAGATAAATAAGCAACAAACGAGGAATATGTAGGAGAAAGACAATCGTAGGATAAAAATTGAGAAAGAGGATAACGAGTATGTGTACGACTAGACAAACTAGTAGAGGGAGCTAAACGAGAATTGGGTTGACCGACATAAGAACGCGTACCTTTGTGCAATGCAATGGGAACATCAACAGTAGAATTGGGCTTAGAAGAAATTGGCGGATCTGAGGCCAGGACATGAATTGGTGGAGAAGCATGCATGTCCAATGTAGGCGGCGACTGTAATACCTCATGTTGAATAGAACGATGACGTTGATAGGTCCGGTCAAAAAACTGAAAATCAGGCAATGGCTCGGGCACCCCCGTCAAGGGGATTGACAGAAGTGGAGCCATATTTGAGGACAAAATATTTTCAGGGGGAGTCACCGGTTCGTCAATAGAGGAGTAATATGACTGGTCTTCAAAGAAGGTCACATCTGTTGAGACAAACAACTGTCGATTATCTGGATTATAACACTTGTACCCTTTCTAAGTTCTAGAGTACCCAAGAAACACACACTTTTTAGCTCGTGGATCGAGCTTATCATGGCCAGGACCAAGATGATGCACAAAACAAAGACATCCAAATACACGGAGTGGTAAAGAAAAAAGTGGACTTGTAGGATGGAGGGTAGAAAAAGGTATGCCTCGCGAAGCACAGATGATGGAAGACGATTAATCAGATAACATGCCGTAAGGATAGCTTGCCCCCAAACATTTTGGGGAGATTCATATGAAAAAGTAGACAACGGGCAACATCTAAGAGATGACGATTTTTTCGTTCCGCCATCCCATTCTGCTAGAGTGTATAGGGACAAGATGTCTGATACAAAATTCCATGAGACGTAAGAAATGGTTGAAAACCAGTGGAAATGTATTCTTTGGCGTTATCAGAACGCAAACATTTAACAGAAACACGATATTGATTGAGAATCTCTGAGTAAAACATACGAAAATAGGAAAAGATTTCAGTTCGATCTTTTATTAAATATAACAAAGTTATAGGGGAATAATCATTCACAAATGTAACACAGTACTTGTAACTAAACATATCTTTGACATGACACGGTCCCCAAACATCAGAATGAACCAACTCAAAAGGACTAGACACACGATGCTAGACATGGGAAGGAAAAGACATACGATGATGTTTTCCAAATTGACAAGCCTCACACTAGATAGAACTCATAGGCTCTGAAGTAGGAGAGAAACGACAAAGTATGTCAGACGGTTGATGACCCATACGACAATGCATTTTAAAGGAGTCGGAGGTGGTACTCTTTTGAACGGCAGTAGCAATAAGATCTTTGTTCAGGTAGTACAGCCCATTAGACTCATATCCTTCATCAATTGTCCGTCCAGTCCTCAGATCTTGAAAGGTACAATAAGTAGAGGTAAATGTCACAGCACAATTCAGATCTCTGGTAAGGGAACTAACAGAAAGTAAGTTACATGGGAAAGCTGGTAAATGATAAACAAATGAGAGAGAAAGAGAGGGGCCCAAAGTTACACTCCCTTGACTAGTGATATGAAACTATGAACTGTCAGCAATTGTAACTGAACTAGGAGACATAGAGATAACATCAGATAATAAGTTAGAATTACCAGTTATGTGATTGGTGGCTCCCGAGTCTACAATCCAAGAAGTAGGCACAGTAGAGAGTACCTAAAGAAGTTTGTGCCAAAGTAAAGTAGGAGTAGATGAATTCACCACTTGGTTGGAGCAAACTAAGGACTCATACTTAACACGAGACAATACAATAGTACTAGGTAACTCTTGTGATTGATCAAGAACGTTATTAGCTTGACACTTAGCGACATCAGTATAAGCAACCATTAGTGAACAAGAACACAATTAAATCCAAGAACAACGTCACAGCCAATTAGTCAAATCAACATACACAACAATAATCTCCTCCTCTCTCATCTCATACACTAGAAGTATCGAGTGCTGAGCACAACACAGTGACAACTTCAATCCTTCAACTTTGCTTTTGCTATAGCACTTGGACTTAGCAATAAGGATGGAGACCTCGAGCTAAGACGAATCAAACGACAACAACAATCCCAAGCTGAACCCTCACAATCCAGACCACGACACAGGACACACCTAACAGTGCAGCAAACGATATGAAGCCATCGGAATCCTTCTAGTCAACTTCAGAGCTCGATCTTCGAAGCTGAGGATTAAATCCTCAAGTGGACGATCAACGTTTGATTGCCAATATTCCTCCATTGACAAAAGAGCATATGCAGGCAATGTCTAAGGTGGTGGCCAAGGTTGTGAAACAGAGTATAAGAAGGACTTTGCCAGAAGGCATTGGATACAATAAATAGAGCTGGTTCAAGTTTCTCAAAGGATGATGCAAAGGAATTGGAGAAAGAGGTAGATGACTTAACTACGCTCACTGTGGATAAAATGGAGCTGAATCACGTTTCGAGAAACAAAAAACCTCGGAAATTCCTGTCCTTCTAAATTCCCCCGCCAGTACACCAAAACACGATCGGAGCAACAAGAAGAACCCTGAATCTTTGTGTGACGTCTTGGAAATTCAATCCTTGTAAGCGCCGGAAGTCGATTAAATGATATGAATGTGTAGTCATAGTCGACGTCCATTTTGGACTGTAAGGACTGAAGAGACGAAAATTTGGACGAATTCCGAACTTTAGATTATTTCGAATTGAGTTTCGAAATTAATCCGCGACGATTTTTGAATTGCCGTTTTCGCAAACGAGCTTAACCCTGACCGAGCTTGGCCAGTGAAATTGTCGAAATTACCCTTCGTTCAGTACACCAAAAATTTCGTTTCAGTCCCGGCGCGCCAAAATTACCGTTCTACCCCTGCGATTATTTAACCACAAAATGCTTACCTTGAAAGTCTTGGCCATGGATCCCACCATTCTCCTTCCCCATGCACGCACGTCCCCTCCTCTGTCACCACCTTCTGCCTTCTTCTTCTTCTCTGCTCTTCTTTTCTTCATTTTTTCTTTGACCGACGAATGCTCTTCCTTGAACCGATCAATCCTCCTCCGTTCGTCGCCATTTTTCGCGACCACCGCTCCACCACCGGCAGCCATCGTCGTCAGCCACTCCCAGCCGCCGCCTTGACCCCGGTCGAGCCGCCGTCGCCGTCGTTTCGCCGAGGAAACGCCACGGCCGGGCCTGCCCTGTTTTCGGGTCAGAAGACCCGAGGACTCCGCGGCCTCCTCCGGCCGCCACGACCGCCACCGACGCCGACCACCACCGACGCCGACCACCACCACCCAGCTAACCCCCGACTTCCCTTCGACCGATCCGACCCCTCGTCGCCGACTGTCAGCCGCCGGAATAGCCGGAATCAGGCCTTGAAGTTTCGGTGCTCTGTTTTGAACCCGGTTCATTCCGGTCTTCGATCCGGCCGCCACAGTCGCCGCCGTGCCACACCGCCACAGCCAGACGACTCCCCTGAGTCCCCTCTACCGCCACCCAGCTCGCCTCCGCCGGTCGCCGCGCGTGGCCGCCGGAAACGGCTGCCGACCGAAATCCCTATTTCGGTGCAGAACAGGGTAGCCACTGATCGTGGCTGTCCGCCGTCGCCGGCCGCCTCCCGCCACCGGCCACCTGTCCCGGCCGACCCCCACCAATCCCTGGGTGAGCCCCCGACCCTTGGCCGACCTTGTCCCGGCCCGTGTCACCGGAAAACGGCCAAAACAGTAAAGTCTCCAATTGAATATACTGATTTTGTACTGTTTCAGGCCGCCGCCCGTCGCTCGCCGGAGCTCTGCCGCCGGCCACCTGTTCCGGCGACCACGCCGGACTCCCACGGGATGTCGTCGAAGTTTGAGCTCGATCCGCCGCTCGATAAACCTTAGTTTTATCGCCGCCGCAGCTGCCGCCGCCGCCGCCCTCGTCCCCGATCGAGCTAACTCACATTGTGAGTTGACCCTAAACCTTGGTTAGGGCGCTAATTGCGCTTAGGATTAGTTTTATTTATTTATTTATTTAGTTCTTGTAAAAAAAAAATTTATTCGATCGGGACCGGTATAGATAGAAATCATGGTTAGGATATATGGTCGATCGATTATTTGTCCATGGCTATTTGTGGTAATTTATCAATTAATTGATTGATCGAGTTGTTCGCGAGTGAGTGACAGGTTAGAGACGAGCGAACAATTGGTTGCTATAATTTGACTGAGAATTAAGATTTTTAATATGAATTGAGCTTGAAATTGCCGGGTTAAGTTGATTACTCGAGAGAGTGTGAATTGCTTGATCGGTTCGTTTGCCTGGCTGAAATGCTCAATTGGGAGTCTTGTGGGCCTCGGGGCCGAGTTGATTGTATTTCTTATAAATTTTGGCGTTAATCCAAGATAATCAATGAGTTGATTGACGAATACAATTTGTGTGGTCATTTAAAGGATCAATGACGCTACTTGGCAAGTTCGCATTGTACCGTGGGTACTTGTGCCGTACTGATTGTATGGAAATTTGCGACTTGTCAGAAGCACGATAATCCATGCCCCGTGCCAGTCGTACGATTTTAAGGGATTATCGGATGCCGGTCGCAGCTTGTGATGGATCGAAGTTCCTTTTTAAGGAATGCCTACTTGCAGTGCCGTGCCGGGTGCACTGGATACACTGCTTGTAGTAGCCGTCGCTGAGAGGGTAAAGTGGACGTAGCCTGGTTTTGCCAGAAGAGTGCGGGATCGCACTACTAATGTATCTATCACGCCAGTCGCGTGGGTCATTGATTAATAATGGACTTATGTATGCCTGAGTGGTTGTGCTTCTGTTGGTTGTAGATTTGACAGATTTATTTTGATTGATATTTATAAATATCTCTGTTGAAATCTTGTGATCTTTTTGTGGCACTTAGGATGTTCTGGGCGAATCAATGTCCTAACTGAGATTAGGCTTGATTCACTGAGATTCATTTCTCACCCCGTCATGGGATAAATTTTTCAGGTCCGAAATAATGGAGAGACCGGTGCGGTTTGGCACCCCCACCCACTCATCACTTGATATCAGTCTCCATCCGGTACCAGGTACAGACCAGATGTGGGAACGTCACATCACGACGATATGGGTCGATGAAGGGATACCACATCTGGTGGCACACCTCTTTAAGGCCTGGTATCTTCGTGATGGGATGGATCTCTTTGGTCCGCTTCGATGATTTGAGGGGCCACCTCTTCAGGGGGTTCCTAATATCCCCGCTTGGGACCCGATGGATATTGATACACCTGATGGGGAGTGGTGGACCCCGCGCCTGGTATGCAGCTCGAGCTCGAGCCCGAGCAATCAGTAGCCCCCTCTGTGCATTCTAGCCAGAGTTCTTGTGATGACCCGAACGATCCGGCTCCCCTGGTTGGTTATGACGACCCGGATGTCGAGTTTTTCCAGTAGAGGGTTAGGTTCCTTTTGTGGTCAGGGAATTGATGATGTTTTTTTGGGGGACACTGTTTTGGGATAGATGAGAGTTAACCTTACCTGACTCCTGTATCTTTTTGTGAGTTCTAGAGGGCCGCCCCGAAGCTTGGGGTTGTAATTATTAGTTGATGGCTCTATAAGGTTATAAACATCTATTCTCATCAGTTTTTAGTGTTGTGATATCTGGCTTTACTTCCTATCTATCCCATATGGTTTTATTGGATGGAAGATTGTACGTTCCGCATGCGCAGTATAATCTTAGGTCGATAGCAGTTGCCTGGGACGCTATCTATTATGACCTGGTGGCGATTTGACAAGGTATGTCGCGGGTTCGAGAGTCGGGACGTGACACTTTGGATATCCGAGTTGAGGACCCCCCTTTCGCGGGGTTACGAGGAATCAAAATGGTCACGACCGACGAGGTTCGAAATGGGATCTGGATGTTCTCTCTCGGGAACTGATTCTTAAGACTTTTCGGGCGGGGAATCTTCCTGAGGATTTTCGTTCAAACGGGGGGATAAAGATTTCAATTTTCTTATTGAAACCTTTACAGGGTACTTGCAAGAGAGCGGTAACCTTGCAAGAGAGTAAGGAATACCCATAAATCCAAGAAATACCCACAATCGATCAATTACATCACCAAGCGACAAGTTGTGGAGCTTCTGGGAGTTATATCCGAGCTAATAACAAATTCATGTCGATGCAAAGAAACCTTCAATTGACGCCTGGTGGAGAGCCGCAGGACCTGGACTATTTCAGTCGGCGCTGAAAATGGGTCCGCCTGGCTTGGGCGACCTCAGATCTGGGTCACCGGAGCCGGGCGCGACGGCCGCCAGCCTTGTGCAACGTCGGGATGAGGTCGTTGGCCTTGTGCGACTCCGGGATGAGGGGTAATCAATGATGATAATCCGTAGATAATAGTGGTAGAAATGGAAAGCGTTTACTTGGATGGCTCTGATACCACGTAGAAGGAGAAAAGATGATTATGATTTCATAATAAGGGATTACATTAGTTTGTATAGTGAGAATTAGAGCTAACTAATAAAGAAGACGAAATTACCCTTACTAATAATAAGCCCAAATAATTAACACTTCAACAGGCATATCACAAATGTCAGGTCCAAATCTGGGATAAACACGACTCCCTGGGCGAGATATCTTTTTCTGTGCTCATACTTTATTATTCAAAAACTGTCATCTTCGACGTTTGAGCGATTTGTTCAGCGTCTCGTCCGGTAGCAGTCATGATATTGACCAGAGGGTTCAGAATTACGTAACAACTTTCTAATTCGAAGGTGATCCTCTTAGGAAGTTATGCAGCAAATGTGAAAAATGCAATTGCACATTTGAAGAGTCAACCTCTCCCGCAATGATTGAGTAGAACTTACTCTGATTAGTGCGGGGCAGATGTAAATCAGCTAGCACAATTGCGAATTTACTCATGTGAACAACTACACATGCAGGAAATATTATTGTTCTCGCCCCTGACATTTCCTGGGGTCAAATAAAACACTATCTTCAGATATTCCCACGACAGACCAGACAGCGAATGCTACAAAGTGAAAACAAAATCCACCAATTGAGATTACGAACCAAGCATATATACATTTCTCATGGTAGTGCACTAGCAACTCCCCCGTTTCATTTACAAGATACTCTTCTTCCAATTTTGTGCTTTACAAACCCTACATCTTCTTCCGAGTATATACATGTAACCAGCGTTTCCTTCACTGGCCAAGAAAAAGAGATTGCTGATATGCACAGCAGCAGTCAACGAGCATGGAGTGAATGGAATTGAGTTGAGCAGAGCTTTCTCTATGTCTTTGGCTATACATCTTTCAACAAGTGATACTATTTACTCCATGGAAGCTGCGTCACAGGACACGGTGATAAGACCGTCCCCTGACAAACCGAACTCTTCTACAGACATAAATATCTAGGACAAGCGCAAGGAAGGATGTTGCGGACTATTCTTGGTTTGTATTGTGGGATAAAAGCAAAAGGCACTTCCACTAGAATAACCAGTGAAACAGGTATTCAACCGATTCACTTCTAAAGTGCATCCAATTGAACCTGTCTAGTCTGAAATCACTAAGCTCATGGAAGAAGAGTACAAATTAAATTCAAAGGGACAATTCAATATGCTCCAATATTGTCACTGCCAATAACAAATTTTCTGTTAGGATCCAAGACATTTTTTAGACGTTTTCCTAATGTCGATCACGAGGTAACTCTTTGTGTCTCTAGTTGCTATCGCCTGAGCAATTAGTATCTTTCTTGTTGCACGGGATTGCCTTTTCATCTCCGTCGTCGTTTCCTTCCCGACAAAAAGAAAGCAAGAAAGGAGAAGTCCACCACATTCCAAAACTTTCAGAAAAATGTCCACCTCTGTGGGAGTTTTCATTGCTGAATCACCTTCACTGATGCTATAAAAATTCTCGACCATTCATTTCTTAATTAGTCACAAATGATGATGCCTCTTGCCTGCCTTGGGATTCTTTCTCCTTCGAGAACATGTCCGGTGGTTGAGTCAAGGATTCACGTAACCAAGGGTAATTGTAACGTACGCTTCTTTAAACTACTTATGTTGTTTCTATTAGTTTGTGTGAGGTTTCCATTGAAAACAACTTTTTAAATAAGGATGCTCGGAGTACACTTGACGTGTTGTGCCAAAGCAGAGAACTCATCACGTACCTGACAATGAATTTCTGATATGCTGGACACCTTCCGCACTCGAATGCCAATTCGGCGGATCACAAATGTCAAGTCTAGGTCAGGGATAATTACAAGCCTTATTAATAACTCATCAGTGACTAAGACGGTGCAAACTACGAGCCCTCAGACTTTTTTAGAGGTTTGGAAGAACTTAATTTGGACCCCGTGTGAAATATCTTTGTGTATGTTCATGCTTTACTATTCAAAAACTGTCATCTCGATGTATGAACTATTTGTTCAGTCTCTCGTTTTGTAGAAGTCATTATATTGCCCTTAGGGGACGGCTTCAGGTTTAGAATTTCGTATCAACTTTCTTTTCCAAGGATGATCTTCTTAGGAAGTTATGGTGCAAACATGAAAAATGCATTTGCACACTTAAAGAATCAACCTTTCCAGCAATGAATTAGTAGAACTCACTCTGATAGAGTGCTGCAGATGTAAATCCAGCGCAATTACAAGTTAACTCGTACATGAAAGAGATCTTACTGCTCTCGCCCCCGACTTTCCTCGTTTCAAATAACACTACCTTCATGTACCCCCGCAACAAGCAAGACAGTGAAGATTGCAAAGTGATTGCATAATCAACCAGGTTGAGATTACCAACCATGCTTATACATTTGCACGGGACTGAAGTCCCCTATTTCTTTTTCCTACACTAACCTCGAACAATGTTAATATGTATGATTAGAACCGCTAAATCTTCCTATTTCTAGGACTAATTATTATCTCGTTGTGGTTTATGCAATATGAATTCCATTCCGCAAGAAAGAGACACCATATTCGCAAATCTTGGTCTGAGTTAGTAACTAATGAAAGATAAACAATGGACTCCATCAGTTCAGTATTGCGATTTCATGCATGGAGTGTCCATGTAGAGATTTGCAAAATACTCTTCTTTCTGCTAGCTCTCGCTGTACGAACTACACTCTCTTTTATGCTTTACAAACAATACATTTTCCTTTCCTTACCAAAAAAAAAAAAAAACAATACATTTTCCTACAAGTATATACGTATAACTGGTGTTTGCTTCACTGATCAAGAAAAAGAACTTGATGATTCACACGCTTGCTCTATGCAGCAGCGGCCAACGAGCATGGAGTGAATGCAATAGAGTTGAGCAAAGCCTTCTCTATGTCTTTGGCTATGCATCCGCAGACAAGCAATACTATGTACTCTATGGAAGCTGAATCACAGGGCATGGAGATAGGACCGTCCCCCGACAAACCGTATTCTTCTTCGGAAAACTTAAAAGAGCTCTTCAAAGATGTTGCTACGAAGACACTGCAAAGGTATCATGAAATGCCCTCCATCAGTCGTGTAGATGACAAAACGCCCTTTCTCTGGTGATGATGATGAATTCAACTCCACAATAACTCCAGGATGTGAAGTTCTCTCATCCTACCTAAAGCAGCTAGCTTCGCCCACATCCTCGCCATCTTCATTAACTTCTTGGGGCTCAACATTCTTATGGTTCTCAATTAGATTTAGAGTATGAAGAGTCAAACAAAAGGACTATTTCACCTTACCAAAAAAAGAAAAAAAAAAAGGACTATTTCTGGAATCCTAGGCATCTAGTGCTGCAAAACTGGTTGCAAATGAAGTAAGGGCACTCTACTCATAAATACAAAGGTCAAAGAGAATTCTATGTAAATGTCGCTTTCTCTGTCTTGAGATTTGCAATGCTTTGTCTATGTGATTCCTTGTGTATAATACATTTTACAGCTCCATATAGGAATATATTTTCTTCGGTGACATAAATAACTAGATGAAGCTCAAGGAAGGGAGATGCTGACGACGCTTAGTTTGTATTGTGGGGTAACAGCAAAAATGTGGATCACTTACAATGTGGATCCAAATGTGCCTGTCTTGTCTGAAATTAATAAGCTTACAGGAGAAGACAGTGAAATTTATGGTCAAAGGGACAGATTCAATATACTTCCTACATTGTAATTGCCCATAACAACGTTTCTGTTAGGATCTAAGACATTTTTGGACGTTTTGCTAATGTCGACTACAATGTATCTCTTTGTTTCTCTAGTTGTTGATGCCCCGAGCAAATAATATCTTTCGAACAGCACAGGATTGCCTTTTCATCTCCGTCGTCATTTCCTTCCCAACAAAAAGAAAGCAAGAAAGGTGAACTCCATCACATTCCACACCTTTCACAAAAATGTCCACATCAGTGGGAGATTTCATTGCTGAAGTACCTTCACTGGTGTGATGAAAGTTCATGATCATTTATTTCATAGTCACGAATTATGCCCTTTTCCTACCTTGGGATTCTTTCTCCTTGGAGAACATGGCCTGTAGTCGAGTCAAGGATGTACGGTTCTTTAATTTACTTACGTTGTTTCATTTTTTTTTTTTTTGAACCCTGTTGTTTCTGTTAGTTTGTGATGAGGTTTCCACTGAAAACGGAGAAGCAAGAACTGAGTTTAACTAGTGCCTGGAGTACGTTAGACACGCTGTGCCAAAGCGGAGAAGCGATAATGAAGCTAGTAATGAATTTCTTTTATGCTATACTGTTCCACACTCGAATACCAATTTGGCAAATCGCAAATGTCAAGGCGTAAATGCAATAGAGACAAGCCTTATTAGTAGCTCATCAGCAACTAAGATGGTGCAAATTACGAGCTGTCGTCTTTTTTTTAGGGGCTTAGAAGAATTTAATTTGGATCCTGTTAAAAAAAAAAAAATGAGTGATCTTCTTAGGAAGATATGCAGCAAACTCGACAAATTCAACTGCACATTTGAAGAATCAACCTTTCCAGCAATGAATCAGAACTCACACTGATTAGTGCGCTACTGATGTAAATCAACAAGCCCAATCATAAATTTGCTCATACGAGCCACTATACATGCAGAAAATTATTGTTCTCTTCGGACAATTCCTCAGTTCAAATACAACACTATCTTCTGGTGTTCCCACAACAGACAAGACAACCAATGGTGCAAAGTGAATATGAAACCCACCAGGTTGCAATTACCAACCAAGCCTATACGTTTTCATGGTACTGAGCTAGCATGTCCCCTTTCATTTTCCTACCCTCACCTGGAACAATATCAATATGTAAAATTAAAATCTAAATTGCAACTTGTGCATGCAGGATTAGAACCGCCAAATCTTCTACTGTCTAAGACCTATAGCCATCACGTTGTGGTTTATACAACATGACTGCCATTGTGTGAGAAAAGACAAATCTGGACTGATTTATTCACTGATCAAAGCCAGCTTCCATGAAGTGACCATGTAAAGATTTACAAGATACTCTTCTTCCAATTTTGTATTTTACAAACCCTACATCTTCTTCCTAGTAAATACACATCACCAATGTTTCCTTCACTGACCAAGAAAAAGAGATTGCTGCTCCACCCATTGGTTATGCACAACAGCAGCCAACGAGCATGGAGTGAATGGAATAGAGTTGAGCAAAGCTTTCTCTGTGTCTTTGGCCATGCATCTCTGGACAAGCGATACTATGTACTCCATGGAAGCTGCATCACAAGGAACAATGATAGGACCGTCCCTTGACAAACCGAACTCTTCTTCAGACTTCTTGAAGAGCTCTTGAAAGATGTTGCTATGCAGACACCGCAAAGGTATTGTGAAACGCTCTCCATCGGTCGTGTAAATGACAAAATGCCCCTTCTCTGGTGCTGGTGATGATTTCAACTCCACAGTAACTCCAGGATCGGAAATTCTTCTACTACCATAAGTGGCTAATTTTTCCCACATCCTCGCCATCTTCGTTAGCTTCTTGGGGCTCATCATGCTTGTTGCTTCTTAATTAGATTTAGAGTATAAAGCTCCAAATAAAAGGACTATTTCTGGATTTTAGGTTTGTAGTGCTGCAGAAGTGAATAAAAACGAGGGATGGACGCTCTACTTATAAATGAAAAAGGTTGAAGAAAACACCATGTAAATGTCACTATCTGCCTAGTGATATGCGATGCTCATGCTATGTAACTTATTGTGGAAGATACTACGACATAAATGACTAGGGAAGATGCAGACAATTCTTAGTCTGTTTTGTGTGATAAAAGCAAAAGTCACTTGCATAAGAATAACCGATGTAACAGGTATACAACTTACTTCTAATACGCATCAAAATGAATCTGTCTAGTCTGAGATCACTAAGCTCATGGAAGAAGAGTACAAATTAAAGTAAAAGAGACAATTCAATATACTCCTACATTGCTACTGCCAATAACAACTTTTCTATCAAGATCCAAGATATCGTTGGACGTTTTCCTAATGTCAATCACAAGGTATCTCGTCGTTTCTGTTGCACGAAAATCTCCCTCGGTAAGGCCCAATTGATTCTCCCGGGGTTCGGCCCAAGAGGCCGGAGCCCAAAAGGGTTTCTATCGCGGAAATTCCTTTTATTGAAGTTAGCAGTTCATTAAAAAAGAAGGGTTCTGGGTAAGCTATGGACAAAGAGCGTCAAATGCAAGGTATCTTATTGATAGGGGCGTGTATTTCGATAGCTTTGTACAAGATTTCGACGAACCTACTGGAGATGAGTTTTGATGAACTTTGTCGAATTGCTTTGATGAAAAAGGGGACCGATGCACAACACCGGAATTGAATCGATGATGCTAGACCACACTGTAGGACACGATGTCGGAATTTAATCTACGATACCGGACGGGTGGAAATGTAGGACACAACACCGGAATTGAATCAACGGTACTGGATGCGTGGAAATGAACCAATACAGCACCGGAATTTAATCAATGGCACTAGATTGGGCGAGTAGAAGTCGGAATTTAATCGACGACACCTAACTCTAGATATGAAACACGTCGCAATTGAATCAACGACGGGAATCTGAAAACTACAACTAAGATTAAGCTAGGTTGAACGATAAAAATTTGTTGTCTTGTGTTTTTTGGGGGGGCTTTCGGTGTAGGATACCCTTAGGTATTTATAGGCGTGTCCTGGTAACTATCGAAGGGTCTTTGCCTTGTGCTTGTACATCTCCCTTTGGCGACTAGGTTTGCTATGATAACTGCTGGACAGTTGTCGTCTTCAAGCTTTTTTGCACGTTTTCTTTCGACGAACCTTGTGGATGAAGTCTTCGACGGTTTCCGTGCCTCTTGCATTCCTTTTGATGGGATTGCCGCCAAATCTTTCGATTGTCCCTAATCGTGTCCTCTTTTGCGCGCTCTTGTTATTTACCACTTTGGGACAAATTTCGCCAAAGCCAATCCTTACGTGGTGTCTATATAGCTGAGCCTCGCCTGTACTGCATACATTTTTTTATAGTTGATTATTCACTTTCTTCGTGCGTATCACGTGACTTATAAGGTAATTTTAGGCGTCAACAAATGCCCCCTTTAAAAGATATAAATCAAGGATTTATGTCTTTTAAAGAACATTTTGATTTGACAGCTGCGTCATCATCAGGATTTCTCTTCTCGAGAATGTAATCATTTAACTTTTTCCTTGACGCATCAACTTTTGGTCCGTGGTGCATTTTTAGATAGAAAGTCTTCAATCGCCGTCTTCTTTGTTGTCTTAAACCCTAAACCCTTTCTGGTTCTCTGCTTTCGTCCCTTTCCATGGCGTCTTCATCTTCTTCTTCTAACCCAAAATAAATTATTGGCCATTTCGACAAGCTGAAGGACGAAAACAAAGACGACTGCTTTTTCGAGCTTTTGAATACTTCCACAAAGTATTTTGTGTTTATCTTGGGACCCGGTCTTCATTATCATTTGTCAGTTCCGGCATCCCTTCAAACCACCTTTCCAATGCGTCGTAGTGAGAAACTTCCTATTTAGGCCTCTCCTATGCGGGATATTTGGTCGTTTCTGTCTCAGCAATTCCACAGTTTCCCGTTGTGCGATGACATGTTTTTGGCCTGGTTTCGCCGGCTCAAATCCGACTCATTGACTATAGCTGCTTGGACGATAGCCCATATCAAGACAACTCTTGAGGCTAGTTTGATATCCCACTATCTGAATAGGAGTTTGCTAGGCTCTGTCATAAGCTTTTGGTCTTCGTCAACCAACTGTTTCTTTTTCCCGTGGATCCCATGTCAGTCACCCTTCTAGATGTTTTCACAATTACTGGCCTGACTTCTCATGGTGCGTCTACCATGAATCTAGAAACTTTAGAAGATTGTTCCACTACACAGGCCTCCCTAGCTTATGGAAAATTCCTCAATCTCCACTGTAAGACTTTTGGTAGTGTCTCCCTTGCTGAGCGAGCAACCTTCCTTTTGTATTGGTTGTCGAAATACTTTTTCTTCAACTCGGCTGTAAAGGTGTCTTAGGACTATCTTGTCCTTGCGTCCAATCTTGCTAGAGGAAGAGAAGTTGCTCTGGGTCCTTTTGGCTTTAGCCGTTCTTTATAGGAGCATAACTCATGCCTCTTGATCAATGATGGCATACACAAGGATGCTGTGTTGTCCGATCCTCTTTGGATTCTCCAGGCTTGGATAACATTGTATTTTCCTTTCTGTTTGCAAATATTCCCCTTCCTGGACGAGAAGGTGGACCTTTGGGTATTGGTATTAGGTTGCTTTCTGCTACTCCATTAGAGGTTCCTCGTAACGTCCCACCTTTTACCTTTTACCTTCAACAAATCCTATCAAGTGGCTCTGATAAGGTTGACAAGTTCCCATATCGTTCAGTTGAGATTAACTTTCTTCTTAATCCAAAAACTCATGAGTCTTTTAGTTTTTGTGATTTCTTAATTTTTGTCCTTTCCCTTGAAGACCTTCCCATTCGGTTGTCCCTCAAAGGTAGGTTCTATCTAGGGTTTGAACCTTATTCCTCTCAATACTGCACTTGTCAATTTGGTCTTTGGCAAGATGTTCCCATGCCCACTCCTTATCTCATGGATTTTTCGCTGATGGATAAGAAGGTCTATAGATTTGATGATGATAATTCCTTCGCCTGTTGTGCTCGGGTGACTGCTATACACCAGAATTTCTCCAAGAACACTACTAGAGCTCTTCGGTTTGATCCTGGGGCTACCCTAGAGTATACAACTTGGTGGTTATCCTTTAGTCTGGAAAGTCCCTATGAAGCAGCCACCTCTTCAATTCTCAACAGAGATCGGATTAAGTCATTTAGACTGAATCCAAGTAAGGCAGATCCTAAAGGAAAGAGGGAGGCCTCCCAAGACGTCCCCGAGCACCCAATATTCCCAACAAGTTGGAAAGATTTTTCCTTGTCTTAATTAATTGTTAGGACTCCGAGTACTTACTTGCTTACGCTTGTCAGATGATGAGCCGAAAAATGACGAACCCATTATTTCTCTCCATCGGGAGAAACTTCTTGTGCCTTCAATCATCATCTTCAATGCTGACAAGCCCTCAGACATTCCTCCCCAAGATCCTTCATCAGATGTTGCTCAAGATGGCGACAAGTATGACGATAGTTCTTTTATCAGCGAGCCGCCCGTCCCTGTTGAATCATCTAACCCGCCATCTCTGGAAGTTCACGGCAGACCCTTGCTAGTGCTCACTTCCTGTCGAGTAGATTCTGTCAGCAATCTTCCAATGGTCGAAGAGCCACATGACGAATTCCCATCTACGACTTCTCAGACATTTGTAGCCGTTGATCTTCCACCCACTAAGGTTTTTTCGGATTTATCCGCAACTCAAGCATCATTGGTGGATATTCAAGCCTACTTTACGGAGTCCTCTGCTTCTTCAACTACTCATGACATGTATCAATAGGGCACTTACCCATCAGCAACATCTTTGAATCGACAAAAACTCAACCTATCAAGCTCCCTGGATCTCCTTTTTGCTGGGATTTCTTCTTTTGTGGACAATCTATCAGCGATCGAATGTATCCGGTCTATGACAACAGAACTGACCAAAGAAGAGTTTATGACATTGCTCCCTCCGAGTGTGGCTCACCGCTTGAAGAATTTCTCAAATCACTTTTCAATTGACTTTTATCACTATAAGAAATGCCAGGAGCGAATAGTTGCCGTGACTAACCTCATTGATTACCCTTCAGATGTTGAAGCCTAGGCAGCAGAGAAACTAGTACGTCAAGAGAGGGATTCTCTCCAGGATGTTGCTAAGGAGATGGCTGAACTGGATGAGAGAAAGCAGACTCTTGAGCGGCAAACATTGGCAATAGAGAAGGAATTAGAGGAAACACTCTTTCGGCAGACCGTCATGTTGCCTCGTCGTTCGTTGGTTGAAGACCATTTGAAAACATTTATCATCGCTCTTGAGACGAAGAGACAAGAAGGTCTTGCAAAGATGGCACAAGAAGCAGCTCACCAACGCCAAATCAGGAATGAATCCATAATGAGTAACAAAAGGTTTAAGTCTTTGGTGTATAAACTCTTTCAGGATATCAAAAACTCTTTGTATCCCAAAAAATCTTAATAATACTGCCTTTGGTATCATCTTTTGGCACCAAAAGTAACCACCATCTTCCCACGTTCGCGTAATAACCTGATTCAGTTATTTTGCTGACCTCTATATAAACATGAGTGTAGCATAGCGTCTTAGACTCAAGTTACCATGGCGAACCAAACCTTCATTGCAATCTAAACAGCTTCTCGCTTGTCATGTCTTGATGATATGCTAAACCATGAAGATAAAGGAGACATTTCTCTCTCCTTCATGGATCATCAACCTGGAAACAATCACATTATCCTGGGTGTCCTCAACTTAGGCGACTGCCGCCTCCTCCGATACTAGCATAATGCTTTCCGTGTCATTGCGGGAAAACCTTACCCGTTGAGCAACTATTTATCTGTGCTTCTGATTTGCTGATCCATAACCATCGTTTTGCCTTTTATCCGTCCTTCGATAGACAATTCTTCTATTGTTACCAACGTTTGAAATGATCTTTTTCCTCTGTGTGGAAGAAGGTTAGGATCGACAAACCATTGATTTTCTGCCGTATCTCCATCGATCCCTCATAATATGATCTGATTGGAAGCATATGTTACTTGTGGCCACCCTCGTCGCATTGCTTCTTCTTCCCTACTAGTCCTGTATCCATGGCTCTTCTTGACGTCTTGCTCTTGACCGGTCTATCGCCTTTTATCGAATGCGATGTGCCACGTGTGGGTGACCAATATCACTTCGATGAGCTCCATTACGTCAATTCTCCTTATGACGTATTCATGAGCTATTACAGCAATTCCATTGGTACACCTTCGATGAAGGGACACATTGTCTTTCTCTAGTGCTGGCTTTATCGTTATGTCTTCTGTCTTTCGTCTCTTCGAGTATCCTCGGAATTCCTTGATATCGATTGCACACTCGCATGTGGTTTTAATATAGGATTAGGTTGAATGTTTCTTGCATCATTGTATCGTGGCTTGACAGATGCAGAAAGCTCTTTAATGGTAGTCATTCGACTCCTTTTTCTGGTCCGTTGTGGTTTTTGCATGGTTGGCTTCGAGTTTACTTTCCGCAACTGTTCCATGAAAAGGACCCTTTATCTACGGGGTTGTCTATGAACAACTCTAGTCTTGAAGTTTTCGATCGTTCGCTTTGACAATCATCAAGTGGCCCTACTTCTTTCGACAACTTCCTTGTCAAATCACTATCGCTTGCCGAATTCAATTTCTTGAGACTGCCTATCGAAGATATTGTTTGTAGCCCCCCTTGGTGAAACTTCAGATGTGTGCTTGTTCTGGATGAGTGTTTTGACTCCATCTGACATTGCTATGAACTTGTCGAACGGGGGTGAGTTCTCTTCCGGCCTTGAAATTTACAATCCCCATTACTGTGCTCGTCAGTTCGGGCTAACTCAAGGTATCCCGATGCCAATGATAACTTCAATGAATTACCTTTCTCTCCTAGTCGAGCAGAGAATTTCGATCAGGCTTGTCATACGAAGATTTCCCAGATTATTTGTAACCGATTTTCCTTCGTCAACTTCCTTGGTCATCCGTGTAGCCTGGTAACTTTCCACATGTGGTGGACCGGCTATCAATCTTCCCTTTTCCCTCATGGTACCAATAACATAGCCTCAAGGATTTACCGTCTACCATTGGGTCTGATGCTTCCTTTTAGGACGTCTATCCCATTGATTGCATTGAATGTTGTTGTCGAAACATCACCTGATGAAGGTATCTTCTGTGTTTTTCAATTGCGTTTGAACATGTTCTCATTAACTCTTTTCATAATGCAGATTATTCACTAGCATCAGATGGTTGAACCAAAGGAATTTGCAGTGGCCCGCTAGTGGTCTCCACCAACCTAATTCGTACCTCAAATAACATGTCAAGCATGGCTCACGATCATTATCACCTCGTGTATTCCAAATGGTCGTGGCTCCATGACCTGTTGGAAGAATGATATACTGCTATATGTAACAACACGGCCGCTGAGGATGAAGTCAAAGTTTTCCTTGCTTTCTTGGTGCATCTACCTTGTTCGATTCAATGCCGTATACTTGAACCTGCTATTAATGAGCTCTTCCTCACATTCAGCTCAATTTTGAGGTCTTTCAGGGTAAGATAGGATGACTTGAAGGTGATTACCATACTCGAGGAAGATACTCTTCTTGCTGATGAGAAACTTGTCTACTAACGCCAAATCTTGGACATGCTGAATAATGATATACATACCCCCTTGCAAACTTTGTCCAACCAATTAAAACTTGTCAAAGAACAAGAGGCTGCTTGTGAATACTTGCACCTTGAGCAGTTGAAGGCCAATTATCAAAAGGAAGCCATCATTGATGCCAATTGTAATAGTGAAATGCAGCTCCAAAGTCTCGTTCTAAGCATCTGACAATATGTGGTGTGACTTCCCCATGTAGACACTAACTTTATTTTTCCTTAATGGACATTAATCTTTGGCGTCGTATGTTCATGATGAGGGTTTCCCTTTTCGTTTCTAGCATTTAAAGCCAGACACCGCTTCAGACTATCCCTAGAATCCGTAAATCCATGATGTTTCAGAAAAGACAAGAAATCAAAGTGTTACCATCTATGTCATCGCACCTTCCCACTTACCCACGATGCACTTGATTACCTCGTAACTCGCTATTCATCCACTATCTCTGCTATGGTTACTGAAAGGTCGTGGGCGAATACTCCGCATCATGGGTGAAACCGTTCCCTAGATTTTTTTTTTCTATAAATAGCAC
This sequence comes from Rhodomyrtus tomentosa, assembly GCA_028455895.1. NCBI lineage: Eukaryota > Viridiplantae > Streptophyta > Magnoliopsida > Myrtales > Myrtaceae > Rhodomyrtus > Rhodomyrtus tomentosa. Next base: position 15,051,711 of record JAPCWY010000011.1, read on the forward strand.
CGCTCTTGTTATGTGGGTCACCATCTAAGAAAATCCTTTCTCTTGGCATCATGAAGCCCGCTTCTTCATCTGCGTCTTCCTCTGCATCCTTGCCCTCAGTTCGCGAGTTCTCTTCTCTCTTTTGACGAGTTTTCCACCATCTTCTCTTATGGTATGAACAAGTTTGGGCAGAACCTAACGGCCATCTCCTGTCACGATCTCGCTGATCATGAGATGTGGTGTAAGACTGAGGAAATCGAAAATGGTGAGGTGTCGTAAAAGAGCTCTACAACGTTCGGGAGGCTATTTTCTTTTCTTTCACTAGCACCCTTCAACTTCGGGGCCTTATTTCCGACCGGCTGGCAGCAAGTCGCCGGCATTTGTTGAAGCCATTAAGAGATACCGAAAGGCAAGAGCACGAGCTGAGTGAGGCTTGTGAGATTTGCTCCTTGGCATCTGTTGAGGGTCACATCTAGGCCCTGAGGGTGATTCTGAACACCCTTGATGATCAGGTGCATACCTACATAGAACACCTCAAAAAGCTAGAAAAGTAGCGGGATGTCCTGGAAGCTTCCTTGGATGGGCTAGCCAAAGTCAAATACTCTATAGAGGAGGAGAATAGGAAGCTGGAGGATTGTCTCCGCCACTTCATCGTGCGCTTCAAGAAGTACCTTAGGCAAAGTGAGGGTGAATCAGGTAGAACCAAGAAGCAAAGAGAAGGGAAGAGAAGAGAAGAAGAGAGAAAGAGAAAGAGAGAGTGGAAGGAAGAGAGAAAGAGAAAGAGAGAAAGAAAAGGAGAGGAAGAGAGGGGAAGAGAAATATGTACTCATCCCTTCTTTCTAATGAATTTTTATTTACCTTGCTCCTTGCCCTCTTGCTCTTCTACGTTTCCTTGCATCTCCCACATAGATGGATAAATCTCTTCAAATATTTTTCATTGATTAATCGTGGTATTTCTCTGCCATCAATCTCCATCATCCGTATGCATTCCCTGGGAGTATAATGATCATCAAGTAAAGTCCTTTCCATTTCGACGATCATTTGCCGAACTTCTCGTTGTCGAGACTAGTGGGAAGAATAGTCTTCCAAACCAGATCTCCCATAATGAAGCGCTTGATCTTCATGTGCTTATTGTAAGATTTGGCAACCTTTCGTTTTTGTGCTATCAACTTTTCTAGTACCAAGGCCCGATTTTCTCCCGCCGATGTTTGGGTACATCGTCTCATCGTACTGTTTCTTTGATATGTTTCCTTAGAGTTTCACCCTTAGCAACTGGACAGTGATCTCAAGAGGAAGGACGGCCTCTTGTCCATACGTTAACATGTACGGAATGACGCTAGTACTTGATCTTTTTTAGATTCGGTAAGCCCACAAGACTGTTGACAATAACGAATCCCATTGTGACGCCCCATGTTTATAGTTCTAAATAAATAAGAACCGGACGAAAATGATTAGAAGGCTGACGAAAGCTAAAGAGAGCAGCATATGTTTCGAATTAAGATATTAAGTTGCTAAACAAACCTAAAAGTGTGGACGGGGACTCAATGGAGAGAGTTAGACATTTTTATTTTTTTAAAAAAATTCTTCCAAGCATTTCTAATACTTTGGACCTATTTAGATACTAATTTCAGCCCAACCTAGCTATCAAAAGAGCAAAAAGGAGCAAAATTCTCTCTTTGTTCTTTTTGCTCGCACGATCCCCTTGACGATGACTCCTCGACTTCCCGCTGCTGCTCCTCTGCGAGACTGATGCCCGTGAGCCTTTAGCCACCGTCCGACGACCTCGGCCAGACCAGTGACTCGAACCAGGCAAGTAACTCTTCTAACCTATCCTCTAGCCTAAGCAAAAATGAGAATGAGTGGGAAGGTGAGCGTAGGGAGAATGTTCGGTTGAGGTTTGAGAAATGATTGTATGTCACTGAGTTTGGTTGAGACAAGACCCACGCAGAGTTTGATGGCAGATTTCGTCGAGGGCTGATCGATTTTTGACAGGGTGATGGCTCGATGGTAAAGGGCATGACCGAAAATGGGTTTTGGCTGTGAGGTTGATGAAGTGGAGCTTGACTAGGTGTGAATTGTGTAAGATAAGCCGCCGGAGAGGGATTAGTGCATCGAACCAGAGTGAGGTGGGGTAAACTGCGATGGGTTGTCTGGATGCTCTTCGAGTCTTCTATGGCTGGTGGGGTGCAAAATCATAGAGGTGGTCTGGTGGAAGCTGGTCTCATATTTAGTTGTCCAAGATAGAAAGGGAGAACTTGTATCTGATGATGATATACGAGGGAGAAAATTTCTACAGATTCTAGCCTAGTGGTCGAGAATAAAGAAATGCTGTAAAAGAAGGAAAATTGTTGGAGTAATTGGGGATAAATGAGTGGGGTGTACTTTTAATACTGTTGATATTGCTAGGTTGTCAGGCGAAAATTCATGGATGATATAAAACCACTCGAGCCAAGGTGGAGTCTAGTGTGCTCAATGAATAGAAAATTCTTAGACAAGCTGGTATTGAAAGACATGTTATTCAAGACCATTGTGCCGGCTGGTTGGATTGAAATAAAACTTGAGTACTATTCAAGAGTTTAGTCTAATGGTAATGGACAGCATCCGAAGTTGGTCGAAGTGGGTGTTTAGACAATATCTTTCTTTGTGGACGTAATGAAATGTGACCTTGCATCCAGGTTGACGGATAACTTTGTGTTAGCAAAATGTTACTTCACGTTTTAAAGCGTAAATATTTGCATTGCCGAAGCTTGGTAAATATTTCATTATTGTGACATTCTGATTTTCCTGTCATTTTCGGACTCATTAATGAGAAAATGTATCTAACGATGTGTTTTCGTCGTATCTCGCTCGAATCTAATCAATTTGAGTTGACTGACCAAAGGAGAACGGCTAACGCGAGACAAGGTACGTGGACCTAGGAAACTCAAATAGAAAATAGTGCTTTGACCATAAGGATTGTCGATGGGACATTTAGAGCCATAAAAGGCCAATCTAAGAGCGATTAAGGAATGCATTGCCAGCGTTATACGATTGAAGTGCGGGTGATGCCGCTTAACCGATGTATAATTTATAAAATTTTCCTAAATCGAACGGTAACGATCAAGACCATCGAAACTAGTGATAGACCCTCACAATTACATGACAACCAAAGTCGCCATGAATTGACGAGCCCTAATTGTGATATGAATCACAAGATCGATAAGCGTAACGTCTATAAAAGCCGCCCGTCAGTTCGGGATAGACTGAAATCACGTCTAATAGAGAATTGAATCAGAAACGAGTCTTGAAAATTGAAAATGAGAATCAAGAATTCCAACATCATAATTGGATTGGCCATCTTCTTAACGAAGAAAATTGGAATGAGAAAAACGACGTTCCGGACGTCGGGGGTAAAATTACCATTTTGCCCCTCAAGCCCTAACCTTGCCTATATAATTGAATGAGGGCATTTTGGTCATTAAAACACCCCCAAATCTACCGAAAGCCATTGGATGCCCTTTGATTGACACATTGGACAAGTGTCAATGAATTAAGCCATAAGTTGATGTGTACACTTTTTACCCACCATTCAACTCAAGTTGACCTTTGAAATTGCATATACCCCCCCCCTCTCTCTCTCCCCCCTCACTTGGCCGAACACCACCCCACCACAGCCATCTTCTTCTTTCTCTTCTTCCCATCTTCTTTGTCGAGGAGCTCCAGAAGATCGGTTCTGCCACCGCCGTTCGCCGCCGTTGACCGCCGTCTCCAGCCACCGCCTAGACCCGAGCCAACAACCTGCTCCTGTCTTATCCTCTTGCCGATGTTCTCGAAGTGGAAGCAAGTCGTTTGACCCACCGAGGAGCTCCGGCCAGCCAATCTCCCGAAAGTCGATAGAAATTGTCGCAACTAGAGGTAAGCCACGTTTTTGGCCTCTTAGGACCCTGAAGTCTTGGATTTTTTCAACTAAATTTTGTGGACATCTAGGGGACACATAGATTGAGCTGTGGTAAAAATTTTGAGTTAATTTGACGGAGTTTTGACCCCAAATGGGTCTTCTGTTTGAAGAGCCAGAACTAATCGGTTGAAGGCTTGGGAAGACCAGTGTCATTCAAGAAGTTTCCGGCGTCGGCTTGGCTCCAAATTTTCAGTGAGCTTCCCAAACCCTTAGAAATACATGTTAGCAAGTAGATTAGTGAATAAATTGAGGATTTGAGATGGTTTAGGGACTGGTTAGTTGGGGTATACACAGAATCGAAACTTGCTCGGTTCGGTTCTGTGCATACCGATTTTGTGGGAGCTGTTGGTGGTTGTAATTGAGCTCCAAATTCATCATTGAGAAGTGTGAGGATGTTAATTGATAGGTTGATGAGGCGTATGTTTAGTGGGGGTGATAATTTGGGCAAGAAAATCAACGATTGGATGAAATTTCCTTAGGTTGCGCGGTTGAGTTGTTCTTGGACCATTCGGACCGAACTCTTGAGGTGTTAGGGAAGAGTATTGTGTTGCATTAAGCTTGAGGTAAGGAGATTCTAAACCTTTGATAGGAGGATGTGACTCGATTGGATAATTTTTGGATACGAATAATTGATTTTTTGAAGTTATTATGTGGTTGCCCAATGTATGTCTCAGAAAGCTATTGAGGACTTGATTAATTGATGATGCTTGTGTCATGAATTGGTTGTTGCATTTTTTTGTCAAATTTAATAGTCTCGCATGCCATGGATGTGTCATTCATCGCATGAGTTTGCATTCGAACGTGTGTAATGAAATGAACTGAAATTATGGCATGTTTGAGATATTGTGACACCCTGAGGCGTATGAGACGCGGGGTGGTTTGGATGAATTCCCAGAGGCGCTGAGGCTTAAGGTTGGAATTGAGTGGCACCCTGAGGCGTACGAGACGCGGGGTTGAGAAGGCCATAGTCCTGATGCGTTGAAACGCGGGACGGAGTTGTGATGTGTCAACACAAGCCTAGATGAGATTGAAAACCTAATGCGTTTATGCGGGTTTGTCAATGAGACGGTCTAATGCATTTATGCGGACCAAGCCTGAGGCATTCTAAACGCGGACATGATTCAGATGGAGGCATGGAAGGGTGGAAGGTGCAATCTGGCTAGATAAAATGTGTTTGAGTCTAATGACGTAATAAGTTGCCTTGATTGCATGATTGACATTCGTGTGCTATTTCCTAATAGTTGAATGCCTCATTTGATTTTGTATAATTTGCATGTGATTACAATTGCCTGAGTGGACGCTCAGCCTAACCTAGGGTTAGGACCCACCTTACTGAGATGTATATCTCACCCCGTTATGTGTCCCCCTTTCTTTACATATCCTAGACCCTGAGGATGTGGCCCATCAGGTTTGGCGACCCAAAGAATATGTCGGTTTATTTTGATCTGTTCCCTGACTGGCAAGGGGCTATTTATGTTAGGAAATGTACAATTGTTTGTGTATATGAGGGTGACGGTAGCTGGAAGCCTTATAGGTATGAGGCATGGTTTAGAAAGATAGGGGACATATCTATGGGGCCACCGAAGCCCACTGAGGTGCCTCATGGAGTGATCCCTAGCTAGTGCAATCCCACCTAGGATTCAGTAGAGGTTGAGCGGTTAGTCGCCGGCTTAAGGAACGGTCCTGAGAGGACCTCGACCCTGGAGGACACTGAGGAGATCATAGTGGTCGAGGCTACCGAGGATGACTTGGTGGAGCTGTCTGCTGACGAGACCATGGAGGATATGGTGGAAGTTTGCTCTGAGACCTTTTCGAAGTATGAGCCAATTGAGGAGGCTGAGGAGACTGATGACTCCAGCAGCTCAACTTAAGTGTTCTTGATTTACTAGTTTGATATTTTGACAATGACCCTGATGCCGTTCCTTTTGTGATGATGATGGACCTCTTTTGTACTTACCCCGTCACCCTACTGACTAGCGGATCTAGTTTGATATGCACTTGTATGAACATTCAGATATTATGTATTATTAGTATTCTTGCTATCCAGGTCCTACTTTATATTATTAGTATTCTCGCCTGTTTGGCAGTAAAATGACGGTCGATGATCGAGGATTTGAGAAATTCTGAGTTCAGACTGGAAGTCTGCTAACTGTCTAGTTTGATGGCTACATTGAGGGTGGAACCTAAGGTCCAGGAAGGAATAAAGAGCTTACAATTCACGAACCCGAAAATTCAGAAAATCCTAGAGATGGATGCGACGAAGAGAAAATCGGAGTTTCAAGTGTCAGAGGACGGAATCTTGAAGTTCCGAGGATGTCTATGTGTGCCAAAGGACAAAGAACTCAGGGAAAGGATTTTATCAGATGCTCATAGGAGCAACTATAGTATCCACCCAGGAAGTACAAAGATGTATCAGAACTTGCGTCAACACTATTGGTGGAACGGGATGAAGGTGGATGTAGCGAAATATGTGGCAAAGTGCTGGACATGCCAACAGATGAAGGCGCAGCACTATAAGCCTGGTGGATTGTTATAGCCACTGAAAATTTCTGAATGGAAGTGGGAGCATGTAACAATGGATTTTGTGATGGGACTCTCAAGGAGCTAGAGAGGCCACGATTTTATATGGGTAATCATGGACAGATTGACTAAGTCCGCACATTTCATCCTCGTGCGAAAGGATTTCGCAATGGATAGATACGCCTAGTTGTACGTGAGGCAGATAGTGCGACTGCATGGAGTACTCGTGACGATTACCTCAGACAGAGATCCCAAGTTTACAGCGAACTTTTGGAAAAATCTTCAAGATGCCATGGGAACTCGACTGCAATTTAGCACGGCGTACCATCCACAAACGGACGGACAATCGGAGAGGAAGATTCAAACGCTTAAGGACATGCCGCGAGTATGCGTCATATACTTCAAAGGTGGATGGAAAGATCAGTTGTACTTGGTGGAATTTGCATATAATAACAGCTACCAACAGAGCATTCGGATGACACCGTTTGAAGTGCTTTATGGATGGGCTTGCAGAACCCCGATTTGCTGGAACAAGGTTGGAGAAAGGAGTATGACAGGCCCAGAGTTGGTAGAGCAATCGGTGGAAGCGGTGAAGATAATTCGGGATAGACTGAGGACGACATAGAGTCGTCAGAAGAGTTATGCGGATAAACGGCGTAAGCCTTTGAAGTTTCAAGTAGGCGATCATGTTTTCCTTAAGGTATCGCCGATGAGAGGATTATCGCGATTTAGAAAAAAAGGAAAACTGAGCCCAAGGTACGTGGGTCCATTTGAAATTTTAGAGCGAATTGGGACCTTAACCTATAGGCTTGCCTTATCGCCTAACTTATCCCAAGTACATAATGTCTTCCGCGTGTCCATGCAACAGAAGTATAAACCGGACCCAACGCATGTACTGGACTACTAGGTTATAGAAGTGGATGACAGAGTATCCTACGTAGAGAAGCCAGTCAGAATAGAAGATTAGAAGGAACAAATTCTGAGAAATAAGACGATTCCATTGGTCAAAGTGGTGTGGGAGCACCATGGAACCGACGGCGCTACATGGGAAAACAAGAAAATGATGAGGCTTCAATAACCCCGTTTGTTTGAGTAGCTAAGTGATGTAAATTTCGGGGACGAAATTTTTGTAAGGGGTAAGAGTTGTGACATTCTGATTTTCCTGTCATTTTCGGACTCATTAATGAGAAAATATATCGACCGATATGTTTTAGTTGTATCTCGCTTGAATCTGATCAATTTGAGTTGATTGACAAAAGGGGAAAGGCTAACGCGAGACAAGATACGTATACCTAGGGAACCCGAATGGGAAATGACGCTTTGATCATAAGGATTGTCGAGGGGACATTTAAAGCCATAAAAGGCCGATCTAAGAACGATTAAGGAATGCATTGCTAGCGTTATACGATTGAAGCGTGGGTGATGCTGCTTAACCAATGTATAATTTGTAAAATTTTCCTAAATCAAACGGTGACGATCGAGACCATTAGAACTAGTGATAGACCCTCACAATTACATGACAACTAAAGTCGTCATGAATTAACGAGCCATAATTGTGATATGAATCACAAGGTCGATACGCGTAACGTCTGTAAAAGCCGTCCGTCAGTTCGGGATAGACTGGAACCACGTCTGATAGAGAATTGAATCACAAAAGAGTCTTGAAAAGTGAAAATGAGAATCAAGAATTCCAACATCATAATTGGATTGGCCATCGCCTTAACGAAGAAAATTGGAATGAGAAAAACGACGTTCCGTACGTCGGGGGTAAAATTATCATTTTTCCCCTCAAGCCCTAACCTTGCCTATATAATTAGATGAGGGCATTTTGGTTCTTAACACACCCCAAAGCTATTGAAAATTGAAGAAAATGGGAGCCATTGGATGCCCTTTAATTGACACATTGGACAAGTGTCAATAGATTAAGCCATGAGTTGATGTGTACATTTTTTACCTACCATTCAACTCGAGTTGACCTCTGAAATTGCATATACCTTTCTCTCTCTCTCTCTCCCGCCTCATTTGGTCGAACACCACCCCACCACAGCCATCTTCTTCTTTCTCTTCTTCCCTTCTTCTTCACCGAGGAGCTCTAGAAGACCGGATCTGCCACCGCCGTTCGCCGCGTTGACCGCCGTCTCCGGCCACCTCTTGGACCCGAGTTGACCACCTCTCCTTCCTCATCCTCTTTTCGACGTTCTTGAAGTGGAAGCAAGTCGTTTGACCCACCGAGGAGCTCCGGCCGGCGAATCTCCCGAAAGTCGACGGAAATCATCGCAACCAGAGGTAAGCCACGTTTTTGGCCTCTTAAAATCTCGAAATCTTGAAGTTTTTCAACCAAATTTTGTGGACATCTAGGGGACACATTGGTTGAGCTGTGGTAAAACGTTTGGGTTAATTTGATGGATTTTTGACCCCAAATTGATCTTGTGTTTGAAGGGCCAGAACTAACCGGTTGAAGGCTTGGGAAGACCGGTGTCATTCAGGAAGTTTCTAGCGTCGTCTTGGCTCCAAATTTTTTGTGAGCTTCCCAAACCCTTAGAAATACATGTTAGCAAGTAGATTAGTAAATAAATTAAGGATTTGAGGTGGTTTAAGGACTAGTTAGTTGCGGTATACACAGAACCGAAACTTGTCCGGTTCGGTTCTGTGCATACCGGTTTTGTGGGAGCTATTGGTTATTGTAATTGAGCTCCAAATTCATCGTTGAAAAGTATGAGGACATTAATTGATAGGTCCATGAGGTGTATGTTTAGTGGGGTGATGATTTGGGCAAGGAAATTAATGATTGGATGAAATTTCCTTAGGTTACACGGTTGAGTTGTTCTTGGACCATTTGGACCGAACTCTTGAGGTGCTTGGGAAGAGTATTGTGTTGCATTAAGCTTGAGGTAAGGAGATTCTAAACCTTTGATAGGAGGATTGAACTCGATTGAGCGATTTTTGGATACGAATCAATCGATTTTTGGAAGTTGTTATGTGGTTGCCCAATGTTTGTCCCAGAAAGCTATTGAGGAATTGATTGATTGATGATGCTTGTGTCATGAATTGGTTGTTGCATTTATTTGTCAAATTTAATTGTCTCGTATGCCATGGATGTGTCGTTCGTCGCATGAGCTTGCATTCGAACGTGTGTTATGAAATGAACTGAAATTATGACATGTCTGAGATGTTGTGACACCCTGAGGCGTATAAGACACGGGGTGGTGTGGATGAATGCCCTGAGGGGCTGAGGCGCGGGGTTTGAATTGAATGGCACCTTGAGGCGTACGAGACGTGGGGTTGAGAATGCCATAGTCCTGGTGCGTTGAAATGCGGGACGAAATTGTTATATGTCGACACAGGCCTGGATGAGATTAAAAACCTGATGCGTTTACACATGTTTGTCAATGAGACGGTCTGATGCGTTTACGCGAACTGGGCCTGAGGCGTTCTAAACGCGGACATGATTCAGATGAAGGCATGGAAGGGTGGAAGGTGCAATCTGGTTGGATAAAGTGTGTTTGAGTCTAATGACGTAATAAGTTTCCTTGATTGCATGTTTGGCATTCGTGTGTTATTTTTTAATAGTTGAATGCCTCATTTGATTTTGTATAATTCGCGTGTGATTACAATTACCTGAGTGGACGGACAGCCTAACTTAAGGTTATGACCCACCTTACTGGGATGTATATCTCACTCTGTTGTGATACCCCCTTTCTTTACAGATCCTAGACTTGAGGATGTGGCCCATCAGATTTGGCAACCCAAAGGAGATGTTGGTTTATTTTGGTGAGTTCGCTTACGGGAAGGGGACTATTTATGTTAGGAAATGTACAGCTGTTTGGGTAGATGAGGGTGGCGGTAGCTAGAAGCCTCATAGGTATGAGGCATGGTTTAAAAAGCTTGGAGACGTATCTACGAGGTCACTGAAGCCTACTAAGGTGCCTCATAGAGTGATCCCTAGCTGGTACCATTCCACCTGGGATTGTAGAGGCTGAGGGGTTAGTCCCCGGCTCGAGGAACGGTCCTGAGAGGACCCCGACCCTGGAGGATAGTGAGGAGACCATAGTGGTCGAGGCTACCGAGGATGACCTGGTGGACCCGTCTGCTGACGAGACCATGGAGGATACGGTGGAGGTTTGCTCTGAGACCTTTTCGGAGTATGAGCCGACTGAGTAGGCTGAAGAGACTGATGACTCCAACAGCTCGACTTAGGAGCTCCTGGTTTACTAGTTTGATATTTTGACAGTAACCCTGATGCCGTTCCTTTTTGGTGATGATGATGGACCTCTTTTGTACTTACCCCGTCACCCAACTGACTAGCGGATCTAGTTTGCTATGCACTTGTAGGAACATTCGGGTATTATGTATTTTTAGTATTCTCGCTATCCAAGTCCCACTTTATATTTGTACGGAGGAGTTTTTAATGTCGTAGCTTCCGCATGCTTATTTTGTGATGTATCTCTCGACTTATATGTGAATCTTGGGACCTCGAGAGATAGTTTGTACTTGCAGGGAGTCGCGCGCTCGTACCGGGGGCGTAGGGCGTGACAATTATCATGTGCATCTTCTTGAACATTGCATAAGTTATCATTCATATAATTAAAAGAACCCGATGTGGTTCCTGGTGGTGGTCAATACTCTATATTGTACCCCATGGAGACTGGAGTGTATGGGAAGACTTTGCTGTGTGTTCTAGGCCGACCTCGGAGGTAGAATGAGGCGATACACCTAAAAGTTATATACTGCAGAAGAGACAAATGAATTGAGTTGCATATCCAGATTTCTTATTCATGAGTGTCATCTATACTACGTGCATTGCATGGTTCGATAGAATGTGATGACGAATGTTCCTTAATTGATTGAAATGTTCTTGTAGTATCGTGAGTAGTTATTCCTTATGTGTTCATTCTTGTCTCGTTTATTGGTTAGTTTAGCGGATAGCTTAGAAGGCTTTACTTGCTGGAGATCTGAATCCATTATCGTTGACAATTTTTAGGTAAGTGACGCATTCTTGCAAGATGTCAGAGCTAGGGTTTAAGGCCCGTCTGCTATAGGAGGTGTCGAAGTAAGAGGATTAGAGGTTCGGGTCGTTGCACCCATTCCCTTGGGTTGTCTTCCCAATGCTTCTTTATCAGGCTAATGACAGTCTTATTTGAGGCTTTGGCTTGACCATTGGCCTGGGCATAATACGGTATTGAATGGATCATCTTGATTCCTCTTGACTTAGTAAAATTCAATATTTCCAGCCCTGTGAAAATTGTTCCTTGATTTGCAATTATAGTTTATGGAATTCTAAACCCGTGGATAATTTTTTCTTTGACGAATTCGTTGACCACCTTTTGTGTCACATTTTTGTAAGAAGCTACTTCAACTCATTTGGTGAAATAATATGATGCTACCAAAATAAAACTATGCTTCTTCGACAAGGGTGGATAAATATTCCCTATCACATCCATTGCTCATCCTCAGAAAGGCCATGGCTTAATGATGGGGTTCATTAATGCCACGAGGACGTGTTAGACAGGTTTATGTCTTTGGCATGGTTGACATCCCTTAGCATATTCAATGTAGTCTTTGGTGATCGTTGGCCAAAAGTATCCATCTCGCCTTAGTAGCCACTTTGTCTTCAAGCCTGCTTAGTGTGCTCCACAAATCCCTTCATGAACCTCTGTTATTGTGAGCATTGCTTCTTTTTACCCTAAGCATTTCAAAAGCAATTCGTCGACTGTCCTCTGATATAACTCGTCATCAATTAAGAGATACTTTAAGGCTTGCCTTTTAAAGTCTCTATTGCAAGGGCCGTGGCTCTTTAGATAACTTATAAAAGGACTTCTCCATTCTTGTCGATTGGGATTTAATCCTGACCGTTGGTTGGTTCTTGTCAAATCATCATTACTCGAGCTTATAATGAAGGCAGAACATCCTTTTGAGTGATAATGTGGGTTGCTAACTCTCTTGATATCCTATACCTAGATGCCATCTGGACTAACTCGTTGGCTTCTGAATTTTCTATTCTCCTCACACGGATCAAGTCATATTCGACAAAATTCAGCAATAGTTTCTTTACGAGTTCATAGTGCGATATGACGTTCTCACTTAGACATTAGTACTCACATCTGAGCTGTTTTATCATAAATTGAGAATCACCTTTGATCGTGATAGATTGCACTTTCATGTCAATCAGGACGTTCAACCCTACAAGTAAGGCTTCATATTCGGCTCGATTGTTTGAACAGTTGAAATCAAGCTTGAACATGAACTTCGTTTTTTGTTGGTAAAGAGATAGGATCATGATTCCAGCCCCTGACGATTATGATCTTATTGACCCAACGAAAGAAAGTATACAAGGCGCAATGCGAAGAAAATTTTCATCATCCTCTATTTTTGAACCCATTGGATATTCAGTGATAAAGTTGGACACGGCTTGCCCTTTTACTACTTTGAGCGTCACATACATCAAATTGATTTCCATATGAGAAAATGCCCATTTTGCGATCCGGCCTCTTATGATCGGCATGGATAAGCTGTAATTATTACATCTTTTTTTTTTGAAATTACATGTACCGTAGTCGACAACATATAATGACGTAATTTCATATAGGCATGATACAAAGAGAGGCATAGCTTCTCAATGGGAGTGTATCTTGTCTTTGCGTCATTGAGCATTCTGCTCAGGTAGTACACAACTTGATATTTTCCTTCATCATTCTCTTGGGCTAGCATACTCTCGATCGTGGTATTGGTTGCAGATAAGTACAACTTCAATGGCCTACCTGCTTTTGGTGGCATTAATACTAGTGGCTTAGTCAAATAATTCTTCAAATATTCAAAAGCCAACCTGTGTTTTTCCTCACAGATAAATTCTTGGCCGCCTTTCAACTTGAGTAAAGGAAAAACAAATTTTCCTGACAAATTAGTTATGAAACGACGCAAAAAATTCAAATTTTCAATCAAAATCGTTGTTTTTTATTAGTGGGGGGTGGCAATTCTAGAATAGCTTTAACCTTGTTTGTATCCACCTCAATTCCTCTTTGATGGATAAGAAAGCCTAGGAAATTACCAGCCTTTATCCCAAAAGCTCATTTTAATGGATTCATTTTTAAATTGAACTTGCGTATCCTAATAAAAGCTTGCTCAAGATGGTTTAGATGACTTGGTTGGTTGGTCTTGACTATTACGTCATCAATATAGACCTCAATGAATTCTCCAATCATGTAATGGAAGATGAAGTTCATCGCCCTTTGATAGGTGGCTTCAACATTCTTCACTCCAAACGGCATAACAACTTATTCAAATGTTCCAATAGCTCCAGGACACCAGAAGGCCGTTTTGTGGACATCCTCTGCAGTTATGAAGATCTGATTGTTCCCGGAATGTCCATCCATCAGAGATATGATTTCCTTGCTAATGGCTGAGTCAATCAGCATATCTGCTATAGGCATTTGATACTCATCTTTAGGCATGGCAGCATTCAGGTCGTAGAAATCAATGCAAATCCTTAGCTTGCCATTCTTTTCCTTAACTAGGATGATGTTTGACAGCCATTCAACATATCTAGCCATTCTTACAAACCCAGTAGAGAGGAGTTATTCGATCTCTTCTTTTACCTTGAGGATCACCTCAGGTGTGAACCTCCTTGATAATTGTTGATGCGGCCAAAATCCTCTTTTAATCGGTAGTCGATGCTCGATTATATTTCTTGCTACACCAGGCATCTCATGGTAATTCCACGCAAAGCAATCTTTATATTTTTTGAGCAAATCTATCAATTATGATTTATAAGACTGATCGAGCAACTTGCTTACGTAAATTGGTTGTGGGAAAGCTTCATCTCCAAGGTTTACTTCTTCCAATGGATCTTGAGATTGAATCACCTTGTCATCTTCCTTGATTGGAGATTCCTCGAAGTCCATAATCCCATCATCCACTTTGTCTGTTAGCTCGGCTTGCTCGACCTTATAGGCTTCGTACCTCTCAATGAGATTTTGTGACAATTGCTAATCCTCCATCAGTAAATTCTTCAAGCTGAATCGCCGGCTCCTTCCCAAGGATCCATTCAGTATTTCCCTTGTCGAAATGACAGAAAGCGATATCCCTTGAATCGGTTTCAGGAGGTTTTAAGATACACAAATAATCATTTGGCATGACCTGATCTTGCCCTGATATCCGGGTCCACGCGACGCAAGTTTGAAGATTGGCTTTTACATATTCCACTTTATCCCCACTCCAGAATGCTAGCATCTGATGTAACGTAGAGGGGACACACTGGCTCCCATGTATCCAATCCCTTCATATTAGAAGATTATAGGAGCCTTCAACATCCACTACATAGAAATATGTTCTTGATGTCTTGGATACTACGGCAAGATTGATGATGTATATCCCCTTAACTTCAGTGATTTCCACGGTGACATTAGATAGCTGGATGTTTGATGAGATGATCTTATCATCAGTTCTTCCAATCTTTCTAAAAAATCTGTACGATATGAGATTCAGTGTTGAACCACCATCTACCAAGACCTTCATAATTGGACGCCCATTTATCTTGGCATTAATATTTAGTGACCTGAAATGATTGGAGACTTCTTTTTGAACTTCATGGTCTCTTTGTCATCGAAACGGAACTGAGCGCTCTCCTTTTCTTGTATGGTTACTTCGTCATCAAGGTGCTCTCGGTTTAGCTCCAGTTGAAACTCATTAGGCAGCTTAACTTGGACCATGCAAGAGCTTAAGGTGGAACTGACCTGTTTATGCAAGTCCTGAACCGAGATTCCGGCTTTGATGGCTTCACGGGTTTAGGCTGTCTGCGATTTTTTCCCTGAGTTGGTTGTAACTCTTCCGGCTTATGCCTCCAAACTAGGTTTCTAGCTCTTCGAAACTTTGGGAGGTCTTTCACCAGCCCTTGGTTCAGACAAGGTAGCTTGATGCTGCAATATGCGGACTCTCCTTTTCCTTTGTCCCCTTCTTTTCTTGGTACGAGTCATGATTTCTTTTTTCTTTTGGGCCTCTGTAACCTTGCACCATGATTCTTTTATCGGACTGGCTGAAATCTTCAGAGTTCGTTGGCAGCGAGGCCAAGAATGTAGTGGTTTCGATGCATCTTTTTGTCGAACTTGTTTTTTTCTTATGTGGGAAACTGTCTCTTGAGTGCATGCTAGCGGCGAACTCTACAAATGTTTTCTCAGGTAAGGGAACCAGACACTTGTTCCTAGCTCGCATGAATCTTGTAATGAACTGGTCCACTGTCTCGTTGTACATTTGCTTCATTATTGACAAGTTAGCTACGGACAGGTTTGACACAACTTGTTGGAACTGCCCATGAAAAAGGCGCTTCATTTGTTCCCATGAAAGCACTGAATTTGGCGGCAAAGCAGTGTACCAGGTGAAAGCTGTTCTGGATAAAGATAACATGAACAATCTAAGCTTCCTGTGATCAACATGAGTAGCATCTCTACATAGTGCCAAGAAATGATTAACATGTTCATAGGTGGACTGATTGTCTTCACTAGTGAATGGTGTAAAATCTAGTATCTTGAACCCTCTAGGGTACAGGATCGTATCCCTTCAATCCGGGAATGGTTTTCGATAAACATTGACCTTGCACCCTATTGCGGGATCATTATACCCAAGCATTTGATCAACAACTGGTTGATTTTGGTATACTGGTTGGTGTGGCATCTGGTACCCGGAATGCGACAAAACTTGATACGCTGGTTGCATGATAGGTTGAAAAACATATGGCACCGGCCGATTACCCTGTGGCTGTGATACCTGATTCACCTGTTGGTATCCTGGGTGTAAGATCTGCTGAGGAACTACTGGCTGATCCTACCCCCTGGGTTGCCATTGCCCCTAGAGAAAGCTAGTAATGCTCCATGGTTCTTAACGACCATGGGTGCAGGCTACTCATTCATGGGTATAGGATTTGCCTGTGTAACAGTCCTAGACTGGGTAGTAGGTATTTCTTGTCGAAGATGATTGCTTGGGAATATACCTGGATCATTCGCCTGAGGATTGGGCTCAATTGTCGATGAAGTTTCTCCTCGTGGCAAAATTCTGATAAGTACAACTGGTGGTGTGTTCTGATCAATGAGACGTGTTTGTTGTCGGCAAAGGTGCACTTCTCGTAGGTATGAAAAGATTTCCTATATGAGACCGTGGAAAACTCGGCGATGGTCCATGTTGTCTTGACGCGCATTCGTGGTATGTATTGATGATCAATGGCATGACGACCTTAGTCATACGCTGGACCACGTGGTCAGCAAACACATTTTTAAGTTTCCTCAATCGTACACCTTATTGAGGATAGCATGACTGGCGTCACTTCGGAGTTTCGCCTTGGTTCTTCGATAGGTTGTTGTTGAACCTCGCCATCTTCACTTTTGGGTGGATCTTGGACTACTCGAATTATTGAAGATTATGCTCGTGGTAATTCCTCCACGAGTTAGTTTCCGTCTAGATTGCTACGACCTCTCGTAAGTGGCATAGCACTTTCTCAAACTTGACACATTCCTCCCACTAGGCGTGCCAAAAAAGGATTGTTGTGCAAAAATCTCCCTCGGTAAGGCCCAATCGATTCTCCCGAGGTTTGGCCCAAGAGGTTGGAGCCTTAAAGTGTTGCTACCGCGAAAAATTCTTTTCATTGAACGTTAGCAGTTCGTTAAGAAAGAAGGGTTCCGGATAAGTTATGGACAGAGATCGTCAAATGCAAGGTATCTTATTGATAGGAGTGTGTCTTTCGACAGCTTTGTACAAGACTTCGGTGAACCTACTGGAGACGAGTTTCGATGAACTTTGTCGAGTTGCTTCGATGAAAAAGGGGACCGAGGCACAACATTGGAATTGAATCGACGATGTTGGACCACACTATAGGACAGATGTCGAAATTTATTCTACAACACCGGAATTGAATCAACGGTACTGGACGGGTGGAAATGAATCAATACAACATCGGAATTTAATCAACGACACTAGACTGGGTGAGTAGAAGTCGTAATTCAATCGATGACACCCAACTTTGGATATGAAACACGTTAGAATTGAATCAACGACGGGAATCTGAAAGTTATAGTTAAGATTAAGCTAGGTTGAAAGATAAAGATTTGTTGTCTTGTGTTTTTTGAGGGGGCTTTTGGTGTAGGATACCCTTAGGTATTTACAGGCATGTCTTGGTAACCGTCGAAGGGTCTTTGCCTTGTGCTCCAAGTACATCTCCCTTTGGCAACTAGGCTTGCTTCGATAACCGTTGGACAATTGTCACCTTCAAGCTTTTTTGCACGTTTTCCTTCGACGAACCTTGCGGATGAAGTCTTCAACGGTTTCTGCACCTCTTTCGTTCCTTTTGATGGGATTGTCACCAAATCTTTCGACTGTCCCTGATCGTGTCCTCTTTTGCGCGCTCTTTTTGTTTAGCACCTTGGGACAAATTCCTCAAAAACCAATCCTTACGTGGCGTCTCTGTGGCTGAGCCTCGCCTGTGCTGCATACATCTTTCTGTAGCTGATTATTCACTTTCTTCTTGCGCATCACGTGACTCATAGGGTAATTTTGGGTGTCAACAATTTCTCTTGTTGCTGTTGCCCGGGCAATTAGTGTCTTTCTTGTTGCACAAGATTGCCTTTTCATCTATGTCATGGTTTCCTTCCAACAAAAAGAAAGCAAGAAAGGACAACTCCATCACGTTCCACACCTTTCAGATAAATGTCCACATCAGCGGGAGATTTCATTGCTGAAGTGCCTTCACTCATGCTACAAAAATTCTTGACCATTTAGTTTTTAGTTAGCCACAAATGATGCCCCTTGTTTGCCTTGGGAGCCTTTCTCCATGGAGTACCTGTCCTGCAGTCGAGTCAAGGACCCATGGAACCAAATATGAATTTAAGAAAATGGGTCATCGTATTTGTACGTTTCTTTAAACTACATATGTTATTTCCCTTGGTTTCTGTGTAGGTATCCATTGGAAACTACTTTGTTTAAATAAGGCAGCCATAAACAACAAGAAGCAAGAACAGAGTTTAATCGGTCCCTGGAGTGTACTTGAAAAGTCGTGCCAAAGCAGAGAACTGACCATGTACCTGATAAAGAATTCATGCTAGACACCTTCCACACTCGAATACCAATTTGGCAAATACAAATGTCAAGTCTAAATCAGGGATAGATACAAGCCTTACTAATAGCTCACTAGCGACTAAGA
This sequence comes from Rhodomyrtus tomentosa, assembly GCA_028455895.1. Taxonomy (NCBI): domain Eukaryota; kingdom Viridiplantae; phylum Streptophyta; class Magnoliopsida; order Myrtales; family Myrtaceae; genus Rhodomyrtus; species Rhodomyrtus tomentosa. The sequence continues at coordinate 15,070,325 of JAPCWY010000011.1, forward strand.
CAGTGCAAACTACGAGCCCTCAACTTCTTTTTTAGAGGCTTAGAAAAACCTAATTTTGGACCCTGTGCGAAATATGTTTCTCTGTGTTCATACTTTACTGTCTAAAAACTGTCATCTCGACGTTTGAACTTTTTCTTCTGTCTCTCATCTTGCAGCAGTCATTATATTGCCCAGAGGGGATGGTTTCGGTTTCAGATTTCATATCAACTTTCTTAATACAAGGGTGATCTTCTCATGAAGTTATGCCGCAATTATGAAAAATGTATGTGCCCATTTAAAGCAATCAACCCTTTTAGCAATGAGTTAGTAGAACTCACTCTAACTAGAGTGGTGCAGATGTAAATCAAGTGCAATTATAAATTAACTTATTCACGCAGGAGATCCTACTGTTCTCGCCCGGCTTTCATCTGTTCAAATAAAACTTTATGTTCACGTATCCCCACAACAGAGAAGACAACGAAGGCTGCAAAGTGATTATAAAATCCACCAGGATGAGATTACCAACCAAGCATGTGTATTTTCACGGTTGAAGTAGGAAATCCCCTATTCTTTTTTCTACCTTTACCTGGAACAATATTAATATGTATAATTTAAATCTTAATTGCACCTGGTGTATGCAGGTTTAGAACTTCTAAATCTTTCTAATTCTAGGACTAATTATCATCATATTTTGATTTATGCAGTATGAATGCCATTCTCCAAGAATGACATATCTGAATCTGATTTACTAATTGATGAAAGCCAACCTGACAAAGATGAACAATGAACTACGTCACTTCACTATTGTGATTTCATGCATGAAGTCTCCATGCAGAGATTTACAAGATACTCTTCTTCCTGCTAGCTCTTGCTGTACTAATTACATTTCTTCCAATTTTATGCTTTACAAACCTTACATTTTCTTACAAGTCTATACATATCACTGGTGTTTCCTTCAGTGACCATGAAAAAGAACTTGCTGATCCACACATTTGCTATGCATAGCAGCGGCCAACGAGCATGGAGTGAATGCAATAGAGTTGAGCAAAGCTTTCTCTACGTCTTTGGCTATGCATCTGCGGACAAGTAATACTATGTACTCCATGGAAGCTGCATCACAGGGCACAAGGATAGGACCATCCACTGACAAACCAAATTCATCTTCGGAAATCTTGAAGAGCTCTTTGAAGATGTTGCTATGAAGGCACTGCAAAGGAATCAGGAAACGCCCTCCATCAGTTGTGTAGATGACAAAATGCCCCTTCTCTGGTGATGATAATGAGTTCAACTCCACATTAACTCCAGAATGGGAAATTCTTCTCCTGCTTGAAGTGGCTAGTTTTCCCCACATCCTCACCATCTTCATTAACTTCTTGGGGCTCAACATTCTTATGCTTCTCAATTAGTTCTAGAGCATAAAGCTTCAAACAAAAGGACTATTTCCGGATTGTTGCCTTGTATTGCTGCAAAACTGAATGCAAATGAAGGAAGGACACTGCTTATAAATGCAAAATGTCAAGGAGAGTCCCATGTAAATGTCACTTTCTCTGCCTTGAGATTTACAATGCTTCGCCTATGTAATTCATTGTGGAGTCTAAATTTTACATTTCGGATGGGAATATATTTTGCATTACGGTGACATAAATAACTAGGTGAAGCCTGAGGAAGGAAGATGCGGACGACACTTAGTTTGTATTGTGGGGTAACAGCAAAAAGCATCCGCATAAGAATAACTGATAAAGCTGGTATTTAATCGATTCACTTCCAATGTGCATCCAAATGAACCTGTCTGGTCTGAAATCAATAAGCTCACAGGAGAAGACAATAAAATTTCAAATCAAAGGGACAGATTCAATACACTTCTACATTGTTCTTGCCGTTAACAACTTTTCTGTTGGGATCCAAGACATGTTTGGACGTTTCTCTTGTTGTCAGCCAAGCAGTTGGTATCTTTCTACTTGCATAGGATTGCTTTGAATGGAACCAACTAGGTCTCTATCATCGTATCCTTCCCCAAAGAAACCAAGGACAAAAAAAAAAAAGGAACTCCATCATATCTTGCACCATTTGGAAAGATGCCCACATAAGTTGGGAGGTGGAGATTTTATTGCAAAAGTGCCTTTACCTTACTGATATTATGGAAGTCCATGACCATTTATTTTTTAGTTAGTCACTAATGACCTCCCTTGCCTGCTTTTGGATTGTTTCTTCTCAGAGAACATGTCCTGCGGTCGAGTCAAGGATCCAAAAGCTGTCTTATGTGGCACAGTATAAAGAACAACTATTACGCTAGTCAACACCCCATGATAAAACTAGCAATCTCCATTGTTGTGACAAAAGAACCTCAGTAAAAGCTACAGAAACATAAGAAATTCCGGTTAGAAAATGAGTGAGTGCAGAAGGTTGAAATTTCTCTGCAATTGTCCAAGCATTCGACAATAATTTTTGTTTTTACCTGGATCTAAGGACGACTCGGAGTTTCTGCAGTTCATTGTATGACAATGTCTACGTGTCCCGAGTGGTGGTAGTCACCCTTTCAGTTATTATAATAAAAGGCTTTGTGCTCAATGAACTCTTCCCATTTCCATGTTCCTGTATGGGAAACGGACAGTGCTGACAATTGAGTTCGGTGATTACCTAAATTTTGATTTTTTAACATAAAATAAGAGAACTCTTGCAAAAAAATAAATTCTCATGCATTACACATTTATTTTCTGTCAGTCACATCATTTGCATTAGGGTCAAAGGCAAGTCAATTGAGCATAATTTAATATCAATATGAAATTTTCGACCACAAGAGGGGATGGCCGAATTTATATGGGTTTGGGCTGCATTCGAGTTTAATTGAGTCCAGTTTAGGCCTTTTAAATGCAAGGCTTTCAACTAATTACCCATTTAATTAGTTAAAGCCCAATTAGGCCTTGAATTCGCGCAAATAAACCTATAAATGGAAGAATTTCGGCCAAGCCATATGCTCCTCCATTATTATCGAAATTTTGAGCGCCCTAGCCCACCAAGGATAGAAGCTTCAATCCAACAACTATTATTTCTCGAATCCGATGGTCAAAAATAAACCCTACGGTTCAAGACCTTTCTTAGTCTATATATATATCTCACATTAGCCTAGGGTTCAGGGGGGACGACATAATTTTCTGAGACTCTGACCACTCTCTTTCTCTCTCTCCACGATTTTCTCTCTCTTTTACTCTCACGGTCGATCGCCCGTTATAGCCCTACACTGCCGCCATTCCGTCACTGCCACTGTACACGTGCCGAGCCGTTTGTGACATTGAAGTGCCTCCTTCGTGCTGCTTTCATTCCAGTCCGAAGCTGCTGTCCAGAAGCGTTTGTCTTATCGTTTGGCGCTAAATCAAACTGCGAACGTCGCGGATTGAAGTTGAAGCCTAGGCCGGATTTTGTTGCTGTTTAGTGGTGTTTTACTATTATTTAGAGTCCAAATCAGCCTATTTTGGATTTTTTTTGCTCACTGACTAGTGCAGGTCTTCACGCAAAAGAGGGGGAGAACAATAAAAATTCGGCAGATCCTCTCTCTCTCTTATTCTCACTGAGGTCCAAGCACTGCCCGTTGTTTGTTGCCTCTATCAACGCTGCCACTGTTCGCCCTTGATCATCACCGAATTCGGCACGCTGACGTTGTTGCTACTCTTACTTATTCGTTCACCACCCTCGAAGATTTCACATCAACTCAGCGTTGTCTTCGCCCCCTGCAGATTAAGGTAATGTCCATATATTTGCACATGATTGATTTGATGATATCTGGAGTTGGGAAGCTTGCGTTTTGGATCTCGTTTATATGCTTTTGTGCCATTCAGCCCTGATATATGTTGTTTTTGCATGTTCTGTATCAATAACTATTGTAGAACTTTTGAGGACTTGAGAAGACGAATCTCTGAATTTCCTAATGTTCGTTTTGCATAATTTGGGGTGTTGACATTGAATGATGTGCAAACTCATTTTTTATTATAAAAAATTTGAAGATTATAATTTTTATTAAAATAAATCTCAGATTTAACTAATCTGACCTATCACCGTTTAGGTCTGATTTGTTGTCTCTAAAGAAACCAATCTTTAATTCACGATGTGGATTTTTATTTTTTGGAAAATTTGGAAAAGGATAAATGACAGTCGCGATTTGGCCATGGATGTTAGTTGGCAGATTGTTATCCTGATTGATTGACTTTTGCCATATCCAGAAAATTGGTTGTCGAGAATATGATAGTTTCTTTTAAAAAAATTCGAAAATCCATAAAAACTGCATTTTACACAAATGCCACGCCATCTTGCCATGTCATTCGTACACATCATCCATGCAATAATACCACATTATCTTGCCATGTCATTCGTATACGTCATCCATGCATAAATGCCACGCCATCACTTATGTCACTGCACGTCACATGTCATATAGTTAGGTTGCATTAGCATCATATTTAATAAAAAATTTTTAAAAAATCAAGTCGCATAAACCAATCAAAAGACCTTTGTATGAAATTAGTACCGAAAGGGCATTAGTTTTGATTAACTAGTATAATTATGTCCCCAAATCCGCAATTTATGGTTCATAGAAGTAAAATGGTTCTCCCACCGTTTTACTTAGGTTTCTAATCAACCTAGCAGTAATGATTAGTAGCGACTCCAGTTTATAAATTATTTCAGTGAAATTTAAGTTGCGAATTGGTAGGGCTTGGGAGAGTCCGTATTAGGTTAATTAATTTAATTGGCCTAATAATCCATTAACCTAATTAATTTTTTTAGGTTGCGATAGCTTGGCGATTCCGCTGGGGATGTAAATTTTTAATTTGTTCGAAAATTTTAATGAGTGAATACATTTTTCCAGTCAATTTTTTGGAAATCAAGCTCAAATTTCAAATTTCCTTAATTCACCTCTAATTTTCGAAAAAATTAAAACAATTGTGGACTTAGGCCATGGATTTCATGTTATATGTATTGATTGATGACTTGAGTTCATTTCTGACCATTAGATCGAATTTTTTGGGCCGAAAAGCTTTGTTTCTATTATGCGGAATTTGTCGCAAAACTGGCAAATGTGCTCAGAATGGGCCCAAATTTGGTGGGCCAAAGGAAAATGGCCTTCTGATCAATTTTTGCCGCCTTTGACTGCGATGCGCAATGGATTTTCGCGATTCGGGGTCATCTTGATGGGGTTTTAAGGCCATTTTTGAATTTCCGACGGATTTTTTCTTAGCTTTTGGCTGTTTGTATGCGTGCTTTAGAGTTTTTTCCTTGATTGAGCCTCACCATTAAGGTATTAAATGTTCTTGAAGACTTGGAGTGATAAGGGGTGGAGTGTTTGTTAATTTCTTCTTGTAGGCTGGAGTAGGAATGTATGTCTTGAGGGATTATATTGAAACATTGTTTCGATATAAACTCCTGTACTTGTCTCTACTACCTTTATATACACACTTAACACACTTAACCTGCCATTGGACTTGAATGGTTAGGCTTAGAATGGTATTTGATTAGGGACACTTTGGTCATCACTGCCTGGCCTGAGTCTCACTCTTCAAGTCCCGTACTCTTTCAAATCGGTGACATCGCTCATCACCCTATCATTTGCCATGTGATACGGGTTGATGCTTAGCTGAGCCGGATGTCTACGGGGGACCCTAATACAATCACAAACCAGAGTGGTTCAATTTGGGTATCCTTGGGGCTCCACTTTTGTTAAGGCTTACTAGTTAGAAAGTGAGCCTCACGTCGCATTTTCATGCGCATGTCTATGTGTATGTTCATTTCACCTGTCTAAAGGCGATATTCTCTTCAACCATTTACTCATGCTTTCCTGTTTACTTACATTTTCGGGTCGGTCCATGGCAATTTTTAGGTTAGTCATAGTCTCGAGTTGTAGATTATGTGGATGATTTGAGTCATAACTCCAGCAAAAGATCAACTGAAGCAGTGGTGGAGCAATCTGATTGAAGATGAACGAGAGATAGTCAAATTCCGTATTGGCTGGATGTTGCCCTTGATTCATATCCGTATGCGGTTTGGTTTCATTCACGCATTGGTGCAGTTTTGGAGTCCACAGGCTACTACCTTCATATTTGATAAGCACAAGCTAACTTCAACTGTAGAAGAGTATAGTGCTCTCATTGGAAAGTCACTAGATTCGATCCTGACCTTGTTTTGTCTGAATACTTGAACGTCAATCGAGATGAGGTGACAAAAGCTTTAAAAGGGAGCCGCAGGAGTTGTCCCCTTTCATTCCTAGAAACATGTTTTGGAAAAACTCCCTGTGCATATGACAAGGCTAAAATCTTTATCCTATTATTCTTTGGCTCAATCATTTTCCCACATAAGGAGAAAACTATAGACCCACTGATAGCATATTTTGCAAGAGAGGTCAATAATGGAAAGAATTTTGTTAATGCTATCTTCGTTGAGACCTTCATCTTGCTCACCAAGTTCAAAATCAATCAGGATAAAACACTTAGAGCTTCACCTGAAATTCTCCAAGTGTGGTTCCTTTCTCATTTTTCTGAATTTGGAAAATACCTAGAAATACCCAAAATTTCAAAACTTAAACATCCTTTCATGAAGTTTAAGAACGAACAAGACCGTATTCCCGAGTATCATTATTCCCAACTGCTAATCCTATAAGCAAACCCCAGTCTCGTGAATTTACTATGGCATGCTCTCTGGTTCAAAGTGGAAGAAACTAGAATCATAGAACGAGACGAAGCACCTGTCCCTCTTCTAGGAATCTTTGGCATCACAAAGTACTATCCGGCCAGAGTTGTTCAGCAATACGACATGATACAGTCGATCCCTCCAAAGCTGAAGGGTATAGAGATTCGCATACACTTCGATTTGAAGGACCAGAAATTCGAGGAACACGCCGCCCTTGCTCATGCCATGTGGGAGCGTTGCAGGCCAACCATGTTAATGTTTCCCAACGGAATCCTCTGAGGGAATGTCAAGACATACCATGCCACAATCAGTTATATCGAGGGGCATGTCATCCCGAAAGAATGGCTCCCAGTGATACCTCAAGTAGCTGTTCAAGATACCAAGCGTTTCGAGATCAATCGCCTCAAGCGGAAGCTCGCCAAAGCTAAGGAAGAAGCTTAGAGGAATGGGGATAAGTACAAGAAGCTCAAGGCTCAAGTTGTCCCCCAGAAGTCTACAGCTCGAGATAGCTAGAGTCTTTATTTGCTAATTTTTTTTCATTGTTTCTTTTGAATATTGTTTTGGTTGTTTTTATTTCTGAGCTAATGCTCTGCACGACCCGATTTTTTAGAGATTTATCTAGTCATATTTGAATTTTGGCATCTAAACGGAAAATGTTCAGAACATCTAAGGCTATCATCTGTAAACATTAGAGAATAATTTGTGGTGTTTTTCATTTATTGGATGAATTTTCATCAAGGACAATGTAGGTGGTAATTTCGGTAGTTTACTCACACTTGCTTTATTTTGCAGATTACTATTTTTAAATGATCTCCTTTTCCGGACCATGCAAAATGAAAGTTGTAGATTGATGTCTAAACTAGTAATCTAAAAAATTTCAAACCTTAATTCACAATTTAAGGGGGTCTTTCGCTCATTTGACAAAAATCAGACATAATAGTTTTTCTGAGATGAATTTTTCAAAGTAAGAATTAAAATGTATTGATCGGTCTACTTTTAGTATTAAGTCTGAAATCAAAATTGTTCCTCGTTAAGTCTTAGATCAGCTCGTAAAATTTGTGAATTTGTCGATTCACGTATGAATTATGACAAATTTTATCGTGAAGGTCGACGGAATTGAAAAACTGCATGATTTAGATTTTTGCTTTATTTATTAAGTCTAGAGAGTTGTCATAGACTGTCCCATTATTCTCACTCACTTTACTAATCTTCGTGTGGTCTTTCTTTGCAGGTAATTTATCACAGGTCATTCACACATCACTGGTCAGTCGCAAAGAAAATGGCTGGCAAAGCTAAAATGAATGCTGCAATCCAAGAGGCCCTCTAGGAGCATATAGATGTCATGAACAACAGAATGGACAACATAGTCTCTCAAATGGAATACAAGGTACTGGCAAGTCTTATGACTAGGATGTAATTGCCTAGCCAGACATCTCAAACTCCGGCGCCTCCTCCACCCCCGGCAGCTGATGGTCCAGGCAAAAATCAAGAGCAGTTTTTGTCACTGGATGACATATTCATCCCAGGCTCTAGTATGAATGCTCCGTCAGCAGCTCCAGTTCACCAAGCCAACCTTGTGGCTCCAGAGTAGACTTACGTTGCAGCCTAGCTGATGGCTTAGATGGAGCAAAATATGGAATTAAAGATGGAGTAGAAGATGAAAGACAAACTCCAAGAAATTCATGGAGCACATAGCATCCCTCACGTCGACTTTTCTGCCTTCACAAAAGTTAATGTGCCAGAGAAGTTTAAAGTTCCTAATTTTGAGAAATACGACAGCATGTCCAACCCTATGCAACATGTTCAGATGTACCAGATGAGAATGAGCAACTACGTTGACAATGTCCCTTTACTAGTTCAGACTTTTCAAGCCAGTCTGAAGGATGCAGCCATACGATGGTGTATTGACTATGAGGTATATAGCATGGGAAATTGGAAACAAACAGCAACTGCTTTTATCAAGCACTTCAGTTTCAACATAGACGTCTTCGTCTCTAGAGAGGACCTGGAACAAGCCGAGGTGAGGAAGGACAAAATGGTCAAGCAATACGCTACCAGGTGGAGGAACATCGTGTCTCAACTCAAGCCCGTTCCCCCTGAGTGGGAACTTATGAAGCTGTTTGTCTCTACTCTTCCAAAGACTATGCAAACACAAGTCCTTGGCACCTCTGCAATATCATTTGCTCATCTCATAGCAATGGTTGAGGAAGTGGAAGGTGGCATAAAGAAGGGCTGGTACGGAGATGCTGGCACGACCGCAAAACAATTCGGAATAAAGAAGGACAAGGAAGTTGCTCCTCAAATCAATATGACAAGTTCCACGCTGGCTGTACAAGTTCCCGTCAAGCAGCAAGGGAATTTTGGTGAATAGAAGTAGTGGAGAAATCCACGCCCACCCCGACAATACACACCTTTGCCGGGAACACTTTCTCAAGTTCTAGCTATCTTCCGCAAGAAAGACCTGTTGTCAACTGAACCTTTGAGGCCAAATTATACATCGTATGCAGGTTATGACCCATCCAAGAAATGCGATTACCATGCGGTGAGGTTGGCTACGACACAGACAATTTCTTTGTGCTTAAAAATCACATCCAAGACTTGCTCGAGTCAAAGGCGTTTTCGTTCCAAGGTAACGCCTAGCCAAATGTCCAAAATAATCCCTTACCCAACCATTCTGGCAAAATCAATGCTATGTTTGATTACAATATCTAACCGGGAGGAAGGTTTAAAGTCTGGTTAACAGACGTTCTTAATGCTCTGGCTAGAGCAGGGTATTATCGAACTGGAGAGCTACTGTCGCTGGATAAGTTAAAGAAGACAATTTCGACCCTAATGAAGAATTGGTTGAGAGTTAAAATCAATCACGCGGAGACAATTGCCACTACTTCTTAGATCGCCATTGATTCGGACCAGGAGCTTGCTGCCTTGACCGTGACTCAGTTTGAGCATTTTTCAGAACTTGGAGTAGCCGAAGCCGATATAGCGAGTCTGGTCAAAGTTGACTTGGATTTGGCTAACATGCCACCCTTTCAAGATGCATCATATGATGAGTTAGGGATAGTTGTGCCTGAAGCTCTAGTGATCAGCTCGCCTCAACCGTTTCCTTACAAAAATGATAAGGCTATCCCTTGGTCGTATGATCTAGCCTTGGTGACGAGATCTAGACGCACGTACAATGAAGACCAACCAACCAAGAAGGTCACAGAAAAGGATGCGAATGAGTTTTTAGCTGTAATCAAGATGAGCGAATACAATATCGTCAATTAGTTGCGAAAGTTGTCGGCTCAAGAAACATAGGGAACCCCTCGTGAAGGTGCTGTGGCAAGTACACATCCCAGAAGATATCGACCAGGACAAGCTGGAGAATTTTGTCGAGATGTGACATTCTAATTTCCAGACAATTTCAGATTGATTAATGAGCAGTAAATCTAGAGATGTATTTCAGTCGGATTTCGCTCGATTTTGATCAATTCGAGTAGGCTGACTAAAAAGGAAAAGGCTAACGCGAGATGAGGTATGTAGACCTAGGTAACTCGGATAGGAAATGATGCTTTGACCATAAGAATTGTCGAGGGGATATTTAGAACTACAAAGAGGCCGATCTAAGGACGATTAGGAAACGCCTTGCGAGTGTTATACGATTGGAGCGCGGGTGATGCCGCTTAACCAACGTGTGATTTGCAAAATTTTCCTAAATCGGACAGTGACGATCGAGACCTTAGGGACTAGTGATAGACCCTCACAATTACATGACAACCAAAGCCACCATAAATTGACGAGCCCTAAACGTGATATGAGTCACGGGATCGATATGTGAAATGTCTGCAAAAGCTGCCCGTCGGTTCGGGATAGGCTGGAACAACGTCTGATAGAGAAAACCATTAGAAACAAGTCTTGAAAATTGAAAATGGAGAATCAAGGAGTCCAACATTATATTTGGATGGGCTGTCGCCCTGCCGAAGATTATTGGAACGAGAAAAATGATGTTCCAAATGTCGGGAGTGAAATTACCATTTTGCCCTTCAAGCTTAAGTCTTGTTCATGCAATGAAGAAAGGGAATTTTGGTCTTTAAATCACCCCAAGGCCACCAAAAACCTAAAGGAATATGGACCATTGTATCAAGTTTGATTGACATGTGAGACAAGTGTCACATGATCAAGCATTGGGTGATTAAATCTACTATTCCATACCTACCATTCAACCATTGACCATGACCCCTAGATATAATTTTTTTTCTCTCTCTCCTCACCTCATTTGGCCAACCATAACTCCCTCAACTCACCGTAACTCCTTCTTCTTCCTTCTTCTATCTACTGTCGCCGACCAGATTCTGGGGTGCCGTTCGGCAGTTTCGACGCCACTCTCCGGCCACCGCCTGGACACAGGCCAACCACCTGAGCTTAGCCCCACGTCTTTCCGACCTCCTCGAACTAGAAGCGAGCCATTTGGACCACCGGGGAGCTCCGGCCAAGCATTTTCCCGGGAGTCGACGGAATTTGACCCAATCTGAGGTAGGTTCTATTTTGGACCTTTAGGAGGCCAAAATGTTGGAATCTTAAGGCCAAATTTTTTGAAGATCTAGGAGACATGTATAACAATCTGTGGTAAAAAGTTGAGAATGATTTGATGAAGTTTTAATCACGAATCGATTTTGTAAACCTTGCACAGAAAACTGCCGGTACTGACCTTGGAGGATCCGGCAACTCTCGACAGGTTTCCGGCGACGACTCGACTCCAAACTCATGGGGAGACCCTTAGACCCTTATATAGACATGTTAAGAGGTAGGATAGTACTTAAATGATGGATTGGGAGTTTATTTAGTGCTGGACAAGCTCGATTTGCACAAAACCGAGAAGAACTGGTTCGGTTTTGTGCAAGGCCGAACCCTAAGAGGCTGATGGCCATTTGTTTAGAACCTCAAATTGATGATTAAAACATGTTAAGATGATGAGGATTATGTTATGGAGGTTATGGTTCATGGATTGAGGAATTGGACAAAGGAAATTGATGGATTAGTTGGATTTTATTAGGTTGCGCGAAGAGTTCGATCTCGGACCTTTAGGGGCCGAGAATTTTAGGGCTCAAGAAGAGAATTTGTGATATCAATTCAAGGTAAGGGAATCCTAAACTTAGGGTAGGAAGATTGGACTCGATTGGGTGAGTCGAGCGGTGAATTGATTGATTGGTGAGAGATTCCATGGTGAATGTTCTTGGTGTACCCTAAGTTGTTTTAGGGGATTAAGATGTGTAAATGCTTGTGCTTGAATTATCCACCATGTGTGCGTGTCACTTGATTGCCTTGCATGCCATGAGTCTTCGAATTTTGCCTGAATTGCACATGTCGTCATCTATGGAAAATGAATTAAAAATCATGGCATGAGCATGACATGGCGAGGCCCTAATGCGTATGTGACGTAAGGCGAGGTGAATGATACCCTGAGGCGTTGAGGCGCGGGGTCGGAATGTTGTGGAGTCTTGATGCGATCTAATCGTGGGGTTGAGATGGCCACGGTCCTGATGCGATCTAATTGCGGGACGGAGATATGAGGTGCTGATAATGGCCTAGAGAATCATTGAAACCAGATGCGTTTGCGCGGATTGTCAATGGCGGTCTGATGCATTTATGCGGACCGAGCCTGATGCGATTTAATCGCGGGCATGAGAATGTGGCCAGAGGAAATGGTGGATGTGGTGATGTGGCAGAGCGAGTGTGCATATCATCTGAGTATGTTGTGTGCCATATTTACGTGTATGCCACCTATGTGTTGTTGTCTGTACTTGCATTTGCTTGATATGCATGTGAGTTTGAATGAATGGGGTTGCGACTGCCTAAGTGGACGATCGGCCTGACCTAGGGTTAGGACTCTTTTATTGAGATGTGTATCTCACCTCTTTTGGGGACCCTTCTTTTATAGATTTTAGGCCTTGACTATGTGGCCCATTCGCTTTGGAGATCCTATGGAGATGACTGTGTATTTTGATGAGTTCCCTAACGGTCATGGGACTATATATGTGAGAAAGTGTACAATGGTGTAAGTTGATGAGGCTAGTACGGATTGGAAGCCTCATAGGTATGAGGCGTGGTTTAAGAAAGTTGGAGACAAGTCTACTGGCCACTGAAGTCCCATGAGGTGCCCCAGGGAGTGATCCTTAATTGATGCCACCTCGGTAGGGACCATGATCAGGCCGATGGATTGGTAGTCGGTTCTAGGAACAAGCCGACGGAGGATGTTGAGGACACCGATGATTCTAGCAGCTCATCTTAGGATTCTAGTTCGTTGGCTTGAGCTTTTGGAGGTGACCCGACCCTGTTTCTTTTGGATGTTGTGAGGGACTCTTTTATGTACTACCCCGTTACCCAGTTTGTTAGCGGATTTTAGTAGCTCTTTATCTGTATGAATAGACGGTTATTACGTATGATAGTACTTATACTATCCAGGTCCCACTTAACTTATGTTTTGTGTGGAGGAGTTGTTTACTTATCGGTTCCACGTACTTGTACATTATACCTCTCTCCTCTTATTTGTGGATTTGGGGACCACGAGAGATACTTGGTTTACTTACAGGGAGTCACGTGCTCGTGCCTGGGGTGCAGGGGCGTGACATCCCCGTCTTGCTTGGTATCAGAGCAAGGTTAGCTCGATCCAAAGTTGGTTGAGAATTAGAGTAATAAGGAGGATTAAGTTAGGACTTGGACGGATAGCGAGATCTTAGGAGACTGGTTAACATAAGGCATGGGGTGCACAGTGTGTGACCTGGTACATATGGCTGGTGTTTGATCTCGGCAAGGTTGTAGTAAGACATGAGAGAGTTGAGTTCCTTGCTTAGGATTGAAAATCATTTCTGGATCTTGGCCTATTTAGTGAATGAAAGTGATTGGTTTTAGTGAATCACTAGAGTGAATGGAACTGAGAAATGACTATGGGCTATTTGTTGAAATGTTTCTAGAGTTTGTGGTATGGAGTACTGTTGGTTGTAATTGCTTCTGTTAAGGGTTAGTTAGTAGCTCTGGATTTGGGTGAATGAGTGAGTTACTAACTCCTTACTGAACTTGTGGTGGACCAGGTTCAGTTAAAAGAAGTAAGGATGAGCAACCCGTTTAGAAGGTCTGGAAGGTTAAGAGGCAGAGCCTCTAGCTCGAGGCTGCATGTAACAGAAGATCCAAGGATGGATGGTGTGCTGAGGGCACTGAAAAGAATTGGTGACTTGATCGATAGGCAGACCCAAGATCGGGATGCTGCAATCGCCCAAGCAGTAGGAACTGCCATAGCTACCTTCAATGCCAACAACGATAACAATGGTGGCAATGGAAGCCAGAATGAACATGGCTAGGGCAATGAAGTTGTGAATGCCCAAGAAGAAATCATCATGGCCAGATAGATGAGCCAGCTAGTGGAGTAGTTCATAAAGCTAAAGCCGACACAGTTCAATGGGACTGGAGATCCCGAGCTAACACCTAGATGGATTGAGAAGTTAGAAAAATCTTTTTGGATGCTGAGGTGCACAGATGAGGAGAAGGTGCTACTAGCAGTGGACTAGCTAGAGGGTACGACAAATGATTGATGGGCTGCCACCAAGAATGGAGTTTTCCCAAAGGGAACGACCATGAATTGGGATGTATTTAAGATAACGTTCAATGATAAGTACTTCTTGGAGACGGCCAGGGAAAGGAAGCAGGTAGAATTTCTACAGCTACGTTGGAACCAGCTGACGATAGACTAGTACAAGGCCGAGTTCTCAAGGCTATCAAGGTATGCACCTCGATCTGTAGAAGACCCTCAAGAGAAAGCAAGAAGATTTGGGGATGGTCTAAGGCTTGAGCTCCGTAGTCAGATGATCGCTCTAAATCTGATGACCTATATGGAGATCTACGAACGGGGCCAGATGATAGAATGAGACTTGAAAGAGAGAAACACCGTAATTGGATCGCGGTTCACATCATTCAGAGATAACCGCCAGATGGGTAAGGACCGATGGTAAGCAATAGACCTTTTGTGCCTCCCGTGAGGAAAAGTATCATGAAGCCGCTGAATCCCATTAACTGGAGCTGTCGCCTTTGTAGTAGGAGGCATGGGAGTGGGCCATGCTCGGTAAGGACCTGGGCTTGTTTTAAGTGTAGTCAGCTGGGCTACCAGATGAGGACATGCCCGAGTCAAGCTCCGACAAATCGACCTCAAGGGCAGAGACCGCGGGCTGGGCCGTCGACTGCAACTCTCAAAATCGAACAGAATCGACTACCGGCACAGGAAAGGGTGTATGCAGTAACCCGCAGAGAGGCCGAAAAAGCACCAGGTGTGGTCACAGGTATGGTTTACTTGTGCAACCAAGCTGCTTACGCATTATTTGACCCTAGTGCCGCACATTCATTTGTGTCTTCGCAGTTTGCTGATTTGGTGGGTATGAAATTGAAACCGTTGAATATGAATCTGCATGTTGCCACTCCATTAAAGGATAATATATTGGTTTCAATGGGCTGTGTTGGTTGTGAGATTGTAATTGGAGGAAGTAAAGAGAGTATTGATCTAGCCGTATTACCCATGTATGATTTTGACGTAATTATAGGAATGGATTAGTTGGGTAAGCAGGGGGTAGTAGTGGACTGCAGTAGTAAGATAATTCGATTTTATCCGAGAGGCCACCCTAACTTTGAATTGGTGGGAAGTCGAGGAGGAGTCTTGATTCCCTTAGTCTCATCTCCGAAAGTGACTAAGTTGATGTCTAAAGGGTGTCAAGCATACTTAATGGCAGTAATAGACACAATTACCGAAGAGCCAAAGTTAGAGATTATCCCGATAGTACGTGAATTTCTTGATGTATTTCCCCAGGATTTGCTAGGGTTACCATCGGAAAGGAAAATAGAATTTGTAATCGAGTTAGCTCTTGGAACGAAGCCTATCTCGAAGGCACCTTATAGGATGTCCCTATCAGAATTGAAAGAGTTAAAGGTGCAGGTGCAGGAACTACTGGACAAATGATTTATCCCGACCGAGTGCTTCACCGTGGGGAGCACCGGTGCTATTTGTAAGGAAGAAAGATGGGTCTTTGCATCTATGTAGTGACTATCGGCAGCTAAATCAGGTAACGGCGAAAAACAAATATCCACCGCCGAAGATTGATGAGCTGTTTGATCAGTTGCAAGGAGCGGCAGTATTTTCAAAGATTGACGTAAGAACTGTGTATCACCAACTGAGAATCAAGAAGGAAGACATACCTAAAACTGCTTTCAGGATGAGGTATGGTCATTATGAGTTTACGATGATATCGTTTGAATTGATCAATGCTCCAGCTGCTTTTTTGGACCTGATGCATCGAGTATTTAAAAAGTTTCTGGACAAATTCGTCATAGTATTTATTGACGATATCTTGATTTACTCGAGGAATAGTGCAGAACATGAGGAGCACCTAAGGATTGTACTACAGACTCTGAGGGAGCATTCGCTTTATGCGAAGTTGAGTAAATGTGAGTTTTAACTGAGCAGGGTAACATTTCTTGGTCATGTGGTATCTGGTGAAGGAATCGTAGTGGATCTTATGAAAATCGAGGCTGTAACCAATTGGCCTAGACCTACTACGGTCACTAAAGTCAGAAGTTTCTTGGGATTGGCCGGGTATTACAGGCATTTTGTAGAGAAATTTTCATCCATAGCCATCCCATTGACGCGATTGACGAAGAAGGAAACGAGATTTAAATGGACTGACAAGTGTGAGAGAAGTTTCCAAGAGCTTAAGCATAGATTGACGACCGCACCAGTACTGACGATTCCATCCAGACCAGGAGGTTACGAGGTATACAGCGATGCCTCGCTGAAAGGACTGGGCTGTGTACTGATGCAGCATGGAAGAATAGTAGCTGGCGCGTCCAGACAATTGAGGCCACATGAGATGAACTACCCAACTCATGATCTGGAGTTAGCGGCAATTGTATTTGCTCTGAAGATTTGGAGACATTACCTATGTGGCGAAAAATTTCAGATTTATATCGACCACCACCAAAGCTTAAAGTATCTGTTTTCCCAGAAAGAGCTGAATATGAGGCAGCGTAGGTGGATGGAGTTGCTCAAGGATTATGATTGTGATATACCATATCAGCCTGGGAAAGCCAACAGAGTAGCTGTCACGTCCCGAACCCGGCGAGCGCGCGAACTTCCATGTCTATGCCATTCATTGAAGAATGCTCTAGGATCCAACGGCCAATAGCTTACAACTCCTTTAATCAAAGCATGCAGAAGCGATGCCATCCTACAATTATATAAATACAACGACATACCGATGACTTAGGATATAAACAACAAAGTCTCATTAACCACTTTTACCACGGATTCAATTCATATTCCACCAATCAAAAGTACAAACCCAAACATCATCAGAAGATAAATCCATTCTCGTGCTATTGATCAACTATCTCTTCAAGTGCCAGTCCTTGGCAAGCTCGTGCTTCCTTTGCCTGGAACTTGAAAAATATAAGCCCCCACTAGAGTGAGATATAAATCTCAGTAAGGTGGGTCCTAACCTTAGGTTAGGCTAACCGTCCACTCAGACAGTCATATATCCAATAAAATTAGACTTTGGCTCACACAGGCATATAGGGCACTAGTCAAGAAACTCAACATATGGATGACAGGTAACATCGATGACCTCAAGTCACACTTAGGTAATAATGCCCATGCACTCTCAGCCTACCACATCTCATATTCACTAACCTCAACCTATCTAAATCTCTAGCCCACGATCTTGTCGCCTCAGGCTCGGTAACCCACGTAAACGCATCAAGTTCCGATAAATCTCCTGGCCAATAACATTATCTCAACCTCTACCTGCCTCATTTTCTAGCCCGAGAACTAGTCGCCTCAGACTCGGCCCACGTAAATGCATCAGACCTTCGTCGGTGACCCGCGTAAACGCATTAGGTCCCGGTTCATCTTCAAGCAAGGTTTATGAGCTCATACTCAACCCCGCAAACTCATCGCATCAGGATATATATCCTACCTCGCTCTCATGCGCTTCAGGGCCTCTTCGTCCCGCGATTATATCGCATCAGGACCTTGGCCATCTCAACCCCGCGAATTCGTCGCATCAGGGTGCTATACAATATCAATTTCCTCCCCGCGATCTTGTCGCATCAGGGTATTCATTTTATTGCCCCGCGTCTTACACGCCTCAGGGTCTTGCCATGTCGTACTCGTGCCACAAACCTAACTTATGCCTTGGTTATCATTTAATCTCACACTCACTAGCAAGCGCGCATTCAAATGCGTTTCTTAATTCTCGTGGCATGCAATTCAATTCAAATGATATACAGGCATGGTGAATAACTCAGGCACACAATATTACTCACAATCAATCTGATATCATCTCAGTATATTGCTAAGCTACCCACTTGAATAAATTCTCATAATCGTCCCAATCGGCCCTCGACTTATCCAATTGAGTCCAATCGTCTTAATATAGGGTTAGGAATTCCATTACCTTGATTTCAACATCACATTTTACTCCTCTTGAGCCTCCAAAGGTTCGGCCAAATCAATCTAAGGCCGAACTCATCGCACAACCCAATAAAATCCAACCAATCCGTCAATTTTCATGTCCAATTCGACCATCCATGACTCCTGACCCTCCATGGCATAATCCCTAATATCTTAACATTATTTAAACACCAATTTGAGACTTATAATCCATCCATCATCAGCCCAACAGAACCGGTCTTGCACAGCACCAACCGGTTCATTTTGGTTCTATGCAAACCGACCATATCCAGCCTTGAATACACTCCTAAATCCTCCATTCAATCATCAATCTATCTCTTAACATGATTATCTAAGGGTCCAAGAGACTCACCGTGAGTTTTAGGCCGGTTGGTCGCCAGAAAACCATCCAAAGTCGTCGGAAAACCATCCAAAGTCGCCGGTTCCTTCGAGCACAGAATCTGGCAGTTTTCTGGGCAAGATTAACAAGGTCGGTTCATGGTCAAAATTTAATCAAATCATGCCCCAATTTTTACCATAGAACCATATACATCTCTACTGAGTCTCCACAAAATTCCAGCTCAAAAATCAAAGATTTCGTCCACCAACAGGGCTGAAAACCGGACCTACCTCAGATTGGAGTAGGTTCCGTCGACTCTCAGGAGATCCTTGCTTTGGACTGCTCGGTGCTCCAAATGCTCCGATTCTTATTGGAGAATGTCGGCAAGACATAGATCTTTGTTGTGGTGGTTAGCCGGCTGCAGATGGTGGCCGGAAGTGGCCGTGGTGACTGGCGAAGTGGAGCCTAGAATCTAGTCGGGCGGTGACAGAACAGTAAGAGGAAGAAGAAGAAGGAAGAGGAGGTTCGGTTCTCTTGGGGTTGGTCTGGCCAAATGAGGGGGTAAGGAGAGAGAGAAATTGATATATTCAAGCTTGGTCAAGAAGAGTTGAATGGTAGGTGAGGGAAAAGGTGATTTGACCATGCTTTACCATCTATTGACACAGGGCAAGTGCTCTATCCAATGAAGATCTAATTGCCATCTTTCTTCTTTCAATTTTCGGTAGCCAAGGGGTATCAATTGCCCAAATACCCTTCTTGATTTGAATAAGTAAAGCTCCAAGATTGAGGGGCAAAACGGTCATTGTATCCCCGACATTCTGAACGTCATTTTTCTCATTTCGAAAACCTTCGATAGGGCGACGACCATTCAGAATAATATTGAAATTCTTGATTTTCCATTTCAAATCTTTCAAAGCTTGTTTTTGATAGCTTTCTCTATCAGACATGGTTCCAGTCTATCCCAAGCCGACGGGCGGCTTTCGCAGACATTACGCGTATCGACCCCGTGATTCATATTACATTTAGGGCTCGTCAATATGTGGCGGCTTTGATTGTCATGTAATTATGAGGGTCTATCACTAGCTCCTAAGGTCTCGCTCTTCACCATCCGATTTAGGAAAATTTTGCAAATCATACGTTGGTTAAGCGGCATTACCCGCGCTCCTATCGTATGACACTCGCAAGAAATCCCTTAATCGTTCTTAGATAGGCCTTTTTGTGGCTCTAAATATCCCCTCGACAATCCTTATGGTCAAAGCGTCATTTCCTATCCGAGTTTTCTAAGTCTACGTACCTCATCTTGTGTTAGCCTTTACTCTTTGGTCAGTCTACTCAAATTGATCAGGTTTGAGGGAATACAACTAAAATCCATTTCAAGATACACACTCCTCATTACTGAGTCTGAAATTGACTGGAAATCAGAATGTCACAACTCTTCCCCCCTTAAAGAAATTTCGTCCTCGAAATTCACAGCCTTCTACTCCATCCAATCCCTCGAGGGTATAGGCGTCTCGTCGCATCCTCACCTTTCCGGGTAATCCTTTCCATAGCTTAACGATCTTGTTCATCCTTTCCAACTCAAAGCCATCCTTCTCTAGAATTTGTCTCTCATAGTCCTCAATCTAATGGGCTTCTCTCCATTTTCTTGTGGCATTCACATCATTGGCTAGCAGCTCTTCCTCGAGCATTCACTCTAACTCTTTCATTTATCCATAACCGTCCTTGCCAAGCCCTCGCTAGTATGCACTCTTTCTGCCCACACCATTTGGCGTATCACTCCTTTCGAACCTTCTCTTTCGCCAACAGAGATTTCAGGGCTTTTTCAATTTGCCCTCTATTAACCAAATCGAGTTATGACCTTCTTAACTCCTCAAACATTCCCATGATTACTTCCGTAGTAATCCATTCTCGACTCCATCCGAAATTATCTTGGATCAAAGTGATCCTTCATCTTTTACCGTCATGTCCTTTCCTTCTATCAACACGTCTAGTGCTCGACTACAAGATAGATAAATTTCAACTTTCCACCTCATCACCGATATATATATATATATATGTATATATATGCTTCTTGGCACTTCTTTGTGCCATCCCTGGGAAACACCATAATTTCCCCCTTTGAATCGTACTTCCGTCCATATGCCTCAAGAGTTTCATCCATTCCTATAATCCCTTCAGCATCAATATTTGATCATGGCACACCTAAATTTCCTTCTGGCCCTCGGGCTAGGTGTTTCCAATAACCATCACGCTAGTCCATTAGCGAACTTCCCATTTAAGAGTTGAATCTCTTACTTCTTGAGGAAAAACCTGTCCCTCTATTTCCAATTACTCAATGCTCAATTTTCAATTGTAAGCATCTGCTAAACAATTCACCCTTCCTTAGAGATATGGATATCGATATAACAACGCTTGGGTGATCTCTTCGTTCCACATGCTTCGTTTTCAATTCCTTTTTAGGCAGTTCCTACTCTCAATCTCCTTTAGTCCACATAACTTCAAGATATTTCTTACATTAGCAACGCCCCTATATCCACAAGCAATTTCTATACATCAGCGTTGCCTCTTAATTAATTCTCCTCGAGAAACTGCTACCTCATACTCTCATAGCAGGGGTAGCCTTGCAATATTCTTCCACTCAGACAACATCTCCCAACTTTATCACGAGGATACTCACAACTACTCCAATCATGCTCTAAGCATGCCAACTCATGTAGCTTTACCATCATGGCGTACATGCAATACCCATTTCAAATTGTCTTGTTACTCCTCAACTTTCCTTTCCACATCACACCGTTAAGACTCTATCAATTCTTTTGAATCCGGGCAGGAACGCCACTACCAGTGTAGGCATCCATTCGGCTCTAGTTCTCAAAAGTGCAATTCACGTCTGTTCCTCCCTTCACATTACATCTTGTATTAACCCATTTCATCAGCTTAACTCGAGTCCTCGAAAGTTCTTTTCACGTTCATTCACCCATTCGTGACACGACTCGTCCTTAGTCTATTTCACCAATGGAACAGCTCTGATAGGGAGTCTTCCTACAATCCGTCTATAGCAATTCATCAATCCTAAAAGCTTGCACTTTTCGCAACTCACATCGACCCTTGACGTTCCATCACTTATTCCTATCCTCATAAGATTTATCCTTTATCCCGATGCATGAATCTTATTTCATTAGGTCCTGAATTTGCGCTCTTCATACTTAGCATGCAATAGATGTTTCCTTACAGCCCATATGACACTTTCAAAAGCTGTTCATGTTTCTCATGGCTCTTTACATTCGTCATATATCTAGCATCTCCTTAAATTCCATAGGATACTTCATGTTTCTCATAACTCCTTAAATGAGTCCAATCATCGTCGCTCAAGACAGTAACAATCCACCCTATCATTCCTAGGACACTCAATTCAACTGATATCAACTTCTTTCTAGTAAGTGTCGAATCTTTCCAACTATCCCCGTACTTTTCTCTTGAGCTCAAACCTTAGCTCTCTGTCGTCACGGGTCTCCTCTAGGGCCGCACGACATTTTTCTTTATCCCTGTCACTCTTCTCCTCGAGAAGCATTAGTGTTAGCCTCTGAGTTCCATACTCACTAAGGTGACCTTATCCAATTCTGTTTGTTCCACCGATCGTCGACATCATCCAGAAATTCAACATTGTCTTCAAAAACAACCTCTCCGATTTCACTTCCAAGAGTCACTCAAGTTCTGTGTCTTCTTTCCCGATTCAAATGCTCAATCATCATACTAAGACAACTTAGAGCTTTTCTTCCTTTTTACAAATGGACATCTTACCCTAAGGAAGAAACTACACAATTCCGTGGCATTTTCTTACTTCAAATTCACCATGTCCTTCTCATTACATAGGATGACAATCTTGGAGTCTGCGCCAACGGCGATACCTTAACTCCATAATTCAAATACCACCATGCTTTCACATTCTATTTCCCATAACTCAGTCACCTCTAGTGACAATGTCTATTCGTCCTTGGGTCTTCACCCATTCACTTGTCGAATGGTCAATTCGATTAACTCAAATCACTTTACAAGTGTTCTTCAAGCGTTCTTTTCATTTACTACACCACTTACAAGAATCACAACCATTCAGGACTTCCAAGTCCGTTCACTTTTCCTTTCGTCAATGATCAATTCATGGTCCAATCGTCCTTTAAGATCAATGCCCTATTCTTTAGGGAACAACAACTCATGATTGCATTTCTCATGGTTTCAATCCAATCAACAAATCCCAAGAAGTCATTAACTTCAGGCAATCTAGCATGCCGATTCTTCCTCGAATTCATCCATAACAGAAAAGGCTTGCTACTCACTTTCCACTGTGTGCCTTATGCCTAGCTAATCAACCTTTTCTCGTAGGCACTATCCATATCCATAATGAACATCTCCCTGCTCGTAATCCATGAGCAGGAGTTCTCTTATTCATGAGTCTTTCGATCATTCTTCTCTTCTGTTGAGTCCCATCACCATTCCTCAAAATTAGAAGTAACAACAGTCATAAGGTTTTCAAACTCCAATCTACTCGAGGACTTACTCATCTTATTCAAGGGTCATTGACCACCTTTACCATATGCTCAAGCAACCTTGAGAACTCTGTCTCATACCGGTCGATCATCCTACGATCCTTGCGACAGTACCGGGATCCAAACAATCCTTACTCTCAAGCAATCCCCCAGGATTATACTTCCCATCTAACAACTCACAGAGGTAGTCTAGGCAGATTTCATGCCTCTGAGGAAATCCTTCCTCTAGTGACCTTTCACCAATCTTCAATAGCCTCTTAGGGCTAGTACTGCCAGGGTCACTTTCTTTCTTTAGGGCACCCAAACCTCTGAGGTTTTCTCACAAAATCCTCAATCCAGAGGGAGACAATTTCGAACCTCATCCCTCGGTCTGGCTCAATCAATTTCGGCCTTACACATAATTTTACAAGTTTTTCCAAGCTCTCATGATCCTACCCACACATTCAATCTTGAAAAGACTTACTCAGAGTCCTTTTTCTCGTGACTTCCGTTACTTAACTTGTCAATACAAGCATTTATCACCACAGTGATTTAGAGAATCATGGCAACTTCTCTCCGAGCTCGCTCAATCCACAATTTTCTCATTTCCATTTAAAGTCCTTACGACCCATTCAACTCTTGGGTCTTGTACAATCAACTGATCGAGCCATATTCTCTTTTAGTACTTGTACTCAAATCGCCCATATTTACTCAGTTCTCACGACTCATATCAATTCTCGAATCTTTCATATCACATATCCTTGAGCCCAACGCTCTTCTACGACCACACCTTGGTCGTTCAACCTCGTTAATTTCTCATGATCCATCTTAGTCCTGAATCTTTTTGTATCTCACATACGCAAGTCAAGTGCTACTCTAGCGACCATATCTTGGTCCTTTAGCCTTATCAAGTTCTCATGTCACTGGAACCACTATGATTCCCTCCAGGAATCCAAGACTCAAGGCGTCTACTCAAGTATATCAATCTCAGGTTGCTCATCTCAATATTTTTCACCATCCATCAGTGGTTTCCAAACAACTCTCTAATGGTTCTCAAGCAGTTCCTAATTAATTGCCGAATATTCAAGGATCTCAAATCATCCTTGGTCTATAATCCTTCATCCAGCAAGCCTCAACGATGCAACTTCTCAACTCACAGTCATTACTAGGCAAGCCTCAACTAGGCAATAGTCAATCAATCACTCAAGACAGCGATTCACTAGGTCAAAAGCTCATATTCTAGGCCTAAAGGCATCGGCCTCTCTATTATAGTTACAACAGACTATCTCATCTCAACACGCCTCGGTTCCAAGGGTACAAACCCATACGTCATCTAACTCTTCAGTTATATTTTGGCCAAGCCAATAACACTAGGCTAATCATCAAACATGCCTTACAGGCACATCACAACCTTTACTTTTCTTTTTCCAAGGGCATTCACCACCAAGCACAAAGCTTTTAAACATGTCTCTCATAGGCACCATTAAACAGGTCATGCCACTTTCAATCATCCTTGATGAGAATCAATCCCGTGCTATACATCCCTCATCCACAATTGGACTCAACCTAATACCTAAGCTTCCCCTTTCAAGTTATGACTTGGGTCATTCCTGCCTCTGCCATTTTAGAAGCCTGTCAGGAGCCACTCCCTGTCCGAACCTCTTTGTCCTAGCGATCACTCCCCACCCTCATCAGACCTGGCCGATGCAGGTTGTCACAAGCCATACATCTACGGAGAAAGCCTCGTTCCACATGTTTCATATCATGTTTCATCATAGTTTGTAGGTAACCTATCAACTCGTCCCATACCAAGCGACGATTTATCAAGTCCAACAGCGATAAGTCATTGCATGCACCCTCATCGATTTTCATTTCGAAGCCACCAACATAAGCACAGCATGACCGTCCTCACCACTGGTCATAACAAAAACGCCTTCAGATCAATTTCTATCCATTCAGGGGTTCTAATTCCACCAATGATCGTCACATCTCACAGATCAATTGCCTATATTCAACCCTATATCTCAAGTCCAATCAACATTCAAATCAACTCCTCATGCATCCAATCACAACTGATTTTCGATTCAGGTACTTCTCGTGTTCATCTCAACTCATATCATCCAAGGCTCACAATAGCAATCGATAGCTAAACTATCAAAATATCATACAATTCAAGCCTGAATCCACTAATATTAGTCCTCTTCTTATAATTCGTACTCCTCAAGTTGGGTCATGGACAAATCAAGATCGCAACCATACACCTCAATTGACCCTTCATTCATAAGCAATTTCCTATTATCCCCAAGCATAATTACTACCTCAAAGTCCATGCTCATGACTCTCCAATCATAGCTTGCTTCCACTTGACTTTAATCACCATCTAACTCAAGATCATCCATTAAAGTCAATTCTAGGACCATTCAAGTGTACACAAATTCAAGCCTACATCCCCGAGACTCAACAATCCATGCCTAGTCCTATAGACCTCAATATCCAACCGTCCACATGTCATCGCTCCTTATCACTCCAACTCTCAATCACATTGGATCGAGCGGACCTTGCTTTGATACCAAATCGAACGGGGATGTCATGCCCCGAACCCGGCGAGCACGCAAACATCCCTGTCCATATTGTTCATTTAAGAATGCTCCAGGATCCAACGGTCAAAAGCATACAACTCCTTTAATCAAAGCATGTAGAAGCGATGTCATCCTCTAATTATATAAATACAACGACATACCGATGACTTAGGACATAAACAACAAAGTCTCATTAACCACTTTTACCACAAATTCAATTCATATTCCACCAATCAAAAGTACAAACCCAAACATCATCAGAAGACAAATACATTCTAGTGCTATTGATTAACTATCTCTTCAAGTGCCAGTCCTTGGCAAGCTCGTGCTTCTTTCGCCTGGAACCTGAAAAATATAAGCCCCCACTAGGGTGAGATATAAATCTCAATAAGCTAGGTCCTAACCTTAGGTTAGGCCGACCGTCCACTCAGGCAGTCATATATCTAATAAAATTAGACTCTGGCTCACATAGGAATATAGGGCACCAGTCAAGAAACTTAACATATGGATGACAGGCAAACATCGATGACCTCAAGTCACACTTAGGTAATAATGGCCATGCACTCTCAGCCTACCATATCTCATATTCACTTACCTCAACCTGTCTAAATCTCTAGCCCGCGATCTTGTCGCCTCAGGCTCGGCAACCCGCGTAAACGTATCAAGTTTCGATAAATCTCTTGGCCAATAATATTATCTCAACCTCTGTCTCCCTCATTTTCTAGCCCACGAACTAGTCGCCTTAAGCTCGGCTCACGTAAACGTAACATTCCGTCATCGGTGACCTACGTAAACGCATCAGATCACAGTTCATCTCCAGGCAAGGTTTATGAGCTCATACTCAATCCCGCGAACTTGTCGCATCAGGGTATATATATCCTGCCCTGCGTCTCATACTCTTCAAGGCCTCTTCGTCTCGCGATTTGATCGCATCAAGACCCTGGCCATCTCAACTACGCGAACTCATTGCATCAGGACCCTATACAATATCAATTTCTACCCCGCGATCTTGTCACATCAGGGTATTCATTTTCTTGCCTCGCGTCTTACACGCCTCAAGGCCTTGCCATGTCGTACTCATGCCACAAACCTAACTTATGCCTTGGTTATCATTTAATCTTACACTCACTAGCAAGCGCACATTCAAATGCATTTCTTAATTCTTGTGGCATGCAATTCAATTCAAATGATATACAGGCATGGCAAATAACCCAGGCACACAATATTACTCACAATCAATCTAATATTATCTTAGTATATCGCTAAGCTACCCACTTGAATAAATTCTCGTAATCATCCCAATCGACCCTCGATTTACCCAATCGAGTCCAATCGTCTTAACATAGGGTTAAGAATTCCCTTGCCTTAATTTCAACATCAAATTTTACTCCTCTTGAGCCTCTAAAGGTTCGGCCAAATCAATCCAAGGCCGAACTCATCGCGCAACCTAATCAAATCCAACCAATCCGTCAATTTTCATGTCTAATTCGACCATCCATGACTCCTAACCCTCCATGGCATAATCCCCAACATATTAACATTCTTTAAACACCATTTTTGATACTTATAATCCATCCATCATCAGCCCAATAGAACCGGACTTGCACAAAACCAACCAGTTCATTTCGGTTCTGTGCAAACCGACCATATCCAGCCTTTAGTCCACTCCTAAATCCTCCATTCAATCATCAATCTATCTCTTAACATAATTATCTAAGGGTCCAAGAGGCTCACCATGAGTTTTAGGCTGGTTGGTCGCTGGAAAACCATCCAAAGTCGCCGATTCCTCCGAGCACAGAATCTGGCAGTTTTCTAGGCAAGATTTATAAGGTTGGTTCGTGGTCAAAACTTAATCAAATCAAGCCCCAATTTTTACCACAGAGCCATCTACATCTCTACCGAGTCTCCACAAAATTTCAGCTCAAAACTCAAATATTTCGTCCACCAACAGGGCTAAAAACCGGACCTACCTCAGATTAGAGCAGGTTCCGTCGAATTTTTGGAGAATCCTTGCTCCGAACTGCTCGGTGCTTCGAATGCTCCGATTCTTATTGGAGAATGTCGGCAAGACAAAGATCTTTGTTGTGGTGGTTGGCCGACAGCTGATAGTGGCCGGAAGTGGCCGTGGTGGCCGGCGAAGTGGAGCCTAGAATCTGGTCGGACGGTGACAGAACGACAAGAGGAGGAAGAAGAAGGAAGAGGAGGTTCTGTTCTCTTGGGGTTGGTCTGGCCGAATGAGGGGGTGAGGAGAGAGAGAAATTGATATATCCAAGCTTGGTCAAGGAGAGTTGAATGGTAGGTGAGGGAAAAGGTGATTTGACCATGCTTCACCATCTATTGACACATGGCAAGTGCTCTATCCAATGAAGATCCAATGGCCTTCTTTCTTCCTTCAATTTTCGGCAGCCAAGGGGTATCAATTGCCCAAAATACCTTTCTTGATTTGTATAAGTAAAGCTCCAAGATTGAGGAGCAAAACGGTTATTTTACCCCCGACGTTCAGAACGTCGTTTTTCTTGTTCCGAAAGCCTTCGATATGGCGACGACCATTTCGAATAATGCTAGAATTCTTGATTTTCTATTTCAAATCTTTCAAAGCTCGTTTCTGATAGATTTCTCTATTAGACGTGGTTCTAGTCTATCCCAAACTAACGGGTGACTTTCGCAGACATTACGCGTATCGACCCCGTGATTCATATCACGTTTAGGGCTCGCTAATTTGTGGCGGCTTTGGTTGTCATGTAATTATGAGGGTCTATCACTAGCTCCTAAGGTCTCGCTCTTCACCGTCCGATTTAGGAAATTTTGCAAATCATATGTTGGTTAAGCGGTATCACCCGCGCTCCAATCGTATGACACTCGCAAGGCATCCCTTAATAGTTCTTAGATCGGCCTTTTTGTGGCTCTAAATATCCCCTCGACAATCCTTATAGTCAAAGCGTTATTTCCTATCCGAGTTGCCTTGATCCACGTATCTCGTCTCGCGTTAACCTTTCCCTTTTGGTCAGTCTACTCGAATTGGTCAGGTTCGAGCGGAGTACGACTGAAATCCTTCTCAAGATACACACTTCTCATTACTGAGCCTGAAATTGACTGGAAATCAGAATGTCATAGTAGCAGATTTGCTGAGTCGGAAGTCAAGCATCGCATGTCTGCTTGTGAGAGGTTGGTCGATGATTGAGGATTTGAGAGACTCAAAATTCAGGCTAGAAGTAGATCAGTTGTCCAGTTTGATACCTACGTTAAGGGTGGAACCTGAGGTCTAGGAAGGAATAAAGGCCCTACAGTCCATGGACCTAGAGATCCAGAAGATCCATGAGATGGATGCGACAAAGAGAAAACCCGAGTTTCAAGTGTCTGAGGATGGAATTCTGAAGTTCCGACGATGGCTGTGCGTACCAAAGGATGAACGACTCAGAGAAAGGATTTTATCAGAGGCTCACAAGAGCAATTATAGCATCCACCCTGGAGGTACGAAAATGTGTCAGAACTTGCGACAGCATTATTGGTGGAACGAGATGAAGGTGGACATAGCAAGGTATGTGGCTAAGTGTTTGACATGCCAGCAAGTGAAAGCGCAGCACTGTAAGCCTGGAGGACTATTACAGCCACTGGAGATTTTGAAATGGAAGTGAGAGCATGTGACTATGGATTTTGTGATGGGGCTCCCAAGGAGCCAACGAGATCACGACTCTATATGGGTAGTCGTGGACAGATTAACCAAGTCCGCACATTTCATCCTAGTGCGAAAGGACTTCGCTATGGATAAGTATGCAGAGTTGTACATGAGGCAGATAGTGAGGCTGCATGGAGTGCCTGTGACAATTACCTCGGATAGAGATCCCAAATTCACGGCAAACTTCTGATAAAGCTTACAAGATGTTATAGGAACCCGACTGCAGTTTAGTATGGCGTACCATCTACAGACGGACGGACAATCGAAAAGGACGATACAGACGCTTGAGGATATGCTAAGAGCATGCGTCATTGACTTTAAAGGTGGATGGGAAGACCAGCTGCATTTGGTTGAGTTTGCTTATAATAATAGCTACCAGCAGAGCATTCAGATGGCACCATTCGAAGCACTCTATGGAAGATTCTGTAGAACCCCGATTTGCTGGGATGAGGTTGGAGAAAGAAGTATCATAGTCCCAGAATTGGTAGAGCAATCGGTGAAAGTAGTGAAAATAATTCGAGATAGACTGAGGACGGCACAGAGTCGTAAGCCCTTGGATTTTCAAGTGGGCAATCACGTCTTCCTCAAGGTATCGCCGATGAGAGGACTATCGCGATTCGAAAAGAAGGGGAAGCTGAGCCCAAGGTATATAGGCCCCATTTGAGATATTGGAGCGGATTGGAACCTTAGCCTACAGGCTTGCCTTGTCGCCTAACCTATCCTAGGTGCATAATGTATTCCATGTGTTAATGCTGCGAAAGTATGAACTGGATCCGACATATGTGCTGGATTATGAGGCCATAGAAGTGGACGATCAAGTGTCTTACATGGAGAGGTCGATAAGGATCAAGGACCGGAAAGAGCAAACCCTCAGGAATAAAAAGATCCCACTAATCAAGGTAGTATGGAGCAACATGGAATTGAAGGTGCCACAAGGGAGAATGAAGAGACGATGAGGCGACAACACCCCCATTTATTTGAGTAATTAAGTGTAATGTAAATTTCGGGGACGAAATTTTTGTAAGGGGGGAAGAGTTGTGACATTTTAATTTCCAGTCAATTTCAGACTCATTAATGAGAAGTAATCTAGAGATGTATTTCAGTCGTATTTTGCTCAAATCTGATCAATTCAAGTAGGCTGACCAAAAATGGAAAGGCTAACGCGAGACGAGGTACGTAAACCTAGGTAACTCGGATAGGAAATGACGTTTTGACCATAAGATTATCGAGGGTATATTTAGAACCACAAAGAGGCCGATCTAAGGACGATTAGGGAACGCCTTGCGAGTTTCATATGATTGGAGCGCGGTTGATGCTCCTTAACCAACGTGTGATTTGCAAAATTTTCCTAAATCGGACAGTAACGATTGAGACTTTAGGGACTAGTGATAGACCCTCATAATTACATGACAACTAAAGCTGCCATGAATTGACGAGCCCTAAACGTGATATGAGTCACGGGGCCGATACGTGTAATGTCTGCAAAAGCTGCCTGTCGGTACGGGATAGGCTGGGACCATGTCTGATAGGGAAAACCATCAGAAACGAGTCTTGAAAATTAAAAATGGAGAATTAAGGATTCCAACGTTATATTCGGATTGACCATCACCCTGTCGAAGATTATTGGAACGAGAAAAACGACGATCCGAACTTCGTGGGTGAAATTACCATTTTGCCCCTCATGCTTAAGTCTTGTTCAAGCAGTAAAGGAAGGGCATTTTGGTCTTTTAAACCACCCCAAGGCCACCGAAAATCTTATGGTATATGGGCCATTGGATCAAGTTTGATTGACATGTGGGACAAGTGTCACAAGATCAAGCATTGGGTGGTCAAATCCACTATTCCATACCTACCATTCAACCATTGACCATGAGCCCTAGATATAAGCATTTTATCTCTCTCCTCTCCTTCTTTCTGCTGTCACCGACCAGATTTTGGGGTGTCGTTCGGCCGTTCCAACGCCACTCTCCGGCCACTGGTTGGACACCAGCTGACCACCTAAGCTTAGCCCCACATCTTGCCGACCTCCTCAAACCGAAAGTGAGCCACTTGGACTACCGAGGAGCTCCGGCCAAGTATTTTCTCGAGAGTCGACGGAATTTGACCCAATCTTATGTAGGTTCTGTTTCTGACCCTTTAGGAGGCCGAAATATTGAAATCTTGATGTCAAATTTTATGGAGATCTAGGAGACATGTATAGCAATTTGTGATAAAAATTTGAGAATGATTTGATGAAGTTTTGACCTCGAATTGGTCTTGTAAATCTTGCACAGAAAACTGCCAGTACTGACCTTGGAGGATTCGGCAACTCTCGACGGGTTTCCGGAGATGACTCAACTCCAAATTCATAGCGAGACCCTTAGACCCTTAGATAGACATGTTAAGAGGTAGGATAGTGCTTAAATGATGGATTGTGAGTTGATTTAGGGCTAGACAAGCTCGGTTTGCATAGAACCTTAGAAGAACCAGTTCGGTTCTGTGGAAGGCCGAACCCTTGGACGTTGATGACCATTTGTTTGGAACCTCAAATTGATGATTAGAACATGTTAAGATGATGAGGATTATGTTATGGAGGTTATGGTTCATGGATTGAGGAATTGGACAAAAGAAATTGACGGATTGGTTGGATTTTATTAGGTTGTGCGGAGAGTTCGGTCTTGGACCATTGGGGGCCGAAACTTTGAGGGCTCAAGAAGAGGATTTGTGATATCAATTAAAGGTAAGGGAATCCTAAACTTAGGATAGGAAGATTGGACCGATTGGGTGAGTCGAGCGGTGAATTGGTTGATTGGTGAGAGATTCCATGGTGAATGTTCTTGGTGTACCCTAAGTTGTTATAGGGGATTAAGATGTGTAAATGCTTGTGCTTGAATTATCCGTCGTGTGTGTGTGTCACTTGATTGTCTTGCATGCCATGAGTCTTCAAGTTGTACCTGAATTGCACATGTTGTCATGTGTGGAAAAAGAATTGAAAATCACGGCATGAGCATGACATGGCAAGGCCCTGATCATGTGAGACGCGAGGCGAGGTGGATGATACCCTGAGGCGCTGAGGGCGGGGTCGGAATGGTGTGGCGCCTTAATGCGATCTAATCGCGAGGTTGAGATGGCCACGGTCTTGATGCGATCTTATCGCGGGACGGAGATATGAGGTGCTAATAATGGCCTGAAGAATCATTGAAACCTGATGCGTTTACGCGGGTTGTCATTGATGGTCTGATGCGTTTACGCAGACCGAGCCTGATGTGATCGAATCACAGGCATGCGAATGAGGCCGGAGGAAGTGGTGTATGTGGTGATGTAGTGGAGCGAGTGTGCATATCATTTGAGTGTATTGTGATGCCATATTTGCGTGTATGCCACCTATGTGTTGTTGTCTGTACTTGCATTTGCTTGATATGCCTGTGAGTTTGAATGATTGTGGTTGCGACTGCTTGAGTGGACGATTGGCTTGACCTAGGGTTAGGACTCTTTTACTGATATGTGTATCTCACCCATTTTGGGGACCCTTCTTTTACAGATTATAGGCCTTGACTATGTAGCCCATTCGCTTTGGAGACCCTAAAGAGATAATCGGTATTTTGATGAGTTCCCTGACGGTCATAGGACTATATATGTGAGAAAGTGTATAATGGTGTGGGTTGATGGGGCTAGTACGGATTGGAAGCCTCACAAGTATGAGGCGTGGTTTAAAAAAGTTGGGGACAAGTCTACTGGGCCGCTAAAATCCCATAAGGTATCTTAGGGAGTGATCCCTGATTGGTGTCACCCCGGTAGGGACCAGGATCAGGCCGAGGGATCGGTAGTCAGTTCTAGAAAAGAGCCGACGGAGGATGCCGAAGACACTGATGATTCTAGTAGCTCATCTTAGGATTCCAGTTCATTGGCTTGAGCTTTTGGAGGCGACCCGACCCTGTTTCTTTTGGATGTTGTGAGGGACTCTCTTGTGAACTATCCTGTTCCCTAGTTTGTTAGCGGATTTTAGTAGCTCCTTATCTGTATGAATAGACGGTTGTTATGTATGATAGTACTTATGCTATCCAGGTCCCACTTAACTTATGTTTTGTACGGAGGAGTTGTTTACTTATCGGTTCCGCGTGCTTGTACATTATACCTCTCTCGTCTTATTTGTGGATCTTAGGACCACGAGAGATACTTGATTTGCTTGCAGGGAGTCGCGTGCTCGTGCCCGGGGTACAGGGCTTGACACGGGACCATCCTTCTAAAAGATCAGGTGGCGTTTGTTGATGATGAAATTCCTGCTGAGGGATGTGGTCACAATAAACCCCCTACACATAACAGTGAAGCACAAGCAAACTCTAGTGGCGCGAGTGCTCGTTGATAATGGTTCGGCACTGAACATCTCCCTTTAGCCACTCTGAATAGACTAGGGGTAGATTTGGCCAGAATGTAGGCTGCCAAGACCTTAGTAAGAGCTTTTGATGGTGTGAAGAAAGATGTCATGGGACAGATCAATCTAGACATCCTAATTGGGTCTTCTGTGTTCGATGTTTTGTTCCAAGTGTTGGATATTTCATCGGCTTTCAACCTCTTACTTGGTCGTCCGTGGATCACAATGCAGGAGCTGTGCCACCAAGTCTTCATCAAAAGATCAAGTTCATCGTTGAGGGAAAGCTAGTGATCGTTCATGGTGAAGAGGATCATAGGATCTTCAATGAAATGACTATTCCTTACATTGAGCCAGCTCAGAATGAAAAAGACTCGTATCATGCTTTTGAACTGGTACGGACTATTCATGCATCACCAGAAAGTCCTCTAGCCATTCCTGAGGTATCTCACACTTCTATCATGATGGCCAAAGTAATGGTTGGCAATGATTTCGAGCCTGGCACAGGCCTGGGCCGACATGATCAGGGGATCCGTACCCAATTATGCTTAACGGACAATCTCATACAGCTGGTTTGGGACACCGAGGACATGTTCGGTCTAGACATAGTGGGCAATACGGAAGAGGTCGTGGAAGGTCCGAAGCTAGTCCTTTACAGCCCCCAATCTACATTACTTTTCAATCAGCCGGTGTGGTCGGTGGATATGATGAGCTAACCCAGTTCAAAGACGACCTAGGGATTGTATTTTCGGATTCTCCATATGGCCAAGACGTTTTGGCCGAGCCAATGACGCAGGATGAGGATGCATCTGATGATGGACTCCTCAATCTCACTGGTTATTTTGATGACCTCATCATTGGAGCCATATCTTAGGATCCTATATAGATTGATAAAGTGCCAGAAAAAGACCTTTGCTTGATGTCTGCATCTCTAAATTTGTCTGATGATGCGATGGTCGAAGGTCCAATGGAAGGTTTAGAGTAACATTTTTTGAGTTTTTGCAATCCCCTACGTGGGACCTTTCCAGCTTTCTTTAATTTTTCCTTATTGTATTAGGATTTAAATTCATGTCACATGTCAGGATTTCATTTTTTAATTCAGCATTGCACTCAATAAGATGTAATTCGTTGATCTTCATATCAATAAAATTACAGATGTTTTTCATTAAACTTTGGAATCTTGATGAGGCATCCCAAACTGACCCGATGACGATAACCAACGAGTGAACAATCTGTTATCCATGATAAGTACTGAGGGTTGGGCTTCCTCAAGAGTTTCTCATCCCATGGTTTTTGAAGAAAAAATCAACACCAAAATCAAAATCAAAGTTTTCAAAAAAAAAAAAAAATGACACATTGGATTTCGAAAGTTGCAAAGCATGCGTGATTAAACCATGTTTGTTTCTTTGACTTCGCCATTTTATGTTTCAAGGGCAAATATGAGGGGGGTAATCCATTGAATTTTGGCGTGTACGATTTAGACGAATTCATTCCTGATTATGAAGAAATATGTCAAGAGTTTGAATAGCACGAGATGATTAAGCCTATGACTGGTGATGAGACTATATCAATCAACTTGGGCAATGAGGAGAATCCAAGAGAGGTGAAAATTGGGGCAAACCTGTCCACCGAAATGGCAGAATGTCTTACCAAACTCCTGAGGGATTACCAAGATATCTTCGCCTGGTTCTATGCAGATATGCCAGGTCTTGATTGATCAATTGTTAAGCATTGCTTACCGACTAATCCCTCGTTCAAGCCAGTAGTACAAGGATCACGAAGGGCTAAGCTAGAGCTAGCAAAGAAAATTAAGGAAGATGTCATGAAGCTCTTTGATGTGGGATTTATTGAGGCTACCCAATATTCTGACTGGGTTGCTAACATTGTTCTGGTGCCAAAGAAAGACGGTCGAGCTCGAGTCTGTGTCAATTACCGTGATCTAAACAAGGCTAGTCCCAAAGATGATTTTCCACTCCCACACATTGATGTGCTCGTAGACAGCACGGCTAGGTTCGACATGTTTTCATTCATGGATGGTTTCTCAGGCTATAATCAAATTTTGATGAATGTGGATGATAAACTAAAAACTACATTCACCACTCCGTAGGGGATGTTTCATTATAAGGTGATGCCTTTTGGTCTCAGGAACGCTGGCGCAATTTATCATCGGGTTATGGTTACTTTATTCCATGACATGATGTACAATGAGATTGAAGTCTATGTCGATGACATAAAAAAAGAAGTGGAGAAGATCATATCTATTCGACAGACTCCGGAAGTTCAAGCTACGGCTTAATCCCGCCAAATGTGTTTTCGGCGCCAACTTAGGCAAATTGCTCGGGTTCATTGTCAGCAACAAGGTTATTGAGATAGATCCGTCCAAGGTGAAACCCATATGTGAGCTCAAGCCACCAATGACGGTAAAAGAAGTTCGAAGCCTCATGGGCAGGTTGAATTATATTGCCCGATTCATTTCTCAGCTATTTGAGACTACTAAGCCTTTCTTCAAGTTGTTAAAGAAGAATGTGTTGGTCAAGTGGGATAATGATTGTGATGAAGTTTTGAGAAAATAAAACAACATCTCATGAATCCGCCAGTGCTTGTTCCGCCAGTGTCGGGCCAACCGTTGATACTTTATCTCGTGATCCATAGTGAATCATTGGGAGCTATGCTAGCATAGATAAGACAATACAATGGGAAGGAACGCGTCATTTATTATCTGAGCAAGAAGTTCACAGCCTCCGAGATGAATTACTCGGAAGCTGAAAAGACATGTGCGGCTCTAGTTTGGGTGCTGCATAGATTGCAGCAATACACTTTGCATTATCAAATTTTCTTGGTGATAGAATACGATCCCATCAAGTATCTGCTAAATCAACATGTTCTAATTGGCAGGCTTGCTAAATGACAGATCCTCATTTCTGAGTTCGATATGCAGTATTTATCTCAAAAGTCGGTAAAAGGACGAGCCATAGGCAATGTCCTGGCCGAAAATTCGAGGCAAGATGAAGAACCATATCAACCCAAAGATAGAGTCATAGCGGTCGAAGATTATTTCTAGATCATTTATTTTGATGGAGCTGTGACTTTATCCGAATCGGGTACAGGAGCAGTCCTAATATCTCCAGGCAGTCAATATTATCCTGTGCAGCGAAGTTAATATTTCTATGTACTAACAATATTGCAGAATATGAAGCGTGTATTCTAGGCCTACAGGCTGCAATTGAAATGGGTGTGGCTTAGCTTAAAGTATTTGGAGACTCAGCCTTAATCATCCTCCATACGGTTGGAAAGTGGAAAACAAGAGACGCTAAGTTGATATCTTGTCATGAATATCTGGATTAGTTGGTGGAGAGGTTTGATGATATTTTGTTCGAGTATTTATCCAGAACTCACAATCAGTTAGCTGATGCATTAGCTACTTTGTCTTCGATGTTGCAAGTCACCAATGGGCTTGAGGTCAAACCATTGAAGATTAGGGTACTAAGAAAGCCAGCCTATTGTATGACCATAACCGATGAACCTGATGGCAAGCCTTGGTACCATGATATCAAGACTTACATTTAGGAGCAAAAATTTCCTGAATAGAGTTCGGTATCTGATCAAAGGTATATAAAGAAGATGGCCTCGAAGTTTTTCCTGAGCGGAGAGAATCTCTATAAAAGATCAATTGATTTAGTTCTTCTGAGATGCATTGACTCTATTGAAGCTGTCTATCTGATGATAGAAGTACATGAAGGAATTTGCAGTCCACATATGAATGGCCACATGCTCACCAAGAAGATTATGAGGTTAGGCTATTATTGGCTCACTTTGGAAAGTGATTGTGTCCAACTTGTTTGTAGCTGTCACAAGTGTCAAATTCATGGTGACAAGATCAACGTCCCTCCAAACAAGCTACATCAGTTATCTGAGCCATGGCCGTTCTCTATGTGGAGGATTGAAGTGATTGGTCCAATCAACCCCAAGGCATCAAATGGGCATCATTTCATTTTAGTCGCCATTGATTATTTTTCCAAATGGATTGAAGCAGCGTCGTATCTAGCCGTCAAGGCGCGAAATATGGCAAAATTCATTAGCCGAGACATCATCGCTCGATATGGTTCACCCGAAGTCATAATCATTAATAATGGCTCAAATCTGAACAACAAACTAGTTGATGATCTGTTCACAAAATTCAAGATCAAGCATCGAACTTTTCCCCATACCGTCCTCAGATGAATGGTGCAGTGGAGGCAGCCAACAAAAACATCAAGCAGATCCTTGTCAAGACAGCTGAGAATTATCGCGACTGGCACGAGAGTTTGCCTTTTACACTTATGGCATACCGGACTTCGATCCAAACTTCTACCGGGGCAACCCCGTATTCCCTTGTGTATGGAATGGAAGCAGTGTTACCTGTTGAGGTAGAAATCCCTTCTCTGCGTATATTTTCTCTGGTCAAGCTGATTGAAGCCGATTGGATCCAATAGAGGATGGACCGGTTGAACCTGATCAATAAAAAATGGCTTTAAAGCCTCATGCCACGGCCAATGCTATCAGCAAAGGGTTGCTAAATCTTTTAACAAGAAAGTCAGGCCTCGGCATTTTCAAGTAGGAGACCTTGTTCTGCAAAAATTATTATCTATTTTTCTACTTCCAGAGGGGAAGTTTACTCTGAACTATGCAGCCCATACATCCTAAAGAAAGTACTCCCTAGAGGTGCTTTAATCCTTGCAGAGATGGATGGACGTGTTTTCATCAGTCCCGTCAATTTTGATGCTGTAAAGAAGTATTATACTTGAATTGCTTTGACATCTTTTGATCAAGTCATAATACTGATCCGATGCTCATTTCACCTCATCATCCTGTTATGTGTGCATTACAGATTTTTATTGTGAGATAATTTCACTCAAAAAATCTCTATGATCTTTTTGAATTGATCATTTTAAATGAGGAATGTCAGGATGACGAAAGGCAAGTTATTTCCATGCACGTCCTATATCACAATCCCAGTAAGTAATGTGAGAATTTCCATGTTACAAGGTAAAAGGTTATCTCACGAAAAGTATGGCGGTCAAAACGATATGAGGCATTCATTTCATCTATCCCAAACACTACAGGCTGTCCATTGCTGAACCTCTTTTGAACGGTGGTTTCATTTCATAACCCTGTCAGGAATAACCCCACATCGGGGCAAATTTCAGAGATTCAAAGGATGAGTTGAATTTTCTTGCTTTCACTTACATCAATCTTTGAGTATGTTTGTTGCATGTGGAGTTTGTGTTAGCTCAAGTGCTGTAGACATGGCGAAGAGCATTTCATTTCTACACCCATATACACTAATCCTTGCTAAGCCAATTTGAGCGGCGAATTCACTTCTCCAAACCCAATTGATGATCATCTTGAGCAAGAAATCATTTCAAACTATCTGAAAAAAGAAGAAGAGGAAAATGTCTTGGGGTAGGTCGAAACTTGAAAGATTGGCTTACGCAATAAGCAGACAATTCAGATAAGACACTTCCTTCCTAAAAAAAAAAGGGAAAAGGTCGTTGTGCAAAAAGAGAAAAAGAAAAGATGGCAAAGCTTACAATGCAAAAGAAAAGGGGCAAAATCGTCTACTACCATTTAAAAAAAAAGAGAAGGGGAGAAAATAAAAAGCTCTCTCGAAGAAACTCCAGAAGGAAGGAAAGGTCTTACCTGAGTGGATTTCTCAAAAAAAGATCATTTTTGAAGCATAGAGTGACAGAGACGGATGATCACTAATTCTCTCATATAACCCATTGTTCAAAATAAGCCTTTCATTTCTAAGCCTACCCTGAACCTACATTACAACCCTCACCGAAAGTCTCTTCATATTAGGGCACTTGGGTTAATGCAGAGTTTCAAATGCTTAT
Organism: Rhodomyrtus tomentosa; assembly: GCA_028455895.1. Taxonomy (NCBI): domain Eukaryota; kingdom Viridiplantae; phylum Streptophyta; class Magnoliopsida; order Myrtales; family Myrtaceae; genus Rhodomyrtus; species Rhodomyrtus tomentosa. The sequence goes on from JAPCWY010000011.1 coordinate 15,109,782, forward strand.
AAATGTCGCTCGAAGAAGTGCGTGCAAGATCATTTTATCTTCCTGACTTGTAAACCCAATGCAGCTGAGGAAGATTTCATTTCATGACTTAAATTACTCGTATGAGTCCTCCTTTTTTTTTAATAGCCTTTGACCAAGCCTGAATTACAGTCCCTGTGAAAGACCTCATGGATTGACATGGTCATACTAATTGTGAGAACACCCAGACCCTTGTTAGGCTTGATGATGATAGCTCTGAGCATTTCTCTTACCCACATTGATGGTTGGATTTTAAAAGTCTTTTTCGTGAGAAAGAGTGAAAAGTCCTTTCGATTGAAATTCCTCATTCAATTTGATTAATTTTGTCAGAAAGATCATATAGACTTTCTTATTGACAAATTCCCCAGTGGAGCTTTATAATGCAAGCAAAAGATCTTGAACTTTCTCTAGCATATGATGTCGCATTTACGTTGAGCTTATGCATGTCATCATTTTTCGAGAGATTTGGACAGGTATGATTCAGTCAGTCTACCCATCATTCATTCGTCACTCAGAAAATCCAGGTAAGTTTTCTGAACCCTTACAAAGTCGACTTTAGTCGTAACCCCATTTGATGCTTGCATTGATAATTTTTCAGGCGTCACACCATTTTATATTCATACTGATTCAATTCAGATGATACATCAACTCTCGGCTTGATACGATGAGACTTATTTGAGAAGGTTGCGAGAGACTATTTTACCGCCTTATGGTGACCCGTTGAGGAGGTCCCAAGAGACAACTCTCGTCTTGATACGGTGAAACTTGCTTGAGAAGGCTGCGAGAGATTATTTTACTGACTCACGCTGACCCGTTAAGGAGGTCGCAAGAGACACCTTACCAAATCATGCTGTCCCATTGAGGAGGTCGCAAGAGACAACTTACTGACTTATGCTGACCCGTTGAAGAGGTTGCAAGAATCATTTTACCGCCTCATGTGACCAGTTGAGGAGGTCCCAAGAGGCATCTCCTGTCTTGATACGGTGAGACCTTTGTAAGAAGGTCGCAAGAGATTATTTTTACCGACTCATGGTGACCCGTTGAGAAGGTCTCCAAGAGACAAATGGCCAGCTCGAACCATAACTCGAGCACATGTCAAACCCTACATAGATCTTGTGCTGTCCCGCATCAAAGGGAAACCTTTGGTAACAGATAAGGCCCCCAAAATCTAAGATTTACAAGTGATCTTGGTTCGTTTTCTCGATTTCACAATGTATGCACTCTTGTGATTTTGAAAAAAATAAATGGTCAGTTCGAACCATAACTTGAGTACATTTTCAAATTCTACACAAACCTTGCGCCGTTTCGCGTCAGAAATCAACTTCTGGCAACAGATGGGCTAGTACCTTAGTACCCTGGCATTTTTGTTGGAAGCTCGAAAATTAAGGGAATCATTAGTATATGAGGTATTTGGTAAAACAAGAATTCTCATATGCGATTCATGTGCATGTTTCTCTAATACAGTGAAGAGATAAATTTTGGCACGTGTTATTTATAGTACCGCATTTCATGCATTATTTTACTTGCATCAGAAAATAGGATTTAAAAATTCCTGCAAAGAAAAAAAAATATCATCATTTGTAGAATGTAGGTTTCAATTTCAGTCTTTGCACAAAAACTCTGCGAGTTTCCACTCAAAGAGGGTTAGCTGTTGACACCTAAATTTTGATTTTTTAACATAAAATAAGAGTTATTCATAACTCTTACAAAAAAAATAAATTCTCATGCATTACATATTTATTTTCTGTCAGTCATGCCATTTACATTAGGGTCAAAAGTGAGTCGATTGAACATAATTTAATATCAATGTGAAATTTTCGACCACAAGAGGGGATGGCCGAATTTATATGGGTTTGGGCTGCATTTGAGTTTAATTCAGTCCAATTTAGTTCTTTTAAATGCAAGGCTTTCAACTAATTACCCATTTAACTAGTTAAAGCTTGATTATGCCCTAAATTTGCACAAATAAACCCATAAATGAGAGAATTTCGGCCAAGCCATATGCTCCTCTATTATTACCGAAATTTTGAGCACTCGAGCCCACCAAGGATAGAAGCTTCAATCCAACGACTATTATTTCTTGAATCCGATGGTAAAAAATAAACCCTACAGTTCAAGGTCTTTCTTAGTCTATATATATCTCACATTAGCCTAGGGTTCAGGGGGGGATGACATAATTTTTTGAGACTCCGATCACTCTCTCTCTCCACGAATTTTTTCTCTCTTTTACTCTCATAGTCGACCGCCTGTTATGGCCCTGCACTGCCGCCATTCCGTCACCGCCACCGTATACGTGCCGAGCCGTTTGTGACATTGAAGTGCCTCCTTTGTGCTACTTTCATTCTAGTCCGAAGCTGCTATCCAGAAGCATTTGTCTTATCGTTTGGCACTAAAATCAAACTGCGAACGTCGCGGATCGAAGTTGAAGCCTAGGCCAGATTTTGTTGTTGTCTAGCGGTGTTTTACTATTATTTGGAGTCCAAATCAGCCTATTTTAGACATTTTTTACTCACTGACTAGTGCATGTCTTCACGCAAAAGAGGGAGGGAACAACAAAAATTCGATGGATCCTCTCTCTCTCTCTCTCTCTCTCTTATTCTCACCGACGTCCACGCATTGTCCGCTGCTTGCTGCCTCCATCAATGCCACCACTATTCTCCCTTGATCATCACCAAATGCGGCACGCCGACGCCATTGCTGCTCTTACTTATTTTTTCACCACCCCCCGAAGGTTTCACATCAAGTCAGCACTGTCTTCGCCCCCTGCAGATTAAGGTAATGTCCATATATTTGAACAGGATTGATTTGATGATATCTGCAGTTGGTAAGCTTGCGTTTTGGATCTCGTTTATATGCTTTTGTGCCATTCAGCCTGAAGATATGTTGTTTTTGCATGGTCTGTATCAAAAACTGTTGTAGAACATTTGAGGGCTTGAGAAGACGAATCTCTGAATTTTCTAACGTTCGTTTTGTATAATTTGGGGTGTCGACATTGAATGATGTGCAAACTCATTTTTTTTTTAGAAAATTCGAAGATCATAATTTTTATTAAAATAAATCTCGGATTCAGCTAATCTGACCTATCACCGGTTAGGTCTGATTTGCTGTCTTTGAAGAAACCAATCTTTAATTCAAGATCTGGATTTTTTTTGGAAAATTTGAAAAAGGATAAATGACAGTCGCGATTTGGCTATGGATGTTAGTTGGCAAATTGTTATCCTAATTGATTGATCGACTTTTGCCTTATCCAGAAAATTGGTTGTCGAGAATAGAATAGCTTCTTTAAAAAAAAAATCAGAAAATCCGTAAAAACTGCATTTTACACAAATGTCGCATCATCTTGCCATGTTATTCGTATACGTCATCCATGCAATAATGCCACGTCATCTTGCCATGTCATTCATACACGTCATCCATGCAAAAATGCCACGTCATCTCTTATGTCAATGCACGTCACATGTCATATAGTTAGGTTCCATTAGTATCATATTTAATAAAAAAATTTAAAAATCAAGTCACATAAACCAATCAAAAGAACTTTGGATGAAATTGGTACCGAAAGGGCATTAGTTTTGATTAACTAGTGTAATTAAGTTTCCGAATCCACAATCTCTGGTTTGTAGAAGTAAAATGATTCTTCCGCCGTTTTACTTAGGTTTCTAATCAACCTAGCAATAATGATTAGTGGCAACTCTAGTTTATAAATCATTTCAGTGAAATTTAAGTTGCGAATTGGTAGGGATTAGGAGGGTAGTTAGTTAATTTAATTGACCTAAGAATCCATTAGTCTAATTAATTTTTTTTTGTCGCGACAATTACTAAAGTTCAAGAGTGTTGTTGAATCTCCAATATCGTTAGGAAGCTAAATTTGGCTGACAACTTTTTTATTCGGTCGACTATCGGTAAACTTACCAAAGAAATAACGATTTTACTTTTTATCAATTTGGTGTTTCGGAAGTAGATTGCCAAATTTTTTCATATTGATAACTGAGTGCTCATAGTTTGTAACTTACCAACGTCATAATGTTTTTGCTGTGTACATTTACATCCAAGATTACCAAGTAATCAATAATAATTAGTGCATATCAACCCGATTTTACCATCCTCAGATCTTGTACTGATCAGTAGATAACCGAGTGCTTTAGAATTTTGCCAGCAACACGCTCGTGTACATGAATCAACTCAACCTGAAACTTTCTGTACATTATCCTCGTGTGCGCTCTGCATGCTTCCTATTCCATATGGTAGAGTCATCCGAACAGGTTTTGTATTCATAATCTAGAAATTCTTTTCTCGCTCTTTAATACAACGAGCATCAAGTGCACCTTCAAACTGCACAGCAGATTTGTTCTAAGTGCTTGTTTTTCCTCATTTCCGTCACAGACAAGATCCAGTACAGGTTTAATGTGAACCATGTACCCAGGCGGCCAAGAACGGGGATAAGGAACTCAAGAGGACTAGGGTCCAGTCACGTAAGAGTCGGACCTACTTCATCTTGACATTTTACCGGGCACGCTTGGGCTTTTGTTACGAGTTGAGTTCTAACAGCTACATGACCAGCTTGTGGACCTAGTTCCACAGTTAGATTCCGCGAGGTACTTCATTTTTAATGTTAAGTGTATATAAAAGTATGCATAAGACAATCTTCAATCTCATCGAGCTCAAATAAGGATTTTTTACTTGACGGTTTAAATCTAGACAAGTGAAAACTTGAGATTACAAAACATTCTATCAAGTTGGACTCAATCCCGAGGCTCGAGTCGAGCATGGGCCTGAAACACTTTGAGTCGAAGTCTATCATTCGGCTAAAATCTAGTCCAAGGTGTACACTTTATGATTTAAGATAGGGATGGCAAGAAGACCAAACATAGAGTGATGGATTCAAGGCGGCCCGCGGCTTGCACACTTACATGATAAGCCCTACGGTTTATACTAAATGTCAATTCAATCTAACATACTCCTATTACATAGTATGTATTCAAAATCTATATGCAAAACTTGAACTTGTATTTATTTTCTCTTCTTTTGTTTAAATTTTTGTTATGGACAAAGTGATTGGAATTAAGAGCCAGCAATGATCGTGCAAGATGAGCAAAAAACCCTGCAAGCACACGATGCTTGAGGCTCTGCTCAATTTAGAGATTACTACTGCAAGGAACTCTAGTAGTCCATTTCCACATCCACGTCCGCAATTTATGGTCAAGAGCCACGACATCCCGATATGCATGAGAGAGGCCTATCTGGTGGTCAGAACTCAGGGCCTCGAATTGACTAAAAATGTCCGCGAGCTTTAGAAAGATTTAACACAGGAACCTGGAACCTCGTTCTGCAGAAGCCTAAGGCAAATCGTGATGCACACGTGCAAAGAGATCTTTCTCCTAGCACCTCAGATGAGGAAGTGCAGCCTGAGATTATTATGCTCGTTCAGCCGCAGTGGGCCGGAGGAGCACCTTACGTATTCAAACTTCGGTGTCCCAGCCCCTCAATTGACCCGCTTTCTGCGGTTGTTTCAGCCCAATCATCGAGTCCTCCAGATTCATTAGCTAAAACGGAGACGATCTCACTTGCACCCACTCCAGAGCCCTCAAGAATATCAGAAGGATTCTTCTGAGCAGCGTCTTGATTTTTATGGTTTCGAATGAACTGTGCTTTTTGGAGAGGCAAGGAAGTGATTGTACTTGTGAACTTGTTTTGACACTTTCCATCTTCTTTCTTGGTTCTTCTTTCTTCTTAACAAGAAGCATTGCTTCTCACCCCCTTCACGCTTTCTTCTGTTTGATAAGTAATCCATTTCTTCTAGCTCCAAAAACTTTTTATTCACGAAATCATTCTTTTGAGCAAACAAATCCTCCGCTACTGACTGCTTTTTCAGGTGCGTCACTTGAAGAACCGACTCTTGCGAGCACCAAACCATTTACCTTTGGCATATGTACTGTATCATCATCCTTTGGCCTTCCTCAAGGGATTCAAGCTTCATCTGACGCATGGATCTGTGGATACTTCACCTCTTGTATCCACTTTTGCCGCTTGAAAATCGACGTCAACGTCCATGTTATCTTCAAGAACGACATGTTCTGACAAATCATCTTCTTTTCCTGTCGAAGTGTATATGTTTCGTCCATTCAACAAGTTTAGTAAGGTGCATAACCGCCATATTATTCCGCTGGAGAGAAGAACCTATGGTTATCCTTCGGGAAATTTCAAATTCCTCATTTTTCTACGTTCAACTCTATGTATTCCTCTACCCATAGAGTACATTGAATGTACAGAAATGGCTAACACAAGTCCAATAACTTATATTCAAAACTTCAGAAAGTATGTTGATCACCACGAATATTGATTGAATTGAAAATAAAAACTGGACTTGGGAAAATTAAAATGGCGAATGCTCCATGAGAATTTGATGCCCCTTTTAACAGATTGCCTAGGCTAAAGAGGATTCGAAGATGTCCACTTAGCAATGAACCGTTAACTCGAATAAGTCTAAAGACCAAAACAAGCTACAACCAAATATGGGAGGAAAGTCGCCTTCTGAGAATTTTCATGGTACATCTTCCCCGAAGAGTCCTCCGACAGTTTCGAGAGAAAAGCACATCCTTCTTTGACTAATTTAACAGGATTTTTGGCTATAAAAAAAAAAAAAGATTAGGGTTTTAGAGAGAACTTACAAGAAAATTTGACAGTAAAACACGCTCGCAACTCACAAAATTCAAAGAAGAAAAGGAGACAAATTAGACTTTTTTTTTTTGCCCCTTAAATGAACATAAGACTTGTCTTTTTAGAGGCTTGATACATTACTCTTGATCTTACTTTTAAGTGACTAATAAATGTGTCTAGCTTACCAAGATTCCTGGGAATTTACAAACATTAAATTAGACATGGAAACATAAACAGGATCTTGAGAAACCCACATAATTATGGGACTAATATCCAAAAAAAACCTCTAACTTTAGCATTTTTTTGGGTAAGGTAAGTATGTATTGAAACTTTTCAAATTAGTAGATACAAGTGAACCGGGCATAAAAATCATGAAACCACAATGGCACCGTTATGTGCCTAAAGGGGGTTCAACGGTGAACCGATTGTAAGATGCAGACGAGCACTTAAGCGAACCCAACAAGGGCGAGGACCAGCTAACAAAATAGAGAAGAAGGGCAAAAGCTAGAGTCAAATAAAATAGAAAGAACAGAAAGGCCAAATAGCAGCCGAAAACAAGTGCTAAAAAACCGGCAATGCCAGCCTTCCATCTGCGAGATGTGCAGCAAAAACAACCAACCAGCATAAAAAAGGGACAGTAGGTCGTCTCCAATAAGTTGAGGAAGACACGACATCCAATGGAAATAATGGAGCCATCACCGTGATGGAAAATAAAGGGAGGAGCAGCTTCCAAACAGGCCGGCAACATAGCATCCGAAGAAAACCTGCTATACACAGGAACAGCAACAACACAGCCATGCGAAAAACAGACACCGCAGCTCACATACACTAGAACAGCAGCACCACAGCCAAGCCAAAACCAGACCCAGCAGTTCACGAACAACAGGAAGCCAGGAGTAGAGAAGTCATCGAGTAGAGAAGTCATCGAACACAATATAGGAGGGAGACAACATGATAACCAGCATTTGGGAGGGAAAGAACACCCAGGAGGCACCTGGTCGGTCTTCAAAAAGGGAGGTGGGAAGGCCCCAATTCCTTAGTAGGTGCCTATTCCGAGAATTGTCTTCAATGCGACCAAAAATAAGGACTTTGTCTCTAACTACCTTGATAAAATGCTTGACAATACCAGGCACGAAAAAAGGCTTCCTTCTAAACAGAATGTGGTTCCTTTCGGTCCAAATGATATGACATAAAACACCGAGAGAAAATCTAGCAAGTCTATAAGGGAAGGAGTTACCACTAAGGTATTTTATCGCCCAATGAAGGTGGTCATCCCAAGGCCGATTACGCCACGACAAGTTAATTTGGAAGCCCAGGTTAAGGCTATACTACCAGTGATGGAACATCCAAAAAATAAGTGATCAACCGAATCCGGTCTACAATTACAGAAAACACAATTGCCTTACTCTATCCTACGATATTGAAGTAAAAGAACTTGGGTAGGAAGACGACTAAGAGTGACTAACCACAAGAGGAAAGCGTCTTGGGGAGAGATAACACGATCCCAAATAAACTTGTGCCAGTATACATCCGGCTTTCTTGTCCTAACAAAATCCCAAGCAGCCGCAACCGAGAAAGTAGTAGAAGAGTGAGTCTGCCAAAGGAACTCATCTGATCTATCTTCAACAAAATGAGGGCCCGGCTCATGCCAGTCTAGAATGGTCTCCAGAATCAACGAATCTTGCCATGCCAAATCGTAGAAGGATCGGACAGTAATATCACAAGGGATTCTTGAACGATAGATATCCACATGAGAAAACAACCTATATAAGGGACCCCTGTCATGCCAACAATCAAACCAGAAAGAGGTAGAATGACCATTGCCAATTTTCCACTTGAACTGCAGGTAAAACTCCGAGCGCAGGTCCAAGATTTGATTCCATGCCCAAGAACAGAAGGTGGGTTTGGATGCAATCTAAAAGTTGACATTTTGTAGAAAAGTAGAATGTATCCACTTGCACCATAACGATTCTTTATCAGTGAAAAGGATCCATATATGTTTGAGGGTTAAAGCCTTATTACAATCCACTAGACGGCGTGTACCCAATCCACCCTCAGCTCTTGATACACAAATATCATCCTAAGAAACCTTAGCACCATCGACGCCTAGGTCTGGACCTTTTCAAAGAAATTGTCTAAGGATACATTGAATTATATTTAGGACAGACTTAGGCAATGTGAACATACTAGCCCAATAAACATGGATAGAGTGTAAAATCGACCTAATAAGTTGCAGACGGCCAGCAAATGATAGAAATCTTTGAGACCAAGATCGAGCTCGCGAAGTAATAGCATTGACCAATACTTCGTAATCTGCTTTGCTAAGCCTAGTAGCAATAACAGGGACACCAAGATAACGAAAAGGAAGGGTACCTTCTTGGAATCCCAAAGATGATTGAATTTGATCCCTCAGAGCAATCGTCCCACCGGAGAAGTAAACGTCACTCTTCATAGCATTCGGCTACAAGCCAGACCAAAAGGAAAACAAGTCTAGTCCCTCATTAATCCTTGTGATAGACCCCATGTGTGCCTCGGAAAAGAGTAAGACATCATCGGCGAAGAATAAATGAGATAGATCTGATGGTTTACACCTCCAATAGAATTTGAAATCTGGCGGTCTCGTCTTAGCATGTAGAATACCAGAGAAGATCTCCATGACAATAGTAAATAAATAAGGAGACAAGGGATCCCCTTGCCTAATACCACAGCTACTAGGGAAAAATCCATGCAACTCCCCATTGATGGCAACGGAGAATTTAGGCGAAGTTACACACTTCATGATCAACTGAATGAAGAAGGCCGGGAAACGGGATGCCTGTAACACCAACTCTAGGAAGGCCCAATCGGCTGTATCATAAGCTTTCTGAAAATCTACCTTGATTGCACATTTCGATTTATAAGGTTTATGATGGAAACCGGCAAACAACTCTTGAGCAATCATAATATTGTCACTAATCCTCCTCTCCTTGACAAAGGCATTTTGTGACGGGCTAATGATGGAGGGTAAGACAGAAGAGATTCTATTGGCTAAGATTTTGGTAATGCATTTGTATATAGTATTACAACATGCAATAGGCCTAAAATCAATCATAGCCGATGCATTGGGGATTTTAGGTACCAAAGAGAGAATGGTGGCATTAGTCTCTTTTAGGAGACAACTAGAAGTAAGGAAGTCTTTAATAGCTAAAATCATCGAGGGACCTACAATATCCCAAGAAGATAAGAAAAAATCAACATTGAAGCCTTCAGGACCGAGTGCTTTACCTTTAGCAAAGGAGAAGAATGTGTTTTGGATTTCCTCATCCAAGAAGGGGTGCGATATAGAAGCCACCTAAGTATCATCCAATGTCCGGCCAATGAAATGTAATATATCTTGAGTCCCAGGCCGAATAGAGGTAGAGTCACCCGTGAGGAGGCCATGAAAGTGATGAACAATGTGGGTCAATACAAGAGTAGGTTCGGCCAAGACAGTCCCATCATTATCCATGACAGAGATAATACGATTATGTAGCCTCTTTTTATTAACAAAGTGTTGAAAATACCTTGTATTTTGGTCCCCTTCCTTTAGCCATTAAATTCTTATTTTTTGCCGGTACAAAGATTCCTCTTGAAGTCTAAGGTCAGAGAAGTCCCGAAGGAGTTCCTTTTCTTGGTCGGCCAACAAAGGATCAAAAGGAGAGTAGGCAAGGGCATCTTGAACCGAATTGAGGGCTTGCCTGGCTTCCTCCATGCGCGTCAAAAAATCCGAGAAAGAACTTATATTTAGTTGCTTGAGACGAATCTTCAGAAGCTTGAGCTTACAACAAATAACATACATTGGTGAACCCGTGAAAGAGGAATTCTAAACTTGAGCCACAATATCCTTGAAAGTCAGATGGGATATCAAAAAGTTGAAGAACTTGAATGGTTTTTTAGAAGGAGGAGGTGGCATGATCTTAACAGTCATTAGGGTATGGTCAGAGATCCCTGGTGCAAAAAAGTTTGCCTCAGAGAAAGAAAACAGGTGACCCTAGTATTCATTAACAAGAACCCTATCAATCTTTCTTTGCTTCCTTGAATCCCCGGACAAAAAAAAAAAACCAAGAAAAGCGATGTTCCACATAACGGAGATCATCAAGTCCCGCTTGTGGAAGACACTCCCTGAATTCATCAAAAGCGAAAATCCAAGCATTAGAGCTCCACATCTTATTTGTGTGGTCTAGTATAGCATTAAAGTCCCCTGCCACCATCCACGATTCTTGATAAAAGCTTAAGCTAATTAGATCAGCCCATAAACTTCTTCGCAAGCCAAAAGAATGTTCACCATAGACAATAGAGAGTAGACAAGAGTTCTCAAAAACAATCATTCTAAGTCGAATATGGACCATTTGAGAGGTGATGTTAAGGATAGTCACATCCACCACCTAAGGATCCCAACCATACCATATTCTATCGCGAGGTGAGAAATCATAATTGGCAATCCAATTTCATCCCAGCAAGAGTGCTTGAGAGGTGCTATGAAAATGAGGCTCTTTAACCTTAGTCTCAATCAATCCAATACAAGATAACCGGTTACTTCTAACAAGGGAGCGAACTTCTGCTTGTCGAAGAGGGTTGACAAGTCCCCTTATGTTCCAAAAGCCAAAAAACATATTTACAAATTTAAGGGGAAAGGCTTGCCGCCTATTATGACCTGTCCTCCTTGCCTTATTATTGGGCGGAGGAGGATTCAATCAAACAACATCCCGCTAAGGAAGGGTAGCCACAATAATCCTTGAACGTGTACGAGGTGGGGAGGGAGAGTTCCTATCTCCTTTGGATGCACTACCAATTTCACTAACATGATCAACTCCATCAGCTTGAGAGGCCATCGAGGCAATGGAAGCAATGGAGGTGGATCGAGATAGGCTACCAGACAAGGCAGCAGACTGATCATAGAGAAGCTGTCCGGCAGCAACCTGATCAGTAGCATACTGATCACTGGAGGGAGTAAGGGAAGGAAGGGAAAGAGTAAGCTGGGTAGCATGCAAGCTAGGAGGGGAGGGAGCCTTTGGTAAAGCACTTAGAGGGGCAAGGACTAAAGTAGCAACAGCCGGTCCAGCAAGATCTTGGGCAGCCCTCAATTCATCAGTTGATACATCATCACACCTGGCAGCTAATGTTCCCTGAACAGAATACAACTCAGCCGCAGAAGTAGAAGAAGGCAAAGTCACCACCGGAGGCATGACAACCCCACCTTGAGCTTTAGAGCCACGATTTTTCCTTTGCACTTGTTGCCAATGGGCACCATCTCGAGCCTGAAGCGATTGAGACACCGTAGGGCCCCTAGGAGCCGATGCATCCCCCTCAAAGACTTGGGGGGCAATATAACAAGGATGATCAATGGCTCCCTTCTTGTGACAAAAAATGCCACAAGCTTCACATGTAACCGGCTTCCATTCATACTCAACCTCAATAGTGCAGTTTTCACCCTCCAAAATGATATCAATCGAATCAAGGAGGGGTTGTCCTGCCTTGACCTCAATGCAAACTCTAGCATAGGAAATTCTCCCCATTTGCTCCGTCATCTTATCTACATACAATGGCCTACCAAGAGCACTAGAGATAAAGCTAATGCCGGAGGTGGACCAAAGAACATAAGGTATGGACCATAGCCGGATCCAAATCGGGAGAGCTTTATGGAATTTGTTCCTAAGCTTAATCTTGTGATGCCATTGTTGAAGAACCAGATGAACACCTTGGATCATAATCGGACCGCCCTCCAAAACCTTCCTCCGATAGGCTTCATCCTGGATTCTAAAGAAAAAGAAACGATCCTCATTAACCCGAACGTCAATAAGGTTGGTTCCCCAAGCTTGCCTTGTCACTTCTTGAACTAGCTTATAATTGAGTCTTCTTCCAACAAGATATCCAACTAGGCATTCATTCCAAAACAGGTTAGCCTCTTCAATAATAGCTTGTGGAACTTCAAGGCGAGGTTTGCCATCCACTAACGTCGAAGGGTAAAAAGAGAGCTTGTACCCTTTGTCCGATGCTTTAGCAATTAAGGCCCAAGAGCGAGGTTGAGAAGACTAAGCTTTTGTACCAACTTGAGGGCCATTTCTACTCCTACTCTGCCTTGGAATATTACCATCAATAGAGGAAGCTCGTCCCCTGCTTTTACTTCTGCTTGGGCCTCTACCAAGGATGCTAGGCAACTCTTCTACCATTGGAGTAGGTTTAGAGGGACCAGCAACATTTGTGGCTCCATTCAACATAATCAGGGGTCTAGGATGTCTCCTAGCAGGACGTCCCATGCTCCTACTATGCCTAGAGGCTTGGGCAACCAAAGGTTGGGGAGCCACACTAGTAGGGACATCAGGGAGATCAACCACAGACTTGCCTTTGTTACCAACATTCTTCCTCATTCCTTCCACACCAACGATCTCAGCAGGCAAAGGAGGATCAAGGGGGCTAATGGTGGAATCTAGAATAGTATTGGAATTCAAGTCAGGGGCTAGAGCAGACTCAATCATAGCAGAACCACCAACCACAGCCAAACCATCATAGACCACAGCAGAATCGGCCATGACAATTAAGAGGCTTAACTGAGCAACAACTAGTCAATGCATGCCTTACACGGTATAAACCAAGAAGAACATTAAAGACAGCAGAAGATTGAAGCCACACTCCCACAAGAAACAACTCGTCAACCACAGAATCTCCCAACCACCTCAGAACTAGACCACCAGCGAGCAGAGTATTAATGGGAGAAGACACGTCCACAAGACCAGCAGGAGTAGAAGCAAGGGGGGTAGTAAGAGGAGTCAGAGGCGACCTACCACTCCCAATTTGAAGCCAAATCACCCACAAAAAGGCCCCATGGTGAGCAAGAATCTGACGGATAGCAGCTCGGGACAGGGGAGGACGAAAAAACTCAAATCTGTTCCACCGCTCACTTGAAGAGGAGATGTGAGAAACCGGTTGGAGAGGATGCAATAAGAATGTATACGACCTTAGAGGAGGAGTATTGGCCGAAGGCGCCGGCTAGACAGGCCAGAAACCGCCATGGCGCTCCAAACAAGCTGAAATCACACCCTTATAAAAAACGTAATTTTAAGAGGCTCTCCACGAAAATCTACTAAACGAATAGACACCAAATTTAGAGGGATTATAGACGAGAATGAGAGGAATGTTATATCCAAAAATCAGCCCCAACGGCCACCGGAAATGGTCGAAACAGCTCAATCCCCGACGGGTGAACAGTACCCACAAAACTAGGCGAGGGAGAGCATTTGAACACGCGCGTACTGTTCACGTGCCCGAACCCTAGTGAAACTTTAGCATTTGTGTCAATTATATCCAAAACTTTTTTTGTCTCATAAAAGCCCTCAACTTTTACTTTTGTCTCAATTTTATCCTAAATTTTTATTTTTGTCCCAATTTTACTAATCTAGTACAAAAAAACTCTCAACTTTTAATTTTGTCCCAATTTTAGCAGCCTAACACCAAAAAAAACCTTCAACTTTGACTTTTATCCCAATTCTACCATCATCAGTCTTTTGTTCATAATCACATTTAATTAATCCTGCGTGACTCGAATTTTCTTTCCGAATTTACCAATGAATTTTCAAAACTAAGAAATAATAGGTTTCAAAGATGACGAGATTTTAAAAAGTTCGTCAGAATATCTTCATGTCTAACCATTCTTTGGGTTGTTGAGTGCCGAAAAGAATACGAAATGCCGATGTGTAATTCATTAATGACGCGATACATAGGGTTTTTAGTGAGCAATACATAGGGGTAACAAAAAACGAAAGAGAATTTCAAACTTTTATCATGTCAGCTTTGCCGATATGTAATTCATTAATGACGCGATAATATCACGTAAGATTAACTAAATATGATTATAAACAGAAAGCTAACGGTGATAAAATTGAGGTAAAAGTAAAAGTTGAATTTTTTTTATACTAGGTCGGTAAAATTGGGACAAAAGTAAAAGTTTTGGGTAGAATTGAGACAAAAGTAAAAGTTAAGGATTTTTTTGGTACTAGGCCGGTAAAATTGGGACAAAAGTAAAATTTTTGTGTAGAATTGAGATAAAAATTATCACAAATGCTAAAGTTGGAGTTTTTTTGAGTATTGGGCCAATAATTATGACTCTTAAATAACACTAAAATATGACTTTCAATTCTTACACCAATCTTGAAAGACGAACAGAAGATGATCGATAACCATGAATCGACGTTGACAAATTTTCAACTGAATCAACAACTTGCTCACTGAGAACAACAACTCCTTCGCAAAATCGATAGCTTTCTTCCAAATGAATTTGGTTTGATGACTAAGAATGACTATTTTGCTAAGCAAACTGTTGATTAATTTGTTGGAATATTGATAAAAAGATGTTAGGAAATCACCCATGGGTAGCTCAGTTGGTTAGGGCGCACTTGGAATTGTGTGGTTAGGTGCACTAGTCTCAGGTTCGATTCCCTAGACAAGCACTTGTGATTTAAGTAGGGGACCACAGCGATGGGTTGCTATGTTAGTCTCCCCCGAGAAATAGTCGAGGTACGCGCAAGCTGGCCCGAACACCTTGGTTATAAAAAAAAAAAGACGTTAGAGGGCCATGGCGGTGGGTTGTTGTACTAGTCTCCCCCGAGGAATAGTTGAGGTGCGCACAAGCTGGCGCAGACATTTTGGTTATCCAAAAAAAAAAAAAGACGTTAAGGGGTCATGGCGGTGGGTTGCTGTGCTAGTCTCTCTCGAGGAATAATCAAGGTACGTGTAAGTTGGCCTAGACACCTTGATTTTATATATATATATATAATACGTTTGGAAGTAAGGTTAAGTGGTGTCCCTACTGGATGAGTTCGTGCACTGCCAAAGATATGGAAGAAGCATTGAGTTATCATTTTACATGAGAAGCAACGAACCCATATTCATCTTCATTTTCCTGTTTTTTTTTCCTCTACTCAATCCTTCTATTTTTTCTTTCTTTCTTTTTTCCCCCTTTTTGGTCAATCAATCCTTCTATTGGGGAGATGTGGATCATCGCTTCTGTGTTAATCAAGTGCTTATGATAAATGCTGAAGCTGCATTTCCACGGGGTAAAGAACTGTTATTTTAAGGAAAATTATCCAAAAACGTGTTGCGATTTTGGTAATTCAATCTTAAAATTTTTAATTTTGTCAATTAAGTCCTAGGCATTTTAACATTTTGTCAATTGAATTCAATTGGCCAATTTTTGGTGGAAATCACCGATGTGGATAGTTTTTAATAATATTTTAGTATTTGTTCGTCATTTTTTATTTGTATTTTCTTTTTCCTCTCTTTTTTATTTTTACTTTTTTTTTCTGGTAGTGGCAAAGGGTCATTGGTCCCTCACCGGCCACTAGGTGAGATTTGTCAAGCCCTCGCAGAGGGGACCCAGTCTAGGTGAGGCCAAGCAAGGGCCATGACCGGCAAGAGCTTGACGACTTTGGCCTAGTGGCCAGTAGGAGACAAGCGAGCCTCATCGACCACTTAAAAAAGCCCAACAAAGAAAAGAAAATAAAAATTCGAGAAAATGATAAAGTACTATTAATAATTGTCAATGTTGAAGCCGGCCTTGTCATATAGAACAGCCGGTGTCTGTGTTAGCAATTTCTAATCAAATTGGTCTAATAAACTCAATTTGACAAAATATGAAAAGGATTAGAACCCAATTAGCAAAATTAAAAAGTTTCGAATCGAATTGGCAAAAGTTGAATAGATTTAGGACTTTTTAGATAATTTTTCTATTTTTTTTGGGGGGGTCACGGTTCAAGAGCCACTTTCACTATTTAACATGATCTCGTGATACGCACATGCAACGACTAGTAATTGTTTAAGAAAGCGAAAGGAAATGGAGCTTTGGGACCGACCTGTCGATATTATAGATATGTGGTCAGAATTCTTTAGCCAGATATACTCAACTCAGAGATCATCGCAAATTGGTTTTGGTCTTGCCTGTTTCCCGACCGAGCAAATTGTGAACCTCTAGACTTGTTTAACGTCGGTCCGAGGCTGACCCCATTTTCCCCCAATTCCTACCATATTATTTTTTTGCCCTAGTAGGAGAGAAATACCAAACTTTTCTGCGCACCTTCGGAAGTAAATCTAAATTAGTACAAATTCAATAAATTTCAGACTCTTTTGGTGCTCTTGCCTGTTTCCCGACCGAGCAAATTGTGAACCTCTAGACTTGTTTAACGTCGGTCCGAGGCTGACCCCATTTTCCCCCAATTCCTACCATATTATTTTTTTGCCCTAGTAGGAGAGAAATACCAAACTTTTCTGCGCACCTTCGGAAGTAAATCTAGAGAAAAATAAGCACCAAAAGAGTCTGAAATTTATTGAATTTGTACTAATTTAGTCCTAAACCAATCAATTTGGTCAATTTAATCCTAAATATTTTGGCAGCTTGCCAATGAAATGCATCTGATTACTTTTGATCGGAGATCGATCAAGTGAATGTCGGAACGTTGATGTGATTTTTTATAAAATTTTCTCTTGTTTCTTTCTTTTCATTCATCTGTTTTGTTAATTATAAAGAAACGGTGGAGGGTTCAGCCAAGGCCTAGTGACCTCCACTGGCCCCCTACAAAGCATCGACACTTTCTGAGGGCTTCTGTGTAGTGTCGGGCACTCCAACTCTTTTTGACATGCGACAAACATGTGGTCAGGGTTCCAGACACATGAACGATGTGCAAGTCCAACATCCTAATGCGCCATTTTGACAAGCATGAAATCAATTTTAAGCATTTTTCAATAAATTAAGGGTCAAAATATAAATCTATCCAAAATACATATACTTATGTCATATACCCAGCCATCCAAATTTAATATATCTAGCCAGCCAAGAGAAAAAACTAATTATGAATTCTTGACAGAAGAAGAAGAATAAGAAACTCAACAATGATATGTATGTGTGTTGGGGGGGGGGGCATATGTGTGTCTGTTAATGTATCATGTTTATATAAAAACATAGGCATAAGTACAGTAGGAGCGCCAATATTTGTGTACGGTACTTACTTTAATGTCAATATTTTTTTGAATCACTTAAATGCCATTTTTTAAACTGACTATTTAAGTGCCAACTCAGGTGAGGTCGCCGGAATTGGCACTAAAAGGATTATTTTTTCTCCGATTTGGTACTAAAATTATCGTTTCTTGGATCACTTAAGTGCCAATATTTTTAAAATGGTCATTTAAGTACCAACTCCAGTGAAGTCACCGGAATTTCTCATCGTTGGCACTTAAATGATCATTTTTTCTCCTATTTGGCACTAAAGTGATCCAAAAATAATATTGGCACTCATGTTGTACTTTTTTCTAAAAATATTTATTTAATATACAACGTGTTGAAATTATCTATTTTTTAAGAAATGACGTGTCGGTATATTATTTCGCATAGCGTATAAGTGTCGGTGCTACTTAGCCAGCTACATGGCTTGGTCACAACCCTCACTCATTGTTAGGCAATGGTCGTGAGCCCATGCCATGGCTGGCAAGGACTTGCAGCCCTCCCCCAATGGTCGGCGAAGGCTTGCAGCCTTCACCCAGTGGCCAGTAGGTGTCACTGGGTCTCGGCCCCCTGTTGGCTCTTGATAATAAAAAAAATTACTAAAAATTTTGAAGAAAGAATAAAAAATTCATGTTAGCATCGACCGTGCCACAAAGGACGACTGGCATCACGTGAACAATCTCTCACCAAAATTACCCAAAATGAATAAATTGATAAATTATCAAAAGGCTTAGGACTAAATTTGCCAAATTGAAATATCTAAAATTGAATTGGCATAAATACAATCGCTTTATAAGTGTTTCTATAATTGCCGCATATTGATAATCGTCCCTGTTTTAACATGATTTGTAACAAAGTCATGTGAAGTGTACGTGATACTTCGACTCAATGATGTGCTTTAAAGTCATATAGAGTCATGTGTTTTAATTTAACAAGATGTGTTTTAACTATAAATACGTCTATGGTTAGATCGCAATTGAAAAAGAAATTTACCAACAGTAGACGGGTTAAACGCACACTCGTGACCTTTTAACGTTGCAAAGAGTATCCAAATCTTCAACTCGACTTACGTTATGAACACCCCACGAATCAACTTACTCATGCACACCAAGAAAGGCCTCGCTCACGTAGTAGCAATTAAAATCTACATCAATGTTACTCTGAGCGAAAGACCTCATGATTCGAATATGAAATTCACCTGATGCATTCCAACTAAAGCGATTTCATATTTCTTTTGCAACTGTACGTTCAATTTTGGATACTTTTCAAAAGGGGTAGGAAAGGGTCCATACCAACAGAAGATAGTGGATTGGATTTGACACAAAAGGGACTTTAGCGGGATTTCGACAGCCAACTGATCTTGTAGTGGCCACCCAGGCTTGTTCCACAACGATAAAGAAAATGGGTTGTGCCATTCTAAAGGGGGACCAATTACCACATGCGTTCGTGGCCGTATAAGTTGCCAAAGTGGGATGATGTCAGAGGTTCCAGTGCTCATTGCTGATGTCACTGATGGGACAAATCGACCAATTTGTCCAATGGCTCGCTACCCGGTTTCACCTCCAATATAGTCACCACTTATATCATTGGAGGGCCAGATTTTCCATAAACTTTCTGGTTGTCCAAATAAATCTGAACCTCATCGGGTAGTTCAGTCATGGCGACCTCATTAGTCCGGAACCAGACACGACTACAGGCGAGCAACCGGACCAGTTGAACCGGAATACGGTACCAAATAGGGGTGAGCGGTTCTCGATCTGGTCCGATTCCCTTCAAGAACTGGGAACCGGACCAATGGTTCAAGTTTTCATTTTTCGGAACCGTGGATCGAACTAGCCACCCCGAGAACCGAGAACCAAACCGGACCATCGGTCCGGTCCGATTTCGGTTTGATTTCAAAGAACAAAAAACGCAATCAAATTCCATTTAAGAATAGGATGTAAACATCTTCCTGGTACAACCAACGATGAGAAAATAGTTAAAAAAAATTTTGAGAATATGACAGAAATATCTTCCGCTTGAGATGTCTATTGTTTTTGTCACCCACTGACTCCACCGCAGTTCTATAAGGTAGTGTTCCAACTCATTTTGAAGCAATCAAATATAAAACAAGTATGTTAAATAATAAAGTTTGGTTAGACTCATTTGTCCATCTAATCTCTAATTGCTTGTTTTACCTTGAAAAGTCATTGCATTCACTTGTTGTAGATTAAGGGCCAGGACTTTATACGGTGTCCACTTTAATAGATCTTTTTTGTGCTTGAAAATTCATCTGATCCGGTCCGGTCGGTCCGGTCCGGTTTTATGACCCTAGAACCAAGAACCGGACCGCCCGATCACCGGTTTCAATTTTAGGAGCCGAAAGCCGGACCGGACACCTCTAGAACCGGAAATCGGACCCGTCCGATCCAGTTTGGACGGTCCGATTTGCTCACCCCTAGTACCAAATGAGCCAGTTTAGTTCCACGCCTACTCTAACTTCTAAGTACAATTGGATCTATCCCGCGGTTCTAATTTTTCAAAACCGGAACCTATGAGGTCAGTCCCAGGTTCCGATCCTAGAATGAACCACCCTAGATACAACCTTGATACATTAGTGTATATAGCTTAAATCAGCCACGATAATGTTCATTTTGTAGCAGCTTCGATCGTCCAGAACCAGCTCGCAGTGTGAACAAAATTAAGGATGACAAAATGAACCCCACTAAATACAAGGTGAATTCCGGAATATGAACTCGTGAAAACTTCCCTTCCAAGGCACCTTTTCTATTATCACGCGTACCACGCTTGAACTCTTCATTTTCTTACGCTGCAAATGAGTGCATTTCCTGCCTATAGTGGAAAATATCACTTGCTTTTTTCTACAACCTTTGAAACAAGTCATTGGTAGAGGAGAAGTTAAGACAATATGGCAGATAATTTGTATAATGTGTTGGATGTTTAACGAACATCAATCATTGCTCCTCAAAAATTTGTCTAGGCTTGAGGTCAATTTTGAGGGACCGTCAACTCCCTGTTTCTAATCAACATAATCAAAGCTAACCCTTGTCAAAATGATTAACATCGCATATTGGACGTGGGATCCCTTTCTTCTTTATTTCCGTTTTATTTTACTCTCTGAAAAGGAAATACATTTGATGAAATTAAGCACAAAGACCATAAAAAAAAAAAAAAAATCTGCTAGGTCTAGAGCCAATGGATGTGTCGGATTTTTGTTATGTAAGCTACGAATATGGCACACTCAATGGTCGCCATAACCAGAATCCTAAACATTACATGATAATTGAAAAGGAATCAGCACACCTAGTTTGGAATCGATCAAACTTGACGCGGAAATAGTGACGATTCGTAAACTCAACTTCTTCTCCTCTATTCTCTCTTCGTATGCTAGCCAAATGAAAAACTACTCTAGGAAAAAAAAAGGTATGTTCTTATTTCTGTATGGGAGGCTCGAGGAGTGACTTGAACCTATTTATAGAGTTTCCGACCGCAGGCGCCCTCATGACGGGCCAGGCCTAACTTGGCCCACAGTAGCTAGCCCATATTAAATCGATTAAGAATCATATATACCTTATTAAACCAACCAATAAAATAGTAACTAACAATTTCAATTAGAAATCCATATAGAAAAACTCTTATATTCTCCCATGTGGGTTATATTAATTAAAACGAAATGTATGTGCGTACCTTTATGCTGGTATAGAGATATTCTTACCAGTCAATCCGATCTCTTAAAGTTTCAAACACCGAATCATTGTAGTAATCATATCAATAGGCACAAGGCCTTCCATGGTCAAGAATGCCTTTAACTCTAAGATATGGATTCAATATGGTAGTGGCTAATGGCAACACCTCGCAAAATAATAATTCTTTATGTGTCGTATCATTTGTCAGTCATATTCTCTCTCCTTATGTGTCATAAAACCTACGCATGTCTTATCCTTATAGTTAATTTTACTTTATGTGTCATTAAGGCTAATAACTAAATGCCCCTAGCTTTTACTCAAGGTTTACACAATGCCTTGAGATTTTTACTAGCTATGTGTATTCAACATGATAACCATGCATTCATGAACACTTCATTGAACACAAAAGAGTTTATACATATCACACATTGTTACTAAATATAACAATCACGGATGTAAACTTTATTAGAGCAAAATCAAAACAGCTCCCATTGAACAACAACATCTCATGATGCTTCTAAGCCCATGTAAATAACATTACATAACAGTGTCCCATGAAGCTTCTAAGGGTGAAAACCTTTTGTTAGTGGTTCAACAACGATATCATCTGCAAAAACATTCTCTACCATAATGTCAACATTCTTAATTGTTTCTTTATGATAAAAAACTTGACAACCAATTGCATTACCCTCCTTGAGACCTATGTTGTTGTTAATAAACAAAACTGTGGAGCTATAGTCCTAATATCACTTTATGGGTCTATTCGCAAAATTAACTGCAGTCAACTCCTTAATGAGGTTCCTAATCCATATATTTCATGAGTAGCAGCTGAACGTCATGCTGTAAACTTCACTTGTATGGTAGAGGGCGATATAGATTTCTGTTTCTCATTTTTTCGTGATATTGCACCTCCTGTTAATATAAACATGATCATCTTCTTGTCATCTTGACGTCCAACAAAATCTGTATCTGAATTATAATAGATGCATGTCCATATCTATAAATCAGCATATATTCATTTGCCTTTTTAAGTACCTTAAAACATTCACGGCACTAACCTGGTGATCCTATCCTTGATTTGACTTATATATGCCTAGAAGTCTTGTTGCAATAGTCTAGTGCAAATTGAGCATACATGATGCTTCCCATAGCACTAGCTTAAGGTACATTCCTCATTTGGGCTTTCTCAGCATTCATATGAGAACGTTATAACAAATTCCACTTATTTGATCAAGTAGAATTCTTTTGTTGTTAAATCCCTATCCCGAGGAGAAGTGGAATGAGTTAGGAGGAGGGAGCGCCATTTCCCTGGTCATTATTAGAAAGCCCTCAAACTGCTCTCTACCCTTAATCATAGGAATTCCTAGCCTACACTGCTACATACTGAATCTTTCAAAATATGATCAACACATGTTCTCTGAGATAAACCCAATATGTAGCGAGAATAATCTTTATGGATCTCAATAGTTATGACAAAAGACACCTTATCAAGATAGTAGTATAATATTATTGCTCAAAAGCAAGATATTGTCTATATAAAGCACTACTGGGAAGATAAAATTCCTCCCACTGGCCTTGTAATATGTGTGCTTATCTATATTGCTTTACTATGCTCTCGATATAATAGAATAAAATATTAACACTATGAAACTTCAAAACTATTTTCTGGAAGCTTGTTTGAGACCATAAATAGACTTTTCAATCTATACATAAGCTTACATGAATCATCAAATACAAAGTCTTTCCTTATCAAGGTCTCCATTTAGAAAAACGGTTTTAACACACATCTAGTGTAACTCCACATCAAAATAAGTTACTAATAACATGACTATTCTGAAAGAATCTTTATAAGAGACTAGGAAATTACTTCATAGTCCTCTCTTTCTTTCTGTGTGGAAACTTTTAGCTACTAGTCTAGCATTAAACTTCTCAATATTTCCTTTGGAGTCCTTTTAAGTCTTATAGACCCATTTGCAGCTCATATGCTTGTGACTTTCAAGCAATTCAATAAGCTCCCAAACACCATTATGTTTTATCGACTACATCTTGTCTTTTGTTGCATCAAATCACATATCTTAGTAAGGACAAGAAGCAGCATCTGTATAAGTTATTAGATCAATCAAACAGCCAATATCATAATCACACTCTCCTAGATAGACTGTATAGCGCTAGTATATTCGATTGTCTCTGTCTGATAGAATTTGTAAGTTGAGCTACTACAACCTCCTAATGTACCTTTAAAGCTTAAGCAACTTCATCATGATCTGTCTTTACAATAGGATCATGAATCCCAATAGGTCTAGTCTATGGTGTAGGAGGCTTGACGATCGCTTGCATGAGTAGTGAAACTGATACAGTAGATCCCCACCATACCAATATCCTCATTAGTATGTGAGCAGCCTATTCAATCACATCAAATTTTAGAAACTTCACTCTCTGTAATTTCACTATTCTTGTGCCTCCATTGGGATTATATATACAATACCCCTACAAATGATCTAGGTAATATATAAAATAGCAGCAAGATGTTCTGGAGTCGAACTTACTTAATATTGGATATTATGTCTTCGCTTTTGTAGGATATTCTCAAACCTTAAGATAGTTCAAGCTAGGTTTATATCCAACCCATAAGTCAAAAGGAGTCGATGGAACAACTTTGATAGAAACACGATTTAGAATATAAAAAGTTCCTTCCAAAGCTTCACCCAATAAAAAATCAGGTAAGTTGATTCTACTAATCATACTCGTCATCATATCCATAAGTGTATAATTGCGTTTTTCTTCAGGACTCTAAGGCATAGTAAACGACGCTACTATCGCAGAATCCTCCAAGTATTAAACAAATAGCTCTTTAAGTTGTCCAGCATTGCCATGCCTACTACAATAGTCATCACCTCAGTCATATCTGATAACATTTATGACTTTTCCCAACTATTAATTGACTTCAATCCAAAAAAGTTTTAACCATGTTAAGATATTCTAATTTTTTCAAAATCTAATATAGATAACTGTATTTGGAATAATTATCAATAAATGTGATAAGATAAAAATTTATACACAAAGTTAATGCATAGAGTTCACTGATATTAGTGTGAATGACCTCCAATAGGTCAGAACTACAAGCTATAGTTTTCAATTTATCTTTTAATTATCTTACCCCTACAACAGTTTACATAAGTTATTAAGTCACTTTCAAGAGCAGATAAGGTGTCTGCCTTTATTAGCCTTTACACTTTTTCCTCAGAGATGTGGCCAAGACGTTTATATCACAATGCATAAGATTGTTCATTAGATAGAGATCTTTTGGAAATAAAATTTTTCAGTTGTATAAGTGAAATATATATAAATGTATATAATATTGGGATATATAATATTTGGAGTTAAACACAATATGTAAAATTCATCAGACACATTGCAGTATCCAATTTTATTTAAATAAAAGAACATAAAGAGATACCATTATTCTTTATTTCAAGAAGGTAGCCAGTCACGTCCAAGTAGAATGCAGAGATTAAGTTCTGCCATAAGGAAGGTACATAAAAAGTTTTTTTTTTTAGTAAGTATGTATTGAATTTTTCAAAGCGCTAAGTACAAGAAAGGAACAGAAACAAAAACCATGAACCAAACATGGCATCGTTATATGTCATGAATGGTTCAACGGTGAATCGGTAGCCAGATGATAAAAAAAAGTATTTCTTGACATCAAGGTAAACCCAAAATCTGAAATTAAAGTGACATCTCCCACACACTTAACGTCGGTTTTATTGTTGTTTCCTATGGTGAGCTGTGATTTATCCTGAATCGGCTTTCTCAGATTCATCAATCCTTATATGGTGAACGCAACATGATTGATTGCACTACTATCTAGCCATATGAATTGAATAGGGCTTCTTATAGGTTGGATTCACAAAACAATGCCAAAGAATCATTACGCGTACACTCATTCTTGGACAACCAAGTTTAGGATTCATCATAGTCAGCTTTTATGTGACATTTCTTTTTACAAAAAAGAGCAATGATCACCATCCTTCTTGAAGGGATACTTTCTTAAGACCCAAATGTTAGAATGACTAGTAGTATCATGATTTCCTTTATGAGTATAATTTTCAGAACTCTTATTATGCTTGTCTTCCATCCTTATGATGTAATCTCTAAATCCACCATAACCATCAAAGCACACTTTAAAAAATCTTTATAGATATATCCCAATCTTGGCATTAGACAAGGTAAAATTTTCAATTTTCAAGACTATCATCATTTTTCTAGCAGTGCAGTTAGCTGACAAAATATTTTTTAAGTGTTCCTCAATGGATTGCTTCAAAGATAACAAGCCAATCTCATTATTCTGTTTCCAAGCAACAAAATGTACTTTTTCTTGTTCCGAAATAATCTCAAGGAGATCAGTCGGCAGATCCTTAGTAAGAGCAATATAAACATCTACAATTCCATCTCAAATAGAAAATCATCTACCTATGTCTTAATGATTGTACTAGTATGAACCCCAATCCTAATGAAATTGCTTTATATAAAGAATGTGATTGATATAACAGGCAATGTATATAATTAGCATTATGTGAGAACTGTATTGTGACACCATAGATTTTAGTATCTGAAAAATTGCAAAATTCAGCTTATGGATTGGCCATGAATTCCAGTTTATCGCTTGAAATCGGATTTCAAGGAATTAGGTATCGAAAATTGGAGATTTCCTAAATCGTCATTCAAAATAGATTATAATTAGATTATGTTTCGATCGTTAGTCAACTTGCCTTACGATTGAATTTTCTCGAGGTCGGCCTCGTTTTGATCGAGTCAATCGTCAAGAAGTCTAAATTATCCTCAATTAGATGGTCAAATGTCCAGATTACCCTTAGGTGCCAAATGACCAAAATGCCTTTGGGATTTTTATGGGCCACAAGACAAGGGCAATGATGGCATGGGCCCCTCCTTATCATTGAGCCCTTAAGAGTCAAAATTGGACTTTCTTTTTACTCTCTCTCTGTCTCACATCCACAATCATTCTCTTCCTCTTGTGTTTTCTATTGATGAATAGCTCTCACTCCTCACTTTCTTCCTTTTTCGTGTATACCAGCCACTACCAACACCACTTGCACTCCTCCATCTCCTCTCTACTCCGTTGACCACTTCCTTTAGCCACCAGCATCGCCGTCACTGTTGAAGGAATCTACACAGCAGCCGGGAACCCTCTGTTCCCTTGTTCTGCATCGGATTCTGGTCTGCTCAGGTTTCGGCCCTTACACCGACTCCCGATCACTAACATTGTCTTAGCCGTCACCACACCACCCTCTTAACTTCATCCGACCATCGCAGGCTATCGTGAATTAGCTCGAACAGCCTCAGAGTTCGACTAAAACACCACAGCTACTGCTCTGTCTCTCACTCTGTTTATGCTCCCCAATTTCACGTCACATAGTTCCCTTTGTCTCCTCCAGCCACCATACATCCCCTAACATCTCCATAGGCCCTCACAACAACCTTGTGAAGCTCCAACACCGGTAGAGCCTCAGAACAAACCTAAACTTGAATCCTATTCTACATGGTGCCATGTTTTTGCTGTGATCCACTCCTGTTCAATGTTGTTCCGCCCTTACCGTCTCAGCTCCGACTACCACCGACAGCCATAACCCTTCTTCGACATCCTCAGATGAACACCCTCAATCCCGAAGCAGACTACCACCCACAGCCCTCGAAAATAATCAAGACCAGCCTAGAATTTCTTTGTTTTCCCTGTTTGTGGGTTTGGGCTAGTTCTGCTGGGCTTGATTCATGGGCTTTAGGGCTGAGCTGAACTGTGAGCTTAGACCTTGTCTTAGGCACGTGGTCCAGTTTTTGGTTGGGAGATTCGGCCCACTTTTCGTGATTTTGGGCCTGTGAATCAGTCGAGTCCTGAGTTCTTGTGGAGGAATTTCAGAGAATTGTCATCATTCTCATCTCGAGTGTTTGACGATGAGTATACTCTAATTCTTGTTAGGTAGCTAATTATATTCAGATTAGTTTATTTAGATTATTAAGTGTTCAGGTAGCTCGATTAGAGCCGATTTAGGTTAGAAACTTGGTTTAAGTTCAATGGCCCTAATTGGTTAAGTTAATTTGATTAGCTAGGATTATATAGCTTATTGGATTGGATTGGATTGATTGAATGATTATTATTGCTTGGTCGTTGGTGAATGGTAGGCTAGAGACGACCGTACGATCTATTGACTAATCGAATTGGCTAGTATTGAATCGTCTGATGAATTAGGCTTAAATATGGATAATCCGAACAAGTGTTCATCTTGAATTGATTGGCTTGCTTGAATCGATCATTTGTATCGATTATCTGATTGAATGGATTAATTATCTACAGATTGATTGGATGTTCAATTTGGGGGTTAATCGCCCTGTTATGCACACAAAGTTGAGTAGATAATTTTGTGCATTCGTATGATCGCATTTGGCAATAATGGCATGTATTGGCATGAAAAACGGCCTTGTGCCGAGTCACGATTATATCGAGTGAGCATATGGCTAAAAATGGATTCATAAACTAATGTATTGACAAGTATGCCTAAATGGTCATATAATGATTTTTCCCTGAAAATGTTACGCCGTGTTGATCCAAAGTCCTTGACTTATTGGATGCACACCTTTCCGTGTCGCCGGATTGAGAGGATGTCAATCACAGCTTGTGACGAATCGAAACTCCTATAGGAATTCCTGATAGTGCCGTGTCGTGTCAATCGGAATCACACGGGCTATTAGATGTCGTCACCAGAAGTAAGGAATGATGGTTGGTCATGTCAGTAAAGCACCAATTGCCTAGTGTGTTGGGCACCAACTGTCTACTGCGACGGACCTAACAGTCGAGTTTGATAATAATTGGACTGCATGAGGTGTATTACGCTTGCAAATTGGATGTGATGCATTGTTTGGGATTGGTTATTATGACTATCACTTCATGTTATGCCTTGCCAATGATTGATTGAGATAACTACAACATCATCTTATGCATTGCATAATATGTGGCCCTTGATGGTAAATTGCCTGTGGTTAAAATATATGTTCTATGATTGAGAGTGTTCCATAGGGCGCTCTGAGCAAATCAATGCCCTATCCAGGCTTAGGCATTGACTCACAAAGATTTATATCTCACCCTATTGTTAAACATTTTTAAATCCATAGTGATATAAAGACCAGTCAGGTTTGGGTTCTGATCGACTAGTTTGTCGATATAATGTTTCATGAGGAACTAGGGACGAACAAGATTTGGGAACTCTACGTCACCACAATCTAGGTGGACGAAGGCTTGTCACAACTTGTGGCACACACGTTCAAAGCTTGGTTTCTGTTGACGGAGTGAATACTTGTAGCCCAATTCATGGATATGAGGGGTTGTCTGGTACCCTCCTACATGTTCCGTCCTAGGTCCTAATGGAACTCGATACGCCGGATGGCGAAGTTATAGACCCTAAGCATGACTTCAACCCTAACGTTAACCCG
This sequence comes from Rhodomyrtus tomentosa, assembly GCA_028455895.1. Lineage (NCBI taxonomy): Eukaryota > Viridiplantae > Streptophyta > Magnoliopsida > Myrtales > Myrtaceae > Rhodomyrtus > Rhodomyrtus tomentosa. The sequence continues at coordinate 15,138,648 of JAPCWY010000011.1, forward strand.
ACTGATAATGATGTCGTCGAGCCTTCTTCTGATCGGTCACTTACATATGACTGCGATCCGTCGCCTTGACTTTTGAGAGTTTGTAGTCTTTTTGGAGCTGATGGTTCTTTTTGGAGTAGATGAGAGCTTCACCATACCTGATCCTGTTTTGTCCTTTTTATGGACCTTGTAGAGTTGCCTCGAGGTGGGACTGTACTTGACTGTAGCTTTATAGGGTTATTGATCATTTGCTTTTAGTGATAAGTTAACAGCTACACTTGTACTCGACTGATATGTATGATCCTATTTGCTATCCCTATTGCATTTGTTTGATTGGGAGACTTTTTGTTTTTGCTTGCATGATATGGTATCATAGAACGATAGCATACTTGGGATGTTATCCTTTATGACCTGAGGCGAATTGGTAGGGATGTCTTGTGCTCGAGATTTGAGAATGACATCCTCGCCCTAGGTGGTATCAGACCATGGTTAGCCTGATCTACCTTGTCATTAGCCTGAAGTCCTAAGGAGCATTGGAAAAATGGGATAGTTAGTAGAAATACAAGCTTTTATGCATGTGATTGCTGCTTATGTTCTAATATTATTGGGTTGCCTTCTCATAGCGATTTTCTATGGGGTGAGTAGGACTCCGTACAATACCTGCAAAATGAGTGAACGAGGTAAAAGGGCACCTCAAGGTAGGCCTACTAGGCAAACACTACGGATCGATAAAATTGGTGAACCCTCAAAAGGTGTGAGAGCAACTCGAGCGAGGGATCCAACAATTGTTGAGATCATGGAAGGGAAAGGAGCACCTTGAAATAGGCTAGTTAGACATGATCCAAGGGTCGATGGGATTATAGAAGCTTTGGGAATGATGAATGGATTGATGGGACATCAAATGAGAAATCAAAACACTACCGCCGCCGCCGCCGCTATTGAACAGACTACTTAAGTTGTTTTACTAACTTATGCTAGTATGAGAAGTTTGTTGAATAGTGGCTATTTTAACAGGTTAAAAAATAGTGCTGGCAAAAAGGGCCCTTATGTAAAGTGATTCGACTTTCTGCTGGATTGCCTTTGGTCGCAATCATTTACTTCTCCAGGCGCATCTTTCTCTTTCCTTGCTGGTAATTAGACCGGATAATAGTTTGTAATTTGGATGCATTTACTCTAAACGCAAAATGCCCGTTAATAGATTCTCTTTTAGTCCCTTTGCTTAAGTAGAGATTGACCAATTTCATTCATGTTGTTGCTTATATAGTCCTTGTAATTGCATTTTTATAGAGTGATATCAACATCAAGCATAGATAGCAGTAGCAATTAAGATTCAAATAAACCACTGTTGAGGTATATTACTAAGTTAGTTAACATGACGATGCAGGGGGGGAGAGGAATTGCTCTTGAAAATGAAACTTTTGTGAATTTTTCTTTTTTGAGAGTTCCTACACAAGAATTATGGCTCATTTTTTATGATAAGTGGAAGAGGGGTTGAAAAATGCAGAAAAGTAGAAAAATAAGATCTTTTGAAAATGGAAAGAATAGATAGGGAGATCAATGATAGATTACAGAGTAATGCTCCTCGAAATGTGCTTTGCCACCTTCTAGTTGTGGAAGTATGCGAATGGATTCATTCTCTGGCACTAAAAAAAGTAAAATGGGAAGTGAGAGTGGGAGTGGTAGTGGTAGTGGGAGTGGAGGACCAATTGAGAAAGAATTCAACATGTCTCAACGGGAATATTTAGATCATTTATTACTAGGATGTTCTACTCAGCGGGTTTGCCATTTAACTTAGCAAATAACCCTTACTTTCATGAAGCTTTTACTTATGTTGCTAAATCACAACATTGCGGGATATTTACTACCAAAATTTAATTTGTTGAGGACTACTGTATTGCAAAAAGAAAAGGCAAATATTGAGAGTTTGTGTGCATCAATTAAAAAAATGTGGAAGGATAAGGGTGTAAGTATCGTGAGTGATGGATGGAGTGACTCACAAAGGAGGCCACTTATGAACTTTATGGCGGTGCCAGATGGAAATCTTATGTTTATAAAATCGATTAATTGTTTGAATGAAAGGAAGAGCAAGCATTTCATTTTTAACTTATTGAAAGAAGTAATCATTGAAGTTGGACATGAGAATGTGGTCAAAGTTATTACAGACAATACTTCAAATTGTAAGGGCACGGGACAACTCATTGAACAAGAATTTCCATCCATTGTTTGGACGCCTTGTGTGGTGCACACACTTAATATAGCTTTGAAGTATATTTATGCCGCAAAGAATGCGGAGGCCAATGAAGTAGCATACGAAGAATGTAATTGGATTACAAAGAATGTTGATGATGAGCAAATAAAAAATTTCATCATGAACCATTCGATGGGATTGGAAATATACAATGAATTTATTCACTTAAAGTTGCTTTCCTTGGCGGATATGATTGTGATGCTTAAGATGTTTAAATTGATAAAAGGTGGTTTTCAAAGTATGGTTATTTGTGAGAAATGGAGTACTTATGGAGTTTATAATCAAGGGAAGGCTAGGTTTGTCAAGGAGAAAGTATTGGATGATCTTTAGTGGAATTTAATAGATTACATACTTTCCTTCACGGCTCCTATTTATGACATGATTAGAGTTTGCGACACGGACAAGACTTGTCTTCATTTGGTTTATGATATGTGAAATTTGATGATCGAAAAAGTGAAGAAAGTTATATTTATGCATGAAGTGAAAATGCCACATGAGGAGTCTACATTTTATGATGTGGTTCTTAAAATTCTAGTGGATCGTTGGACTAAGAACAATGCTCCACTTCATTGCTTGGCACATGCCTTGAATCCTAAGTAAGTTCTTTTCTTTGACATATTGATATAATGAACCTCTGACTTATTTATGTTTTGTTAAATAAGATACTATAGTGATCAATGGCTCGATGAAGAAAGAAAGAAATGTCTTAGGAAATAAGAAAGAAATGTCTTGGGAAATACTTTCCTAATGAGGATGAGCTCTACAAGGTAAGTATGGATTATGCATATTTTGTGTGCAATAGTAGGTGTTTTCAAGACCTTCATTCCATTCGAGATCGAGATTTTATGGATCCTAAGATGTGGCAGGTTGAGCATGGTGCATGTGCACCTATGCTTCAGAAAATAGCCTTCAAATTTCTTGCACAACCTTCTTCTTCATCTTGTGCAAAGAGGAACTGGAGCACCTACTCCTTTGTGCAATCGGCGAAAAGACATAGGATGACTCCAAGACATGCAAAAGATTTAGTTTTCATTCATAGCAACCTTCGTCTTCTATCAAGAAAAGACCCACGATATTTAGAAGGAGAGACGAAGATGTGGGATATTGACGAACATGTTTCAAGAAATTAGGGTGCTTAAAGTTGCAAGTCTTTCAATTGATGAAGCGAATATAGAGTATGTTCTTTTGTTAGGAGGAGCGGATTATCTACCTCCATGATTTCTTGTTAATTTTATTGTGAAATATGATTTGTTTTTTATTTTTCACCTATGGTTGTGGATTGCGGATTGCTTTCCCCCCCCCCCCCCTCCAAGTTTTATGGATTATTGAAACGAAATGTAGTTGAATTCTTCACATGATATATTTTGTGAAACCTTTTTAAGGAGAAGATTAATAATAGTTTCGGTATCATGATGTTGTTATTGTTGAAATCATAAAAATATTAATTTATCATGTATATATAAAAATATACATATAATATACAACCGTGTCCCAATGTGCCAGAATTCTCTATTTTTTAAAAACTGTCGTGTCGAAGTATCGTACTGTGTCATGTCATGATTCCTGTCCCGTGTCCATGTAACATAGCTCAAGAGTTAGAATTGGACTCTCTTTATACTCTCTCTCACGCACACTCTTTCTCTCACTCATCCACGAGCATTCTCTCCCATCTCTATTTTTCATTGACGAACAGCTCTCACTCCCTCACTTTCTTCCATTTTCGTGCACACCAGCCACCACCAATGCCACCTGCATTCCTTCACCTCCTCTCTGCTCCATCGACCACCTCTTCAGGCCACCAACACCGCCGTCGCTGCCTCAGGAAGTCATGCATCAGTCGGGAACCCTTTGTTCTCCTATTCTGCGTCAGTTTTTGTTCTACTCAGGTTTTGGCCCTTGCAGCGACTCTCGACTACTAGCGCTACCTCAGCCGTCACCACACCATCCTCTTGACTTCCTCCGACCACCGTAAGTTGCTGTGAATCATGTCGAATAGCCTCGGAGCTCGACTGAACCATGACAACCATTATTCTACTCCCTAATTTTGAGTCGGACAGCGTCCTCCAGCTCACTCCTCCACCTGCCTTCATGTGCATAAGTCCCCTACCATCTCCATAGGCCCTCATCGACAATCTTGCAAAACTTCAACACCAATAGAGCCTCAGAACAGACCCAAACCCGAATCCTGCTTTACACTGTGCCTTGTATTTGCTGTGATCCGTTCCTATTCATTGTTGTTCCTCCCTTGCCGTCACTGCTCTGACTACCGCCGACCGCCATAACCCTCATCCGACCTCCTCATATGACCACTTCCGATCCCGAAGCAGACCACCACCCATAGCTCTCGAAAACAGTCAAGATCAGTCTAGAATTCCCTTATTTTCCCCATTTTCAGATCTGGAATGGTTCTTTTGGGCCTGATCTATGGGCTTTAGGGATGATAAGTCATGTTTTGGGTAGCTGGACTGTGATCTTGGGCCTTGTCCTAGACCCATGGGCAAGTTGGTGGGAGATTGGGCCCGTTGTTCGTGATTTTGAGCCCGTGAATCGTATGAGTCGGCAATTCGTATCGAGAAAATTCAGAGGATCGTCGTCGATCCTGTTTCGAGTATTTAACGGTGAGTTGGTCTTTAATCCTTAGTTAGGTCGCTAATTACGTTCGGATCAATTTATTTAGATTATTAGGTACTTAGGTAGCTCGATTAGGGATGGTTTAGGTTAGAAACCTGGTTTAGGTTCAATGGCCCCAATTGGTTAAGTTAGTTTGATAAACTACAATTACATGGCTTATTGGATTGTATTGATTGATTGAATGATTGTTATTACTTGGTCATAAGCGAGTCGTAGGCTAGAGATAAGCGCACAATCGATTAACTAATTGAATTGGCTGGTATTGAATCGCCTCTTTAAATGTACATAATCCGATCAAACGTTCATGGTTGAATTGATTGGCTTGCTTGAATCGATCATCTATATCGGTTGTCTAATTGAATCGATTGATCATCTACAGATTGATTGGATGTTCAATTTGGGGGTTAATCACTCTGCTATGCATATAAAGTTGAATGGATAATTCTATGCATTCGTATGACCACATCTGGCATTAATGGCATGTATTGGCATGAAAAACAGCCTTGTGCCGAGCCACGAGTATATCTTGTGAGCGGATGGTTAAAAATGGAATTGTAAACTGATGGTTTGTCACGTGTGCCTGAGTGGTCATATAATGGATTTTCCCTAACAATGTTGTGCCGTGTCGATCAGAATTCCACGACTTATTCGATGCACGCCTTGTGACGGATAGAAACCCCTACTAGAATTCCTGATAGTGTCATGCCTTGCCGATCGGAATCACACGTGCTATAGACGTCTTCGCCAAAAGTAAGGGACGATGCATGGTCATGTCAGTAGAGCAGCAACTATCTAGTGTGTTGGGCACCAATAGTCTAGTGTTCCGGACCTAGTGATCGAATTTGATAATAATTGGACTTCGTATGGTGTCTTACGCCTGCAAATTGGATGTAATGCATTATTAGGGGATTGGTTATTTTGACTGTCGCGTCATTTTATGCCTTGCCAGTGATTGATTGAGGTAACTAACACGTCATCTTATGCATTCCATAATGTGTGGCCCTTGATGGTAAGTTGCTTGTGGTTGAAATATATGTTCTATGATTGAGATTGTTTGGTAGGGCGCTCCGAGTGAATCAATGCCCTAGCTGACTTAGGCATCAATCACGGAGCTTTATATCTCACCTTGTTGTTAAATATTTTTAGGTCCATAGTGATGCAGAGTCCAGTCAGGTTCAAGGTTCCGGTCGACCAGTCCGTCGATATCGTGTATCGTGAGGAACAAGGGACGATTAAGACTTGGGAACTCCACGTCACCACAATCTGGGTAGATGAAGGCTTGTCACAACTTGTGGCATATGCCTTCAAAGCCTAGTTTCTGGATGACGGAGTGAATACTTGGGGCCCAATTCATGGATTTGAGGGGCTGCCTAGTACGTTCCCACCTATTCCATCCTAGATTCTGAAGGAACTCCATACGCTGGATGGCGAAGCCGTAGACCTTGAGCATGATTCTAACCCCAACTCTGACCCAGTTGATGATGATATCATCGAGCCTTCCTCTGATCGATCACTTACCTCTTACTGCGATCCATCGTCTTGGTTTTTGAGAGTTCATAGTTTTTTTGGTGCTGATGGTTCTTTTTGGAGTAGATGAGAGCTTAAACCTATCTAATCCCCTTTTGTCCTTTTTGTGGATCTTAGGGAGCCGCCCCAAGTTGGTGCTATACTTGATTGTAGCTCTATAGGGTTATGGATCATCTACTTTTAGTAATGAGTTAACAGCTATACTTGTATTTGACTTATATATATATATATATATATATATATATATGATCCTATTTGCTATCCCTATTGCTTCTGCATCTTTTAGTTAGGAGTCTTTTCGTTTCCTCTTGCATGATATGGTATCATAGGTCGATAACGTATGTGGGATGTTATCCTTCATGATCTGAGGCGAGTTGGTAGGGATGTCTCGTGCTCAAGAGTCGGAGCGTGACATGTGTAACTTAAAACCATATAAATACACTTCTTAAAGGTTACATGCATCAACAAATAATAACCTTTGGACGGAATGCATGACATGCAACTGTAGAATCTCTATATGATAGCAACCATGAGAACATATTCCAACCTACGTAAATCAATACCTTTGGATGTATGAACCACTAGGAATTAGTTACTCCTCAACCGTACTGTGTACGTTTGATCCCATATGAACAAGTAATGTGTAGCTTGAGATCTAATATATATACATCTTGAAAGTTACATGCATCATCATGCAATTACCTTTGGGTTAGAATACATGATGTGCATTTGTATACTCTCAACATGACAACAACCGTTAGAATATTGCATGAACTCTCCACCTTTGGGTACATGAATCACTTGGATCAGATAATTATCAAATGCATGTTGTACATGCATCCCTCCACGAACCAATACACAATTACCTTCTTTGTGAGCATGACTAAGCATTAGAATAGGAAACATCCCACCATAATATGAGACTGATATTTTTCAAATCTAATCAAGTGCTCCACTTTGGCGGGTAACTACCCAATTGAATCATTGAAAATCTCTCATATCAAGGGTATTAACCTTATGTCTGACATTTATAATATGCATGTAATTTTAGACATGAAAGCAAGGGCAATTCATCTCTAAAATCACATGTGATGCCAATTACATCTCTCCATTCATTTATAAATATAAATGAATTAGCTCTTTACATTTTTTATATGGTCATAAACGTATGTACTAGCAAAATTATTTCAAAACCATATGGATAGGCAAGAAGAAATGAAAAAACGCTGTAAAAAATACATGTATATGGGGTTTCATGAGTAATTTTCTATCCTTAAAAGCATCAAACATGTAATATAAATATAACAAATATAGAGCGTGACTGTATGAGCACAACTGTATAAATCGTGCTCCAAGCGGACTGAAACGCGCTTCACGCACCATCACAAGCCCCCGCACATCGCTGTTGCAACCTAAAAATTAAGCTAATGGATTATTAGGTCAATTAAATTAACTAACCAAACTCAGACTCTCCCAAGTCTTACCAAATCGCAACTTAGGTTTATTTATGAAAAAAATATTTAATTGGATCCACCACTAATCATTTACGGTAGGTTGATTAGAAACCTATATAAAATAGTGTGAGAACTATTTTATATCTACGAATCAGAGAAATTGAGTTTGAGACTTGGTTACATTAATTTAAAATTAATACCCTTTCGGTACCCAATTTTCATGAAAAATCCATAGTTTGATGAATTGAATTGTTTTGGGTTTTCTTTTATTAAATGCAATGCTAATGCAATCTAATTATATGACATGAGTAATGACATGACAAAGATGTACAACATGGCATAACGACATGGTAAATGCATGACATGAAAAATGTGACAACGCAAACTAAACTATATGCTATGCAAAATGAATTGACATTTTTTGGGTATTTTTGTATTTTTAGGTTTATGAAAAATGAAGTAAAATGATTTCCTAAAGTCAAAGGAAACATGATCTAACTTGAGAAAAGCATGGCATCTTTTGGGAATTTTTTAGGAATTTATTTAAACATGAAAATAGTGAAATTTTGAACAAAAATAAACAATATTGCCCATAAAACACTTTTAAATCCGAAATTTCGATTTTATTCACAACATCCTCGAGATTAAGGTTTGGAAGTGAATATATTGTAGAATAACCGTCGTCCCTATATACATAGGGAAAACCTTGAAATTATATTCAGGAATTAGCAATCCGCTTCTCAAGATTGAGGATTTGATTTCTAATTCACACGTACGGACAAGATTGTACTTCGAGATTGAAGTCATAAGTTGCCTTTAATATACATTTCCAAGGGACAAGGCATAATTAGGAGCATGTATTATGAGTAATATCGTCTATTAAAGTGCAAACTTTATAAACAAAACAAAACAAACAATCACGAGAAAAATAAAGATGAAAAGATAAAGTCCAATGAGTGTTGAATCTTTCAAAATTTAGAGACTGGGGTCCACCTTTTCTCATTCGAATTTTATCCAATTCTATTTGAGAAAATTATCCTTAAGGTCGCATGTGAGGTTCGGCCAAATCATGAACAAACTGAATCTCTTAGAAAAAGTCATAACTTATGCAACAAAATATTTAACCAATCTTCGATATGTAAATGTTTGAATCTTCTCAATTTTAATTGCAAAATCAATGTGTTCAAAAAGATTTAAGAACAACAATGCAAGTTACCAAATTAACAGGCATATATTTGCAATCAAAAGTTAAGAAATCGTACATTTCTCAAACCAAAATTCTAGCAAACACTTGAGCTGTGCTCTTCGCCCAAAACCAAACCTTCTCAAGTCCGAATCTCTTGAAACTAGTCCCAAACGGTCTAGCACAAGTAGTAGATAGATTATGGCTTAAAATAATCTTAAAAATAAGGCCAATTGGCCTCAAAATAATGTTGAACGGTGGGCGGACAGTAGCTCTAAACTAGCAGATCAACAGCTAAACCGGTCAGCAGGAACAATGACTGCAAAGGCTTGGACGGGAAGCTTCTGATATAGAATCGAGGTGCCGTCAGTGACTGATGATAAATCATCGAATGATGAACATTTTGATACCTAGCTCAAGTTGATCAAAGCATGGATGGCGACGCACATTCAATTGGCGTAAAACTACTCCTGACTGTCGACGGGCTGGAAAGTCGTGACTTCAAAGGATTGGAAGGGGAGCTTCTGAAATCAAATTGAGAAGCCGTCAGCGATTGGTGATAAGTCGTCAAAATTTTAACGTTTTAATACCTAGAAGGTACCAATCAGATAACGGACGGTGACATATGATCAATTGGCGCGAAAGTGCTTTAGGCTATCGACGGGATTGAACTTCGACCGAAACTCCCTCCCTCTCTCGAAATTTCCTTGGACGTTCTAAACATGTGGAACTCATAAAATGCTGACCTCGCAAGCTTGAACAGAACGCTTGTATATATTGTCGCGACCCGATCGCGTTACCTAGCGGATCCAGGCAGGTTAATGGGCCATCTTGTCTAGTCGGACGTGTGCCTCTCCCAAGGCCCGTTACCCAAGTCACAATTGTCACGTCCCGTGCCTTGTGGCAAGAACATGCGACTCCCTGCAACTACAAACTATCTCTCGAGGTCCCAGGATGCACATACATGTCGAGAGATATGTCATATAGAAAGCACGCGGAAGCAACAATATAAAAATCCCTCCGTACAAATATGAAATGGGACTTGGGTAACGATAATATTATTAGAGGCATCAGTACTCAAAGATTCTTACTAGAGCATAACAAACTAGACTTGCTGGTCGGTAGAGGTGACGAGGCTGGTACAAAAGATAGTCATAGCTGCTCTCAGAAAGGACATACATCAAGGTCACCCAACAAATTGTCGGACCAGTAAAGCGGAAACTACTAGATCGAGCTGCTGGAGTCGTTGGTCTCCTCCTCAGCCTCCTCACTAGGCTCGCACTCCGAGAAGGTCTCCGAGCAAACCTCCACGGTATCCTCTATGGTCTCATCAGCAGATGGCTCCACCAGGTTCTCCTCGATAGCCTCGACCACTATCACCTCGTCCATGTCCTCCAGGGTCGGGGTCCTCTCTAGACCAATCATCGAACCAGCAATCGATCCCTCGATCTCCACTGAATCCCGAGCGGGATGGCACCAACTACGGATCGGCCCTTGAGGTACCTCAGTGGGCTTCAATGGCTCTGTAGAAACGTCCCCTACCTTTCTAAACCATGCCTCATACCTGTGAGGCTTCCACCTACTACCGCCCTCATCTACCTAGATGACCGTACACTTTCTAACGTAAATGGTCTCTTGTCCGTTAGGGAACTCCTCGAAATAGACAGACATCTCCTTAGGATCCCCAAACCTGACTGGCCATATACTCACAGCCTAGGATCTGTAAAGAAATGGGGTCCCACAACGGGGTGAGATTTACATCTCAGTAAGGTAGGTCCTAACCCTAAGTTAGGTAGACAGTCCACTTAGGCAAATGCAAACGCTAATAATAAATACAAAATTTCATGAGGCATTCCATTATCACAAGTAACTCACACAGATGTCAAGCATGCAATCAAGGCCTCTTATCACATCGTTATACTCAAGCACATATTTCAAGCCAGATTGCACCTTCCACCCCTTCCCTGCCTCCTTACTTTCATGCCTGCGTTTATAACGCCTCAAGCTTGGTCCGTGTAAACGCATCAGACCGTCTCATTGCATCAGGTTTTCAATATTACTCCAGGCCCGTGTCGACACATCATAGCTCCATCCCGCGTTTCAACGCATCATGACTATGGCCTTCTTAACCCCGCGTCTCATACACCTCAGGGTGCCATTCAATTCAAACCCCATGCCTCAAGGCATACGTCTACACAACCCCGCGTCTCATATGCCTCAGAGTGTCACAACTCTTCAGATAAGCCATAAGTTCAGTTCCATTCAATTCATACACATAATGCCAAGTGCAAACTCATGCACAAACAATACACTTATGGCAAGCAAAACAATCAAATTTGACATTCAAACATGGTAATCAACTCAAGCACAAGCATTGTCACACGTTCAAGTCCTCTATATCATTCTAGGACGCACATTGGGTCACCACATTATAAACTTCCAAGAATTGATCAATTCACACACCAATCACCCAATTGAGTCCAACCCTCCTATCAAAGGTTTAGGATTCCCCTTACCTCAAGCTCAATGCAACATAATCCTCTTCCCAAGCACCTCAAGAATTCGGTCCAATTGGTCCAAGGACAACTCAACTGCGTAACCTAAGGAAATTTCATCCAATCATTAATTTCCTTGCCTAAATCACCACTCCACTAATCATACTCCTCATGGGCTAATCAATTAACATTCTGACACTTCTCAACGATGAATTTGGAGTTCAATTACATCCACCAACAGCCCCCACAGAACCGGTATGCACAGAACCAAATCGGGCGAATTTCGGTTCTGTGTATACCTTAACTTACCAGCCCTTAAACCACCTCAAATCCTGAATTTATTCACTAATCTACTTGCTAACATGTATTTCTAAGGGTTTGGGAAGCTCACCAAAAATTTAGAGCCAAGCCGACGCTGGAAACTTCTTGAATGACATCGGTCTTCCCAAGCCTTCGACCAATCAGTTCTGGCACTTTAAACACAAGACCCATTTGGGGTCAAAAATCTATCAAATGAACCCAAAATTTTTATCACAGCTCAATCTATGTGTCTCCTAGATGTCCATAAAATTTGGTTGAAAAACTCCAAGGTTTCGGGGTCCTAAGTGGCCAAAAACGTGGCTTACCTCCGGTTGGGACGATTTCCGTCGACTTTTGGTAGATTGGCCGGCCGGAGCTCCTCGGAGGGTCAAACGACTCGCTTCCACTTCGAGGACGTCGGCAAGAGGTTAAGGAAGGAGTGGGTGATTGGCTCGACTGCTGAAAGTCGTCGGAGGTGGTGGTCGACGGTAGCGAAATCGGAGGACAGAACCGGTCAAGTAGTGAGCTCTCGGCAGAAAGGAGAAGAGAAGAAGAAGAAGAAGAAGTCGGCAAGGTGAGGGAGTGGTCGGCCAAGAGAGAGAGAATGAGGGTTTATATCTCAATTTGGTTGGTCAACATGGGTTGAATGGTAGTTTAAAAGTGTACACATCAACTCATGGCTTAATCTCTTGACACTTGTTCAATGTGTCATTCAAAGCTCATCCAATGGCCCACAATTTCTTCAATTTTTCGCAGCTCTTGAAGGGTTTCAATGACCAAAATGCCCTTATCCAATAATATAGGTAAGGCTAAGGCTTGAGGGGCAAAATGGTAATTTTACCCTCGACGCCCGGAACATCTTTTTTCTGATTCCAATTCTCTTCGATCAGACCATGGCCAATCCAATTGTATTGTTGAAATTCTAGATTCTCCATTTTCAAATTTCAAGACTCTTTTCTGAATCATTCTTCTATCCAATGCGATTCCAACCTATCCCGAACCGACGGGCGGCTTTTGCAGACGTTATGCGTATCAACCCTGTGATTCATCTCACAATTAGGATTTGACAATTCATGGCGACTTTGGTTGTCATGTAATTGTGAGGGTCTATCACTAGTTTTGATGGTCTCGATCGTCACTGTTCGATTTAGGAAAATTTTGCAAATAATACATTGGTTAAGCAGCATCACCCGCGCTCCAATCGTATAACGCTAGCAATATATTCCTTAATCGTTTTAGATCGACCTTTTATGGTTCTAAATGTCCCCTCGACAATCCTTATGGTCAAAGTGTCATTTTCGATTCGAATTCCCTAGGTCCACGTATCTTGTCTCGCGTTAGCCTTTCCCCTTTGGTCAGTCAACTCAAATTGATCAGATTCAAGCGAGATATAACTGAAATACATCGCTAGATACATTTCTCATTAATGAGTCTGAAAATGACAGGAAAATCAGAATGTCACAACTCTTCCCCCTAATAAAATTTTCATCCTCGAAATTTACATCAAACTTAGTTATTCAAACAAATGGGGGTACTGACGCCTCATCGTTTCTTCGCTTTCCCACGTAGCGCCTTCGGTTCCATGGTGCTCCCACAGAACTTTGACCAATGGAATCGTTTTACTCCTCAAAATTTGCTCTTTCCGGTCTTCAATCCTAACCGGCTTTTCCACGTAGGACACTCTATCGTCCACTTCTATAACCTCGTAGTCCAGTACATGTGTCGGGTCTAGTTCGTATTTCCGCAGCATTGACACGTGGAAGACATTATGTACTTGGGATAGATTAGGCAGTAAGGAAAGCCTGTAGGCCAAGGTCCCAATCCGTTCCAAAATTTCAAATGGACCTACGTACCTTGGGCTCAGCTTTCCTTTCTTTCCAAATCGCGATAATCCCCTCATCGGCGACACCTTGAGGAAAACATGATTGCCTACTTGAAACTCCAAAGGCTTACACCGCTTGTCCGCATAACTCTTTTGACGACTCTGTGCCATCTTCAGTCTATCCCGAATTATCTTCACTGCTTCTACTGATTGCTTGACCAACTCTGGGCTTGTGATACTTCTTTCTCCAACCTCATCCTAGTAAATCGGGGTTCTGCAGGCCCTTCCATACAGCGCTTCAAAAGGTGCCATTCGAATGCTCTGTTAGTAGCTATTATTATATACGAATTCTACCAAATGCAGCTGATCTTCCCATCTACCTTTGAAGGCTATTACACACGCTCTCAACATATCCTCAAGCGTCGAAATCGTCCTTTCCGATTGTCCGTCCGTTTGTGGATGGTACGCCGTGATAAATTGCAGTCGAGTTCCCATGGAATCTTGAAGACTTTTCCAAAAGTTCGCTGTGAACTTGGGATCTCTATCCGAGGTAATTGTCATGGGTACTCCATGCAGTCTCACTATCTGCCTTATATATAGTTCGACGTATCTATCCATTGCGAAATCCTTTCACATAAGGATGAAGTGTGCAAACTTAGTCAATCTGTCCACGACTACCCATATAGAGTCGTGACCTCTCTGGCTCCTTGGGAGTCCCAGCACAAAGTCCATCGTTACGTGTTCCCACTTCCATTCGGGAATCTCCAGTGGCTGTAATAATCCTCTAGGCTTACAGTGTTGGGCCTTCATCTACTGGCATGTCAAGCACTTTGCCACATACCTCGTCACATCCACCTTCATCCCGTTCCACCAATAATGTTGACGCAAGTTCCGATACATCTTTGAAATTTCAAAATTTCATCCTCTAGTACTTAGAACTCTGGTTTTCTCTTTGTCACGTCCATCTCCAGGATCCTCTGAATTTTTGGATCTGTATGCTGCAAGGCTTTTATCCTTTCCTGGACCTCAGGTTCTACCCTCAGTGTAGCCATCAAACTGGACAGTTGGCAGACTTCTAGTCTGAACTCAGAATCTCTCAAATCCTTGATCATTGACCATCCTTTTACTAACAGACAAGCGATGCTTGATTTCCGGCTAAGTGCGTCTGCAACTCTATTTGCCTTCCCAGGGTGATACAGTATATCACAATCATAATCCTTAAGCAGCTTCATCCACCGACGCTGTCTCATATTTAGTTCCTTTTGAAAAAACAGATACTTCAGGCTCTGGTGGTCTGTATAAATCTGGAACTTTTCGCCGCACGGATAATGTCTCCAGATCTTCAGAGCAAAGATGATCGCTACCAATTCCAAGTCATGAGTCGGGTAGCTCATCTTATATGGTCTCAGTTGTCGGGACGCGTAGGCAACTACTCTTCCATCCTGCATTGACACACAGCCTAGTTCCTTTAGCGAAGCATCGCTATATATCTCATAGCCTCCCGATCCTGATGGAATCGTCAATACGGGTGCGGTTGTCAACCGATGTTTGAGCTCTGGGAAACTCCTTTCGCTCTTATCCGTCCATATGAACCTTGTTTCCTTCTTTGTCAACCTCGTCAGTGGGACGGCTATGGACGACAATTTCTCCACAAAACGTCTGTAGTATCCTACTATTCCCAATTAACTTCGGACTTCCGTGACCGTAGTAGGTCTAGGCCAATTTGTTACGGCTTCAATCTTCGCAAGATCTACAGCGATTCCTTCTCTAGATACCACATGGCCAAGAAATGCCACTTTATTCAACCAGAACTCGCATTTACTAAGCTTAGCGTAAAGCGAGTGTTCCCTCAGGGTCTGCAAACCAATCCTCAGGTGCTCTTCGTGTTCCTCGTTACTCCTTGAATAAATTAGGATATCGTCAATAAAGACTATGATGAATTATCCAAGAATTCCTTGAACACCCGATGCATCAAGTCCATAAATGCGGCTGGAGCATTGGTCAATCCAAAAGCCATCACAGTGAATTCATAATGACCATACCTTGTCCTAAAAGCAGTCTTAGGTATGTCTTCCTTCTTGATTCTCAACTGGTGATACCCGGTTCTCAGGTCAATCTTAGAGAATACCGCAGCTCCTTGCAATTGATCAAATAGATCATCAATTCTCGGCAACGGGTACTTATTCTTCACTGTCACTTGGTTCAGCTGTCTATAATCGATGCATAGACGCAAGGACCCATCCTTTTTCCTTACAAACAACACTGACGCTCCCCATGGCGAAGCACTCGGTCGGATAAATCCTTTATCCAATAGTTCTTGCATCTGCACTTTTAACTCCTTCAGTTCCGATAGGGACATCCTATAGGGTGCCTTCGAGATCGGCTCCGTTCCGGGAGCTAACTTAACCACGAATTCTATCTCTCGCTTTGGTGGCAACCCTGGTAACTCCTGAAAAAAAATGTCAGGAAACTCACGCACTATCGGGATGCTTTCTAGTTTGGGCTCCTCGGCAGTCGTGTCCATGACTGCGACTAAGTACGCCTGACATCCTTCAGTCATCAACTTCGTCACTTCAAGAGACGAGACTAAAGGAATCGAGGTCCCTCCTCGACTTCCCACGAATATAAAACTTGGACGACCTTCTGAATAAAACCGGATTATCCTACGACCACAATTCACTACAGCTTCCTGTTTACCCAACCAGTCCATTCTTATGATCACGTCGAAATCATACATGGGCAATACAGCTAAATCAATGCTCTCCTTACTACCATCAATTACAATCCTACAGTCAGCACAACCCAACGAAACCAATATATTATCTTTCAGCGGGGTGGCCACATGCAGAATCACACTCAACGGTTCTAACTTCATATTAACCAAATCAGCAAATTGAGTAGATACGAACAAGTGTGTGGCGCTAGGATCAAACAATGCATATGCAGCTTAGTCACACAAATAAACCGTACCTGTGACCACGCCTGACGTTTCTTCCACCTCCCTATGGGCTACTGCATAAACTCTTCCCTGAGCTGGGAGTCGATTCTGATCAACTTGGGGAGTAACAATCGATGTTCCAGCCTGCGGTCACTGCCCTTGAGGTCAATTCGCTAGGGCTTGGCTCTGGCAAGTCTTCATCTAGTGGCCCATCTGACCACACTTAAACCAGGCTCCAGTTCTCGCTGGGCATGGTCCATTACCATGCCTCCTACCACAGAGGCGACAGCTCCAGTTCATGGGGTTCTACGGATTCACTATGTTCTTCCTCATGGGAGGGACAAAACGCCTGTTGCCAATCATTGGTCTCTTGCCCATCTGGAAATTGTCTCGAAATGAAGTAAATCGCGACCCAGATGCGGCATTCCTCTCCTTTAAATCCCTCTCGATTTAGGGCTATCATCTGGCCCCGCTCATAAATTTCCTTATAGGTTCTCAGATTTAGGGCTATCATCTAACTGCGAAGCTTAGGCCTCAATCCGTCTCGAAATCTCCGCCTTCTCTTGGGGATCCTCTACTGATCGAGGTGCGTACCTTGATAGTCTAGAGAATTCTACTTCATACTGGTCCACCGTCAGCTGATTCTGACGCAATTGTAAGAATTCCACCGGCTTCCTTTCCCCGGCCGTCTTCGAAAAGTATTTGTCATTGAATGCCGTAGTGAAGGCATCCGTCCCTTTTGGGAAAACTCCATTCTTGGTGGCAACCCACCAATCATTTGTAGTACCTTTCAGCTGGTACACCGCCAACAGCACTTTCTCTTCGTCCATGTACCTTAGGACTCCAAAGGCTTTCTCCAGTTTCTCGATCCATCTGGGTGCTAGCTCGGGGTCTCTAGTCCCGTCGAACTAGGTCGGCTTCAGTTTGATGAATTGCTCCACCAGTTGGCCCATCTGCCTGGACAATCTCCTTAGACAATCTCCTCTTGGGCATTCACGGCCTTATTTCCCTGGTCGTGGTCGCCATTGTTTCCATTGCCCCCGTTGTTGCCGTTGTTGGCGTTGACGGCAGCTATTACGGCTCCTACCACTTGGGCTATGGCAGCAACCCTATCTTGGGTCTGCCTGTCGATAAGGTCGTCAATCCTTTCGAGCGCTCTTAGTACTCCGTCCATTCTCGGGCCTTCTGTCACAGGCGGCCTCGAGCTAGAGGCTCTGCCCCTAGGCCTTCCAAGTCTCCTAGATGGATTACTCATCCTCGAATGCTTTTACTGAGCTTGGTCCACCACAATTTCATCAAGGAGTTAGTAACTCATTTATCCAACCAAGTCCAGAGTTACTAACCATGTCTTAATAGAAATAGTTATATCGCAACAGCTTTTCACATAGTAATTCCAGAGGCATTTCAATAAGCTGTTCACGGCTATTTCTCAATTTCGTTCACTCCATCGGTTCACCAAAACTAGCCATGCTCATCTACTTAACAAGTCAAAACCCAGAAATGACTTCCAACGCTAAACATGGAACTTCATTCTCTTATATCATCGCAATCCTGTCAAGGCCAAATGCCAATCATATGCTCCAAGTCATATGCCATGCAACCCGTGCCTTATTCTAGTGAGTCTCCTAAGATCTCGTTACCCGTCCTTGTCCTAATCAACCTTGGATCGAGCTGATCTTACTCTGATACCAAGCAAAGCGGGGATGTCATGTCCCGCGCCCTGTGGAAAGAACATGTGACTCCCTGCAACTACAAACTATCTCTCGAGGTCCTAAGATGCACATACATGTCGAGAGATATGTCATATAGAAAGCACGCGAAAGCGACAATATAAAAACTCCTTTATACAAATATGATATGGGACTTAGGTAACGATAATATTATTAGAGGCATCAGTACTCAAACATTCTTACAAGAGCATAGCAAACTAGACTTGCTGGTCGGTAGGGGTGACGAGGCTGGTACAAAAGACAGTCATAGTTGTTCTCAGAAGGAACAGACATCAAAGTCATCCAACAAATTGTCGAACTAGCAAAGTAGAAACTCCTCGCTCGAGCTGCTGGAGTCTTCGATCTCCCCTTCAGCCTCCTCATTGGGCTCGTACTTCGAGAAGGTCTCCGAGCAAACCTCCACGGTATCCTCCATGGTCTCATCAGCAGATGGCTCCACTAGGTCCTCCTCGGTAGCCTCGACCACTATCACCTTGTCTGTATCCTCCAGGGTCGGGGATCCTCTCTGAACCAATCATAGAACTAGCAATCGATCCCTCGGCCTCCACTGAATCTCGAACGGGATGGCACCAACTAGGGATCGACCCTTGAGGTACCTCAGTGGGCTTCAATGGCCCTGTAGAAACGTCCCCTACCTTTTTGAACCATGCCTCAAACTTGTGAGGCTTCTAGCTACTACCGTCCTCGTCTACCCAGACGACCATACACTTTCTAAAGTAAATGGTCCCCTGTCCGTCAGGAAACTCCTCAAAATAGACAGACATCTCCTTAGGATCCCTAAACTTGACTGGCCATATGCTCAAGGCCTAGGATCTATAAAGAAATGGGATCTCACAACGGGGTGAGAAATACATCTCAGTAAGTTAGGTCCTAACCCTAAGTTAGGCAGACAGTCCACTCAGGCAAATGCAAACGCTAATAATAAAGACAAAATTTCATGAGGCATTCCATTGTCACAAGTAACTCACACAGATGTCAAGCATGCAATCAAGGCCTCTTATCACATCGTTATACTCAAGCACATATTTCAAGCCAGATTGCACCTTCCACCCCTTTTCTGCCTCCTCACTTTCATGCTTGCGTTTATAACGCCTCAGGCTCGGTTCGTGTAAACGCATTAGACCGACTCATTGACAAAACCCGCGTAAACGCATCAGGTTTTCAATATTACTCTAGGCCTGTGTCGACATATCACAACTCCGTCCTGCGTTTCAATGCATCAGGACTATGGCCTTCTCAACCCCGCGTCTCATACGCCTCAAGGTGTCATTCAATTCAAATCCCGCACCTCAGTGCCTCAGGGTATACGTCCACACAACTCCGCGTCTCATACGCCTTAGGGTGTCACAACTCCTCAGATAAACCATAAGTTCAATTCAATTCATACACTTAATGCCAAGTGCAAACTCATGCACAAACTATACACTTATGGCAAGTAAAAAATCAAATGTGACATTCAAACATGGTAATCAAATCAAGCACAAGCATTGTCACACGTTCAAGTCCTCTATACCATTCTAGGACGCACATTGGGTCACCACATTATAAACTTTTAAGAATTGATCAATTCACACACCAATCACCCAATCGAGTCCAATCCTCCTATCAAAGATTTAGGATTCCCCTTGCCTCAAGCTCAATGCAACACAATCATCTTCCCAAGCACCTCAAGAATTCGGTCCAATTGGTCCAAGGACAACTCAACCGGGTAATCTAAGGAAATTTCATCCAATCGTTAATTTCCTTGCCTAAATCACCACCCCACTAATCATACTCCTCATGGGCTAATCAATTAACATTCTAACACTTCTCAACGATGAATTTGGAGTTCAATTACAACCACTAATAGCCCCCATAGAACCGGTATGCACAGAACTGAACCGGGTGAATTTGGGTTCTATGTATACCTCAACTTACCAGCCCTTAAACCACCTCAAATCCATAATTTATCATAGCTCAATCTATGTGTCCCCTAAATGTCCATAAAATTTGGTTGAAAAACTCTAAGGTTTCGGGGTCCTAAGAGGCCAAAAATGTGGCTTCCCTCTGGTTGCGACGATTTCCGTTGACTTTTGGTAGATTGGTCGGTCGGAGCTCCTTGATGGGTCAAACGACTCGCTTCCACTTCAAGGACATCGGCAAGAGGTTAAGGAAGGAGTGGGTGGTCAGCTCGACGGTTGGAAGTCGCCGAAGGTGGTGGTCAACGGCAGCGAAACTGGCGGACAGAACCGGTGGGCCAGTGAGCTCTCGGCAGTAAGGAGAAGAGAAGAAGAAGAAGAAGAAGAAGTCGGCAAGGTGAGGGAGTGGTCGGCCAAGAAAGAGAGAATGAGGGTTTATACCTTAATTTTCTTGGTTAACATAGGTTGAATGGTAGTTTAAAAGTGTACACATCAACTCATGGCTTAATCTCTTGGCACTTGTCCAATGTGTCATTCAAGGCTCATCCAATGGCCCACAATTTCTTCAATTTTTGGCAGCTCTTGGGGGGTTTCAATGACCAAAATACCCTTGTCCAATTATATAGATAAGCTAAGGCTTGAGGGGCAAAATGGTAATTTTACCCTCGATGCCCGGAACGTCATTTTTCTGATTCCAATTCTCTTCAATCAGACGACGGCCAATCCAATTGTATTGTTGGAATTCTAGATTCTTCATTTTTAAATTTCAAGTCTCGTTTCTAAATCATTCCTCTATCCAATGCGATTCCAGCCTATCCCGAACAGACGGGCGACTTTCGCAAACGCGTATCGACCTTGTGATTCATATCATAATTAGGGTTCGTCAATTCATGGCGACTTTGGTTATCATGTAATTGTGAGGGTCTATCACTAGTTCCGATGGTCTCGATCGTCACTGTTCGATTTAGAAAAATTTTACAAATTATACATTGGTTAAGCGGCATTACCCAAGCTCCAATTGTATAACGCTAGCAATGCATTCCTTAATCATTCTTAGATTGGCCTTTTATGGTTATAAATGTCCCCTCGACAATCCTTATGGTCAAAGTGACATTTCCTATTCGAATTCCCTAGGTCCACGTACCTTGTCTCGCGTTAGCCTTTCCCCTTTAGTCAATCAACTAAAATTAATCATATTTGCGCGAGATATGACTGAAATACATCGCTAGATGCATTTCTCATTAATGAGTCTAAAAATAATAGGAAAATCAGAATGTCACCGCAACGGTGGAATACGTGGCCGACCTTCAGTGTGGTCTGGTGACATGTGATGCGTGTACATGCCAAGGAGTCGCCACCAATCATTTCAAGGAGGGCACGATCGGAAACCCTATCGAACAATTGGGAGCATTATATTCGATTCTGCGATAACTAAAGAAATGGGATCAAGGACATTGTTACGCCAACTATCCGAGTTGACGTCCTTTCGGCACCTAAGTTGAATGATTTATCTAACCCTATGATTTTATGCAGATGAGTGAGGTGCAAACCATAAATCTAAAAGTTCATGCCGATAGGAGTGACTATCTTAGCAAACGTAGTCAATAAAATGAGTGCACAAATCAAGGATCCAAAATATGCTGAAAAATCATATGAATATAATGTGACATCCCTAGTATGACCCTATTAGCCTAGATAAATGTCAGTCAAGGTTCAAGAATATTTTTGACATGATTTGCCCTTGAGGGGCAAAATCGTAATTTTGAAGATTTTTGGGACAATTTTCCCTAAAAAGGCGAATTTTTCATCTCAGATAAAATATGGAGTCAAAAGATGATGAAAATAGGATTGGTCACCAAACCAATCCAATTCTTTCGAAAATTTTCAAATTTTTTTTGAAATTTTAGAAGCGATTTACCCTTTGAGGGGTAAAATCGTCATTTCAAAAAATGATGAGAAGTGAAAATCCCAAACAGAAGGATTGGTCAACAACCAGATCCAAATTCTAATTTTGAGCAATTTTCATGGCTTGATCGGAATAGGAAAGACGATGTACCCTTTGAGGGGTAAAATCGTCATTTTCAGAAAAAGGATGAGATTAAAAAATTCAAGCATAAGAATTGGTCACCTGACTAACCCTAATTCTTATCTTGACATTCTCGACCTATCCCATATACCAAACAAAGGCGATTTACCCTTAAAGAGTCATATAGTCAATTTCCGAAAAAATGGATAAGAAATCCTAAAAATATGATTGACAAGTTGTCTGTGATCAATCCTCGATTTTTGGGAATTTCTGGAGTGTCTAGGAATTTTCCATAATTTTTCTACATTTTTTTTTATTTTCTAGGGTTTTCTAACATTTTTAGAATTTTCTAGAATTTTTCTAATTTTTTATTTTTAAAATCATTTTTGAATTTCTTTTATTAAGAAATTATGATTCGAACCAGGTCGACCCGACCCACTCGGATCGGATAACCCAAACCCGCGCGACCCACGCTCCAAAAACGACATCGTTTCATGTTTTTTTATTTTTCGATTATTAGGATTTAATCCAACGATTCTTATTGAACCACGTAGCCTCTCCACAATCACTGGATCGGTTTACTGAAACCTACGGCTCAGATCAAAATCCAACTATCCCTCAGTCGTCAGTTCTGATTACTTAAACCTACGGCCACGATTAAAAGCCAAGACTCGATCTAGACCGTCCGTCCTCACTTACCTAAACGACGCCGCTCTACCCTTAAACTAAATGGCACCGTTTCAAACTTTTTTGATTTTTCGATTAAAAATCGTTTTCGAATATTCCTAATTTCTAATCGAACGGCCACCAAAAATAGAACTCGATTAATCTAAGCCGTCCGATCAAAACTAACTCAGCCTAACAAACTAACTGTCGAGCTAACTCGACATCCGCGTGGACCATCACACTCTGCCACCTAAGCCACTGACTCATTGACCTGCCACGTAAGCTTCGTCTTCAACCTCTCGACCCCGATGGAATGGACGGCCGAGACTTCTCCGGCGCCGATGGACGACTAAACCTAAACCGATTAACATAAAACCAACACCATTCGACTCGCATAAACCTCTAGTTTCACATATCTAAGAATCAAAGTATTTCATCCACGGAATCAAGCACAAGCAAGCTCGAACCAGTACAGGTATAACTACTCTAATCATGTGATTCATGGCATTTAGAACCAATTCATCAACACAGAAGCATCGTAAGAGGTTCAAAATACTTACCTCGAGCTCCGATTAAGCTCGCACAGCCTAGATTTGGTTAGGCAAGATTGAACAGTTCTCGGTTTATGGCAGAAGGATTAGAGACTCGATTCAAATTTTTAAAGCATAATCGATGCAAAATAAAGATTTGATGATGGTCAGTGATGCTTAAGGAATAGAACGCCCACATAAACTCGAAGAACAATGACCGAATATAAAATCTACCATTGATGCGTAGTATGTAAGCTTGAAGACTGGACTCACCTTTTTTCGAGATTATAGGCGGCCTAGCTGGTGGTGATTGACTCCTGCTGCTTCAAGCAAGCTCCCAGTGACCCTCAGAAGCATCGGTTTGGCCTAGAAAAGCCCAACCAGTGCTCCCACAATTCGAGCTCAAACCTTCAACAATGGTGATGGAAGGCAAGCTCTTTCTCTCTATTTTGTTCTCCCCTAGAAAAAGAATGAACTCCTCTCTCCTTTCTAGAAAGCCTCCAAAGGCTATATACAACTTTTGAATTTTTTCCGCGAACGGAGGGAGGCTAACTGACTTGAAATGGCACATGATCGTGCGTGCCATTTGGTCCAAACGGCGCCGGAGACAGTGGGCAACTCCATTAAGTCGAAATGGTTCCCTAGCATGAGCGAATGGGCATCCGATTTGGCTGCTCTGTGAAGGTTGACTTTCACGGCCATTACGATGTTGATCGGTTGATTCCACCTTGCTCCGGTGACCATTGACAACGCCACCGGTCCTGATCGATGCATCTCAACTTGAAGATCAAAAGTCCCTCCACAAATCTGCCGATTATGGTGGATTGAGCTTTCAATTTGACCATCAAAGTTAAGCTTGCTATTGTTCCTCTGTGCGTACTCTTGGAGAAGAAGACGATACTGTAACAGACCGGTTCGACCTGTCAGAACCGGTTCTGACTTGATTTTTCCAAAATTCATCACAATTTTGTGGAAATTTTCACAATTAAACCTCAGGATCGAACTTATGACATGAATATTATCTAAAAATTTATTTTTACCCAAAAGTTTTAGCCAAATTCTATGAAAACCCTAAATTTTTATTTAATTGCAATTCGAAAGATTGTGCAATTGAGGACTTAAACAGTCAAATTGGACTAAACCATTTATGCCAATCAACTTAGAATGATGAAAAACATTGGGTAGTGGCTTCAATTAGTAAAGGTAGTCGTTGAATTAAAAGTAATTTCAATTATACCCAAATTCAGGGACTAAATTGCAATTAAGTATGCAATTTTGTCCAATTCATGCAATTGAGCAATTTGTGCACATAATTGGACTAAATTGCAATAAAGGACAATCAGATTGAATGTCAAGATCCTAAAACTGTCAAAATTGCAAATTAAAAGACTCAATTGATATTTTTTTACCAAATTTAATCGTACGTGTAACAAAGAAACGCATAAAATTGAACTTGAATTTGGACTTTTTATGAGGTCAAGAAAAAAAAGGAATTAAAAGAAAAATATTGACTATTTTTTTCATATTTTTGTGACATCGAATGCTATTTTTCCTGAATTTTTGGGTATGTTCCTATTTTCTAAAAATACCAAAAAAATGTAAAAAAATATAAAAATATTTATTGCTAATCAAAAATGGTTCCTTGGGCTTGGCCAAGGCTACCAAAGTTTATTTTCGATTTTTTTTACTTTTTATGATTGTTTTATGATTTTCCCAAAATAAGACTTAAAAAACTAGTCGAAAACCAGGTGTCAACATATATAAAGCTTGATCCTTATAACCCTAATTGAAATAGGAGTCTTTGACAACCGTCGGATCAAGAAGCCTTGCTAGAGTGGGATTCGATAATGGCTATTAGATTTAGAGGAGTCCTAATCTATCAAAACTCTCTATTCTTAGCTGCATAATGATAGAGTTCTAATATCTTAGATCACCTCTTAAGATAATACTCCTGAATCGAATGAAAATTCATGATCAAATCCTATCCCGGAAGAATCCTAATCCCCTAGGACACTATCAATTTTTGGCCAAATGGAGTGATGTTGAGAGAAATGACTGAAAATGGCCTCTTCTGTGGGTTTAGAATGCAGTTCTGGGCTCTATTGGGTTCTAGATAGTAAATGGGTAATTAACTAGGGGCTTTACTCAATTAAAAGAGCAGAATGTGCAGATTTGGGCTTGAATTAAGGTTCAAACCCATTAAAAAGTTTGGCACGCACAAATTGGCCTTAGTCAATTTTCGGCACACCCTCCTATAATCCCAATCGAAAATGCTACATTGAATCTGGTCCAGCCGTCTGTTAATTAAAACTCAATTGACTCACCTCTAGCCTTAATGAAATGTTATGCACTTAATTGAGAATAAATACGTGATGCATGAAAATTTATTTTTGGTGAGAAACACGACTAACCCTAATTTTATGTATAAATAAATGATTTTCTAAAAATCAAAATTTAGGTGTTAAGAGCCGCACTACACGTGAAATGCATGTGGTAGCACCTAAAATGATTCAAAAGCCAATCCAACCACATACCATTCCGACCAGTTTTTGCGGTCTAACTCGTGACACTCTGATTTTCCAGTCATTTTCAGACTCATTAATGAGAAGTATATCTAGCGATGTGTTTCAGTCATATCTCGCTCAAATTTGATCAATTTGAGTAGGCTGATCAAAAGGGAAAGGCTAACGCGAGACAAGGTACGTGGACCTAGGGAACTCGAAAAGGAAATGGCACTTTGACCATAAGGATTGTCGAAAGGACATTTAGGACCGTAAGGGGCCGATCTAAGAACGATTAAGGAATGCATTGCTAGCGTTATACGAATGGAGCGCGGGTGCTGCCGCTGAACCAACGTATAATTGGCAAAAAAAAATTAAATCGGACAGTGACGATCGAGACCATAGGAACTAGTGATAGACCCTCATAATTACATGACAACCAAAGTCGCCATGAATTGACGAGCCCTAAATGTGATATGAATCACAGGGTCGATACGCGTAATGTCTGCAAAAGCCGCCCGTCAGTTCGGGATAGGCTGGAACCACGTCTGATAGAGAAAATGACCAGAAACGAGTCTTGAAAATTAAAAAAGGAGAATGCAGAATTCCAACGTCATATTTGGATTAGTCGTCGCCTTACCGAAGAATATTGGAATGAGAAAAACGACGTTCCGGACGTCGGGGGTAAAATTATCATTTTGTCCCTCAAGACCTAGCCTTAATTATATAATTGGATGAGGGCATTTTGGTCTTTTACACATCCCAAGACTGCTGAAAATTTGGATGAATCTTGGCCATTGGATTTGCTTGATTGACACATGGGACATGTGTCAATAGATTAGGCAATGAGTGGTCATATCCACTTTTCCCCAACTACCATTCAACTCATTGACTTTTGAAGTTGAATATAGCCTCTATCTCTCCCTCTTGGCCGGCCATTCACCCGCATTTTCACTGAGAGTTCTTCATCTTCTTCTTCCTCTCTTCTACTGCTCGCCGACCGATTTTGCTCTGCCGGTTCGCTGCCACCGACGACCCTCTCCGGTGACTTCTAGCTACCGAGCCGACCATCCACACCTTGCGCAACCTCTTGCCGACATCCTCGAAGTGGAAGCATGTCGTTTGACCCACCGAAGAGCTCCGGCCAGCCATTCTCCCGGAAGTTGACGAAAACCGTCGCAGCTGGGGGTAAGCTACTATTAGGACTCCATAGGACCTCTTAATGTTTCAATTTTTTGACCAAATTTTGTGAAGATCTAGGAGACTCATTTATTGAGTTATGGTAAAAATTTGGGCCGAATTTGATGGAGGTTTGATGATGAAATGGCGTCGCCTTTGATGGACAGAAACTGCCGGTTGGAGGACTAAGGGAAGCCGGTGATATTCAAGGTGTTTCCGGCGACGACTCGGCCCCAAATCTTCGGTGAGCTTCCCAAACCCTTAGATTTACATGTTAGCAAGTAGGTTAGTAAATAAATGGCGAATTTGAGGTAGTTTAAGAGTTGGATAATCTCGGTATACACAGAACCAAAAATAGCCCGGTTCGATTCTGTGCAAACCGATTCTGTGGAGGCTGTTATGGGTTGGATTTGAGCCTCAAATTCATTATTGATACATGCTAGAATGTAGAGGATCATGTCATTAAGGTTGGTGGTTCATGGATTGGTGAATTGGGCAAGAGAAATTGAAGATTGGTTGGAATTTCATAGGTTGCACGGTGGACTTAGTCTTGGACCACTTGGACCGAATTTGAGGAGGTGCTTGAGGAGAGAATTTTTGACATTAAGCTTGAGGTAAGGGAACTCTAAACCTATGATAGGAAGATTGGACTCAATTGGGTAAGTCGAGTAAGATTATGATTGATTTTGAGTGACTTTAATGAGATTATTCTTTGTGTGTCCTAGAATGGTATAGAAGGCTTGAATGTGCACAAATGCTTGTGCCTGAATTGTCTACCATGTCTGAATGTCGATTTGACTGTCTTGCATGCCATGAGTATATGAATTGTGCTTGTGTTGCACATAACATTATGTGTGTGGATTGAATGGGAATCACGGCATGAGTGTGACATGGTAAGACCCTGATGCGTATGAGATGCGGGATGGTGTAAGGAATACCCTGAGGCGCTGAGGCGCGGGGTTTGGAGTGGTATGGCACCCTGATGCGTATGAGACACGGGGTTGAGAAAGCCATAGTCCTGATGCGTTGAAACGCGGGACGGAGTTGTGATGTGTCGACACTGGCCTAGAGTAACATTGAAACCTGATGCGTTTACGCGGGTTGTCAATGATGATCTGATGCGTTTACGCGGACCGAGCCTGATGCGTTCTAAACGCAGGCATGAGAATGAGGTAGGTAGGAAGGGTGGAAGTGATGGTGTGACGTGGTGGTGTGTGCATGATCTTAGTGATGTGTTGTGATGCCATGACTGCCTGCCTTACATCTGCGTGATATTGTTGATAAATGAATGTCCCATATGTTTGTTTGCATGAAATACTGATGTTTATGATTGCCTGAGTGGACGATCAGCCTAACTTAGGGTTAGGACCCACCTTACTGAGATGTGTATCTCACCCCGTTGGGGACCCCCTTTTTTACAGATCCTAGGTCCTAAAAATGTGGCCTATCCGATTTGGAGACCACAATGAGATGTCTGTCTATTTTGATGAGTTCCCTGATTGGCAAGGGACTATTTATGTTAGAAAATGTACAGTACTGTGGGTAGACGAGGGTAGCACTAACTGGAAGCCTCATAGGTATGAGGTTTGGTTCCGAAAGGTTGGGGATGTATCTATAGGGCCGCTGAAGCCCATTGAGGTCCCTAGGAAGTCGTCCCTAGTTGGTGTCATCTCACCCGGGATTTAGAGTAGGCTGAAGGGTCAGTTGCTGATTCGAGGAATGGACCTGAGAGGACCCCGACTTTAGAGGATACTTAGGAGGTTATAGTGGTTGAGGCTACAGAGGATGACCTGGTGGAGCCGTCTGCTGGGGAGACTATGGAGGATACAGTAGAGGTTTGTTCGGAAACCTTCTCAAAGTACATGCTCACGGAGGAGGCAGAGGAGACAGATGACTCTAGTAGCTCGTCTTAGCATCTTACAGTTTACGAGTCTGAGATTAGATGGTGACCCTGATGTATGTATCTTTTGGTGATGATGATGGATCTTTTTGAATTTACCCCGTCTCCCTAGCGGATCAAGTTGCTATGCTATTGTATGAACTTTCAGATATTTTGTATTATGGTGCTCTCGCTATCTAGGTCCCACTTTATATTTTTACGAAGAAGTTATTGCATTGTCGCTTCCGCGTGCTTTGTTTATAACACGCCTCTCGACTCTTGTGTGGATCTTGGAACATCGAGAGATATTTTGTGCTTGCAGGGAGTCGCGTGCTCATGCCCGAAGCGCGGGGCATGACATAACCACCAATTGGTCAAATCAATTTGACCAGTCAAGCGAGTCAGTCCATAGGGTAGGGTCAAGTGAACGACTGAGAATCGAGTCATCCTATATCATAGGCCACTGACATTAACATGACATCAACGTGATGGTTGACCACAGTCAATGGTCACGTCAATTCACGTTAGGGATGAGCATGGTTCCAAGGTAGAATCGAATACCTGGAAACATAATATGTGAGAACCGGTCTAGTTTCAAGTGTCGCGACCTAAAAATTAAAAATCCTAGGCTAATGGATTATCAGGTTAATTTTAATGACTAACCTAATATGGACTCTCCCAAGCCCTACCAAATCGCAACTTTGGTTAATTAAAAAGATATATAATTCGAAGTCGGCACTAACCATTTATGGTAGGTTGGCTAGAAACCTAAATAAAAATAGCGGGAGGACTATTATTAATTCTACTAACCAGAGTTTAATGATTCGGGGACTTGATTATATTAACTAATTAAAGCTAATGCCCTTTCGGTACCTTAATTACAAGAGATGTCCTGAGTCGGCAACTCAAGCTTGATTGGATTCTCTTTAAATTTGAATGAAGTGTTTTTGTGTTTTCACATTTTTAGATGAATATGCATGAGTAATTGTGATACATGTATGGGCAAAGATAAAAGTAATGATGTGAGTAGAGAATGCAATGCAAGACATGTGAAATTAAAGTCACGTATTATTATATGCAAAGTTTAACTAATTAATTGACACATATGAAAACAATGACAAACATCAATGACAACGTAAGACAATTCAATCTGACAAAATGCAAGAAAATATGCCATTAACTAAACTAATCATGCAAGGACCACATATAACATGCAAAAAAATTATAATTAGACTAAATAGCATGTGATTTCTAATTCAAGCAAATCAACTAAGCAATTAGACTAACCCAGCATAAATACCCTAAACATGATCCTAATGACATGTAAAATGACATGGTAAGATATAATGCAACATAAATATGGAAATTGTGAGACATGCGAACGCTATGATATAATATGCATGATTTTCGAAAAAAGATGGACGATAGACTAAATGGCACTCGAAAAAATAATGACATGAGATAATGCAAGATCACGAAGGAACAAGTTTTTATCTTATCTTCTCATATTTTGGAATGAAGGATGCGTGAGATAAGATATGACTCAAAGATATGTAAATGATATTTTGAAAATATGGAATGCGAGATATGACACTCGAAATCATGAAGTGAATATGGAACACAATATTTAAAAATATGCATGAGAATGATGTGAGATATTCAAAATATGCATGGAATAACACAAGATAGGATGAGCAGGTTTTATTCCAATTTCTTTGAATTTTCTGCCCAATTTAAGATATCATGATGGTAAACTCAAAGAGATAAAGTTTTTAAGAAACTTTATCTTCCTAAAGATTTAATAGACATGATTTCTAGGAAACCATACCTTACTAAATTTTTTAGGAATTTTTTAAAGCTTATCAGGAAGTGTAAATCAAAAAGATATCAATCGAGTATAATCGGGTAATCCAAGATATCAATTCGGAAAAGCAAATCAAATAACATCTTCTTACAATTTTCGGAAAGAAAGATGTTTTTAAATATAAAATTGGCTCTTTGAAAATAGTAAATCAGATCTAAAAGGCGACAGATCAGATCAGCTAAATTCTCAGCTTTACCAAGTGCGAGGGTCACATCTGAATAGCAAGGGACAAGTTTATCCAACTCAACATAGATGTTGCCTATTAGGAAATAAAATTTCCTAATTTAGATTTAAAATTCCTTTTAATTCTTTAAATATTTCCAATGAGTTCAATTAAAATCCAATTTCTGAAATTTGCGAAAAAAATTAGGATTTTGATATTTAGATCACACAAAAATAATTGCTTCTCGAGTTTCCAAAAAAAAAAAATAGCATTTTTGCCTCAATGACAGTGTCCAAACGGCATCATGCATGCAAAACAGCGACTGGAGTAGCCAAGGACTCACCTTTTAGCACCCGCAAAATTCTTAAACCGTTGCTCTAAATTCTGCATGCTGTCAAATCGTATTGCCAATTCAAACTCGAAGTTTCCAGTCGGCGAATGAGGGTTCGCGGGAATGATACATGCATTCAAATATTGCAACAAAAAAAAAAAGATAATAATCCTATCAGTTCAATTCAAATATGCAAAGCAAATAAATCATCTTGAATATTTCGCAATTTCTTTCGAATCAAGCTTCGATCTAAAGCCTGATAGATCGATCCTAAAAAAATCGAAATACCCGCTATGAAAATAATTTCATCTAAAGTCTGATAGATAGACTTATTTTCATGTATGCGATTTCCTAATTGATCACCTGCAGCTTAAAAAGATTTGGTCAGATAACGAAATAGCTCAAATAGGTAATCAAATATTTCAAATCAATTAGGATAAGAAATTTACCTAACTTGCGGATGAACTTTTTGAATTTGAATCGAATCGACTCAATCTTGCGGATGGGTGTGGTTTTCGACGGATTCACGGGTTCTGTTTTCGTCTAAATGTGGGTCATGATGGCTTGGCCCTGAAATCAACGGTCCGATGATGCTCACAACCGTTAAGTTGCTTCGGGTGTTGCTGGAATTGCCTCATGAGGAACCAGGAAAATGTTGGACTTCAATCAAGGCATCATCTTTTTTGACTTCTGGACTCACAATGACGCAGCATTCAGCGAAAGAAACAAGCAAATCTTGCTTTGAGGGGAAAATTACAAATTCGATATAAAAAATATATATTTTGTCCACTCAAACATTATAAAACACCTTTTATATGAGGTGTTAGACCTAACCCTACTACGATTCCGAATACAAAACTCAAAATTACAATATTGCCACTAATAATAAAATTTAATTCGAAAAATACTAAAAAATTGAAAAATCTATCTAAACGATCCCAGATCATTGAAATCTATCGCAGTTCATCGTCAAAAGGCGATGAGTATTGATTAGAACGTCGTTTCACTTCAACCGATAGAATTTAACCTCAATCCAATGTCGTCGCCCGTGTTCGTCAGTTCTAGTCGTATTATCTTTTCGCCTTCCGATTGAATTTTCACCTTCCAATTGGCCCAAAAACGCATTACTAATAGCTTCTGCATCATTCTCCTCCACTTGAGAAGAATTCGTCCTCGAGTGAGAATTAAAATCTGAATACATCGGCGCAGAGGACTCGTGAAATAGCGACAAATCAGCAACATTGAAGGTGTTAGATATGCCCATGTTTTATGGAAGGTCAATGACATATACATTATCATTGATCTTCTTGCTGACATTGAAAGGCCCGTATTTCTTCGGCTGCAATTTGCTATAAGATCCAGCTGGTAACCGCTCTTCACGAAGAAAGACCATGACTTGATTGCCTACTGCAAACACCTGTTTGCGCATGTATTTTATCTACCGCAGCCTTGTAGTTCTGATTAGCCGCTTCCAACTTCTGTTTCACTTCCTGATGTACCTCGACAATCTGCTAAGCCATATGGCCTGCAGCAACACTCCTGTCTGCTTTCTTGGACAAGTGAATCAAATTCAGAATGTGCCGAGGCGCCTTAGTATAAACGACAGAAAAAAGGCGACCTGTCAATAGAACTATGGATCGTATTATTATAACAAAACTCTGCCTAAGGTAAAGCAACATCCCACTGCTTCGATTTATCTCTACAAAGACTTCTAATCAAGTTGCCTAAAGTTCTATTGACCACCTCTGT
Organism: Rhodomyrtus tomentosa; assembly: GCA_028455895.1. Taxonomy (NCBI): domain Eukaryota; kingdom Viridiplantae; phylum Streptophyta; class Magnoliopsida; order Myrtales; family Myrtaceae; genus Rhodomyrtus; species Rhodomyrtus tomentosa. The sequence goes on from JAPCWY010000011.1 coordinate 15,171,741, forward strand.
TTGTACATCAGTTTGAGGGTGGGCTTGCTGCTGAAATTCAGGGATGAGTCAAACAATTTTCACAAAGTGCGCCAAAAATGTCCTAGAAATTTGCTCTCCCTATTTGAAGTAATAGACTTAGGAACTCCGCGCAAACGAACTACTTCTTTGAAAAATAATTTGGCCACACTTACTGCATCAAAAATATTCCTACAAGGAATGAAGTGTGTCATCTTGAAAAATCTGTCAACTACAACAAAAACGGAATCCGCGCCTCTTTGAGTTCGTGGCAAACTCAGCACAAAATCCATGGACAGATCTTCCCATATATTGTCAAGAACAGGTAAAGGCATATATAAACCTGTATTCTTAAATTGCCCCTTAGTAATTTGGCAAACATAACATTTTTTTGCACATATCTACTGACGTCTTTACGCAATTGAGGCCAGTAAAATCGCTCCCTAACTGCAACAATAGTTTTGTCTTGACCCAGATGTGCAGTGAATCCACCATCATGCAAATCACGAATTACCTTCTCTCGTAATGATGTCCGAGAAAGACAAAGTTGATTGACATGCATTAGATAACCATCCAGTATATAAAACTCCTGCATAGGTTGATCAATAACACACGTATCCCAAATTTGCCCAAAATCTTCATCGCCTGCATAACACTCTTTCAGCTGCTCGAACTTCTGAATGTCTTGGCGCAATGTAATCAGCAAGCCAGCTCTCCTGCTCAACAAGTCTGCTACGACAATATGCACACCAGATTTGTGCTGCAATCTGAAAGGAAATTTTTGTAAAAACTAATTCCAACGCCCATGCATATCTTTACTGATCCTCTTCTGACTATTTAAGTACTTCAAAGCTTCATGGTCAGAATAAAGCACGAATTATTTCCCAATCAAATAATGCTCCTTTGTCTTCAAAGCCTTTACGACATAGTAGAATTCTTTGTCATAAGTGTTCCATTTCTATCTTGCATCACTGAGTTTTTCATTGAAAAAGCAAATTGGCCTACGCTCTTGAGAGAAAACAGCTCCTATACCCACTCCACTACAATTTACCTCAAGCAGCTTATCAAAGTTTGGTAGAGCCAGAACAGGTGCAGTGCACAACTTCTTCTTCAGAAGAGCAAAGCTATTCTCGATTTCCTCTCCCCACAGAAATCTACTTTTCTTCATACACTCGGTAATCGGGGCTGCGATAATGCTAAAATTTATAATAAATCGCCTATCAAAAGTAGCCAACCCATGAAACTCCTAACTTCAGAAACTGTTCTTGGAGCAGGCCACTCTCTGATGACTTTCACCTTTGTCTCATCCACCTCTATTCCCTTAGCAGTAATAATAAACCCCAAGAATAGCAGTTTATTAGTCAGAAAACTGCATTTCTGAATATTCACATAGAGCTAACTAGTGTGCAAAGCTGTCAATACTTCCCTAAAGTGCATCAAATGATCCTCCTCAGTCTTACCATAAATCAAGATATCATCAAAATAAAATACGACGAATTTTTCAATAAAAGATTTCAGAACCTGATTCATAAGCCTCATGAAAGTGTTCGGAGTATTAGCAAGCCCAAACGGCATCACCAACCACTCGTACAGCCCCTCCTTTGTCTTGAAAGCTGTCTTTCACTCATCTCTAGGCCGAATAAGAATATGATGATAGTCATTCTTCAAATCCAACTTCATAAACCACTTAGCTCCATGCAGTCTATCTAGCACGTCATCCAACATAGGTATTAGAAACTTGTATCCCACAGTTATCTTATTAACGGCTCTGCTGTCTACACACATTCTCTGGCTCCCATCTTTCTTAAGAGTTAGCAAGGTAGGAATAGCATATGGGCTCATGCTATCCTGAATGTGCCCCTTTTTCAGCAATTCTTCCACCTTCTCCTTTAGAATCTCACCCTCCTTAGAAAACATCATGTAGTGCGGTAAATTAGGCAGGCTAGCACCATGAATTAAGTCGATATGGTGCTGAATATCATGCATAGGAGGTAACTCATCTGGGATTTCTTTAGGCATCAATTCACTAAATTCTTGCAATAAAGGTCTAATTGCTTCAGGTTGCTCCTCCACTCGTAATTCAATCTCTCTCTCAATCGTTGTTTCAATACCAGCACATGAATTTCCCTAGTCTACCTAATTTTGGCTTCAAATTTCCTTCTAAGAGTAAGGAATTATTATCTGCAACTCGTTTTCATTTATTCTTTAGGGGTAGCAACGTATATTCCCTCCCCGAATGCTGAGCATCCACATCAAATTGCAACGGCCTTCCAAACAACACGTCACATACATCCATATCTACTACATCACAATACAGCTCATCGTGATACTTACTAATGAAGAATGGAATTTTGCAATGTTCAGTTACCTGAATGCGAGCTGCTCCAGATTTAATCCATCCTAACGTATAGGGGTTAGAATGTTTCTCCACAGGTATCCCCAGCTTCTTCACTACAATGACCACAGCAAAGATCTTCCCCAGAATAGTGCATCTGGTTCGGAATAGCTAATGGCGTTGTGAATCATCATCATGTTTTGGGGCTAACATCATCCTGTGCACCACACAGTTATCTCTTCCATTTCCTCATCTTGAAAATCTTCTTCCTCACTATATGGTTTGCAACAATATCTATCTTCTTCCTCATCTCCTCTTGCTGCCACGTTTACTGTCTTTCTCTGAGAGCATTCATTAGAGCGGTGCCCAGGCTGATTACACCTTTAACACTTAATCGCCGCTGGTTTAGCATAAGGATTCGGGTTCATAGTTTTCTGTGATTGCGACCTCTTGTCCCTTGCCTCGTTCAGAGGGCGCTTTTCTATCACCTTATCCCCTTGATTTTACTCTGCGTTAAAGTGATTGTTGAAGCCACTTTTCTCCATGGAACTGCCTGAGCTACTATCCCTATAATTTTCAAAGCCCCTTTTACTCCATTCTTGCTGCATCAATTCTACCTTTCTAGCCATGTTCTTAGCTTCAGTCAAATTTCGCAAAAACTGTACCCCAATTTTATCCCGAATGAAGGGCTTCAACCCATCGAGATATCTGGCCACGTGTTGTTCCTCTATTTCTGACAGATTATTTCGCTCTGCCAATCTCATGAATTCTGCCGTATATTCATGTACAGTTCGATTGCCCTGCTGACAACGCTGGTATTGCTGGAACATGATCTGTTCATAATCAGGCGGAAGAAACTCCTACTTCAGCAACCTCCTCATTCTATTTCAGATTCGCACCCTCTCTTTTCCTTCTCGTTCCCTCCTATTCTACAGTCTCTCCCACCATGCAGACGCACCTCCTTTCAATTTACAGGCTACTAATCGCACCTTTTTCTCGCTAGGGGTTCCCATATAATCGAAGAAACTATCTACATCAGCAATCCAATCCAGAAATTCTTCTATTCCCAAACTCCTATTAAAAATAAGATATATCGACTTTTAGTTTAAAGTCGTTACCTTCACGATCGTCGTAACGTTATCTGTCATCTCTTCTATTGCGATTGTCATAACGCCCCCTTTGAATTACTCCATAACGATCATTGTCTTCATAATCAGCACGTCCTTCATCAGAAAACTCATGCTCTTCTTCTTCCTCCGAACTCTCTAAGAACAAAGGGTTATTCTGTCTGCGGATAGGAACATGCCTACTAACAGGGTCACCGCAAGCAAGATCTGCACCCGGCCTTCTGTCATTCCGTCGATTCCGATTCACATCAACACCAAGACCATCAAATCGATCTGCCAATTCTTCAAACCGCTGCTCGATGTGATGAAGTCCGAGATCAATTCGTTGATCTATGCATTCCATTAAACGTTACTCTAAATGTTGCAGTGCACCGTCCCTAAAGATAGGGGCTCCAGCCTCCTGAGCATCGTCATGAAGACTACTGCCAGTCGCTATAAGCTCTGATACCACCTGACACAGCATTTACCGAAAGAAACAAGCAAATCTTGCTTTAAGAGGAAAATCACAAATTTGATATAAAAAATATATATATTGTCCGCTCAAACATCATAAAACACCTTTTATATGATGTGTTAGACTTAACCCGATTAGGATTCCGAATACAAAACTCAAAATTATAATATTGCCACTAATAATAAAATTTAATTCAAAAAATACTAAAAAATTAAAAATCCATCTAAACGATCTCGGATCACTGAAATCCATCGCAGTTCATTGCCAAAAGGCAATGGGTACTGATTAGAATGCCGTTTCGCTTCAACCGATAGACTTTAAGCTCAATTTGATATCGTCGCCCGAGTCCGTCGGTTCTAGTCGCACCATCTTTTCGCCTTTCGATTAAATTTTCGCCGGTCCAATCGGTCCAAAAACGCATTACTAATAGGTTCCGCATCACATGACCTCGAGTTTTCAACTTAGAGAAATTGGTCTCTCGGTCAATATTGCTCGATGTGGCTAATATGACTCACGATGGTGGGATTCAATGGATGGTCGTTGCTTAGTTTGCTTCGCAACAGGGCTGTCCGACGGCTCGCAGGGACTGTTTTAGGGAATTGCTCAGACGTTCGCTGAAATAGCCTCTCATGAACATCACAGATAACGGCTGGTGACAGCTTGGTCTTTCTCAATTTCTGACTTGATCATGTCTGGACTTTCTTTTTCTCTTTTTTAGTGTTTTCTGCAAGTGTAATCGCGAGCAAAGTCTGAGAGAGAAATAAAACAAAAGACAAGGTGAAGAGAACAAACGTGCGATTCTAATACAGAAAAAAACCTCCCCTTTTTCGTCATCTTCTGCTTGAGAACATGTTTTTCACTCTTCAATCTCTACGCCTTCTCTTCAGATCATGCGAGAAGAGCCCTTTTTTTTAAGCTTTTCCTCTATCTCCGAACACGAAGCTCTCTGAATAATGCCATTTATTACAATTGTGAGTGGCTCCCCCTTGATGTGAACCCTAATGTATCTATTTATAATAGTAAGCTAGGGTTTGGCGTTATTTTCATTATTTGCAAAATTGTCACTCAACTTTGGATAATTGCAAATTGATCTGGAGACAAAATATTCTGTCTATAAAGTCTTTTTTTTAATTAATGGAAATTTTTAATTAAGAAATTTTTTTTAATGGAATTACTCCATAATGACACTCACAATCGTCAAGTTGCTTCAGGTGTTGCTGCAATTGTCTCATGAGGAACCAGGAAAATGTTGGAATTCAATCAAGGGATCATCTTCTTTGACTTTTGGACTCACAATGACGTATCATTCAGCGAAAGAAACAAGCAAATCTTGCTTTGAGAGGAAAATCACAAAATCGATATAAAAAAAATATATTATGTCCGCTCAAACATCATAAAACACCTTTTATATGAGGTGTTAGACCTAACCCTACTACGATTTCGAATACAAAACTCAAAATTACAATATTGCCACTAATAATAAAATTTAATTCGAAAAATACTAAAAAATTGAAAAATCTATCTAAACAATCCCGAATCGTTGAAATCTATCGCAGTTCATCGTCAAAAGACGATGAGTATTGATTAGAACGCCGTTTCGCTTCAACCGATAGAATTTAAGCTCAATCTGATCGTCGCCCGAGTCCGCCAGTTCTAGTCGTATCATCTTTTCGCCTTCCGATTGAATTTTCACCTTCCAATCGGCCCAAAAATGCATTACTAATAGCTTTCGCATCATTCTCCTCCACTTGAGAACAACTCGTCCTCAAGTGAGAATTAAAATCTGAATACATCAGCTCAGAGGACTCATGAAATAGTGACAAATCAGCAACATTGAAGGTGTTAGATATGCCCATGTTTTATGGAAGGTCGATGACATATGCATTATCATTGATCTTCCCGCTGACATTGAAAGGCTCGTATTTCTTCTGCTGCAATTTGTTGTAAAATCCAACTGGTAACCGCTCTTTTTGAAGAAAGACCATGATTTGATCACCTACTGCAAACACTTGTTTGCGCATGTGTTTTATCTACCGCAGCCTTGTACTTCTGATTAGCCGCTTCCAACTTCTGTTTCACTTACTAATGTACCTCGACAATCTGCTTAGTCATATGGCCTGCAGCAACACTCTTATCTGCTTTCTTGGACAAGTGAATCAAATCCAGAGGGTGCTGAGGCGCCTTAGTATAAACGACAGAAAAAGGTGACCTGTCAATAGAACTATGGATCGCATTATTATAAGCAAACTCTGCCTGCGATAAAGCAACATTTCACTGCTTCGGTTTATCTCCACAAAGACTTCTAATCAATTTTGCCTAAAGTTCTATTGACCACCTCTAGTTTTTCATCAGTTTGAAGGTGGGCTTGCTGCTAAAATTCAGGGATGAGTCAAACAATTTTCACAAAGCGCGCCAAAAATGTCCCAGAAATTTGCTCTCCCTATCTGAAGTAATAGACTTAGGAACTCTGTGCAAACAAACTACTTCTTTGAAAAATAATTTGGCCACACTTACTGCATCAGAAGTATTCCTACAAGGAATGAAATGTGTCATCTTGAAAAATCTGTCAACTATAATAAAAACGGAATCCACGCCTTTTTGAGTTCGTGGCAAACTCAGCACAAAATCCATTGATAGATCTTCCCATGTATTGTCAAGAATAGGTAAAGGCATATATAAACCTGTATTCTTAGTTGCCCCTTAGTAGTTTGGCAAACATAACATTTTTACACATATCTGCTGACATCTTTACGCAATTGAGGCTAGTAAAATCGCTCCCTAACTGCAGCAATAGTTTTGTCTTGACCCAGATGTGCAATCAATCCACCATCATGCAAATCACGAATTACCTTCTCTCGTAATGATGTCCGAGGAAGACAAAGTTGATTAACATGCATTAGATAACCATCCAGAATATAGAACTCCTGTACAAGTTGATCAGTAACACACATATCCCAAATTTGCCCAAAATCTTCATCGCCTGCATAATACTCTTTCAACTGCTCGAACCCCAGAATGTCCTGGCACAATGTAATCAGCAAGCCAACTCTCCTCCTCAACGCGTCTGCTACGATATTATGCACACCAGATATGTGCTACAATTTGAAAGGAAATTTTTGTAAAAACTGACACAACGCCCATGCATATCTTTACTGATCCTCTTCTGACTATTTAAGTACTTCAAAGCTTCATAGTTAGAATAAATCACGAATTCTTTCCCAATCAAATAATGCTTCTTTGTCTTCAAAGCCCTTACGACATAGTAGAATTCTTTGTCATAAGTGCTCCATTTCTGTCTTGCATCACTGAGTTTTTAATTGAAAAAGCAAATTGGCATGCGCTCTTGAGAGAAAACAGCTCCTATACCCACTCCACTACAATTTACCTCAAACAGCTTATCGAAGTTAGGTAGAGCCAGAACAAGTGCAGTACACAACTTCTTCTTCAGAATAGCAAAACTATTCTCGGTTTACTCTCCCAACAGAAATCTACCTTTCTTCATACACTCTGTAATCGAGGCTGCAATAATGCTAAAATTTCTAATAAATCGCCTATAAAAAGTAGCAAACCTATGAAACTCCTAACTTCAGAAACTGTTCTTGGAGTAGGCCACTCTCTGATGGCTTTCACATTTGTCTCATCCACCTCTATTTCCTCAACAGTAATAATAAACCCCAAGAATAGCAGTTTACTAGTCAGAAAACTACATTTCTGAAGATTGACATAGCTAACTAGTGTGCAAAGCTGTCAATACTTCCCTAAAGTGCATCAAATGATCCTCCTCAGTCTTACCATAAATCAAGATATCATCAAAATAAAATACGACGAATTTTTCAATAAAAGATTTCAGAACCTGATTCATAAGCCTCATGAAAGTGTTCGGAGCATTAGAAAGCTCAAACGACATCACCAACCACTCGTACAGCCCCTCCTTTGTCTTGAAAGCTGTCTTTCACTCATCTCCAGGCCGAATACAAATCTGATGGTAGTCATTCTTCAAATCCAACTTCATAAACCACTTAGCTCCGTGTAGTCTATCTAGCACGTCATCCAACCTAGGTATTAGAAACTTGTATCCCACAGTTATCTTATTAACGGCTCTGCTGTCTACACACATTCTCTGGCTCCCATCTTTCTTAGGAGTTAGCAAGGTAGGAACAACACATGGGCTCATGCTATCCTGAATATGCTCCTTTTTCAGCAATTCTTCCACCTTCTCCTTTAGAATCTCACCCTCCTTAGAACTCATCATGTAGTGCGGTAAATTAGGCAGGCTAGCACCATGAATTAAGTCGATATGGTGCTGAATATCATGCATATGAGGTAACTCATCTAGGATCTCTTTAGGCATCAACTCACTAAATTCTTGCAATAAAAGTCTAATTGCTTCAGGTTGCTCCTCCACTTGTAATTCAATCTCTCTCTCAATTTTTTGTTTCACTACCAGCACATGAATTTTCCTAGTCTACTTAATTTCGGATTCAAATTTCCTTCTAAGATTAAAGGAAATTATTTTCTGCAACTCATTTTCATTTATTCTTTAGGGGTAGCAACGTATATTTCATCCCATCCTTCACAAGATTATCCTGGTTACAACTCCCCGAATGCTGAGCATCCACATCAAATTGCAATGGCCTTCCAAATAACACGTGGCGTACATCCATATCTACCACATCACAATACAGCTCATCGTGATACTTACTAATGAAGAATAGAATTTTGCAACGTTCAATTACCTGAATACGAGCTGCTCCAGATTTAATCCATCCTAACGTATAAGGGTTAGAATGTTTCTCCACAGGTATCCCCAGCTTCTTCACTGCATACTTCCCAATGATATTTACATGCTCCTACTATCAATGACCACAGCAAAGATCTTTCCCAGAATAGCGCATCTGGCTCGGAATAGCTGATGGCGTTGTAAATCATCATCATGTTTTGGGGCTAACATCATCCTGTGCACCACATAGTTATCTCTTCTTTTTTCTCATCTTGAAAATCTTCTTCCTCACCATCTGGTTTGCAACAATATCTATCTTCTTCCTCCTCTTCTCTTGCTGCCATGTTTACTGTCTTTCTTAAGAGCATTCATTAGAGCGATGCCCAGGCTGATTACACCTTTAACACTTAATCGCCGCTGGTTTAGCATAAGGATTCGGGTTCACAGTTTTCTGTGATTGCGACCTCTTGTCCCTTGCCTCGTTCAGAGGGCGCTTTTCTATCACCTTATCCCCCTGATTTTACTCTGCGTTAAAGCGATTGTTGAAGCCACTTTTCTCCATGGAACTGCCTGAGCTACTATCCCTACAATTTTCAAAGCCCCTTTTACTCTATTCTTGCTGCATCAATTCTACCTTTCTAGCCATGTTCTTAGCTTCAGTTAGATTCCGCAAAAACTGTACCCCAATTTTATCCCGAATGAAGGGCCTCAACCCATCGAGATATCTGGCCACCTATTATTCCTCTATTTCTAACAGATTATTTTGCTTGCCAATCTCATGAATTCTGCCGTATATTCATGTACAGTTCGATTGCCCTGCTGACAACGCTGATATTGCTGGAACATGATCTGTTCATAATCAGAGGGAAGAAACTCCTGCTTCAGCAACCTCCTCATTCTATTCTAGGTTCGCACCCTCTCTTTTCCTTCTCGTTTCCTCCTATTCTGCAGTCTCTCCCATCATGCAGACGCACCTCCTTTCAATTTACAGGCTACTAATCGCACCTTTTTCTCACTAGGGGTTCCCATATAATCGAAGAATCTATCTACATCAGCAATCCAATCCAGAAATTCTTCTATTCCCAAACTCCTATTAAAAATAAGATATATCGACTTTTAGTTTAAAGTCGTTACCTTCACAATCGTCATAACGTCGTCTGTCATCTCTTCTATCGCGATTGTCATAACGCCCCCTTCGAATTACTCCATAACGATCATTGTCTTCATAATCAGCACGTCCTTCATCAGAAAACTCGTGCTCTTCTTCTTCCTCCGAACTCTCTAAGAACAAAGGGTTATTCTGCCTGCGGACAGGAACAGGCCTATTGACAGGGTCACCGCGAGCAAGATCTGCACCCGGCCTTCTGTCATTCCATCGATTCCGTTTCACATCAACACCAAGACCATCAAATCGATCTGCCAATTCTTCAAACCGCTGCTCGATGTGATGAAGTCCGAGATCAATTCGTTGATCTATGCATTCCATTAAACGTTGCTCTAAATGTTGCAGTGCACCGTCCCCATGGATAAGGGCTCCAGCCTCCTAAGCATCGTCATGAAGACTATCGCCAGTCGCCATAAGCTCTGATACCACCAGATGCAGCATTTAGCGAAAGAAACAAGCAAATCTTGCTTTGAGAGGAAAATCACAAATTTGATATAAAATATATATATTTGTCCGCTCAAACATCATAAAACACCTTTTATATGATATGTTAGACTTAACCCTATTAGGATTCCAAATACAAAACTCAAAATTATAATATTGCCACTAATAATAAAATTTAATTCAAAAAATACTAAAAAATTAAAAATCCATCTAAACGATCTCGGATCGCTGAAATCCATCACAGTTCATTGCCAAAAAGCAATGAGTACTGATTAGAATGTCGTTTGGCTTCAACCGATTGACTTTAAGCTCAATTTGATATCGTCGCCCGAGTCCACCAGTTCTAGTGGCACCATCTTTTCCCCTTCCGATTAAATTTTCGTCGGTCCAATCGGTCCAAAAACGCATTACTAATAACTTCCGCATCACATGACCTCCAGTTTTCAACTTAGAGAAATTGGTCTCTCGGTCAATATTGCTCGATGTGACTAATATGACTCACGATGGTGGGATTCAATGGATGGCCGTTGCTTAGTTTGCTTCGCAACAAGGGCTGTGCGACGGCTCGTAGAGACTGTTTTAGGGAATTGCTCAGACATTCGCTGAAATATCCCCTCATGAACATCACAGATAACGGCTGGCGACAGCTTGGTCTTTCTCAATTTCTGACTTGATCATGTCTGGACTTTCTTTTTCTCTTTTTTAGTGTTTTCTGCAAGTGTAATCGCGAGCAAAGTCTGAGAGAGAAATAAAACAAGAGACAAGGTGAAGAGAACAAACGTGCGATTCTAATACAGAAAAAAAACCTCCCCGTTTTTGTCATCTTCTGCTTGAGAACATGTATTTCACTCTTCAATCTCTACGCCTTCTCTTCAGATCATGCGAGAAGAGCCCTTTTTTTTTAGCTTTTCCTCTATCTCCGAACACGAAGCTCTCTGAATAATGCCGTTTATTACAATTGTGAGTGGCTCCCCTTAATGTGAACCCTAAGGTATCTATTTATAATAGTAAGCTAGGGTTTGGCGTTATTTTCATTATTTGCAAAATTGTCACTCAACTTTGGATAATTGCAAATTGATCTGGAGACAAAATATTCTGTCTATAAAGTCTTTTTTTCTTAATTAATGGAAATTTTTAATTAAAAGGCTATTTCTCAAACTAAATATTAAATGGGTTGATTTAAGTTCAAATTAGACCACAAGGCCTTGATGAAGTTTTTTTGGAATTGCCCCCTAGCTAGCCAAATTTTTCATGCTATGTCAATCCCGATCGCTTATCAATTTTGGATCCGCTTCCGCCGTTAGTCCAATGCAAAATGTAATGCATGAATGTATAAAATAAACTATCCTATATGGAAAAAGATTTAGTTATTTTTTTGGTAGGAACTAGAAGTTAATTCCTAATTTTTTATGCAAAATAAACTATTAATTTAAAGAAAACTAAAATTTAGGTGTTAACATATGGTTCCAAGGTTTGTAGGGTAGGTTTCAAAAATTAAGGAACTTGTTTCAATGGGTAGTTTCCAAACCTAGAACATGGACCTTGGATTCCAAAATATTTTTTTTGTGTTTTTATTTGCATATGTCTTCAATGTTGGAGGAACATCTCATACAACATTTTGATGATCCAAACTATCCTTTGATATTTTATTTACCTTTGGCATGCATATGTTTATTGTATAAGGCAAAGGATCACCAAATGGACATCGGATGAAAATCGCGTAAAAACCAAAATATTTCATAAAAACAGGTGTTGTGGCTCTAGAAAGATCTAGTCACTGAACCTTTGACATTGACACAGGAAACATCGGGTGAAATGAGGAGTATAAAATGCCAACATGCCAATGTTTCGAAAAGATCTACTGAAGTTGCTCACATGAGCTGGAAATGGCCAATGGAAGGATTCCAGCCTTCTCAGGAATAGTTCTCTAGCGTGTCAGAGGATCTGCAGAACTGTCATCGAGGAACAATGGGTCAGCGCTTATTTTAGAAAAGTCTCGTCTGACAACGCAAGAGCGATCCCGGCGCATTGTGAGGCCATCCCTTCGATCTCCAACGGCTCTTTTGTTCCTCCCAAAGTGCTCCAATAGCTATATTGCTGAGGCTTATATAAGAAGGAGGTTGGGAAGACCAAAAGCAAGAAGAGAGAGAATGTGTGCTGATTATATATTCTGTTTAAGTGCTCTAGACGTGTGCTCTAGTTGAAAGGGACTTGTAGGAAAAATTTTGTGATCTATTGTTGCATATAATCGTGTATAGATAAGTGTACTTCTAAGAGTACTAAGGCTATATCTAGATAGTGTGATCTATCTTGTGAAAGATCAGCTCCCATACTATTTGTAACTTGTGAGGCAGATTGCTACCACATTCCAGCCCCTGTTGTGGCTGTTAGTTATGTGGAGTAGACGTAGGCTTGGTATATAAGCCGAACCACTATATATCTGGTGTGCTAATATTTTCCATCTTGTATATCTGCTTGCACGCACTCAGATACTGTATACTGAAATATTTGCTCACTCGATCTTTTTCATATCACCTTTGATTTTCCGCATTGTTTGAAAATGTTTCGAAACAACCTATTCAGCCCCTCTATGTTGCATTGTTAGTCCTAACATTCGCATGATCTTACATTATTTTATGACTCAGATAATGAGTGTATAATTTGGAGCCGGATAAATTTTTAAGTTTTAAGTTCCAAAAAATGATGAACCTGTTTCAATGGGTTGGTTTCGAGTTCTAAATGTAACATGTATGAAACCTGAAACCGTTAATTTTTACTTTCTCTTAGTGAATGTAGCGTTCACTCTCATTTTGTTAAACTAAATTAAAAAAAAAAGAAAAAAAAAAATTGCAACTTCTCGGGTACCCTGAAACTGGCCATATAACTTGTGACAAAGTAGATTCTAGGTTTTAGGTATGGCAGGCATATTTCAAGTTCCAAAAATTGAAAAACCTGTTCCAATGAGTAGGTTTCAAATTTTAGATGGAATCTGCAAGGAACTTGAAAGCATTCACCCTAGTTCGCGTGCAAGTGCATAGCTCCCACATGTAGACGCATCGTGGGCCGATGTCCAGTGGCGACCACTTGAAACGCTCGTATTCTTGAGAGCTATCTGAATATATGATCAAAATAAAATTTCACTTAAGACAAATGCACAAAATAGGCCAAAACTAGCAACGTGCGCCAGTGATCGTCGCTTGTTGACTCCGCAGTAGAGCGCGAGGGCATGTGCAGCGGTTCTCAATCTCCTTCGAAGGCATGCGACTCCTCAGACTTCTCGTATCAAGAAGACGTGTCTGAATACGTAATTAAATACCATTTTCACCGAGCGAAAATTCCTAAACATGCCAAAACAATGACGATTTTCATTTTCAATTTGGCGGCTCTGACACCAAATATAAGTGACAAATATGGCACGCCCGATGATCAAAATCAGAAGCATTACATGATAATCAAAAAGAAATTGGCGCTCCGGATTTGGAATAGATCAAACTTGATGAGAAAACGACAAAAGTTGTCGTGGATCCAAGATTCCATCTCCGTACGCTGGCATACGAGAAACCACTGTACAACAAAAAGATAGGTCACTATTTCTACATTAAAGGGCTACAGAGACTTGAGCCTACTTTTAGAATTTTCGGCCGCAAGCAGTATCATCACGGGATGGGCCTAATTCGGCTCGCATTAACCAACCCATATTAAACTGATTAAAAATCATTATATCTTTCTTTATTAGAGCAATTCATAAAACGGTAAATAACAATTTTAATTAATTTAAGCCCGTATAGAAAAACTCTATATGTTACTCATATTTTTGTAGAATACGTGTAAATATGCGGTTTTTTTAATAATCTTGTATTTCTTGTATGTTTGTTGAACTTCCAAAATAAAAACATAAATTTATTCTTTTGGAGTAAACCGAATTATATACATTTGAAATCCGCATTGATATACTGGGGTAGAATTCATCAATTTTGAACTTAATTCGTTCCTTTGTTTTAGTAATTACCAATGTAATACGTCAAGAATCATTTAAATACCAAAAAATATATATAATCATTTTATATTGACAAGATTAAATAATTACCACAACGATATCCTATTAAATAGCACCAATTAATAACAAAATTTAATTATAAAACATGATATTTATAACGAATTTTGTATTTTTAAAAGAAAGGGAACTCTAATATGCAAGACTTTCTTTCTTATAATACCATTGACGCAAAATCACGATAACATCATTCCACTATCCTTTTATGGAAATGCCCATTTTTATTATATTAGCACAAGTAGATCCACATCAACAAATCACAATATGAGATTAAGAATAGCATCGAATGAAAGGAAGTGGGGTTTTTCTACATGCTTTATGTTCGTATATCACCCATTGAATATAGCGAAGCAACATATTTCCATTGAAAATATTTTTAAAGTTGTTTTTGTTTTAATTGAAACTGCGATATCCAAAGTCCTTACCTCATTTCGAAAAGACCACCCTGTTAAGTGATTCATAACTCAATAATCATCTCCAGTTGATCATCACCTTCTGTGATTCCTTCAAATACCCTTTTTGATGGCTCGACTCCTGTATAACAGGTCAGATCTTTACGAAAATAATGTCAAGCTCTAATTTAAAATGAGGGCTTCTAACGAATGACTTTTTTTCAAATGAGACCATGATGTAGGTAGGAATTGGACGTCGGTGGCCGCCCCCAATTCGCACGTTTTCCCCTTTATTAAGAATTTCGGATAAACAACGAGTCTTTGACTCTTGAGAAGAAGAATAAAAAAAAAACAAATTGAGAGTTCATATCTTGTACGGGTCTCCCAAATATTTCTACAGTCCATAGAATTTGATTGGACCTAGGTAAAAATTTCAATTGGATTTATTGTAGTCGAAGAATGGAAGACAAGTCCATCTTGGCATTTTGTTTCAGCACTCTCTGTGAATAAATGGAAACAAATTCAAAGAGCTGGTCTCCACAATGGCAATGTCATGATGCCGATCTAGGGAAATATTTTCCTAGATTTGGACCGGATGAATCACAATCGTAACTTCCGATGCATAGCACACGGGGTTAGTATATACTGTTGAGGTGGAATTCGGTTCAAGGCATAATAATCCCATTCGAAATGTTTCTTGTTGACCTAACTTATGCACTAGCGTGACAATGGTACGTGTCTAGCTCCTAATAACCCTCACCATTTTCGGTTTTCATTTGGTGAATATACGATTAGGTGTTTATCAGCCTCCCTCTCGTCCCACCTTCCGGGGTTTCTCACTTTCCTCGGAGCCCCCGGTGAAGCCGTCCATGAGGGAATCTCTCTCCCTTTCTATTTTCCTTTTCCCTCTTTTGAAACTTTTTTTTTTTTTGTGTGCATGAATAAATTTTGAAGAAATTACTAAAAAATTCCTAAGCTTATTGTAATTGTGCCGATTCAGTCCTAAACCTTTTTTTTTTCTGATTCATTCCTAAGCCTTTTACAATTGTGTCATTTCAGTCCATACGACGAATTTTGGCCAGCCGGCACTGACTTAGAAGCCATCCAGTCGGCGGAATAAGGCAACGATTGGACGTGGTATGGGGTGGGGTGGGGTGGGGTGGGGTGGGGTGGGGCAAGGGTGGGGTGGGAATAGAAAATAGAAAATATAAAAAAAAATTATGAAAAAAATTAAAATATTTGATCACCGTCCAACCGGCATCCAATTCAACGCCGGCCAGCCAAAATTCACCGAATGGATTGAAATGGCACGATTGTAAAAAGTTTAGGATTGAATCTGCAAGGAAAAAGTTTAAGATTGAATTGGCATAATTGTAATAGATTTAGGACAACTACTTCCATCATTTATAAAAAAAAAATGAACAAAAAGTAATATTACTATTTATAAAACTGTTTAGCCGTAAATTACTGTCAAGGATGAATACATTTTTTACTGTCAAGGACGAATACATTAAATTATGGATCGATTGCTCGGTTCTGAATTATTGCTCGCTCGCGATCAAACAACGACAATCAATGCCCAAGCAATCAATCAATCGACTCTAGCAACCAACTAGCCATAGACGACCTAAACTAATTCGACTGACTTAATCAATCACAGTCATTTATCCTAAACTCGATTTCTATCTAAACCGATCATGATTATTCTACCTAAACACCATATCGGCTAATTAACTAATCCAAGGCGCATTTAGCTCCCTAACTAAGGATTAAGGATTGACTCGCTCCTTAATCAAGCTCAGGCAGTGACAGCAACGATGTGGCGATGGCGACGCAGGTAGCGATGAATTTCGGCGGTGACGGCAACGACGACGGTTCATGATTCCTTTCAATCTCTCGGGTTTCTTTGTGTTTCAAGTGGTAACTCGACTCAACGGTGGCTAAGACACGGCACAAGGTCCAGTGGAGGGCTGATGGCAATGATGGAGCTCCGATGAGCAGCGGCCCGATCAAAACAAAATCGGCCAGAAGCTGAAATAGGGAAAAACGGATTATTTTGTAAGGAAATCCCGACCTCATGGCTAAGACAAGGTCGGGGAAGGTTAGGGGTCTCACCAAGCGACTGAGGATGACTTGCGTGATCGATTAGAGGCGACGGAGGGCTGCTGGAGATAGCTCAATGGCCGTGAGTAGTAGCTCGTCCAAAGTAGGGAAGAGACGTCGCAGAAACAGGAGAGGCTGGCCGAGGCTCTACGCGACTCCACAAGCAGCGGCCTACTTCCAAAAGCTCTAAGGGTCAATGAGGGAGTTCAGGGTGGTCATCGGTAGTGGTGGTGAGCGATGGAAGCGGCGGTTCTTGCAGGAACAGGAGCAAATCACAGCAAACCCCGAAAACATAGCACTGTGACTCATTGGCTCCTGTGGCGGCTTCGGTGCTCGATGGCTGGCAAGGCGATGTCGAGGAGGTCGTGAGGAGACTGGAGGGTGGTGACGTGCGGCAGAAGGCATCGGTGGTGGCTCGTGTGGCCAAAGGAGGAGGAGAAGTGGTCTTGGGTTCAGGGGCTGAAATAGAGCAGACGGATTTGAGTTCTTTTGGGAGCTATCTGACGGCTTCGAGGCGGCGCACGGTGGTCGGATGGAGGTGGAGTGAAGGAAGAGTGACAAGGTGGTAGTCGGAGGGTGGTGATATGATGCGACGGTCGCACGACACAAGAAGGAAGGAGGAGGATGTCTGCTGGGGGGTGTCCATGGAAGAGGGGGGAGTAAGCAGAGAGAGAGAGCGTGAGAGAGAAGAAATGGAGAAAAAGAGAGAAAAAAAAGAGAGTGATGGAAGAGAGTAGGTGAGATTTGATTGGCGGTTGGGATTTGATGGAGGTTCCCACCCTAGTCAAATCTCATTCAAAAGTTTCATCCTGTAGTGAATAATTAAAGGATAAATTGGTCATTTGGCATTTTAGGACTAAGCAAAATTTGGTACACTAGACGAAGGGTATTTTGATCTTTTCACAAGCTAGACGCGGTCATGATTAGGCTTGTGCACGAGGATTGTGATCCTAAATCCCGATAACTAAGAATTTCGAAACCTAATATAATATGATTAATATTTTGAGAATTGTCTAAAATTCGTCCCTTAATTCCTTACGATCCAAATTTCATATAGACCGAAATTCAATTTCTTTCTTTTTTATTGAATTCAGGCCATTTATAGAAGTCAAATTTTCAGGGCGTCACATTTGCTTTCTTGTATATCATTGGTTGAAAACTTCTGAACATTTTTTCTTGAATGACTTCTTTCCTTTGAAATTTTCACCTTTTCAAACCATCTTTCTAAATTTCTTCATCATAAACACTAGCTCTTCATCTTCTTCATTTGAATCAGACAAATTATAAACAATTTCAGATTTTAAAAATATTGATTTCTTACCTTTTGGATCTCCTTTCTTGTTAGCACGTTCTGTCTCACAAGATTGCAATGTCCCAACAAGCTCATCTACAAAGAGTGGTCTGATTATCTAACATTCTTGGATAGAAGGTTTGATATAATTCCAATCATCTATGAAACTTCTAAGTATCTTTTTGACTTGCATTGGTTCTGCAATAGGAGCACCTTATCTCGCAAGACCACTTGTCAGAATTTGAAATCCATTGATCACATATGCAATTGATTCATCCGGCTTTATTTGGAAGGCTTCATAATCACTCAGCAAAATGCTAAGATGTGTTTCTTTTACTCTGTCTCTTCATTGAAAAGTAACATGAAGTCTATCCCATATAGCTTTTGCTAATTCTTCTTCTGACACACGATTGTACAGAGGAGTCGACAAAGCATAGAATAATGCTTAATAGCTTTGGAATTCGGACCCTGTCTTTTAGCCCTTTCTGTGTCAGATATCGTTGATGTATAAGTTGTCTCATTTCCAGTTGATGCAGTTACAGTAGTAAAAGGCACAATGCCATTAGTAACAACATCCCACATCAGATCATCGTAAGCTTTGAAGAATCACTTCATTTTGTTACTTCACATGTTATAATCATTCCCATAAAAAAAAAAGTGGTACATTGGCAAAATGCGAATCACTTGTTCCTGAGAAATTGTTGCTAGATATGATAGATCATTAACTCAAAAGTCAAAACACTTCACAAATAAGAGTAACCTGCTCTGATACTAATTGTTGAGTCTAGCAATATCATCTAGAGGGGCGTGAATAGGTGATTTTGAATCTGATTGAAATTTATTTCGAAATTAAAATAATTTCAATGCACGATTAGAATCACAACGTGCAAAAAATCTAAACACTGAAATAAGAATCTAGAGTAAAGGATGGTGCAAGCTGAGTTTATAGTAGCTCGACTTGTTAGGCCTACATCCACTCTCCTACGATGACAGTTGATTGATTGGATTTCACTAGAATGACTCAATGAAGGTTACAAGAGATAAAAAAAACACTCATCGCTCTTACAAATCTTCAAAGTGAAAGAAATTGAGAACTCTCAGAATAAGTATGTGAATCTGAACAACTCAGACACTCTAAAATTTAAAGTTCTCGACACATTCTACAGGTCACCATGGATCTTCTTTTATACTCCTTTGCTTCCAAACTAGCCGTTGGACAAACCTTCAAAGGATCGCTATTCAATCTTTTATTGGACTTCATCAATTGTGATTAAACGAAACTATATCTAAGAAGATATGGTAGCCGTTGAAGTAGAATATGAACTTTTCAGATTTAGTTGCCCATACAACTAAATCTTTAGTTTCCAAAAGTATAGTAGATTCAAATAAATCACAAGACTTATTCCTAGAAAGTAATATCCAATCGTAGATTTCCTCCTAATCTGATCGAAGAAATATATTGTCAATCAAATATTATAGACTTCTATAAAAGAACTTGTCTTAATCAAAAACCTTCCATTCGTGGGTCTTTAGTAGGGGAGTCAATGGGCCGGGTCGAGCCGGGTCTCGCATAGGCCCGACCCAACCTGAAATCAAACAGTACCAAACTCGAACTGGCACAGGCCGACCCAATACCCGAATTATCAAAGATATTCGTGCCGGGCCGAGCCGGCCCGGGTTTTTTTATTTTTCAAAGATATTTGACGCCACCTCCGCCATGAACCCTACTTGTGAAGTTCTCCTTCCACGTAGGTCCCAAGCCCGTTCTGCATCGCCTCACTCTCCAGATCACCTCCTTGACCAGGTCATCGGTCGCCAGCTGGGAGGTCGTCACCACCATGGCATGGTTTACAATGAGGCTGGACCTGCGCTAGAGGCTTGCCACCCTCTCCCGTTTCAACATGATCTCGATGGCGTCCACCACGCTCTGATAGTTCCAGTGCTGGTGTAACGGGAGCCGTTGGTCCGCCTGCATTCAGACTATGGCCAATCGACGGGGTTGCCAACCATGGCGCCAATGGCTCCAGCCACAAAATCGGTTGTGATCTTGCGGATCAGGGGCATGTTCTGGGTACCTAGGTCGGACCACTTCTGCTTGAGGATGTCGTAAGAAGCACAGATACACCGAGGGGATGGCAATGACCCGATTCCTCGTGTGTTTCATCAGCCTCTTGGAATTTGGACAACTGTTATGGGGGTATGTGGTCTAGATATCGCCCGGGAAAGCACAGATTTGGAGAAGGGCAGAGATTGAGGGAAAGGGGAGGATGGGTCTGCGTCTTGAGGCCAAGAGAGAGATTAAGGGGAGAGAGAGAGATGAGAGGGAGCGCGTGGGGTCAGTCCTTACTAGGAAAGCGCAGATCTGGCGGAGAAAGCAGAGATGGGGGAAGAGGAGAAGGAGTTTGCATCTCGAGGCCAAGATGAAGGAGATAAGCGACATAGATGTGAGAGAGAGAGAGAGAGAGAGAGGAAAGAGAATGGAAGAAGATGCGCAGGCACATTTTTGATAGCTCTAGTGGGCATTTCAGGTGCCGGGTCTCAGCAGTATCGGTCCGTAATGAATCAATACTAGAGTTCGGCCTAAAAATCTACTAAATTTTGGGGCCAGGTCGACGCAAGCCTTTTTGACAGCCCTGATCTTCAGAACCTGTATGAAAGAAATCGTACTATCTGAACGATATTCAGAAAAAGTTTTCAGAAGTAAATACTCTCTAAATCTAAATAGATAAACTTTAACCATGATACTGAGTTTCAATAAAGTACTTCTGACACGTTATATAAATTTTCAGACAAATAAGTCTTCAGATGCGATCATGCTCCATCTGATCGTCTTCAGAAGCACCTCCTTTTGAACATCTTCAGAAGCAGCTCCATTTAAACATCTTTAGAAGCAGATATATGACTACTTCTTCTTGAGTCTGAATGCTAGATAAGGACCAATACAAACTTTTGTTCACTTGTTCATCCTGCAATGAAACCATTGCATATATTATACATATTCTACTTGAACAAAGACAGTTTTATCAGAATCGACAATATTTAGAGAGAAGGTTTCCTCAACAATATCAACGAGACGTGTCTGAATACGTAATCAAATACAATTTTCACCGTGAAAATTCATAAAACATGACAAAACAATGACGATTTTCATTTTTGGTTTGGCGGCTCTAATATCAAATGTAAGTTACAAAAATGGCATGCCCAATGATCGAAATCATAAACATTACATGATAATCGAAAAGAAATTGGCCAACCTAGTTTGGAATAGGTCAAACTTGATGCGGAAACGACAACAATTCGTGAACCTAAGATTCCCTCTCCGTACACTGGCCAAACGAGAAACTTTATATAACAAAAATATAGGTTCTTATTTCTGCGTTAGAGGGCTACAGAAGTTATTTACCATTTTACGAGTTACTCCACTAAGGAAATATATAAGGATTTTAATTAGATTAAACCGAATTAGTCTCTCGTTACGAGATTGGTGACAAGGTAGCAATCATCTCTTGCAAGTACGTTTCATGTTCCAAAATGAACATCTCTTTGCCCATAATCCATGAGCAGAAGTTCTCTTCTTTTACTTAGTCTCATTACCATTCCTCAAAATTAGGAAGAATAACTAGCAATAAGGCTTGCAAACTCCAATCCACTCAGAGATTTACTTATCTTATTCAAGGGTCATTGACCACCTTTACTATATGCTTTAACGACCTCGAGAACTCTGTCTCACACTGATCGATTGTCCTTTGATCCTTACAAAAGTATCAGGATCGAAACAACCTTTGTTCTCAAGCAATCCAGGGAAATCACTTCCATTAAACAATTCAATAAAGGCAATCCAGGCAAATATCATGCCTTCGAGGAAACTCTTCCTCTAGTGACCTTTCACCAATTATCAATGGCCTCTTAAGGTTACAATCTGTCAAGGTCACTTTCTTTCCTTATTGTACCCAAAACCTCAGAAGTTTCCTTACCAAGATCCCCAATCTAGAGAAAGACAACTTCAAATCTTACTCTTCCTTCAAACTTAGTCAATCTCAACCTTATACATGGCTTCACAAGCTTTTCAAAACTCTTGTGGTTCTTCTCATGCATTCAATTTAGAAAGGATTAACTCAGAGTTACCTCTCTCGTGACTTCTATCATTTAACTCATCAGCACTAGCTTCAATCGTCTCAGCAACTTAAGTATAATGACAGCTCCTTCTCGAGTCTATCTACCCATCCATTTTTCTCATTCCCGTTTAAAGTTCTTGCGGCCCCATATCGCACTTGGGTCTCATACGATTAACAAATCGAGCCATATTCTCTTATAGCACTCATACTCTAGTCGCTCATCTTTACTTAATTCCATGATCCATCTCAATTATTAGATTTTCTCATATCTTACATACTCGAGCCAATGCTCCTCTAGTGACCATTCTTTTGCCGTTCAACCTCATAGGTTCTTATGGCACTCGAACCACTACAATTCCTTCTAGGAATTAAAGACTTAAGTCATTTACTCGAGTCTAGTAGTCTCAGACTGCTCAACTCATCATCTATCACCATCAAACAACCATCCAAGGGTCCCAATGCAATTCTCAACTAATTGCCAATTATCTGAGGATTCCAAATCATCCTTAAGCAGCAATCACATATCAAACTAGCCTCAACTAGGCAATTTCTCAATTAACAGTCAACTACTAAGCAAACCTTAGCTTGGCAACTATCAAACAAGCAATCAAGGCATCAATTCAATGAGTCAATCGATTATGCTATAAGTCTAAGGCATCTGCCACTCTGTCACAAATGCGGCATGCTTTCTCATTCTCAACAGGCCAATCATAAACATTAATTTTTCTTTACAAACGACATCCATCACCAAGCGCAAAGCTTTTAATCCTGCCACTTATAGGCGCCATTACAAATGTCATGCCACTTTCAATCATTCTTTTCGACAATCAATCCCTTAACGTACATCTCTTAAATACAATTGGACTCAACCTGATACCTAGAATTTCCCTTTCAAATTATGACTTGAGTCATTCCTACCTCTTCCTATCTTAGAAGCTTGCCAGGAGCCGCTCCTTGTTCAGATCTCTCTATCCCGACGATCACTCCCCTCCCTCGTCAGCTCTGGCCGTTGTAGGTTGTCCCAAGTCATACATCTACGGAGAAAGTCCCGTTCCACACGTCATATACCATGCTTCATGACGGTTTATAAGTATCCCATCAACTTGTCACATATCAAGCGACAGTTTATTAAGTCCAACAGCAATAAGTTCATGCATGCACCCCCATCAACTTTCATTTCGTAACCACAAACACATACAACATGACTGTCCTCACCATTTTTCATATCACAATCGCCTTCAGATCAATTCATATCCATTGAAGAGTTCTAATTCACCGATCAATTGCCTATATTCAACCATATACCTCAAGTGGAGTCGCTAACCAAATCAAATCCATATGCATTCGATCACAACTGGCCTTTAATAAAAAAAAAATATGCCTTACCTACTTCCTTGTATACAACTCATCTCATATCATCTAAGGTTGTCAGTAGTAATTGATAGCTAAACCATCAAGATATCACGCAATTCAAGCCTAAATCCACCAATACCAGCCGCCTCTTTATAACTCATACTCCCCAAGTTGGGTCATTGACAAACCATAATCATATTCATATAATGATATCGACCCTTCATTCATAAGCTATTCTCTAGCAACCTCAAATCCAAGCTTATGAACCCTCAATTTCTATTCACTTCCATGTGAGCCTTATTCATAAAATCACTCAAGATCATCCCTTAAATCGGCACTAGGACCCTTAGAATACTACACAAGTTCAAGCCTATAGTCCTCAAGATTCAGCAATCCATACTTATCCCTCAAGGTCTCACTACCTAATTGTCCTCAAATCATCGCTCCTTATCACTCCAAGTCTCAATCACATTGGATCAAGCTGACCTTACTCTGATACCAAAAAATGGGGATGTTACGCCCCGAACCTGTCAAGCACGCAAAATCTCACCATGGCCGTCTTGTCTCGGTGGTACCCAAGAGCCGTCGGCCAACAATTTATAACTTTTAAATGATACAAATATACGGAAGCGATGAAACCTCTCTATATAATTCAGAATTAAGATGACTCAGGACATAACGTACGTCTTGTTATAAATACCGACTACAAGTTCAGAGGGTGCAACTCTAACTTCGAGGTAACATGAAATCTCTAAAGTCACAAAAGTATAAATCCATGTCATATAATTACTTCTTCAAATATCGATCACTGGCAGGCTCAGATTTCCATTGCTTGGGACCTGAAAAAGTTAATCCCACGATGGGGTGAGATATAAATCTCAATAAGTTAAACCTAACCCTAAATTAGGTTGTCAGCACCTCCAGACACCTTTGAAAACAAGTATTCTTAAATAAAAGGCCTTGGCATGATAAAAACATAACCCCATCAACGCATTGCATTTCACTAATTTAGAATCGATTCGATTCAGTCGTAAAATTTCATAAATAAAGCTGAACTTCGTGCTATGCCAGGGCTTTCAATAGAAATCTCCACTTGAGGCATTCTCAAATTTCTCAAGATCATAACGAGGCATTTCCTTAACATGCCTTAATCAAATTCCAATCATCAATATCAGGTTGTCAAGCACCTGCATCATAACGCTTCAGGCCATTTAGGCATTCACTTCATCATATAAGGTTTTTCCACCAATCATCACTATCCAAGCCCGCGTCATAACACATTAAGCTATTATAACATGTTTGGCAAGACCTACATCACAACGCCTCAGGTCAACATATACATATTGCCAAGACCCGCGTAAGAACGCCTCGAGTCGTGTTCCTCAATTGCCCACGTAACAACGCATCAGGCTAAGATATTACCCGCGTAATAACATATAAGGTTAGTCATCTTTACTTGGCCAAGTACAATATCCCGCATAACAACGTATCAGGATAATCCAAACCCCGCGTCATAACGCGTCAGGGTAAAATTTGCCTTTCATAGACCTACATCACAACGTTGCAGGTCAACATATACATATTGCTAGGACCCACGTAAGAACACCTCAGGTCATGTTTCTCAATCACCTGCGTAACAACGCATCAGCCTAGGATACTACCCGTGTAATAGCGCATCAGGTTAGTCATCCTTACTTGGCCAAGTACAATATCTCGTGTAACAACACATCAAGATAATCCAAATCCCGCATCATAACGCATCAGGGTATAATTTTCCTTTCATAGACCCGCGTCACAACGTTTCAGGTCAAATCCCGCGAAACAACGCCTCAGGATTTACTCAAGCCCCGCGCTTAACGCATCAAGGCATCACTTGCACATGTGCTCATAATACAATAACTCACCGGCCAAATAGTTTCAATGCACGAAAACAAGGAGGCAACCACATAATTCGGCCCCTACATATCAAGTTAATAATCCTCACATCACGTTCCATGGTCAAGCATCACAAAGGCAAATCGAGTAATTCAATCAATCACTCCACATTGGCAAAAGCGAATCATGACCATTTCACAAAAATTCAAGGCTTGACACAAAATCATGGTTTCACAAATCACCTCGAGACTCAATCGGTAATTCAACCCGCTCAAAGTATTCCATCCAAATTGAAATCTCCATAAAGCATGTCAAATGATTCAACTTCCTTCCACGAACAAATTAAGATTCCTTAATCCAACCTCGATTCCATAGTTTTCATGCCATGAACCACTCAAGTTCAACTCATCAGAAACATGGCTGATTCGGATTTGAGATCCCACAAGCAGAACCGGTTCATAAATCACCACTTTCCTCGAACAATAACGTCCCTTAGTAACCTAACATCCTAATAGAAGGTTAGGATCAACTTACTGCATAATTTAAGCTAGAAAAGTCCCACAATTAGTCTCTTGAAGCCTTCGAACCAAGCTAACCAAAATAGGGCAAAACTGATTCCTGGAAATTTCGCACAAACCGGCCATTAAACTTCATCCATACCTCATTCTAATCACCATACTCCATGCCAACATTTATATCTACATGTTAGGGGGTCTTACCTACAATTCCAAGGCAAGGCGACACTTCAACGAGCCTCCAAATGGCTCGGTTTGCTCGGTCAGTGTAGGGCAGTGCAGTCCTAGAGGAAATCACACAAAATAAGCCATCAAACTCCTTCTAAACTCAATCATATCATGCAATCACCTCATCAGCACATCGATTTATGTCCCTAAGGGTCATACCAGAAATTTTGGGGCAAAGAGACACCGGCAAGAGCCTCTAAATAGCTCGGTTCCACCCGAACAGTAAAGGGACAGAATCTATCCAATTTTTGTCCGACGAAAACCACTCACAATCAGCCCTTAAATCTCATAAAAATTCATTCTCCACCAGCAATCACAATTATACATGTCTTAGCAAGGCTTGAGAGGTAATCTTACCAAGATTGAAGCCAAAACAAGCCCGAAAATTCCATTTAAAGCTCCTCGGGTCGGAACAAGGTCGGGCAGCAACCTTTGCCTACTCAAACGGCTTTACGTGAAAAATGGCTAAGTTTATTTTTTTTCTCATAATACCTTGTTAGAACAGCAAGAGAAAGAGCTTTCTAATGGTGGGTGGCACGCCTCAATCCGATATCAAACGAAGAAGTTATGGCCGAAACATTGGACATGGTCCGAACTGAGCGGGTAAGCCGAGCGAGTGAGCGAGAGAGAGAGAGAGAGAGAGAGAGAGAGAGAGAGAGAGAGAGAGAGATCTTCTTCTACATTCCTAATGGTCAACACGAATAAAGGTAGGTTAAAAGTTGTTTAATAAATGTCCATCCACCATCCATGGACACTTATCCATATGTCAACCAAGTCTTCATCCAAGGGCTGTTATTTTTCTTAATTTTTGGCTGTCATGGGGTATTGCAATTGACCAAAATGTCCTCATTCCATTTATTAAGGCAAGGTTAAGGCTTGAGGGGCAAAATAATAATTTTACCCTCGACGTCCGGAACGTCGTTTTTCTAATTCAATTTACCTTCGATGAGGCGACGTCTAATTCGATTAGAACGTTGGAATCTTTATTTGCCATTTTTTAATTTTGAGATTTCATTTCATATCTCAAGTCTCGACGGGACGGAAATTCAGAAGGTCATAACTCTTCCCCATTGAAGAAATTTCATCCTCAAAATTTACAACCTTCTAACCATCCAGTCCTTTAGGGTATCGGATTCTCATCGCATCCACATTCTTCCAGATAATTCCTTTCATGACCTGACGATCTTACTTGTCCTTCTTGACTAAAGCCATCTTTCCCTAGGACTTGTCTCCTTCAGTCCGCAATTTGATTTGCTTCTCTCCATTCTCTTTCGATATTCTTAACATCTATCAGCAGTTAATTTTCGGGCGTTCACATCGTCTCTTCCATTTGTCCATAACCATTATTACTAAACCCTCGCCAGAATGCACTCTTTAATGTCCATATCATTCGGTGTATCAATCCTTTCAAGGGCATGCCTTTTTCTTGTCGGCACGTTTAATACTTGACTTCATGTTCGACTAACCAAACTTTCAGTCCATTCCATCAATAATATCGATGCAAGTCTAATACACCTTTATGTCATCACAAGGGACATCATAATCCTCCATTTGAATTTCTGATCAAGTCATTTCTTTGAGTTCCTTTTCCATATTGGACTCGTACTCTCGTCCATGGGACTTTAAGGTTTCTATCCTCAACTTTGAGGTTTCTTTCCCAGGTATCCGAAAATTTGGATTTCGTCCCTATTCTATCCATTTCCATAACCCCTTAAATGTCAGGGTCTATTCATCGCAGCATCTCAATTCTTTTCTGACTTCAAGCTTGATGCTTCCAATAGTTATCAAACTAGTCAATTGACAACCTTCCAATTAGGAGTTAGATTTCTTATTTCCTTGAGCAAAGCCTATCCTTTATCCTCCAAATGCACGATGCTCAATTTTCACTTATATGCATCCGCTACTTAAATCACCTTTTTCTAGGCGATATAGGATATTTCATCCTTAGTCCTTAAGCAATCTCGTTCACACACGTTGTTCCTTATTCAATTTTCTAGGCAACCACATACCTCAAATTCTTATGATTTGTGTAAACTTGAAACCTCTCCATGCGAGTCGTGTTTTCCAACTTCATCGTAAGAACATTTGCAAGCCAACTCCAACCATGGATTAAACGTTCCAACTCATATATTTTTACTATCACGACGTATCGCATAGTCCACTTCAGTTTGCCTTGCTACGCCTCAAATTTCCTTTCTGCGTCACGTCATTTTGATTCACTCGACCTCTTTTTTAATTCCAAATAGGAACACTATTGTTGGCGTAGTCATCAACTTGACTTAAGTCCTCGAAAACTCTTTTTGTATTTATTCATCCATGGAATTGCTTTTGTGGAAAATCTTCCCCCAATCCATCTATAACATTTCACCAATTCCATGAAACTTTCAATTTCCGCAACTCACATCAATCTTAGTCGATTCATCACTTATTCCATTTCTCGAGGGCTCCACAGGGATTTCATTTCTTAGAAATCTCACTACTAAGGAATATTACCTCATCAGGCCCACAACTTGTGATTTTCATAATTAGCAGCACACAGCGAACATCTCCTTAGAGTCCGTAAGATACTCTCGAAAGTTATTTGTGCTTCTCATAACTCCTTGAATGAGTCTATTCATCATCTCTAAAGAATGTAACAATCAATCCCATTATTCCTTGGATACTCAGTCTGAATTTTATCCGTTTCTTTCTACCAGGTGTCGAATCTTCAAATTGTTATTCATACTTTTCACTTGAAAGCTCAAATCTTGGCCCTCTACTCTCATGAGTCCCCTCTTGAACAACACAACATTCTGTTCATTTTTGTCACTCTTTTCTCGGGAAAAATTAGTGTCTTGACCTCTTCGTTTCACAACCAGCTAATGCGACCTTATCTCAATTCTGTCCGTCCCATTGAACGTCGACATTATCCTAGAATTCAACATCATCTACAAGACAGTCTCTCGAACTTAACTTCCCTTACAATAATCATTTAAGTTCTGTCTCGTCTTTCTCAGTCTAGACGCTCCATCTTAATATCAAGACAGTTAGGATTTTCTCTTTCTTCCACACTAGGGTCTCTTACCATGTGAAGGAAGTTATACACTTTAATGGCATTCTCTTATTTCAAATTCACCATGTCCTTTTTATTCCATAGGACTCGATCTTGTAGCTGCGCCAACAACGGTGTTTTACTCCAAAACGTATATGCCATCATACTCGGTATTCTTCTTCCCATAGTTCAGTCACCTCAAGTGACAATATCTGTTCATCCTTGGATTTCACCAATTCACGTATCGAATACTCAATTAGATTACCTCAATTTACTCTGCAATTACTCTCTAAGCGCTCTTTTCGCCTCCTCAATCATTCACTAGAATTACAAACAGTCAGGACTATCCAGTCCATTCACTTTTCTTTTCATCAACGACCATCTCATGGTCCAATCGTCCTTTGAGAGTGACGCCCTACCCTTTAAGGGCGATAACACATAATACCACTTCTAGTGGTCTAGATTTATGCTCAATCAATCTCATAAAATCATCAATGTCAAACAACTGACAAATCTCTTTCCTCAACTTTCTAAATGACGGAAGGAACGACATGTCAGTCACTCATTACGAGACTAGCGACAAGGTAGCGACCATCTCTTGCAAGTACATTTCATGTTCCAAAATGAACAACTCTTTGCTCGTAATCCATGAGCATGAGTTCTCTTCTTTTACTAAGTCCCATTACCATTCCTCAAAATTAGGAAAAACAACTAGCAATAAAGCTTTCAAACTCCAATCCACTCAGAGATTTACTTATCATATTCAAGAGTCCTTGATCACCTTTACTATATACTTAAACTGCCTCGAGAACTCTGTCTCACACTGGTCGATCGTCCTCTGATCCTTACAAAAGTATCAGGATCGAAACAACCTTTGTTCTCAAGCAATCCAGGGAAAGCACTTCCATTAAACAATTCAATAAAG
This sequence comes from Rhodomyrtus tomentosa, assembly GCA_028455895.1. Lineage (NCBI taxonomy): Eukaryota > Viridiplantae > Streptophyta > Magnoliopsida > Myrtales > Myrtaceae > Rhodomyrtus > Rhodomyrtus tomentosa. The sequence goes on from JAPCWY010000011.1 coordinate 15,201,865, forward strand.
GCAGTCCAAGCAAATATCATGCCTTCGAGGAAACCCTTACTCTAGTGACCTTTCACCAATTATCAACAGTCTCTTAAGGTTACAATCTGTCAGGGTCACTTTCTTTCCTTATCGTACCCAAAACCTCTAAGGTTTCCTTACCAAGATCCCCAATCTAGAGGGAGACAACTTCAAATCTCATCCTTCCTTCAAACTTGGTCAATCTCAACCTTATGCATGGCTCACACGCTTTTCAAAACTCTCGTGGTTCTTCCCACACATTTAATTTAGAAAGGATTAACTCGGAGTCACGTCTCTCGTGACTTCTATCATTTAACTCATCAACACTAGCTTCAATCGTCTCAGGGACTTGGGTATAATGATAGCTCCTTCTCGAGTCTGTCTATCCATCCACTTTTCTCATTCCCGTTTAAAGTTCTCACGACCCGTTATCAAACTTGAGTCTCACACGATTAACAAATCGAGCCATATTCTCTTATAGTACTCATACTCCAGTCGTTCATCTTTACTTAATTCTTTGATCCATCTCAATTCTTGGATTTTCTCATAACTTACACATTCGAGCCAATGCTTCTCTAGTGACCATTCTCTTGCCGTTCAACCTCATAGGTTCTTATGGCACTCGAACCACTACAATTCCCTCTATGAATTAAATACTTAAGTCATCTACTCGAGACTAGTAATCTCAGACTGCTCATCTCATCATCTATCACCATCAAACAATAATCTAGTGGTCCCTATGCAATTCTCAACTAATTGCCAATTATCTGAGGATTCCAAATCATCCTTAAGCAGCAGCCACATATCAAACTAGCCTCAACTAGGCAACTTCTCAATTAACAGTCAACTATTAAGCAAGCCTTAGCTCGGCAACTATCAAACAAGCACTCAAGGCATCAATTCAATGAATCAATCGATCATGCTATAAGTTTAAGGCATCTGCCACTCTGTCACAAATACGACATGCTTTCTCATTCTCAATTGGCCAATCATAAACATTAATTTTTCTTTTCAAACGGCATCCATCGCCAAGCGCAAAACTTTTAATCATGTCACTCATAGGCGTCATTACATATGTCATGCCACTTTCAATCATTCTTTTCAAGAATTAATCCCATGCCGTACATCTCTTAACCATAATTGGACGCAACCTGATACCTAGACTTTCCCTTTCAAGTTATGGCTTGGGTCATTCCTGCCTCTTGCCATCTTAGAAGCTTGCCAAGAGCCGCTCCTTGTTCGGACCTCTCTGTTCCGGTGATCACTCCCCTCCCTCATCAGTCTTAGCTGTTGCTGGTTGTCCCAAGTCATACATCTATGGAGAAAGCCCCGTTCCACACGTCCCATACCATGCTTTATGACAATTTATAGGTATCACATCAACTTGTCCCATACCAAGCGACAGTTTATTAAGTCCAACAGCGATAAATTCATGCATGCACCCCCATCAACTTTCATTTTGTAACCACAAACACATGTACAACATGACTGTCCTCACCACTTTTCATATCACAATCGTCTTCAGATCAATTCCTATCCATTGGAGAGTTCTAATTCCACTGATCAATTGCCTATATTCAACCATATACCTCAAGTGGAGTCGCTAACTAAATCAAATCCATATGCATTCGATCACAAATGGCCTTTAATAAAAAAAAATGTATATTCCTTACCTACTTCCTTGTATACACCACATCTCATATCATCCAAGGTTGTCAATAGTAATTGATAGCTAAACCATCAAGATATCACACAATTCAAGCCTGCATCCACCAATTCCAATCGTCTCTTTATAACTCATACTCCCAAGTTGGGTTACTGACAAACCACAATCATAATCATATAACCCAATCGACCGTTCTTTCATAAGCTATTCTCTAACAACCTCAAATCCAAGCTTATGACTCCTCAATTTCTATTCACTTTCTTGTGAGCCTTATTCATAAAATCTCTCAAGATCATCCCTTAAATCGGCACTAGGACCCTTAGAATACTACACAAGTTCAAGCCTATAGTCCTCAAAATTCAGCAATCCATACTTATCCCTCAAGGTCTCACTACCAAATTTCCTCAAGTCATCGCTCTTTATCACTCCAAGTCTCAATCACATTGGATCGAGCTGACCTTGCTCTAATACCAAAAAACGAGGATGTCACGCCCCAAACCTGTCAGGCACGCAAAATCTCACTAGGGTCGTCTTGTCTCGGTGGTACCCAAGATCCGTCGGCCAACAATTTATAACTTTTAAATGATACAAACATACGGAAGCGATGAAACTTCTCCATACAATTCAAACTTCTCCATACAATCCAAGCGTACGTCTTGTTATAAATACCGACTACAGGTTTAGAGGGTACAACTCTAACTTCGAGGTAACATGAAATCTATAAAGTCACAAAAGTATAAATCCATGTCATATAATTACTTCTTCAAATATCGATCACTGGCAGACTCAGATTTCCATCGCCTGGAACCTGAAAAAGTTAATCCCACGATGGGGTGAGATATAAATCTCAGTAAGTTAAACCTAATCCTAAATTAGGTTATTAGTACCTCCAGACACCTTTGAAAACAAGTATTCTTAAATAAAAGGCCTTGGCATGATAAAAACATAACTCTATCAACGCATAACATTTCACTAATTTAGAATCAACTCGATTCAATCGTAAAATTTCATAAATAAAGCTGAACTCCGTGCTATGGCAGGGCTTTCAATAGAAATCTCCACTTGAGCCATTCTCAAATTTCTCAAGATCATAACAAGGCATTTTCTTAGCATACCTCAATCAAATTTCAATCATCAATATCAGGTTGTCAAGCACCAGCATCATAACGCTTCAGGCCATTTAGGCATTCACTTGATCATATAAGGTATTTCCATCAATCATCACTATCCAAGCCCGCGTCATAACGCATCAGGCTATTATAACATGTTTGGCAAGACCCGCGTCACAACGCCTCCGGTCAACATATACATATTGCCAAGATCCATGTAAGAACGCATCAGGTCGTGTTCCTCAATCGCCCGCGTAACAACGCATCAGGCTAGAATACTATCCGCGTAATAACGCATCAGGTTAGTCATCCTTACTTGGCCAAGTACAATATCCCGCTAACAATGCATCAGGATAATCCAAATCCCGCGTCATAACGCATCAAGGTACAATTTGCCTTTTATAGACCCGCGTCACAACACTGCAGGTCAACATATACATATTGTCAAGACCAGCGTAAGAACGCCTCAGGTTGTATTTCTCAATCGCCCACATAACAACGCATCAGCCTAGGATACTACCCGCGTAATAACGCATCAGGTTAGTCATCCTCACTTGGCCAAGTATAATATCCCGCGTAACAACACATCAAGATAATCCAAACCCCGCGTCATAACTTATTAGTGTATAATTTGCCTTTCATAGACCTGCGTCACAATGCTTCAAGTCAAATCTCGCATGACAACGCCTCAAGATTTACTCAAGCCCCGCGCTTAACGCATCAAGGCATCACATGCATATATACTCATAATACAATAACTCACTGGCCAAATAAATTTCAATGCACGATAACAAGGAGGCAATCTCATAGTTCGGCCCCCCTACATATCAAGTTACTAATCCTCACATCACGTTCTATGGCCAAGCATCACAAAGGCAAATCGAGTAATTCAATCAATCACTTCACATTGGCACAAGAGAATCATGGCCATTTCACAAAAATTCAAGGCTTGACACAAAATCATGATTTCACAAATCATCTCGAGACTCAATCGGTAATTCAACCCGCTCAAAGTATTCAATTCAAATAGGAATCTCCACAAAGCATGTCAAAAGGTTCAACTTCCTTCCACGAACAAATTAAGATTCCTTAATCCAATCTCGATTCCACAGTTTTCATGCCATGAACCACTCAAGTTCAACTCATCAGAAACAGGGCAGATTCGGATTTGAGATCCCACAAGTAGAATCGGTTCATAAATCACCACTTTCCTCGAACAATAGCGTCCCTTAGTATCCTAACATCCTAATAGAAGGGTGGGATCAACTTACCGGATAATTTAAGCTTGCAAAAGTTCAACTCATCAGAAACAGGGCAGATTCGGATTTGAGATCCCACAAGTAGAATTGGTTCATAGATCACCACTTTCCTCGAACAATAACGTCCCTTAGTAACCTAACATCCTAATAGAAGGGTGGGATCAACTTACCGCATAATTTAAGCTTGCAAAGTCCCACAATTAGTCGCTTGAAGCCTTCAAACCAAGCTGACCAAAACAGGGCAGTACTGGTTCCTGGAAATTTCGCACAAACCAGCCACTAAACTTCATCACACCTCATTCTAATCACCATACTCCATGCTAACATCTATATCTACATGTTAGGGGGTATTACCAATAATTCCAAGGCAAGGCGACACTTCAACGAGCCTCCAAATGGTTCGGTTTGCTCGGTCAGTGTAGGGTAGTGCAGTCCTAGAGGAAATCACACAAAATAAGCCATCAAACTCTTTCTAAACTCAATCATATCATGCAATCACCTCATCAGCACATCGATTTATGTCCCTAAGGGTCATACCAGAAATTTTGGGGCAAAGAGACACCGGCAAGAGCCTCCAAATAGCTCGGTTCCACCCGAATAGTAGAGGGGCAGAATCTATCCAATTTTCGTTCGACGAAAACCACTCACAATCAGCACTTAAATCCCATAAAAATTCATCATCCACCAACAACCACAATTCTACATGTCTTAGCAAGGTTTGAGAGGTGATCTTACTAAGATTGAAGCCAAAATAAGCCCGAAAATTCCATTTGAAGCTCCTCGGGTCGGAACAGGGTCGGGCAGCGACCTTTGCCCACTCAAACGACTCTATGGGAAAAACGGCTAAGTGGATTTTTCCCCATAATATCTTGTTAGAATGGCAAGAGAAAGAACTTTCTAATGGTGGGTGGCACGCCTCAATTGGATATCGGACAAAGAAGTTATGGCCAAAACATTGGACATGGTCAGAACTGAGCGGGTAAGCCGAGCGAGCGAGCGAGAGAGAGAGTTTTGAGAGAAAACGGCAAGAGATAAATAGATGGCCGGCCAAAATAAGAGAGGAGAGAGAGAGAGAGAGATCTTCTTATACATTCCAAATGGTCAACATGAAGAATGGTAGGTTAAAAGTTGTGTAATAAATGTCCATTCTCCATCCATTGACACTTGTCCAAATGTTAATCAAGTTTTCCTCCAAGGGCTGTTATTTTTCTTAATTTTCGGCAGCCATGGGGTATTGCAATTGACCAAAATGCCCTCATTCCATTTATTAAGGCAATGTTAAGGCTTGAGGGGTAAAATGGTAATTTTACCCTCGACGTCCGAAACATCGTTTTTCCTATTCAATTTACCTTCGATGATGCGTCGTTTAATTCGATTAGAACGTTGGAATCTTTATTTTTCATTTTTCAATTTTGAAATTCCATTTAATATCTCAAGTCTCGAGGGGGCAAAAATTCGGAATATCACTTTAAATATGTTAATCGTCATCCTTCAAGTTGTGCCAGAGGTGAAGCAGATTAACTTCAAATTTTATGCTAAGAATACGATACCTTAAATACACGTCACCAAGCCACATGGATTTATTAATAACGTGAAATTGCCATGTTGAATAATTAATGGTTCCAAATTAAGAGAGGCCAGATTTGAGACATGAGTTAAAATTTATGATTTTTCAAGGGATAAAAAAAAAGTTTGGGCCAGAATCGTCATTGAACTTAAAGTTGGTGCTTTTTTATGACACAAAAAAAAAATTCGGGTCAAAATCATCATTAAACATAAAAATGGTGTTTTTTTAGGGAATTAGCCCAACGAAACCCTAATAAGCATGTGAAGCAAAATCAATGTGTCTTAACCAACTTCCCTAGTCCGACTTCCTTAAACTGATTTTAGGCATGATTTCTCCTTCAAGTCGTTCCAAAAATCCTGGAATTTTTCTTTTTTATGTAGAGTGAAAAGTAAAAATATTAATTCCTGTGAAATGCTGTTCAAAATCCATGAATTTCCTATGTTTGACTCGGATCAATTTGTTACTACTACATTTTTTTTTTGGCAAAGTGCACATGAATTGTTCTAAAAAGTTGAATCTATAAAACAAATTAAGTGAATAAGTGAGAGGGAAAAGAGCCGTATGAAATAGTCCCTTAAGTTTTGAAATTGTCGGAAGTTTATCGCGAGACTAGAGAATCAAATTCTAAGCTAAGAATAAATTGAACGGCTCACAATCATTAGTACCTCCCACGAAATGTCATCGCATATTTGCTTAAATTTTCTATCTAGCCCTGGAAAATCAGACATGAAGATCGATTCCAAATTTAATTGGCAACGGGGACGAAGATTTTTCATTGATGCTGATTTGTCTGTCCTACCATCAATGTATGTAGCATATTTGGTACGAATATGTTTTCGGCAATAAAAAAATTGAAAACATACATTTTTGGAAGGCCATCACATCAATTTCTTTTGCTAAATAATCAACTTTCCATAAAAGTTGGGGATAGAAATGTCTACTTAAAGGACTAAGATGAATCAGAATCAATCTAATTCTTTTTTTCCTTCCTTTCGAAAACGAGCATGGACCTCGACGGCAGCTTCGGCATTGATGACATCAGCATCTGAGATCACGATGCTGACATCATTCCGTAGTCCATCATTCCGTAGTCCGTCGCTGTCAGCTTCGGAGGTTAGAGCCTCTAAACAATGCAACATCACTGGTTTTGGTAGCATGCGCCTCGAGATCTTTGTTAATGTCTTAACCGGCTAACCATATTGTCCTATTCCGACCAAGCAAAAAATAAAAAAATTTACTGCCCTATCGGTCTTTTATTCAGATACATAAGTAAGGTTAACCATTTCATTAGAGACTAAACTCTTATGTCTTAAGAGGAACATCGTTATTTAAAATTTCGAGTAGTAAGACGGGTCATGGCAACATATATTTTAGGTTACGTAATTTTTGTCTTGTCATGCTGTGCGGCCAAATAAAGGATCGTACAATCTCATTGCTACGGCCAAACATTTAACTACCGTGCTTGTATCAACTCTCTAAATTACAATAAATTAGGCAAATTGTACCCCCCATAAAATAAAAATAAAAGAAATCTAGACGAATAGTTTTTTAAAAATAGTCGACGCATATGTTCCAGAAAACAATGTGTATCGCCCCGCTTAGATTATGTTGACTGTTGACTATTCTTTGATCTAACCCCAAAAAAATTGCCTAGAGAAATCAGTACAAGACCAATAAAAACAACCAAGAAAAATTTTAAAAAAATGATAATCGTAATATGTAATGGTTTTTTATTTTTATTTTTTGGTCGAAGAAATATGTAATGTTTTTTTTTTTTGCAAGAAATATGTAATGTTGAACGCGCGGAATCTTGGCCACGGACATGTCGATGTCAATGCCAGTGCCCTCAACTGCTCCAGCATCGTCATTTCATTACGGTCTCTGCTCAGAGTTGCACCATACACATCATCCACCATCTTCTTCTATATATTTTTCTTGCGATCTTGAACATAGCCCACCGTTAAACCTTTCTCTCGCCAACCCATCTTCTCTGGCGCCGGATAATCGAAGCCCCGAGATCCCGGGCCGGATATGTCGATCCATATGGGGGAAGAAGCAGAGATAGTGGACGGTGGCCTCTGCGACTCGACGCCCGACAGCGGCAATGCTATCTCGGCCAAGGCCGCACACGTGGTCGTGGCCATTAAGACCAGCTCGGTTGCGGACGAGGCTGCTGCCTCCGACGTGGGCGCCGCCGCTCGAGGGGGAAACCCTCGGGACGGGTGGCTCCCCATCACGGAGTCGAGGGGCGGCAGCACCGTGACTGCGGTGTTCCACGTCCTGTGCTCCGGGATGGGGATTCAGGCGCTCATGCTTCCTGTCGCCTTCGCTTCTCTCGGTTGGTAAGCCAAAGTCCTCTCGTCGTTCTTTATAATTATTTTCTTGAATTCGACTCCAGCTTTCATGAGATTTGTCTGTTGCTTGCTGGAGAATTCGGCCCCCTCCCCAGACTTCCTTAGGGTTTTGATAAAAGCTCGTTCATTGACTTGCACCCTGACTTTACGACAGGATAGGAAACCTAAGGACTTTGTTAAATCAACATAAGAAGACCAAAAAGTTTGACTGAGTTCTTTTGAAGGTGTGAATACTCTGGGAAAGTGTTCTTGGATCGTATGAAAATTCTTCGATTCTGGTGTTTTCCAATTCACCTGCTCACCCGCAAAGAAGCAGCTATTACTGAATATGGTGGACATTAGAGGCAGTATAATCCTCGACCTTCACGTATGATCTTTCTCTTTGCACTGATGGTGTACTTAATATTCTTCATTACAAAGTTCACAGATGACACGCACATCCATTTGTTGGGAGAACCCGCGGTGAAGAGATAAAGAGATCTTTCTATAACGAAATATCAATTGATAAATTGAACGACAAATTTCTCCACCATAAAGAACGTGCGGAGGAAGAACGAAGACAGAGTGGTGGTTCCACCTACTCATAACAGAGAGGGGTTGCCACTCAATAATGCAACATCTCGTCGCTTTACAGTGGGTTATTGCTGTGTACACCAAGTCTCGGGGTTAGCTCTGCCTTCACGTGCGTCATGTGACGGGGGTGTGTGGGCGCGGGGGCGTTGGGTGGTGGTCGGTCCGTGCCAGATAGCGAGCGATCCGATGTCCCAACCACTAACGGGCCCCCCCCCCCCCCCCCCCCAAAAAAAAAAAAAGCATCTTCTGATTCACTTAGTTATTATTTTTCTGAAAAATCCACCACTCATCATGTCGCCGTGATATTGGCGTGGATATGATTTTAGTGGGGATATTTACTTTATTAAAATATTAGCAGCATCTTCTAATTTGCGTACTTAGGTAATGGTGAATATCCCATATATTAAATGACGATGCTTCTAGAAGCGAAATTGCTTTTCTTTCCCATTTAATGACTTTGGGTAAAAATGTCCTTTTCACTTTTAATTACCCATAATTTGTTTTAACCTTATCGAGTTTGTTACTACTGAATTTTTATCTCATCACTGTTATTCTTTCAATTATGAAGGGTCTGGGGAATCATAATTCTGTCCTTAGGGTTTCTGTGGCAGCTCTACACTATATGGGCCCTCGTGCAGCTCCATGAATCGGTTCCTGGAACCCGCTACAGCAGATTCCTCCACCTCTCCATTGCTGCCTTCGGTGGGTGAGCCACCAATTTTTTTAAAATATATGTTATCAAGTTAAACAATTAATATAAGGGAAAAATAAAACTTTAGTATTTCCAAAAATTAATATTTTATCGTGGGATTTTGAGAATCATTAGCGTGACGTCGTTTTAATTTTTGTGTACATTTTTGCTTGCGTTTTTTTTTTTTCACGGTGGTGGAAAATCGACTATTATTTATACAATAATTGAATTTAACGATATCTTCAAAAATAATATTTCAGGTCCGAGGTTGGGAAAATTGCTCGCCATATTCCCTGTGATGTACCTATCAGGGGGCACATGCGTGATGCTGGTCATCACCGGAGGTAGGGCCATGGAGCTTCTCTTCAACACCGTGTGCGGCGGCAGAGATGGCGCCGCGTGCAGCGCCAGGCCACTGAACGGTGTGGAGTGGTTCTTGCTGTTCACGTGCATAGCCATCACCATAGCGCAACTGCCGAATCTGCATTCCGTGGCCACGGTCTCGCTGATCGGAGCAATCACGGCGGTCAGCTACGGCAGCCTTATCTGGATCCTGTCCGTCGCCAAGGGCAGGCCCGAGGGCGTGTCCAACGAACCGCTCATTGAGGCGAAGTCAGACGAGACCAGAATCGGCGGCATTTTGAATGCGATCGGGATCATTGCGCTGTCTTTTAGAGGCCACAACCTTGTGCTCGAGATTCAGGTGAAAATGGCTAGCTCTTCTTTTGTCTAACTTCTCGACCTTTTCGATGACGACGTGAGGAATTCACACCGTCCTTATTAGCGCCGGTTGCGAAATCGGGCACGCGGCGATTAGGGTTTTGAATCCTACACTCGATTCAGCCGCGATGATTTGCTATGTGCTCATTTTTGTGATGTAGGGAACGTTGCCGTCAACCCCGGAATGCCCATCCAAAAGGCCAATGTGGAGAGCTGTGATCATCTCCTACTCACTCATCGCTCTCTCCTTGTACTCTGTAGCCATTGCTGGATTCTGGGCCTACGGAAGCAAAATCCCTTCCGGAGGACTCTACGCTGCTTTCCCTCAATTCCATGGCCGTGACACACCAAAGCTCGTGATGGGCCTAATCTACCTCCTTATTGTGGCCAACTGCCTCAGCACGTTTCAGATCTACGCCATGCCGGTCTTCGACAACCTGGAGCTCCGGTACACCGGCGCCAGGGACCGCCGGTGCTCGCGGCGGGCCCGCGCGTCCCTCAGGGTCTTCTTCGGCTGCATCGCCTTCTTCGTAGCGGTGGCACTCCCCTTCCTGGGGAGCCTAGGCCCACTGATCGGGGGGATGACGTCCACGTTGACGTTCGTGTTACCCTGCTTCATGTGGCTGGCGATCAAGAGGCCCCGTCACAGGAGTGGCGCATGGTGGCTCAACGTTGGGCTGGGGTGGCTCGGCGTGTTGTTGTGGGCAATGATGGTGGCCGCGGCGATCTGGATATTAGTTGATAGAGGGCTTGATGCTAACTTCTTCAATCCTTAAGAGCGACATGGGAAAATATTGCTTAAAACCCAAAAAAGACCTAGTTCTTTTTATTATTATTATTATTATTGATGGGTATCAGACCTAGTCAATAGGAACAGAGTTTGGTCAATAAGGAACAGAAGAATTGACAACCTTGAGGAAATGGACAAGTTGTTAAGCAAGTCATCGACAAGATGAGTTATCGACGAGGGCCGAATCAAGACTTCAGAAGTTGATCTACAAAGTGATCGACAGTGGGCAATCAACACCAAGACATATCTATTGGATGGTTGTGTTTTGCTGCCGCAAATTTACGGATCTTTAACTTCTTGTCGATATTTTTTTATAAATAATAAAGTTCGTGGATAACGAAACTTCTTGCTGCCGCTATTAAGAAGTCACTTGTTACATGACTTCCGCAGCTGTAACCGTTGTATGTAACTGTCAATCGTGGCCTATAAACAGACACATCGCACTCTTTTTAAATCCTCAATCAATCAATCAACCAACTCAATGTTCTCACTCGTATTTTCAAATATGTTTGTCATTAATTAAATCTCAATGTTGTGTCTTTACCATCGCACTTTGTCGTCAATTAAATTCCGACAAAACTTTTTTTTGTCATGGGGCTTCATCTAGATTAAAGTCCGTTGAAGCATTTATATGTTCCTTATGTTCCATTCATACAATTTCAATCCGAAATTGCTATAGAACCCGTCTCAATCTGATTTATGAACCAATTAGTTTGTTTATACAAGATAATTCGTGTGCCAATATGTTCAGCAGTTTTAATAGATTCAAGTTATGTTAACCCCTAGATTAGCCAAGTGTCTTGACGTGTAAAGCCACATCTCAATCCAACACCTTTCTTTTGGGGTGTGCATGGTCCGGGCAAGTGCGGTCCCAATATGGAACCGAGGATCATACTGGTAGTTCTGGTCCCCAAATTTTCGAGACCGGAGACCGGATCGAGACAAGACAGGACCAGGACCAATCGTCCGATCCAGCCCTAGTCTGGTCTCGGTGAGACCGCTAACACCAACTGCTTATAGAAATCTAATCTTTGAATGTAACTTAGGACTTCTAATCTCAACAATCCAACTTAATAGAACATACACGTGACTGGTAAAAATACAGCAGGAGTGTCAATATTTGTGTACAACACTCACTTAGGATGTGCTAATATTTTTTTTTGGATAACTTAAGTGTCAAATCAAAGTAAAAACGATCACTCAAGTGCCATTGGTGAGAAATTCCGATGAACTCACCGGAGTTGACATTTAAATGATCGTTTTTTTAAAAAAAATGACACTTAAGTGATCCAAAAAATATTCGGAGAAAAATGGATCACATTTAGAGCCAATTCCGGTGATCTCACCGAAGTTGACACTTAAATGATCGTTTAAAAAAAAATTGGCACTTAAGTGATCAAAAAATTATTGGCACTAAAGTGAGCGTCGTACACAAATATTGGCACTCCTTCTGTACTTATACCCACATGACCATCCTATAACCATCGCATGAGATCGAAGCGACCGAGCGAGGACGGAGACGAGGAGAGGAAGCGACAAGTCAACGACGCCAGTGGCCGCGGTAGGTCTTGCTAGTGGCCGCAAGACACGAGAAAAGCGACAACGCCAACAAGCGAGAGGTGAGACGGTGAGAGGAGCGAGCACTGAGCAGAGCTATATTGCGAAAGCAAGATGTAAGCATTGAACTAGAGGAGAGGAATAAGTATCAAGTCGAAGATGGGAAAATTATGTTAACTAATTCTTTAAAATTTTTAATTTTTTGCTCTAATTGCTAGTTGTAGGATATTACACACACACACACACAGAGAACCAGGGACCGGATCGCTCGATCACCGGTTGCACTTATTGGGATCGAGGATTGGCCACCCCCCTCAAGTAGTAAACCAACCCAACCAGTCTGGTCCAGGTCCAATCCCGGTTCAGCTCGAGCCAATCCGATCTGGCCAGTCCGATCCAGTTTGCTCACCCCTACCTCTCTCGTATTTGTATAAATGGTATACTTTTTAATCTTGCAAGATTCAGCCAAAACAATTCTTGTGAATGGAAAATTAGTAAAACGTTCTACCTTTTTTAAAAGGTGGTACTATTAATTATCCTCATATGTTTGGTTTTTTTAAGGGAAGAGCTTCATTTTCATGCCAACAGAAACGCAAACTTCGACCTATAAGATATTCAATTAGTGCCATAACTTTCAACTGATTACTTGAGTACCATAACTTTTCAAAAAAAAAAAATTCACCCAAATGTCGAAAATTTGACATGGTATAACACTTGCAATAAAAATGTCTGAATATTTATGACCCTCAATTGATTGATTAGGAGTTATATTGTATTCAAGTGATTGGAAAAAAAAATTATAATAGTCAAGTGAGTTTCATACTAAAGTTATGATATTTATAATGTCATTTTCTTCAAAAATTTCCAAACCTACCTTTCGTCCCGCTCATACGCAGCACGGGGATTTCGTGAAAATTAAGATGCGCGACTCGTCCGTATATCAAGTGTATATTTGACCGCCCATGGCAAGCCAAAGAAGAAAAGATCTTTGTTTTACCGGAGTCCAAAGTCAGTAGCGTCTACTTTGAAAAAGTTTTACCTAGGAAAGGAAAATTACACATTTTTATGAGATAATGAGACAATTGATTTAATGTGTAATGTAGCTCATAAACTTTTAATTCTTTTTATGGGTATTTTCACTAGAATTCTTAAAACTTGTCACTATAGTGCAATTGAGTCCTAAAACTTTCAAAAAGTGCAATCAAATTCTAAAACTCGTCAAATTGATGCAATTGAGTCCTTTCGTTAACTTTTCCAATTAGGCTAACGGAAAATATTAATGTGACATTTTTTTAATATTTTCTTTTTCTTGCATGGTGCTAATATGGCTAAAACAAAAAAGATAAGTCCAATATGACAACGTTTTGGTCCGTATTTAATTTTTAATTTATATGTGAATCAACTTAAATTTAAAATAAACTAAAATTGAAATAAATAAATAAACCTTTAGATCTTCGCTGTCGCCTTGTGTCCCCAACCATCGCTAGAGTGCCGGTAATGGTGGAGCGAGGGTCGATCGGAGTTGCTAGTCCCCAGCCAGTGGCTGATGACATTAGACGACGCAGCCCAACGGAGTTGTCGCCCAACCCCCTGGCCACGATGGCCCTCGGCTAGATCTACACAAAGGCCTGCAAGAACTCACCTACGATTGGCTACTAGCCAGGGCTCGGCGACCCTGGCCAACCCTCGCACAGTCGCACCACCATCGCCGGCCCAAGCCATGGTTGGGGTGATGGAGACTACCTTTAGTTTTAATAAATAACTTAGTCTATTATTTAATTTAATTAATATATTGAAATTAAATGTGGACAAAAACGACGTCGTTTTAGACTAATCTTTCTTGTTTCAGCTTTGTCAGTGTCACGTAAGAAAGAAAAAGTTAAAAAAAAAAAAAGCTACGTCAACATTTTTCGTTACTTGAAAAAAAAACGGAGTTAACGGAATGACTTCATTGCACTAATTTGACAAGTTTTAGGGCTTGGCTGCACTTTTTGAAAATTTTCAATTGTCCTTTCATGATAAGTTTTAGGACTTTCAATGAACATATCCATTTATTTAATATGGTACATAAACTTTAGTCCATTGTACAATGTGATCCATGAACTTTCAATTTATTAATTGTGGTTCGTAAATTTTTAGAACATATTCAACTTAGGCCCTTAACTATATGAAAATATTTAATATTATACTCCCAAGAATTCAAGTTCAGGGGATAACATTGAACATTTTCTTATAAATTATGGGCTAAATTAAATATGTATCAAAAGTTTAGAGATCAAATTGAATAGACTGAAAGTTCGAGAATCACATTACACATTAGGCTATAGTTTAGAGATCACTTGCACATTGAGCCAAAGTCATTTTAAAAAAAAATAGAATTAATAATAATCCTTGATATATAATATGGTAACACAAATATACCACATCGCAGAAAAATTTGATACGAACACATCGATACCAAAAGCATCCTTATTAGACGTCATATGCCCTTGCACGAGCTACGACATGATTTTTTTTTTGTCAACAGTCATAGTCAACGATCAACTGAGTCCACAGGTCAATGGAGTGGACCAGTCAATCAGATCGGGCACGAGTCGGATAGGGTCTCGGTTCGTGTCACGCCCCGAATCCGTCGAGCACGTAAACATCCTTGCAAGCACACCATACAATCTCTCGCGGTCCTAAGATCCACAATCAGGTCTAGAGATATTATAAAAATTAAGCATACGGAAGTGATAGTCAAATAAATCCCCGTATAAATATAAGTTAAGCGGGACCTGGATAGCACAATAACTGTCATATATCATAACATATAGTTCATACAGATGCCGGCTAATACAATCCGATAATAAGCTGGGCGACGAGATAGTACACAAAAGAGTCCCTCATGACCTTCAAAAGGACAGGGTCGGGTCGCCTCCAAAAACTCAGGTCAACGAACTGAGGTCCTAAGATGAACTGCTGGAATCATCGGTATCCTCAGCCTCTTCCGTCGGCTCGTACTCGGAGAAGGTCTCGGACGGAACCTCGATCGAATCCTCCATGATCGCCTCGTGAGACGGCTCCGCAAGATCCTCCTCAGTCGCCTCTAGGACGATGACCTCATCCTCATTCAAGGTGAAGTCCAGCGTCGGGGTCTTCTCCGGACCGTTTCTAGAACCAACTACGGACCCCTCTGGTAACTCCTGCTCCCCAACCCTTTGACACCAGTCGGGAATCACTCCTTGGGGTACCTCATGGGGCTTTAGCGACCCAATCTGTTTGTCCCCAACCTTCTTAAACCAAGCCTCGAATCTATGAGGTTTCCAATTAGAGCTACCCTCGTCGACCCATACGACTGTACACTTTCTCACATAAATGTTCCCCTGACTATCTGGGAACTTATCAAAATACACCGTCATCTCTTTGGGATCCCCAAAACGTATAGGCCACGTACTTAAGGCCTAGGATCTATAAAAACAAGGGTCCCCAAAGGGGTGAGATACTCATCTCAATAAAAGAATCCTAACCCTAGGTCAGGTCGACCGTACACTCAGGCAGTCGTACACCCCAATCATTCCAAACTTATAAACACACAGGCATATCATACACAAATCAATGAAACAACAACATACAGATGACAGGCATGCGATGATGACCTCATGTCACACTCAGATAATTATGCACACCCGTCCTGCCACTTCACCACAATCACCAATCTCCGCCTGCCTCAATCTCTAGCCCGTGATCTCGTCGCATCAGGCTCGGTCCGCATAAACGCATCAGACCATCATCGGCAGCCCGCGTAAACGCATCAGGTTTCGATGAATCTCCAAGCCAATCTCATCATCTCATTACCTCCGTCCCACAAATAATTCGCATCAGGACCATGGTCATCTCAACCCCGCGATCTTATCGCATCAGGGTGCAACATCACATCAACTCCACCCGCGATCTCGTCGCATCAGGGTATCCACCTCCCGTCCCATGTCTCATATGCCTTAGGGCCCATCATGTCATGCTCATGCCATGATTTTAATTCAGTTTCACAGATCAAGCAACAGGTGCACTCATGCACAGTTCGAATACTCATGGCATGCATGACAAACAAATGACACACATACATGGCGGATGATTCAGGCATAGACAATGTCACACACAATCATCCTATAACGTCTTAGGATATAAAGAAAGCTATCCCCTTGGACAAATCCTCATAAATCAATCAATTCAACCCCCGACTCACCCAATTGAGTCCAATCTCCCTATCCTAAGTTTAGAATTCCCTTACCTTTAGCTCGACAACACAAATCTCCTCTTGCAATAGCCTCAAAGCCTCGGCCCTTTAGTGTTCAAGGTCGAACTCATCGCGCAACCTAAGAATTTCAACGAATCCGTCAATTTTTCATACCCAATTCCTCAATCCATTAACCCCAATCATCCATAACCTAACCCTTATCATTTCATCATGTCTTAAACATCAATTTGTAGCTCAAAATCACCATCCTCAGCCCTCAACAGGTTCGGTTTGGCCCGGTACCGAACCGGTCCTACTACGTTCTGTGCATGCCAGGTCAACCCTTCCTAAATCTACTCCAAACCCAATATTTAAACACTATCGTACCTCTTAACATGTCTACCTAAGGGTTTGGGAGGCTCACCGTGTGTTTGAAGTTAAATGGCCGCCGGATTCCCGTTGAAACTCGTCGGACCGTCCAAGGTCAGTTTACCGACAGATTCTATGCAAAATTTACAAGGTCGGTTCATGGTCAAAACTTCATCAAATTGAGTCCCAATTTTTATCACAGATTCCTACATATCTCTACTAGAGTTTCACAAAATTTGACTCCAAAATTCCAAGATAAGGCCTTCAAAAGGATTAGGAACCGGATCTACCTCAGATTGGCTCCGATTCTGTCGGCTCTCGGGAGAATCCTTGGCCGGGGCTCCTCGGTGCTCCAAATGACTTGATTCTTATTCAAGGATGTCGGCAAGACGTAGGGCTTCGTTGGTGTGGTCGGCCGGCAATCAAATGGTGGCCGGAGGTGGTCGACGACGGCGCCGAACAGGAGGTTCAGTGGCGATCGGTGATCGGCAGAATGAAGAGGAAAGGAGGAGAGGGTTTTCGGTAGTCTTGGGGTTTAATGGCCGGTCAATTGAAGAGGAGATAGAGAGAGTGAGATATATATTCAAGTCCATGGTCAAAGCTTGAATGGTAGGTGGCCAAAAGGTGGACATGACTTCTCTTTTGCCCATCTATTGACACATGTCCATTAGTCATTCCAATGAGATCCAATGGCCATCCTTTCTTCTTGGATTTTGGCAGCCTTGAGGTGGGGCAAGGACCAATTTGCCCTTCTTGAATTGTATAGGTAAGGTTCTAGGCTTGAGGGGCAAAAGGGTCATTTTATCCCCAATGTTCAGAACTTCGTTTTTCTAGTTTCAGAATCCTTCGATAGGGCGACAACCAATTTGAATAACGTTAAAATTCTTGATTTTCCATTTCAAATCTTTCAAGACTCGTTCTGATGGTTTCCTCTATCAGACGGGGTTCCATCCTATCTCGAATCGACGAGTGGCTTTTGCAGACATTACGCGTATCGACCCCGTGATTCATATCACGTTTAGGGCTCGTCAATTTTTTGGTTGTCATGTAATTGTGAGGGTTTATCGCTAGTCCCTATGGTCTCGATCTTCACTGTTCGATTTAGAAAAAATTTACAAATCATACGTTGGTTAAGCGGCTCACCTGCACTCCAATTGTATGACACTCGCAAGGCAATCCTTAATCGTTCTTAGAACGGCCTTTTGGTAGTTCTAAATATCCCCTCGACAATCCTTATGGTCAAAGCGTCATTTCCTATTCGAGTCGCCTAGGTCCACGTACCTCGTCTCGCGTTAGCCTTTCCCTTTTAGTCAGCCTACTCAAATTGATCAGATTTGAGCGAAATATGACTGAAACACATTGTTTGATCTATATAAACTTCTCATTCATGAGTCTGAAATTGACTGGAAATCAGAATGTCACAATTCGGGTCAAACAAGTCCACAAGTCATGGAAGTCAACTAGTCAATCGGGTCGATCCGCGCCATGTTATCAGACACATGACCTGCCACACAGATAGCCATGCAAATGCCACATCAGCGAACATCTCTAGACAACTCCAAGCACACACAAGGCGCGTGGGTGCATGAGGCCTACGCCAGAGTGCTCCGCCGACACTGTCGGCGAGTGCGACGCCTTCCACCATTCGATGGTAGCGTTTCGCCCCTTAAAGTACTCCTATGGTCGTAGCCATCCTGATGGCATGATCAAATCTCACTTTCGTTGGACCAAAGTTCGTGAAAATGAGACGTTTCACTGCGGTCCTTGAGGAGCCTCGCCTCGCCGCGTCGCAAGTGGTGCGCTCGGCGTCGTCTAGCATCTCCTCGTAATGGACGACCTCTCAAAACACTCATATCGACATTTAGATTCCAACCATATATTCAACTTCAGTTTTACTGAACGAAATTATCATAAAACGCCATAAAACGTGTTGCAAAACACTGTCCATACCAAAAACAAAAAAACACCTCTAGCAACAATACACGAAACATGGCATAGTCGATTCAATCAGTGAACTTAGATCAAGGAACAAGCAATTTATTGCTCTAATACCAATGAAGGGAACGAATAATGATAATATATGAACAAATACGCAGCAGATTACACTAAAAAAATATAAGCCCTAAATCTACTAGAACCAGTGATTGGAAGGTATATCACGTAAAACGAGCATACCTCGATAGCCACAGATTAGAAGCTCTGATCATAGGTGACAAGAAATCCGGATTCGTTGATCGCTCATTATCGATGCTCACAGAGAGCCTTGAACAAGAGAACTTTTTGGGAGAGTTTTTGAGCGAATGTACTAGAGAGACAAAACGCCATACATTTTGAATAGGTATATTGAGGAGATATCAAATTGAATAGAAAATTCAATATAGCTTTAATTATCTCAAAATCAACATTGCAATAAAGGCAATAATTAATTTTGCTATCAATATTGCCCTTAACGGGCGTAATGGTCAACTAGGTGCTAATGAAAATCAAATCTAACTCGAATAGTTCAATCCAAAAAATGAATTAAGTGAATAAGTGGATAGAGAAAAGCTCTACCAAATAGGCCTTTTAAGTTTGGAGGTTGTCATATGTTTCTAATGAGACCTGAGAATCAAATTAATAAGCTAAGAATAACTCGAATAGTACACAAATCATGAGTACTATCACAAATATGTCATCGCATATTTACTTAAATCTTCCACATAGGCCTAGAAAAACAGTATATCATAAATCGTAAAATCAGACATTTAAGATGAATCCGCTCCTTCATGAGAAAGTATTGGGTGGGACATTGGATGGTACATGTGTCCTCTCTCTCCCTCATTAGTCACTCTCTCTCCTCTCTCTCTCTTTGTCACATGTCCCTTCTCTCTATCATCGGTCACTCTATTTCCTTTCTCCTCTTTCTCTCACATATCACTAAGAGGGGACACATGTCCCCTCCTGGTTGCACCTGACCCACCCAAAATTTTTTCCTCCTTCGTTGGCAACGCGAGATAAGATTTTCTTTGATGCTAATCCGTCGTCCCACAATTTGCTACAGGTACGCATATTTGAAAAGAATATACCTCGGCCATAAAAATAAAGAAAAAGATCGCGCCGGCATCAAATGACGTCACGAGCTAAGATCGCGAGCATGACGTCATCCCCGTGGTGCGTCGCCATCCCGTTTTAGGCGTAAGTGAACCTTTATTCCGCTAGCTCCGGAGTTTCAGACCCAAATTTTTCTAAAGGAATCTTTGAGGTATGCGAGAGAGAGAGAGTGTGTGTTTTGAACGCTTGTACGCAAGAATAAACAGCACAGGTTTTGTCACTGTATGTAGGAAATACGTTTCTATTTTTATTAAAAGTACACTATTAAATAAAAATTCCTATGACATTTACTGCCGCATAATATTGTATCGAATATTCTCTGAATAGTACGATTTCTTAAAAAAAGAAGGGGAGCGACCGCCGACATAATTATTAAAGATATTTTCAAGGATTACGTATTAAAGAGAACTCAAGTCTTTTTTTTTTTCATATTATGTATGACAAGACGCATCAAATTGACAAAATATTTAGATAACACGGTATTTGTCCGGTCACATCTTTCATTATTATGCTGATATGTAATTACTTTCATGAGCCAAAACAGATCTAGGTCAAAGCCTGCCAAAAAAATTTGAACCCAGATCATATATTTTAATACACACTTTCCCGTGCACCGTCAATATCTGCCCTTGCCCTCGATGGAAACTCAACATAAAAATTCCAGAAAACAATGTGCATCACCACGCTGCTTAGGCTAAGTTGACTCTTGACTCCCCAGAAAATGACTCAACAAAGTCAAACCCAAAATAAATAATTCGCGTGGTAAAAATTCGAATATATAATGTTTGAACTTGCGGAATCTCGGCCGTGGACAAGTATAAAGCATATAAATCAGGGCCGGTGCCCTTTAACTTCTCCCACCAACCCCGTCTTCGCTCTTCCCGTATAACTGGAGTTTGAGATCTCGGGTCAGAGATATCTCATCCCTATGGGGAAAGTAGCTGAGATAGTCGACGGGGCCTCCCGTGACTCGACGGGTGGCTCCCAATCACGAAGTCAAGGGGGGCAGCAGCACCGCATCCGTGGGATCCACGTCCTGTGCTCCGGGATGGGGGTCCAGGCGCTCATGCTTCCCGTCGCCTTCTCTTCCTTAGTTGATAAGCGAGGGAAAATGATTTCCTAACATTATATCATTGATGCCATTAAATCTGAGCTGTCCAGTTCAAAATGAACAGTCTAAATCAATCAACAGTTTTTTAGTGAAAAATGATGTGGACTACTATGAACAGTCCATTTTAAATTGAATGGTCCAGATTGATCATGATAGGAAATCGTTGATGGTAGTAAATTCATATCCATAAGTAAAGCAATTTCGGCATTGTTTAAATTATTCATATTCTCGGAGTTCTTATGTTACTGGGATTTGGTCGTTTCTTGGAATTTACTTCAAGCTGCACGGGATTTGTCGGTTTGCTTGTTGGAGAAGTCCGCCTCACAGACTTCTTGTGGAACACAATGTCAGATGATGGGTTTCGCTAATTTCTTGATCATGCCCAAGTACAAAGAGGAAAGAAAGTTCTTGGGCTTCTTTAGGATTTGGATACGAAGAAAATAAAACGATTTCCTGACAATACTGTTAGAAATCGTACATATTAATCGTAAATTTATATGCCGTCATCGCGAAACTATTCATTTTTCTTTTTCTTTTTTAATGTTATTTATTGCCTTGCACACTTGGAGATCTTCGAGTCCTGGATAGTATGGAAACCTAGGACTTTGATAAATCAAACGTAAGGAAGGAGACTTGAAACTTTGAGGGAGCTCTTTGAAATTGTGAATTCCTTCGAAAATGTTCTTGCAATATGAATTAGAATGTTGTTTTAATTCTTAAATTAATGAATGTGGTAGAAATATTATTTCCAGAAAATCACGGCGTATAGAAAACGGTGAAAAGTCAAAACATCCATGTAACTCCACGGCACCATTTTTATGACATTGCGTGGTGCTACGATGTCGTGGACTACTCACCCAAATATCTGGACCGCACGCCTTTGTTATGTTGTGGACATTGTGGGGTGTTACAATCTTCCATTTTTCTTGTCCTTTTTTTTTATTTTATTAAAATACCGAGAAAAAAAAATCGAGTTTCTAATAACCGTAGAATTTCATCAGTTTATTAGAAAGTTCAGAATCGACCCACATTCAGTTTTCGATTACTTTACATTCGAAAAGCTATATACCGATACTTTTCTCCGGGGAAAAAAAAAAAATTTGCCCCTCCAAGGAAAATTTTGAATCTTGGGTCTTCTGATTTCTAAGTTAAAGTTTAAGAAAGACAATTTTGAAAAACGCGCCATCTATTACATATTGCATGAGATGTGACAGGAGGTGATTTTTTTTTTGGAAGAGGAGATAATTGATAAGTCAACATCATTCCCCACTAAAGATAGGGTTGACTTAATGATAGGAGCAATTTAATCAATCTGGATTATTCAATTCAAAATGTACGGTTCAGATCAATCAATATCATTTCTCATTAAAAAAAATATGGACTGATCTGAACCGTCCATTTTGAATTGAAATGTCTAAATTTTAAGTCACCCCTGCCTTTAAGGCAGGGGATCTGTTTCCGATTGATAACGGCGTGAATATGGTTTTAGTGTAATATATGCTAAATCATTATCTGCATCTTCTATTTACGTCTTTAGGTAGCGGAGAATATCCCTTATATTAAATGGCCGTGCTTTAAAAGCGAAACTTCTACCCTTTCCAATTAATTACTTCGATAAAAATGATTTTTTTTTCACTTTTAATTACCTATATGTTTTTATCGATTGAGTTTTTTTAATTATTGAATATTATCTTATTATTTGACCTAAAAAAATTATCTGATTATTATCCTTCTTTTTTAAAAGGTTTGGGGAATTACAATTCTGTCCTTAGGATTTCTGTGGCAGCTCTACAGCATATGGGCTTTGGTGCAGCTCCATGAATCGGTTCCTGGAATTCCTTCAACTCTCCATTGCTGCCTTCAATGAGCCACCATTTTTTAAAGGGTTAATACCATAAAAAAAAAACCCAAATTGGTACACTTGTAATAATTTTATCCCAAATTATTTTTTTGATCGTGAAAACCCAAGCCGGTACACCTGTAATAAATTTACCCCAAAATGCAGCTATGTCAAATTTACCTTTCGTTAGTTTTCATTAAATTTTGTTGTCAAATTGCTGAGTTGAATGATACGTGTTAATTGTTGGGTGTACACGTAATCTTATGTTTGCTACCTATATATCAATTTGAAATTTTTTGTATTATTAACTCAATTTAACAAAAATTAACAGAGAGTAAATTTGTTATATACGTACTAGTTTGGGATTTTTTATGATAAAAAAAATTAATTTGGGGTAAATTTATCATAGTTGTACTAGTTTAGGATTTTTGTTGATTAAAAAAATAATTTAGGATAAATTTATTACAGGTGTACAGGTTTGAGGTTTTTCGTAGCATTAACCCTTTTTTAAAATATATGTTATCAAGTTAAACAATTAACATAAGAAAAACAGAAACTTGAGTGTTTCCAAAAATTAGTATTTTATCGTGGGACTTTGAGAATCATTAGCGTGACGTTGTTTTAATTTTTGTGTGCATTTTTGCTTGCATTTTTTTTCTCACAGTGGTGGAGCATCGACTATTATTTATACAGTAATTGAATTTAATGATGTCTTCAAGAATAATATTTCAGGTCCAAAGTTGGGAAAATCCCTCGCCATATTCCCGGTGATGTACCTATCGGGGGGCACGTGCATGATGCTAGTCATCACCGGAGGTGGCGCCATGGAGCTTCACTTCAACACCATGCGCGGCGGAGATGGCACTGCGTGTAGCGCTAAGCCATTAAACGGAGTTGAGTGGTTCTTGTTGTTCACGTGCGTGGCCATCGTCATAGCTCAATTGCCGAATCTGCACTCCATGGCAGGCTGGCGGCAGTCTCACTGGTCGGAGCAATCACAGCCGTCGGTTACGGCACCCTGGTATGGATCCTGTCCGTCACCAAGGGTCGGACTGAGGGCGTGTCCTACGAACCGTTGATTGAAGAGAAGTCGGAGAAGGCGAGAATCGGCAGCGTGCTGAATGCTATTGGCATAACTGCGCTCTCTTTTAGAGGTTACATCCTGGTGCTTGAGATTCAGGTGAAAAATGGCTGACTCTTTCTTTATCCAACAAGTTCTCTGCCTTTGATGACCGTGAGGAATTCGTACCGTCCTTGCTTGCGCCGGTTGCGACGGATAAAACTTATGGAGCTCTAGAGAGCTCTCTCCCCTAGAACTAGGCAAAATCGGGCGCGCGGCGATTAGGGTTTTGAATCCTACATTCGATTCAGCCATCATGATTTGCTATGTGTTCATTTTTGTGATGTAGGGAACATTGCCTTCGACTCCAAAATGCCCATCCAAAAGGCCAATGTAGAGAGCTGTGATCATTTCCTACTCACTCATCGCCTCTCCTTGAACTCTTTAGCCATTGGCGGGTTTTGGGCCCATGGAAGCAAAATCCCAGGCGGAGGACTCTACATTGCTTTCCCTCAATTCCCCGGCCAAGACACACCAAAGCTCGTGATGGGCCTCATCTACCTCCTCACTGTGGCCAACTGCCTCAGCACCTTCCAGATCTACGCCATGCCGGTCTTCGACAACCTGGATCTCCGCTAGACCAGCATCAAGGACCGCCGCTGCTAGCGGTGGGGCCCGCGCATCCCTCAGGGTCTACTTCGGCTGCATCGCCTTCTTCGTGGCGGTGGTGCTCCCTTTCCTGGGGAGCTGGGCCCACTGATCGGGGGGATGACTTCCACGCTGACGTTCGTGTTTCCCCGCTTCAAGTGGCTGGCGATCAAGAGGCCTCGCCACAGGAGCGGCACGTGGTGGCTCAACGTTGGGCTGGGGTGGCTTGTCATGGTGTTGTGGGCAGTGATGGTGGCCGCGACGATCAGGATATTTGTTGATAGAGGGATTAACGCCAATTTCTTTAATCCTTAAGAGTGACTTGGAAAAATATTGTTGACATTAAAAAAATATCTAACTTTTTGGTTATTATCAATTAGTATCGAATTTAGTCGATAACATAGAGTTTGGTCAAGAAAGAACAAAACAATCAATAACTCGAAAGAAATCGACAATTTTCTAAGGAAATCATCGACAATGTCAGGAATCAACAATTATTTATCTAGACTTGAGAAATCGATCAAGTCATCGACATCGGGCAACCGACACAAAGCTATAATTGCTGGGTATTTTTTTTTTTTTTGGTTGTCGCTAATTTCAGGTTATTTAACTCCATGTGGATACTTATCCTAGAGTATTGGAGATAGTGGACAACACAACTTCTTGTAATCGCCATTAAATTTTATTTGTTATTAAAACGGTAACCATTGCATGTAACCGACGATTAAGGGGGAAATTGTAAGAATTGGAGCCTGGGTTATGTTTAGGTTGAGTTAGATTAGGTACGAGTCGCTAAAAAATTGATCAATTTTGGTCGAACTCACCGATCCACTCATTTGACAAGTAACAACCCACACATGTAATCATTGATTAGTCCGTAATAACAAGAATTGAATCTAGGTTGGGTGCCATATTAAAAAATTCAATTCAAAAAATGAATTAAATGAATGAGTGAAGGAAAAAAAAATGTACCAAACAGGCCTTAAAGTTTCGAAATTATTGAAAGTTTCTACTTAGACCTGAGAATTAAATTACTAAGCTAAAAATAAATCGAACCGTAATACCGCCACGAAATCTCATCGCATACTTGCTTAAATTTTCCATATAGCCCTACAGGAAGGTATACCATAAATCATAGAATGAGACATTGACATGATTTGCAATTTCATTGGCAACGGGAGACGAAGATTTTTCATTGATATTAATTCGTTGTCTAGCATAGTACACGTAGCATATTTGGCAAGAATACGAAAAATTGAAAATTCACATAAGGAAAGGTCATCATATCATTTTTTTTTGTACGATAAGTGAATGTTTTCGAAAATATTTTTCTAAAAATAATTTATGTCACTCAGAATAATTAACCAATCGAAAATATTTTTGTTATAGATAACAATCTATATGTTAACATTTGTCGTGGACGACGAAAAAAATTTATATTATGTTGTCAAAGAAAACAATGATATTTAGAATCAACTTAGAGAACTCTACCGGGAATATAATGAGAGAAAGAAGAAACAAGAGAAAAGTAGGAGCAAAATGTCAACTAATTTACATTCTCTTCAGCAAGTTACACAAGCCTCTATTTATAGGCCGAAGAGTAAGAACGTTCATGAAATATGAAAGTCTGTAAACATCAATCATCATCAATCCTCCTTAATGTACGTAATCAATCCTCGTAATCAATCATCATCAATCTTCCTTAATATAAGTAATCAATCCTCATTAGAAGAGGAAAAATGGTAGAAGGTGAAAACAACACTCCCCCTTCATCTTTTTATATACGCTATTGACATTGCCTCATTAAAAATCTTGCCAAGAAAAACCCAATGGGATAAAAACTTAGCGAAGGCAAAAAAGAGTACAATGCGTATAATGCTCCCCCTCATTTTAATAGTCATTGCACGTAGGCTGCCTCATTAAAAACCTTTGGTAAATAAAAACCCTGTGGGAAAACAAACTTACAAAGGGAAAAAGAGTACAACCATAAACCTTCTGGATTGCATCCTTCAAGGATGATAAATTCGCTCCCCCTGATTGAAGTAGTCGTCCAAGCCGACACATCCCTATTCCATATACAAGTTTTTCAAATGTGGAAGTAGAAAGGGATTTAGTGAACAAATCTACAAGATTGTCACTATAGCGAATTTGATGGATATCTATTTTACCATTATTTTGGAGTTCATGCGGGTAAAATAACTTAGGTGAAATGTGTTTAGTTCTGTCACTCTTGACAAATCCATCACGTATCTGTGCAATGCAAGCCGCATTATCCTCAAAAAGTATAGTGGGGGCATCATGATTTGAGGATAAGCCACATGAATCTTGAATGTGATGTATCAAAGTTCTCAACTAAACACATTCTTTGGCAGTTTCAAATAATGCAATAATCTCATAATGATTTGAGGAAGTAGCAACTACATTTTGTTTTACAGACTTCCATGAAACTATCGTGCCTCCATAGAGGAATACATAACCAGTCTGTGACTTGGCATTATGAGGATCAAACATACAACCAGCATCTGCATATCCCACCATTGTTAAATCTTTGTTTCTCTGGTAAAAATAAACCAAGATCAACAGTTTCTTGAAGGTAACGTAAGATATGTTTAATGTCATTCCAATGTTTTTGGGTTGGATTGACACTATGTTTAGCTAAAACATTTACTGTAAATGCAATATCAGGCCTAGATCAATTTGGAAGATATAATAGTGCTCCTATGGTGCTGAGATAAGGAACTTTAGGTCCTAATCTATCATCGTTTTCCTCTTTAGGTCTAAATGAGTCTTTGTCCACTTTAAGTGAACGGACCACCATTGGTGTGCTGAGAGGATAAGATTTATCCATATAAAATGTCTTCAATATCCTCTTTGTATAGCTAGACTGGTGCAATAAAACTCCTTCTGGGAGGTGCTTGATCTGCAGGCCGAGGCAGTATTTGGTCTGGCCTAAGTCTTTCATTTCAAATTCTTTTTTCAAGCAGGAATGAGCTTCTTCGAGCTCTTTTGGAGTTCCAATTATATTCAGGTCATCAACTGCCATTTAGTGAACTTTTTATGAACACACACGAATATATTACATTATTTACATATCTACTTCATGAGGTAATCACTTAACCGGTTGTACCACATACGACTAGATTGTTTAAGACCATATAATGATCTTTGCAACTTAATACTGTACATGTTGCAATTTTCATTCTTTCCCATATTGAGAATTGGAAATCCTTCAGAGACTTTCACACATGTATATATATATATATATATATATATATATATATATATCTGTGTCAAGAGATCCATATAAATATGCAGTCACAACATCCATTAGGCGCATATCAAGATTCATACATACTACCATACTGATCAAATAACGAAACGTAATATTGTCCATTACAGGAGAATAAGTGACATCAAAGTCTATACCAGGTCTCTGCGAAAACCCATGGGCAACTAGTCTCGCTTTATATCTTACCACCTCATTCTTTTCATTGTGTTTTCTTACAAACACCAATTTATATCAAATAGGGATAACATTTTTGGGTGTTTGCACAACAGGTCCGAAAACACAATGTTTATTAAGTGAGTCTAGTTCTGCCTTAATTGCTTCCTTCCATTTATTCCAATATGAACGCTTTTGGCATTCAAGAATGGATTTTGGTTCTGGATCTAGACTATCTTTTAAGATGGTGAGCGCTATTGAAGAGGCAAAGGAATCGTCAACGACAGTTGTAATTCTATCATATTTCATTCTCGTATTCATGTAATTTATTGCAACCTCGATATTGACATCAACCAATTCCTCATCGTTTCCCAGATCAATAGGATTTGGTCGTTCCGTATTCTCGGGATTGTCATTTGAAGCAGTTGCACTAATTTCACCGGGATTGCTTTCCTCTACAGGAGGCGCATTGGGTGACTGATTTTTTTTTTCTTTTCCGTGAATTTATGTCTTTGGCCCCTGTGGGTCGTCCACGCTTCCGACGTTGACTATGCTCATCAAACATTTTTTGTCCCAAGGGAATCTCTACTCTAGGTGGTGCGTTTTCTGCAAGAATATGGGACTTTGTCACCCATTTGTGATCAATAAATGCATCTGGCAGTTTACTTGCTAAATGTTGCAAGTTAATAATATTATGAATTTCAAGTTCAGTCATGCTTGTATGTGGATCAAGATAATTCAATTCATGTTCCTTCTAGAAAATTTCTCGGCATTCTTTAAGTTTCAGGCTTTCTCCCCCTAATGCCGGGAAAAGTATCTCATCAAATATTTAGTCAGCGAGCCGAGCAGTAAACAAGTCGCCCGTTTGGAGCTCCAAATATTTTATAATAGATGGAGATTCGTATCCCACATAAATACCAAGTCGATGTTGACGCCCAATTTTGGAACACTGTGGAGGTGGTATAGGAACATAAACGACACAACCAAAAATTCGCAGATGGGAAACATTAGGTTCAGATCCTCGTATAAGTTGAATCGGGAAATATTCATGATATGCAGTGGGTCGAATTCTAATCAATGATGCATCGTGTAATATCGCATGTCCTCATAAACTAAAAGGTAATTTGGGCCTCAACAGTAACGGTCTAATAATTATTTTCAATCGTTTAATTAAAGATTCTGCTAGGTCGTTCTGTGTATGAGTATGTGGCACAAGATGCTCCACGTCTATCCCAATGGCCATGCAATAGTAATCAAAATCCTTAGACATAAACTCACCAGCATTATCTAACCGGATCTTCTAGATCGAATGATTAGGAAATTGTGCACGTAAATTAATGAGCTAAGTAAGTAATTTTACGAATGCCATATTACGTGTTGACAATAGGTCAACGTATGTCCATCACGTTGGAGCATCAATCATGACCATAAAGTACCTAAAAGGTCCACATGCAGGGTGAATAGGTCCACATATATCTCCTTGAATTCTATGCAAAAATATAGGAGATTCCACCTTTACTTTAGTATGAAACGGCCGTACAATTAATTTACCCTCAGCGCACGCATCGCATACATAATCAGCGGGTGAAAGGAGCCCACGATTTGTTAATGAATGTCCAACTGAATGCGTTAATAATTAGTGCATCATATTCGACCCTCGGTGACTCAAACGGTCATGCCATAATTGAAAACCTTCTGGGTTTGTGAACTTCATGTTCATTGTAATATGTTTATTACTTACATGTATGTAAGTATAATATAACTCGGAGGAGAATGATGGTAACTTTTTCATAATTTATTTTATGTATGCACTCATCTGGGTTAGATACAAGTATTCTTTACTACCTTTGGTCTCGGTTTCAACGTGAAATCGATTAGAACGAATATCTTTAAAGTTGAGCAGGTTCTTTTTAGACCGTGGGCAAAATAAAATATCATTAATAAAAAAATTTGTGCCCATTGGTAGTATTACACGAGCTCTTCCGGGGCCTATAATTATATCACTGTCGACTGATATAGTAGTTATACCCCATTCACATTTTTTCAATGTCTCAAAGAACTTCCTCTCCTAGAGGACAGCGTATGTAGTACCACTGTCTACAAGACAAAGAATACCATTGTTCTCCTTGTGGTAATTGCTTCGCATAAGTGATGACTAATAAAAAGAATAAGAAATGAAATTACAATATTAAATATAAATATTATTCAAAAATTGATAGAATACACGTAAATAAAAATTAACATAGACTTATATATTGCTTAATTTAAATCCAAAAAATGATCAATATCAAAAGGTGTATTGTCAAGAGATGATTTTTTATTCTCCATTGAGAGCTTGGTTGCAATATTGGCTTCCCTTTTTCTCTCGTCTTGTTCTCTTTGATAGAGATCAACCAGGTGCTTTGGTGTGCGACAAGTACGATACTAATGGCCTGTAGAATCACATCTATGGCAAACATTGGCACCAACCTGGTTAGACACTTCTGGACATTCTTTTCTTTGTGGACCACATTTAGATCCTTGTGAACCTCTATCTCGGCTTTTATAAGGCTAATTTTTCAAGTTAGGCCATTTGCCCTTTCAATGCCCGTGACTCTTGTTTCTATGACGCGCGACATGTGCTTCAGGCACATGTGCCGATCCAGTAGGATGAGAATAGTGATTTTGCATCAACAATTGGTTGTGCTTTTTAGCTACAAATAGTGCTGAAATTAACTCTGAATGCTTTGAGTAATTCTTTGCCCTATACTGCTGCTGGAGTACAAAGTTATTAGCATGAAAAGTAGATAATGTTTTTTTCAGCATTTCAGTCTCTGTGATCTGCTAGCCACAGAGTCTTGATTGTGATACAATTCGATGAATGCAAGAATTATATTTTGCTAAGGATTTAAAATCCTGAAAACGTAAATTGATCAATTGAAACCTTACATAAGGAAGGACAACTTCTAATTGATGATCAAAGCGATCCTTCAGGGATTGCCATAAAACTGCAGGGCCTTCCTCAATCAGATACTCCGCCTTTAAATCTTCATGTAAATGGTGGCGAATAAAGATAAGAGCCTTAGCCTTCTAAGCTGGAGTATAGTTAGATTTTGGGATAATAGATCGACTGAGATCTAACGATGTTAAGTGTATCTTGACATAAAAAACCCATGTTAGATAATTACTTCCCGTAATATCTAACGTCACAAACTCTCTCATGGTAATATTGTCCATACTCAAAAGAAATTGTAGAGATATTAAATGGAGAAGTAAGGTGCGTTACCTTGAGTGATATCTAAGATTCTAACCGGTTCGTGCTGATAACGTATTGTAAAAGAAAACGGTGATCTTTGGAATCAACTTAGAGAACTCTATCGGGAATATAATGAGAGAAAGAAGAGACAATAGAAAAGTAGGAGCAAAATGTCAACTCATTTCCATTCTCTTTAACAAGCTAAATAAGGCTCTATTTATATACCGAAGAGTAAGAACGTTCATGAAATATGAAAGGCTGTAAACATCAATTATCATTAATTCTCCTTAATGTACGTAATCAATCCTCATCAATATTTCTTAATGTACGTAATCAATTCTCATCAATCCTCCTTAATGTTCGTAATCAATCCTCATTAGAAGAGGAAAAATGGTGAAAGGTGAAACATCCACTTTACAACATATTATTTATTTTTGTGAGTGATATAGGCGATCATTTTTATGAAAATATTAAAAATATTTATAATCCAATGTATGAAGATGAATTGGAATAAGGCCCCTTAACCAGCGTGAACCTTCACGTCAATGTCCGTATCAAATGACGTCACGAGCTGAGATCACGACTAGGGGTGTGCATGGTTGAGGTCGATCCGGTCCTAGCATGGAACCGGGAACTGAACCAATTGTGACATTCTGATTTTCAGTCGATTTCAGGCTCAGTAATGAGAAGTGTGTATCTAGAGATGTATTTCAGCCGTATTCCGCTCGAACCTGATCAATTCGAGTAGACTGACCAAAGGAGAAAGGCTAACGCGAGACGAGGTACGTGGATCTGGGGATCTTAGATAGGAAATGACGCTTTTGCCATAAGAATTGTCGAGGGAACTAGTGATAGACCCTCACAATTACATGACAACCAAAGACACCATGAATTGACGAGTCTTAAACATGATATGAATCACGGGGTCAATACGCGTAATGTCTGCAAAAGCCGCCTGTCGGTTCGAGATAAGCTGGAACCACGTCTGATAAAGAAAACTATCATAATAGAGCCTTGAAAGTTTGAAAATGGAAAATCAAGAATTCCAACGTTATTCGGATTGGCCGTCGCCCTATCGAAGATTTTCGGAACGAGAAAAACGACGTTCGGAATGCCGGGGGTAAAATGTCTATTTTGTCCCTCAAGCTTAGAACTTTGCCCTTGCAATTGAAGAAGGAAAAAAATGAACAATAAACCCTCCCAAGAGCTGCCGAATGATTAATTGTGGCCATTGGATCAATTGGAATGACAAATGGGACACATGTCAATGGATTGGGCAAGTGTGGTCATTTCACACCTTTTGGTCACCCACAATGCAAGCTTTGACCATGGACTTTGAAGCTCTCTCTTTCTCTCTCTCTCCCTCAGCATTTCGGTCAGACCCCCTAAGGAACCACCGAGAACTCCATCATCTCTCTTCTTCTTCTCTACTGCCTGGCAACCAGATTCTGGGTCCCTGTTCGCCGGCCATGATGGCCACCTCCGGCTATTTTCTGGATGCTGGCCAGCCACACTAACAAATATTTGTGTCCTCCTCGAAGTGGAATCGGGTCATTTGGAGCACCGAGGAGTCCGGAGCAAGGATTCTCCCGAGAGTCGACGGAAACTGACTCAATCTGAGGTAGGTCCGGTTGCTGACCTGTTTAGTGGCCGAAATCTTGGATTTTTGAGCTCAAATTTCGTGGAGACTTAGTATACTTGTAAATGAATCTATGGTAAAAAGTTGAGATGGATTTGATTAAGTTTTGACCACGAATCGACCTTGTGAATGTTGCCTAGAAAACTGTCGGATTCTGTGTTTGGAGGAAACGGCGACATTCGTTGAGTTTTCGACGACCAATTGACTTCAAATCTCGGTAAGCCTCCCAAATCCTTAAATAGACATGTTAAGAGATATATTGATGATTAAATGAAGAATTTAGGAGTGGATTAAGGGCTGGAAGTGTGCGGTTTGCACAGAACCGACATGAACCGGTTCGGTACTGTACAAGACCGGTTCTGTGGAGGCTGTGATTGTTGGATTATAAGTCTCAAATTGATGACTAAGATGTGTTAAAATGATGAGGATAATGCTATGGAGACATGGGGTTCATGGATGGTTGAATTGGATTGGAAATTGACGTAATTGGTTAGATTTTATTAGGTTGCGCATTGAGTTCGTATTAGGACATTGAGAGCCGAAACTTAGAGGACTCAAGAGGAGTAATTTACGTGATTAAACCCAAGGTAAGGGGATTCCTAACCCTATGTTAAGACGATTGTACTCGATTGGTTGAGTCGAGGGACCAAATGAATGATTAGTGAGAGATGTCAAGAAGATTGTATTTGGAATGCCCTAGAATCGTATAGGGGTTTATTTGTGTCGTTGTTTATGCTTGAATTATCCGCAATGTTTGAGAATTATTTGATTATCTGGTATGCCATGAAGTTTCAAATTGTGCATGAGATGCACTGGTTGTTTATTTGAGAAATGGATTGAAAATCATAGCATGACTATAATATGGCGAGGCCCTGAGGCGTATGAAACGCGGTGCGGAAAATGTATACCCTGATGCTATGAGATTGCGGGATGGAATTGGTAATGTGTGGCGCCCTGATGCGATTAGATCTCGGGGTTGAGATAGCCACAGTCTTGACGCGAATCATTCACGGGACGAGGAAGCCCTGAGACGTATGAGACGTGGGGCAGGAGATGTATACCCTGATGCGACGAGATCGCGGGGTGATGTTGAAATAGAGTGGTACCCTGATGCGACAAGATTGCGGGGTTGAGTTAGCCACGGTCCTGATGCGAATTATTCGCGGGACAGAGATGTAAAAATGCCCTGATGCGACGAGATCGCAGGGTGAAGTTGAAATTGAGTGGCGCTTTAATGCGACAAGATCGCGGGGTTGTGATGGTCACGGTCTTGATGCAAGTTATTCGCGGGACGGATGTGTGAAAATACCCTGATGCGACAGGATCGCGGTGTGGAGTTGATATTGTGTGGCGCCCTGATGCGACGAGATCGCGGAGTTGAGAAGGCCATAGTCCTGATGCGAATTATTCGCGGGACGGAGTATCAGATGATGTTAATAGCCTAGAGATTTGTCGAAACCTGATGCGTTTTCACGGGTTACCGACGACGATCTAAGGCGTTTACGCTGACCAAGCCTGATGCGACATAATCGCGGGCTGGAAATTGAGAAATGAGGCGGGATGGAAAGGATGGTTGTGGTGAGGTGGCAGGGTGAGTCGTGTGTGAACTTTTGAGCGTATTATGAGCAATAGTAGCTTGACTGTTACCTGTGTTTGATTATCTAAATTTGAAGTGATTGATTTGTCTTGAGTTGAATTATTGGAGATATGACTGTCTGAGTGTACGGTCGGCCTAACCTAGGGTTAGGACCCACCTTATTGAGATTTATATCTCACTCCGGTGGGGGCTTCATTTTTCAGGTCCTAGGCGAAGGTAGCACGAGCTAGCCAAGGAGTGGCATATGAAGAGATAGTCCACCAATTGTACTAGAATGGAATTACAATTTGTGATATTAGAGATTGTATTTATGATTGGCGGATTTATGAATTGATCTTTTATGAATTGATTATTGAATTGTATGGTATCTGTCCTAAGTCATCGAATGTGTTGTATTTTTAAGAAATGAGAAGGTATCGCTTCCGCATGTATGTTACTTCCAGTGCATATGATATTGGCCGTTGGATCTTGGAGTAAAATGTCAAAGGAACGGCTGGGCGGATGTTCGCGCGCTCGACGGGTTCGGGGCGTGACATCCCCGCTTGTTTGGTATCAGAGCAAGGTCAGCTCAATCCAATGTGATTGAGATTTAGAGTAGTAAGGAGCGATGACTTGAGGACAATTAGATATCGAAGCCTATAGGACTAAGCATGGATTGCTGGATCTTGAGGATTATAGGCTTGAACTTGTGAGGCATTCTAATGATCATAGAGTTGACTTTAATAGATGACCTTGAGTTTTGTGGTGATTAAAGCTTAAATGGAAGCAAGCTGAGATGTGAGAGTCATAAGCATGGATTCTGAGGTAGTAATTATACTCAAGGATAATAGGGAATTGTTTATGAATGAAGTGTCAGTTGACATGTATAATTGTGACCTTGATTTGTCAATGACCCAACTTGAGGAGTACGAATTATAAGGAGATGACTGGTAATAGTAGATTTAGGCTTGATTGTGTCATATCTTGATGGTTTTAAGTTATCGATTGTTATTGACTACCTTGGATGATATGAGTTGAGATGAATACGAGAAGTACCTGAGTTGAAGATTAGTTGTGATAGGATGCATAGGGATT
The DNA here is from genome assembly GCA_028455895.1 of Rhodomyrtus tomentosa. Classification (NCBI taxonomy): domain Eukaryota; kingdom Viridiplantae; phylum Streptophyta; class Magnoliopsida; order Myrtales; family Myrtaceae; genus Rhodomyrtus; species Rhodomyrtus tomentosa. Next base: position 15,237,472 of record JAPCWY010000011.1, read on the forward strand.
TGATTTGAATGTTGACTGGACTTGAGATAAATGATGGCCTATAGGCAATTGATATATGAGATGTGACGATCATTGATGGAATTAGAACTCTTAAAAGGGTATGGATTGATTTGAAGACGGTTCTGATAGGACAAGTGATGAGGGCGGTCATGTTGTGCCTACGTTTATGGCTTTGGAAACGAAGGTTGATGAGGGTGCATGCAACGACTTATCACTGTTGGACTTAATAGACCGTCGCTTGGTATGGGACAAGTTGATGGGATACCTATAAACTGTAATGAAACATGGTATGGGACATGTGGAATAGGGCTTTCTCCGTAGATACATGGCTTAGAACAACCTGCAATGGCCAGGTCTGATGAGGGCGGGAAGTGATCGCCGGGACAGAGAGGTCCGGACAAGGAGCAGCTCCTGGCAGGCTTCTAAGATGGCACGAGACAGAAATGACCCAAGTCATAACTTGAAAGGGGAAGCCTAGGTATCAGGTTGAGTCCAATTGGGGATAAGTGATGTGTGGCACGAGATTGATTCTCATCGAGAATGATTGAAAGTAGCATGACCTGTGTAATGGTGCCTATGAGTGACACTGATAAAAGCTTTGTGCTTGGAGATGGATGCCGTTTGAAAAAGAAAAGTGATGGTTGTGATGGGCCTGATAGACATGTTTCATGATTAGCCTTATGTGAATGGCTGGGCCAAAGTATGTCTAAGGGATTAGATAACCTATGGGGTTTATACCGTTGAGCAGAGGCATGTCGAGAATGAAATGGTTTGCGGTGATTATGCTAGAGTGGCGAATGCCTTTAGGCCTAGAGTACAAGCTTCTGACCTAGTGAATTGCTGCCTTGAGCGCTTGACTAAGAGTTGCCTGTCGATGAGGTCGTCAATCCTTTCAAGTGCCCTTAGCACTCCATCCATTCTTAGGTCTTCCGCCACAGGTGGCCTCGAACTAAAGGCTCCACTCTTGGGTCTTCCAAGTCTTCTGAGAGGATTACTCATTCTAGTATACTTTTACCACGCCTGGACCACCATAATTCCACCACAAAATTAGTAACTTATTCATCTAATCAAGTTTAGCGATACTAAACTAGGTCTGAAAGAAGCAGTCATAACATAGCAACCTCCCACACAACTATTTCCAGAGGCACTTCCATAAATAGTCCATGGCCATTCCTCAATTCCGTTCACTTCAAGGGTTCACCAAACTAGCTATGCTCATTTACTCAACAGACCAAAATTCAAAAATGAATTCCAGCGATAAACATGGAACTTAATCCTCATAAATCACCACAATCTTGTTAAGACTAAATGTCAATCACATGCGTCAAGTCATATGCCATGCATTTAGTGCCTAACTCTAACAAGTCTCCTAAGGTCTTGCTACCCATCCTATCCCAACTTACTCCTCCTTATTACTCTAATTTTCAATCAACTTTGGATCGAGCTGACCTTGCTCTAATACCAAGCAAGGCGAAATGTCACGCCCCGCACCTCGGGCACGAGCGCGACTCCCTACAAGCGAACTCTCGAGTCCCAAGATTCAGTTATAGAGAGATGCCCAATAAAAGAAGTATGCGGAAGCGATATCATATACTCCTCTGTACAAACATCCATGGGAACCTGAATAGCGAGAACATAACATGTATACATAACATTTCAAGAGTTCGTACCAATACGTAGGAGAACTAGTCCTACAGAAGGGTCGGGGTAACGGCATTACGTAAAAAGACATCCAAAACAAGTCTTCAAGAGAAACTGGCCTACGAGACCATCATCAAATGAAAACAACAGCAAGTTAGAGACCACTAAGTCGAATTGCTGGAGTCATCAGTCCCCTCGGCATCCTCGGTAGGCTCGTACTCCGAGAAAGTCTCAGAGCGTACCTCTATGGTATTCTCCATCGTCTCGTCCTCTGGCTGCTCCACTAGATTACCCTCTGAGGCTTCGATCTCAATCACTTTAACAGTGTCTTTCAGGGTTGGGGTCATCTCGGGAGTGTTCCTCGAACCAGCTATAGATCTCTCGACTTCTACAGAATCCCGAGTGGGATGGCATCAACTAGGAATAACCCTACGGGGTGCCTCAGTGGACTTCAGTGGTCTAGTGGTAACCTCGCCTACCCTACGAAACCAAGCCTCAAACCTATAAGGCTTCCAGTCCTTTTCATCCTCATCGACCCAAAATGCTGTATACTTTCTAACGTACACAGTTCCTCGTCCGTCTAGGAACTCGTCAAAATATGCAGCCATCTCCTTCGGGTCGCCTAGTCTGGTCGGCAGCATCCTCACAGTCTATGATCTGGAAATATAGTCCCACGAAGGGGTGAGATTCACATCTCAGTAAGTTAGGTCCTATCCCTAGGTCAAGTTGACAAACACCCAAATGAATGCAAACAATGAATAAGAATATGCACCTAGTAATATGATGCACTCATCAGTCAATATGCCACAGAGATACAAGCGTTCCTCAACCACACAGTAATAGCATCATATCATGTCAATCAAGTCAGGCATGGCGATACTAAATCAAGCCACAGATTTCACCCTTCCAACTCCCTCATGGTTCTTGCCGGCGTTTAAAATGCCTCAGGCTCGATCCACGTAATTATGCGTCAGACCGTCTAATTGACAAACCCGCATAAACGCATCAGGTTTTCAATTGCATTCCAGGCCTGTGTCGACACATATCAAATTTCATCCCGCGTCTCAACGCATCAGGACATTGGCCATTTCAACCCAGCGTCTCAATGCATCAAGGTACCAACTGTCACAACGCCTCAGGGTATCACAAATCCTCATGTATGCTAGATATCATTTCAAATCAAACTTCATGATCAAACACAAGCTCATGCATCGAGTTAGATATCTAGGGCATGCAAGGCAATCAATTTTATCAGTCACACAAGGCAATCAATTCATGGCATATGTATTAAGCAAGCATTCAAGCAATCATCCATCCACCATGACGAACATTGAACAATTATGCCATAACTCACGAAAACAAACTCAATCCGCACCCAAATCACCCAATCAAGTCCAATCCTCCTAGTCAAGGTTTAAGAACTCCTTACCTTGTGTTAAAATCAACAAAAATCCTTTTCCAAGCACCTCAAAGGTTCGACCCCAAAGAGTCCAAAACAGGACAGCTGTCCACCTAAGATAATTCAATCCATTTCATCAATTTTTCCTTGTCAAATCCTCAAATCACCAAGCGTAAACCTCAATAACATATGCATTGATATTCTACTATGCCTCAACGAAGAATTTAGAGCTCAACGACACCATGAACAGCCCCTAAGATTTCGGTATGCACATAACCGAAATAGGATATTTTTGGTTCTGTGCATATCTCACTCAATCAGCCCAAAAACTATCATAAATCCTCAATTTATTCACTAATCTACTTGCTAACATATAGTCCTATGTGTTGAGGAGCCTCATCAAAAATTTTGTGGCAAAACGATGCCAGGAAGTACACGAACAGCCCCGGTTCTTCGAGTCCTACCGCCGATCAGTTCTGCTCCTCCGAAAATCATCATAAAATAACCATGAATATCCCTCCAAACTCCATCAAATTCTCACCTCAGCTTAGTCATTCCTAATACAACTGTCTACAAACTACCACCGAAAATTTGAAGCAATTTGATGTCTTGTGGAGGCCAAATGAAGACTTATCTCTTGTTGTGATGAAATTTGTCGACTTTCGAGAGATTGGCTAGTCGGAGCTTCTCAGGTGGTCAAATGCCAAACTACCACTTGAAGGTGGTCAGCAAGAGGTGGAGCTACGGGCTGGTGGTCAGTGTGGAGGCTGGAGGTCGTCGATGGCTGTGATCGTGAGCAGCGAAGGTAAAAGCAGTGGCTGGTCGGGCGGTGGCAGTCACTGTTTAAGGAAGAAGAAGAAGATAAGCTGAAGATGGCTATGGTGATGGAGGTTCGGCTGAAGGGGAGTGAGAGAGGAGTGTATACACAAAATGGCTTGGTCAAACAAGTGAGAATGGTAGGTTAAAAGTGTTTAATAAATGCCAATGCCCCATCCTTTGACACTTGTCCACTAATCAATCAAGTCTTCATCCAATGGCCCATAAAATTCCTTATTTTCGCCATCTATGGGGTGTATCAAAGATCAAAATGCCCTTATCCATTTATTAAGGCAAGGTCAAAACTTGAGGGGCAAAATGGTAATTTCACTCTCGACGTTCGGAATGTCGTTTTTCTAATTCAAATTCCCTTCAATGAGGCGACGTCCAATCCAATTATAACGTTGGGATTCTTGATTTTTTATTTTCTAATTTAGAGACTAGTCTCTGAATTATTTCTCTATCAGATGTGATTTCAGCCTATCCCGAACTGACGGATGGCTATTGCAGACGTTACGCGTATCGACTATGTGATTCATATCACACTTAGGGCACGTTAGTTCATGGTCACTTTGATTGTCATGTAATTGCGAGGGTCTATTACTAGTTCCGACGGTCTTGATCGTCATCGTTCGATTTAGGAAAATTTTACAAATTATACATTGGTTAAGCGGCATCACCCGTGCTCCAATCGTATAACTCAAGCAATGCATTCCTTAATCGTTCTTAGATCGGCCTTTTATGATTCTAAATATCCCCTCGACAATCCTTATGGTCAAAGTGTCATTTTCTATTCGAGTTCCCTAGGTCCACGTACCTTGTCTCGCGTTAACCTTTCCCTTTTGGTCAGTTAACTCAAGATTGATCAAATCCGAGCGAGATACGACTAAAATACATCGTTAGATATATTCTCATCAATAAGTCTCGAAATGACAAGAAAAATCAGAATGTCACAAGTTAGCAGCGGTTTTCTTTGCTTTGAAGATATGGCGACACTACTTGTATGGTGAGAAATGTGAAGTTTTTATTGACCATAAAAGTTTAAAGTATATGTCTACTCAAAAGAATTGACCATGAGGCAGAGAAGATGGTTAGAACTCCTGAAAGATCATGACTTGTCTATCAACTATCATCCAAAAAAGGCAAATGTAGTGACAAATGCCTTGAATCGTAAATCTTCGGGGAACATGGCGATATTGCTCACTTCTCGACATTCTATTCTTGAGGATATGAGGAAACTAGAATTAGAGGTGTTAGTGCGCCAGCTTGGTGCTCGGTTAGCTAATCTTCAAGTGTAGCCAACATTGATTGATAGAATCAAAGCTAAACAGAATGATGATCCTTAATTGGGAAGATCAGTGAAGGTGTAGAAGCTGGGCGGACAATCAGATTTCAATATCCATGTGGATGGATCATTGAGATTATGTGGTCGGTTATGTGTTCCTGATGATGGCTCATACTACTAGATAGTCGATTTATCTAGGAAGTACTAAGATGTATAGGGATTTGAAAGGAAATTTATGGTGGATCAACATGAAAAAAGATATAGTAAAATTTGTCGATCAATACCTAGTTTGTCAACAAGTAAAGATTGAGCATAAAAAACCAGGTGGACAGCTACATCCACGCAAGATACCTAAATGAAAATGAGAACATATCACCATGAACTTCATTGTCGGTTTACCGAGGACGCTTAGTGGTAAGAATGCTATATGAGTGATTGTCGATCGATTGACTAAGTCGGCACACTTCTTGTGACATTCTGATTTTTTCTATCATTTCGAGACTTATTAATGAGAATATATCTAACGATGTATTTTAGTAGTATCTCGCTCGGATCTGATCAATCTCGAGTTAACTGACCAAAAGGGAAAGGTTAACGCGAGACAAGGTACGTGGACCTAGGGAACTCGAATAGGAAATGGCACTTTGACCATAAGGATTGTCAAGGGGACATTTAGAGCCATAAAAGGCCGATCTAAGAAAAATTAAGGAATGCATTGCTAGTTTTATACGATTGGAGCGAGGGTGATGCCGCTTAACCAATGTATAATTTGTAAAATTTTCCTAAATCGAACGATGACGATCGAGACCGTCGGAACTAGTAATAGACCCTCGCAATTACATGACAACCAAATTCGCCATGAATTGATGAGCCCTAAGTGTGATATTAATCACAGAGTCGATACGCGTAACGTATGCAAAAGCCACCCGTCAGTTCGGGATAGGCTGGAATCACATCTGACAGAGAAATGATTTAGAGATGAGTCTCGAAATTAGAAAATGAAAAATCAAGAATCCCAACGTTATAATTGGATTGGACATCGCCTCATCGAAGGGAATTTGAATTAGAAAAACGACGTTCCGAGCGTCGAAGGTGAAATTACCATTTTGCCCCTCAAATCTTGAACTTGCTTTAATAAATGGATAAAGGCATTTTGTTCTTTGATACACCCCCATAGCTTCCGAAAATAAGAAATTTTATGAGCCATTGGATGAAGACTTGATTGACAAGTGGACAAGTGTCAAAGAATGGGGCATTGGCATTTATTAAACACTTTTAACCTACCATTCTCACTTGTTTGACCAAGTCATTTTGTGTATACACTTCTCTCTCTCTCCCCTTCAGCCGAACCTCCATCACCATAGCCATCTTTGGCTCATCTTCTTCTTCTTCCTCAAACCGTGACTACCACCGCCTGACAAGCCACTGCAATTCCCTTCGCTGCTCAAGATTGCCGCCGCCGATGACCTTCAGCCTCCATGCCAACCACCAGCCCGTAGCTCCACCTCTTGCCGACCACCTCCAAGTGGTAGTTCGGCATTTGACCACCTAAGGAGTTCCGGCCAGCCAATCTCTCGAAAGTCGACGGATTTCGTCACAACAAGAGGTAAGTCTTCGTTTGGCCTCCATAAGACCTCAAATCGCTTCAAATTTTTTGTGGTAGTTGTAGAAATGTAGTACTAGGAATGAGTGAGATGAGGTGAGAATTTGATGGAGTTTGGAGGGATATCCATGGTTGTTTTATGATGATTTTCGATGGAGCAGAACTGATCGGCGGCAGAACTCGAAGAACCGGGGTTGTTTATGTACTTCCGAGCGCGCTTTGCCACAAAATTTTCGATGAGACTTCTCAACATATAGGACTATATGTTAGTAAGTAAATTAGTGGATAAATTGAGGATTTAGGATAGTTTTTGGGCTGATTGAGTGAGATATGTATAGAACCGAAAATACCCTGTTACGGTTATGTGCATACCGAAATCTTGGGGGTTGTTAATGGTATCGTCGAGCTCTAAATTCTTCGTTGAGGCGCATTAGAATGTCAATGGATATGTTATTGAGGTTTACGCTTGGTGATTTGAGGATTTGACAAGGAAAAATTGATGAAATGAATTGAATTATCTTAGGTGGATGGCTACCTTGTTTTGCACTCTTTGGGGCTGAACCTTTGAAGTGATTGGAAAAGGATTTTTTTTATTTTAACACAAGGTAAGGAGTTCTTAAACCTTGGGTAGGAGGATTGGACTCAACTGGGTGATTTGGGTACGAATTGAGTTAGTTTTCGTGAGTTATGGCATAATTGTTCAATGTTCGTCATGGCAGATGGATGATTGCTTGAATGCTTGCTTAATACATATGCCATGAATTGATTACCTTGTGTGACTGATAAATTTGATTGCCTTGTATGCCCTATATATCTAGCTCGATGCGTGAGCTTATACTTGATCATGAAGTTTGATTTGAAATGATATCTGGCATGCATGAGGATTTGTGATACCCTGAGGCATAGTGACGCGGGGTTAAGACGGTTGGTACCCTGATGCGTTGAGATGCAGGCTGAAATGGCCAATGTCCTAATGCGTTGAGACGCGGGACGGAATTTGATATATGTCGACACAGGCCTAGAATGAAATTGAAAACCTGATGCATTTATGCGGGTTTGTCAATTAGACAGTCTGAGGCGTAATTACGCGGACTAAGCTTGAGGCGTTTTAAACGTGGGCGAGAACCATGAGGGAGTTGGAAGGGTGGAATCTATGGTTTGATTTAGTATCGCCATGCCTGACTTGATTGACATGATATGATGTTATTACTATGTGGTTGACGAACGCTTGCATCTTTGTGGCATATTGATTGATGAGTGCATCATATTGCTGGGTGCATATTCTTGTTCATTGTTTGTATTCATCTGGGTGTACTGTCAACCTGACCTAGAGATGGGACCTATCTTACTGAGATGTGAATCTCATCCCGTCATGGGACCATATTTCCAGATCCTAGACCGTGAGGATGCTGCCTACCAAACTAGGCGATCCAAAGGAGATTACTGCGTATTTTGACGAGTTCCCGGACGGTCGAGGAACAGTGTACATTAGAAAGTGTACAATAGTTTGGGTCGATGAGGGTGAAAAGGACTGGAAGCCTCATAGGTTTGAGACTTGATTTCGCATGGTAAGCGAGGTTACCACTGGACGACTGAAGTCCACTAAGGTACCCCGTAGGATTATTCCTAGTTGGTGTCATCCCACTCGGGATTCTGTGGAGGTCGAAGGATTTGTAGCTAGTTCGAGGAACACTCCCGAGAGGATCCCAACCCTGAAAGACACCATTGAAGTGATTGAGATCGAAGCTTCATAGGGTAATCTGGCGGAGCGGCCAGAGGACGAGACAATGGAGGATACCGTAGAGGTACGCTTTGAGACTTTCTCGGAGTACGAGTCTACCGAGGATGCCGAGGGGACTGATGACTCCAGCAGTTCGACTTAGTGGTCTCTAACTTGCTGTGGTTTTCTTTTGATGATGGTCTCGTAGGCTAGTTTCTCTTGAAGACTTGTTATGGATGTCTTTTTACGCAGTACCGTTACTGCGACCCATCTGTAGGACTAGTTCTCCTATGCTTTTGTACGAGCTCTTAAAATGTTATGTATACATGTTATGTTCTCGCTATCCAGGTTCCCATGGATATTTGTACGGAGGAGTATATGATATCGCTTCTGCATGCTTCTTTTATTGGGCATCTCTCGATAACTGAATCTTGGGACTCGAGAGTTCCCTTGTAGGGAGTTGCGCTCGTGCCCGTGGTGTGCGGCGTGACACTTCTTGTCATATCGATTTGACCTTTCAGTGGAAGAGATGGCGAAGCGGCACATGAATGAAATAGTCAAGATGCATGTCTAGTGAGCATTGTTTCAGATAAGGACTCCCAATTTGTGTCTAACTTTTAGAAAAGCTTACAAGGGGTGTTGGATATTAAGCTTAACTTCAGTACGGTTTTTCATTCGCAAACGTATGGGCAGTCAGATTGAACGATCCAGACACTAAAGGATATGTTAAGATCATGCGTTGTTGACTTTGACGGTTCGTGGGATTAATATCTACATTTGGCGGTGTTTTCTTATAATAATAGTTATCATTCCAGCATAAAAATGGCTCCTTTTGAGGCCTTATGTGGTCGAAAATACAGAAGTCCTATTTGTTGGGACGATATTGATGAGAAAAGAATAACTAGCCATGAGTTCATATAACAGTCAGAGGAGAAAATCAGACTAATTCGAGAGCATTTAAAAGCTACTCCAAGCCGTTAGAAAATTTATGCATACCTCAAAAGGCGCAAAGTGGAGTTCAGTGTTGAGATCATGTATTCTCGAAAGTTTTACCTATGAAAGATATTATGAGATTTGGTACTCGTGGGAAGTTGAGTCTAAGATATTGGGACCATTCATGATATTATAAAAGATTGATGTAGTTGCTTATAAACTTACTTTGCCACCAGCGCTATCTAGAGTGCATAATGTATTTCATGTATCTTTATTACGAAAATATGTGTTGAATCATGAACATGTATTGGATTTCACTCTTTTGAGATTAAGGGATAACTTGACATATGAGGAGCAGACTATTCGAATAGTTGATCGAAAAGAATAAGTGTTACGATGATGAACTATTCCCTATGTTAAGATTCAAGGGCAGAACCACACTAAGAGAGAAGCTACTTGGGAGCTTGAGGAGGAACAAGACGCAAGTATCCTCACTTGTTCAAAAATACAGAAGTCCTATTTGTTGGGACGATGTTGATGAGAAAAGAATAACTGGCCATGAGTTCATATAACAGTTAGAGGAGAAAATCAAACTAATTCGAGAGCATTTAAAAGCTACTCAAAGCCGTTAGAAAATTTATGCATACCTCAAAAGGCGCAAAGTGGAGTTCAGTGTTGGAGATCATGTATTCTCGAAAGTTTTACCTATGAAAGATATTATGAGATTTGGTACTCGTGGAAAGTTGAGTCTAAGATATTGGGACCATTCTTGATATTATAAAATATTGATGCAGTTGCTTATAAACTTACTTTGCCACCAGCGCTATCTAGAGTGCATAATTTATTTCATGTATCTTTATACGAAAATATGTGCTGAATCATGAACATGTATTGGATTTCACTCCTTTGAGATTAAGGGATAACTTGACATATGAGGAGCAGACTATTCGAATAGTTGATCGAAAAGAATAAGTGTTACGATGATGAATTATTCCCTATGTTAAGATTCAAGGGCAGAACCACACTAAGAGAGAAGCTATTTGGGAGCTTGAGGAGGAACAAGACGCAAATATCCTCATCTGTTCAAAAATTGAGGTAAGTTCAGTTATTCAAATTTCAAGGATGAAATTTTTCTTAGGATTGCAGATTGTAATATTTGGCCTAAGAAGACCATATTTTCTTTCTTTAAGCCTAGCTCAAGTTTTTGTTTGTTTCTTTTTCCACAAAAGACATAGATAATGTGAATAAAAGAGAGAACAAGATGAGACAAGGGCCATCGGTGGAGCTCTTCACAATAGAAAAATAAAAGAAAGACAAAGGAGGAAGGAGAAGGAAGGGAAAGAAGAAAAGAGAGATGGGTATCACGTTGCCTCGCCAAGCTATCTCAACATCAATTAGCAACAATCGGTAAGTGCTCGAGTCTCTCGTTCCTCCTATCGAAGTGATTTTCGGAATTGGGTTCAATTTCGAATTTTGGTGGACTATGAGTCATCGGGTTTGATTTCTTGGTCGTTTTGCTGCTTTTTGTATGAAATGGAACTTTAGGATATCTTGAAACTCTACGATTTGACGAATCTTGATTTGACGTTACGGTTTGCCCGGAGCGAGTTTTTCGAATCTGTTACGTGTAGTGAACAGTGCGTGACCAAAACGTTTTATGCACATTTTTTCCAAATTTCGAAGACATTATGGATAATCCGTGTTAGGATTTTTGTTGTATATTAAAAGAGCTTTCTTTGGACATCAAGACCGTTTAAATCGAAGCTCAGATGAGGGAGTTATGGCCTATTTGAGTTTATCGCACAAATTGCACATAGCGGACAACATGCATATCCACTATAAGCGAGTGTTTTGTTGGTGCGTATGTCTCGTCTTAGTGACAAATAGGCCTTTTTCAATTGATCATGCTTTAGGATAGCTTATTACTCAGTTTTTTACACTGTTTTCATAATTTTGATAGGGATTCAAACGTGTCAATCTGAGTAAACTTTGTAGTTTACTTCTAACGTTATCAAGTGAGTGATACTATTTCTTCTTTGTATTTGTAAAGTGCATATTCTGAAAGAAATAGTACTATATGTGTTATGTTTTGAGAAAATGACATATTTGATACATAAAATAGGATCTAACCTTTACTATTGTTTTGTATATTGGATAAGATATGTTCTGTTGGATTTGAGTTGATTGTGATATATTTTCCGGTTTATGAGGAGACGTTGATGTGATGATCAAGATGGCTGTGAACCTGGTTGAGGGATTTATGGGTATGTGCATACTAGTTAAGATATCTTTGTGGTCAGAGCCACTGGCATTATTGGTGGAGACCATGCCAAGGAGGAATCTTGGTCGTCTCATGTCTCGTGCATTATACGTGACCATGGTGAGAATCTTGAGCATGAGATTAGTCAATGGATAGACTATTGACGTGTTTTTTATGAGATTAATCAATAAGTTAGACCATTGATATTTGTTTTGAGTTTGTGTTTTTTTTTTTTGGTCGAAATAGTTTGTGGTATGAAACAAGTACTTTTGTTATAAATATATTACGTTAACGTATTATATAACTCGTTTTGATTGTAAATATTTGTTATGTTTCGAGTTTGATATAAATGAGTTATATTTTGAGTATTAGATGTGCATAGTAATGTTCGATCCATTTAGAAGAAATGTATTACTCACTGAGCCATGTTAACTTATCCTTTCTTTTTCCTTTGTTTTTCAGGTTTAGCGAGTCGCTAGTAAGACTTGAGCATAGCGTTAGCTGAAGGGTTTTTTGGTAGGGGACACTTGTTATGAAGTATAAAGAGGTGGGTTGAGCTTTTCAGATAGCTCTTTTGTTAGTTAAGTTTATGAATCTTTTTTATGTTTATAGAAAGCTTAGATAGTGTGTACCAAGAGACCTTTTTGTCACACACATACACACACTTGTTACGAGGTTGCGTTTGATTTTGGTGAAGCTGCCTCTTTTTAATAAAAGGCGGCCGTGTCATAGCTCTTGCAGTGGATTTGGGGTATTACGCATCAGATACCATTGATTAATGTCTATACAAATGGATCATCTCCAAACACCTAAAAATCTGTCTGGAGACTCTCTAACATACTTGGATTTATATCTCTACCTTTTTGTCCAAGCTGTACTTTTCTTCGTCAAGAGATGGAGGGTGTTTCTTTCACGAGTTACAAATCATGAATATCATAGCATATGTAAACTTAATTAAATTTAAAAGTGGGGTTTTCATAACTGGTCAGACAACGAGTGCGTCCGAATCCTGAAGAAACTGCAGATAAGCCATCTCGGAGAGCAAATCAGATACGATCGATGAAGGGGAAGAGGACAAATTGACCGACGTGAGATTGACCCTCGACATGGCGTGATGGTGGCTCACAGCAGTGGAGGAAAACAGACTTATAAGGAGTGGACTTATAAGGCGATCAATTGATCTACTGCTCACCCTCCAGCCAAAAATTCGCGACAAGATCTCAAGCGAATAGGAAAAAAAAAAAGGGAAAATTTCGAAGATGATTTGGAGAATCCAAAGTTAATAAGCATATAAGGATACAATAACCAAATATTATGCATCACCATTTTATTTCCTTAGTTATATATATACTCAAGGAAATGCCTCGATAACAAATTGCACAGCACATATGGGCTTGGTTGTGTACTTGGCGAAACCAGCTTCATTAAGCAAATAAGCTAAAGTCCGTTGACAAGCCAGTTCATAAAGCATGTAAGATGATTACGGGGAAAATTATCAAAAAAATCCTAAATCTATTGTTATCATGTCAATTCGGTCCTAAATCGTTTTTTGTGTCAATTCAATCCTAAACATTTTACATTTAGGCCAATTCAGTCCTTTCAGCCAATTTCGGCTAATCGGCATTTGCGTGGACGACGATCGGTGCTGACGTGATCAATTTTTAATAATATTTTTTTTTCAATTTTTATTGTTCTTTTTTTCCTTCCTCTTTTCCAACCGGCAATCGAGCTCGAGGACCAACCAGAGGCTTGGCCGGCCTCAACGTCAATAGGAGAGTTTGGCCTCGTCATGGATGAGCAAGGCTTAACCTTGCCCAGGGACGACGAGGCCGGCTTCCCTAGACTTAGGCAAGGAAGCACCTCGACAGGCTGGGGCGAGCTTTGCAAAGGCCGTCTCGATAAGGGGCGATCATCCTTCTCAACGCCAATTGGAGGAAGAGGAAGAAAAAAATGAAGAGAAAATTAAAAATTAAAAAGTTAAAAAAAATAGCCCTGTCATCATCGACCTGCTAAAGTTGGCCAGAATTAATAAATCGGCATAAATATAAAAGATTTAGGACTGAATTGGTACAATAACAATAAGTTTATGATTGGTAATTTTTCTGCTAATTATGTGCTTGACGAAGCTGGGTTTGCCAAGTACAAGATCGAGCCTATACGTGCCGTGCAATCTTTGATCAAAGCATTTCCTTGAAAGTATAACTGCTGCAATAAAATGGTTGTTTATTGCACTTGGTTATTTGTACTCTTATATAATTCTGAACTTTGGATTCTCCAAATCATCTTCGAAATTGGCTTCTCAATCTGTTCTCTTTAGATCTTGTTGTGAACCATTATGATTATCTAGACAATTAAAGCTACACGTATCTCTTCTTTTTGCCCCGAATGATCAAATATCGTTTATGTATCATATTCTGTTTCCTTCAAATAATTATTAGAATTCCAGTTCCTTTGCAGCTGATGGGAACAAAGTAATCTCGATAACGCATGAATAAATGGTAGTAAAATATCCAAACATCACATGAAGGGATAGTCTACATTTATAAACAAATAGTAGAGGTATAACTTCAGCAAGATAATAATATATATTTACGTAAAAATGAAAATTAGTATTTTTATGTATTTTATGTACGAATGAACATTGGCAAATTTATCCTCAAATTACCCTAAAGACAAATATTTTACTGAGGAAAAAATCACTTTTGTTTGTCAAAAGGAAAAAATCACTTCAATAGGGTTTTTTTTTAACATGATTCTGCATATTTCATAATTATATGATGGTAGAGGATTATTAAGACATCTCATAATAAATTATTTGAAAGGCTGAATAAAAACATCACCACTAAAGAATTACAGGCCATCTTTTACATATGAATGAGTATCATAAAATCATAAAACAAGTATTATCAAATCAGTAAAGTAATCCCTCACTATAGAAAAAATATCCATCTTTTTAAAAAAATTAATAGCTCATATTTAAAAAACAAATAGAATTATTAACAATAAAAATCATTATTGGTACTGTGAAAAAATAAGTTACCTATGATTTCAGAAAAGTTATAGAAGAAAATCCCCCCAGGGTTGTTTTGCTAAGAAAGATCAAATAAATGAACACCAAATTGGCATCTGATCACCCTAGCTACATTTGATAATACTAAGTAAGATTTCGGCCTAACTACCTAAAAAACCCCAACATTAGATCGAATCTCAATTATATCCCGAATTGTTTTTGTTTCATAAAAACTCCAAACTGCAAGTTCAGTCCTAAAACTTTCTTTGTCTTAGAAAAAACCCCAAACATTAGATCCAGGCCCAAATCTGTCCCAAATTTTTGTCTAAAAATATCATGAACTTTCAATTTATTCTCAAATCTACCGTCTAGTCCCAACTTGATGGGGCATTTTCACATTAACAACGAATTCACATCAGCAATGTGACATGAAATCATTCTCAAAATGAAACCGTTCTAGAATATGAAAATTAGGAACACCTGACGGTGATTTTTGAACGTAGATTTAATGGGCGAAGATTTGGGAGTATAGTGAAAATTGGTGATTTTTCTCTTAGACAAAAAAAAAGGTTCAAGATAGATTTAGGACTAGACCTAAAGTTGAGATTTTCATTAGTCAAAGAAAAGTTTGGGGTAGATTTGAATTGGACCTAAAGTTTGGACTTTTTTTAGACAAAAAAAATGGGGGGGAAAATTAGGACTACCTAAAGTTGAGATTTTTTTAAGGAAATTAGGCCCTAAGAGTTCATATTATTAATTTTCATCATAGGTTTTACTTTGCCAAGAACTACCAGATAAATTGGTATGTGTTTGGATTGCCTGAAGGCCAAATAAGTCAATTTCGATGAATTTTGTAAATCAACTAATATAGTATCAACTAAGAGAGTTTTCCCATTCGACCCCCCAAAAAAAGAAGAAGAAAGTTTTCCCAACAAAAGTCTGAACACACTAAAATAATTCTAATCATCTACATCGTTATGGTGATTTTATTTTTATATTTGAGATTTTTTTTTGTTGAACAAATATTACTCTATAAAAATAAATGTCTTTACAATTGTGGCCAATCCAAAGTATAGTCGAATAGTTGTGATTATTATATGAACGTAATTAATTACACTAGAGACAAAACAAACTCAAAATGACAACTAATTATATTACTTTAAAAAACTTATTTTGTTTACAACTAATTGCCTACTTTACTATCATTGTACCCCAAATTTTTAAATCAAAATTGCAATTTATATAATTATTTTACATTGAAGTGAAGAATTCAAGAAAAAATCACTAAAGATAAAAAAAAAAAAAAAAAAAAAAAAAAAAAAAAAACAGCTACTAGATTTGACATTAATCAACAGTTACATTTAAATGAAGTATTAACATAGATTATCTAGAATGTTAGTTCAAGAAAAAAAAGTTCATAATTTTTGTATTTTATTGACAATGCCACATTAGATCCATGTCAAATTTTTAACAACGTTTTTTTTTTTTAACATAAACCTAACGGATGAGGGAAAATGTGTCACTCGGGCATAAATTTGGGATTGCCCGCATCACAAAAGAAAAAATGAGTAATTATGTCACAATGAAAAATTACTAAATGTGATTTTTCATACAAGATTCACAAGGAGTAAGCATGGGGGCTTTCGCAGAGTCAACCCTCGAAAATTCCATAAATGTAAAGCGGGGACATTTCCAATTTGCATTGATTACCAAGACGGGGGAACCCACAGACAAATTCCTTGTTTTTAAACTGGAAATCGGGTTCGTTTTACCTAATTTCCACGGTGGTGTGGGATCATTTATTAAAGTTAGCGTGATTACTTAATACAACCAAACAGTTTATGAAAAGAAAAATTTCACAGACAAGTGACGCTGAAGTGCCGCCATGCAAGCGCCACATTAGAAGACGATTAAAAAGAACAATAAAAACTAAAAATGCAAAAAAATGTGAAGTTACTGTTCAACGAGAAGTTTATTGCTCATCGTATTCCAGCTCGCAATCGCTTGGCCAAAGCTCATCCGGCATTCGCTCGTCTAAGCCTTCGGTGGCGTTTGTAGTGCCTTGCTTGACCACCCGTCAGATTTGACCATGGTGATCACGAGCTTCAAGGTTGGATTTGGCTTGGAAGCTCATGGCCGTGGTGGGCCTGGTGACCACTTAAGCTCGAAGATTGACCTGACAGTGAGCTCGTCTATTGATCCAACACTAAATTTGCGAGACCATTTTGCTTCACTCAGATAACAGTCTTGAGTTCTTTGCCACACAAAAGGGTAAAATATGTCGCAGTGAATATAGTGTGGGGGTTTTCGGTAGCTTTTTTCCTAGTTAAAAAAAAAAACGTTACAATAATAATAATAATGATATTATTATTGTTGTTGTTGCTGCCGCCGCCGCCGCCGCTATGATTTTATGTGAGAGGAGGGAAAGATGCTTTAAAAGGAGTCTATTAGACTTGACATAAATGGCTTTTAAGATACAGTGCTCTCGGATTGGCAATTTGCAGCTCAACATCCTGATTTGTTCATCATCAATGAGAGTCAAAGATGCTTTTTTGCTTCTTGAAATTCGAGAGACTCGCAATTAATGAGGTTAAATTCATGAGCATTCGCATTGACCAAACTATGGTGAGCACTTGACAGATTTGAAATTGAAAAACATTCCTAATTATTTTCTCTATTCATTTTATGACTTTAGAAAATAATTTCGAAGAAATATTTCCAAGCATTGATTTACCCATAATTACTTATGATTGTTTATGCCATTAATCAATCAAATGTCTGAGGCTCATTTTTTTTATTTATGAACGCTAATTCAAAAGGGATTCGATCATGTTTCTTCTTCACAATGACTTTATTTATTTATTTATTTAGTGATTATCCAATAAACTTTTTCATCTCACTCTTAAAATTTCAACTCTCCTTCTATTTACCATTTTCTTAGAGAAGCGATCGAAAGAAATTTAAGGAATTATAGTTTGAACTTCTTGTAATTGTGTTAATTTTGAAGGTGTATTCACTTTCGATATAATAGAAGCAAAATTAAACACATTCAAGGGCGATGTTGACTTGAGTAATCCGACGGGAATTTTTTGGTAAAAAAGTGAGCGGTGGTACATAACTTTTGGAACTTCTAGTGTTCTCCCCAATTTCTTGTAATTGTCATTAAGAAGTTACTTGTTATTCAACTTCCGAAATTGTAACCGTTGTACTCTTTGAAGCTAATCTTCATCAATCAAAGAGCTCAACGTTCTCGTAAATTTATCTGTATTTTTATTTTTCCGTAATTTAAATATCTTCCAATTTCCTGTACTTTAGTCGTTGTTTCAAATTTCTTCATCGTCTTTTATATTCCCATATTGTATCTTTATCATCACACTTTGTCATCCATTAAATTCAGGCAAAACTTTTTTTTATCAGCTGACTTCATTATTGATTGAATTCTGTTGAACCGTATCTATTTCTTGTGCTTCATTGATGCAACCCTTGTCCAAAATCGCGACAGAATCCATTTCTCTTTTTAAAAAAAATCGAAGCATGAATTTCAGGTTAGATACATCATCCACGGTTCAATTTCCGCGAAACAAATATACAACAAATTGGGTCTCGAAGAATATTCCAGCCAACAAAAAGCTGGACTAGTCAAGAGAAAACGAGGAAAACACGTAACATGTTTGTCGTAACCAAAAAATAATAATAACATAGAGAAGGCAATAACAACTTCAATAATAATTAAATCAATGAGCGAACGATGATACAATTACAAATCAAATTTCTTAAAACTTGTAATGAAATTTCATGTAAGGTGAGGCTTGAGGCGATTAGTTTATAGCGGCGAGGCTTAGCACCTTCACGAATTATCGCTCTGGCGATACAAACTGCAAACCCATTTGAATTTAGCGGTATATAAATGAGACTCCATTGAAACCATCACACTTATAGATAAATTGAAGTGAAAATATGAGAGGTATGTCGTTTTCGAATCTTTTTTTTTTTTTGGCAATCGAGGTTTCTCATGTGCAATGGATTATTCCTTGGAATGATGGGGATATGACGCTGCCGAAGAATTCGAACTTGAGATCTCATCAATTTAATTGTTTAAGATTGAGAGATCTCACCAATTTAGCTAACACCTCATTGACTTTTTCAAATCTTGTTTTTTTTTTTCATAACCAATGTGTCCGGGCCAACCTGCACACACCTCGATTATTCCTCAAGGGAGACTAGCACAACAACACACCGTCATGACTTCTCACTTAACACTTAAATCACAGGTGCTCATTTGGGGAATCGAACCTAGGATCAGTGCGACTAACCACACAATCTCAAGTGCGCCCTAACCAACTGAGTTACCCATGGGTGGGTCAAAAAATCTTGTTTTTCTTCTTTCTTTCTTTTTTGGTAAGGAGTCAAAAAAAAATCTTGTTTTTTTTTTTTGGTTAGGTACGTATGTATTGAACTTTTCAAAGTAGCTAGATACATAATTAACCGGACACAAAAATCATGAACCAATAACAGCACTTAGAGTGCCATGATGGGTTCAACGGTGAACTGGTTGCAAAAAGGCTAGACACAACAAAAAAAATATCTTGTTCATATTTCTTTTAATGAAGAATTGGTCAATTCAATTTATAAAGTTTGAAAGCTCATGTACTTAAGATATACATAAATTTAGGAATACATCAGTTAAATAACTTCATGAATTCAAGAGGAACATGAATTTGGGAGATATATGAATTGAAAACATTCATGTATTCAGGCACGTGAATTTAAGAGATACATGAATCAAAGAGACATATCATTTTTGCTCACTTTCATTGATCCACTAACCCATTAATTATAACAATATTTACTTGAATTTTCCATACAGCCATAGAAAAAAATATACGTAAATCGCAAGACCAAACATTGAGATCGATTCGCTCCTTCCTTGGCAACTATAGGCAAAAATCATCTAGCCCAATACCCAAAAAAAAAAACTTCAACTTTAGCATGTGTGTCAATTATATTCAAAACTTTTTTGTCATATAAGAAACCTTCTACTTTTACTTTTGTTTCAATTGGCCCAATACCCAAAAAAGCCTCCAACTTTAGTATTTGTGACAATTATATCAAAAACTTTTTTTGTCTCATAAAAAATCTCAAACTTTTCCTTTTGTCCCAATGCTACCCAAAATTTTCACTTTTGTCCCAATTTTATCACTGTTAGCCTTTTGTCTATAATCATCGTTAGTTAATCTTACGTGACATTGTCACGGCGTTAATGAATTATAACTCGATAAAGCTTACATGAAAAAATTTAAAAATTCTCTTCTATTTTTTGCTACCCCTATATATTGCTGAGATATATATATATATATATATATATATATATATATATAATCACTAAAGAAGACGTATTTTGTATTCTTTTCGGCATTTAACAGCCCAAAGAATAGATAGAAATGGAGATATTCTTATAAACTTTTTAAAATCTCATTGTCTTTGAAACTTACTGTTTCTAAATTTCGAAAATTTATTGGTAAATTCAAAAAGAAAATTCGAGTCACGTAGGATTAACTAACGGTGATTATAAACAAAAGGTCGATGGTGATAGAATTGGGATAAAAGTAAAAGTTGAAGGTTTTTTTGGTACTAGGCCGGTAAAATTGGGCAAAAATAAAAGTTTTTGGTAGAATTGGGACAAATTAAAAGTTGAGGATTTTTTTTATATTAGGTCGGTAAAATTTAGACAAAAATAAAAATTTTGGGTAGAATTGTGATAAAAGCAAAAGTTGAGGGCTTTTTATGAAACACAAATGCTAAAGTTAGAGGTTTTTTGGGTATTAGACCGTCCCAATTCTGCTAGTCTAATACCAAAAAAAAAAAATCTCAACTTTTACTTTCATCCCAATTTTACTAGTCTAATATATACCCAAAAAGTCTCCATACTTTAGCATATGTCCCAATTATAACCAAAAATAATTTTTATCTTATAAAAAATTCCCAAACTTTGACTCTTGCCCTAATTCTACTACCATTAGCCTCCCTTTCATTATCACCATTAGTTAATCTTACATGGCATTTCCACATCGTTAATAAGTTAACCTCAACAAAGCTGATATGAAAAAAAATCCCTAATTTCTCTTTTGCTTCCCACACATATTGGCAGGAGATATAGAGTCACTCAAGACAACGCGTTTTAGTTTGTCCCCGCCACTCAACAGCCCAAAGAATGGCTAATGTGGAGATTTGATTATTTGGACAAATGATCTCAAATCTCATCATCCATGAAACTTTCTATATTCGATCATTAATAAGTTCAACGAGAAAATTGGAGTCATGTAGGATTAATTAACGTTGGTTAAGGATGAAAAGCTGGCAATAATAGAATTGGGACAAAAGTAACAAAAACAATTGGGTATAATTGTGACATATGTTAAAATTGGGGGTCTTTTGGTATTATACGGTAGAATTAAGATAAAAGTAAAATTTTGAGGGTTTTTTAGGAGATAAAAATTTTGTTTGAATGTAATTGGGATATTTGCTAAATTTGAGTTTTTATGGGTATTAGACCCAATTTCTTTTGATAAGATAATTGACTTTTCACACAAGTTCCTTATTAAAACAGAATTCCAAAGACAACTTTTTGCTGCCAACGAAATATAAACATAACGAATATCCTCTAAGTAGTACAATTTCTTAACTAAAAAATCATCAAGATAATTCTTAAAGATTATGTGCGAAAAAAAATTGATCTTTTATGACATTTGGTACAATAAGACATATCAGATCGACGAATACTTAGATTACATAATATTAATTGTCCGGTCACATTTTTCATTATTGTGCTATTTTGTAATGACTTTTATGAGCTAAAATGACTCTAGGCCAAATTTACAACCCAAAAAAGAAATTAAATTTAGGCGCATATTCAATTGTTAATGCCTCGAAAAATCTCAAATTGATATACCCATGATAAATTTATCCCATACCAATTTTTTGACCAAAAAAGAATCAAAACTAGTACATTTATGATAAATTCATCCAAATTAATTTTTCTTACAACCAACAACCCAAATATTTATACTTGTGATAAATTTACGCCATCATTATTTTTCATTAAACTGAGTTTATATCATGAAATATCCAAACCGATACATATATGACAAATAGATGGTAAAAATCTCAAACCGGTATATCCATTAACTTTCACGTGTCATCTAACTCAGTAATTTGACGGTAAAATTTAACGAAAACTGATTAATAATAAATTTATTATAAAAATACCAGATTATAGTTTATCGTGATATTACCACATCTCGATTATACATCTTCTTCCTTGCACACTCAGTATCTGCCTTCGATAAAGCCATAAATATGTTTGCAAACCCCACCCCCACGCCCCTCCTCCTTCCCCCCCCCCCCCCAGGGCCAAAGGGAACCGGATCACCTGCCTTGAAGGCAGGTGGCATGGGGGATTCGGACCCTCAATTCTCCCTTTTTATAGGGGAAATATTTTTGTGGGGGAATGGAGGGTGGGGATGGGTCATGTCACCTGCCTTCATGGCAGGTGATCCATTGGCCAAAGAAAAAGCCTCAAGAAATCAGCACTTCCATTGACCGACTACCCAAGAGAACAAAAAGAAAAAGATTTCGCATAATAAAAATTTGAATATACAATGTTTTTTGTAAGAGAATGTATAATGTTGAACCCGCGGAATCTTGGCCACGAAATAAAGCAGACTCCAACCCTCCAATTTGCTTCGGCGGGATTGCCCAATTTTTTTTAAAAAAAAATTATTACACTTCGACAAATTTAATCATAAAACTTTTAATTATGTGAATTAAGTACCAATAATATACACGTTTTGCTAAATGATAGTCTACAATACCAATTTTAACCAAAAATTCGTTGACATGTACGTCGACTATCTTATCTTACGTGGCATGGCCCGAAGTTGATAAATTTTATGGCTTTTTAAAGAAAAATTGAAATATTTTTGTTAGTTTTCTTTTCTTTTTTTCTTCTTTTTATTCTTACTTCCAAGGCAAGCAAGGTGGCTGGATAATCCTTGCCAGAGTTGGTAGATAAATAAAAGGAAAATAAAGAAAGAAAAAGAAACGAGAAATAAATAATATTGAATAATATTACATAAAGAAAAAAATTATAAAAATATCACGAAAAATTATTCATGTCAATTTCAATTGTCCTACGTTGCATTATCGGCATCTTCGTAAGCGATTTTTGGCTAAAATTAGCTTGATAAATTTAATTGAAAAATGCAAAAATATTTAGTACTTAATAAGCAAAATCGAAAAATATAATTCAAAGTGCAATAAATTTAACGCATTTTACAATTTTCCTCTACTCCAGCGTCGTCATTAATTACAGTCGCGACGCATTGCCTAAGCAGTGACGTCGTCGATCCACCATTCTCCGCTTCACAGAGGCGCTGTAAAACTTGGAGCGTCATTAATTACAGTCGCGGTAAGCCCTGACGTCATCAATCTCCTATTCTCTGCTCCCAGTCGCACTTGCAAAACATCATCGTCATTCGTCACCTTGTATATATAAATTTGCTTGCGAGGGTGCAGTGCGTCATGGTCACGGTTCACCACTAGCCTTCTCCCCCTCACCGACCCATCTTCTATCGGAGACATCGAATCCTGTATGGCGAAGGAAATGGTCGAAATAGTCGTCGCCAACGGCTGCGGCGGGGAGCTCCGCGACTTCGCGCTCGACGAGGACACTGCCGCCTTGACCAAGGCAGCGCGCGCGGCGTCCTTCTCCGTCGCCGTCCCAGTCGCATCCGGCTCGGTCGCGGACGAGGAAGCTGCAGCGGCGGCGGCCCGTGAGGCGAGCCCCCTGGACGGGTGGCTCCCGATCACGGAGTGGAGGGGCGGCAGCACCGCGTCCGCGGTGTGCCACGTCCTGTGCTCCGGGATGGGGATTCAGGCGCTCATGCTTCCCGTGGCCTTCGCTTCTCTCGGTTGGTAAGCCCCCGCCAAAGCCCATCTCCGCCGTCTTCTTGTTCGGGTCGTTTCTTCTCTTTCCTTCCATTTCTTTAAGGTTCTGACGAAAGTTTTATTCCTTGATTGTGCACTCGACGAGGTCTTCAGAAAACGACCAAACTCCTCGTACGAGGACCAAAATCTTTGACCAAGTTCTTTTGAAGGACGTTTGACAAAATCATTGCTGGATTTTCTATTTGATTCCCGTCCTTTTATTTTGATCGAAATTTTAACAACAACAAAAATCAGAGTTTTATAGCTATAATAGAACCATTTTTTCATCAATTTGTTGAAAAGTTCGAAACGACACAAGTCCATTTTCCAACGGACATTTATTACGTTGCGTATTTGATGGAATCCGACGTGGATATTATTTTAGTGGCATTTTCATTATTATTATCATCATCATCATCGTCATCATCTATTTATGTACTTAATACTTTTTTTGGGGTCAAAACGCACTTACTAGTTAGGTAGTGGAGAATATCCCATGTATTAATCTTTTCCATTTAATGACTTTTGGTAGAAATGTCTTTTTAAACCTGTCGAATTTGTTATTATCGAATATTATCTCATTAATTTTTTTATTAATTGTCATTTTTTATTTTGTTTTGTAATTTTGAAGGGTTTGCGGAAGCATAATTCTGTCCTTAGGATTTCTGTGGCAGCTCTACACAATATGGGCTCTCGTGCAGCTCCATGAATCCGTTCCTGGAGTTCGCTACAGCAGATTCCTCCAGATCGCCATGGTTGGCTTTGGTGAGCCACGTTTTCTTATTTATTTAATATATGGTATCACGTTGCACAATTAATATAAAAAATTAAAGTTTTAATCGTTCATATTTGTGCGCATTTACTTGTGTTTTTTTTTTCAAGATGGGAAAATTGACTATTTATTCATAATTAGGCAAATTAACGAAATTTAACGGTTATCTTCAAAATAAATTTTCAGGACCAGGGTTGGGAAAATTGCTTGGCCTATTCCCCGTGATGTACCTATCGGGGGGCTCGTGCGTGATGCTGATCATCTACGGAGGTGGGGCCCTGAAGCTTCTCTTCAGGACCATGTGCGGCGTAGATGGCGCCGCGTGTAGCGTTAGGCCATTGGACGGCGTGGAGTGCTTCCTGGTGTTCGCGTGCGTATCCTTCGTCGGAGCGCAGCTGCCGAATCTGCATTCCAGAACCCTAGTCTCGCTGATCGGAGCGATCACGGCCGTCGCTTACAGCACCCTGATCTGGGCCCTGTCCGTCGCCAAGGGTAGGGCCGACGGCGTGTCCTACGAACCGTTGATCGAGGAGAAGGTGGACGAGGCGAGAATCGGCACCTTATTGAACGCTATCGGGATCATCGCTCTGTCTTTCAGAGGTCACAACCTCATAGTTGAGATTCAGGTAAAATGGCTAGCTCTTCTTTCAATGATGACCGTGACGAATTCATACCGCCCTTGCTTATGCCGGTCGCGACGGACCGGGAGCGTGGTGATTAGGGTTTCGACTTGATTTGCTATGTGCCCATTTTGTGATGCAGGGAACATTGCCATCAACCCCAAAATGCCCATCCAAAAGGCCAATGTGGAGAGCTTTGATCATCTCCTATTCACTCATCGCTATCTACTTATACGCTTTAGCCATTGCCGGATTCTGGGCCTATGGAAACGGAGTCCCGAACGGAGGACTCTACATTGCCTTCCCTCAATCTCACAGCCACGACACGCCGAAGCTCCTGATGGGCCTCATCTACCTCCTCGTAGTAATCAACTGCCTCTGCTCTTTCCAGATCTACGCCATGCCAGTCTACGACAACCTGGAGTTCCGGTACATCGGCGCCAAGGGCCGCCGCTGCTCGCGACGGGTCCGCACGTCCCTGAGAGTCTTCTTCAGCTGCCTCACTTTCTTCGTGTCAGTGACGTTCCCTTTCCTGCCGAACCTGGGGCCACTGGTCGGGGGGATGACCTCCTCGCTGACCTTCGTGTTGCCGTGCTTCATGTGGCTGGCGATCAAGAGGCCGCACCGAGGGAGCGGCGTGTGGTGGCTCAACGTCGTGCTGGGGTGTCTTGGCGTGGTGTTGTGGGCGGTGATGGTCGCCGGGGGAATCTGGATATTAGTTGATCGACATTTCCATGCCAACTTCTACCATCCTTAAGATTGGCATGAAAATATTTACACAGCAAATTTCTTCCCGGGGGAAGAAAATTACAGCCAAGCAAAAAGGGATTGGATTGGACCGGTTGAAAGTGAATGAGAGAGAACCCCCAAAAAAAAAAAAACGAATGCAGAAAAAAAAATTATAATGATACAAGCATTGGCCCACTGATGAATAAATGAGTATATACCATGATATAGAGAGTGGGTAATTTTGGTGAGATGTATCCAACGTTTCCTTTACGATGATTATAAAGAATCATATTGATACAATGATTATCAAGAATTACGTAGGTGTTTGAAGATGAAGGAGAGAGAGAAACAATGAGAGATTAGGGTTTTGAAGAACAAATTTTATCACCGATTCGTCAGATTAGGGCAAACAAATTCGGAAGTCAACGAATAGCCCTAAAAATTTCATCAATTTCTTGTTCTTCTTCGTCGTCATCAACCTCTGCGTCCAGGTCTTCATTGCCAGAAGAATTCCAGCCATGGAAAAATTGGACTTTTGTCAAAAGGAAACGAGAGACACAAAATACTAATGCAGAAAAAGTTTATGGCGATACATGTATTGGTCGATTGTAAATAAATGAGATGAGTCCCATGAGATGAAGTGGGACCCAAACATCTTTTTTTTGGTAATTATCAAGAATTGATTTATTTTTGTCTATCCTATTTTGAACTCGGACTTATGTGGAGCA
Source organism: Rhodomyrtus tomentosa (assembly GCA_028455895.1). NCBI lineage: Eukaryota > Viridiplantae > Streptophyta > Magnoliopsida > Myrtales > Myrtaceae > Rhodomyrtus > Rhodomyrtus tomentosa. Next base: position 15,263,973 of record JAPCWY010000011.1, read on the forward strand.
CAAGAATTAGCACCCACATATATGATACTAACATTCCCATTCTCGATATCTTACTAGCAGGACCGCATACCTATTGACGAGATTTGTTTGATATTGCCCAATCCACATGCGCTTTTATCTGTGATAAGACTCTTTTTAAAGTGGTATGTCAGCAAAAAATTGATGGAACTAGAAATGGCATGTTTGTTTGCTTGCTTTTAGAAAACTTAGAAAATAATGAGGAAAAATTATATGTGAATTTACGTGGCAACGGATTTGAGCGTTTAGCAAAAGTGACAATACTTGTGGTGCAAGGTTCATATTATGAAAAAGAAAAAAAGAAAGTGTTCAAAAAGTTTCTAGATGAGGAGCAATATTTGCGCGTGAATAATCAAATCATGTCCGACTATCTATAGCATTGTTTTATGTAGAGTTTGTTTTCAAAACCACAATAGATTGAAGGGCGTAAGGATGGAAATTTTAGACACTCCCAATTCACATGAAACTATATATAATTGTAGTTAAATCCGCTATGTGAGCTCAATCTCATTCCTCAACCTAATTCGTCTCCTTATAAAACAGGTTAATTCGTATGTCGATACGATTAATGATCGTGATCAATTGGATCAACCAAGAGTCTTTTGGCATGTATAGCCATGTCTCTGTCCAGTGCCTTTGTCAATGTACTTGTGTAAATGAAATATTATTCAATCCTGTGTGAGTTTTGAAGAAACCTGAAAACTAGAGGAGTGTTCGACCTCTTTAAAAGGTGAATTTTTCAACCTACTGGATGTTTAATACACTTCAATAATAGCCGGAGAGAGTTTTTTTAATTACTATCCACTTTTCAATAATATATTTGTTTTAAGTGTTCTAGAGGCATTTGATAATCAATCCAATTTTTTTATGGTTTTGATTACATTAATCATCTTTATGCTATGCACAATCGATACTTTGAAAATTGAATTAATCTAGTTCACTCGGACTATGCAAACTAGGACAAAACGACTTCTAGCATCACTGGAAGGATCGAAACCAAGGCCGACAATTTTTCTGGGTAAGTAGAACTATTGGATAAATATGGTAACAATTTGTGAACCAAACTAGAGTTGTCGCCAATCGATTTGGGAAAATCAGTCGATTGGTCATTTAAGGAAATCAAACTAATTAAGGAAACGAATGAAGCTGGACCAGAAGAACTAGAAGTCTGAAATTCGGGCATTCAGTAATGCGTGCGATGGATTACCATCACATGCCACCATTTCAATCCCTATTTTCATGAGATAGTTTGCTCATCAATGAGCTTCCTAAGGAGACCTGTGATGCGTTTGTTTCACGGAAACTTCACGATATAGAGAAACACTTTTCGGAAAATTAATTTTCAAGAAAATGGTTAGTTTTCTTTTGTTTATTGAAATGCGGCCTAAAACGTTTTCTGTATTTGGATTGTAAATGATTTCAACTTGATCACTTTATCTAAGAAAAGAAATCGTATTATTTTTTTAATCGAATTATATATTTTTTTTTCTTTTTCTTTTTTATTAGATGGCCGGCCAGCTCGAGCTTGGTCGGCCTCGGTCTCATTCTAAAAGTGGACTGATGTGATGACATGCCAATCCATTGATGTTTGCTCGTATATGACACAGAATGGGCCACATTCTCCGTTTCTTTCCACATCGAGTCCTGTCATCCTTCTTAGCCCCCGACAAAATAAAGGGAAGTCGCCATTGACGAAGCTCAGGCATGCAGTAGAGCTCCATCGACGACCTCCCTCTTGATTCTGTATCCTTGACCTCTAAAAAATGGAAGACAATGAGCCATAACCGACTGATCTTACTGTGTGGCCCGGAATTCTAAACTCCCAGGTTCCCTTTTTGAAGCCAACCCTGCAATCTCTCTAGGAATGAGCAGAAGGACAATAATATTGTTAAGATATGATTAGATATATTTAGATATAGTTAGATATATTGTGATATTCTGAGTATCTCCAATATTCTGAATATCATACTGATTGACTCTAGGATATCATTTTGATTATTATAATTGATTAAGTAATATTTTGTTACTTATTTAGTCGCTGTGTAAAGCCTATAAGTGGGCCCCTCATGTACCCTTTTAATTATCAAGAAAATACACAAAACCTTCTCAATTCCTCTATTATTCTTTATTTATAACATGATATCAAAGCTATGTATCTGGCTTTGCAACTCTAGCCATACAGGCTGCGTTCTCTTCTTTTGTCTGACGTCAGCCGTATAGGTCGCGTTATTCTCCATCACTGCATTAGTAATTTCATTGCTAGAAGGTCTTCCATTGTGTTCTATGTGCCAAACGCCGTTCTCTACTGAGGTCGTAGACTCCAAGTCTCGCCGTTAACGCATGCTTCACGCGTCCGCAGGCGCCGACAAGAGCTACTGCATGTGAGATCCACGCACTCATGTGAGCTGCATGTGGACAAACATTTCTGAAGTATTCTTGTTGTTGCAGACCTTAAGTGACGGTCTCTATTTCAGATCGACGTTAAGAATGTATTTCTCAATGGTGATCTTACTGAGGAAGTTTATATGGAGCCTCCTCTTGTGTACGCTGCTGCTTCTAGTAAAGTATGTCGATTATGAAAGAGCGTTTTATGGACTAAAACAAGCTCCTCATGCATGGTACTCAAAGTTCAGCTCCACTTGAATCATCTTGGCTTTACATCTAGTCTCATGACAATGCTTTATTTGTTCAAAAAACATCTTGTGGGACTATTTTGCCTATTATATATGGATGACATGATTATTATTGGTGATGATCATATCGGCACCACAAAGCTCCAGCAATATCTTAATCAGCAGTTTGAAATGAAATATCTTGAGCAACGCAGCTACTTTCCTAGCTTGGAGGTTGCCTTAGATTCATCGAGGTATTATCTTTCTCAAGCAAAATACGCCACTGAACTTCTTTCTCGTGCGAGACTCACTATACCAAGGTTGCTACAACTCAAATTGAGGCAAATGTAAAGTTTAATAACAACGATGGAACTGTTATTTCAAATCCCACCATTTATTGATAGTTGGTTGACAGTCTTGTATATCTTACAGTTACTCGTCCTGACATTGTTTATGAAGTTCACATAGTTTGTCAGTTCATGACCGCACCGCATACAACTCACTTTGCTACTGGTCTTCGTATTTTTTGTTATGTTAAGAGCACCCTGTTTCATGGTATCCCATTTTCTGTCGACTCTACTTTAGAGTTGAATACTTATTCAGGTGCTAATTGGGCAGGTGACCCTCTCGATCGTCACTCCACTATAGGATACTGTTTCTTTCTTGGTACCTCACTCATATCATGGCGTAGCAATAAACAGATTATTGTTGCTCGATCTAGCACTAAAGCGAAATATTGTGCTCTTGTTGATACATTATCAGAATTATTTTGGTGACGACAGTTATTAGAAGACATGGGAGTTCATCATAATGATGGAACAGTCATATTCTGTGTAATCGGAGTGCTATTCAAATAGCCCATAATGATGTTTTCAATGAGGCACCAAGCAAATTGAGATTGATTGACATTTTATATGACATCATGTATTCCATGGCACTATACGACTTGTCTCCCCTTATTCTATTAATCAGATTGATGATCACAAAAGCACATCCACTCAAGCGATTTTAGGATCTCTTCTCCAAACTCCAGTTGACTTGTTCTACATCGCCTTGAGTTTGAGGGGATGTTAAGATACTATTAGATATAGTTAGAAGTATTATGATATTCTAAAGGAGCCACTTCAACATTTTTCGTTAGTCCAAATAGACAGAATTAATGGAAGGTCTCGATTGTATCAATTTGACAAGTTTTATGTCTTAGTTGTTTTTTCTTTTTTTGCAAGTTTTAGGATTTAATTGCATTTTCATAAAAAAAATTTAGTACTTCCGATGCATATATTCCTTGTTTTTCATTATTTGTTTTCCTTTTTTTTCCTATTAAGTCTGGCAAGGGCCGGAAGCCCACACTAGACAGAGGTCGTGGAATCCTCACCAGTAGGGGGCAAGAGTCGCCACCCTCGACCAGACGACCATCCAGCGAAGGTCGTGAACGACACCCGCCCTCGCCCTCGGCTAGCAAAGGCCTCGCAGCCCTTGTTTGGTGTCTGGCATAGGTCGGCCGACAACCCTCACGGGACTTCGTAGATAAAAAAAAAGGAAAGGAAAGAATGGAAAATAAAAATATTTATAAAAATATTCGGGAATTTATTTTAAAAATATTAAATTTCTCGGTGTTTTAGCAGTAGACTTTTTTTATAGATTTTTATAAGAAGCAAGTTATCCGAGACGAGGTTAAATCTCATAGTTTTTTTTAACAATATAGATCGAGTAAAAGTTGAGAATGAGTCAAGAAATTTACATTATAATCAATGAGTTACAATTCATATGGACCAATCATCACAAAGATTATCACAAAGATTTGAAATATTTTGGATACCTAGAATATTTGATTGCTCAATTCAGAAAATGTGATCACATTTTGAAATATTTTGGAGACCCAGAATAATTGATTGCTCGATTCAGAAAATTTTCAAGTTATGACAAAATTATCACAAAGATTTCAGAATTTTCAATCACAATACAAACTTTTCAAATTAAACACAAGATATATTGCAAGATATATTCTGAATTTTTGATTTTCTAAAATAACGTGCAATCTTCCTAATCGAGCAATCAAATATTCTGAGCTAGCAATTCAATCTTCTAATCAAGGCAACTCAAATAATTAATTTTGCAATCAAATATTCTGGGTATCCGAGATTTGATTTTCGACGTGCAATTCCTCCAATATACGCAATCAAGGCATAAATTCAAAAAATAGGCAATGCAATATCCGAAATATACAATTTAAATCGGCAATTCACGCGAGATACTTCATGAATATTTAGAAGTAAGTAAGGCAAACAAATATCATAAAACTCAAAATAAGGAACTAACCTAATATCGCAAGGTTGTCTTTTCCAAATTCGAATCTGCCGTGCTTGCTACTGAAACTGATTTTTGAACCAAACGTCTAAGGGATTCTTCACAGCGCAATTGGAAAAGTGGCGTAATGGAGCAAGCGAAATCCGGATGAGCAGAGGCGTTTAACGGCTTTTGGATTTGGATTAGCAGCGAGCTTTGCCATAGAACAGCAGAGGGATAGTGGCAATCAACATCATCAACATCAACATCAACAACACCTTTATCCCAAATTAGTTGGGGTCGGCGGTCGATGAACCCCAAAAAATCATAAAAATAAAAGCAGAATCAAGGGAGGGAAAAGAGATAAATATGTAAAAATAAATAAGTATATATATATATATATATATATATATATATCTATACACTACCCCTCCACAACACTAATAGCCTTCCTCCACTCCGTCCTAAGACAAATCGTACGCCAATCTATTTTTCACTCCATTAAATATTGTTTTACTGCTTTCCCCCAAGTAAGATTCGATCGACCTCTTGCTTTCTTCGTGTTATGCTCTCGATAGCAAACATCTATTCGTACCGGTGTGTCTAAGGGCCTTCGAAGGATATGCCCAAACCATCTCAATCTATGCTCTCTCATCTTTTCCGCCATCGGTTCTACTTCAACTTTTCGTCGAATCTATTCATTCCTTATCTTATCTATCCTTGTATGACCACGCATCCACCTTAACATCCTCATTTCTACTACTCTCATTTTATGCTCATGTTTTCTTTGTGCTAGCTAAAATTCAGCTCCGTAAAACATGGCAAGTCTGACTGTTTTTTTATAAAATTTTCCTTTTAACCTAAGAGGAATTTTGCGATCACATAAAAATCCCGATGCACTACGCCATTTCATCCAACCTGCTCTGATTTTATGACTTACATCCTTATCAATCTCTCCCTCCTTTTGCAATAGTGATCCCAGATATCTAAATGAATCTTTCTTGGGTACCTCCTGTCCGAGCATATTTACAGCTTCTTGATCCTCTCTTCTTGCCGTGTCAAACTCATACTTCAAGTATTCCGTCTTACTTCGACTTTGTGTAAATCCTTTAGACTCTAACGTACTTCTCCATACTTCTAACTTAACGTTAACCCCAGCCCTGGTCTCATCAATAAGCACGATATCGTCTGCAAATAGCATACACCACGGCACCTCATCTTGAATATCTTTTGTTAGCTTATCCATAACTAGGGAAAAAAGGTAAGGGCTCGAAGCAGAACCTTGGTGTAAGCCTATTGCGATTGGAAAATAACTTGATGTGCCATTACAAGCATTCACACATGTAGTAGCACCGTCATATATGTCATTGATTGCCTCGATATACTTTGAAGGTACTTTTTTCTTCTCAAGAATCCACCATAAAACCTTTCTTGGAACCCTATCATACGCCTTCTCGAGATCAATAAACATCATATGGAGGTCCTTCTTTCTTTCTTGATATATCTCCATCATTTGTCGTATTAAGAAAATAGCCTCCATGGTAGATCTTCCTGACATAAATCCAAATGATTGACAGAAACTTTGATCTCTATTCTCAAACGATGCTCAATAAATATCTCCCACAGCTTCATTGTATGGCTCACAAGCTTGATGCCTCTATAGTTAGAACAATTCTGGATATCCCCCTTGTTCTTGTATATAGGTATAAGTATACTCTTCCTCCATTCATCAGGCATCTTATTAGTATGGAGAATCTTGTTAAAAAGACTAGTTAACCAACCTATTGCCCCATCCCCTAAGCATCTCCACACTTCAATAGGAATACCATCGGGTCCCAAGACTTTACTAGTCTTCATCTTTTTTAATGTCTCCCTAACTTCCCGTGCTTTAACTCTACGCACAAACCTTCTATTTGAATCATCAAAAGTATCTTCCAAATCCACCTCACCTCTATCGCTCTCCCTATTAAAAAGTTTATTAAAATAACTCATCCATCTGCCCTTGACGTCTTCATCTCTTATCAAGAGTGTTTGATTTTCATCCTTGATACATCTAATCCACGTCAAGTCTTTACTTTTCTTGTCTCTTGACTTTACAAGTCTATAGATGTCTTTTTCTCCTTCTTTGCTCCCAAGTTTGTTATATTTATCAGTGAAAACCTTGCCTCTGGCCTCTCGTACAGCTTTCTTGGTACTTTTTCTTGTCAATCTAAACTTTTGCAAATTCTCTTCATTAGGACATTTATGTAGGCATCTGAAACACTCCTTCTGCTTAATTGCCTCATGCACCTCTTCATTCCACCACCAGATTTCATGTGTTTGATGTCCATTCCCTCTACTTTTCCCTAACAATCCTTTTGCCACTGTCTAGATGCAGTTAGACATCTCCTTCCACATCATATTTACTTCGCCCTCCAGTCGCCACGGTTCTTCCTGTAGCATTCTTTCCTTGAATTCTGTTTGTTTCTCCTCATGTAACTTCCACCATCTTACTCTGGGGTGCTACGCACTTCTCTTCATCTTCTGTATTTTGTTATACCGAACTTCTAAGACCACCAACTTATGTTGTGTAACTACACATTCACCAGGGTATACCTTACAATCTACATACGAAGCTTTATCCTCTCTTCTAGCAATAAAGAAATCAATCTAGCTACAATTTGACCGCTGCGAAAAGTGATTAGATGTGATTCTCTTTTACTAAAAAAAGTGTTTGCCAACATCAAATCATAAGCTAATGCCACACTCAAGATGTCTTCGCCAGCTTCATTTCTAGTCCCATATCCAAAACCTCCATGAACTCTGTCAAAACTTCCACTATTCTGACCGACATGCCCATTTAGATCTCCTCCTGTGAATACATTCTCCTCGTGTGGTATCCGCCTTAGAATCTCTTCCAGCTCTTCCCAAAATCTACTCTTCTCGGACGCTTGCAGTCCAACTTGAGGGGCATACACACTAAGAATATTCAGAATCAAATCTTCCACTACTAGCTTAACTAAAATAATCATATCTCCTATTCTTTTAACTTCAACAACTCTATCCTTTAAATTTTTATCGATCAGAATCCCAACTCCATTTATGCTCTTTGTTGTGCCTGTATACCATAGCTTGAATCCGGTGCCATCCACTTCCTTAGTCTTCTCTCCCTTCCATTTAGTCTCTTGTAGACAAGCAATATTCACTTTTCTTTTAGCAAAAAGTATCTATCAATTTCCGCAATTTACCCGTTAAGATTCCTACATTCCAACTTCCCAATCTAATTCCCACCCCTTGGGCTTTTCTTGCCCCCCACACTCGCCCACGAAAGTGTGAGGATCCTTGCTCATTTATCACCACATTTGGGCACCAATGTGGCGCACACTCTGGGAATGATGGCCCAAGGCTAGCTTCCTTACCCCTTGCACCCATTTATCTTAGTGCAAAGACCCTTGCTCATTTTTCGCTACACCCAGGCACCGATGCAATGCGTCGCTAAGAAAGGTACGCTCCAATGAAATATCAATAGGGTTCATCTCATAAAGGTAGCTCTTTTTTTATAACAGACTCGCTACGCTTGACGTAACCCTCCTCCTTTACCTGGCTTGGGACAGGCTATATAGACTACATAGGCGGAGTTGATAGTGGCAATCCCATGCAACAAAACCCGAAACTAGCAAATAAGAATAGAATTTTGTAGCTAGAAGAAACGCTGAAAATTCTTGGCTAATTGTGGACTTCCTGAAAATAGGAAGGCCTCAGCGTCTTTCGACTAGACACCGAAGGGTTGTTCAGAGAAGCTATTTGACCAAAGCTTTTGCTCTAGCTCCTCTGACTTATATTGCTCTCGAGAAACTCACACGTAATCTATATCTCTGAGTGAAAGTGGATCCCCCAATGAAAATCCTAGAGAAAGCCTAGCATATATGAAGCAGGATCCCTTGACTAGGGCAAGGGATCCGGATCCAATATATATAGACCAAGACATTGTAAGCTTGAGGTCTCAATTTTCAAATTATCGCAGAATAAGTCCTTAATTATAGTAAGAATTTTAATTAAGTATCAAAAGGCCAAATTGCAACCAATCACTCCCAAATTTGAAATGAGAAATTCTGATAGGCCTTTGTTTCACGAGCCCAGTTGATCCATTTTTTCATTGTTTACGGGCTGACTTAAGCAACTTTTGTTCCAACTAAGATTAACCGAATGGAGCTATAAAGCTCCTTTTCGATTATGGATGAAAAGGTTCAATTAGACTTAAAATAAGCCCAAAGACTCCCAAAAGTTCGGCACCTCACGTGTATATCCAGGATTTGATCCATGTTATATTTGTGGCCTTGATTAAAGTTCCGACCAACATGGTTTCGGTCTCGCTCAATTTTTACAAGGCGTAGAAGTCTTATTTTTGCCTATGAATTTCGAGCACCATGTCTCCTTCGCGGGCTTGCCAACCTTCTGACGATTCTTGGTCAATCATACGTCAATTCGGGTTCACTTTCACCGCAAGTCTAATGCAAAATATAATGCATGAATGCTAAAATTAAATGTGAAAAATGACTTATTCTTTTGGTTAGAACTAAAATTATCTCTAATTTTTATATGCAAATAAAAACAACTGAAAAGGTTAATCAAATTTAGGTGTCAATAATGCAGAGGAGGGGCAATAGGCAAGTGCCTCGGGACTTGCAAAGGATGCCTCGACGTTTGCTGTCCAAAGCTGCTCAAATCGAAGAGCCAACAGTCTTTGAAAAAGGGAAGGAATTGAGAGAGAATTTCAAGAAGGGAAGTGACTATTTTGATGACGAACCCGTGATTGTTTGCACCGTCTCTCAATTCGGTCTTATTGATTGAAAAGCCGATATGCCGTCGCATCCTTTTCAATTAAAGCTAAGTCCCTTCTCCTTTCTTCGGCTTCGATTTTTGGTTCAACCATACAAACTGACTCCTTCTCGTTCTTTTCCTAATTACCAGAGGAACCCAAAGGATTTGAGGTGGATGACGATGAGGCCCCGTGACGCCAAGCTACATGTCCAGTTCCATTGATTTTCGTATTGGTCTGAAAAGCGAGCCGAACTCATGCCCTTTCGCTGAGGATCGTCAAAAAGATCGCCAAAAATATTGTGAGCACGAAAGCTCATTTTTTACGTCATTCGAAGCGATCGGATTACACCCTAGACCCCATTTATTGTTAGTCGTAGCTTTGGTTTGGGTTGATATCGTGTAAAACGCGCGCTCTTTTGTCGTCGTTGTCAAATATTTTCGTGCCTCTTTCGTAATATTTTCACCGTTGGATTGGGCTGATTTTTGGATATGTGATAGCTGACGTCGAGACGATTTCAACAGTACCAGGATCGCTCAAATCGGACAAGATCTCACCATTGATCGTCTCCGAGAAGCCCTCTGTCGTCCGTCGATCTTCTTCAACCTTGAGAAGTTTAACCAATCAATGCCCGTTGACCAGTCAATGTTCAACGTGGCATTGATGTGGCACACCTATGGCGTCCACATCAGCAGAGGCTGTAAGTATATTTTAAATTAAAAAATTAATAAAAAATGAAAAATCCTAGAATTTCCAAAAAGATGAAAAAAATCGAGAAAAAATCCAAAAAAAATTGAAAAACGGCCACATTCAATTGGACAATCCTATTTTGGATTTTCTCTTCCCAATTCCTTTGAAAAATGATGATTTTACACCTTCAGGGTAAATCGTTTCTGAAAATTCTCAGAGATTTCTGAAAAAAGAAAAAAATTGGGGAATGGCCACAGTCAACTGGCCTATCCCATTTTTGGGTTTTCGCATCTTGTCTATTTTGAAAAATGACGATTTTATCCTTTAAGGGTAAATCATCTCCAAAAATCTTGAATTTTTTAGAAAAATGCCAAAAATTGAGATATGGTCACTTGCAATTGGCCAATTTTATTTTTGGATTGTCATTTCTCGATTCTTTCTGAAAATGATGATTTAACCACTTAAGGGTAAATCGTCTAAAAAAATCCTAAAAATTTATGAAAAATGGCGAAAATTAGGAAATAGGCCAACACAACTAGCCATTCCTATTTTCAATGCTTTTGACTCAAGATTCCTTCCAAAAGGATGATTTTTCCCTTTGAGGCAAATCGGCCCCCAATTTTTTCCAAAAATGATGGTTTTTTTTTCCTTTTTGGCAAATAGTCCCAAATTTCTTCGAAATTATAATTTTGCCCCTCATGGGAAATTCGTGTCTAAATCATTCTTGAGCTGTGGTTGATACTTTTTTAGGCCAATAAGGTCTTGCTAAGGATGTCATGCTGCTTTGATGCATTTTATCTACATGTCATGATTCCTTGATTGCACACTTCTTTTATTGATTGTGAGTGCTAGGGTAGTCACTCTTATCTGATTGCGAGTGCTAGGGTAGTCACTCTTATCTGAATGAACTCCTAGATTTAGGGTTCGTATCTCACTCATTTGCATGAAATCCTGAGGTTAGGAAATTCATTCACTTACATACCGAAAGGGCGTCAATTAAGACAATTGGCGTAACTAAATCCCCAATCTCACTTGTATGGTTCTCGTAGAATCGAATAGAAACTCCCAGCTATTCGATGGGATTTTCAATCATACCCTCCACGAAATGATTGGTGGCGACTCCTTGGCATGCATACATAGCACACGTCACTAAACTGCACTGAAGGTCAACAACGATATCCTCCGTTGCGATTTGGTTAACAAGCCTTGGGAGAGGCCCGCTTCTGATCAGAAGGAGACGACCTATTAACCCGCACCTCGAGATGGGTGAATCTCGAGAGGGTCATGACAGACTGGCAACTCCACTAGGAACAGGTTACGCAGCCTTTAGAGGACTTCAGCCGATTAAAAAGTTGATTGATTTTCTAACCTTTTTCATGCATATGCTCCTGAAGGAAAGGTATGTACCCTAACCATCATATTAGATGTTTTTGCAGATTGGAGAAATAAGGAGCGGAGTGTTTGCTAACATTGTTTCCTACAGGTTGGAGTAGAGAAAAAGGGATTTCTCTAGGGAATGTTTATGTTTGCGCATATATCGAAGCGGTGTTTTGATGCAAATTGTTGCGTATGATATTGCATTGTGATAATCACGATACCTTTCACACATTGGCGGTCAAACCCTAACTGCAAACACCCTTAGGTTACCTTAAATAGGGAAATGGTGCGAAAAGATCTTGTATTTAATGGCACTTGAGACTTTCATTTTTATTCCTACTCATGATCTTGATTAGCAATATCTAACCATTTTGGGTAGGTACTCTTAAGGACGAATCTGCCATATATGAATCGCGGGAGCCTTAGCCTTAGGTTCCTCACTCAATTTTCGATTTTTTAGAGTATACCCCCACTTGTATCATGCACATATCTTTAGAGGATTGGTATACCTAAAACAATTGTAAGGCATTTACTTTTTGATGTACTTCTTTATGCCATTCGATTGTAATTTGTTCATGTATTGCATATCATTTGCATTCTCATGCACGACATACACTCATGCATCGTCCAAATGATTGACTGGAATAACGATGATAGGGATAAAATGTCGTTATTTCCTAAGACTTCGTCAGAGTTTGTGACCTTTGAGTATCTTAGAAAGGTGACCCGTCTTAGGCCAAACACAAGGCCACACTTCACTAGGTTTGTGCACGGCCAAGTGTTGATTGGGAATAAAATGGAATACACCGAGGATTGTCAGACTCGCTACTATGTCAACAACATTAGATTCAAGTGACAATCCGAGAAAATGTTCAAAGACTATATGAAATTGAAGAGACAATATTGCAACCATCAACCTAAGGAGTGGTATGCTCGCAAGAAGGATGAATGCCAGGCTAAGGAGAACCGACCTATGCTGGTTCCATGGGAGAAAAGGAGACATCTTACCATTAAGACGAAGCCGAAGTGCATCATCCTCAAGGAACCTAAACCCAAGGTAGTCAAGAAATCCCATGAGGTGGTCATACCCCGGATAAGAGAATGGCCAGAGGAACTACGCCAACTTAAAGAATCCACTGAAGACCTGCTTCTTGTGATCTGTATGAAGAATCCCTCAAGAAAGGGAACTTTGAGGGGAGTCAACCAAGAAAGAGGTCATGATCACCGAGCCTTATTCTACGGAGGAACGGGATAAAGACACGATTGAGGAAGAAACTTCAGTTGACTATTCCTCTGAAGAGAATTAGACCTTAGGAAAGCTAAGAGTTGAGAACGTAGATTATACATTCCATTGGTCTTTTATGGCTTTCTTATTTTAGAATAAGTGTATATGATTTCTCTCCTTGAAGATTTCCTCCTATCACTCTGTCTTACCTTTATAGATTTCCATTTAGTAGGAATCTATCTTGTTATATTTTCATTTCATTGTTCAATTTGATGTTTTGATCAATGGAATGTGGCATTGTTACTCCCTTGAATCGCTGAGATGGTCCCAATCATTTGCATACTTCGTTTATTTAAAATCTAAATTAGACCTCATGTTGGACCTTTAGACCAAATGGGAGAGTCTAATTTCTATTTCATTAATTGAAATATGCAATTAAATCAGATCATGCATATTTCATGGCATTTGCATCATTGCATTTTAAAGTAATTTATGGCAATTGATTTTTCAACGTCATTCATATATTCTGGATTCGACGGGGAAGAATGAATTGGGGATTTATCGTAATCAATTTGGTTGATTTTGACCTGACTTGGTCTACATTATGAAACCGCGCATGCTAAAGTCACAAGGAAAATGAGATGGAAGTTCGGATGAACGAATGTGAGATCATGGGTAGTTTGCATTCATCCATCGGCCATACAACCCATACGGCCGAAAGTGAAAGTGAAAGTAAAAGTGGGTGAGGGATGGGACATTAAGTGAGAGAAACATAAAGAGTAAGAGAGAGTTCAGACTTTTCAGCCCTGATATTCCTTCCTTAATTGTCGCTTCTGCCTACGTTTCTTCTCCGTCACGTGCTGTTCATCCATAAAGAGCAAGTGTTCCCGCGCTCGGCATCAACCCGAATGAGCTCTTACATCAGCCCGCATTGGTCCTGCACCTTGCAGCGTCACCGTCGGTTTTCTAAAGAACCTTGACGATCAACGATGTTAGACGGCTGCTTACACCAAAAGTCGTAGGCTTCCCCCTAGTCAAAAGCATCAAGAACGCCATAACGAGTAGCTCTAGCCTCAATCACTATTTTTCTTGGAGAGCCACTAGCTACTAGCTTTCTATGAACCAATGTTTCATGAATCAAGGATCTACCGCCAATATGCGATCGCGAACGCAACGAATTCAAAAGATTGCGAAAAGATTTGGGGATCCCACTACATCGAAAAAGGAAAGAACATAGATTAAGTGAGAGACAAGACGCACCGTGGATTAGATTTGGAGCATGGGAAAGAGAGAGAACCTATCTTCATCTGTAAAGAAAGTGAGTACTCATTTGCAACACAAATAGAGAGAAAAAGAAAGGTTCTGCACTTGAAGAACTAGAAATCTTCACCAGCAAAGCTCCTCTCTAAAACATCCAACGATCTCCGGAGCCCATTACTAGAAGCCATCACTGATCCTGTGAGATTGATTTACTTTGCAAGTCTGGAACATGTCAAGGAGATTCCTTCGCCCAGCCTCTCCCCTTAAGCCTTGCAAATCGCTTAAGCAGATTCTCATCCTTTGAGATCATCGCATACCACCACCCAGTCCCTATTTGAAACAGCCACTCTTGATCGGTAAAAATGCTGAGGATTGGTGAAAAAGGTACGTGTACAACCCAGGCCGTAACGGATGGGGTTTTGTATCCTGAGGGTCTATGAGTTATGGCCATTGACGGCAAACCAGTTTCCCTCTCGATCCTTGTCGTTGTGCTGAGAAGATGCCTATATGAAGTTATAGGACAAACAAAAGCGATAGAAGCTTTAGAACTATTGAGACGGAATAGGAACAAGTTTAACATCATCGTTACTGTCATGAAGGCACTCAACATGGATGTTTTCAATCTTCTAAATATCATTAGCTTTGAACTAGACATGCCAATCATTATAGTCTCGGCAGGCGATGATCAGGAGATCATAATGAAAGCTATATTGCATGGGACTCGGGATTTCATAACGAAGCCGGCTAGAGTCTGAGTGCTCCAAAATATTTGGCAGCATGTGGTAAGGAAGCGATTACACGAGCAAGAGAGCAACAACCAAGTTGTCAACAATGTTTTGGGCCACAAGAGGACATGGGTCAATTGGTCCCCCAACTTCATCTCAAGTTTGTTTATGCAGTCCAACAGCTAGGGATCAACTCAGCATGTCCAAAACGCCTAAAGAAAATCATGAATGTACCGAGACTTGCTAGAGATGGTATCACGAGTCACCTTCAGAAATACAGAAAAGCGTTGAGGGAGCATAACGCAGCTCCGAGCCAAGAAGGCCAGAACGAAGCTAAGTCGAGCATGAACATTAAGTGTCACTGGTACTATAATGCTCCCAGGGTGAGAAGTACTGGGCCGCCTCTCAGCACCAACCAAGATGGTAACTGCACCATCAATCACTCAGATGTTAGTCAAAGTGTTCTTTCGAGTAATCTCAACGCTCTTCAAGAGTGCAGACTGCATGTGCAGTGTACACAGACTCCTTGATTTGAGCATCAGTCTTCAACTAGTACTTTTCCTATAATCAATCCGATGATCAGTCCCAATTTTCGAGGATTAACTTTCTCAACCACACGGTTCGAACACATACAGCTGGAGAATCAGGTGGGGGGTCGCTTTAAGTACTCCCATTTTTTTTTTTTTCGAATGGAAGTGCTTTCAGCAGCGGATTAGTTGATCATCCTTACGCATTCCTAAGCAATTATGAAAGCTCCAGCTTAAGGAATCAGATTGCTCATGGTGAAAACAGAGTGAAGAATCTGTCGCCAGTGATAACAAGAAATAATACCCAATTCGAGCATCAATTGTTCAAAGAATCAAAAGATTACCGGGATGATGAGCTTGCTGTGATGGTCAAGCAGTTTAAAACTGATAGACATTCGAAGCTGTGATCCGAAGACATGCGATCATAGGTCCTCAAAGATCAATCATCCGCACTTGATCCAGGACAAAACAAACCAATCTTGCGTGAATGCACATTTAATTCCGTGCACAGTTCCCTTGCGTGAGATGTTTTCTTACTATCTGGGTGTCCAGAATTTATTCAAGGGCAAGGGGGCAAAATTTCCCTTCTCTAATCAAATGTGCGACTGCTTTGTTAAAGCAGACTTCAGGCAAATCAATTTATGGTCGATGCCCCTGAACGTCGTAAAGAGAAGTTTTAGAAAGCTTCACGTGTGGAAATAAGAGTAAAACCCAGGTGAACTCAAAAATGGGTGACTCTGTATTGTTCCAATTGGCCTTTAGTCGACTCAAACTTTACATTGAGCTTATTTCATTCTTGACAGGGGGTTGCCAACTGCGAACTTAAAAATGGGTAACTCTATATCATTTATATATCATTTCAATTGGCCTTTAGTCGTTTCAAACTCTAAATTGAGCTTATTTCATTCTCGACAGGGGGTTACCAACTGCTTTGAGAACAA
The DNA here is from genome assembly GCA_028455895.1 of Rhodomyrtus tomentosa. Classification (NCBI taxonomy): domain Eukaryota; kingdom Viridiplantae; phylum Streptophyta; class Magnoliopsida; order Myrtales; family Myrtaceae; genus Rhodomyrtus; species Rhodomyrtus tomentosa. The sequence continues at coordinate 15,280,432 of JAPCWY010000011.1, forward strand.
TATAACAAAAAGCGAACCACTCATGGACACCAACAGCGCCGCGGCCTGGTGGTTAGGGGAGTGACAGTGGTCCGGAGCGTATCGAGTTCAATCTCGGGGCTGACATCGATGTATATATTATATAAAGACTAATAAAAAAATTTTACTTGTTGGTCTAGCTCCTAATGAAGTTCAAAGAGGCTCGATCCAGATGGTTATAGAACTTGGGGAAATTATGAAATCATTGATTCATTTTTTTCACCAAGCAACAAAATTGGCATAGTAAAATGTGAAGTGCCCAAACGGCAAATTTGAAATGAAGGGTAACTCGGTATTGATTTCAACTTATCTTCTTGATCTCACATATAACATGTTTTCTATCCTTTTTGACGGGAGATGGCATAAGGAAAGAATAAAATGATGATTCCCTTACCCGAGTCCAGAGGGCCAACCTTCGACTCAAGTCCAATCTGGGGGCAGTTCCTGATATTGCCCACTTGGCATAACCCATCTTAACTGAAAATAGGAAAAGCCAATGGAGGACCCAAATTTGACAAAAGCAAGGATCTCTGCAATTTAATTTCGCAAGGAATGCAAATCAAGTTAAAACCGTATCGTTCCAATATATCTTGAATTTGGGAATGCAAACTAACACTTAATGTTTGATCTTGATAGGGGCTCGCCATCAAGTGGACAAGTAAGGGTCATTTCTCTTTAAAGACCAAGAACTTCGAGGAACTTTAGAGCACCTAACAATCTTGTGTTGTTAAATAGAGTGTAGATTTTCACAACCAATGTACCTTCATTGGAGCGCATGATTGAGGGTAAGATGTATCATTCCAATTTTCTCAAAATTCGGGAACATACTGATGTATTCCTTTTACATCTCTAGGGATCTTCAGCCATTATAGACAGGTAAATATCCTTTTCCCTAATCTCTTAGAGTTTAAAACTCCCAGAGTTTTTTCATTCCTAGAAGGCTAAGGCTTCTAAGAATACAAAATGTATTCAATTCTCATGGCTAGAAAGACGTAGAATTCTCACAGTCACTTCGTCAGCATTCATGTTTTAAACTTGGAGATTATCTGAATATGATTGAAATTTGCATCGTGCATCGCAAATCCCCGCAAAGGCCAAATTTTGAAAAAAAAAATGAAATGGAATTTTCCAACAAGAGGTGTTTAAACCATTCAAAAGAATGTTTTCTCAAAAGACAATAAGCGAACCCTATCCAAACATGTCACATACGCACTTAAGAGATGAGTAGAGTGGATTAGATGGTAAAACCTTGATCTATGGACGTAGGAGTCATTCGTAGTGATTACATGGATTGGGACAACGAAACGCATTTATTTCTCTATCCTAAACACTATAAGCAACCATTGATGACCCCTTTGAACAACTGTTTCATTTCTTTAACCCTGTCAAGACCACCCCACACTGGGGCATATCTGGTGGTTCATTGGTTGATTCCTTAAAGAAGAAGATCAAGGTAAGACTTTATTGTGCTAACTTGCATCAACCTTTTTGTAAGGGCTCTAGGTGATATCTTGTTGGAGCTTGGAGCATTTTAAAATGAGAAAGAGCATTTCATTTCTCTATCTCCAAACACTTTATCCTGTAATGAGCCAATTTGATCCTTTAAATCTTCATTTCTAAACCCTTATCGGTGATTACCTCCTTACACTAAGGCAATGCACCTGATTTGTCAATGTTGGATTAAAGTCATAACTGAAGAGATCCTAAGAACTCCATTTAGGAAAGGATTAATATGCACAAAAGTGAGAAAAATCAAGGGCAAACAAAAGAAAAATGTCTGGTAAAAGCAAGGCCAAAGACCTTTGTTCAAGGAAAAGCCATGATATTTGCAATGTGATCAAGGAAAACTCAATGATTGTGTCAAAAGGCAACAGTGATTAAGAGTTAAGGGTTAGCAAAAGCAAAGTGCATGGTAAAATAAAGGCCAAAGTTCGTTAGCAAAAAATCATGAAATTCGGAACATAATTGTGAAAAACACATTGACCATGTCAAAAAAGCAGAATCTGTTAACAAAGATGAAACTAGAAATGATCTCCATAGCTCGGATGAAAATGAACATTTAAAGGGGCTTTTGAAGTTTAAAGACACTATCCTCAGTATATGTGATAGATGATAATGATGCAAAGGTGAATCCCAACCTTTCATACCTCACTTTCTAAAAATGGCCTTTCTCAAGCCTACCTTGAACTGGTGTTGCAACCCATCCCGAATGCTTTTCTGATCAAGATGTTTCGACTGACATGGGAGTTCACATAAAAAGCTACTGCCTAAAGGGGTAAGCACAATCTCGTCTTATCATTTCTTCCATGTTCTTGACTTGTAAACCCGGAGTAGATGATGGAGATCTTTCGTTCAATGCCCTTGACTCATTTATGAGTCCCTCTTGGAAACCTTTAACCAAGCCCAACATTACGGTCCCTTAGAAGACCTTTCTGATTAATTAGAATGTATGCACTGCAAATAACTCTGAATCCTAGATACAGGTTTGATAGAAAATTCGAGTGCTTTCAAAATGGAAAACCATTGTCTCAAATTGATGAGAAGTTATCCTTGATGAGAATACTCCAAATGATGTTTTGATCAAACTATTTTGGTAATTTCGAATAATTTGATTCAAAATTTTCCCCACTAGGAATTTCTAGTCGCCTTCGCATGTTGCAAGATATCTTGGATAACCTCTTACATTATAATCCATTCATTGAAATTGTTTGCATGACTTCAATCTGAGTCATAAATTCATGCTAGCTCGACAATTGATACCACCTAAAGATCAATAATGCCCTCATGGTGTAGGAAAATTTTCAGATTTGAGCTTCTACAGGATTCCCGATTTCTTCATATCCTAGAATGACACCTTTCTTAATAAGGAAAATGTAGGTTTAAGCTTTTGAAGGATTCCTTATATCCCAGAATGACACCTTCTTCCATAAGAAAAATTTTAGGTTTGAGTTTCTGCATGATTCCAGGCGTCCCCAAATCCCAAAATGACATCTTTATTGATAAAATGATTCGAGTTCAAGCTATTTTTTATTCGTGGTTTTCCAAGATTTTATAATAGCACCCGAAAATAATTTTTAAAATTGTATCTCTTTTCTTTGTCCATAAGGCAACACTACAGTAATGTTGTGTTTGTCACAGAAATCCTTCCAGTAGACCTTTAATTAGGTAAGCTGGTTCTTAAATTCTCAGACGAATCCCCACAAGACGGGATAGGTCGTTTTTAGAATCCCTTTAGTTAGGAATTATATAATGGTAGATATCGCCTGAATGGCCAATTCAATGGTAGATACCGCCTGAAGGATTAACTTAATGGTAGATACCGCCTTAAGGGTTAATTTAATGGTAGATATCGCCCGAAGGATTAACTAAATGGTAGAGACCGGGTCAACTCAATGGTAGATACTGCCTGAAGGATCAATTTAATGGTAGACACCGCCTGAAGAGTCAATTCAATGGTAGATATCGGACAGAACGGTCAATTCAATGGTAGATACCGCCTGAAGGATCAACTCAATGGTAAACACTGCCTGAAAATGATAGACATCACCTGAAGGATCAATTCAATGGTAGACACTACTTGAAGTATCAACTCAATGGTAGATACCGCCTAAAGGGTCAAACCAATGGTAGATATTGCCTAAAAGATCAATTCAGTAGTAGAGACCACCTGAAAGATCAACCCAATAGTAGATACCGCCTGAAGTGTCAATTCAATGGTAGATACCGCTTGAAGGATTAACTCAATTGTAGAGACCGCCTGAAGGATCAATTCAAAGGTAGAGACCGCCTGAAGGATCCATTCAATGGTGGAGACTGTCTGAAGATCAACTCAAATGTAGAAATCGCCTAAAGGGTCAACCAAATAGTAGACACCACCTGAAAGGTCAAGCCAACGGTAGATACCGCCTAAAGGGTCAAATCAATGGTAAATACTACCTAAAGGGTCAATTCAACAAAAGTCGCAGCGCGTGTTAATTTTATTGTATGCATCATTTCCTTTTGAATCAGAAAATAGGATTGAAACTAGTAAAAAAAATCATAACCATAATCAATTTCATCATTTGCATTGTCAAAATTTAGGTTTAATTTGATCTTTGAGTGAAACCTCTACGAGCTTCTATTCATAGCAGGCAGTTGTTGACACATAAATTTTGATTGATCTTTTTCAGTTATTTCTGCATAAAAATTAGAACTAATTTTAGTTCTAAATAAAAATCTTCCCTCGTATTTATTTTTTTTAGTATACATTGCATTTACATCTAAATTGAGCTTTAAATTGATAAGTGATTGGACCATGATATCGTCGATAGGCGAAAAATATATTCGGTGATATTCGAACTAGATCACCACTGAAGGGCCCCACTTTATAGCTTTGTTCCACTTGACTACTAAAAAAAAAATTATGTTGGCAAGAGAGTCACATGATATGGTAGACAAAAGTGGGATATGGAGGTTGGCTCGGGGAGTGGTGGAGCAAAAAGAAAAAAATGGTGGGAGACATGATAAAAGAGATGGAGTGATGATAGATGCTAAATCCTTATTTATGGGATCATTCACAGTTTACAGGAGACACGGGGGGCCGGGAGGGAAGGGGAGAGGAGTAGGCAAGTAGCTCCAAGACTTGCAAAAGATGCCTCGGCGTTCCCACATCCCAGGCTGCTCAAATCAAAGAGTCAATAGTCTCTAAAAAAGAGAAGGAATTGAGAGAGAATTTCAAGGACGGAAGCGGTTGTAATGATGACGAAGCCGTGATTGTTTGTATCGTTTCTCGATTCGATCTCGTTGATCTGAAAACTCGATATGTCGTCGCATCCTTTTCAATTAAAGCTAAGTTCCTTCTCCTTTCTTCGGCTTCGATTTTTTGTTCAACCATACAAACTGACCCATTCTCGTTCTTTTCCTAATTCCCATAAGAACCAAAAGTTTGAGGTGGATGACGACGAGTTCCTGTGACGCCAAGCTACACGTCCAGTTCCATTGATTTCGTATTGGTCCAAGAAGTGAGCCGAACTCATTCCCTTTCACCGAGGATTGTCAAAAAATCGCCAAAAATATTGTGAGCAAGAAAACTCATTTTTGACGTCATTCGAAGCGATCGAATCACAAGGTAAGTGTCACGCCCCGAACCCGGCAGACACGCGAACATCCCACCAGACCATTTATCTTCCTTTTATATCTCTCAGGATTCATCGGCCCACAACTTATAAATCTATACAATGATATAAGCAAATGGAAGCGAGAAAACAACTCCCTCTCTTTAACACCAAAAGATGACTTGAGAACTACGCCACGAAAATATTTAATCGAAATACATTAGTCCCTCGACGGTGTGGTTTACAAACGAAAATAACACTAAGCCAGGTTTAATGCTACTTCTTCAATGGGGCATCTTCAACTACCAGTTCAAGATAATCTCTAGGATTCCATCATTTGGGGGCCTTAAAAACATTAGTCCCTCGACGATGTGAGATATAAATCTCAGTAAATTAAACCTAACCCTAAACTATGCTATTTGTACCACCAGACATCTTTGAAAATAGGTATTTCAAAAAGAAAGGCTTATACATGAATAAAGCATAATTCCATCAATCATGGTGTCTCAATGATTCGAAACCAACTCAATTCAGTCATAAAATTCACTAGTAAGGCTAAGCTCCGTACTTTGACAGGGTTTTCGATCAAAACAAACACTCTCGAGGCCCTGTTCAATTCATGAGGAATTACTCATCATATATCTTCATTTCCAATGGCAAAGCCTTCGGGCCATTTAACCCATCATTTGCTCTTATGAGGTATTTTCATCTAATGTATCGACATCCGAGCCTGCATTATAATGCATCGGGCTATCATAAAGTACTAAGCAGGACCCGTGTCACAATGCTTCAAGTCGTGCTTCTCAATCGCCCGCGTAACACATATCAGGCTACTATAACGTGTTTGGCAAGACCCTTATCATAACACCTCAGATCAACATATACATATTGTCAGGACTCGCGTAATAATGCTTCAGAATTTACTCAAGCCCTGCGTTTAATGCATCAAAGCCTTATATACACTTAAGCTCACAATTCCATCATTTAAGACTAGCTTCAATAAATCAAGGCTCCCATCAATCAAAGAATCACAAGCGGCTCTTAAGCCTCATCTTTTTACATTCAGATCACAAACCACATCTCATCTTAAAATAACTTTATGATCGAGTAAAACTCGATTAGACAAGTGGCTAGCCCTTTTTACTTCAAGATCACTCATGGCCACTTTTTTTAAATTCCACTCGACATGCCCTTGGATATTCATCACCAAGTATATTCCCTTAGCACAGTTACAATTCACTTCATTTGTCACCACCAAAATCAAGCACAATCAACCAAGAGCATGGCACAATTCAACCCCAAGCAATACTGACATAATTCGAGCAATTCATTGCTATTTGAGACATACAACTCAAGCCAATCTCGGCATATCAAATCTAGCACATCTGGCTCATAAATTCAATCACTTATTCGGCCATCTCGCAACCTCATGCTTCCTCATATACAACATGGCCATCGATCACACAATCATGTATCAAGCTTGAAATTTAATCAAAATTCATCATCACAAGCCAAATTTCACACATGACATTCCTTCGCTGAGTAATCACAACATCAATTCAACATTTCTTAGGCATGTTAGCACGTCATTCCATCGATAACAAGTTAGCAACATCAAGTTCCAACTCAGTCAGAACCAATTACATGCATTTCAAGCCAAGACAACTCATAAACTTCATGAATCAAACTATAATTTGTCTCTTAGTAATCTAACATCCTAGGGAAGGTTTAGCAATAACTTACCAACTCAATTCAACTAACAATTTCCACCAAAGTTCTCCACAAGGTTCGGTTCTTGCTCCACAGAAACAGGACAATATAGTCCTAGAAGAAATTATGTCAAATCAATAATTATAACACTTCTAAACTCAATTCTTTCGCATCACTACTTCGCCAACACATTATATCACGTCCTAGGATACCTTGGCGGTCCTCTAAAAGGCTCGATCCACTTGGTATGGTGCAGGGCAGAACCGGTCCTAAACAAATCACACCAAACAACAATTTAATCATCTCTAAACTCCAATTCCTCGCGCAATTTCCTTGCAAATACATCAACCTACATCTCTAAGAGTCTTGCCGAGCATTCCACAGCAAATCAACACTTCCAAGAGCCTCCAAATGGCTCGATTTCACACGGCTAGCAAGGGATCAGAATTGCCCTTGCAAAATCACACCATTTCATCCATAAAAACTCAATTCAACTTCATCAAATTTCTAATTTCAACTTGTTAAGCCCTTATTCTAGATGACAGGAATATCTTACCAAAATTTGGAAGCCAAATGAGCTCTTTAGGTCGGCGAAATCGAGCTCTCCCTCAAACTTGATTTCAAACTGACCCGCCGGACCTTCGTCCATTCAAACAGCTACATGGGAAACATGGCTGGGCTAAATTGAGCTCATAATATCTTGTTAGAATGGCAAGTCGATAAGTTTTTTAATGGTGAGTGGCACGCCTCAATCCGATATGGGACGAAGAAGTTATGGCCTGAATAGTAGGGGTGTCGGACATGGCAGCGAGCTGAGCAAGCAAAGATGAGAAGAAGAAGAAGAAGAAGAAAAGGAGGAGAGAGATGAGGGTTTAGCCAAGCAAGTCAAGAGAGGAGAGAGAGGGCTTTCTTCCACACTTACACTTGGTCAAAGCTTATGGAATGGTAGTTGGAATAGTGTTTAATCAATGCTAATCACCCTTGTCATGACACTTGGCTTATATCCATAAATATCCTTGGTTCCAATGACCTTTTTGCCCTCATGAAATTCGGCATCATAGGGAAAATGGCAAAAGGCTAAAATGCCTTTAATCACTTCGTAAGGTAAGGTTAATCTTTTAAGGGTAAAATGGTAATTTCACACTTTCCGTCCGAAATTTCATTTTTTTCAATATAAATTACCTTCAATGAGGCGATGTCCAATTTCTATCAAACGTTGGAACTCTTCATTGTCTCATATCCGATTTAGAGACCCCATTCCATGTCAATAGTCTCGAAGAGGGTCGAAATTCGGAATGTCACAGTAAGTATCCCTAGACCCCATTGATGTTAGTCGTAGCTTTGTTATAGGTTGATATTGTGTAAAACGCGCGCCCGTTCGACCAAATATGTTCATGCCTCTTTCATAATGTTTTCACCGTTAGATTGGGCTGATTTTTGGATATATCATAGCTAACGTCGAGACGATTTCAACGGTACCTGGATAGCCCAAGTCGGACAAGATCACACCGTTGATCGTCGCCAAGAAGCCCTCTGTCGCTTGTCGATCTTCTTCAACATTGAGGAGTTTAACTAGTCAACGCCCATTGACCGATCAATGTTCAGCATGGCGTTGACGTGGCACACCTGTGGCGTCCATGTCAGCAAAGGTTGTAAGTATATTTTAAATTAAAAAATTAATAAAAATGAAAAATCCTAAAAAACCCCCAAAAAAATCGAGAAAAATCCTAAAAATTGGAACATGCCCACATTCAACTAGCCAATCCTATTTTTGGATTTTCTCTTCCTGATTCCTTTGAAAGATGATGATTTTACCCTTTAAAGGTAAATCGTTTCTGAAAGTTCCTAGAGATTGCCGAAAAATGCCAAAAATTGGAGAATGGTCATAGTTAACTGGCCAGTCCCATTTTTGGGTTTTTATATCTTGTCTCTTTTGGAAAATGACGATTTTACCCCTTAATGGTAAATCGTCTCCGAAAATCCTGAAATTTTTTTAGAAAATGCCAAAAATTTAAAAATGGTCACATGTAATTGACACTTCTATTTTTGAATTCTTTCTAAAAATGACGATTTTACCCTTTAAGGGTAAATAGTCTCAATTCTCAAAAAATTCTAAAAAATGTCGAAAATTAGGAAATTGGCTATTACAATTTACACCTAGCCATTCCTATTTTCAATTCTTGAGACTCCAGATTCCTTCCAAAAGGACGATTTTACCCTTTTGGGCAAATCGTCTTCTGACTTTTTCCAAAAATGATGATTTTTTTTCCTTTTTGGCAAATAGTCCTAGATTTCTTTGAAATTACGATTTTGCCCTTCATTAGCAAATCATGTCTAAATCAATGATGAGCTGTAATTGATACTTTTCTAGGCCAATAAGGCCTTACTAAAATGCCATGCCATTTTGATACGTTTTATCTATGTCTTGATTCCTTAATTGCATACTTATTTTATTGATTGTGAGTCATGGGTAGTCAATTCTATCCGCATGAACTCCTAGATTTGGAGTTTGTATCCCACTCATCTGCATGAAATCCTAAGGATAGGAAATTCGGTCAACTTACGTACCAAAAGGGCGTCAATTAAGACAATTGACGTAACTAAGTACACGATCCCACTTCTCTAGTTCTCGCAAAATCGAATAGAAGCTCCCAACTATTTGATAGGGTTTCCAATCATGCCTTCCACGAAATGTTTGGTAGCGACTCCTTGACACGTACACATAGCACATGTCACTGGAGGTTGACCTCGATATCCTCCGTTGCGATTTGAGTAACGGGCCTTGAGAGAGGCCCACTTCTGACCAAAAGAGACGACCCATTAGCCTGCACCTCCAGATGGGCGAATCTCAAGAGAGTCAACATCAACATCAACAACAACTTTATCCCAAACTAGTTGGGGTCGGCAGTCGATGAACCCCAAAGAATAATAAAAATAAAAGCAGAATCAAGGGAGAGAGAATAGATAAATGTGTTAAAATAAACAAGTATATATATATCTACCTATCTATCTATACACTACCCCCACAATACTAATAGCCTTCCTCCACTCCGCTCTAAGATAAATTTTACGCCAATCTATTTCTCACTCCATCAAATCTTGTTTTACTGCTTTCCCCCAAATAAGCTTCGGCCGACCTCTTGTTTTTTTCGTGTTATGCTCTCGATAGCAAACATCTGTTCGTACCGATGCGTCTAAGAGCCTTCGGAGTATATGCTCAAACTATCTTAATCTATACTCTCTCATCTTTTCCGCCACCGGTTCTACTCAAACTTTTCATCAAATCTCTTCATTCATTATCTTATCCATCATTGTATGACCAAACATACACCTTAATATACTTATTTCTGCTACTTTCATATTATGCTCATGTTTTCTTTATGCTGGTCAATATTCAGTTCCGTATAACAAGACAGGTCTGACTGATGTTTTATAAAATTTTAATTTTAACCTAAGAGTAATTTTGCGAATCTCAAGGCTGTCGCGGCAACAAATTATAATGCAACTGTAACATGATATGACAGTATATACATGCAACATGTATGTCTGCTTCAACGACTACGTGACACAAAAATGACAAGACTCCTGAATTTTAGCCTATCTTCGGTCTAGTCCATTCACGTGGGGCCAATCGTCCAATTCATTCGACTTCATTCGATCTACCAAAGCAGGCCTATCAATTGAGCCCCCTGTTCCGGTATAAGCTATCTTTAAGCTCGTACACCACAGAGAGAAAGAGAGCTTGAAACACAGTAGCAAATGAGAGAGAAGAAATGCTCCCGGAAGCCTCACCAATGGAGTCATCGTCGTCGATTCCAACTTCAAAACCACCATTGTCGTCGTCTTCCCCTTGGCCTTTTATCGCCGTGACTCGGTTCCCTTGTTCATCCTTGTTTTTTAGCCGAGAAGATTTGAAGTAGTTCCTTTTCATTTGAAGCTCCATGGCTGGCTTTCGTCATCATCAAAGCGGGCGTTGGGAATCTATTGGCGTTGGAGTGACCAGCAATCGTGCCTGGGCAAGGTAGGAACGAAGTACCTCGTCTTTGTTATATGGTGTGCAAAGCCTGTCTTGATACTAGCCTGGGGAACGATTGGGAGGAGAGCTACATTCGTCAATGGAAACAGGACGTTCGCTGATGCGACGCTGTTGAGTCGAAGCATGACACCAGCATCGGGCATCGGAATGTCATCCGAGACACTCACCATCTATTCGACGATATGCTCGAATTAACCGGTGTTAACACTAGCTCATCGTTACGCGTGCGCGCAGCTTTGTGAATTGCTAAATGAAGTTGAATTCGTATTTGAGAAATGAACCATTGATGAGTAAGTTTTCCAAATTCGAGTAGAGTTGCGTCGATTCTCATTGTTATTTTGTTTGCGAAATGAGCTTGCGATGCTCTGTGTTGGAGTAGATATATTAGTTCCTATGTTTGTGTTTTTTTTTTTTTTTTTTTTGATAACCTGTTCCTATGTTTGTGTTGTGGTCTAGCGATTACTAGAAATCTTCTTTTGTGAATGAACCGAAGTATTCGTTTAAAGGTTCATTGAATATGTTGTTAAGAATTTCTCTGATTGTTGCACGTCTGCTTCGGAATTGTGTCATGTGCATGAACAATGGCGGCATTCGGAGGCGGTCGCCAGAGAGGGGAGGTCGGGAGTTTGATGTCACGTTCTTAGGAGTCATGGCCAGTGGTTAACAATGTTGTTCCGATACCTGGAAGCGACGGATGATGGAGCTTTTAATTATCGATTTAAGATAGTTTTTAGTTGGATTGTCGCTGAGGTTCTTAATGTTCTTAAAGTCAATAGGTGAGTTTTGGAGGTCTCTTGGGCCAGAGGAAGAGGATAAACTTAAGCTCCGCCTGTTTGGCAGAAAAGTTTTTCTGAAAAAATATTTTCCTTAATTTCTGGTGTTTTGCGGGTGGAAAATAGGTGGTCAAGGAAAAGGATTTCCGATCAATGAAAAATATCAGTCTAAAATAGGGGAAAATGATTTCCAACAGAAAAAAGTTGGGAAATCATTTTCCAGACTTTTTCCTAGGGTTAGCGTCCTCCATCCTCTTGCCCTCCCGTAGCCCATGCGTCTCCCTTCCATCACTTTCTCGCCGCCCTCGCATCATCTCTTTGTTTTCCCCTCTTTCTGTCCTCTCGCCTTCACGCCCTCTCTTCCTTTTCCCCTCATTTTCACGCAACTTTGGGCTTCTTCGTCTCGTCCCTCGTCTCCAGAGCCACTCCTCTTCTGCGTCGCCCCATCCGTCGAATAAACCTGAGGTAATCACTGTATTTAGCTCTCATTTCTATAAATCGATCTCTGTGCTTAGTAACCGATTCAAGGGAAAGTGTGGAAACCAACTCTTCGAGTTTAGTTTGATAGCCATGTCTTTCAATTTCATGTTGTTATAAGTTTTGGGTCTTTGTCCAATTGTCTGTTCGAATCGTTGGTCTTGGTCGAGACGAACATTCTGTGGTTCTTTAATTTTTGAATTTGGATTAAGGCCCCTTCTTCTTGACGGGCATAGTGTGATTCATTTGTTTTATGAACATTGGCTTTTCTTTTTTGTGTGATGGCTTTAACTGAGTTTAGGTGGCATATCACACATAGATAAACTGTGTTGGGTGTTTCAGGCTAAAGGATTCTTGTAAGTAGTAAACTGGCTCTTATGAGGCGACATATGATAAGACCACCTCAAATCTAGCATCCATTCGTCTCCTAACGAACTTGTAGTAACATACAAAATAACCTCTGCATCACTAGTGCTCTCCTCAGCAATGTTCGCCACATTACTTGTGGCCTTCTGTTTATCACCTCTATTTCTCAACTTAGGACAATCTTCAAGAGTCTTGCCAACATTCTTTGGGTTCTGATAGACGTACTTGCAGTATAGCTGAACTAGAACATCCTCTTCACCATGTACAAGCAATTGCTCAAGTTTTTCGTTACATAGAGCGATTGAAGTTTTGCCTACAAAATCTCGGTATCCTTCTCCTCGCCTACCTCTATTAACACTTCATCCAATAAATTCAACATGATTAGACTTCTAGCTTTCCTCATAACACATACTTATCAGCATCATTCATCGATTCATGCAACTTAGCCTTGCCATTCAATACTTCTGCTAAACTCTGAGTTGTCAATAACGCCTCTATCTTGATGCTCCATAATCTAAAATTGTTCCTCTCGTTAAACTTCTCAATTTTTGTTTTTACTCCAAACATAATTGCAATAACAGGATATCTAGATAATAATCAGATAAGCAAAAATCTTAAATCACAATCTAAAAATCTAATCTCAAGCTCTAATACCAATTGTTGTAATATAAAGTGCGAAAACGATCAGGTTCTTACAATTAAGTCAATACGAAAGTACGAAAAATAATGAGGAATGATAAAAGACATCATGATAAAGGACATCATATATATAATGTGGTTCGGTTCGAATGTCGGTACCTACGGCCACGGGAATAGTCAGAAAGGATAATCTAATATAATCAGAGAATCAGAATTACAATCGCTCAATACGCTCGTATTTCCCACGCCTAGATTATACTCAAACTCAAGTGTTTACAAATAAAATAAATCTTAATGAGATATATAAAAAAACTTAAGAACACAAATCACCGTGTTGACAAATTCCTCCGTGCGCGACCGAAGCCTTTTCGTTTGCGTCGTCCTTTTTCCCGGAGTATACCGCATGGCCTCTTCTTTTCCTTTTGTGGTGCGCGGCTTGCTATGCAAAAAAGAGTCTCTTTTTCTCTTGCACGAATTCTGCAGGCATGAAACAAAGAAGGAAAATCACCCTTTGTTTTTTTTTTTTTTTACTTCTTCGATGGGCCCCACAAAATAGTATATAAAATGTACAATCCCCTCTCTTTTGTCTTTTAGTGCCATATGAATTCTGAAGGAAATAAGTCGTCCGCTGCATGCCATGCGGGGATTTGTTTTCCTTTAATGAACCGATTTAACAAATCGGTATTTATCCTTAAACAATTTAAACTCGGTACGTATTTAACACTCATAATGATGTTTTTCATGAGCGCATTAAGCACATTGAATTGATTGTCATTTCATACATCATATACTTCGTTGCACTGTACGACTTGTCTCTACTTTTTCTACTGATCATATTACCGATATTGTCACAAAATTCATCCACCAAGGCGCTTTTATGATCTCTTCTCCAAACTTCAATTGACTTTTTTTTACGTCGCCTTGAGTTTGAGGGGATGTTAAGATATTATTAGATATATATATGTGTGTATTATGATATTCTGAGTATCTCCAACATTATGAATATCATACTGATTGATTCTAGGATATCATTTTGATTTATTATAATTGATTATGCAATATTCTGTTATTGTATTTAGTCGTTGTGTAAAGCCTATAAATAGGCTCCTCCTGTGCTCTTTTAATTATCAAGAAAATACACAAAACCTTCTCAATTTCCCTATTCTTTGTTTCTAACTAATACAATGACGAGGGTCGCTCTAAACCCCCTCTCCTCCCCCAACCCCCCCCCCCCCCCCCCCAAAAAAAAAAAAAAACCAATGTTAACACAAGCAAAGATTTCTTTTGATCTAGAGATGCATTTATGCAGCACGTGTACGTGTTGAATAAGTGTTTTGGCCGTACTTTAGCTCTTATTAACTAGGGACTACGAGGTGGATGTCGACACCCAGCTTGAGAACAACCTGATAATTCGATGGTGGGAGAATGGCGGGAGCTCACCAGTCCTCGGCTGGGGGCCAGTGGCCCTCGTCCATGGCCCTTCCCTACATCAGGCAAGGATTACCGGACCTAGGTTCGACCATTCAAACTACACCCACCAATTTTTGTTTCTAGCTCTTTTTATTTTAGTTTAATTTGAGTAAAAAGACACCATATATCATATATATATATGGACCACAATGACGTTATTTTGATATTAAATTTTGTGTTTTAGCCACGTCATCGTCACGTAAGAGAGAAAACTTTAACATTTTCGTTAGTCTAAATAGACAGAATTAACGGAAGGTTTCGATTGCATCAATTTGATAAATTTTATGTCTTAATTCCATTTTTTTTTTGCAAATTTTAAGATTTAATTGCATTTTCATAAAAAATTTTAGGGCTTCCGATGCATATATTCCTTGTTTTTCATTGTTTGTTTTCCTTTTTTTTTCCTAATAATTATGGCAAGGGTCGCAAGCCCACACTAAATAGAGGTCGTGGAATCCTTGCCGGTAGCTGGTGAGAATCGCCACCCTCGACCAGACGACCATCTAGTGAGGGTCATGAACGTCACCCACCCTCGCCCTCGGCTAGCAAAGGCCTTGCGGCCCTTGTTTGGTATCTGGCATAGGTCGGTCGACAATCCTTACCAGACTTTGTAGATAAAAAAGGAAAAGAAAGGATAGAAAAAAAATTATAAAAAAATTAGGGAATTTATTTTAAAAAATATTAAAGTTCTTTGGTGCTTTAGCAATAGATTTTTTTTTTATACATTGATATTTATAAGAAGCAAGTTATCCGAGACCAGGTTAACTATGAAATTTTTTTAATAATATAAGTAGAGTAAAAGTTGAGAATGAGTCAGGAAATTTACATTACAATAAATGAGTCATAGGCAATTCATATGGGTCAATTTGGGTCAGACTATTTATGATCTGATCCAAAATCGATCCGATTCACTCACTTGGCAAGTCTAGCAATATGTCCTCGTAACATTACGTGACAAATTATAATGCAACTGTAACATGATATGTCTGTATATACATGCAACATGCATGTCAGCTCCAACGACGACGTGACACAAAACTGACAAGACACGAAAAATATCTACTTATAGCATTACATAGCTGTTGACATCTGAATTTTAATCTTTCATTGTCCTAGTCCATTCACGAGGGCTCAATCGTCCAATTCGTTCGACTTCATTCGATCCAATTCGCCCAAAGCAGGCCTATCAATTAAGCCCGCTATTTTTTGACCCCACAAAAAAAAAAATAAGAGCGCTATTCCGGCATAAGCGATCTTGAAGCTCGCGCACCACAAAGGGAAAAAGAGCGTGAAACAAAGTAGCAAACGAGAGAGAAGAAATCCTCCCGGAAGCCTCGACAATGGAGTCGTCTTCGTCGATTCCAGCTTCAAAACCACCACTGTCGCCGTCTTCCCCTTGGCCTTTTATAGCCGTGACTCGGTTTCTCTGTTCATCCTTGTTTTTTAGCCGAGAAGATTTGAAGCAGTTCTTTTTCGTTTGAACTGAAACTCCATTGCTGGCTTTCGTCATCATCAGAGAGGGCGCTGGGAATCTCTTGGCGTTGGAGTGACCAGGAATCGTGCCTGGGCAAGGTAGGAACGAAGTACCTTTTCTCCGTTATACGGTGTGCATAGCCTGTGTTGATACTAGCCATCTGTTCGACTTGGGATTATAGCTATATTCGGCAATGGAAACGGGACGTTTGCTGATGCGACGCTGTTGAGTCGGACACATGCATTGTGAATCGGAATGTCGTCCGAGACGCTCACCATCTGTTCGACGATATGCTCAAGTTAAATTGGTGTTAACTCTAGCTCATCGTTACGCGTGTGTGCAGCTTTGTGGATTGCTGAATGAAGTTGAATTAGTATCTGAAAAATTAACCATTGATGAGTAAATTCTTCAAATTCGAGTAGTGCTGTGTCGATCTTCATTGTTATTTTGTTTGCAAAATGAACTCGCGATACTCTCTGTGTTGGAGTATATCTATTAGTTCCTACGTTTGTGTTGTGGCCTAGCAATTACTGGAAATCTTCTTTTGTGAATGAACTGACATATTCGATTGAAGCTTCGTTGAATATGTTGTTAAGAATTTCTTTGATTGCTGCACATCTGCTTCAAAATTGTGTCATGTGCATGAATGATGGCAGTGTTCGGAAGCGGTCATTGGAGAGGGGAGGTTGGGAGTTGATATCACGTTCTTAGGAGGCATGGCCAGTGGTTAACGGTGCTGTTCCGATACCTGGAAGTGACCGTTGATGAAGCTTTTAATTATCGATTTAAGATAGTTCCTACATGGATTGCCGTTGAGGTTCTTAAATGTTCTTAAGTCGATAGGTGAGTTTTTGAGGTTTCTTGGGCCAGAGGAAGTGGATAAACTTAGGCTCCGTTTGTTTAGCCCAAAAGGTTTTCTAGAAAATATTTTCACTAATTTCTAGTGTTTTGGGGGCGGAAAATAGGTGGTCAAGGAAAAGGATTCAATGGAAAATATCAGTCTAAGATAGGGGAATTGATTTCCATCTGTAAATGTTGAGAAATCATTTTCCAGGCTTTTTGCTAGGCTTAGCATCCTTCGTCCTCTTGCCCTCCCATTCTCGCCGCCCTTACAAGCTCTCTTTCTTTTCCCCTCTTTCTACCCTCTCACCTTCATGTCCTCTCTTCCTTTTCCCTTCATTCTCACGCAATTTTGGGCTTCTTCGTGTCATCCCTCGTCTCCAGAGCCACTCCTCTTTTGCTTCACCCTGTCCCTCGTCTCGTCTCGTCCCACGGATAAACCTGAAGCAATCACTGTATTTAGCTCTCATTTCTGTAAATCAATCTCTTTGCTCAGTAGCAGATTCAAGGGAAAGTGCGGAAAGCAACTCTTCGAGTTTAGTTTGATAGCAATGTCTTTCAATTTGATGCTATTAGCAGTTTTGGGTCTTTGTCCAATTGTCTGTTCAAAATGTTGGTGTTGGTCTGGATGAACATTGTGTGATTCTTTTATTTTCTGAATTGGGATTGAGGCCTCTTCGTCTTGACGAACGTTGTGTGATTCTTTTGTTTTCTGAACATTGTGCAATTCTTTTTGTTGTGATGGCTTTAACTGAGTTTAGGTGGCGGATCACGCATAGATAAACTACGATTATATGGGTGTTTCAGGTTTGGGGGAGATAAAAGATGCCCTAGTTTCATTTTGCTTGTATAAACAGGGCTGCTTTTGTTTGATTGGTTGGTATTTGCCTTCTAGTATTTTAGCTACATTTTGGGTTTCATGATCAGTGTGCTCCAACATAGATGAAGCCAAACACTTTTTTTCGTTGGTACAGCTTTCTACAAAAAAAAAAAAAAAGTATCTTCATCAGGAACAGGAAAAACAAATTCTAAGGAATTCAAAAAATTGAAAAATTGAATCTAAGTATCGGCCAAAACTCATCTACGTATTCTTGTAACATCTGCTGTTGTACCTTATGTACCTTATAGTTGGGTTGTGCCTTCCTTGGGTGTCAAATGTGATGCTGTACCTGGTCATTTAAATCGACGATTGGATCTCGC
Organism: Rhodomyrtus tomentosa; assembly: GCA_028455895.1. Classification (NCBI taxonomy): domain Eukaryota; kingdom Viridiplantae; phylum Streptophyta; class Magnoliopsida; order Myrtales; family Myrtaceae; genus Rhodomyrtus; species Rhodomyrtus tomentosa. Next base: position 15,298,528 of record JAPCWY010000011.1, read on the forward strand.
TATGAATGGAAAAGGGGTTCTTCGGATCGGGAGCAATCACTAGTGATAGGGAAAAATCAAGGGTAAGGACAAAGGAAAGAGCGATGCCTACATTAAATCAATTGATTCGTCATAGTAGAGAAGAAAAATGGCACACGGTGCGTACCCGAGCTTTGGATCAATATCCCCAGAAGCAAGGAGTATGCCTGCGTGTTTCAACGAGAACATCAAAAAAGCCTAGTTCAGCCCTACATAAGGGCGGTGGTAATGAGTGCGGCTGCAGCAGTTGTGGCATTTATCACACTAGTTACAGATGATGATAATCATTCCGAGAACCACATACTGAGAGAGCCTCATGTGAATTGAGATTACGAGAGAGAGTTTTATATGAATCGTGTGTTATACAATGGCAAAACCCATTGTATAAATCAAATACGGATGGCGCCAAATGCTTTTTTAGAGCTTTGCAAGGCACTCAACGCAAGAAACTTGCCGCATTCTACAGCAAATGTTTCTATTAGGGAGCAAGTTATGGTATTTTGCCATATCATTGGACATATTGTAAGGTTTAGAGTCATTTGGGGAAGATTCCATAGGTCAACATAAATTGTGCATAGATACCTCAAAATCGTCTTGCAAGTGATTTTGAAATTATACTAACATGTGGTGAAAGAACCAAGCAATTCCACTCCTCTTGAGATAAGTAACAGTCGAAGGTTTTATACATTTTTTGAGGTATGAAATTTGGAAAATAAGTGTTTGTACATTGCTTGAGAAGTTTCATTAGTATTTGATTAATAACTATATTGATTATGCTAGGATTTTGTGGGAGCAATAGATGGAACTCATGTACATGCATTAGTTCCTCTTGAAATTCAAGGAAGAGGGACAACACAAAATATATTAGCTGCTATTTACATTTGACTATGTATTAGCTGGTTGGGAGGGCAGTGCACATGATTCACGTGTTTTATCTGCGCACTTTCAAACCCTGATGGATTGAACATTCCTAGAGGTAAGAAATGGAACTTATACGAAATCTTTGAATTGAGCTTAGTATCTTAGTAATCAACTTATTTATGACTTGTAGGAAAATATTATCTTGCCGATGCTGGTTATGCAATCCAACATGGCATTATCTCTCCCTATGTGGTGTTAGATACCATTTAAAGGAGTTCAGTGATCGCCCACCTGAAAATGAGAAAGAACTATTCAATCTTCACCATTCATCTCTAAGAACTACTGTCGAAAGAGCGTTTGAGTCTTAAAGAAGCATTATCGAGTATTGGATTCTGAACTTTTTTGGTCATTTGGATCACAAGTCGATGTTGTCTTAGCGTGTTGTATCTTGCACAATTTTTTTTTTTTTTGGGATTTGATCCCAATGACTCTACCATGGAAGAGATGAATAGACCAGTGGAATCTCAAATAGGAAATCCAAGTGTCCAACTTTCTCAAAGAGAGGAAAAGGAGGAAAATAGGATATGGGCATCAAAAAGGGATAGGATTACCCATGCAATGTGGACTAGTTATCAAAATATGAGAAAAAGCCAATAGTTTTCCTTTGTTTCTTTTGAGTGCTCCATTTGGAACATGCGGTTTCCATTTCTTTAATGTTAATCATCTTTAAATGTTTACTACTTGTCATTTTTCATCAGATATTTTCTTATTTTACTTTTTAAAGTTGTTACGTAGTTATCATGATGGGCAAAGTTAAGACCAATGATGAGAAGGTCAAGCAATTTAGGTGGTCTAAGCCTATGGAACGTGTTCTACTTGAAATTCTTGCCGACGAAGCTAGTAAAGGAAACAAGCCTTCAAGCGTTTTCAAACCCTCTTCACTTGCTCGAGTTGTTGATACAATAAATGAGAGGTTCGGCGTTGCTTGTGAGCCCAACCATGTTGAGAACCATTTGAAGACAGTCAAAAGCAACTGGAAGACGATTCAAAATGTACGTAGCAAGAGTGGATTAAATTGGGATGACAAGTTGAAGATGGTTATAGCTGGGAAAAATGAATTTGATCAATATGTGACGGTAATTTTTTTCATCGCTTTTCATGGAAAAAAATGTTCTTGCAATTGAATCATGAAGCAACTTTGCATTTGCATTTGCTTATTTTTTGTGTGATTATGGAGTCCTCAGCTGCACTTGTTTTGAGAAGTTGTTAGGATGAATGAGAATGTAGACATGTCACTTGGAGGGAGGGGTCTTAACTGGTAATCTGATCACAGACTGTATTCCATTTGCTTTTGCCGTGTGGACCTCTCCTTCCCGTGTCCATTCACTTGAAGAGATGAACTTACTGTTTTCATAATAATGTCATTCAGAGTCCAAGCTTAGCTGTCCTCTTACTGTGTTCATTATAATGTCACATCCACACAATTTCTGTAGGATACTGCACAAAATATTGAACTATAATAGTAAGCTCATGAGTCATGGCCACTGCACTTCCTCTTCATGCATTCAGCCATTATTCATGAGAAATAACTAGGCAAACCCAACAAAAGATAAATGCGGTGAACAATCCTAAGTACTTTTCTGTGAAGTTAACTGCAATGCACGGCATAAAGCTTGTGTTATATAGTTTGTTTGTCGAATTAGTATGAGGACTGTGACAGGACATATAGCCTGTGATGTGTATGAACTTGTTCGATGCTTTTGTATTTGTTATTTAACAAATATATCATTTTGTTTGACTTTCTATGGATTATCTTCATTGATAGGTCCATCCTTCTCATGAAAAGTATCTGAACAAGATGATTGATATGTATGATGAGATGGCACTGGTGGTTGGGAGAAAGATGGCCACCGGAAGCTTTGCTAAGCAGTTCAGAGATATCGATGCGACGGAAGTTGACTCGCCTGTTGATTTAGGCGATGACTTCGATGAGTTGATGAAGGGATCAAAAACATCTTCATCTACTGTGCCTTCGGAAAAGAGGTCTCACAAAAGACGAAGATGTTCCGACATGGATGATAAGTATTCTACACTTTCAACACAAATTAGAGAGATGGCATCGGCAATGAAGTCATTGATTCAAACCACTGCCGATTACTATAAAATCTCCAATGACGTGATGAAAGCTGAATACTCTAAACTCTACAGTGAGGTGATGAAAGTGGATGGACATGATGAACTTGCCCTTGGATCGGTTTTTGATTATCTAGTTGAGAATGAAAAAATTGCAAATGCATTCATGGTGAAAAGTGCGAATCTTCAGAAAGCATGGATTGACAAATTTCTAAGCAAAGGAGAACATAATCAGTGACATGTTTTATTTAGTTTTGTTGCCAAAAGACACACTTGTTCTTTCTTTTCATTTTGTTGTTAAGTACTCTGAGTATTAAACCAGTACGCGCTGCTGGTTTGGAGGGTCTTGTCCTTCGAGAAAGTTGTGATTGTCTTCATCACTGGATTACACTTAAAACGTGCATCTACTCCATCTCCATAGTATTCCCATCGGCTGATATTTCAACTTTTTGCCTCGTGGTTTTCTATTTTACATTCTTGGATTGAGAAGAGTGTTGATCCTGACAAAAAGATCTCCACGTTCTGAGCTGATGTTCATTAAGCTTCCATTAGTTGTCTGATACTGTTTTAAAGTCTTTGACTCCATATCCTATCTTCTGTTGATGCAGGTTCATAATAAGTGATGTTTTTTGTTGTCGTTATTATGCAACCGCAACAAGACATTGCTTTGTTGCTTCTGTTTCCTCACTGTTTCGTGTTATCGGTACATATTCTTATCATTGCGGGATGGTACAGGGGCATTGATCATGTCAGAGTTCATCCCAAGTTTCTGCGTTCTAATGCACCCAGTTGTTAACTGCATTAATAGTTTGGTTCACCCGACCTCCGTGGATTTGGATCCAACCTTGATGGACCCAAGCCAGGGCACCGGGGACACGGGCAGGAGCACCGGGGTCTCAGGCCCTGCTTTGATGGTCTTGGGCCCGAACAATTGGGGACCTTGGGTTCTGTACCCTTTTCCCTAGCAGCCGTACCTAAGTTATCGAAGCCCGAGTAATGTATGTTTAGTTTGAAGTAAAAAATAAGGTGAATTTTCTTCACTAAACAGTGGAAAATATTATTCATGTTTTTTTTTTTAAAGTTTCAGCCAAACATCAGAAAAAAAAGTTATTTTTTTTAGAAATGTATTATTTTTCACGAAACAAACTGAACCTTGATCAAAGGAAAAGAGAAATGGATAAAAAGAAAGTGACAAAAAAGGTGTGAGTTGGGTTTAGCAAATCTAGGCTTCACTAGGCTTCGGTTTTTTTTTCCCCCAAAAAAAGTGATGTTTTTGAAAATTATTTTGCATGAAAACGATAATATTTTTTTGGTATTTGGCTAACACCTGAAGATGAACCGAAAAATATTTTTCGTCGTTTGGTTAAAAAAATATCATTTAATTTTTTATATCATCGTTTGGTCAAAAATTGCTGACGTGGACCCAGCCATCTTATGTGATACTACAAGCGTCAAGCGCTAACATGAACATTTCTTTTAATATTTTTAAAAATTTTAATGGTTAACATATTTTATTTTTGAATTTTGTGGTAAATTTTTATTTTTTAAATTTCGTATTTTCTTTTTTTCTCTTTTTTCTTTCTTTGTCTATCGGCGCATTGCCCAAAGTCAGTGAGCTTGAGCCTCGCCAACCTCCTAAAGGCCAGTCGTGAGGTGGAGCCTTGCCCAAGGCCGGTCATCTTGGCCAACAAAAGAAGAAAGAAAAAAGAAAAAATAATTAAAAGGAAAATGAATGTGAAGGATCATACCGAGGAAAAGGGAATAACAATGATTTCCTCTTTTTATTTTTATTTTTTGGGTAAGGATGATTTCCTCTTTTTATTTTACTTTTCCTCTTGAAGGTTTTTTTATTGGTGGAAATTATTTCTCATGATTAGTTATTTTCCATGAAACAAAAATAAAAAAAATTCCAAAAAATGTTTTTGTGAAACTCATTTTCCGTATATATATACGAGTTTGGACTGGCTTTGAGTTTTGTGAGCCAATTAAATATGTTTGTTTTGGGCTTACTTTAATAAGCCAACCATATCTCTGGCCTATGTCCTTCGAGTCCAATTCGGACCGAGCCTAGGGCACCATCTCGGGTCTCCATTTTCAGAATTAGAAAAATATTCAAATTAACTACAAAAAATAAAATAAAAATAAGAACATTAAGTCAGAAAATCGTTAGAAACAAATACCTTCATTAGACTGTTGAGTTTAGAGTTAGGATTAGCTTATTTAATTTATTTAGTATACATTTAGTTTAAGAGTTTTAGTGAAAATATTTGATATGATTTTTGTAGATTGGTCATTTATATATGAAATTAAACTCAATCTGAACTAAGCTCATGGGGGTTGCTGTCCCGGGAATTAATAACAAGGCCATGCAAATATTTTTTGTTCGGCACTTCATTGAATTTACTTCGATATGCTTAATTTTTTGTTGCATTGACTATGATTGTGTCGACAAAAAATAAATAAAAGTACCGAATAGGCCTCAAGATCGTTAAGCTCTGATTCGGTATTGTGTAAATAAAATAAATAGTAACTTACTGAGAATTAGCAAGTTGGCCTCGAAATGCTAGGGACTACAAGAACTCAATATTCGGGAAGTGGATAGTGAAACTGCACGGTATCGAAGTTTGATAAGTATTTATAAATCAGTAAATTCTCGAAAGCCATGAAGAGCCGATGGAGAATGGTCACGGACATGAGAGGCAATGGATCGACTTAGCTAGACACGTTAGCGGGAAGTTATAAGACAGGAGCGAAAATAATGGGCACAAATGGATCATGAAAAGTTATTCAAACTGTTCAAATCTAAATCATGGGAGCAATTGAAGATCAGTTTTGACGAACAAATACCATGGAGAACGTGGGCAAAATGAAGTGTTTATCGAAAGCTCCAGATATCAAGATTTGAAAATGTTAACCGTCTAAACAGTTGCAAAGTACAAGGCAATATAAATAAATACCCAGATGGAAGAGGAAGAAAGGATCGACAACACACACAAAGACATCAAATTTCCCTTGCAGTTTAGCTTCTTCCGTATTTTTAGTTTCTTGCACCTTTAGTTTCTACAAACTAATTTCATTTCAAGTCATTTGCAGTTTTTCTTACAACTTTCCTAGGAGTATTGTAACTCAGTATGGTCCCTTTGTTGATCTCAAACTCACTATCAATCCATACATTTTCGTTCATATCGATATCTTCCCTGTGTGATTTGTTCTTCGCCATACATATTTATTTTCGAGGATTTAGCCACGGAACCTTCTTAATAAATATTGAAGAATGAATTTCGGTGAAAGATCTTTCTTGTTATAAAACGAGCGAACATATTTTTGGTACGCCCGATGGGACCATTTGTGGTGAAATTTGAAGAAAATGGTGAGAACAAGAAGCCAACCAGAAGAGCACAAGTTGACAATATCAACAACCCAGATGATGGTGCACGATCAGAGCACTCGATAGCCAATTAGGTTGAAGAAATAGCCCATCGCAATGCCGATGTTCCACCGCAATTAACTGAGGAACATGGTCGTGCATTGGCATCTAACGTAACATTGGTAGCTATGATGAAGATGATGTTTGAAGAACAACATAACGATCTCACTAACTACATGATGAAACATGTTTCAGACGTGATAAAGCCCATAGTAATCAACACCACAAATGAGGTGATATCTCATCCAAGTACTTTCTCTCAGTTTTGCCCTTTTATGCAAATTCTCTAGGTACTATGTCATTTTCTCCAACGTCGGGACATCCTAATGTTGAGCACAATGCTAGTGGGGGACAAAGTTTGTAACCCCCTGCGAGAATCATTTCAAGGTCAGAGAATCCAACACCAACAAATCTAGTGAATGGGGTGAACTGTTATAATTTCCCTTAAACTACTCCAATTAATGCGGTAACCCTTCTCTTCTCATTCCACAACCAGTGATGGACATACCACATCCACTGAATGTGTCGAATGTTGAACCTAAGAGGCCTCTTGCAGCCCAACCTTATCCATACATGGTGGAGAATCCCTTCTACAGACCACCATCACCCATTAACTTCAATGTGGAGCATCAGGTGATAAACAACCTTGGCAGATTGATCTTGGGGGCAGGATCCCTAGATGGGCCAACAGAATATGAGGCCATGGAACACAGATAGAGTGGCTAAGTAAGTGATGGAACAATTGGGAGCTAAAAGAGGAGCTCTAAGACATGTGTATAGCAAAACCACATCCTAATTGGGTAGATATTATCTCATAAATAAGGGGTTTCAAAATGCCAAAATTTGTCATGTTCACAGGAGAAGAATACCAGTCAACTTGGAGCATGTGAGTCGTTTCCTAATACAATGTGGTGAGGCTGGACTAATGAGTGTTTGAGGTTAAGGCTATTCCCATTGTCATTATCAAAAAAAGCATTCACCTGGTATACTAACTTGCCTGCGAACTCCATCCAAATATGGGCTGAGATGGAAAGACAATTCTATTCTCAATTTTACCGGTCGGTACCCGAAGTGATGGTAGTCGATTTGGCAAGGATGTACCATACAACACAAAGACTGCAAATCAGTTTGTAGCTCGCTTCAAGAGGTCTAGGAATAGATGTTTAACTTCTCTTACTAAGAAAGAATATACTGATCTGGCCTTCAACGGGCTTAAATTCAATCTGAGGGAAAGGTTTAAAGGACAGACCTTTGATGACCTATTTTATTTAACTACTCGAGTCTCCAAGTATGAACATCTGTTGAAAGAGAAAGACAATATGCCGATGAAGAAAAATTGGCAGACGGTGGCCCTTGCTAAAAGTACCGAACTTAGTAATCCTGCCGAAGAAGAAAATGAAATAGCAGTGGCAGCCATGGTGCTAGAGAAGTGAGAGATGTGTCTAAGTTGAAAGCAAATGAGATAAATAATTATTCATTTGACATCTTTAAACTGGATGATATATTTGACTTATTGTTAGTAAATGGGACGATCAAATTAGCTGAAGTTCAAGTAATTCCATCCAAAGAAGAGTTGGCTGGTAAAAGGTATTGCAAATGGCGTCATTAAATAACTCATGATACGATGAATTGCATTGTCTTTAGAAAGACAATTCAAGAGGCAATTCGCCAAGGTAAGATTAAGTTTGCTGAAGACAAGGCAAAGCTCCGATGGAAGTGGATACAGACCCTTTCCCAAAGATGATCAGCATGGTTAATGTTCATGACCCACCGAGGTATGATGACAAGAGTTTGTGTGCCCGATGTCAACAAGAATTGAGGAATCAAAATCGAAAAGTTCCCAGATTTTAGTTTATGAGAGGCACTAGAGGATGGTATAGATTAGGGTCATTTGTTCGAAGAGAGGATAGACCACAAATAAAATCGGAGGTAGTATCCACTAAAAATCCTTCTTTGCGGTCAAGAAGGGAAGAAACCCAACCAAAACAACCATTACAAGTGTTGGAGAAAAGAAATACTGGTGAGCCGACTAATACGAAAGAATCTTATCTTAGTCATCCAAGGCAAGGTTTTCTCGATGAATAGATTAAAAGTTAAGTTGTCAAAAAAGACGAAATCTTACGAAAGTCCAAAAAAAAAAGAAGAGTCTATGGCAAAGGTACAATGAAGGAGATCCCAAAGTAGGCTTACTTGGGGAACCGAGTGGGAAATTCGAATATGTGGTATACTATAGGACGCATATGATTATCCACCTCCAACGTTGCCAGTTGAACCAACTAGTAGGGAAGATGAGTTTGATGATCCACCACTGAATATATTACCACATAAGAAGAGGACAATGAAGGTTTTTCATATGATCTCCCTAAAGATAAGTGGTTGGTAGCTAGGTTGCCTGTCCAAGCCTCTTACCAAACCATGAAGACGCACTTTCAACGAATGAGAAGTAGATAGGAGAATTTTGAAAATGGCCAGAGTAGAGGTATGGCGTTGTAAGCTTCAACTACATACCAATTAATAGGAAATGCAATTGCGTTTGGAGACAAAACCCTTGTGAGAAAGAACTCGTCAAAATGAAAAAAGTCTCTACAGTTGGTTTGGGGAGTTATGCTCGTCTGGGATTGGCAAAGGGAAATGGGGTTCAAGATACATCTCGAATGATCAAATTTGAGCGGTTCACTGTGGATCTCAATTCGAAACATCGAGAAAAACCTAATCAAAGAAACTTGAGCTCTCCATCTGAGGATGGTAAAAGTTGCCGAGCAGGTCAATCCTAGATGTCGAAGGAATGTCAATCCCTAATGAGGATCAATGTGGTCCATGCAAAGCTTCCACCTAAATATGGAGCATATTTGAAAGTGGACGAAGATCCAGAGCACATCTTGGAGAAAGAGGTGGCAATGGCAGAATTTCAGTTTCTTGACGAGGAAGTCATCAAGTTTGAGAAAGTATCATCGGATAAAGTTAGGCTTTTGAGATCCTTGGTTATTTTAGGTAGGACAAATGGCCGTTCTGTTAGCAAAATCTTGGTAGACGCAGGAGCAACCCTGAATCTGATGTCTTATAAATACTTCAAGAAGTTAGAAGGGATGATGAAGATATAATCCCATCGAACGTGCAACTATCTGACTTTCTTGGAGAATTTACCGAGATCAAGGGGCAATTGTGCTTGTTCTAACTATAGGATCCAAAACATCAAAGACTACATTCTTTGTGATAGAGTTAGATGGGTCATACAACTTGCTGCTTGGGAGAGATTGGATACACTCTAACCAATGTGTACCTTCAACGCTTCACCAGGTATCATTTTGAAATGGTGAAAAGGTGGAATATGTTGAAGCAGATTCGGGACTTGCTTCAATAGGTTGGACTGAGATACATCAAGAACAACAAGATTATCAATGTGGAAAGCACACTGTGGAACCATCGAGGATAGATTCACAATCCTTTGCATATTGCCTCATTGAGGATAGTGAGATTGAATGGATCCCCAAGTCCAGCTTGGCGATTGAAGAGCTAAACTGTCTTCATGGAATGCAAGTCATTATTGTAAGAAGTCTGCGAAAGGTATTTCACATATTTAGCGGAGATGGCTCGGCAAAGTGTAGAAGCTTCAGACTGCATAGAATAATGGGAAGAATCACCAATTAGAGAAAATGACGAGTCAATAGAGGCTCAAGACCCATTACTAGAAGTTGATATTGGAGAATTTGGCTGTCACTGATCAGTATATGTAAGTACTTTCTTGCAATGGGGCATGAAAGAAGACCCGATCAACTTGATCAAATGGTAGAAAGATTGCTTTGCGTGGGATTTTCATGAGATGTCTGGTTGTCAAGAGATGTTATTGAACATTGCCTTTCAAGCAAGTAGGGATTTCACCAACACAAACAACCAGCAAGAAGATTTGACTACTACCGATACGACTATCGAGAGTATGTTGGCCAAAATTAATGAAGATGGGAAACATAATGGGGCATCGTGCTTGAGTTTTTCTCGAAAAAGGTGGAATGAAGTAGAAGAACGTGGCTTCATGCATAAAAGAGGTCGGTTAGTAATTGCACATTGAGGTATATCACGACTAAGAAATTCAATATTGGGGGTTGGTTCTTACATGTTAACGCATAGATAAGAGGGTGTATTCCTGCTAGAAGTCACTGCGCAATCATTAAGGGCAAAATTGGGAGGCAACTTCGTGTTGGAACAATACGATAAAATGATCAATGAATTAAAAAAGGGAGAAGCCGAGCCTCTATATTGAAGAACTAGACGCTTGGAAATAAAAGATGCTAGTGCATGTAACGAAGTTATGAAGATGAAAATGTTTCGATATGATGAAAGTTTGGTCATCCTCAGAAATGTATTTTAAGGAAAAGAGGCTGATCGGCAGAAGTTGCAGTGGTCAATCAATAAGAAGGGATAAAATTTTGCCATCTATGTAAAGAGGTACGAGAGGTGACAGAAAAATCAGAGAACATGGTATAAGGAAAAAGTACTTCATTCATGACAAAAGAACAATACATATTTCTCTCTCTCTCTCTCTCCCCCTCCCCCTGTCTGTCTCTTTTTCCTTTTTTGCTTCTCTCTTGTTTCTCTTTTTTCCTTTTCTTGCTCTTCTTGGTTTAGTTTCACTTTGGCTTGAGGTGCTTCCTGAAGCAAATGACGAATTGACATAGCCGATCCTCCGATTTGGTGTTTTCCTCTCTAGCACCATACTTGGCTTGGGCCAACTTGTCCATTGAGGCCTCCAAAATATCCCATTCATGCTCCGGTCATTGGAGATGTGCCATTTGGGCATGGACATGGACGTTGATAACGCCAAACATAGCGTTCAGGGCTTCGACGTTAGCTTTAACAGAAGCCGAGCCTCTGTATTGAAGAACTAGGTGCTTCGAAATAAGATGCTAGTGCATGTAACGAAATTATGAAGATGCAAATGTTTCGACATGATGAAAGTTTGGTCATCCTCAGAAATGTATTTCAAGGAAAAGAGGTTGATGGGCAGAAGTTGCAGTGGCCAATCAATAAGAAGGGATAAAATTTTGCCCATCTAAGTAAAGTGGTACGAGAGGTGACAGAAAAGTCAGAGAACATGGTGTAAGGAAAAAGTACTTCATTCATGACAAAAGAACAGTACATATTTCTCTCTCTCTGCCTCTCCCTCTCCCTCCCCCCCTCTCTCTCTTTTTTCTTTTTTGCTTCTCTCTTCCTTCTCTTTTTTCCTTTTCTTGCTCTTCTTGGTCTAGTTTCACTTCGGCTTGAGGTGCTCCCTGAAGCAAACAACTAATTGACGTAGCCGATCCTCCAATTTGGTGTTTTCCTCTTTAGCACTATACTTGGCTTGGACTAACTTGTCCACTGAGGCCTCCTAAATGTCCCATTCATGCTCCGGTCGTTGGAGATATGCCATTTGGGCATGGACATGGACGTTGATAACGCCAAACATAGCGTTCAAGTCTTCGACGTTAGCTTCAATTGAAGCCAAGGATCGACGTTAGCTTCAACAAAAGCCAAGGCTTCGACGTTAGCTTCAACAGAAGCCGAGCCTCTGTATTGAAGAACTAGGCGCTTCGAAATAAAAGATGCTAGTGCATGTAACGAAGTTATGAAGATGAAATGTTTCGACGTGATGAAAGTTTGGTCATCCTTAGAAATGTATTTCAAGGAAAAGAGGCAGATGGACAGAAGTTGCAGTGGTCAATTAATAAGAAGGGATAAAATTTTGCCCATCTATGTAAAGAGGTACAAGAGGTGATAGAAAAATCAGAGAACATGGTGTAAGGAAAAAGTACTTCATTTATGACAAAAGAACAGTACATATTTCTCTCTCTCTTCCTCCCCCTCCCCCTGTCTCTCTCTTTTTTCTTTTTTGCTTCTCTCTTCCTTCTCTTTTTTCCTTTTCTTGATCTAGTTTTACTTCGGCTTGAGGTGCTCCCTGAAGCAAATGACGAATTGACGCAGCCGATCCTCCAATTTGGTGTTTTCCTCTCTAGCACCATACTTAGCTTGGACCAACTTGTCCACTGAGGCCTCCAAAATGTCCCATTCATGCTCCAGTCGTTGGAGATGTGCCATTTGGGCATGGACATGGACGTTGATAACGCCAAACATAGCGTTCAAATTTTCGACGTTAGCTTCAACAAAAGCTAAGGATCGAGTCTTACAACCTTCAGCCGCCTCGAGTTCCTATCTCTCCAGACCTATTAGAGACCTCTTTAATTGTTGCTGGCTGATTTTCAGGGGACTGGAGCCAATGTCTTGAAGTTGGAGGACACTGGAGTGTAAAGCATAAAGGGCCTCTCGAACATTGCAAAGTTCCTTGTATGTTGCTTCTCCATTTTCGATTCCTTCAATCTTGCACCACAATTTATGTTCAGTGAGATCATGCCTGGAGATTAATCCATGTTTTGACGAAATCTTTCGAGCCCATAGTCAAATATGGTGACGAATTCATCATAGTCCACTTCAAAAAGATAATCGATAGGGAGGTTTGGTGGTGTAGCGCATTGAAGCAAGGTGGACAGTTTCTCAAGAGCCTTAGGCTTCACCACTAGGATGGTGTAGGTATAACTAAGGAGGGAGATGATCTTTTTCCAAAGAGCAATGAATTCACAGTTAAGAGAAGAAGATGATGAAGAAGGCATCGTCATGGTTAAAGGAAAAAATATTTGTGAATTCAAGGCTAAGGTATTGAGGTGAGAACTCCCATTTGGTACAAGTTGTGCTATTTATAAGCAAAGATCAAGAGCAGTTCACCAAGACTCTAATTCTTGGCATTTAAAATAATTAAAATTCTTTTAATTCTTTTAAAAGGGGACATTTGTTGACACCAAATAAATAAAAGTGTCGAATAAGCCTCAAGATCGTTAAAACCCGATTCGGTCTTGTGTTAATAAAATAAAAAATAACTTATCAAGAATCGCCAAATTGGCCGCAGAACACTAGGAACTACAAGAACCCTATATTCGGGAAGTGGGTAGTGAGACTGCATGTTATCGAAGTTTAATAAGTAGTCATGAATCGGTAAATTCTCGAAAGCCACAAAAAGCCAATGGAGAATGGTCACGGACATTAGAGACAATGGAATGAATTAGCTAGACACGTCAGCAGGAAGTTATGAGACAGAAGCGAAAGTAATGAGCACGAATGGATCATGGGAAATTATTCAAGCGGTTCAAATCTAAAATCATGGGAGCAATTGAAAATCAATTTTGGCGGACAAACGCCATAGAGAACATGGGCAAAAAGGAATGGTTATCGAAGGCCCCAAATTTCAAGATTTGAAAATGGTAACTGTCTGAGCAGCTACAGAGTCCAAGGCAATACAAATACCCATAAGAAAGAGGAAGAAAGGATCAACAACACACACAAAGATATCAAATTTCCTTTGCAATTTAGCTTCCTTCGCACTTTCAATTCCCTGCACCTTTAGTTTCTGCAAATCAATTTCATTTTAAGTCATTTACAGCTTTCCTAGGAGTATTGTAACTTAGTCCGGTTCCTTTGTTGATCTCAAACTCACTATCAATCCACACATTTTTGTCCATATCCATATTTTCCCCATATGATTTGCTCTTCGCTATACATATTTCTATAAGGATTGAGCCAAGGAACCTTCTCAATAAAAATCGAGGAACTAAGTTAGGTGAAATATCTTCCTTGTTGTAAAACGGCCAAACAGATTGCCTACTTTTCCTTAAATTCGCACTCATGGACATCAATTAATGACAAAAGATAATAAAATGATCGCCTGAATCATTTCAATAGAAAACCAATCAAGTTAGCATACCGAAAAAGCACTAGTTTTTTTTTTTGGTAGAAAAAAGAAGAAGCACTAGTTAGACAATTAGCGTAATCAAATCTCCGGCCCAATATTTTTGGTTACTTAGGAAGTGGGGCATCCTTCCGCACCACACTTAATTTCTAGCCTACCTTTGTTGGGCTAGTGGATACTCTTATTTAAGTTAAACTTTATGGATAGATTTTATTCACATTGTCATGTGAGGTAAGAATTTGGTAGAACCTACGACCAATTGAGGGTCTTTGGCCCGCCTTTTAGGCAAGGATCCGAATCCCCTGCATGTAGGGCAGGGGATCATGATCTTTTTGGCCATTAGATCTTCCCCCCATCTAATGGCTTGGGGTGTGGCAGACGATCCAAGCGCTTTAGGCAATACCTCTAAGAATATTCGTCATCCCCCAACAAAAACTGCATTGCCAATATGCCATAAGAATGGCATGGCATGGCAAAACTACTATGACATATGTTATAAATCTTAACGGAACAGTATATCAGTTTTAACTTATTTCTAGCTGTCATTCATAATTTTCATTCCATTCCATGCTCATATTTTCCTTACGAACAAGCATGGCGATCCTCGTACCAAATTCAACGATATAGCTGGAGCTTAATCACTACTTTACTTTTTTTCTCACCTTATCTTTCATTCATACCAAATTGTTGGCTCTGTTTCGCGAAAGCTAAATGAATTTAAAAGATATAATTCAAAAGATGATTATTTGTATTACTTAAAATTAGACTATATAAACTATTTTCATCATCGTCAATATTTTTATATTTAAATATTCTTTTTAGATGATGTTTTATTATTTTTTGTAAATAATTTAACCAATCATTTTTACAAATTACTAATATTCCGAGAAATAAATTGGGATATGTTCACTAAAAGGCTTAAACTTGTTATCGAAATGCAATTAAATTATAAAACTTTTAAAAAGTGCAATCAAATCTTAAAACTTGACAAATTAATTCAATTGTGTACTTCCGTTAACTCCATTCGATTTAGCTAATGAAAAATTGCTAACGTAGCAATTTTTTTTTATTACTTTCTCTCTCTTACATGGTGCTGATGTAATTGAAACAAGAAATATAAATCTAAAACCACGTAATTTTGATTCAAATTTATTTTTTTACATAAATATTAATTAAATTAATTTAGAAAATAAAATAAATCTGAAAAAAAAAAGCAACAACAGCAAGGGCCTTGCTGGCCCTCGCCACCACTGCGCCCACCATCGCCAGAAGGCTGGCAATGGTGGGGTGAGGGTGAGGGTGAGGGTCAGCCGAGCCCCAGCCAATAACCGATGACCTTGGCTGACAGCATGCGAGGGCCTGTAGGCCCTCATCTTCTTCTTCATCGTCATCACCTCCCTTGTCCTCCTCATGCAAATCTGACAGTACAAAGCAGCTCGTGGACCTGAACACATTGTCTTTTCCCATGGCGGCTCGAGAACCTGCTCGCGACGGTCTTGCCTCTCTTGCCATCTCCGCGTCATCATTGTTGTCCTCTTTGCTGAGAGGGAAGAAGGGCATCGGCTTGGCGATGGACAGGAGAGGGAAGTTCTTGGACCAACGGAGGTTCTTCGCTTCATGTTGAACGGGTGCCTTGGCTTCTCCAGATCCCTAGCGCTGCTTGGCAACCCCGTTAGATTCGCCTCCGGCAAGTTGTTGAACGACTTCGATTTCCTTGAGAAATGGTTTGACAGCCTCTTCATGTTTGGATAGATGCATCCAACCCATCAGGCACAACCTAAATCAATCCCATATCTTCACGAGGGGTTCGTTCAATCAACAAGCCTTGACATCTTTGAGACGGGATCAAGGTTCGATCCCCGTGCTAGTGGTAAAAACAGCAACTTCAGTATCCCTCTGGTTTGCTACCGTTAGGACTTAGGAACCCTCGTTGTTATTGTTTACTTATTTATTCATGTTTCAAATTTATTTTATTTTAAATTCAATTTAGTTAATATTCATGTTACAAATTATATTTGGACCAAAATGTCCACTTATCTTTCTTGTTTTAGCCCCATAGAAGAAAAAAATATTTTTAAAAAATAACCAAGTCATCATTTTTCGTTAATCGAATCATACATAGTTAACATAAAGACTCTGTTGCACTAATTTATTA
Source organism: Rhodomyrtus tomentosa (assembly GCA_028455895.1). Lineage (NCBI taxonomy): Eukaryota > Viridiplantae > Streptophyta > Magnoliopsida > Myrtales > Myrtaceae > Rhodomyrtus > Rhodomyrtus tomentosa. Next base: position 15,314,893 of record JAPCWY010000011.1, read on the forward strand.
AGTTTTAAAAATGAATCGCACATTTTGAAATTTTAAAACTCGATGACATTTTGACACGGCAAGTTTTAGGACTACTGCAAATTATATCCCAAAAAAATTTAGCAGTGTTTTTATATCTTGGATTCTTAGGGCCTGCAAGAGAATACTTTTGCTTCAAAAATTAATTTTCGGTCAAAATTTGATTGTTTTTTTACTTCTACTCAAAATCATAAGTTAATTTTCTACTTCTATTCTACAAGTTGATTTTTGATTAGAGAAATTTATTTGATAACGGTTGAAAAATTCGACTTATGAAATATTATTAACACAACATCTTCTATAAAAATTATTGTTGGGAGTCGAAAAATTTCTATTTTATTAAAAAAATTATTGTGGAAAATATTATTTACTTTTTTTTATTTATTTTACTCTCCAATGGCCGAAGACGATTACTTGGCAGCGATAGCCGAGTGGCCAGAGGTAGCAGTCAGGGGTTGGCGCCGGTTGGCACCGGTTGGCGATGGGCAATTGGAAGTGAGGGCGGTGAAGGTTGGCAAAGGTTAGTTTTGGTCGCGAGCGGCGATTGGTGGAGGTCAATGGCGAGTGATAATTGGTGAGGGAGGTGGTCGTGGGTGGTGGTGGAGGCGAGCGACGATGGGTGGCTATCAACGGAGGTCTGCGGTGGGCGACGATTTGTGGTGTTTGTGGCTGGAGATGGTAGTGGAGGTCAACAATGGATGGCGGTTGATGGTGGTCGACGGTGGCGGTGGTCAGTGGTTGGTGCCAAGGGGTGCTGGGAAAGAGTAATGGTCGAAAAGAGAGTGAAGGCATAACGAAAGAAGGGTGATGGGAGAAGTATTTTTTGACTTGTTTTTTTGTCCAAGATGTTTTTTTTAATCAGAAAAATTACTTATTGAGTTGAGAAGTAATTTTTTTTTAATTTCTCAAATTAGAGAAAAATAATTTCAGATGTGAAAATTCAATTAAGAAATAAATTTTTTCCAAAATTAAAAAATTTTACTTCAGAAATTACGTTTAGCATGCGCTGCTGCGCACCCTAAAGAGGATCGAACACGAACCTGCAAAGACCCCAAAAGACCTCTTACTCTTCAAACTTCTTGCCTCCACAGGTAAAGAGCTCTGCACTCTCCTGTTCTCTCAAATCAGCGCCACCTCTGGCAAGAATGGGCCAGAGCTTGGTTTGAACTTGAAGAAGACATCAGAATCACTCAAGAACAGCGCAGAGGACGCGGAAGAAAGCGGTCATGGACAAGCGCCAGAGCAGCGAGAAAATCCCACCTCGCCACAAGATAATCGAGACCAGCAAGCCCAGAATCGACGACGACAACGCTTCGATGCTCATCGGAAGCATAGTCGAAAAGGGCGTTTCCGACCTCCCCGAGACCAAGACTGTCGCCCCGACCCCTCCTCCGAGGGCCACCGTCCTCCCTTTCCCGGTCGCGCGACACCGTTCTCACGGCCCCGTAAGTTCCTGAGCTCATTGCTTCTTCTGGGCGATGGAATTTGAGAATTTCGCTTCTTTCTTGGTTCTATTGAGTACTGGTAGCATACGTCACTAGTCCTGCTTCGGTGTTCTTGATTCCGGAGGGAAATGGATGAGTGTTAAGGTCCGGGGTTTTGTGTTTTTGGTCTCTCTCTCTCTCTCTCTATATATATATATATATAGCCATTGGTTTAAGGGAGGTTTGGAACGTGTTTCAAATAGGTTGGAATGTGTAGGAGTAGAGGCAGTGTTGGGATTTTAGTTTTGAATAGGGAGCTCGAAGAAGGTAAAATCCTAGTATGACAATTGAGTTATTGGTTGAGCTTAAGACTCCTCTTTTTCTTTTCCCCTGGAAAGTGAAAACTTCCTTTGTATTTTAGTTTTTGTTGATGGTGAAATGTTAATCTGCAGCATTGGGGTCCAGTTAGTACGAGATGGGACGAAGATCGTGTCGGTGATGATCATGATGAGGATGACGAGGAAGATAAGAGACTTGGTGCTTCTGAGCGAATTGCAGCTTTTGTTAGACCAGTTCAAAGAAAGGAGAAGAAGGGATTGAACTTACAAAATTGGAGGGATATTCTCTCGGGAAATGATCCCTCTTTCAGTAGTAAAACTAGAAAGCGTCGATCCGCCGGGGCTGAAGCACAAGGTAGTAGTAGAGAGGTGATCAAAAGTGAAGATATTCCAAATCTCAGAGATGATGCATCTTTAAGTGGTGCAGTGAAAGTTTCAAGCAATGAATCTGTAAGAATGCTGACCGAGGCAAAAGAGTTAAGTTCCCCTTTTTTTGACCATTCTAAAGAGAAGGAAAAGCAATCGCCAAGCTTGCCTAAAGCCTCCTTATTTAAATCCAATGTCAATGACGATGGGCATAGTCATTCTTCTCTTGAGAGTCAAATTAATGCTGAGAACTGCGCCAGATTACAGAGTATGTCTCCTGACGAAATTGCTGAAGCTCAGGATGAGATAATGAAGAAGATGGACCCTTCATTGCTTAAGTTGCTAAAAAGAAGGGGTCAAGAGAAATTCAAGAAGCAAAACTTGTCAGGCTCTCAGATCGCTATGGATGGAACATTGGGTAGTCCATTAGTTGGGGGTCAGTCTCTTCAGAATGCAGAATCACAGAATACGAGGAACAGAGTATCTAATTTCGTTTCATCGGAAGCTGTAAAAGATAGCCAAAGTCAGCAGGATCATGCTGGTATCCAGCATGCTGGACGAAGAGATGGCAGTTTGTGGAATGCTTGGACTGATAGGGTTGAGGCTGCACGAAAATTGAGATTTTCATTAGACGGAAATGTCATTCAGAGTGAAATTGACCCAGTCATGGGGACCGGTAAGTCAATTGCTTATATGGTCTCTTCTAGTTAGTGTCTCTTTCTACACATTTCTTTGGTGCCTTTTGAGTCCATTTGATGGTTCGTTCTCCAAAAATAAGATAACTAGTTCTTCAGTCAGTTCACATGTTGTTAGTCATTAAAAATGATTTGACATGCACTAGTCACTGTAATGCAACTTAATGATGATGATGAACAGCACCTTATCGGGCTAGATCCTGCGGTAGTCACACTAATGAGTCTCTATATAGTATCTAAGCTACTGTAGCTTAAGGTGATTCTATGTAGTACTTAACGTACTTCAGCTTAACCTCTTCTCTCTCATGAAACGTGCAAGAATGTTTCATGGGCATCTTCATCAACTGATTCGAGTACCAGAACTTCACTTTTTGGCTGAATGTTGCTGGGCACTGCAATTTTTTGTGCTGCTATAGACTTTGACCTGTATAAGAACTTCGATTCAAAATGATGCGTATAGAATTTAGGGTCGTCTTTCATTCCTTGACAAACACGAGAAGGATGAGCTTTCTTCGAAGATGAGCAATCTGGGAACAGGAAAGTGTGGTTTTCATTCCTTGAATTTAGTAATATCGGTGGCAGAAAAGGTGAGAGAACATAGATTGAGATAATTTGGGCATATTTTTCTAAGATCTCTAGATGCTCTGATAAGAACAGAAGTTTGTTACTGAGAGTATAACATGAAAAAAGGAAGAGGTCGGCCGAAACTTACTTGGGGAAAAGTAGTAAAACAAGATTTAATGGAGTAAGAAATAGATTGGTTTTTTGTTGTAGGACAGAGTGGAGTAAAGCTATTAGCATTGTTGGGGGGCAGAGTTCTTATGTTCATGACTATCCTTTTTAGTCCTTTCCCTATATATATTTATATATATTTTTTCATTTTTATATATTATATTTTTATATAATTATTTCTTTTCCCTCAATTTGTCTTTCTTTTTATTTTATTTATTTTTGGGTTCGTTAATCGCCGACCCCAACTAGTTTGGGATAAAGATGATATTAATATCGATATCACTTGTTGAGACTATTCTTCAGGTCGGAACAGGCAGAATGCTGATGATGTTGCTCAACGAGACTTCTTGAGGACTGAAGGTGATCCTGGTGCTGCTGGTTATACCATCAAAGAAGCAGTGGCACTTTCAAGAAGTGTGGTGAGTTGCCTTTTATGTTGGGGCTTAGCTTATATAGACTCAAAGCTAATCAGATAGTCTTTGCTTTCTCATTAGTTGTCGTTCTTAATTTTATATCCTTTACTGCTAAGTTACAAGGACCTTCTTCACTACTGGCATATTTGGTAAATAATGATTTGATTCTTCAGGTTCCAGGACAACGGGCCCTTGCACTTCATCTTCTCGCTTCTGTATTGGAAAAGGCAATATACAATATTTGTTGGGAATATTCTAATGTTCATGAGGATTCAGTGGATTGGGAGGCTGTCTGGGCATTTGCACTCGGGCCAGAACCTGAACTTGTCTTGACATTGAGGTGATCTTTATTGTATTTGATTTGTCATCATCCTTCTTTCTTATTGTTAGTCAATGAGCAGTGGACATGGCCATGATTTCCTTGTTATTACTAGAAGATTTGTGTTTTAATTTTCTGCTGCAATGCTCGTATATACAAAGAATTCTGAGTCATACTGCTGACACGAGCTTCTGTATTACACTTGTGAGAAAATTGCGCAGACTGCTTATCTTTTTCTATTTTTAACTAAAATTTTATGGGAGCAATAGGTCTTTTATAGGTACACTTCGCAACATGTTGAATCAGTTTTCTAGTGTCTGTAGTCTATACCTTGGTCTTGATGGGACTGCTTTACAAATGCTTGTAGGGATTAGTCAGTGTTTGGGTACCTCTTTCTTTCTTTTTCTTTTTTTTTTTTTTGAAACATTTCGGGAGTCGAAGTTACGAGGTCGCTTGGTTGTGGCCTGAGCTGCTTCTAACTAAATTTATGCTGCTTTTCTTAGCTCCTTTGGACGATATATTTTGTCTTGGGATTATTACTCGCAAAAGGCTCCATATTTCTAGCTTTTGATCTTACATGCAATCATTTGGAAAAAAAAATTGGAGATTTACGTCAATGATATGTACTTGTAGGATGTGTCTTGATGACAACCACAATTCTGTAGTTTTAGCATGTGCAAGGGTCATGGAGTGCATCCTCTGCTCTGATTTGAATGAGAACTACTTTGACAAACTGGAGGTAAATTTTTGTTCAGATTCTTATCATTGTTGTAACGCTTCGTCTAGTTGATTTTAAGTTATATATGTTCTTTCAGAAAATGAGTATGCATGGAAAGTATGTCTACACTGCCCCGGTTTTTAGGAGTAAACCAGAAATTAACGGAGGTTTGCTTCATAGTGGGTTTTGGAAGTACAGTGCCAAATCTTCTAATCTTCTTCCTATGGAAGAAATACCTGATGATGAATCTGAAGGGAAGCGCACTATTCAGGACGATATTGCAGTCGCTGGTCAAGATTTTATTGCAGGTTTAGTCAGGATGGAAATTCTTCCAAGAATTCGCTATATCTTGGAGGTACCATGATCTAACTATTATGTCAGTTTTCAGCCTGTTTACTTCATATATAAATCATTTTGCGTCTTCAAATGAATGGTTTCAGATGGATCCGGCCGAAGCTCTGGAAGAACGGATGATTTCTATTCTAATTGCAATAGCAAGGCACTCACCAACTGCTTCAAGGGCTATTTTGGACTGTCCAAGGCTCATCCAAATAGTTGTCCACAGATTTTCCATGAAAAGCAGTATGGAAATCCGGCCTTCCAAGATAAAATCTATTACACTTTTAAGGGTAAGTTATCAATTCATGTGACATCTTGCACAAGTCTAATTTTCCATGGAACAACTGATCCCTTAGCCGGTAACTCATGTCTGTTTACCTTTTGAAAAGGCTTTGGCACAATCTAATAAGAAGTACTGCATCGAGCTTATAAGGAGCGGAACACTCCATGCTACGATATGGCAGTTGTATCAACCTGCACATTCCCTTGACCAGTGGATTAAACATGGAAAGGAGTGCTGCAAACTCTCCTCAGCTCTGATGATTGAACAATTGCGGTTGTGGAGGACTTGCATAGATTATGGATATTGTGTCTCACACTTTTCAGATATCTTTCATTCCATTTGCTTGTGGTTGAATCCGCCTTCCATGGAGAAACTGTTGGAGAACAATATCACGAGAGAACTCACTTCAATCTCCAATGAGGCATACCTTGTTCTGGCAGCTTTAGCTCGCAGGCTTCCAAATTTTCATTCGCAGAAGCATACAGGCAATCAAAATACAGGATGTGCTGGCGATGATTCTGAATCATGGTCTTGGAGTCATGTTATCCCAATGGTTGATCTTGGAATAAAGTGGATAGAATGGATGAATGATTCTTGCTTCTCTCTGTTCTTTGAGCCACAAAGTGGAATGAATAATGACCTGAAAACTCAATCTCTGACATCCTTATTGTGGGTCTATTCTTCTGTCGTGCACATGCTATCTGCTGTTCTTGAAAGAGTGGGGCCAGAGAAAACAGTCATTAGCTCCGATGATGGCAAGTCACTGCCTTGGCTTCCCGAGTTTGTCCCAAAAGTTGGTTTAGAGATTATTCGGCAAGGGTTCTTTAGCTCTTTGAATGACGGCATAGAAAATGGTGCAGCTTCTGCAAGAATCAGTTCCTTCATGAAAAAGCTGTCTCATTTGAGACTTCAAAGCGAAAGTGAGACCTCTTTGGCTTCTATTTGCTGTCTCCATGGATTTGTGCAGTTGATGGTTGAGATTGATCACTTGATTCAGTTAGCCAAGGCTGGAATGCCTAGTCCACCAACAAAAGGACTCTCTCTATCAGCAGAACAGAGAATTCTTGAGGATGGTATGCTCAAGGTTTCTCTTGTTGATCTGCAGAAGATGCTTGACATCCTTTTGAACTTAATTGCTTCTGAATGGCACTCAATCCAGTCCATAGAGACGTTTGGGAGAGGAGGTCCTGCTCCAGGAGCTGGGGTTGGGTGGGGTGCTTCTTGTGGAGGATATTGGTCAACGCGCGTCCTTTTGGCACAAAAAGATGCTGGTCTTCTCGTGTACATGCTTGGAACTCTTCCACTGGTGTCAGTTGAGGATATAGCCTTTAGTGAGGGCCAAGCCACTGTTTTGCAAAGAGTTAATGGTGCCTTAGGAGCTTGTTTGACTGCTGGGCCAACGGATAGGGTTGTTGTAGAGAAGGCATTTGACTTTTTGTTTCAAGTCCCTGTACTAAAGTACTTGAATATCTCTATTCAGCAGTTTTTTTCTCTTAGCAGGAGATGTCTGATGTGGGAGTACAGTGAAGAGGACCTACATCACATTAGCAAATTATTATCTTCTCATTTCAGAAAGAGATGGTTGTGTGTTAAGAAAAAGGCAAGATCCATAGAGGATAGTAAGAGTACCATGCATAAAGCAATTAAAAGTGGTAGTGTGTCTCTTGAAACCATTCATGAGGATACGGACATGTCAGATGAGAAAGCAGAACATCCTCCTTGTACTAATCTGACTTTGGAGTGGGCTTACCAGAGACTGCCACTTCCCTCGCATTGGTTCATCAGCCCAATGTGTTCTTTAGGTGATGGCAAGCAGAGTACAGATCAGAAAGGTTCTGGAGCCGTTAATCCTGTTCACGATCATGATGATCTATCTGAAGTTGCTAAATCTGGAATGTTCTTTCTATTAGGCCTGGAGGCAATGTCTTGTTCGGGATGCTCAGATATCACTTCACCTGCTCAACACGTGTCAATAATTTGGAAATTGCATTGCTTGTCTATGATCTTACTTGTTGGGTCGGCTGTGCTTGAAGAGCGGAGAAGTAGGGATGTTTATGAAGCTTTACAAGAACTCTCTGGACAGCTACTTGATCGAGAAATATTAAGTAGAAGTGCTAGACATACTCTGAAAGAAAAGCCTGAAATAGATAGTGCAAATAAATGGCAATTACTAAGTTTTGGATCAGAAATTCATGATAGTTACTCTACATTTGTTGAAGCTCTTGTGGAGCAGTTTGCTGCTGTATCCTATGGTGATCTGCTGTATAGTCGTCAAGTTGCGATGTACCTCCATCGCCATGTGGAAGTTTCTGTAAGACTCGCTGCATGGAACGTGCTTTCTAATTCTCGCGTTCTTGATCTTCTGCCTCCTTTGGATAAGTGCCTAGCGGATGCTGAAGGTTACCTCGAACCGCCTGAGGTATTGTTCATGAACATACTTGTTCTTCTCTTCTTTTGTTGTCTGGTCAAATATCATGAACATAATTTTTCAGGCACTTTAATTGTGGTAATGGTTTTTTTTCCTAAAAGTTAATATTCTGCCCATATTACTCAAAATGGTGTCAGTGGGTCTTATATTTTTCTATTCTCCTCCATTTGTTAGCTTAAAATTTTTGGGTTGAACTTTCTACCTAGTTTTGTTCCTTTATGTCTCATTTAATACATCATTTCCATTGTGGATTTTTCCATTATCTCATTCCCTGCTCTCATCCCAGGAGCAAGAAAAATTGCCATGTTTCGGTTTCTACTTTACGTGCAAGATAGTTGTCTCACCATCCTCCATTCTGGCTTAGCCTCTTAGTGTTAGTGTTTGCCCAACAGAGTGCTTTCACTGTTCCAAACTGAGGATTCGATCAGTAGAGGGTGTTTCTTGGGTATTTTGCACCAGCTACATCTGAGTTCAACTTGGAGATGGAAGTCCTCTTAGGAGGGGATCTTAAATCCGAGAATCTAATTGGCCATATTACATGCAGTCTTCTTTCACCTAATTGCTTTTTTTTTTTGGACTTTTGAACCATTAAGTTCTAAAGTGGCTACCATTCAGTTCTAAAGTGGCTGCTTGCCATCACAAATATTTCTTTCGTTGAACGGTCTTATTCTATGCAAATATTTCCATTCAGTTCTAAAGTGACTAGCTTTTCTCTATTTTTTTTTTTTTTTTGGGGGGGGGGGGGGGGGTTGACAAGAAAAAGATGTAATTCTTTTGACACTTAAAGAGTATGACGAACTCTAGATGTCGGTCGTCAATGGGTAAAGACTTTTTATTTTTATTTTTTAGACTTGTGAAGTTCTCAAATTACAGAAGCTGCTGTGTGTCATCACACCATTCTCTTAGGAATAGCTTCATCTGAGGGTGTTGTGTAAATCCTCTGAGGCTTGTATTGAGGTGCTTGATAAGGCTTATATCTTTCTTTTGCAGGATGATGAACACATCTTAGAAGCATATGTGAAGTCATGGGTTTCTGGAGCACTTGAAAGAGCTGCTGCTAGGGGATCACTAGCATTAACGCTTGTCTTGCACCATATCTCATCTTTCATTTTCCGTGTTCATGGGAAAGACCATGTTTTGCTGCGTAATAAGTTAGTGAAGTCCCTGTTGCGAGATTGCTCCAGGAAGCACCAACATGAGGTATGCAATTCTGTAGAGCAGTTGAATGCTATGCAGAATCTTGCAAAAAGTGGATGTGGCTGTTGAATGCTTTCAGTCCACTTGTTAGCCTTCTTTTCTTGTGTGAGAGGAGAAAATCTATGGTGACCTCTTTCTGCTGGATGCGATGACAGTTATCTTTTAGGGCCACCATTGTGTAAAGGTTGAGATTTTGCAAAGAGATCAAACACTTGCTATATATTTTTCTCTGTGGGGTTCAGGGGATACTTTTTCTGTAACTACTGTTTATATGGAATGTAGATCATGGTTACAATTTTACGATTATCCCTCGGTTTAGGAAGAAGTATGAAAGTAATCATTCTAGTGAGACTCTCGTTTGAATTCAACTTGTCAATGGGATTTGTTTCTGCAGGGAATGATGATGGATCTCATCCAATACAAGAAGTCATCTCCGTCCACAATGACTGCACAAGAGGAGGTTGCATCGCAAGCGAGCACTGTCCATGGGAGGCTCGAAGTACTTAAAGAGGCTTGTGAAGGCAATGCGTCTCTCTTAGCGGAAGTGGAAAAGCTAAGATCCAAGTTTCACCAACTTCAGAAGTGAATTGACCTAATTGTACTCTCTAGAGGGTGCATTCCGATTGAGCATTGTCCACCGGTGGCTCGAATTATGCAAAGAGGCTTGTGAAGGAAATGCGTCTCCCCTGGCTGAAGTGGAAACGCTAAGTTCAAAGTTTCCCCAACTCCAGAGGTGACTTGACCTAATTATGCTTTCTGTACAGTGCATGCGTATGGTTTTTCACACCTTTTTAAGCTTTTGGAGGTGAGCTTGGAGGGACCAGAAAAGCTTGTGGTCCCTGTAATTTTGGTCAAATGGGAATGAGAAAAGTGCTAAAATGAATATACGAAAGTTTATTCTTTTACCACTCTGAAAAATGTTCACTGCTTTCTTAGTTTTGGATTTTAACATCAGTTTGACATTCCTTTTCAAGAAGCAATATAGAATGATGAAAGCTCAGTATATTCACCCTGCTTTAATGTGTGCCTCAAAACCAGACACTTATATAGCCTGGATTCTGATGAATATTACAGAGCATGTCTTAAGAAAGGAGATGAACATGGCTGAAAGTAACTCTGCATGGAGGAGAGTACTCGAGCTCTGGTGCGCCTTGAAGCCTTATAAAAATTTCTTGGTCACTGAATGGAAAATCTATCTCCCTTTGGTTTGAAAATCACCAGAAGCCTTAGTGTTCTGGCCGTTTTATAACCTCCTAAAGTTATATATAGCTTGAATGATATCATTGTAGGCGATGAATGGAGTAGGCCTCCAGCTTGGTCAAAGTGCATTGCTAGAGATACGATCTGCTCTATGCGGCTACATTTTTCCTAGTTCTGACTTTGAGGGTTTGGTGACTTTTACTGGTTCTTCCAAGGGCCTATTGACTCAGGCTGAAGCCTGAAAACCAGTTAAGAGGGCAGGCTTTCTAAAGTTATTAGGAATCGATTTATTTGATTTAAACCTTATGTGCCTAAGTATGCATTCATCAATCGGCTGGCCATCCCCAACAGAACGCGGACTTATGATAGAACAAAGCATCCGTGCGATGTCAATGACACATGTTTACTTTGTCAATAACAAGCTGAATCAAGTGAACTGTCTTTTCTGCTGTTGCTCTCTTAGAAAGCATAGATGTGAACGTGTTATTTGAGTTTGAATGGTGACAGCAGAGGCGATGCAGGCAGTCTGGAATTTGCCCAGGATTTTGCAGGCTGCTAAGGTCAAAAGTTCTGAAGTCAAGTATCTTTAAGTTGGCGAAAGGAACAAGGTGACCCATGAGGGATCTCTTTCTCAGGCGAGCAAGATCATAGCAGGTGTTGTCTTTTGGAGTTTGTGACTTCTTTCGAGAGATTGTTGTCGGAACTTGGGAGGGGGGAGGATGCTTCCTCAGGAGTTGCTGGGTTGATTCCGATTCCTAGGTTACAACAGATTCCATCCTACTTATTGCGAGTTATTTTCGAATATTAAGATTATCGATTTTTCCTTTGTGTTGGGACGTTTTTAAGGCATTACTCCTCTAGTTTCACTTGCAAATTTGTTAAGGCTCAGGAATTGCTTGGAGTTTGACCACGTGGGATGAGTTTGGCAATGCTTTGACACAAGAACCTTGACTCAAAAGGATTTCCACATAACGAGCATAGTATGGACTGGAGAAGTTGGCTTTGGCTGGGGATGGGTGGCGACCAAGTTATGAGATCCTAGACAATGGGGCGCCAAGGTCACTCGGCCCTTGCCAATGGGCTGTTGGGGTTGCGTGACCAAGTATGATGGATCGATGAGGTTGAGCAACCGTAGGCGATGTTCCCTCCGAGGTTTCTCAAAATCCAATCGAGATCGATGTTTCTGCGGACCTCTTGCTCGTGTCTCCCCTGCCATTGAAGTTGTAGAGGCCTCAACGAGGTCAGAGAGCTCAGGGCAGACTGCCAATGTCGTGGGTCAGATCTTGTTTCTAGTTTTCTCCGGGTCAGGTCCCGTCAGGGTCGCAACTCCCGGCAAAGCTTCTCCAGCCACATGACGTCCGGTGAAGCTTTGCCGATGTTGCGCAAGCGCCCACGCACATCCCTCTGGTCGCATCTCTCTCTCTCTCTATGGGGCTAAAACTGGTGATTGATGCTCTAATGGAAAAATTAATTAAATCCCTCAATCAGCCCAACGTCGAAAGCAAAGAAGGAAATGCTTTGTGTATGGCCTAGGTAAACTGCATCTTAAAGTTACACAAAAAAACGAAACACCAAAAAAAAACCAAAAATCGTAACTTTCACCAACGGAGTCAAGAAGAATCCCCAGACTCTCGGAGCATGTTGAGCGCACAATTTATTCTTCGAACGTTGCAATTGTGGTCGGGCAATTCGATTCGAAAAGTTTCGTCCGGCGTGGCTCCTGGCGGCGAAATACCATTTCCTGAAAGTCGATCTTCGATTTTTGTTGGATCGGGTTCCGTGGTAATTGGGACATGAAGTCGAATGCGTAACAAAGAATTATAACTAATTAGTTTAACGGAAAAATAAATGCAGAAACTGAAAATATAAATTGATAAATTGAAAGGCACATAGTTTGTGTTTACAATTGTGGATCCGTTTCTACAAAACACGACTTACATACCCTGCTACAAAATGTAACCGCTCCTAATACTGCATCTACACGATTTTAGACTCCATGATCATGTTCAACTATTGCACGTTCATCTTATCTACAGGTAGTTACGACTTTTCGATTGCCGATGGACTCTCAATCGTCACTGGATCTAACCGTTGATCGACATCTTTATTGTGTTCAGTTTCTGCCTTCAAGATTGATCTAAATTTACCTAAGATTGAACCGTCCACCGATTGTCATCGTGGCCATAGATAAGCTGCTCTGCCATCGACGATTTCGCCGTTCAACACCAAATTCCTCTACCGGCATCACGTCGATTATTTCGATAACTGACAACTCGTCGATGATATAATCCCTTGCACCGTGCTCCCCGTGCATGTCACGTCGATTAAAAAGACTTGATCATTTTCTGGTTTCAACACACTATTTTACCAGAAAAGAGAAGGAGAAACCGATTACGGTCTCGCTTGTTTACATCACACGACTTAGGTTGGTCAGGAACATGCTCAAGAATCGCTTATGGGAAGGATGCATGCAGTTGTAACAGTCCAGGTTGGTTTCAATATTATAACATACTATTTTATTATTCAGTAATTTAATTTTTTTTGGGACTATACTACAAAAAATCCTAAACTGATACATATATGACAAAGTTACCCTAGCTTGCTTTTTACAGCAGAAAATTCCCAAGTTGATATACATGTGAAAAATTGATCCTCTATTAATTTCCGTTCAATCGAATTAATACCATCAATTACTGAGTTAGATAATATGTGTCAGTTGACGGATGTATCAGTTATAGATTTTTACTATCTATTTGTCGCAAAAATACTAGTTTGGGATTTTTAATCTAATAGAAACTAACAAATGATAAATTTGTCATAATATATTTTGATGGTCAAAAAATTAATTTGAGTTAAATTTGATATATGTGCACTAGTTCGAGGCTTTTCGTAATTAACTTTTTTTGTTTTTGTTTTTACTGTTTCTTTTCGTATGCAACTTAGTGTTGGATAAACCCTAAATCGTAGACCTGGCCACTTTGAGACAACTATTGTACGGTCCCGACATAATGAATAGCGATATATATATATAGTCCCTGAACTTTGGCAGAATGTGGAATCTGATCCCTAAACTTTTAATTTGTTCAATTTAATCTCTGAATTTTGGCAGAATGTACAATTTGATACATAAACTTTTGACTTATTCAATTTAGTCCCTAAACTTTTAGTGCATGTTCAATCTAGTCCCTGAATTATAGGAAAATGTTCAATATAATCATTTTGTTAATTTAAGATCAAGGATAATATTGAACTTTTTCATATAGTCCAGGAACTAAATTGAACATTTACTAGAAGTTCAGAAACTGAATTGAACAAGTCAAAAGTTTATGGATTAAATTGCACATTCTACCCAAGTTCATGGACTAAATTGAATAAATTAAAAGTTCAGGGACCAAATTGCACAAAAATGCTAAAGTTCATGAACTATTTATGGCATTTTGCCTAATAAATAATACTGCTGGGGATGGGCACACGTCGGGCGGTTTCAGAGATCGCATCCCTGGCTGGGGCACATGCTTGTAGACGGTTTTCATTTCTCCTTGTAAGTTATATTATCAATATATAATTTTTAAAGCTTTCATAACAATTACAAATAGTGCTATTTATTTTATGTTCTATAACTATTGAGAATATCACTCTTTGGCGCAACTCTACTCAGGGGTAAAGTAAATTAGAGAAGATAAGTTGGCTTGCAGTTTCATAATTTTTGTAGGTGTTTATTTGAGTGCCATAAGTTTCGCACAGAATTGGTAAAGCTCCTTTTCTTTTTCTTTTTTTGTTCAATGGGATAGGGCTTTCTTTTACCATTCATGTGACTTTTCGCATAATGATAGTTTCTTTGACAACTTATGTCTCAATGTTTTGTGCATGATGAATTCTTTTTCATTCGTTCTTTTTTGTGAGAGACATAAGCAAAAATAATATTTTCTAATCATTTATTTTTTCGTGAAACAAATGGAGCTTCAGTGAAAAATACAAACCCAAAGGACCCACCGATCTTGTGCTACGGGGAAGAAAAATCACGTCCACTTAGGCAAACTTACAAAAAGGCACGAGATTATTGGAAAGGACACTACTCCAAAGGAAAGTAACAGAGAAATTTGCATGTGATAGGACATGAAGATTTACATATTTACATCTTTGTAAGTGATAAATACAATTATTTAAAAAAATATTTTCTAGTCCGGTTATTCTCCGTGAAACAAATGGAGCATTAAGTTCATAATAAATTTCGTTACTGGTCGATTTACTTTATTTCCTATTCATTGCGACTTTTCACTGTTTTCAGAGCATATGGGTTTGTCCTCAGCCATACAAATTTGCATGTTGCATATCCTTTTTGTAACTTTTCAAAAGAGGAGGTAATTTCTGTTTATTTGTAGTTAGTTAGCTGGGACCTGTGGTCCTTAATATAGCAAAAAAGAATTAGTAACATGCCTAAGAGTACGGTTGTTTGGGGAAAACTTTATAAAAAATGAAAATAATATCTGAGAAAATCATTTTTCCAGAAAATAAATTATTTTCCTTTGGTTTTGATATGTGACCAAAAACATTTTCTCGTGTTTGAACCTCATTTGAAAAATGATTTCAATTTTGACCCCATAAGCGGGACCACCACCCAATAGCATGTTGCCGCCAGAAGCAGAACCCCGTATTTCTTCTAGAAAATCTTCTAATTTTTCCAGACCAACTAGAAAGAGATTCTTTAACCAGAAAGAATTCAGTTCAGATGTAGGGTACCTATCCAGAAGTTTTCGCAACTCCATCATGTATGATGGAAGAAAGGCCTCACCAAAGACTTCATGCCCAAGGGAGGAAGCAAATGAGCAATCGAGCCAAGAGGCAACGAATAGTGATGCAAGTCTTCATCAGAGCTCACACACTAAGAGCTAAAGCTCCTGACCCTTTCCCGCGAAAACCAAAGCATCAAAGGAATAATAGGGATGTTCCCCTATCAGACGATTATAAAAAGATGACTTTTCAGCCAGTTGTATAAAAAAAAAAAGGGCCCGTCCACAAGTTGTAAGGCCCGCCTGGGCGGGAATAAGGAATAAGGATTGAAGCCCCCTTAGCTCTGCCAGGCACTGGACAGGAGTTAGCTCTGTAAATGTGTAGAGCCAAGTGTAGTGTGGTGTAGTCGGATAACATAACTATAGGGGAGAATCTAAAACTTCTAGCTTTCCTAAATCAGTTTTCTAATCGTAGCCAATAGGAGTCATAGTCAGAAGCGACGAAGGGGGGGCTGGGGAAGGCCAAAGACTACATGAGGTAGGTCTTCTCAGGTCTCTTCATAGGCTCGTAGCCTCTCAATTGAAGGGCCCATCTCTTTTTCAGCCCTCAGGGAAAGGTTTGATATCGAGAAAACGATTTTTATCAGCTGTACCAAAGAAAGGAACTTCATAGAAGTCAAAATATGAAGAAATAGATATGCCTAGATACTTTATTCTATGGATAAAGGATCTAATTGATCGAGAAAGCACCGTAAAGATCAACTAGTAAGGAAAAACTCAAATTTATTGTTAGCCAAGGAAAATGACTGTGGTAAAGACGGATAGACTTTGACCAAATGTGCTCGGAATCTTTTTTTTTTTTATCCGAACGAAGGCATGCCAGTTTCATACGACCAAGTGGAGTGGCACAAGATCTGCCTATGGGCTTATGTCGAGATATTGATTCCTCCACACAACAATTTGCTTCTCGTATCGACGAATTAGAAGAGATGTCAACAGGGCATTTTACTTAGTTGCTCGACCACATTGGACTCAATCTTATTGATAATAATCCCTATCAATAATAGGCCAGCGCCGAAATTGTATGACGAACCTTCTTGTTCCAGGCGTACAACCCGTATACGTTACGGTATCCCTAAGGAACTTTGGATGAACTAATGCGAATGGGTGTAAGCCTCGCTGCTCGGAAACACCCAGGCAACGCCAAGCAGTTCCACTTTCTCGGTCCGAGAAGTGCATTGTTGGAACTGGGTTGGAACGCCAAGCGGCTCTAGATTCAGGGGTTACCGCTCTAGCCGAACACGAGGGAAAGAAGGTGCTTCGGATCGGGAGTAATCACTAGTGATAGGGCAAAAATCGGGGGTAAGGACAAAGGAAAGAGCGATGCCTACATTAAATCAATTCATCTGCGAGTAATAAGAAGCTTAAAAAATGAAGCACATTTCTTTGAAATCCCACTATAGTAATGCCTATAAAAATAGAAAATGAGAGACCCAAAGGGGCAGACTTTTTTACTCGGAGTAGAGCATAAACCTAAAAGAATTGAAAAAAGGCCCATTCAGGAACGTCTTCATCAATCGCACTCGGAAGCGGGGCGAAATCCGATGCAGGAGCGGAGAGGGAAGGACAAGTCTCACCCCCGGCTACCTATCCAAAACAGCCTTCGTGTGAATAAAAAAGCCCTTCCTACTTAGACAAGATTGTAGCATCTCTTCAAATCTCTTTTTAAAAAGAAAATGTAATAGCTACTGCCCCCTGTTGGGCCTCCTCTCCGAGGACAAATCTCTGTCTCAATAATAACTCTTCTCTACAGCGCAAGCCCACCCTTTCGATTCACGGAATGTGATTTGGGACACGATGGGAGTTTGCGGGGACACCTTTCGTAGTGAGGGAGCTCCTCTGTTTTTAGCTTGACGAGCGACTTGAATTTCCAAAAAACACATAAACCCCAAGATTTTCGTAAAAGATGGACCGACTTTTGCTACCTATTCTATTCTTGACACATTAGGGTAGGAATAATAGTAAGCTGAGCTGCCTATCTCGCTGTGAGCGCTACCTAAGCACTATTGAAGGCTCCAGAGAAGAAGGGGGGCTGGGGAAGGCCGACGACTACATGAGGGGGAAGCTATCTACGAAGCTTTGCCCCTTGCTTTACAGAGATTCATTTATTATAAACTTACTAAATGACTAGATTCTCGGTCTTAGACTATTGGATTGGAGTTGAGTCCAATTCTTCGCCTTTGAAGGTAGGTTCACGCCCGCCCTTAAGTGGTATTACTAGCCATTTTGAAGGAGCAGTTGGTTCAGCAATTTCTAATCTTCATCTATCTGGTGTTTCATCCATTTTAGGCTGCGATGCTATTGAATAGTATAGAATTGGACAAGCAATTTCTTGTCCAGGGGGATCTCTTGAAACAAGAGAATTAGTAATAACTCTATTTAACAATCTGTAAAGAGGAGTGAGCTCTACTACCGGATACCGGAAGATTGGATTCTACTCTTTAGGAGAGTCTAGTTTTCATACTAGCTTTCAAAGCATAGAGATAGCTAGTGATTACAATTAGGATATTTTTTTTACCAACCTTGAGTCAATAGGAGCCCTACTTCCCTCTTTGCGACCTCATCACTTCCATTCAAGCGCAAACCTATTTCCTCCATAAATTCTCCGATCTAAATGGTAGAGAATTTTCCATATTTATACATTTTCTTGGAAAAAATGATTTTTGAATAATCTTTTATTTTTATATCATATTTCAAATTTCATTTTTTTTATTTTTCTTCTTAAACTACTGGTCGTTGGACCTCGGCGACGGCCAATGACCAGCAAAGGAAAAAGAAAAAAATAAAAATAAAAATAAAATATTAAAAAATTAGAGATGAGCAATTTCGAAGAGTATTTTCACCTATTTAGTTTTAGGAATTCACTTTCCCAATTTTATGCATGAACCCGTTGACCGAACATGTTTTTGATTGACTAAGTTATTGTCGGTGAGCCAAACGGGTCAAAGTCCGAAGAATTAATTTCCGAAAAACACTTTTATTCGAACAATTGCACCCTCAATTTAGAGTAAATTGTATTCTCGAATTGTTATCTAAACTATTGATCGTAAATTTCTCCTGATATTTCTAGTAGTCTACCAAATTGGCCGCAAGGCATCGTAACTTTCTATTGAGAAAAATATAAAAAACATCGTACATTTCACTCTCCTGTTGTATTAGTCCCAGCATTTTTTTTTTTTCATAATTGACCTTACTAATAGTATTCTATTCTATTCCTTATTATTTTGTAACTTTTCCTCGGAGGACATAATTTACCTTTGGCCGTCGGAGGTTCTTTCGTGCCTATAGTTCGTAGTTGTCCTTAAAAATAGTAATTTACCTAGGTCAATAGTAAATTTCTTTTCATTTATTGTGTGTGAACTACCTATTCTCGTAGATTTGCTGGGGTCTTCATAATTACTTTTCCCTTGTGAGATATAAGTTTTTCGCTTTCACTTAATCTACTTTCGTTTGACATTTTTGTGTGAAACCGTAAAATTAACTCAACAATTTAGGCTCTGTTTATTTTGTCGAATGTAATGATTGGAAAAATATTTTCATAAAAATGTCCTCTTATATCGTATATAAAATTAAATAAATGAAAAATATTTTCATCATTCGCGAAAATATTTAGACATAAATGATTATCGATGATGAAATATTTTCATTAGCTAATTATTTTACATGATACAATAAATTATTTTTAAAAATATTTTTGAAAATATTTATTTTTCGCAAAATAAATGTAATTAAATTTTTCCTTATGGGGGCTTTCCCTTGGTCGAATGTGCAGAACCAGAGATTGGTGTCGGTTTACGGGTTTTGACCAAGGCATCCTCGTGAAACATGCCGAATCTGATGTCTTCAGGCAGTGCAACCTCGTCTGTCTCTATCGCCAGAATTTTGTCCAACCGCGTGCGCTCAAACTGCTATGCTCGGTACGAAAACTTTATTAAAATTTCATGACATGAGCATGAAGATAAGCCAATAGAAGCCTTAATACAGCTGTTGTTTTCTTAGTGGAGTGTCCCAAATCATGTTAAATCAGGCGACAAGTTAAAAATTATTGAAACTCAATTATACCAATTTAATTCTAAATATTTTTAAATCTTGTCAATTGAGTTGATCCAAATAATTTTAAGCGAAAATCACTGACATGAACATTGGCCATCATATATAGCATGACCGAGACGGACATGGAGGTGACTCCTTGATTTTCATCGTTCCAATTCGCGTCACTCCAAATTACAGAATCTTTCGCACAACCTGCAAAAGTAGTTTAGGACGCGCATGACAACACTCCTGCTTTAAAAATCAACTCCTGATCAGAAGTTGATTTTTCTACTTTTTCTCATAAGTAGAAATTGATTTTTATATTTCTGCTTCAAAATTTATTTCTAATCGGAGAATTTTTTTTTTTGGTAAGGATTCTAATCGGAGAAATTCGTATAGTAATAGTTGAAAATTTATACTACTAAAACATTATTAACACAAAATATTCCATGAAAAAATTATTATCGGCGGCCGAAAAATTTCTATTTCATTTTTAAACTTTTAAAACTTATTTAAAAAATAACTTTAATTATTAAAAATAAGTTTTAAAAAATAAAAATCAATTTTCGACCGAAAAAATAAAAATCTAATATTTATTTTTTACTCCAACGATTGGAGACGATGACTCGATGGCGAAAGCTGGCGTGGTGGCCAATGGTTGGTAATAATTAACGGTGGTTGTAGTCCGCGAAGGTCAGTAGTGGGCGGTTAGCGGTGGCTAGCGATGGTTGGTGGTGAGGCGGTCAATGGTTGGCAGAAATCACGGCAACGGTCGCAGGCGGCGATGGGCGTCGACCAGCGGAGGTCAGCAGTGGGCAATGATTGGCTGCCGAGGGCAATCGGCTGGTGGCGGCAATGGATGGTAGCCGGTGGAGATCAACGATGGGCGACAACTGACGATAGTAGGAAGTGGTGGAGATCGACGGAGGTGGGTATAATCGAAAAGATGGTGATGGCATAATGAAAAGAGAGTGAGGCGACAACTGACGATAAGATAGTAGGAAGTGGTGGAGATCGACGGAGGTGGGTATAATCGAAAAGATGGTGATGGCATAATGAAAAGAGAGTGAGACGACAAGTTTTTCTTGAGTTTTTTTTTTGTCGAAAAAGTACTTCTTGAGTTTATTTTTTGTCAAGAGAAGTAATTCTTAAGTCGAGAAAGATATTTTTTTAACTTCTCAAATTAATGGAAAAACAACTTCAAAAGTGAAAATTTCTTTCAGAAATAAATTTTTTTTACCAAACGAATTTATTTTTCAGAAGTTACATTGTCAAACTGATTCTGGAGCAGAAATTCACGTTGAAGTGTTATTATGCACACCCTTAGTGATTCTGGAGCAGCGCATCCTTAATATATATATATATATATATCTATGTATATACATATTTATATAACACATGATGCTCACGTTGTTCTGTGAATCTGTTGAGACGAAGATAACCAGAGAGGTCGGTATCAGCTGACCGACCTTGACCGGGAAATATCGCCGTGAAACACGCCGAATCTGATGTCTCTCCATGCAACGCAATCTTGTCTGTCTTCAGCAACAAAGCTTTGTCCAACCAAGTGCGTTCAAAATGGCAAGATTGGTACGAAAAATTGTTTCTGTTGTTGTCAAATTGTAATGGCGTGAGGATGAAGAGAGAGCAGTGAAGCCTTAATGCAACTGTTGTTTTCTTGGGGAGTGTGCAATCTACTCGTCATGGCTGTCCATCAAATCCCAACCTTGTACAGTTGTACTTGTCCCCCAAAAATTTGCGGTAAAATCACCTTGGTATACCATGAAATTTACCTGCAAAATAACAATTTTCACACCTTTGCTTGGAGATATAGATATGTCTCGGACTTGTCTCATATCGATTGGGGATTACATTAGTGGCCAGTTAATAAGATGAACTGTATCCAATATTGAACTGGATATTTTAATGGTACATGACTGAACGGAGAAAAATAGGTAGAAATTGCTGAACCATATACTCAATTAAGTCCATTGTGAAGGGATTTATTGCAACCGAATCAGATTATCACATAGAGAATCAAGAAAATTTGAATGTCGCACGAGATTACCCAGATTCATCCTAGAATAGGGCTACGTACTGCAAAGAGATTTCAATATGATTGTCAATTTACAGCCATTCAACTAGTTATAATGATCAGCAAAAATGAGCAGAATATATATATGCCCCAAACGGGCCTAAAACCTAAATCTGTCTGAAACTCTTTAATCCCATAACAAACGGACAGACTTCAACTAAAACTCAAACCCGTTGAGATTTCGGGAGCGCTGCCCCCGCCCGCTCACCGGCGAGCGGGGCAGCCGTTTGCTGACCGGGCAACGAAAGCCTCGCCTGTTGACCGGACAGCGGGACACCCGTGTCGAGGGTCCGCATCCCGCGCGCATGAGTCACATGTCATCGGATAACACTTCGGTTTCCCTAAGCTCACGTGGGCGTACCCGATGTGATAAATAAGGATACTCGAAGTATTCGCCAACTCTAACACAATGGTATATGCTATTGCTAATGAATCTATCAATGAAATTACACTAGAATAAGATCGTCTTTGCAGGCGGGACAACGCGGCTGCATTAACCGATTTTTTCAATTCATCAGAAACAATGCTAGCAAGGATTGAGCAGAAGAAGTTAGCAGGGCCCCATTCGCTTACATTGTATGACCTGAGGGGCTCCATGCGCCTTTAACTACATTATGACGAGGTCGAGGGCTCTGCGAATAAGATTATTACGTGATCTTGTTATAAATGTTGTGCAGGTTGTGGGCGTTGCGAAACATTTTGTGGATAGAAACTGGAGATTCAGGTGTAAATGATTTGCCTTTGATTGGACCGGCTGACCTTAGACTTAACTGATGTCGAAGTTACTATTCGGTCGCCCACCACCTTCACGCACAGTCGATGCCTCCGTGGCACCATCGACTCCGACTTGCCATTATTTAAACGTGATTATCTTGGTCACTGCATAAAGTAATTAATAGCATCTTACATATTAATCAATGTTCAATCGATTATCTCCGTCGTACTGATCTCGCACATATTTTTGAGATCGATGGAGTCTCTTGTCGATAACCATCGTTTGCCTCATTGAGGTCTCTAATGGAGGCCCTTGAGTATCTCTCGCATCTGGCAATAATGGCAGGGTTGTGAGCGAGGATGACGACCGAGGAAGGTGGAGGCAGGTGTCGACGGAGAGCGACCATTGACAAGGGGTGTCAAGCGGCCGTGCAGCGGCGGGCACCGAAAGAAATGGCAGAACATATGAGATATGTATGTATGTATGTATACATATATACACACACACACAATTTCTATGTGTGATATTATGAAGTTAGTTTTACAAACACGCTCGATCAAGTCAAATTACATTTTTGAGAAATAATAAAACTCACTAAATTGCCAAAATAGTAATAAAGATATGATAACTGCAAAAACATAAAAAAAATAATGATTAATGTAAAATCGATTTAAAATGAAATTATTATTTGATGGTGTAAGTGTCTCGATCGCCCATAGACAGAAACGAAATTTAATATCTAAATTCTCGTATGTGTTCATTAATTCTAGGAACAAGTTAAGTTTCCCAACTAACACAGCGACTTATGCGCGCGGCGGGAGAACGCGTTTTGAGTGATGAAGGAAAGAGTCGAGGACAGAACAGAATGTTTGATGGAAGGATGTCCATGGACGGATGCAAATGCAAGATATAATGGACGTGCTGTCGGTCAAAGATATAGATCTAGATCAACAAAATTCACCAACAAGGGTTAAAGGACGATCCACCCGCCAAGGATAAAAAGACTTCGGGATAGGAGAAGCTCACCAACAAAATCTAAAGGACTATCCCTAGCCGAGGAAAAAATGGCTTCGAGGCTCACCATCGAAAAATAATCCACTCTTCAAGGATAAATAATAATAATAATAACATAGGAGTTATCCACGCTTTAAAGATATTCACTCAAAGAAGGGGAAAATTTCGTATGTTTTCATTCATCAAATCGAAAAGTCTATGTTGCAATGGAAATTTCGACTCTTTTTGGAGAGGAACTACTACGTTGGAAATGGAGTAAATATTCAAAATATTAGAAGTATCCAACCAATAAAGACATAAGAACTTATGACACAAAAAAAAAGACATAAGAACTAGAAAACTCATTAAAAAAAATATGGTTGTTGAATATGTATTGAATTTTATGCACTCAGTCTGGTTCATTATCCGACCCGACATATATTTTTTTTATGCAATCCAAAAGTAGAGAAAAAAATTGAGATTCGGTCTAACTCTCCGCCTCATGAACAAATCTCTATAGGGATACGAACGAATCTCTATGGTAGTTCGGGGGCAATGCTCCCGAGAAAATTTTTTTGGGCTCTATTTATACTATGGCTTGGGTTTATTTTGTTATATGGAAGTTTTTTGGTATATGAGAGATTTGTGAACCGTGTGCTTTTGTTTAGTCCATAAGACCAAATTCTGTAATCAGTACTCTCTTTAACCATAGTGGAATCTTGTTTTGCCTCGCCCGTGGATATAGATCACCTTGATCGAACCACGTAAATCTTTGTGTTCTATGTTTGGTTTTCCACATTTGTTTCATGATAACTAGAAAGCTATTAAAGTCCTAGTAAATTGAAAATGCAATAAGACCTAGGAACCAGAAATGCATTTAAAGACATAGAAACTTGATCTTAACTCTCCCAAATTCGTGCATCAACCTAGGCGACCAAATATCCATCTCTTGAGATTAACAAATAGCCAAAGAAATAACTCATAATAACCTCCCGTTGATATGTTGTTGGTCCGCAGTGAAATCGGCAACTATTATTGGTGAAATATAGCTTCGTCGGTCAAGTCAAGCATCGGTTAAACTTCTTAGTTAGCATCATGGTCAGGCATATCCATTATTGATCCATCGTTGCAACTTATAATCAAAATATGTCTTTATTTGAATTATAGCCATTGATGCACGGTGGTCCATTTGTAGACTTAGAATGGACAATAAATCTGTATATCGATATCTCGGTAATCTATTGTTCACATGCCCATTCAATCGACAACTCTCTTGCATGAATGACATCTTCAAACTCGGGTCCAACTATTCAGATTGTAGCCAAAATTATCCTTGAGCTTCCAAAAGTAAGGTTTAAGCCAAATTTATTGATGATATCTGAACTGAGCTTGAGAGTGGATCGATTGGAGCTCGACACTCCCGCATCACATAGAAAAAGAGTGCAGGTAAGTGTTGGGGGAAAAATGGCAGCAACTCGGCACAAAGCAAATCAATTCAGGATCAATCAACAACTATATTTAGTAGAAAAATAACCTCGCAATAAGTAGATATAATAACGAAATGATAAATAGATAAAACATCAAGACTTACGTGGAAAACCTGAATCAGTAAAAACCACGGACGACCCAAAAATCACCATTAATTACCAAGAATAGCAGAATACACAAAGTGTTTCTGGTTTAACATCAATATTCCAAGAGCTTTCCTCACTACGAAAGTGAAAAAATACAAAAGGGGGCTAGAAAACCCTAACCGCAATAGGAGAGTCGAAGACAAATCTCAATGAACGAAACCGATTAACTCGTAGAGCTTGGTCTCACGAACAATATACTAAAATTTGAACCAAAATCGATAATGTTTGGCATTCGAACCGAGACTGCGAAGTTGCACTCCTTTTCTTTCTCCTCTTGTGGCGTATGCTATCGGTGACCTGTTCTTTTTTTTTTCTTTGTCTCTGCTGCTTCTCACGGCCGCTTCTCTTTTTCACCTAAGGTAACGCACATGCACGAAACCACAACAAATAAAAGATAGCCCATCTCTCTTTTTCTTTTTTGACTTTTTGGCCTTATTTTTTCTTTTCTTTTGTCTTGTTTTTCTTCTTTTTTTTCTAAACAAAAAAATAATAAAAACATTGGGTCCCACCAATAAGGAGGACCCAGCAAACAAATTTCCCCCTCCGCTTCGTGTGGGGAGTTTCAGCATACCTACTTTGCTTCTACAAGTGTCAAGTTTCATCGCGGGTAAGGCTTTGGTTATCATGTCGGATCCGTTATTATCAGTACGGATCTTATCAAGAAGAAAATACTTCTCTTTTAACTTATCTCGAACCCAATGATATTTAACATCAATATGCTTCGATCTTGAATGCAACACTGGATTCTTGCTCAGATAGATAGCACTCATGCTATCACAATAAAGAATGAACTTTTCTTGCTTTAAACCTAACTCTTGTAGGAATTTTTGCATCCACAAGTATTCCTTGCCTTCTTCGATAATAGCTATATACTCTGCTACAGTCGTAAACAAAGCAATGCATTTTTGTAATCTTGATTTCCATGAAACTGCCCCCTGCAAAAGTCATCATATAACCTGAAGTAGACTTTCGAGAATCATTGTCACCAGCACAATCAGAATCTGAATAGCGACTTAACTCGGGCTTTCCACTTCCATAACATAAGCAGAATTTGGAAGTGTCTCTAAGATACCGAAAAATCTATTTCATAGCATTCCAATGATCTTTGCCTAAATTTGAGAGAAACCTACTCACAACACTAATTGCATGAGCAATATCCGATTAACAGCGGATGCATAAGGAATTTTCATCATCTTTTCCTTCTCTTTCTCACTCGTAGGACACTCGTTACTACTCAACTTGAAGTGACTAGCAAGTGGAGTACTCACCGGTTTACATGCACTCATGTTAAATCTTTCAAGCATCTTTTCAATGTACTTCTCATGAGATAGCCATAGTTTTTTATTCTTCTTATCATGAGTGATTCTCATGTCAAGGATTTCCTTAACTGGCCCTAGATCCTTCATCTCAAAAGCCTTACTCAACTCATTTTTCAAGCTATTGATTTTGTTAGCTTCATGCCCAACTATCAACATATCATACACATAGAGCAGGAGGATAATAAAATCATCATATGAGAATCTTTTCATAAAGACACAAGAATCAGAGGTGGTCTTACCATATCCATGAACTTCCACGAATGAATCAAAATTCAAGTACCACTGTCTTGGCGCTTGCTTGAGACCATGTAGACTTTTTCTTAGCCTACATACAAGATGTTCCTCGCCTTTAACTTTAAAACCCTCCGGTTGCTCCATGTATATTTGTTCTTCTGAGTCTCCATGAAGAAAAGCTTTTTTTTTCATCAAGTTATTCAATTTCCAAATCCAAACTGGTGGCTAAAGAACAACTCTAATAGAAGGCATTTTTACAACCGGTGAAAAATTCTCTTCAAAATCAATTTACTTCTCCTCACGAAATCCTTTCACAACAAGTCTGGCCTTGTATCGTGGCTTCAAACTGCTTTCTTCCGACTTTAACTTATACACCCACTTATTTGTGAGTGTCCTCTTACCCTTAGGTAACTTCACCAACTCAAATGTAAGGTTCTCACGCAAAGATTTGAGCTCATCTTGCATAACGTCGTGCCACTTATTCTTTTGATCACATGACATAGCCTCTTTATAAGTTTCAAGCTCTCCTGCATCAGTAAGTAACACATATTCATGTGGTTGATATCTTTGTGATGGTCTACGCTCTCTTTTTTATCTTCTAACTTCATGTTGGACCACTTGTTCTGGCTCAACTACCTGTTCTTGCTCATCTGATTGTTCCGATTTAACTACTTCACCTATCTCAACTGAAGAATCAACATTCTGTGAGGATTCAACTTCTTCATGATTTCCCTGCACTTCCCCCCCTTGATTTTCACCCAATACGGTAGGAAGATTTGTACTGAAACTAATAGTGTGTTGAGCTGCATTCTTTGGCTTCTCTGACTTGTCTATGTTTTCAATGGTCTGATGTTCAAAGAACACCACATCTCGACTTCTAATGACTTTCTTTGTAGCTGGATCCCATAATCTGTAGCCAAAGTCTTCATATCCATAACCCAAGAAGATACACTGTTTAGACCTGTTATCAAGCTTGGACCTCTCATCTCTTGGAACATGCACAAATGTCCGGCAACCAAACACCTTCAGATAACCGTAGGAGACATCTTTTTCATTCCATACTATTTACGGAACGTCCCCTTTAAGAGGAACTGATGGAGAAAGATTTATCAAATCAACTGTCGTTCTCATCGCTTCTCCCTAGAATGGCTTAGGCAATTTTGCATGAGATAGTATATACTGAATCCGATCATTAGTCGTCTGGTTCATTCTCTCTACTACTCCATTATGTTGTGATCTTTTCGAAACAATCTTCTCAAGCTTGATACCATAATCCCTGCAATAATACTCAAATGGCCTTTATACTCTCCATCATTGTCAGTTCGAACACATTTAAGATTTTTCCTTGTTTCCCTTTCAACACGAATATGAAATTGTTTGTAGGCCGCAAGCACCTGATCTTTTTATTTCAAAGCAAAAGCCCCCACTTTTCTAGAGCAGTCATCAATAAATGTCACAAAATACAATGCGCCACCAAGTGTTCTAGCATCCATGCAATAGACATCCGTGTGAACTAAATCAAGTAAATCATGTTTTGTATGTGGAGACGAACTATGAAATGAGAATTGATGTTGCTTACCCGTGAGTCAATGAGTACACTTCGTCAAATTTTTCTCCTTCAATGGTAGAATATTTCTCCTAGCAAGAGTTTCAAGCCATTTCTCGCTAAGATGACCAAGCCTCATATGCCATAAGTCAACTGAGGAGTCTTCCATTGCATTTACCTCTTGTCGCATCAAATTCGCTTGCATGGTATAGAGACTACGCGTATTCTTACCCTTTGTGACCATCATAAAGCCTTTAGTCAATTTCCATTTGCCATCATAGAAAGAGTTGCAATAACCGTCGTCATGTAAGGAACCTGTGGAGATCAAGTTGTCACGACCCATTTTTTTTTCATAATTCCCTAAATTCCGAACAGACGGATTAATGGATTGTAGATCGGACCCTCCCACTAACTACGAGAGTGAGGCGGGATTTTCAATCGACGCGAACCCTCTTAGGCTGATACCAAGTCGCGGTAGGAATAAGCTTTTCTTTTGGAGTTTCTCGACGGTAAGAGTCGATCAACTTTGGACCTTGGTATGGTTGTGGTGGCATGTGCTACGTGTGCATACATTTGGAGTCGCCACCGATCCTTCTTAGAAGGTGGACTTGAAACCTCACTAATCGATTGGGAGAGATCGATCAGTTCTGCGGAACCTGAGATTCTGAGTTCGGGAACTTGGTTACGTTGATGTCATTACCAACGCCCTTTCGGTACCTAATGATAGTGATTTTCCTAACTAAGATTTCATGCAGGCGCGAATTTGGGTAAAGTAAGTCCGACTTGAGGTTTCATGCAGATTGAAAGATTAGTCCTATCAATCACAATCAATGTAAGAAAAGCACAAGCAAGTGCATAATTGAACCATGTCAATGCACATCAATTCAAATCAAAGGCTTCCTAGTATAGCCTTGAGGGTTTAGAGAGGATGTGATTTAAGGCCAAGGGTAGAATGAGAAGATTTGGAGATGATTCGCCTGAAGGGCAAAATCATCATTTTCAGAAGGTTCGGACGTCGAATTAAGTCAAAATGGACTATGGCCAGTTGATTATGGCCATTTTCTATTTTTTGAAAAATTTTTTGGAATTTTTGGAAGACTGTTTGCCAAAGGGCAAAATCATCATTTTGGAAAGATTCGGTGACCAAACACCCGGAATGAGTCACGGCCAGTTGATTGTGGTCATTTCCTATTTTTAGGAAATTTTTTGGAATTTTTTGGAGACGATTTGTAAAAAGGGCAAAATCGTTATTTTGAAAAGATTTGGGGACTAAACACCCGAAATATGTCATGGTCAATTGTTATGGTCATTTCCTATTTTTTAGGAATTTTTTTTAGAATTTTTAGAGAGCGATTTGCCGAAAGGGCAAAATCGTCATTTTGAAAAGATTCGAGGACCGAACACCCGAAATAAATCATGGCCAGTTGATCATGGCCATTTTCTATTTTATGAAAATTTTTGAGATTTTTGGGAGGTGATTTGCCAAAAAGAAAAAATCGTCATTTTGGAAATATTCAGGGACTAAACACCTAAAATAGGTCATGGCCAGTTGATCATGGTCATTTCCTATTTTCTGGAATTTTTTTGGGATTTTTGGGAGGCGATTAGCCAAAAGGGTAAAATCATCATTTTGGAAAGATCCGGGAACTAAACATCTAAAATAGGTTATGGCCAGTTGATCGTGGCCATTTCTTATTTTCAGGAATTTTTTTAAAATTTTTTTGATTTTTGAATTTTTATTGAATTTTTGAATTTTTTAATTATTTTTAAAAAATATTTTCCGGACCAGGTCGAAGCCGGCCCACGCCTCTCGGGTACCCGGCCCGACCATATGGGTCAGAAGCCGGTCTAAAAAGAGAGGGTGTAGGAATCGAAGGAAGTTCGTGTCTCGAGAAGAAAAGTTCGTTCAACTTTTTCTGGTTCACCTCAACATTCCCCACTTGTCCGACTGTTGCTGAGCAGGTAAGCGTCCTGTAGTAAGAGGAGTGGTTATGAACCCTGTAGACCATCCCCATGACATCGTTTTAGATTTTTCGAAATTTTTCTATTTTTTAATCAACATTCTAATTTATGAAAATTTCAAAAAATAAAAACCATCGGACGGTCTCAACCTTGCCACGTGGCGCCCTCTGGTGCGTTCGATCAATATTTTAATAAATTTTTGGGAAAGGCTCCATCGGACGGGTGGCCGAGTGCCACTTGGCGCTATTTGGACCCTCCGATTGATTTTTTAAATTTTCGGAAATGAATTTCTTTTATTCTGAAAAAACGTTTATTAATTTTGAAAAATCGAGATCGTGACACATGGTCAATTAATAACCATCGAATCAATTTTGTTTTATTATTTTCTAAAAATTCGTTTATTAACATAAAGTCATTTATTTAATTTTTGAAAATCACTGGATCGTGACACGTGGCACATCCACGGCCATTCGATCCGGGTTCGGTTTAAAACCGAGCCGTGCCCACTAAGCTGGCATGACTGCCTACGTGGCAAGCCATGCCAGCCCCTTTGACCCGTTGACCGGATCCCCTCACTAGAGAAGACGACCAGCACCTTGCCAAAACAATCATTATTCAGGCGAGGTCACCGAAAAATACGAACTGAGCCCAAGTCACTATCTTTTTCGCTCATTTTTACATCAATCCACTCCCCAGACATCCCACATTAACATATATCAGATTCGTGGTCAAGAACACGTCGGAAACCGGCGAACCAAACCTTCATAGAGTCGGTTCCAGCGAAGATTTTTGCAAAAAAAAAAAAAAATTTGTTCGAAACTCAATTGCAAACACTCAAGCGGCATCTAATATGGATTTAGAGGCTTCCGGAGGTCGCTTAGGGTTCAACGACCACTTGAATCGTCTCTGCCAGCCCGTGGCTCAAACCGAGAACCATGGAAGTCTGGGCTGCCATTTTCAACGCCGATCAATGCAAAACAGACATCGCAAACGGCTTAAAGTTTGATTCTAGGACTAGCTTAAGGCAATAATAGGTATGAATCGCTCGAATAACACACAGCCGAGGGCGAAAACTTGCAAATGGGTCCCACGACATTTTATCGAAGACATGATAGGCATGAGAAAAAAAAAAAGTTTCGGCTCAAACATGAGGATCAACAGGCGACGTCAAAGTAAACAAACATTCACACGTGACTATAGGGAAAGGGAGAGGCGTCAGTATGCATTTGGTTTGGCTCGGTTTGGTCAAGGATCAAACCGAGCCAAACTCACAGTATATTTGAAGAAGAAAAACAGGAGAGGGTATGGTCGGAGGTTAATCGATCTTTTTCAGTTGAGTCGACGGCGAGGAAGGCTTCAGTGACGATGGGTCAGGTGTCTAGAAGGTTGAGGATAGCCACTCAAGCGTCGGTTCTCTTCCGAACTCGTCCTCAGCGTTCACTCCTCCTCGGCCCAAGTTGCCCTGTTTTCGATCCCCCGTGTCTCTCTCTCGTGCTCTCTCTTTTCTCTTGCTTTCTCTTTTTGCTCTCGGTGTCTCTGTGTGTGAGTGTCCCGTTTCGAAACCAAATGGCCGTCCTTCCCGAAGAAGAATGGATAGCCTCCTCTCAGTCGCCTTTTTTTTTTTCGTACCCCCAGCTCCCCCTTCGATTTTTGTTGTTTTTGTCCAAGAAAAACCTCACGCGAGTTTACTCAATACCATTCCTCATGCAGTAGACGACAAAGCGAAGGTTGTAGGACGTCCAAGAGGTGAGGTCACGCAATTGCTAGCAAAAAGGGGAAAAGCGTGCATGATATGCTGGTTAGTGTGAAGGTTGCAAGCCCGGATCCACCAAGTCGGGTTGGATCCGACCTGGAAGTTTCGATCTTGAATTTTCGATCAAATTGGGGTCCAATTCGCCCATTTTTTGCAAAATTGATGTCGTAATTAGGTTTCCCAACATGTTTTACATGTAAAATTGGTGTTTTCATGATTGAATGGCTTGGAATTGAATGAAAGCCCTAAATTTCATGAAATATCCGAAATTGATTTTCCTACAATTGAAGGCCTAAACAATTGAATCAGTTGGAATTGAGGCCGCCATCGAATTTAGAATGATGAAAACCCTAGGGGAGAAGTGTTCTATTTTCATGGTTGTGGCCCGTGAAGATTAGCAAAACTGGAGACTTAATTAAAAAGAATTTTGTGCACTTAAGTCCTTTTGTCAAAATTGATCAAATTGGAGGCCGAATTGACTCAATTGCACTTCAAGGCTCTAGAGTCAAATGTTATAGCTTATTAGAAGTGAAAATTGAAAATTACAAGACTCAAAAAGAAATTTGTATGCTCAATTTGGGTTTATATTTGTGAAGGAACAGAGTTACCCAGTCGAATTTTTGAGATTTAAAGTGACCATTCTAAAAAGAAAATTAAAATAAAATTATTGACTATTTTTGTGTATTTTTATGACCATGAAAGGTATTTTTTTTTCTATTTTTGGGGTAATTTTATAATTAAATAAATTCAAAAAATATTAAAAATTTTGAAAAATATTTTTTGTTCAAAATTGATTCCTAAGGTTAGACCAAGGTTTTCAAAGTTGATTTTGAAATTTTTATGATTTTTTGCTATTTTTAATTAATTTGAGCATAAAATGAAGATAAAATGTGATTAAAAACCATATGTCAACACAAGTAAAGTCGAATATCTAAAACATGTCTTACGTTTTTTAGAAGCAAAATACATTCCATATCGGTCTCCAAATAAACATCTTCTATGCCGATAATCATGGAGACACCACTGTTTCCTATCCTAACACAACCGAAATCACCACTGCGATAAGATATAAAGAAGTCACGCGTGAAGTGACATGATAAGAAGT
Organism: Rhodomyrtus tomentosa; assembly: GCA_028455895.1. Lineage (NCBI taxonomy): Eukaryota > Viridiplantae > Streptophyta > Magnoliopsida > Myrtales > Myrtaceae > Rhodomyrtus > Rhodomyrtus tomentosa. The sequence continues at coordinate 15,347,541 of JAPCWY010000011.1, forward strand.
TGTAGCATCGACAACCCAGCTAGAATCTTATCATGTGAGATTTACATAACCATCATCACAAATGAACACAATATCACCGTTGGCTGCAACTGCTGTTGTATGCTGATTCTCTTTTTTCTTTTTATCTTCATTTCTATCATGAAATTTATCTCTCTTCGGCCCTCAACACTCATTGGCATAATGTCTCATCTTGTCACAATTGTAACACTTCACACTCCTCCTCGGCCTTGACTTTGATCTTCCTCTTAATTAGCCCCTGTCATTATCGTGAAACTTTCTTGACTGACTTCTTCCTCTGTGTGTACGACAAGTGCCTCCGATTTAGAAGCATAAGTCAAGCTTTTTCTCCTTGTTTCTTCTTTAAACAAGCTTTCTTTAATCATGTTCATGGAAAGCACACCATAAGGAGCTGAATTATTTAATGCCACAACTGAGGTGTCTCAACTATCATAGAAAGTACCAAGCAATAAACATGATTGCAATTCATCACCAAGGTCAATCTCAAGATTTGCCAATTGGTTTACAACATCTTGAAATTCATTCAAGTTCTCCGACATGCCACTTCCCTCCTTGTATCTCAAATTGACAAGCCGTTTAACTAGAAAAGCCTTATTTTGTGGAGTTCTCCTCTCATAGAGATCTTGCAATTTTTTCCACAAAGTATCCGCCTATATTTCTTGAGCAACATGATGAAACACACTATCATCAATCCATTGTCAGATAAACCCAACTATTTTCCGATTCATTTGTTCACACTCTTTATCTTCCTTATCTCATTTGGCTTCATCATCTTTGACCGGATCAAACAAATCTTTGCAATATGACACATATTCCATCCCAGGCTTCCATATAGAGTAATTCAAGACATTTAACTTAAACATAGTGCCGCTCGTATTCTTCATCTAATATTAGAATCTCAACTCAAACTCTGATACCACTTTATTGGGAAAAACGGGCAGCACCTCGACACCAAGCAAACTAATACAGGATCAACCAATAACTATATCTAGCAAAAAAATAACCTCGCAACAAACAGATATAATAACGGAATGATAAGTAGATATAATACCAAAATTTATGTGGAATACCCAAATCGGGAAAAACCACAGACGATCCAAAAATCTCCACTAATTACTAAGAATAGGAGAATACATAAAGTGTTTTTCTCTAATCACAAATAAAGGCTCAACATCAATATTTCAAGAGTTTCCCCAGCACAAAGATGTAATAATACGAAAGGGGTAGAAAACCCTAACCGCAATAAGAGAGTCGGAGATAAATTTCAACGAATGAAACCGATCAACTCGCAGAGTTTGGTCTCACGAACAATATACTAAAATTTGAGCCAAAATCGATAATATTTGGCTTTCGAACCGGAATTGCGAAGTTGCACCCCTTTTCTTTCTCCTCTAGCGACGTATGATTTCGGTGCCCTGTTATTTTTTTCTTTTTCCTTTTCTGTTTCTGCTTCTTCTCACGGCCGCTTCTCTTTTTCACCCACGGTAACCCACGTGCACGAAACCACAACAAATAAAAGACAGCCCACCTCTCTCTGTTTTTTTTTTTTTTTGACCTTTTATTTTATTTTCTTTTGTCTTGTTTTTTTCTTTTCTAAACAAATAAAATAACAAAAAAATTAAAGAAAAACACTGGGTCCCACCAATGAGGAGGACCCAGCCAACACTAAGCACATTTGGATATGTATAATTCGTGTATAAATATGCTTCCATCTGCAAGCTTCATCAATTCAAACACTTTGAGAGAGAGAGAGAGAGAGAGAGAGAGAGAGAGAATGGCGTTGGAAAAACCAGCGACAGAACCAAAACCAACAGCACAAGTCGTCGGCAGCGACAAGGACGATGAAGAAGCAAAAGCCGGGGTGGACATCTGGAAGTACGTCCTCGGCTTCACCGAGATGGCGGTGGTGAAGTGTGCCGTCGATCTCGGCATAGCCGACGCCATAGAGAGCCACCCAGAGCCCTCCATCTCTCTCTCCCAGCTCTCCTCGAAGCTCGGCTGCTGCTCCTCCTCCCTCCGTCGCATCCTCCGCTTCCTCGTCCACCGCAAGATCTTCAGGCGCCACGCCAACACCGACACCTACTCGCAGACCCCGCTCTCTCGCCGTCTCCTGACCAGAGGAGAGAACTCCATGGCCGCTTTCGTTCTGCTCGAGAGCACCCCCGTCATGCTCGCCCCGTGGCTCAACCTGAGCTCTCGCATGATTGCAGCTGCTGTTGCCGGAGCTCCTCCGCCTTTCGTGGCAGCAAATGGCGACGACATTTGGGCATACTCAGCGGCAAATCCCGGTCACAGCAGGCTCATCGACGAGGCCATGGCATGCGACGCGAGAGTGGCGGTGCCGGCACTCACCAAGGGATGCCCGGAGGTGTTCGAGGGAGTCCTAACCATGGTGGACGTCGGAGGAGGGAATGGGACCACCCTGAAGTTGCTGAGGAAGGCATTCCCGTGGATCAGAGGGATTAATTTTGACCTCCCTCACGTTGTCTCCGTCGCGTTGCCGCCGGGTGAGGGAGTGGAGCACGTCGGCGGGGACATGTTTAAGGCTGTTCCCAAGGCTGATGCTGCTTTCCTCATGGTTGGTGCTTTTCTTACTCCTTTTTTTTATCTTATTTTTTTTAGCAACTTGAGTATGCCAAATGTTCATCCATAAGTTAAATTAAGTCTGGTTAATTACGGATGTAGTTCCCTAAGTTTTAGCATCTCTATAATTTGGTAATCTACCTTTCCTTTTGTTTAATCGAAATCCTCTAACTTTTTAGATTTATCCAATTTGGTCATGTAAGAAGAAGTTGTTGTTGTTCATTCAAGCCGTCATAACTTCATGAATTTCTCCAATCAAAGTCCTTCGTTCGACCACTTTGATTGAACCTTCCAAATAATCAACACCGGTTGCTGATGTGTTAGGAAAAAGAATATATGATGCTAATATATGAGAAAATCAGTGCCAAATTAGCAGAAAACAAACTTGTAAAATTGGAAGCTTACGGTTTCATGTTATATTTTCACTCGATTCTATTATTACAGTGGGTAAAAAACCATTTTAATTGCACAAATTTTAAAAATTATAATATTTGAATTCGAAAAATAAAACTTACATGAATAAATTGTACATAGAGTGAAAGAAAAAAAAAACTTAATTTTTTGTCTAAAAAAACGAACTTAATTGCACAAAATAAAAGTTTGCGGATCAATTGCTCAAATGCTGAAATTTAAAAGGACTAAATTAATATGTACTCAACCCATTTAAGTGGATATTTAAACAAATTTTATCGTGCTTGACTACCTTTTAAAATCCATCTCATCGATTAGAATAGCCAATGTATAAATCGCTCATACTAATTCTCGACTAGCAGATGGATTAAATTTGAGTATAAGAAAAATAATTGCATTTAAGTCACTTTTGTAATTTTTTTTTTATCACTTGAGGATTATCTTAATGGAGACAAGAAATTTAATTCAAAGTACATTGAAACCATTTTTTTAATTCACTAGATCCATGCATCAAATTCATTGTACGAGACAAAAATCCTAAAGTAGTGTTTTTAGGTGGGACCAGATATGTTTAATAAGTGCATTTGTTTCACGGAAAACCCAAGATTTAAAAAATATTCTTCGAAAAACAATCGGTCATGCGGCTTAAAAAATTAGTCAACCAAAAATATTTTGATTGTATATAACAATTTGTGACTAACTATTTTTGTGGTGATGAAAATATTTTTCATGTATTCATTTATGTAAGCGAAACAAGCAACCATTTTTCAAAAAATATTTTTCAAATTTTGAATTTTTTGTGAAACAAACACACCTAAATTTTAAATATTAGAATTCTTTTTGGTCCAATTTATATATTAGAATTAAATTGTAGTAATTTGGGGAAGATAAATCCTACGGCTGGAAATGGTGGGTCGTCGAGTACACCCAAAACATACTGAAACATCTAATTCACAAATGGATTTATATCACGAATTTTTATTGATATTATTTTTTTTGTGGCGGGGGGGGCGGGGCGGGGGTTGTGGCGCGTCCATAATAAGCTGTAAAAATTCCACTTTTTCTTTAGTTTATGTATTTTATCAATGACGAACTGAGGGCGGCGTCCGCTAGGAGTGTAAACGGGCCGGGCTTTCACTTGAAACTTAGCCCGGACTGAAAATCCCAGGCCCGAAAATTATGGGCTTGCTCATTCGGGTAAGGTGAGGCCCAAAATTACATTTCATGATGAATATTGACATTAAATAAAATAAATCTTCCGCTTATTAAATTTCATAATCTCAAAAGTAGAAGAAAATAAGGCTGCGTTTGGTCGCCCGAATTTTTAGTCAGAATAAGATTGGATATGATAGGATATGAAATCCATGGATTTTGCCATATCCTATCCTATGTTTGGTGAATCGCAGTAATAAAGCCGGATATGTTCATATCATATCATATTCATTGTTTGGTATATACGATATATCAATATAAAATGAATTTGAAAAAGTACAAGCGAAAAATGTAAAAAAACTCTTGTAATTCGATGTATCCTATGTTTGGTGAATCGCAGTAATAAAATTGGATATGTTCATATCATATCATATTCATTGTTTGGTATATACGATATATCGATATAAAATGAATTTGAAAAAGTACAAGCGAAAAATGTAAAAAACTCTTGTAATTCGCTGTCGAATCTAGTAAAAGAAAGAAAATATAAACATTTAACTTTTGCTAAAAAGTTTTTCCTTTCTCGCGACACTCGTTAAACCTCAACATGAAACACAAAGTTATGGAGGAGAAGAAAGTTTGACTCTTTTTCTACTTTTATTGGACTTTTGATGTGAACTAGAAAGTTAAGAAGAAAAGTAAGTTTCAACTATCTTGCTATTTTCGTAAATATTTACAATAAGCTAAAAAGTTACAAAGCAGTCATAAAACTTCCACATGAACTAGGGATAGAGAATATGAGGATGGAAATGCTAGTCTTTTTAGAAATTTTATTATTTCCACTCTTCAAGAATTAGAAAAATCATTTTCAAGTTCGAATATATTTAATTAAAATATAATTTCTTATACTTCACTTTTTTTACTTATTTTTGAATTATAAATCTCTTTTTATCATTATTGTGACTCCCTTCAATCATTTATTAATAAAAAATTTCATTAAATAACAAATTGTACTATTATACTTAAAATATGTATTGATATAAATACTAAGTGTGTGTGTATATATATACATATACAAACTATATATTATAAAGAAGAAGGAAATCAAATTATAAATATGATTTATAAAAAATAAAAATTGAAAATTATTTTTTTATTTTTCTTTCTAACATTAAATTCAAATTTATTTAAAAATAATTACTATTTAAATTTTATTATATAAGAAGTTTGTTATTCAGAAAATAGTTTTTATACCATAAACAAAAGAAATCCTAGCCACCTTTGCCTCACCTCCCCCTAGTATAATTATATCCAAGTTATATCCCCATTATATCCTGCTATATCATATCCTAAGTAGGAACCAAACATATGATAAGATAAATTTTATCTTGTTCTGACTTATATCCCGACTGTCAAATGTAGTCTAATTGGTTAACTTGTAGAGTTTTCCTTTTTCTTAGCGGGGGTAAGAAACGTTAGCGACATACTATGAGAATCACGAGAAACTATACCCAAAATGATACAAATAGTTCCTAAACTTTGGCAGAATGTACAATCTGGTCCCTGAACTTTGAATTTGCTCAATTTAATTCTTGAACTTTGGCAGAATGTGCAATTTAATCCCTAAACTTTTGATTTGTCAAATTTAATCCTTGAAATTTTAGTAAATGTTCAATTTAGTCACTGGATTATATGGCATATTCAACATTATCCTTGATATTAAATAAACAAAAGGACTATATTGAACATTTTCCTATAATTCAAGGATTAGATTGAACATACACTAAAGTTTAGGAACTAAATTGAACAAATCGAAAGTTTATGGCCCAAATTGCATATTCTGTCAAAGTTCATGGATTAAATTAAACAAATTAAAAGTTTAGTGATCAAATTGCACATTCTGCCAAAGTTTAGGGACCATTTATGCAAATATCCCGAAACTATATAAAAATGAAATGAAAATTTCATGCTAACCGGGTCATTTTGGGCTTCACACAATGAAGCCCAAAAGCCCATCCCAGCCCGAAATGTAAGATTGAGTGAGCCTAAAACCTAGCCCAAGCCACTCGAGCTATGGAATTTCAGGCTTTTTATTTTCACCCCTATAGATCGCCCCAAATCTATCGAGAACAATGCTTTAGAAAAAAAAAAGGGGATAAAAGTGCACTAAAAGTCCTAAAATTTATCACGAAAATACAGTCAAATCCCAAAACTTTCAAAATGTACAATAACCTCCTAAAACTTATTACAAAAGTATAATCAAGTCCTAAAAATTATCACGAAAGCACAATTAAATTTAAAGCTAAAAAAATGCAATCAATAGAATGATTTTTTTTTTTGCAACTGAGGTTTCTCATGTGCAATGGACTATTCCTCGGGGTGGTGGGAGTGTAAGCACCAATGCCACTAGTTAAGTCCCCCAAGACATGGCCGCATAAATTCGAACTTGAAACCTCATCAATTTAACTATCCAAAGCTCAGAGATCTCACCAACTTAGTCAATGCCTCATTGTCTCAACAGAATGACTTGATTTTATCAATTTGACAAGTTTTTGGACTTGATTGTGTTTTTTGAAAGTTTTGTGACTCAACTGCACGTTCTAACAAGTTTTAGAACTTAATTTCCTTTTTGAAAATTTCAGGACTTAATCACACTTTCTTAACAAGTTTTAGAACTTCTAAGAACTTATTCCGACAGAAAAAGTTGTTGAGAAACTAATTTAGAAGACCATGCGATGTACACTTTTTTAGGGATCATGACACCTAAAACTAAATATGTAATATGGCCCATGAACTTTTAATTTATTCAATTTGGCCCTTAAACTTTACCCAAATTTGGAATGTGGTCTCTAATTCCTGAACTTTTGGTACATGATCAATTTAGTCCCTGAGTTATATGAAAATTGAATATGCCCAACAAGCTTAGGAACCACATTAAGCAAACGGATAGTTCATGGACCACGTTACACATCGAGATGAAGCTCAAGGATAACATTGCACATTATACAAAAATTCAGGAACCATATGTGTTACTCGCGCTATTTTCAAAAGGTGTCTTTATTAAGTTAGTGATAAATTGGTTAGCATTTTAAAGGTACAAATGTATTTGAATTGACAATTCTTTGGTCCGATTCAGCAATTGATCTTTGGAAACACCCCACATGCATCACGAGTGAGCATCAATGAGGGTTCGGACATCTCTCGTTGTTCATCACCAAGCTAATGGCATTGTCAAAACGAAAATTGTGCACTGACACTGGCAGTGTGTAATCTTTCATTAAAGATTTTTGTGGGCAACTTGTACACGACAATTCAATTGTTTAAATTAACTCTAAACCATCCACGTCACTCGGGTTACAACATTCATTTAATTTTTTCTTAAACTGTCCATGGACCTAATAAAATTGCTGATCAAAATGTAAACACATGTTTTGTGTAAAGAAATTTTGCTAAAGCTTTTGCACTCGTCTCTAATGATATTCGTAGTCTTTTGCCCTAATGAATCGTTCTTTTGTGTCGTGCTGTTGACGGGGGCCGATGCGTGTTTGAACAATGTACAGTGGGTTCTTCACGACTGGTCGGACAGCGAGTGCGTCCAGATCCTGAAGAACTGCCGGGAAGCCATCTCGGAGAGCGAATTCGGGAAGGTGATAATCGTGGAGGCCGTGATCGACGAAGGGGAGGATGACGACTTGACCGACGTGAGGTTGAACCTCGACATGGTGATGATGGCTCACACCAGCGGAGGCAAAGAGCGGACCGAGAAGGAGTGGGCTCATGTGATTCGCGAGGCTGGGTTTGCCAAGTACACGATCAAGCCCGTGCATGCGATCCAATCCGTTATCGAGGCATTTCCTTGATGGTGTGTTTAATGTGTTTGCTTATCTGTATCCTTATTAGATCCGCAAAAACGGATCACAAACCCATTTCTCAACTCATGTATGATGCGATGAGTTGTTATCCGAGTTAGTTTTGTTAAATAAGTAAGTTTAAACAATGCATGAATGTTAAATGGATCGTTTACAATATGCTTAGATTCGATAATTCTTTATGACTTTTTTATTCATTCTCTCTCGCCCTCACTCACTCCACACTCTTATTTCAAAGTTTGGGCAGGGAGAGCATGGTCCGGTTCTCGGGCGCTCTAATGAAAGCGATAAAATGAAAAATAAAAACTAAAGAGAAATTAGCTCCCGCGATTTAACTTGTTTGATAAAAAGGAAAAACTCAAAGAGATGATAGATAGAGTGCTCACTTTTCGTCCTGGGTGAGACTTGGTGCGGAACAACGTATTGGATCTGGAAGAATTTCCTTCGGGATGAGTCCTCTTGCCCGAATCTCGATCTTACATTCAAATGAGTCGAGGAAGCTATTCATTACTTCAGCTACTCCACCAGAGTTGTACATGTCCACTGTCCAATAAGTTATTGGAACATTGGGTTTTTGGGAATATTAAGTTTTCTTTTTTGGGATATTAGGGGTTTTTTTTTTCCAAAATCAAGTTGAGTATTTCAAAAATTACTAAAAATTCATTGATCCGGATGGGCTATTGGATCCATTTCTCCGGTATAGTTGGGAACCGGATTGCTTGGACATTAGTTCCACCTAGAAGAATTAGTGACCTCTAGAACCGGATCAAATCCGTCTAGGTCCGAGCAGTTTCGATCCGATCGATCTATCTCTGTCACTTCAAAGTTTGGGTATGATTTGTTTTTCTAGAATGAATTAAATATTAAAGTGTTTTAGGAATATAAGTCGGTCTGGTTGGATATTAGTTATTAAATTTGCATTGTAATTAATGAATCCTAAACAAATTAAATTAGTCTATTTTGGCCTTATCATTTATTATCCGACCCGATCAGACCCGACCCGACCCGATCCACCGTGTACGGGTCTAATCTTTCTTTAACTTTGGATTCCGTGAATGATTACATAATTATTTAATACGAGCGGGGCGTGGGCCGCGTGCCCGCGCGCCATCGCTCGTCAAAAGCAAGAGTGTGAATGGGATAATTGCCCCTCTGACCAAAAAAAGAAAAGAAGTAGAAAAACAATGGATAATTGGTCCCCACCACCATTACCACTTTCGACACCACAGTCTCGTCTTCACAGTGACACGGACACCTCTCCTCCCTCCACAATCACATCTTTTCTTCCACCCACAAGCCCACTGCGTGAATTTAACAAGAAGAAGAAGAAGAAGACGACCCATAGAGCTTCAGTAGAGAGAGGGAGGGAGGGACGGATGAAAGTTATGGCCTTTTCGCTGATGCTACCGTCGTCGCCAGCCCTCTGCCTCGGGCGGAAACCCCTTAACCTCAGGCCCGCAATCCCCATCCGCTGCGCCGCCTCATCCGCCGTCCCGACGCAGTCGGCGCAGCCGAAGCCGTTCGATCTGAGGACGTACTGGGCCACCCTGATCGGGGAGATCAACCAGAAGCTGGACGAGGCGATCCCGGTCCAGTACCCGGACCGGATCTACGAGGCCATGAGGTACTCCGTCTTGGCCGAGGGTGCCAAGCGCGCCCCGCCCGTGATGTGCGTCACGGCCTGCGAGCTCTTCGGCGGCAACCGCCTCGCCGCCTTCCCCACCGCCTGTGCTCTCGAGATGGTGGGTGTGCTGGATTTAACTGCCTTGTGATGTCCCTGTATTAGTGGGGATTGTTGATGAGTTCTGGATCTAGGAATGGTGGATTTTGGGATTGTTTGTGGGTTGAGCATGCCTTTTTGGTTCTGTGAGTTCGTGGTCACTGTGGTGGGTGGGATGTTTTCAGCTTAAATGTAAGTATTAGGCTACAACTAGAGTTTAGCTTCTTGGAAAAAAAAGTTTTTTGAAGTGTTGCCTGAGGGTATGAATGGTTGTGTTAGCCGAATTATGCATATAAAGAAGCAGAGGATCTTGGCAGCATCAATTAGATTATGATTTTCCATCGTGCGCTTTCAGGCTTTAATTACTCGTGTTTCCTGTGAAGTCTTAGTCCTCCAAAAGCTGAGGTGAAAACCTTACAGGGTGAAGAAGTCTGAATTGGAGACTCCACTACAAGTAGTGTAGTTTAGTCTAGCCGTCATTTTTTTTTGGGGGGGGGTCGGAAGTCTAGATTTGAGAATCAGTTTTTTTGGGCAGAATTAGATAGCTGCAGTTACCCGTGGAGCGGTTACGGTCTAAGGGTTAGAACTTATCAACTGATTAGGAATCCAACCAGCATCAAAATTTGAGTGGGACGTTAGCTGATTGTTGAGAGAGCCCCCTCCTTTCTGTCTCTGAGTATGTCAAATTCCTCTATTCCAAGAAATTATTTTATCCCTGATGGCATAGTCATACAACAATCCATGTTCGATGATTACAGGTTCATGCAGCTTCGCTCATACACGACGATCTCCCCTGCATGGACGATGATCCATCACGCAGGGGCCAACCATCAAACCACACCGTATACGGTGTTGACATGGCAATCCTAGCTGGAGACGCACTGTTTCCTCTTGGCTTCCGTCACATTGTCTCGCAGACACCGTCGGACCTGGTGCCAGAGCCTCGCCTTCTCCGAGTGATAGCAGAGATCGCCCGATCTGTGGGATCCACTGGCATGGCTGCTGGGCAGTTCTTGGATCTTGAAGGTGGCCCAAACTCGGTTGACTTTGTTCAAGAGAAGAAATTTGGAGAAATGGCGGAGTGTTCTGCAGTTTGTGGAGGGTTATTAGGAGGTGCCGAAGATGAGGAGATAAGAAGATTGAGGAGATATGGAAGAGCTGTTGGAGTTCTGTATCAGGTCGTAGAGGACATACTCGAAGAGAGAACAAAGAGTGAAATGAGTGACGAGGAGAAAAAAAAGAAAAAAGGGAAGAGTTACGTGCGGTTATATGGGATTGAGAAGGCTTTGGAGGTTGCTGAGGACCTCAAGGACAAGGCTAAGAAGGAACTTGACACTTTTGAGAAGTATGGTGACAGAGTCGTGCCTCTCTATAGTTTTGTTGATTATGCTGCTGAAAGGGGATTTACTTTTGGCAGCTCCAGTTGATGTCGGGTTTGCAGCCAATTGTGGATTTGAGGGTTTCTCACCGAACTCCATGATACTGCCCAGTGATTGATGTCATGACAAAGTGATGAGCCACAGAGTGCTACCTTCTGATGAATTTGACCACATGATTGTAGGGTGGCTATGTCAAGCTCCGAGAAGCGGGTTTTGTTCTGTTATGGGGCTATGGCTGGAGATATTCGGTTGTTCGGTGAGTTGCTACTTGAACAGTTACAGTTTCATTTCTGCAGTTTATGTAATCTGAGAAGAGAGGTACATGCTTTATCATAAAGTTCTAAGGTTCTCTTCCAGAATTAGTTATTCCCATGGTTAGATGGTTACTTAATGTTGATGTGTAAGTAGCTTCTACTGAGAATGTACTTGGAACAAATCTGATTGCCCCATTTTAAGGGTGTTTGGAAGTGGTTTCAGCCAAGCTGTTTCTACTTAAGGAAAAATTGCCCGTGTTGCCTTTGTGAGACTTTCAAAAGGAAAAGCCATTGAAAATCGAAGCAATCTTTAGCCGATTTTTCAAGAAGTGGCCAAAAGTTTGTGCAAATGTTTGTAGCTTTCTTAGTACAACAGTATTTGCAGGAAATTTATTTTCACTGCAGAAGAAATTTACTCTTCAATAATCTATTTGATTTTCGAACCTGTATTGAAGCAGAGATTAAAGGGTATTACTAAGTTTTAGCAAACTTCAAGTGGACTAATTGCTGATTATATTACTTGTTGTTGAATCGAAGTCACAAATAATTCCTCGTATCCTAAAGCTACAGCAGGCCAACCTCTGAGAATCTATCATCTTCAATCTCATTGCCTGGTAGTTTGCAGGTTTTTTTTTTTTTTTGGTAACATAAGTTGTGCTTGTCAGACAAATTACCTCTGGGGTCATGTAATTGTGCATGTTCATCGAGTTCATGCAGCTTATCTGAAACATAGTACTTTATTCTCATGTGGGCATAGTTTCTTCTTGGGCTAAAGTCCCCAGCTTTTATCCTACTTGTAATTGCTGAGCAATTTTGATCCTCTGATATGTTGTTTTTGGGCAATAGTCTTCTAACGTACGGTGTTCGGGCGGTCTGGCTGCATCCATGTCGGTCTGTTCAATTGATGGCATGCGAAGTGATGGCACCTTGAAGGTAACAATGGCGCTACTGGATTAAGTCAATTCCGTGGGAGATGAAAAGGGTCACGACCCTTGCTGCCAGGGCTCTCGATAGAATTCATCGCTCTAGTAATCCAATCCAACAGTGCTAATAACGGCCGGGGCCAAAATGGCTCGATTGAACAAAGCACGTTAAGATCGATTACCATTTTGTTCATGAAAAGGTTGCTCTTGGTTCCATTTTCAATCGATATGTTCCGCGTTCCTTACTAAGTTCCGATGCGTTCGCAAAACCATTTAGCCGAGATAAGTTTGTCGGTTTATGAACCAACCTCGGTCTCCGGTCCTCCCCATTGACCCGTTTGAAGGGAAGTATTGAAGTAAAAAAAGGCAAAAAGCAAAAAATCAGAATGGTTGGAGTGCGGAATCTTATATAAATCAACACGAGGATGGCATGTCAAGCAGAGCATTCATGAGCTAATCGTTTAGAGATTTCGTCTGATTTGGTTTTATTCTATTTCCATGTATATCAAATTGTTATCTTTAACTATCACCATAATTTTAGTCGGTGATGTTCAATGAAATGAAAAGTAAACTTCATTTTCTTAAGATCCTCTAGTAATTGTAGTGGTCGGGAGGACTTTTTTTTTTAATCGTAAAAAGAAGTTTATCAATTTTGTGGCGACAAAATATTAAGGAGAATTGCTAGTCTCCCTTAAGGAATAGTCGATATGCGCGTAAACTAATCCGGATATATTAATTATAAAAAAAAAAATATTAAGGAGAACTTAAAAATAGGGACCACTAAATAATCAAGAGATTCGAAGATACCACGTTGCACGAGCTAGCCTCTTCGGGATGTTCTCATACGATTTCACAATCTAGTATACATTGTTCGGGTTTACGAGCCATCGAGTCTAACGTGCCAAAAGGGTCTGCCTAGATTTAACCAAACCCATGACCTTGACCTTGACCTTGACCTTGACCCCCACCAACACGTCCTTGCTCTGCTAAGCTAGCAAGCTAGCACCTTGAAGGCGAGTAGCTTGTTATGTACTCGCATAAAGAGAATCGTCTTAATATTTCAGTATTTTTATTATATTTGCCTAAAGAATAGCTTGGGATACCTCTCAATAAGTCGGCTCAAGATACTGTGCGAAGCACACAGTTCGATGACGCAGGAGCCAAAGCTCCAACGACTCACCCCAGGCGCGAGATGTTACTATACGACCCTATCTAGCGATAGCCGGCTTAAGTCGACGTAGGGTCTATCTTTTCAAGCACCATTCCTCTCCCTTGTTGTTGAATACATCTTTAGGGGTGTGCATGATTCGAGCAAATCCGATCTCGAGGACTGAACCGGTAGTCTCGATCTCCAAATTTTCGAGATCGAAGACCGGACTGGAACTAACCAGACCAAGACTAGCGGTCTAGTGTGGTCTTGTTCCGGTCCTAGTGGAGTCGCTAACACCAACTATTTATAAGGATTTAACTATTGGATATAAACTAACAACTTCCAATCTCAATCATCCAGCCTAATAAAACATACATATGATCATCGTACAACCATCATATGAGATCGAAGCGACCAAACAAGTATGGAGACGTAGAGAGGAAGCGATGAGTCGAGGACATCAGTGGCCACGGCAGGTCTCACGAGTGATTGCAAGACTCAAGAAGAGTGACAACACTGACGAGAGAGAGGTGGGACTGCAAGCAGAGAGACAAAGGCAAGAGGAGCGAGCGCCAAACAAAACTGCATTGCAAAGACGAGACGCGAGCATTGAGCAAGAGGAAATGAATGAGTGCCGAGCAGAACATCAGAAAATTAGATTAATTAGTTCTTCAAAATTTTTAATTTTTTTCTAATTATATGTATGTAATGAATTGTTTTTCGCATAATATTATTCTCATTAGACTTAAATCTGACTTATAATTATATTTACTCTAGATATTTCGGTCCGGGCGGACCAGTCTAGTCTTATCCACCTTGGAATTGAGGACTAGATCACTCGATCACCGGTCCCATTTATAAGGACCGGGGATCGAACCTCCTCATCAAGGACCGGACCACCCAATCTGTCTAATCTGATTAGAGCCGAACTGGTCCAGTTTGCTCACCCCTATCTATAGGCGGGAGATATCCTCCATTTGCCCATTTTTTGCAAAAGGTTACCGCATGGTACTACCAACAATTGCCAAGGTACGAATCCCATCAGCCTCAAGAAAGCACTAATCTAACAGTTGGATCATTTGTACAAAAAATGTTAAAAGCATTACTTAATAAATGCTATAGACATTTAACTAAGCCTTACTCCACATAAGTAAATAGTTGCGATTGTGAAATACACGAAAAAATAACTAATCACACTAGAGAGAGAAAAAAAAAACACTCAAAAACTCAAAATTATTATATCACTTAAAAATCCTATTTTGGTAATAACTAATTGCCTCCTACATAACCAAGGCACCATAAAATATAGATTATTTAATCGAACACGACATCCAGATTCAATGCATCAAAAGTTCTAACTAGGAAACTGGTGCCCACATACAAGGAATGTGTTCGTGGCTTTCCCTGTCTTGGTCTTCAATGCAAATTGGGAAACGGACGTCAGGTCCCCCGGCCGCTTTCCATTTTATGAAATTCTCGAGGGTGGCGTTGCGCGAGTGCCACGTCAGAAAAAATATTAATAGGGAGTACAATAAAAGCTCGAAAAAAATAATAATTCGAAGCTACTGTTTAATGAAAAGTTTAATAGTCATCACCATCTTCAAACTCGTGATCCCTAGGCCAAAGCTCCTCTGGCTCGTCCCTCTTTGCCCACCGTCGATCGTCAGCCCTTGATCGACCGCCCGCCAGATCTGACCATGGTGATCACGAGCTTCCAGATAGGATATGGCTTTGAAGCTCACGACCACCATGGCTGCTCCAACTTGAAGTGTGGAATTTTGCAAGATTTTCACTTTAAATATGAATACAACATTACTCGTATCGCCAAAACCAAAATATTAGGTTAGAATTTGGATCATTTGACATTAGGATTTCCGTGACATGCTTATTATTGCTCAAATCAGACCGTCCAAATAAAAATGGACGGCCTGATTGAGATAAGATTGTGATTCAAAATTTTTTCAATTCCCAAAAAAAATTCTTGTTCAATTTTTTTTTCCATCCCCCTTAACAAATGACGTGGCCGTCCATTTTTCATTTGCACGAATTGATTTGAGTAATAGTAAAGCATGTCACGAAAACCCTAATGCCAGGTAATCTGGATCCAATCCCATTGGCTGACCCAACCCTTTCTACCTTTTACAATTTGCCAGGTCAATCGACTCCTCGAAATTGTCATCGAAGTATGAGGACGTAATGGTCATGCTTCTATACATAACTCTGGAATTCACATGGTTATATTTTTTTAAAAAAAAATTGTACGTATTATCTCCGAGTATTTGAAAAATTGACGATACAGAACACATAACATACGTCCCCCAACATCCTTATCCAATTACATTCTCTCCCTCGTTTCCACCCCGTTTGATGTTTTCGGGTTCTTCCGAAACGGAAATGGGGTGATTATTTGCCATAGCATGTGTCATTCTTTGCGAAGGATTCGGTGTGGGATAAGCACGAGGGGAGCTTAGCTTACAACATGGGCAGCTCCACAACGACCGGGCCAGCAGATCACACGCCACCGAAACCTAACCTCAAAATGGCCCTTCGCGGCCTCCAAGGGTCACTGCCACGTCATGCCCCTTTCCTAGTACTGTCCACGTCAGAGCCGGTGATTATTTGCTCCCTTTCCCTTTTTTTTTTTTAAGGATTTTTTTTTTTTTGGGCGGATGCTCCAATGTAATCAATATTTTAATTTACCCGTGCCATTCTCGACCCTCGGTGTAACCCTAATCTGTGAATATAGATAGAATCAACCCGTGTAATCCGCCGGGTACATTATGTCTCTATAATAATGTTCAGAGGAATAACTGCACTGTCACTCCTTTCCATCCTTTACATTATGTGAAATCAATATGTCCTAAAATATTGATGAGTAAAGTAATATTATAAATTGACATGAAAAATTTAAAAGAAAATCCTGAAGATAAATAGTGTGTGTATATATATTGGCATTCACTATTTCTATGTCGAATTGAGACTTAGCTTTTGACACTTCGAGAGGGTATAAAAATGCCGATTAGTGTGCATACTAGAGAAAAGAAACAGAGAAAAAAAACAACAAAAATTTCTCCCTAGTACTTTGTGGCTTCAAACATATTTATTTTGGTATTTGCAATCTCGGTCTTTCAACAAAAGAAAATAGGTGAAATTGAGGATCTTATTTACGTCACATCCATTTTCGCGAGACTCTAATCTCTAAAATCTAACTCGCGTTTCAGTTTTACAAAGATCAGTGTTAACCTTGTATATACACACACTTTTGATCTCCAATGATCTCTTGGAGGAATTTTCAAGTATCAAAGTTGAAGAAGCGAATATAGAACCCGTTGTAAGGTATAAAGATAGATAGTGTGTGTATACACACACACATAATCTCCAGTGAGCTCAAATATTAATCTTGATATTAATTTGGTTTACATTTAATTGATCTCTTGGGGGAATTCTCAAATATCAAAGTTGAAGAAGCGAATATAGAACCCGTTGTTAGGTATAAAGATAGATTACACGGAATGGAAGCTAAACTCTACCAAAAATCAATAAAGAATGGAAATTAATTTTGTTGATTTTTTTTTCCTAAAACTATTTGCTTGTGTTCAAATAATCACATTAGCATGATAAACACATTAATTCTATTCTTGATTGCTCGTGTTTAACCAACGTGAGCAAATCTTTTAAGATATATATATTTCGAATTATTTATTTTTCACGAAACAAATAAAATGTATATGTTTCGACGAAGAAAAAAAAAACCCCTAAATGCAGCATTATTGTGAACATTAGGGGAACGAACCCGATGTCCAGGTTCCATGCATCTAACTGGGTAATCGTGTCGTGTTTCCGTTAGAAGGGAGTCTGTCCGTGGGTCCCACCATCTTGGTCAAGCCAATTAGGAAAGGGACTTTCCCACTCATGGAAATTAATTCTCGTGGGGTTGACTCTACCGAAAGCCCGTCCCATGCTTATTCCTCGTGTCTCACTCGCATGGAAAGTCACGTCCACTTCTTATAACCAAGTCACAAACAAGTCTCAAATTATATCTGTGATGCATTTATTGAAAATTTCTTGACGCCGAAAATCTCGAACTTATGTGTATATATATATATACATACGTACAAGTGACCCATTAACCCTCCGTTAGGGTTCTGTTAGAAATACGGCGTGAATCTAATGTGGCATTAATAATGCCTTTCAAAGACAAGTGACAGTGAAGTAGTGTCGTGAGAACGCCACATTAGAAAATGATTAAGAAGAACAATAAAAACTAGAAAAGGAAAAAAAAAACTCGAAGTTACTATTCAATGAGAAGTTTGCCACTCATCGCTCCGAAACTCGCTCGTCTTTGCCCTTTGCCGCCTAGACCTCTGGCGGCATTGGTTGGCCCTTACTTCGTCACTCACTAGATCTGACCATGATGATTGCGAGTTTCAAGGCGGGGTCTAGCTTTGAAGGTCATAGCCACTCAAGCTCGAAGCTTGGCTCAGCGTGAGCTTGCCTGCTGCTTCGACTCCAAACTCTTTCTTAAAAGGATTTAATCCTTTACCTCTCAATGAAAGATTCGAGGAAGAAGCGGGTATTAGTGGTGCTCTAAGAACTAATTAAGATTGATACTCTAACATTGGTTGTGAATTAGGTTGCGTTGGAAATCGACTTTCACTATACTTATGTAGTCATAATATCTTGCTAGATACCACTTATGACTTGTGGGCCAAAAGAGTTTTGGGCACACTGCTAATATCTAGTGAACCTACAAGTTCGCACACAATAGCGAACTGATTTCTTATTTTTTCTCCCCCTTGATCTGCTGCAGAAGTAGAGCTTTATTTATTCTCTTATTACGAATATCTACGTAATCGTGCGCGTTATAAGATAATAATTAAACACACGATTAAGTGAACGATTTAGAGTACGTCGTGGGCCCATGCCGTTATGTCGCGGAGCCCAAACCGTGAAGTGTAGAGTTACGAGTAATAATCCTAAAGATGCCTCAAACCGGTCGTCTTTATTTTTTATCCCAAAGAAGAAAAGCAGAGAACAGTTCTCCGTTTAGGCGATTTGTAGAGATACTCCAAGATCTGAAAGCTAGCACTTGGATCATTGAAGAACTCAGTTCGTGTGTGTGGATACCGGTAGAGATGCAACACTTGAGGCGCTCATCCAAACACAACTGGCCGTCAATTCAAAGCCGACCGTAAAAGGTACGTCTTGAAACCTACTTTGATTTCGATATACACATGGATCCTGTTTAGAGTTTCGTTCCGTTGCGTTTTATGATTCTAGAACAACCTTTAGTGGTATCAGAGCTGCTTGTGTTATATCCAAATTGAATGGAAAACCCTAATTGTCGTTGCATATGATGTATGCCGGGAGTGATTCTTAATTAGGGTTAGATGAATTGTGAATACGGATTGATATGATCAATTCGAGTAATCTTACATTGAAACAAACTTGAATTGCTGTAATGATGTGGATTAATGTGACTGATCCAGAGGCGTTCTGTTAAGAAAATAGAATTACGAATTCTGTTTAGAGTTTTGAGAAAGAACAAAGCATAAACGACCTGGGGGACGATTTTGTTGAAATCGTTCGCCCTAATAGGGTCGGTATAAGGGGATGGACAGATTCCAGTTAAAACAGAATTAAGAATTCTGTTTAGGTTTCGGGAGCGCAAAGTTAATTATAAAATGTATTAATGAACAGTTCACTTTGCATATTTGTTTTAGATATGTCAAATACCTCTACATTAAGCTTTTCACTGCATTTTGTCTTTGAGAAGGACAAATTGAATGGTTCAAACTTTTTGGACTAGTATAGAAACTTGAGAATTGTTTTCAAGCAGGAGAAAACGGATTATGTCCTGGAGAAACCACTCCCTCAGAAGGCATCTGCTTCCAATACCCACATGCTGAGAGAAATGCTTAGCACAAGCATAAAGATGATGCATTGGATGCATATTGTCTAATGCTAGCTACCATGAACTCAGACCTTCAGAAACAGTTTGAGAACATGGATGCTTATGATATGATCATGAACCTGAAAATTTTGTTTCAAGAGCAGCCATGCACTGAAAGGTACTAGACAATAAAGGTCTTAATTGAGTGCAAGCTAGCAAGTGGGAGCTTAGTTAGCCCACATGTCATAAAGATGATAGGTCATATTGAAAACCTAAAGCGACTGGGCTTTCCAATTAATTAAGAGTTGGCTTCTGACATTATTTTTCAGTCACTGCCTCATGATTATGACACGTTTGTTATGAACTATAACATGCATAATCTGAATAAGACTTTGACTGAATTGCATGGAATGCTCAAAATTGCTAAGTAGAATATCAAGAAGGACCCTACCCCTAATGTTCTCATGGTTCAAAAGGGGAAAGGCTTTAAGAAGCCAGGTATGGTCAAGGATAAGGGCAAGAATACTAAGCCTAAACCCAAACCCAAGACCAAGACGGGTCCGACTACTGATGTTATCTACTTCTATTGTGGCAACAAGGGACACTAGAAGAGGAATTGCAAGAAATATTTGAAGAATTTGAAGAAGAAGGGAAGCGAGACGTCCACTTCAGGTATTTATGTTATAGAAGTAAATGTTACTACTGGTTCTACTTCATAGGTATTAGATACTGGTTGTGGTACTCACATTTGTATGAATGTGTAGGGACTGAAATGAAGTAGAACACTAGCAAAAGGTGAAATGAAACTACGCGTTGGAAATGGAGCAAGAGTTGTTGCATTAACTGTAGGAACATATGACGTAGTTTTACCTTCGGGCATGGTTTTAGAATTGAATAATTGCTACTATGTACCTGCTATATGCAGAAATATTATTTCTGTTTCTTGTTTGGACAAGGAAGGTTTCTACTTTGATATAAAGAACAACAGTTGTTCATTTTATCTTAATGGATTGTTTTATGGTGGCGCCCATATTGTGGATGAGATATATGTTCTAAATTTTGATGTGCCAATCTATAATATAAATACAAAAAAGGTTTAAATCTAATGATTTGAATCCGACCTACTTATGGCATTGTCAATTAGGCCACATAAGCGAGAAAAGAATTTACAAGCTTCATAGCGATGGACTATTAAATTCATTTGATTTTGAATCATATGATACATGTGAATCTTGTTTAGTTGGTAAAATGACAAAAGCTCCTTTTACTAATCAAAGTGAGAGAGTAAAAGAATTATTGGCAATTATACATACTGATGTGTGTTAACCACTAAGTTCTATAGCTATAAGAAGTTATCAGTACTTCATTACATTTACTGATGATTTCAGTAGATATGGATATATTTATTTGATGAAACATAAATCTGAGTCCTTTAAAGAGTTCAATGAATTTCAAAATGAAGTACAAAATCAACTTGGCAAGAATATCAAGGCTCTTCGATCTGATCGAGGAGGAGAATATCTAAGCCAAGAGTTAAATAACCATCTTAAGGAGTGTGGAATAGTTTCACAGCTCACTCCCCCTAGAACACCACAGTGGAATGGTGTCTCTGAAAGGAGAAATCGAACTCTGTTAGATATGGTTCAATCAATGATGAGTCATTCAGATCTTCTATTATCTTTTTAAGGTTATGCACTTAAGACGACAACGTTCACACTAAATAGATGTCCATCAAAAACTGTAGAGAAGACATCATATGAGATGTGGATAGGAATTCTTAGCATGTCTTTTATAAAAATTTGGGCTACGAAGTTTATGTAAAATGTTTACTTTCTGATAAGTTTGGGCCCAAATATGTTAAATGTTTCTTTGTGGGATATCCTAAGGAAACGAAAGGATATTATTTTTATAATCGATTAGAGAACGAAGTGTTTGTTGCTCTAAATGGTGTCTTTTTAGAGAAAGAATTTCTTAATAAAGGAACCAATGAAAATAAGGTAAACCTTGAAGAAGTTATTGTGCCACAAGATATTGTTCCAATTCATGAGGAACCTCAATTAGATCTACGAAGAGTCATAGAGTCTATTCCAGTGGCACCTATAGTTCGTAGGTCTGAAAGAACACATCATGAGCCTATGACATATGGCTTTCATGCCACAGAACATCGTCATATATTGTTAATGGAAAATGACGAACCTACAGCCTAAATGGAAGCTATGGTGGGCCTAGACTCCGATAAATGGCTTTAGGCCATGAAATCTGAAATTGACTTAATGTATCAAAACAAAGTTTGGACTTTGATTGATCCACCCGAAGTGTCAAACTTATAGGGTGCAAGTGGGTTTTCAAGAAGAAAACTTATATAGATAGAAATGTTCACATCCATAAAGCATAGCTGGTAGCTAAAAGTTTTAAACAAACTCATGGTATTGACTATGACGAGACCTTTTCACCAGTGGCCATACTTAAGTCCATTCGGATTATCCTAGTGTTTTCCACATATTATGATTATGAAATATGGCAAATGGATGTAAAGACAGCTTTCCTTAATGGAAACCTAGAGGAGAATGTGTATATGACACAACTTAAAGGCTTTACGTCACCAAATAATGCTGGAAAGATATGCAAGCTTCAACGTTCTATCTATGGATTGAAACAGACATCACGGAGTTGGAATATTCGTTTCGATGAAACTGTCAAAGAGTTTGACTTCATCAGAAACAAAGAATAAGCTTGTGTATACAAGAAGTCTAGTGGAAGCGCAATTGTGTTTCTAGTGTTGTATGTGGATGACAAACTACTAATTGGAAACAATATTTCTTTGCTTCGGTCAGTTAAGACATGGCCAGAAAAATCTTTCTCCATGAAGGACATGGGAGAGGTAAATTATATCTTGGGGATCAGCATCTATAGAGATAGATCAAAAAGATTTATTGGACTAAGTCAAAGTACATGCATTGACAAAGCCATCAATAGGTTTAATATGCAAGATTCCAAGAAATGTTTTCTCCCAATATCATGGCATAAGTCTTAGCAAGACTTAGTGTCCTTCAACACAAGATGAGCAAAACCACATTATTATGATTCCTTATGCATCAGCCAAAGTATCCATCATGTATGCGATGTTGTGCACTCGTCTTGATATTTCTTATGCATTGAGCATGACAAGCAGATACCAGTCATATCCAGGAGAAGCTCACTGGATAATGTTAAAAATATCATTAAGTGCTTTAGAAAAACTAATGATTTATTCTTAGTCTATGGAGGTGAGGAACAGATCATTGTAAGTGGTTACACTGATGCTAATTTCCAAACCAACAAAGACGACATTTGATGGCAGTTAGAATTTGTCTTTTACGTGAATGGTGGAACGGTATGCTGAAAGAGTTCCAAGCAAGACACCATTGTAGATTCTACAATAGAAGCTGAGTATATTGCTGATTCAGAAGCATCAAAGGAAGCTGTATGGATTCGAAAGTTCATAGAAGAACTAGGAATCAGTCTTATTGGTTTGGATCCAGTAAACCTCTATTGTGACAACAATGGGGTCATAACTTTGGCTAAAGAGTTTAGGTCACACCAGAAGACCAAACACATACTCATGAAGTATCACCTCATTCGAGAATTCATTGAAAGTGACGATATCAAAATGTGTAAAGTTACAACAGAGTTAAATGTAGCTGATCCGTTGACGAAGTCTCTTCTACGACCTAAGCATGAGTGTCATTGTAACGCTTTAGGCCTTAGACACATTAGCGATTGGTCTTGATATGAGTGGGAGTATATGTAATATATATTTTCATTGTTCACTAATAAAACATATGTTATATTTGATTTCGATTTAATTTGAATATATGATTGAATGCAAAATATTTATCCCCTGAATATTGAATGTCCTTAATAGAAGATCAAATACATGATTTGATCATGAAACTCTATTAATAGAATGGATATTGATATTCTAAAGGTCCCTAGTCAATTATCATTGTGCATTGGGACGCCAATGGTGTTTGAGACTAGTATGCGAGTCAACTGATGACCAAGTTTCACGAGTCATAAATATAGAGATATAATGTTGATCACATGAAATACATATTGAAGAATATTGTATTGGACAGACCCGCTATGAGAATACTGTATGATTGTTATATGATGTCATCAGTGTTTCTCATCACAACTATAGAGTATAGTCCTTTGACCTGAGTCTACCACGATTTCCTAGACGTGGATTGACATGCTTTAACATTACCAAATGTCAACCGTAACTGGTGATTATAAAGGTAATAGTTGGGCATGTCATGAATCGTGCTGATGAATGTAAGTAGACAAGATTGAATTTGTCTATCTCATATAACGAGAGTATGATATCATGGCCTCCCGTAAAGTTGATACTGCGAAATGCATGGTCATGCTCAAGTGAGTTGAAAAGTCAACTAATTGGTTTGACAGTCTAATTGCGATATCGGGAAAATGAGTTTGAGCTATTTAAAGATGACACTTGTCCTACCTTATGCTTAACTCGGATATCAAATGACAAAGGGATTTAATTTGTATAATTGGTTATAGTGCAAGTGGGAGATTGTTAGTGGTCTGCCCTAAGAACCAATTAAGATTGATACTATCACATTAGTTGTGAATTAGGTTTGCTGAAAAATCGACTTTCACTATACTTAGGTAGTCATAATGTCTTGCTAGAGACCACTTATGAATTGTGGACTAAAAGAGTTTTGGGAACACTGCTGATGTTTAGTTAACTTACAGGGTCGTACATAATAGCAAACTGATTTCTTATTTTCTCTGCCCCTTGATCTACTCAAGAAGTAGAGTTTTATTTATTATCTTATTACGAATATCTACGTAATCGTACGCATTATGAGATAATGATTAAACGCACGATTAAGTGAACGGTTTAGAGGACGTCGTGGGCCTAGGCCGTTATGTTGCAGGGCTCAAACCATGAAGTGTAGGGTTACGAGTAATAACCTTAGAGATGCCTCAAACCAGTTCGTCTTTATTTTTTTTTTATCCCAAATGAGATAAATAGAGAACAGTTCTCCGTTCAGGCAATTGGCAGAGACACTCTAAGATCTGAAAGCTAGCATTTGGATTGTTAGAGAACTCAATTCGTGTGTGTGGATACCGGTAGAGGCGCAACACTTGGGGCGCCCATCCAGCCACAACTGACCGTCAATTCGAAGCCGACCGCAAAATGTGCATCTTGAAACCTACTTTGATTTCGACATACACATGACTCTTATTTAGGGTTTTGTTCCGTTACGTTTTATGATTCTAGGAAACCCTTCACTGGCGACTCATAGGCAGTGACTTGGTTAAGGATGAGACAATTCTACTTCAGTAAGCTCATTTAGGTACAAGTTTGAGGTTCTTTGTGTCACGAACGGATAAAATATGTCACAATGGATATAGCGGGGGTGTTTTTATAGTTTTTTCCCTGCAGTGTTTAACCGACACAACAACTTCTGACTGACAATGCTTGTAACAAAAATTAATGATTCCCAATGTGCTATTACGTGAGAGGAGGGAGAGATGCCTTAAAAAAAGGCTAATTAGACTTGACACAAGTGGCACTTTGCAGCTCAACATTTTGATTTGCTCATCATCAATGAGAGTTAAAGATGCTTTTTTGCTTATTATGAGTAGGATATGCTTTGGGAGACCAGCAATTAATGAGGTTAAACTCATCAACATTCGCGTTGACTAAACAAAGATGGGCACTTGACAGATTGGAAATCGATAAGCATTGGTAAATATACTCCATATTCATTTTTTGACTTCAGAAAACTGATTTTGACGAATATTTCTAGACAGTGATTCACCAATTGGTGCTTTATGTTGGTTATGTGATTAATAAACTAAATTTTAATTGCCAGTATTTTTTAATTTATGCACGTTAATTCAAAAGTGAAAAGTCATATTGGTTCGTATTTTCTTCTTCATAATGACTTACTTATCTTGTTTAAGTGATTGTCTAAATTTTTTTTTTATCTTGCTCTTAAAAATTTAATTCTTCTTTGATTTACAATTTGCTTAGAGAAGCCGTCAAAAGATGTCATGAGCCGAAAACTCTCACTTGTTTATGGGTGAATTAGCATTTAATAAGTTCGGATTATTGGATAAGCTGTAAGGAATTTTTATTCGGACTTTGAGATATTTTTTGAGATTTATTGGTTAACCCAGCTAGGGGTAAGCAAACTGAAACGAACCAGCCCTCAGTTCCATGGTGGATGGGACCGGATTGCCCCGACCTGACCACCCAAAATATGTATGTATGTATGTATGTATGTATGTATGTATGTATGTATGTATGTATGTATGTATGTATGTATGTATGCATGTATGTATGTATGGGAGGTGTTATTTTCACTCTCATTTTGACTAAGATACTCCTCTTTTCATCAATAGACCAAAATACACTTCTCCTTCTTCAACTTATTATTTCTTTTTTTACCAACCTAACCAACAAAAGTGCATTTATTTCTATTTTTTCCTTTTAAATATCAAATTCACAATATAAATGTTAAATTACACCAGATAAAATATCATTCTACAATGCATTATATGATCACTTTTCCTAGAGAAGTTCATTATTCTTAATTTATGATATCATGCTTTTAATTAGAAATGTTAGGAATTTCTAGTTATAACGGTTTTTGAACAAATAATTAACTGTATAGTTTTTATCAAATAATTTGAGGAAAATTTTATTATAAAGTTGAAATTTAAAACCCAATATAACTATCAAGCAAATTTTGATCTCGTAGGTAATTTTCAAATAGACTTGCCGGTTTATAAAATTACAAATCACTTATTTCTATTTTTTTAATCTTTTCAAATTTTAATATGAATTGCAAGATAGGTTTGAAAATTTATTTACATATTCTGCACTTTCAAACTCGTGTACGGTGATCCACTTGCTATGAGATTGATTTTATAATCGATATTAACTTCTTTGTTTATATCAAGAGTTGAATAGTATGAAATTTCACATTTTTTCCTTTACGTATTTATCCTTTGTTAATACATATATAAATACAAACATCTTCGGCATTTTATTATACTTTTTAATATATTAATATTTTCTATTTTGTGATCAATTTTAGTTTTCTATTTTTATCAAGATTGATTAAAATGAAGACAAATTTGTTGGTTAGCATGATACGAAAAGAAACATTTAATTGAAGAAATAGAAGGGTATTTTAGTAAGTTAAGTAGCAAAAAAGATTGTCTTAGCCAAAACGAGAGTGGAAATAGCGCTGCCCTATATATACATACACACACATACATATACATATACACATGTACATATATATATACATATATGTATATATTTTATATACATATATGTGTGTATGCATGCATACATGTACATTTATACAATATATGTACATGTATGCATGTACACACACACAATTAGGAAAAAAAATTAAAAAAATTTGAAGAACACGTTAACAAAAGTTTCCATCTTCGCTCGACGCTTGTGTCACGCCTTCCAACGCAGGTCCTGCCTCTCACTCGTCTGCTCCTCTCGCGGTCCTGCCTCTCACTCGTCGACATCGCCACTCCTCTAGAAATTGGAAGTTATTAATTTAGATCTAAAGGTTAGATTTCTATAAGCAGCTGGTGTTAGCGGTCCCACCAAGATCGGATCGGATAGTTGGTCCAGTTTTGGTCCGATCCCCGATCCCAAAAATTTGGGGACTAGTACCACCGGTCCGATCCCATGTTCCATAACGAGCCCGAATCGACCCGAACCATGCACACCCCTAATCCCAATGCTATTTTTAGGGACACGACACGTTGAAATTATGTCCTATTAATCAAGTATGTACAAAATTGGGACAATTAGAGGCAGAAAATTTGGACAGGACCGCACATGGACACCCAAGGGACCATGTGCCACGTGCACGATCGATAGGTGGACACGTGGCAACCATGTGTCATCGACTTAGGAGACGTGGCAAACATGTGTCATGCACAGACAAGTGCTTGACACATGGCACGTCCTGGTCAGTCTACAAGCTGCTTAAGATGCTCACTCGTCATAAACTGACTCTGCTGCAAGCTACTAACTGCAAGCTGATTGAGTTATTATAAATAGGAATGAACATCAGTTCATTCAGTAGCTATAGTCAGAAACCTCTTTCGGTACTCCATTAGAACCATCGACTAGTCTTTGACCGCTCTAGGCCGATCTCTATCCTTTAAGCCATCGAGTCGTCTGCTGAGCTGTCGATCCATGCATTGCCGTTTGCACCATCCATTGTTGACCGTTCGCCACCTCTGTTTAACACCCTAGCCACGACTGCCCTTGGTCATTGTGGCCGATCTAGCTGGTGTTCGTTCGTTCATTTGTTTGTACGATCATTCATCCGTTTGATTTCTCGCTTAGTCGAGGCAAGTAGATCTCTATCTTTATGACTATCTTTCTATAATTACGGATGCGAGTGTTAGATTCTAATGATTGATTCATTGTGATGAAAGACTTGGATATGATTTTGAGATCTACTGTCTTTGATGATCGTGTTTCTAGTGTTGTATGTGGATGACATACTACTAATTGGAAACAATATTTCTATGCTTCGGTCAGTTAAGACATGGCTAGGAAAATCTTTCTCCATGAAGAACATGGGAGAGGTAAATTATATCTTGGGGATCAGGATCTATAGAGATAAATCAAAAAGATTTATTGGACTAAGTCAAAGTACATACATTGACAAAGTCATCAATAGGTTTAATATACAAGATTCTAAGAAAGGTTTTCTCCCAATATCATGGCATAAGTCTTAGCAAGACTTAGTATCCTTCAACACAAGATGAGCAAAACCACATGATAATGATTCCTTATGCATCAGCCAAAGTATCCATCATGTATGCGATGTTTGTGCACTCGTTTTGATATTTCTTATGCATTGAGCATGACAAGCAGATACCAATCATATCTAGGAGAAGCTCACTGGATAATGTTAAAAATATCATTAAGTGCTTTAGAAGAACTAATGATTTATTCTTAGTCTATGGAGGTGAGTAACAGATCACTGTAAGTGGTTACACTGATGCTAATTTCCAAACCAACAAAGACGACATTTGATCACAATTAGAATTTGTCTTTTGCGTGAATGGTGGAGCGGTATGCTGAAAGAGTTCCAAGCAAGACACCATTGCAGATTCTACAATAGAAGCTGAGTATATTGCTGATTCAGAAGCATCAAAGGAAGCTGTATGGATTCGAAAGTTCATAGAAGAACTGAGAATCAGTCTTATTGGTTCGGATCCAGTAAACTTCTATTGTGACAACAATGGGGTCATAACTTTGGTTAAAGAATTTAGGTCACACCAGAAGACCAAACACATACTCATGAAGTATCACCTCATTCGAGAATTCATTGAAAGTGACGATGTCAAAATGTGTAAAGTTACAACAGAGTTAAATGTAGCTGATCCGTTGACGAAGTCTCTTCCACGACCTAAGCATGAGTGTCATTATAACGCTTTAGGCCTTAGACACATTACCGATTGGTCTTGATATGAGTGGGAGTATATGTAATATATATTTTCATTGTTCACTAATAAAACATATGTTATATTTGATTTCGATTTAATTTGAATATATGATTGAATGCAAAATCTTTATCCTCTGAATATTGAATGTCCTTAATAGAAGATCAAATAAATGATTTGATCGTGAAACTCTATTAATAGAATGGATATTGATATTCTAAAGGTCCCTAATCAATTATCATTGTGCATTGGGACGCCAACGGTGTTTGAGACTAGTATGTGAGTCAACTGATGACCAAGTTTCACGGGTCATAAATATAGAGATATAATGTTGATCACATGAAATACATATTGGAGAATATTGTATTGGACAGACCCGCTATGAGAATACTGTATGATTATTATATGATGTCATCAGTGTTTCTCATCATAACTATAGAATATAGTCCTTTGACCTGAGTCTACCACGATTTCCTAGACGTGGATTGACATGCTTTAACATTACCAAATGTCAACCGTAACTGGTGATTATAAAGGTAATAGTTGGGCATGTCATGAATCATGCTGATGAATGTAAGTAAACAAGATTGAATTTGTCTCTCTCATATAACAAGAGTATGATATCATGGCCTCCCGTAAAATTGATACTGCGAAATGTATGGTCATGCTCAAGTGAGTTGAAAAGTCAACTACTTGGTTTGACAGTCTAATTGCGATATCGGGAAATGAGTTTGAGCTATTTAAAGATGAAACTTGTCCTGCCTTATGCTTAACTCGGATATCAAATGACAAAGGGATTTAATTTGTATAATTGGTTATAGTGCAAGTGGGAGATTGTTAGTGGTCTGCCCTAAGAACCAATTAAGATTGATACTATCACATTAGTTGTGAATTAGGTTTGCTGAAAAATCGACTTTCACTATACTTAAGTAGTCATAATGTCTTGCTAGAGACCACTTATGAATTGTGGGCCAAAAGAGTTTGGGAACACTGCTGATGTCTAGTGAACTTACAGGGTCGCACATAATAGCAAACTGATTTCTTATTTTCTCTGCCCCTTGATCTACTTAAGAAGTATAGCTTTATTTATTATCTTATTACGAATATCTACTTAATCGTACGCGTTATGAGATAATGATTAAATGCAGGATTAAGTGAACAGTTTAGAGGATGTCGTGGGCCTAGGCCGTTATGTTGCAGGGCTCAAACCGTGAAGTGTAGGGTTACGAGTAATAACCTTAGAGATGCCTCAAACCAGTCGTCTTTATTTTTTTATCCCAAATGCGATAAATAGAGAACAGTTCTCCGTTCAGGCGATTGGCAGAGACACTCTAAGATCTGAAAGTTAGCACTTGGATTGTTAGAGAATTCAATTCGTGTGTGCGGATACCGGTAAAGGCGCAACACTTGGGGCGCCCATCCAGCCAAACTGACTGTCAATTCGAAGCCGACCGCAAAAGGTGCACTTGAAACCTACTTTGATTTCGATATACACATGAATCTTGTTTAGGGTTTTGTTCCGTTACGTTTTATGATTCTAGGAAACCCTTCACTGGCGACTCATAGGCAGTGACTTGGTTAAGGATGAGACAATTCTACTTCAGTAAGCTCATTTAGGTACAAGTTTGAGGTTCTTTGTGTCACAAACGGATAAAATATGTCACAATGGATATAGTGGGGGTGTTTTTATAGCTTTTTCCCTGCAGTGTTTAACCGACACAACAACTTATGACTGACAATGCTTGTAACAAAAATTAATGGAGGGCGAGATGCCTTAAAAGAAGGCTAATTAGACTTGACACAAGTGGCACTTTGCAGCTCAACATTTTGATTTGCTCATCATCAATGAGAGTTAAAGATGCTTTTTTGCTTATTATGAATAGGATATGCTTTGGGAGACCAGCAATTAACGAGGTTAAACTCATCAACATTCGCGTTGACTAAACAAAGATGGGCACTTGACAGATTGGAAATCGATAAGCATTGGTAAATATACTCCATATTCATTTTTTGACTTCAGAAAACTGATTTTGACGAATATTTCTAGACATTGATTCACCAATTGGTGCTTTATGTTGGTTATGTGATTAATAAACCAAATTTTAATTGCCAGTATTTTTTAATTTATGCACGTTAATTCAAAAGTGAAAAGTTATATTGGTTCGTATTTTCTTCTTCATAATGACTTACTTATCTTGTTTAAGTGATTGTCTAAAATATTTTTTTTTATCTTGCTCTTAAAAATTTAATTCTTCTTTGATTTACAATTTGCTTAGAGAAGCCGTCAAAAGATGTCATGAGCCGAAAACTCTCACTTGTTTATGGGTGAATTAGCATTTAATGAGTTCGGATTATTGGATAAGCTGTAAGGAATTTTTATTCGGACTTTGAGATATTTTTTAAGATTTATTGGTTAACCCAGCTAGGGGTAAGCAAACTGAAACGAACCAGCTCTCAGTTCCATGGTGGATGTGACCGAATTGCCCCGACCAGACCACCCAAAATATGTATGTATGTATGTATGTATGTATGTATGTATGTATGTATGTATATATGTATGTATGTATGTATGTATGTATGTATGTGAGGCGCTATTTTCACTCTCATTTTGACTAAGACACTCCCATTTTCAATCAATAGACCAAAATACACTTCTCCTTCTTCAACTTATTATTTCTTTTTTTACCAACCTAACCAACAAAAGTGCATTTATTTCTATTTTTTCCTTTTAAATATCAAATTCACAATATAAATGTTAAATTACACCCGATACAATATCATTCTACAATACATTATATGATCACTTTTCCTAGAGAAGTTCATTATTCTTAATTTATGATATCATGCTTTTAATTAGAAATGTTAGGAATTTCTAGTTATAACGGTTTTTGAACAAATAATTAACAGTATAGTTTTTATCAAATAATTTGAGGAAAATTTTACTATAAAGTTGAAATTTAAAACCCAATATAACAATCAAGCAAATTTTGACCTCGTAGGTAATTTTCAAATAGACTTACCGGTTTATACAATTACAAATCACTTATTTCTATTTTTTTAATCTTTTCAAATTTTAATATGAATTGCAAGATAGGTTTGAAAATTTATTTACATATTATGCACTTTCAAACTCGTGTACGGTGATCCACTTGCTATGAGATTGATTTTATAATCGATTTAACTTCTTTGTTTATATCAAGAGTTGAATAGTATGAAATTTCACATTTTTTCCTTTACGTATTTATCCTTTGTTAATACATATATAAATACAAACATCTTCGACATTTTATTATACTTTTTAATAAATTAATATTTTCTATTTTGTGATCAATTTTACTTTTCTATTTTTATCAAGATTGATTAAAAATGAAGACAAATTTGTTGGTTAGCATGATACGAAAAGAAACATTTAATGGAAGAAATAGAAGGGTATTTTAGTAAGTTAAGTAGCAAAAAAGATTGTTTTAGCCAAAACGGGAGTGGAAATAGCGCCGCCCTATATATACATACACACACATACATATACATATACACATGTACATCTATATATATATACATATATGTGTGTATACATGCATACATGTACATATATTGTATACATGTACATGTATGCATGTATATATATATATACACACACACACACACAATTAGAAAAAAAAATTAAAAAAATTTGAAGAACACGTTAACAAAAGTTTCCATCTTCGCTCGACGCTTGTGTTCACGCCTTC
The DNA here is from genome assembly GCA_028455895.1 of Rhodomyrtus tomentosa. Lineage (NCBI taxonomy): Eukaryota > Viridiplantae > Streptophyta > Magnoliopsida > Myrtales > Myrtaceae > Rhodomyrtus > Rhodomyrtus tomentosa. The sequence goes on from JAPCWY010000011.1 coordinate 15,380,140, forward strand.
CAACGCAGGTCTTGCCTCTCACTCGTCTGCTCCTCTCGCGGTCCTGCCTCTCACTCGTCGACATCGCCACTCCTCTAGAAATTGGAAGTTATTAATTTAGATCTAAAAGTTAGATTTCTATAAGCAGCTTGTATTAGCGGTCCCACCAGGATCGGATCGGACAGTTGGTCCAGTCTTGGTCCGATCCCCGATCCCAAAAATTTGGGGACTAGTACCACCTGTCCGATCCCTGGTTCCATAACGAGCCTGAATCAACCCGAACCATGCAAACCCCTAATCCCAATGCTACTTTTAGGGACACGACACGTTGAAATTATGTCCTATTGAATCAAGTATGTACAAAATTGGGACAATCAGAGGCAGAAAATTTGGACAGGACCGCACATGGACACCCAAGGGACCATGTGCCACGTGCACGATCGATAGGTGGACACGTGGCAACCATGTGTCATCGACTTAGGAGACGTGGCAAACATGTGTCATGCACAGACAAGTGTTTGACACATGGCACATCCTGGTTAGTCTACAAGATGCTTAAGATGCTCACTCGTCATAAACTGACTCTGCTGCAAGCTACCAACTGCAAGCTGATTGAGTTATTATAAATAGGAATGAACGTCAGTTCATTCAGTAGCTATAGTCAGAAACCTCTTTCGTTACTCCATTAGAACCATCGACTAGTCTTTGACCGCTCTAGGCCGATCTCTATCCTTTAAGCCATCGAGTCATCCGCTGAGTTGTCGATCCATGCATTGCCGTTTGCACCATCCATTGTTGACCGTTCGCCACCTCTGTTTAGCACCCTAGCCACGACTGCCCTTTGTCATTGTGGCCAATCTTGCTGGTGTTCGTTTGTTCATTCGTTTGTACGATCATTCATCCGTTTGATTTCTCGCTTAGTCGAGGCAAGTAGATCTCTATCTTTATTACTATCTTTCTATAATTACGGATGCGAGTGTTAGATTTTAATGATTGATTCATTGTGATGAAAGACTTGGATATGATTTTGAGATCTACTGTCTTTGATGATCGTGTTTGTTTTGATAGGATTCTGATATCTCCTATTGATATGAGATTACTTTGATTGTCTTGGATGATCATCGAATTTGTGATGTTATAGTTGGTTTAGTCATTTGGTATACAAACCCACTATTTAGTGTAATCCACTTGCTTCGTTATTAAGCTCCTTTTCAGTTCACTAGGATGTCTATCCAACGCCCATATGGAAACATCATTATGGTTATCCTATAAGGATCAGCCACATGTCTGAAGAGTTTACTGATCCATACCTAGAGATACCGTATCACCCAATCTACAATTTGGTGCGTTCCAAGATTTACATCAATGAAGGAACCCCCTAATGGGATTGTGAAGCATGAGTACAAGGCTATTTACTATCGTGGAACAGGGCGATGGATTGGCCCTATGGCTCTTGATAAGCTTAATCGATTCGCTTCTCGCCTCTGTGCAACAAAGGATCCACTTGAGGATTCAGGCTCTGATTTGGAAGACTGGTAGGAAGCTGTGGTATTCTGAAGTAGATCGCTTCTAACATAGTACTCTTCCCATATAAATGTTAAAGTGAGTAGTGATATAGATATGCAATAAATGGGATGTGCATAAAAGTGCATGAAATGAGTGTATTTGGTTAGTGAAACCATAAAATGTCATACCCCTTTCCTTATTAGGCATGCCTATCTATTGGATGTTTTATTTTTCCATGCACTTGTGCCCGCATGGCCGCCTTGATTTTCTTAATTTTCCGCAAACACCAATTACTCTGATTAAGGAAAAATTAAAGAAGAGAGCGGAGCTTTGAAAAGCCTTCCCAATGGGGGTGTCGATGGTATGGGAGTCGCAAAAGAAGTTTGAGGAATTATCATTTAGCTTCTTGTAATTTTATTAATCTCGAAGGCATATTCCTTGTGATGCCGCGGAAATTATAGATGCAGAATTAAACACGCTTAAGGGGCAGTGTTGACTGAAAAAACGAAGTCGTATGACATCCCTGACTTATCTCAGTTGAGGTATTGTCTGCTTAGGCTCCTCGTTCAGTACCACGATGCTTCAAGATTTTGTTCTTTGGGCAAGCATGAGCATTACTCTTACATGAGAAACCGTATGGAATGTCGCAAATCTTTGGCCTAGCCCGCCTGACTAAAAATTATAATTCCATGGTGCTGAGCGGGCTCAGAAAGCACATTAGGCTTAAATCTTTAGATTCAGCCATGCTCGAGCCCTCTCAATAATTAGCTCTACCTCATATTTGGTTTATAATCCAAAGGCTGATAAAACAGAACTCGAGATTTGATGAGTCAACTATTTTCGCCTTCCGCAGTTTGCCAAGTCACCAACCGGCTCGATTTTGCCGTCTGAATCCGCGACTTAATGACCATACTCAACATAGCACTCTCGTATTCACAAATCTCAGATGCCGAGTAGTATCTCCGTAAGAAATTATATATATATGTATATATATATATTTTTTGGTAAGGTAAGAAATTATATATATATATATATATATATATATAAATCGGTGACACGTGACATACGCCAGCCTAACCTTATCCAATTTCATTCTCTCCTGCTGTTTCCACCCACATGAAATTTTCTTTGGAAACGCAAATGCGTGACATTAGTCGTTACATTACAATGTGTTCTTCTTCGCAAAGGATAATTGTGATTGTGGCGAGGGATAAGCATGAGGGGGAAGCTTCCAACACGGGCAGCTCCCCAACGTGGGGCCCGGCAGATCACACCAACGGAAAAAACCCACTCAACCTCAAACTGGCCCCTTCGCAGCCTCGAAGGGCTGCTGCCACGTCATCCCCTTTTCCTAGTAATGCAACACACGTCACAGACGGTCAACGGTTTTGAGCTTCCTTTTCCCTTTTTTTTTTTTTCTTTTAAGGATTTTATTTTGCACATGCTCCAATGTAAATCCATATATAGTTTGACCAAGGCATATAATTCTAACCTGTGCGAATAGATAGAAGCGACCCGTGATACTTCACAGCATACATTAAAGTCTCCGTAACAATGTCCCGAAATCGAAAGGACAACTACTACGCCGACCCGATCATTCCTTCAATCCATTTTATTGATAAGAAAAACATAAAAATATATACATATGTTCACATCCACGTGGCACGCGAAGGTTTAATTTCTTGGAATTTTGTTAAGAAATTCAATAAATCGTTGACCGGTTCTCCTGGCCCACTTTGTGCCATGAGTATCAAACAAAGGTCGGTTAAACGCGAACCGAAGCAGGGTTTTTTCTCCTGAGGATGCCAATGTTGGAAAAAGTCAACGCCCATCCTCCTCCTCACTCACTTCCACCTCGTGCCACGTCGCCCTTACGGAGTCTTGTTTCCTCTTCCCCGAGTCACCGTCGAACCATCCCGCCAATTCAACCCAAATCCAATTTTCAACTAATATAAAAAATAAACAATAGTTGTCCTCTAAATGTTATTTATTCCTCGCAATCCTTGCGGATGAGGACGTTTGATCGTCGATCTTGAACTGATATAATATGATCATATTTTGGGAAAATAATACAAATGATTTCTGATCTTTGACTTTCAATATGTAATTTCATCCTGACATTTAAATTTGTCCAATGTGGTCATTGAATTTTAATTAAAGGTGCACCGCCGTACCCAAGTTTTTAAAAATTCTCCAATATTTCGACCCAAAAAAAAATTGTTCAGTGAAATCCCTAAATTTTTAGCAAATATTCAATTTAGTCTCTGAACTATATAAACATGTTCAATATTGTACTTTAACTTGAATTAATGGAAGGATGATAGCGGATATTTTTATGTTGCCTAGAGACTAGATTGAATATTTATAAAAACTTTAACGATCACATTAAATAAATTAAAAATTGATGGATCATTTGTGTAATTATGTCTTCCATTTTGAGATTTTCTATCCCGTGTGTCTTTTTGTAATAATATTGAAAAAAGAAAAATAGATCATGGAATTATTATCTTCGGACAAACAAAAAATTAAATGGAGACCGTTTATTTACCCCTTTTGGATAATATGTGTTTAATTAGCAACCTGGTATATTAATATACTTCGAACCACAATTTCCATGTTGTTTCTCTGTCGGTTCTCGGTGGTTCTTATTTTTAAGGTTAATCCCACGTTTAAAACAGCGACCTTTGGGCCTAATTGGCGGGCTTCGAATTGGGGATTAGAATAAGGATAAGATTAATTAGTCGGTCCACGCATATGATGGATTAAACAAATTATGTCTTGTGAATAAACTGGGAATATACCTTCACCCAAGATTTGCATGGCACGTTCGCTAACATATGCACTAGGAAATAATTTGAGTTATCTGAGGTCAGTTCACGGCCAGAAATAGAGTTGGGGAAGATAATGGTTGTCATCTACGCCCTAAATCTCGCTCGTCTTTACACGCATATTTGTCCCCGGCTTTTTGTACCGATTTTAATAGGATTTCGTTCGCAATTATCTACAGAGCACTTATTGAGTTGGTTTGTCTTTCCTGATAGTCAATGATGGATTTCTCGAAACCCATTTCCAATACATTTATCATCTAATTTTTTTTAAAAAAAAACAAAGCAATTAAAAAGAAAACCTAAGAACCACTTCCGAGTCTAATCCCCTGGCAGAACCAATGGATTAAGGTATGAAATCGAGAACTGAACCTATCAAGCCCTTGTTTCCCAATTATCTCAGTTAGAAACCTATTTTGCCCATTTGTGAATCGGCTTGGAACTAGTTGAGTAAGATTGGTTCGGTTCGATGCTCGAGCTGAACAAGGACCCTATTGCTCACCCCTGTAAATCAATCTGCGCGCCTAACGTTAGTGATCGAAGGGAAAGTCTTCCTATTCTCAAATTTTACTCAAATTTGTTTTTTTGGTCGAAAATTTTTCCTTTTACTCTAACTAGAAAGGTCAAATATTCAAACTTTTCTATGAAAAAAGAAATGCCACAAGGCCCACAACCAACCAACCAACCAACCAACCAACATACTGCATGCTTATGGAAAATTGATTGATCAATGTCACATGTAAATGTCTCAAACCACACAAATGAGGAAAAGCCATCTCAAACACACTTTTCATCTTCTTTCCTCATGAACTCACCAACCATCTTGTCGATTGGAACTCCTAGCACCCACGTACAATGGACAGATACATTTTTTTTCTAATCTTTGTTAGAAGTAATCCTGAGGCACTTATTAACTAATTAAAAAAGAAATTACTGTGGTTTTTCATGCACTCAACTGTGGTGGTGACATGCACAAATTGATGATTCGAAAATCATATATCTATATAACATCTGTCGGAGTTAAAATATGCAAACGTAATTAAATTCGGAATACACTTAGGCGACATTTTTTTTTTATCGAATGCGAGATTGACGACATTTTGTGAGCAACAAAAAAATTAATAAAAAATAATTAAATATTATTCGGGAATTTATGACCCATGAAATGTTGTTATTCTCGGAGTCATCAAAAAATTATTATGCTAGCAAAGTCTTTAAAATTACCTCGATTGGTTTTTGACACTTTTCCCTAAAATCAAACCAAATTGTCAAACTGGCAAAAGGTTTGTGCAACCGCACGCCGGATTTTCAACAGCTCTGATGAACGAAAGTCTAACGGAAGGTGTTTTTTCCGGTCATCGTCATAAATTTGGGATGGTGGTGAGACGAAAAGAAATTTTTGGTGCTAACATCTCACGAGAGAAATTTGGGATTCTTTTGTTGGGATAATTCTTTTTTGGAATAATCGATTATATGAAATCCTCTAAATGTTGTTTCCATATAAAATAAAATAGAAAACCTTCAAGATGGTTTTGCAGAAAATGAATAATTTGTAAAATATTTTCCTGAAAATTATTTTTTGTATCGCCCATAAAAATGAATAATCAAAAAACATTTCATCGCCACGAAAATGTTTAGACACAAGCCATCGTCCATTTATGGAAAACCTTTTTATGAACTAATTATTTCAATTTATACAAAATTTTAGGTAAAATTTTAGCAGATAAATAACCAATAAATAAATAAGGACGCTGACGTCAGCTGTTCATGTATATGATTCCGTTTCGCGTCCGGAAAAGCATACCAACGCAGAGCGACCTCCTCTCCTCCCTCTACTTCTTCCCTCACTCATCTTCGTCTCTCTCTCTCTCTCTGCTTCCTGCGCTTCAATGGTGGTGATGGAGGACAGCGCGAGCTGCTTGAGCCAGGCGCACAGTGCCCAGTCTCCGTCGCGGAGGAAGCGCGACGTCTACAACGAGATCCTGAGTCGGCTCAAGCGCTCGAGCCATGAGGAGGCCATGAGTCCTGGCTTCGACGAGGAGCTCTGGTCTCACTTCGCTCGCCTTCCTACTCGGTAAGCCCTAGCCCTCGCTTCCGTCTCCCTCGCGATTCGGTCTCGCGTCTCTCGCGACTCCAGTCCGTTCGATCGGAAGCTCCGATTTCGATTTTCTCTTTCCCCCGTCCTTCTTGTCCGCGTCGGCGCATTTTCCACGCCTTCGCAGGTGGTTGTGGACTTCACGTCGTGCTTGCTTGCGATTTCGGCATTTGCTTCTGCTTTTCATCCTGATTTCTTCACCGGTATGTGTGAAGCAGAACGGTCTACTTTTTATCGCATCATTATTCTCGCAGTCTACGTTTTCAAATCTATCATTTCGTCTTCGTCGAAGAATTCGTTGGACATCGAGTTCGTCAAGGCCGTACGCTTATTAGCTTCTTCGACTTTCGATTACGATGCCCAGAACGTGAAATTTTTCGGTTCTTTGGCTCACGTGCAACTTCTCATTCGTGTTGGCTGAAGATTAATTGATGACATCTCGCTTGTCATCTCTTCCTAACGCCATCAATGCATTTCAGGTATGCTTCGGACGTGAGTGTGGAGAGGGCCGAGGATGTACTTATGCACAAGAGATTGCTGCAACTGGCTCACGATCCGATTAATAGACCCGTAGTTGATGTTCGCCTTGTACAGGTGATGTTCGCCTTTCTCGATATATATATATATATTTATTTATTTATTTATTTATTTATTTTCTTATAGATCTGCGAAACCGATAAGGCCTTCTCTTCTAAAATTACTTTCAGATTGTTCTGTAGCGGCACATGAACGTGCCGCATGCGGATTTTTGAACCCATGGGCCATTTCTCTGCGTATTCGAGACCTGCATCGGCTTGTCAACTTTTCGTCTGCCCATTGCTTGCGTTCAAGGGTCATTCTATGTTGTCTTTTCCTGGTTACGTTATTTCTCTGTTGTCTTTTCTGGGTTACAAATTCGACTTTTTCCTTCTAAGCGGAACTGTTCTCTGTATCACTGCCGACTGTTCATATCATCACTGCTGTCTTGCTGAGGATGGACACTTTTCTCTTTTTTTTATCCTCTTAGCCTCAAATCTCACAGCTGCGAGCAAGAATTCACATAGAACGATAAACGAACCTTCTGAACTCATGCATCGTATAGTTCTGCTTGCCTGTCCGTATAATTACGGAACTGGGACAGAGGGCAAGTCGACCTCGTTTCACAAGTTAATCTTTTGGCGGAGAGGATAATGGACGACGATAATCAAGGATCAATTTGTCAATATTATATTTGGAAAAAAAATAACTTCGCGATTTTTGTCTATATTTATTCCAGACTCCTCTATAAATAGTTGGAGAAGTAGATTTTAATTTTATAGCAGATCTAAAAGAAGTTTGCTGAGTGGCGGACCCAGGATTTAAAGGGAGAATTTCATCATCAGCATCGTAGGTTGCTAAATTGTGAGACGCGTTATTTCTTTTGTGGGGGTTCCTCTAGTAAAGTAGCTCGTTTGCTGGAAGCACTCTTTGGGTGTTTCCAGTATTAAATCTAATTTCAGAACCTTTTGCTTTTTTACATCTATCAGTTTGTCCTTGCATCAAAACATATGCCCGAATAAGTTGATAACTTGTCGTATTCGTCATTTGCAAATTACTGAACTGGATTAGTAGATTATACACATTGTTTATCCTAAAGAAATTTGTGCACAGATATATTCAGTTGAATTTTCTCTTCTCCAGGTTCTTCCCACATATGAATTGCATACAACTGATTCTGTTCATTCAAGTTCTCCTATTAAAGGCGAGGATAGGAGTTCAACATATTACTCCAGCAGGCTAAGGTGTGCATCTAACTTCCAATTTCTTTCTTGTTTTGTACTGTACGCTTTTGCCAACTCATTGTGATGACATCCGTTTGTCTGCTCCATTGTCAGCATACATCCTCCACCAGCATTTGGATCATCACCCAATCTCGAATCCCTTGCTTTAGAAGGTAGTGAATCTCTTCAAAAGGATGGAGACGACTCTATTCATGCCAATGGACAATTTTCTCGGTAAACTTTTCAAACTCAAGTTCACAAGGTCTAATTTGCTGAAGAATGCATTCTAAACGCAATTTAGTATTATGTAGAGACTAGGTGTAGCTACCATTATCGTAAATTCACTATCAAGGATTGACTTTTTGTTTATTCAATATGAAAATTTAATCATGACTTATAGTTACGTAGAGATTCTTGTTGGAATCTTGCTCTTTTCTGGTGCGATGCCATGAGGAATCCTTGTTAAGCCTTGAATTACCTGCATTTGATTACAATTCTGCTTGTATTGATTTCCTTATTTCTAAGACTTGTGAGTTCATGCAATTCGTGTCATTTGGATTCATCTGAGGGCATGCTCTTCTCAACTTCAACTTTCAGTTTTCAGTTTCACTTATCCCAAAGTGTCTTTCCTACTTGAGAAGCGGGGTGGGGGGTTTGGTTGTTTTTCATCAATGTGATAAACCTTGCAAAAACTGTAGATTCTGGTTTATTTTGAGCCTTACTTATACTGTGTATGTTTCATGTAGAGCCATGCACGAAATAACTTTTTCAAGTGAAGATAGACCGAAGCTTCTCAGTCAGGTACTTCATTTTTCTCTTTAAAAAGCCAGCCCCATTACAAGAGGATCGTGCATCCACGGCGAATATGCATGATTGGCTTGAATTGAATGAGCATAATTCCATGTCTTAACTTCTTAGGCTTCTTCTGTTAGGGAGTATAATTAGCAACAAGGAGTTTCCTCTGATACACAACCTAGAAGCAAGAAATATTGACGAAATTCAGAAAATAATCAGTGTCTTTGCATCCTGCTCATGAATAAAACACCTGTTGGATGATACACCACCTTTTCTCTTAATTTTGTCTGTTTTTTTTCCCTTGGAGTTCCTCCCAAGCGCGCACACACATTAGATAACTTAACTCTCGCACACGCTTTAGTCTTCCAGCAAATTTTCCTCAGAAAAGAAAGTCTCCCAACTTCAGTTGTGTGCACATAATAGCTTATATAGGCTGATTTGAAATCGAAGAACCCATACTACTCTGCTGCCATAGCACCTTCTCTTTCCCATTGAAAACCCTAAAAGTCATAAAGCACGCCAAATTATTACAAAAAAGTTAGACCTCTCAATCTTGGGTTTTGCCATAGAACTCCATGTGGTGCCATACCAACCTTCCATTTGCTCTTCTATTGTTTTCCTTCGCCAGAGCATCCTTTTGTCTTGCTAACCAAAATTGTCGTGAAATGAAAACCAATCAATATTGAACCTCATACCGTTTGTTTTTCCAAGAGATTGTGCTCAATGCTTAAAGGTCCTCCCATTGCTCTATGGATCCACCTCCAATGGCTCATCTTGATGCTCCCTCTTTGCACACGGATTATCCATCAGTTGTGACAAGTGTTGAACTTCGTTATTATAAAGACTCCATGAACATCATTTTTTGGATAAAGAACGTTATTCACATTTAGCTAGAAGAGCTTTCTTTTAGGGTTGAAGGGATCTAACCCCTAACTGCTCACAACCACAACCCCCCCCCCCCCCCCGGGACTTGGTTACACCACCAACTTTCAGTTAATCATTATAGGTGGCCCAAAGGAACCTCTTTTGGATGATTCCTAATCTTTTTTAATATAAACTAGGCGTAGAATAAAGAGACATGTAGTCAATAGGGAGGTTCTATATTGTACTCTTACTGAGTGCAAATCTTCAACCATCTAAAGATAATGCTATTCCGAAACCGCTAGTCTTCACAAGAACTTTCAATTATCTGTTTCCATAGGGCTTTCTCCTTCACTTTAGCTCCAAAAAGAAGCCCCAAAGTATTCATACGAAAAGTTCCCAGTTTACGTAACAAAACATCCACAAAGATGTGGCCACCTGTTACCATCACCCAATTGAACGAGTCAGTCTGTCTTGAGACCTGATAATCCTTCAAAGCATGAAACAATGCCCTGCAAAATTCAAATGTATCTGTATACCTCTCTTACCAAGAAGTATTGGGTCGTGACAGAGAGTATGGTATACTTGTCAGTTGTTGATGCATTACCAATGGGAACAAACAGCGCCGTCCAATTGTAACTCTTTCCTCTTAGCATTCAACTCTTCTAAGTTCTCAGTAGTTGAATCCTTGATTACCGGGTAAGAAGAGAAAATCTGAGTGAAGTTTAACTCAATAATGCCTAGATTTGATTGGTAGTTGTGCATGGGCATGCTACATCTCTGTCCTAATTACTTAGAAGATCAATGATTTCCTCATGTCATTTTTTGTACAAATTTGCAGCTGACTTCTTTACTTGCTGATGTGGGTCTCAACATCCAAGAAGCACATGTGTTTTCCACAATAGACGGTTACTCTTTAGATGTCTTTGTGGTTGATGGCTGGCCTTATGAGGTACTCTTTCTTGCTTTAACTGAATCTGCTGGGATAACTCATCAAACACTGTATTACACTCATTATTCCTACCGATCGCATGGTTCTGTCAATGTATTAAATTATTCCCCGACATCAAATATTTTTCTTTCATCTCTTAACTGCTTAAAAATAAATTAACAAGCTGTGAGAAGCTAAAATTAAGTTTTGCATGATTTCATGTCCTGGCTCTGGTTTACTTCCATTTTTCTTCTTAATATCATAGGGGGCAATTACACTAAAGCCATTGCTTGCGAAAATTTCAGGAAACAGAGCATCTCAGGATTGCTTTGGAGAAGGAAGCTTTGAAGTGTGAGGTACTTAGCCTCTAATATCCCACAACCTAAGTAAATGATTGTCAAATCTGTTAAGCACATCGTTCAATTTCCTTTTGGGTTTTTCACTTATGGATAACTGCTAGCAAAATCTGAAATAGTCAAAAGAAAAGTTAACCCAGTAGGCCAAGGTTTTACTTTAAGAATAAGAATTTGAATGTCGATAAGTTTCCTCAATTTGACCTCTGCCCTTCGTATTTCACGGTGAATAGACCACTGGTATGAATAGGAATATCTTCTTGGTTGGATAGTACTTGAATCTGACAGTTTTCTTTTCCGTTCTAACACGCAATCGTCAAGTGAAACGGACGGAAATTAGGCCTCAAATTACAACTCATTGTTGTTTCTATATCGGCATATAATAGATCCATCTAGGCGCCGGGTAATAACGGTGGCTTGATGTAGTATGAAAAATCTTCTTCATTCTACGAAGATCTCTCTTTTCTATCCAAGGAAACAATCTCTAGAATCTGCGCCGTGTTAGAACACAGTGTGTGCATACTGTAAATATCGTGGCTGTGGTGATCTCAAATGTCTTTCTAATCTTTAAACCCTTAATTCTCTGCTCCATTGGATGGGGGCATTTATTTCGTTATTTTCATTTCACCCTTTGCAAGGAAGGAACTTTATTATAGTATTATTGTCAATGTTTCATCTTGTTGTGTTATTTGCTAAGCTGATGGTTCTTTGACAGAAGAATGCTCACACAAAATCTCAAGCATCATCTCATTCGAGCAATGTGGAGCAAACAGGAATAAAGATGGAGCACGATCACTTGTCAATTCCAAATGATGGAATTGACGTTTGGGAGATTGGTTTAAATAATTTGAAGTTTGAGAAAAAAGTTGCATCAGGATCTTATGGCGACTTGTAAGCCTTTTGTGCCTTTGAAGTTTGCTATATATCTCAATGCTGCTGGAATTTCCTTTATTGGTTTTTATTTTTCAGTTACAAGTTCGGGATTTTCCTGTTACAAGTTCGGGATTTTCCTCAATTATTTCATTTGCAGGTACAAAGGTACGTACTGCAGCCAGGATGTGGCCATTAAGGTCCTCAAGCCTGAGCGTCTAAATGAAGAGTTGCAAAGCGAGTTTGCACAGGAAGTTTTTATTATGAGGTGTGTCAAAGTATTTTTTGTTTTCCAAACTGCATTTGGATCACTAATTGAAGCTCCACAGTGTATTAATCACACATCCATTCATATTTTGCAAAGCCAATAACTAAACCATAATTTCACTTCTATAACAACCCAATCTACTATTGAAACTATTAAACGTGAAGAGATTTGATTTTTTTATGTCCTTTGGTATTCTGTAATTAATCACAAGCTCCCCTCCTCCAAAAAAGAAATGAAATGAAATGAAAAAAGACAGAAAACCAACTGTGGAAAGAGAAAAAGGTCATTGTCATGCATATGGGCAGAGAGGAGGCATGGAGAGTGGACCACTGCCTCCTTTCCCTTTGTGACAAAGCTCTGATGAAATGCAGGAAAGTTCGACACAAGAATGTTGTCCAATTTATTGGAGCATGTACCAAGCCGCCAAACTTGTATATTGTGACAGGTAAATTTATTGAATTGGTAATAGGCATATGAACATACTTTTTATGTGGTAGATTTAATACGAGACACTTTGTTTCCGTTACTTGAGCATTTGTAGTGATTTTGTTTTGTTTATTAAAAAAAGAATTTGATGCTCAGTTGTCCTCCAGATTTTTACTTGCTCCTCGTTTGTTCTTTCACCAGAATTCATGTCAGGTGGAAGCGTGTATGACTATCTGCACAAGCAGAAAGGTGTCTTTAAGCTTCCTATGTTGCTTAAAGTAGCTATTGACGTCGCAAAAGGAATGCATTACTTGCATCAGAATAACATTATTCACAGAGATTTAAAGGCTGCCAATCTATTGATGGATGAGAATGAAGTAAGCTTAAAATTCTGAGAAGTACCTTCATTTATATATGTTTTGCTGACTGGAATATCTACGACTGATCGAAATGTAGGTGACATCAAATATCATGATAGACTTACTCCATCTATTCTGTAAATTTCACATGGAGACTTTAAGCAATTGTTTTTATTAGTTTTCTAATTTCAACTTCTTGTTTGCCTAGCATATTCCATTGCATTATTCTGTGTTCCAATTTGCTTCATCCTAAGATAAGCACGGGCTTGCATTAGCAGTTTGAGAGACACTGCTGATTTCCTGAGATAGTACTCTTGTATGAAGTAAATTCCAGTGAGCACTTACTTATAGATAATGTGTTGTGGATAGCACTATGGAAAGCATGTTTTTTTATGAAAGTTAGGAAATAAACTTCTGCCTTCTGACTAAAAAGTAGGACAGGAAATACTGCTCTCCTTTTGTCGAAGCCTTGTAGGTTGCCAGGATACTCGGTTTAGGGATAGGAGAGGCTTGACGACATTTATTTATGATCCGTTATGTATCATTTACTTGCTAATTGGAAAATTCATCTTCAATCTATGGTGATATATCTTTGCCATCATGAAACTTATTTTGCCTTTGTCTTGCAGGTTGTTAAAGTTGCAGATTTTGGTGTTGCCAGAGTGAAAGCTCAATCAGGAGTTATGACTGCTGAAACTGGAACATATAGATGGATGGCCCCAGAGGTACTTCCATTCTGATAACTTAAGTTCTCTTCATCATTGATCTTTTCACATGAGTGGGCGCAATATATAGGTATTATACCACAGCTGATAGCTGCCACTACTTGGCTTCTTCCATATCAGAATCGATCCGCGGCCATTTTTGATCTAGTAAACAACCTTGTGATTAATCGTCTTAACAAGCAGCATCACATCACCGTGACATTATAATTACATTTAAATGGTGGAAATTCACTTAATTCTATAGCTGTTTTCTTGGAAGTCTTGATGTGTATTATTTGAGAGACATTTAAGTTTTTCTGTCGCGTAAGCCCCATGGACCTGCCATCAAGACATCTCTTGATGTCATCTAAGGGAAATCAAATTATAAACTAGAAGGAAGTTAAGATCTTAGGATTTAATTATTGGTCACACCCAAATCTAGTTCTAGTCTTTTAATAGCTGGATTGTTGTATTACTGAGAACGGTTGATTTGTACGCAGAGTTGCTTGTTGGAATGTGCAGTGGATTGATCTTCCTTTCTTGTTCCTAATATTAGTGCCATTCTCTATCAAACTAAATAGAGTTAAAAGGCATACAAGAAGTACCCAACCACGAAAATCTGCCATTTTCCTCTGCCTGTTAAATCTCATTTTTTTGTGTTAATGTTGCTGTATTTTCTCTTTAATCAGTGTCAACGACTCTGTCTTATAATTTGAGTTAACACCATTGCATTCTCCTCATAGAATTTATTTTCCATTTAAGGTCATTGAACACAAGCCATATGATCACAAGGCCGATGTTTTTAGTTTTGCTATTGTATTATGGGAATTGCTAACTGGAAAGGTAAATTTCTGACAGAAACAATTATTTACTGTACATTCGTCTTCTTTATTTCCCTAGTCATGCAGTTTATGTCTGGCTCCTCAGCTTCCATACGAATACTTGACTCCTTTACAAGCAGCTGTTGGAGTGGTTCAGAAGGTATGTACAACGTTTCTAGCATTGACAGTCCTATGGCCTATGCTTCTATTCAGCCGTATATCTAACAAGATTGGATAAAAAGAAACTTTGAACCTTAAATCTTGAATGTTAGGTTTAGCCCTTCTACAAGAAATTTTCGTCTCTTTGCTGTAATTATCTGAATGGAATTCAATGGTGGGCGTCATACATATTTATCTCAAGCCTTAATAAGAAATGTCATGCTTCTGGGAAAGTTGCAACTTTGCTGTCCTATCAATCTTTTCGTTGTTGGAAACTCCAAATGTCTTGATCGTGTTTTCTTACTCTCTTCTAGTTTGTCATTGAGCCGTGGTGCTTTTTTATGAGAGAAAGGTCATACATCTATGCAACTTCAGAAATATAGTCTTTATGAGTATCTGTCATGGTGACAAAAATAAGAAAAAAAGGGGGTGAAGTAAAGTTCTGCGTCTACCGACTAAACTGCAATTCATTGCAAAACTGATGGATCACCCTGACAAAAAAAGAAAACCTATCAATTGAGAATGACTTGAGGACTTTTTGTTCCTTAATCCCAAAAGAAAGCCAAAAGAAGACCTGTCGAGAATTTCATCAAATCCAGAACAAGTCAAATGTTGCCGTCGTCCTCGCTATTTTAAATGAGCTTGTAGAAATGGGATATTGTAGAACTTCTAGAATACACGAGATCATGTTAATTCGACATTGTTTCAGGGACTCCGGCCTACCATCCCAAAACACACTCACCCAAAGCTTGGTGAGCTACTGCAGAGTTGCTGGCAGGTGGATGCACAGATGAGACCCGACTTTGTTGATATAATCACAATCCTGCAGCAAATATCCAAGGAGGTGAGTCGTCATTGCCCTCGCGACCCCAGTCCATGCCCATGAAAATCTTCTCATAGACTGAACTATTTGAAGTAACTCAGGTCGTTCCGTCCTTTTTGAGTCTCATTGTGCGATTGGACTTAAAAAGACCCTTTAAATGGAAAGTTCTCTTCAGTGAAGAATTTGACAATTTTGTTTTTCCTAGCCCTCTCTTTGTACTTCCGCTGGTCCTCCCCCCTGATAGGATTTCTCTGCCATTATGGAAAATGAGGCAAAAGGCCCTTTTTCTGGTGTCGTCTCTCTGACTGCCGATTAATATTCGGTCAATAGCAAAATTGGGTTCTTCACAGTGCTTTCCACCGTCGATTATTGCCGATTTTCTATTTTTCTACTTTGGTTTGGATTTGCTTTCTTTACTGAAATCAGCTCCTCGAGTGCCGATTCAAATTCTCGTCAGCTTGATTTTTCAGACATCGCGTGTGAAACAGGTTGCCGAAGAGGGGGAAGATCGGCGCAAGGAGAAGCCCGGTAAATTCCTGTCCGTCCTCCGAAGAGGACATCACTGAATCGCAGGAGCAAGAATCATGATGCTCACCACGGTCAAGTAGGCTTTGTATTTTCTTGTGCACATAAGATCTGTACAGTTCCAGTAAGCTGAAGCACGCAGTGTATCAATGCTTCTACTTGCATATATCATTGATTAGTGATGTAGTCAATTATCACTCGACAATTCTTTGCCTATCCGACTTGCAGTTCCCCTTTGTCCTCATCGTTCGGTTGGCGGGCAAAATTCTTTAAAAAATCCTAAACTTATTATATTTTTGACGGTCCTAAATCTTTTAATTTTACCAATTGAGTCTTAAATATTTTTCACGTTTTATCAATTGAGCTCTAAATTCTCGAAAATTGATGATGTGAACGTCGACCGTCTTACGTGGCACCGTCGGCGTTGACGTGAAGAAAAATAATGATATTTAATAATTTTTTTGAATATTACTTATGGGATATATTCACTAGAAATCCTAAAACTTATTTCGAAAATGCAATTCAGTCTTAAAACTTGCAAAAAATGCAATAAAGTCCTAAAATTTGTCAAATTGATTCAATTGGAGTCCTTTAATTAACACTGTCAATTGAAAATACTGATGTAACATTTTTTAATGAATTTTCTTATCTTGTGTGGCATTTTTAATTAATATGTTATAAAAATTGAAAAAAAATTATTTGAAAAAAAAAAGGCAGGGCCTTGCTGGTGAGGCCCTGCTGCCGGTCATCGCCAGAGGGGCCGGCGGAGGTCACCAGTCTTGGGCAAGAGCGGCTAGCCTCAGGCGCAGGTTAATGAAGCTCTCTAGGTGTGGGCAATGAAGAAACCCAGGCTTGGGCGATGCCGGCTCTCTCTTGGGGTCAGCATGCTCGCTAGGCCAGTACTGAGATGTGCCGCCAGTCAAGAACATCCTCCCATCCTGGAATGTAGAAACTAAAGCTCTATTGTGCCTAATCTTTGGGGCCAAAGAACGGGTACCAGAGTTGAGACACATAAACTGTGAAACAGTGACGGTGAAAATGGCAGCGCTTCTTCTTCTTCTTCTGTAGAGTTTTTTCGTCAAATCCCCATAGGAGAGCCGGCATCGACCAGGTATGGGTTGAGCCGGCTCCTCCAGCGATGGGCAGTGGCAGTGGCACCTCTACGATGAGGCCCTTCCCTTTTTTTTCTTTTTCTTTTTTTCCTTCTTTTTTTTTTTCAAATAAATTTTTAGCTTCTTTTAATTTTTATAAAAGATTAATTTAAAAATGCCACGTAGGATAAGAAAAATAATTTGAAAATGCTACGTCAACATTTTTCGTCAGACAAATTGACGGTGTCTACTCCATTGAACTAACTTGACAAATTTTAGAACTTGATTGCATTTTTGCAAGTTTTAGGACTCAATCGCACTTTCGTGACGAGTTTTAGTACTTTTAATAAACTTATCCTTTTTATTTATTCATTATCTATTTATTTGGCTGAATGGTGCGGATTGCCATGCCATGCTAGCAAATTTTCGTTGGAGATTTAAAACTGAATTCCCAAAATATCATTTTGTATGTCTTACGCCGGCGACATGCATTCGTACGTAGGACGTGGAAAGAGAGCGCCAGGAAACTCTTTCTATCCCGAATTCCATGCACGCGTGCTTAATTAATTGCTTTCTTTTCCTCCGCCGAAATCCGTCAGTTTTGCTCCTCCAAAACTGGAAACTCAGGCGTTCGTGTGGCAACTAACGCCTCATCAAGAGAGTGAGACCGAGAAAAGCGCCATGATCCCGGAGAAAGCTAATACCGACTCTTCTTTCTTCGGCTTGTAGATTTGAGAAACAAAAACGAATCAAAAATAAACTTCCAGGCTATAGGATTGTCGTGTAGAAGAAGATAGAACAAAAGGATCTCGTCGTAAAAAAGAAAAAGAAAAAGAAAAAAAAATTAGTCTTGAGACTTCAATGCCCGGGTCACCAATGTTGGTTCACGGATCCTAAGCGCTTGAGCTTGGGTCCCTCGAAGCCAGGCCCAACGCCCAACTGTTCGTACCCCCATGCCTAAGATCAGAATTGGAACTAGAACCTTGGTGCCCATGCTCAAGGCCTTGTAGTCCATGCCTATGACCCCGATGCTCGTGCGGGGCAGATCATCGTAGTCCTAGGTATGGGGCTTTAGGTCTCAAGCCTAGGCCTCTGGACCTAGGCTTTGGCACGAAAGATTTGGTCACGAGCATTGAGATCTCAAGCATGGCCCATGAGGACCCAAGCATAGGCAATAGGGTCTCGAGCTTGGCCTCAATGGACCAGTATTAGGGTTCTGGGGTCTCGAGCCAAGTCAAAGGTTCCAGGGCACAGGCATCGGGATCTCAAGTCCAGCCTCTGTGGACTTGAGCTTGGCCTTAGTGGACTAGGACCTAGGTGCTGGGATTCCTATCTCAGGCACTAGGGTCTTGGGCCCGATCTCAATGAACTTGGACTAGGGCACTAGGGAGCCAAGCAAAGGTACCGAGATCTTAAGCCCGGCCTCTATGTATTTGGGCTCTGGCTCTGGGGCCCAACCACAGGAGCCACTGTGCCAAGCCTAGCCTCTATGGACTAGAGCCCAAACATAGGGGTTTTAGGCTTGGCCTCGATGGACGCAGTGGGCTCAGGCCAAACCTCTGACTCGACTGTTGTCAGGGGTTCGAAATTAAGTATTGGGTTTTTTGTGCTCAAGATCAAAGTTTCCAATCCAAGCATCGATATCTAATTATATTATGAAAAATAATTTTTGACTTTTATTAAATTAAAAATAATCTTTTAGAATTTAAGTGCTAGGTTTTCCGTTGACTAGAAATTTTTTCATTCTTTATTTTTTTAAGCGATTCAAATACAAAGTTTTGACTCAAAGGCGACCTAAAAAAACATTTTCTCTTTGCCCAAGGTATCTACGTACACGTAATCTGCCTATTCTTTTGGTTATCACTTTACATGGCTCAGCTACGTGGACCAGACAACATCCATGGGATGGTTACCATATGCGGCGGCGGAGGAGGAGGAGGAGGAGGAACAACGGAGAGTGAGGGACGTCCAGTAGATAATATGGTGTCAGACCAGTGGCGATAACTAGAAGACAGTTGAAAGTGATGGAGCGATAGTCGGTCAAAGGGCACACGTGTCCAACTAGGGTTTCCGTTGACACCAGCAATCCACGCCACGAAACGCCAACATCGACCGTCCAATACAAGTTTTATGTTCCCATTCAGCAGTCTAGGTCCAAATCCTACCAATTATAATACTTTGAAAAACAACTCATCAGACATTCCCCTTTTGTCCTCGTCTGTCCTCCCCCCCTCCCCCCACTCTCTTTGTCGATTACAGACAAATGTCCTCGTCAGCCTTCCGGTGCTCCCGAGTCCCACGGCGGCCGCCAACTTTAACGTAAAGGATTTTTGTTGGGTACCTAAAAAGAAGATGCTCACCCCAATTAAGTCGAGGCCTCGTCCCGACTTTTGGATCTCTTGGGCGTAAAATCAAATACAGAGCATTTCCTAACTACGGGGAAGGAAAAAATATATTTATTTATTTAGCGACTTGGGAGAGCTGGCAATGGTGAGTGTAGACACCACGCCAACTTTGGTTAGCTAGTGCTAAGTAGGTTAGTATAGTAGCGAGCCGTGTCCGGAGTTAGTCGTCAAAGCTTAGGCTCCTACATTGCCAACTTCTGCTTCACACGTCTAAAAAGAAGATGAATAGGCTATCTGTTGGGCAAACGGTGTTCAAATAACATTACTGTTTTATAAAATTAAAAGATACTTATACTTAAAATTCGAATGTCAATAGTAAATGTGAACAAATTGTCTCAAACATAAAAATACTAAGTTGACAGAAACACAAAATCTAAACCTTCAGAAGCAGCTCAGAAGTATCGAATCTGAATCCATCAGAAGCAATGAATCTGAGTCTGTCAAAAGCACATTCAGAAACACTAAATTTAAACCTGTTAGAATGAGTGAATCTAAACCCATCAGAAGCACTTCAGAAACACTGAATATGAACCTGTCAAAAGCACAAAATTCGATTAGAAAGTATTAAAAGGAATGAAATTGATAGAAATACTGAGATCTATGTACGACAAAGTTTACTTAAAACATATTCGCCCCCTCCAATACGTGCTTTGAGGTTTCGTGAACGTTTTTCTCCCAAGATACAACAGTTATGCAGCGATAGAGGCAAGCACAACACTCTAAAGCTTTCGGCGAACTTGAACTCAACGTGAACACTATCGAAAACAATGTAGATGCAAACGTTTGAAAAGAGAAAGAGGAGTTTTTTCTTTCTATCTTTCAAACAGCAATGAGAATCCACCTATTTATAGGCTTAGTGGGACATTGCGAAAATAATGAATAACGACTAAATAACTCTGTTGTTTAGAGCCGCTATATATTTAATTCTGTAACCGCAGTATGGCCGTTACTTAGTTAATACATTGTAATGGCTTGAGTTGGGAAAAATTAATACAGAAGGCAAAAACGGGCTTGTCGCAAGGCCCGCTTTCCGGTCTTGCATTCGCACACGCAGGTTGTGCGCGAGCGTGCCCAAGTTTCAACTTGTCGGGCCTCCATCGGGGTCTAAAATTTGCATCCCCATGCACGTGCGCGGGGCATAGTACTTATATTATAATAGTTACCACTCAAGGGAGTGTAACCACATATAAAGCACTTGAAGGCCTTCCTCTTTTCCAATATGGGACTAATGCTTTGTCAATTTTCACTTCCAACTCAAGGGGCGTTCTTTGAGAAATAATTTCCCATTCACTCACCCATCAAAATACATCATATTTTCCAACACTATCAACATAAGAAGAGCGAGTGCGATTTATGTTGTGGCAAAATGAATTTGAATTGATGCACTATATATATAGCGGTAGGTATGCTTTAACCTTTGTTTTTATGATATCGAGAGATGTATTGTGTAGATAAGTCAAGTCAGATAGCGGATACACATAATTTGGAGTATCGATATCATGTCTCATACAATCTCGCGTAAAATCATTTGAGTTTATTACATTTAGTAATTGGGTTTTAAATGGGTTTAGAATGAAAAACTCTAAATATATATATGTGTGTGTGGATGGGTGCAGAGTTTACCCAAATCCAACTCAACTTTGTGACTATTTTTTTCACTCTTAATGAGAAAATAACGGACTCATCGAGCTGTTCCAAATTCAGAAAAGTCTTGGTAAGCGTGCAAGATGGGCTCGACTTTACTCGTATTAAAGATGTCAAAATGAATTTTTTTCCCCCTCTTACTAGTCATTCTTACTAATCTTGTAAGTTTCGTTTGTTAGTTATTGGATTGTATATTCCTTTTGTTGCATTTGACATTTTTTTTACGTGATGTTCTAATATTAGTTCTTGCTATCGTAATCCATGGTCAACGTAACTCATCTTCTTCAATATATTACACTTCATTTAATTGAAATTTCAACCTCCATGTTATTAGTTGTTTTAAATTTTGTAAATTCCATGTTAAGTAATGACTTTCTCTTACTCTTGATTGTGAATCAATACAAAAATTGAAAATTTCTATGCAATGTTGAAAGCTTAACGTCTTACAGTGTAAATAGCAATTTTATCCATATACCATATACACATTAATAGCTTAAAGTAGGTTAACTAAGTCGATACAAACTTTCATAAAATGGATTAGATATTGAAGTATTTTAGTAAATGTGTCAAGTCAGATACATGTCGGGTTGTGTATGAGTCTAGAGGTGGCTCGAATATGGTCCGATCTATATTGACCCATCCGACCCATATTTAATGACTCATACTCGACCCGACCCGTTTTGACACATATTATCAAAACATAATAATATTTTAAATAAATAATATTAATAAAATACTTCTTAGTTCCGGTCCTAGTCCCTACACTGACCCTGTCCCTGGCCTCTGCCCCGACCTCGTCCTTGGTCCCCGGTCTCAAGTCTCGGTCCCCAGTCCCTGCTCCGAGACCCGACCTCGCACCATCCCCTGCCCCGGGTCCCGACCCCGGTCTTGGTCACAGTCCTGGCCCCCATAACGGTCATGGACCAGACCCCGATCTTGGGACTAGGCCCCGAGCACCGGCCCCAGTCTCGGGACCCGGCCTCAGCCCCAACCCCGGCTCCGGGACCCGGCCTCGGCACCGGTCCTTGTCCCAGCCCCAATCCCGACCCCAGGAGACCCAGTCTCGATCTTGGGACAAGGCCCCGAACCCGGTCTTGGCCCCGGCCCCGATCTCGGGACATGGCACCTGCCCCCGCCCTGGGTCCCGGCCCCAGCCTCGGTCCCGGGAGACCCAGTCTCAGTCTCGGGACCTGACCCCTATCCCGGGACCTAGCACCCGCCCCGGCCTCATGTCTCAACCCCGAGAGATCCGATCTTAGTCTCGGGACCCGGCCCCGATCCCGGGACCTAGCACCCACCCTAACCTCATGTCCCGATCCCGATCTCGGCCCCGTCACCCACCCGAGTCCCGGTCCCTGTGCCCGACCCGAGTCTTGGCCCCATCCCCGGTCACGATCCCGGTCCCTATTCTGGCCCCTGTCCCCCGCCCCAACCCCAGTCTTCAGGACCCGGCCCCGGCACCCACCCCGGCCCCGGCACTCTGCCCCCGACACCAGCCCCAAGTCCCGAGTCCCGACCCCGTTCCGTGACCCTGCCTTGTCCCTGGTCACTTCTCCGACCCCCTACCCAGATCTCGAGACCTGGCCCTTGCCCCTAGTCCCGAGACCCAGCTCCTACCCCGAGGCCCGGGACTTAGCCCAGGTCCCGGTCCTCGACCCTCGGCATAGTTCCCGACTCCGGTTGTCGATCCCTAGCCCTCGGCACCAATCCCGACCACGGTTGCCGGTTCTCGGCTCCCGTCCCCAGACCCGGCTTAAGCCCCGAATTCGGCACTAGCCTCGTTTCCAGCCCCGGTCGCCCGCCCCGAGCCCGGGCCCCGGTTCCTATCCCAGCCTCGATCGCCGACCCTGGCCCCAATCCCGGAACCACTTGTAACTGGTGAAATGATTTTTTTTTCTTGCTAGTCGAAAATGGGTCTAATATGGGTCCAAAATGAGTTAATATAGATTTTAGTGTGACACATTATTGACTCATTTTTAGTGATCACTTTATAAGTTAATGACCCATATTTGTATATGGGTCAAATATGGGTTTGCGACCCATATCGCCAGCTCTATATGAGTCACTAAATTTATAATGCCTATAAATGAATCCATTGAGGTCAAAACTGAGTAAATTTGTCAATTTAGGTTGGACTAATTTCGACCCAACTCAAATTCGAGCTGATACACCCATTTAAAGGCCCAGTCTGCACTTATGTGCTCTTCTCTTTGCACATCAAAAGTATCGAGAGTCCAGTGGGCGGTATAACGTTTCAAACTTTTGGAAAAACATAGTCCAAGAAATCCAAAACCAAACACCCTATTGGTCCAGAGTAATCGTGAACCGATCCGGACCGGTATTCGATCCAATTTGACTTCAAAGTTAACATGATTGGTATATGATTTCGCAAATAAAGAGCTAGCCTTGGTTGAATAGGCTTGAGAGTTCTAGGATGAAACCGACCAACCCAAGGCCAAACCCACCCCTAGGCCAAGGTAGCCGACTAATACCTTCCATACCAATTTCTTAGGGCAAATGGCAAGTTGACAGATGTTAGCAGAGTGGCAGTCTCGTAATAATATGCAGGAGGAGGGCATTTAGGAAACCCCGCCATGCAAACAAAGGAAAGCGAATTTCGACACAATCCCGGCTCCGCTTCTTCATCTTCGTTGCCTTTTTCGGAGGCGGTCCTTCCTTCCTGCCTCCTCCTCTCGCCATGACATCTTCTTCGGCGCCACATGGGCTTTCTCTCTCCCCAACGACTCCTCTCTCTCTCTCTCTCTCTCTCTCTCTCTCTTCTCTCTTCTCTTTCTATCTCTCTTGCCATATTAAATGGTCTCCTCCTTCAAAGCTCAACCTTCACTGTACACGCGTCTCCCATAAACCCCAGTGTTTTGCCGATCTTTTCCCAGATTCCACGCACCAAATCGCCGAATTCCTCTGTTTTCTTTCATGGGTCTCTCTGTTTTTTTTTTTTAATCTTTTCTTTAATGGGTTTCGTTGACTAATCAGCCGGAACCTACCTCACTGACCATGGAGTCACTTCGCAAGTCCTTCAAATCCTGCGGCTCCTACAAGCACGCGCGAGGCCTCTCTACTTCTCCTTCTTGCTCCTCCTCTCGCCAACACGCTGATTCCCACGAAGATCGCGTGCCCATCCTAGGCGAACGAACGGCCGCCTCCGACCTCGAGCTCGGCCTCGGCGGTCCTGGCTTACTCGGAGGTTCGAAGGGTGACGAGAGTGACGGTTCGAGAATGCTGAGGGAACCCAGCATTGAGTTCTGGAAGGGGAACGAGGCGGAGGGTCCCGGCCGCCGCTCGCCGGAGCAGCAAGGGTCGGAGGACCCGCCGTCTCGGCTGATCGGGCGGTTCCTCCACCAGCAGCGGGCCTCCGGCGACGTGTTGCTGGACATGGACCTGGAGATGGAGGAGCTACGCGGCGGCGACGGCAACCGGGGGGGCTTGCCTCCGGTCGCCGACTCGCCGTCGGCCCCGCAGCCGCCGAGGCAGAGCCACGACGGCCCGAGAGTGTCCTTCCAGCAGCCCTCCTCGACAGGGGCTGGGCCAGGTGCGCCGCAGAGGCGGCACAGGGGCTCGCCGAGCCACGGCAACACGGAAGACGAGGTTGTGAAATGCACGTCGAGCGCGCCTTTTGAGCGGAAATCAAGCCTGCTCCGCGCGAAAACCACGCGGTCGCGGCTGATGGACCCGCCGGAGGATCCCGACCGGAAATCGGGCGGTCGGCTTCCACGGTCGGGCCAACTGCGGTCCGGAATGTTGGGGAGGGCAGGGGATGAGGAGGAGGACGACCTGTTCTTGGAAGAAGACCTGCCGGAGGAGTTCAAGAAGGCCCAGTTCGGTGTCCTGACTCTGTTACAGTGGGTGAGTTTGGTCTTGATTATTGCTGCTTTAGTTTGTACTCTTGCAATTCCTGCATTGAAGCGTAGAGATTTATGGAAACTCAAACTGTGGAAGTGGGATGCCATGGTCTTGGTCTTGATTTGCGGGAGATTGGTCTCTGGATGGATGATTCGATTAGTCGTGTTCTTCATCGAGAGGAACTTTCTGCTGCGAAAACGAGTTCTGTATTTCGTCTATGGCCTTCGAAAGGCGGTGCAGAACTGCCTGTGGTTGGGGCTGGTCTTGATTGCTTGGCATGCTCTGTTTGATAAGAAGGTCGAGAGGGAGACGAACAGCCACAACTTGAAGTATGTCACCAAGGTGCTGGTGTGCTTCTTGGTTGGGACTCTGCTGTGGTTGGTCAAGACCCTGATCATCAAGGTGCTGGCGTCGTCGTTCCACGTGAGCACCTACTTCGACCGGATCCAAGAGTCCCTGTTCAATCAGTACGTGATCGAGACATTGTCGGGTCCGCCAGTGATTGAAATTCGGAGGACGGAGGACGAGGAGCAGAGCATCGTGGCCGAGCTTCAGACTTTACAGAAAGCAGGCGCGACTGTGCCCCCTGATCTAAGGGCGGCGGCTTTTCCGACTAAAAGTGGGACGGTAGCCCGGAGCGGAGGGCTTCAAAGAAGTCCCCAGGTGAAGAACATCAAGCTCTCTCGAGGGCTGTCGGGAAAGAGCGAGGGAGGGATCACAATAGATCATTTGCACAAGCTGAATCCCAAGAACGTGTCGGCCTGGAATATGAAGAGATTGATTAATACCGTGCGGCACGGATTTCACTCAACGTTGGACGAACAGATACAGGATTCAACTCATGAGGATGAGTCGGCAACAATGATCAAGAGTGAAAACGAAGCCAAAGCTGCAGCTAGGAAGATCTTTCGCAATGTGGCAAAGCATAATTCAAAGTAAGACCATAGTTCTTCACCATGCTGTTTCCAGTTTCTGATATAATCCTTGGATGAGGCAATTGCATCCCCGATCGGATCTCTTTCCTATAAGCTGGCGCACTACATTCGGTCGATATTATCTGGTTTTTATGATGGGGAGTGTCCAATTCTGGTTGTGATGTACTTGTCGTTAGGTTTATCTACTTGGAAGATCTGATGCGGTTCATGAGGGACGATGAAGCCTTGAAGACGATGAGTCTCTTCGAAGGAGCCGATGAATCCAACAAAATCAGCAAGTCATGCCTGAAGAACTGGCTGGTGAGTGGAATTCTATAAAATTTGGTTTCTTGGTCATGCTTGTTTGAACTTTTCCAGTCTTCAATGCTAATCAAATTAACCAAATTGTTTCAGGTCAATGCCTTCAGAGAGAGGAGAGCGCTTGCCTTGACCTTAAACGACACGAAGACTGCGGTTAACAAGCTGCATCGGGTGGTCAACGTCATAGTCGGAATCGTCATATTGATCATCTGGCTCCTCATCCTGGGGATAGCAACAAGCAAGTTCCTGCTCTTTCTCAGTTCGCAGCTCGTCCTCGTTGCATTTGTTTTTGGGAACACCTGCAAGACCGTATTCGAGGCGATCGTCTTCTTGTTCGTGATGCATCCATATGATGTGGGTGATAGGTGTGAGATCGATGGAGTCCAGGTAGATACCGACATCACATGTCTTGACTGTCTTTTCACAGCTCTATCTGTTTTCGCTTGTACCTATTTCATGGATCATTCGTATGCTGTATCATCCTTTTTAGATGGTTGTGGAAGAGATGAACATCTTGACGACGGTGTTCCTGAGGTATGACAATCAAAAGATTATATACCCAAACAGCACTCTTTCTACGAAGGCCATCGGCAACTATTATCGGAGCCCTGACATGGGAGACGCTGTCGAATTCTGTGTGCACATATCTACCCCTGCAGAGAAGATTGCTGCCATGAAGCACAAGATAACCAGGCAAGTGAAAGTCTTGGTACATTCTGCAGTTTATCGAATTTTGTTCAGCTTGTGTGTCTGCTGATGCATCTTTTCCATGGAATGGGTGCTGCCGTAGATGACTATCTGGAAAAGTAGAGAACTGTGATGTCTCTCTAATCAATCTGCAATAAGAGTCAGGATTAATCGCGGGTTCGAGTTGTATAGAATTGGTAGATAACCTTGTTAAAATTCAGGGCTTGCTCCCTTGAATATTGCCAGTCTGTTTCTGTTCTCTCTGCATCGACGAATCGATAATGCAAGAAATAATCTGGAATTCTTCTTTGTTGTTCTATTGATTGCAGTTACGTCGACGGCAAGAAAGAGCACTGGTATTCCTCGCCTATGATCATAATGAAGGATATTGAAGAGCTGAACAAGGTGAAGATCGCCGTGTGGCTGTGCCACAAGATGAATCACCAGAACATGGGGGAGAAGTTCGCACGGCGAGCCCTCTTGATCGAGGAGATGGTCAAGATGTTCAGAGAGCTCGACATCCAATACCGCTTGCTGCCACTCGACATCAATGTCCGAGCAATGCCTGCTCAGAGCTCCGCGCGGGTTCCCCCTGGATGGGCAAACGGTGGCTGAGTCGCTCAAAACCGTTCAGACAAAGAGCTGCATTCACCCACAGTTAGATTGGCGTCTTGCATTCCACGGTAGCAGCGGTGATGCGGACAGTGTAGCGGACTCCGGCAAGCTGCTGCTACTTCAACTCTGAGGTTTGCCACTCTCGCCGGACATATTCATCGCACTCGCAGTACAGTGAATTTTTGGTTTGTCCATCTTTCCCGGCACCTTTAGGCTCTTTTCCTCGGATTTCGGAACTCTTTTCCTATCTTGTCATTAGAAATTGGGTTCTATAAATGATGCTTTCAAATTGAGGGGATATACAATGTTAGTCAAGAA
This sequence comes from Rhodomyrtus tomentosa, assembly GCA_028455895.1. NCBI lineage: Eukaryota > Viridiplantae > Streptophyta > Magnoliopsida > Myrtales > Myrtaceae > Rhodomyrtus > Rhodomyrtus tomentosa. The sequence continues at coordinate 15,408,035 of JAPCWY010000011.1, forward strand.
AGAGTTCTCGGAACATACATGTTCGTATCTCCGTTGATGGTCGTACTGTTATCCTTCATGTATGATGTATCCTCAACTTGCTTTAGCGAAAACTTACAGCAACACAAAGGTATGGGCAAAAACCACAAAAAATTTCAAGCTATGCCCAACTGCCGACACATTTATCATAAATTTTCAAAACTTTTGCATGTCTGACACATTTACCTTCCATGAACGACCACTGTCTATATGGACAATGAAAACAGTGTCGATTAAATGAAATAAAAACGACCTTACTTTGACTGAAAAAAAAAATTATATTATGAACCTTGACAAAAGGTAAATTGTGTCACATAAGTTTAATGTTTTAATTTAGAGTAAATGTGCTATAGATGCCAAAAAAAAAAGTTTGTAAATGTGTTATAGATGCCCAAAAAAAAATTTTATAATAAGTACGTAACAGTGGATATATTTTAAGGTTTTTGGTGGTTTTTTTTTAATCAAAAAGGTTTCAACTGCATATCAAACATTATCTTGAATTTTCAACTTAGCGATGGTTTCTCCCAAAACATCCCACCTCATTGTATTCGGGTTGTCTGTAATTTCCTCAAAAGTTCAGGAGTCTGCCCTTGGGATCCAAGCCGTCCGTTTTTTTATGGACGCCCAAATATCTTATTTTTAGGGGTGGTTTTTTGGAATTTTTTTTAATAATAATTCGGGCCGTCCATTCATAACACGAACAGCTCGAATTTTAAGGACAATACCTGCCCTTCGAGAAAAGGGCAGACGATCCCTTTCCCACCTCATTTCGCTACTTCATTTCACTTTGCATCCTACCATCCTCACTCACTCATCAACTCGCGATGTTTCTCTCCAAACTACCCACCTTAAAAACCACCTGAGAATCCTTACCCGGTCTTCTCTCTCCTGCTCCCCCACCATCGCCAACCTTGAATACCAGTCCAGATCGAGATTGGACCGGTCGCGGCTACGGGAGACCTACGCGGTCGCTGCGAGCCCCGTGAGATCGAGCTAAGGCCGCTCCCGTGTGTGAGTCGCGCGGTCATTGGTGGCGAGGGGGGAGAGGAGATGAAAATTGTACGTCCAAAAACAAGCTTTGTGAGTTGCTTGTGAGATCCTGATGCCTACTCATTGTGGAAAAAGAAGCAAGAGAGGAAAACTAAATTATGAGTCATTATTAGAAAGGGGGACAAAGCAAATTACCCAGTCAATCCTAAATTTATTATGCGGATATCAATTCAATTTTAAACTTTTCAATTTTGTTGACTTAACCCTAAATCTTTGCGTCAATTTTCAATGTAATTTTTTTGGCCAATTTTGATCGGAAATCACTAACATTGAGATGATTTAAATCATTCAGTTCCTGTGAAATAAATGGAGGAGTTGTGTGCTTTAAAAAGTCCATAATTTGTTACATACATATTTGGTATCATATTTGTGTAAATTGACCATGGTTATATCAATCATTATAAGAGAGAATTTTATACTCTAATTTCTTCGTAACCTAAAATAGCTCGCCACTAAAAAGTTACAACTTGGCCATGATACTTTTAAACAAGTTGTTGTATCTGTTACAAATGAACGAAAAATATAATCATCGTTCGTGAACACAATTAGAAATGCAATAACATATCTACCTACATAAATTATTGCTTGATCGACAAACTAATTATTTGAAGCATTACATAGAGCAAAGTGGGGTCGTTACTAATCAATATGATTAATAATAATTATCTCTCTTTCTTACCGTTCATTTCAGTTCAAGGGGCACGATTAAATGCCATAATTAGGTCCGTTTATTTCGCGAGAAAAAAATTCCAAAATAATCATTGCTTGTATAATCAGCCAATAAATAATGTTTTCATTATCGACAATAATTTATGCATAAACAATTTCGTGAACGATTAAAAAAAATTATTAATTCATTTTCGTAAGTAATTTAATCTATCGTTTTTTTTTGTAAACTATGTATTATATCTTTTTTCATTTTTTTTTGCGAAACAAACACAACATTAGCTCTTAATCTGCTAAGGGAAATGGCATCGGATGAAAAGTGCATTTTGGATTTTGAACCTTTTGGTATAGATGACCATGGTTTATATGGTACATTTTATTTAGCCAAGTTAGAGAATTGCATGTGAGCTTTGGAGGATCTTATACATTATATGAGATCTGATGAGATGTATAGCTCTAACAAATACACATTGGAGATCTTATTAAAACCGTGTCTAGAATTTCTAAGGATATAGATTTGATTGGAAAAATAATCTGATAGTTATCACGCCAAGGGAAAATTACCAATCATTTTTGTACTTATACATATATCAATTCAGTATTAAAATTTTTAAATTTTGCTAATTTGGACCTAGACCTTCACGTGAGATTTTAGTATAGTTCTTCTTGCCAATTTTTGGCAGAAACCGTTCACACAATTGTCTAGTCATCACCAACCATGCCGTCTTATGTGGCACGTCGCTAGATTTCCGACGAAAATTGGTTGGAAAAACTATATTGAAATTCCGTGTAAAGGTTTAGGATTAAATTGGCGAAGCTATAATATTTATGACTAAATTAGCGTCCATATATATATATATATAAAAGATTGAATGGACAATTTCCCTATTACACTTATATTTTCGCTTCATTAAAGCCTTAGGGCCAATAATGAATATTAAACATTTAGAGGGTTAGGTGGCCGAACTCGACTCTCATTAAGTAGTTCTTGCAGATCAAAATTAGAAGTTTGTCTGATGTACTGTGGTGATCTATAAGTGAGGATGTCAAAAATTGAATCTATCGAGCGTAAGGTTGAGATGATCATTCAAAAGAAATGAATGTGCCAAAGATTGAGCTTACTTAGAACATGGAAAATTATTCGACCAAAAAAAACATGGAAAACTATCTAATTAGTCCTAAACCCATTTTACAGATTTCAAATTAAGTTCTAAACTTTTCAATTTTGCCAAATTAAGTTCTAGACCTTTGCGCAAAATTCCAATGTGGTCTCATCAATTTTCACATAAAATTGTTGACGTGATGATTTGCCAAGTCGGAAGGCCGACCATGGCAAGATCATCACGTCGGCGATTTCAGGCAAAAGTTGATCGGAAGGATTATATGACGGAATTTCGGGAAAAAATCTAGAACTTAATTTAGTAAAATTGAAAAGTTACGACCAAATTGGTTACAAAAAAGTTTGAGACTGATTCAACATATTTTCCATCATAATGTTAAAAAAATTTGGGACATAATATAGGACCATAAAAACAATTCAAAAGAAAGGTAACCACCACCAAATTGATCTCGTGCGATCGACCCATAACTCGTAATTAGTACCAAATAGGAATTTCGAAAATGTTCGAAATATTATCAGGTGTCATAATCTTTCTTGATTGATTCTGATTGATTGTATTTGATTTTGTAATATTTTCACTTAGACGTTTTTAAGAGCTCTATTTTTTTAAGGAACATACAGATCTGTCATTAATACTCATTCAAACAATTACGAATTGAAGCTTACAATGCAATGACATGAGAAAGACCGACCTCTCTCTCTAGAGTTTTCTAGAATTTTCTAGAACTCTATTGAATTATCTAGTTATTCTAGACTCTTTTTCTATCTTCTAGAATTTTAGAGTTGCCCTTAACCTTCTAAATCTTCATGATTTATCTAAATATTCTAGAATATTCTAGTGCTTTGTCCAAGCACCATCTTCACCCTCTATAAATAGGAGCTAGTGCTCCACCTTGTGTTATGGCGTGAGAAGTCCTAGAAATCAATAGTGAGTGGTGTGTGGAAGTGTGAGAATACATTGAGTGTACTAGTGTATTGTAAATTGAGTGATCTTCAATCAATAATAAATAGAACTCAATTTACTTTGAGATATTCACTTGATTCTCAATAATTGGTATCAGAGCCAAGTTGCGGAGGAGCATCCGAAGCGTGATACACAAAGACAAGTGGTCGGGGACCATCGTGCGTGAGCTGACGACCGGATTGGAGTGCACCGAAGTTCTGCCAGTGTACAGTCAGGGACTATGATCAATTGATCGGAGACCGAGATTACTTGGAATAGTGTCAAGCATTATATCCAAGTCAGATAGCGGATTTCTCACGTTCGGTGAATGGCGTCGAAAAGCTCAATAGCACTAACTATAACAATTGGAGTACCCGCATACAGTATTAACTAATGGGTCAGGATTTGTGGGATATTGTTAGCGGCGGCAACACCACACCACCAACGAATGATGACGACTTGAGGAAATGGAACATCAAAGCTGGTAAGGCTTTCTATGTTCTTGCTGTAACTATTGAAGATGAGTTGTTGTAGCACATCAAGAGTGCGAAGACCCCTAAAGAGGCATGAGACAACTTAGCGGCATTATTTGCAAGGACGAATGACGCTAAGTTGCAAAGGATAGAGAAAGAGCTATTGTCGATCTCGCAACAAAATATGATAGTGATTCAATACTTCTCCAAAGTTAAATCTATTTGCGAAGAAATTTCAAAATTAGATCCTCATAATGCCATCTTTGAGACAAGGATGAGGAGAATTATTATTCACGGGTTAAAACCAGAATACAACGATATTGTTACGGCCACCCGTGGATGGACAAATGAGCCAACTCTGATCGAGTTGGAGAATATATTGGCCAACCAAGAGGCCTTAGGTAGACAAATTCTAAGGTCTCGGTTAAAGAAGATGAAAGTGCCCTCTTTAGTAGTAAAAGAGGGTTTAAGTGCTAGAGAAGAAATGATATAGGCACTAGAGATGGTAAACTAAAGCAAAGTCATAGAGGATTGCAAAAACTACCAGGAGGGATGGTTTCCCTGCCAGGGGAAGCTCACCGAGATCGAGACAAGAATGACAATAAAGAAATGAGCAGTAGAAGGCGTAACAAGCAGTGTTAGAACTGTGGCAAACTAGGCCACTTTGCGAGAGATTGTCGACTCAGAAGAGTTGAAGGAAATATGGCGACATTTAAGGAAAATGATAGCGAAGAGGAATGGGATTTCCAAGCATCCCTTGCTATAAAGTAACAACAAGAATTTGATACATGTTCCATTATCGAAGCAGAAGATGCCACGGCCCTCGTCACGGTGAGTGATAAATTGATCAATTATGATCATGATTGGATAGTCAACTCTGGATTTTCGAATCACATGACAGGAGATGAAGGCGGGCTATCAAATATATTTGCGTACACTGGAGTACGTGTAGTTGTCACTGCAGATAACTCAAAGTTGCCAATTACCCATGTTGGCGAAATGGTGATCACACGCCGATTCAGTTCACATCAAGTTGAACTGAAAAATGTGTATCATGTGCCAGGGATGAAGAAGAATTGTCCGTATCACAATTCACAGACTCGGACAATTATGTAGTGTTCGGCTCAAGAGATGTTAAGGTGTATCGCAATTTGAAATCTACTGGTACACCAATCTTGGAGAGGCGTCGACTAGAGTCTATCTACATGATGTCAACATAAATGGCATACATGGACAAAACTCGAAAGAGTGATACGCCTGATTTATGGCATGCTCGGCTTGGGCACGTAAGCTACCACAAGTTAAAGGTGATGATGAAGAAAGGTATGCTAAAAGGGCTACCCCACCTGGAAGTTCAAGAAAATATCATCTACGCAGGATGTCAGTATGGGAAGGCACATCAGCTTCCATACGAGGAGTCCACATTCAAGAGTAAGATGCCTCTTGAGCTGATCCACTCAGACGTGTTTGGACCAGTAAAGCAACCATTGATCAAAGGATCGAAGTACATTATAACATTCATCGACGACTTCTCCAGGTACGTCTGGGTTGACTTTATGAAAAAAAAAATTGAGGCATTAAACAAGTTTAAGGAGTTCAAAGAAAAAGTAAAGAATGAAGTAGGCAAGAAAATAACGTGTCACATACTGACAATGGGGGAGAATATACATCAAACGAGTTCACAAAGTATCTGCAAGATTACAAGATACATCGCCAGTTTATCAGCCCGAATACGCCCCAACAAAATGGAGTTGTCGAAAGAAAAAAATCAACATTTGGTAGAGACTTGCCGAAGCATGGTGCATGCGAAGAATGTTCCACCAAGATTCTGGGCTAAATGTATGAAGATAGCAGCACACGTAATCAATAGACTACCTCAAGCAAGGCTTGGTTTTATGTCACCATATGAGAAGCTATGGAATCGCACGCCCACGATAAGTCATTTTAGAGTATTTGGATGTGTATGTTATGCATTTGTGCCAAATCCTCTACGCAGCAAGTTTGACAAGAAAGCAGTACGCTGCATATTTGCGGGCTACAATAATCAAAGAAAAGGATGGAAATGTTGTGATCCTACAACTAGGAGGTGCTACACTTCCAAAAATGTGGTCTTTGATGAGCTATCATTGTGGTGGTCATCAAAAGCTTTTGAATTACCGAATTCAAAACAAATTGAAGAAGAGGTTTATGAAAGAATGAAAGAAAATGATGAGCTTGATAAGGACCCCCTGACTAAAGAAGAAGAATAAACCATATATAGAAGAGAAGAAGTCGGAGCACGGTCACCAGAAAAATCGAAGAGTCCATAGCGAATTGGTGTACGTCCAACAACGACAGAGGAGCTCCGACCAAGTCAAACGAAAGAAAATGAAGAGGAAATACCTCAACTTAGGAGATAAGGCAAAGAAGAACAAATCACAAATATGCAAATGCAGCAATGACAGAAGATGTTGGAGTGATTGAGCCATCTACATATGAAGAAGCTTCACATGGCAAAGAATGGTGGAAGGCCATGGAAGAAGAGATCCAAGCATTAAGGAAGAACGAGACGTGGGATTTGGTGCCAAGACCTAAAGAGGTACGTCCTATATCTTGCAAATGGGTTTATAAACTTAAGACTAGATCAGATGGGTCAATAGAAAGGTACAAGGCACGCTTAGTTGCTCGAGAATTCTCTCAACAATATGACTTGGATTATGAAGAAACATTTAGCCCAGTGGCAAAGGTTACTATAGTTCGAGTCCTACTAGCACCTGCGGCAAGTAAGTCTTGGAAGTTATGGCAAATGAATATGAAGAATGCCTTCTTACATGAAGAACTGGATCGAGAAATACATACGGATCAACCAGATGGTTTCAAGAGTAAGGCTCACCCAGATTATGTCTGCAAATTAAAGAAAGCTCTCTATGGATTAAAGCAAGCCCCAAGAGCATGATATGGGAAGATTGCTGAATTATTGGTGAAAAATGATTATTCAGTAGCACCGGTAGACTCGAGCTTGTTTGTGAAGGCAAAAACTAGTAAGCTTGCAATAGTATTAATCTATGTGGACGATTTAATTATTACTGGAGATGATGAAGAGGAGATATGCATAATTAGAGCCAACCTTTCAGTACGGTTTCAAATGAAGGAGCTTGGAGAACTAAAACATTTTCTGGGACTCGAGGTTGAGCGGACCATGGAAGGACTATTCTTCTGTCAGAAGAAATATGCACAAGATCTCCTTAGAAAATTCGACATGCTTGATTGCAAGCCTATATCTACTCCAATGGATGGAAATATAAAACTATGTGCTCATGAAGGACAAGAATTAGAAGACTCAATTATGTACAGGCAATGGGTAGGTAGTCTTATCTACCAAACTATAACACGGCCTGACATTGCCTTCGCAGTTGGAGTAGCTAGCCGATTCATGGAGAAACCACGAAAAATTCACTTGGATGCAGTCAAACGCATTCTAAGGTACGTAAATGGTACTTTTGACTTTGGCTTATTATATAAGAAAGAAGCATCATGTGAGATAGTAAGCTATTGCGATGCTGACTACTCCGGCGATCATGACACTCGACGATCGACTACTTGTTACATGTTTAGTCTTGGATCAGGAGTGATGTCATGGTGCAGTAAAAGACAGCCGACTGTGTCATTATCTACAATAGAAGCTGAATATAGAGCAGCAGCAATGGCAGCCAAAGACAATACGTGGTTGATACAGCTAATGGAAGATCTTAATCAACCAGTAGACTACTTGACACGATTACATTGCGACAATCTATTAGCCATAAGCTTAGCGGAGAATCTAGTTTTCCATGCAAGGACTAAGCATATAGAAGTACATTATCACTTTCTACGAGAAAAAATTTTGCATGGTGAGATAAAGATGGAGTACATTAAGACAAATGATTAAGTAGCAGATATCTTCATCAAAGGACTTGGAGTTGCAAAGTTCAAAGAGTTTCGATCGCAACTTGGTGTGACCACGAGGTTTGCGCCAAAAAGAGTAGTTGGTGAGGAGGAGCATTGAGAAACACCGATCTCACTCTCTGGAGCTTTCTAGAATTTTCTAGAACTCTCTTGAATTGTATAGATATTCTAGACTCTTCTTCTATTTTCTAGAACATTCATGATGCGTCTAGATATTTAGAGTTTCCCTTAACCTTTTAGAGTTTTCATGATTTATCTAGATATTCTAGAATATTCTAGTGCTTTGTCTAAGCACCATCTTCACCCTCTATAAATAGGAGCTAGTGCTCCACCTTGTGTTATGGCGTGAGAAGTCCTAGAGAGCAATAGTGAGTGTTGTGTGTAAGTGTCAAAATCCATTGAGTATATTAGTGAGAGTATTGTAAATTGACTGATCTTCAATCAATAATAAAGAGAGCTCAATTTACTTTGGGCTATTCACTTGATTCTCAACATGACATATCTAACTGTAAATTTTTTATATTACCAATTTCCATTTAAACTTTCTCTTCATTATTCAACATTGTCTATGAAGAAGAAAAAGAAGGAGAATAAGAAGAAGCGCTCTGTCAGTCTTGTTAATTTATTTCTTTTGGTCATTATCTAATTCCCAAACCAATGTTGTATATGAACGGCCTCAAATAAGGAGCTTTGATTTCGAATGGAATGATCATTCCGTTAAATAAATAGGTTATAGTTTAATTACTACTCAATAAAATAGTTCAATAGTCGGTGGAGGATTATATTCAACAAGAACATCATATTCAATAGTTGACATTTTTTAAATTCCTTATACCGTCATATATTTATGCTAACACAATGTCTTGTAACTAGGAGCACTAGGAGGACAAGTCGGTTACAAGACACTGTGCGAAGTATGGGTGTCAATGGGCCAGGTCGCGGCCCGGCCCGAACGCAGTAACGTAATCGAGCTGGCCCAAACCGGGCAGAGTTGAGTCGGGCTGATTTCATTTTTCCTTTCTTTTAAAAAATTTTTAAATTAAAATCAATTAGTAAACCCTTAAAATGAAAGAATATAAAAAGAAAATATAAAAATAATTTAAATTTAAAATAAAAAATGGATATTAAATATAGTTGGGCGGCGGCCTGGCCCGAGTGCCAAACTCGGCCCGAAACTTCAAGAAAATTTCCGATCGGGCCGGGACGGCCCGCCTAACGCGGTTACATTTGACCCCCTTAGTGCGAAGTACATCTCCTCTTAGTTGGAAGCCGAAGCTTTCCCTCTATTGCTGTAGACGCCCTACCCCCAACAATCACTAGCCAAAGCTGACCTAAGGCCTACTTTCCTCAACCAGAGGTCCCTAAATTCCCTTCAAATATTTTTCTTCCTTGAAAAGAGAAAATATGGAGAGGACTTATGGGAAAATCCCTCCAACATACTAGGGATTTCCTTCCTCTATCTCTCCTTGAGCCTTTTAAGGACATGTTGCGGTCCGTTGGTCATGCCTTGTGACTTTGATGATAATAACACAATAAAAACGACAAAAATAACAATAGTAATAATAACTAAGGGTGTGCAAAAAGAACTACCCGAATTAGGAATAACATGAACCTGACCGAACGGTCCGAACCAATAGGTTTTGGGGAAGTTCCCGGAGACGCCGGTTTGGTTCACAGCAACTTTGACTTGCATACCAGTTGAAATTATTGAGTTTCTTGCCATTGCATTCTTGATCATCTCGCGGTCCGTTAAAACTTTTGTTTTTGGAAGATCTCATTGATGGGTCCTCTTAGAGCTAGACTATAGATCTCAAGGTTGGCGATTTTTTCTACAATTTTCTCTCTCTCTCTCTTTTGGCTTTCGATGGAGATATTCAACAACCGAATGTATGTGCTTCTTTCTTCTTTCGATTCTACATATGATGGAGAAGGAAGCGAAGAATCGGAGAGGGAAAGAGCTAGATATGGAGGGAGGTTTAATCAGGTGCTTCCTTGGGACTGGCTTCCGGTTCTTAAGCGGTATCGGACCAGATCAGGAACCGATCATCTCTAACGAAAATACTAATAATAATCTATGCCACAATTGTTACTTTTAATAAATGATTAATGTTTTTAATATATTATAGAGCCAAACAAAATAATAATAATCTTACTTCTTTCTTTTTTGTCAAACTTTGAAATGTAAATAGTAAATAGAAAGATTTCAAAAAAGGGCATGAAGTACTCTTATTTTTTTCAAATAAGGGCCCCAAGTGAACCTCGTTTCAAATAAAAACTTGAAATTTTATCATTTTTTCAAACAAGAGCATGTAATGAACGTTGTTTCAAATAAGGGTCTAAAATGGCCATGAAATTTCAAAAAATGACATAATTTCAAGGGTATTTCGGCCTTTTCATAATTGTTTTTTATTAAAAATTTTCTTTCTTTAAAAAAATTTTAAAAAAAAACCACAACAAATAGAGACGAGAGACTACCCCTATCGCCTCTGGCCACACTCCACTGCCGGGGCCAGGTGGTGGGCGGCGAAGAAGCCCCACCGACTAGAAGTGAGGACCAACAGGGAGAGGGTTGGGCCCTCTCCCGGATTTAGACTGGGGGTCGCCGGCCCCAACCCTAACTAGGGGAAGGGCGACAACCGCCCTAGTCAAGGCGAGGGTCGTTGATCCCCACCTAGTCCTGTGCGTCGGTCGCCCGTCGGCCCTTATAGAGGTGTCGATGATCTCACCGGCCTTCACAGTGCACGCCGACCCACCACTAGCGGTGGGCCGACTGCTACAGGCAAGAGGATTGCCCCTCCCGCCTGTAGCAACTTTTTTTTTTATTTTTTTAATATCAAAAAAGGAAAACATAGATAAAAGTGAATAAAACATCAAAATGAGAAATGACGAAAATACCATTTAGATTAGGCTCTTCTTTGAAACTCTATGAACCCTTCAGGTCATTATTCGAAACATATTATGTGGATTCATGAATTTATTTAAAATAAGGTTCATTTATAAACTTTATTTGAAAAATGAGAAGATTTTGAGCCCTTTTTTTAAAATTTCCCCGGTGAATACTTCGTTTCATTTCTCTGAATTGTTTTTTTTTTTCCATACGACCAAAACGGAGAAAATCTCACATTCCACTCCCCCGTTGACCTTACAGCGAAACGGCTGCAGGCTGAGGCTGAGATCTTGAACAGTTGAACTGACTCTTGGTTGCAGATGACCAGCGCAAGCTCGACTTTGTCGTCTTGCTTCGATAGCAGATATGAGAATCTGTTGGAGGAAGCTCAGCATCTTGCACAGACCCACGTTCTTGTTGTGGAGGCAGCCTTGGCATCGACTCCATCGTCTCCACTTTGCGACCTACCAATTCCCCACCAGAGACTCGCGACAAGCTCGCGCCTTCGCCTCGGCGAGGGAAAGCAAAGCTTCTCGCACCCCGGATTTGTTCGCACTGAACAAGCATATCTCGCATCTGGTCAGAGCGGGCCGTCTCGGCGAAGCCAGAGCCCTTTTCGACAGCACCGAGTGCCGGAACACCGTGACGTGGAACTCCATGATTACGGGCTACGTGAAGAGGGGGGAGATGACGAAGGCGCGTGAGATGTTCGACGGAATGCCCGAGAGAGACGTCACGTCGTGGAATTTGATGGTTTCGGGTTACGTTTCGTGTCGCGGGAGTGGGTTCATTGAGGAAGGGAGAAAACTGTTTGAGCAAATGCCCGAGAGAGATTGCATTTCGTGGAACACCATGATTAGTGGGTATGCGAAGGCTGGGAGGATGGATGAGGCGTTGTGGCTATTTAACTGTATGCCTGAGAGAAATGTTATTTCTTGGAATGCGATGGTAACTGGGTTTCTGAGGAACGGTGATGTGGAACGCGCGGTTGAGTTTTTCAAGGAGATGCCCGAGCGGGATTCAGCTTCCCTAAGCGGCCTTGTGGCGGGTCTTATTCGTATTGATAAACTAGATGAAGCTGCTAGGATATTTCTTGAACTAGGGAATCTGTATGGTGGGGAAGATATAATCAATGCTTATAACACCCTGATTGCTGGGTTCGGCCAAAGAGGACGTATTGAAGATGCTCGTTATCTTTTTGACCTGATCCCATTTGATAATTATGGAGGGAAGGGTGGTACTCGGGAGTTTGTGAGAAATGTGGTATCATGGAATACCATGATCATGTCCTACGTTAAAGTAGGAAATAATGTTGCTGCTAGAGAACTCTTTGATCAAATGAAAGTACGTGATACGTTTTCTTGGAACACCATGATTAGTGGTTACGTACACATGTCTAACATGGAGGAGGCGACCAAACTTTTTCAAGATATGCCTAACCCTGATACTTTTACATGGAATACGATGATCTCAGGATACGCTGAAACTGGAAACCTTGAACTTGCAAGGGATTTATTTGAGAAGATGCCTCAAAAGAACTTGGTCTCTTGGAATTCTGTGATAGCAGGATACGAGAAAAATGAGGACTATAAAGGAGCGGTTGGACTCTTCATTCTGATGCTGACCAATGGGGAGAAACCAGATCGACATACTTTATCTTCCATTACAACCGTAGCCACTGGTCTTGTTGATCTTCCCCTAGGTTTGCAGATCCATCAGCTGCTTACCAAAATAGCTAACCCAGATGTGCCTTTAAACAATTCCCTCATCACTATGTACTCAAGATGTGGGGCAATTGTCGAGGCTCAGACTGTCTTTGACGAGGTGAAGTTACAGAAGAATGTGATCAGTTGGAATGCAATGATTGGAGGATACGCGGCTCATGGGTTTGCTGCAGAGGCTCTTGAACTTTTTAAGTTGATGAAAAGATTTGACGTTAGGCCAACTTATATAACCTTTATTTCTGTGCTGAGTGCTTGTGCTCATGTTGGGTTAGTAGAAGAAGGCCGGAGGCATTTTCTGTCGATGGTTACGGAATACGGTATAGCACCAATGGTTGAACACTTTGCATCACTTGTGGACATAGTGGGCCGGCATGGGCAGCTTACCGAGGCCTTTGATATAATAAAGGGCATGCCAATGAAGCCAGATAAGGCTGTTTGGGGTGCTTTACTTGGTGCTTGTAGGGTGCATGACAATGTAGAGTTGGCTCGAGTCGCAGCTGAAGCATTGATGCAACTTGAGCCGGAAAGCTCAGCACCATACATCTTGCTATACAACATGTATGCAGATTCCAGACGCTGGGACGATGCAAATGAAGTGCGAATGATAATGGAGAGCAATGCAATTAAGAAGCATAAGGGGTATAGTCGGGTGGAATCCCCGCAATAGCTGTTGTTTCATATACCGACCTTCGGTTTACTCCTTGCATTGACCTTCTTTTGCTTATGACATCAGGAGGAGTTAGATAGCTAATAGATCCACTTGTCCTATACAACAGGATGAATGAAACTAGAAAACTGGAGAATAGACCTCTCATCTAGTTGATTTAATTGTGATCCTGAAGAAAGCATGATGACTCTTGTTGGCATGGTGAAGCATTTGCTGACATCCCAAAAGAATGATGGTCAAAGGTTTGGAAAGTGAGAACTAGATTTAGAGGAGTCACTTTGAACTGATTTATCAATTCTCCAGATCTTGTGATTCGCGGCTATGTCACAGTAAGATGGTGAAAAATCTATTGGTAGCTATAATGCCTAAGTTTCTGGCCTATTACAAATGAAACTCGATGACTCCAACAATTTATCTGTATGATCGAATAGAAGCTGAAGTCAATCTAGACTGTTAATTGGCGTGCTCAACTTTCCTATGAAGCGCATGCTAATGCATTACCGCTTCATCAAATTGAACGCATGAAGTGCAGTGACTTTTTCTGCATGGGATGTTTACCTGCATGGTCCATGTATGTTGGCCGGGATCCATTGACAAGAGGAGATGTTACATGCTGATGCCAGGAAAAGCCTTGGTATTCTGCAACTGGATAGCTTCGCAAGCACACAGATATTTAATCCTTTAACAGGTAACGTGATTTTGGCTACTTTACTCTACATTAGTGAATCATCTGCCTGATTTGTCCTCTTATTGAGCTCTGGAAGGTCATCTATTGATTTCTTTGTATTGGCAGAAGGAATATAATGATCACTCGTGTATTGGCTCTCTGTATCATTCACTTTTTCCTGATAGCATTCTCTTTTATTCTTGGGAACTTGTCTCTTGAAATTTACTATGTGATGTCTCTCTTTCAGCAACTTTAGTGAAGAAAGGAGGAGGAAGAGGAAGGACAAGAAAAAGGTTTGCAATTTTGTTAAGGCCGTAAGGCGACTTATATTGTTTTGAGGCCTAAAGCAGTTTATTCACTTATTCTCTCAAGGATTAGAGGGGCTTCTACTTGCATGATTGGGGCTTTGACTCATAAACTGCAGTTGGACAATGGTTTGCTTAATAACAATAATAACTGCTGATCTGTGTCACTCTTCTGATCCTAAAATCATCTTCAGGGTCTCTAGTTATTTTCATAAATTCCAAACGAAATTTGATGAATCAACAGTAATGGCAATGGTCACTGTAGGTTGATGGGTGACAATGAGTCGCTAATTACTACCATCAATTGAAACAGCAATGACGAGTGACTAACTACTGATTGTAGCAATGACAGACACCCGGTGCAGTCAGTGATTAGTGATGGGTGATGATGGTTACTGGGGACCAGAGGTGTTGGTGGCTAGCAATTAGTGATGTTGATAGGTGGCTTGCCAACCTAGACGACCAGTCAGTGATGGGGTGGTCGATGGAAGTTATTGAGATGAAATGATAAGTTCAGTGAGGTTCAAGAAAGGGCTTTCGATCCTTCCGCACCCCCCCCCCCCCCAAAAAAAAAAAAAAGGGCTTTCAATTTTTGAATGGTAAGTCGTTTACCAGAATTTAACTATCCTTATTCCATTTTCCACCAACCATGATAAGAAATTGTCGTATCCTCTATTGAGAGGAAATTTCCCGTTGTGTAAAAGGGTATTGTATTTCGTCTACAGTCTGAGGGAAGTAGTACAGAATTGTTTGTGGTCAAGGCTTGTTTGGATTGTTTGGCGTGCTTGGTTTAATAAGAAAGTAGAGGTAAGAGCTTGAAGTATGTTACTGGAAGCTTGTGTTTGTTTGGCAGGGGCTCGGTTGTGGTTGATCAAGATGCTGATAATCAAGGTGCTAGCATTCTGATTTCACGAGGGCGCCTATTTCTTCAGGATTCAGTAACCGTTGTTTAACCAATATGCAATTGAGATGTTATCAGGTTGACCTTCCTCGGAAATACTGAGGACGGAGGGAGAGGAGAGAATAATTGCAGCTAAGCTTCAAAAATTGGAGGATGCAAGCAGAACCATTCTGTCAGATCTTGGGGCAGCTTCTTTTCCGGGGGATGGTGGGACAAGTTCCCTAGTGGAAAGCATCAAGTACTCTCGAGTACGTTTGGAAAGAGTGAGGGGAGGATAACAATAGATCGATTGTACAAGCTGAACACTTAGAATGTGGCAATGCCTGCCTGGAATATGAAATGATTGATCAGCATCGAGCAAGCATGCATTTGATTCAACATTTGACGAGCGGAATCAAGATTCTACTGAGAATGAGTCGGACACCATGATCGGGAGTGAAACCGAAACCAGAGCTGCAGCTTCCTGGAAATGTGGCTTAGAATGGTTTAAAGCAAACCTAGATTTCTTCTCGTATTCCTTCGAAGCATGAATCTGCAATTGTTAAGTTTGAGCATGTTTGATAGCCCCTAAAAGCCCGATTAAGTCAACAATTCTACTGATGCGGTAAGAAAGTGTCAGATGTACTTAATTCAATCAAACGTTAAAAATAATTTATAGCAATTAAAATCTGTCAGTCATGATCGCTAGCTCGTCAAATTTCTTTGGACTACGAGGCTTACAAATGTAGACTTACGACTTTGGATGAGTATTTGAAAGAGCAAAAACAGAGAGCTCAAGCTTTTTATAGTTGACTAACGATAAACCCAATGGAGAATCACATGTGATTTTTTCAGTCTTTGTTTTCCTAAGATTAATAAATTAGTCTCATGAATAACCTTTCAATAAATATCCAAAATAATAGGGACGAGCGCATGATTCGCAATTTTTTATTATTTTTTTTGCGTTTTTGTCCAAAAATCTTTGGTATTGTGATCGATCATCCAAACGTGCTCATTTTTCAATATTGCCGAGATCGGTGGATATGCATTGAGCATACTGTCTTCTCATCTTTTGAAACATAAAGTATGGAGATGCATACGGCATCTTTAAAAAAATTCGAGACATCACCTGTTTAAATTGCTAATTAAGGGATCCAATGTTGCTAATAACTCACTTTCCTTGAGATATATGACCATTGTCTTGTATTATAATTTCGGAAATTTATAGATGACGCAGACAGACATCGCCAGATTAATGTGGGATTGTTCAAAACAATTTGCGGGGCGAATCGGGTTACTATGAAACTCACTTTATTCATATCACATGAAGATATCAACGCTACATGCACATAAGATAAAATTTAAACCAAATATGAGTAGATATACATTTGTTCCGCAAGTACGGTTAACGCAAACTCAAATATGCTAATATTACTGTACCCCAAATGCAATTTCCTGAGTTAATGAATGTTATGTGCGTGAAAAATTAATAATCCTTGAATGTGTCCATAAAATGAGGAAAGAAGTATGGAAAAAAAGGATTGCAAAAAGTAGTTTGACGGTTGAAATAAGGGAAAATGGCATAAATGGTCTATGAACTTTGGCCAAAGATGTAATGTGATATCTAAACTTTTAATTTATTCATTGTGGTCATTGGGTTTTTGGTATATGTTCAATTTTTTTTTTTTTTGTAATCGAGGTGTTCCGGCCATCTTGCATCTATGTTACACGGACGCGTAATCTCGGAATTTTTTTTTGCGTACCCAATACATGTCCGACTCCGACACACGCCGGACATGCTCCGACATGCGGTCAACGCATGTTCAATATTCCGACACGTGGTCAACGGAAGGGACACGCTGGGACACAAGGGCAATTTTGAAAAATTACAAAAAAATTAAGGGAAAATAACGCGAATATAAAGTCCACTCTTTTGTCAAAAGGAGCGGATAACGTAGATAAATGACTTCTTATTATTTATGTTGAAATGGAGCTCTTTTGTTTTTTTGTCTTCTATTTATTTTTTGTGGAATATGGATTATGTAGTGCTTGTCTTTTTTCCATCCAAGTTTATGAATTATTGGAAGGAAATGCAATTGAATTTTTCAATTCGAAATATTGATGGAATGAAATGCTGCTCTTTAACCTTACATGGATTTATTATGTTCTTTATCATGATGTTATTATTGAAATCATAAAGATTATTATATATATATATATATATATACATATAATATATAACGTATCTTAACATGTCGAAATTTGCTACTTTTTTAGAATTCACGCATAACAAAGGCTCAGGTCTTCAATATCCACGGTGACCATGGTTCTCGAGTTTGATCCACATCGCGAGAATATATATATTGATCAATATTGTTTGTGTAATATACAAATGGAAACGTGGTTAATGTGATAATTTTCGCCCTATGGCTAAATATACAAATGAAAATGTTGACATGGACAATCACGTTAGTGCCATGTCATTACTAATGAGATAGACTAGAGGCAACATGGATTTTTTGTTTTTTTTTTAGCTGCAGTGGCAGCA
The DNA here is from genome assembly GCA_028455895.1 of Rhodomyrtus tomentosa. NCBI lineage: Eukaryota > Viridiplantae > Streptophyta > Magnoliopsida > Myrtales > Myrtaceae > Rhodomyrtus > Rhodomyrtus tomentosa. The sequence goes on from JAPCWY010000011.1 coordinate 15,425,907, forward strand.
AGCTAAGTGCGACATCGACATGCATCACGCGACACAACACAACAGCACACATCGACACTTCATTCCTAAAAAAATAGATGATTCTGACACGTATATTAAATTTATATTTTTGTATATACAAGACAAATAAGCATGTATATGTAAAAATATTGAGTTTTTCCTTCTTTTTTGACCCCTTAATTTTATGAAAATGGTTTAAAATTGACCTCGTCCGTGTCAAGATACTGAATTCGAGTGTTGCTGACTTGTCTAGAACGCTGGCCACATATCTATTATATGTTGGTGAATGTCGGACACGACACAATACGAAATCCCTTAAAAAGTGTCGGCACTTCCTAATCGCCACACAGTTGTCATCGACGACATGGCCAGTGGGCCGGAGCGCCCTAGCTTGAGCATGCACAACCGGATGGACGACTTGATTGTTTATATATATATATACCAAAAAATAATAATAAGATAAGGTCGATGTGATAGGTTTGTAAAGATTATTTATATGAGACACGTTCCAAAATTAAGAAATGCGATTGCCTAGAGTAACATGACCCCACGACCACCGCAAAGTGGCGCTATTATGCGTTTGTTTATTTATTCTCTTTGATATATTTTACTACGAAAACACATACAAAAAATCACATAAAATGTTACATCAACATTTTAGGAGGAAAAAAAATTAATTTTTACTTTAACGAAGAGACTAATTTTGAATAAAAAATAATTGAAGAAAATAGTTTTTGGTGATAAAAAATAATTTGATGTAAATTTATCATAAATAATCCTAAAAAAAGTAATTAAAGAAAATGGTTTCGACCTATTTTTTTTTAAAGAAAATGGAAATAATGATTTAATCATAAAAGTAAAGATCTCAATAGTTTTTAATTAAAAGAAAAGAAATATCCCAAGTCGTTCTTTATTCATGAAATTGTCGTGTACCGTTAGGTTACATCACTCCCTCCTCAGATCCCAGCAACTTGACATTCTCCGAAGATCCCAGAAATTCCAGAGAGAGAGAGAGAGAGAGATATGGTGGAAGGAGGACGAAGGTACTGGAGACTCGGATCGAAGACCTGAAGGGCGACCCTCGATGCTTCCCGAAATCGGATGCTCTCGTCTTTCCCCCGCAGGAATCGGCTCGCCGTGATCCTCCTCGCTTCTCCTGTGGAAGTCGCGGAAATCGCCATCGGTGCTTCAATCTGCTCTCGATCCGGTTTCCTCTTTCCCCCGAAATGGAACCGATCGGAGAGATGGATGTGAATAAGCGGCGGAGGGTCAGCCGTGGCCAGGACGGACCGGCGGCCGGCGTTTGGCGCCGCGAGATCGGCGAGCTCGGTAACAGGAGCTTTTCGTACCGGCACAGGGCTTCGGAGGTCCGACCATCGATGATGTGCTCTAGTTTTGCCTGTCACTTTTTTTTTCGCTCTTGTTCTTGCCAGTTCGATTTAGCCCCTTTTTTTGGGTTTGGTTGCTGTAGTTGGATTGCCATTGTAAATGCTCTTGTTTGATTGTCGCGACGAGGGTTGAATTCACTCGTTTGATTGGATCGTTTCTTTCGAGAGATTGGTGATGCTGCTGCTGCTGCTGCTGGACAGTGTTGCTTTTAGAGTCAATGTTGTCAGTTCCCTTTGACATGGTGTTAAGCGCTCGGAACGAGCTTGATCAAGCACACAGACAAGATGTTCACTTGCTTTTGGTTGTCATTATAGGCTTCTTGTCGTGTGGCTGTGCATGTGCTCTTGTTCTCTAAGAGCCTAAATTTCGAGAGTTAAACTAGAATCTGGGAAATATATTTGTCAGTCCGTCGATTCTGTAGGCAGATGGGGCAAATAGGCGAAAGATCAGAGTGAAAACTGGTAGGATTTGATGAGGACGTTCAATTTTACTAAGGTATTCATTTCTTAGAGGATTCAGATATATTAAGGTTCTTCATATTCCTCAAAGTTTGATGGAAGGGGAAGACTTTGTGCAATAGATGACCATCTTCATGAGAAGGAGACTCCTGCTCTTTTAGCCCTTCATCACCAACCCCACTTAGGACAAGCTAAGCTTTTGCTTTTGTATTAATTATTATTACAGCGATGGAAAGTTGATTCACTTTTTTTGTTTCTTTATATTTCAGGATCTTGTGTTGCGGTTCCAGATCTTCAGGAAGCTAAAACATCATAGGGGTTGTGTGAATACCATCAGCTTTAACTTAAGTGGTGACATCCTGGTCTCTGGTTCTGATGACAGACTGGTTACATTGTGGGACTGGGAATCTGGAAATGTTAAGCTCACATTTCATTCTTGTCATCAGAACAATGTTTTCAATGCAAAGATCATGCCTTACACAGATGATCGAAGTATTGTCACTTGTGCTGCAGACGGGCAGGTATGGTTCTCTTAGGATGCAAAGCACCCTTTGCGACTTCCAATGCAATATCCCCCTTCTAAGTTCTTTTAGGTTAATGGTTGGTAAAAGCAGCGGTGTTTTTTGTGATTTGCACTAACCTTTAGGCATAAGGTGCCGAGGTTTATTGATTTGCCTCATGTTTGACACTCTATTATGTCAAGTGATGTCTTCTTTCTACATGTTTTAGCAATATGAGTTGGGTAGGCGATGGTTGCATTATGAGCAATTCTTGTGATTCAACACCTCAATTGAATTTAGGTGAGACATGCTCGACTTCCAGAGAGTGGACCTGTCAAGACGTCTTTGTTGGCCAAACATCGGGGTAGAGCCCATAGATTGGCTATTGAACCGGGAAGTCCCCATGTGTTTTACTCTTGTGGGGAAGATGGGTTGGTTCAACATGTAAGTTCCCTATCCAGAAATCACATTTTGTGATGTGTTCTTTTTCTAATTTCTGATTAGATAAATGGAGAAGCCGCGATGCATGTTGACAATTATACATTTGAAATATCATGAAGAAAAAATCGTGATTATACTTTATGAAATATGTGTTTTGGAGAAGTTAAAAATACAAATACAAAGCTGTTAACACGCATGAGGTGCCATTGAACCATTTAATGATCATTCCCAGGCGTTTCAAAGATATATTTGTTTCCATTTTTTGTTGCACTTCACGAAATTCAGACGAGTAGTAATGTCAAATTATAAATGGTCGCTCGCAATTACAATACTCAAATTGATCATAGGATGTTATTCATATCTTTCCATGGTTATGCACAGATTTATTTGTTTCCATTTTTGTTGCACTTCACGAAATTTGGACATGTAGGCGCATGGCAAATTATAACTGGTAACAAGTACAATACTCAAATTGATCATAGGATGTTATCCATATCTTTTTAATGGTTATGTAGAAGCATAATCAAATAGACCTGCCAGCTTTGTGACGTTGCCATTTTCTTCTTTTCCAGTTTGATCTTAGGACTAAGAGTGTCACAGAACTTTTTGCTTGCCATCCACTTGATGATAGGGGAAGTTCCATGCCGGTCATTCAGTTAAATGCTATTGCAATTGATCCAAGGAATCCAAATCTCTTTGCAGTTGCTGGGTCAGATGAGTTAACCCGACTTTTTGATATCCGTAAATATAAACGGGATGGATCTACGGACTGTGGCCAACCTGCCAATTACTTCTGTCCTCCACATTTGGTTGGGGACGAACAAGTTGGAATAACCGGCTTAGCCTTCTCTGATCAGAGTGAGCTTCTGGTCTCTTACAATGATGAATTTATCTATCTCTTCACTTATGACATGGGATTAGGTCCTGATGCAGTTAAAAGTGAGGTGGTAGCATCTTTATCCAATACAGATCTTAGGGAAAAAGTTAATCCCCAAGTTTATAAAGGGCACAGGAACTGTGAGACGGTTAAGGGTGTGAATTTCTTTGGTCCTAAATGTGAATATGTGGCAAGCGGGTCTGACTGTGGGAGAATATTCATTTGGAGGAAACGGGGTGGAGAGCTCATTCGTGTCATGGAAGCAGATGAGGATGTGGTAAACTGTGTAGAACCTCATCCTCATGAAGTAGTGTTGGCGAGCAGTGGACTTGAAGATGATGTTAAGATATGGACGCCAAAGGCTATTGAAAAAGCTATACTACCCACCAATATCCAACAGGTATGGCTCATCCTCAGAAATTTTTTTATAGCCCTTCAGGAACGACACTGGAGATATTAATATAATGCTGTTTTTTTTTTAACTTTAGGGAACTTGAAGTCAATTTCAAAATGTAGTATGCTTGATGATATCCTCGTAATACTGTGCTTCATTAATATAGACAATGAGTCCAGAAAATTGTAGATCATTTCTCACATGTCAGCGCATGTGTACGTGAAACTATGTCATGAAACCTCGAAGTGTCTTTATTAGAGCACAGGGGATTCATTACGTAGTATTTCCAGTTCAGTTCAGATATCTGCAAGAAATGAGGCTCGGTTGCTTGACTGTGCATCTATTTCTTTTTCTCCTTGCCTTTTCCTCTCCCTTTTCCATCTTGCCATTCGTCTTCTGATTTTTATTTTGAACATGGAAAATGTTATTAACTAAATTTTTCTGCCCATCTGTGGGATAGGAACTAAGTCATGTAATTGCTCCTGCTCTCCTCCCTATCCATATATGTGTGTGTATGTGCAGGGTTTACGGCCGTTACATTTATTGTTCAAGGGGCAGATAATGTGGAGATATGTGTGGTGTTAAGACAAATTTTTCCAAATTGATGTTTATTGGACGGTCATAGTGATCCTGGCTGCTTAATTTATTTAGTCATTACAGTGGTTCTGATGATTAATGTTATGGTCTTGCTACTTTGTTTCTTCAGACGAGGCCGAAGGCTAGGGGCTGGAATTACAGAATATCTTCCCCCCAGGACCTGCTTTTGCAATTGTTTTCCTTGGAAAGGCAAAGAGCGGACTGGGGAGATAGTAGAGATGACTCCTCTAGCTCCACAACAGGTCGGGATCTCATGGAGCTTATTTTTACATTTAATGGAAACAATCCCAGTTCTTCAGATGACGGAGGCGACGCTTCGGGTCCTGAAGACTTCTTTAGTTGAGCTCCTTGGATCGGCCAATCTTGCCCGTTGGGTGAACTCCCTAGGCGCTGTACATACTTTTCCAAACGAAACTGCTTTGGCTAATCTACTGTAAAAATTCACCATAGACCTGGTACTTGATGAGGAATGGCTTTCTGTGATTGCGCAATGAATAATTTATCAAGTATGGTTAGATTTGGATCTGATGCATGGATGATGGTAGAGATGATAAAGCCGTGTCCTTGTGAGGAACGGAATTTCGGGTAAATGTTGTTCTCTGTTGTCGGGGGCGAGAGGGATAACGTACCAGTGGAAGAAATTCTCTTGTTCCAACGGGATAATACACTACAAGGACACTTGGTCCTAAATCTGCCAGGTATTTCTACAACCTACAGAATGGTTCATTGGTCCTAACGTCAATTGGATGCCTGGATCGAAGTGTCGATCTTCAACTACTGTTGGGCTGGTCGGGACTGATACGACGGCTTCGGCGATGCTGCCTTTGAGGGTGAGAGGCATGCTATGGACAAGTTTCTTGTGCCCCATGTCCCAGACGTGGATGGATTGGAAAAGTATCTTCACCTGGACAATGTCCAAACGTAGTAGATGGATACCGGAGCATGTTCTTTTTCAAAAGGGAAAATGACATATAATTCTTAAATTTTGTGCAATGACATATATAATTCCTAAATTTTGTGCAATGTGATTCTCGAATTTTTAATTTATTTAATGTAATCTTTAAACTTTTAACTTAATGTACAATTTAATCACTAAACTTTTAACTTGTTTAATATAGCATATGAATTTTTAGTACGTATTCAATTTATTATTGTTATGCATATTAAATTAATGCAAGGATTACATTGAATATTTTTATGTAGTTCAGGGATTATACTGAACATATAGAAAAAGTTCAATGACCACATTGAACAAATTAAAGATTCAAGGATCATATTGAACATTAGGATAAAGTTCAAATATTATATTGAGCAAATTTAAAGTTCAAGGATCATAATGCATATTAAATTGATCACCATAAGCATATCCTACAATCAATAATAACAATTATCATTATTATAAAAAAAATGCCGTAAGAAGATCTGCAACATGGACATATTAATATACGTCCACTTTGAGCGTACGTGTGCATCATATGCACGTGTGCCTATGACCAAAAAAAATATTAAATTAAATCCCGTTTAATCTAATTTCAGTGTTTAATAATGAATTTCAATAATAAGGTTGGTTATTCGGTCAGCAGACATACTTCTTTTATGAAGAATCAGCTCTTCCAGGAAAGTGGTGTTGGGCAAAAAATAGTATTACAAGAAGAAAATAATGAAGCACCGAATAATCATGTTTAAAGATCGATTTCTGATTTTTTTTTTTGGTCGAAGATCTCTAATTTAGTGAGAGCTTCTGATACACAACCTATTAGGAGAAGTGCAAGAACGCCTTCAAAGATAATTTATATCATCATCCGTTCTCAAAATAAATAAATTGAACATGCACATGCAAATTTGTTTTGTTTTTTTGTTGTTTGAATTGGTTCTCCCATGAAAATCATGAACGAAAGTGCCGATATATAGTTGTCAACTCCACGCAATTGGGCGAGCCCAGCTCGCCTAACCTCGGCAACAGCCAGCAAGGGCTTGTCAATGGTAAGAAAATTATATAAAAAAAGCCATAATTTTGCGATTTAGACTTTCAGTCGAGCCCATTTTAATTTCAAATTTTTGACAATTTACCAATTCGATTGTGCTAATTTAGTTATATACCTTTTGAAATTAGCAATTTAGTCTTAAATATTTTAATAAATTTTCAATGTAGTCCTCTCGATTAATTTTGATCAGAAGTCACTGGCGTAGTGGTCCAATAACGCCAACTGCACGTGGATAATTTTTGTTTAACTTTTTTGAAGAAAAAGGAAATGGCGAACGTACAAAATAGTAAAAACTAAATACAAATTTCAATTTTTTAAAAAAATTATGCATGTCATTACGGCCATGTCATGGTGCTAACTAGACTAATATGTCAAGGATTTATGATCAAAATTAGCCAAAAGGGTTATATTGATAATTCATTAATAAAGTTTAAAATTAAATTGACATAATTGAAAGGTTTAGGACTCAATTGTCAAAAGTTTGAAGACTTAATTGGATAAATTAAAAATTTGTGATTGAATTGATACAAATGTAATAAATTTAAGAATTTTTTTAATAATCCTTCGATAATGACGGCCCTCACTGACTCATTGTGACAACACTACTGCCCCAACCTGCCTTTCCCTTCCCTTCTCTCTCCTTCCTATTTCGTGGTTTGGTTTTTTAAAAATTTTCAATATCTTATCCTGTTGACACATTAATACTACATCTGAGAACTAATTTTCTTGGGATGCCAATGTCAACAATTCTCTATCAAAAATCAATTTCTGATCAAATGTTGATTTTTCTACTTATCCTCAAAAGTAAAAGTTGATTTCTCTAATTCTGCATTAGGTTGACTTCTAATCAAAGAAATTCGTTTGATAACGGTTGAAAATTTCTATTTTTGAAACATTTTTAACAAAATCTTTGAAAGCGGTAGATGTCGATGGTCGGCATCCAGGTGACAATGACAGCGGTGATAGGTGGTTATCGAAGGATGAAGGCGGCGATGGCTGTGATCGACGAAGGCGGGTGTGGTTCAAAAAATGATTATGAAACCGAGAAGTTAAAAATTTTTTACTTCTCAAACTTGGTCAAAACCCCTACTAGAAATTAAAAATCTTGTCCAAAGCGATTCTGAAGCCGAGAAATCAATTTTTTTACCAAACGAATTTCTCTACCAGATTAACTTCTGGCAATAGAAATTGAGAAGCATAAGTGTTGCGTGAATGTGTTTATCCCATCATCATTTTCAAGTTCATGGACAATATTTTTTTATGTATTCACTTGAATAAGTATTTAAAGGTCATGATTCACATTGAACAAATTAAAAATTCAGCGACGACATTACTCATAAGATTAAAATTCATGTACCACATTAAACAAAATGAAGCTCTATAGATAACATTGCACAAGGATAAATACATAATTATCCTGCAAAAAAAAAAAGTCAATGACTTGATTGAACAGTTTAAAAATATTTAGGGAGTTGTGCGCCTTAATTCGAAAAAAAGATATATTCACTAAAATTCGTAAAACTTACTTGCCGTCATCTCTCCGGAGCGGTTGGGAATCGACGTAGCAGCTGAAGATCATGCAGCGAAAGGCGTCGCAAGCCCGGAACGTGACCGATTGAAAATGGAAAGCACGGATGCTTGCAATGCATTATGGACATTAATCCCTGCACGGAACAATAGGACTGGCGAAGATGACTTTGACGGAGTCAGAATCTTCTGCGGCGCGTCCACCGTAAAATGAGATGATCTGCATCGAACAAAGCTCACAGTCTCACGTGGCGCAGTCTCATCGAGAACTCCATGAGAAAATATTCAGTGATACAAACTGGCAGCTCATTTGCGCGCCAAACCATACAAAATTGAATACGTGACATATGGGGCCCGCATTTTAATTTTTGCAAATTACCATTTTTCACTCACTTTTTCTATTCCCTAAATACCCTCGCATTCATCCTTAAGAAATTCAACAAAACAGCCAGGGAGACGTGGCTGAGCAGCCAAGATCGGCCAGCGAGGACACGGCGGTGGCGAGGCTGAGGTGGAGACGGCGGTGGGGGTGAAGGTCTGGTTGAAAGCAAGCTGGCATTCGAGATCGCCACTCGCCGCTGAAGCAACCTCGCACCCGTCTGCGGCCGACGACGAGGGAGCCGCAAGCCGTGCCGCAGAGATTGCGGGCGGCGAGGACGAGGGGTGGAGAGGCCAAGGCGTTGGCTTCCCTCCCAAGCTCGAGAGCTTCCACAGGTTCTTCGAGTACTGGCTCATCGAGCAGAACCAGGACCTCCACGACCTCATCTCCGCCCCCTCCCCTGCTCGGGTCTCCGACGACCAAGCCCTCCGCGCCGTCATTGACCGGTCGTCCGCCACTACGAGCATTACTACACCACCAAGTCGCGGTGCGCCAAGGAGAACGTGCTCCCCATGTTCTCGCTTGCGTGGAGGAGCTCGCTCGAGGACGCCTTCCTCTGGATCGGCGGGTGGTGCCCCAGCATGGCCTTCCACCTCCTCTACTCCAAGTCCGGCCTCCAACTTGAGGCCCACCTTGCCGAGCTGCTCCAGGGCCTCACAGCCGGGGACCTCGCCGACCTCTCCTCAAGCCAGCTCGCACTCGTCGACGACCTCTCCAGGGCTTTTCAAGATTTGTTCACCTCGTCGGATTTTGACGCAGCGTCGACCTTCGCTGCCTGGACGAGGGCGGGCCTCACCGGATCTAGCGACACGCCGACCCTCGCGGCTTGAGCGAGGGCCGACCTCGTTGGATCTGACGAGGCCTCGACGGAGTGTCGTGGTGAGGAGTGTCGTGGTGAGGAAGACAGAGGAAGGAGAGAGAAGGTGTCCGTGGGCCAGCTGTGTCGTGGCGAAGAAGACAGGGAGGAGACAGAAGTTGGAAGGGCATTTAGGGAAGGGAGAAAGTGTTTAATTTTTTATGCCACGTCATAGACAGATGTCAGTTTTTAATTGGGCCACGTGATTTAGCGCACAAATAAAAACAAATAAGCTGGCGGTCTATGACCACGGAATATTTTCTCGAACGCCACCAGCCAACCTGATCACCAGCAGTGCCCCAAGCATGGGCACGGTAGCAGACAGTTATTCCCGCATTGTATTCCGTTTGGAAAAATTCCAAATAAAAAAAAAATTATTTTCTTAAATAAATGCACACAGTATAAATTGTTTTAAAATAATATTTTAAATTGTTTTTATTTTCTCAAATATAGGCGTTAAGTGAATCTCATTTCAAGCAAAGCCATCAAACTATTATATCTTAAAAAAAAAAGAGCCTAATCTTAAGGACATTTTTGTCATTTAATTTTCTCTATCCATTTTTCTTTATTTTTTTACTTTTTGTTTTTTAAATAAAAAATGTAGGCAGGAGGCCCTATGCCTGAGGTCGACAAGATTGGTGGCGACTTCGCGAACCAAATAATAAGACTAGCAAGCACTCAACGGAATCGAGAAAAGACTACTATTACCCTATCTCATGTCATGATTGTCAGTGCAGGAGATAGATGATATATTAAAAGAATTACGTCATCATTTTTCATTAATCAAATTAGTTAGAGTTAACAGATTAATTTGATAGTATCAATTTCATAAATTTAAGGATTTAATTACAATTTTTATAAATTTTAAGTCTTAATTATACTTTATCATGATAACGAGAAAACCAGCAGCAGCTAACGAGCCTACGGATAAATAGCCCGACTGGTTCTGTGAATATAAATGTAAAAGACGAGATACGTTCAAATTCTATATGCAAGTGAAAGTCGGCGGCTTGTTACACGCTCCCTAGCTCGCGCTAGTTCCGGAGTCCACTGGCGAAGCGAGACCGGACTGAGCTTCAGTTTGGTTTCTCCGACCGCCCCGTCGTTGTCGGCGCATCCCATGAACGTTTGACGTTCTAGAAGTCCGAACATGGCTTCAGCGCTCGCTCACTACCCCCATTTCTGTAACTCCGCCACGCCCAGTGGCCACCCCATCGTCAAGCCAAGGATCTCCAAGCACGCAAACCCGAACGGAAACAAAACCAACATGTTGGTAAGACAAAGTAAATTTGATCGTCTCACGCTCAACAGAGCTCTTTCTGCTTTCGTGGATTCTGGGAGGTTGGAACATGCGGTCTACCTGTTTGAGAATATGCCCCGCTCGGATGCTTACACTTGGAATGTGCTCATTAGAGGCTTTGTCAATAACGGGTTGTTTCGAGAAGCGATTGAGATTTACCATAGGATGGCATGTGAAGGGATTAGAGAAGATAATTACACCTTCCCTTTTGTAGTCAAGGCCTGTGGAGGGTTGTTATCTTTGATGGAGGGGGAGAAAGTTCATGCGAAGTTGTTCAAAGTTGGCCTGGATTTAGATTTGTATGTCGGTAATTCGCTCATATCCATGTATGCAGAGAATTTCCGTGCTGACTTAGCTGAAAAAGTGTTTGGAGAAATGCGTGCGAGGGACGTGGTTTCGTGGAACTCCATGATCAGCGGGTTCCTTTCGGTGGGCGATGGTTGGAGCTCTTTGGCTCTTTTGCAAGAAATGCAAGTATTTGGCATGAGACCTGATAGATACAGCTTGATCAGCGCGCTTGGTGCTGCTTCTCTTGAGTGTTGTTTGCAAAGTGGGAGAGAGATTCATTGCTGGGCGATTCGGAGTGGGCTTGAGTTGGACTTAATGGTTGAGACGTCTCTTGTCGATATGTACTGCAAATGTGGTAAAGTAGACTATGCTGAGCGATTGTTCAACAGTGCTTATGAGGAGAACATTGTGACTTGGAATGCAATGATAGATGGATATGCTTCTAATGCTCTTCCTTCAGAGTCATTGGCTTGCATGAAGAGTATGCAGGACGATTGTAATTTGAATCCGGATAGTATCACAATGATTAACCTGCTACCAGCATGTGCACAATTAGGATCCCTCCAGGTAGGCAAATCTGTCCATGGACACTCCATCAGGAAAGGTTTCTTGCCAAATATGGTCTTGGAAACTGCTCTTATTAATATGTATGGAGCCAACGGAGGGTTGAAGGGAGCTAAGTATTTGTTTGGTAAAATGGCTAAAAAGAGTTTGATATCATGGAATGCGATAATTGCTGCCCATGTGCTGAACGGGCAGAATGAAGAAGCCTTACGACTCTTTCAAAAGCTTTGGTGTGAGCCTTTGGAACCAGATGCAATTACAATTGCAAGTATTTTGCCTGCCTTTGCTGAAGTAGCATTACTGAGAGAGGGAAGGCAGATTCATGGATATGTTTCGAAGCTGGGTCTTGTTCCAAATGCCCATGTCTCAAACTCAATCATATATATGTATGCGAAATGTGGAGATCTGGGGACTGCTCAACGAATTTTTGACAAAATGTTGATCAAGGATGTGGTTTCATGGAATGTTATTATTATGGCTCACGCAATACATGGATGTGGAGATAAATCCATTGCACTGTTTAAGGAGATGAAAAAATATGGTGTTGAACCCAATGCCAGCACATTCTTTTCCTTGTTAATGTCTTGTAGCATTTCCGGCTTGGTCGATGAGGGTTGGGGATACTTTAATCAAATGAGAGGGAGCTATAGTATTGATCCCGGAATAGAACACTATGGATGTGTGCTAGATCTGATTGGTCGCACTGGCAACCTTGACCGTGCCAAAGAGTTTGTCGCGCAAATGCCTTTGGTCCCCAGTGCTAGAATATGGGGATCACTGCTGACTGCTAGCAGAAGGCACGGAAACATCGAAATGGCTGAATATGCTGCTAAGAAGATCTTATCGCTAGAACATGATAATACAGGGTGTTATATTTTACTGTCCAATATGTATGCAGAAGCCGGGCGCTGGGAAGATTTCGAAGGCATCAAATCTCTAATGAGAAAAGAGGGGCTCGCAAAGACGGTTGGTTATAGTATGATGGAGAGTGGAGGTAAAATCCACAGCTTCACCAATCAAGATAAATGCTGTCAACACGCAAGCACGATCTATGCTGTATTGGGCATTATAAGCAAGGGGATTGGGGTAAATATTCATCTCACAAGAGTCACTAGATTCAGACCACTTGATCTGGCAAACGAAAGAGCAAAATCTGCTGCCGCTCACAGTGTGAGGTTGGCTATGTCTTTTGGCTTGATTTCTACAGCGTTAGGGAACCCAATTCTTATCCGACAGAATACTAGAATTTGCGAAGACTGCCATTCTGCTGCGAAGAAAATATCGGATTTGAGTCATAGAGAGATAATAGTTGTGGATGCCAAGGTCGTTCACCACTTCAGAGACGGATGCTGCTCTTGCAGTGACTACTGGTGACAAAGTACTATGAAACACAAATAGGAGAAATTGCAGAAACAATTGCCTAGCATGGTTGTCCGAGGGAATGATTCAAAAGCGATCATTCCAAAGCATATACACATCAATAGGTAAACAAGTGCATATAAACTTTGTCGAATCTGTATTCCATGCACATGGATCTTGTCGCCTTTGTTTTACGTGTATAATTAGTTTTCGAGCAAATACGGAAAAAAGGGAAGGGAGCTTCAATTGAATCTTCAAAATCACCTTATAAACCGTTCCAAAACTGTTGGATTGGCGAGGCACATGGATGTACCAAAACGAATTCGAAGGAAGATCTGACCTCTTGATAGCATCTTCTCAGTACCAGCCAGCCACGCTCCTCGTTATTATCAACTTTACCTTATCCAAGAAGTCCACGTGGCATTCACCCACATGAGGGGCAACATAGTTAGCATTGTAAATTCCAAACCTCTGTTTCCGAGTACAAAGAATGAGAAATTCCACTCTCAAATCATCGGAAAACTCTCCCAGTCTATAGAAAACGTCGCTGTCTTTCTGTCTTTTTTTTCACGTCCGAACGCGTGGGGAAAGATTAAATGGGAATGATCAAAACAGAGCGACCCCCTTTCCGCCCTTCAAAGCAAAATTGCAGTCCGATGCTCTCAAACTTCAAAACCGTAAAGAGCAGCTTCATTCACTGAAGAGAAATAGACACTGGGGGAGAGAGAGGGAGAGATGGGCGTTGATAGATACGTCACCCCAACGATCTCTCCAAGGAAGAGATCCACGACTCTGCAGTTTCTGTTCGATCACGACTCACGGAGCCCGTCGAGCAGCAGTAGCCCGTCCCGGAGCATCAACTGGAGGCAGCACTCTGTGGAAGAGGAGATGCTCTCACTGATATCATATTGCTCCTTTATCTTCACTTTCTCAGATCCTGCAGAGTCTCCGTCACAGCAAGACCAGAAGAGGTTTAAGCTCAACCAACTCCTCTACCTGGTGAAGACCTCGAAGAAGCCGCTGGACTCCGAAGTATTGGTGCCCCTGATGTCGATGATCTCGGCCAACCTCTTCCGACCGCTCCCTCCGCATTCCCACCTCTCGTTCATATCGGACTTGCCCGACGATGAAGGCTTCATGGCAAACTCTTCGCCCGTGTGGATTCACCTCCAGGTCGTGTACGACATTCTCCTCCGGCTCATCGCAACCACGGAACCCAAGAGGCTGCGAGACCACATCGACCAGCCTTTCCTTCTGAACCTTCTGGCGCTCTTTCAGTCCGAGGATCCCAGAGAGCGTGAGAGCCTCAAGAACGTGTACCACATGATATACTCGAGATTAACCTTCTACCGCTCTATCATGAGGAAATCGATGAACGACGTGCTGCTGAACTATATTTTCGAGACGGAGAGGCACTGCGGCATCGGCGAGCTGCTCGAGATTTACGGGAGCATCATAAACGGGTACACGGTCCCTCTCAAGGAAGAGCACAAGCTGTTCCTGATCAGAGTGCTCATTCCAATGCACAAGCCAATGGGCATGCTGATGTACCACAGGCAACTGAGCTATTGCGTGTCTCAGTTTGTGCAGAAGGAGCCTGTGCTTGGAGGGATTGTTGTGAGGGGGATTCTCAGGTATTGGCCCGTCACTAACTCCCAGAAGGAGGTGTTGCTCATTGGAGAACTGGAGGAGCTTGTGGAGAATATTGACCCTGATCAGTACAGGAAGTTGGCTCTGCCCTTGTCCACTCATATAACAAGGTGTTTGAATAGTTTAAATTCTCAGGTAAAAATAAACAGCTTCAAAATCTTGCACTATAGTTTTAACTAGGAGTCAAATGATGAACCCCTCTCAATACGACAGCATCCATTCTTTAAACACCGGCGCTTTATCTGAGCTTCGCCGACCTTAAATTTTGTCATTGATGTATGTTTAGGTGGCAGAGCGGGCACTCTACGTGTGGAACAATGAGCAATTTGTGAAGATGATATCGCTGGCACTGGACGAAGTCTTCCCTGTTGTGGTTGAAGGCATGGAGAAGAATCTGCAGCAGCATTGGAGCAGCAGCGTACGACAACTCACGGAGAATGTCAAGGAAATGTTGGAAGAGATGGATCCGATACTGTACTACAAGTGCATCCTGGAGATGGAACGCCGAGAATCCACAGCTGGCAAGGAGGGAGTCAAGAGGAAGGAGAAATGGGAGAGAATAGAATCAATAGCAGCAAAGAATCACTTCCTTTGAACCCCCTTAACCTCGACAATGTACATTTATTTATACTGAAAGACAAGATAGGAGAACAATCTCTGGCTTTGAGTAATTACAGGATACCATTTAGCAACACTGTGAGCAACATGATCAGGCGTTTCGCTGAAACTGCAGTTTGTTTGACCAGGCATCAAATTCCGAGTACCTAGAAGGCTAGACCGCCGTTAACCAGTTAAGAACTCAATAGGAAAATGCATACTCTCCGGCTGCCACTGCCCGGTATCGTCGTTATTATTATTATTATTATTATTATTATTGTTGCATTCTTAACTCCACCTATGTAGTTTACATAGCCTGTCTTAAGCCAGGTAAAGTAGGAGGGTTACGTCAAGCATAGCGAGCCGGTTATAAAAAAAAAAAAAAAAAAAGAGCTAACTTTATGAGATGAACCCTATTGATATGTTGTTGGAGCGTACCCTTCTTAGCGACGCGTTGCATCGGCGCCCAAGTATAGCGAAAAATGAGCAAGAGTCTTTGCACCAAGATAGGTGGGTGTAAGGGGTAAGGAAGCTAGCCTTGGGTCATCATTCTCAGAGTAATGTGCCACATCGGTGCCCGGATGTGGTGATAAATGAACAAGGGTCCTCACACTTCCGTGGGCGAGTGTGAAGGGCAAGAAAAGCCCAGGGAGTCGGGATTAGATTGGAAAGTTAGAATGTAGGAATGTAGGAACTTTAACGGGTAAATTGAGGGAATTGACAGATACTTTTGCTAAAAGAAAAGTGAATATTGCTTACCTACAAGAGATTAAATGGAAAGGAGAGAAGGCTAAGGAAGTGGATGGCACCGGATTCAAGCTATGGTATACAGGCACAACAAAGAGCTTAAATAGAGTTGGGATTTTGATTGATAAAAATTTTAAGGATAGAGTTATTGATGTTAAAATAATAAAAAATAGGATTATTTTAGTTAAGCTAGTAATGGGGGATTTGATTCTGAATATCCTTAGTGTGTATGCCCCTCAAGTTGGACTGCAAGCGTCCAAGAAGAGCATATTTTGAGAAGAGCATATTTTGAGAAGAGCTGGAAGAGATTTTAAGACGGATACCACACGAGGAGAAGGTATTCATAGGAGGAGATCTAAATGGACATGTCAATTAGAGTAGTGGAGATTTTGACAGAATTCATGGAGGTTTTGGATATGGGACTAGAAATGAGGCTGGCGAAGACATCTTAAGTGTGGCATTAACTTATGATTTGATGTTGGCAAACACCTTTTTTTAGGAAAAGAGAATCACTTCTGATCACTTTTCGCAGCGGTCAAAATTATAGCCAGATTGATTTATTTCTTGCTAGAAGAGAGGATAGAGTTTCGTATGTAGATTGTAAGGTATACCTTGGTAAATGTATAGTTACACAACATAAGTTGGTGGTACTAGAAGTTCAGTATAACAAAATACAGAAGATGAAGAGAAGTGCGCAGCACCCCAAAGTAAGATGGTGGAAGTTACATGAGGAGAAACAAACAAGAATTCAAGGAAATAATGCTACAGGAAGGACCGTGGGGACTGGAGAGCGAAATAAATATGATGTGGAAGGAGATGTCTAACTGTATTCAGACAGTGGCAAAAGGAGTGTTAGGGAAAAGTAGAGGGAATGGATATCAAACAAAGAAAATCTGGTGGTGAAATGAAGAGGTGCAGGAGGCAATTAAGTAGAAGAATGAGTGTTTCAGATGACTACATAAATGTACTAATGAAGAAAATTTGCAAAAATTTAGAATGGCGAGAAAAAGTATCAAGAAAGCTGTACGAGAGGCCAAAGGCAAGGTTTTCACCGATATGTACAACAAACTTGGGAGCAAAGTTAGAGAAAAAAGCATTTATAGACTTGCAAAGTCAAGAGACAAGAAAAGTAAAGACTTGACGCAGGTTAGATGTATCAAGGATGAAAATCAAACACTCTTGATAAGAGATGAAGACGTCAAGGGCAGGTGGATGAGTTATTTTAACAAACTTTTTAATGGGGAGAGAGATAGAAGTGAGGTGGATCTGGAAGATACTTCCGATGATTCAAATAGAAGATTTGTGTGTAAAATAAAACACGGAAAGTTAGGGAGACATTAAAAAAGATGAAGACTAGTAAAGTCTTGGGACCCGATGGTATTCCTATTGAAGTGTAGAGAAGCTTAAGGGATGTAGCAATAAGTTGGTTGACTAGTCTTTTTAACAAGATCCTCCATACTAATAAGATGACTGATGAATAGAAAAAGAGTATACTTGTACCTATATACAAGAATAAGGGGGATATCCAGAATTGTTTCAACTATAGAGGTATCAAGCTTATGAGCCATACAATGAAGCTGTGGGAGAGAGTTATTGAGCATCGTTTGAGAATAGAGACCAAGGTTTCTGTCAATCAATTTGAATTTATGCCAGGAAGATCTACCATGGAGGCTATTTTCTTAGTACGGCAATTGATGGAAAGATATCAAGAAAGAAAGAAGGACCTCCATATGGTGTTTATTGATCTCGAGAAGGCGTATGATAGGGTTCCAAAAAAGTTTTTGTGGTGGATTCTTGAGAAGAAAAAAGTACCTTCAAAGTATGTCGAGGCAATCAAGGACATGTATGACGGTGCTACTACATGTGTGAAGGCTTGTAATGGTACATCAAGTTATTTTTCAATCATAGTAGGCTTATACCAAGGTTCTGTTTTGAGCTCTTACCTTTTTGCCCTGGTTAGGATGAGCTAACAAAAGATATTCAAGATGAGGTGTCGTGGTGTATGCTATTTGCAGATGATATCGTGCTTATTGATGAGACCAGGACTGGGGTTAAAGCTAAGTTAGAAATATAGAGAAGCACGTTAGAGTCTAAAGGATTTACGCTGAGTCTAAAGGATTTACGCTAAGTCGAAGTAAGACGAAATATTTGAAGTGTGAGTTTGACACGACAGGAAAAGAGGATCAAGAAGCCGTAAATATGATCGGACAGGAGTTTCCTAAGAAAGATACATTTAGATATCTAAGATCAATATTACAAAAGAAGGGAGATATTGATGAGGATGTAAGCCATAAAATCAGAGCAGGTTGGAGAAATGACGCAGTGCATCGGGATTTTAGTGTGATCACAAAATTTCTCTTAGGTTAAAAGGAAAATTTTATAAAACGGCAGTCAGACCTGCCATGTTGTACGGAGCTGAATGTTGGCCAACACAAAGAAAACATGAGTATAAAATGGAAGTAGCGAAAATGAGGATGTTAAGGTGATGTGTGGTCATACAATGATGAATAAAATAAGGAATGAGGAGATTCGACGAAAAGTTGGAATAGAATTGGTGGCGGAAAAGATGAGAGGGTATAAATTGAGATAGTTTGGGCATATATTCCGAAGGCCCTTAGACGCATTGGTACGAACATATGTTTGCAATCGAAAGCATAACACGAAGAAAGCAAGAGGTCGGCCGAAACTTACTTGGGGGAAAGCAGTAAAACAAGATTTAATGGAGTGAGAAATAGATTGGCGTACGGTTTATCTTAGGACGGAGTGCAGGAAGATTATTAGTGTTGTGGAGGGATAATGTATAGATAGATATATATATGTATATTTATTTTTACACATTTATCTCATTTCCCTCCCTTGATTCTGCTCTTATTTTTATGATTCTTTAGGGTTCATCGACCGCGAAATCCAACTAATTTGGGATAAATATGTTGATGTTGATTATTGCACTCATCATCTTTCCACACCAGGATCCGTCTCTGCTGCCAATACCACCCCTGTAGAAGTATCTTGCGTTCCCCCCATACACCAGTATCCGCATCAAAAGTAAATACAATCCAACCATGCATTGCGTGGAGATAAATCTAACAAAATGCTCTTGCATCACCCTTTCTTGAATTTGTCCGCTGCAAAGCATGTAAAAACTACACAGCACACTACTTTCTTAGGCACCCTAGCTGATTGTGACGATGAACCTTGACTCAACTAATTTGCAGTCACCGAGCGACTGATCAAGATTATGAGAATGAAATTTAAAGGACAGGAAGAATGCTCCAAAAACACAGCCTCGCGTCTGACAATTGAGAGGTAAACCCCCCCGTAACAAACTAAGTTTTTACCTCGGCTAGTGAAGATGGTATTGCTGGCTTTGGAAGGATTTTTTCCCATAGAAGTCGAACACATGGAAAAGAATCTAAAGACGCATTGGAGCAACACCATGTGGCAACACAGAAAATGTTACGTCGGAACTGTACTAGAACTGCATTCTGGAGAAGGCATGCAGAGAATCCACAGAGGACAAGACTCCACAGGAAGGAGATGTGGGAGACAACGTAATTAATAGCAACAAAGGATTAACTTTCATTGAGACTGTAACTTCAGGGATGTACATTTATTTCATGACGAGAAGGCAAACGAACAATGTCCAAGTTATATCAGATACTACTTTTTTTTTCCTGGTCAGATATATCAGATACTATTTTGAAACAATAGAAGTAGAACACTTGGGTTCTGTTTGATAACCTGATTAAGTGTTGAGAACTCCGAATTCACTTAATGTGGTGAGGGAGGCATTACTTGATTCATTAAATAGCAACTAAAGTAATTGCCAACTACATTTCTAAAACCCATCGAGAAATGTCATTCTTCTATCTTTGGTACGAAGTTAATAGCCTTTGGCTATCACTGTTCAATTATAGTCAAATAACTTTTCGATTCACCTTTCAGTAATTAGGATTATCAGCACTAAAAGTTCACTATTTAATATTTCAGCACTAACTAAGCAATTTATTCCTAGTAATTAATAATCGCAATTTCTAGACAAAATAATAATAATAATAATCAGCGCAGAGTTTTGGACATTAATAGCCCATACATCTCCATGCTACAGAACTTCTGCCAAAGTTCCCTTTGTGCTGCCAATACTACTACCGGTATCTTGCATCCTCCCGTAATCCAAGACATATCAGCATCTAATTTAATACAATGTAATAATGCGCATGGGGGTCAGTAAATCTGAAGTTTTCTTACATCACCATATTGTGAATTTGCCTTCTACAGAGTATGTGATCTCACATATCACACTACTGGCTTAGAAAGTCAGCTGATTCCAGCACCAGTCCTCAACTCTACTAAATTACAATCACCGAGCAATTACACAGTATGAGAAGAAGTCTCTAAAATTACAGTCCAGTATGACAATTGCCAGGTATTATCCCTATTCCCTAATGAAAGTAACATATCGTGTTACCTCAGCACTTATGAGCAATGTGTTCTGACTGTTTTTGGCAATAGAATAAACATTGCCCAGAAATGCCAATCGCAGCCTTGAGGTCCCACCAGTGACCAGTATCAAATGCACTATCAAGTATTCACGATGGCACTCCATCAACATGAAATTTGGTGTCAGTTGCTACGATTAGAGTGCTCATCATGTGCTCTAAACATCCCAGGCCACTGCTACTTTAACCGATAGGCAGAAAGAGAGGAAAATGAGAAATGATGAAGACTGATTGCTGATGTATCTACCTAAGAAGTGATACCTTACCCTCAGATGACAGACAGAGGATTCAGAAGCTACACTGTACATACTGTACTCCTCAGATGCTTTTCCCCATCATTTTTGCCTTGCCGCAGCCTGCGCAGGATCTCAGAGTTACACATGTAGAAATATGGAAAAGACAAGGAGACTAAAAGAAGAAAAAAGCACTAGTGTAGTATCAGGTAAAACAATTCCATAATCACAGAGAAAAGCAAAACATTGACAACTAAGGGTCAGATTGCTGCAAGGCAAACCGTGTAACCATATTGCATGCCAAAACAGTATCTTACGCATCTACTTCTACCTCTACCTCATCAAAGAATGCCTTCTCCCCACACTAAACATTGATGCGACTATGATCAGATCCATGATAGAATAGCAACTATGAATGATAAATCATCCAGTGAGAGGAACTTCTTTTACCAGCTTATTGGTCCAAGACATTTACTGGTATACCCCCAGCCAAAGGGCAGGGAAATGAAAAGCTGTAGCGGCATCTTATATGCAGCAAGTTAAGAGTTTTCCAAACCTTGGAAAGCTAAAACTTTGGATTGCACTTTTTGTGACTTTTCCGTTTCAAAAATAACATCTATTATTAATATGGAAATGGATGCTAAATGATGATTTTAGAACTATAAAACCTGATAATGCCAATTTCTTGTCATTTTGCTGAGTTCGCATAGTTAGTTAGCTTTACTATTCCATGTCTATTGTCAACCTTCTCTCATCCATCATCTTTCTTTAAAGTCACAATTAACAATTTATAACAATATTTTCCTAATAGGTCTCCAAAAGTTCCCTCACTTGAGTCTTTACATGCAGCAACTGAAAGCAATAAGCCAATTCCACACATCCTAGAACATTCCCAAACCGGTGTTTTTGGCATCAATTCTCAAAGTTACAGATTCCAAATATATCCTTGCATTTGTCGCTCCCTACTTAAAGCTATGAATGTTGTGAAATACGTTTGTAAATTTAGTTAATTAAGTAGTGAGAAAATCATACTGTGCCAACAGAGACAGCTAGTTAGACATATTTTTTTTTTTAAAAAAAAGAGAAGAAAAAACCATTTTGAATGGCTTAGAAACTAAAAGTGAATACGCTTTTCCTCATACTCATGCTAAGTTGACACTATTTCTTTCCCCTAAAACTTTTTCTTCTTCATCATATTAAAGTCGAGTCTACATAGGTAGAAAATTGAAAAGAATGCATTTCTCTCCAAAGAAAGAAAAGGTCCTTGCCTTTTGGAGCTTCTTCATCACAGAGTCCTCAAAATCTTGATAACCAGCCCCTACAAGATCATTGCGGAGATCTTTCTCCACGGGCTTGTTGACACTAGGGAAATCTGTCGCTACAACTGGCTGAAGGGGGACGACCAACAAGGGATTAGAAAGATCTCCACACACAGTTCGTGTGGCAGCAACCTAGGAAAAGTGACATTCATTGTAAGGATATTGCGTAAATTGCCAAGAAACATAAAATGAAGGTAGAGGATAAAAAGACATACAGCAGCATCTTTAGATGCCATTACAATGAGTGCGGATCTTTTCTTCCTAGTGACGACGTCTTCAACCTCACCAAACACCGAAAACAACTCCCTCAACCTCTCTATGGTATAGTCAGGGCCACCCATCTCCCAAGAAACTTTGAGAACCTTCTCCTTGTCCAGACCAACCCCACTACTGCTCCTCCTATCCTTTCCCTCACTAGCAGCCTGTCCCTTTGAGGAAGCTGGAGGAGGCCCTTTATTCGCATGCATAGCCCGAATCCTTTCTATCTCTTCTCTAAGCTTCCTAAGGATCCTCTCCTCTTCATTTTTTGCTTTTGCAGCAGAATCAGGAGCAAAAGCCGCTCGTTCTCTTTCTTCAAGATCCGAGACCATTTTCCTCCGCTTAGAATCTTGCTGCGACTGGCGAAGGAGCTGCTCGCGCTTGACCCTCAGAAGATCATCGAACAGCTTCCGGGCTTTCTCGTCCTTCAGAATCTCGTAGGAAGTTTTAAGCTTCTGGAAATTCGCGTGTGCGTTTGGATCATCTGGCCTCTTGTCCGGATGCAGTTCCAAAGCTTTAGCCCTGTAAGCCTTTGAGATCTCCTTCTCGGA
This sequence comes from Rhodomyrtus tomentosa, assembly GCA_028455895.1. Classification (NCBI taxonomy): domain Eukaryota; kingdom Viridiplantae; phylum Streptophyta; class Magnoliopsida; order Myrtales; family Myrtaceae; genus Rhodomyrtus; species Rhodomyrtus tomentosa. The sequence continues at coordinate 15,448,675 of JAPCWY010000011.1, forward strand.
GAGCTTCGCGCCTTCTTCCCCAGAAGGCAACCCCAGAACACTGTAATGATCCACGTCAACGTCCATATTTCCGCCTGCAATAGAATAAACAGCTCCCTGAGGAGCCAACACAAGAAAAAACCGGAACTTCCGATACACAAACCCACGACACGCGAAACGAGCAGGCTGTGCTGGGTCACTCAAAACCAGCAACACGCAAAACAGATGGCATCGGCAATAGCAATGTACACATACTCAACTAAAACCGCTTTCTGCCCAACGAGAAACATAAACCCTAAACGTACCGGGGCAGCAATTGACAGCGAATTCTTGAGAATACCGCGTCAACACATGAATTGAATATCCGAAAACTGAGAGAAACTGAAAACAAGAAACGAAATTCAAGCTCAATTGCGTACTCGACATCTAAACGAGCCCTCGCTAGGCGCTCGTGGTGGCTTAAGCGCGTCCATAGCCTCTACCTCATGCGCGCAAAGAGAGAGAGAGAGAGAGGCCTGAGCTCTTACCTCGATGGCGCGAGACGGCGGCGGAGTTGCAGTGAAGAAGACGCAGCGCGGAGGCGACGACGCTGGTGGTATTATGCCCGGTGACGTGCTAATAAATTTATGTGACAAACTCAATTTTCGCTCTATTGGCGTTTAAAATAAATGGTCAAACGAAAATCAAGATGGAAAAGTATATGTTATAAACATAAATCAAAAATTAAAATGGGGCTAATTGACCACCAAAACTCTATCCAAACTCCCAAATTAAGTTTGTTAGGCTGGGTTTGGTAACTTTATGTTTCTGGGAATATATTTAGAACAGAAATATTTTTTTGTGTTTCTGTTTAATGCTACGATTTTTGGGAACATAAACGCATTTTGTAAATTAAAAAAAATAATTTTTTTACTAAAAGTAAGAATCGACGGCGGCGATGGCAACATGCAATCGGTAGAGACGGCCGCCGAACGGCGACCAGAGCCAGCTGTCTACGACGGTCGCCGGTCGCCAGACGTCAACAGCCGTTGATGGTAGCTGGTTGCCAGCCGCAATCGTCTGCCGCTGGATGTTGGCTGTCGTCGACAGTTGACCTGCGATGGCCGACAAATGTCGGCGACCGACACCATCGGTCAGATTTCGGGGGCCGGCGGCTGCCGTGATGGCGGAGGACGGCGGCGGTGGCCTGCAGGAAAGTGTTCTAAAAATGTTCAAAGAACAATTTTAGAACAGAAACAATTTTTCTGGAATGTTACCCAATGCAGCCAATGACCTCGGAAAATGACTCCAGCACAAAACTACTGAATTAGCATACTTGATTAAAAAAAAAAAAGTAACCGCTTCAAAAATTTCGAAAATCAACCGTCATATAACATCGATGCAAGTGTCTCAAAAGAGGTCAATAAACTCTACACCAATTCGACAAAAAACAAAAAAACTCTACACCAAATTAATTAGGTCAAATCGGCACAAGAACCTGATGGTACAAGAATAATATATCTTAGGGAGACTAAATCAAGAAAAAAGAGAGAGAATATTTAGTTTCTTTTTCCAAAAACATTTAAATTGAAAAATATCCACATGAGCAACACCTCAATTTTTATTTATTTATTTATTTATTTGGGGGGTGGGGAGTTATCAAATATGCAATCAATTAGTGAGTTCAGATCAATTAACTTAATTGACTCGACTTCAATCATTTTCTTAATTCGTGTAATATACCCATAGAATACAAACCTCATTCAATCATTTTTCAAACAAATTAAAGAAAATGCTAGCATTTTGATATGAAAATCAAGAGCTCATTGTTTTTCTCCTTTCGGTGTCAAATTATTTGTTCCAAAATTGAGGAGAAAATAAAAATAAAAACTGCGCTCGCATCTAACAATATATTTTCTTTTTGCCCTTTTCAATAAGAAGGTGTGATATTACGATTTTCAATTGTGCAAATTTTCTCTCCTCCACCTCTCATTTTCTTCTCTCCTTCTTCGCTCTTCCCAAAAAAATAAAATAAAATTCTTGCGAAATTTGAGCTTGCGTTAGTTGATTCGTCTATGAGGGTGAAATCGAGGGCCTGATATGTACTCATAATATACGATTGAGAATACGCCGGTCAGTTAAAGGACGGTCTCCTTTCTATCCGAAAATCGAATATTTTGATTCATTGACAATATTAATAAATAAATAAAATCGTCGATTAGATTGCGAATCATAAATAAAATCATTCGATAGAAAATTTTAACACAACCAAAATTAAAAGAATCAATTTAATAATTCTTCATGAGTTAATTAATTTTAAAGAGCCTGACTAAATTTTAGCATTTTTCTTCTTACCTAAATTCGTCTAGAACGGAGTTTAATTTAGATAGATTAATACCACGAAAAATTTCAAACTGGTGCACCTACGATAAATTTATCCTAAACTCTCTTTTTTATGACAAAAAAAAAATCCTAAAATGATATAGTTGTGACAAATTTACTCCAAACTCATCTAAACAAATTTATCTTCCGTTAATTTTCGTTAAATGTAACCGTCAAATTGTTGAGTTGGATGACAATGACAGTTCACAGATGTACTAGTATAGGGTTTATATCCTATATTAATTATCACGCCCCGACTCTCGAGCCCGTGACATCTCTCACCTTATTGCCACGAGGTCTTAGAGATAGCGTCCCAGGTACACTATCGACCTATCAATTACTTAAGCATGCGGAAACGTGTTAACTCCCTGACAATAAAAACAAACATGAATAGAATAGTATGAGTCAAACACCACAAATAAATCCTAATCCTATCCATACTACTTCTGTACGTATACAACTCCATACTTCGAGGTGACTAGACAAGATCTTAGTAGGTGTACTCAGTCAGGTAAGACTAACTTCTCATCTTACTTCAAATGACTAATCCAAAAGCCAATCATCGACGTCCACGAGGCTTCGTCACTTGAGACCTGAAAATATTATCCCACGACGGGGTTAGAATAAATCTCAGTGAATCAAGCCTGAGCTCAGTTAGAAAACTGATTCGTCCGGGCATCCTAACGGAAGTCTCACAATAACAAATCACCATATATAATATCCAATTACAGTCACGATAGAAACGCAATTCACATGCATACTTGCCAACCTCAGCCACACATAATGCAATGCTTGGCTCGACTCCCAGTTAATTAGTCAATCATCCAAACAAGCATCTCATCCACAAGAATGCACATGACATCACACAAGTCCATTTATTAACGATACTTGTGCACGGCACATGAGAGGATCTACGCGAAAGAAGGCGTGATTCGATTCTCACCAATAACGCGATCCAGCACCTTGATGCAATCGAGCGCTCTACCGGTAAGACAGGGCTACGTTCCTTTTCTCTTGGCAACGGCTACTAAAGAGGTGTCTTCGGTGCGCCTGGCACGGCACCTGCAAGTAAGCATCCCTAAACGGGGCATCGATCCGTCACAAGCTACGACCGGCATCCGATAATCCCTTAAAACCGTACGTACCATATGGAGCATGAATTATCGTGCTTCTGGCAAGTCGCATGGTTCTATACAATCGATACAGTACGAACTTGCTATGAAAAGCATCATCGTTCCCTCACATGACCACACAGAACACATCAAGCAATCAACCCATTTTATTATCTTCGATTAAAGTCGGATACTCATTCACGCATGTAAAAGATCGATCAAAGGCCATTTTCATGCTAAAACATGTCTTTTGACTTCCCACACGGCTATATGCATATGCAGTCTAACATTAGACACTGCAATCATAAAAGGCTATCAAACCCTTAACAGTCAGTCAAATAGATAGTTCAGCGAAATGATCCAATCAACAAGACCACCAAGCAACCACAAGCAGTCAAAACCGATTAGGCCACAAAAAGCTCGATTCGTACAATAATACTTTATTAACCAAATTAATCGATTTAAGACGTCGATCACTCGCTCGTCTCTAACCTATCGCTCGCTCGCGATCGAACATAATCAATCACTCAATCAATCATTTGCAACTAATCATAATTAGCCACAGACAATATAATCAACCGATTAACCTAATCGATTGACAATTTAACTTAATCACAATTTTTATCTAAACCGGCCCCGATCGCGTACCTAAATTCCATAATTGCCTAAACGACTAATCTTAAGCGCAATTAGCGCCCTAACCAAGGATTAGGGTCAACTCACAAATTAAGTCGGCTCGGGCGGTCTCAACGGCAATGGCGCAGGCGACAACGACGAACGGCGAATCGCGAGCCAAATTCCTCGAACAACGGCCTAAAACTCTCGGCTAACGACCCAAACTTCTCGGCCAAATGGCCCACAGACCAAGCCATCGACCCGGCCACTCGGCCCAAATTTTTGGCCACCCGGCCCAGGCCAATACGGGCCACGGCTCGTGCGAATCAGCCCGAACAGGGTAGGGCGGCGCCGGGGATTGAAAGGTTGGAACGACGATCGGCGGAAGGCGGTCGGCTCAAGGGTGGAAGGTGGAAGGACCAGAGGGTTGTGAGGTGTCGATCGGGAGTGGTGGCCACGGCGAAGGGCTGTCGAAGGCGGCAGTCGGCGGCCAACAGAACCGGTGGTGCTGGGTTTGGGGCGTCGGGAACAAGGCGCCGATTTGAGTGGATTTTCGACCGCCACGCGTGGCGGCCGATAGTCAGGAGCTCAAGGGTGGTAGAGAGAGGTCTTGAGGGTTCATCGGCGGCGGCAGTGAGAGGCGGTGGCGGCCGGTCTAGCCAGATAGAAGAAAAATCAGACTGGTCCCCAAAACATCACCAACGATTTCAGGGTCGATTACGGCTATTCCGGTGGGTAATTGGCGGTGAGGTTGGGTCGAGGATGTCAAGGGGAGGCAGGGAAATGTTGGAGGGGTGGTGGGTGGCGGCCGAAAACGGCCGGAAGAGGTGGCGAAGCCCACGGTAAGCAGGGTCGAAAACAGGGGCTGGTTTTCGCGGTGGTTTCTCGGTCGTCCGGCGGCTGTCGACGGCAGCAGAGGGATAGGGAGCGACGGCAAGGGAGGGCCAAAGATCGTGGCGGTGGCAGCGGCGGCGAAAGTCGCCGGAGGAAGAAGATAAGGGGAGGAGGAGTAGTCGGTCGAGGGGGAGCATTCCGCGAGAGAGAGAGAGAGAGAGAGAGAGAGAGAGAGAGAACAGATAGGGAGAGGGGGAGTGCACGTGAGAGGGGCAGGAGAGAGAGAGAGAGTGGGGCCCACAAAAACTTTTGAGCAATTTTGTCCTATAGTGAAAATTGAGGGGCATTTTAGTAATTTCGCAAACTGGGACTAGATTGAATTTTCAGACGCCGAACAAAAGGGTATTTTGGTAATTTCACAAGCTAGGCTCAATCGAAATTAGGTTCGAGCACCATAATTGAAATCCTAATTCTCGATGACTAAGAATTTCGAAACCTAATCTAAACCGACTGAAATTCGATATCAATCCATTATATTAATTTCAGTTACCTTGCTAGATGTGAATTTCCAAGGCGTCACAACTCTTCTCCACTTAGGAAATTTCGTCCTCGAAATTGAAGTATTACTGCAACCCTTCAAACAAATAACGATATCTAGTTCCCACAATTTTCTCAAATAGTTCCTTCAAGACCACGGTGTTACCAAACTACCTTGACCAAAGGAAAAATTCTTGCTCCTAAGTACTTGTTGTCTCCCAATAACGGATCCTGACTGGACTTCCCAGATACGATGATCGCTCATCTAGTTCAATCTTCTTTTTACACCGCACATGAGCAGGGTTAGGCTCACACTTCTTGAGCTTAGCATTCCTTTTTGTGAAAAAAATGAGTTGTCCTTCTAAATGACGCCACCTTCTACAGGCATCATTACCCACCTGAAATTCCATTGGTCTTTGCTCCTGAATGGTGTAACTTTCATGATGACTCTGAATTGTTCTCAGTCTGTCTCTGATAACCTTGATTGCATCTATTGACTATTCCACTAACTGAGGTCCGCCTTTAAACGGGTGTCTTGCACGCTCTGCCATACATTGCCTCGAAAAGTACCATCTTAGTACTATATTGAAACTGTTATTTAAGCAAATTTCATCAGGTGTAATTGTTCCTCCCAATTATCTTGAAATCCAAAACGCATGCCTCTAATATTTTCACTAGACTCTGAATTATCCTTTTAAATTGGCTTTCCATCTGTAGGTAATAAGCCGTACTGAACTGCAATTTTGTTTCTCAAACTTCATACTAGGTTCGCTCCAAGTTAATCCTAATCTCCGCTCTGTGCATCGAAATATAAAATGACTATCAAATCCAAGTCGGATTTTAACTTACGATCCTTGACTACTGATCTGACACAATTCCATATCCACAATTCGTTTTAACAAGGTGAATCATCCGACTCTAGGAATTCAATTCAACTGTGATTATCCGATCTTGCTATCCTAATCAACTGTTGGTTATCCTAGTAATCGTAGTAATTATATATTCTCACGAATAGACTGGTCATTTCTTAAATTCCAACAAGCAGAGTTTAACGCTGTCATTTCCTCCTGTTCCATAGATGTCAACCACGATTAACATTAATGGCAATTTGGGCATTCTGCTTACATGGAGAAGGTTTCCTAATAATTCGCCTCTTTTTCAACGCTTTGAGATTTGAAATCACCACTTGTCATCCCTTGAATACTTGGAGAGTTACTAAACTCAGGCGCCAAATCGAACCGAGGATCGGACCGTCCATTCTATTGAACATGGTCAACTCATAACCGACTGACGAGTTGAGGACCACCTCAAATATTCCGGTTTAGGGTTGGAATCACCAGTTCCTAGATCGGTGGTACAATCGAACACTAACAAGATCACCTCTCATGACTAACTCAAATTGATGTAGGATTAGTTCAACTCGACCTGTAATCTTCCAGCAAAACATCACAAAATCCAGGGTAGTTAAATCCTTGATTAGTTTGTGGCTGGTACAGGGTTCTAGTATAAATCGTTCCTTGCTTGTCCATGGCCATCCTGAATATCGATCAATGCTAGCTCGCAAATCTTGCCACGAATCAATCCTTGGTCGACTTCAGGGTAATCCTATAGTTAACTTACAGCTGAGTGAGATCAATCCAATTCGATCTATGCTTGATTTAAGATCGCCACACAGTCGACCCTTAATCAATAACACAATCGACTAGCAAATCAGGCTATCATCCACCTCGAGGGCGGCCTCTAACTCTCGGTGGCTTCCTCGACCTTTGGTCGTTGTTCGCAAGTAGTTCGAGTCTTAAACTTGAATCAATCGTAAGTCTTGGAGTATCACACTCATACTAAGTTGAATTCTTCACACTATTATGTCTTGAACATGCATCGTCAATATGCTTACTGTACTCCAAACCGAGTCATTTATCCCTTGAATTCTTAAAAGTTTCATCACCAATCCATTGTAATCTTCTCCAACCTTTACCTTAGAATCTCCAATGACGACAACAGTTCACTTAGGCTTGCAATGTTGCTCTTTGACTTATTGATACATCAAAATCTTCGTCCTTTACTCAACCACGCCTATTTATCTCCTAGAAGTCTTACCTCAAATCTTGATGTCTTCACGAGCTATCTGGACCAACGCTGAAACTACTGTTGTGAATCCTGATCAGTTTTCTACTTTATCTAAAGTAAGGTCCTTATGGTCATTATTCCAAGAAATCATGTGGTCTTACTATGCTTCTGCTGCGTCACTCTGTTAACTGACCTTCCTTAATTATTACATCTCGCAATCTTAATCTTATTCAAAGGTATTGCCAAACTCAATAGTTTGTGCATCCAACTGGCGACCCTATCATGTCACCTAACCTTAGATTGCCATTACGAACCTTCCTCGTTCGTCTTCATTGCCCTTGTTTCATGCACATGTCTAAGATTTCATTAACTATAATCTTCAGGCAGTGTATACTTCACCATGACCTTTTTAGGTTACTAGTCGACTGAGCCATACGGCTTCAAGTCATTCCTATACTGCCTTTGGTATACTGCAAGGTCTTCTTCAATCAAGATTCCGAGATAAAATTAACTTTCACCAATTCTGCAAAGTACATAAGTCTTACTTACCCATGACATCTCGGTTCATCCATAATTTTCTGTCCATCACGTTAGATGACACATGGCACTCACAATCGTGGCTTCACTTTTAAGTCCCACTTTAACCACAGGTAGAAAAAGATTTTCACCACAATTCAGCACATATTATTTGACTTCACATCGATACTTATTAATTTGTACCTTCTGACTCTTAGAAGGTTCATCACACCTCAGAGATCAATCTCGCAATTTCACGCTCATTCCTCTACAGATATTCATCTAATCAGTGATTAGGATCCAAAAAAATAATGGCTAAGACAATCCAAGCAAAATCATACTTCAAACTTATGCAATCCATAAAATACTAATTGTCTTATTACAAACCCATATCCATAAAGCTTATCCACAAAAAGGTCTTTTCAAGCTCGACTAACTATTGCTAATCTGTACAAAAGCATATTAACTCAAAAGTCACCCTACCCCCAGTAGAGTCAATCCTAGGTATTCTGCTGAACATCCCCTCGAGTTTGTCCTTCTTGCGACAACGATGCTTGGGCGGTTTTCTGTCTCAGCGGGCAATCTTTCATTTGATGTCCCAGCTGATAACATTTAAATCATTCTCTACCTTTATACGGGTAGGGACCAGACCCATACCTTAGGCGACACGGGTGACACTTCTCACTTTGGCGGAACATCGGCTTCCTGATTGTACTCATCCGATTAGACGGAATGTGATACTTGTTGGCATACATCGGCCTCTTCCCTATCCAACGGTTATCCTTGGAAGAAGGCACGAGTCGCGATCCAGATGCAATTGCTCTATCAGTCATGCTCCTCTCCACATATTGGATCTTTTATACAATTCGCTATAACTCTTAAGGTTCAACGGCACCAGTTGATCCTTGATCTCGGGCTTCCATCCCTCACGAAATCTTTTCATCCTATTCATAGGATCTCCAATCGTCCAGGGTGCAAATTCTGACAGCTCAATAAATTTCGCCTCATATTGCTTTATTGTCATTTGGTCCTGTTGAAATTGCAAAAATTCAGCCATCTTTTTCTCTCGCATACAGTCCAGAAAGTACTTGCCATAGAAGGCTTCAACGAAGGCGTCTCACTCCGGGACCATACCTTTAGGAAAGATATTTCTTCGTGTGGCTTCCCACCACGCATTAGCGTCACCTTGAAGTTGGTAAATGGCCAGTGTCACCTTGTCCTCTTCGGAACATCCTAGCACAGCAAATACCTTCTCAATTTCCTTAATCCACAAGATTGCAGCCTCTGGATCTCCTAATTCTTTGAACTTCGGTGGCTCAAGATCAAGAAACCTCTCTATCAACTCAAGTATCGGCTATACACCTTTCTCGTTTTCAGTCAACAAATCTTCACTCGAAACGGTGGCATCAGTAGATTGACTACTCACTTGCTATCCAACTACCACTTCCAAAATTGCAACGCCTGTATAATCCCTTCCGCTCTAGAATCTTCTTAAACTATCGTTCCACTAAGCACCCTCTCATTACCGTTGCTCATTATACAGGTAACTTACGGAGTCTTGACCACCCCAAGTAACGCGTAATGAGATCACTAACAATCAATCAAAAGAAATAAAGATAACAAGCACATGCAAAAACTTACAATCCTACTAACTATTCCGAATACCAGTGCTCCTTATCACTCCAAGCCAATGACCAAATGGATCATGCTGACCTTGCTCTGATACCACCTTGGAGCGGGGATGTCATGTCCCGACTCTCGCACCCGCGACATCCCTCGCCTTATCGCCATGAGGTCATAGAGATAGCATCTCAGGTACACTATCGATCTATCAATTATTTAAGCATGCGGAAACGTGTTAACTCCTTGACAATAAAAACAAATAGGAATAGAATAGTAGGAGTCAAACACCACATATAAATCTTAATCATATCCATACTGCTTTCGTACGTATACAACCCCATACTTCGGGGTGACTAGACAAGACCTTAGCAGGTGTACTCGGTCAGGTAAGATTAACTTCTCATCTTACTTGAGATGACTAATCCAAAAGTCAATCCTCGGCGTCCACAAGGCTTCGTTACTTAGGACCTGAAAATGTTATTCCACGACGGGGTGAGAATAAATCTCAGTGAATCAAGCCTAAGCTCGGTTAGGAAACTGATTCGCCCGGATATTCTAACAGAAGTCTCACAATAACAAATCACCACATATAACACCCAATTACAGTCACGATAGAAACACAATCCACATGCATACTTGCCAACCTCAGCCATACATAATGCAATGCTTGACTCGACTCCCAGCCAATCAGTCAATTACCCAAACAAGCATCTCATCCACAAGAACGCACATGACATCACACAAGTCTATTTATTAACGATGATCGTGCCCATGACACATGAGAGGATCTACGCAAAAAAAGGCGTGATTTGACTCCCACAAATAACGTGATCCAGCACCTTGATGCAATCGTGCGTTCTATCGGTAAGATTGGGCTACGTTCATTTTCTCTCGGCAACGGCTACTATAAGAGGTGTCTCCGGTGCGCCTAGCACGGTACCTGCAAGTAGGCATCTCTAAACGGGGCATCGGTCCATCACAAGCTGCGACTGGCTTTCGATAATCCCTTAAAACCGTACGTATCATACGGGGCATGAATTATCGTGCTTCTGACAAGTCGTATGGTTTTATATAATCGGTACAGTACGAACTTGCCAGGAAAAGCATTATTGTTTCCTCATATGGCCACATAGATCACATCCAGCAATCAACCCATTTCATTATCTTCGGTTAAAACCGGATGTTCACTTACGCATGTAAAAAATCGGCTAAAGGCCATTTTCATGCTAAAACATGTCTTTTGACTTCCCACACGGCCATATACATATGTAGTCTAACATTTGACACTGCAATCATAAAAGGCTATCAAACCCTTAACAGACAGTCAAACAGGTAGTTTAGCGAAACGATCCAATCAACAAGGCCACCAAGTAATCACGAGCAATTAAAATTGATTAGGTTACAAAAAGCTCGATTCGTACAATAATACTTTATTAACCAAATTAATCGATTTAAGACGTCGATCGCTCGCTCGTCTCTAGCCTATCGCTCGATTGCGATCGAACACAATCAATCACACAATCAATCATTTGTAACTAATCACAATTAGTCACAGACAATATAATCAACTGATTAACCTAATCGATCGGCCATTTAACTTAATCACAATTTCTATCTAAATCGGCCCCGATCGCGTACCTAAATTCTCTAATCGTCTAAACGACTAATCCTAGGTGCAATTAGCGTCCTAACCAAAGATTAGGGTTAACTCACAAATTAAGTTGGGTCGGGCGGTCTTAACGGCGACGACGACGAATCACGAGACAAATTCTTCGAATAATGGCCCAAAACTCTTGGCCCACGACCCAAACTTCTGAGCCAAATGGCCCACGGACCCAGCCATTAACCCGACTAAATGGCCCACGGACCCAGCCACTAACCCTGCCACTCAGCCCGGATTCTTGGCCACTCGGCCTAAGCCGATATGGGCCACGGCCCGCGCGAACCGGCCTGGATAGGGCAGGACGATGCCGAGGGTTGAAACGGCTAAAACGATGATCGGTGGACGGCTGCCGGCTCGGGGGTGGACGATGGAAGGACCAGGGGGTCGGGGGGTGTCGATCGAGAGTGGTGGCTGTGGCGAAGTATAGCCGGAGACGGCGGATCAGTAGCCAACAGAACTGGTCGTGCTGGGTTTAGGGCACCGGGAACAGGGCGCCTGTTTGAGTGGATTTTCGACCGCCACGCGGGGCGACCGGCGGTCATGAGCTCAGGGGTGGTAGAGAGAGGTCTTGGGGGTTCATCGGTGGCGGCGATGAGAGGCGGCGGCGGCCGGTCCGGCCGGATCGAAGAGAAATCCGACCAGTCCCCAAAACAGGGCATCGGCGATTTTGGGGCTGATTACGGCGGCTTCGGTGGGTAATCGGTGGCGAGGTTGGGTCGAGGATGTTGAGGCGAGACAGGGAAATGTCGGAGGGGTGGTGGGTAGCGGTGGTGGAGGTCGAAAACGACTGGAGGAGGCGGCAAAGCCCACGGTCAGCAGGGCCGAAAACATGGGCTAGTTTTTGCGGTGGTTTCTCGGTCGTCCGGCGGCTGTTGATAGCGGCGGAGGGGTCGGGAGCGGCGGCAAGGGAGGGCCGAGGGTCGTGGGGGTAGTGGTTGGTGGCGGCGGCGGCGAAAATCGCCAGAGTAAGAAGATAAGGGGAGGAGGAGTAGTCGGTCGGGGGGGGGGGGAGCGTTCCACGAGAGAGAGAGAGAGAGAGAGAGAGAACAAATAGGGAGAGAGGCAGTGCATGTGAGAGGGAGAGGGCAGGAGAGAGAGAGTAGAGTGGAGCCCACAAAGACTTTTAGGCAATTTTGTCCTATAGAGAAAATTGAGGGGCATTTTCGCAAATTTGGATTGGATTGAATTTTCGGACGCCAAACAAAAGGGTATTTTGGTAATTGCACAAGCTAGGCTCAGTCGGAATTAGGCTCGAGCGCGAGGATTGAAATCCTGATTCTCGACGACTAAGAATTTCGAAACCTAATATAAACCGACTGAAATTCGATATCAATTCCTTAAATTGATTTCAGTTACCTTGCTAGAGTTGAATTTCCAGAACGTCACGTTTATTTCGAAATCTTTTGCGATATTAACTCGATTTAACAGATGATAAATTTTTCACAAGTGTACCAGTTTGAGATTTTTTATGGTAAAAATAATTGGTTTAGTGTAAATTTATCATAAATGTACCAATTTGAGATTTTTAGTAGTAAAAAACTAGTTTGAGGTATATTTATTTGGGATTTTTTGTGATAAAAAAATAGTTGAGGTAAATTTGTCACATGTGTGCCAGTTTGAGATTTTTCATGTTATTAACTCAATTTAAATATAGTAGTGGAATTGCCTAAAAACCCGACAACTGGCTTGATTGACCCGGTTTGTGGATAGAATTGACTGTGCCAATTTAGAATGATAAATGGAATTGAACAAATGCTCATCTCGATTGGTTTTGACCTATGTAGTATCGACATGACGTGATACAACACGGCATGTCGACACATGATTTCTCAAAAAATAAAAAATTTTAACACGTATATTATATATATTATTATATAAAAAATTAACAATGGATTTCTTCTTCTATTAAATTTACGATTAGTATTTTTTTTTGGTTAGCTAAGTATATTAACTTTGGAGTGGTTGATATATGATCAAGTACATATATTTTTGATAAATTTATATTTTTATTCCTAATTGATTGAAAATGCTCAACATTTACCTCTGTGTTGAAATGATATGTTGGGATGCTGTACCCTTACCGTTAACGTGTCTACATCACTAATCACGTGTCGATTACGTGTCAAAGATATCTAACACGAAACGAAGCCCTCTTTGAAAAATGTTGGTGCTACATAGGTTTTGAGTGCTGAGTTCTCTTCTCATGTAGCCGACTTGAAATCAAACTGGACCGAACTGATTGAGCTGATTTCCTTTCCCTAACCCGGACGGTTGCTCGCCCGAGCCGAGCTCCGCCGCTTTAAAGGAAAGTTTCTCCTCCTCTATGTAGCACGGACACGGCGGCAGGGACAATTTTTGCGTGTCCGTGTCCGACACGACAGGACACGTACGGACACGGCCGGCTGCGTGTCCGGATGGTAAAAGAAAAAAAAAACGCCCGTGTCCGAGTGAAAGGGAAAAAATCTGACAGGAACCTAATCGTTCCCCTGCTCAGTTCTTCTCACAGCTTCTGTCACACAACGCCTCTCGTCTGCAATCTACATCTCGCGCTCTCTCTCAGCCAGCCTCTCTCGTCTTTCTTCCACGCCTCGCGGTCACAGGTCGCGGCTCGCCGGCCTCGCCTCAGGCCCTCGACTTGCGTCGTCTCATCATTCCTCAGATCGCCACTGGACTGGTGAGGCCGTGACCTCAGCTCGTGTTATTAGTTTTCATCCTTCCTCTGTTTATGAAGGTTTCATGTTTGATCACTGGTGGGTTTCTGCGATGCGTCGTGTTCTTCATTGCAATCTGACCGCAGTGTTTTGAGCATTTTGTGATCCATGTGTAGTGCGAGAGACTTCATTACTTCCTGGTGTCTTCTTCTTCTTCTTCTTCTTCTTCTTCTTTTTTTGGTCTTGGGCTGAATTGTTATCGCCCTTCTGTTGATGTGGAAGAAGCTCAGCTAAATATGAAATATGGATTTTAGAGATAATATAGAAAATCTCTATTAATTTCCTCAAGACTTGTTATGGTGGTGCTTCTGAAGGGAATTTTATGGTCTAGACGGTGACATTTGTCGAACTAAGCTACTTCTCGTCAGTCGTATTATTTTCTTCCATTTCCTTCTGCTTAAGGATGCTATTGTGGGGCTGGGGATTGTTGTGAATGAAACCGGTTTTGCAAGTTTCGACTCATTCATGAAATAGGATGTCCAAAATGGGCATGAAATCCTGATTTCCTGTTCGTTACACCTGTTAGTCATGGGCATGGTCTTAATTCTTGTGGGTTCTCACTTGTTTTCCTTCATGTAATGTTATTCAGAATCTGGATGGATACTGAATAAATCTCGTTTAGGATTCGTAGATTCAGTTTATGCATCTTTTGTTTCACCCTTCTTATCATTTCTTTTAAAGGTCCGCATTTCTTTTTTTTTTTCAATAGAAATGATCTTGAACTTCTATTCTATTCTGAGGTGTGTAATTCCATTCCACTAATGCCTAAAAACCTGGCACATGATCCGCTGCATTATGAGTTATTTTGGGACACTGAGGCAGCTTTAACATTCCTCTGTTACTGTAACTCTGTAAGATGTTTGTGCTTCGGTTCACCCAAAGCACTTGAATATTTTGTCTTCACTGCTGCAGGCCTTTACTTTAAGTGCTTGCTGCTATTGGCTTGCAACATTTTGCTTCATGGAGAGTTTCTCCTGGACACTTGAAGGCTGCAAATAGAGTGTGATACGAAGGTAAATAGCTATATTTTTTGAGGAAGGTATGTGCATATATATGCCGTGTCCCAACGTGTCGGAATTCTTTATTTTTTGAGAAATGCCGTATCGGCGTGACATGTCGTATCATGTCCCGTGTCGTATTGGTGCTACATAGCTCTTCTCCACTGAGTTCGGTCTTGCCAAAGCTTTGTGAGTGGGAGCGACCGAGTTGATTCATTCTCAATTTCATTTGCAATCACACTTCTGCAAGGTTGCTTCTTCTCCTCTGAGTTCACATTGAGCTCCTTCCTCTTGCTCTCTCTCTTCGCCTTCTTCAGCAGATTCGCCACCATGTTTGTCGTCAATCTCTGAGTGTATTGTGCAGATCCGAACCTTCACGGATTGCCCATCTCTGTCGCCTCACCACACTGATTGATTCACGCATTTGTCGCCCCGGATCGAAACTCGGTCTCGTAGCGGAGGGTCGGAGCCATTCCTGGTTGTTCGCTTGGAAATGGCGGCTGTTTCTTGGGATATCTGAGTTCCATAATGAGTGAGTGTGGTTTTCCTCGTGATTTGTTCTATTTAAGTTTGTGCAGTGTTTGAGTTAATGAGAAGTTCGGGTTTGTGAAATCAGTGGAGAAAGAGAGTCTGCGATCCGTTTCACTGCGAGCGAATCGTCGAGGCGACCGTGGGAATCAGAACTCCTCGTCTAAAGGTAAGCATGACTTGCTTCTATCTCTGAAGAGATTATCGGATGAGATGAAGTTTATATTAGCTCAGAAGTGGAGAAAGTTTCCGGCAGTTTGAGAGATTTGGTGCTTTTGCTTGATTAAGGGGATGGTTTAATGAGGAGAATTCGAACAAGTTGTGATTTTGTTAAATTGCAGATGCTGAAGGAGGTTTTTATTCTCCTGGGAGATTGGCGCACGAGTATCCGATGAAGGTCATGTTCAGGATGGGCTTTGTTCGGCTAGTTCTCGTTGCGGGCATCATCTGGATGTTGCTCATTCTCAGTGTACTGCTGTTTCATGTATGGTCTTGTCAATCTTCAGTTGCTTTCTTATCAGGTACTTCTGCGACACCTCTTGTTCTTGTCGTCGGATGCTTTTAGTATTCCTTTGTATGCCACATTTTCGAATATGACATCGTACGCTGAGCATGGAATTTGGAGATATCCGTCTTTTGACATCCAAAATTACATTTTGGAAATACACATAGCTTGTAGAAATTATGGGATTTCACAATCGAAGCTTGTTTATATCTGTCCTCTATTGGTTTTGGGCCTTCCTTTGACCTCTAATTTGCTGTTGCTCTATGGAGACAGAAAACTTACTTTTTTCCAATATTCCACTCAAGCACTGACATTCTGATGTAGGATGACGAATCCCACAACAAAAAATAACTGTTTACGCGTCACACCCAAGGCTTCCTAATCATCAAGGTCTTTTAAGCATCACCTAAGAGAAGAATTGCATCCCGACCAAAAAAAAAAAAAAAGAGAAGAATTGCATCACACAAAGCCAAAGCAAAGAACTGCCTAATTTAAATAATGATCAACTCTATTGAAAAGAAAGAATTACAATGACATTTATACTCTACATTATAATCCTACTTGAAATAGGATTCCTCTAAACGAGAAAAATAATATAGAATAGGGACACATAAAATCCTACTTAACCTAAAAAGGGAGCTTAATAAATCCTATTAAGAATCAAATAATAAAAGACATGAGACTGCTTATTTATCTATGATAGGAATCCTAATCCCCTAGGACTCTTATTTGATTTCCGAGGTCCATCTTCACCAAAACTTGGTAGAAACGTCAACATCTGAACAGATATCATCACCACCAAAAATTTGGGCTGTTTCCTCATAATTTGTCCTCGCTTTATCACAAATTGATTTTTCAAGCACCTGTTACTTCTTTTATGCTTTTAAGAAACAGGTACATAATTTGATTTATCTAATTAGGATAGTTAGACATTAAAGTCAATAGGTTTGCCTGTCTGATTGGCATTGCTGATGGCGACATCAGGCAGCACAGTGTAATTGCATGAGTTCTAGTTGGATAAACTTGACATATTAGAGTTGTAATTAGATAACCACGCAGTTGATTTGTATACATTGCTGCTCACCGGCATGAACACTTTCTTCATTTGAGGTTTCTAATGACAAGTGAGCTATTTGACATGCAGCTATTTGCAATCGAGAGAGCAGGGTATTTCTCATGTTAGACACGATGGGCCTGGTACCAAAACCACAGCATCGTAAGATAGCAGAAATACTTTCAAATTGAAGAATTTTTTATTTTGGTAAAGGTTCAAATTGAAGAATATGTCTCCAAATTTAACATCGTTGTGCTTATTAATCAGGATGTCCAATACCCGTTGCCAGCGATCCCGATAGAGTCGCCATACCTAGTGGAAGAACGCCAGACAAAATTGTTGCGAATTTGCACTATGTTATGGAGGATGAACAAATTAACAATGCATCGAAGTCACCGCCACTTTTTGGAGGACGTGAAACTTGGTCACAGAGAGAAGAAAGCTTTAAGCTCAATCCAACAATGAAGGTAAAATTTCTAAATCTGTTGATTGATTTCAAGTGGAAGAAAGTGTTTATTCTTGCACATTCGGGTCGAGACACTTTTGGTTGGACTATAATTTCATTATTGCATAGTATCTTTTATTTGCATATTTCCTTCTAAATTAGATTCTGTTTGGCCTTTCTCCTCTCTTTCCACTGTACATTGTTGTTTTTTTATGCAGTTTAGACCATGACCTTATTGTGTGGTCTCCACATTGTGTGCTCTTTAGGTGCATTGTGGATTTATCCGTAATGGTGGTGCTGAGATGGATCCTGTTGACATCAAATATGTGAAGAAGTGCAGATTTGTGGTTGCATCTGGCATTTTTGATGGATACGATACACCACACCAACCGTCAAATATAAGTCACCGGTCGAAGAAGCTCTTTTGTTTTCTAATGGTGGTGGATGAGAAATCTCTTTCTTTCATCAAGAGCAATGTTACTGTAAGGAAGGATGATGGAGGGGGACAATGGGTGGGAATTTGGCGTCTTGTGCTTTTGAAAAATTCACCGTATGATGAACCCAGAAGAAATGGAAAGGTTCCGAAGATTTTGACCCACAGATTGTTCCCTCAAACACAGTACAGCATCTGGATTGATGGTAAAATGGAGCTGATAGTTGATCCGTTGCTAATGCTTGAAAGGTATTATTCTTGTCTGGTTTGATTTAAGTTGAGGAGACAAAGATGTTTGGATTATACATTAGGATCTATTAATGAGGACAATCATGCTGACTGGTGCCCTGTATGGAATAGTTCAATTTCCGAAGCATTGGTTACAAAGTCAATGCATTAGAAATTGTAAAGTTCCCTGTTTAACAAGTGCTTGTGGAGTTATCATTGACAATTTTTTTTTTATGTTTACTCATAAGTTCTCATTTCATGGCCTTAATCAAGTACTCATGAACCCTCAGTTTAATTGCTTTCCATTTTGTCTTCAGCAACCGTACATTCTTCCTATTTCGTCATCTTCAAATCTTCCTTATTAAAAGTAGTAATAACAGGCCTCTAATGAATTGTTTGATTGAGAGAAAGAACTCAAAAAATGTGATTCTCTAATGGGGAAGACTAGGTACACATTTGGGAGCATTAATGTGATGGACCTTAGTAACCATTACCTGAGTTATAATAATGCCTTACTGTAATAGTTTTTGGAAACAGATGTGCTTTTTTGGCCAATCTATGGGGCGATGTCCTTGAGTGTTGGATCTGTGTTTTATTTGCAGATATTTATGGAGGGGGAAGTATACTTTTGCAATTTCTCAGCACAAGCATTCTCGCAGCATATACGAGGAGGCTGATGCAAATAAGCGCAGGAAGCGATATGCTCGGCCTCTTATTGATCTTCATATGAAAATTTATAAATATGAGGGGATGCAACCATGGACTCCTGAAAAGGGAAACCCAAGTGGTAAGAAGTAAATTGGAGTCATTATTTCACTACACAATTGTCTCTCTTGTTTCTTCATTAATTTGACATTTTTGATTTTGTGTTCCTGAAATAAAACTGATTTATCTCAATCTTTGGGCAAGGTAAGATTGATGAATGGCGGTAGTGGTGGCGCCTTTTTATCTTTTTATTTGGCAGATTATCATTTGTCAATGCATAAACTTTGCTTTTACTTTGCTGCAAAAAGGAGATGTCTGGAGCAATCCCTTTGTTTTGGAAGAGTTTGGGAAGTGGTACCCTTCAAATGCTCTTTGAAGGGTAACCGTTATTAAAGAAACTGCCAAGAGTCAATAGGACAGATAGAACTTTATGTTACTTTGTGGAAATCCTTGTTCTTTTAATGAATGACACTTCATTTTATCCTCGCTTCTGCAATTATATCTTCATATTTGGTATTTTTATGCAGATGTTCCCGAGGGAGCCATTATCATCCGCGAGCATACTGCAATCAACAACTTGTTTTCCTGCTTGTGGTTCAATGAAGTCGATCTATTCACACCTAGAGACCAACTCAGTTTTGGGTATGTTGTCTACAGAATGGGAGGTGCTTTCAAGTTCTTCATGTTTCCAAATTGTGAATACAACTCGATATTTGTGCTACATCCACACACTCGGGAACATTCTTCTAAGATTGAATGGGTGAAAAACATGAGCGAGTTTGAGGGAAAAGGTAGCATTTTGAAAGAGAGTCGGGGAGGCTTAGGCCTGTGGACGCCTTATCCAGGGAACTTGGATGAAGTTGTACTACCTCCCGTTGCCAGAACTTCAAAAGCAGGCTGACACACACTTAACGAATCCATTTGGCTTGTTTGCGTACTTTTTGTTCCAAGTAAACCCTCTGTTGGTTACACTTTGGAGATGACTTGGGGCCACGGGATGGAATTGTAAATCATTTGAAGGAGATACAGGAAAAATGCTAGGCCTGCTGAGAGCGGAGCATTTTAAGGGTGACCAGATACTGGTATATCCATGCTCAACTAAATTGCGGAGAGGAACAAGCAAAACCTCGCTGCTAGTGTGCGCACGAGAATTGGTTTTAGTTGAAGAGGCTATACGAACTGCTTATTCGAAGTGGTCCTTTTTAGCTGGTGTATGTCTTTTTGTTGTTCGCCAAAGGTGAAGCAATGGTAAAGTTTTGCCGTTGCAAATGCGATTATGAATGTCCCGAGTGTTATTAATGCTTAAATTTTTTTATGTATCTTTTCCATACATTGTAGAGTAATTGGGACATTTTACACCCATTATGCTTCTAAATGCATTTCCTTGAACGGACGCTTTTCTTCATGAGAATTTTCTGCACTGCTCTGCAACTTCATTTTGAGCTTCTGTAACTATTATGTCAAGGTGGTATCCATGACTTCCCCGAACCCAAAGCACACTGTAGTGAAGCAAAACCAGAAATCCGAGGATGACTCCTGAATTTGAAACTGCGTGGACAGTTGCATCAAACTCTCATTCCTCCGTTTGGGTTCATGTAGGCCAGGAGAACCGATGAACAATATCAAGCCTTTTTGATAGCTAGTCAATTGTAATTCGTTCTCGGGACTGAAGTTGATATAGGAACCAAAGAAGATTGCTATTGTAACATCTCTATTTACCAAAAAAAAAAACAAGTTTACTTCCAGTTGAAATGACTAAAATTGCCTTCCCTCATGAAAAAGATCCAAAAAACCCTAATCTTGAATCATCCCCGCATGGCTCACCTAAAGCCAGTGCTTTAAATACTAGGCCGGACCTGCTGATTTAATCGGTCATGAGTACTGTCCTGGTCTCCAATCCGATTTGATCAGGGGACTGTCCTGGTGCCCGATCCGATTCAATTAGGAATTGGGTTACCCTCGAACCCTGACGTGGTAGAACTTGGCGTCCACAGCCTCACTCCGAGTTTACATGACATGGGCGATATCGGGTCAAGGCCATCAAAGCGCAGAGAGGCACTGTCGAGAGATCAAGTGAGAGAGAGAGAGAGAGAGAGCAGGATGCCATTACGTCCTATGGATAGGTATATTTTTGGAACGACAAATCAACTGTCATACATAAAAGAACAGTTTTGCTAAAGTGAAGGCGCTGCAAATTTGTAAATTCCAAAGTAAAAACACCTGAGTGATCATGAAGTGCAAACTCACATATGTTTTTTGCATTTTCCTTTGTACCCTAGTGTTCCGCAACAATCTCACATACACATTCATGACAGCATCATGACGATGTCACTCAGGTATTGACGATTCACGCACCTCAATTCTTGCAAACTTATTTGATGCCCTCAACAAATCTAGTCAACAGATCGGGTGATACCCGAACGGCTCAACTCAAAACATGCAACAAGTGCATTTCTATAAATGCGGACCAGGGTCTTCCCGGTTGGACAAGGAATAATCCATTTAAATAGACAAAAAATAGCCTGAATACAAAGATAAGCAATGGCATAAGGAAAAAGAATGTTACATGCAGAAAGCAACTCGAAGTTCCAGAAGCCCTCAGTGTTCCTAAGAAATCTTGGCTCGAACTAGAAGCTGACCCAAACCACAGGAGAGACATAAATTACCAGGAGCATTACGCCGTCTACGCAGCTATTGCGGAAAATTACAAGTCTGATTTGCTGATCAACTATTTTGAATAGAGCTTTTATTCTATCATAAAGCGGTAAAGCAACCTGGGAAGGAAGGCTCATCAATAAACAAATCCTCAAGCTCCAATACAGATAATAATGCTGGATATCTTCAACACGAGCTGCTTTCCATCATCAATGGACCGCATCTCGGCTATAGAATTGATCAAGTGTCTTTGCTGGTATACGGTGAAGAAGTTCACGTGGAAATATGCGAAGCAGTGTCCACGCAAGATCTAAGGACTGAAAGACCGTACGGGTGTCATATGCTCCTTGAGCAACAAATTTCCTCTCAAATTTGTCTAGAAACTCCAAATATAACTGTTTCATTCAAAATAAATCCCAGTTAATCATTGCAGCTACTAAAGTCAGCGATAATGAATTCATCAAAGAAACTAGTATAATTGTGATAGACGAGTGAAAGAGAGACCAGGTCCTCCGAAGAAAGTGCTTCCTCTCCCACAACAGCTTTCATTGCCTGTACATCTTTTCCAATAGCATAATTTGCGTATAGCTGAAAAGGTCAAAGTCAATAGGCTAAGACAGCTTTATATTGAACAAAGGAAGAGCAAGGAGAACTAGTTATATCCACGTAACCAGTACCTGGTTGGACACATCAGCATGATCCCTGCGCGTCATCCCTTCACCTATGGCACTCTACGGTATAGTCAAGCAGCAATGAGCAACCTTGCAGGGAACTATCAAGCAATACAAATGATGGAG
This sequence comes from Rhodomyrtus tomentosa, assembly GCA_028455895.1. Taxonomy (NCBI): domain Eukaryota; kingdom Viridiplantae; phylum Streptophyta; class Magnoliopsida; order Myrtales; family Myrtaceae; genus Rhodomyrtus; species Rhodomyrtus tomentosa. The sequence continues at coordinate 15,471,041 of JAPCWY010000011.1, forward strand.
ATCACCACAAATTGGATCTATATCTTACCTTCATCAATCGTGATAGGGATGGAAGGACATTAATTGGCGGGTAAATCTGTTAAATTGAAACCAAACAAAACAATACTCAGAATATAAACAGAATTTCTATAAAGCAGAGTAGCAAGAAAGATCACGTAGTTGCCCAAAGTATCTCTATCACAGGTGAAACTCTCAAGCTGTGTGATCCCCCAATCAAAATTCATTAAGGGTGAAACTATCTCAACCACCAAATGCACTGAATAAAGACGGCGTTAAACGAGATATTTAACCTCACAAACCCTAAAAATACGGTGTGATGTTTGAGTATCACTGAGTCAATCATTTTGGATAGAAGTATCCATCAATAAGAAGTATAGTGATCCACGGGAAAAATCAGCCCCCTTTCTTTTGAATCCCTAACCGTGGCTTCACACTCCAGAGATCAACTGATCAAATGTTAATTTACATGGGTTGTGTCATAGGCTAACTAGATTTAGTCTAATCCGCAGAAACTAAAATGCTTATGGAGTCTCTTGATGAGCCCGAAGTTCTTTCTACCTGCCGATTCTGCAGCTGCCTGTCAATGTATATCTGCCCCTCAGTAATATAGCCCGTTAGATCTGGAGTAGGATGTGTAATATCTGTTGCAAACAATTCAAGTTCAGGCACACATTTTCTATATGAGCAGAAGGGATTAGCATATGTGGACAGAATCCTCAAAATGCATTACCATCATTAGGCATAGTCAAAATGGGAATTTGTGTAATTGAGCCTTTCCGTCCTTCAATTCGTCCGGCTCTCTCATAGATGGTAGCGAGATCTGTATACATATACCCAGGATAACCACGCCTTCCAGGCACTTCTTCACGGGCAGCAGATACCTGTAGAAACAAGAAGAAGTTAACCTTTAGTATGTCCTCTAGTGCTAATAAAAAAAGTCAAGGTCCAATCCGAGCAATATTGGATATCAAGAAAGAAAAAGAACTGATAGCGATGGCGAAAGAGGTATCACAGATACTATTAGTCCAAAATTAATACTGGGCAAGGAGGTTATGTATCACCTCACGAAGAGCATCAGCATATGAACTCATATCCGTAAGAATGACGAGGACATGTTTCCCACATTCATACGCCAGATATTCTGCTGTTGTAAGGGCAATCCGAGGAGTAATGATTCTTTCTATTGTTGGGTCATTGGCCTGGAAAGGTACAAAGAAAAGTAGAGCAAGGACAATACGCCACGTAAATCTATCTAGATTACATATCTGATAGCAACATAATACAGATCCATCATGTGTGCTCCTGTGACTGAATAATTTACCAGATTGAGAAACAAAATGACTCTCTCCATTGATCCATTTTCTTCAAAATCCCGTTTGAAGAATTGAGCTGTCTCCATGTTCACTCCCATTGCTGCAAAGACAATGGCAAAATTGTCTTCTTCCACATCCTGTAATGCCAGGAACACGTCCTCTGAAGAACCCCGTCAAAACATACTTCACTCCCCCCAAAAAAAAAAACTTGTAGTGCAATTGTGAACAGTCTCTTAGAATTTCACATGTGCATCCTTGTAATGCCTCTATGCACCAGAAAAAAGTTGAGAAACACAACATGCAAAATGCGAATTTGATTACCATATATAGAAGAAACGATTCCTGAACTAAGACATGATATATCTTGCATTAAGAATTAAGCCTAACTCCACAACAAATATTTTCGACCCAGGAAAAAAAAAAAACCACCTTGCTAAAACTTTTCAACTTCTATATGATCAATTTCTCAATTTTGCCTCATTAAGAACCACCAAACTTAGTGTTTTTCTTAAAGCATGTTTGATATAAACACAAAACTTCAGCTTTCGCTATTAAACTTGCTAACCCTTCAGAAGCATACCCATTTCAATCGCAAGTGTATAAAGACAAAAAAGCCCACAATACCTCCATGAGATTATTAGACTTCTCCAATCGCTTTACCAAACCAGCTTGACGGCAAATCTGAGCAGCTATTTCATTATGGGGAAGACCAGCAGCAGAAAAAAGAGGAATCTTTTGTCCTCTGGCAATTGAATTCATAACATCTATAGTAGAAATTCCTGTTTGTATCATCTCTTCAGGATAAGTTCTTTCACTAGGATTGATAGAACTACCTGAAATAACATACAAACAACTAATGAACAATATGATGGTTGGAACATGTAGCTTAATATGCTTTTCCCAGTGTATGCTAAGAAATAAGATTGTAATTGCTATATACACAAATTACTCGAGAAACACAAACCCATCTTACCGGAGATGTCCAAGTAAGCTTCAGGCAAAATAGGAGGACCATTGTCTATAGGCTTGCCTGAGCCATTAAATATGCGCCCGAGCATATCCAGCGAAACAGGCGTTTTCAAGACCTAAAAGATCAGCAGGTCAGACGATGAGCTAAATGATGAAAACAGTGAATTCCATTTATGCTCCAAGGGAAATGCTGGATAAGTAGTTGATAAATATTACAGCCATAATGCACATGTCACATAACACCCTCCACAAACATCCATATACATGGATATGATTAGTAATGAAAAATTTGAACATACTCTGGCTGTTGAGCGCTAGCAATTCATTTTGTCCGTCTAATTCAAGTGAAGATAACAGCTCAACTATAACATAGCAGTCTGTCTTCTTTCAGGACACAGATTTGTTGGGGAAAAAAAACATTGACAGATTACCGAAAGCAGTGGTGCTGCTCTATTAAGGACAAGAACATGCTCTGAGCTCTAGCTATACAATCAATGAGAGAAAATAATGCTAAAAAGGCTGCAACTGTCTTCCTTTTCTTTTCTTTTTTTTGGGCTAAAGAGGATGCAACTATTCTCAAGAGAAATACGTACCTTACCAAAAAAAAAAAAAAAAAAAAAAAACACTATTCTCAAGAGAAACGTAAAATGAAAAAAAGCTGTTTAAAGTGCTAGTAAATTCCCCATGTTTGATTAGGTTCTCTTCTAGTTAGAATCACATACTTTATAACATGATGCTTTGCCTTAGCATCAGTATGGCATTTCAGCCGAGGACAAAGGCTCTCATCAATACAGTGACCATATTTATACTCCGAATTAAAGTTGTAATCCTGTTGTATTGCATAAACCTTTGGAAATATTCACCAACTAATTACTATAATATTATCACAGAAAACAATCATCATAGGCTTGCGATATATTGAACTTAATTATCAACAAAATAACATCATATGGTCATCACCTCTCCCGTAAATTGCACAGTTGTAAATTTGTTGTCGATGCCAGATGTACCTTCAAAAACCTGACCACACACACAAGAAACACAGTAGCACACCGCATTAAATTTGCCGCCCCAGAATACACCAGTGCGACAAGGAATTGGCCAAGTTTTACTCCAACTTTATACACCAACAATCAGCAAATAAAAATTACATCTAGTGCAGCTTCTCATCAACAAACATACGCAAGATGTATAGGTGAATGGATAGATTGACAAGTACATACATACAAATACATGAATGTTTGTGCCTTTACAAGAGCCATTGTGGAAGGCGGTAATTAATGGATAGGAGTGGAAAGTTTACCTAGGCTATATATACAGATGTTAAGGCTCAAAACAATCCATTTGATTAATTTCACAGCAGCAAAACCATTGCCATACCCATCCTCAACTTTCGCAGTGATAACTGCTACTTAACAAATATCTAAATGGCACATAGGTTTAATAGACCAAACATGATAAGCAAAGATAAAAAGTTGCCAGTTGCTTTATCAGTTTCTCAGATGCAAAATATGCAATATATAGTGAAAAGCTTGCAAGGTATTAGAAAATTAAACGGTAAAATATACCCAGAAATACGATTCTATCACGACTATAACTGACAAAACATGATTAACAAGGATGTAAAGTTGCCAGTTGCTACAACCATATCTTAGAGACAAAAGGACTGTTGATATATACACACACACGAAAAACGAAAAGGTCTTGCAATGTAAACCAAGTATCAAAACAAATATTGAAGCGCTCAAGAACAACAATTACCTGAACAACAGCTCTTTCACCATCAACTTCTAAGACTTGTCCTCGTCGCATTGATCCATCACCAAGCCGAATATTAACAATTTCTTGGTACTTGGGGCCCTGTGCAGTTAATTAGCAATGCTGAATACAACGGATGCAATGAGAGAGAGAGAGAGAGAGAGAGAGAGAGAGAAGACGGCAAGGAGGGAGCTATAACCAACCTTGACTTTGTCTAGGATAACAAGAGGCCCAGCTACTCCAGAAACTGTCCTATACTCTGCGATACATCAGAACAGATGCTAAACCATTCAAGAAAAGAACACTCCAATATTGCTTTTCGTAAATGAAAACTTGATTTAAGAGTGAGAAATTTCAAGAACTTACCCATGCCAACCTCCAGGGTTCCCTCTTCCATATCGTGGCTGTTTTCTGCCTTTACCATATTGAAGCTTCAAATACACAACACATCAAACAATTCAGAATAGACAGATGGTAATACCAATGGCCAGCAGCAAAGAAATGACAAAATGAAAGTAATCGCATCAAGCAGAAAACATCAAGATATATCCATTCAAATTCTGCAAAAATCATTGTTCCCTCGAAACGAATGCGCCTCCAATACAGAGCTTAATTAAGTATGCCCGAATTGAGCGCTGCTAACACCAAATCGAGGGAGCTCTACGATGGCATTGGAACGAAGGGTACTACAGAATTCCCCATACAAATACAACCCCCGAAAAATCAGTATCCTTGATCCATCTCTACGCTCCAATCAATACGCCGCAACAAAACAAACCAAAAAGGGACCCTAAAAATCAGAACTTCATCGACGCAGAAACAAACAAAATAGGATGGGGCATCATCCACTTGGTTTCGCAGGCAAACGAAACCCTCCTCGACCAATCAATTCCAAATCTCAAACCGTGACGGTAGACCCAGAAACGAAGATCACGAATCAGCGAAGATCACTCATGATCATCGCCCTCAATCGCGGCGATCCCAATCATCTCACTGGAGTGGAGAGCTCAGCAAAACTGCGACCAAATGGAGAGTAGGAGCACACCCAATTGGCCAAGAAATCTCGGGCAGATCTCAGGCGGAACGTTTACCTTGATTGATCTTTGGAGCGCAGAGCAGAGCGTCACAGAGGAAGAAGATGGGGGGCAACAGAGAGAAGCAATGAGACTGAGATCTGCCTGCCGCACTTTGAAAAATAAACAATTGTAATTGAGTATTTGAGAGATATGTTAGTAAATAATTACATTTTTTTTTATTTTTATTCTTATTTTTCGATTGGGATGTAAATAATAATAAGTGGTAATAATTGTAATAGTCCAAAAATCTTGAGGGCGCCTAACCTATGGCATCTTCTGAACCACATGAATCAACAGCTTGGCAGGATGGAGACTTGAGCAGTTGATTCCCCCCACCCCCCCCCCACAATATACTAAACTGACTTTTGAGTTATGGTGAAAATATTAAGATTGTTGTATCAAAGTAACGTGTAAATTTCTGTCGAGTTTTTAAGTACAATGAGGGCAGTCGATAATATACTAAACTGACTTTTGAGTTATGGTGAAAATATTAAGATTGATGTATTAAGTAATGTGTAAATTTCTATCGAGTTTTTAAGTATGATGAAGGAATTTATAAGCTGACTTATCACTTGTTATATCACTTTTTAAAAAATGATAGTGCGATAGAGATATACTTCAACATAGAAAAGAATGAAAAGATTAAAATTGAGAGAAATGGAAATGAATATTACATATCCCTGTCATGCTCTTCCTCGGTAAGATTAATAAAAGAAATGAATCAAAATAAAAGTAGTAAATATGGGGATAAGGGCATGAATAGGTATCATAAATTTTTTACGGTGCTTGTTTGAGTGCCATAACTTTTTTCCGAGCACTTACAATCACTTAAAGAAAAACGTGCACTTAAGTGTCATAATTTTTAATTGATCACTTATGTGCCAAAATTTGTTAAAAATGTTCACCTAAGGGCTGGAAATTATTTTTGGCATAAAGCTTGTAGTGAACATTTTTTAAAAGTCATGACATTCAAGTGATCAATTAAAAAGTTATTGTTGGAAAAAACAACGAATAATTTTCCCTTTTTGACCAAACCTATGAGAAGTCAAATCGAGCACAACCAATGGAAATATATGAACTGAAAGAAAAATGACACCAAAATTTTCACATGGAAAAATCCTTCAATACGAAGGATAAAATCACGAGACTGTTCACGGAGTCCACGTGAATCTTCAGTATTAATAGTTTAGGTACAAAACCATACTGAATTCAACAACAATGAAGTCACAAAACTATAAGTGAAGATTAAGTGTCAACATCACTTTTAACGAGATAAACTGATGAAAATATAAAAAAAGCACAGTTTGAAAGCACTAATGAAAACCTGTAGTAGACACCTTCAAATCACGACCCAACCGTTTAGAATTAAGACCAATAAATCCTGAAGACATTGACAAAATTTCAACCTAATCGGACCACGAAAGTATCTTCAATCATCAAGTTAATCGCTGTTGGACAGATTAGTTTTCCAGAAAAAATCTATTGCTGCCCACGTCCTTTGCTGCCCCTTTTGTACGTTTTTGACTGCTCTATTTCTCATGTGTGATTTGTTGTTTGATGCCCTAGGTATAGCAATCTCTTCCCAACAAAACAAATGGGCTGGATGGCAAAAAAAGCCTAACAAATCTCTCTTTCTAGCCCATTGAGGGAGATTTCAATACAAAAGAACTCAATAGATATTCATGCCAGCCTGGCGCCGACAAAACTCATACTTCTCTCTGATGAGTGTCTTTGTCATCATATCTGAAGTATTATCTTCTGTGTATACTTTCTCAAGTTTCAATCCTTTGGATTCCAAAATCTCTTGTATCCAATGATACCTCACATCAATATGCTTTGACCTGGCATGAAAAGTGAAACTCTTTGCAAGATGTATAGTACCTTGATTATCACAAAATAAACACATACCTTTTTTGAGTGAAGCCAAGTTCCTTGTGTGAACTCTTTCATCCAAAATAATTCCTTGCATGCTTCAGTTGCTATAATGAATTCTGTCTCTGTCGTCGACAAGGTAATACAATTTTGTAATCTTAACTGCCAAGTCACAACCTCCCCTGAAAAAGTAACCAAATAAGCTAAAGTAGATTTCCTTGTGTCAATATCTCATGCCATGTCTGAATCAGTATATCCAACAAAAATCGGTTTCTCACTCCCAAATGAAAGTCTCAAACTAGAAGTGTCTCGGAGATATCTTAGGATCCAGTTCAATGCATTCCAATGCTCTCTACTTGAATTTGATATAAAACGACTAACCATTCCAACTACGCGAACTATATCTGGCATTGTACAAACCATTGCATATATCAAACTGCCCACAACAGAAGCATAAAGAACTTTTTCCATCTCTTTTAGATCTTTCTCATTGGGCGACCATTGTTTATGACTAAGCTTAAAATGTGTAGAGAGAGGCGTACTCACTACTTTAGCTTTATCCATTTTGAACCTTTGAAGTATTTTCTTTATGTACTTCTCTTGAGATAATCATAATTTCTTCGTCTATCTATCACGAGTGATCCTCATATCAAGAGTTTGTTTAGCCGGCCCCGAGTCTTTCATCGAAAAAAACTTGCACAAATCTCGCTTTAACTTGTCAATCTTTGAAGCATTCCGACCAACTATGAACATGTCATCCACATAGAGCAATAATATAATAAAGTCATATTCAGAAAATCTATGCACAAAAACACAATGATCAGAAGTAGTCTTCTTATATACTTGCTCCCCCATAAAAGACTCCGGTTTTCTATACCATTGTCTTGGCGCTTGCTTTAAGCCATATAAACTTTTTTTTAGTTTGCAAATATAATTTTCTTTACCTTTTACCTGAAAACCTTCAGGCTGCTCCATGTAGATATCTTACTTCAAATCATCGTGAAGAAAAGAAGTCTTCATGTCCATCTGCTCAGCCTCGAGATCAAGACTAGCTCATAGACTCAAAACAACTCGAATTGAAGTCATTTCAGAACTAGTGAGAAGATCTCATCGTAGTCAATTCCCTTTTTCTAATTGAAGCCTTTCATAACCAATTTGACTTTATATTGAGGATGTGAAGTAGTCTTATCTTACTTCAAACTGTATACCCATCGGTTCTTCAAAGCTCTTTTGCCTTTAGATAATTCCACCAACTCAAAAGTATGATTGTCATGCAACGACTTCATCTCATCATGCATTGCATTTAACCATTCATTCTTATTCTTATCTTCTACTATTTCTTCAAAAGTCTGAGGTTCACTTGCATCTATCAATAGAACATACTCTCTAGAATAGTATCTAGTAGATGGGGGTGTCGTCTCTGTTAGACCTCCTCAAAGCTGTGGTTCATGGAGCTAATGGGAGCTAATGGTATAATCCCTTGAGCATCAATGTTATCTGAATGCTGTCAATCACCTTGAGTCTGATCTTGAAGCTACTGATCATTCTGAGTTTGACCCTGAACTTGCTGAATTAGAGTCTGACCTTGAACACCATCTTCAACTTGATCATGCAACTATTCTTGCAACTCAAAAGTTGGGATTGAGCTAGTATCAACTAAAATATCAAATCACGGGAATATGTCTTCTTCATCTTTTCAATATCCCAAATTGTCTCATTCTCAACAAATACGGCATCTCAACTTCTGACAATTTTCTTTGCAACTGGATCATAAAGTCTATAACCAAATCGATCAAAACCATAACAAAAAAAGATGCACTCTTTTGTCTTGACATCTAACTTGGACTTCTCATTTTTAGGAACATGAGCGAAAACTTTGCAGATACCTTTAGATGATCATATGAAATTTACTTTCCAAACCAAACTCTATCTCTAACAACGCCATCCAAAGCGAAAAATGTTGATAACATGTGCCATCGTACTTAAAACCTTGCCCCAAAAGAATTTTGGCAATTTTGCATTTGAAATCAAACATCTGACCCTCTCAACCAATGTTCACTTCATTATTTCTACTATGTCGTTTAAAGGTGTTTTAGGAGGTGTTTTTTGATTTTGAATCCCCCGTTGCCTGTAATATTCTTCAAATGGTTCGATGTACTCATTATCGTTATTTGAACAAATGCATTTCAACTTTTTTCCATTCTGTCTTTCAACTGAAACTTGAAATTGCTTGAATGCACCTAACACTTGATCCTTCGTCTTCAAGAAATAAATTCATAATTTTCTTAAATGGTCATCGATGAAAGATGCAAAATAGGTCGTACCATCAAGTGTTAATGATTTTATTGGATTACAAATATTTGAATGCACCAGTTCTAGCAACTTTGATTTTCTCGAAGGCGGATGATTCTTGAATGAAACTTTTCATTATTTTCCTACTAAACAATGTACAAACTTCTCAAGTCTTGCACTCTTCACTCTAAAGAGTAAACCCTTTTTAGCCAACAAACCAATTCATTCTCACTTATGTGGCTAAGCTTCTTGTGCCATAATGCAGTTGCATTCTCATCTTCCATAACATTACACGCGTCCTTGGAAATCTTGGCTTGCAACAAATATAAATAATATTGTTTCATGCCTCTAGCTATAATTAATGAGCCTCTAGCAAGTTTCCACTGTTCATTATCAAAAGTACTGCAAAAATCCTGCATCATCGAGCTTACCTGTCGAAATCAGATTCAAATGAATACCTGAAACATGCCTAACATCTTTCAAAATTAGTTTTGCTCCATTATTAGTCTTCAAGCACACATTTCCTATACCGACAACTGTGGCTAAACCATCATTACCCATTCCTAAGGTGCCAAAATTTCCTGACCTCTAAGACGTAAAGAACTCCTTCCTGGAGGTGATATAAAGAGAAGCTCTATTATCAATAACCCAATTCGAATCATCACGGGCAAAATTAACATTGTCATCATAGCAAAGAAGTACAAGTTCATCAGTAACAGTTGCTGCCCAATTATCACTATTGTTATATCTTTTCTCGTTATTCTCATTACCATTTTTCTTCTCATTCCTTTTCTTAATTTTCAGTTGAAAATAATTTTTCTTCATATGACCCATCTTACAACAGTGATGACACTCAATAGTCTTTTTTCGTGATCTTGACTCGCTTCGACTCTTGTATCTACCTTTCAAACCTCTACTCTGATTTTTGCCCCCGCTTTTAACAACTAGAGCTTTAGAATGAGAGGAAGAACCATGTGTTTTTCTTCTTATCTCTTTATTCAGAACGTGATTTTTTTGCAAAATCCATTGTAACAATACCATCTGGTGCAACATTAATCAAAGACATACGAAATGTCTCATAAGATTCCAATAAGGTACATAGCAACCAAAGTCCCTGCACTTCATCATCAAATTTAATATTCGTGGCAGAAATTTGATCTATCACTCCTTGAAACTCATTCAAATGGTCTGATATAAATTGATCATCTTTATAATGCAATTCCATAAATTGTTTAATCAAACATATTTTGTTGTTGCCAGTCTTCCGTGCATACAATGACTTCAGTTTCTTCCACAAAGTCTTAGCATGTAACCCTTTGCTAATGTGATTCAAAATATTATCATCGACAATTTATCGAATAAACACACAATTGTGTGCTCAAGATTCCAATTGGTAGAGGTCATATTATCAAATTTAGCATAAAAAAACACAGGTAAATGCTAGCGCTTCACATATAGAAGATCTTCCTTTTTTTTTTCTCTCCATACATAATAATTCTTTCCATTCAAACTAATCATTCTGATCATATTTGATTTCGTAATTCAGTAAAAAAACAATGCTCTGATACCACTTTGTTGGGAAAAAATAGCGGATAAATTTTCCTCTTTGACCAAACCTGTGAGAAATCAAATCGAGCACAATCAATGATAATATATGAACTGAAAGAAAAATAACACCAGAATTTTTACGTGAAAGACTCCTTTAATACGAAGGATAAAAACCACCTGACCGTTTATGGAATTCACCTGAATCTTCATTATTAATAGTTTAGGTACAAAATCTCGCTGAATTCAGCAACAATAAAATTCCAAAACTATAAGTGAAGATCAAGAGTCAACATCACCTTTAACGAGAAAATAGATGAAAACACCCCAAAAACGCAGTCTGCAAACACTCACGAAAAGTTGCAGCAGACACCTTCAAATCGTGAACCAATTGTCCACAATTAAGACCAATAAGTTCTGAAGCTGCTGACAAAATTTCAGCCTGATCGGACCATGAAAGTACCTCCAATCATCGAGTTGATCGCTGCTGGACAAATTAGTTTTTCAGAAAAAATCTATTGCTGCCCACGTCCTTTGATGCCACTTTTTTTTTTCACGTTTTTGACTGCTCTATTTCTCATATATAATTTGCTGTTTGATGCCCTAGGCATGGCAACATATTCCCAACAAAATAAATAGGCTTGACCGCAAAAAAGGCCTAACAGTTGTATGGCACATATATCACTAGAAAAAAGCAACAACACTCAATAGGGCGATGTACACTCGAATGATCGAAAAAAAGGTTATGACAATGAAATGATTGCGGTGCATTTTTCCCCAAAGATGTTACATAGGATCATCATCATATCATAATAACTTTTCCAAAAAGTGAACGTGTTAAGCACAATTTCTCCACCCCAAAATAATTGGGAAGAAGATTTGCTAGCCTAAAAGAAAATCTTCTCTTCAGCTTTGTATGTTTCGCAAAAAAATAAATAATTTTGAAAATATTTTTCTAAAAATAGTTGCTTGTATTGCTTGAAGTAATTAGTTAATAGAAAACATTTTCACCATCAACAAAAAAAAATATATAAATATTTTCATGGACGATGAAGTTATTTTTTGTTTATTCATTTTTGTAAATAAAAGATGAAGATGTTTTTCGTTTATTCATTTTTTTTATTAGCAATACAAATGATCATTTTTAGGAAAACATGTTACGAATCATTTAGTTTCCGGGAAACAAATGGATCGTTATTTTACTGTTTCGATATTATGAAAAATAAGAAAAACATATTCATGTTTTCACCGTGATCAATTCCCTATCTATATTCTTTTAAATGCATTTTCCATACCTATGGGCATCATCGCATAATTAAAAGGATTGAATAACCATTTTAAGTTTACACTTTTATTCTTTTTGACAAATTGAATGTTGATTCCGTGGGGCACCATTTTGCCCTAACTTACCCTATCACATCAAATAGGTGGATTGGGTCAAAAATTGAATTTAATAAAAAATTATCCAATTCAGATTAACTTATTTTATGATAATACTAGGATGAGCAAAAAAATTGAGATCGACCCGAACTGGATGGAAATGTACTCAACCTGCTCGTTTTGGGTGATTCCCACTGGGTACCAATTTGGTTCCCGATTCTAATTTTATTGGAATCGGCAAATATTGATTCGGCTCCTAGTTTCAAGTGGGAACAATCCACCCAGACCAATCGGATCGGACATATTCATAATATGTGTGTATGTATTCTAGCTATTTCTCTCAATCACGTGACTCCTCAGATCTTGAAAACAGTGTATAGGATGGAGGTGATTTAATTTCTCACTTCAAAAATTTCGAAAACACAAGTCGTGCCTCTACAGTTTTACTTCTCACTCCAAAATAGAGGTGAATTTGTCAAATCAACAAGTGCACCATCTGCACTCACCCTATCTCTTTATCCCTTGGGAATGGATTCATTGGTTCACTCACACACAATCCTTTTTAATTGACATTAATGCTTGATACTCGGTAACGTCGGTTCCATGGACCCACCAAAGAACCGAACCGGGCCGGTCCCTTTCTCGGGAGGTTCGTGGAACAAACGGGTGGTTCGCGATTTTCATTTTGCAGAACCGGTCCGTAGCGGGCGGTTCTTGGTTCTAGATGGGAGGCATTCATCCTTGAACCAATCACCCCAAATAGAGATCCTTCTTATGCAACACAAATTTAGTAGCATATATCCCACTCAAACAAACTCAACCTATGCCTAACTTGACCTATATTACTAAAATACATCCATATTTAACTCCACTTAAAAAAATCCACATCTATCCATTTAATTCATAGAATTGTATATCAAATTAAAAAATTAAAAAACCAAAATAAGAAAATGTTCATAAATAAAACTAAAACATAAAAAACTCAACAGTTCAAAAAAATATAAATATCTAGAAAAGTTGCACGTATTGTAATGACGGGATCCCGTATCGATTGTGGAAGGGCTGATGGTTGATTTATAAGTATAAGAAAAATCTCCTCATTTGAATTAATTTTTGGGATGAGAGAGTTCCAAGACCACCCAATATTAGTATCAGAGCCCAACTCTCAAATGGAAGCGATGCCCAATTATACTGGAGAGATGTGGGTTATTGCGGCCCTCTACCAGGGCTCGATGAGTGAGGAAAAGATGAGGGTTATTGTGGCTCCGATCAGGGCTCAATAAGTGGGGAAGATTGTTGTGTGAGACAAAGATGCGGGTTATTGCGGCTCCGATCAGGGCTTGATAAGTTAGAGAGAGATTGTTGGGGTTATCCACTTATCAAATCACACGGAAACGCTCAAGTGTAAGAGATGCCCAACCATGTAGGAGAGATGTTGGTTATTGCGGCCTTCCACCAAGGCTCGATGTGTGAAGGAGAGATGTGGGTTATTGTGGCCCCGACCAAGGCTCACATAGGAGAGTTGTGGGTTATTGCGGCCCTCCACCAAGGCTGGATATGTGAGGGAGAGATGCGGGTTATTGTGGCTTCGACCAAGGCTCGATAAGTGAGAGGGAGATTGTTGTGTGAGGGAGAGATGCGGGTTATTGCGGCTTCGACCAGCCCTCGATAAGTAAGGGGGAGATTGTTGGGGTTATCCCACATATCTGGAAGGGCAACAAAATTTAGTCATTTTCCATAAATTGCATCAAATTCCACGGCCTATATATCCCTTCAAAGCCACAATAGATCTATAGTCATATGTTTTGCAACCAAAGAAAATTGTTCACATCTATAGCGCCAACTCAATAATTACTCAGTTTTAGGTGAAATAAGTTACTATCTTCTTCCACGTATGACAGACGGACCAGTCAGGAGCTCTCTCTCTCTAAGCTCACAAGCTTGGCGAATCCAGTGCAAGAAAAACGTATTGTATTCCTATTAAACATCAAAAGAAACACTTGGTGTGCAAATTAGAGAGCCAATGTATGCCAAAAAAGATGCCGGAAATAGCCCTTGCACATCACCACCGCAAACACCGAGTCCAGTAATCCGACGTAGGGAGAACACAGCGACTAGAGAAGCACAGATAAATGATCCGTCCAGCATGTAAAGATTTCGAGCTCTTGACTATGCCAGAACAAGAGTCAAAACAAAATCCAGGCCATTTATGCACAAAATAAAATGACTAGACAAGACGTGAGCAAAGGCACGAAGGAAAGCCTAAGAATCGAGGATGCCTGTAACTGCTTGTAAGAGTTTTTTTTTTTGGTCTAGGATGCATTAAATAATATTGTAATTAATTGATTGATTTAAAAAAGAAAAGATATAAAGTGTTCAATTAGTTTAATATGAGGCTGGTTAGTGTGGGTCGAGTTGATCTCTGTCCATGATCAGAGGGAATGACTAAAAACTTTATAAATAAAACTCAAGTCCATTCTTTAACTCTAAAGCTCAAGTAACCTCACATAAAGAGTCATCACGGAATGTGATTCATGAAGGACAATCTCATTAAAGCTAATGGTTCACAGAGTAATAGAGAAGAAACTCTTGAACATTGGTTTATCAATATCCATATCAAGAATGATGGATTCCAAACAAGTGTGTAAACTCCTCTACTCCGTTATAGAGTTTCGTGATTGTAATTACGAAATTTCACACGGCCTTTTAAATGTTTAACCACTCATATAAAACTTGATTTTAAAATGTGAGTAAAAAATTAGTTGAATAACCCATTTTAACATAACTATCTTGTCCTCACATTAGCACTTGGGGTTGGTGATAGGTGGACTTGTCAAAAATGTGAATTGGGCCAGGATTAAGTGATTAGAATGGGTCCAACTCAAATAAATCAATCTAATCAACATTATACATTTTGACGCAATATAATTTTGATTACTTATGTCCGATCCTAACTCCAATTTTTAGCAATTCTTATCTTTGAATATGAAGAGGTCATGCTTGTGAAGATATATACGACGTAATATTCTACTCTCTTAAGCAATAAAAGATATGACCCTACTTAGGGTGGGTTTTGTTCATCATTTTGAAAGCTCTTTGGGACCCAAAAACCAATTGGGGGGTAAATGTTGATCGTCTGGTAACTGTTTTGGAATAGTTTTAGGATGAAAGTCAGCATTTTCAGAATGTCGAAGCTCCAATTAATGAAATTTACTTAATTGACTTTTTTGCCGTAGAAAAATTAGTAGGAATCCATTTTTGCCCCTTCTTAAAAAATGCAACGCAATATGCTCTACATTTTCTGTTACGCTCGTTTACTTGGTTCTGCACTTCGCTTCTTTCTCTCCCGCGACTCCTCTCTTGCCATTCGCTAGCGCCGTTCGTTCCACACACTTCGTTCCATCTCCTCCTCGTCTCCAGGTAAGATTTTCTTCCCTTCTATCCGAAAAAACGTCGTCTCGAGGTTGGACTTGCGTTCTTTGTTCAAACCCTGAACACGCTCATTCTTCATGAGGGTGTTCAGGGTTTATGAAATGAACTCTTGCGCTCTATTTTTGTTGATTGGGAACAATGTCCTTTCGTGTCCCTTGTTGTTGATGGTAAAGTGTAGATATTTGTGTTGATTGTATTGGTAGAAATTCTCTTATGACGTAGAAACTCTCTCTCTCTCTCTCTCTCTCTCTCTCTCTCTCTCTTTAAGGATATTTGTGTTGATTGTATTGGTTTTGTCTTCTAGGTATCTATCCATCATGCAATAAGTGATATTTTATTCTCTTTAAGCTTGTACCTTTTGATTGATTGCTATGGGCTCTTGAACTCCCGGTGGAAGTATACCCGCTGAAATTTTCTAATGCCATTACGGATGGCAGTGCAGGAAGGGATACTAATGGAACCCTGAATGCTGGTAGTGATCTCATAAAGGAGTTCGAGATTCGGAAAATACTTTCCACGATGATGAGGTTACTGTTGAAAATTTGAACCGCATATGTTAACGTATCGGAAAAAATATGTAACACTGTTTGTTGTAATCAGAAGAAAATAATAAAACGAAGATGGCGATAATATTTCAATAACAATAAAAAAAATCAAATTATAATATTTACATTCAAAGAGTACAAAGAAAATAAAATAGCTAGATAGTAAACTCGAAAAATAGAAAAAGATGTGAGGTACAACTAACCGAATCTCCTTAAGGCAATTAATTCCTACCAACGGTGCTAAGCAACTTCACGAACTATGCCTCCCAAAATACAACAATTCGAACCTGCTTGTTTCGACACTATACGAACAAGACTCTGTCGAACACTTCTTGAAACCGGCACACTTGGAGAATAACTAAGAGAGAACTAGAGGAATGAACTTTGAGTTTTGAGTTGTAAGTTATTATTCTGAACTACGAAAACCCGTCTATTTATATATCGAGAAAATGTTCGTTATACAACAGTAAACCTAGTCGGTTACATCCATCACGTAGCATTAATCCTTGTCGGTTACGTCCGTTATGCAACATTAAACTGCGTTGGTTATGTCTGTCACACTAACATAAATGCACGTCGGTTAAACTGACAATAATTGAGCCATTAAACTACTAATTACAACAATCCCCCATATAATGGCCAAATAGAACTAAGATCGGAGAAATCCAAGTGTGCATGTGGAAATACACTGCATCAAGATAGGTAGCTTTCGCTTTGAACCTTTTCTAGTGAAAGCCCATCAGACAAAAAGGCCATCAGACCTAAAGGCCATCAGACATACTTAAGCAGTCGGTGAACTTGGTCTTGAACTGCCAGTTGTTAGTGTAAGTCCAGACAATAGACCTCACACAGAGCATCTCCGATTCAAGATTGATTCTCGGTTGCGTTCATTCTTTCGGCCCTGAACCTCTTAGGATTTGTGCATGCTTTAGAAAATCTAGCCTTTAAAGATTTTCATAGAATTGGTCAGCTCCACGCATATATGTGCATTCCTATTAAAGATATCATACCATTCCTTGCTAAGATGTAAGAATCCAAGCTATGGGAACCATTAGACGCATAGCGTACCCTTAAAACATCGTAGGAAGCGCTGTTGCATCATAGGAATGTGAGACATTGCTCACTCTAGAGTTTTCGAAATTTGCGTTGTCCTATTGAGCTTAGTCCATGGGATTTCCAATTACATAGATTAGGTTTCCACCTCGAAAGCTCTTTATTGGGTTAATGCTTTTAACCTCATTCCTCTTGATGCACAGTTTACTTGCTCTCTCGACAATCCTTTTGTCAGCGAATCCGCAATATTTTTTTTTGACTTCACAAAGTCTAAAAAAATTATTCCACTCAAGAGCAATTGCCTTATGGTATTATGTCTACGATGAATGTGTCTAGACTTACCGTTATATATCACATTATGTGCCCTTGCAATGGCTGCTTGATTGTCACAGTAAATGCATATTGCAGGCATAGGTTTTGGCCACAACAGAACATTCTCTAAAAACTATCGAAGCCACTCTTCTTCTTCAGCATCTTTATCTAAAGCAATAAAATCTGATTTTATCGTGGAGAATGCTATTCGAGTTTGCTTTGAGGATTTCCATGAAACAGTGGCATCTCCAAGCTTAAACACATACCCGCTAGTCGATTTCGATTAATTAGAATTAGAAATCCAGTTGGCATCACTAAAGCCTTCCAACACAACTGGATATTGACCATATTGTAGAATATAGTCTTTCGTATTTTTTAGATACCCTAATACTCTCAACAAAGCATTCCATTGCTCCGATTTGGATTGCTCATATATCTGCTCAGTTTTCCTACTGAGTATGCAATATCCGGTCTAGTGCCATTCATGATATACATGTGACATTCCGAATTTCTGACCCATCGAGACTTGAGATATGAAGTGAAATCTCAAAATTAAAAAATGACAAATAAAGATTCCAACGTTCTAATCGAACTAGACGCCCCTCATCGAAGGTAAATTGAATTGGAAAAACGACGTTCTGGACGTCAAGGGTAAAATCATCATTTTGCCCATCAAACCTTAACCTAGCCTTAATAAATGGAATGAGGGCATTTTGTTCATTGACCCCAAGGCTGTCGAAAATTAAGAAAAATAACAGCCCTTGGATGAAGGCTTGATTGACATGAAGACAAGTGTTAATGGATGCTCAATTAGGATTAAATGTCCAACTTTTAACCTACCATTATAAGCCTTTGACCAATTAGAAGATTGAAGGAAGCCTCTCACTCTTTCTCCCCCTCATTTTACTCGGCCAAACCCTCTCCCTCTCACCTTTCTCTCATTTTCCTCTCTTTTCTCTCTCGCCAGAACACTGCCCAGTCCCGTCTCCGGCCACTATTTTGGCCATAACTTCTTCGTCCGTCATCGGATTAAAACGTACCACCTATCATTAGAAAACTTATCATCGTTCCGTTCCAACAAGGTATTATGGGTCCAAATCCACTCAGCAGTTTGTCCCGTAGAGCCGTTTGAAGGAACAAAGATCACCCTGGTCAGTTTTGAATCCGAGAGCTCTAAGTGGAATTTTCGAACTCATTTCACTCCAATCTTCGGTAAGGCTCTCCTTCAACTGATTTACGATATATAGAAGCATATGCTCGAGGTCAAGGAGTATTTATAATGGGATTTCATGGTGAATTTCTTGTTTTTTTGTGGATAAAAACTCGAACCGGTCTGTCTAAGGGAAAAATTGTAAACTTGAGGGCTGTTCGATGACTAATTTTGCTTGGATTGAGTGGTAAGATGCCTCAAAATCTTAGTTTGATATGTTAGGGAGCTGTTGGTTGAAGTTTGGGGTGAAATTGATGGGATTTAGTGGTTGATTCTTGCTTAGATTTTCAAGAGGACAAACCTGTCCAATTTGGACCACTTTTGGCCGTGACCTCTAAGGAGGCTTTTGTGGACTTTTGCTAGCTCAATTTTCTTGGTAAGCTAATCCTAACCTTCTATTAGGATGTTAGGTTACTAAGGAACGTTATTGTTCGAGGAAAGTGGTGATTTATGAACCGGTTCTACTTGTGGGATCTTAAATTCGAATCTGCCCTGTTTCTGATGAGTTGAACTTGAGTAGTTCATCGCATGAAAATTGTGGAATCGAGATTGGACTAAGGAATCTTAATTTGTTCGTGGAAGGTAGTTGAACCTTTTGACATGCTTTGTGGAGATTCCTATTTGGTTTGAATACTTTAAACTGGTTGAATTACCGATTGAGCCTCGAGGTGATTTGTGAAACCATGATTTTGTGTCAAGCCTTGAATTTTTGTGAAATGGCCGTGACGTGCTTGTGCCAATGTAGAGTGATTGATTGAATTACTCGATTTTCCTTTGTGATGCTTGGCCATAAAACGTGATGTGAGGATTAGTAACTTGATATGTAGAGGCCGAACTATAAGGTTTCCTCCTTGCTATCTTGCATTGAAATTTATTTGGCCAGTGAGTTATTGTATTATGAGTACATGTGCATGTGATGACTTGATGCGTTAAGCGCGGGGCTTGAGTAAATCCTGAGGCGTTACGATGCAAGATTTGACTTGAAGCGTTGTGACGCGGGTTATGAAAGGCACATTGTACCTTGATGCGTTATGACGCGGGGTTTGGATTATCCTGATGCGTTGTTACGCGAGATATTGTACTTGATCAAGTAAGGATCACTAACCTGATGCGTTATTACGCAGGTAGTATCTTAGCCTGATGTGTTGTTACGCGGGCGATTGAGGAACATGACTTGAGGCGTTCTTACGCGGGTCCTGGCAATATGTATATGTTGACCTGAGGCGTTGTGACGCGGGTCTTGCCAAACATGTTATAATAGCCTGATGCGTTATGACGCAGGCTTGGATAGTGATGATTGGTGGAAATACCTTATATGATCAAGTGAATGTCTAAATGGCCTGAAGTGTTATGACGCGGGTGCTTGACAACTTGATGTTGATGATTGAAATTTGATTGAGATGTGCTAAGGAAATGTCTCGTTATAATTTTGAGAAATTTAAGAATGCCTCAAGTGGAGATTTCTATTGAAACCCCGCCATAGCACAAAGTTCAGTCTTATTTGTGAAATTTTACGACTGAATCGAGTCGAATCTGAATTAGTGAAATGCTATGCGTTGATGGAGTTATGTTTTTATCATGCCAAGGCCTTTTATTTAAGAATACTTGTTTTCAAAGGTGTCTGGAGGTACTGGTAACCTAGTTTAAGGTTATGTTTAACTTACTGAAATTTATATCTCACCCCGTTGTAGGACTAACTTTTTCAAGTCTCCCAAGCGATGGAAATTTGAGTCTGCTAGTGATCGGTATTTGAAGAAGTAATTATATGAAATTGATTTATACTTTTGTGACTTTATAGATTTTATGTTACCTCAAAGTTAGAGTTGTATCCTCCGAACCTATAGTTGATATTTACAACAAGACGTACCCTATGTCGTGAGTCATCTTATGTTTGAATTGTATGAAGAAGTTTCATCGCTTCCGTATGTTTGTATCATCTAAAAGTTATAAATTGTTGGCCGACGGATCCTAGATACCACCGAGACAAGACGGCCCTGGTGGGATTTCGTGAGCCTGACAGGTTCGAGGCATGACAATACATGAGATTGCCGATCACTTGAGAGCATTCCAACTGCCTAATACTGTTTTCGTTATTCTTTCTTAAAGTTAGGTGTGGTAGAAAAGGATTATTTGCATATTTAATGTCAAATCCGTTAAATCTCTCAATAACCTTTTCCATATAATGAGATTGTGTTAAACCTAGGCCATCTGAATTCCTTAGAATTTTGACGCCAAGTATAACATCCGCAACACCTAAGTCTTTCATCTTAAAATTTTTCTTGAGAACATTCTTGGTGATTTTGATAACCTCAACGTTATCTTCAAGAATAAACAAGTCATCAACACATAGACAAATAAGTACACATCCAATGGGTGTAGATTTAGTGTACATGCATTTGTCACATTCATTGATTCTATACCCATTCTGGATCATTACATGGTTAAACTTCTCATGCCATTGTTTAGGAGCTTGTTTAAGTCCATACAATGATTTGATAAGTCTACAAGCTTTGTATTCTTGTCCTTTGACCTTGAATCCTTTAGGTTGTTCCATATAAATCTCTTCATCAAGATCACTATTCAAGAATACAGTTTTCACATCCATAGGTTGTACTTGCAAATTATATAGCGAAGCTATAGCAATCAACATCCTAATCGATGTTATTCTTGTTACTGGTGAATAATTATCAAAGTAGTCCAGACCCTCTTGTTGTCTAAACACTTTGGAAACAAGCCGTGCTTTGTGCTTATCAATGGAACCTTCAGCTTTACGCTTCTTCTTGAATATCCATTTACATCTAATTGGTTTATTTCCAGGTGGAAGATCAACCAATTCTCAAGTATGATTACTTAGGATAGAATCAATTTCATTGTCAATAGCTTCTTTCCAAAAAGGAGCATATGACATTGCCTCTTTGAATGTTTGAGGCTCATTTTCTAACATATATGTCAGAAAGTCAGGTCCGAAAGATTTTGCATTTCGCGACCTTTTGCTTGATCGAAGTTCGACGTTCTCGGCCCAACTTCATTAGTCTCAGATTCTGAATTTCTTAGTCTCTTATTAGAAGGTTCACCCTGATTTCTTTTCGTAGGATATATATCCTCAAAGAATTCAGCATCCCTAGATTCTAGGATAGTATTGACATGGATTTCCGCATTTTCAGATTTGTGAACCAAAAATCTGTACGCACTGCTATTTTGAGCATAATTGATAAATATGCAATCAACCGGTTCCAATCGAGTTTGTTTAGGAGGAGGAATTGCCACCTTGGCTAGGCACCCCACAATTTCAAATAATTGTAGAATGGTAGCCTTCCATTCCATACTTCATATGGAATCTTATCCGTTTTTTGTGGGGTATTTTATTAAGAATATAATTCGCAGTTAATACTGCCTCCCCCCCACAAGTTTTGAGGTAAACCAGAACTTAAGAACATGGCGTTAGCCATATACGTTAGAGTTATATTCTTTTGTTCAGCAATTTCATTTTGCTGTGGAGTATAAGGTGTAGTTATTTGAAGAATTATTCCCAGATTAGCACACAACTCCTTTAAATTGGAATAACTATATTCTCCTTCTCTATCAGACCCAAGCACTTTAATTCGTCTGTCAAGTTGGCTCTCAACCTCATTTTTATACTTGTTAAACATGCTCATAGCCTCATTTTTGCTAGTTAACAATAAACATAGCAAAATTGAGTATAATCATCCACAAAAGTGATGAAGTACTTCTTTCCACCTCTACTCTCTATAAACTTTAAATCACATAGATGACTATGGATTAGTTGTAGAGGATTTCTTAACAAATTTAGCGTCAACACAAGTCTCACATTTGTAACGGACATCCAACTCAAACGTTGGAATTAGCCCTAAGTTTCCTATCTTTTTCATTATACAGTAGTTTACATGTCCTAGTCTACCATGCCATAGATAATGAGACACAACGATGTAAACTCAAAACTTCTCTTTATCAGCGGTCTTTGGGTACAAGAATTTCGAGTTTACATTAATGATAGCTACATTAACTTTGAACACGTCATTATTCAGCATACATTCCCCTTTTAGAAAGTACAAACTTGTCGGATTCAAATACAATTTTGAAGCCATTCTTGAAAGTATAGGGCCAAAAATAAGATTCTTCTCGATCTCCGTTACATGCAGCATATTTAACAGCGTAATTTCCTTGCCGGAAGTGAACTTCAGTATCACCTTTGCTCTCCTGGTAATTTTTGCTGATGCTGAGTTAGCCATATAAATCTTTTCATGTTCTTCAACATTCTCGTATGACGAGAACAAGTGTTTGTCCACAAAAATATGATTTGTGGCACCTGTGACCAACCACCAATTGGTATTATTTGACACCAGAGATACCTTGGATACCACCACCAGAGTCAGTCTCCCATTATCTTCCTGCTCTGTCAGATTCATTTTGTCATGCCCCAAACCTGTTAGGCACGCAAAATTTCACCAGGGCCATCTTGTCTCGGTGGTAACCAGGATCCGTCAGCCAACAATTTACAACTTTTAAAAGATATAAACATACAGAAGCAATGAAACTTCTCCATACAATTTAGACTTAAAATGACTCAGGACATAAGGTACGTCTTGTTATAAATACCGACTACAGGTTCAGAGGGTACAACTTTAACTTCAAAGTAACATGAAATCGTTAAAGTCACAAAAGTATAAATTCATTTCCTATAATTACTTCTTCAAATACTGATCATTGGCAAGCTCAGATTTCCATCGCCCGGGACCTGAAAAAGTTAATCCCACGACGAGGTGAGATATAAATCTCAGCAAGTTCATCCTAAACCAAGACCATGCCATTAGTCCTCCCAAACTATGCAATAAGGATTCAAAAACAACACATGACAATGAAACATCGAGGCACCTCGATACGTCTCGTATAACACAATCACAACTCCAGGGCGATCATATCATCACAACTTTCAATTCCAATGGCCAAGCCCGTGTCAATACGCATAAGGCTAATCATATTTTTAATCCCAATGGTCAAGCCCGCGTTAATACGCCTCAGGCTAATCAACGTCTCTATTGGCAACCCGCGTTCTGACGCATCAAGTTCCAAAGGCCATTTCGATACTTGTGTTGACACATATAAAGATTATCCTGCGTTCTGACACATCAGGATATCAATTCTCTTTTCAATAGTTATGCCCGCATCAATACGCCTTAGGCTTGGTCTGTGTTGTTACGCCTCAAATTATCAAATTGACAAACCCGCGTTAAACGCATTAGGTTTTCAATTCTCTTTTCAATAGCTATGCCCGCATCAATACGCCTCAAGCTCAGTCCGCGTCATTACGCCTCAGACTATCAAATTGACAAATCCACATTAAACGCATTAAGTTTTCAATTCTCTTTTCAATAGTTATGCCCGCGTCAATACGCATAAGGCTCGGTCCGCGTCATTACGCCTCAGATCATCAAATTGACAAACCCGCGTTAAACGCATCAGGTTTTCAATTCTCTTTTCAATAGCTATGCTTGCGTCAATACGCCTCAGGGTCGATTCGCGTTATTACGCCTCAGACGATCAAATTGACAAATCCGCGTTAAACGCATTAGGTTTTCAATTTTCTTTTCAATAGCTATGCCCGCATCAATACGCCTCAGGCTCGGTCCGCGTCATTACGTCTCAGACCATCAAGTTGACAAACCCGCGTTTAACGCATCATGTTTTCAATTCTCTTGCCAACTCATTCATATTTCTCAAACAATTGCCATTCAAGGCCAAATATCACATAGCCATACCAACATCCATGTCAGTCGAATGCACGCAATAATAATTTAGCCATGAGAGTTATAATTTCTCATCATCAGGAGTACACACGATTCACACCTCTATTATCTCAGTCAATCATGAACAATCAATGCAATAGACTCCCAAATTCATCAATATATCATCCAAACGCATCCAGTAGTGTCCTAACTTCCTAGCAAAGGTTTAGGAGTCACCTACTTTTTAATTTAATCCGTAAAATTTCCTTCAAGACTCCTCCAAAGATTCAGTTCCCTTGATCCTAAAACAGGGCAATCGTGCGACCTAGTCCAAAGTTCGTCAAACGATCAATTTTTCTAGTCCAATCACCAATTCACGGAGCATACACCTCATTAACATCTCAATTAATATTCTTGTATGTCTTAACAACGAATTTAAAGCATGGCTACACCTCCCACAACCCTCAAAGGGCTCGATTCATCCAAAACGAAATAGGGCATAATTCAGTTTTGCCCTCTACCTTTTTAATCAGTTCATAATTCAACTCTAAACCTTGATTTACCACAAAATTAACTTGCTAACAGGTTGTTTTAGGAGTTAGAAAGTCTCACCGAAGATTTGGAAGCAAAATAATACCTTAAGGACTTCCGATCAGCCCGGTTCCACTCGGTGTACATGCGGTCAGATTCTGCCCCAGAAAAATCGCCTAAAATCATCCATGAAAACCCATCTTAACTCAACTAAAATTACAACCACAGCTCATTCAACTTTAATACTATAAGTGTATAAGACCTCACCAAAAATTTGAAGCAATTTGAAGTCTTGAAGTGGCCAAACTAAGACATTCCCCCAACCCGGTTAGAATCTACCTAGTTTGACCTTTGTCCATTTAAATCGAGCTATGGAAAGATCTACCAAATAAAATTGAGCTTATAATATGTCTATAGAAAGATAATATAATAAGCTTTTATTTGGCGGTCGTTTTATCTCGATCCGGTATTGGACGAAGAAGATATGGCCGGAATAGTGGAACGGTCGGGACTGGTCGGCTGGGAGCTCTCGGATTCAAAATTGACCAGCCTGATCTTTGCTCCTTCAAACGGCTCTACGGGACGAACAGCTGGGTGGATGTGGACCCATAATACCTTTTTGGAACGGTAAGGCAATAAGCTTTCTAATGGTAGGTGACACGCCTTAATCTGATGATGGATAAATAAGTTATGGCCAAAACAGTGGCCGGCGACGGGACTAGGCAGTGTTCTAGCGAGAGAGAAAAGAGAGGAAAATGAGAGAAAGGTGAGGGGGAGAGGGTTTGATTAAGCAAAATGAGGGAGAGAGAAATTGAGAGGCCTTTTTTCAATCTTCCAATTGGTCAAAGGTTTAAAATGGTAGGTTAAAAGGTGATTCATCAATGTCAATGCCCAATCTTTTGACACTTGTACTCGTGTCAATCAAGGCTCATCCAATGGCCTCATTTTTCTTGATTATTGGCAGCCTATAGGGTATTGTGATTGATCAAAATACCTTTATCTAATTATAAATGCAAGGTCAAGGTTTGAAGAGCAAAATGGTAATTTTACCCTCGACATTCAGAACATCGTTTTTCTGATTCGAATTACCCTTGATGAAGCGAAGTCTAATTCGATTAGAATGTTGGAATCTTTATTTTTCATTTTTCAATTTTGAGATTTCATTTCATATCTCAAGCATCGAGGGGGCGGAAAATTCGGAATGTCACAACTCTTCCTCCCTTAAAGAAATTTCGTCCACGAAATTTACAACCTTCTAACCATTCAGTCTTTTGGGATATCAACGTCTCATCGCATCCCCATTCTTCCAGATAATTCCTTTATTTGACTTAACGATCTTACATGTCCTTCCCGACCAAAGCCATCTTTCCCTAAGACTTGTCTCCTTTAATCCTCAATCTGATTTCCTTTTCTCAATTCTCTTTCGATAATCATAACATTTGTCAGCAGTTCATCCTCGAGCGTTCACCTTATCTCTTTCATTTGTCCATCATCATTATTATTAAACCATCGCCAGAATACACTCTTTAATGCCTATACCATTCGGTATATCAATCCTTTTAAGGGTATGCCTTTTTCTTGTTGGCACGTTTAATACTTGACCTCATGTTCGACTAACCAAACTTTCGGTCCATTCCATCGATAATACTGATGCAAGTCTGACACACCTTTATGTCATCCCAAGGGACACCATAACCCTCTCTTTGAATTTCTGATGAGGTCATTTCTTTAAGTTCCTTTTTAATATTGGACTCGTACTCTCATCCATGGGACTTTAAGGTTTCTACCCTCAACTTTGATATTTCTTTTCTAGGTATCCGAAAATTTGAATTTCCTTCCTGTTCTATCCATTTCCATAACCCCCTTAAATGTCAGGGTATGTTCATTACAGCATCTCAATTCCTTTTTGACTTCAAGCTTGATGATTTAGGTAGTTATCAAACTAGTCAATTGACAACCTTCCAATTTAGGAGTTGGATTTCTTATTTCCTTAAGCAAAACCTATCCTTTATCCGTCAAATGCACGATGCTCAATTTTTACTTATATGCATCTGCTTCTTAAATCACCATTTTCTAGGCGATATAGGATATTTCATCCTTAGTCCTTAAGCAATCTCCTTCACACACGTTGGTCCTCATTCATATTTTCTAGGTAACCACATATCTCAAATTTTTATGGTTCGTGTAAACTTGAAACCTCTCCATGCAAGTTGTGTTTTCCAACTTCATCGCAAGAACATTTGCAAGCCAACTCCAACCATGCATTAGACATTCCAACTCATATAGCTTTACTATCATGACGTATCGCATAGCCCACTTCAGTTTGCCTTGCTACGCCTCAAATTTCCTTTTTGCGTTATATCATTATGATTTACTCGACCCTTTTTTAATTCAAAATAGGAACACTATTATCGACGTAGTCATCAACTTGACTTAAGTTCTTGAAAACTCTTTTCATATTCATTTATCAATGAAATTGCTTTTGTGGGAAATCTTCCCCCGATCCATCCATAACAATTTACCAATTTCAGGAAACTTCCAATTTCCGCAACTCACGTCAATCTTAATCGATTCATCACTTATTCTATTCCTCAAGGGCTCCACAGGGATTTCATTTCTTAGAAATCTTGCTACTGAGGAATCTTACATCATTAGATCCGCAACTCGTGCTCTTCACGAGTAACAGCACACAACGAGCATCTCCTTAGAGTCCATATGATACTCTTGAAAGTTATTAATGTTTCTCATGGCTCCTTAAATGAGTTTATTCATCGTCTCTAAAAACGGTAACAATCAATCCCATTATTCCTTAGATACTCAGTCTGACTTTTATCTGTTTCTTTCTACCAGGTGTCGAATCTTCAAACTGTTATTACACTTTTCACTTGAGAGCCCAAACCTTGGTCCTCTACTCTCATGAGTCCCCGCTTGAACTACACAACATTCTGTTCATTTTTGTCACTTTTTTCTCAGGAAACATTAGTGCCTTGGCCTCTTGATTTCACAACCAGCTAATGCGACCTTATCTCAACTCTGTATGTCTCACTGAATATCGACATTATCCTGGAATTCAACATCGTCTACAAGACAGTCTCTCGAACTTAACTTTCCTTACAGTAGGCATTCAAGTTTTGCGTCGTCTTTCTCAGTCTAGACGCTCCATCTTAATATCAAGATAGTTATGATTTTTTCTTTCTTGCACACTAGGGTCTCTTATCATGTGAAGGAAGCTATACACTTCAGTGACATTATCTTATTTCAAATCCACCGTGTCCTTCCTATTCCATAGGATGTCGATCTTGGAATCTGTGCCAACGGCAGTGTTTTACTTTAGAACATAGATGTTACCATACTTGGCATTCTTCTTCCCATAATTCAGTCACCTCAAGTGACAATATCTGTTTGTCCTTGATTTTCACAAATTAACGTATCGAATACTCGATTAGATTACCTCAATTTACTTTGCAATTACTCTTTAAGCGCTCTTTTCGCTTCCTCAATCATTCACTAGAATTACGAACAGTCAGGACTATCCAGTCCATTCACTTTTCTTTTCATCAACGACCATCTCATGGTCTAATCGTCCTTTAAGAGTGACGCCCCACCCTTTAGGGGTGATAACACACAATACCACTTCTAGTGATCTAGATTTATGCTCAATCAATCTCATAAAATCATCAATGTCAGACAACTGACAGATTTCTTTCCTCAACTTTTCCAACGATGGAAAGAACAACATGTTAGTCTCTTATTACGAGACTGGCAACAAGGTAACAGCCATCTCTCGCAAGTACGTTTCATGTTCCAAAATGAACATCTCTTTGCTCGTAATCCATTAGTAGGAGTTCTCTTCTTTTACTGAGTCCCATTACCATTCCTCAAAATCAGGAAGAACAACTAGTCATAAGGCTTTCAAACTCCAATACACTCAAAGATTTACTTATCTTATTCAAGGGTCCTTGACCACCTTTGCTATATACTTAAACAACCTTGAGAACTCTCTCTCACATTAGTTAATCATCTTTTGATCCTTGCAAATGTATCAAGATCTAAACAACCTTTGTTCTCAAGCAATCTAGAGAAAGCACTTCTATTAAACAATTCAATAAAGGCAGTCCAGGCAAATATCATGCCTTCGAGAAAACCCTTCCTCTGATGACCTTTCACTAATTATCGACAGACTCTTAAGACTACAATCTGCCCAGGTCACTTTTTTTCCTTAGTGTACCCAAAACCTCTAAGGTTTCCTTACCAAGATTCCAAATCCAGAGGGAGACAACTTCAAATCTCATCCCTCCTTCAAACTTGGTCAATCTCAACCTTATATATGGCTTCACAAGCTTTTCAAAACTCTCGTGGTTCTTCAAATGCATTCAATTTAGAAAGGATTAAACCGAAGTCACCTCTCTCATGATTTTTATCATTTAACTCATCAACACTAGGTTCAATCGTCTCCACGACTTGGGTATAATGACAGCTCCTTCTCGAGTCTATCTACCCATCCATTTTCTCATTTCCATTTAAAGTTCTCATGACCCCTTCAACTCTTAGGTCTTGTACAGTCCACAAGCTCGAGCCAAATGCTTTTCTAGCACTCATATTCTAGTTACTCATCTTTATTCAATTCTCACAACTCCCTTCAGTTCTAGAGTCATCTCATACTTGAGCCAATGCTCCTCTAGTGATCATTCTCTTGTCGTTCAACCTTATTAGGTTCTTATGGCACTCAAACCACTACAATTCCCTCTAGAAATCAAATACTTAAGTCATCTACTCAAGTCTGACAGTCTCAGACTGCTCATCTCATCATCTATTACCATCAAACAACCATCCAGTGGTCCATATGCAATTCTAAACTAATTGTCAATTATCTGAGGATTCCAAATTATTCTTAAACAGTAGCCACATACAAAACCAGCCTCAACTAGACAATTTCTCAATTAACAGTTAATTATTAAGCAGGCCAGCAAATGTTGTGAACCTTTGGGTTGGGACCACCTTTGGTAGCTCGGTATACATCAACAGGTATTGCCTTCCTTGATGATACCATCTCATATACAGAATGAGAAACTGGAAAAATTTACCGATGTGAGCTTTAAGCAATAGCAAAAGAAAATATTATTCTATCTGACCACGATGAATCTGGTCAAGTACTTATCGGAGAGAGACCCAATAATTAATCCAGATGAGCAAGATGTCACGACACTAGGGGCGTTGCAGGCTTGGAAGCACGGGGACTTCCTATGCCAAAATCATATCTTTAATTGTTTAGTAGATTCTAACATTAGGCCTCGAGGTAAAAACCTCTCCACCAGCCACAATCGAATTAATCGAAGGAACGTCTCCAGAAACATTTGGAACATTACTAGGTACTTGATTGTTATTAGCCAATACACTTTTCTGATAAAACCAAGAAACAGTAAGTATATGCACTAATCGCCTTAAGAATGTTGGAAATTTGAAGCGCATATGTTAACGAACTGGAGGAAAAACGTTACACTATTTATTGTAATAAAAAAATAATAAAAAGAAGATGGTGATAATATTTCAATAACAAAAAAAAAAAATCAAATTATAATCTTTACATTCAAAGATTACAAAGAAAATAAAATTGCTAGATAGTTTACTCGAAAAATAGGACAAGAGGTGAGCTACGGCTAACCGAATCTCCTCAAGGCGATTAGTTCCAGCCAACGGTGCTAACAACTTCACGAACTATGCCTCCCAAGATACAACACCTCGAATCTGTTTGTATCAACACTATACGAACAGGACTCTGTCGAACACTTCTCGAAATTGGCACACTTGGAGTACAACTAGGAGAGAACTAGAAGAATGAACTTCGAGTTGTGAGTTGTAAGTGATTATTCTGAACTACGAAAACCCGTCCATTTATAAATCGAGAAAACTTCTGTTACACAACATTAAACCTTATCGGTTACGTCTGTTATGCAACATTACACTATGTTGGTTACATCAGTTATATAGTATTAATCCTCGTCGGTTACGTTCGTTATGCAGCATTAAACTGCGTCGGTTACGTCCGTTACACCGACATAAATGCATGTCGGTTACACCGACAATAATAGAGCCATTAAACTACAAATTACAACAGTTAATTATTGAGGTTAGGTTGGAGTTGGCTCCTAATACAAGTCCTGCTGAAGAACTTAGTAAACTGAAAGTTCGGTTCGAGACTTGGGAGGAAAGAACACAAGGCAAGATTGCGAGAGACTAACGTGAGGCCACAGAAACTTGGGCACTTTGATGCTGATAAAGGCCTTCGAAAAATGGTGGGGAAGATGAGACTAGGCTGCCGGGACGTTTTGTTTGAATTAATTCTCTAGTAGTCAGCGTGAGGCCAAGCGAGAATTTGAGAATTTGGAGAGGGGCTAAGTGGCTCTACCAGTTTCGGCAAGGGGGGACCGCCTTGATTAGATTTAGTAGCGTCAACTCAATGAAGAGAGATGTGTTCATCAAATTTGCCAATTTTGTCACTTGGTAGTGTTGGTGAATGTGTATAGGTAGAAACAAGCGTGTAGAGACTAGAGACTTTTTAAAGCTTTTCCTTGTACTCTCCAATCTGCTATCTATACTGTGAATTCCCTCACATGAATTGGAAAATGTTCATGCAGCTTTCCATCAAATTCTTGTCTTGTTTCTTTAGACCTCATCCTACATAAGCGCGCATCTTCAATCCTAGTTTGAAAGCAGGGCAATGATCCATCCTGCCTTTTGTGCCCTACCATACATTTCTACTCTTTTTGGGCCACCGAATCACGATCGTATCGGGTATTCCAATACACATTAATGTGCCTTTTTTTTTCATTTTGAACTTTTTTAGAAAAAATTAATTTTATTTATAAATATGTTAATTCATCTCTTTAACATTATTGTCGATATATAAATTAGAAAAGTTACAGGCGTATTTTTGCAATTTTAAATAAGTTAAAAATAAAAAGGTTAAATTAGTCGTCTAAAGGCACATTCTAAATGTGTTTCTACCAAACAACTTTTATTTCAAAGTTACTTTTCAAAATATACTTTTTCTCAAAGCCCACTCAGTTAAACTGCTGTGTTTTTCCAAAGCTCATTGAAAAAGCTTTATTAGACCCACCCTCAGGGCCATTAGGATCTGTCCAAGCCTACGGACTTCAATAAATGACGAGAGTGCCTTGTTGATTTGCTCCAACTAATTTTACGGAAAGAGATTGTTTAATCTTTTTCATAGAAGTTTATATACTGCCCTTAAAATTTGAGCCATCTGTGTTATGAATGTGCGGTCACATTATTATTAACAATATATATATATATATAAATTAAAAAATTATATCATAAAAATAAGAGATATGGGTTGTTCATCTAAAAACGGACGACCGAATTCCAAGTAAGCGTCGAACCTTCTAAGAGGCTCGTTGCCTAATTTGGGTGTGTTTGTTTCAAGAAAAGTAAGTTTCGGAAATTCGTTTTGTGGAAAGTACGTTTTCGGAAACCACTTTCTTGGAAAACGATTTGATTTCATTTGTTTGGTAATATGTTACTAAAAATATTTTTCGGTGTTTGGTTCTCATTTGTAAAACAATTTCAATCTCATTAATGGGACTGGCCTCGGTCCCAATCCTCGATCCTCGACCCCGCCTGCTCCCCGTCCATGGCCCATGTCCCGATCCCCATCCTTAGCCTTGGTCGCCAGTCCCCGGCTGTCACGCCTCGCGTTCTAGGCACGAGCACGCGAACATCCCTGCAATCAAATCAATAACAATCTCTCAGCGGTTCCAAGATCCACGAACAGAAGTCGAGAGATATAATAAATACATTACGCATGCGGAAGCGATACTTGCATAATCACCGTACTATATATAAGATAAGTGAAACCTGGATAACATATAATATTCATACATCACGATATATTATTCCTTTAGACATCGACTACTACAATCCGCTAGCAACCGGGGCGTCAGGGTAAGCATACGAAAGACTATCTACTATGGCAACGGGAACCGAGTCGGGCCATCATCAAAAGATCAAGCCACCAATTGGAAACTCCTAGGAGGAGCTGCTAGAGTCCCCCGTATACTTTGCGTCCTCGGTCAGCTCATACTCAGAAAATGTCTCGGACAGGACCTCGACGGAATCTCCCATGGTCGCCTCCAGCGACGGCTCAGCAAGCTCCCCCTCTGATGCCTCCAAGACTATGACCTCCTCATCCTCCTGCTGCTCGGAGTACTTTGCGGTCGGCGTCCTCTCTGGTCCGTTCCTAGACCCTACTACTGACCCCTCTGGTAACTCATGCTCTCCTACAGTCTGACACCAATCAGGTATGACACCCTGAGGTACCTCGTGGGGCTTCAGTGGCCCAATCTTTATATCCCCTTCCTTCTTAAACCATGCTTCAAACCTATGAGGCCTCCAGTCTGGCTTATCCTCTTTCACTCATACAACAGTACATTTCCTCTCAAAAATGTTCTCCTGCCTATCCGAGAACTCATCAAAAAATGCCGTCATCTCTTTTGGGTCCCCGAAACGTATAGGCCACATTTCTAAGGCCTAGGATCTATAAAAAGAAGGGTTCCCCAAAAGTGGTGAGATACACATATCAGTAAAAGAAACCTAATCCAAGGTCAGGTTGATAGTCCACTCAGGCAATTGTAACTCCCAACAATTCACATTCATAACAGACAGGCATATCAGACACAATTCAAAGAAACAACAGCAGACAAACGGCGGACATGCAATGAAGACCTCATACCACACTCAGATGCACATGTACTCTCAACCTGCCACTTCTCACGTCCACCAATCACCCGCCTGCCTCAATCTCTAGCCTGCGATCATGTCGCCTCAAGCTCGGTCCGCGTAAAAGCATCAGACCGTCATTGGTGACCCGCGTAAACGCATCAGGTCCCGATAAATCTCTAGGCCAATCTCATCATCTCATGCTTCGTCCCGCGAATAGTTCACATCAGGACCATGGCTATCTCAACCCCGCGACTTTGTCGCATCAGGGCACCACTCAACAATAACTTCACCCCGCGATCTTGTCGTATCAGGATATCAACTCCCACCCCGCGACTCATATGCCTCAAGGCCTTGCCTCATCTCAACCAGGTCACCATCACCACTCATGCCATGATTTTCAATTCGTTGCACACAAAATTTCGAGTGTAATTTAAACGAAATTCACAAATCCCATGGCATGCAAGGCAAATCAAATGATGTTCTTACATAGCAAGCAATTCAAATACAAGTAAAGGCACACATAAACCCCTTTACATAACCTTAGGACATACCAATACTCTTTCCTTTGGAAAAATCTCATAACCACCCAATTCCACCCTTGACTCACCCAATTGATTCCAATCCCCCTAGCCTAAGTTTAGAAATCCCTTACCTTGTGTTTGATTACACCAAAAATACTCTTCTTGAGTCCTCAAGGTTCGGCCCCCAATGGTTCAAGGTTGAACATGTCGCGCAACCTAAGAATTTCAACGAATCCGTCAATTTTCCATATCCAATTCCTCAATCCATTAACCCCAATCATCCATTACTCAATCCTCAACATCTTGACATATCTTAAACATCAATTTCAGTCCCACAACCACCTGTTCTTGCACCCAACAGAACCGGTTTTGCACAGAACCGAACCGGTTCATTTCGGTTCTGTGCAAACCGTGCCCTTCCAGCCCTAAATCTTCCTCAATTCCTACATTTAAACCTCATTCTACCTCTTAGCATGTCTACCTAAGGGTTTGAGAGGCTCACCGTGTGTTTGAAGTCAAATGGCCGCCAAATTCCCGTTGAAACTCGCCGGATCGTCCGAGATCAGTTTACCGGCAAATTCTGGGAAAAATTCACAAGGCCAGTTCATGATCAAAACCTTATCAAATTAAGCCTCAATTTTTACCACAGTATCCTACACATCTCTACTAGATCTCCACAAAATTTGAGTCCAAGATTCTAAGATTTCGGCCATCAAAAAAGCTAAGAATCAGACCTACCTCAGGCTAGAGGAGATTTTGTTGACTCTCGGGAGAATCTCTACTCGAGACTCCTCGGTGCTCCAAATGCCGTGATTTTTATTCGAGGACGTCGGAAAGACGTAGAGCTTCATCGATGTGGTCATCCGGCAGTCAAAAGGTGGCCGGAGAGGGCGGTCATGGGTGGCGAACGAGCTAGATAGAAGTGGTCGTCGGCAGCAGAACAGGAGGAAGAGGAAGAAGATGGTGCTCGGTTCTCTTGGGGGTAAATGGCCGGTTATGTGAGGTGAGAAGAGAGAGAAATTTGCTATATACAAAGGCTTGGTCAAATGGTTGAATGTTAGGTGGTCAAAAGTTTGATATGACTAGAACCCCTGATCTTGTGACACTTGGCATTGTCTATTCCAAAGAAGATCCAATGGCCATGCTTCCCCCTTGAATTTTGGCAGCCTTGAGGGGTTTAATGTTCAATTTGCCCATCTTCAATTGTATAGGCAATGTTCTAGGCTTGAGGGGCAAAAAGATAAGTTTACCCCCGATGTTTAGAACGTCGTTTTTCTCGCTCCAGAATTCTTCGATAGGGCGACGGCCAATCCGATTAACGTTGAAATTTTTGATTTTCCATTTCAAATCTTTCAAGACTCGTTTATGATGATTTCTTCTATCTGACATGGTTTCAGCCTATCTCGAACCGATGGGCGGCTTTTGCAGACTTTTTGCGTATCGACCCTATGATTCTCATTACATTTAGGGCTCGTCAATTTGTGGCGACTTTCGTTGTTATGTAATTGCGATGGACTATCACTAGCTTCTATGGTCTCAATCTTCACCGTCTGATTTAGGAAAATTTTGGAAATCATACGTTGGTTAAGCGGCATCACCTACGCTCCAATCGTATGGCGCTCCAATCGTATGACGCAAGGAATTACTTCATCGTCCTTGGATCAGCCTTTTGTGGCTCTAAATATCCACTCGACAATCCTTTTAGTGAAAGCGTCATTTCCTATCCAAGTTTCCTAGGTCCACGTACTATGTCTTGCGTTAGCCTTTCCCTTTTGGTCGATTTACTCAAATTGATCAGATTCGAGCGATATATAACTGAAATACATCATCTCTAGATTCTTTTCTCATTAATGAGTTTGAAAATGACTGGAAATCAGAATGTCACAACTCTTCCCCGCTTACAAAAATTTCGTCCTCGAAATTTACATTACACTTAATCATTCAAATAAACGGGGGTGTTGTCGCCTCATCGTCTCTTCTTTCTCCCATGTGGCACCTTCAGTTTCATGGTGCTCCCATACTACCTTGGCTAATGGAATCTTCTTATTCCTGAGGATTTTCTCCTTCCGGTCTTCGATCCTTATTGGTTTCTCTACGTAAGAGACTCTATCGTCCACTTCTATTGTCTTGTAATCCAGCACATGTGTCGGGTCAGGTTTATTCTTTCTCAGTATCGACACATGGAATACATTATGCACCCGGGATAGATTTGGCAGCAGGGCAAGCCTGTAGGCCAAGATTCCAATCCTTTCCAGTATCTCGAATGGGCCTACATATCTTGGGTTCAGCTTCCCTTTCTTTCCGAATCGCGATAGTCCTCTCATCGGCGATACCTTGAGGAAGACGTGATCGCCCACTTGAAACTCCAGGGGCTTGCTTCTCTTATCTGCATAACTTTTTTGACGACTCTATGCCATCCTCAGTCTATCTCGAATTATTTTTACTACTTCCACTGATTGCTCTACCAATTCGAGGCCCGTAATACTTCTTTCTCCGACCTCATCCCAGCATATCGGTATTTTGCAGGCTCTACCATAGAGTGCTTCGAACGGTGCCATCTATATACTTTGCTGGTAGCTATTATTGTAAGCAAATTCTACCAGGTGTAACTGTTCTTCCCAACCACCTTTAAAATCAATGATGCACGCCCTCAACATATCATCGAGCATTTGGATTGTCCTTTCTGACTATCCATCTGTCTATGGATGGTATGTCATACTGAACTGTAGTCGGGTCCCCATGGCTTCTTGCAGACGTTTCCAAAAGTTTACCGTGAACTTCAGATCCCTATCCGAGGTGATCGTCACGGGCACTCCGTGTACTATCTGCCTCATGTATAGTTCTGCATACTTATCCATAGCGAAATCCTTCCGCACGGGAATAAAGTGGACGGAATTGGTCAATCTGTCCACAACTACCCAAATAGAGTCATGACTTCGCTGGTTCCTCGGCAGTCCCATCACGAAATCCATGGTTATGTGCTCCCACTTCCATTCCAGAATCTCTAGTGGCTGTAGTAGTCCTCTAGGCTTACAGTGCTGCGCTTTCACTTGCTGGTGTGTCAAACATTTAGCCACATACCTTGCTACGTCCACTTTCATTTCGTTCCACCAATAATACTGTCGCAAATTCTGGTACATCTTTGTACTTCCAAGGTGGACACTATAGTTGCTCCTATAAGCCTCTAGCATAATTCTTTCCTTGAGTTCGTCATCCTTTGGTACGCACAGTCGTCCTCGGAACTTCAAAATTCCATCCTCAGACACATTGAAATTCTGACTTTTTATTTGTTGCATCCATCTCTACAATTCTCTGAATCTCTAGGTCCGTAAACTGTAATGTCTTTATCCCTTCTTGGACCTCAGGTTCCACCCTCAACGTAGCTATTAGATTGGATAGCTGATCGACTTCTAATATGAATTCAGAATCTCTCAAGTCTTCTATCGTCAACCAACTTCTTACTAGCAGGCATGTAATACCTGACTTCCGACTTAGTGCATCCTCTACTCTGTTAGCTTTCCCAGGGTGATATAATATCTCGCAATCATTGTCCTTGAGCAGCTCCATCCAACTACGCTACCTCATGTTCAACTCCTTCTGGGAAAATAAGTATTTCAAGCTTTGATAGTCGATATATATTTGAAACTTCTCGCCACAAAGGTAGTGTCTCCAAATCTTCAAGGCAAACACTATCGCCACTAATTCCAGGTCATGAGTCGGGTAATTCATCTCGTGTGACCTCAACTGCCTAGATGCATAGGCTACTACCTTACCGTGTTGCATTAACACA
This sequence comes from Rhodomyrtus tomentosa, assembly GCA_028455895.1. Classification (NCBI taxonomy): domain Eukaryota; kingdom Viridiplantae; phylum Streptophyta; class Magnoliopsida; order Myrtales; family Myrtaceae; genus Rhodomyrtus; species Rhodomyrtus tomentosa. The sequence continues at coordinate 15,509,123 of JAPCWY010000011.1, forward strand.
CAGCCTAATCCTTTCAGCGAAGCATCGCTGTAAATTTCATAACCTCCCGGTCTTGATGAAATGGTCAATACTGGTGCGGTAGTCAATTTGTGCTTAAGCTCTTGGAAACTCTTCTCACATTTATCAGTCCATTCAAACCTTATTTCCTTATTCGTCAGCCACGTCAATGGGATGGCTATAGATGAGAATCTTTCCACAAATCGCCTATAATATCTCGCCAGTCCCAAGAAACTTCTGACCTCAGTGACCATAGTAGGCTCAGCCAATTAGTTACAGTCTCTATTTTTGCAGGGTCCACTGCAATCCCTTCACTAGACACCACATGACCTAGAAAAGCTACCCTGTTCAGCCAAAACTTACGCTTACTCAACTTCGCGTACAACGAATGCTCTCTCAGGGTCCTCAGTACAATCCTTAAGTGCTCTTCATGTTCTGCATCGTTCCTCGAGTATACCAAGATGTCGTCAATGAAGACTATGACGAATCTATCCAGAAACTCCTTAAATACTCGATGCATTAGGTCCATGAAAGCAGCTGGAGCGTTCGTCAATCCAAACGGCATTACCGTAAATTCATAATGACCATACCTCGTCTTGAAGGCAGTCTTAGGTATGTCTTCCTTTTTGATCCTCAGCTGGTGATACCCAGTCCTCAAGTCAATATTCGAAAACACTGTTGCTCCTTGCTGCTGATCAAACAGATCATCAATCCTCGGCAGCAGATACTTGTTCTTTACTGTCACTTGGTTCAGCTACCGATAGTCAATGCATAGCCGCAAAGACCTGTCCTTCTTCCTCACAAACAACACTGGTGCTCCCCATGGTGAGGCACTTGGTCGGATTAATCCCTTATCTAACAATTCTTGCATCTGCACAGTTAACTCCTTTAATTCTGACAGGGACATCTTGTACAGTGCTTTCGATATTGGCTCCGCCCCAGGGGGTTAATTCAATTACAAACTCTATTTCCCGTTCTAGTGGTAGTCCTAGCAATTCTTGGGGAAACACATCGGAGAATTCACGCACTATCGGGATATTCTCTAACTTTGGTTCTTCGGTAGTTGTGTCCATTACCGCTACTAAGTATGCCGGACATCCTTCAAACATTAATTTAGTTACTTCCAAAGATGAGACTAAGAGAATCGAGATTCTTCCTCGGCTCCCCACCAATTCAAAGCTAGGGTGGCCTCTCGAATAAAATCGAATTGTTCTACTACCACAGTCTACTATTGTTCCCTGCTTACCTAATCAATTCATTCCTATTATTACGTGAAAATCAAACATAGGCAATATGGCTAAGTCTATACTCTCTTTACTTCTCCCAATCACAATCTCACAACCAGCACAGCCCATTGAAACTAGTATACCATCCTTCAACGGCATGGCAACATGTAGAATTATGCTCAACGGTTCTAATTTCATGCCTATTAATTCAGCGAACTATGCAGACACGAATGAGTTCATGGCACCAGGATTAAATAATGCGTAAACAGTCTAGTTGCACAAGTGAACGATACCTATGACTGCTCCTAGCGCTTCCTCCGCCTCTCTGCGGGCTACAGCATATGCTCTGCCCTATGCCGGCGGTCTGCTCTGCTCGATCTGAGGTGTGGCAGTTGACGATCCCGCCTGCGGCCTCTATCCTTGCGGTTGACTTGCCGGAGCTTGGTTTGGGCACACCCTCATCTGATGGCCCAGTTGGCCACACTTGAAACATGCTCTCGTCCTTACTGGGCATGACCCATTTCCATGCCTCCTGCCACAAAGTCTGCAGTTCCAGTTGGTAGGGTTTGGTGGCTTCACGATATTCCTCCGTACTGGAGGTATAAAACGTCTGTTATTCGCCATCGCCCTCTTGCTCATCTGGCGATTATCTTTGAAAGATTTAAACAGTGATCCAGTTGCGACGCTTCTTTCTATCAAATCCCGTTCAATCATTTGGCCTCGCTCATATATCTCTTGGTAAGTCCTCAAGTTCAGAGCGATCATCTGGCTATGGAGTTCGGGTTTTAGACCATCCCTAAATCTCCTCGCTTTCTCCTGAGGATCCTCCACAGATCGAGGTGCATACCTCGAAAGCCTTACGAACTCAGCCTCGTACTGGTCTATTGTCAGCTGGTTTTAGCGCAACTGCAGGAATTCCACCTACTTCCTTTCTTTGGCAGTCTCAAAAAAATACTTATCGTTAAAGGCCGTCTTAAAAGCATTCCAGTTTATGGCAACTCCTTTAGGGAATACTCCGTCCTTGGTGGCAGCCCACCAATCATTTGCTATACCCTCCAGTTGGTACACAGCTAGCAATATCTTCTCCTCGTCCGTACATTTCAGCACCCTAAAAGCCTTCCCCAGTTTCTCTACCCACCTAGGCGCTAGCTCGAGATCTCCAATCCCATCAAACTGTGTCGGCTTCAGTTTCATGAACTGCTCAATTAGTTGACCCATCTGTCTAGCCACAACGATTTCTTCTTGAGGGTTTACAATTTCATTGCTTTGGTTCGGCTTGCCTTGACTTCCACTTCCACAAGTGTTACCATTATTGGTATTGACGGCAACTAGGGCAGCTCCCACTGCTTGGGCTATGGCAGCGTCCTGGTCTTGAGCCTACCTATCTATCATGTCTTTGAGCCCCTCCATTGCCCTCAAAAGACCGTCTACTCTTGGATCCTCCATTATGGGCAGCCTCGAGCTAGAGGCTCCGCTTCTCGGTCTTCCAGATCTTTTGAATGGGTTACTCATCTTCGTCTCTTCTTACTGAACCTGGTCCACCACAAGTTCAGCAATGAGTTAGCAACTTCCTCAACCATCCAAATCTAGAGCTACTAACTAATCCTTAATAGAAACAACAACAATCCAACAATACTTCAGAAGTATTTCAACAAACATCCCATGGTCATTTCCCAGCTCCATTTACTTGAGTGATTCTCCAAAACCAATCACTTCCATTCATCAAGCAGGCCAAGGTCCAACTGACCTTCAACTCTAAGCAGGGAATTTAGTCCTCATGCTTCACCACAACTTATTAAGATCAAGCACCAGTCACAAATACTAGGTTTCAGGTTGCGTACCCCATGTTCTATCCTTATCAGTCTCCTAAGATCTAGCTATCCGTCCTTGTCCCAACTTAATCCTCCTTATTACTCCAGTCCTCAATCAACTTTGAATCGAGCTGACCTTGCTCTGATACCAAAACAAGCGAGGATGTCACGCCTCGTGCTCCGAGCACGAGCACGCGAACATCCCTGCAAGCAAACCAATAACAATCTCTCGACAGTCATCACGCATGCGGAAGCGATACTTGCTTAATCCTCGTATTATATATAAGATAAGTGGGGCTTGGATAGCATATAATATTCATACATCACGATATATTGTTCCTTTAGACATCGACTACTACAATCCGCTAGCAACCGGGGCGTCAGGGTAAGCATACAAAAGACTATCTACTACGCCAATAGGAACCGGGTCGGGTTATCATCAAAAGATCAAGCCACCAATTGGAAACTCCTAGGAGGAGCTGCTGGACTCCCCTGTATCCTCTGCGTCCTCGGTCGGCTCATACTTAGAAAATATCTCGGATAGGACCTCGACGGAATCTCCTATGGTCGCCTCCAGCGACGGCTCAACAAGGTCCCCCTCCAACGCCTCCAGAACTATGACCTCATCATCCTCCTGCTGCTCGGAGTACTCCGCGGTCGGTGTCCTCTCTGGTTCGTTCTTAGACCCTTCTACTGATCCCTCTAGTAACTCCTGCTTTGCTACAGTCTGGCACCAATCGGGTATGACACCCTGAGGTACATCGTGGGGCTTCAGTGGCTCAATCTGTGTATCCCCTTCCTTCTTAAATCACGCCTCAAACCTATGAGGCTTCCAGTCTGGCTTACCCTCTTCCACGCATACAATAGTACATTTCCTCACAAAAATATTTCCCTACTCATCCGGGAACTCGTCAAAAAATGCCGTCATCTCTTTTGGGTCCCCGAAGCGTATAGGCCACATTTCTAAGGCCTAGGATTTGTAAAAAGAAGGGTTCCCCAAAAGGGGTGAGATACACATCTCAGTAAAAGAAACCTAATCTTAGGTCAGGTTGATAGTCCACTCAGATAGTCGTAACTCCCAACAATTCACATTCATAAACAGATAGGCATATCAGACACAATTCAAAGAAACAACAGCAGACAAACGGCGGACATGCAATGAAGACCTCATACCACACTCAGATGCACATGTACTCTCAACCTGCTACTTCTCACGTCCACCAATCACCCGCCTGCCTCAATCTCTAGCCCTCGATCATGTCGCCCCAGACTCGATCCGCGTAAACGCATCTGACCGTCATCGGTGACCCGCGTAAACGCATCAGGTCCCGATAAATCTTCAGGCCAATCTCATCATCTCATGCTCCGTCTCGCGAATAGTTCGCATCAGGACCGTGGCTATCTCAATCCCATGACTTTGTCGCATCAAGGCGTCACTCAACAATAATGTCACACCGCGATCTTGTCGCATTAGGGTATTAACTCCCGCCCCGCGTCTCATACGCCTCAAGACCTCGCCTCAAGGCCTCGCCTTATCTCTGCCATGTCACCATCACCACTCATGCCATGATTTTCAATTCGTTGCACACAAAATTCCAAGTGTAATTCAAGCGAAATTCACAAATCCCATGGCATGCAAGGCAAATCAAATGATGTTCTTACATAGCAAGCAATTCAAATACAAGTAAAGGCACACATAAACCCCTTTACATAACCTTAGGACATACCAATACTCATTCCTCTGGAAAAATCTCATAACCATCCAATTCCACCCTTGACTCACCCAATTGAGTCCAATCCCCATAGTCTAAGTTTAGGAATCCCTTACCTTACGTTTGATTACACCAAAATACTCTTCTTGAGTCCTCAAGGTTTGGCCCCCAATGGTTCAAGGTCAAACACGTCGCGCAACCTAGGAATTTCAACGAATCCATCAATTTTCCATATCCAATTCCTCAATCCATTAACCTCAATCATCCATTACTCAATCCTCAACATCTTGACATATCTTAAACATCAATCTCAGTCCCACAACCACCTGTTCTTGCACCCAACAGAACCGATTTTGCACAGAACCGAACCGGTTCATTTCGGTTCTGTGCAAACCGTGCCCTTCCAACCCTAAATCTTCCTCAATTCCTACATTTAAACCTCATTCTACCTCTTAGCATGTCTACCTATGGGTTTGAGAGGCTCACCGTGTGTTTGAAGTCAAATGGCCACCAAATTCCCGTTGAAACTCGCCGGATCGTCCGAGATCAGTTTACCGGCAAATTCTGGAAAAAATTCACAAGGCCAGTTCATGATCAAAACCTTATCAAATTAAGCCCCAATTTTTACCACAGTATCCTACACATCTCTACTAGACCTCCACAAAATTTGAGCCCAAGATTCCAATATTTTGGCCATCAAAAGGGCTAAGAATCAGACCTACCTTAGGCTGGAGCAGATTTTGTTGACTCTCGGGAGAATCTCTGCTCGGGACTCCTCGGTGCTCCAAATGCCGTGATTCTTGTTCGAGGACGTGGGCAAGAAGTAGAGCTTCATTGGTGTGGTCGGTCGGTAGTCAGACGGTGGCCGGAGAGGGTGGTCGTGGGCGGCGAACGGGGTGGACATAAGTGGTCGTCGACAGTAGAACAAGAGGAAGAGGAAGAAGATGGTGCTCTGTTCTCTTGGGGGTAAATGGCCAGTTATGTGAGGTGAGAAGAGAGAGAAATTTGCTATATACAAAGGCTTGGTCAAATGGTTGAATGTTAGGTGGCCAAAAGTTTGATATGACTACAACCCTTGATCTTGTGACACTTGGCATTGTCTATTCCAAAGAAGATCCAATAGCCATGCTTCCCCCTTGAATTTCAGCAGCCTTGAGGGGTTTAATTTCCAATTTGCCCTTCTTCAATTATATAGATAAGGTTCTAGGCTTGAGGGGCAAAAAGATAATTTTACCCCCGAAGTTCAGAACGTCGTTTTTCTCGCTTCTGAATTCTTCGATAAGGCGACGGCCAATCCGATTAACGTTGGAATTCTTTATTTTTCATTTCAAATCTTTCAATACTTGTTTCTGATGATTTCCTCTATCTGACGTAGTTCCAGCGTATTTCGCACCGACGAGCGATTTTTGCAGACTTTACGCGTATCGTCCATGTGATTCTCATCACATTTAGGGCTCGTCAATTCGTGGCAGTTTTGTTTGTCATGTAATTGCCAGGGTCTATCACTAGCTCTTATGGTTTCGATCTTCACCATCCGATTTAGGAAAATTTTGCATATCATACGTTTGTTAAGCGGCATCACCCGCGCTCAAATCGTATGACCCTCGCAAGGCATTCCTTCATCGTCCTTGGATTTGCCTTTTGTGTCTTTAAATATCCCATCGACAATCCTTATGGTCAAATCGTCATTTCCTATCCAAGTTTCCTAGGTCTACGTACCATGTCTTGTGTTAGCCTTTCTCTTTTGGTCGATTTACTCGAATTGATCAGATTCGAGCGAGATATAACTGAAATACATCTCTAGATTCATTTCTCATTAATGAGTTTGAAATTGACTGGAAATCAGAATGTCACACCGGCCTCAGGCCTCGTCTCAATCCCCAGTTGCGATCCCAGTCCCAATCCCAATCTCAGTCTCCTACCCCGGTCCTAATCCCCAGCCTCGACATCGACCCCGGTCTCGGTCTTGATCTCGGTCCTAGCCCTGATCGTTGGCCCCGGCCCCGGTCACCCTGGTCTTGGCCCCAGTTGTGGTCCCGGTCTCGGCCCCAGCCCCTGTCCCAGTCGTCACCCAGGCCCCAGCCCCGGTCCCGACCCCGATCTCCAACCTCGATCTCGGCCCCTGTCCTCGCCACCGATCTCCGGCCTCGACCCCTGTCCTCGCACCTGATCTCCGGCCTCGACCCTTATTCCGATCCCCGATCTCCGGCCCCGGCCGCGGTCGCCGGCCTCGACCCCGCTCTCAATCTCCAATCTCGATCGGCGGCCCCGACCCAGGTCGTCAACCTCGACCTCGAGATCGATCCCCGAAATCGACCTCAGCCCCATTTTCAAAGAAAAAAAAGTGAGATATTCAAATTTAAGAATTTTTTTTAGCTTTTTATTTTGGAGAATTTAATTTTTTAATTTTAATAAATAAAATATTTATTAACTGAGAATCGATTTCCGTGTAACAAATCATTTTTTGCATAAAAGTCCGAAAAACGCTTCCTCGAAAACCCTTCCCCAGGAACAAACACACCTTACCGGGCGTTCTATGCTTTTCTGATCTGAGGAGAACCACATTCCAGAAGACGATGACATTCCCAGGCTCCCCCATCGTCTTCTTGACCTCGGGACCTTCGATCTTCATCCTCACACTTCTCCACCAAATCCTCACGAACTGACCGTACAAGATCGTGTCTTCGAAGATCGCCCTCAGCTTTGCCTTCGCTTTTCTCTACTTGATAATACCTCTGGATCTTCCTCGCAATCTCAAATTGTTAACCCCGCGTGCCTTTCCTTTGCCTCTGGCCACCGGCGACGGAGAGAGTGGATTGCTGGTGGCTATCTACAATGATAGCAACGCTTCAGAGCCTCTCGCTCAGCTGTCGTCGGAGGGGAGGGATAGAAAGTTTTCGATGAATTTAGGCTGAATCTACAACTTCCGCAGTTGACAGCCTCGACCATAGCCATGGCTTTGGCCATCAACGCAGACGAGTCGCGGAGTACCCAGGTCGCCCTCCTTCCCTCGGGATATACCTCCGTCGACACTAAGGTTCTGCCACTATTCCTCTGGATTCCTCTCGATTTGCACTTTGATCTGAAAACTTTTCGATGAAATAGGCTGAATCTACCACTTCCGCAATTGATAGCCTCGACCATAGCCATGGCTTCGGCCATCAACGCGGACGAAGCAGTCGTACCCAGGCCGTCCTCCTTCCCTCGCTTGAGGGATATACCTCCGTCGACGCGAAGATAAAGGTCCGTCCTTTGGTCATCTCCGAGCTTTTTCTGCCACTATTCCTCTTGATTCCTCTTGATTTGCACTTTGATCTGAAAACTTTTCGATGAATTTAGGTTGAATCTACAACTTCCGCAATTGATAGCCAAAGCATGGCCAATTGATAGCCTCGACCATAGCCCTGGCTTCGGCCATCGGCGTGGATGAAGCAATCGTTTTCGAGCCTTCATCAACCAATCGACCCGCCGAGTAACGGAGTACCCAGGCCGCCTTCCTTCCCTTGCTTGAGGGATATACCTCCGTGAAATGTTGGCTACCGAGGTTTAGAGACTGTTGGTTTCATTTTTCCCTTCTCTGTCTTATACATTTGAACTTCCTCCATTTATGTAATGGAATTGCAGGAGATATCCATTGAGTTGAGCTTGCGCTTTGCACTATGGTTTGGTATTTGAGGTAATTCAGGCTGACTTCCATTGAGTTGAGCTTGCAGGAGATATCCATTGAGTTTGCAGGATGTGGTTTGGTATTTGAGGTAATTCAGGCTGACTTCACTTGCAACCCTTAATCATCTATTCTATTTTTGGTTGACTATAAAGTCATCTATCATATTTTGAATGCATAATTAGAAAACCATAGAGACAACATACACTACAAATCCCGATACAATGATGCAAGTGAGCTCCTAACGCTTGCGTAGATCTTTTTTTCATCTATTAATATGTGTGGCTAATATTTCTATCTACTACATACAATTTAATTTAGGTGGGAAAGTATTTGTAACTCTGTCAACTTATCCATGCGAGAGTGGCATTCATAGTTGTAAATGGCAAGGTTGCTTTTAGCAGTTCGATATGGTGTTCTGTGTCATTGCTTGCATTAGTATTTTTAAAGGAGTTATTTGACGCTAAGCTTTGCATATAGTCATAGCTTGCTATTCTTTTCCTCATCGGTCCCATTACTTGCGCCTAGTGCCTCACAAGCTTCCTAGTCTGTCTGGGAAGCTTTCAATCATTCATATAAGTGGACGTATCTCAGGAATCGGTTGCAGAAGCTTTAATATGTTCAAAATTCTTTACTGCATTGCCATCACTACTTTATCATTTTTTTCGTATGTTTAATTCTTTTAGGTTTATTTTATTTTATGTTTTTGTTATTGAAGACCCATTTCTTTTTCTTTTTTTTTCTGTAAAGTTCTTATATTTTTGTGAGCCTAAGCTCTTAACCAGAGTGAATCAGGACTTAAAATTTTTATTTTTTTGGTTTTTTTTTTCGTTCAAACTTATTTTTTGTCACTAAAACCCCCTCATAATTTGTTATCATAACTGACACGTTTAATGGTGACAGAGAAAATTATACAGTGGTTTAATTTTGGTGACTCAGAAGTTTAGAAATTTTGGCGGTAATTTTGGTTTTGTCTGTGGATATATCATAAACATTTGCCATTATTTTCCATGAGCAGGTATATTATTTGTAAATATATTATGAATGTGCTATCACACTTACTCCCTACACTTACTTTGTCGGACCTTTGCACGCCTTACATTCTTGTCGAAACTTGGCATGCCCCTCATTCTCTTTGGATTCATGGTGGCATTCCTTCGCCTAGGGGGCGCGCGAAGGTCCAACGAGAATGGGGGACGCGCGAAGGTCCGACGGACCAAAAGTGTGTGGGGGAGCAATTGTGATGGCACATGTTTATTAAGGCTCATAATAATATATCTACAAATAATATATCTCCTCATGGCAAATGTTTACGACATATCACTGGCAAAACCCATTGTTATCAAAATTACCACCAAAATTTCTAAAATTCTGTCACCAAAATTAAACCACTTTTTTCTATCGGCAAAATTAAACCTGTCAATTGTGATAACATATTATGAGGGGTTTTAGTGGGAAAAAAAAGTTTGAATGGAAAAAAAGAAAAAAGAAACTGAAAAATTTTAAGTCTTGATTTACTTGGGTTAAGAGCTCGGAATCAGAAATATAAAAAAATATAAAAACTTACAGAAAAAAAAGAAATGGTTCTTCAATAACAAAAAATAAAATAAATCTAAAAGAATTAAACATACAAAAAAAAACAAATGATAAAGAAGCATTGGTGACAATGCAGTAAAGAATTTTGAACATAGTAAAGTTTTCACCAAAAAAAGAAAGATATTTAGCCCGATTCCGCAATAGACTCCTGAGAGACGTCCGACTATATGAAAGGAAGCTTGTGAGGTAATGAGGAAAAGAGTGGCAAAAGCTATGACTATATGCAAAGCTTAGCATTGAATAATTACTTTTTAAATACTAATGCAAGTAATGTTTACAGACCACCATCTCGAACTGCCAAATGCCACCTTGCTAAGACAGAATATGCTAATTATAACTATGAATGGTACTCTTGCATAAAAACAGAATAAAAGATGATAAGTTCACGGTGTTACAAATACTTCCCCACCTAAAATTGTCAAGGTATGTAATGAATAGAAAGATTAGCCACACATACTAATAGATGAAAAGATCTACGCAGGGGTTCAGAAGCCAACTTGCATCATTGCATCGAGATTTGTGGTGTAGGTTGTGCATGATTTTCTCATTCTGCATTCAAAAAAATTATGAGAGATGACTTTATATTCAACCAAAAATAGAATAGATGCTTGAGGGTTGCAAGTGAAACGACGTGGTCAAAGGAGAAGACGTGGCTTGGCTTTATGCAAAAGCCTAAAATGTGATTTTATACTTCCTGTTTAGTGGAAGGATAGTAACTTTCTGATTCAACATCATAGTCCCTATTAAACAAACAGGAAATATAACATCACGTTACATTTCTCTGAGTTTGGTTTTTCACGGATTATTCCTCGAAATGGTGGGACGTCATCGGTTAAGTCTTTCAAGATGCACATGAGGAGACTCGAATTTGAGACATCATTAGTTTTTAACTGTTTTAAAGCTCAAGGATCTCATCAACTTAGCCAACGCCCGCCTTTGATGTTCATCTCTTCATAGAATCTTTTAATTTGAGTTGTAAAATGTGTGAATTTAGCTTCGTGATGTCGAAATGTAAAACTCCACATCTCTTATTGCCTTGTGTCATGGTAACCAGCTAGTTCCCAGCCTTGCCTCTGGTGCATGCTGAATTAGCTTATCATCTTCATTGGTCACACGTCTCTCACAAACTTTAATTGTTTGAAAACCATTTTTTATTTAGGAATGTTGTACATTTAAAAGAATGATAAAGGTGTTAGAATTTATGAAAAAAATAATTTAGTTTGATATAATTGTTGTTGCGATGACATTCCGAATTTAAGGGCAATGTTAGTGATATCATTATATATATATATATATATATATATATATATATATATCATGAGTCGAATCAAAGATTACAAAATTTCAATTGTCATGAACACGGATTCACCATAGCAAGATGTATCACCTGTATAGTTCGAGGCATCACGAGAGCCACATTAATGACGACATTCTCATGCACTTTTCATATTTCATGTCACTAATCGAAATGGATGAATCCATTTGTCGGTGAGAAGAGGACCTTTTTCCACAGTAGGGTAATTTTTTTTAACCAATTTAAGTATTTTTAATTTTTTTTTAATGATTTAGGGCATGTGTGCATTGCATCTATGGTTTTGTGCGCCTGCCATAGAGGCGCACAAGACAGCCTTTTGGGACTTATTTTTTTGTACTTATTTTTTCTTATTCAGTGACACGTTTTATTTTTTTATTTTATATTTATAATAACGTTTATTTATAAAATTTACATTTATACAACTTTATAAATATAATATTTTTATAATAACATTTTTTGTTATATTTATAGCCGCCCCACCCAAACTCTTGTCGTCACTCCACCGCGGTACCGTGCTTGCCCCTTCGTTCGATCGCTCAAGCCAATTGCCAACCTGCCATCCATCCTCATCATCGCAACCTAGTTGTGAATCACTCGCGGCTCTTTCACTCGTGGGCCGTGCTGACCCCAGATTTGCTGACTTGAGATCTATAGACTTGAAATTGCCAACTTTATAATTACTCTTTGTGCGAGTCCGTAGATCTTGGGTCAGTACTACCCACGGCGGAAGGATCGCGATTGGGTGGCAACGACGAGGATGGACAGAGGGCAGTTGGCTCGAGTAGTCGCGTGGAGGGGCGACACGACAACATGGCACCGCGGCAGAGTGGCGATAAGAGCTTGGGTGGGGCGGCTATAAATATAAAAAAATGTTATGTTATAAAGTCGTATAAATATAAATATAATAAATAAACATTATTATAAATATAAAAAGAAAATAAACCATGAACAAAAATAATTAACAAAAAAATAATTATAAAGTTAGCTTGAACAATTGAATGGAGAATGGATCTCGGGTCGGCATGGCCCACAAGCAGAAGGATCGAGAGTGATTCGCGACTGGATGGCGACAATGAGAATGGACAACGGGTTGGCAATTGGCTTGAGTTTGGCGGGTTGGCAGTTGGCTTGAGTGGTTGAATGAAGCAACAACACGACGACACGGCACTGCGGTGGAGCGGCGGCAAGAGCTTGGGAGGCAGCTATAAATATAAAAAAAAGTTATTATAAAAAAGTTATATTTATAAAGTTGTATAAAAATTAATGTTATAAATAAATGTTATTATAAATATAAAATAATTTTTTTTTAAAAAAATATGAAGCTAAAAAAGAAAAAAAAGTTAAAAAAAAAGCCTGCAAGGGCTGTGCGCCTCTAATAGAAGTTCACATGCCCTGAATCAGTAACTTTTTTAAAAAAAGTTTAAATTTATAATTTTTTTAACCATATTTTGAAAAAAGGCCCGAGAAGAGGGGATATACTTTACATATACCATTGTTTCTATAGTTCCTATAAAATTCACGATTTGAACTACTGATTTACGAAAGAATTAGGTTTACGCTAAACCTAAAAACGACCTAAAAATTCAGGATTTTCATGTTAATGTATTATCATATTAATTAAATTGAATTAACTAACTTAGTTCCAGCTCTCCCAAGCTTTACCAACTCAGGTTCATAATTAATTATGCAAAAAGATATTTTCAATTTCGAAGTCGCCAATAATCTTTTATAATAGTTAGATTAGAAACCTAAATAAATTATTCAGGAGAAAATACTTTATTTCATGCGAACTAGAGATTAAAAGAATACGGGAACTTGATTATATTAATTTTTCAATTAGTGCCATTTCGATAACAAATTTTCATGAAAAATCCTTGATTTGGTGATTTGAATTTTTTTTTTTGGGATTTCTCTTGTTAAATGTAATGCAAATGTAATGCAAATGTAATCATACTATATAACGTATAAAATGTGATAACATGGCAAAAACTACGTTGCATGCGAAAAATAATATGCAAATTAACGTGCCATTATGATATAATACGTGACAAAATATGCAATGATATGACAATTATGACATGGCATAAAATAAGATGGCAAAAAAAGAAGACATGACATTTTTGGGCATTACCGTGTATTTTCGAATTTTTGAAAAAATGAGGTAAAAAGCTGTCCTTAAGTGAAATAGCGCCCAATTTAATTCAAGAAATTGATTTCTCAAGGACCTAAACTTTACTAGGATTATTTTCCATGCAAAATGTAAGAGAAAACATGGTTCAACCTAAGAAAACATAGCATTTTTTTTTATTGATTTTTTGGGAATTTATTTGAACCATGAAAAAGAATGAAATTTCAACAAAAGTAGAAAATATTGCCAATAAATCCAACCAAAAAAAAAAGTAATATTGCCCATAAAACACCTTTAAGTATGAAATTTCGATTTTTATTCACAACATTCCTCGAGATTGGGGCTAGTTTTGAATATATTATAGAATTACCGTCATCACTATATACTTAGGTAAACTTTGAAATTCTATTTTGGAATTATCAATCAGATCGAGGATTTCATGTAAAATTCATACAAATGGGCATAATCGTACTTCGAGATTAAAGTCATATGTTGTCTTTAATGTAGGCTTTCTTAGGGATAATGCACAATTAGGGAGCATGTATTGTGGGTAACATTGTTTGCTAACGTTCAAACTTTATAAAAGTAAACATAACATATAATAGCAAATAAGATGAAAAAATAAACATACTAAACAAATCAACCATCAGACCACATTAATTTCGAAAATCATAGAGGATCTCCGATAATTGTAAGGCAATCTTGCCCTATTCATCTGGATTCACAGCTTTCAAATTAGGAAGTTATCTTATGATATTTTGAAAATAATCTCGGATGATCTTCAAATTAAAAGATATTAATTTCAGTTTAAGCAAGACCAATCCTCAATGTTAAAAGATGTGCAGAATATTCAATTAGGATATACAATCAACCAAATCAAATAGCAAAACATAAAATATTCCGAGGATGGGTATTTTGTCACCTGATTGGGCTAATCGAATTGCCAAATTTTGGACTCAAAGCACGTGAGGACCTGCAAGAGAATGAACTGGCGAAAGTCTATTTATGCTCTTAAACCAGCATCCGGGCTTGATATAGAGAGCTTAGTTATTTTATCGTAGATCTTGGGTTTATTCAATAAAAATGTAATGCATCCCTATTCAATTATTGCAACAGGGATGCTTAGGTTGTCTTTCTTGGATATGGTCACATTGATTCCGTGAAGGTTAACATAGTAATTGCCACTTTAGAAGGAAATTGTCAAAAAAGTCCTAAATCTCTTGCACTTTTGTCAATTCAGTCCTAAATATTTTCACCTTTTCTCAATTCATTCCTGCTGGCTGGGAATCGCTGATGTGAGCATTAGCCGCCCTAGTAAATAATTTTTAGTAATATTTAAATATTTTTTGAATATTTTCGTTTATTTATTATCATTTTTCATTTTTTGTTTTTTCTTTTGTTCCTCTCTTTTTTCACTAGACCGTACGTCAGCAAGGGCTGCCCACGACGGAGGTAGAAAAAAAAAGGAGAGAAAGGCCCAAAAAATGGAAAGGAAAAAGAAAAACAGAAAAAATAAATAAAAATTTAAAATATTATAAAAAATTCTCCATTAGGGTGTCATGTAGGAATGCCGTCGTTTACATCAATGATTTTCGACTAACAAGGCTGATTTACAAAAAGTGAAAAGATTTAAAACTGAATTGATATATGTAAAATGTTCAAGACTGAATAGACAAAAGTATAAAAAGGTTTATGACTTTTTTAACAATTTTTCCGTGTCTCGATTTTCCATCAAGGATCCCGGGTCCCTTCACGTTCATGACTTTCTCGGAGTCAAACCTATCCCCACAGCTAATGGGTTGCTTTTCAGCCAACGAAGCTACATTTGGATGCGAAAGTAGTCGTCCACACCTATTGCAACATCCACACCTAGTAAATAATTTTTAGTAATATTTAAATCTTTTTTGAATATTTTCGTTTATTTATTATCATTTTTCATTTTTTGTTTTTTCTTTTGTTCCTCTCTTTTTTCACTAGACCGTACGTCGGCAAGGGCTGCCCACGACGGAGGTAGAAAAAAAAAAGGGGAGAAAGGCCCAAAAAAGGGAAAGGAAAAAGAAAAACAGAAAAAATAAATAAAAATTTAAAATTTTATAAAAAATTCTCCATTAGGGTGTCATGTAGGAATGCCGTTGTTTACATCAATGATTTTCGACTAACAGGACTGATTTACAAAAAGTGAAAAGATTTAGAACTGAATTAATATATGTAAAATGTTCCGGACTGAATAGACAAAAGAATAAAAAGGTTTATGAGTTTTTTAACAATTTTTCAGTGTCTCGATTTTCCATCAAGGATCCCGGGTCCCTTCACGTTCATGACTTTCTTGGAGTCAAACCTATCCCCACAGCTAATGGGTTGCTTTTCAGCCAACGAAGCTACATTTGGATGCGAAAGTAGTCGTCCACACCTATCGCAACATCCTCTACTTCACGACTTGATGATGGCTCTCCCTCCATTGATGGGTGTCACACCCCAAATCCACTTGAAGGCATGACACGGTCGTTCTTTCTCAAAAGAACGTAGCCTTCACAAAACCGAACTCGGCCTACTAACAAATGTGTACATATATATATCTAATAAAAAAAATATTTTGGTATACCATCAGAGCTTTCTATAACCGCAAAAATATCGACAAACTTAATTAACAAAAGAGCTATCTGAAAAGCTCAACACAACTCTTTCTACTTAATAACAAGTGTCCCCTACCCACAAATCTTTTGGCTAATGCTACACTCAAGTCCTACTGGCGCCTTGTTGAACCTGAAGACAAGGGAAAAGAAAGGACGAGCTAACATGGCTCAATGAATAATACATTTCTTCTAAACAGATCGAACAGTCACTATGCAAATTTCAATATCAAAATATAACCCGTTTAAGTCAAAATTAAAACACAATAGATCTTTATAGTAAAAATGAGTTATATAAAACCTTAACATAATAAGTTCTTAGCAAAAATACTTGTTTCAAACCACAAACTCAAGTGAAAATATCAACGGTCCAATCTATTGATAAATCTCGTCAAAACACACGTCAATGGTTTATCTATTTACTAATCTCATAAAAAACACATGTCAGCGGTCTATCCACTGACTAATCTCATGCTCAAGAGTCTAACCATGGTCACATATAACGCCCGTGACAAAAGGCAACCAAGATTTCCCCCTTGGCAAAGTCTCCACCTACAATGCCGATGGCTTGGCCCACAAGAATATCCTACCTAGTATGCGCATACCCACAAACCCCTCAACTGGGTTTACAACTATCTTGAGCACCACCAAAATCCAACCACAACATACTCCTCATAACCAAATTACATCACAGTCAGCCCAAAATCGATAGCTCAAATCATATCAAATAGACAAAAACAACAGTAAAGTTCGATCATGTTTTATGCAACAAATATGCTATTTGTCTTAGTTCATAACATGTATAGTAGTATCTCTTTCAAAATATGCACTTTACAAATACAAAGAAAAAATAGTATCACTCACCTGACAATATCAAAAGCGAACTAGAAAGGTTACTCGGAATGATATATCCGAACACCTACCAAAAGTACGAAAATGATATCAAAAACTGAGTAATAAGCTACCTTAGAACACGACTTAATTGAAAAATGCCTATTTGTCACTAAGACGACACCTATGCACCAACAAAACACCTGTTCAAAGCAAAAACGCAAGTTTTCCGTTATGTGCAACTTGCGCGACAAACTTCAACGGGCCATAACTTCCTCATTCAAGTTTCGATTTAAATGATCTTATAATCCAAGGAAAACTCTTTTAATGTACAATAAGAACCCCAACACGGCTTGTCCAAAATTCATTCGAAAATTGGCAAAAAGGGAAAAAATCAATTCTGGTCGCGCACTATTTATCGAGCGCACCAAATTTGAAAATCTTATTTCGGGCAAATCGTAATTTCAAATCAATATTTGTCGAGTCCTACGGTTTCATAACACCCTAAAGTTTCATTTTCATGCAAACATCCGGGTAAACGACCAAGAAATCAGACCTGACGACTCATATTCCACCAAATTTCGAAATTCAGTTATAACTCTGAAAATCACTTTGATAGGAGAACAAGAGATGCACGAGCACTTACCGGTAGTTGCTAATTGATGCAGGAATAGCTTGGCGAGGCAATAAGGTAACCCCCTTCTCTCTTCTCTTCTTTCCCTCTCTCCTTTCTCTTCTTTCTTCTTTCTTACTCTTTCTTCTTCCTTCTTTCTGTCGTGAGTTTGTTGAAGAAGAAAGGGGAAAAATGTGGGTTCTTGGGCTTAAATATTCCATTTGGGTCACATATTACAATCTACCCTCCTTAAAAATATTTCGTCCTCGAAATTAAAATAATTGAACTTACCTCAATTTTTGAACAAGTGAGGATACTTTCATCTCGCCTCCTCCCCTAGTTCCCACGTAGCCTCTCTTTCGATGTGATTTTGCCACTAGATCTTAACATATGGAATAGTTCGTAGTCGCAACACTTGCTCTTTCCGATCAACTATCCGGATAGGCTGCTCCTCATAAGTCAGGTTCTCACTTAGTCTCAAATTAGCTAAACCTAGCAATGATAAGGATTCGGTGCATATTTTCGAAATAAAGATACATGGAACACATCATGCACTCCGAATCAAACTGACGGCAAAGCAAGTTTATAGGCGACTTCACCAATCTTCACCAATATCAAGAATGGTCCCACATACCTTGGACTTAACTTTCCATGAGTGCCAAATCTCATAACACCTTTCATAAGTGACACCTTTAGGAATACGTGATCTCTCACATCAAACTCTACATTGCGCCTTTTGAGATTTGCATAATTTTTCTAACGGCTTTGGGCAGCTTTCAAATGCTCTCGAATTAGCTTGACTTTCTCCTATGACTAATGTATGAACTCGAGATCAGCTAGTCTTTTCTCACCAACATCGTCCCAAGAAATAGGACTTTTGTATTTTCGACCATATAATACTTCAAAAGGAACCATCTTTATACTAGAATGATAACTGTTATTATAAGAAAATTTCGCCAGATGTAGATGTTCATCCCACGAGCCACCGAAGTCAATAATGCATGATCTCAACATATCCTCCAGTGTCTGGATCGTTCTTTTTGACTGTCCATCTGCTTGCGGATGAAAAGCCGTACCGAAGTTAAGTTTTGTACCCAATGCCCCTTGTAAGCTCTTCCAAAAGTTAGACACAAATCGGGGATCCCTATCAGAAACAATGCTCACTGGAACCCCGTGTAGCTTAACTATCTCATTCATGTACCACTTCGCCATGTCTTCCACTGAAAGGCCAAATGATATGATAGGAAGTGTGCTGACTTAGTCAATCGATCGACGGCCACCTATATAGCATTTTTACCACTAGGAGTCCTCGGTAAGCCGACAATGAAGTCCATGGTGATATGTTCCCATTTTCATTTAGGTATCTCGAGCGGATGTAGCTGTCCACCTGGTTTTTGGTGTTCAATTTTTAGTGGCTAACAAACGAGGCATTGATCGACAAACTTCACAATATCTTTCTTCATGTTGATCCACCAGAAATTTTCTTTCAAATCTCTGCACATCTTAGTGTTTCCTGGATGAATCGAGATCTAATATTGTGAGCCTCCTGCAATATCTCCTTTTTCAAGTTTGACTCATCGGGTACACATAACCGGCCACGAAATCTCAGTGATCCATCCATATGGATACTAAAATCTGGTTGTCCTTCAGCTTCTACGCTTTCTCTGATCTTCCTCAACTGAGGGTCATCGTTCTGCTTAGTCTTGATTCTATCAATCAGCATTGGCTGCACTTGAAGATTAGCTAACTGAGCACCTAGCTGATGCACCAACACCTCCAATTCTAGTTTCCTCATATCCTCGAGAATAGGCTGCTGAGAAGTAAGAATACTGCCATGTTTCCCGAAGATTTACGGCTCAAGGCATCTGCTACTACATTCGCCTTCCCTGAATGATAGTTGATAGACAAGTCATAGTCTAGCCATCTTCTCTGCCTCATATTCAGTTCTTTTTGAGTAAAAATGTACTTCAAACTTTTATGGTCAGTAAAAACTTCACATTTCTCACCATACAAGTAGTGTTGCCATATCTTCCAAGCAAAAACAACTGCTGCTAACTCCAAGTCATGAGTAGGATAATTCTTCTCATGTACTGTCAATTGTCTCGAGACATAGGCTACAACTTTACTATCTGCATAAGAACACAGCCTAGATCTTCCTTGGACGCTTCACAAAAAATAATGAAACTGCCAGTTCCTGAAGGCAAGGTTAATATGGGAACTGTCACCAACCGCCTCTTTAATTCTTGAAAACTATGCTCACACTGATCTGACCATACGAACTTAACGCCCTTATGAGTCAGACGATTAAGTGGACTAGCAATTTTGGAGAACCCCTCCACAAACCGCCTATAATAACCTGCTAACCCAAGAAAACTTCTTACTTCTGTAACATTTGTAGGGCGATTCCACTGAACAACTGCTTCAACTTTCTTCGGGTTAACAGAAATACCATCCTTAGAGATGACATGGCCAAAGAACTCTATATGGTCAAGCCAGAAGTCGCACTTGCTGAATTTAGCATATAACCTTTTCTCACGCAAAGTCTGCAAAACCAGCCTCAAGTGTTGCACGTGTTCCTCTAAACTCTTTGAATATACTAGAATATCATCAATGAACACCACAATGAATATATCAAGATATTGCCTGAATACTCAGTTCATCAAGTCCATAAAAGCAGCAGGTGCATTCGTTAGTCCAAAAGGCATGACAAGAAACTCATAATGCCCATACTTTATTCTGAAAGCAGTCTTCGGCACATCATCTGCTTTTATCTTCAACTGGTGATAACCAGAGCGGAGGTCAATCTTTGAAAATACCTGAGCATCTTGGAGTTGATCAAATAAGTCATTAATCCGAGGCAAATGATACTTATTCTTGATAGTCACCTTATTAAGTTCTCTACAGTCTATGCAAAGCCGCGTGCTACCATCCTTCTTCTTCACAAAAAGAACGGGAGCTCCCTAAGGTGAGACACTAGGTCTAATGAAACCTTTATCTAAAAGTTCCTGTAGCTATGTCTTCAACTTTTTCAATTCAGCAAGTGCCATCCAATAAGGTGCTTTAGATATAAGTGTTGTCCCAGGCAACAGGTCAATGCAAAATTCAATCTCTATATCAGGAGGTAAGCCGGTTAAGTCATCAGGAAACACATTTGGAAATTCTCTAACAATCGAAATATTTTCCAGCTTTGCAACTTCTTTACTGGTGTCTTTTACACAAACTAAATAACCACAACATTGCATAGCTGAAATTAGCCTTGGAAAATTGCCTTTACAACTTCCCGAGAAAGAAAACTTAGGCTGATTTGGAAGTCGAAAGATAACTTTCTTCGAATAACAATCAACAGTGGCATGATATGTTGATAACCAATCCATCCCAAGAATAACATCAAAATCCCGTATATCAAACAACATCAAGTCTCCAGGCATTTTCACATTATTAATATGGAGCTTACACCTCCTGATTACACAATTAGCAATCAAGAAGTCACTGGTAGGAGTATCAACTCGTAATTCATAATTAAGAAGGTTAGGCAGCACATCAAGTTTATTTGCAAATTCCGTAGAAATAAAGGAATGTGTAGCACCAGAATCGAATAATGCATAAGCACACCGGAAAGCAAGTGAAATAATACCTGCAACAACGGTGTTAGAAGTTGCGGCATCATCTTCTGTCATAGCAAAAACTTTCCCTGTCATCTTCTGCTTTTGCTAACTATCTTGAGGCCTACTAGTTGAAATGCACGTCTTCCTCATAGAACAAGTATGTCCAGGCTGGCCACAAACAAAACATACCATGCTATCTGTAGGTGTACTCCTATGAGTGGAACAATCACGTGCCATGTGTTCTGTTTTTTCGCAAATAAAAAATGCTCCTGTTTTGCGGTGACAAAGGCCTCTATGATGTTTCCCATATGTAGCGCAAGGCCATTGAATAACCTGACTCTTTCTCTTCCCATGATTGCTAATAGTTTTTTGCCTAGTGCTACTACTTGCTTGACTTTCCTGGAGATGTGTAAACTTTGGCCTCTTATGCAATGAAGCACCCTGTGTACCGCTGGTAGAAAGCTCTCGTTCAATCTTGATTGCTTGTTCTAGCACATCCTTATAAGTGGGCAATGACAAAGACACAAGTGTAATAAAAAATCTCGGGCCGGAGTTCTCTCACGAAATGCTCATCCTTCTCCCCTTCATCGGCTACCAGGCATCCCGCAAATCTACTCATCTGATTGAAGCGGTTTGCATACTCCATAACAGTCTAGTCACCTCGTGATATGTGTAGAAAATCATGCTTCATCTGTGCCTGAAATGATTGCGAGAAGAATTGCGAGTTGAAGGTCTCCTTGAAATCATTTTAAGGAATAATAGTATCTTCATCTCCAAAGGCTGACCTCATTCCCTCCCACCAGTATTTGGCTTCACCTTTTAGATATTGAGTAGCAAAATAGACCTTTTTCTTTTTAGGAACCTCTTCAACTCTAAAGACCCCCTCTATCTTCTTAATCCATCGCTCCGCCGCAAGAGAATCTGTTTTCCCATCATAGGTGGGTGGATTCGCCATTCTAAACTGGGCGAAAGTGTAACCTCTATCACCTTTAAGTTCGACAGCTCTAGCTACATTATCTTGGATACCATGCCGTTGACTCTCTCTTCTTGATTCCAAAGATTCTGCTCTTGCATCAACTTCTCCTCTCGAAGGCCTACCCCTAGAACTTCGATGAACATCCCTGGAATCAAATGTGATAGCTCTCTTTGTCTTACTCCTTTTGCGATAAGTGGCAAGCAGCTCTGGCTGAACTCATGGTCACTTGAATCCAATAATGAAACCAATTATAGCATAGTATCTCTTAGGCTAACGCAGTAAAATCTATCACACTATCTCACAACGTTACATATCTACCCACAAAGATTATAACCTAAGCTCTGATACCAATAAATGTTACACCCCAAATTCACTTCGAGGCATGACACGACCGCTCTTTCTCAAAAGGACGTAGCTTTCACAAAACCAAACTCAGCCTACTAACAAATGTATACATATATATATAAAATAAAAAAGTATCTTGGTACACCATTAAAGCTTTTTATAACCGCAAAAAGATCTACAAACTTAACTAACAAAAGAGCTATATGAAAAGCTCAACACAACTCTTTCTACTTAATAACAAGTGTCCCCTATCCAAAAATCCTTTGGCTAGCGCTACGCTCAGGTTCTACTAGCTCCTAGCTGAACTTGAAAGATAAGGGAAATGGAAGGGATGAGCTAACACGGCTCAGTGAGTAATACATTTATTCTAAGCAGATCGAACAGTCACTATGCATATTTCAATATCAAAATATAACTTGTTTAAGTCAAAGTTAAAACACAACAGATCTTTATAGTAAAAATGAATTATATAAAACCTTAACATAATAGGTTATTAGCAAAAATACTTGTTTCAAATCACAGACTCAAATGAAAATATCAATGGTCCAATCCATTGATCAATCTTGTCAAAATACACGTCAATGGTTTATCCATTGACTAATCTCATAAAAAACACATGTCGGTGGTCTATCCACTGACCAATCTCATGCTCAAGAGTCTAACCATGGTTATGTATAACACCCGTAATAAAAGGTGACCAAGATTCCCCCCTTGGCAAGGTCTCCACTTACAATGTCGATGGCTCGGCCCACAAGGATATTTTAACTAGTATGCGTATACCCACAAACTCCTCAACTGGGTTCACAGCTATCTTGAGCACCATCAAAATCCAACCACAACATCCTCCTCATAACCAAATTACATCACAGTTAGCCCAAAACCAGCGGCTCAAATCATATCAAATAGTAAAAAATAACAGTAAAGGTTCGATCATGTTTTACGCAACAAATATGCTATTTGTCTTAGTCCATAACACGTATAGTAGTATCTATTTCAAAATATACACTTTACAAACACAAAGAAAAAATAATATCACTCACCTGATATTGTCAAAAGCAAACTAGAAAAGTTACTCGAAACGATACGTCCAAACACCTACCAAAAGTACGAAAACGATATCAAAAACTGAGTAATAAGCTACCTTAGAACACGACTCAACTGGAAAAAAGGCATATTTGTCACTAAGACGACACCTATGCACCAATAATACACCTGCTCATAGCAAAAACACAAGTTTTCCGTTACACGCACTTGCGCGACAAACTTCAACGGGCCATAACTTTCTCATCCGAGCTTCGATTTAAATGATCTTATAGTCCAAAGAAAGCTCTTTTAACGTACAATAATAACCCCAACATGGCTTGTCCAAAATACATCCAAAAATTGGCAAAAAGGGAAAAAATTAGTTCTGGTCGCGTACTGTTCATTGCGCGCACCAGATTTGAAAATATTTTTCCGGGCAAACCGTAATTTCAAATCAAGATCCGTCGAATCCTACGGTTTCATAACACCCTAAAGTTTCATTTCCATGCGAAAATTCAGGTAAACGACTAAGAAATCATACCTGAGCTCATATTCCACCCAATTCCGAAATTCAATCCTAACTCCGAAAATCACTTCGATCGGAGAACAAGAGATGCACGAGCACTTACCAGTAGTTGCTAATCGACGCAGGAATAGCTTGGCGAGGCAACAAGGTAATCACCTTCTCTCTTCTCTTCTTTCCCTCTCTCCTTTCTCTTCTTTCTTCTTCTTTCTGCTTCCTTCTTCTTTCTGTCGTGACTCTGCTGAAGAAGAAAAGGGAAAAATGTGGGTTCTTGGGCTTGGGCTTAAATATTCCATTTGGGCCAAATATTACAATGGGAATGTGTATCGTAGAGCCATCGGTGCTCTTCAATATCTCTCTACGCCTCGGCCTCGATGTCGCGTTCGCCGTCGACGAACTTGCGCAATTCATGCATGTAACAAAAGGATAGCCAAGTGTGAAGCAGACTTAACCATCTCATCATAGCTTATTTAGTCTACATCAATGGTAATCTTATGTCCTAGAGGTCCCGCAAACAACGATCAATGGCCTGCTTTTCCCCTGAGACTGAATATCGGGTTGTCGCAACTGCCCTTTCCGCTGCCGTCGCTGAAGTTGCTCAACTCCAGTCCATTCTCGGCGAGCTGTGTCTCCCGTGTACCGCGCCACCCGCAATTTAACCCGACAACAAGAGCGCTACTTAACTCAACGCGTATCATGTATTCCATTACGAAGCATGTACCCATTGATTTTTCAGTTTGTAAGAGATCGAGTCTCCAATAGCCTCTTACAGATTTGTCATGACTCTACGAATGATCAAATTTGCAGACCTCCTAACAAAAGCCGTGTCGAAGTAGAATCTCATCAATTTTCGGACCAAGTTTGGCGTATCATTCCATTTTGCAAGAGCGTAACGATATGGATTGAATTTCCAGTTCCAAAATGATTTTTAAGACTGAGCTGACACTCACTAATGTCAATCGTACATAGTCATTTTTTCCTTTTCCAATTTTGTTTTGACTCTGTAAACAAACACTGCGGGGATATATACTGTACGACTCAATGAAACTGATCATTTTGACCCTACGGTTCATCACCGTTTTGATAGTAACTAGGAAGCGATTTGATAGTAACTAGGAAACGAGGCTGATAAAGTTGGGGAATAAAAAAAAAAACCAAGACTATTTTCTTTCGGTCAATTGAACTTTTCTCCGTTTCCTCTGCGCAAATATGCAGAACATTATTTTCTTTCGGTCTCCAATAAGTAAAATTCAGAAGATGGGTCTTTTACAATCCTTCACCGTCTCCACCACAAAAGTTTTCTCCACATTAACCCATAAAAGACAAGTAAAAAAAAAAAAATCACGAAAACTGACGAAAACTGGCCAAAACAAGAGCAAAAGAGGATTGATTATTGCCGTTGTCCCAGTTCAGCCCAAAAGAAAAACCGAGGTTACTGGACCTGTTCTCGTCCAGTTTGCTCTTGCTCATGGGTCGAACCGGGGACTGTTGAACCGGATCAGTGCTCAACCGTTAGACTAGCTCATGCTGACGACTACTAAGAGCAAACTGGAAGAAACGGCATGAAATGGCTCTGCTGAACTGTGATGATCAACAGATTGTGGAAATTCATTAGCATCAATTCTGAGGAAACGGAGCTGGACGCGGATGGGATGCGCACTGAGAATCACATCCCAAGGAAGCTCTAGCAACCAACCAGCTGATTCCGCATAATTAATGCTAAGAGAACAAGCCCCGAAGATTGCCAACAAAAGAAAATGGGCGAAACACACAGATCCCCTATGGTCAAGAACACCTCAGCGAGATAAATGTGAATGAATTGCAATGGTTGTCTGAGTAAACAAGAACACACGGTAGAGCAATCCATCGAAAAGTTCAATCTCTCAAGAGCCGCCTCTACCATCAATTCAAAAAGTGGAAAGCCTGTTGCATATTGACCCGTTTTTGACAAATTTTCACACAAAACAAATTTAATGAACCATACGTGAGCCAACCCATACAAAACTCATATCCGACCCGTATTCCTTAAACATTTCTAAAATTAACTAAATCATACAATATTTATTCTTTATAATTTGATTAAAAAATTGATATTGCTAAAATACTTTTATGCAACACAAATTTAGTGAATTTTTTAAATTTGTTATTTTTTAACTGATATTTTTTGTTTTTATTTTATTTTCTCTTTTTTCCTCCTCCATCTGCACCTCCTTCTCCCTCCTTCATCCATTGGTTGCGGGGCCTCGGCGACGGCTGGTAGCCCGCCAACTGGCAGCGTCCCGGTGACCTAGAGCCACCAGCTTGAGACTAGCTCAGCAAACCCCAACCTCAGCCCTGACAATGGCCCCTGACGAGATCAAGATTGAGAAGCTAGGATTTTGAACCTCGACGACGGCTACCTCAACCATGATTGATGGCGGCCCTTAACGAGATCAAAAGCTGACAAAACACAAGGCTCAAGCCCTGATCACTACCTTTGTTGCTGTTATCCACTTCCTCGCGCTCTTCGCCATCCACATCAAGGAAATTACAGATCAAACGATCCAAAGGAAGGGGATTGAGTCCATGAGATCTCGAGGGAGTTTATGCTGCTTGGACAATCAAACGATTCAAATGAAGGGGTGGCCGGCGAGCGCAAGGCCAAGGGAGAGCTCGGAGAACTTGGAGGGGTCGAGGTTGGTTATGTCGAAGGAGATGTAGACCACGGAGTGGGGTGGATGGCGCGGAGCCAGGCGCAAATGGTGGAGGTGTTGATCGAGAGTGAAGAGGTTGATGCCATACGCCAAGCTGTGTCCGGGGAGTGATTTGTCCACGCAGAGAAGAGAAAGGAGAGAGTTAATGTGCATTAAAATGTGGATCACTAAGCCCCTGTATGGTAACACTTTTGGCCACCTTCTCAACTTATAACCAGAAATTGATTTCTCTACTTATTCTCAAAAGCCGAAGTTGATTTTTCTACTTCTACTATAAATTGAGTACTGATCAAAGAAATTCATTTGGCAATGGTTGAAAATTTCTATTTTTGAAATATCATTAACAAAACCTTTGACGGCGGCGGTGACGGCGATCGATGGCGGCGGGCGGGCAACCGGTGGCGGCGGGATGCAGCGGCGGCGATCGGCGTTTGGCCACGCGTGGCGACGGTGGTCGGCTGAGGTTTGTTCTATCGAAGAAATGATTATGGAGTTAAGAGGTAAAAATTTTTAACTTCTTAAAATTGACCAAAAATCCAACAAGAAGTCGAAAATCTTACTAGAAGTCAATTTTTTTACCAAACGCATTTTTGCTTCGGAATTGATTTTACCAAACGAATTTCTCTGGCAGATTGACTTCTAGCAGGGAAATTCTATTTCTGGTGGGTTATCATGCAGCACCTAAAGTGACCCATTCATGACTTACTTTGTGGGCTTTGAAATAATGGGTAAATTATGATTCCTTTAAGAAAAATAAGCTGCCCATATATTATCTATCATTTATTAACATGGGTCATATATGGTTTGTGACCCATTTTGACTCTATAGTTCTAACCGCCTAGAGAATTCCCCTGTCCGTAGATTTCGATGAGGGATCGAAGCTTTACCTAAACAATTGCTATTATTTTTAAAGGAAGAAGAACATTTCAAGTACTCATATTTTTTTGGCTCTCTCAAGTGCTAATTCGAAGAAAAAATGATCATTTTAGTGTCAATGGCAAGAAATTTCGGCTAACTAATTACGTGTAATTTATTTTAAATTTTTTAACATTACGTGGTAATTTTTTTTAAAAAAATCAAGCCACATGTGGACGGACTTTTTATCTTAAAAATAAGTTAATTTTTTAAATGATTAAAATTAAACAGAAAAATAAGATTTTTTTGGTCGGAACAGAAAAATAAGATTGAAAAAAAAAAAACACAATAGGTTGTTTGCGGCCGCGAGGGCTTGCTGCAACTTCTTTTTTTAGCTTATTATTTTTTTAATTTTTAACATATATTTTAATTTTTGTTAATACTACGTGAATATTTTTATCATTTTTTAGTTTTTTTTTAATTGCTCATCGGGATCCGAAGAGTTGTCTACGGTCACCGCCATTGACACTACTCATTGAACGACAGGAGGAGGGTTTCACTAATGCATTCAGAGCAACCAGCAAGAGAAACATATATGGCGATGGCGATGGCGATGGCGATGGCGATGAATCCAAGTAGCGAGCCCTTTTAATCTTATATAGCAATTAATAGAATGTCGATTCAATACTTAGTTCAGTCTATCCTCTTCTCCTGCCAAATCATCTTGGCAAGAGTACATTTTTAGTGCTAAAAATTATATACGGAGATTATTGTAGTACCAAGTAGGAGAAAAAAGATCATTTTGGTGACTCCGGCAAAAAATTCTGGCCAAAATTATCACGTGGCATTTTTAATTAATTTTTTTATTTTACTTGGCATTTAAAAAAAAGTTCACGTTGGTTCCACGTGAACTTCAAAATTCATAAAAAAAAATAATAATAAAATAAAAGAAATAAAAAACTAACATAAAAATTTTAAAATAAAAAATTATTTAAAATAAATTAAAATAAGTTGAAAAAATAAAAAATGGCAGGCGGCGAGGACTGTTGCAACCCTTGCCGCTTGCAAAATTTTTTTATTTTTATTTAAAATTTTTAGCTTATTTATCAAATTATGTTAAACAAAATAATGCCACGGTGGACCGTCGGTGAGCCACGTCAGCCAAAAATATTAATAAAAAAGTGCCAAGTCAGAATTTCGGCAGAGCAAATCGTACTTGATACTAAAGTGATCATTTTTCAAAAAACTTGGCACTAAAGTAATCCGATTGAAACTTTTGGCACTAAAGTGATCTCCATGCATAACTTTTGGCACTAAAATTGTATTTTTCCCAATCATCTTCCATGAAAAGATTGAGAAGAAATAATTGAAGATCTTGAGATGGTATGGGCGAAGATTAAGAAAGGCGGTTTGATTCTTTGCATGCTTCAGCTTTCTTACAAGGCTAATAATATTAAGGAAAATACTTCCTGACAGTCTGACAGTACTGTTAGATATTTCTGATCGTAGATTCACATTTCATTAGCGCGTGTGCATAAAATATTCATTAATTGAAAAATCGCGAGGTCATAAATAATGAGAGTACTGTCGAGCTGTCAGGATAACAGTTCTCTAATATTAATAGCCAGTTATTTTCAAGACATTCTTCAAGAATTCTATCCCTAAGATGACCTTGAAATGGCGTAGCAAGTGCCATAATGAAATTATTCGCATCTTTCCATCCTCCTATTTTTGGTTCCATCTAGAAAATTGGAGATTCTATGGGTGCTTCGGGCAATTTAAATCAACCTAAACTCCAACCGGCTGCATAAGAAATCGCAATGAAGGTTGTCCGCTTTCAAACAGTATAAATTGAAGGAAATCCATGCAAGAAGTCAAAGCCAAGACCCCGTTCGTGCTTAAGCCCAAAGTCACTCACGTGTGAGAGGTCTCCTTAATACAAAGCAACCCAAGGGATAAAAAATTAATATGCCAAAGGGTGAATGACAATCATTATGTTCTAGAAATAGATTTCTGGCTAGAAATTTTCTATTTCTATTTTTGAATGATTTTTTGAGAAAAAAAAAACGCGTTTGATAACGATATAAAATTTATGATCCTAAAATAGAAGTTCGTTTGACAGTAGTTGAAAATATCTACTTTTAAAAATTATTATTTACTATTTAAAAATTGAAAAAAAAATATTATTTATTTTTTACTCCCGTAGTGGTGGCGGCGCGCGGCGGAGGTCACGGCAATGTGCGGCGATGGCGGCTAGTGATGGTGGTTGGCAGTGGGTGGCAATGGTGGCGGCTGGTGGAGGTCACCAGTGGGTGGCGGTAGTTGGCGGAGGTTGCCGGCAGGTGGCGGCTAGTGACGGCAGGCAGAGGTTGCTGGTGGATGGCAGCGGTTGCGAATGTTGGAGGTGGGCGGCGGGTGGCGGTGGCAGTGGTGGCCAACCAACAATCGGTGCAGGTGGGCGGGGAGGCAGTCGTAAGAAGTCACCAATGGGTGATGATGAACGACCAGTAGTTGTGGGTAGTAGTGATCGATAGATGTTGCTGGGCGGTGGCGGCTGACAACGGCAGCAGAGGTCGCCGATGGGTGGTAGTCAACAATGGGCAGTAGTGGCCGGTCTGACGGCTGGTGGAGGAGGGTGGTAGCGAGTACTTGAGAAAAAGTTAGGGGTAGAAAATTTATGTTTCTGTTTTTCTGATAAGTAGAAAAATTTTATTTCTCATTTCT
Source organism: Rhodomyrtus tomentosa (assembly GCA_028455895.1). NCBI lineage: Eukaryota > Viridiplantae > Streptophyta > Magnoliopsida > Myrtales > Myrtaceae > Rhodomyrtus > Rhodomyrtus tomentosa. The sequence goes on from JAPCWY010000011.1 coordinate 15,539,390, forward strand.
CCTTCAAATCTATTTCTAGAACAATTTTTTTTGTACCAGAAATAGAAAAATAGAATTACGTTACCAAATGAGTTTCTGTTCCAAACCTATTTCATAATAGGTTTGGAGCAGAAATAGAAAAGTAGAATGGTCATCATACGCATCCTAAGTGTGCTAAGATTTCTTGTTGGATAGTGCTATTGTATTTCTAACTTCTAAGTTGAGCTGATCCGAGAAAGAGAATTGGGAAAAAAAGACTAGAGAGACTAGAACCAAAAGAACTACTTCTTGTGGGAATCTTTCGATGTATGGCCTCTGAAGCTTCTGCAAATATATTTCCATTTGAGTTTCATTAAGAGAAACCGCAAACAATTTGCCCTTTTTTTTTAGAGAAAGAGGTGGGGAGAACCAACATTTAGAGCACTAAAAAAGCTAGGAAATGTCTTTGCCGAGCTGCGCCTACTATTCGCTAATTGAATTCATTCTTTCATAACGTGATTAGATAGACAACTCTATCTCACAAGCAGTTGTGAAACATCTTCCCGGATCTTTGCTGGTAAAATACTAGTCAAGGTATCAAACAATCTATCGAGATGGCATATAGTAATCATTCGGTAGTGAAATATATTGGAAAAATATGATTGATTGTGATTAACAACAGAATTAGATTTTGAGGCGTGAAAAATGAAAAAAACACACGTGAATGTAGGGAGAATTTCTTCATTAACCTTGTAATTTACAAAGTTTTTGTATATATACATAACAGAAAACCTAAACCCTAAGACTTTTCCTTATCAGGAGATAAAATAAACATGTGACAAAATAGGAAGTAAATATTACAAATTCCTAAAATTGCTCTAATTTACAGTTCATGTTAACACTCTTCCTCAAGTGAGTGAAAAGATGTCTTTGATACCCAACTTAACAAGTGAGCTGTAAAAGTCCTCACTCAACACTACCTTAGTAAGTGTATCTATCAATTGATCTTCAGACCTGACGAAGGGAAATCAAATTACTTTGGCATACAGGTTTTGCTTTACAAAATGTCTGTCAACTTCTATATACTTTGTTCGATCATATTGTATCGGATTGTGAGAAATGTCAATTACCGCCCTTTTGTCACAGAATAATCTCATATTAGATTCCGGCGAAAAGCCAAGTTTTGTCATCAACCTCTTGAGCCATAGTAGCTCACATAAACTTTTTGCCGCTATTGACACCTGATTTTTTATTAGTCTTTTTTAGTCTTGTTTTGAAAAATTCACAAACGAATTCATAAAAAGTTGAAAACCTACAAAATCAACTTTGGTAGCATTGACCAAGCCCAAGGAACCATTTTTGACCAAAAAATAATTTTTTTCTATTTTTCGCATTTTTGGTATTCTTGGAAAATAGAAAATACATGAAAAAATCAAGAAAAATAGCATTTGAGGTCACAAAAATATGAAAAAATAGTCAATATTTTTCTTTTATTTCCCTTGTCTTCTTGACCTCATAAAAAAAATCCTAATTCAAGTTCAATTTTACGTGTTCTTTTGTTACACATATGATTGAATTTGGTAAAAAAAATCAATTTAGTCTATTAATTTGTAATTTGTGGCATTTTGAGAGTCTTGTCATTCAATCTAATTGTACTTCATTGCAATTTAGTCTAATTATTTGCACAAATTACTCAATTGCATGAATTGGGCAAAATTGCATACTTAATTACAATTTAGTCCATGAATTTAGGGCATAATTGAAATTACTTTTAATTCAAGGACTTCCATCACAAATTGGAACCACTACTCAATGTTTTTCACCATTCTGAATCGATCGACATAGGTAATTTGGTCCAATTTGATCATTTGAGTCTTTAATTTCACAATTTCCCGATTTGTAATTAAGGATAAATTTGAGACTTTTGTATAAGTTGACATGAAATTTTGGGCAAAACCACATTTGTAGACAATATTTATGTCCTAAGTTCGATTCTGATGTTTAATTGTGAAAATTTCCCATGCATTTTGATTAATTTTGGAAAAAAAAATCAAGTTGAATCGGTTCTAACCGATCGAACCGGTCCAAACAGTGTCATCTTCCCCAAATTTACGCCACTTTTCAATGTCTTGCAGGCCGAATTTTAATGAGGAAATTCAAGGCCAATTGGGATATAATTGAAAGGATTATGGAGGGCGTTTGCTTCCTCACTTCAAGACGAATCGATTGAGACCAATCTTGTCGCCAGTAATCACCGGAGCCGGGCAGAATCGATCGGTCAACGCTGCAATGGTAGTGAAAGTCAACATTCACAAAACGACCAAATTGAGCATCCATTCGTGCACGTCGGAAGACCATTTGAGTTTGACAGAGTTGTCCATCGTCACCGTCGCCGTTGGACCAAATGGTACGCATGATCACATGCCATTTCAAGTCGGTAGACACCCCCCGAATGAGTGCCAAAAATTGGAAATTGAATATAACATTGGAAGGCTTTCTAGAAGAGTGGGGTTCGTTCATTCGATTGGGAGGAAAGAACATAATCGAGCTAGAGAGAGAACGAGAGAGAGAACACGCTCTCCGATCTCTGTCGTCGAGAGCTTGAGTTCGACCTGTGAGTGATCGGTGACAACGATTTAGATCAAATCGAGCCACAATTCTACTTTGAGAAGCTTGCTGGAGCTCTGCAAAGTCGATCGCACTTGCTCGCGTCACCTTTGATCTCAAAAAATGGTAAGTCAACCTTTGAACTTGATTTCTGACCTTCAATGGCGAAATGTTATTCCGGCTTCGATCCTTATAATTGATGTGTGTATATTATCTCTGAGACATCACCAAGCACTGCGCTGTGTTTTGATTGCATTGAAATCGTGTCAAACCTCGCATTTGAATCCTGTTGCCATTTCCGACCCAGTCGAAGCTTCCCTAACTCAAGCTAGCCTAAATCAGATCAATCGGACCTGTAGGTAAGTGTTCTGAATTCATATAAATGCGATTGTGTGAAGGATTTGGCTCGATATGCTCTCTGTTGCTTGATTAGAGTAGCCATGACTAAACTGGATAAAACTGGATTAGCTTATTTTTTGAGAATGATACTGTCTGATTCTGAGATATGTTGTGCGCAATATTGAGACGAGTCGAATCGTGCTGGTCTTGCGCAATTACGTCGAGATTTCACCGTCATATCGTCGCCGAAATCTCCTGGCCATCCGTTATAGATGAAGAATGCTTGAGGTAGAAGACGAGGACGTGGCAGTCAATAGGTCAAAGGCGCTAACGTGACATGCCACGTCAGCTGAGCCGTTAGAATTTAGCTAGTTTGTTAGTCGATCTAACAATCTAGGTTTGGCCATGTGTTGGCTTGGTGACCGTCGGATCCATTTCAAAATTTTCAATTAATGAAAAATTGATTTTTTGAAATTGATCATTCAATAGATCGGATGGTCGAGGATTAGCCAAGTAGTTCGATCGTGTAATCAAATTTGTCGGCTAAGAGATAGTCATCTTTTAATTTGAGTTGTAGGTTTTAGTCGATCGATCTAGTGGCCGTAGAGTAGCTACGTGGTTCAATAGGAACCGTTGGGTTAAATTTGAAAAAAAATAAAAAAAATAAAAAAGGGGGAATGACGTCGTTTTGGGAGTGGGTCTCCGGCGGGTCCTGGTCTGGGCCGGGTTACCCGACCCGAGTGGACCGGGTCGACCCGATTCAAAGAATGTTTTTTAATAAAAAAATCCAAAATTAATTTTAAAAATAAAATCAAAAAAATCAAAAAATCCTAGAAAATTCTAAAAATGTTAAAAAAATCCTAGAAAATCTCAAAAAATTAGGAAAATCATAGAAACTTCCAGTCACTCTAGAAATTCCAAAAAATTGAGAATTAACCATAAACAACTGGTAATCTCTTTTTTGGGATTTTTTATCCATTCTTTTGAAAAATGACGATTTTGGCCTTTAGGGTAATTCATCCCTGCTTTGCCGTTGAAAATGCCAAGATAAGGATTATGGTCAGTTAGGTGGCCAATTTTTCTGTTTGGATTTTCGATTCTCATCCTTTTTCCTAAAACGACGATTTTACCCCTCAAAGGGTAAATCACATTTCCTATTCCAATGAGTCGTGAAAATCGCTCAAAATCAGGATTTGAGTCTGATGGTTGACTAATCCTTCTATTTGGGATTTTCACTTCTTGTCATCTCCTGAAATGACTATTTTACCCCCCAAAGGGTAAATCATTTCTATAACTCTAGAAAATTCTGAAAATTATTGAAAAATAGGAAATGGATTAATTTTGATAATCAATCCTATTTCTATCCCCTTTTGACTCCAAATTTCTTTTGAAATGATAATTTTTCCCTTTTAGGCAAATTGTCCCAAATTGCTTCAAAATTATAATTTTGCCCCTCATGAGAAAATCATATATAAATCACTCTTAAGCCGTGATTGACACTTCTCTAGGCCGATAGTATTCATGTGATTTATCCGCATCTCTTAGATCTTTGATTTGCGCACTTTCTTTACCAACTGTGAGTGCAAGGGTAATCACTTTATCTACATGAACTCTTAGATTTAGGATTCATACCTCACTCATCTGCATGAAATCTTAGGGTTAGATAATTCATTCAACTTAGATACCGAAAGGGCATCAATTCTGACAGTTGGCGTAACTAAGCCTCCGATCCTATTTCTCTGGTTCTCGCAGAATCAAATAGAAGCTCCTAACTATTTGATAGGGTTTCCAATCGTACCCTCCACAAAATAATTAGTGGCGACTCTTTGGAGTGTACATGCATCACATGTCACTAGACCACACTAAAGGTCGACCACGTATATCTCCATTGCGATTCGGGTAATAGGTTTTGGGAGAGGCTCGCGTCTGACCAGACGGGACAGTCCATTAACCCTTCTCTCGTGGGAGAGGGTCGCGACAGCCACCCCTCTGAATTCTGCCTCAGCGCTGGATAAGGCTACTACCTTCTCCTTTTTGCTCCTCCATGTAACTAAGTTTTTCCCGACAATTGTAAAATATCCAGACGTAGACCTCTTGTTCGAGATATTGCCCCCCCAATCTGCATTTGTAAACCCCTTCACCTCGAAATGACCATTTTTTGCGAAGAACAAATCTTTTCCAAGAGCTAACTTCAAGTAACGCAGAATTTGAGTCACGATATTGATATGATTCTCACTCAGAGCATGCATAAATTGACTTACAACACTTATAGCATAGGTAATATCAGGACGAGTGTGTGACAAATAAATCGGTCTGCCTGCTAATCTTTGATATTTGTCTTTATTGGTCAAAACTTGATTCGCATACTCCCCAAGTTTATGATTTTGAACTATAGGGGTATCAATAGGCTTGCATTCCAACATTCCAACTTTGACCATAAATCCAACACATATTTTCTATGTGACAAGAAAAATACCTCCCTTTGGTCTGGCCACTTCAATGCCTAAAAATTACTTGAACCCTCCCAGATTCTTCATCTCGAACTCTTCTGCTAGCTTTTCTTGGAATCTTGAAATCTCTTTAAGGTCATCTCCTATGATACTCATATCATCTACATATATAATTAAGGCCATTACCTTACCTTCAAGTCGCTTTAGAAACAAAGTGTGGTTCGAATTACTTTGAGAATACCCATATTTTCTCATTTCTGAGCTAAAACGACCAAACCAAGCATGGGGTGAGTGTTTTAGCCCATATAATGATCATTCCAATTTGTACATCATATTTAGTTGAATGACACAACTATACCCAGGTGAAACTTCCATATAAATTTCTTCTTCTAAATCTCCATGAAGAAATGCATTCTTCACATCAAACTGATGCAACAGCCAGTCCAATTTTGCTGCGAGAGACGGCAATACTCTTATAGTATTAAGCTTCACAACAGGAGAAAACGTTTCTTGGTAATCTATACTATAAACTTGTGTATATTCCTTCACTACCAACCGCATCTTGTATTTCTCAACAAAACCATTTGCTTTGTATTTAATAGAAAATACTCATTTACACCCTACTATTTTTTATCCTTCGGCAACTCCACAAGACTCCAAGTCTTGTTTTTCTGCAGCACTTCCATCTCTTCTTTCATTGCCTAAACCCACTTGGGATCCCTAAAAGCTTCTTGCACTCCAATAGGAACTCGAGTTGTAGAGACATTTGATACAAATGCCTTTAAAGTTTCAGATAATCTTTCTATTGAGACGTAATCTGCAATAGGATACCTTGATCTCCATTCTTCCACGTCTGGTGAATATCGATTAGGGTGCTTGCCACGATTGTGCCTGTCAGGTAATTTATATCCAACAACCACATCAGAATCATCAAAGGAATCGGCTATAGTAGGAGAACTTACCTCAAGAGTATCCTCAGGAGAATGGTCAGGTACTAAAAAGGGTACATTAGGAGAGAGAGAGAGAGAGAGAAAGAGAAAGAGAGGGGAGGAGAGAGAATGCTATTCTTGAGACTGTTCAGAAGCATTCTATATCGATATCAGTTGTCGGTAATCTCCTATTGAGGCTGAATATTCATCCCTTGCAACTTCTGTTGGGAGCATGCAGCGAGTTAGACCCCGCCTCAGCCCTTGCCATAATACCACCACTCCCCCACCAATGTTCCTTTTCTCTATGTATCTCCCCTTGAAAGGGACAATTGGTTTCAGAAAAGAAAAATTCATACTCAAGAAATGCGACATCCATAGTGACATGGGTTTTTTTAGTGGTCGGGTTGTAGTAACGATAGCCCTTCTGATGGGTTCCATAGCCAAGGAAAACACATAGGATAGCACAAAGATCTAGCTTGGTCCTTTGGTTCTTGTGAAGATGACATAAGGTATATATCTGAACACTTTAGGAGAAATGTCAATACAGAAGGAAGATAAACATGTTTTGAAAGAACTTACGACGGGATCTTGAAGTTTAGCACGCGAGAGGGCATTTGATTCATCAAGTGGACTGCAGTAACGACTGTGGCATCCTAAAATCGAGTGGGAACATGCCCACCTCCCAATAAAGCTAGTGCTGTCTCTAGAATATAGCGGTTCTTCCTTTCCGCAACCCATTCTGCTGGAGAGTCTGAACACACTATGTTTCATGAATAAGACCATGTTCATGAAAATATCCAGGGGGATATTGATTTGCATATTCACCCTCATTGTCTATATGAATGATGCGAATTTATGATCCAAATTGTGTTTCAACCATGTGATGAAACCTCTGAAATACGGTAAAGATTTTATTCTTGTGCTTCATCAAATACAACCATATCATACGTGTGCAATCATCCACAAACATTACAAACCACCGAATTCCCGACAGAGAGGTAATCGGTGAAGCACCCCACACATCAAAATGAATTAGCACAAAATATGTTGTTCTTTTATTAAAACTCACTATAAAAGAAACACGATGACTCTTTGCTAAGATGCATGTCTTACATTTGAATACATAATTTGATAGACCCTTAAAAAATGCAGGAAATACGTACTTCAAATATCACAAAGAAGGATGTCCTAATCGACGGTACCATAACCATATTTCTTTCTCCATACTTGTAGTCTGACCCTCAGTATGATAAACTCTACCAGTAGTAAGATCGTCCATGTAGTATAGCCCTTTTGTCTTAGTACCACGTTCAGTAATTTCCTTCGTGAGGATATCCTGAAATAAACAAAAATTGGGATACATAAGAACATTGCAATTCAACTCCTCAGTAACTTGTCCAACATATAATAATCGATTAGATAATGAGGGCACAAGCAAAGTATGAGTTAAAGAGAGGGAAGGCGTGAGAGCAACACTTTCAGCTCCTGTCATTGGATAGCTATGGCTATTAGTGTGACGCCTTAGAAATTCGCCTTTGTAAAATTGACTGAATTCGATAATAAGGATTGAAATTGAATTTCAGTCGATAAGAAATTTTGGACTGTGAGGAATTAAGAGACGGATTTTGGACGATTTCTGAAATATCAATCGGTTTAGATTAGGCTTCGTAATCCTCAAGCGCCGCGCCCGAGCCTAGCCTATAAAATTTACCAAACTTTTCCCTTGTCAGTCGAGCCAAAATTTCGTTCAGTCCCTCATTATTGAATTACCAGTTTGCCCTTCAATTATTCACTACAAGACAAAATATTCAAATTTCGTGAGCCCCACCATTGGTCAAAGAATCGCCCACCAGCCTTACCAACCAATCAACTCCCTCAACCTACCATTCTCTCTCTCTCTCTCTCTCTCTCTCTCTCTTTCTCTCTCTCGTCTGTTTCCCTTCCTCCTTACTGTTGCCCGTGGAATCCCCCCAACCGAGACTCCTCCTTCTTCCTCTGGTTTTTGCGCCGCCACCGCCAGCAGCCACAACCTCATACCTCTCGCCGGACCTCCAGCCTTCCTCACCGCTGTGGTTGGACCACCGTTTTGCCGACGAAAAACCATGAAGTTGCCGCCGGTTTCCTTGCTATGTTTTTGGAACAAAGAGTGGTCCGGGCATCGCCCGCCCAAGCTGCCGCTTTCGTCGCCCGCCAACCCTTGCCTCGCCATCCTCCGCCTCCCCTACAACCCCTTTGACTGCCTATCGTAGCTCGTCGCCACCCAGAGCTGCCGCGAAGACCAGAACAGAACCGTCGATGGCTCTGCCTTATTTTGGGCCTGAGGAGTCCCGGCCATCGACCGTCGCTTTCAATCGCCACAGTCATTGTCCCACCATCCGCTGACTCCCCTCCGACCCCCAGACCATCCCACGACGGTTGCACGCTGCAGAGAGCCTGAAAATAGCCCTAGAATAGCCTCCCCTGCCTTCACGTCGATCTCCCCTATTTTTGGCTGAGAGGCTTTTTGTAGCCGTCGGGCCACCTTCGGCCGCCGTCCGTCCCTCCTGGCCGGTCCTGACCATCTTCCCTGGTTGTCCGCCGCCGCCGACCTCTTGTCGGACCTCTACGACGCATCCTATCCGCTGTGAGGTGTGGTCGCCGCTCAAATAGCTAGGAAACCCAAGTGGTTCGAAGAAAAAAAATCGAGAACCGTCGTCGTCGCCGTCGTCGTCGAATTTTGTTGCCGCCATCTCGCCGACGTTACGGCATTGTGGTCACTGCCCGAGCTTGTTTAGGCATGAGTTAACCTCTAATCCTTGGTTAGGGCACTAATTGCGTCTAGAATTTGTTAATTAGTCGATTGGAGTAATTAGGTAGAATAATCGTGGTCGGTTTAGATAGAAATCGAGTTTAGGTTAAATGACCGTAATTAATTAAGTTAGTCATTTTAGTTAGGTTGTCTGTGGCTAGTTGATTGTTAGAACCGATTGATCAACTGATTGGGCATCGAATGCCGTTGATTGTTCGCAAGCGAGCGATAGTTGAGAACCGAGCGATCAATTAATAATTTTATAAAATTGGGATTAATCAATGCCGTTTGATTAATTGAATTGGTTAATCGATCGTGTTTTAACTGCTTGATTGAATGCAGTTGATTGATTGTGATGTGACATGATTGAATTTCTGAGTATTTCATCGTCTGTGTCAGGCGCAATCCTAGTGGTGAGGTTGTGCATTCATATGACTTGTGTGAACTCAAATTACATGATTTAGCATGAAAACGGCCTTGGGCCGAGTCTTTGAGCACGTTTGTATGGGCATCTAACCTAAATTAAAGATGACAAAATTGATTGATTGTCGGGTGTCATGTGTAGTCATATGATGGGACGAAGAGATTCCTGACAAGATTGTACCATGATGATCGGGAAAATACGACTTGTCGGAAGCACGTCATTCTATGATGTCAGTTTGATGGATGCCAGTCGCAACTTGTGGATCGAAGCCCTGGAAGGGATTCTTGGTAGTTTCGTGTCGTGACGATCGAAACCACATGGACTACTGGAAGCAGTCGCCGGGAGTAAGGAACGATGCTTGGAGCCGCCAGAAGAGTACCAACTGACTAGTGTGTCAGGCCGACATGCCTAAATTCTCGGGCTGACATGCCCTGAGCTGACATGCCCTGTCTCATTAATGAAATGGACTACGTGTGACGTCATCTATGTCGTTTGATGTGATGCTTGCCTTGATTGGTTTGCTTGACTGTCATGTCTTGTTTGCATTGCATTATGTGTGGCTTCCTATAGGGTAAGTTGCATGTGGTTGGATATATGTATTGTTGACATGCCATGTCTGTTTGTTAGGATATCCCGGGTGAATCATCGTCCTAGCCGAGTTTAGGCTTTGACTTCACTGAGATTTATTTCTTACCCCATCGTGGGATAACTTTTTAGGTCACAAGTGACGGAGCTTCGTGGACGCTGAAGCGTGACCTTTTGGAGTAGATATGGAGTTAACCCTACCGACCATTATCTCTTTTAAGATCCTAGAGAGCTACCCCGAAGAATGGGGTTGTATGTTGTTAGCTCTATAGGGTTAATTAGTATCTGCTTTGCATAAGGATTAGAGTTGTCTTTTGATGAATTGATTGAATGAATATCCCTGCTGATTTATCCCATGCCGATCTTGTTGTTTGGGAGTTTGGTACGTTTCGCATGCGCATTTTGATTATAAGTCGATAGCAAGCCTGGGACGCTATCCTTCGTGACCTAGGGGTGTTAAGGTAAGGATGTCGCGTGCTCGAGGATCGGGCGTGACATCCTAGTTCAAGGTGGTATCAGTGTAAGGTCTACCTGATCCATCTGGTCATTAGCCTAGAGTAATAAGTAGCGATAAGAAATGGGATGGTTAGTAGGTTTATAAGCTCGGTGAATGTGTTTGCTGCTTGGGTAGTAAGTAGTTGGGTTGCCTTCTGACCGCATTTTTTCATGGAGTGAGTAGGACTCCGTAACTAACCTGTGAAATGAGCGGACGTGGCAGAAGAGCTCCCCGAGCACCCCGAAGGAGGCTTGTCAGGCCGATCGAAGAGATTGCAGCTAATGAAAGGGCACATCGTGTTACTGAGCCTGCTGGGCAAGAACCGTCTATGGCTGATGTTCTTCAAGCGTTGAGGGCGCTGGGAGATAGGTTGGACCAACCTAAAAGGAACCAGGGTGCTCTTGTCGTTGATGCTGCTGTTCAGGCATCCCAAGGAAACTCTGTGGTTGGAAATGAGAATAGAGACCGACCGATGCATAAGCTAGTGGAATAGTTCCTCAAGCTAATTTCGCCGAAGTACGTCGGAGATGGAGATCCCAAGGCAGCCGCCTCGTGGGTTAAGGAATTAGAGAAAGTGTTTGAGGAGCTGAAGTACACCGAAGAGTACAAGGTCACCTTGGCCGTCTTTCAACTAAAGAGAATGCAAGGACTTGGTGGGATGCATCCAAGGGAAGAATCTTTCCCGAAGGGACCGTTCCAAGATGGACTGCATTTGTGGAAGCCTTTAATGGCAAGTATTTCTCGGACTGTGCCAAAGAACAGAAAATCAATTAGTTCATGCGTCTACATCAGGATCAAATGACTGTGGATCAGTATGAGGCGAAATTTGTCGAATTGTCGCTGTATGCCCCAAGGATGATTGAGGATCCGTTGGATAAAGCTAATAGATTCCAGGACGGATTGAAACCGGAAATAATGGATATCTTGGTGTCTTTCAACTTAAAGGACTATGATGACATTTATGAGAGAGCCAACTGATCGAGCGAAATTTGAAGGAAAAAGCTGCTACTAGTGGATCGCGGTTTACGCCATGGAATAAGAAGGACACTTGGAAAGGCAAGAAGTCGATGACGGGTGGTAAGCACCACATTCCACTAAACCAAAAAAGGGCGATCAGCAAGCCTGTGCATCGTCAGGATGACATGTGCTGCCTATGCCGTTAGAAGCATGGTTCTGCTCCATGTCCATATGGCGATGGAGCTTGTTTTGGTTGTGGCCAGAAGGGTCACCGAGTGAAGGATTGCCCGCAAAGGCAACAATTTAGGCCGTAGGGAGGCCAAGTTGGAGGAAACGCGCCACAAAACTTTCAGAACCGATCGCCAGTGCAAGGACAAGTGTTTGCTATCACTCAAGAAGAGGTGCAAGATTCGTCGACCGTTATATATACAGTCTTCTTGCATAATCAAAATTTGTTAAGCTGTTTGGAGTGAATTTGGTGCCATTAGATGTTGTTTTCAATGTGTCTACGCCTTTAAAGGATAGTGTGATAGCTGCAGTAAGCTATCCTGGTTGTAAACTTGTTGTAGATGGCCATGAAAGTGACATAGATCTGATTATGCTGGAGATGTACGACTTTGATCTGATCGTGGGAATGGATTGGGTGACAAAGCAAAGTGCCACAATGGATTGCTATCGTAAAACGATACAATTTAACCCACTAAATGAGGTTAGTTATGAGTTTGTGGGTAACCGAGGGGGAACCTCGACAGTGGTGATCTCGTCGTTGGAGGCGACCCGTCTGTTGGAAAAAGGATGCCAAGGTTATTTGGCTACTGTGGTTGACACGTCTGTTGGGAAACTTAAGTTGGAAGATATTGATGTGGTACATGAGTTCCCAGATGTTTTTCTTTAGGAGTTACCTGGTTTGCCACTAGAAAGGGAAATTGAGTTTGTGATAGAGTTAACTCCTAGGACGGAGCCGATCTCTAAGACGCCGTATAGGATGGCGGTGTCGAAACTGAAAGAACTCAAGGTTCAGATGCAGGAGTTGCTGGATAAAGGTTTTATTCGCCCTAGTGCGTCACTCTAGGGAGTGTCTTTATTGTTTGTGAGGAAAAAGGATGGATTGTTGCGGTTGTGCATTAACTATAAGCAGCTGAATCAAGTGACGATCAAGAATAAGCACCCACTACCGAGGATCGATGATCTATTCGATTAGTTGCAAGGAGAATCAGTATTTTCCAAGATCGATTTACGGACGGGTTATCATCAGTTGAGGATCAGGAAAGAGGATATACCGAAAACAACATTCAAGACGCGTTATGGACATTATGAGTTCACTGTGATGCCGTTTGGTCTGACGAATGCTCCTGCCGCTTTTATGGACCTGATTAATAGAGTATTCAAGGAATTCTTGGATCGCTTTGTGATAGTGCTCATAGACGACATCTTGGTATACTCGAAGAGTCTAGTGGATCACGAACAACACTTGAGGATTGTGTTAGAAACTCTTAGAATGCATCAGCTGTTTGCCAAGTTTAGCAAGTGCGAGTTCTGGGTAGAGCATGTGGCATTCCTAGGACATGTGGTGTCTAGTGAAGGTATTGCTATGGATCCGTCCAAGATTGAAGCTATTATGGATTGGCCGAGACTGACGATAGTGACTGAGATCAGAAGTTTCTAGGGTTTGGCAAGCTATTCTAGACGTTTCGTAGAGAAGTTCTCAGCTATAGCCTCGCCTTTGACTAAGCTGCTGAAGAAGGACGTGAAGTTTGAATGTATAGATAAGTGTAAGCGTAGTTTTCAAGAGCTTAAGCATAGGCTAACCGTTCTTGTTCTGACAATTCCGTCTAGACCTGGAGGATTCGAGATCTATAGCGATGCTTCTCTTAGAGGACTTGGTTGTATCTTGATGCAGCATGGAAGGGTAGTAGCGTATGCTTCTCGTCAGTTGAGGTCGCATGAGTTGAATTATCCGACGCACGACTTGGAATAGGCTGTTGTCTTGTTTACTTTAAAAATCTGGAGGCACTACCTAGTTGGAGAAAGTTTTCAAGTGTATACCGATCACCAGAGCCTGAAGTGTTTGTTCTCTTAGAAGGAGTTGAACATGAGGCAGTGCCGATGGATAGAGTTGCTTAAAGATTATGACTGCGAGATCTTGTATCATCCAGGTAAGGCGAATAAGGTTGTAGATGCCCTGAGTAGAAAATCGGTGATTGCTCAATTACAAGTCTATGAATAGCATTTGTTAGAACAAGTGAGAGACTCTGACTTCAAGTTGGAAGTGAGCCGTTTGTCGAGTCTCGTGGCTACACTAAGGATTGAGCCGGAAGTGCAAGTGAGGATTAAGACCCTGCAGTTGACGGACCCTGCTATTCAAAAGATACTTCAAGCGGACTCAGCTAAGCGAAGAGTCAACTTCCAAGTAGTCGAAGATGGGATACTAAAGTTCAGAGGACGTTTAGTGGTGCCTGCCGACGAAGGGTTATGGAATGAGATCCTATCAGAAGCGCATCGTAGCAGTTATAGTATCCATCCTCAAAGTACAAAGATGTATCGAAATCTGAAGTAGCACTATTGGTGGAACGACATGAAAGCGAATATAGCCAAACATGTGGTTAAGTGTTTGACCTGTCAACAGGTCAAGGCGCAGCACTGCAAGCCTAGAGGATTGCTACCTTTGGAGATTCCAAAGTGGAAATGAGAGCATATCACGATAGATTTTGTGATGGGATTACCAATGAGCCAAAGAGGACATGATTCAATCTGGGTTGTAGTCAACAGGTTGACGAAGTTAGCGCATTTCATCCCAGTGAGAAAGGACTTTGCTTTGGACAGATATGCATATTTGTATGTGAGGCACATTATAAGACTACATGGAGTGCCAGTGATGATCGCATCAGATCATGATCCCAAGTTTACTGCTACATTCTGGAAAAGTCTGTAGACTGCGTTGGGAATGAAGTTGCAGTTCAGTACAGCCTATCACCCGCAGATAGATGGTCAATCTTAAAGGACTATTCAAACTTTGGAGGACATATTGAGGGCATGTGTTTTGGATTTTAAAGGCAGCTGGGAGGAATAGTTACATTTGGTGGAGTTTATCTACAACAATAGTTATCAATAAAGTATTAAGATGGCGCCTTTCGAGGCAACGAATGGCAGAGCCTATAGAACGCCAATTTGTTGAGATGAGATGGGTGAAAGAAAGATTACAGGACCTAAGTTAGTAGAGCATTCGATGGAGGCAGTTAAGGTGATTAGAGACAGACTAAGGACAGCTCAGAGTCGCTAGAAAGGCTATGCCGATAGGAGACGCAAGCCTTTGGAATTTTAGGTTGGAGATCATGTTTTTCTGAACGTGTCGCCTATGAGAGGGACATCTCGCTTTGGCAAGAAAGGAAAACTAAGCCCAAGGTATGTCGGACCGTTTGAAATTTTGGTGCGAATTGAAAATCTAGCCTATCGTCTTGCGTTACCGCCTAGACTTGCTCAGGTGCATAACGTATTCCATGGATTGATGTTGAGGAAGTACGAGCCGGATCCCGCCTACATGCTAAATTACGAAAAGATCGAACTGGATGAGCGAGCTTCATACGTAAAGCGTCCAGTGAGAATTGTGGACAGAATAGAGCATGTACTCCGAAACAAGACAGTCCCATTAGTCAAAGTGATTTGGCAACACCATGGAATCGAAGGAGCCACCTGGGAGAACGAGGAAGTAATGAAGACTAGTTACCCTGATCTTTTTGTATAGTTTTGACTGTACTGTAATTTCGAAAATGAAATTTCCTAAGGTGGGAAGAGTTGTGACGCCTTGAAAATTCGACTTTGTAAAATTAACTGAATTGGATGAAATGATTGAAATTGAATTTTAGTTGATAAGAAAGTTTGGACAGTGAGGAATTAAGAGTCGGATTTTGGACGATTCCCGAAATATCAGTCGGTTTAGATTGGGCTTCGTAATTCTCAAGCTCCGCGATCTAGGATTCAAATCCTCGCGCCCGAGCCTAGCTTATAAAATTTACCAAATTTTCCTCGTCGGTCAAGCCAAAATTTCATTCAGTCTCGCATTATTGAATTACTAGTTTGCCCTTCAATTATACACTACAAGACAAAATATTCAAATTTCGTGGGCCCCATCATTGGTCAAAGTCTCACCCACCAGCCCCCACCAATCGGTCAACTCCCTTAACCTACCATTCTCTCTCTCTCTCTCCCTCTCTCTCTCTCTCTTGTCTATTTCCGCTCCCTCTTACTATTGCTTGTGGAATGTCCCTCCAACCGAGACTCTTCCTCCTTCCTCTCGTTTTTGTGCCACCATCGCCAATAGCCACGACCTCAAACCTCTCGCTGGACCTCCAGCCTTTCTCGTCACGCCGTTGGACCGTCATCTGCTATGCGAAAACCACGAAGTAGCCTCCGATCTCCTTGCTCTGTTTTCGGGACAAAGAGCGGTCCGGGCGTCGCCCGCTCACCCACGCCACCACTTCCGTCGGCCTCCAACCCTTGCCTCGCCATCCTTCGCCTCCCCTACAACCCCCTCGACCGCCTCTCGTCGCTCGACGTCGCCCAAAGCCGCCGCGCAGACCAGAACAGAACCGTCGATGGCTCTGCCCTATTTTGGGCCAGAGGAGTCCCGGCCGTCGACCGTCGCTTTTGAACGCCACCAGCCATCGTCCCACCATCCGCCGACTCCCCTCCGACCCCTAGACCATCCCATTACGGTTGCACGCCGCTAAGAGCCCGGGAACAGCCTCTCCTGCCATCTCGCCGGTCTCCCCTGTTTTTGGCCGAGAGGTTGTTTGTAGCCGTTGGGCCACTCCGGCAGCCGTCCGCCGCTCTTGGCAGGTCTCGACCATAGTCCTTGGTTGTCTTCTGTTGCCGACCTCTTGCCTAACCTCCATGACGCATCCTAGCCGCTGTAGGGTGTGGTTGCTGCTCAAATAGCTGAGAAACCCGAGTGGTTTGAAGAAAAAAAAATCGAGAACCGTCACCGTCGCTATCGTCGCCATCTCGCCGACGCTGCAGCATCGTGGTCGCCGCCTGAACTTATTTAGGCGGGAGTTAACCCCTAATCCTTGGTTAGAGCACTAATTGCGCTTAGGATTAGTTAATTCGTCAATTAGGGTAATTAGGTAGAATAATCGTGATCGATTTAGATAAAAATCAGATTTAGGTTAAATAATCGTGATTAATTAAGTTAGTCATTTTAGTTAGGTCGTCTGTGGCTAGTTGATTGTTAGAGGCGATTGATTAACTGATTGGGCACCGATTGTCGTTGATTGTTTGCGACCGAACGATAGTTGAGAACTGAGCGATCGATTAATAATTTTATGAAATTTGGACTAATCAATGTCATTTGATTAATTGAATTGGTTAATCGATCGTGTTTTAACTGCTTGACTGATCGCAGTTGATTAATTATGATGCGACATGATTGGATTTCTGCGTATTTCATCGTCCGTGTCAGGCGCAAGCCTAGTGGTGAGCTTGTGCATTCATATGACCTATGTGAACTCAAACTGCATGATTTAGCATGAAAACGGCCTTGGGCCGAGTCTTTGAGCACGTTTGTATGATCATCCAGCCTAAATCAAAGATAACAAAATTGATTGATTGTCGGGTATCATGTGTGGTGATATCATGGGACGATGAGATTCCTAACAAGATTGTATCGTGACGATCGGAAAAATACAACTTGTCAGAAGCATATCATTCTGTGATGTCAGTTTGACGGATGTCGACCGCAGCTTGTGACGGATGCCGATCGTAGCTTGTAACGGACCGAAGCCCTGGAAGAGATTACTGGTAGTTCCGTGCTGTGACAATCGGAACCACATGGACTACTAGAAGCAGTCGCCGAAAGTAAGGGACGATGTCTGGCACCGCCAGAAAAGGATCATTTGACTAGTGTACTAGGCACCAACTGACTAGTGTGCCGGGTTGACATGCCCAAATTCTCGAGCTGACATGCCATATCTCATTAATGAAATAGACTACGTGTGACATCATGTATGTCGTTTGATGTGATGCTTGCCTTGATTGGGCTGTTTGATTATCATGTTGTGTCTGCATCGCATTATGTGTGGTTTCTTGGAGGGCAAGTTGCATGTGGTTGGATATCTGTATTGGTTGACATACCATGTTTGTTTGTTAGGATATCCTGGGTGAATCATCATCCTAACCGAGCTTAGGTGTTGACTTCACTGAGATTTATTTCTTACCTCGTCGTGGGATAACTTTTCAGGTCACAAATGACAGAGCTTCGTGGACGCTGAAGCGTGACCTTTTGAAGTAGATATGAAGTTAACCCTACCGATCATTGTGTCTTTTGAGGTCCTAGAGAGCCGTTTCGAAGAATGGGGTTGTATATTGTTAGCTTTATAGGGTTAATTAGTATCTGTTTTGCATAAGAATTAAAGTTGTCCTTTGATGAATTGATTGAATGAATGTCCCTGCTGATTTATCCCATGCCGATCTTGTTGTCTGGAAGTTTGGCACGTTCCGCATGTGCATTTCGATTATAGGTCGATAGAGAGCCTAGGACTCTATACTTCATGACCTAAGGTTGCTAAGGTAAGGATGCCATGTGCTCGAGGATCGAGGCGTCACAATTAGCATTATCGATACTTCGTCATCGCGGAGTAGTGTGGCAGACGAGGTCATCAGGATTGGGTGTCATATGATCGGTAGCGCCTGAGTCAATAATCTATCCACTACCCTCACCCTTATCAATATTGATAAAAGTACATCCGTAATTTCCTTCAACAACTGAGGCACATGTTCCGATAGAGTCTATATATGGAACCAGTGAGCGAGTCGAGTCCTTAGTGGCCATCGATACTTGTCATTTACCTCCACTTACTGTAGACTCATCAAGGTATCTATATAACTTAAAGCAAGTGTCCTTGGTATGTTATTCCCCAGCTGGTTGTGACTTGTGCTTGGAGCCTGTATTGGACCTGCCACCTAGAGATGTCAGTTGTAAAGTTATTAGTTCCGGAATGCCATCAAGAACTCGTGGCCCCATCCTCCCCCCACGAGATATCATTGTAATAGCAGAAGAAGAGGCATCTACATTGGTTAGCATCACAGCTTGATGTACATCTTCTCACCGTACCCGTGCAAAAGCTTGTTCCACGGTAGAAAATGGTTGCATCTGTAGCACATCAGCCCTAACATTTTCAAGGCGATCATCAAGACCATCAAGAAAGATGTAAACATGATCTTCTTGAATAGCTATGTTGCAACGCTCAATATCAACAGCACACTGCCGCAACCCGTTCGAGTGGTCTTCTCGGCGGGATAATGGGCCGTCCCATCTGGTCGAATGCGGATCTCTCCCAAGGCTCGTTACCCAAGTTGCAATAGCAGTATACGTAGTCGACCTTTGGTGCGGTCTGGTGACATATAATGCGTGTACATGCTAAAGAGTCACCACCGATCTTTTTGCGGAGTGTATGATCGGAAACCCTATCGAACAGTTGGGAGCAGCATTTTATTTGATTCTACGATAACCAAAGAAATAGGATCGGGGACTTTGTTACGCCAACTTTCATAGTTGACACCCTTTCAACACCTAAGTTAAATGGTTTGTTTAACCTAAGATTTCATGCAAATGAGTGAGGTGCGAACCTTAACACTAGGAGTTCATCAAATAGGAGTGGCTACCCTAACACTCACAATCAATAAAATGAATGCGCAAATCAGGAATCCAAAACGAGCGGATAAATCACATGAAAGCAACGTGACATCTCTAGTAAGGCCCTATTAGCCTAGAGAAATATCAATCAATGCTTAGAATATTTTTTGCATGATTTGCACTTGAGGGGTAAAATCGTAATTTCGAAGAATTTTGGGACTATTTGCCCAAGAAGGGAAAATTTATCATTTCAGATGAAATATGAAATCAAAAGATGATGGAAATAGGATCAATGGTCAAACCAATCTATTTCCTATTTGTCGAGAATTTTCAGAATTTTTCTGGAATTTTGGAAGCGATTTACCTTTTGAGGGGTAAAATTGTCATTTCAAAAAGTGATGAGAAGTAAAATCCTAAACAGGAGGATTGATCGATCACTAGACTCAAATCCTAATTTAAAGTAATTTTCATGGCTCGATTGGAATAGGAAAGACAATTTACCCTTAGAATGGTAGAATCGTCATTTTAGAAAAAGGACAAGATTCGATAATCCAATCACAAGAATTGGTCGCCTAGCCGACCTTAATTCTTACTTTAGCCTTCTTGACCTATCTCATATACCGAGCAGAGGCAATTCACCCCTAAAGGGTAATATCGTCAATTTTTAGATGAATAGATAAGAAATCCCAAAAATAGGATTGACCAGTTGTCCGTGGTCAATCCTCAATTTTTGTGAATTTCTGGAATGCCTATAAATTTTTGACAATTTTCCTACAATTTTTTTTTTTGGATTTTCTAGAATTTTCTAACATTTTTTAGAATTATCTAGGATTTTTTTAAAAAAAATATTATTTAAAAATACTTTTCTGAATTTTTTTATTAATAAAAATGATTCGGACCGGGTCGACCTGACCTACTCGGGTTGGATACCCAACCCAGACCCGAACTAGCGAGGCCCACACCCAAAAAACGACGTCGTTCCACTTTTTTTATTTTCTGATTATTTGGATTTAATCTGACGGTTCCTATTGAACCACGTAGCTACTCCACAGCCATTGGATCGGCTGATTGATACCTACGGTTCAAATCAAAAGTCGACTATCCCTCAGCCATCAGATCTGATTACTTAAACCAGCGGCCACGATTAAAACCCAAAACTTTATCTGGTCCGTCCATCCTTACCAACCTAAATGACGTTGCTTAACTACTAATCTAAACGACACCGTTTTGATTTGTTTTGATTTTTTGATTTTAAAACTATTTTCGAATATTCCTAATTTCTATCGAACGGCCACTAAAAATAGGACTCGATTAATTTAAGTCGTTCGATCACAACTGACTAAGCTTAAACAAACTAACGGTCGAGACACCTCGACACCCACGTAGACCAATGATAAATTGCCACCTAAGAACGCTGACTCGCTGACCTGCCACATCATCGTCATCAACCTCTCGACGTATACCACAAAATGAACGGCCGTGGTTTCCCCACCGTTGATCAACGGCAAAATCTCGACCAATCAACTCAAATCTTACACCAATCAACTCGTCTACATCTCGTCTACAACATATCGAAGAATCATGCGATTTCACAGGCAGAATCAAGAACATCAAAGCTAGCATGGTATAAGGGCATGGCTGTTCAATCATGCAATTCAGGGTGTGTCACGCCAATTCCTTCACAAATAAACTTCGAATGAAGTTCAGAATACTTACT
This sequence comes from Rhodomyrtus tomentosa, assembly GCA_028455895.1. Taxonomy (NCBI): domain Eukaryota; kingdom Viridiplantae; phylum Streptophyta; class Magnoliopsida; order Myrtales; family Myrtaceae; genus Rhodomyrtus; species Rhodomyrtus tomentosa. The sequence continues at coordinate 15,560,270 of JAPCWY010000011.1, forward strand.
TGCAGGTCAGATTGACCTCAGTAGGTCTAGGATAACCTAGACGAGTTTCGACTGAATTGGCAATGGCAGCAAGGTTCGAATGCGAGGTTTGACTCGATTTCAACGCAATCAAAACACATAGAGGTGCTTAGTGACGTCTTAGAGGTATTTCGCACACACTAATTATGAAGATTGACACTGAAACGACAATTCACCATTAAAGGTTAAAGATAGAGCTTGAAGGTTGACTCACCGTTTCTCGACATTTTAGGCGACGCCATCAATCACGATCACTTCCTGTATGCTTCGTCGAACTCCTAAAGATGATATTCGGCTTCGGTCTAGCCTAGAATAGTCTGACCAGTGTCGTGTTCTTCGAGCTCGAGCTCTCTATAATGGCAGTTGGAGAGTGAGCTCTCTCTCTCTCCTCTCTCTTTTTCGACTCTGTTTTTCCCTAGAAACAGAATGCCGGTCCTCCTTCTCAAGAATGAGTATGTTCTTGTTATATCCCCTCCTCGAAAATTTTGGCCTTTCGGGGGAGGGTGAGTCGAAATGGTCACTAACAACTGATGATCGCCGGGAATGAAGTGGCCAATCTTTTAGGCCTTTTGGTGATTGAATTTCAGGTGAATTTGATCTTAGTTTGGCTCTGCATTTGACCAAAGTTGGCCACGGCACATTACCACCTCGTCAACGCGACTCCGGCGAACCATGGTATCGGACCGATCATGATCAACGCTAAATTTCATGGCCGACAAAATGCCTCCATCAATTTTACCAATTGAAGCCAATTGATAGTTCAATTTTTCGATCAAAGTCCGTCCTTTCAAACTGCAAAAATGGCGCGAATGGCAGTAAGAAGACGTACTGTAACGGGCCGATTCGACCGGTCTGGCCGGTCAGAATCGGTTCTGACTTGTTTTTCCAAAATTAACCATAATTCGCGTGGAATTTTTGCAATTTAAACCTCAGAATCGAACTTAGTGCATGAATATTATCTAAAAATGTAATTTTACTCAAAAGTTCGTGTCAATTTCTATAAAACCCCCCAAATTTGTTCTTAATTACAATTCGAGAAATTATGAAATTGAAGACTCAAACAGTCAAATTGAACCAAACCACCTATGTCAATCGACTCAAAATGATAAAAAAAACATCGGGTAGTGGCTTCAATTGGCAAATGTAGCCCTTGAATTGAAAGTAATTTCTATTATGCCCAAATTCAAGGGCTAAATTGCAATAGAGTATGCAATTTTGCCCAATTCAGGCAATTGAGCAATTTGTGCAAATAATTAGGCTAATTTACCACGAAAAGACTATTAGATTGAATGTCAAGACCCTAAAAATGCCAAAATTATAAATTAAAATGCGCAATTGACTTTTTTTACTAAATTCAATCATACGTGTAACAAAGGAACATATAAAATTAAACTTAAATTTAGACTTTTTATGAGGTCAAAAATACAAGGGAATTAAAATAAAAATATTGACTAGTTTCTATATTTTTGTGACCTTAAATTCTATTTTCCTAAATTTTCAAGTATTTTCCTATTTTCTAAAAATATTAAAAAAATGTGAAAATATGAAAAATTATTTTTTGATCAAAAATGGTTCCTTGAGCTTGGCCAAGGCATCAAAGTTCATTTTGTAATTTTTTAACTTTTTATGATTTTTTTAAAAAAAACTAAAAACAAACTAAGAAAAAATCAAGCGTCAATAATTATTCCTCTTTGAGAGGTATCTCGTGAGAGATTTCATTCAAAGACGGGTGACACCTAAGTCTAGACTGACTCGACTAGGAAAAAGAAAAATAAATTTTGACATTCAATTTTTCCTGTGTTACTGGTAAACGCTCTACTCATTCTATTTTTGCTAATGTAAGAGAGAGAGATGGAGTAGAGATACTCATCTATTTCTCACCTGCCTGATGCTCGCACGGCATATGCAGTGTGTGGCGAATTCAAGTAAGTACCTAGGGAACTCGTCTCTTGAGCATCCTAAGGCAGTTAAGTTCTAGCCCGTATGGTAAGCCAAACCAGAATGAGATTCCTATCTGATAGGAACCTAAAGATGACGCACTTGTTCTTTAGGGATTGTCGAAAGTTTTGATCCATATGGTAGATTAGACCATGAATAGGACTTCTTTCTATCAGGAGCCTATAGATGACGCTCCCGTTCTTTAGGGTTTGTTAGATACTAGGCTTCCCATCCACAAGGGACCTAAAGGTGGCGCACCCGTTCTTTAGGATTTGTCAAAAACTAGGCTTCCTATCCACTATGAACCTAAAGGTGACGCACATGTTCTTTAGGGTTTGTCGAATATTAGGCTTCCTATCCACTAGGAACCTAATGGTGACGTACATGTTCTTTAAGTGACGCACCCGTTTTTTAGGGTTTGTTAGAGACTAGGCTTCTTATCCACCGGGAACGTAAATGTGACGCACTCATTCTTTGGGGTTTGTCAGAAACTAGACTGATCCTACACCATGAGGAATCAATGAAAGTCTATACAAATAAGGTATACCTAACTCTTAGGTTTTACCAAAGGAGCTATTACGAGGTTTAGGGGTTACCTAGAATCTTACAGAAAGCTGGTTCTAAATATTGTCTTCTTAACGTGCAAGGCGTCATTCTAGGATTTGGGGACTCCAAGTATCCTGCAGAAAGCTCAAACCTACAAAAAATTTCGTTAACAATATTTTTCTGAGATTTAGGGGTTACCTGAAATCTCCTAGAAAGATAATTTCAAAGATTGTCCTTTCGGCAAGTGAGATGCTACTCTGGGATTTGGGGGTTCCAAGGATCATGCATAAAACTTAAATCTCAAATCTCAAATAAACGATGACTTTGATGGTTTTCCTTGTTGAGCAAGGCATTCTTCTTTGGCCCGAGACTGCCATGAGTCTCATAGAAGTTTCAACCTGAGAGTTTATTCCTCATAAAAAATATCAGTTATCTCAAGGCAATGATAGTTATAATGCAGGCAAAGTTTTACTTTAATCTATGCGATTATGCAAAATGATCTATGATGTTGGAGGTTATCCAAGACATCTTGAAGCATACAAAAATGATCAGAAATCCTTGTAAGGAAAATCCTGGATCAAACAATTTGAAGTTTTCAACGAAGCTCACTTTTAAGCATTCTATTGGAATGTCTTCGTCAAAGAGGATTTCTCACCGATTCTTCAACTTTGGTCTTTTACGAAGAAAGCACTAGAATTTTCTAATAACCTGCACCTGGGTTTTCTAGACTATTCGCAGTGCATACATTCCGATCAATCAAGAGGTCTTTAAGGGACCATAATATTGGGCTTGGACACAGTTTCAAAGGGGGACTCACCATCTGAGTCAGGCCTTTTGAATGAAAGTTTTATTCATCTGCTCGGGTTTACAAGTCAAGAACCCTGTAAAATGAGAAAAAAATAATCTTGCACGTACCTCTTCGAGAGATATACATTAACCTAGGCGTCTTAATCAGAAAAGACTGTGAAGGGTTGTAATGTCGATAGGATTGGGGACCGAAAAATGCTTGTTTTTTGCTCGGAATCACGAAGGGTTTGACATTGGTGATCATTGCTGATCAATTTTTTATTTTGTCTCTAGTCGATGACTCCTTGAAGAATATCTTTAGTCTTCTTGAGAACGGGTCTAATCTTTGAAAGACATTTTGTATCTTTTGGCAGTTGACTATGATTCCATTTGAAGGGTAGCCCATTGCTGCGCAATCCCTGAGGATTCTTCTTTACTTTAGAACTTGTTGGAGGTGGAAGCATCCAATAATCTCTTGGTATTCCAAAATCAATCTTACAACTTTTAGCATTTCAATGAGCGTCAGCCCTTTTCTTGTCGGGCTTTTTGTTTCTTTTTTAATGCATAGAGATTAGGCTTTTTCTCTTTTTGTTCTCACCTTTTCCTTTTCTTTATTTAGGAACTAGGACTTTTGATGATCGTGTAAGTTATGTGACTTGAGTCTCATCCGGTCTGAACATTTTGTTTTAACTGTCTCATGTAGCTCATACTTCTTGAACTTCTCTGTCTGCGAGTGTCTTTGCCACCTTCGTCTTAGCTCTGTGCAATGATCACCAATGAGAGTACATGAAACGAATATGTAAGCTCAAATTGATTATGCAATGGGTATAAGTGTATAAGATAGAGAAATGAACGTCTCTTCGTCATTCTATGGCGCCTGGATTAACGCATATCAACACACGAAGATTGATGTTAGTCAGAGCAAAAAGATTTCTAACCATTTACCTTTCCAAGCTGCTGGACTGCTTTTACATGACCCCAATGTGAGGTAGCTCTTGACAGGGTTAAGAAATAAAGGTCATCGCTCAAAGGTTTATCAATGATCACCTGTAGTGTTTGTGGAGAAGAATGAATGCCTCTGTCATCTCAACCCATGTAATTGATGCGAATAGCCCTTACATCCTCGGGTTCAGGCTTTTTTGTCCTTACTCTTCCTATCTCTCTGGTATGTATAAGACGTGTTTGGATTAGATTTGCCTCTTATCTGAAGAAACATTCACGCTAGATCGCCTAAACAACTCTACTTTGGAAAAATTATTCTGTTTTTCTCTAGACATTTCACCTCATAGGGAATTAATGATGCACCATGCGTGCTTCAGCCATGTCTGGATAACCTCCAACCTTAACATGCGTACAACAAGTGTTAGAAGTTTATCTTTTGAAAGCATGGTTCATTCCAAAGTTTAACCACATGCATGTTCATCTTCGACTTCTTCTTTCTTACAAGAAAGTGAGAAATTTTACGATATTCCTCCATTGCTGTTTTTTGTCTTCATCGGACATCCCTGTATGAAGAGAACATAAATTCCAATGAGTGAAAGATATTTTAACGCTTGATGGAACAGATACATATCACTTGGTTCTACGTGTCAGGGGCTATTCTGTTCTTGGTTCCATATGAACGAGTTTGATTCTGAGTCCATTTCTTAGAATCTTGCAAAATATAACAAATTCCATGTATGCATGGATGCATGATATGCCTATGTAATGACTGCTAAGGCGACTCGAATCATTTTGGAGGAAGTCATGTGACCACCATTTGATTCATTTCAAGTATAATACTTCTTCACAGCATCTAAGTTTACAAGATATCCTAATTCTTCTCCTTCAGAATTTACAAGAATTAATGCCACTCCCACAAGGACTTTCTTGACAACATAAGGGCCTTCATAATTCGGGGTAAACTTGCCTCCTAGATGAGCAACATTCAGCAAAATCTTTCTTATCACCAAGTCATTCACCTTGAAACTTCTGGGTTTAACTTTCCTGTTAAATGACTTAGCTACCCTTTTATGGTAGTTCTGGCCGTGACAAATCGCTTTAAGATGCTTCTCGTTTATCAGATTTAGTTGTTCATATCCGTGTTTGATCCACTCTTCCTTGGAGAGTTTCACTTCTAATAATATTCTCAAAGACGAAACCTCAATCTCTACAGGAAGGACAGCTCCCATCCCGTATACCAGAGCATAAGGAGTTACCCCAGTTGAGGTCCTAATCGAAGTCCAATACGCCATTAAGGTAAAGGGTAGCCTCTCATACCAATCCATGTAATTCTCAGCAGTCTTAGCTAATATCTTCTTAATGTTCTTGTTTGCCGCTTCTACTACTCCATTCATTTGCAGGTGGTAAGGGGAAGAAAGTGATCTAGTAGATCATCGACAATCTTGTTGTTTAAGTTGGACTCATTGTCTGTGATGATCGCCCAAGGGGTACCATATCGAGAGATTATATCCCTCTTAATAAATCTTGCCACATTCTTCGCAGTGACATTTGTGTAAGAACTAGCCTCTATCCACTTCGTGAAGTAATCAATTGCAACTAGAATGAAGCGATGGCCATTTGAAGCTATTTGATTGATAGGCCCTATCATGTCTATTCCTCACATAGAGAAAGGCCAGACTTCGGACATCTGATGAAGTTCGTTCGGGGGTGCATCAATCTTATCCCCATATTCTTGGCATTGATGGCATGACCTAGCGTGTTGACTATAGTCTAATTCGATGGTCATCCAATAATAACCAAGCCGCATGATCTTCCTCGCGAGGAGATGGCCATTCATGTGTGGTCCGCATACACCTTCATGGATCTCCCTCATGAGCGTATTTGCTTCTTTAGCGTCTACGCACTTTAATAGAGTAGAGTCGAACGATCTTTTGTACAAAGTTTGTCCACTAAGAAAGAATTTATTAGCCATATTGGCTATATATCTTTGATCTCCTGCTTGACATTCATCAGGAAATTCTCTCTTCAAGAGATAATTCTTGATATCGTGGTACCATGGCTCTTCGTCGAACTCATCTTTGATCAGCAAACAATAAGCTGATTTTCTGGTTATGTCAATCCTCAGTGGCTCTACTTCCATCAGTTATCTGCATCATGGAGGCCAGTGTGGCCAACGCGTTTGCGAACTGATTTTGTGCTCTTGGCATGTATTCAAATGATGCTTCTTCGAATTTAAGCATTGACTCTTCCAGGTACTTATGATAATGGATGAGCTTTGCGTCCTTTGTTTTCCACTCCCCCTTTGTTTGAAAGATGATGAACATAGAATATCCATAAACCTGCAACTTAGATACCTCCATGGAGATGGGCACCTGTAGGCCTAGAATGCATGCTTCGTATTCTGAAATATTATTGGTACAAGGGAAAGTCAGTTTTGCTGCAACATGATAATGTTGACCATCAGGGGATATTAGCACTGCCCATGTGCCAGCTCCCGATAGATTAGCGACACCATCAAAACACATGACCTATTCATCTTCTGTTGATTCAAAACTTGATCTTCTACTTTTGTCTGCTCAGAAGATGTGAAATTTTGGACGCTCTCTACCAACATATCAGTTATAGTTCTTCCCTTCACAGACTTTTGCCAAGAGCTTTTGATATCAAATTCAGACAATATCGCTTGTTATTTTGCCAATTTACCTATCAAGGCAAACTTCTCCAAGAGATATTTGATATGATTATTTTTTGTCACCAGAAAAATGTGGTGGTGTAGGGTATATTGTCTCAATCTGCAAAGTACCCACATTGCTGCTACACAAGCCCTCTCAACAAGCACATAATTTGTTTCAGATGAAGTGAATTTCTTACTCAAGTAGTAGATGGCTCTTTCTTTACCATCCACAGGACTTGTATGAGTAAGTAAAACTCCTAAAGATTCTTGATGTATAGTCAAATACAATGTCAATAGGTGATCGGGGGTGGATGGCACAAGTATTGGTGGAGTGGCTAAGTAAGTTTTAATCTTTTGGAATACCTGACTGCATTTTGTATCCCAAGTCACTTTCCCACCCTTCTTGAGTAGTTTGAAAATCGATTTAGCCACATCCGATAATTGATTGATAAATCTGGTGATGCAGTTTAGTCTCCCCAGAAGACTTCTTACTTCTTTCACCGTTGAGGGGGTTGCTAGGTTACAGATAGCTTGAATTTTCGAAGGGTCAATTTCGATGCCCCTGCTACTGACCATGAATCCGAGAAGTTTTTCAGATTTCGCCAGCACACATTTGTTAGGGTTGAGTCTCAACTTGTATTTTCGAAGTCACTCCAATAACTTCCTTAGCACTTGAATGTGATCTTGTCCTTTCTTGGACTTGGCGATCATGTCATCGACATATACTTCGATCTCATTATGGATCATGTCATGAAATAGGGTGACCATCGCCTTCTGATAAGTTGCCCCAGTATTTTTTAGTCCAAAGGGCATCATTTTATAACAGAAATTTCCCCACTGGATGGTAAATGCAGTTTTTGGCTTGTCCTCCTGCTTCATGAGGATCTGATTATATCTGGAGAATCCGTCCATGAATGAGAATAATTAGTACCCTGCTGCACTATCCACCAGCACATCAATGTGGGGAAGCGGAAAATCATCCTTTGGGCTTGCTTTATTCAAGTCTTGATAATACATACAGATCCAGACTTTGCCATCTTTTTTCATGACAAGGACTATGTTTTCAATCCAATCTGAGCAAGTGATAGCTTCAATAAAACCTACTCTAAGGAGTTTCATCACTTCTCTTTTAATTCTGTCTTCTAGCTCAGCTTTCATCCGTCGGCTGCCTTGTTTCACGGGTTTAACACTGGGATCTGTGGGTAATGCATGTTCCACAATTCTTGGATCTAAACCCGCATATCGGCATATGACTATGCAAAGATATCCTAATACTCTTTAAGTAATTCTATAAATCTGAGCCCTTCGGCACGAGATAAGTGTCCACCAATCTTGACTTCCTCAACATCTACAACATTACCCAAATTAATGACTATTGGCTCTTCTGAAGTGGGAGGTGTTGAATTTTCAAAGGCACTCCAATCTCTACGGATAGATGCGTAACCCTCATCTGCGTCTTCTTCAATATTGTAGGAGTAATCATCTTAGTGGTCCGGTTCGCACAATAACCTAGCATGTATGTTTGAGATGATATGCCTGAAATGTCATGAGAATGGTTAGTCTCTATTTTATATGCAAATGTGATGCATGAATGTGAAAAATCTTTTCAAAAGAGATTTCAAAATAAGTGCAAATATAAATGGAACTAGTCCTCATATCCTCAGACATCCTTGTTCCTCAGAACTCTTTTGAAAATCAGGAATCATATGGCAAATCAAGCCTCAAGCTTCCCATATGGAAGGCTAGTATCATCATTGGGCTGATTTGTAGTCCTATATGTCCTTTAATAAAACTTGTGCATTTTATTGAATGCAAAAATGGACCGCATTACAAGATATGCTATTTGGACCAACGGTTGGAGATCCAAAGGCGTTTTCCTATGCTTACTTCAAACAACAAAAATGGAAAGTGCGAGGATATGCAGGAATTTAAGTGCAGTATTGAAAGCAAGAGAGAGGTTTCTTTACTCAGAAGTATCGACTTCCTCATCAAGCCACTCTATAATGGCATTGATAGAGTCATTATCCAGAAAAAGGCTTTCTAGATCTGTTTCTACTGATGAAGTTGTCCCTTCTTCTGACAGCCACTTAGAGTCTTTGCTGAAGTATTCGTTCAAAGGGCTGCTGAACATCTTAGATTTGCCTTTCTAGGCGCATAAGCCAATGAAGGAATCCTTTTGGTCTCTCTGGCGTCCATGGCGTCCACGACCCTTGCCTTGGCCTCGGCCTGCTATCTTAAAAGTAAAATCACCAATGCGAGTGTTATGATATCCCAAGCCTATCTTATGCTCGTTGGATTTTAACTGTAAAGGAGCGCTGATTCCTTGACCATGTTTTCTCATACCTTTTTCTGGGTTAAATCCATATGCTAGCAACATCTTAGCTGGTAGAAGGTTAGCTTCAGAAATAAAAGGAGTCTTCATTTTCGCCTCCACGGGAGAGTGGATTACTGCCACCAGCTCTAGAGAATGATAGCTAGCTTCTTGCTTAACTTCAGTTTTTATGTAGGGGATAACGCTATTCTAATACGCAAGGAGGCCAACTTTCCTATGGATGGCAACTACTTTCTCGTTGATCACGAATCGTACTTTATAATGTAAACTTGAAGGTACGGCTCTAGCAATGTGGATCCATGGTCTCCCTAACAGGAATCCAAATGCACTCGGCAGATCCATCACATGGAAGTTTATAGAGAATTTGGTTGGGCCAATGAGCACATCCAGCTCAATTTTGCCTACTACTGTTTTTCTCATCCCATTAAAGGCTCTAACGGCCACCTTGGAAGTTTGAATCATTTCCTCTTTGATGACCAAGCTTTTCAACGTAGCCAACGGGCAAATGTTGAAAGCAGATCCATTGTCGATTAGCACATGTGCTATCCTATTTCCATTACATTGTGTAGTGATGTATAAGGCCATGTTGTGCCCTCTTCCTTCCATGGGGAAATCTTCATTTAAAAAGCTCAATTGATCCTTAAGAAGAATTGCTCTCATAAAATCTCTCAATTGTACGTCGTTGATGGTTTTGGGGACATGCACTTCATTTAACACCTTTAGCAACACATCCTTATGTTTTTTTTCTGAATTGATGAACAAATCCAACAGAGATATCTGGACTGGCATTTTTCTTAACGGCTCTATTACCTCAAATTCGCTTGTTTTGACGATGGATAGGAGGTTTTCCGCATCTTCTTTCGAAACTTCCTTCTTTTCAGATTCGCCTTCCCTTGGGGCATAAAATTGTCATGACCTCATTACGGCATCTACTTTCCCCGTTCCATAGTTCCAATGAACTGCCTTAAGATCGTAGGTTTCTACCGGTGAGACTTGTATGGTTACCGTCGTTAGGCAAGATGTCTCTGGTTTAGATTCATCATCAGTTTTATCGCTTGGTAGGTGAATTACCACAGGTTTCACCAGACAATCCTCTTCTTAGCTTAGGCTATCAAGCTCATTCGGTTTGATCACTATAGTCTTATCAGTTTCAATCATTGCCACTGCGTCGCTCAAGCCTTCTAGGAAGTTTTCGTATCCCGACTAATGGTGACTGTCAACATCACTTGACTTAGCTAACATTGCAACCTTTAAGTGTCTTCTTACTCTTTCGAATAGTTCAATCAAACTTTGCCACTGGGCTATTAACTTATCCATCCTGACGTATTGCTCGGCGTCAAACTCATCATCTGTCGTATGGAAGTGACCGCACGTTATCAATTGAAATGACACCTCCTCCATCTCTTTTGAGAGATCATTCACTTGCTCTTCTATGCATAGGAAATGTTCTGATATCACTCGGTTGAGTGATAATTCAGGTTCTTCTGTAAAAGGCTCTATCACCACCTTCTGAATTTCAAGTTGAACAAGATCATCCATACCTCCCCACCTATCGGGTATGATATCCTCTATCTTCTAGAAGAAACTAGAAGGAGCAAAGTACTTCACTTTGAAGTTATATCCACCAGAATCCTCGCTCAGATTATCTATAATTTCACCTTTCCCTAATGCTTCGACTACGAATCTATGATCGGCCAGGCTTCACTTGGTAGCCTTTAATTCGTCTTCGTGAAGCTCTTCTTCTGGTTCACTAATCAGCTCTACGTCGCCTACCAAACTTTCATGTGAGACATTCCACATATTTCCTCGCTCAATTTCAACCACAAACCAGTTTCATTCTAAGTTCACCGAGGCTTTAATTTCTTCAAACTCTTCATAAGCAATGCTTGACATTATCCACAGGCTCATCATCTTGACAATGCATAGCTTCTTTCTTTTAGTCGACACTTCTCCCTCTTTTGGATATGACAAGGCGATTGCCAAAATGTTGGTTAGTATAGGTACATTCACCTTCAGCTCAAGGTGATTTCCTTCTTCATTATCAAGTATTGCACCAACTGCTTGGTGATCAGGGAGTGGATTCCCTTGCACGTTTGGAGGTATATCATCGAATTTCAAAATTTGATTGTCAATGAGAGCCTGAACGTTCAACTTAAGGATGTAGCAATTAACTGCATTGTGTTCTCTTTCACCCATATGATAGGTATAAGTTTTGCTTTCATCAAAATCAGGATATTTAGCCGGATTTGTTCTGAGAGGTTCCTTTGTCACCAAGTGTTGCTCTAATAACATCGGGAGTAACTTAGATAACGATATGGGAAGTTGAGAAAATTACTTCGGAGGCTGCCTCTTCTAGGCTCTTATCTTTTAGACACTGACCATGATGATCCTCCTTTAGCCTGATTGGAATTAGCAAACACCTTGGGTTTATGGGAATCCGGTACAAAATTATATCAACTCCAGCATTTCTTTCTTTTCTCGGGGGATATTGCTTTCTTGTTGAATTTTCATGTGCTCTTCTTTCTCTGAAAGCCCACTCCAAACTTTTAGCCACCTTTATCAAGTGTGTAAAAATTTGGCATCCTGAGGTGTTCAATCTGTCGAAGTACTTATAGGGAAGTGTCTTCAAGAACATGTCAATCGAGTCATCTTCTGGGATCGGCGGTTTCACTTGAGTTGCCAAAGCCCGTCATCTCTAGGCATATGTTCTTATTGTTTCGCTTCTTCCTTTCACTATTCGTAACAGATCTTTTCGGGGCCGTAGCCATGTTAAACTTATACTGCTTGAGAAAATCTTCAATAAAATTCTCCCATTCGTCGTAATCATCCAAGTCTAACTCAATAAACCAAGTCAGAGCGGCGCCAGCCAAACTCTCTTGGAACGTATTCATCAGAAGAGGAATATAATTAGAATAGTGCGCCATCTTATGTAGATAGTATTTGAGGTGAGCACGTAGACAGCCTGTCCCGTTGTATTTTCTCACGAAATTTGGCTCTTTATAGTCCGGAGGAGTCTCTACTTTGGCGAACGAAGATATCTTGTCAAAGCGGGCTAACTCATAGCCTTGATTGCTCAAGCACTCATTAATCTTGGCTATTCTCTTAGCCTCGGCTTTAGTCTTCACAGCTTATTTTCCTTTCTCTTCCTTCTCGATGTTAATGACAACATAAGGTATCTTTGGTTGTGACTAGACATTTGGCGCACGAATGTCCTCTATCATATGTTGGCCACCTTCAGCCGTCCCTTTGTCAGTCACATTAGGTATTGAGGATTGACCTGAGTCATTCAAGTTAGATACCGCCGTCTGTCTGGCTTGGGAGGCTTCCAACATGGCCTTAATTTCAGCCATCATGGTAGTCATCTGGGTCTCCAACATGCCCACTCGTGAAGTCAATTCCTATTGTTTCATTCTTGTCTTAAGTCAAGTACAGAAATGATGTCTTGGTAATTTCGTGATTAGAGAATACCTATTTATTTAATAATAACAAGTAAGCATCTCTTTATGACAAACAAGGAAAGTACCGGATTCCTTCAATTGCATACTTTCTATTGATGAATGAGAAAAAGAACTACTGTACAAGCCTTAGTCTCACGTGAGAAGTTCTTTCAATCATTTTCTAAAGAATTCATGAAATTGAAAGAAGCGCAATCTTTGACGATAGTTTTTTATTCGTCGACAAAACATGCTTATGCTCATACAGATGTGCCAGAAGTAACATTTAATACAAATGAGTATCCAAATGCTAAGAAAACATCATAATGTTCACAAATTTTACACTTGACAGAATAGTCTATTCAAGTCTAGGGCGCTTGAGGTCTAAGGCACCCTCATCGCCCTAGCAAAGATCGAATCCTTCAGTCTAAGGTTCCTCATCTCCCGAATATGACAATGATCTCATGTCTTCAGGTATGTATGGCTCTACTCCAAGCACGTACGGCACGATGTATTCAGGTATAGAAGGCTCGACAAAGCTGCGTCTGGTCACCTCAAAACGTCGGATGTATTATGTAGAAGCCCTATGAATATTCATCTCACGTGTCATATCATCTGACCATTCTATGTCTTCAGTCTGGAAGTTTTTTAAAGAGCGTATGATGAATTCCACCTTTGCTTCAAATTGCTTCTTCTTCTTCCCTGTGAGGGTCTCTTTTGGCAAGTCAAATGAGAAAATACCTGGTTGTGGTGATGAAGGATCTCTTGCAATGCTCCAAACTGTCGGACAACCCTCTTTGGATAATATGCAGTGGCGCCTATGAATCCTAACAAGGGGATTGGATTTTCACCATTGCATGGAAGTCTGACTCTACCCAATGTTGGTAATCTAAGTCGCCATCGGAGTTGTTCTGCCTTTAGAGTTCTAACAAATTCCTTCCATTCTTTAAAGTTGAACTTAGGAATACGCGTATGAGTTTTGATGAAAGTCTTAAGAGGATGGGCATTAGAGCTAATCTCATTGAAACTCATACGGATATAAAATTATTTGATATGGGATGTGAACCACAAGTATAAGAGACCACTAGAGGCTCTAAAAGTTCATTTCTTGTTTTTCCCAAAACGGTTGAGGGAGAGGAAAGTTTCAGCGAGGATAAGGTTCGAGTAATCTCACCCATAATAGATTTGTTTGACCACTATAGCCATGATAGGGTCAAAAGTTACAGACGAGATCGGAAATAGGACAAAACTAAAGAATGCCAAGACAAAAGATCTACCAAACTTAGTTCCTTTGCTAGCAGGGAGGTTGGGAAACCTATCTAGAAGAAAGTATAGGGAAACTTGCCCCGAATTACTTTTGGCGTCTACTCTGATTTCGTTAAGGTCTGTATCTAGGAATTCAGCTAGTTGACTCAAATGCTCAAACCCTTTAAGAGGTTGGACTAACAAGCGAGTGAACTCAACCCCAATGGCAACGCTATATTCTTCAAGGGTAAGGGTAACCTCCACTCCTTCCATGCAGAACGTCATGGTGGTCGAATCTCAATAGAGTGCCATGGCTTGAATAAAGGCTGGTGTACATTCAATCTTCAGCAGGTCCAACAGATATCCTAGCCGCGATCTGGCGTACTTCTGGCTAGCTTCACCCATGTTGTCCCACCAAGCTAGAAGCTCAGCTCGAGGGACCTTGAACACTTGGATGTCATTCTTTCCCATCAAGTCTAAATATGCAAATGATTTTGAAAAATTAATCGTCAAAAATTTCTTTAAACATGTGATTATGCTAATGTCATGAAATATGCATGAACTGGTTTAATTGTATATTCCAGTTAATTAAATGGAAATTAGAATCTCTTTCATGTATGAAAGACTCAACTGAAGGTCTAATTCGAATTTCAAACAAGTGAATTATGCAATTAGTCAGAATCATCTTAGTAACTAAAGGAAATAACAACGTCACATTTCATTGATCAAAACATCAATTGTGAACATAGCAGATGAAATTCCTTATTACAAAAAGGATATCCTATGATAGAGAGATCGAGAGGGGTCTCGAGAGGGGAAAAATACCAATCAGGTTTATTCTAAAACAAGAAAGCCATAAAAGCCCAATGGAATATGAGACCTAAACTATCCCTCCCTAAGATCTAATCTTCTTTGGGGTGGTGGTCAATCAGGGTTTCCTCCTTAATTGCATCTTTATCTTGCCACTCTTCAGGATATGGCTCGGCAATCAGGACTTCTCCCCTAGTTGAGCGTTCCTCAGAATGTGAATGATATTCTTCAGTAGGTTAGTTGGGATACTTTAGCTCTTCCGGCCATTTTCTGGTCCATAGTACAGTGACTTCGGGGGTCTTTTTGATTTTGTTTTTTTGAGTATGATGCGTCTTGGTTTTGTCTTGGTCACAGGGCATCTTTTCTTCCCCCAAAGAGAGATCATTGGTTGATTTTTCTTGGCTTGACTTTCAGCTTTTCTACGGGCATAGGCTTCTCTAGCTAAACAGTTGTAATACTGCCTTTTCATCTCTAGATAGTGCTTGAGCATTTCGTCTGTCTGCCATTTAGACCTAAGGTTATTGACATAGTAACTAGTCTGACAATGTTCGGCATATCCCATCTTATTTCCAGTCAGCTCCCGGCTATGTACAAATCTTGTAAAATGCAACATTGTGTTCGGCCCAAGATGAGTGACTTTCTTTAGATATTCGAAAGTTACCAACTCCGTCGAGCTTCTAGGGACTATCCCCTACATTGTTATTTCAATCAGTCACTAGAATGATTTTATACTGTATGTAATGCATGTAGATGTGAATGATATGCCAGTACATGAACATAATATGAAATAGGGAACAAAAAAATACATCAAAAGTAAATGCCTTACCGATCAAAACCTCAGGGAACATGAAATATTTCCTTGTAACAATAGGTAGTTTTAGGTATACCAACCTTCCACAGACATGCGCAAGAGACAAGTGGGAATATACTCTAGAAATAAAATCAAGTGATGAACCTATGGCTCAGGCTCCCACGATCTAAATGTGGCAGATTTCTCCCCAAGAGTACCCACCCAAGAGGGCTAGATATCACCACTTTGGATCGTGAGCGAGAACAAACACGAAAGTATCAAGTGCCATCGAACACAAGATCCTTTCATACCCTTTCCCTATCTATGGTAACCTAGAAGTGCTTGCAGTCGAGGTTTGATTGCCAGTGTGTGAGATGTGTCGTAATCATGACAATGCAAAGTTATATATAGCAGTTTGTATCGAACGCCGCTTCAATATATGCGTAAAAATAAACATACAATCCCAACTCCAATCTGCAAGAAAGATGTCAACAAATACTCAACCCCTTATTTCTCCAATCTGTAAAAATATCTAACACAATAATTAGGATACGTACCTCACCTTCGAGAGCATTTGTAAAAAACAAGGTCAGATAAACCAATCAACTTTTTAATCGGCTCAAGTCCTAAAAAATTCCTAATCAGAGATTGGTTTGGAATAAGTCCCCAACGGAGTCGCCAGTTTGTCATGACCCATTTGAGCGGTCTTCTCGGCGGGTTAATGGGCCGTTCCGTCTGGTCGGACGCGGGCTCTCCCAAGGCACGTTACCCAAGTCTCAACGGCGGTATACGTGGTCAACCTTCGGTGCGGTCTGGCGACATGTGATACGTGTACATGCTAAGGAATCGCCACCAATCGTTTTGCGAAGGGTACGATCGAAAATCATATCGAATAGTTGGGAGCATTCTATTCGATTTTACGATAACCAGAGAAATGGGATCGGGGACTTTGTTACGCCAACTTTCAAAGTTGATGCCCTTTCGACACCTAAGTTGAATAGTTTGTTTAACCTAAGATTTCATGTAGATGAGTAAGGTGTGAACCCTAACACTAGGAGTTCATGCAAATAGGAATGGCTACCCTAACACTCACAATTAATAAAATGAATGCGCAAATCAAGAATCCAAAACGTGCGGATAAATCACATGAAAGCAACGTGGCATCCCTAGTAAGGCCTTATTAGCCTAGAGAAATATCAATCAAGACTTAGGAATATTTTTGGCATGATTTGCCCTTGAGGGGCAAAATTGTATTTTTGAAGAATTTTAAGACAATTTGCCTAAGAAGGGTAAATTTGTCATTTCAGATGAAATTGAATTCAAAAGATGGTGGAAATTGGATTGTTCGTCAAACCAATTAATTTCCTATTTTTTGAAAATTTCTAGAATTTTTCTGAAATTTTGGAAACGATTTACCTTTTAAGGGGTAAAGTTGTCATTTCAAAAAGTGATGAGAAGTGAAAATCCCATACAAGAGGATTGGTTGACCACTAGATCCAAATCCTAATTTTGAACGATTTTTACTACTCGATTGGAATAGGAAAGACGATTTACCCTTAGAAGGGTAGAATCGACATTTCAGAAAAAGGACGAGATTCGAGAATCCAAGCATAAGAATTGGTATCCTACCAACCTTAATTCTTACTTTAGCCTTCTCGACCTATCTCACATACCAAGCAGAGGCGATTTACCCCTAAAGAGTAATATCGTCAATTTTCAAATAAATAGATAAGAAATCTCAAAAATAGGATTGACCAGTTGTCATGATCAATCCTCAATTTTTGGGAATTTTTGGAGTACCTAAGAATTTTTCACAATTTTTCTACATTTTTTTTTTTGAATTTTCTAGAATTTTTTAACATTTTTTTTATAATTTTCTAGGTTTTTTATTTTTTTATTATTTAAAAATGGTTTTCTTAATTTTTTATTAATAAAAATAATTCGGACAGGATCGACCTGACCCACTTTGGTCGGATACCCAACCTAGACCCAAACTCGCGAGACCCACGATCGAAAACGACGCCGTTCCACTTTTTTTATTTTCTAATTATTCAGATTTAATCCAACGGTTCCTATTGAACCACGTAGCTACTCTACGGCCACTGGATTGGCTGATTGAAACCTTCAGCTCAGATCAAAAGTCAACTATCCCTCAGCCGTCAAATCTGATTACTTAAAACTGCGGCCACGATTAAAACCCAAGACTTAATCTATTCCATCCATCCGCACTAACCTAAATGACGCCACTTAATTACTAACCTAAATGACACCGGTTTGTTTTGATTTTTTGGTTTTAAAACCATTTTTGAATATTCCTAATTTCTAATCGGACGTCCACTAAAAATAGGATTCGATTAATCTAAGTCTCCCGATCACGACTGAGTCAGCTTAAACAAACTAACGGTCGAGCCAGCTCAACACTCACGTGGACTAATCATAAGTTGCCACTTAAGAACGCTAACCCGCTGACCTGCCAGGTCATCATCTTCAACCTCTCGACGTATACTATAGAATGAACGGTCGTGGTTTCCCCGCCATTGATCAGTGGCAAAATCTCGATCAATCGACTCGAATCTTACACCAATCAACTCGTTTACATCTCGCCTACAACATATCAGAGAATCATGCAATTTCGCAGGCAGAATCAAGAACAACGAAGCTAGCATAGTATAAGGACATGGCAGTTCAATAATGCAATTCAGGGCGTATCACATCAATGCCTTCACAGATAAGCTTCGAATGAAGTTCAGAATACTTACCTGCAGGTCAGATTGACCTGGTTAGGTCTAGGATAACCTAGATAAGCTTTGACTGAATCGGCATTGGCAACAGGGTTCGTATGCGAGGTTTGACTCGATTTCAATGCAATCAAAACACATAGAGGTGCTTAGTGATGTCTTAGAAGTATTTCCCACACAACAATTATTAAGATTGAAACCGAAATGAAGATTCGCCATTGAAGGTCAAAGATAGAGCTCGAAGGTTGACTCACCGTTTCTCAGAGTTTCAGACGACGCCGTCGATCGCGTTCGCCTCCTGTATGCTTCGTCAAGCTCCTAAAGATGATATTCGCCTTCGGTCTAGCCTAGAATGGCCTGACCTATGTCGTGTTCTTCGAGCTCGAGCACTCTACAATGGCAGTTGGAGAATAAGCTCTCTCTCTTCTCTCTCTCTTTTCGACTTTGTTTTCTCTAGAAACAGAATGTCGATCCTCCTTCTCAAGAATGAGTCTGTTTTTCTTATATCTCCTCCTCGAAAATTTTGGCCGTTCGGGGAAGGGTAAGTTGGTGACCTTCGCATGTGTAATTACGTGCGAAATGGTCACCGACGACTGGTGATCCCCGAGAATGAAGTGGCCAATTTTTTATGCCTTCCGGTGACTGAATTTCAAGTGAATTTGATCTTGGTTTGGCTATGCATTTGACCAAAGTTGGCCACGGTACATTACCGCCTCGTCGACGTGACTTTGGCGAACACATGGTGTCGAACCAGTCATAATCGACGCTAAACTTCATGGCCGACAAAACGCCTCCATCAATTTTACCAATTGAAGCCAATTGATAGTCCAATTTTTCAATCAAAATCCTTCCTCTCAAACTGCAAAAATGGCGCGAATGGGAGGAAGAAGACATACTGTAGGAGACCGATTCGACCGGTCTGACCGGTCAGAACCGGTTCTGACTTGTTTTTTTCAAAATTAACCTAATTCGCGTGAAATTTTTGCAATTTAAACCTCAGAATCGAACTTAGGGCATGAATATTATTTAAAAATGTGATTTTGTCCAAAATTTTGTGTCAATTTCTATATAAAAAAAATCTCAAATTTGTCCTTAATTACAATTCGAGAAATTATGAAATTGAAGGCTCAAACAGTCAAATTGAACCAAACCACCTATGCCAATCGACTCAGGATGATGAAAAACATTGGGTAGTGCCTTCAATTGGCAAAGATAGCCCTTGAATTGAAAGTAATTTCAATTATACCCAAATTCAAGGACTAAATTGCAATAAGTATGCAATTTTGCTTAATTCATGTAATTAAGCAATTTGTGCAAATAATTGGGCTAAATTTCAATGAAGGATAATTAGATTGAATGTCAAGACTCTAAAAATGCCAAAATTGCAAATTAAAAGACTCAATTGATATTTTTTTACCAGATTCAATCATACGTGTAACGAAGGAACACATAAAATTGAACTTAAATTTAAACTTTTTATGAGGTAAAAAATAAAATAAAATTAAAATTAAAATATTGACTATTTTTCTATATTTTTGTGACCTCAAAATGTTATTTTTCCTGAATTTTGAAGTATTTTTCTATTTTCTAAAATTACTAAAAAGCGTGAAAAATGTGAAAAATTATTTTTTGATCAAAAATGGTTGTTTGAGCTTGGCCAAGGCCACCAAAATTGATTTTGTAATTTTTCAACTTTTTTATGAATTTTTCAAAAATAAACTAAAAAAAGACTAATAAAAAATCAGGTGTAAACATACACGACATGGGATTAAGGCGACGAAAATCAATTTCCTGCCAGAGTCCTTGAAGGTTATTGTAGAACATTTCGATAGGACCCCCTGTTTGTTTTAGTCGAGCAATTTCGTGCTTCAAATCATACACTTGCGAAGCGTCGATGCCGTCAAAAAACGTGGTAGCCACCAAATCCCATACCTTTTTTGTGGTTAGAAATCGAATAAAATTACCAATCAACGCCAGATCCATGGAATTGATCAACCATCCTTTCACTGTCAAGTCTTCGTTTTTCCACTTCCAAAACCGATAGCCTATAGGTAAAGGCTCCGGAAGGTCTCCATTAATGTATCTCGATTTGTCTTTGCAAGTGATATACATCTCCATCACTTAGGACTATAAACCATAATTAGTTCCATCTAGTTTGATTGCAATTTGTGAAGCGAATGAATCACTTGTTGTGATGGGTTTTGAATCTGATTTTGGGTGAGGATCTAAGTCAATCTCGATGTCAGATTCTCAAAAAGTGCTTCGATCTAATTCTGGGGAGCCCCTACTCTAGTAGAAGTTAGATCCGCCATCGGTCAGTGCAGCAACAATTCTAGACTCAGCGTTCCCCACCTGACAATTCTAGACTCAGCGTTCTGGGCAGCAGCTATACAAGCTGCGACGGGTCTGGTTTGGATCGAAATTATATTGATCAGATTCGACACAATGGATTGATGCAGCAACGAAATCGGCTGCATGAGATGACGGCACAATAGAGAAAACAGGCCAAAAAATTTGTCGAGGGCGCTGCCCCTGAACCACCAGCCTACTCACTGGAGAGCAGGACTGTCATAGTCGGGGATCAACGTATTGTACTCCCAGTGATCAAACCCTAAGCTCTAATACCATGAAGAAACACACGTGAATGTAGGGAGAATTTCTTCATTAACTTTTCAAGTTACAAAAATTTGTATATATACAAAATAGAAAACCTAAACTATAGGACTCTTCATTATCAAGAGATAAAATAAATATGGGACAAAAATAGGAAGTAAATATTACAAATTCCTAAATTTGCTCTAATTTAGAGCTCATGTTAACAAAAAAATACTTTCTTTAAGAATTTATTTGCTCCATAATATTACTAATGGATTCGATAAATATCCTCCAAGATACAATAAAGTTTCAATAAGAATAGCAAATAGCAATTCTGATATTTCTCCAGGATCTCTCAAGATAAATAATTGAAAACAATGGCTATGTATTTTTTTTTTTTGAGAAAAAATGAAAATTGAAATTCAGAAGTGACTGAAAATGAACAAAGTCACTCAATATATAAAGCTTAAAAGAATACAACTTTTCATATCTCAACAGGTGTCATTTAATCACAGTTATTTGTGCTTAAAAAATAGTTAGTTTCGGACACACTACTTCATGTTTGAAGAGCAGTTAATTCGGACACGACTCTTCATTGTCTAAAGAACTATTTATTCAGACACAAACTCTTCATTGTGCGAAAATTGCCTTGTCTAAAAGATTGTAACTCTTGGATATAAACAGATAATTGATAATTGCCTTGTCTGAAGAACATTTAACTTTTGTTTTAGGGCGCACTTGGGATTGTGTGGTTAGGCGCACTGGTCCCGAGTTCGATTCTCCAGCTGAGCACATGTGATTTAAGTAGGGGGCCATGTTGGTGGGTTCCTGTGCTAGTCTCTCTTGAGGAATAGTCGAGGTGTGCGCAAGCTGGCTCGGACACCTCGGTTACCAACAAAAAAATAGATAATTAAATTTTAAAAATAAATTTAATAAAATAACTGCAATCCCTATGTGAACAATTGCATTTTTTTTCGATAGTAATCAAAATTTTATTTTAATTATAATTTCGAAAATAAAATAAGAAAAATAAATTGATTGATGATTAGTGTCAATAATTACTCGTGACCGCGAAAGCGTGCAAAGTGATAATTGCGCTTAATAATCACGCATTCACGCACGCACCCATACGTGGGTATGGTGAGGACTAACTCACTTGTCCATTTCTCTTTATTTAAAAGACTATATTAGCATTCTAAATAATAAAATGACTTTCTTTTTACCTTTCTTCCTATATGGGATGCAAAAAAAAAAAAGGTCCTATTTTGTTTTGGTTTTTCAAACAAATATCGACAGACTAGCCATAGTCGCGAAAGCAATTCGGCCAAAACTCCCCTAAGCGGTGCACTCAATCATTGAAAAAAAAGAAAAAAGGACATGTAGATATAGATCTCCGACCGAAGGGACTATAAGCTTTTGGGCGATGTTCAATGCTTTCAAATAATGTTGCGTCAAGGAATTCCGTATCAATAGTCAGTTCGTTTGCATGCTCTTACGGATAAATTCTTTGGCAAGTCAATAGATTATGCCATCTCTTCTCTTCCACTAACCCTGTTCTGTCTGGCATGCTCGCTTGCTAGTGGATGTATGGAAAGGCATGGCCTATCGGAAGAAAAGACAGGTCATCCAATTTGTTTATCACAGAAAGGTTTAGAATATTATAGTAAAAGAAACATAAGGATAAGTGTACCTATAAGTTTTAATACTTGTCTCGTGAAATTGCAATTGAGTTTTAAAATATTTAAAAATTAAAATCAATCTGAAAATTGACAAATTGATGCAATTAAGTTTATTTTTATTTTTATTTTCGTCAAAGAGTTAACTTTTCTCAATTTAATTAACGAAAAATGATAGGGTGCCTTTGCTTTTTTTAAAAACATGGCGTCTATGTGGCTTTTTGAAGTTTTTTTTTTTTTTTCATTTCTTCATTTCCACGCACGCATCCCCTTATTTCTATTCATCTTCTTCTCAGCCCAAGTCTAGAGTCAAGCTCGGCCCTGCGAATAAGCCGAACCAAGATTTGGGATCGAGCTCGAAGCTGCAAGCAACTGTCAGCCTAGATGGTGTCGAGCTCGAGCTGCACGGCAAAGCTTGCTTAGATTTGGGACTCAGATCTTGAAGCCACCGCAAGCGCTCGTGGTCATGGTCGCAAGGTTCGAGCTCAAGTGGCATGGCTACCTCGAGCCTCAAGTTCGAACAGCCATGGCCACAAGCTTCGAAGCCAGATCTACCGGAGTTGTATGAGGTGTGTCATTTGAGCTTCGGTGGAGTTTCATTTATCGAGTTTAGTTGTCTTGTATGACTGGCAAATACAAATAGCGCGTTCGATTTTTTACGTCAAGAATCCATGGGGTTGAGTGTTGGCCATTTTCTGGGGCATTCATCTAAGTGAAGACGAAGAAGATACTATAGAAGAAGACGACGATGGGATGACGGTGAAGATGACGATGGGAAAGAGACGAGGATCAACGAGAAGAAACGGGATTAACAAGAAAACCTTACATTTGTACACCTATCATAAATTTACTTCAAATTAACTTTTTGACCACTAAATATCATAAATTGGTAGATATGTGATAAATTTATTATAAATTAATTTTTTAATCATCAAGAACCGTAAACTAGTACATCTATGATAAATTTACCTTTCATTAAGTCGCGTTAAAATAAGTTAATGTTATGAAAAATTTCAAATTAGTACACAACAAACGAAAATAAAAACCTCAAACTAGTACACTCGTCAACTACCATGTATCATCCAATCAGTAATTTAATAGTAAAAATTAATGAAAATTAACAAATGATAAATTTATCACATATGTAGCTGTTTGAGGGTTTTTGTTGTCAATAATTATTTTTTTGTATATTTGTCATATATGTACAAGTTTAAGGATTTTCGTGATATTTAGTTGAAGAAATAAGGAGAAGCATTATGTCATTTCCTTTTTTTAAAATTTTTTAAGTAAAAAAACCAAGTTGAAGATGGCAATGGGAAAGGGAGAAGGATAACGGGGAGGAGAAATAGACTTTTTTTATCCTTTTCTTTAAAATGTTTTAAAGAGATGGAGACGATGATGGGAAAGAAGCAAATAATTTTTTTTTTTATATAGAAGATGACGATGGTAAAGAGATGAAATAAGGCAAAGAAAAAGAAGAAGCAACTATATTTTTCTCTTTTTTCTTTTCAAATATTTGAATTTCTTTATGTGGCACTTGACGGGCACTACATCAACACCACGTCTAAAAATGCGATATCAAATTTAAGGACTTGCTTATGACTTTTAAAAGTTTTACGACTTAATTGAGCTTTCATGATAAGTTTTAAAGCTGTTGATGCTATTATAACAAAAATAAACCAGAGGGAAAGAGAATGTTATATATTTTTTGGAAGAAGTAGACTCCATATTCAAAAAGACGAAAAAAGGAAAGCAAAAGGTCGAGTTTATCGATCAAATGAACCTCTTGATGTCTAATGCTATTCCGAAAAAACAAATTATACCAAAGTTACTTTACAATGGACTTCATAAATCCTGATTATCAAACACTCGTCCTCGAGCACTTTCATATGGCTCTATGAATAAAGTTCATTCGATTTCGCAAAAAAAAACAAAACAAAAACAAAACAAAACAAAAACGTACATATAATACGTAGTCATCACCTCTCCATTGATCAATTCCATCTACTGCCAGGGAGCTAGAGTCCAACTTAATTGCATTAAATTCACAAGAAATAGGAAGACAAGCTTCTTAGCTAAGCCTAAGCATGTACAATCGAACAAGACACAAAAATCAAAATGGCATAGGCAATTGGACATCCTCTTTGCATTTTATATAGTCAAACGGTTGAAATTGAAACTTCATGTTCGATTACTCATAAGTCATATGAAATACCTCTGTTGGGATTATGCCCCTTTTTTTTTTAAATGCATGTACTTCAAGTAGCTGGACTTTTCTTCTTTTGGACGTGTAGAATTATCCAATCGATGCATCAAGAATCAAAAGTGAGAAAACGACCGAAAAAGTCTGAAACTATTTGTATTTATGACAACTCAGTTCATTTGGTAGGTTGATGCTTACGTGTATTTTATTAAAATAATACTTTAATATTTTTTTTTTGGTAAAGAAATAATACTTTAATATTTATTTTTATTTTATATGATTTTTTTTCTCTTTCCACCAATTCTTAGGACCACAGGTGAGGGACACTGGCTGACCCTCGCTTGCTCTGTACAAGGGCTTCATAGGCCTCGCTGGTCAGCACCGACTAACCAAATAGACTGGATTGACACAAATGTAAAATGTTTAGGACTGAATTATAAAAAAAAAATAGAATTGAATTAACACAGTTACAATATATTTAGAACTTTTTTTATATAATTCTCCCGTAAATAATGTCATTTCTCTCGTTTTTTAACCTCCCCATATATCGTTATATACATATAATGCCAATTCATTACTAACTATCGACTTTTTTGCCCTTTCCAATGCCTATCCCTCCTAATAATCCTTCTCTCATTTTTTACTCTAGATTATAAATGGATGTCCGATGTAAGTTTTTAAAAGAAGAGCGAACCGTTTCTCTTTCTAGATTAGAATTCGTGTAGTTATAACAATAATATTACATAAAACCAATGCATTAAAGCTACTCATCATTAAACCCGACTCGATTTTAATTTTCTCGAAATGCATTTTAAACAAGAATTTATGAATTTATGAATATGTAATTGTTGTTAGTGGGTGTGGTTCATATTCCCCATCAACAAGAAGGCACGTGGAACTCGTTTTACGGAGAGCGAGGGTCGAGCCGCCAAAGGGCTTTTGTAGTTGAAGCCTATATTTTTTGTTATTAGTAAGTTATGATTTGGCCCATAAATATCTATTATAATATAATTTTTTCGCTTATAATTGAATGTTGTAATAAAATACAATGTGCTGATTATAGTAGAATTATTTGCTGGATCATAAGTGGCAACTATGACCGTGATCATCATGCAAACCTATCTCTGGTGTAAATTCGGAATAGATATACATTTATTCGTTAACAAATTACAGGGATTATATCCTAGCCATGCACAAATTGAAGTTCGATGATGTTAAGAATCTTAAAGGGAAAGCATCCACTATAGGATGTGGCCATTGCAGCCGAGGTTGGCATTGGGCATAGCGCTCTCGGGAAATCGACGGTGCATAGTGTCGACTGCCGAAGCTAACAAGGTGATCTAGAGTACCGTGGCGGCGATCGTGGCCAACGTCAACCTCGACGTTGTCGTCTCGTCTGCCACCCGCCCCACATCCCTTTCCCGGTTTCCCCTATTATTTCTTTTCCACATCATAATTATCATTTTCATTTTATCTCTAATATTTTTTTTTCTCGTAAAAACTGTCATTTCAGCATTTTATGTTCATCTGGCTTGCCACATAAAATTAATTAGACCCCCCAAAAAAAAGGTGTAGTCAATTTTGCCCCTCCAGTAAAATCATGGGCATTTGTTGGAAATTTCAAAAAGTGAGGCTATTGTTGTCCTACTATTTAAGGGCCCAATACTATAAAAAAAAACTCCAAATTTAGCATTTATTAAATTATATCCAAATTTTTTTGTCTCATAAAAAATCATTAACTTTTACTTTTGTCTCAATTTTATTTAAAATTTTTACTTTTATCCCAATTCTACCAGCCTAGTACCAAAAAAATCCTCAAATTTAGCATATATCCCATGTTATATTTTCAAAAAAATTATCTCATAAAAAATCTTTAACTTTTATTTTTGTTTCAGTTTTACCACCGTTAACCGTTTGTCTATAATTACCATTAGTTAATCTTACGTGAAATTTTCACATCATTAATGAATTATACCTAAGCAAGATTGACATGAAAAAATCTCGAACTTCTCTTTTGTTGTTTGCTTCCCTTATATATTGTCGGGAGATATATAATCATTCAAGACAGCGCATTTCGTATTCTTTTCAGCACTCAACATACCACAAAACAGCTAGACATATAGATGTTCTAACGAATTATTTAAAATATCATCGTCTTCGAAACCTACAATTTCTAAATTTAGAAAAATTATAGTTAAATTCAGCGAGAAAATTCGAGCCACCCTAATGATGATTATGAATAGAAGACTGAAGGTGGTAGAATTGGTGTAAAAGTAAAAATTGATGATTTTTTAGGAGATAAATTTTTTTTTGGATATAATTGGGACATAAGTTAAAGTTGAGTTTTTTTCAAATATTAAACCAATATAATTTGGCCAAAAGTAAAAGTTGAGGTTTTTCATGAGATAAAAAATTTAGATATAATTGACGCAAATACTAAAATTGAAGTTTATTTTGGGTATTAATCCCATATTTAAGTTAGTGATTTTGTTTTTATTTGCAGCTCTTCCAACTATAAACTAATAAGAGCTCGACAAAAAAAAAAGAAAAAAAAACTATAAACTAAGAGCAACCATAATGATAAAATAAAAAATGAAAAAAAAAACAAAAAACCCGCAACCAATGGCCAAAATCGGCAAATCCCGACCACAAAAATTGAAACCGTTCCCATAAAAATCTGCCACGCCTCGCACTAGTCAATCTCTCTCGCCCTTCCAAGCCATATCCACCCTCGATCATACCCTCTCGTCCGAAAGTTTCCGCAATCCGACGGTCCTCGTTCCGAGGCGCACCGTACACCCGTCCCGCACCCGATCAGTCCCACCTCCAACTTCAATCACACACTACACTAGAATCAAGACGACCCTTTCACTTTACTCGAACCAAAAGGCTCCACACCCGAAGGAATCAATCCAAGAAAATGGCTGCCACCACTCTCTCCGTCCGGCCGAACCGGCTCTCCCCCGGTTCGCCGCTCCCTAAGACACCGGTCCACCTCCCCCACACCCTGAGACCGGCCGCCGGCCGCGCCGAGCCGTGGAGGGGAGTTGGCTCGCCGCCGCCGCCGCCGCCGCCGCAGCGGAGGACCGGCGGCCTGCTGACGCAGGCAGGCTCGCGGGCCGACGACTCGGCCCCGTTCGAGATGTCGGTGGAGAACGCGCTGAAGCTGCTCGGCGTGCCGGACACGGCGTCGTTCGACGAGATTCTTCGGGCCAAGAACTCGATTGTCGCCTCGTGCAAGGACGACAAGGAGGCCATCGCGCAGGTGAGAGTGTTTGCTTGCGCTCGCAGTCTTCATACTTCGTTCTGTTTCATTTGATGCATGATGAGGTAGAATACAGGAACTTTACATAGGAATGTGTTATATGACTTTGATTCTCTCTTTCTTTATCTTTCTTGGAACTATTTGGTTTTGGAAATGGATTTTATGCTAATTTTAAAATTGATAGGACATGTTTGTTGAGTTTTGATGAACATGGAGGACGGAGCTTTTCATAAAATTACTGCATATTATGGAAATGTCACATCGAATATGTTGAATCCGTAGTTCGGCAAAGGCAGGCTTGGCTATGCAGTAAATTTTGGGGCGAAAATCCCCATTCGGTTGTTTTCTTTGCGAAGCATATGGATTGGATTGATTTGCACTTTTTAATGCATCAGAAAGGTTTTCCCTGTATGATTCAGTAGATGAATATGGTGTTTCTTGTGAGTTTTTTCAATTATGATGCGAATACCGGTGTTCAAACCTTTGATTTCCTGACAAATGAATTTTGCGGAGAAGGTAGAAAACAGCAAAAGTGCTTGACTGAAATGAGGGGATAACTACTTATCTGGGATTGGGAGGTGCATAAAAATTGTGTCACGAGCGTTATTTGTTCCTTTACCTGCAATTGTGAGGATTATTTTAGTGCGGCTTCTGTTTCTCAAATGAATGAATAGAAACAAGTTTTGACGGGCGATATATGTGCTCAGTTGCCACATGTGATTGTTTTAGATGTTTGAGGGGTGTGGGGTGAGATGATAGTCTAGTCATTCCTACTTGTCTACTACCGTGAGGCCCTTTTTCCCTTTTTTCGTTTAAGGTCTTTCCTTTTCAGATGCAAACGCTTTTGAGAAAGCATTAGGAGGCATAGTTTCTCTGTGGATGCATTTTTAGTGCGGTGTCCTGATAGGGCCTTCATACGCACGTTTCTGGTGCTCCTTCTCTTTCCTTCACTTTCGAATTTGTTGCATTTGCTGCTACCTTTTTTTATCCTCCTGGTCTATGGATGATTAGAGGAGAATTTGGATGTGAAGATTTTTATTCCTGTTCAAAAAGGAGGGAAAAATACAGCCGTCGTTGTGTGCTTTTCCACCTTATATATGGCCTTCTGCTCCTGAGGACGGGCCTTCATTGTGTGCTTACCACCTTGTATAATATAGAACATTATATTGGTGATGCATGCATTTTGTTTAAGTTTTTCGTTCTCTCTATAGTATGGATGTATGATGTCCATTTATTTGGGTGTACACTGATCCATATTATAATAGAGATATTCATATTCCTGGATACACAATACATGCCTACATAAGCTGGGCCTCAAAATTGGTTTGTCTAGTGGTGTGCCGGATACTCGTAAAAAAATAGCTGGGATTTCCCCGTGATAATATATTTGGTAGCGTAATATATTTGGCAGAGAAATTGCTAGTAATACTTTTAAATTTGCAGTCAATGTCATTTGTGAGTTTAATTGCTATGATATAAGTTAAAACTACTAAAAGATCTCTTACTTTTTCATTTAGATGTTACCTCATCAGAGGCCCCAAGCAAATGCTTCAAAGTGAAATATTTGACCCTAATTATGAATTAAATAAGCTTATCCCTTGCATACTAGTTTCTGATGAGTGGTTTCCATCTTTCTGATCTTGTGCCACAACCATAATGTCGGCGACTATGTTTATCCCATATAAACATCAACTGAAATTTTTTATAAAATACAAGAGGACATCGGCTTGATTGTGTTGCTTGTCCTTTTTAATGATGTAAGAAAGCTGATAATGAATTTAATAATTGATTTAAAAAGATAAAATCTACTCTCCAAGAATATTTCAGGAAACAAAAGGTTACAACTTTGAAGAAAAGACTCTAGTTTTGGATGAATATCATTCCCCAAGTGTTAAAATTTAGGAATGTATCTTGATATATCTGTTTTGGTTAGGGTTAATTTGTTTTGCGGAAAATGAATGATTTGAAATATGTTTTCAAAATAATCACTTATATCTCTTCACAAAAAGGAACAAATGGTGAAAAGAATTTTGACGAATATATTTCGACATAAATTGTTGTCAATAATGGAAACATTATTTTTTGACTAATTATTTCAAGTGACATAAGCGACCATTTTTAGGAGAAATGTTTCCAAATCATACATTTTTTGCTAAACAAACGGAGCTTTATTATTTAGAAATTTACTTGGCCCTGTGATAAGTGATGATACATTATTTTTATATAATCGGTGATAACCCGAAGTCTCAACCTTTTAATGGATCTTAAACATGATTTTGAAACCACATGGAGCTATGTTTGGTTCGTTCTTTTGGAAATTGTGCTAACCCATAAAAACTTTTGCCTAGTTCAAGGTTCGGATGTTAGAGTATGGGTCTGTTATTCTGGTTGGCTTTCTCACTGTTGGTTAATATTCAGATGATCTCATCAAATGTGTCCCAATCTACTGATTTCCTCTTCCAGCTAATGTGTTTGTTGCATATTTCATCGTTGCAAGTATTGAAAAAGATTAGATGGTGGATGTAGGCAGGTAATTGATAGACATTTTCTGTGGATAAACTTCTTATAGGTAGAGGCTGCATATGATATGTTGCTCATGCGAAGTTTGACTCAGCGGAGATCTGGAAAAGTTGTGAGCAGTAGCATTCGCTATGCTGATGTTAAACCAATCGGTACTCCTACCATGGGTTCAATGCCTCAATGGTTGCAAACTACTGTCAAGAATTCGATCTTGTCTGTCGAAGTACCATCAACTCGAGACTTGGGCCTACAAGTTGGTGTATATGGTGCATTGATTGTTTTAACGTATGTCAATGGAGCTTCCACACTGTCTGTTGCACCTTATGCGGGGGCTGATGTTCCTGGGTTGATCCTTGCATCTAGCTTCGGAGCTTCCTTGTACTTTATGACCAAAAAGAATGTCAAGCTAGGTAGGATTTTCTCTTAGAGATATAGCTCTCTTAATAGGATCCAGCCACATGTCATTCACACCAAACGAACGATTTCACGGGCCTTGTGTGCTTTTGCAGGTAAGGCCACTATAATAACCATAGGAGGGCTTGTGGCTGGAGCTGTCGTGGGTTCAGCAGTAGAGAGCTGGTTACAGGTGGACATTGTCCCTTTTCTTGGAATACATTCTCCTGCTGCTGTAATTAGCGAATTCATCTTATTTTCTCAGCTCTTTGCTTCCTTGTATCTTAGGTAGGGCTGGGAATGATCACTGCATTAAGCCGAACCTGAAATCTGTAACTATTCATTGGATGATCATGCCTGAGTTCCTCTAGAATGCATTTCATTGCACATTGTACAAAATCCACTATACAAAGAAGTGAAGCTTGAATTGCTTTTGCATTTCGTTCCTCGACATAGCAGACATCTACTACTAAAGACATTGTTACCTCTTAGTAATTTTACCCCTTGTGTTTGAGAGCTTTTCCTTCATAAACTTTAGCAAAGTAGTTCCTGTTTATTTTAAGCCTTGAGTAGTTAGAACAGGAGCATCTTGAATTGTGGAAACTTTCAGTTATGTTTTGCCACAAAGTTCTTGCTATGATTTGACTATCTGCATATTCATAACTCTGGCAAGTTGTCTCGCAGTAAAATCATACTGCGGGTATGATTATGTACTTTCTCTGCACACCGCACAAACCTGCTGCTTTGGAGAAAGTTGTTCGTCAATCTGTAATCAGAAATTGATAGAATGCTTTAGAGCGTTTCCTTCCAGGTTTAGGCCTTCTCTACCAAATTAAGACTTAGGCCTAAATTCTTTAGTTCGATGCGGTCAAATGCCTTTAGTGGTCTTGCTGGGGAGTACTTTTCTTCCCTCTCTATTGGGACTTAACTCCTCTCTCTGTGTTTGCAAATGTGAAAAGCTTTTGCAGTACCAATAACCAAAGGTGATTTTGGGCATCTTTGATACGTTCACCATTCATCAGCCTTTCTTCAGCGAGGCGTAATCATGTGTTTCAAGAGTTGGTCATGCTTGTTGATCTTGGTTTAATAGTTGCTTAGGCCAGCGTTTTGCTCATGATTACCGTTGTCTTCGTGGTCGTGCAAGGAGAAATCCATTTCGGATCCATGTTAAATGGATGGACTGATGATTTTCACGCCAAAAATTGCCCGATTTAATAGATGAGATGATCTTTTAACCAATTAGATATTGGGTGTGAAGAAACATACTCCCGCAGAAAGCGATTGTGTTGGACCTGTTGCCAATTTAACGGCAACACCATTACGATTCTGGCTCGAGATATATCTCCCTTTCATGATAGAAGAGTTCGAACTCTTACAAGATAATAGCGAAGGGAAACTGAAAGAGGCAGTCCATATTGTGACTTTGATGCTGTGGAATGGCATAGAATAAGAATGGGATGATTACTGTGTTTCCTATGTTCCAGCATGTAAAAAAGAACGTCAACGATGTTTGATTTAAGGCAATAAATATTGAAATTCAAGTGTTTCTCTTGGTCCCGGTTCGAATCTCCATATGGCCCTTTGGTTTTAGAAGACTTCTAACGCGACTACGAAATTCCTGTTGTGATATGAAGAAGGCGGCGCGAAGCTCATCACTGTATTAGAACACAATCCAATTTTTATCTCGACCCCAATTTCCCTCTACCCTAAAAGGAGGCCTTATAACACTAGCCTTCATAAATGTCGAGTTGGAATTTTGGAATGATTTTATTGATCCATACGCGAGACCCACCAGATTCAAACTGTCCAAACGAACATAGAATGCGTAGACCCATTACACGTAGGAACATACGTCTGATCCCTCTACAGGACAGCCGACACACTCCATTGTCCCATTAGCAAGCGAAAGTGCTGTGCTGTGTCTGAATCAAATCCGGCCAATTTAGTCCAGGGTGGCCTAAGCTAATCATTGACCCATCAATTGGCCTGATGCAGCAGTGCCAGTTTGGCTCTGCACAAGCACAGCCCAATGGTGGCCACAATCAATGAGGGAGGCTATCTGATCTTGTCTTCACTGTAAAGATAAACTGGTTTCAATCACTTCCCATCCTGGACATTGTTTTTTGTCCCAATAGCAAACTGATTGTGCGAACTATGCCCCTCACGAACCAGAAGAAACTCCCTCCATTGAAAAAATGAAAACTACCAAATGGGTAACACAAACGGGACGTTTCTTGCTTTATATAACTAGATATGGTAAATCATTTTCCCGGAGAAAAAAATTGCAAATGTACAAAGCTAAAAAGCGCACGAGACCGAAAAAGAAAAAGGAAGTGCATAGAGAGCAACTGTCCTAATACTAAATTAACAGCGGAAGCTTATGGTCAACAGTTCCGTTCCTCTTTTTTTTTTCCCCAATCATCCCAGAAGCTAGAAGCATCGGTTCTACGTCAAAAGACGTCGCTGTGTACACTAAAGAATTCGATGGCCCGCTTCCTCTTACTAACGGAAGCTGCCTGGTATCCTATTCACATGTGTGAAAAATTGCAGCATGTAGAGAAATTGTAAGCAGCATCTTCAAGTGGTACCGTTCGTGGAGTAAGGAGTCAACGTGTTGGGTCGCAAGTTGATTCCGCCCGCTTTGATGGATAAGTTGGGGGCTTTTGTCAAACTTGCCCTGCTCACGAGGTTGGAGTCGAGAAACACGACGATCACCGTAATGTCATCATGGAAATGGCGACGGACACCACGGTCAATCTTTTTCAAGTCCGAGTACCTCATCTCTCTCTTCTTAGCCGCTTCTTGCAGAGCAGCTTTAACAAGCCTCCTAGCAATGCCCTGTCAAAGAGAGATCTGTTAGATTTTGTCTTTTTGGGTAAATGAGAGATACTACTTGTTAACTTGCTTTCCAATAGACTTAGGTAGCACTTAAGCAGCAAAGAGCAAGGACGGTCTTGGTTGAACAGTTTGTTCGTCTGTCAATTCTTTTCTTCTAATTCCTGGGAAAAACCTTCCACAAGAAGCAATAAAAACTTGGTATTATTAAGTGCAAAATCTTCTCAGTGGCCACAACAAAAGTGTGGGCGGGCTTAAAGTGAAGGCAACTGACAAAACTAGCATAAACTATAAGATTCACTAACCCTAGCAGCATTAGCATAAACTTTCTTTGAACAACAGGACCTCAATTAAAATTATGTCCCACAATCTCCGTGCATGTCCAAATGGGTATTTATGATAATCAGATATACGTACATTGCAAGGATGATTCTGAACAATATCAACTGCTTCTTGGTTGCCAATGTGCTCCCATAGTCCATCAGATGCAAAAATAATGAATCGATCATGCGGTTGCAATTGGTGCACTGAAATTGATGGTTCTGCACTCAATATTGGTCTTCTGAAAGGTTCACGAAGGCGAAACTTTGCATATAAAGGTTCTCTGTTAAATTCAGCCTTCTTCAAGTACACATCACCAATAGATCGTGAGACCTGCAAAAACAAGCAGCACGGCAGTTAAGTCAAAGTTTCAGATCCGGAGCATTAGGTATTTATATAGTGGCAAACACAGCATAAAGAGGATTATAGTGAACATGTGTTTGTAGCAGATGTGCTCCATATTTAAGGCCAGGATGGGTTTACCAAGGCACCTCACTTCTAAACCTGTCAGGCTGGCAATTGTAATCCAAGATTGGACTCGGTGCCATCTCAATTCTTATAGAAGTCCTTTAAAATTTGAGCAGGAACAATTAAATTAGAAAGTTCAAACCAGAAACATCTACAACTAATTGAGCTAACAAGCAAGCAAAGCCCTTACACCATATACTTCATTTACTTTATGAACACATCTCAAAATGTGTACAATTAATTAAACTTTTGGAGAAGTGATGAAGAGCAAGATCCTGGCAACTTAAAAGAAAAAGAACATCATGCGATCGGTCAGGTCAAATGGCAAAGCAAGAAATCTAGAGGATTTGAGAAAATAATGGTATCCATTATGTTCCATGCCGTAAAAAGTTACCTGAATAATGCCCTTAACACGCCATACATTATGCTTTAAAGCAACGATCTGTGGGTCATCAGGGTGCATTGATCGAAGTTCCTGTCTTATGGACTCTATACTAGCATTATGCTCTGTTGACAGCTGGATGGCTAAAACCTCCGAGGTGGCCTTGACAGCTCTCCCGAGAACAGCTCGTGAATCACCAAGGTTTGCAATGTAAAGTGTTCCACCAGAAACTATACCAGTAAGGCAGCAAGATCCAACTGCTGCAATCTGAGGTCTTGTTGGCCACAATTTCGTGACAATAGAAAGAAAACCCTCTTCAGTGGCTTGGTACGCCTTCCGTATCACATCAACGGATAATGATTGGTGCTCTGATGTAAACACTGGAAATTGCATCAACATACAAATCAGTGCCCAGTGCTGGAAGGTCAATATGAAACATGCAGGAAATCACATGTTGCATTTACTCGGGTGGCCCTTAGGGACATATTAATTTATCAATGGGAACATAAAGATTGCATGAAACACTTATCTGAATTTTTTATGTTCAGTGAACTAGACCATTTTCTTTTTTTTTTGCTGCCAGATTTATAAGTATGAAATTCAAAAGATTTTACTCAGCATGCGAATACACCAACAAGAGCTGAAGGGCAAAGAAGCTCCTGGCAGCAGATGCAAATGGCTGGACAAAGCATTTAACGAACTATGTCATGCCTAATTTCTGCCAATTAGGTCATGCATAGGAATTCTCTAGTCTTGACAGGCAACTGCTGGGTAAAAAACGACAGAAAACGATCAAGCTATTGGTTTTTCTAAGCTCAATAGTTTCCACATTGGAGAAATGAACAGCTAGACGAGACATCAAATGAAAAGTCCAGTAGAGTTGAAGGACATACACTTGAGTTGTTGAAAGAGGTTATCAACAACATAGCGTGACGTCTCGGGGCCGCCGTGTCCATCATATATACCAACAAAAGTACCATAAGGTCCGGACTCATGCAAGCTCAGACACCCCGACTCAATCTGGCTATGATCCTCTACCAAAGCATTGGCCTGGACAACAGCCATTGAGAACTCACCAACTAGGTGTTGCCCCAAGTCCTTGTACCACAAAAGCCCATCTTGGCGGCCTCCAGAGTCTGAACCGGTATGAACATATCGGTCTGACCTCGGCCGGAAACAGGACCTCAGAAAGTTCATCAACCCAGATAACATCCCTCATCTCACCCAACAACCTCCCCAGATTCTGCACATCTAGCAAGACTAGTTTCTCACTCTTTAAGCATCAAAGGTTCCTCTTATTTCCAAGTTCTGATCACGTCAATGAATTCACGCTGCAAGAGTGACATAGCAAACATGTCATCATAGTCATAAAACAAAGGGAAAATACCAACAACATACCTCAGCTTTCGTTGCACCTCTACTCTAGAAAATACCATATACATACCTGAATTTTCAGTTTTTAGAGTAAATAGTGGTATGCTTAGAGGTATGTGAATGATATTTTGCAAAAATAGGGGGTAGGTTCTTGAATCAAAAGTGAGGAATGTTAAAGATACTTAACCCTAAGCAAAAGATTGGTGATCATGAAATAAGAACCCACCAAAGATGAACAGGTGAAATCAAATTGAACAGATTTATCACGGACCCTCTTTTGACTCAGTACTCTCAAACTCATATAGCCATAATCTACTGGAGCTCAAAGAAACATAAAAGATTCCACAACCCATCTCAATACAGGGCATATAGACTGCAAGTACACAAAGAAGTCAGTAATGCAATCAAACTCCTAGGTCATTAAATGTCAGTTCAAGAAGTCAAAGAAAGGTCCAAGATTGGATTTTTTACTTCAGTTGGCTGATTAGGCGAACATAGAACAGATCACCACCAGCAATACACGCCTCATTTCCTCTGTTAAAGATGAAAGCGTGACAACATACGAGGAAAAGAAAAAAGAGGTCAGATTTCGACAAAAAAGAAAAGGGAAAAAAGAAAAGGCAGAAGTCAAAGTCGCATTTTCTAACGGGGAAGAGTTTGGTCAGCCTCTGGGAAATCCAGAAGGTCTTGACTCTTCACATAGAAGTAAAACAAGAACACCCACTGATTCAGAAATCTTCAAGAATGACTACTGATCACCATCACCCTTCCCAGCTTCCTAGTTTTCCACGCAGTGCCGCCAAAAGAAGGCAGAAAGATGAAAACAAGAAAGAAAAACAAAAAACATACATACCCAGAATTCATCGGTCCATCAAAAGCCGCTCGACAGAAGGAAAACGAAAGAGGAGATCAAGGGGAGGCTAGATCTTGTAGATCCATCGAAACAAGAGAGAGAAAATGAATATGGTTTCTTGGTATTTGCTCCTCCAAAGAGAGAGAGAGAGAGAGGGGCAGAGAGTTTAGTGAGGAAAGTATAAAAAGAAGGGAAAGAAGAGAACCCACTTTCTGTGCTCTGAGAATACGAGCAACAAAGCCCACAATAGAGTTCAGAAAGACGGGAGAATGGAAAGGCAAGTAAGCAGAAGAGACAGCAAAGCACGGAGGTCAAGGTATGGGCTCCACGCCAACTATGGTGGTGGAGGAAGAGGAGAGAGAGTGGAGGAGGAGGAGCAGGCGGAGGAGAGAGAAACCGCGGATAGATAAGAGCCAATGATGTTATCTGGAGACTGGACTTCTACTCAACACTGTAGAGGTTGTGAAATTTCCCCCCCACCCCCCTCCTCCAATTGATGTTCCTCAGGTCAAAAAGTTTTTCTTTTTTATTGTTGGACAGTAGTAAGGTCAATTTTTTTTTTCGGTCAAAGGTCAAAAAGTTTAACGGGTATCGTATTGGTCTTCTTGGGGATCTGTATTTGTATAAGTAGAGTTTGAGAAAACGACTTTAGAATTTGTCAATGAATTCCATGATTCTCTAGTAAATCAACGCGCATGATAACACTTACGAATTAGAATTTATGATTCAGAATTGATTTTGAAGCTGAAATCCGTTTAGCAAAAATACTTCGGAATTGCTTTTGAAATTGAAATCCGTTTGGCAAAAATATTGAGATTTTCCATTTCTGAAAGATATTTCTACTCCTGGTTGAATTTTTGGCCAACTTTAAAAAATTAAAGATTGTAAATTCTCAGATTTAGAAATCACTTCTTCAACTACATCGGTCTTTGCCAACCAACGCCCCCAAACCGCAGTCTACCGCTGGCCGTTCGCCAGCCGCCGCTATCGGCAGCCACCATCGCCAATCACCGGCCTTCGGTGATTGGTCATCGGCCACCGCCGATCACCGTCGCCACCGCCGCCAATCACCAATCACCGGCCTCCGGTTGCCGTTCACCAATGTCGTTCACGTTGGTCTCTACTGACTACTACCGTCGAAGATTTTGTTAATAATATTTCAAAAATAGAAATTTTACAAGTAAAAATTTTATCAAACACCTTTCTTTGATCAAAAATAAACTTTTGATGGAGAAGTTGAAAAATCAACTTCTGATTCTTGTAGTATTTCTAAAGCAGAAGTGTTGCCATGCACACCCTAAGTACACCGTCACATTGACGCGAGCACATCGTCGAAATTGTAAGACTGTTTATAATCTATAGAATAGAGGATTAGATGAGACGTGACACGATGAAATGAAAATTCCATTTTAGCATTATTATTATTATTATTATTATTATTATTATTATTATTATTATTTATAATTAAGGTGTCCGGGCCAGTTTGCGCGCACCTCGACTATTTTTCGAGGAAAATTAGCACAGCAACCCACCGTCATGGCCCCCCACTTAAATCACAGGTGCTCATTTGGTGAATCGAACCTGAGACCAGTGCGCTTAAGACATAGACAATTTTTATTTCAGATAAAAGGATATCAAGTATATAAAAAGCATAGATTAAAGGTTTGGAGAAGAAAATCAAACCAGAGCTTGTTATCAGTTTAGCATAATATTTCAATTGTCAAGACAGTGATTACTCATAATATGTGAAAAATCGTGTATCAATAGCTTGCTTAATACATGTCATGAGTAGGAGAATGATGAGATGAAATTCATAATGCCCATCGAACGTCTTTACCTTCGAGTCATTTGTTTGGAAGCTACTAAATATAAAATTGGAGATGGAGATAATTGATTAAATAAACAATTCAAAAATAAGAAAAATGAAGTCGGATAGGAACATAATCAAGTAAAAGTGAATCCAAGAAACTTAGAACAACTGCGTGACCTTCATGGCTGGCGATCATCACCCTTTTTTTTTTCGACAAATACTATGGTGGTAATCGACACAAATCTAAGTTATCCACCACAGAAAAGATAGGAGCGAGCGACAATGTTGATGGTCATTGCTTCTCAAAGGCTCCGACCATCGTGAGGTGGTCGTGCCGCTAAGCTCAGCCTAGAGAGAGAGAAAGAGAGAAGGGAGAGGGAGTTGACGTTACATTGAGGGCACGCATGAATGTCATTCTGTTTTATGGCTCTATTTCTACCAAGAAATAGATTTTCAATTCATATTTCCTACACGAGTTTCTCAATCAAAAAACACTTTTGATAACAATATAATTGTTCTATTTTCAAAATAGAAATTCGTTTGATAATATTATAAAATTTCTCTTTCCTAATCTTATTTCCGGCAGAGGTGATTGGCGGGGGGCGGGGGCGACGGCTGGCAACCGGTGCCAATGGCCGGCGGCGGCCACCGGCGTGAATGAGTGAGAAAGAAAGAGCAAATTGTTTCAAGTTTTTGTTTCTAAAATAAAAAAAGTAGCTTTTTTTTTAAACTCTCATTTCTCATCCAAACATATTTCTTAACAAAAAAATCTTGCCAGGAAATAAAATAATTACATTATGTTTTCATATGCATTTCTCTTTCAAATCTATTCCCTGGAACAAAAAAAAAAAGAAAAACTAAGAAATAAAATGACATTCATGAGTGCCTTGAGCACTGTCATGGAATGGCGGCCTGCCGATGCTCCCGACTGGGGGGGGGGGAGCTTCTGTGTTATAGACCAATGGTGTGGAAGTAGGCTTACCTCTTCGTGAGCATGAATGTCATTTTATTTCTCAGTTTTTTTATTTTTTGTTCCAGGGAATAGGTTTGAAAGAGAAATGCGTTTCACAACACAATGTAATTTTTTTTTTATTTCCGAGCAAGATTTTTGGCTAAGAAATAGATTTGGATGAGAAATGAGAAGTTAAAAAATCTAATTTTTTGTTTCAGAAACAAAAACTTCAAATAATTTGCTCCTTTTTTCTCACTCATGGCCGCCGACCGTCGGCCGCCACTACCGCTTCCCGCCGATCGTCGTTGCCAGTCTCCAGCTACCGCCGTCGTTCACCATTCATCGACCGCAGCCTCCGCCGCCACTCGCCGATCGCCGGCCACTGCCGCTAATTTGCTCCTTCTTTCTCACTCTTCCCCACCAGTCGTTGGCCGCCACCGCCCCCTCCCGCCAATCGCTAGCTGCCGACCGCTGGCAACCTCCGTCGGAAATAGGGCTAGGGAAGAAAAATTATGTCATTATGAAACGAATTTCTATTTGGGAAATAGAAAAATTATATCATTATCAAACGCGTTTTTTGGTTAAGAAACTCATCTAGAAAATAGAAATCGAAAAATTTATTTCTTGCCAAAAATAAAGCCATGGAAGAGAAATCCATTCATGCGCGCCCCAAATGGCCAGCACACACCCCCCCCCCCCCCCCCCTTCTCTTTCTACGTTAACACTACTATCCGGTGAGCCCTGCATCTGCAAAGTTGAATCTCTCTATATATAGAGAACTTATCGCACTTCCAAAAAAACTGCAGTTCGAGATCGAGCTAGCTTTAAATCGAGCTTTGACCAAAACTAGTTTTTGAAAACCATGCCAAACTGACCCAAACAGCTCATAATCTCTCAGAGTTAGATGACAATTGCCTTTGATTGCATCAGACAAGGTCACAAACTATGTAAGGTCTTGCTTGCAGCCTACTCTGTGAACCTGCAAAAACCCAACTTTAAGTAAACCCTTACCTAAAAAATTCAACCATGTGAGACACCAGACAGAACATGAACTGATTCAGCTGGTCTTGGAATGGAACTTTAACCTCAAGGTGGTAGCATAAGAGAAAGTGGAGTTGGGAAATAAGATCAAATGAATCACCTGGGCTTGCAAGAAATGCCAAGAAGCTTTTGGGTAGACAATGAATGGAAGAAGGTCAAACAATATATAGTAGATTTGTGGGAAGGATATGTTAGAGGAGGGTGCGTATCAACAGATTTCAGAGGGTCAAGATAAGGGAATAAGTCCTGAAGGATTAGCAAAAGATGGAAGTGTCTGGACAGACCTAAAGAACAATTCTCGAATCATATGTTTTGAGTTAAATATCGAAGCAACGTATGAATTACTAGAAAAGCAGGGAATGTGCATTGAGCAAAGCATGACCTCCTTATGATGATGTCCGATTGTTATGCAAGATGTTAATTAAAAGCCAAACAATAATGTGATGCATGCATGGTCTAAACACGACTTCTAAATGTGAACCAACTAGTTCATTCTTTTTTCCGGAATTTTATTGTTTAAAAATTGAAATGAATTAGTTTAAATAACACGATTGTGTGAGCTCTAATCTAACACGCATTGATGAACTAACAAGAAATCTAAGTGATATGCAACCTATATGTGATTCTAATGACATGAAAGACGATCAATTATGAACTACCTTGTTGTTTAGACTACATGAGATTATTTTTGTGTTTTCTTTTTATAACCAAAAGACTAAATTAAAAGATGATGAGCTAATTTAAATTAAAAAAATAATTTATACTAAACTCTTATCTAAATTAAGTAATTACCTAATTTCTTCCATGATTTCTAAAATACGAAGTTCATAAATACGAAACATATATGAAAATGACCTAAAATGCCCTATATACATGAATAGTCGATAAAAGCGCAAACTCATGTCGC
Source organism: Rhodomyrtus tomentosa (assembly GCA_028455895.1). NCBI lineage: Eukaryota > Viridiplantae > Streptophyta > Magnoliopsida > Myrtales > Myrtaceae > Rhodomyrtus > Rhodomyrtus tomentosa. The sequence continues at coordinate 15,602,118 of JAPCWY010000011.1, forward strand.
ATGAGCGGAACAACTTCAAGAATTATTGCTATGCTTCAATGCTCATGGAAATTATGCAATGTCATTCAAGAATTCATCAATATCTATGGAAGATATGCATTTCTAATTTACGAAATTTTACTATAGTATACAACTATCTTAAATGCAATGCTATCTTTTGTTTTTTCGTACTTTCATAAAAGGAACATTTCCTAAATTAATGACATAAGCCCACATAACTCAATATTCACCACATCCAGAATAGAAAAAATATTTAGGGTACGCCTCAAATCTCGAAGCAAATTTGAAGTTATATTCCATAATAGTACCAATTAGGCAATTAAAAATTTGAACTGAATATAAAATAAGTTACCTAAATTGATTATCGAACGGTATCACTGGCACCAAGTGATGTTGCGGTGGACTGATAGCGGCTGCTTCTCACTGATCATCGCTTCGCGATGAGGACCTCAACGAGAGAACCTACAATGAAAGAAGTTTGAGCGTGGCGGGCGAGGATTGGCAGGGGCTTGTCGAGTGCGCTGAGGCTGGACTGAAGCGCGGCAGGAGAGTTGCCGGGGAGATTTGGACGTCCAAGAGCTTGAGCGATCTCGTCCGGTGCTTGTGAACCGACCCTTCCTCTTTCTCAAGCTTTGACCACGCAAGAAAGAGCAAAAATCACAGTTTCCACTGCACGAATCTTTCACAACAGCCTTCGTGCTCGAATGGTGAAGAACCTCAATTGTTGTATTGAGAGAACAATGTCTTTTATAGGCAAATGGATTAGGTTTTCCTCATGCAAGAATCAGATATCTCAGTTCCCTAAATTGAGCTCTGGAGATCAATGTGATATATTCGAAAGGGGATAAAAAGGGAATTTCTCTTTCTTTCTTTCCCCATAACCAAAATTTTCATCGATATTGACTTTATTAATTCGAAACTTGATCAAGGATGCAATCTTCCTTAATTTAGCAACCCTCTCCTCTCATGTCAAAGTCGGCTATGAGCTATGTTGGATGGGATTGGCCGAATTTTATGCTATCGTGGGGTTAAGATTCCTGAATTAAGGGGAGCACACTTAACACCGACTAGAGAAAGACCATGAATGGAGATTGAGTTAGAGATTCATGTTAACATATGCTGATGTAGAGAAATATCTGAATTAAAAGGGAAATCAAGCCTAACACCAAGATCAAAGGTGAGGGGATTGTTGAGAAACATGTGTGAGATGTGTTAAAAAAAATCTCACATCAAAGAATTCTTAAGGTGTGAACTAGTTTATACATCCCAGTTAGCCTACAAATCATTGACTTAAACTTTTAAGTGAATGCGAGTCAAACTAAATATTTTTATAGGCTCGAATTTGATCTTTCTATTGGAAACTCTTACGTGAAGGTATCGAATGTCTACAATGCACTCCTAACAATGACACGGTGAATTCAAATTCATACATGCTGGGAAAATGATAAAGTAGGACAATAATTATATGTATGACACAACTATCTCGCAATAGAAACATGACAACAAAATGACATACCATCGCTTAGCAATTTGGAATTCAAAAACTTGAAAAATGTCATGACATGACAATGTTCACATGCCGTATGACATGGCAAATGGGAATCCAAAACAATGAGAAAATTAAATGGTATGGCAATAATCACAAGTGATATGTCATGAAGATTCGAGCTTACAACAAGAGGAGAAATGACATGGTACGATAATAAACACATGCAACATGACATAGCAAATTCAAATTTCAAAAGATGGCAGGAAAAATGACATGAAGACATGCAATATGACTTGATGAATTCAAATTCGAACATGACGGAAACATGAAATGACATGACAATCACACATGCAACATGGTATGGCAAATTAAAAAAATAAAAACTTGACGAGAAAAATGACCTGACATGGCAGTAATCACAGGGAAAAAAAAATAATGGGCAGCAGTGCCATAACTTTCATACACTCACCGGTGATGATACAACTTTCCAAAAGATAATTTAAGTGCCAAAATTCCAAAAAAACTAATCATTCAAGTGACATTAGTCACTCGTGTCGCTTATTAAATAACACGTGGCATCATTTTAGAAGAAAAAATTCGACCTATCATCTCGCACGAGATGTCAACATTCAAAATATAGATAACAAGACATGGTTTGCCCGCACAAATTTGCTATATTGCTTTATTGCAAAACTTGGTAGGAAAATTCTCGTCTGTGTGGATATTCTGAAGATGACATCTCCGTTTCTACGGAGGAACAAATTTACAAAATCACAGGATACATGCATGCATGCTTGCATACATACATATATGTATATACACACATGGCAAGATTTGCCATTTTTGACTCTTTTATTATATCTGTGAAGAAAATGAGCGAGGCGTGACAAGAACAACGTTAGGACTTTATTGATGTAAAGAGCAGAAGCCCCGTCTGCTCTGTCAGTTGGAGCTAGGAATACGAAAGCTCGTTGTCTTTACGGGATAAGAAATATAAATTTTTTTTAATTATATTGACGCATATATCATTGATATTGAATTAAAATGTATTACGCGATCGTTATGTAACTCTTCTTTTTATGTGTACCCCGACCGTAAGTAACCACAATTAGGGTTAATCCACCATAAATAATGTATCTATTCTATCTCAGACTCAAAAAATTAATGTGACATCATAGCAGGTTGTCCTGTTCAAAATTTGTGGAAGTCCAGTTTTTCCGTCTCCCTTGTGTATATATTTCAACGCTTAGTCTCAAGTCAGAGTCCGAACTATGTATGAAAGCGGGTGTTAGAATGTTTAAATATGAAATCACGCATCCATCTAACAACTTTAATATTTAAAACAGTTGACAGTGGTCTGACAAAGTTTCACACGTGATACAAGCAACATTCGGTCATATATATTGACCTCAAACTAATGTTATTAACCCAACATCATGAATCTAAGTATGACGACAATTATATATGGGATATGCACAATTTCAAATATCCGTGAGATTCGATAAATTATGTACGTTAACCATCAAGTTGGCGACATATCTAGTCGAATATCGATTACGAGATGCAACTTTTTTCACAGCAACTACGGTTACGAAAAATAGTGATTTTTGATAGACATAATCGCTACAAGACCTCACATTTGTCTTGAGGAACTTGCCTCGTCTAGTTTTCGACGGAACCATAGCTATACCTAGGGAACCCTAATGCGGCGCGTGTTGGGACTGAATGAACTATTATGCTCAGCTTATAGGAAGGAATGTCCATGCAAATTCTTTCATTTCACAAAAAAGCTTTTCAATTAGCAAGAAGGAAAATAAGCTGACCACGTACTTGATGAACTTATCCAATCATTTCTAAACATATTGTGCGTATGTCAATTCAGCCCCGGACTTTTCCATTTTGAAAATTTAGCCCTCAACCTTCATATGAAAATTCAATGTAGTCATTTCGATTAATTTTCGCCGGAGTTCACTAGCGTGGCAATGTGCCAAGTGGGACGGTCAATGATGACTGGATTACCACGTCATCGATTTTCTGGCAAAAATCATCCGAAATGATTACATTTGAATTTCGTGCAAAGTTTTATGTCTAAATTAATATGATCGAAAAGTTTATAACTAAATTGAGGTTCGTATAATGGTTGTATGATTGGTTTGGTGGTTTTTGCGCACATATGTGGATGGCATGGGCTCTCCTCGTTCTTGTCATGTGCCCACCCTAGTGATCTACAAATCTAAGATTAGCCAAAAATAATGAGATCGTCCTCGTGTGTTTGGACCTTTTTGAGATGTTGCCGACCCTATTGTTTTACCTAATACACTCGCTCATAAATTAGGTCAACTATGACAAAAAAAATGAAATGACGATGTCTTTCTCGTATATGAACATGAACTGTCATTGTGATCTTATTTATTCATTTTTTTAATTAAAAAAGAACATTTATGGAACTCACTTGTTATGGCGGCCGGCAAAGATGTCGAAAATAATATTTAAAACATAATGCAATTAAAATCCTGTTAAACAAGTTGGTTTTTTCTCCATTAATATGCAATTTTTTTTCCTTTGTCTATCGTACTTTTGACTCTCCTCTCTCTGAGAGTTGAATGCATGCATATATGCTGTCGTAGCCCTAATTCATCCATGCACGCCTGATCAGATCTTAGTTGACGTGAACGAACCCTCAAACGTTGTTGTTGCTGCAGCTTATTTTCTTTCACTCGAAGTTCATGTTAAATAGGTAAATACTTCGCTAATCTCGTGGGTCGGATAAGATAAGAGCGAAAATTTGGATACGTTGCTCAAAATAGAGGACATCTTTAACTAAATGATGTATGAACCTGGTCAGTTATTGTCAGACTAAATCAATCAATCCGCGGGCAACAAAAGTCCCGAGTAACATGAGATTAAAGAGAAACCAAATATTTCCTTTGCTACAAAGCATCTTTAGGGTATGTTTGGTAACCCTTATATTTCTCTGATTCATGTTATTTTGTTCTCGGGAACAGAAAAAAGAATGAAAATCTTTTGGATAACGTCAGTTAATTTGTTATGTTCACGAGAATATATTAGTGGCCATGGAAGATACTTGGAACAGGAATTAAAAAAAAACCAAAAAGAATCTAGCTATTCTTTTGTTTTCGATAATGAAATTAGAAAAAATCATTTCTGCTAAGAAATTATTCACAAAAACAGAAGTGTTACCGAACGGAGTACCTTATCTGCCATATGTTTGATGTAAAATTCGACTCATGCTCCTGCATGTCTGCTTGGGTCACCGGCCGCATCCCATCCTTTTTGCTATTTCCTATGGAAAAGCTACTGTTGAGTCCACTTTGTCCTCTCCGACGAATGGGTGGAATCCAAGCACCATCCAAGACGTACCTAAAGATCAAACTCATTTTGCGCATTTCGCGGGCGGTCCGATCAATTATTGTTTCGCAATGCATGATTAGTCGAAGCTCGACCCTTTGTATCCCTATCAATTTTCTCGTTAGACAGCCTCTCGAACAGGTAAAAGTAAAAGAAAAAGTTCCTAAACCTAATCATTAGTGTCAATTTAGTCCCGACTCCTTTTTTGTATCAATTCAGTCTTAAAACTTTTACATTGATATCAATTCGGTCCTAATTTTTTTTTATTTATGCCAACTAAGCCAATTTGGTCAATTTTGGCCCAAAAATCGCCGACGTTGACATTAATTATCCTACGTGACATGACTTGAACTAACGTGAATATTATTTTAACGTAAAATATTTAAAATATTTTTAAAAAAATAAAAAAAATTATTTAAAATATTAGAATAATATGAAAATATGTCCACATTAGCGTCAGTCGTGCCACGTAAGACAATCGACGTTCACGTCAGTGATTTTCGACCAAAATTGATCGGCTTAACTCAATTAGTATAAATACTAAATATTCAGGATTGAATCGATACCAATACAAAATGTTTAAGACTGAATTCGCACCAATAAAAGGTGTAGGACTTAATTAACATCAATGCAAAAGGTATGAGATAGAATTGACAACAAAAAAAAAAACTTCAGGATTTAATTGGCACTAGTACAATAAGTTTAGGACTTTCTTGACAAAACTTCTCCCCTCTCGAACACGTTCACATTTTTTTTTTCCTTTGAAAATTCCTATAAACGATATTGTCGAACTATCATATAGGATTCAATTATTTCGAAAGAGGCGATGATCGATAAGACATTAGATGAATTCCAAGATTGAAATGTCCCTTTACCTAAGCAATTTTCGAGAGATCTCCGAGTTCTGAGATTGGGATGCCCCACTCGTTAGTTGGGGTTGGATGGACGTCCCAAGTGCCGTGCGAAACCCCACGTGAACAGAGAGAATATGGCTTGAAACCCAATGGTACTACGCACTGTGGAAAGTGGATAATGGAAGCCCTACATTTAAATGAGAGAACAAGAACAGCTTGCAAAGTCTTGAGGTTTGACTCAATCCTCGAACATCGTCAACCCAACTTGATGATCACTGGTCGACACCAAGTTATGCTTCAAGATAGCGCGATCGTTGTACTCGGGTGGCGGCAAAGGCGGTCACTTTTAGGATCGGTTCTAGGATTATCGTCCAGGCCATTATTAGGTTGCGAAGAGACACCGAACTAACTCGATTTGATGAGTTTGATTGGGATCTCAAGAGGCTCGAATTCTTATACACTCTATAAAAAGACACAAAAAATGAAAAAAGAAAAAAAATAGCGTAGAGTCAGCTATCACACTCCATTCCATAGGATGGGAAAGTATGTGATCAAGTCATTAGGACACCCTCCTTTTCGAATGCGCATTTCATAGGTGAGCAACGCATATTGATCGAATCGGGAACTGCTCGAACTGATTCAGTCAGATTCCCCGGAGTCCGTCGGTCCGGTTCCTAATTTCATAAAGTGAAACCAGACCTCCTGATTGGAACTTTTTTTTTTATTATTATTTCTTAAATGTAAACTTAATAATTTAATTCGCTCAAGCTCACGCATGCCTCCTCTTTCGGTCTTTCCCTGTTCGTCCCACGAGTCATGCTCCTCTTTCCTTCTCCTCTCTCCTCTAATCGGCAAACCCTAATCACCTCTCGCTCGATGCTCCCGTGCTTGACAGCTGGGTCGAACGGAGCAACAAGGTTGGACTCTCTCCCCTCTCGCGAGCATCACCATTGACGGTGGAAGTAAAGAGCTCCAAAATAAGCTAGAATCTTTCTAATCATCATTATTTTTCTGTGCCCTTTTTGGTTTTGCGGCTTCAGGGCAGCTCAGAAGCCAATAGACCGGGCTGATTGTTTTGGAGGGAAAGAGCTCCAAGAAGGTCTGAGGGCTGATTGTTGTGAAATTCAATAGGTTTAACACGTAAGAACATAATTTATAATGAATTCATTGGTTTTCGATTCTTGGATCAGACCAGATCGGGAATCGATCATTCTCAGGACATTTGTAATTCTCAAACGAACATATGTGGATACCCACATTTCTATTTATTACTTAAATGACTTGTGTAAGATATCAAAATTCTTTGGTAAGATATCAAAATTCTTTTCCATATTGTTGTAGTAAATGACAAACACTTTGACGACCTACTATTGACGTGCTGACGTGACAAAGCTAATGTTATTACTTCTACTGTGCCGCGACCATGCATCGAGACATGTCATGGTTCAACGTTCGATAATTTTGTCTTGATTTGGATTGGGGGAAAGACTCCGAACGAGGACAACAACCTATTGAAGGTAATTTGCAAACATCGCGTGTCTTTTTCAATCCGATATGCCTCATCTCTCTCAACCACCATGGCTTTGATTAGATAATGCTTTCAAATATCTTGGAATGGAACCAAGACCATCATCCCCAAATTGAACTATGGAAACCATTGAACTTAGACTGGATTTAACATTTGGAGAAGCACAAGTCGGCTGTACGATCCCCACTGCATTCAATTCAAGACAACAAAATGGTAATGATCCTGAATTATTTGTACTCGTCAAGTGCACGATAGTACACCAATAATTCTACAAAATGATTAGACTGAAAGAGAGCCCAAAAGGGTTTTCCCTGGCAAGGGCAAAAGTCAAAGGTCTTGGGATTTTCTGCATGGTTAGTATCCTCGAATATAAACAAGCTAACCTATGTTATCCTCGAATCATGAAACAAATCAAGACATTAGTTGGACCCGATATTGGCTATTTTGATGAGAATGATTTAGGTTTATTTAATTTATGTAATCAACGTGTTCGAAATCTCTAATAGCCATATCACTTAGCAAATGATTTGTCAGATCAATCTTAGGGAAAATTGTCAAAAAAGTCCTGAAGCTATTGTACAGTGGTCCATTCAGTCATAAACCCTTTGATTGTCCCAATTCATTTACAATTTTTTTTGACAATTTATCAATTAAGTCCTAAACATTTTAAATTGTGTCAATTTAGTCATAAACCTTTTGACGTTAGTTCAATTTAGTCTTGATATTTTTAATAATTTGTCAATGTCGCACTTTATAGGTTTATGACTAAATTGACAAAACCTCAAAGGCTTTAGTATTAAATTAGCATAATTGAAAGGTTTATGAATAAATTGACAGATCGTCAAAAGTTTAACAATTAAATTGACATAATTGAAAGGTTCATAATTGAATCGATATCCGTAGAATAGATGCAGGACTTTCTAAACAATTATCTCCGATATCGACTGTCACGAACTTCAACTTAGAGAATCCAACTTTATGTGGAAAACACAAAGACCCTCTTATCTTTGCTGTTGAGTGGTGTGACGTTGATGGAGAGAGTGCACATCATTTCGGGTGAGGTGAGTGGTCGAATTCCATTTGACGTGAAGCATCGCAATGAATTTGAATCTCAGATTCGATAAGGACGTGCCAAGATGCAATGAACCCTAGTGCGGGTCCTCTTGATATCACATCTTTATTTGGTAAAAACAAAGGCATTGGGTTCTTCCTAAATTCACTTGTTTGGTAAATTAGAGAAGGAAGAAGGAAAGAGGCAGTGAAGATGCATGCATGTGATGAATGGCTTAGCGTCGTTAGATGCTGGGGAGGGCACTCGTTGCAACGTGAGCAGTTAGAGGGACCATTATCAACTAATCTAAAAGTTTAAGTTTTTGGTTGAATATGAAATTTAATATTTAAATGGAGATATGTTCACTAAAAAGTCCTAAAATTTATCAAAAAAATTACAATTAAGTCCTAAAACTTGTCAGAACGGTATAATCGAATTCTCTTACTAACTCCACCCAATTTGGCTAACGAAAAATGCTGACGTGGCTTTTTTATAAAAAAAATTTCCCTTCATATGTGGCGATGCAGTAGCTAAAGTGACATCGTTTTGGTCTAAATATGATTTTTAATATAATCCTTATTTAAATTAATTCAAAAAAATATTGTAAATTTTTTTCAAAAACAATAGAAGCATGCTAGTAGCAACAAACCCCCACCAACCATTGCCCTGCCACCACCAGTAGGGGAATTTAGTGAACATATCCTTATTTAAGTATTTATTTCACTCCCCCTTGCCCTTATTTTGGTCTTTTTTGACCAAATACAAAGTGAGGACATACCTAGTAGGGGAGGCCAATAGGCCTATAAAGATTTGAAATAAGGACATGTTGCTCCGATACTGTTGACATCCAAAATTATCTTATGAGTCACGTGATGCGCACAAAGAAAGAGAATAATCAGCTACGGAAAGATGTATGCAACATAGGCGAGGATCAGCTACAGAGACGCTACGTAAGGAATGGTTTTGGGGAAATTTGTCCCAAAGGGCGCGCAAAAGAAGACACGATTAGGAGCAATCGAAAAATTTGGCGGCAATCCCATCAAAACGAAAGAGGCGCGGAAATCGTTGAAGACTTCATCCGCAAGGATCGTTGAAGGGAAATGTGCAAAAAAGCTTGAAGGTGACAGCTGTCCAGTGGTTATCGAAGCAAACCCCGTTGCCAAATGGAGATGTACTTGGAGCACAAGGCAAAGATTCTTTGACGATTACCGGGACACGCATATAATTACCTAAGTGTATCCTACACCAAAGAAACCCAAAAAGCACAACACAACAAGTCTTTATCTTTCAACCTAGCCTAATCTTAGCTATAGCTTTCAAATTCTCGTCATTGATTCAATTCTGATGTGTTTCATATCCAGAGTTACATGTCGTTGATTAAATTCTGACTTTTACACACCCAGTCTAGTGGTGTCAATTAAATTTCGGTGTTGAGTTGGTTCATTTTCCACCCGTCCAGTACTATTGATTCAATTCTGGTGTTGTGTCCTACATTTCCACCCGTTCGGTGTCGTATATTCAATTTCGACATCGCGTCCTATAGTGTGGCCCAATGTCGTCGATTCAATTTCGGTGTTGTGCCTTGGTTTCCTTTTTCGTCGAAGCAATTCGACAAGGTTCATCGAAGTTCGTCTCTAGTAGGTTCGTCAAAGTCTTGTACAAAGCTGTCGAAAGACACGCTCCTATCAATAAGATACCTTGCATTTGGCGTTCTCTATCCATAGCTTGCCCGTAATCTTTCTTTCTTGACGAACTGCTAATGTTCGATAAAAGAAATTTTTCGCGATAGCAACCCTTTTGGGCTTTGACCTCTTAGACCGAACCCTAGGAGAATCGATTGGGTCCTACTGAGGGAGATTTTCGCGCATAATCCTTTTTTGGCACGCCCAGTGGGACGAAGGTGTCAAGTTTGACAGAGTGCTATGCCACATATGAGAGGTCGTAACAATCTAGATGGAAACGAACTCGTAGAAAAAGTACCATGAGCAGAATCTTTAGTAATTCGAGGAGTCCAAAATCCAACCCAAATTGAAGATGGTGAGATTCAATGACAACTTGTCGAAGAACCAAGGCGAAACCCTGAAGTGACATCAGTCATGCTATCCTCAATAAGGCATACGATTAAGGAAGCCCAGAATGAGTTTGCTGACCACGTGGTCCAGCGTATGACTAAGATCGTTAGGCCATTAATCATCAATACATACCATGAATGCGCTCAGGACAACATGGAGCATCACCGAGTTTTCCACAGCCTCAGATAGAAAATCTTTTTATATCTACGACGAGTGCACTTTTGCCGACAACAAACGTAGGACTCATTGATCAGAACACACCACCGGTTGTACCTATCAGAATTTTGCCACGATGAGAAACTCCACCGATAATTAAGCCCAATCCTCAGGCGAATGATCAAGTATATTCCTAGGCCATCGTCTTCGACAAGAAATACCTACTACCCAGTCCGGGACTATTACACAAGCAAATCATATGCCCATGAATGAGCAGCCTGCACACATGGTCGTCGAGAACCATGGAGCATTACTAGCTTTTCCTAGGGGCTAATGATAGCCTAGGTGGCAAGATCAATTCCCCTAGCCTAGGGGACAGGATCAGCCAACAGTTCCTCAGCAGATCGTGCACCTAGGATACCAACAGGTGAATCAAGTATTACATCCATAGGGAAATCAGCTGGTGCCACAAGTTTTTCAACCTATAGTGCAACCATCGTATCAAGTTCTGTTGCATCCCGGGTACTAGATAACATGCAACCAGTATACCAAAATCAACCGGTTATCGATCAAATGGTTAGGTATAATGATTTCGTAATATGGTATAGGGTCAATGTTTATCGAAAATCATACCCGGATTGGATAGATACGATCCCGTACCTAAGAGGATTCAAGATACTAGAGTTTATACCATTCACTGGTGAAGACGATCAGTCCACCTATAAACATGTTAATCGTTTCTTGGCACTATGTAGAGATGCTACTCATGCTGATCAGTGGAAGCTCAGATTCTTCCCGTTATCTTTATCCCGAACAGCTTTCACCTGGAACACTGCTCTACCACCAAATTCGATGCTTTCATGGGAATAAATGAAGCGTCTTTTTCATGGCTGTTCCAACGAGCTGTGCTAAACCTGTCCGTAGCTGACTTTTCAACAATGAAGTAAATGTACAACGATACAGTGAACTAGTTCATTACCAGATTCAAGCGAGCTAGAAACAAGTGTTTGGTTCCCTTACCTGAGAAAACATTTGTAGAGTTCGTCTTTAATGGGATGAGGTTCGAAATATGAGATAGGATGGTAGGACATCCGTGCGCAGATCTATTCGAACTATCTACCATGACTGTCAAGTATGAGAGCTTACTCAAGGAAAAAGACAAAAGGCACACCTAAAGAGGGGAAGCAAATTTTGTTGACGCTCATGATTTCGACGAGGAACAGACAGATCCTATTGAAGCTGTCATAGCCCAACTAATTATAGACAAGTCATACGCCTGTCAAGCATTGAGGCACGCAAAAATGAAAGAGACGTCAACCATTATGGCCAAAGCCAAGGAAGCAGTGTATTATTCATTTCATGCGAATCGGACCGAAGAAATTTTTGACATATTGTTGGCCAATGGGCGAATCAAACTAACAAAAGGGCAACAGATACCATCCAAAGAGGAGTTGTCCAGTAAAAAAATACTACAAATGGCACCACTCATGGAGCCATAATAAGTCTGATTGTTTAGTTCTAAAAAAGAATATCTAGGAAGCCATCCGACAAGGAAAGATTCGGTTCATCGACGACAAGGGTAAGTCCCCCATGGATATTGATACCGACCCATTTCCTGTGATGACTGGGATAGTATCCTTAAAGCAGTCAGACAAAAGATAAAAATTGTCAAATTTTTACCCACACTGCAAGAAGAAGTTGGGGGCGTGGGTCGCAGCTAGCGAGATGACCGCATCAACCAAAGAGATCGGAACATACCGCAGGTTAAAAAGGTGGTCCCCAAGAAAGTGATTTACAAATCATTTAAGTAGAGGTACGAGGAAGGGGACCCCACAATTGACATACTAGGAGAACCCAATGAGAAATTTGATTATTATGTAAGCTACGGTCCTCCGCTAGCCTGCACACAGAAGATAGTTTCCCACATAAGAAAAAAACGAGTTCGATAGAAAGATGCATCGAAACCACTACATTCCAGCTCGGTCATGCCGCCAGCGAACCCTGAAGATTCCAGCCAATTCGGCAAAGGAATCATGTTACGAGGTTATAGAGGCTAAAAAAAAGAAGAAGAAATCATGACTCATACCAAGAAAAAAAAAGGGCACAAAAGAAAAGGAGGGTCCACATATTGCAGCATCAAGCTACCTTGTCTGAACCAAGACCGGTGGAAGACCTTCCAAAGTTTCGAAGAGCCAGAAACCTGATTTGGAGGCACAAGCTGGAAGAGTTACAACCAACTCAAGAACAGACTCACAAACAGCCTGCACCCTTGAAGCCATCAAGGCCGGAATCTCGATTCAAGACTTATGTAAGCAGGTCAGTTTTACCATTGAGCTCTTGCATGGTCCAAGTTAAGCTGCCTAATGAGTTTCGACTGGAGCTGAACCCGGAGCACCTTGATGACGAAGTAACTACGCAAGAAAAGGAGAGCGCTCAATTCTGTTTCGATGACGAAGAGACCATGAAGTTCAAAAAACCCATCAAGGAAGTCTCCAATTATTTGAGGTCCCTAAATATTAATGCCAAGATAAATGGGCGGTTAGTAATGAAAGTCTTGGTAGATGGTGGTTCAACACTGAGTCTCATCTTGTACAGATTTTTTAGAAAGATTGGGAGAACCGACAATGAGGTATTTCCGTCAAACATCCAGCTATCAGATTTCACTAAGGAAATCACTAAAGTCAAGGGGATATACGTCGCCAATCTTACTGTAGGATCCAAGACATCAAGAACATCTTTCTGTGTTGTGGATGCTGACGGCTCATATAATCTTCTATTGGGAAGGGATTGGATACATGAGAACCAGAGTGTCCCACCGACGTTATATCAAATGTTGGCATTCTGGAATGGGGATAAAGTGGAATATGTAAAAGTCAATCCTCAGACTTGCGTCACACGGACCCCAATATCAGGGCGAGATCAGGTCATGCCAGATGATTGTTTTTGACGTTTCGACAAGGTAAATACTGAACAGATCCCTAGGAAGGAACCGGCGATTCAGCTTGAAGAATTTATTGATGGAGGATCATCAATTATCACAAAACCTCATTGAGAGGTACGAGGCCTATAAGGCCAAGCAAGCCGAGCTAACAGATGAAGTGGTTAATGGAATTATGGACTTTGAGAAATCTCCAATCAAGGAAGACGACAAGGTGATTCAAACTCGAGATCCATTGGAAGAAGTAAACCTTGGAGATGAAGCTTCCCCGCAACTAACCTACATAAGTAAGTTGCTTGATCAGTCATAAAAAGTACAACTGATAGACTTGCTCAGAAAAAATAAAGATTGATTTACGTGAAATTACCACGAGATGCCTGGTCTAGCAAGAAATATAGTCGAGCAACGACTACCGATTAAAAGAGGATTTCGACCGCATTAGCAATCACTAAGGAGGTTCGCACCTGAGGTGATCCTCAAGGTAAAAGAAGAGATCGAATGACTCCTTTCTGCTGATATGTCGAATGGCTGTCAAACATCGTTACGGTCAAGAAAAAGAATGGCAAGCTAAGGATTTGTATTGACTTCCGCGACCTGAATGCTGACATGCCTAAAGATGAGTATCAAATGCCTATGGTAGATATGCTGATTGACTTAGCCGCTAGCAAAGAAATCATGTCTCTAATGGATGGACATTTCAGATACAATCAGATCTTTATAGCTGCAGATCATATCCACAATACGGCCTTCAGGTGTCCTGGAGCTATTGGAACATTTGAATGAGTTGTTATGCCGTTTGTATTGAAGAATGTAGGAGTCGCCTATCAAAGGGCGATGAACTTCAACTTCCATGACATGATTGGAGAATTCATGAAGGTCTATATTGATGACGTAATAGTCAAAACCAACCAAGTAAGTCATCTAGAACATCTTGAGCAAGCTTTTGTTAGAATGCACAAGTTCAAGTTAAAAATGAATCCATTAAAATGCACTTTTGAGATAAAGGCTGGTAATTTTCTAGGCTTTCTTGTCCATTAAAGAGAAATTGAGGTGCATAAAAACAAGGCTAAGCTATTCTAGATTTGCCAACCCCACTAGCAAAAAACAACTTCATATGTTGATTGGAAAGTTGAATTTCCTACGTTGTTCATAGCTAATTTATCAGGAAAAATTGAAGTGTTTTTCCCTTACTCAAGTTGAAAGGCAAGCAAGAATTTATCTAGGAGGAAAAACACCGGTTGGCTTTTGAACATTCAAAGAATTATTTGACTAAGCCGCTAGTCTTGATGTCACAAAAAGCATATAGGCCATTGAAGTTATATTTGTCTGCAACCGATACCACGGTCAGGAGTATGCTGGCCTAGGAGAATGATGAAAGAAAAGAACATGTCGTGTACTACCTGAGCAGAATGCTCAATGACATAGAGACAAGATACACTCCCATTGAGAAGCTATGCCTCTCTTTATATCATGTCTGTACGAAATTACGTCATTATATGTTGCTGACTACGGTACATGTAATTTCAAAAACATATGTAATCAAGTACATGTTATCCAAGCCGATCATAAGAGGCTGGATCGCAAAATGGGCATTTACTCTGATGGAAATCAATTTGATGTTCATGCCGCTCAAAGTAGTAAAAGGGCAGGCCGTGTCCGACTTCATCACTGAATATCTAATGGGTTCAAAAATAGAGGATGATGAAAATTATCTTCGTATTGCCTCTGGATACTCTATTTCGATGGGTAAGTAACATTAGAATTGTCAAGGGCTGGAATCATGATCGTATCCCCCTACCAATAAAAAATGAAGCTCATATTCAAGCTTGATCTCAACTGTTCAAACATTCAGGTCGAATATGAAGCCTTAATAGTAGGATTGAACATCCTGATTGACATGAAAGTGCGATCGATCACGTTCAAATTTGATTCTCAATTGGTGATAAAATAGCTCAGAGGTGAGTACCAATGTCTAAATGAGAACATCATATCGCAGTATGAACTCGCAAAGAAACTATTGTCAAACTTTGCCGAATATGACTTGATCCATGTCAGGAGAACAGAAAATTTGGAAGCCAACGAGTTAGCCCTAATGGCATCCGGGTACAGGATATCAAGAAAATTAGCAAGCCACATTATCACTCAAAAGGATGTTCTGCCTTCATTAGAAGCTCGGGTAATGATGGTTCGACAAGAACTAGCCGACGGTCAAGATCAAGTCTCAAATTGATAAGATTGGAGAAGTCCTTTTATAAGTTACCTAAAGAGCCATGGCCTCTGCAGTAGAGACTTTAAAAGGCAAGCCTTAAAATATCTCCTGATTGATAACGAGTTATATCAAAAGATAGTCGACGGATTGCTTTTGAAATGCTTAGGGTAAAAAAAAGCAATGCTCGCAATAACAGAGGTTCGTGAAGGGATTTGTGGAGCACATCAAGCAGGCTTGAAGACATAATGGTTGCTAAGGCGACATGGATACTTTTGGCCAATGATCACGAAAGAATGCATTGAATATGCTAAGGGATGTCAACCGTGCCAAAGACATGGACTAGTCCAACACGTCCCTGCGGCATTGATGAACCCCATCATTAAGCCATTGCCTTCCAAGGATGGGCAATGGATGTGATAGAGAAGATTTACTACCCTCATCGAAGAAGCACAGTTTTATTTTGGTAGCCACAGATTATTTCACCAAGTGGATTGAAGCAGTTTCTTACAAAAACGTGACACAGGAAGTGGTCAAAGAATTCATCGAAGAAAAAATTATCCACATGTCTGGAATTCCATAGATTATAACTATAGATCAAGAAACAGTCTTCACATGGCGAGAAATATTAGACTTTACTAATTCAAGAGGAATCAAGATGATGCATTCAACACCGTACTATGTCCAGGCCAACGGTTAAGCCGAATCCTCAAATAAGACTATCATTGGCTTGGTAAAGAAGTATTTGGAAGACAACCCAAGGGAATGGGATTTGTTGTCATCAACAGTCGTGGGGGTTTACCTAACCTAAAAAAGATCAAGTGCTAGTGTCAGTCCGTACATATTAACGTATGGGCAAGAGGCCGTCCTTTCTCTCGAGATCACTATGTTGTCACTAAGGGTGAAACTCCAAGGAAACCTATCGAAGGAACAGTATGATGAGACGATGTACGCAAACATCAACAAGTTGGGAGAAAATTGGGCCTTGACATTGGAAAAGTTAATAACATAGAAACGAAGAGTTGCCAAAACTTATAATAAACACGTGAAGATCAAGCGCTTCAATATGTAAGATCTGGTTTGGAAGACTATTCTTCCCTCGAGTCTCGACAACGAGAAGTTTGGCAAATGGTCGTTGAAATAGGAAGTACCTTACTTGATAACCGATGTACTCCCACGCAATACATACCGGATGAAAACTACCATGATCAATCAATGAAAAATATTTGAAGAGATTTTATCCATTAATGTGGGAGATGCAAGAAAACGCAGAAGAGCAAAGGGGCAAGGGGTAAGAAAAAATAAAAATTCATTAAAAAGAAGGGACGAGTACATCTTTCTCTTCCCTTCTCTTCCTCTCATTCTCATTCTCTTTCTCTCTCTCCCTCTATCTCTCTCTCTTCATCTCTTCTCTTCTCTTCTCTTCGCTTCTCGACTCTGCTCGATCTACCTCACTTCTGCTTGAGGTGTTCCTTGAAGCGCACGATGAAGTGACGGAGATGATCCTCCAGCTTCCTGTTCTCTTCCTCAATAGAGTATTTGGCTTTGGCCAGCTCGTCCAAAGAAGCTTCTAGGACGTCCCGCTCCTCTTCCAACTTTTTGAGGTGTTCTATGTGGGCGTGCACTTGGTCATCAAGGGTGTTCAGAACCACCCTTAGGGCCTCGACGTTACCCTCAACAGATGCCAAGGAGCGAACCTCACAGGCCTCACTCAACTCATGCTTTTGCCTTTTGGTATCCTTCAACGGTTTCAAATAATGACGGGGACTCGCTGCCAGCCGGTTGGAGATAAGGCTCCAAAGTTGAAGGGTGCTGGTAAGAGAAGAGGAAATAGCCTCCCAAACGTTACAGACCTCCTTGTACGACATCTCGCTATTTTCGATCTCCTTGCTCTTACACCACATCTCATGATCAGCGAGATAGTGATGGAGATGGCCACTAGGTTCTGCTTGAACTTGTCCATACCATAACAGATGATGGTGGAGAGCTCGTCAAAATCCTCCCTGAAAGGGTGGCCAGTAGAGAGATAGTCAGGGGCAGCACGATCGAGGAGGCCATTAAGCTTTTCGAGGGTTTTAAGATGTGTCACTAGCAGGGTGTATGTATAGCCCAAGAAGGAGATGATCTCTTTCTAGAGAAAAGAGAACTCGTGGACTGAGGGTGAAGACGCAGAAGAAGAAGCAGGCTTCATGATGACAAGAGAAAGGGTTTTTTCATATTATGACCTACCTGACAAGAGCAGTGTTATTTATAGACAAAAACCCTAGGGAATGATTTCATCGACAATGTAAAGTATTCGCCCACGACCTTTCAATAACCAAAGCATAAATAGTAGATGAATAGCGAGTTACGATGCAATCAATGCATCGTGGGTAAGTAGGAAGGTGCAGCGACATAGACGATAATACTTTGATTACTTGTCTTTTCTTAAGCATCATGGCTGTACGGATTCTAGGGGTAGTCTGAAGTGGTGTCTGGCATTAAATGCTAGAAACGAAAAGGGTCAATTGATGGCTTCGTTTTGATAATTAGCCTTCAGTTGCTCAAGGTGCAAGTGTTCACAGGCAACCTCCTATTCTTTAACAACTTTTAATTGAATGGACAAAGTTTGCAAGAGATATATACATCATTATTTAGCATGTCTAAGATTTGGCGTTGGTGGACGAGTTTCTCATTAGCAGGAAGAGTATCTTCCTCGAGTCTGACAATCACATTCAGGTCATCCCATCTTGCCTTGAAATACCTCAAAATCAAGCTGAATGTGAGGAATAGTTCATTAATAGCAGGTTCGAGTATACGACATTGAATCAAACAAGGTAGATACGCCAAGAAAGCAAGGAGAGCTTTGACTTCATCCTCGGCGACTTTGTTGTTACAGATAGCAGCATATCCTTCTTCCAACTGGTCATGGAGTCGCGACCATTTGGAATACACGAGGTGATAATGATCGTGAACCATGCTTGACATGTTACATGAGGTAAGAACGAGATTAGTGGAAACCACTAGTGGGTTATTGCAAATTCCTTTGGTTCGGCTATCTGATGCCAGCGAATCATCTGTATTATGAAAGGAGTTAATGAGGACATGATCAAATGCATTTGAAAAACAGAGGAGATACCTTCATTAGGTGATGTTTCGACAATAACATTCAAAGCAGTCAGTGGGATAGATGTCCTAAAAGGGAGCTATAAACAATATATTCGACAGGCAGTCTCAAGATATCGAATTTAACAAGCGACAGTAATTCGAAAAGAAAGTTATCGAAAGAAGCAGGGCCGCTTGATGATTGTCGAAGCGAACGATCGAAAACTTCATGACCAGAGTTGTTCATGGACAGCCCCGCAAATAAGGGATCCTTTTTATGGAATAGTTGTGAAAAGTAAACTCGAAGCCAACCATGCAAAAACCACAACGGACCAAGAAAAGGAGTCGAATGACCATCCCTCAAGGAGCTTTGTGCATCTATCAAGCCATGGTACAATGATGCAAGAAACATTCGACCTAACCCTACATTAACACCACATGCTAGTGTGCAAGCGATATTAAGGAATTCTGAGAATACTTGAATAGACAGAAGACAAAAGACATAACGACAAAGCCAGCACAAGAGAAAAAGCAATGTGTTCCTTCGTCGAAGGTGTACCTATGGAATTGCTGTGGTAGCTCATGAATACGTCATAAGGAGAATTGACATAATGGAGCTCGTCAAAGTGATATTAGTCACCCACATGTGGCATATCACATTCGATAAAAGGCGATAGGCCGGTCAAGAACCAGACGTCAAGAAGAGTGATGGATATAGGATCGGTAGGAAAGAAGAAGCAATGCGACGAGGGTGACCACAAGCAACATATGTTTCCCATCGGACCATATTCTGAGGGATCGATGGAGATACGACAGAAAGCTAATGGTTTGTCGATCCTAGCCTTCTCCCACAGAGATGAAAAAGATCATTTCAGCCGTTGGTACCAACAGAAAAATTATCTGTCGAAGGACGGATAAGAGGCAAAACGATGGTTATTGGTTAGCCAATCAGAAGCACAGATAAACGATTGCTCAACGGGTAAGGTTTTCCCGCAATAACACGGAAAGCATTCTGCTAGTATTGGAGGAGGAAGCAGTCATCTAAGCTGAAGACCCAGGACAACGTGATCGTTTTCAGGTTGATGATCCATGAAGGAGAGAGAAACGTCCCCTTCATGGTTTATAAGATTATCAAGACATGACAAGCGAGAAGCTGTTTCGATTCCAATGAAGGTTTAGTTCGCCATGGTAACTTGAGTCCAAGACGCTATGCCACACTCGTGTTTATATAGAGGTCAGCAAAATAACTGAATCAGACTATTGCGTGAAAGTGGGAAGATAATGGATATTTTGGCGCTAAAAGAAGATACAAAAGCAATATTATTAAGATTTTTGAGGATACAAGGAATTCTTGACGTCTAAAAAGAGTTTATACACCAAAGACTCAAACCTCTTGTTACTCATTATGGATTCACTCTTGATTTGGCGTTGGTGGGTCGTTTCTTGTGCCATCTTAGCAAGACCTTCTGGTCTTTTCGCCTCAAGAGCAATGACGGATGTTTTTAAATGGTCTTCAACTAGTGAACGACGAAACAACATGATGGACCGCCGAAGGAGTGTTTCCTCTAATTTCTTCTCTATTGCCAATCTCTACTGCTCAAGAGTTTGCTTTCTCTCGTCTAGCTCAACCATCTTCTTAGCGACATCCTGGAGAGAATCCCTCTCTTGACGTACTAGTTGCTTTGCTGTCTGGGCTTCAGCATCTGAAGGGTAATCAATTAGGCAAGTCACGGCAACTATTCGCTCCTGGCATTCCTTATAGTGAGAAAAGCCGACGTAAAAGTGATCTGAAAAATTCTTCAAGTAGTGAGCCACACTTGGAGGGAGCTACGTCATAAACTCTTCTTTGGTCAGGTCTGTTGTCACAGACTTGATACATTCGATCGCTGATGGATTGTCCACAAAAGAAGAAATCCCAGCAAAAAGGATATCCAGGGAGCCCAACAGGTTAAGTTTTAGCCGATTCAAAGCTGCTACAGATAGGGAAATGCCCTGTTGATGTATGTCATGAGGAGTTGAAGAAGCAGAGGGCTCTACAAAGTAAGCTTGAATATCCGCCAATGATGCTTGAGTTGCAGATAGATCTGGAAAAACCTCAGTAGATGTAGGATCAACAGCTACAAATGGTTGAAAAATCGTAGATGGGAATTCGTTATGTGGCTCTTTGACCACTAGGCGATCGTTGAGAGAATCTACTCGACAGGAAGTGAGCACTAGCAAGGGCCTGTCGTGAACTTCTAGAGATGGCGAATTGGATGATTCAACGGGGACGGGCGGCTCGCTGACAAAAGAGCTATTGTCAACATCTGGCGAAGGATCTTCGGGAGGAATGTATGAGGGCTTGTCAAGATTGAAGAGGATGGTCGAAGGCACAAGGCTTTTCTTCCGATGGAGACAAATAATGAATTCGTCACCTTTCGGCTCATCATCTAATAAGCATAAACAAGTAAGTACTCGAAGTCTTAACAATCAATTAAGATAATGAAAAGTCTTTCCAACCTGCTGGAAATATTGGATGCTCGGGGATGTCTTGAGAGGCCTTCCTATTTCCTTTAGGATCTGCCCTACTTAGATTTAGGCCAAATAACTTGATCTGATCTTTGTTGAGAATCGAAAAGGTGGCTGCTTCATAGGGATTTTCTAGAGTAAAGGATAACCACCAGGTTGTATACTCTGAGGTAGCCTCAGGATCAAATCGAAGAGCTCCAATGGTGTTCTTAGAGAAACGCTGGTGCATTAAAACAATCACTGAGGCACGCCGAAGAGCTCCAATGGTGTTCTTAGAGAAACGCTAGTGCATTAAAATAATCACCGGGGATCGATAGGCGAAGGAATTATCATCATCAAATCTGTAGGCCTTCTTATCCATCAGCGAAAAATCCATGAGATAAGGAGTGGGCATGGAAACAACTTGCCGAAGATCAAATTGCCGAGCACAGTATTGAGGGGAATAATGTTCAAACCTTGGATAGAACCTGCCTTTGAAGGACAACCGAATGGGGAGGTCTTTGGAGGAAAGGATAGAAATTAGGAAATCACGAAAACTAAAAGGCTCATGAGTTTTCAAATCAAGAAGAAAGTTAAGCTCAGCTAAATGGTATGAGAACAAGTCGACCTTGTTAGAGCCAATTGATAGGATTTGCTGAAGGTATAAGGTAAAAGACGGGACGTTAAGAGGAACCTCCAACGGAGTAGCAGAAAGCAGCCTGATACCAATACCCGAAGGTCCACCTTCTCGTCGAGGAAGGGGAATATCCGCAAACAGAAAAGGGAAATACAATGTTATCTAGGCTTGGAAAATCCAGAGAAGACCAGACAACATAGCATCCTTTGTGTATGTCATCATTGATTGAGAAGCATGAGTTATGCTCCTATAAAGAACAGCTAAAACCAAAGGATCCAGAGCAGCGTCTCTCCCTCTGGTAAGATTGGACGTAAGGACAAGCTAGTCCTAAGACACCTTTATGGCTGGGTTGAAGAAAAAGTATTTCAACAATCAATACAAAAGAAAAGCTGTCCGCTCGACAAGGGAGACACTGCCATAAGTTCTATAGTGGAGATTGAGGAATTTTTCAAAAGCTAGGGAGGCCTGTGGAGTGGAACAATTTTCTAAAGTTTCTAGATTCATGGCAGATGCACCATGAGAAGCCAAGCCAGCAATAGTGAAAACATCTAGAAGGGTGACCGACATGGAACCCCATGGGAAAAAGAAGCAGTTGGTTGACGAAGACCAGAAGCTTATGACAGTGCCCAACAAACTCCTATTCATATCGTGGGATAGCAAACTAACCTGAAGAGCTGTCCTGATATGTGCTGTCGTCCAAGTAGCTGTAGTCAATGAGTCGGATTTGAGCCGACGAAACCAAGTCAGAAACATGTCATCACGTAATGGGAAGTTGCGGAATCGTTGAGACGGAAGCGATAAAATATCCCGCATATGAGAGGTCTGGATAGGAAGTTTTTCACTCCGACGCAGCGGAAAACATGCTTGAAGGGATGCCGGAACAAACAAATGGGAATGAAGACTGAGTCCCATGATAAACTCGAAATACTCTTTGGAAGTATTTAGAAGCTCGAAAAAGCAATCATCTTTATTTTCGTCCTTCAGCTTGTCGAAATGGCCAATCGTTTATTTTGGGTCAGAAGAAGAAGATGAAGACGCCATGGAAAGGGACGAAAGCAGAGAACTAGAAATGGTTTAGAGTTTAAGACGACAAAGAAGACGACGATTGAAGACTTTCTATCTAAAAGGCACTACGAATCAAAAGTCGATGCGCTAAGGAAAAAGTGGAATGATTACACTCTTGGGAAAAGAAATCCTGATAATACACAACCATTAAATCAAAATGTTCTTTAAAAGACATAAATCCTTGATTTATATTTTTTAAAAGAGATATTTGTTGACACCCAAAATTATCTTATGAGTCACGTGATGCGCACGAAAAAAGGGAATAATCAACTACGGAAAGATGTATGGAGCACAGGCGATGATCGGCTACAGAGATGCCACGTAAGGGATGTTTTTGGTGGAATTTGTCCCAAAGTGCTAAATAAAAAGGGCGCACAAAAGAAAATACGATTAGGGGCAGTCGAAAGATTTGGCGACAATCCCATCAAAAGGAACGAAAGAGGCGCGAAAACCGTTGGAGACTTCATCCGCGAGGATCGTGGAAGGAAAATGTGCAAAAAAGCTTGAAGGTGATAGCTGTCCAGCGGTTATCGAAGCAAACCTCGTCGCCAAAGGGAGATGTACTTGTAGCACAAGGCAAAGACCCTTCGAAGGTTACCAGGACACGCCTATAAATGCCTAAGTGTATCCTACACCAAAGAAACCCAAAAAATACAACACAACAAGTCTTTATCTTTCAACCTAGCCTAATCTTAGCTGTAGCTTTCAGATTCCCGTCGTTGATTCAATTCCGATGTGTTTCACATCTAGAGTTAGGTGTCATCAATTAAATTCCAACTTCTACTCACCCAATCCAATGCCGTCGATTAAATTCCGGTGCTGTATTGGTTCATTTTCCACCCATCCAGTATCGTTGATTCTATTCCGGTGTTGTATCCTACATTTCCACCCGTCTGGTATCGTAGATTAAATTTCGACATCATGTCCTATAGTGTGGCCCAGCATCATCGATTCAATTCCGGTGTTGTGCCTCGGTTCCCTTTTTCGTCGAAGCAATTCGACAAGGTTCATCGAAGTTTGTCTCCAGTAGGTTCGTCGAAGTCTTGTACAAAACTGTCTTAAGACACACTTATATCAATAAGATACTTTGCATTTGACGCTCTCTGTCCATAACTTGCCCAAAATCCTTCTTTCTTAAGAATTGCTAACGTTCGATAAAAGTAATTTTCCACGATAGCAATTCTTTTGGACTTTGACCTCTTGGGCCGAACCCCGGGAGAATCGATTGGGCCTTATCGAGGAAGATTTTCGCGTAACAGATACCATGTGAAATTTTGTAGAGATCACTGCCAACTTATCTAAAAGTTTAAGCTTTTAGATGAATACATTGCTTAATATTCAAATGCTCATGAGCTCTGATACTCGTTCAAGACGGTCTCTGGAGTGTAAATAGAAAGAACTGAGAGGAAGAAGACACGCTCAAACTACGCCAAAGCTCTGCTAAAAACTTGCCTCCGAAGCATTTCCCCTTCGAACAAATTCATGTTTTCCAATTTTGGTTTATATATTAGCTTTAGAGTTAAGCTTGTGATTCGTAACTGAGTGTCGTGAATAATGTCATTGAGTGTTCTTACTTGATGTTTCCAACCGGGGCGTCGGTGTGCTTCTAGCTTTCCAACTATTTCAATTGCAGGATTTGTTCATTTCTTACGTACTTTCTTGCGGCGTGTGCTTCGATCCCCCTTCAATTCCGTCTTTCTTATTTAAAGAAAACCGCTAAATTATTTCACAGAAATAGATCGCCAGCAAATCGGGAAGATCTGCCAGTATAATTGTGACAAGTGACCCTCACACTTGTGGACAGCATACTACAGAACGAAAATGTGACATTAGGGCTTCGTTTGTTCCGCAAAAAAAAAAAAAAATAATTCTCGAGAAATATTTTTTGGAAGACGATAGCTCGCATTGCTTATAATAATTAGTCAATAAAGAATATCTATATCGTCAACAACAAATGCAAATATTTTGCATTCATTTATTTTCGTATGCTGCACAAGCTATCTCTCTTCGAGAAATATTTTTTCAAATCATTATTTACCTGAAAAGAGAATGGAGCCTAAAAGAGGAAAGAGAAGGAGGGCGTGAGCGATGAAAATCGGCATCGGCAACGGCGACGCCAGCTGAAAGGAAAAACAGGATCACCAAACCTATCAATTGATTTGTTTAACTTTAATCCACACACCTTTGTTCTAATTTTCCTTTACACAAAATGGAATTGAACCACCGTTTTTCCATTGTGCTTTCTTGACCAATGGTACTTACTAAGAGTCAATGAACTGGCCAATTAAAAAGCTTACTTGGTCATAACCTTATGGTGCCAATTTTTCTTAAAATAAGCCTTACTTTTCGGCAGAAGTAAGTGTTAATATTCGTATAGGAAATCACTTCAGTGCCAATATTTATTTTGGATTACTTAAGTATCAAATCGAAGAAAAAAACGATCAATTGAGTGTCAAGTCGCCGGAATTAACACTTAAGTGATCATTTTAAAAAAAATGGCACTTAAGTGATCCAAAAAACAATCACTTTAGTATCAATTCAAGCGAAAAAAGGATCACTTTAGTGCTTGGCACTTAAGTGATTATTTTTTTTCCTCAATTTGACACTTAATTGATCAAAAAAAATATTGACACTAAAGTGATCTCTGTACATAAATATTAACATTTTTGATGTACTTTTGCCCTTATTTTTCCATAAATATGGACAGGATTAGAATTAAGAGTCAAATAAAGAGACCAGTGTGTACCTAACTAAAGTTTAAGCTGTCGCTAAAAGGTCATTAAGAGAGAAAAAGTGAGGGGGTTAAAGCCTCCTCCTTTAGCTTACCCGTTGGAATGACATTGGACGTGATGTTTCGTGCAAGACCCTAAAGTCTAAAAGCCACTGTATTAAAATGGCGTAATCCTCTGATTAGTACCTAATTAAAGTGAAAACAGCCTTTTTTTAAAATTTAAAAAAAAAATCATTGAGAAAGGGGGGCAAAAAGAGTGAGTGATTAAAAGCCTTCCTCGCTCGCTTGCTTGCTTTTGGGAATGACATTGGACGGATGTTTCGCTCAGGACAATGGAGGCCTACGAGTCAAAATTTTGAATAATAGCATGGTGAAGTCAGGGTCGGTCCATCTTCTACGTTGAATCGCTTTGGACAGTTTTAGGTTAATTTCACATCAATTCAACCATTGGTTTTCCCATACATTACAATCTACAGGTGTCGAATGCTCTTTCGTCCAAATTTTGTGCGGTGGTCCATTGTCTTTTCATCTTTAATCTCTCCATTCCATTATCATGTATTTCACTGGAAACAATTAACTTTATGTCTATTACTATTTTAGGTCACTGTAACAACGACATAACCAATGAGATGTTGACTGAGTCGGTAAGACTTTGAGCCTTAGACAATTAAACTTATAAGGTTTCAGGTTCGAACCTCTTCGGCCGCGTCTTAAGTGCTTATCCAGTGGCGCTGGTCTTGTACCCTACCACCTCGAGAATTTAATCCATTGCACAAGATAAATCTCAATTATAAAAAATAATAAAGAAACATATTAGATTATAAGTTCTTTCAACGAAACCGACTTTGGTAAGGTAAATAAAGGTAAATGAAGTACCCTTTTGGTTTGCCAAGTTGGATAAGACGTGCGACATATACTCAAGGAGGTGGTCTGAATGTGAGATCGTTTGCACTCAATAACATGTGGAACAGAACCCGTGTCTAGCACCTTTTGTAAGTCTAACATATAATAACATCGCTTTTTGTTTATTTCAATTTGATTATGGATTGTGTGGATCACCTTTACTAATCGTCGGAGGATAGCAGTGTTGAAATTGTTGTTGTTTCACATCACTTGTGAACGAGTGTTGTATGCTCTTTCTATTCATATGGTCTCCCTCTACCTAATAGCTTAAGTTTTTGGGTTGGACTTTCTAACATGACATCAGAACCAGTATTATTTACTTCCGCATATATGGGCTCAACCTCCATTAGTTAATTTTCACGTGTAGATAGCTTGCACGTGAGAGGAGATGTTGAAGTTGTTGTTGTTATCCCACATCACTTATATTCATATAGTCTCACTCCACCTAATAGCTTAAGTTTTTGGGTTGGAATTTCTAACAAACGGCACAATTAGTGCTCATGTTTAGTCATCTTATTATTCTAGCTATTTGATCCCTAAATTTGTTTCCAGCTATGTCCCATTTGTTGTCCTTCAATTAAATCCGTCGATTTTGACTTGATCTTCAACGTAATGATTGGATATCAAAACGCTCAATTGGCGTATACGGATGGCGCTAAAGACAAGACGAGAAGTGACACATGAATAACCACATGTTCAAATGAGTCAGTCCCCGTTTAGAAGGAAGGGATAAGCACACTTAAAGACTTTTTAGACACGAGTGGGGCCATGGAACCGGCTAGGGTTTATGATTTCATGGTATATATAGGAAACTCCATAATTAATCACTATGCTAGTAGGCTATGGGATGGAGAAGCTTACTCCTCACTCATTTAGAGAAGCAATCGGCGAATCTAATAAATTGGATGGCTTTTCAATGCGCGTCCTTTCCAAAATGGATAAAGAGTTATATGCAACTTTAAATATAACGTGCGTCTGATTTAGTTGGAAAAATTGACACCCACGGACAAAATGTTCTCATGACAACATCGTTTATCTAACGTCTTGCGTGGGGCCCAAAGATATTAAAGTCGCACGAACGTCCAACGGAGGTTAATAAAAGAAATGTTCAATACTATTGTCCCTACAAACATTTAACTACATTTGTATACACTAACATATACTACATATAGTGGAAATACATGCACATTGACTGGTCGGAATTAGGGTTGTTAAAAAAAAAATTGAAAAGTCGAACCGAACTGAAAATTTCGTGCATTTTAGTTCGTTTCGATTTTTAATTCAGTTAATTGAAAAATAAATTCTTTTTTTTTTAGTTCGATTATCAAATCGCATTGAAAACCTCCAAAATTACCATCTTTTTATTCTTTATTCTTCTTTTTCTTCCTTTTATTTTTCTCCCTCTTTTTTGGGGCTGAGAGCCAATGGGTTCGCCGGTCAATGGCTGAGGGCGAGGTCTTCACGACCCTCGTCCAAGGTGTGGCCATCACCACAGGTCATCATCCAGTGGCGGCGGCCCTCAAACTCAAAAAGGAGGAAAAAAGAAAAGAAAAAGAAAAAGAAAAAGAAAAAGAAAAGTAAAAAAATAAAAAATAAAAATCAAATTGAACCGAACTGAATTGGATTTTCAATTCAATTCAAGTTTACACTCAAATGGGTCAATTCAGTTTGATTTTTTGAAAAAGTGAATCGACTGAATAGTTGTTCCCCGGTCTCCCCTCTATTCCTTAAGAAAAAATTAAGAAAGATAAGTGCTTCTTTTTGTTAAATTAATTAATGCATGATCTCTAAGTTGAAGATAAGACCGACTAAAGTCATATAAGCTCCTATCCACTAACGAAAAATAAAGTTAGATAGGATATGCCATATATTAGGGTTCCCAAGATTCCCGTCCGTCGTCTCGACCACTAATGGAAGTGCTAAGTAAATTATTATTTTTTCTTGAAGTTTGGTGATGGACATTAATGGATAAATTAGATGTCGGATCATTTGTTCAATTGGGACAAGATCACAAGAATCATGTATGTGTCCACACACACACTAGGAAAATCGATGGAGACGAATACATCAAAGGCTTGTTTGATAATTCAAATGCGAATACCGAATTTCAAGTGTCGATTGTCTTAAATTCTTGAAAATAAAAGAACATAAAGCCATAATATCTGAAAATTGATATCTGAACATTATTAGTTTGTACCGAGCATAGACAAATGATTGTCATTGGTACGTTTTGAGAGGTACATTTAGCAAGAATATAGTCATCATCAATTGTTTTTTTGGGTTAATACCACGTAAAACTCCAAATGGTCAACATGTGACAAATTTATCACAAATTATTTTTTTAACCACTAAAAACTCCAAATTAGTACACTTTTGGTAAATTTGCCCTAAACTGGTATACCTGTGACCAATTTATTATCCGTTAGTCTTCGTTAAATCTAACCGTTAAAGTACTAAGTTGAATGATAATTGATAGTTCACGGGTGTACCAATTTGAGATTTTTACCTTCTGTTTGTCACATGTTTATCAATTTGAGATTTTTCGTGATATAAATCCAATTTAATAGGGTGTCAATTTGTCATAGGTATACCGGTTTGAGGTTTTTCTTGATAAAATATTAGTTTATGGTAAATTTATCACAAAACTACTAATTTAGGATTTTTAGTGATTGAAAAAATAGTTTAAGGTAAATTTGTCACATGTGTACCGATTTTGAGATTTTTTGTGAATCAAAGAAATATTTTAGAGTAAATTTGTCACAGGTATACCGATTTGAGATTTTTTGTGATATCAAACCTTATTTTTTATACTGAATAAAGTAAGTTAATCCTCCCATACTTACTGCATTGAGTGAATCCTTAACTTAATTGAATCTTTTAAGTCAATGGCCATTAGGGTTTCCAAGCAACCTTTACTTTGGTTAGCAAGCAAGTCCTAAGTTTGTGGGAGCGGAACGGAATTATCGCTTGCTTAATCTACTGATTACCAATTATAGAAGGCTGTGTAAACTAGTTCACAGGTGTCGTCACTCCAAGCTCAAAACAAGTTTCATGTTCTTCTTTAATAAGATCATTATCGTCAAGGTTTTGGACAATGAAGTTCAAAGATGGATGTAGACGCAACACCAACCTTGTGCCATGTAGCATGCTGACCACCGACATAAAATTAACGTTGTTATCGATAAGACCTGCCAAAATAGTTCATGGATCAATTTCTTAACCCATATTTAAGGGATTAATTTGTTGTATGTGTTAATTATATTCAGTAAATATCTCATAAATAAGATTAGAATGGTAAAGCCCAACGTAACATGGGTGTTAAATGAATTCACAACTTACTTAGACTTAATCCATCTTCTCTCGTCCTCACACGATCTCGCGGTTGCTCACGTCATTTTGGGTATGAGTTTTTCTACATTGTGGCAAATATAAAAATGTTTTTAGTAACATGAGTCGGGCATATCCTTGTTACTTAATTTGTTTCGTTTAATCTCTCATACATGCTACTTATTAATTGCCGCATTTCAGTTGAGTTTCAATTGCAATCACCCAATGCATCGAAACCCTTCATTTCTAAGCGACTGATGTGGTTTGACCGGAGTCCGACAAATCTTCGGGGCGAAATGTGTCCGCAACGTCCGTATCTCCCCGGACGATTGGCCAGATTCCGGCCAAAGTGCATCAATTGCAAAGAAAATAAATGCTTGGAACATCGGACGTTTGAAAGTGAAAGTTGAGCGACCATAACTTGAAATCTAATCTACTATGGTTTAGGGACCATGGATGGAGATGATCCCACCATCTTTGTGTTGGTTATCAATGAAGAAAGCTCAATTCATTTTGGAGAGGAGCGTGTGGCGTATGCAACTGGAGACGCTGGTTGTTGAGTTTGTGCCGTGTTCGAATCTACTGCGCGGTGCGCGCAAATCTGGAGAATCCTCGGCTCGCCGACAATAGAACTCGAGCCCCTTGCACCTGCACACCACAAAGAAAGTCTCCGTGTTATGGCCTGCCGAGGATCTGCCGATACGTAGGTTAGAATAAGATGAGAGAATGAGAGAGAGAGAGAGAGAGAGAGAGAGAGAGAGAGAGAGAGAGAGAGAGGAGGCATGCTTAGGCAGTGCCGACATTCGGTAGTGTCTGGGCCTTAAGATTTTGGGCCTAGCACTTCTAGCTTACTCATGATGGCCCTTCAATTGAACCTGTATTGGGCTTTTCGGGACTAACGGACCTGATTAATTGGGCTTTCATTGACTAACGGACCTGATTAACTGATTCTATATTCAAAATTTTTAATTTTCCATTT
The DNA here is from genome assembly GCA_028455895.1 of Rhodomyrtus tomentosa. Lineage (NCBI taxonomy): Eukaryota > Viridiplantae > Streptophyta > Magnoliopsida > Myrtales > Myrtaceae > Rhodomyrtus > Rhodomyrtus tomentosa. The sequence goes on from JAPCWY010000011.1 coordinate 15,632,994, forward strand.
TTTTTTTCCCAAGAAGTTATCAATGAGAGATATCAAGAAGCTACTTGAGGTTAAAAATTGATAGCAGTCGTATCTCCTTTTTGTATGAAATACAACCGAGTTCTAAACTTTTCAGTTATTGCGATTGACTCATATATACCATTTAATTCGCAATTAGTGTAAGACTAAATTCAACCTATTCAAAGGTTGACGTCTCCGTTACACATCGTACATAAGCTTCCGGACACCTATCCTTCCTTTTCTCCCATATATGATCAACAAATTAGGTGTGATTGTCTTTACCCCCCCCCCCCAAAAAAAAAAAAGGAAAAAAAAAAGTAGTCATTGCTCATTGAAAATCTGGAATGAATGAGACACGAGATCTTGTGAAGGACCGGGTGAAAAATGGATTGCTTCGGTCACCTGACAAGTCAACAAGACTCTGCAGTGGAGTTCAATTCCAAATGTGATATTTGAGCAGCTTGTATCATTGGTGGATGCGCAGATAGGCATAGCAAGGTCTATGCAAGATTGGAAGGATGGACATACCATATAGATGTACTCTGCGGATGACTATAAGTGGTCTTCCAATTGCGAGGTTGCTTACCATACAAGGAACAGAAGCAACGATCCACAAAGCACTGCCGCGACATTTTGTTACAAGGAAAAAGCAAATCGGAGGGAGAGGTCAATCAAACCCTAACCCGCAATTCTCAGAAGCAAAGAGAGAATGAACAACATTTGAAACAGGACTGGGGTCTGGGGATTGAGTGATGAGTAAACAGAAGCAAAAATCATCAAGAAAATGTACTGGCAATAAATGCAAGCTGACGAGAGAATAACTGGACACGATGTCAACTCTGCACGAATCATGACCCCTAATATGAATTCAATAACCAGAAGAGATTCAATCTCGCGGCACGAATTATTATAATCAACTCTTTATTAAGGAGCCGAGGTACCCTTAAGGTCAAACTCAATGCTTGAAAACTTATCCAGGCAAATGGTATACCGGAAAGCAATCCTCCTCTGCTCTGACTGCCATCAAAGGCTGAGATGAGATTTCCCACAAAAATAAGTTTTCATGTCAACAAGTTAACATCAATAACTATCAATCTCCTCCTTAACAAAATTTATCTTAAGCTTTCGTTAATTTTTTACCATCGTGAAGCACCAACTGCAACAATGCTGCTCCAAAATCGGCCAGTTTCCAAGGTGCAGAGCTTTGTTGAACCACAATTTAGCAGGACCTACCCTAAAATGCGATTCTTGTATAGAGATGAGCCTTTTGTCAAGCACACTTGGAAAGAGCGAGCTTCTCTTTCGCATTCTTCTCTCTGCGTGCCAACCTTTCTAAGTCAAAACAGAACAAGAACCTATGATTCCGAAGGCAGTTAATCAGATGCAAATGACTAAGCTCAAAGTATTCTACACCCTCAAGATCCATATCCAATGCCACTTCTCCAACCCGTAGGGCTCTCCTTTCCCATTGTCTAGAGAATCTAAGATTCGATTCGATTCATCTCTCTGAGCTTCAGTAATTCTTGATACCCATTCAGAGCATAAAAGACTCAATCCCCATCCAACAACACGCCATTCACCACAACTATATACACAGCATCAGATATGGATTTCAGTGATTATGAACTCAGAAATTTTTAACTGGGACTCGGTCAAAATGAAAATAGCAAGCTAAGAACCCGCCTTTCTGATCTATTCCAAATACCGAGTACTTGAAAGCTACATTACCAGCTAGACTGATTAATAACATCTACTCAAACAATGGAGGAGTCTAATTCAATCCAAACGCAAAAAGAATAAACTGTTTAACCGGTCACAACTCTTCCGGCTGGTACTCCCCACAATATTGAGTTTTCTTATTCTGTCATGCCTCTATTTTAATAACTCACAAATACATCTCTCCCTCTCTTCTCCTAGCTGGCCAACACATTCCTTCATCAACCATACACTTAAAATGCCACAAGCATCAAACTCTATCTTACATTGCCCTTGATGATCTTCCTCCTGGCCAAAAACTTCGCCACCGGAGGCGTGAGCATGATCGTGATTGGAGCCCGGATGGGGAAGAGCGCCTTGTTGCACAGAATGGCCAAGGTCAGGGCACCGCCGGTGGAGGCGGCGAGCTCGGCCGCCCGCTTACGCTTCGCCGCCTCCTCCCCGGCGGCCGCCGTCCCCTGCTGATCGTCGTACTTGGCCAAGCCCTCTTCAGCCGCAGATTCGTAGCTCGACGTCGAAGAAGACGACGACGTCGAGGAGGATGAAGGGTTCTCTTCGGTGGAGACGCCGGGCAAGTGGAGCTTGGCGAAGAGGGCATCAACGTCGGCGTTGTTCTTGATGGCGATGTAGAGGCCGGTGACGGAGACGGCGGAGACGGAGCAGTGGACGCCGAGCGCCACTTTGCCGTACTTCTTGAGGAGCTCCTTGAATCTGCCGCTCAATGAAGCCATCGATTGATACGGGCAGAGAAAAAATATGGCTTGTCGGGAGAGGGAGGGAGGGAGATGGGTTTTGGGTTTTAGGTGGTTAGGGTTTTGGACTTCTGATTTCTAGAAGCAGGGGAGCTGCATACGTCGTCGTCTCGAGTAGATGAAACTCGCAGTTATTATTTTCATTTTTTTTTCCCAAAAAACTCAATGTTTTGATAATCTTCGCCTGAGGTACCAATGATAACTATTCTGTTATTGAGAATAATTTCCGGCTAGAAATAATTTTTTTTTTATTTCTATTTCTTGACGATTGAGCAAAGAGATGCGTTTGATAATGGTACAAAACTTATGCTTCTGAAACGGAAATTCCTTTAATATCAACATAAAATTTCTAAGGTAATCAGCAACCGACGAATGGTGATCGAGGCTCGACATTTGGCGACCCAAGGACGGTGGCCAAGGACCAGCGACGAGAAGATTTTTTATTTTTGTTTATATTTTTGGACTAAAGATTTGTTTCGAAATTAAAAAAAAAATGAAGTTGTGTTACCAAACATATTTATGTTCAAAATATATTCCCAAGAATAAAATGATAGAAGAAGAGAGAAATAAAACGGTTATCATTCGCGCCCTTAAATGTCAAATTTAATGAAGATGGAGAAATCGATTGATGACTCGTTCATATCAGGTACGAAAATAGAGATAAGAGGAACATTAGGGAAAAGATTACACACTTGGTACCATGAAAATTCATATTTTTTTAATTATATTTCTTTTTCAAAGAAAGATTTTATTTCATAAGCTAACTCGGAAAGGGTAGCCAGTGATTGGGGGAGGTAAACAAGCCAATTGAGGGGGAGTTCATTTAGTTTTTGGGCTTTTGCGATCCAATCAGCGGCTGCATTTGAAACTCTAGGACAATGGGCCACATGGATTTTTGGTTGGGCTGACAGGATCTTCAAATAGTCATGCAGAAGTGGCCTTTCTTCCCACGTGAAGTGATCTGCCCTCCCACTTATCAAAGACTTCACAAGATCAAATCGGTCAGACTCGATTGTGAGGGTTTCGAATTGAAGAGGTCAGCACGGCATGAAGAGAAGGGCTTCGTACATGGCAAGGGTTTTCACCCGAGCTGGGGAAGAAGAGTTCACAAAGCTCGTGAAACCAGTAACAAGCACCCTCTAATGATCTCTGTAAAAGTCCAGCGACGACGTCATCTACAGAGCCCTCTATTACAGAGCCATCCACGTTCAACTTGAGTTCGCCTTCAATAGGAGTAGATTTGATCTGAGACCTAGTAAGTGAGGGCTCGGTATTTTCTTTCGATTTGGGGTTATTCCACTTTCTGAAAGAACCAAGTTGCAAAATTGCAGAGTCAATAGATGCAGTGGGATTCGGATTATAGCCTCTAAACACCGAGTTGTTTCGGGACTTCCATATGCTCTAGAGGGTCGACGCTACCACTTCCAACGAAGGTAAGTTGTTCTTTTTCCCCATGAACTCCGTAATGTTGATACCTAATTTTTAATCATTTTCATTTTAATGTTATTTTCAAAATTAGTTAAAAATAGCCAAAAAATCATAAAATTTCAAAATCAACTTTGGAAACCTTGGCCTAGCCTTAGAAACCAATTTTGAACAAAAAATATTTTTCATAATTTTTAATATATTTTTCAAATTTATTTAATTATAAAAATACCCAAAAAATCAGAAAAATATCATTCGTGGTCTGAAAAATACACGAAAATAGTCAATAATTTTATTTTAATTCCCTTTTCGGAATGGTCACTTTAAATCTCAAAAATTAGACTTGGGTAACTATGTTCCTACACAAATATAAAACCGAATCGAGCATAAAAATTTCTTTTTGAGCCTTTTAATTTTCAATTTTCACTTTTAATAAGCTATGACATTTGAATCTAGAGCCTTGAAGTGCAATTGGGTCAAGTTGGCCTCCAATTTGATCAATTTTGACAAAAAGGACTTAACTGCACAAATTTCTTTTCAATTTAGTACCCGTTTTCACTAATCTTGAAATTAAATTGTCTTGGACCACACACATGAAAATCAAATGCCTCTCCCCTATGCTTTTCATTATTCTGGATCCGATGGCGGCCTCAATTTAGACTGATTCAATCGTTCAGGCCTTCATTTAATAGAAAATCATTTTCGGATCCTAAATCAAATTTGGGGATTTCACTCAATCTCGAGCTAAAAATTTCTAAAAATGTCAATTTTGGGAGTAAAACATATTGGGAACCCCAATTTCATCCTCAATTTCATAAAAAAATAGTCGAATTGGACCCTAATCAGACCGAAAATGCTAAACAAGATCCACCGAGTCAGATTCGACCCGACCCGGCAGATCCAGGTCTACAACACAGGTCTCATGCCTGTTGTTTCTCGTGTGTTCCTTGCCCATTTCTCGTGAAATTATCCTTGTTTGTCCTCTACTGCACGAGATCATCCAAGTGAGTGAATTGGCGAAAAGGACGATCGTTGAAGGACGTCGGGGACTGTATAGTACGTGAAAAGAGAGAGGGGAGAGACCGAGAGGGGGCATACGAGAGAGAGAGAGAGAGAGAGAGAGGTCGCAGGCGATTCTCCCACCGAGGACTCACGCATTCAGAGACACAGGTTGGGCCCGAGGAGGAGGAAATTGAGAGAACGAGTTCAGAGGAGAACCAAGGTTCAAGCTGTCATCCTCAACCTCCTAGACATTCGACCCATCGCCAACGGAGCTTCCATCGCCGTCGACGAGCCCGAAATAGGTCGGTTAGGCTATGTATGGAAACGTTTATGTTCCCGGAACAACTTTTAGAACAGAAACACTTTTTCGTGTTTTTGTTGCCCACAACAATTTTTGAGAACAGAAACACGTTTAGTAACTATAAAAAAATTATGTTCTCGAAACAAAAAAAGAATAGCAATGCGTTTGATAACTACATGAATTTTTTATTTTAGAAACAAAACAAAAAGGAAACGCATTTGGCAACTACAAAAAAAATAATTTCTATTTTTTTTTATAAAATTAAGGGGATATATATGTTAAAATTAAACTATATATTTATTAAAATTACTAAATCAAATTAAATATCATTTATTCAATTTACCAAATCAAATTAATTTGTAAAGTATAAGTACTTTATGCACGATTTATCAAATTACAATATGGACGAAATCAACTATAAAAAAAAAACTAAAAGAGAAGACAAATTGAAATTGGACAACGAGAATATTAAATATTTTTCTATAAATAGGAAAAATTACAATTGTGAGTCACATGTAAATGTTCTCAAGTAATAAAAATATGATTACCTTTAACAAGAACCCCTAGAAAAATATTAATTGCACATTGAGTGAAACCGGTGACTAAAATGAAAAATATTTGTTCATTTAGGTCTTTTTAATTTAACTATGCAATTTTTCCAAACTTGGGGACTGAAATGAGATACGTGGTATCAAAGTCTCATGTAATGTCATAATTCTAAAAGTAAAATTTTTTGGCTAAAATGATTTAAAATGAAATTTTATTAGTCTATTTAAGATTATGTTCAATGAATAGGCATGTGGTCCCAAACTAAATTTTTTAAAATTTAAGAAGCCAAAATAAAAAGGAAATTAAAATAAAAACATGGACTATTTTTGCGCATTTCACAAATACTATTTTCCTGATTTTCTAATATCTTTATAATTAAATAAATAAAAAAATGTAAAAAATTATGAAAATATTTTTTGTTCAAAATTGACTCCTAAGACTAGGCCAAAGTTTTCAAGGTTGATTTTATAATTTTATGAATTATTTTTGGTATTTTTAATTAATTTTCTAAAATAAAATGATAAAAAATCAAGTGTCAACGTCATGCAAGAATAATAAAAAAAAGATAGTGTGTTCAAGACAAAATTTGTTCCCAATTATTTCTGAAAAAAAGTTCCAAATGTGTTTCTAAAAAGTTTTCCAGAAACACAAAAGTAAGTTTTTTTTTTGTTTCTTGTTTTTGCTCCAAAAGTGTTTCTAGAACACTTTGGGAACATTTTTTTTACCATACGTGTTTTTGTTCCCAAACTGGTCCAGGAACACTTTGGGAACAAAAACACTTTTTCTGAAGTGTTACCATATGCAGTCTTAACCTCCGGCCATCTCTTCCCCGGTTTTCGGACATTCACCTTCACTGTGGATTTGGTTCCATTTGGTTTCTCGCTAAACAGAGCCAAACCAAATGCGTACTGACACTTCTTTGCTTCCCCGTAGTCATTTATCAATGATGTTTGCCCACGGTTCTTGCTCGTCGGGCCTCCGTCTAGCATTAATCGTAGTTTTTCAAACACCTTCAACATGTTCGATGAAATGTCACCTGAGCTATTTGCAAGAATTAACCCTCGGTCATGCTATGCCCGAACCATTTTTGCCCTCCTATTGCCTTGAATCTATTATAGAGTCAACTTTAAGGCTGTCTATGATGTTTATTTTGCATTGAACCCCACTCAAAATGATGAACGGAGCTTCATGGTCCTCAAAGTGAGCCGAGAGCACATGTCGGTGCAACCAACGGTTGTCGAGCTCATAACGAGCTCAGGTAATTCTCTAAACTCCCTTTGGATGTTGCTGGAATGATCAGAATAGAGTTTTGATCATGAAAAATTTGTTGCGAACTTGGTCACCGGAATCGGGATTGTGAACGTCTGATTCGTGGGTTTTTTCGGCTGTGGTTTTGCGCGAAAATTGCACAAGAATGATTGAAAAACATGAAGATTTGGGCTTGGTTCGCCTTTTCTGGCGAAGATTCTGACAACCTCGCCAAAATAATGACTGTTCCGGCGAGGCTCTGGTCGTCTTCTCCAGTGGGGGAAAGGTTGGTCAACAAGTCAAAGCTGACGTGGTGCGCCGCGTAGATAGCCACGTTGGCTTTGTGGGGCTAGTTCTAAAAAAATAAAAGGCTAGATCAAACGGTCGTAAACTAGCCACGTATCGTAATCCAACATTTTTTTGGTAATTTTAAATATTTTATTAATTTAAAAATAGATTTTCAGATAATAATAAAAAAATCATATCTAATGTCCATGGTTGTGCCAAGTGGCTCTCTGAGAACCGTTAGATCAGTCACTTTATTTTTAGAATAATTAAACCTAGATCGGACGCACCAAGGGAAGCCACGTGGCACGTACTGGAGCACCCAATGGGGTATTTTTGGATAATTAGAAAATGAATAAAAAATTTTAAAAAATATTTACTATCATGCCCCGAACCTTGCGGGCAAGCGAACATCCCTCGAGGGCAATTCAAGTTTCGATGATACCTAGTTCCTTCGGCCAACAATTTAAAAGTCCATACCAATGATACAAGCAAACGGAAGCGACAAGGCATCTCCATACATAATAAAAAATAATAATAAGATGACTTAGGACAAAAGGATACACTTCTATTTTCAAGCTCCCGAGGTCAGGTACAATTCTAACTCCAACATAAAAAGCAATCCTTAAGGTTACAAAAGGTCAATATCAATTTTCTTTCAATGACTTCCTCGAATACCCATCCATAACAACTTTGGATTTACATCGTCGGGGACTTGAAAAAAAGGTTAATCCCACGACGGGATGAGATATAAATCTCAGTAAGTTAAGTCTAGCCATAAATTAGGTTGTCAATACCTCCAGACACCTTTGAAAACAAGTATTCTTAAATAAAAGGCATTGGCATGATAAAAACATAACTCCATCAATGCATAGCATTTCACTAATTCAGAATCAACTCGATTCAGTGGTAAAATTTCACAAATAAAGCTGAACTTCGTGCTATGGCATGGCTTTCAATAGAAATCTCCACTTGAGGCATTCTCAAATTTCTCAAGATCATAACGAGGCATTTCCTTAGCATATCTCCATCAAATTCCAATCATCAATATCAAGTTGTCAAGCACCCGCGTCATAACGATTTAGGCCATTTAGGCATTCACTTGATCAAATAAGGTATTTCCACCAATCATCAGTATCCAAGCCCTAGTCATAACGCATCAGGTTATTATAACATGTTTGGCAATACCCGCGTCACAACATCTCAAGTCAACATATATATATTGCCAGGACCCTCGTAATAACGCCTCAGGACGTGTTCCTTAATTACCCGCGTAACAACGCATCAGGTTAGGATACTACCCGCGTAATAACGCATTAAGTTAGTCATTCTTACTTGGCCAAGTACAATATCCCGTGTAACAACGTATTAGGATAATCCAAACCCCGCGTCATAATGCATCAGGGTATAATTTGCCTTTCATAGACCCGCGTCACAATGCTTCAGGTCAAATCCCGTGTAATAACGCCTCAGGATTTACTCAAGCCCCGCGTTGAACGCATCAATGCATCATATGCACATGTACTCATAATGCAATAACTCACTGGCCAAATAAATTTCAATGCACGATATCAAAGAGGCAACCTCATAGTTCGGCCCCTATATTTCAAGTTACTAATCCTTACATCACGTTCCATGGCCAAGCATCACAAAGTCAAATCAAGTAATTCAATCAATCACTCCACATTGGCACAAGCAAGTCGCGACCATTTCACAAAAATTCAAGGCTTGACAAAAATCATGGTTTCACAAATCATCTCGAGACTTAATTGGTAATTCAACCCATTCAAAGTATTCAAACCAAATAGGAATCTCCACAAAGCATGTCAAAAGGTTCAACTACCTTCCATGAACAAATCAAGATTCCTTATTCCAACCTCGATTCCACAGTTTTCATGCTATGAACACTCAAATTCAGCTCATAAAAAACGGGGCAGATTTGGATTTGAGATCCCACAAGTAGAACCGGTTCATAAATCACCACTTTCCTCAAACAATAACGTCCCTTAGTAACCTATCATCCTAATAGAAGGTTAGGATCAACTTACCAGATAATTTAAGCTAGCAAAGTCCCACAATTAGTCGCTTGAAACCTTCGAACCAAGCTGACCAAAAGAGGGCAGAACTGGTTCCTAGAAATTTTGCACAAACCGTCCATTAAACTTCATCCATACCTCATTCTAATCACCATACTCCATTCTAACATCTATATCTACATGTTAGGGGGTCTTACCAACAATTCCAAGGCAAAGCAACACTTCAACGAGCCTCCGAATGGCTCGGTTTGCTCGATTAGTGTAGGGCAGTGTAGTCCTAGAGGAAATCGCACAAAACTAGCCATCAAACTCCTTTTTAACTCAATCATATCATGCAATCACCTCATCAACACATCGATTTATGTCCCTAAGAGTCATACCGGAAATTTTGGGGCAAAGCGACACTGGCAAGAGCCTCCAAATGGCTCAGTTCCACTCGAAAAGCAGAGGGACAGAATCTGTCCAATTTTCGTCCGACGAAAACCACTCACAATCAGTCCTTAAATCCCATAAAAATTCATCCTCCACCATCAACCACAATTCTACATGTCTTAGCAAGGATTGAAGCCAAAACAAGCCTGAAAATTCCATTTGAAGCTCCTCGGGTTGGAATAAGGTCGGTCATCGACCTTTGCTCACTCAAACGGCTCTACGGGAAAAACGGTTAGGTGGATCTTTGCCCATAATATCTTGTTGGAACGGTAAGAGAAAGATCTTTTTAATGGTAGATGGTACGCCTCAATCCGATGTCGAACGAAGAAGTTAAGGTCGAAATAGTGGACATAATCGAAACTGAGCTGGTAGGCCGAGCGAGCGAGCGAGCGAGAGAGAGAGAGAGTTTTAAGAGAAAATGGCAAGAGAGAGAGAGAAATGGCTAGCCAAAATGATAGAGGAGAGAGAGAAAGTGATCTTCTTATGCATTCCAAATGGTCAACATGAAGAATGGTAGTTGGGATATGACTTCATTGATTGCTAATTGGATAACTCCCTTCCTATAAAGACACTTGGCATTTTCTTCTTAATATCTCAAAACCAAATGACTCTTCTATCCTCATATTTTCGGCCACCTTCTTGGGAGTCCTAATTGATCATTTTGTCCTTCAAATAATCTTAAAAGGTTGAAGGAAAAATGGTAATTTGGTACTTTCCGTTCGAAACTTTGTTTCTCCTATTTTGAATGACCATTGACGAGGCGACGTCAAATTCTAATCCAATGTCAGAATTCTTCATTTCCACTATTCCAATTTTGAGATTTCATTTCATATCTCAAGTCTCGAGGGAACGGAAATTCGGAACGTCACATTTACAGAAAATAAAAAAATGGTATCGTTTAGATTGGCTTTCGACCCATATGGTTGGGCTGCACGTCCGAGAGGCGTGGGCCGCGTTTGACTTGGTCCGAAAAATATTTTTAATAAAAAATTCAAAAAACAAATAAAATATAAAAAATTTAAAAAATTTTGGAAAAATTCAGAGAATCCTAAAAAAAAAATCTCAAAAAATAGGAAGTGATCACAATCAATTGGCCATGGCCCGTTTTGGGTCTTCTGAACCCTAATCTTTTAAAAAAATGACGATTTTTCCCTTTTAACAAGTCGTTCCCTAAAATTTGAGAAAAAATTCAAAAAAGGGGAAATGGCCATCATCAACTGACCATGACCTATTTTGGATCTTCCGACCCCCGATCTTTTCAAGAATGACGATTTCGCCCTCTTGGTAAATTGTCTCTCAAAATTGAAGAAAATCAAAAAATTTCAGAAAAATCCCGAAAAATAGAAAATTGCCGCAATCAATGGGCCATGACCTATTTTGGCTCATTTGATACCCGATTCTTCCAAAAATGACGATTTTTCTCTTTTGGCAAATCGTCTCCCAAAAAATTTCGAAAAATAGGAAATTGTCACAATCAACTGGCCATGACCTATTTCGGGTGTCTTGATCCCTGATCTTTCCAAAAATGACGATTTTGTCCTTTTGGCTCCCAAAAATCTAAAAAAATATTAGAAAATATGAAATGACCACAATCAACTGGCCATGACTTATTTCGGCTGTTTTGATCCCTGATCTTTTCAAAAACGATGATTTTGCCCTTTTAGGAAATCGTCTCCCAAAAAATCCAAAAACAATCTCAGAAAATAGAAAATGGCCATGACCAACTTGCTATGGACTATTTTGGGTGATTCGACACCTGAATCCCTAAAAATAATGATTTTTCCCTTCTGGCGAATCGTCCCCAAAACTTCCCAGTTTACCCCTGACCATTAATTCCACCTTCTCTAAGCCGTTAAGGCTATACTAGAAGGCCCTTGATTTGAATTGATGTGTATTGGCGTAATCCATTTACGCACTTGATTGCGCTTTCCTTATATTGATTATGATTGATAGGAGTGATCTTCCAATCTGCATGAAACCCCTGAATCAAACTTACCTCACCCAAAATTATGCCTGCATGAAATCTTAGATAGAAAAATCGCTTGCGCTAGGTACCGAAAAGGCGTTGGTAATGATACCAACATAACCAAGTCTCCAAGCCCAAAATCTCTAGTTCCGCAGAATTGATCGATCTCTCACAATCTAATAGTGAGGTTTCCAATTCACCTTCCAAGAAGGATCGGTGGTGACTTCAAACTCATGCACATGTTGCACATGCCACCGCAACCACACTAAGGCCGAAAGTCGATCGACTCTTATCGTCGAAAACCCCCTTTAAATCTAACTCCTATCGCGATTTGGCATAAGCCATACATTAAACCAAGAATCACCTTGATGATTCACCTGAATGTTCAAATCAGGATTCAACCAAACACCTTGAGTCCATGAACAAAGTAAAAAGATGTGCTCTACCGATTCTACTTCACAACGACATATAGTCGTCTGCCCTAAGAACCAATTAAGGTTGATACTCTAACTTTAGTTGTGGATAAGGTTGTGTCGAAAAACCGACCTTCACTATACTTAAGTAGTCGTAATGTCTTGTTAGAGACCGCTTATGACTTGTGGGCTAAAAGAGTTTTGAGCACACTGCTAATGTCTAGTGAACCTACATGGCCACACACAATAGCGAACTGATTTAATATTTTCTTTGCGCCTTAATCTACTTAAGAAGTAGATCTTAATTCATTCTCCTATTGCAAATATCTAAACGATTGTGCACGTTATGAGATAACAATTAAATACACGGTCGAGAGTACGTCGTGGGCCTAGGCTGTTAAGTCGTGGGGCCCAAACTGCAAAACGTGGGTTGTAAGAAATAACCCTAGAGACGCCTAAGATTATTAGTGAATGTTATTCCCGCAAGAGAAAAAAATAGAGAACAATTCTCTGTTTAAGCGATCGTGAGAGATATTTCAAGATCTGAAAGCTAGCACTTGGATCATTGGAGAACTCAGTTCATGTGTGTGGATACTGGTAAAGGGCAACACTTGGGGCGCTAATCCAGACACAACTGACCATCAATTTGTCACCGATCGCAAAAGGTGCATCTTGAACCTATTTTGATTTCAATATACATAAGGATCTTGTTTAGGGCTTCGTTCCATTACGTTTTATGAATCCAGGAAGCCCTTCAGATAGGGCACATTAGGTTAGGTACTATCTTTCTCTTCCATAAATTTTACTTTGAAGGAATTACATTTTGGCAGAGAGACCAAGTAAAAAACTCAATTTTTGGATTGTTCTAGATATTTCAAATAGCCATATTTACAATCAGATGAACTTCGGAGTACGTTTTAACCGTTTTTAACAGTGTAGTTCCCTAATTTAGTACCAATCCAGCAAAGTTTATCCACTGCACTCTTGGTCTGATTTGGATTGTGACAATCTCCTCTCTGGCCTGATCATCGAATATAGTTTTTATAAGTCCCACTTTTCCTCTTCAAAATTGATCAATTTAGATACAATAATAGGATCAATTCTATTCTCCAGTTCACCAATTAGGCCTCTTTTCAACCAAATATCATTTTTGATACTTACTTTTTCACCAGTCCCAATAGACCATCTAACAGATTGGGATATAGACTCCTTACTTATTAATAGATTTTGTCATCACGATGAGGGTCTTGAACCTTTCTAAGCTCTCCAAAAATCTGGTCAAGGGAAATAAATCCCTTTTAACAGTTTGCTCTCAAGGGAGTCGGGACTTCGAGATAGCCTACATGCTTACTTGCAAAGCAGAGATGACATTCCCGCAAGAGAAAAAAAGAGAGAACAATTCTCTGTTTAGGCGATCGCGAGAGACACTTCAAGATCTGAAAGCTAGCACTTAGATCGTTGGAGAACTCAGTTCTTGTGTGTGGACACTGCTAGAGGCGCAACACTTAGAGCGCTAATCCAGACACAAATGACCGTCAATTTGTCATCGATCGCAAAAGGTACGTCTTGAACCTATTTTGATTCGATATACACAGGGATCTTGTTTAGGGCTTCGTTCCACTACGTTTTATGAATCCAGTAAACCTTTCAGATAGGGAACATTAGGTTAGATACTATCTTCCTCTTCCATAAATTTTACTTCGAAGGAATTACATTTTGGCAAAGAGACCAAGTAAAAAACTTGATTTTTGGATTGTTCTAGATATTCCAAATAGCCCTTCATAGTGATATGGCTGTTTGACAAGATAAGGATGCATTTTTGGAGCTCTATTTACAATCAGATGAACTTCGGAGTACGTTTTAACTGTTTTTAACTGTGTAGTTCCCTAATTTAGCACCAATCCAGCAAAGTTTATCCACTGCACTCTTGGTTTGATTTTGATCGTGACAATCTCCTCTCTGACCTGATCATTGAATATGGCTTTTATAAGTCCCACTTTTCTTCTTCAAAATTGATCAATTCAGATACAATAACGGGATCACTTCTATTCTCCAGTCCACCAATTAGGCCACTTTTCAACCAAATATCATTTTTGATACTTACTTTTTCACCAATCCCAATAGACCATCTAACAGATTGGGATATATACTCCTTACCTATTAGCAGACTTTATCATCCCGATGAGGGTCTTGAACCTTTCTAAGCTCTCCAAAAATCTGGTCGAGGAAAATAAATCTCTTTTAGCAGTTTGCTCTTAAGGGAGTCGGGACTTCAAGATAGCCTACATGCTTGCTTGCAAAGTAGAGATGATATTCCCGCAAGAGAACAAAACAGAGAATGATTCTTTGTTTAGGCGATCGCTAGAGACACTCCAAGATCTGAAAGCTAGCACTTAGATCGTTGGAGAACTCAGTTCGTGTGCGTAGATACTGGTAGAGGTGCAACACTTGGAGCGCTAATTCAGACACATCTGACCGTCAATTTGTCGCCGATCGCAAAAGATACGTCTTGTACCTATTTTGATTTCGATATACACATGGATCTTGTTTAGGGCTTTGTTCCACTACGTTTTATGAATCTAGGAAATCCTTCAGATAGGGCACATTAGGTTAGGTACTATCTTCCTCTTCCATAAATTTTACTTCGAAGGAATTACATTTTGGCGGAGAGACCAAGTAAAAAACTTGATTTTTGGATTGTTCTAGATATTCCAAATAGCCCTCCATAGTGATATGGGTGTTTGACAAGATAAGGATGCATTTTTGGAGCTCTATTTACAATCAGATGAACTTCGGAGTACGTTTTAACCGTTTTTAACTGTGTAGTTCCCTAATTTAGTACCAATCCAGCAAAGTTTACCCACTGCACTCTTAGTCTAATTTGGATTGTGACAATCTCCTCTCTGGCCTGACCATCGAATATAGTTTTTATAAGTCCCACTTTTCCTCTTCAAAATTAATCAATTCAGATACAATAACATGATCACTTCTATTCTCCAGTCCACCAATTAGGCCTCTTTTCAACCAAATATCATTTCTGATACTTACTTTTTCACCAGTCCCAATAGACCATCTAACAGATTGGGATATAGACTCCTTACCTATTAGCAGACTTTGTCATCCTGATGAGGGTCTTGAACCTTTCTAAGCTCTCCAAAAATTTGGTCGAGGGAAATAAATCCCTTTTAACAGTTTGCTCTCAAGGGAGTCGGGACTTCGAGATAGCCTACATGCTTGCTTGCAAAGCAGAGATGATATTCCCGCAAGAGAAAAATAACATAGAACAATTCTCTATTTAGGCGATTGCGAGAGATACTCCAAGATTTGAAGCTAGCACTTGGATCGTTGGAGAACTCAGTTCGTGTATGTGGATACTGGTAGAGGCGCAACACTTGGGGTGCTAATCCAGACACAACTGACCGTCAATTTGTCGCCGATCGCAAAAGGCACGTCTTGAACCTATTTTGATTTCGATATACACATGGATCTTGTTTAGGGCTTCGTTCCACTACGTTTTATGAATCTAGGAAACCCTTCAGATAGGGCACATTAGGTTAGGTACTATCTTCCTCTTCCATAAATTTTACTTCGAAGAAATTACATTTTGGCAGAGAGACCAAGTAAAAAACTTGATTTTTGGATTGTTCTAGATATTCCAAATAGCCCTCCATAGTGATATGGGTGTTTGACAAGATAAGGATGTATTTTTGGAGCTCTATTTACAATCAGATGAACTTCGAAGTACGTTTTAACCTTTTTTAACTGTGTAGTTCCCTAATTTAGTACCAATCCAGCAAAGTTTATCCACTGCACTCTTGGTCTGATTTGGATTGTGACAATCTCCTCTCTGGCCTGATCATCGAATATAGTTTTTATAAGTCCCACTTTTCCTCTTCAAAATTGATCAATTCAGATACAATAACAGGATCACTTCTATTCTCCAGTCTACCAATTAGGCCTCTTTTCAACCAAATATCATTTGTGATACTTACTTTTTCACTAGTCCCAATAGACCATCTAATAGATTGGGATATAGACTCCTTACCTATTAGCAAACTTTGCCATCCCGATGAGGGTCTTGAACCTTTCTAAGCTCTCCAAAAATCTGGTCGAGGGAAATAAATCCCTTTTAACAGTTTGCTCTCAAGGGAGTTGGGACTTCAAGATAGCCTACATGCTTGCTTGCAAAGCATGGCTTTACTGACATAGATCAGATCACGAAGCCACTCTTGTTCTTCCTCATTTTCAGAACTTCCTACCTTTTCCAATGAATACCAGCTTTGGATTCACTATGCTTCCACTAGCAATTAGCAATTTTTCTCTCAATTGCTTTATAAATAGAAGCAGGGATTTTGAAAATGGACATGGCTTATTGTGGAAGAGCTTGAACAACTGTTTTATGTAGAATTTTCTTCCTTGCTTCTGAGATCAGCTTCTTTTTCCATCCTTCAAGCTTCATGTTAACTCTGCCCAAAATCCACCCGAGCATGTTTTTCTTTGAAACTCCCCAATCTAAAGGAATACCTAAGTATTTGCCAGTATGGCCAATCTAAATACCAAAGAGAAGCGAACTTGAAAAATAATTTCAAAGAAATACTCGAATTTGATTAAATGATAGCATGAATATTACAAAAGCGGACATCCTATAAATACAGATATGACTCCTTTAGGGAATAGAATCGCTAAAGATAACATTATTAAAATCACATCTAAGTTAATCTAAGGGAATTCGAATCAAATATTATAAATAATCAAATATTCAAACTTGCTTAAATCAAAAAATTGCCTGAAAAGTGGTCTCAACGACCCCGAAATACTAAAATACATCGTATCTCATGGTGGAGTGGTGACTTTAAATCAGACGGCCGTTTCGTTTCAATCAGTCGAATTTAAGCGCGATCCGTGATCATTTACCTTGAATCAATGAAATTTTCTCGATTTTCGTTGATAATGATTTTCAAGGTAATTAAGCGCCAACTATTCTATGTCAGTCTCCTCTTCTTCAAAAGAACTTGTCCTCAAGTTACCATCAAGATAAAGAGGAGTATCGGGGGAATGATACTCGCATAAGTTTGCCACATTGAAGGTTGGAGATTTGTTCATATTAGCAGGAAGATCAACAACATAGGCATTGTCATTTATCTTCTTCAAAATGTGGCATGGACCAACCTTCTTACGCTTCAACTTGTTATAGGTGCCAACAGGAAAGCGCTCCTTGTGTAAGAAAACCATCACCTCATCACCATCTTTAAAAACCTTGGGACGACGCCGTTTGTCAGCATCATCCTTTTACTTTGAATTAGAAGCGGCAAGTTGTCGCGCTACATCAGCTTAAACTTCCATAGTTTTTGTCGTGAGATTCTCGGCTGCGACATTATAAGTAGAGATCTTTGGCAGAAGAACCAAGTTATGAGTATGCTGTGGAGTCCGCCCATAGATAACTTCAAAAGGAGACTTACCAGTTGAACGATTGGCCGTGTTGTTGAAAGCGAACTCAGCAGGAGCAATATATCGATCTCACTGCTTGGGCGTGTCGCTACAAGGACATTGAATAATATCAGCCATGGTACGGTTGATGACTTCAGTTTGACCATCAGTCTGTGGATGGAAAGAGCTACTCTACTTCAAATCAGTTCCAAATAAACGCCATAAAGTACTCCAAAAGCAGTTTAGGAACTTAGGGCACACCATGCAATTGGACTACTTCACAAAAGAATAAGCTCACCACATGGGAAGCATCCGAAGTCTTCTCACAGGGAATGAAATATGCCATCTTCGAAAACCTGTCAACCACCACGAAAACAAAGTCGAAACTGCGTTGTGTTCGGGGAAGTCCCAACACAAAATCCATGGAAATATCTATCAAGGACCAGTAGGAATAGGCAGAGAAATATATAATCCAATGTTATGAGAATGACCCTTGGTAGTCTGACAAGTACAATACTTATTAACAAATCGCCCGACGTCCCTCTTTAGTTGAGGCCAATAGTACTTCTCCTCAATCAACGCCATAGTTTTGTCACGACCCAAGTGTCCACCCAAGGTACTGCCATGTAGTTCTCGAATGATTTGTTCTCGCAAAGAACCACGAGGAATGCATAATTTGTTCCCAAAGAACAAGAACTTGTCTTGAATGATCATATCCCCATTACAACATGTTTGTAAACACTTCTCCCATATATCACCAAAATCATCATCATCAGCATAAAGAGAACAAAGATGATTAAAACCAATGACATCATTGCACATGTCACTAATGTCTCTGCACGTCGACTAAGGGCATCCATGACTTTATTCAAGTGTCTAGCCTTATGATGAAGAACAAAATTAAATTGCTCCAAAATGGAGACCATCGCGCGTGCATCCTGTTTAGATGTTTTTGGCTCTTTATATACTTAAGAGCCTGATGGTCCGTATTTAGAACAAACTCATGCTAATAAGATATGATTGCCAATGCTTAATAGATCGCACTACATCATAATACTCTTGCTCATACGTAGATCATCACATGCGAACATTATTAAGTTTTTCGCTAAAATAGATAATAGGCTTACCTTCTTGGCAAAGAACAACACTAATCCCTATTCTAGAAACATCGCAATCCAGCTCAAACACCTTTTCAAAATCGGGGAGCATCAATACTGGGGCAGTGGAGAGCTTTTCTTTGATAAGTTTAAAACTAGCTTCAGCTTCATCACCCCAATGAAAATTGCCTTTCTTCAAACAATCAATGATTGGGCCCATAATAGAGCTAAAATTTCTGATAAAACGCCGATAGAATGTAGCAAGGCCACGGAAACTACGAGCCTCACCAACATTCTGAGGTACTGGCCAACTGCGGATTACAGCCATCTTTTCTGCATCTACGCGAAAGCCATCTGCTCCAACAACAAATCCCAGGAAAAGAAGCCGTTCTGTCATGAAACTACACTTCTTCAGATTAATAATCAATTGGTTTGATTGTAAGACCAATAAGACATCTCTCAAATGCTCCATGTGTTGCCGATCATATGGACTATAGATGAGAATATCATTAAAGAAAACCACCACAAACTTGCCAATAAAAAGGCTTGAGAACCTGAGTCATCAAACGCATGAAAGTGCTAGGTGCGTTAGTGAGTTTAAACGGCACAACAAGCCATTCATACAAGCTCGCACTTGTTTTAAAAGTCATCTTCCACTCATCACCAGGGCGGATACGAACTTGGTGATATCCGCTACGTAGATCTATCTTTGTAAAGACTTTTGATCCAGCAAGTCTATCAAGCATATCGTCAAGTTGAGGAATTGGAAATCTGTACTTGATAGTAATCCGGTTGATGGCGCGGCTATCAACATACATCCGCATACTTCTGTCTTTCTTCAGTGTGAGAAACGCAGGAACAGCACAAGGACTTTGCTCTCCCGCAAGAAACCTAAGGAACTTGCTCACTTGCTCTTGTAAAATCTGGTTCTCCTTCGCATTCATGCAGTAATGCGGCAAATTAGGAAGACTAGCACCTGAAAGAAAATCAATCTCATATTGGATATCCCTCAACAGAGGTAATCCGTTACGTAAGTCTTCTGACATTACAATACTGAAAGCCTTTAGCAAGGGCTTAAGAACATCAGGAATACTAATAACAGTTTGCTGATCTCCCTTCTCCACAATCATATAAATCCCTTCACGCATACGGACATTCAGCACTACACCTACATCTTGCTTCTTCACAATCTTGGGAGTATCATTCTTTGATTTCAATGTAATCTTAGTCTTTTTCCACACAAAAGAATAAGTATTCTCCCTAGCTCGATGGGTAATATCAACATCATACTGTCACGGTCGCCCCAGTAAAACATGATAGGCATCCATCTCCACAACATCACAGACAATAGTATCCTTATACATTTTTCCAATAGAGATAGGTAAACGACACAATTGATTTACCTTAAGTTCAGCTCCTTTACGAATCCAACCGATTGTATAAGGAGTAGGATGCAACTCTGTCTTTAATTGCAGGTGATCCACCAAGGCCTTCGATACTATATTCTTGCAACTCTCGCTATTGATGATGATATCACATACTTTGCCGTTGACAGTACATCGAGCGCGGCAGAGCTGATTTTGTTGAGTGTCCTCATTCCGCGGGGCGAGTAATAGACGTCGGACTACACAATTAGCTTTCTCGCCTACTTCATCATCTATCTCTTCTTCATCCGCCCACTCTTCATCATAGTCATCGCCATCATGCTCAATGATATTAGCCATCCTCCACCGTGGACAATCGTTGGAACGATGGCCCAATTCGTTACACTTGTAGCACTTGATTGGCTAGGGTTTAGCATAAGGATTTCATGCATTCGGATTACGGGTGCACTTGTTTGATTCCATCGGTTCCTTGGACACTCCTGCAGTACTCCCCGAATTTCGGTTCATATCACTGTGGTGCTGTGTCGAAGAATTCGAAACTTCAGTTTGCTTTCCTTTCTCGAATGATCCACGACCCGAGTAGTTGTTACCCTAAGTATTAGAGCTAGCTTTCTCTAGCTGCATCTCAACCTTTCTCGCCATCTCCTGGGCATCATCAACAGTAAACAATTGATGCAAGGACACTCAATCCTGAATATTGAGTCGCAACCCATTGATGTACTGAGCAGTCTGTTGGGCATTTGATTCTTCAAGGTTATTGCGGGTGGAGAGTCGAAGAAACTCTTCCGTATAAGCTTGAACTGACCGATTCAACTGCCTAAAATTTTGAAATTGCCGAAATAACAACTGCTCAAAATTCGATGGGAGGAACCGAGTCTTCAACTTCTGTTTCATCCGACTCCATGTCCGAATAGGAGCTAATCCCCGTCGACGTCGGGTCAATTGAGTCCGTTCCCACCAAACCAAAGCACCCCCTTCAGCTTGTACGCCACAAGTTTAACTTGGCAATCCTCTTCGATCTCCATAGCATCGAAGAATTTTTCGACCTCCCAAAACTAGTCCATGAAATCTTCAATTTCTAATTACCATTGAAAGTAGGAAGATCTACCTTCAATTGATATGGCTCAGGATCTCGGTGATAACCTTCATTTCGGTGACCCCCACGAACGTGCTCATCTTGGAATCCTCTATATCGATCCTTGAAATCGTCTTCATCTTCGTCTTCAGTATCCTCGACATAGTCTTGACGCCTGTGTCGGGGATTTCTTCCACACTCCATGGCAACTTCGGGATCACGAGCGATAGAAATTTGCTCAGCTGGAAGAACACCAGGTGCTTGGTTTGTGGACAAACGTTGGATGGCTTCAATGATCTCTTGAAATCTCCGATCGAATTGACCTACGAATTCATTGAACTCAGCTCATGTGCTAGGCTTGTTTTTACAGCTCTCAGCTATGGGGATATTGACATTCACATTATTCACCATCGTCACAGAAGAAACCTACTCTGATATCAAATGACGCAGAGAGAAGCGAACTTGGAAAATAATTTCAAAAAAATACTCGAATTTGATTAAATGATAGTATGACTATTATAAAGGCGAACGTCCTATATATAGAGATAGGACTCCTTTAGGGAATAGAGTTGCTAAAGATAACATTATCAAAATCTCATCTAAGCTGATCTAAGGGAATTCGAATTAAATATTACAAATAATCGAAATATTAAAAATTACCTAAATCAGAAAATTCCCAGAAAAGTGATCCAAATGACTCCGAAACGCTAAAATTCATCATATCTTATAGCAAAGCAGTGACTTTAAATCAGATGGCCATTTCTCTTCAACCGGCCGAATTTGAGCGTGATTTGAGATCATTTACCCCGAATCAATGAAATTTCCTCAATTTTCGTCGATCATGATTTTCAAAGTAATTAAGCGCCAACTGTTTTACATTAATACCCTTAATTCTCCTGCCATACTATCCCTTAACGTTCGAGCACAACCTTTCCTAAAAAATACGCCAGACTTGTTTAGATTTACAGCCTGTCCAGAAGCATAATAGTATTGGTTCGAAATGGCTAAGAGATTCTGACATTCCAAAACTGTCGCACTCAAGAAAAAAAATGGGATCATCTACGAACAGTAAATGAGACAAGGTTGTACAATAGGTGTTCAGTTTAATGCCTTTAAAGCTATCATTTGATATAACACTCTCCATTAAGGAAGATAAGCAATTAGCCGCCAAGATAAATAAATAGGGAGAGAGCGGGTCTCCCTATATGATTCCTCTAGTAGGCCAAAAGGAGGGAGAGGTTCTCCATTTAATTTGATGCTAAAGAAAACAGTTGTAACACACTGCATAATCTAGCCAACCCATTTCTCACAAAATCCCTTTTTTTAACAAACCGGCTTCCAAAAAGTCTCATTCCACTCGGTCATAGGCCTTTTGTATGTCGAGTTTCAATATTGCCCGAAATTTTCTTTTTCTATTTCTAATCCTCAACTGATGTAAGACCTCTTGAACTATGAAAATATTGCCTTGAATTTGTCTATTGGTGACAATAGCACTTTGGTCTTTGGCAACTAAATCAGGCAACCAATTGTATATTGTTTTTTTTGGTCAAAAAATTGTATATTGTTGCAGGTTTTTAGCGAAGAATGACAATTATAGTTTGGGTCCCGCTAGAAGGACCGTGTAACAATATCACGATAGAATTTCAGTGGTGGGTCCTGCTGTGACTTCTATATATTTTTTTGTTATTCATAACACTTATTGTTGATATTCCACCATTACACTATTACACTTTCATTGGCTTCTCAAATTCATTACAGTTTTATGTCCCTTATATGTGATCACCTGGTGACTAGCATATTGTATGTTGTGTGCTGCAGACATCTTTTTCTATGTCCATTCGAACTTGTGCTTTGAACCCAACATTTTTTGTCTTTTGTTACCAGTTATATGGTGTATTAGGAAAACAATATCAACCTATCAATTGTGACAAGTGTCATAGTGATTGAGATGGCAATGGAATTCCAGCAAATTATACGCATATTTTATTCGAATTAAAATTCATGAGAAACATTGAATT
The DNA here is from genome assembly GCA_028455895.1 of Rhodomyrtus tomentosa. Taxonomy (NCBI): domain Eukaryota; kingdom Viridiplantae; phylum Streptophyta; class Magnoliopsida; order Myrtales; family Myrtaceae; genus Rhodomyrtus; species Rhodomyrtus tomentosa. Next base: position 15,656,121 of record JAPCWY010000011.1, read on the forward strand.
GGGAAAGTGAAGTGAAGAACACGTGAAAATTTCATTAGGAGGAATGTACATTCTGGTCGTGGTATAATTTTTTGGTGAACTCCGGTTGGCTAGCTAATATAATTTTTTTATTACTATTTCAAGATTATGGTTGACTTGTTCTATACTTCATTATAATATCGATATCCGGTGTGGAATGTTTGACTGCAATTCAAGATCTTGGTATTTCATATGCATTCTTTAGGGTTTTGTAGCATCGAGCTGTTTTCTACAGGTTGAAATAAGTCATGGGTATTGGTGACTTGAGTTTCATTTGGTGGGAAAATTGTTCTTTGGTCTAAGATTTTCCAAGAGAAAATTTAATATGGCACATTCTGAATGTGATATATTGTGATACATTAGACTGTGTTCATTCAGTGTCTGTGCTAATTTGTTAATCCGATAGCTTAAAAAATTTAAACGAAGTGACATTGACTTAATGTTTACTCAAGAGCATTATGTGGAGAGGCTTATGAAAAAAATATGGACATTTTGATGTCACACCTGTGAATACTCTTTAAAATGTTGTTATCGAATTAGTGCAAAATATATGAGATGGTCTAGCTCGGCATAGCTTATTAGAACTATGATGCATTTAATGAACTACACTCAACTTGGTATAGCTCATGTTATGGGTAGACTAAACATATACACACATACATACATACAAACAAACAAAATCTCAAGCATGATTATTGGACTGCCTTGAGCATGGTACCGACATATCTTAAAGGAACCACAAAAATTGGCATTTTTAATGGTGGATTTCTCGATGCATTACAAACTACAAAAATGCTAATTGAATCTCAAATTCATACGAGACAAAATTCATTACTGGATATGTGTTCACTCTTGGTGGAGATATTGTAACTTGAAAATTAGCCAAACAAAGATTATGAGGGAAATGACAAATTTGCTAAACCAAAATTCAACTTGATTGAAGCAGATGACTCTGGTGATGTAAGCAATATGGTTATTTCCCAAGTCAATTCCATGGTCAGTACGAAAGAACATGTAATAGATTCGGGTGCTTCTAGGATCTGTGTGTTGAATCTAGCAATATCAATTAAAGACAATGAATAGGTGATTCTAAATAAATTTGACTCTAAGCCGCAGAATTAAAATACGTAAATCAAATGAATCATGACTTTAGAATCTGAATGATATTCAGAAAGAGATTCTGAACATTCGTATACAATAAGTAAAGAGTTCAGGGATAAGAGAAATTACACATGAAGATTATAGGGGTTCGACTTAGATAAGCCTATATCCACTTTTTTACGCTGATAACCGATTGGTTGGATTTCACTAGATAAATCAATGAAGGCTTTACAAGTGTTTATGATCACACACTCTAACAAAAAGCCTTACAAATATTCGTTGTTTATCTCTCAAGAACAAGTGTATGAATCTAAAAAACTCAAGCACTTTGGAACTCGTTGTTCTGATCGCACACTACAACAGTCACCATGGATCTCTTTTTAAACTCATTCAACCTTGAACTAGCCATTGAAAAGGTCTTCCGAAGGATCACTCTTCAATCACTGATTGGACGTTGTCAATCTTGATTAGAAGATACTATGTCTAGAGAGATTTCGTAGCCGTTGATGTAAAATCTGAACCGTTCAGATTCAACTGTCCATTCAACTAAATCTTCAGTTTTCAAAAGAAGAGTTCTTCAAATTTGAAAGTTTTATTGTCCCATGGAAAGTAATATCCAATCATAGGTATTGCACTAATCAATTTGTAGAATGATCCGGTCAGTCAAAGTTTACAAACTTCTGTAAATAACTCAGAAAGAACAGTTCTAAGTCAAATGTGGGTCTTCAAAATCTGGAAAACGTATATTGCAGAATCTACATAATTCAGAAGTGGTCTTCAAAAGTAAAAGATTCTCTTGAATCTAAACAGACTAGAAAAGTAAATATGAGCTTGGTAAAGTCCTTGTTGATATTTCACATTGTTGCTACTTAAAACTATCTTATGAGTCACGTAATGCGCACAAGAAAAGGACTAATCAGTTACGAAAGGATGTACGCAGCACAAGCAAGGATCAGCTATGGAGACGCCACGTAGGGGATGGTTCCCAAAGCGCAAAATGAAAAGGGCGCGCAAAAGAAGATACGATAGGGGCAGTCGAAAGATTTGGCGGCAATCCCATCAAAAGGAACAAAAGAAGCGTGGAAACCGTTGAAGACTTCATCCGCAAGGATCACCGAAGGGAAACGTGCAAAAGCTAGAAGATGACAGCTGTCCATCGATTATCGAAACAAACCTCATCGCCAAAGGGAGATGTACTTGGAGCACAAGACAAAAACCCTTCGACGGTTATCAGAACACGCCTATAAATACCTAAAGGTATACTACACCGAAGAAAACCCAAAAACAACACAACAAATCTTTATCTTTCATTCTAGTTTAATCTTAGCTGTAGCTTTCAGATTCCCGTCGTTGATTAAATTCCGATGTGTTTCATATCCAAAGTTAGGTGTCGTTGATTAAATTCCTACTTCTACTCGCCCAATCCAATGTCATCAATTAAATTTCGATATTGTATTGGTTCATTCTCCACCCGTCCAGCACCGTGATTCAATTCCAGTACTGTATCCTACATTTCCACTTGTCCAGTGTCATAGATTAAATTCCGACATCAAGTCCTACAGTGTGGTTGAGCATCATCGATTCATTCCGGTATTGAACCTCGACCCTTTTTTTCGTCAAATCAATTCGACAAGGTTCATTGAAATTCGTCTCCAGTAGGTTCGTCGAAATCTTGTACAAAACTGTCAAAAAATATGCTCCTATCAATAAGATACCTTGCATTTGACGCTCTCTGTCCATAGCTTTCCCAAAACCCTTTTTTCTTAACGAACTACTAACGTTCGATAAAAGGAATTTTCCGTGATAGCAACCTTTGTAGGTTTTAACCTCTTGAGTTGACCCCTAGGAGAATCTATTGGGCCTCACCGAGGGAGATTTTCACACAACAATCCTTTTTTGGCACGCCCGGTGGGACCAAGGTGTCAAGTTTGAGATAGTGCTATGCCACATACAAGCAATCATAGCAATCTAGACGGAAACGAACTCATGGAAGAAGTACCACATGCAGAATCTTCAACAATTCGAGGAGTCCAAGATCTACCCCAAATTGACAATAGCGAAATTCAACGACGACATGTCGAAGAACCAAGGCGAAACCCTGAAGTGATGCCAATCATGCTGCCCTCAATAAGGCGTACGATTGAGGAAGCCCATAATGAATTTGCTGACCAGCGTATGACTAAGGTTGTTAGGCCATGATCATCAATACATACCATGATTGCGCGTCCGGACAACATGGAACATTGTCAACTTTTTCACAGCCTTAGATAAGAAATCTCGTCACACCTACGATGAGTGTGTTGTCTTTGCCAACAACAAACGCATGACTCATTGGTCAGAACACACCACCGGTTGTACCTATCAGAATTTTGCCACGAGGAGAAACTCTACCGACAATTGAGCCAATCCTCAAGTGAATGATCTAGGTATATTCTCAGGCCATCATCTTCGATAAGAAATACATGCTACCCAGTATGGGACTGTCACACAGGCAAATCCTATACCCATGAATGAGTAGCCTGCGCCCGTGGCCGCTGAGAACCCGGGAGCATTACCAGCATTCCCTAGGGGGCAATGGTAGCCCAGGGGGCAGGAACAATTCCCTTAGATCAGGGGGCAAGATCAGCTAGCGATCCTTCAGCAGATCTTGCACCCAGGGTATCAACAGATGAATCAAGTTTTACAGCCACAGGGAAATCAGCCGGTGCCATGCAACCAACGTATCAAGTTTTGCCATATCTCGGGTATCATTTGTCACACCAACCAGTATACCAAAATCAATCGTTTGTTGATCAAGGGTTTGGGTATAATGATCTCGCAATAGGGTATAGGGTTAATTTCTTTCGAAAACCATACCCAGATTGGATGGATACAATCCTGTACCCAATAGGATTCAAGATATCAGAGTTTACGCTGTTCACTGGTGAAAACGACCAGTCCACCAATAAACACGTTACTCATTTCTTAGCATTATGTGGGGATGCTACTCATGCTAATCACTGTAAGTTTAGATTGTTCCCATTATCTTTATCCAGAACAGCTTTCACTCGGTACACTACTTTGTCACCGAATTCGGTGCTTTCATGGGAACAAATGGAGCGCCTTTTTCATGGGCAGTTCCAACGAGCTGTGCCGAACTTGCCCGTAGCTGACTTATCAACGATGAGGCAAATGTAGAATGAGACAGTAGACCAGTTCATTACCAGATTCAAGCGAGCTAGGAACAAGTGTCCGGTTTCCTTACTTGAGAAAATATTTGTAGAATTCATCATTAATGGGTTGAAGTTCGAAATACGAGATAGGATGGTAGGACATTCATGCCCATATCTATTCGAACTATCTAGCATGGATGTCAAGCATGAAAGATTACTCAAGGAAAAAGACAAAAGGCACACCCGAAAAGGGAAAGCAAATTGTATCGACGCTCATGATCTCGACAAAGCTCATGATCTCGACAAAGGACAGACAGATCCTGTTGAAGTTATCGTGGCCCAACTAATTATAGACAAGCCATATACCTGCCAAGCACCAAGGCCAGCAAAAATAAAGGAAAGGTCAACCATTATGGCCAAAGCTAAGGAGGTAGTGTATTATTTGTTTGATGCGAATCAGACCGAAAAAATTTTCGACACATTGTTGGCCGATGGGCAAATTAACCTAACATAAAGGTAACTGATACCATCCAAAGACGAGATATATGGTAAAAAATACTGCAAATGGAACCACTCATGGAGCCATAATACATCGGATTGTTTTGTCCTAAAAAAATATCAAGAAAGTCATTCGACAAGGAAAGATTTGGTTCGTCGATGATAAGAATAAGTTCCCTATGGATATTGATACTGACCCATTTCCTGTGATGACTAGGATGGTATCTTTAAAACAGTCAGACAAAGGACAAAAATTGCCAAATTATTGCCTACATTGCAAAAAGAAATTAGAAGGCACGTGTCGCTGCCAACGAGACGATCGACCAAAGAGGTTGGAACACACCGAGGTCAAAAAGATGGTCCCCAAGAAGGTGATTTACAAATCATTTAAGCAGAGGTACGAAGAATGAGACCCCTCTATTGACTCGCTAGGGGAACTCAATGGGAAATTTGATTATTATGTGAGTTACGGTTCTTTGATAGCTGGCACTCAGGAGATAGTTTCCCACATAAGGAAAAACGAGTTCGACAGAAAGATGCATCGAAATCACTACATCTCGATTCGGCCACGTCGCCAACAAACCTTGAAGATTCCAGCCAATCCGGTAAAAGGATCATGGTACGAGGTTACAGAGGCCTGAAAGAAAGAAGAAACCATGACTCGTACTAAGAAAAGAAAGGCACCATGAAAAAAGAGGGCCTGCATGTTGCAGCATCAAGCTACCTCGTCCGAACTAAGGCCGGAGAAAGAACACCCAAAGTTCTGAAGAGCCAGAAACCTGGTTTAGAGACGTAAGCAAGAGGAGTTGCAACCAACTCAGGGACAGACTCACGGATAGCTTGAACCCTTGAAGCCATCAAAGCCGAAATCTCGATTCAAGACTTACATAAGCAGGTCAGTTTCACCATTGAGCTCTTGCATGGTTCAAGTTAAGTTGCCTAATGAGTTCCGATGGGAGTTGAACCCGGAGCGTCTTGACAACGAAGTAACCATTAAAAAAAAGAGAGCGCTCATTTCTGTTTCGATGACGAAGAGACCATGAAGTTCAAAAAATCCATCGAGAAGGTATCCAATCATTTGAGGTCACAAAATATTAATGCCAAGATAAATGGGCGACCAGTGATGAATGTCTTAGTAGATGGTGGTTCAATATTGAATCTCATCCGTACAGATTTTTTAGAAAAGATTGGTAGAACTGACGATGAGATTATTCCGTCAAAACATCTAGCTATCGAATTTCACCGGGGAAATCACTGAAGGGGATATACGTCGCCAATCTTGCCGTATGATCCAAGACATCAATAACATCTTTCTGTGTAGTGGATGCTGACGGCTCATATAATTTCCTACTGGGGAAGGATTGGATACATGAGAATCAATGTGTCCTATCTACATTGCATCAGATGCTGACATTTTGGAATGAGGATAAGGTGGAATATGTAAGAGCCAATCCTCAAACTTGCGTCACGTGGACCTGGATATCAAGGCGAGATCAGGTCATGCCGGATGATTATTTACATATTTCAAAGTCTCCTGAGACTGATTCAAGAGATATTGCTTTTTGCCGTTTCAACAAGGGAAAAACTAAATGGGTCCTTAGGAAAGAACCGGTGGTTCAGCTTGAAGAATTTACTGATGGAGGATCAACAATTATCACAAAACCTCGTTGAGAGGTACGAGGCCTATAAGGTCGAGCAAGCCGAGCTAACCGACGAAGTGTTGATAGGATTGTGGACTTCGAGGAGTCTCTAATCAAGGAAGACGGCAAGGTGATTCAAGCTCAAGATCCATTGGAAGAAGTAAACCTTGGAGATATAAAGCTTCCCCGCAACCAACCTACATAAGTAAGTTGCTCGATCAGTCATATAAAACACAATTGATAGACTTTCTCAAAATTGCTTTGCGTGGAGCTACCATGAAACGCCTAGTCTAGCAAGAAATGTAGTTGAGCACCGACTACCAATTAAAAGAGGATTTTGACCGCATCAGCAATCACTAAGGAAGTTCGCACCTCAGGTTTTCCTCAAGGTAAAAGAAGAGATCAAATAGCTCCTATCTGCTGGATTTATAAGGACGGCTAGATACGTCGAATGGCTATCAAACATCGTCCCAATAAAGAAAAAAGAATGGCAAGCTAAGAGTTTACATTGACTTTCGCGACCTAAATGCTGCCACGCCTAAAGATGAGTATCAAATGCTTGTGGCAGATATGTTGATTGACTCAGCTTTCAGCAACGAAATCATGTCTTTGATGGATGGATATTTCAGGTATAGTCAGATCTGCATAGCTGCAGAGGATGTCCCAAAACGGCCTTCAGGTGTCCTGGAGCTATTGGAACATTTGAATGGGTCATCATGCCGTGTGTATTGAAGAATGCCGGAGCCACCTATTAAAGGGCAATGAACTTCATTTTCCATGACATGATTGGAGAATTCATGGAAGTCTATATTGATGACATAATAGTCAAGACCAACCAAGCAAGTCGTCTAGGCCATCTTGAGCAAGCTTTTATTAGGATGAGCAAGTTCAAATTAAAAATGAATCCATTAAAATGTGCTTTTGGGATAAAGGCTAGTAATTTCTTAGGCTTTCTTATCCATCAAAGAGGAATTGAGGTGGATAAAAACAAGGCTAAAACTATTCGAGAATTGCCGCCTCCCGCTAACAAAAAAAAACTCCAGATGTTGATTAGAAAATTGAATTTTATGCGTTGTTTCACAGCTAATTTGTCAGGAAAAATCGAAGTGTTTTCCCCCTTACTCAAGTTGAAAGACGAGCAAGAATTTATCTGGGAGGAAAAACACCAAGTGGCTTTTGAGCATTTGGAGAGTTGCTTGACCAAGCCACCAGTATTGATGCCACCAAAAGCAAGTAGGCCATTGAAGTTGTACTTATTTGCAACCGATACCACGATCGGGAGTATGTTAGTCCAGGAGAATGAAGAAGGAAAAGAACATGTCGTGTACTACCCGAGCAGAATGCTCAATAACATAGAAACAAGATGCACTCCTATTGATAAGCTATGCCTCTCTTTGTATTATGCCTGTATGAAATTACGTCATTATATGCTGCTGACTACAATACATATAATTTCAAAAATAGATGTAATAAAGTATATGTTGTCCAGGCCGATCATAAGAGGCCGGATCGTAAAATGGGCTTTCACTTTGACGGAAATCAAATTGATGTATGTGCCGCTCAAAGCAATAAAAGGCAGCCGTGTCCAACTTCATCACTGAATATCCAATGGGTTTAAAAATAGAGGATGATGAAAATTATTTTCGCATCGCACCCTAGATACTCTATTTCAATGGTCGGTAACATCGAAATTATCAAGGGCTAGAATCTTGATCCTATCTCCCCACCAACAAAAAACGAAGTTCACCTTCAGGCTTGATTTCAAGTGTTCAAACAATCAAGTTGAGTATGAACCCTTAATAGTATGGTTGAACGTCCTGATTGATATGAAAGTGCGATCGATCAAGATCAAAGAAGATTCTCAATTGGTGATAAAACAACTCAAAGGTGAGTACCAATATCTAAGTGAGAACATCATATCGCACTATAAACTCGCAAAGAAGCTATTGTCGAACTTTACGGAATATGACTTGGTCCATGTGAGAAGAACAAAAAATTTGGAAGCCAACGAATTAGCTCAAATGGCATCAGGGTACAGGATATCAAGTGAATTAGCAAGCCACATTGTCACTCTACCTTCATTAGAAGCTCGGGTGATGATGGTTAGACAAGAACTGGCTGACGGTCCGAATCAAGCCTCAAATCGACAAGATTGGAGAATTCATTTTATAAGTTACCTAAAGAGCCTTGGACCCTGCAGTAGAGACTTTAAAAGACAAGCCCTAAAGTACGTCCTGATTGATGACAAGTTATATTGAAGGACAATCGATGGATTGCTTTTGAAATGCTTAAGACAGAAAGAAGTAATGATCGCAATGACAGAGGTTCATGAAGGGATTTGTGGAGCACACCAAGCAGGCTTGAAGACAAAATGGTTACAAAGGTGACATGGATACTTCTGGCCGACGGTCACAAAAGACTGCATTAACTATGCTAAGGTATGTCAATCATGCCAACGACATGAACCAGTCCAACACGCCCTCGCAGCACTAATGAGCCCCATCATTAAGTCATGGCCTTTTCGAGGATGGGTAATGGGTGTGATAGAAAAGATTTATCCACCTTTTTCGAAGAAGTAGATTTTATTTTGGCAGCCACAAATTATTTCACCAAGTGGGTTAAGCAGCTTCTTACAAAAATGTAACACATAAGGTGATCAAAGAATTCATCAAAGAAAAAGTTATCCACAGGTTTGGAATTCTAGAGACTATAACTGCAGACCAAGGAACAGTCTTCATAGGGTGAGAAATATTGAATTTTACTAAGTCAAGAGGAATCAAGATGATCCACTCAACATCATACCATGCCCAGGCCAACGGTCAAACCGAAGCCTCAAATAAGATTATCATTGGTTTGATAAAGAAGTATTTGGTAGATACCCCAAGGGAATGAGATTCGTTATTATCAACAGTTTTATGAGCTTATCGAACCTAAAAAAGATCAAGTACCAGCGTCAGTCCGTACATGTTGACGTATGGACAAGAGGCCGTCTTTCCATTAGAGATCATTGTGCAGTCATTAAGGGAGAAACTCTAATGAAACATATTGAAGGAACAGTATGATGAGGCAATGTATGCATACATCGACGAATTGGGAAAAAGTCGGGCATTGGCACTGGAAAGTTGATAGCACAGAAACGAAGGGTTGCCAAAGCTTACAGTAAACACGTGAAGATCAAGTGCTTCAGTGTGGGAGATCTGGTTTGGAAGACTATTCTTCCCTCAAGTCTCGATAATGAAAAGTTCGACAAATGATTGTCGAAATGGGAAGGACCTTACTTAATAACTGATGCACTCACAGGAAATGCATGCCGGATGATGGAGATTGTGACATTTTGATTTTCAGTCAATTTCAGACTCATTAATGAGAAGTTTGTATATGTCAAGCGATGTGTTTCAGTTGTATTCCACTCAAATCTGATTAATTTGAGCGGGCTGACCAAAGGGGAAAAGCTAATACGAGACGAGGTACGAGGACCTAGGCAATCGGATAGGAAATTGCGCTTTGACCATAAGGATTGTCGAGGGGATATTTAGAACTACTAAGATGCCGATTTAAGAATGATTAAGGATTACCTTGCGAGTGTCGTACGATTGGAGCGCGGGTAATGTCGCTTAACCAACGTATGATTTGCAAAATTATCCTTAATCGGACTGTGAAAATCGAGACCATAAAGACTAGTGATAAACACTCACAATTACATGACAACCAAAGTCACCATGAATTGACGAGTCCTAAACGTGATATGAATCACAGGGTCGATATGCGTAATGTCTGCAAAAGCGGTCCGCCGGTTCGGGATAGACTAGAACCACGTCTGATAAAGAAAATCATCAGAAATGAGTCTCGAAAGATTTGAAGTGGAAAATCAAGAGTTTCAACGTTATTCGGATTGGCCGTCGCCCTATCGAAGAGTTCTGGAACGAGAAAATGACGTTCTGGACATAAGTGGTAAAATGACCGTTTTGCCCCTCAAGCTTAAAACTTTGCCCATACAATTGAAGAAAGGAAAATTGGCCCATACGCCCTCCCATGACTGTCGAATTCAAGGGTGAAAGATAACCATTGGATCATCTTGGAAAAGGCAAATGCCAAGAGTCACAAGATCATGAGGTATGGTCATGTCAATCTTTTCCTCACCTAACTTTCAAACCATTGACCAAGCCTTGGGATATAACAAAAAAAATTCTCTCTCCTCTCTCTCTCCTCACCTCTCAATCATCCAGACCACTCAAGAACCACCGAGCATCTCCTTCTTCTTTCTTCTTCTTCTGCTCGCCGCCCGACCGCCGCTGGACCTCCTGTTCGCCGGTCACGACGCCAGCCTCTAGCAACCATTCGACCATCAGCCAATCACATCAGCTTAGATTTACATCTTGCCGACCTCTTTGAATAAGAATCACGGCATTTGGAGCACCGAGAAGTCCCGAGGAAGCATTTTCTCGAGAGCCGACAAAATAGAGCTCAAACTGAGGTAGGTCCAGTTCCTAGTCCTTTTGATGATCGAAGTCTTGGAATTTTAGGCTCAAATTTTGCGAAAATCTAGTAGAGATGTGTAGAAATCTGTGGTAAAAATTGGGGCTCAATTTGATAAAGTTTTGACCATGAACCGGCCTTACAAATGTTGGATAGAATTTGCCCGGAAGACTGACCCGGACGATCCAATGACTTTAGGCGAGTTTCCGGCAACCAACCGACACGAACCTCACGGTGAGCCTCCCAAACACTTAGGTAGACATGTTAAGAGGTAGAATAGCATTTCAATGTTGAATTTGGGGTACGATTAGGACAATGTTGAATTTGGGGTACGATTAGGATCGGTTGTGCCCGATTTGCACAGAACCATGAGGGACCGGCTCGGTTCTGTGCAAGACTGGGCAAAATCGAATCCGTAGGAGGCTGAGATTGGTGATTTTGAGTTCCAAATAGGTGTTTAAGATATGATGAGATGTCGAGGAAAATGTTATGGATTATTGGGGTTAATGAATTGAGGAGTTGGCCTTGGAAATTGATGAATCGGTTGAATATTCTAGGTTGCACGGCAAATTGACCCTTAGATTTGGGTTGGCCGAAACCTTGGGGGCTCAAAAGGATGAGTTTTGTGTTGTCGAGCTCAAGGTAAGGGAATTCTAAACTTCGGATAGGGAGATTGGACTCAATTGGATGAGTCGAAGTTGAAATTGATTGATTTATGAAGAGTTTCCAAAGGACAGTTCTTGGTATGCCCTAAGTGGCTATAGAGGGATTATGTATGTTATTATTATGCCTGAAATCATCCGCCATGTATGTATGTCATTTGATTGCCTTGCATGCCATGAGTTTTCGAACTATGCATGAGTTGCACTTGTTGTTTGATTTGTAAATTTGAATTAAAATAATGGCACGAGCATGACATGGCGAGGCCTTGAGACGTATGAGACGCGGGGCGGGAGGTGGATACCCTGATGCGACAAGATCGCGGGGTGGAGTTGATGTTGTGTGGTGTCCTGATATGACAAGATCGCGGGGTTGAGATGGTCATGATCCTGATGTGAATTATTCGCGGGACGGAGATGTGAGAAGATGAGATTGGCCTGGAGATTCATCGGAACCTGATGCGTTTACGCAGGTTGCTGATGACGATCTGATGCGTTTACGAGAACCGAGCTTGATGCGACGAGATCGCGGGCTAGAGATTGAGGCAGGCGGAGATTGGTGGATGTGGTGAAGTAGCAGGATGGTGGTGCATGATCATCTGAGTGTGACATGAGGTCATCATTGCATGCCTGTCATATGTATGTTATTATTTTATGGATTTGTGCCTAATATGCCGGTGTGCTTATGAGTCTGGAATTATTGAGGGGTACGATTACCTGAGCGGACTGTCGACTTGACCTAGGGTTAGGATTCTTTTACTGAGATGAGCATCTCACCCCTTTTGGGGACCCTTATTTTTACAGATCCTAGACCCTAGATATGTGGCCCATTCGTTTTGGGGACCCGAAAGAAATGACGGTATATTTTGACGAGTTCCCAGATAGGCAAGAGAATATATATGTGAGGAAGTGCACTGTTGTATGGAAAGATGAGGGTAAGCCAGATTAGACGCCTCATAGATTCGAGGCATGATTTAAAAAGGAAAGGAATGCACAAATTGGGCCACTGAAACCCCACGAGATACCTCAGGGAGTCATATCCGATTAGTGCTAGCCCGCAGCAGGGCAGGAGTCGCCAGAGGGGTCAGTAGTAGGGTATAGGAATGGGCCAGAGAAGACCCCGACCTTGGAGTACACAGAGTAGCAGCAGGAGGCGATCATAATTTTGGAGGCGTCTGAGGGGGATCTTGCTGAGCTGTCTCTGGAGGTGACCATAGAGGATTCCGTCGAGGCCCCGTCCGAGACATTCTCCCAGTATGAGCCGATCGAAGACGTAAAGGATACGGAGGACTCCAGCAGCTCATCTTAGGAGTCTCCAGTTGGTGGCCTGATCTTTTTATGATGACCTGACTCGGTTCCTGCTGACTTAGTAGATGGCCATTTTCGTATGCTTACCCTGTCGCCCTTTTGCCTAGCAGTTGTAGTAGTCAGCGTCTGTATAAACGGTATGCCATGATGTACGAATGTTAATAATCTATCCAGGTCCTACTTGCACAAGGATTTATATGAGTATCGCTTCCGTATGCTTAATTTATAATATCTCTTGAACTAATTGTGGATCTTGGTACCGCGAGAAATTGTATGATTTGCTTGCAGGAATGTTTACGTGCTCGACGGGTTCGGGACGTGACATGTCCGCTTGTTTGATATTAGAGCAAAGTCAGCTCGATCCAAAGTTGGTTGAGGATTGGAGTAATAAGGAGGATTAAGTTGGGACAAGGACGGATAGTTAGACCTTAGGAGACTGGTAAGGATAGAACATGGGGTACATAGCCTGAGACCTAGTACTTATGATTGGTGTTTGATCTTAGCAAGTTGTGTTAAAGCATGAGGACTAAGTTCCCTACTTAGAGTTAAAGGTCAGTTGGACCTTGGCCTGCTTGATGAATGGAAGTGATTGGTTTTAGTGAATCACTGGAGTGAATGGAACTAAGAAATGGCCATAGGCTATTTGTTGAAATACTTCTGAAGTACTGTCGGATTGTTGTTGTTTCTGTTAAGGATTAGTTAGTAACTTTGGGTTTGAATGGTTGAGTAAGTTGCTAACTCATTGTTAAACTTGTGGTGGATCAGGTTCAGTAGAAAACAACAAGGATGAGTAATTCATCCGGAAGGTCAGGAAGATCAAGAGGCGAAGCTTCTAGCTCGAGGCCACTTATCGCTGAAGACCCAAGATGGATGGCCTGTTGAGAACACTAGAAAGGATAGGTGACATGATTGATAGGCAGGATCAGGACCGAGACGCTGTCATCGCCCAGGCAGTGGGAGCTACCATAGCAGCAGTCAATGCCAACACTGGCAACAATGGTGGAAGTGGAAGTCAGGGTGAACCGAACCAAAGTAATGAAGCTGTAACCACCCAAGAAGAAATAGTCGCGACCAGACAGATGGGCTAGCTGGTTGAGCAGTTTATGAAACTGAAACCGACGCAGTTTGACGGGATTGGAGATCCCGAGCTGGCGCCTAGATGGATAGAAAAGTTAGAGAAGGCCTTTAGTGTGCTAAGGTGCACGGATGAGGAAAAAGTGTTGTTGGTTGAGTACCAACTAGAGGGTACGGCGAATGACTAGTGGGCTGCCACCAAGGACGGAGTCTTCCCTGAAGGAGTGGCCATGAACTGAAATGCTTTTAAGATCGCATTTAATAATAAATATTTCTTAGAAACGGCCAGGGAAAGGAAACAGGTTGAGTTCCTGTAGCTACGCCAAAACCAGCTGACAATAGATTAGTACGAGGTCAAGTTCGTGAGGCTTTCGAGGTATGCACCTCGATCTGTGGAGGACCCTCTGGAGAAAGCAAGGAGGTTTAGGGATGGTCTAAGGCCCGAGCTCCGTAGCCAGATGATTGCTTTAAACTTGAGGACTTACAAAGAGATCTACGAGCGGGGCTAGATGATAGAGCGAGACTTGAAAGAAAGAAACGCCGCAATTGGATTGCGGTTTACGTCTTTCAGAGATACTCGCCTGATGGACAAGAGGCCGATAGCGAACAACAAACGTTTTGTACCTCCAGTACGAAAGAACATCGCGAAGTCGCCAAATCCTGCAAATCGAAACTGCAGACTTTGTGGCAGGAGGCATGGAAATGGGTCAGGCCTAGTGAGGACGGGAGCACGTTTCAAATGTGGTCAACTGGGCCACTAGATGAGGGCGTGTCCGAATCAAGCTCCGACAAGCCGACCGCAAGGACAGAGGCCACAAGCGGGACCGCCGACTGCAACGCCTCAGATTGAGCAGAGCAGACCACCGACACAGGACAAAGTATATGCTGTAGCCCGTAGGGAGGTAGAGGAAGCGCCAAGGGTGGTCACATGTATGGTCTACGTGTGCAACCAAACTGCTTATGCATTGTTTGATCCGGGTGCCACGCATTCATTCGTGTCTGCACGGTTTGCTGAATTAGTGGATATGAAATTGAAACCCTTGAGCATAATTCTGCATGTTGCCACGCCCTTAAAGGATAACATCATAGTTTCAATGGGTTGTGTTGGTTGTGAGATTGTGATTGGGGGAAGTAAAGAGAGTATCGACCTAGCTGTATTACCCATGTTTGATTTTGATGTAATAATAGGAATGGATTGGTTGGGTAAGTAGGGGGCAGTAGTAGACTGTGGTAGTAAGGTAATTCGATTTTATCCGAGAGGCTGCCCTAGCTTTGAATTGGTGGGAAGTCGAGGAGGAATCTCGATTCCCTTAGTCTCATCTTTGGAAGTAACTAAGTTGATGATCGAAGGGTGTCAGGCATACTTGGTGGCGGTAATGGACATGACTACCGAAGAGCCAAAGTTAGAGAATATCCCGGTAGTATGTGAATTTCCTGATGTGTTTCCCTAAGAGTTGCCAGGGTTACCACCAGAGCGGGAAATAGAGTTTGTGATTGAGTTAGCCATTGGGACGGAGCCGATATCGAAAGCACCGTACAGGATGTCCCTGTCAGAACTGAAAGAGCTAAAGGTGCAGATGCAAGAGCTGTTAGACAAAGGATTCATCCGACCAAGTGCTTCACCATGGGAGCACCAGTGTTGTTTGTGAGGAAGAAGGACGGGTCTTTGCGGCAATGCATTGACTATTTACAACTGAACCAAGTGACAGTGAAGAACAAGTATCCGCTGCAGAGGATCGATGATCTTTTTGATCAATTGCAAGGAGCAGCAGTGTTTTCGAAGGTTGACTTGAGGACTGGATATCACCAGCTAAGGATCAAAAAGGAAGACATATCGAAAACTACCTTCAGGACGAGGTATGGTCATTACGAGTTTACGGTGATGCCGTTTGGATTGACCAACTCTCCAACTGCATTCATGGACCTGATGCATCGAGTGTTTAAGGAGTTTCTAGATAGATTCTTCATAGTCTTCATTAACGATATCTTAATTTACTCGAGGAGCCATGCAGAACATGAAGAACACTTGAGAATTGTATTGCAGACCCTAATGGAGCATTCACTATATGCGAAGTTAAACAAATGTGAGTTTTGGCTGAACAGGGTAGCTTTTCTGGGACATGTGGTGCCTGGAGAAGGGATTGTAGTGGATCCTGCAAAGATTGAAGCAGTAACCAATTGGCCAAGGCCTACTACGGTCACGGAGGTCAGAAGTTTCTTGAGCCTGGCATGATACTATAGGCGTTTTGTGGAGAAATTCTCATCTATAGCCATTCCACTAGCGTGGTTGATGAAGAAGGAAACGAAGTTTGAATGGACTGATAAATGTGAGCGGAGTTTCTAAGAGCTTAAGCACAAATTGACGACCGCACCAGTGCTGACCATTCCGTCAGGACTAGGAGGCTACGAGATATACAGCAATGCTTCGCTAAAAAGATTGGGCTGTGTGTTGATGCAGCATGGTAGGGTAGTAGCCTATGCATCCAGGTAGTTGAGGCCATACGAGATGAATTACCCGACTCATGACCTCGAGTTAGCGGCGATTGTATTTGCCCTGAAGATTTGGAGACACTACCTTTGTGGCGAGAAGTTTCAAATAGATAGCGACCACTAGAGCTTAAAATACTTGTTTTCTCAGAAAGAGCTAAACATGAGACAACGTAGGTGGATGGAGCTGCTCAAAGATTACGATTGTGAGATACTATATCATCTTGGGAAAGCCAACAGAGTAGTTGATGCACTAAGTCGAAAGTCAAATATTGCATGCCTGCTAGTGAGAAGTTGGTCGACGATAGAGGACTTAAGAGATTTCGAGTTTAGATTGGAGGTCGATTAGCTATCTAGTTTCATAGCTACGTTGAGGGTGGAACCCGAGGTCTAAGAAAGGATAAAGGTATTACATTCTACGGATCCGGAGATTCAGAAAATCGTCGAGATGGATGCAACGAAAAGAAAGCCGGAATTTCAGGTATTGGAGGATGGGATTTTGAGGTTCCGAGGGCGATTGTGTGTACCAAAGGACGAAGGACTCAAGGAAAGAATTCTATCATAGGCTCATGGAGCAACTATAGTATCCACCTTGGAAGTACAAAGATGTACTAGAATTTGAGACAGCATTATTGGTGGAACGGAATGAAGGTGGACGTAGCAAGATATGTGGCTAAATGTTTGATGTGCCAGCAAGTGAAGGCGCGACACTGTAAGCCTGGAGGACTGTTGCAGCCATTGGAGATTCCGGAATGGAAGTGGGAGCACATAACCATGGATTTCGTGATGGGACTTCCAAGGAGCTAGAGAGGTCACGACTCTATATGGGTAGTCGTGAACTGATTGACCAAGTCCGCCCACTTCATTCCTGTACGAAAGGACTTCGCCATGGATAACTACGCAGAGCTGTATATAAGATAGATAGTGAGGTTACACGGAGTGCCAGTGACGATCACCTCAAATAGAGATCCGAAATTCACGGCAAACTTTTGGAAAAGTATGCAAAAAGCCACGGGGACTCAATTGAAGCTTAGTACAGCCTACCATCCACAGACAGACAGATAGTCAGAAAGGATAATCCAAACGCTCGAGGACATGTTGAGAGCATGCGTCATAGATTTTAAAGGTGGATGGGAAGAGCAATTACATTTGGTAGAGTTTGCGTATAACAACAGCTCCCAGTAGCGTATCCAAATGGCACCATTCGAGGCACTTTATAGACGAGCCTGCAGAACCTCGATTTGCTGGGATGAGGTCGAAGAAAGGAGTATCACAGGCCTAGAATCTGTAGAGCGATCGGTGGAAGCAGTGAAGATAATTCGGGATAGGCTGAGCACGGTACAGAGGCGTCAGAAGAGCTATGCAGATAAGTGGCGCAAGCCCTTGGAATTTCAAGTGGGCGATCACATCTTCCTCAAAGTGTCACCAATGAGAGGACTGTCACGATTTGGAAAGAAGGGGAAGCTGAGCCAAGGTATGTAGGCCCTTTTGAGATATTGGAACGGATTGGAACTTTGGCCTACTGGCTTGCCCTGCCACCAAATCTATCCCAAGTGCATAATGTATTCCATGTGTCGATGCTGCGGAAGTATGAACCTGACCCGGCACATGTGCTGGATTACAAAGCCATAGAAGTGGACGACAGAGTGTCTTACGTAGAGAGGCCAATAAGGATCGAGGACCGGAAGGAGCAAATCCTCAGGAATAAAAAGATTCCGCTGGTCAAGGTAGTATGGAAGCACCACGGAACTGAAGGAGCCACAGGGAAGAATGAAAAAATGATGAAGCAACAGCACCCCCCATTTATTTGAGTAATTAAGAGTAATGTAAATTTCGGGGATAAAATTTTTATAAGGGGGGAAGAGTTGTGGCATTCTGATTTCCAGTCAATTTTAGACTCATTAATGAGAAGTTTGTATATGTCAAGCGATGTGTTTCAGTTGTATTCCGCTCAAATCTGATCAATTTGAGTGGGTTGACTAAATAAGAAAGGCTAACGCGAGACGAGGTACGTGGACCTAGGCGACTCGGATAGGAAATGACGCTTTAACCATAAGGATTGTCAAGGGAATATTTAGAACTACCAAGAGGCCAATCTAAGAATGATTAAGGATTATCTTGCGAGTGTCGTACGGTTGGAGCGCGGGCGATACCGCTTAACCAACGTATGATTTGCAAAATTATCCTTAATCGGACTGTAACGATCAAGACCATAGGGACTAGTGATAAACCCTCACAATTACATGACAACCAAAGCCACCATGAATTGACGAGTCCTAAACGTGATATGAATCACGGGGTCGATACGCGCAATGTTTGCAAAAATCGTTCGTCGGTTCGAGATAGGCTGGAACCACGTATGATAGAGAAAATCATCAGAAATGAGTCTTGAAAGATTTGAAATGGAAAATTAAGAGTTCCAACGTTATTCGGATTGGTCATCGCCCTATCGAAGAGTTCTGGAATGAGAAAAACGATGTTCTGAACGTCCGGGATAAAATGACTGTTTTGCCCCTCAAGCTTAGAACTTTGCCCATACAATTGAAGGAGGGAAAATTGGTCCATACACGCTCTCATGGCTGCCGAATTCAAGGGTGAAAGATGACCATTGGATCATCTAGGAAAAGGCAAATGCCAAGTGTCATAAGACCATGAGGTATGGTCATGTAAATATTTTCCTCACCTAACTTTCAAACCATTGACCAAGCCTTGGGATATAACAAAAAAATTCTCTCTCCTCTCTCTCTCCTCACCTCTCATTCGGCCAAACCACCCCAAAGAACCACCGAGCATCCCCTTCTTCTTTCTTCTTCTTCTTCTCGTCGCCTGACCGCCGCTGGACCTGTTCGCCGGCCACGACGCCACCCTCCAACCGCCATTCGACCACCGATCGACCACACTAGCGTAGATTTACATCTTGTCGACCTCCTCGAAGAAGAATCATGGTATTTGGAGCACCGAGAAGTCCCGAGCAAGTATTTTTCCGAGAGCCAACAGAATAGAACTCAAACTGAGGTAGGTCCGGTTTCTAGTCCTTTTGATGGTCAAAATCTTGGAATTTTGGGCTTAAATTTTGTGGAGTTCTAGTAGAGACGTGTAGGAATCTGTGATAAAAATTGAGGCTCAATTTGATAAATTTTTGACCATGAACCAGCCTTGCAAATGTTGGATAGAATCTGCCCGGAAGACTGACCCGGACGATCCAACGACTTTGGGCGAGTTTTCGGCAACCAACCGACTCGAACCTCATGGTGAGCCTCCCAAACACTTAGGTAGACATATTAAGAGGTAGAATAACATTTAAATATTGAATTTGGGGGTAAGATTAGAACCGATTGTGCCTAGTTTGCACAGAACCGTGAGGGACCGGTCCGGTTCTGTGCAAGATCGGGCAAAACCAAATCTGTTGGAGGCTGAGATTGGTAATTTTGAGTTCCAAATTGGTGTTTAAGATATGATGAGATGTCGAGGGATATGTTATGGATTATTGGGGTTATTGAATTGAGGAGTTGAACTTGGAAATTGACGGATCGGTTGACTATTCTAGGTTGCGCGGCAAATTGACCCTTGGATTTGGGTTGGTCAAAACCTTGGGGGCTCAAAAGGAGGAGTTTTGTGTTATCGAGCTCAAGGTAAGGGAATTCTAAACTTCGGGTAGGGAGATTGGACTCAATTGGATGAGTCGAAGTTAAAATTGATTGATTTATGAAGAGTTTCCAAAGGATAGTTCTTGGTATGCCCTAAGTGGCTATAGGGGGATTATGTATGTTATTATTATTCCTGAAATCATCCGCCATGTATGTATGTCATTTGATTGCCTTGCATGCCATGAGTTTTCAAACTATGCATGAGTTGCACCTGTTATTTGATTTGTAAATTTGAGTTAAAATAATGGCATGAGCATGACATGGCGAGGTCCTGAGGCGTATGAGACGCGGGGCGAGAGGTGGATAACCTGATGCGACAAGATCGCGGGGTTGAGATAGCCACGGTCCTGATGTGAATTATTCGCGGGACGGAGATGTGAGATGATGAGATTGACTTGGAGATTCATCGGAACCTGATGCGTTTACGCAGGTTGCCGATGACGAGCTTGATGCGACGAGATCGCGGGTTGGAGATTAAGGCAGGCGGAGATTGGTGGATGTGGTGAAGTGGCAAGACGGTGATGCATGATCATCTAAGTGTGACATGAGGTCATCATTGCATGCCTGTCATCTGTATGTTATTGTTTTATGGATTTGTGCTTGATATGCCTGTGTGCTTATGAGTTTGGAATTATTGAGGGATACGACTACTTAAGCGGACTATCGACCTGACCTTGGGTTAGGATTTTTTTACTGAGATGAGTATCTCATCCCTTTTGGGAACCCTTATTTTTACAGATCCTAGATCCTAGATATGTGGCCCATACGTTTTGGGGACCCAAAGGAGATGACGACACATTTTGACGAGTTCCCGAATAGGCAAGAGAATATATATGTAAGGAAGTGCACTATTGTATGGGTAGATGAGGTAAGCCAGATTGGAAGCCTCAAAGATTCGAGGCGTGGTTTAAGAAGGAAGGGGATGCACAGATTGGGCCACTGAAACTCCACGAGATGCCTCAGGGAGTCATATCTGATTGGTGCCAAACCGCAGTAGAGCAGGAGTCGCTAGAGGTATCAGTAGTAGGGTCTAGGAATGGGCTAGAGAAGACCCCGACCTTGGAGTCCACAAAGCGGTAGGAGGAGGAGGTCATAGTTTTGGAGGCGTCCGAGGGGGACCTTGCTGAGCCGTCGCTGGAGGTGACCATAGAGGATTCCGTCGAGGCCCCGTCCGAGACATTCTCCCAATATGAGCCGACCGAAGACGCAGAGGATACGGAGGACTCCAGCAGCTTATCTTAGGAGTCTCCAGTTGGTGTCCTGATCTTTTGATGATGACCTGACCCGATTCCTGCTGACTTAGTAGATGCCCCTTTTTGTATGCTTACCTTGTCGCCCTTTTGCCTAGCAGTTGTAGTAGTCAGTGTCTGTATGAACGGTATACCATGATGTACGAATGTTATTAAGCTACCAGGTCCCACTTAACTTATGTTTGCACGGGGATTTATATGAGTATCACTTCCATATGCTTAATTTATAATATCTCTCGAACTGATTGTGGATCTTGGGACCGCGAGAGATTATATGGTTGCTTGCAGGGATGTTTACGTGCTCGACGGGTTCGGGGCGTGACAAAGATTGATGGTAGAGAACTACCACGATCAATCAATGAAAAATATTTGAAGAGACGGAAGATAGAAGACATAACAGCAAAGCCAGCACAAGAGAAAGGTAATATGCTCCTTCGTCAAAGGTGTACATATGGAATTACTGTGATAGCTCATAAATACGTCATAAGAAGAATTAACGTAATGGAGCTCATCGAAGTGACATTGGTCACCCATACGCGGCGCATCGTATTCGATAAAAGGTGATAGACCTATCAAGAATCATACATCAATAAGAGTGATGGGTATAGGATCGATAGGGAAGAAAAAGCAATGCGACGAGGGTGATCACAAGCAACACATGCTTCCACTCAAATCATATTTTGAAGGATTGATAGAGATGCGGCAAAAAACCAATGGTTTGTCGATCCTAGCCTTCTTCCTCACGAGGGAAAAAGATCCTTTCAACCGCTGGTACCAACAGAAGAATTGTCTATCAAAAGACGGATATGAGGCAAAACGATGGTTATAGGTCAGCCAATCAAAAGCACAAATAAACGATTGCTCAACAAGTAAGGTTTCCCCGCAACGACACGGAAAGCATTTTGCTAATATCGAAGGAAGAGGCAATTGTCTAAGTTGAGGGCCTAGGACAATGTGATCATTTCCAAGTTGATGATCCATGAAGGAGAGAGAAACGTCCCATTTATCGTCATGGTTTAGAAGATCATCAAGACATGACAAGCGAGAAGCCATTTGGATTCCAATGAAGGACTGATTCACCATGGTAACTTGAGTCCAAGATGCTACGCCATACTCGCTTTTATAAGAGGTTGGCAAGGTAACTGTATCATGTTATTAGGCGAACATGGGAAGATAGTAGATATTTTTGGCACCAAAAGAAGATACCAAAGGCGGTATTATTAAGATTTTTTAGGATACAAGGAGTTTTTGACGTCCAAAAAGAGTTTATACACCAAAGACTCAAACCTCTTGTTGCTCATTATCGATTCACTCCTGATTTGGCGCTGGTGGGCCGCTTCTTGTGCTATCTTAGCAAGACCTTCTTGTCTCTTCGCCTTAAGAGCAATGACGGATGTTTTTAAACGATCTTCAATCAGTGAATGACGGGACAACATGACAGACCATCGAAGGAGTGTTTCCTCTAATTCCTTCACTATTGTCGATTTCTGCTGCTCAAGAGTCCGTTTTCTCTCGTCCAACTCAGCCATCTCCTTAGCAACATCCTGGAGAGAATCCCTTTCTTGACATACTAGTTGCTCTGCTACCTGAACTTCAGCATCAGGAGGGTAATCAATAAGGCTAGTTACGGCAACTATTCGCTCCTAGCATTCCTTATAGTGAGAAAAGCCAATGGAAAAATGATCTGAAAAATTCTTAAAGCGGTCAGCCACACTCAAAGGAAGCAACACCATAAACTCTTCCTTGGTCAATTTTGTTATTACAGACTTGATACTTTTAATCGTTGATGAAATGTCCACAAAAGAGGAAATCCCAGCAAAAAGGAGATCTAGGAAGCCTGACAGGTTGAGTTTTAGCTGATTTAAAGTTGCGATGGGGAAGTACCCTGTTGATGCATATCATGAGGAGTTGAAGAAGTAGAAGGCTCTGTAAAGTAAGCTTGAATATCCGCCAGTGATGCTTAAGTTGCGGATAGATCAACTTCAGTAAGTGTATGATCAACAGCTACAAACGACTAAGGAATCGTAGATGCGAATTCATCGTATGTCTCTTCAACCACTGGAAGATTGCTGAGAGAATTTACTTGACAAGAAGTAAGCACTAGCAAGGGCCTACAATGAACTTCCAGAGATGGTGGATTGAATGATTCAGTAGGGGCAGACGGCTCCCTGACAAAGGAGCTATCGTTAAACTTTTCGTCAGCCTGAGCAACATCCGACGAAGGATCCTCGAGGGGAATGTCTGAGGGCTTGTCAACATTGGATAGGATGATCGAAGGCACAAGACGTTTCTTTCGATGAAGAGAAATAATGGGTTCATCATCTTCCGGCTCATCATCTGACAAGCATAAACAAGTAAGCACTCGAAGTCCTAACCATCAATTAAGACAACGAAAAGTCTTTCCAACCTGCTGGAAATATTGGATGCTCGGGGACGTCTTGGGAGGCCTTCCTCTTTCCTTTAGGATCTGCCCTATTCGAATTCAGGTCAAATGGCTTGATCCGATCTTTGTTGAGAATCGTAGAGGTAGCTGCTTCATAGGGATTTTCCAGACTAAAGGATAGCCACCAGGTTGTATACTTTGAGGTAGTCCTACGATCAAACCGAAGAGCTCCAATGGTGTTCTTAGAAAAACGCTGGTGCATTAAAGAAATCACTCGAGCACAGCAAGTGAAGGAATTATCATCATCAAATATGTAGGCTTCTTATCCATCAGCGAAAAATCCATAAGATAAGGAGTAAGCATAGGAACAGCTTGCCGAAGATCGAATTGCCGAGCACAGTATTGAGGAGAATAAGGGTCAACCCTGGATAGAACCTGCCTTTGAGGGACAACTAAATCGGGAAGTCTTTGGGGAAAAAATAGAAATTAGGAAGTCACGAAAGCTAAAAGGCTCATGAGTCTTCGGATCAAGAAGAAAGTTAAGCTCAACAGAATGGTATGGGAACATGTCAACTCTGTCAGAGCCACTTGATAAGATTTGTTAAAGGTAAAAGGTGAAAAAGAGACGCTAGGAGGAACCTCCAATGGAGCAGCAGAAAGCAACCTGATATCAATGTCCGAAGGTCCACCTTCTCATCGAGGAAGGGGAATATTCGCAAATAGAAAAGGAAAGTACAATGTTATCCAGGCCTAGAGAATCTAGAGAGGACCGGACAACACAACATCTTTTGTGTATGCCATCATTGATCGAGAGGCATGAGTTATGCTCCTATAAAGAACGACCAAAGCCAAAGAACCCAGAGCGACGTCTCTCCCCTGGCAAGAATGGACGTAAGGACGAGATAGTCCTGAGATACCTTTACGGCTGGGTTGAAAAAAAAGTATTTCGACAACCAATACAAAAGGAAGGCTGTCTGCTCGGCAAGGGAGACATTGCCAGAAGTCTTACAGTGCAGATTGAAGAATTTTCCATAAGTCAGGAAGGTCTGTAGAGTGAAACAATCTTCTAACGTTTCTAGATTCATGGCTGACGCGCCATGAGAAGCCAGGCCAGCAATAGTGAAAACATCGAGAAGGGTGACCGACATGGGACCCTACGGGAAAAAGAAATAGTTGGTTAACAAAGGCCAGAAGCTTATGACAAAGCCCAGCAAACTCCTATTCAGATCGTGGGATAGCAAACTAACCTCCAGGGCTGTCTTGATATGGGTTGTCGTCCAAGTAGCAGTAGTCAATGAATCGGATTTGAGTTGGCGAAACCAGGCCAGAAACATGTCGTCATGCAAAGGGAAGCTGCGGAATCGCTGAGACGGAAGCGACCAAATATCCCGCATAGGAGAAGCTTGGATAGGAAGTTTTTCACTCCGACGCAGCGGAAAGCAAGTTTAAAGAGATGTCGGGACAGACAAATGGGAACAAAGACTGGGACCCAAGATAAACTCGAAATACTCTTTGAAAGTATTCAGAAGCTCAAAAAAGCAATTGTCTTTATTCTCATCATTCAGCTTGTCGAAGCTGCCAATCATCTGTTTTGGATTGGAAGAAGAAGAAGAAGACGCCATGGAAAGGGACAAAAGCAGAGAACCGGAAAGGATTTAGGGTAAGAAGACGATGGTTAAAGACTTTTTGTCTAAAAGGAACTACGTACCAAAAGTCAATGCATCAAAGGAGAGGTGGAATGATATACTCTCGAAAAAAGAAATCCTAATGATAACGCAGCCGTCAAATCAAAATATTCTTTAGAAGACATAAATCCTTGATTTATATCTTTTAAAAAGGGGACATTTGTTGACACCTAAAATTATCTTATGAGTCACGTGATGCGCACAAGAGAAGGAATAATTAGCTACGGAAGGATGTACGCGGCACTGGCGTGGATCAGCTATAGAGACACCACGTAGGGGATGATTTTGGCGGAATTTGTTCCAAAGCACAAAATGAAAAGGGCACGCAAAGAAGATACGATCAAGGGCAGTAAAAAAATTTGGCCGCAATCCCATCAAAAGGAACAAAAGAGGCGCGAAAACCGTTGAAGACGCAAGGATCGTCGAAATGAAACGTGCAAAAGCTAGAAGATGACAGTTGTCCAGCGATTATCGAAGTAAACCTCGTCCCCTAAGGTAGATGTACTTGGAGCACAAGACAAAGACCCTTCGACGGTTACCAGAACATGCCTATAAATACTTGAAGGTATCATATACAGACGAAAACCCAAAAACAACACAACAAATCTTTATCTTTCAACCTAGTTTAATCTTAGCTGTAGCTTTTAGATTCCCGTCGTTGATTCAATTCCAACGTGTTTCATATCTAGAGTTAGGTGTTGTTGATTAAATTCCGACTTCTACTCGCCCAATCCAGTGTCGTCGATTAAATTTCAGTACTGTATTGATTCATTCTCCACCCATCCAGCACCGTTGATTCAATTTCAGTGTTGTATCCTACATTTCCACCCGTCTGGTGTCGTAGATTAAATTCCGACATCGTGTCCTAAAGTGTGGTCCAGCATCGTCGATTCCATTTCGGTGTTGAGCCTCGGCCCCTTTTTTCGTCGAATCAATTTGACAAGGTTCATCGAAATTCGTCTTCAGCAGGTTCGTTAAAATCTTGTACAAAACTGTCGAAAGACACGCTCCTATTTATAAGATACCTTGCATTTGACGCTCTCTGTTCATAACTTGCCCAGAACCATTCTTTCTTAACGAACTAATGTTCGATAAAAGGAATTTGCTGCGATAGCAACCCTTGTGGGTTTCGACCTCTTGGGCCGAACCCTAGGAGAATCGATTGGGCCTCACCGAGGGAGATTTTCGCGCAACAAACATAAGTCTTCTCCAAAGATAAAAGTTGAATCTTTAGAAGTGATATTTCACACCATCTGAATAATATTATTCAACTTATTCAGATGCAAATATGTGACGATTTCGTCTTGAGTCAGAACACCAAATTTGGAACAGTAAGCTTTTTCATTCAAGTGTGTACCTATAATAAATAATTTTAGAGCATTAATCTGATTCTTAAATAGGATAGTTTTGTGAGAATCAAAATACTCAAAAGGAGACTTATTCTTAAATAGGATAGTTTTGTGAGAATCAAAATACTCAAAAGGAGACTTTCTCAACAACATGTGCAAACAAAATGCATTTTCCTCCTACATTCCAGTAGGGGAAGGAGAAGAGATTATTCACCTTGTTTGATTCTAAAACTGCTTAAGTTCTTGGGAAAGGGAATGAAATCGACATATTTTTTTTTATCTGCACATTATGATTCCCAAGCGACAATAACAATTGCAAAGGAAAAAACCTTCGCCGGCAAAAATAATTACATCCAGTTGAGATTTGGTGTGGTAAATCAGTTGCTTACAAATGGAACTATGTGCATTGATTGTGTGAAGTCTGCATTTGGCCGATCTTCTAATAAACCTTCGAAAGAAAATTAATTAACGCTATATCAAGGGGAATAAGACATAAGTTAGTCGAGAAAAACCAACAACAATGGTAACCCAACCTATGTGATTGGCGATCCCATAAACTAAGTTTATATGGAAAATAGCATATCGTTTACTGATCTGGTAATGCATCATTAAATATTATTGTTCCACTTAAGGTGAGAATAACGCATGACGGTAATAAAAGAGAAGTTTAGCTAAGCCCTTAATAAATTCAATATTCATTATAGATGGTGTATTAAATTGCAGTATATACTTGATGGAATGACCCATATAAGCGTGAAGAACGGCCGCTTACGTGAGATTTTGGCAAAATCTCTAAAGCAATTATGAATAAATCAGGGAAACACATGGCGTATTAATGTGAAACCGCGTCGAACAACAAAACTTTGTGGGGGATGTAATGTGATTGGTGAAATCCTAATTCACAAAAAAAAAAAAAAAAATCTTTGTTCATAGAAGTTTTAAACTTCACCACTGATTTTGTGAGTTACATTTCATTTTTCCTAATTCATAGCCCAAACCAGTTTCGATGCATTGCATTTAATTGAGTTTATCCTAGCATCTATCTTTCATTTCTTTTCAAAACCTTTTGATTTATGTGGGGATTGTTAGATCTTTCAATGATTTTGAAATTGTTTTGTGACTGTTTTGGTAAAAGTTATGACTCTCATCGATTTGTAATAGTCTTGTAATTTTTTTACCCCCATCAATTTTAACGGTTTTGACAGGCATCAATTTGTCACGATTTTTTATTTCGTGCAAGATTTGATGATGGAGAAACAGGTCTCTTTTGCATTCCCCTTTTGTTGCTCCGTACCTTTATCAAGGACTATACATCAAAACGAAGAAAATTCTTTCCTCCCCCGTAATTTATTTCTTTTCTGGGTTGTACATATAATGTCGTTGTTTATGTTGCCTCTATTATTCAGCATGGAATAAAGAGGAACCGTTGTATCCTCGGAAGATATCAGCTAGAGGCTATCGCGCCGATTTTTATACTTCGGAAGGTAGAATCATCCTTAAAGACAGTGATTGCACGCATCAGATAGTTAATCTTATTTGCCAGCATAATCTTTAGTTAACCGAACCATAAAACCGTATTCATGTGGATGCAAAATGTTAAAAGTATGGGAAATTAGTGACGGTCTTCGTTAATTTGTGATGTTGATGTTTCATTAGACTCCATTTGGATTTGACTTCTGTCGTGAGACTTTAGCAGACTTTTATTTTTCAAACTTGGACCAAACAGTATTTTGTGGACTTGTCTGATTAATCAGCGTGCTCAACAGTAGTTATGACCAAAAAAGGATGCCGGTGCGGAAAATTCTCAAAGAAAATCATAACTACTCTTTCGCTAGGTGCATTTTTTTGTTATTTTTAAATAATATAAGCTTGTTGTAATTTCTTAACTAATATATTTTTAATAATAAATGAGTTAGGACCAAAAAGGGATGGATGTAATTGAGTTATTTAAGACAAATATGCTAAACATAGTTTTTTTTTTTTAAGATGACAATCTGGGAAATGCATCAATACCTTAATCGCTATGAAATGGATCATTCCCATGGAATGTTTCCGAAGTAATACTTATGTTAATTACAAGGTCCGGCTCTTTCAAAACTGGGAATCGAGATCTCTGGAGCTCACCTATCCTGGATCCGATCACCTCTAACAACGAGCACTGCGCTTTCACTTAAGTGGCTCTCTGTATTCACTAGGAGATGGAAGAAAGAAGGCTCTAATTGACTGGCAATATCGCTTCTTAGTGCCACTGCCATGTTATGTAACTGGAAGCTATTCGTGTAGTAAGATCCTCTTTAATAGAGTCATCTCATTACGCGGAAAAGCTTTTAGCGTAAGTGGTCGTCTCTTGTGATGACGACACGGTTAGCGCGTTAGCTGCGACGGATTCTGAAATTTTATGAGGTCTAAGATAAGATCAAGATGGACCAGACACGAGACAGTGAAATACATTGCCATGACACTTGTAGTACTGTTATTTTTCACCCACAAGCCTGGTGAAAGCCAACAACTGTGAGGAGAGAAGCAGCTTCCTCACTTGAGCAACCTGTAAAGTAGACAATTTTTTTTTTTCTCCCATCAAACGCTGGGGAGGCAGTGATAGCGGAATCAGAAGAGATGGTTGTGCAGGAGGTGGTAATGATGCTGATGACCATGGCAATTCCCGGCACCGCCATTCTCTGCCGCTTTGCTTGGCCATGGCCACCCGCCTGTGGGATTCCTAGTCAGCTCCAGCAGAGAGTCCTTCAGGAGATCGGCTTGCACCAGATCGCTGTCCTTCTTCTGCAATTCGATTCACGAAATAGAGCCGATTTTTCAAGCTAATCATACCGAAAAAGAATAATCCGTATGCAACAAACAAATCTGAGAACACTATAGTTGTCCTGTCTGGAGGAGTAATGCACTGCTTTTATGAAATTGAACCTTCAACACATGATATGGTTCCTTAATGCTTTCTCCACATCAAGAAATAACCCGAAATGCATCATCGTGGTCTATACGGGAAATTCGCTAATTGCTCCACAAGTTCAATGGAGAGCTTTTGAATGAAGAGGATGTTAGTATATTTCATCTGGTGTTGTTACTTTTCCTCTCATTCTGTATGACAAGAGCTCTTAGTATTTACTATGCTAGACATGTTTTTAGACAGTACCTCAACTGAGAAAACGTTTGAGACAAGGCTTAGGAATCTGGTCACATTTGCATTGGTCACTTCGAGGCCAATGGAGTCCAGAGCCTCCATCAATCTCATAAATCCGCCAGGCCGGTGCTCCCCGAACACCTTGATGAAGAACTCGTTCTCGTCCATCTGCCGAACTTCCACCTGCGGCTGTGTGTCTGCAGTTTTAGCATTTTGCTGAAGCAGTTGAAAAGGAATTGGGAGAGACTATCTAATGGAGTACCTCCATGCGTTGTTGCTTGTCATACGCGGTCTCTGACTCGCGGCTTCTCTTCATGCATCCATCTCCTTGAGTGTTTCCCGGCAGCTGATAAGTAAATGCCGCTTTCTCTGATGCTGACAGGAGCCCAATGTCGAAAACCTCGGGTTGGCAAATGGGGAAGTTGCTGCTGCAGCCGGAATTCCTGGGGTCTTCCACATCCGATTGCTCTTCAAGCTCGTCTTGGAGTTCCTTAGCTTGCTTCTGCAGCTCCATTATGTATTCAATTGCATCCCCAAGAATCGACGCTCTGTCGAGCTGTTTTGTCATGAGGAAGCAGTCAAATTGCACAATTTACACGCAAGAATTCTGTGAAAACAGATCAAATATCTGATTGCATTTCGGATATTCCCAATGTCATGAACACTTTTAGCCCATCAATTATCTAGTCTCATTTGAAAAATTGCTAAGTACTCTGTATATAGGATGAGAGCATGCCGAGAAATTCAACTATTACCTTGGAAATTTTTGGGACTAATGAGCGAAGATTGTAGAGGCGGTCATTGAGCTTCTTCCTCCTCCTCCTCTCCGCTTGAAGGTTCTTCGAGTGAGGCTGCTTCCCGTTCTTCTCGTCATCATCCTCGTTCTGATCGCTGCAATCAGATGTTGACTTCGTAGCACCATTCTCCGGTTTGAGGAGTTCCTCATCATTCCCTTGCCACTCCGTGCTCACTTGTTCTGGAGGGTCCACATTCAGTTGTTCCGCTCCATCCGTCTCTTGAAATCTGTCTCCTGCTGATAGCTTGTTGGAAGGATCCATTTCCCCATTACCTACGAAAGTGTCATATGATCCTCCGATCGTTGCCTCATACAAGCGGATTCCATCACCGGAAACATCGTGCAGGTTCAGATTTTGGGATAGTTGCACCGGGGAATCGGTGTGGTCATTTGGGTCGAGCAGCTGTGGCCCGGAATGCAGATCATTCAAAGCATTTGGCATTATCGAGAAATTTGTCTCCATACAGACTGAGGATAAGGAATCGGCCTCAAACGGAATGGAGAACTGGGATGTGATAAAGCCTATGATTTGTTGATCTTCTGGCACCTAAAGCGATAGAAATGCATGAGGCGGCATTTCTGGGAGAGACAAAAACTCTGACAAGTTGATCAAGCAAAAGATCGGTCGATCTTCCAACTAACAAGAACTGCTGTTACATTTGAATCACCTACTTGTTTAGTGATGAAAAGCTCGATCAAACCTCCAGGAAACGGTATCAGGACCTTGGTCCCGACCGTGTCCTGCAAAAGGACAGAAATTTCTTTCATGGCCTCACGACGAGACATGAATGTTCGAAAAACAAGCGAGATAAACAGACACGATGCAGTTTGATGGACATATCGGTTGTTAACTTACTTCTTCTGCTTTCGAGCCAGGGCTGCTGGCAAAGTTAAGCCACCTTGGTTGGTATGACATGAAGGCGTGGGCATAAATCCTGCTCACAAGAATACATTCATATGGGAACAGAAACTCCGGTCCATCGAAACACGAAAGAGAATGGAGAGTTGAAAGTACCCGGACTCCAGGGGCATGGAAGAGGGCATCTGAGCAAGGAGTTCACAAGCTTTGGTTCTTCTTGGATGCTGAAACACGACATCCTTACACGGAGATACTGGAAAGCCGAACTCTTCACCTCCGGTTTCACTGTGTTCGGCTCCGGCGCAGCAACAGTCAATCCACTCTATCAGTCTGTAACAAGTACCAAGGTCATATTTTCACCGGAAAAAGATAGAGAACAAATTGAGAGAGTGAGTGAGTGAGTGCGAGAGAGAGAGGAATCTAGGAATTTCTAAACCTTTGATCTTCACTCAATTTCCAGAGAACACAGAAGTCCCAGCCGGTCGAGCCCACGAGGGGCCGAAGCCTTTCCATCAGATTCTGGACGATAATCATCTTCACCTGCAAATTTATCAGATCAGTTCGATTCAATAATTCTCAAGAAAGTGATGAACTGCATGCACAATCCTAGTGCTCAAGGACTAGGTTTTTTAATCAGGGCAAGGTTCAAGTTTCTCGAACGACAATCTTTGACATCAGACACACTGATTAGAGCCAGAACAGAGTGCTGCAATATGAAAAAAAAATGACAGAAATAGTGGTAGATTCCTGCAAAATCTCAGTGACTACCTGTTTTGGCTAAGCGTTATCAGTGAATGAGTCAGGACCTTAGAAATTGAAACAGAGGAAAAGGGAACAACAGAGCAGAGCAGATAAAGAACAAAAAGGCAAGACACTGACATAAGAAATCTAGGTGACAGCAATGGCTAACTGCATCATTCCAACCTCATTGCATCACCAAACGAATCGACCCGAGGGGGAAAAAAAAACGCGAAAGTACAAGGAAAAGAAACGAAAGAATCTCTACAGCTAAATCTGTACTTCTTGATTCATGAACAAAGATGAGGAGGAGGGACAAGGATCATCAACTTCTCATGCTTCACCTCTCAGGTATTCTTGAATAGCTTGGGGTCTGTTGGAAGCACAGTAGGTGACATGCAATGCTTGCATGGGATTAAACAAGGGAAACCTCCAATTAAAGGAGAAGAAGTAGCATATTTCAGACATTAATTAATTATGTGAACTGATCTCATGATGCAGGAGCATATCGCATGACCTAAGATGGCGTGCCCGAAAGAGCCTAACTACCTTGGCAAGTCTTTTGATCCGTCCTGGAAGATGATGATCGCAACTCGTGTCCCAACTACTCTACAACCATAACTCCAAGGATTCACATACATCAGCATTTTGCTTTCTTTTCTTTCTTTTATTT
This sequence comes from Rhodomyrtus tomentosa, assembly GCA_028455895.1. NCBI lineage: Eukaryota > Viridiplantae > Streptophyta > Magnoliopsida > Myrtales > Myrtaceae > Rhodomyrtus > Rhodomyrtus tomentosa. The sequence goes on from JAPCWY010000011.1 coordinate 15,689,053, forward strand.
AACTGTATAATTTACGGGGGGAAAAAAAGCATGACCGGTTCGCCGGCCGGTTCAACTGGTTGATCTCGCTGCTGGTTCTTTGACTGGGCCGGGTTTAAAGACATTGCCCTTCTCTTAATAGCTACAGATGTTGAACCACATGTCTCATACAACTCTTTTGACAGGAACACAAGCACCTAGCAGTTGATATAACTTCATGGATAAGAATTGTTGCTTCTTGGGGGTTCTTTCTGACTCCGATGATCGATAGTTCAGTGCACTTCGAAGTCGGAGGTGGATCGACTATAAAGGCAGACGAAAGATATGAGGAACAGTTTTGAAGTGCTCCAATATGTTCTGACGATGAAGATTAGCACGGTTGATGTTTGGAAATCCGGTTGGGTTTTGGAGAAAACGACTAACGAGGGACTAGATTGAGGAAAATAAAATTTTTTAGTGCTAAAACTAAAAAGGATATGAGTAACGAGAAGCGAGTATTTGGTGGCTTGCTTGGTTGCAAGAATGGAATAAGACTCTGAGGCAATAGCTATTACGTTTAATAATATTGTAATAACCATAACGTTTGTTTGGTTTAGGCAATGTAATACCTATTATACCACTTGTTTTCATGAATGACATTTGTAACAATGTGGGAATACTTTCGGAATGTCGTAAAATACCCCTAAAAGCGGAATTAGAGTGAACATGACAATTATTACTTAAATAGTGAACCGTCAACTTTAGTAGAAGATATAGTACTTTATATCTTAAATTAGTTGCACTTAAACATTGGTAATTAACTTAGTTCTTATTCATTTCAAACTAACAAGATCTTATGTGGAACTTAGTTCTTATTCATTTTGAACAAATATGATCGGCAATATGATATGTGAAGTGTCAATATCTGTGTACGGTGCTCATTTTGCTATCATACATTTTTTTTAATCACTTAAGTATCAAATCAGAGGAAAAAACGTTCACTCTAGTTTCAACGGAGTGAAATTATGGCCAACTAGTTACGTGTCATTTATTTTAAATTTTTAATATTGCATGGTAATTTTTTAAAAAAAAAATAAGCCACGTGGGCTTTTAAATTTACAAATAAGTTAATTTAAAAAAATAAAATTAAATAGAAAATAACCTAAAAATTAAAAAATTAAAAAGATAGTTGCAGCAGCAAGGGCTTGCAAGCAAGGGTGCAAGCCCTCACCGCCACCTCCCCACCATTGCAAGCAACTAGACGAGGCTGCCATGGGTCTGTGAGGTAGCCACGGCCTCAACAACCCCCTTGGTCAGGCCTCAGCAACTTCTCAGCCATCCTTTACCCATCGCTAGCCATTGTCGACGATGGTGTGGCAATGGTGGCGAGAGCTCACACAGCCCTCGTCGTTGCAACTTCTTCCTTCTTCTTTTTTTTTTATTTTTTATTTTAGCTTATTTTTATTTTTTAGTTTATTTTTTAAAATTTTTAATATTGCATGGATTTTGTTAATGATTTTTAAGGTTTTTTTTTTGGTTAACTAGGATCCTCCGTGAGCTACATAGATGCCACATATGATTCCTTGCGAAATTAATTGGAGTTGGTACTGAAATAGCCGTTTTTCAAAAAACAAATTGGCATTTTAATGTTCCAAAAAAATTATTGACACCAAAGTGATCATCCTACATAAATATTAACACTCCAGGTGTCCTTTTACCTAACAAAATCTTATGTGGCGTTTTCACAGGTTTGACTTCTTCCAATATATTTTCTAGGAATTCTACTTGTTCAAAGATGATTCTATGTGATAGTGTAAATGTTTTAAGTACATGCATAACTTGGAAAATGTTTTCAACATAGCTAAAGAACAGCCATGTATTATTATTTCACGATGAAATTATTATAGGGATAATAGCATAAATAGTTCATGAACTTTGATATAATGAGCAATCCATCCCTGAATTTTTAATTATGCAATGTGGACACCGAATTTTCAACTAATATGCAATGTTGTTTTTAGAATTTTAAATTGTTTAATGTGGCCCTTTAACCATTGGTAAATGTTGAATATAGTCTGTAGATTATAAGAAGATTTTTAAAAGTTCAGGAACCACGTTGAACATTGAATCAAAGTGTAGAGATCATATTAAACTAAGTTCATGAACGACAATTCAAATTAGATAATACTTGATAGTTCACCAAACGCTCGAGCATGCTGGTCCAATCCTTTTCTTCGGGGAAGATGCTTGAAATTGAAAAAAGGGATCAAGGCCACTATGAAATGGGTTCATTTCCATAAAAGTGACAAACAATCAATAAATCAAACAAACATTAGCAAGATTTTTTGCACATTTGAGTCACTTTTTACTATTTCGCACTTCATGTTTTTTTCTCTCTATTTGAGTGATAAACGGAAAAAAAGAAACCAAATTAAATTTCAATAACGATTTTACCTTGTCATTGCCTCTTATATCAAATTATGGAAAAAATTACATAAGATAATGTTAGAGCCTTGGAGGATTATTCAAAGTATATCAATTATAGAATGAGCGTTATTATTAGCACTTTTTACATGTATAAAATCAATCATGTCTCCGTTCACATGAAAGGTGAGAACTTACATGATTCCGACACGTGGCACAGCTGTGAAGGATATTCTACTAGGCTTTCTTATTATATGGATAGATGCTTGGAAGAAAGAGCGACAAAAGCAAACGCGTCTCCTTCTTCAGCATGTTGCGTACAAAAAACGCAATATGTCCTTATCATACTCAATGCCGGGAGATTCTAATGAACGGAGAAAAGTACCTAATACGTATTAAATCTATTGCGTTGTTATCATTTTAATTTTAATTTTTTTTTGCATTGATACTAATTAAATTCATGCGACCAATTTTAGCCCGAAATCGTTAACGTTGAACGCCGGCCATCCTATGTAACACGGCCGAAACAAATATGGATAATTTTTAATAATATTTACATTTCTTAAAAGTTTATTTTAGTTCATTTCTTTTCTTTTCTTTTTTCCTTTTCTAGGCTTTAGCTCTTCTTCTTTTTTATTGGTCAACAAAGGCCACTGACCCTCGCCGGCCACATGCGAGGGGTCAACAAACGTCGAATGCCCTGGGCAAGGGGCCTCGCTAGCCGTTGCCCTCACTTGGTCTAGGCAAGGCTGCAAACGTCTAGTCGAGGGCATGGGCTTTGCGGCCCTGGCCTCAATTCGGCAGGGGCCGGGATGCTCTCGCGTTTGGTCAGTGAGAGTCGGTTGGCAGCCTTTGTTAGTTAACAGCAAAAAAAAAAAGTCCAAAAAAAGAAAAAGTACAAAAAATTAAAAAATTTATTAAAAATGTTCACGTTAGCACCGACGGTGCCACATAGGACAGCTAACGACCTTGTGAGCGACTTCCGACCAAAATTAACGGGATGAACTGTATTGGTCTAATTAAAAGATTTATGATTGAATTGCTATCAATCCAATAAATCATGACTTTTCTAGTACTTTTTAACGGAAGCGTATGAAACAAAATTTAATCGGCTGAAACTATCAACGTCCAGGTCCCAACCTCGTTAAATTTTCCCATCCCTCGATCCTAGAAATACTACTACTTCATATGAAGAAAGGGGACCCTTTATAGCCTTTTCTATCGGTAGGAGCGGGCAACGGTAAGCAATTCAGCTAGTCTTTGAAGTTGAGAAAGTTTGGCTTGTGATGGGAATTTGAGAACCATCAACCAAACTCTAAATCACCTTGCTTCTCAAAGTTGATTTACCCAAGAGATTGGAGCATTTATGGCCAAATAGCCTCTGCAATGTCTCCTTTTGAAGTGATCACGAAGATTATTGCGAATCAATCGAATGAAGTTATGGCAAACTTTGACTTCAGCAAACCATGTTGGATATGTATTGAGTTTAAATTATATGCGGTTATAAATCGAATTGTTATAAAAAAAAATCTTGAAAATATTCAAGATTATCAACGCTGGCTTCGTAAATGTCAATGTGTTGCAGAAGATATGTTTTGGCAGAACAGAGCAAGTGGAGCACACGTATATTCTTGCATTTGTTTATCTTGTGGGCTCATTGGAAAGAAAGAATAAAATATAAAGGAAAGTGATTTTGGTTTATTTCCTTTCTTTCCTAACACTTTACAAGACCAAAAAGGAGGGCTTTTCGTGGTTTTCTCTACTGCACGCCGAAATCGAGCCGAGCCGCGCCGCACATAAGAAGAAAAAGAATAGGCCGTGCAAAATTCTCTAGGAAAAAGGAAGACCCGAACGAACAAGGCTTTCGGTTGTCGCGCACGGAGGAGTTTCTCAAGACCGTGATTTGGGCTTCTTGAATTTATTATTATATCTAATTGAGAGTTCTTTATTTGTAAATACTAGATTTTGGTATAATTTAGGTGTGAAAAACACGAGCGTATTGAACGATTGTAAATCCGATTTTTTCGATATAGTGAATTATTTTTGCTGGCTCTTTCCGTGGATATAGGTACCGACATTCGACCGAACCACGTTATATCTGATGTACTTTATCGTTATTCGTTATTTTTCTCTAGGCTTTTGCGTTGACACATTTGCAAGATTCTCGTAATTTTCGTGTTAGTATTACAAGAATTGGTATCGGAGCTTGGATCAAATATTCTGGATTGTGATTTTGGGTTTTTACTTGTCTGATTATTATCTGGACATTTGTAATTGCAATTATGTCTAGGATGAAAGCTGAAATTGAGAAGTTTAAAAGGGAGGAATAATTTTGGGTTATGAAGCCTCAAAATGGAGGCACTATTGACAACTCAGGATTTAGCAGAAGCATTGGAGGGCAAGGCTAAGTTACCCGAATTGATGAAAGATGTTAATAAGGATGTGTTAATGAGGAAGGCTGGGAGTCTTATCCTGTTGAATTTATCGGATGAAGCGTTAATAGAAGTAGGCAAGGAGAAAGATACCGGAGCATTGTGGGCAAAGCTTCAGTCGCTTTATATAAAGAAGGTTTTGAATAATCGCTTGTACATGTTGAAGAAGATGTTCCAATTTATATATACTAAAGGTACGTCTATTAAAACCGACCTAGATAAATTTAACAAACCCATAATGGATTTGAAGAACTTCGATAAGACTCTTGAAGATAAAAAGCAGGGCATGATATTGTTAGCTTTTTTACCAGAGTCATGGGAGCACTTTACTGATCCACTGTTATAGGAACGTACTACAATTACCTCGAAAAAGGTAAAGTCCACCTTGTTTTCTAAGGAGTGGCAGAGAAAGTTGCAAGATGACAATCTGGTGCATGATGTAGCGCGGGGACTAGTGATTCAGGGTAGAAGCAACAGTAGGAGTTCAGTAGCAGCAGAGGTAAAAGTAGGTCTAAATCACGCCATAGAAAATCCAAATGACACGTGAAGTGCTTTGAATATCACAAGAAGAGGCATATCATGAGAGATTGCCCTAAGCTGAGAAATAGATGTGATAAGTAGAAGGCCACAAGTAGTGTGGCGAGTATTGCTAAAGAGAGCACTAGTGATGCAGAGATTGTTTTGTGTGTGACTACATGTTCTTCAGGAGATGAATATGTGCTAGATTCGGGGTGTTCTTATCATATGACGCTGCATAGGAACTAGTTTGCTACTTACCAGACTACAGATGGCGGTAGAGTTCTGTTGGGGAATAACGCAGTTTGCAAGGTTGTGGAAATATGGACAGTTTGTATTCAGACGCATGATGGTGTAATTCGCACAATGACAGACGTGAGGCATGTACCGGAGCTCAAGAAGAACCTTAATTCTCTAGGGACACTCGATGATATCAGGTGTAAATACATCGTTGAAGGTGGAGTGCTGAAGATTTCTCGAGGTTCAATGACAGTGATGAAAGGAAAGAAAGTGAGTTCTCTCTATCATCTATTGGGAAAGACCGTGATAGGAGCTGCTGCAGTTTCATCAGGTGAGTCAGATTTTGATTTAACTCGTTTATGGCATATGCGTTTAGGGCACATGAGTGAGGCATGTATGACAATGCTGAGTGATAGGGGGTTGTTAAAGGGTCAGAAGACAAGTAAGATAGACTTATGTGAGCATTGTATCTTTAGGAAGCAGCGCAAGATTAAGTTTACTACAGCTATTCATCGACTAAGCAACTGGCTGAATATATTCATTCAGATGTCTGGGGCCCGTCTCCAGTTCCTTCGAAAGGAGATGTCCATTATATGCTGACATTTATCAATGATTATTCCAAGAAGGTATGGGTATAAGGTATGGGTATACTTTTTTTTTTTTTTTGGTAAGGAGGTATGGGTATACTTTCTAAAGCACAAATCTGATATGTTTGATTGATTCAAGAAATTTAAAGCATTGATTGAGAAATAGTTAGATAAACAGATCAAGTGCTTGAGAACCGATAACGTCATGGAGTTATGTGGTAAAATTTTTACCGAGTTTTGCGAGAGAGAGGGAATTGTGAGACACCGCACAGTACTTGAGACACCACATCAGAATGGCTTGGCAGAATGGAAGAACAAAATTTTACTAAAGTGGGCTCGGAGCATGTTATCGCATGCTGGAATAGGCAAAGAAGTTTGGGCCGAAGTAGTGAACATAGCTTGTTACCTGATTAATAGATCTCCATCATTTGCTATTGAGTGGAAGACTTTAGAGGAAGTATGGTCGGGAAAACTGTTTGTTACTCCAGATTACGAGTATTCAGATGTCCAGCGTATGCTCATGCTAGTGATGATAAGCTTGAGCCGAGGTCAAAGAAGTGCATATTTCTGGGTTATGTACATAGGATGAAAGGCTACTGGTTGTGGTGCACCAATTTCAGATCGCCCGATTTTATAATTAGCAGAGATATAATTTTCGACGAAACTGCAATATTTCAACAAAGGAATCTTGAGACACTACCAGTAGAGCAGACGGATCATGGTGTTAGTAGTGAGGTGAGCTTCAGGTGGAGACCTCGGAGGTGTCAAATGTTGAGAATGTAGATGAGGTCACAATTCCTGAAGATGGTGATAGTCAACAACCAATACAACCGCAGCATACTCTAATTGAGGATAGACAACGAAGGCAAATAAAACCACCGGTACGTTATGGTTATACAGATATTACTTATGCTTTGACTGTAGATGACGAGGTGGAGATAGATGAGCTTTCATCATACTTTGAGGCGATGGCTAGTTCTAAGTCGTCGCAGTGACTAGAGGCTATGAGTGAAGAGATGGAATCACTCCATCGAAATCAAACATAGGAGCTAGTTAAAGTACCAAAGAGCCAGAAGATTGTTGGAAGTAAATGGATCTACAAACTGAAAGAGAGCAATCCTAGTGTCGAGGCAGCGAGGTATAAGGCGAGACCTGTGGCAAAGGGATTTACACAGTGGAAATGGCATTAACTATAATGAAGTGTTTTCTCCTATGGTAATGTATACTTCTATTCGTATTTTACTTGCCTTAGTTGCTGCACAGGATCTTGAATTGGAGCAGTTTGATGTGAAAATGACGTTTCTTCATGGTGAGTTGGATGAGATTGACATGAGGCAGCCATAGGGATTTGCTATTTCGGGTAATGAAGATCATGTTTTCTTATTCAAAAAATCTTTATATGGATTGAAACAGTCTCCTAGGCGGTGGTATAAACGCTTTGATGATTTCATGACTAGTTAGGACTATTTTAAGAGTCAGATGGATAAGTGTGTTTATTTTATGACACTGGATGATAGGTCTTTGATATATCTGTTGTTATATGTTGATGATATGCTGATAGCAGCCGAGAATATATTTAATATTGATGTGCTGAAAAGATAGTTGAATGATGAGTTTGAGATGAAAAATTTATGCGCTGCAAAAAAAATATCAGATATGGAGATTTTGTGTGACAAGACTGCAGGATTATCAGGCTGTCTCAAAAGAATATATTAAGAAGATTGTAGCATGTTTTAATATGTAGTCAGCGAAGTCTGTAAGTACACCATTAACGAAGCACTTTAAACTTTCGGTTAAGTGATCACCGCAAACTGAGGAGGAGAAGGAGGAGCATCTGTTCCGTGTTCCATATTCTAGTGTAGTGGGCAGTATTATGCATGTTATGGTATGCATTAGGCCTGATATTTCATAGGTCGTTAGTGTAGTCAGTCGTTATATGAAACGTCTTGGGAAAACTCATTGTGAAGTTATGAAATGGATCCTCAGATATTTGAAGGGGACAACAAACGTTGGTATAGTGTATCGAAGGGACGGTAATGGATGTGAGACCACTGATTATGTGGATTGTGATCATGCAGTTGATTTGGATGAGTGCAGGTCTTTAGCAGGGTACGTATTTACGCTTGCAAATGGTGTAGTTAGTTGAAATGCGTCCTTGCAGGACCACATTAACTTGTCGTCAACTGAGGCAAAGTATATGGCACTAATCTTTGTAGCGAAAGAGGCGATATGATTAAAAGGTTTGCTTTTGGATTTTGGGTTAGATCAGAAAAGTGTTGATATACACTGTGATAGCCAATGTGCGATATTTCTGGCATATAATCCGATTGATCACGAGCGGACGAAACATATTAATATCAAGTATCACTTCATTCGAGATATCTTAGCAAAAAGTAAGGTCGTTGTGAAAAAGATAGCAACAATGGAGAACCCGACAGATATGATGACTAAGTCTATTCCTTTGGCAAATCTCAAGATCTTCTTGAGCACCATTGACGTCTATAGCGAGTGATCGCCTTTCGAGATAATGGAAGAGCAGCATGGATGATGATCACTATTGACTTGGCTTCAAATATCGAGGCAAGGTGGAGAATTGTAAATATATCTCGAGTTTAAATCATTTGCAATTATAAATCGAATTATTAAAAAAAATTCTTGAAAATATTCAAAATTATCAACTTTGGCTTCGTAAACCTCAATGCGCTGCATAAGATATGTTTTTTTGTGAAAGAATTTTTGGTCCTATAAAAAGTGAAATTTGTGCTTATGGAAATTATCGAGTAATTGGAGATGAACAAGAGGAACCGAAGTTTTGTGAGCAAGAGGAGCACATGTATATTCCTGCGTTTGTTTATCTTGTGGGTCCATTGGAAAGAAAGAATAAAATATAGAGGAAATGGATTTTGTTTTATTTCAATTTCTTTTTTGACACTTTCTGCAGAAAGTGTACAAGACCAAAAATGAGGACTTTTCATGATTTTCTATGCCGCACGCCGAAACCGTGCCGCGCCACACAAAAGAAGAAAAAGAAGAGGCAGCGCAGAATTCTCTTGGAAAAAAAGGACGACACGAACGAGCAAGCCTTCGGTCGTCTCGCACGCAGAAATTTATCAAGATGGTAGTTTGTGATTCTTGAATTTATTATTATATCTAATTGAGAGTTGTTTATTTATAAACACTAAGTATGGATATAATTTAGGTGCGATAAACACGAGCGTATTGAGCGATTGTAAATCTGATTCTCTGATATAGTGAGTAAGTTCTTGCTGGTTATCCTCATAAATATAAGTACAGATATTCGGACCGAACCACATTATATCCGTTATACTTTGTTGTTCTTCGTTATTTTTCTCGAGGCTTTCGCACTAACATATTTGCAATATCCTAGTAATTTTTGTGTTTGTATTATAACAAACCAAGTTACCTTCGTACCGGGCCCCCATGTCCAAGATAATATTACCATTGCTCAGGAAGCCATTCACTCAGTGCGAAAAGCATGGGGAAGAAAGGTTACATGCTGATCAAGGTCGATCTGGAGAAGGCGTGCGATAGGTTGGGGTGGAATTCGTTCGCGTTACTCTTCGCGTGACTGGACCTCAAAATTCTCTAATGGATCTCATCATGCGATGTATTAACAGTATGCAGCTCCTTTGGAATGGGGAACTTACAGTAGTGTTCCAACCCTCGCGAGGTGTAAGACAAGCGGATCCACTGGAACTGGAACGGCTTTCTCATCTGGTCATCTAGTTGGTCGATAAGGGTGACTGGAGCTGTTTCGAGTTCATCGACGGTAGTCCTATCATAGCTTATTTGATCTGCATATGATGTCTTGTTGTTTGCTAAAGCTGAGCAAATGCAAGTTATTACAGAGTGCCTATGAGGCTATGACTATTCTGCGATGCTTCGAATGTAAGTGCCACCGAATCTAAAGTTTTTTGTTCTAAAAATGTTCCTCGACACAAAAAAAATCCTCCACATTAGTCCTGTTAGATGCTTTCCTCTTACAAGAAATCTTGACAAGTGTTTAGGAGTGGCTATGCTCCACGACCGAGTTACTGGTGGAACTTTACCAACCTATTTTTTTGATGAAGTGCTTAGTAAAAATAAAGTAAATGGAAGGCTCAAAATTTCTCTCTTGTGGGGAGACTAACTTTGGTTTAATCTGTTGCTAATTGGTCCCCATTGCGCTTCTTGTCCACAATCCTCGGAGACCACCTTACAAATGCTCCAGCATTGTGAGCATGCAAAGGTTATTTGGCATAAGATTTTGCCTACAGGTTTAAGGGGTTATTTCTTTACTCTTGATTTGCACAAGTGTTCCTTACCAAACCTGTCTGCCGCGCAACAGTCCTGGCAAAAGAATATGACCGTCCACTAATATTTGGTGTAACTTGTTGGTTTTTGTGGAGTTGGAGGAATCAAATTAAATCCAGTAAGACTTTTCTTTTTCAGGTGCACCTGTGTATCTGATCTTAGGATACGGGGAATTGATGTTCTTCATGTTAAAACAGTAGAAAATATATCGTTTGCCAAAAGGGTAAAAAGAGATAAGTTTGTGGGTTAAACTCCCCTCTTCCTGATTTGGTCAATCTTAATTTCGATAGGGCCTCTAAAGGAAACTAGAGATCAGATTCCAGTAGGTGGACTTAATCATGATGACTCAGGCAATTGGCTTGCCGGAGCCACACAAATACTAGTAGTGTGTTCTTCACTCAAAGTAGAGCGCGAGGTATTTTCTTGGGCCTTGAATTGGCAATCTCTTTGCCGAGGCGGGCTCGCAAGCACCCATCACTCTGCTTCGAAAATCACTTCCATCGATTCATCTTGGTGACATTTATTTCTCAAATTGAAAGTGTGCTCAAGTTTTTTTTTTTTTTTTTTTTTTGCTTTTTTTTTTCAATAAGTCAATATTCTCCGGTAATTTAAGGGAGGAGAATGCATGAGTCGATTGGCTAGCAAATTGGGTTATGCAGTCCAACAATATGCACGTTTTTTTTTTTTTTTTTGGTTAGACAAGCCACCAATAGGTTTGCTTCCAATTTTTTTGTCAGGGGATTAGATTGGATCATGTTTTATTAGGAGATTAACAATGTAATTTTCGGGATTTAACCAAGCAGAAAAATCGGGTCGTCACATATGTCCCTTTACATACTAAAAAGAGAACGAGCTGGTCAGTGTTATTCACAAATTTTCATAATTACACTATTACCCAAATTTTATAATACCTTTTCAGTTCGATCCTCTTTTTAAACTGACAAAAAAAAAAATAGCTTCCCTTTTAATTACTTGTTTACCGTTTTTATCTTTTTAGCTATTACAATAATTCCTGCTAAGTAAATTTTGACTTTTGATCTCTATAATAATAAATGTAGAATCTATGAATTATCATAATTTCCAGATTTCCTTATAAAAGCACGTATGCTGTATACTTAGAAATAGCTATATCAACCCGATACAATCTTAAGTGAGATTCTATTTTGCTATTATAGAGACTATAAGCTAAAATTTACGTGAGTGGAGCTATCGTAATGTTAATAAACAGCAAAAGGGGAGATAGCCTATTTTTTGTCCTTGATTTAAGAACATGATTAGAATGAAAAGATATTCTGAAACATGGATAACAATGTAATTAAAAAAAATTGTGAATAGTATTAAAGGACTGATTTGACTTTGTTGGAAAGTTGGGGATTAGGTTGAAAAAGTTGAAAGTTTGGGGACTACATTAAACATCTAGAAATAGTTCAAATACCACATTAAAAGAATTATAAGTTCAGAGATGACATTACGTCAATGTTTTAGGAATAATTTTAGTGTCATTTCCCAAAAAGAAGCACAAAGTTAAATGGAAAACTGAAAACATTCACTACGCCACATATGAACATCACAAAAACGTTTGAATATTGAATTCGGAATTTTAATACTACGATTTGCACCACAATACATGACTCAGACTTGATCTGATGCTAGCTAGATCTATGACACAAGTCAGGTAATTTTATCAATATTGGACTTCTCTTCTCGAACACCTGGTGAAGCTGCGATGACCGACACATTCGACAAATAATCGGTACCATAAAACGGACATTCAAGTAGCGGTTGTGGTAGGTCTCATGTTTGTCCGGACCCTCATCGACAAGCAATATAACCAAAGGTTTCTTAAAATCATCACTTTCGCAAAATAGTGGTAATTTCACAAACATGCCTCTTTGTTGAATGATCAACTGTTTATTGTGCAAAAATCGACTAGCTTCCAAATGCTTTTGAAAGCACGTTTAACGAATAATAGGTCCATCTACCACCCGAATTGATTTTAAAACCGTTAAAGTAAGATGATAGAGATTGCTTCCTCTCTTTCTCAGTTTATGGCATGTTGGGGACCCGTTCACCCGATTCGGTAGCATCAACGTCGGTCGCCAGAGGCCGCATTACTTGCTAAGCGGTCCAAATCAAACATCATCAAGATGGACTTGGCGTCTCCAGAACCGTCATTCGTATGAATTCACTGGTGAAATCCGATGATCTGACATCGATAAGGCGGCGCAAAACGGGGATTCATATTGATCTCTAATCGAACGACATTGTTCGCGTGGTGCCAATCAGTCTTAAACTTGTCGTACGGATGTCAATTAAGTTTAATTTTTTTTTATTTTTTTTATTTAGTCCTAAAATTTTACGCAAAACCGTGATATAATCTTTATTGCCAGTTTTCATGGGAAATTGCTAACATGGCGGTGTGCCACATAGGATGTTCATGAACAATTAGATCGCTACATCAGCGATTTTTCAGTGTAAATCGACTGAAATAACTATATTGAAATTTCATGTGGATTGGATTAGGGGTGAGCAAAAAAAAGCGTCCGAACTAGGACCGCCCGGACCGGAGTCCGGTTCTCGATTTTGGAGGGATCCGGTTCGGTTCCCAATTCTACTCCTAAGACAGGACCCTTTTTTTATTTTTTTAAAAGTAAATTTAGTGTTTACTTGTTTAGGCGTAAGTTTACTTTGCATACCTTTTTTTTTTTACATCTTTTATTCAGAGACCTCTTTTCTTACCTTTCACGCTTCTATTTCGTGAACTCACTTTTCGGATCTTGTTATGGACATAAGTGATAAGTTTGAGATTTAAACTTGACTTGATCAAAACTAATCATTTGTAATTTTTTTCACGAACTCTAGTTCCTTGGAATCGCCAGAGAATCGGATCGGACTGATGGTCCGGTTTCCGGTTCTGAGAGTGGCCGATCTGATCCGCTATTCCGAAAAATGGGAACCGGGACTACCCATGCGGTTCCTGATTTTTCATGAAAATTGGACCTTATCGGGAACGGCTCAACCCTAAATTGGATATATATAATTTTTAATGCTACATAGATATTAGGGACAAAAAATAAATCGAGATATTGGTGTAACATCACAGTGGACATAACTCATCAAACATGAAAATCATATAACAGAAAATTTGTGGCGGGAGCGGCGGATGATGGTCCCCCACTTCCAAAGCCGAAAGAGGCAAACCAAACGTACTTCCAAGAGAGAGAGAGAGAGAGAGAGAGAGAAGGTCTTCTTCCCGTTCTCGTGAGAAACGCCGGAAAAATCCGTGGTTTTCACATTTACCCTCGCCTCGTCGACAGAGGAAAAATTCTTCCGCCACTCCTCGCGCGTTTACATGACGATGACGATGACGATGACGATGACGGTGATGGGTTTGACGATCCCACAGTCTTTTAATTTCGTCGTCAGGCGTCGGTCAAATCGTGGAACTCGCGACAGCGACGGTTGGAATTTAGACGCCCAGAGAAAAAAGGGGCAGCAATGTTCATGAACCCGGAAGAACTGAGAGTTGGGCTCGGAGCTCGCCTTCCGTTCTCGTGCTTTCCCTCTTCTCTTCTCGGTAAAGTCTCCGTTCTTCTTCGATGCTTATCGTCGATTAGTGTTCTTCCTTTCTTCTGGGTATGTCGTGGTTTTGTGCTGTCTTGTCTGGCTGCTCTTGCTCTTGGTTCTTTCCCCGTTGTTCATGAAGGTCGTGAACAGAACAGTGGGGGTCAGCGTTCCCCGAGGGAGTGATTGTGTCGGTTTTGTAGGGAATTTCGGCTCGTACAGTCATTATTCACAATCTGGATGTTCTCTCTGGATGCTTAACGTTTTGTTGGGAAACAAGTTTTTGTTTCCCCCGTGTCATGACAGATAGTAGAGAAAGCTTTTTCAAAGGACCCTTACTGTAGTTTTGTGCACCGAAGGAACGATTTTAACCTTCACTTCTGGAAAAGTTTAACGCCAATTTAGAGAGAGGGAGAGAGAGCCCTTGATACTAGGCTTTCCACCATAGATGGGCATGAAGTTCAATTCTTGCAGTTTCTAAAATGAAAGGCTGAGCTTTTCAACGGGCCAATTCTGCAATAATAAATGCAGGCCTAAGGAAAATTCGATGATTAATATAGCCAGTGGTGTTGTTGTTGTTGGAAGCATTTTAAAGGTGTTACTAAAACCCGGGGCCTGCTTTCGTCGGTTGCTGAAAGGATTTTGGAAGCATTTTAAAGGTGTTACTAAAACCCGGGGCCTGCTTTCGTCATTTGCTGAAAGGACCTGTTGTGCGAACTGTGAATTCCGAGACATGCTGCCGTTGAAGGCGCATCTGTTTCTTTTCGTTCCGGTGATTATGATGCATCTGTTGATCGAGTGTTTGTGTATGTGCAGCGACAAAGTGCCATCTGAGAATAGATGGCTGAGAGGAAAGGAGTTCACCCAGATTGCGTGAACGCGTCAAATCCTTTCCATAGATGCGTGGAAGATTGCTACATGAAGATCGCAACATCAAAGGCCCGCAAGAGCAAAAGCTTTTCAGGTGCTTTCTCAAACCATAAGTCCTCTTCTATTGATTCTCAATGTTGTCGCGGTTTTGTTCTCTTTAGTAGTCTGTATTGTACTCTAAAGATGCAAAGACATGGTTGTTTGCCGCGAAACGGATGGAAGAAGGGGAGGCGGGCAGATCTTTTCTTTGGTCAGAGACGAGTGACCTTTCAGGTCAATTCAAGTTGTAAAACTTAGGTTCATTGGCCAAGTTTAATCTAGGAAGAGAATTTTGATTAGCATCTGTTGCATTCTAACCATTAGGATTTTGGACTGCAGTCATTTTTTGAATCTCAGTGATTATTGATGCGCATTCTTTATATTCAATATTCGGAGTAAATTCACAATGTTGCTTGGAATGCTGGTTAGTCGCTAGGATTTATCTTCTGTAGGAGGAAATGGAGTATGGATGTTGGAACTTGCTAGGAATTAACCATGTTGTACTAGCCCGTCTTTTGTTTTGCATTAGATGGTCTCAATGATATCTAGAAAGTGCATTGCATAGGTGCGGGATAAGTTCCGCCACTTTGGCCGGTCTAGGAACTGCTGCAACTACAGAGGCGTCCCAGTGGTTGATTGAACTAAAGATTTGGTCCTTATCTGTTGCAGGATACAATGCCAGAAATGATGGTTACCAGAGTTCGGGAAGGAAAACGACCAGAGGGTCAAGCTTTAACAAGAATCCAGTGGATGCGCTCGAGAAAGCAACCATCCATTCGGCCCCAGTAGCCAGTGCTCGGTCAACTCCTTCAAATTTAGCTTCTCCAAAAAGCGAACTGGAGGCCACAAATCCTGTGTCGTCATCCGTGCCTTTATCTGGAGAAATTCATGTCGAGGACTTCTCTTTCACCAAGGGGCGACTTGGGACCTCTGGTTTCACTACAACTTCAGGAAATGCCACACCAGCTCTTGGTCTCTCGGTAAGTAGTCTCTGTCTATCTCTCTCTTTGAACGATTATAGGGAATATGTGGTATGTAGAATTGATTGCGCAATAACATACGCAATATGATACATACAGCCAGATCGTCCCGTTAAAGCTTCGAGTTCAAGTGTTAGTCCAATTACATTGTCGAAACCCCCAAAAGAGACGGAAAGCAATCATTGTCACATAACCCCTAAGGTAGTCTCATCCATCCCCGTGAATGGTGCGGAAGGAGGCACTCAACATGTTGGATTGCATGACCATGCTCTGAGCTCCGGCATTTCTGACCCGGATCGTCCGACTGAAGACAACTGTGAGGAGGCGGAGGTCCAGTCAGTTGCATTGGATTCCAGAGTTTTTGTCGGGAAGTACTATGTCAAAGAGAGCGTCTCCTCTACTTTACGGGCCATTTTTGACAAGTATGGGGATATAGCTGAGAGCTGCAGCATGGAATCGATCGCCTTGCGTTCTTATTGCCTCGAGTGCGTCTGCCTCATGGTTCATGATCTCCGGTCCTCCTCAACCACTTGGCTGACGGAGTCTAAGCTCCAGGAAATGTGGGCGGTTCTCAAGGACTTGGAGTCCTCGCAAATTAAGGTCGATTGGCTGCGCCAGGTGCTCGAAAGGCTTTCGAAATATGAGGAGCTCATCGCTCAGCGCGACGCTATCAAGGTAGAGAAGGCCAAATGCGATCGTGTTCTCGAGACCACAAAGCAAAAACTAGAACAGCATCTGGAGGATTTGGCAGACAGAGAACGGGCAATTGCAGATGCAAAGGCCCGAGTGGACGAAACCGAAGACCGCCTGCATCAGATCGAGCTGGACTCTTCCAAGTTGGGGAAGTCCATCGCGTCTCTGCAGTCCCATATTGAAAGCCATCACTTCAGCAGCTTGTTGGATGAGCTGGCGTGATGGGGAACAGAGCATGGGTGGCGAACAACATGGGTGAGATTTGTATATGTCATTGTAGAAAGAGAGATTTGAGTTAGAAACAGGTGAACACACTATGCTCAGAGTCACTGAGAAGAACTCGCGAGAACAAAATAAACGATCGGAGTTAGCGGTTCGAAATCGGGATCGAAACTTGTTTTGCACTTGAAATTATAATGATATCCAGACTACAAAATGCGATTGACCCAGAACAGAATTAGAAAGCAAAGCGGAGCTCTGCAAAAGGACCAAACTTTGCAAGAAGCTGAGGGGGGAGAGCTCCGTCCCACATAGAAGAATGAAAAGCTCTTTGCTCGTTTCTTAATGGAGTTGGGTAAAGGTCGGCGTACGGGGGTGTGGGGAAGTGGTGTCGCGCGTGCTATTGTTAAACCCTAAACCGCCCTTGTTCGGGTTAATCGGTGAGAGGGGTCTTTGTCCGGTGTTTCCCCCTTGTGGATCCTTTAAAAAATGAAACGACCGATGCACACGCACATGCGATTTGCCCCTCGGGAGGTTTGCAGGTGGTGCTGCCGGCGACCTTTGACGGCGTTTGCGGCACTTGGTCTCCTCGCCTCCCGGCCACCCCCTTCTTTTGTCTGCCATTATGGTCGTTTATACATTTTCCTACAAATTACTAGTGATTTAACATTTGAAACAGGGCTGTCCATAATGCATTGGGACCGCCCAGACCGAATAATATTTTTTCAGAATTTTTTTTTACGTAAATCTTCCTAAATATAAATTTAAAACTATGCTTGTGATGCTAAATATGACTTTCAAACTTAGCGATAATGCAATGTAATTGATGAGAGGTATTGCTAATGAGAAAAATTTAAGGGCAATAAAAAAAAAAGACAACCGGTCCAATAATCGGACCGTCCTGGAACCTAGCCGATCGATTCTATCCCAAGACCATCCGATCTTTGGTCCCAAGTTGGAATTGAAAATAGGATTTGAATTGGTCGGTCCTATCTCAGGACCATTCGATCTAGTTTTCAGTTCTAAGATGAGGTCGAATCGAGAATCGATTACCCCTAATTTAAAGGAGTAACCACCTACTGTCTTATTATGTACAATTTCGATTTTTGCGATTGTACGCCTTCATTTTTTTTTCGAACACAAATTCTGCAGATTTTCTAATTGGACCCATGCAACGATGGGTTTTAAATAAATGATTGTAAATTTGGGGTGGTTTATTATGCATTTAATGTGCCTACTTCCTTATTTTATGTAATTTCGATTTTTCTAATTGTTGACCTCCAATTTTTTCGATTGTAAATTATATAGATTTTGTAATTGGACATATGCATTGGTGATTGTGTCTGTAAATTTAAGGTGTTTTATTATGTAGTTAATGCGAGATAATATTTTTACTACAAAAAAAAAAAAAACACACGATGCGGCGTTGCTTATCAATTTTTTCACTTCGTATATTCTTTTTCTTATCGTGGAAGAATAATAAAGATGACGGAGAAATTAGCTTCAATTCCCAATTGAACCGTAATTTTGCTGAGTGACGCCCCCAGTCCGTCTACTCTTTTTCATTCAGAGATACCTTTCCACCTTTCAATTTCTAATCTTCAGCCAATGGTCGCGCTCTTTAGACGGAACTAATTTGTTCCTTGAAGCACAATTTGGCTCGATTGGTTCTCAAACTCGACGATTCGGCTCATCCATGACAAAAGCACTGGGAAATCGCATCGATTAGAAGTTGCGCGCGAAATCTCGCGCTTCACAAATGCGAATTTCATGTCATTTTATCATTTGATCGGGCTCGGAAGATTTCGAAATCTTCAGCATGTGAGATTCCCCTCTCGTCATGGACATCATACGTCGAAGAGACGACAACTTTCTTATGATAAGTGATCTTCATAGGACTT
The DNA here is from genome assembly GCA_028455895.1 of Rhodomyrtus tomentosa. Classification (NCBI taxonomy): domain Eukaryota; kingdom Viridiplantae; phylum Streptophyta; class Magnoliopsida; order Myrtales; family Myrtaceae; genus Rhodomyrtus; species Rhodomyrtus tomentosa. Next base: position 15,707,790 of record JAPCWY010000011.1, read on the forward strand.
TTCTTGTTGGGTTAATGATAAATTCATCCGCACTTTAATGTACTTAGAAATATAGAAACCGATCGTGTTAATGCTCAAGCCATTTTTTTTTTTTTTGCGACCGCGTTTATGTCGTAGTGATTTGGTTTTTAACAAATTGTGCGGCCAATTAGATTATGGCGCATCGAAACTAAATCCAATGGACAAAGTTGTCGCGGTCGAGGAAGAGAGGCGTTCAAAAGAGAGGGAGAGAAAATCTTTTATGTTCTTCTCATTGTGTCCACGAAAAGATTAGCAGGAAAATATTTGCTCCCGATGTATTATTGTTTATTTTTGGGAAAATTACTTTAAAAAATCCTGAATTTATTGCGATTGTGTCAATTTAGTCATAAATCTTAAAAATTTATGCCAATTCAGTACATCCGACATTGCCAATGCTGACGTGGCATGATTGAAGCTAACATGGATAATTTTTGATAATGTTTAAGTATTTTTTTTTCATAATTTTGTAATTTTTATGCACTTTTTTCTTTCGACAGAAAGAAGAAGGAAGGGAAAAAAACAACGAAGAAAAGAAAAAAAAGCAAAAACTACATGAAAATTATAAAAAAAATGAAATGTTATTATTAAAAATTATCCACTTTAGCATCAGCCGCGCTACATTAGTAGTATTCCAATCAAAATTGACCATATGGATTGAATTAGCACAAATGTAAAAGGTTTAGAATTTAATTGGCAAAAAAATAAGAAGTTTAGAGCTGAATTAATATAATTACAATAGTTACGTGAATTGGTTTTAGTAATTCTCACGTTTATTTCCCGATCATATCAATGTGGAAGATTAAAAAAACTCAACAATGAATTTTTCGTTAAAAAAAACAGATAATATGTGATATTTCCTTAGTTGAATTTCAAGTGAATCATTTGAACGTGGGGCAGATGGAATCGCATGTCGGATCTCTCGGTGCAAACAAAGCGAGCCAACTGAAGAGATTTTAGGCCTAAATAGACCCAGCCTGTATTTTCTAACACTTTAATTATCATTTAAAAAAAATGATTATGAAGTATTGAATGAAACATGAATTTACAAGATTCAGCAACATAATTCAAATTCACTCTTCTCGAATTTGATAAATTTATAGGACATTACTTTTATGTTCCCGTTGAGTTATGCGTCAATTGGAAAGAATCATTCAAAAGCCCGCATCTTGGTGCTAAGATTGAATTAGATTGACCTCAGAAACTGCTTCTTTTAGAGCCGTATTTGGCCCACGTTTAAACGGAGCAAAGATGGAGGGGTAGAACGAGGGACTCCGGAGGCCGAGAGAGGTGAGGAGCGAGTAGGCGGAAGAGGCGGTGGACGAACTCCGGAGGCGGAGAGAGAGAGAGATGAGTAGCAAGTACTACTACTGGTAGGAAGAGAAAAGAAAGGTGAAGGAGCTGCCTTTTTGGGGAAGTGCACGAGACAAGGAGGAGAATGTGCTAGGTTGAGGGAGAGACAGATGAGAGAAAATCCTTTCTTCCTTTCTTCCTTTTTTTTTTTAAAGAAAAGATGAACTCATTTTGCTCTATTTGGTGCTTCTTCCATTGGCATAAATTTTTTCTCTAGACTAATTTATTTTTCATGAACCAAACGTCAAAAAGTCTGAAAAACTTTTTCCTGAAAGTGATTTTCTGTTAAACAAACGAAGCCTATTAGTTATATTGATTATAGTGGCAACTATTTTGATCCAAAAAAATGGTTTTGATTATAGTCATACTTTTTTATTCTGTTCTCTAGATGATTTTTTTTAGAAAATTAGAATGCATTGCGCAAGTGCACTAAATTTTTGTTCCCAACTAGACACAAAATTTCTATTCTAAAAATGACCATGCAACAAGAATTTTTTTATAAAAAAAATTCATCTTTGTTTTAAATATTTTTTCAATTTTTTTAAAATTGTATTGATTTAATTTACTCCCTTTTTATTTCTTTAAAATTTTCGTGTTCTGAATTTTTTTTTTATATTTTTCAATCCCCCCTTTTTAAAGATTTTAAATTTTCTGTTAAATTTTAAATCTTATTTTTAAGTTTAATTTAAAAAACTAGATGTTATTAAATTTTCAAATCCGATTTTAATTTTTTTAAAGTGCAAAATTTCACGCGGACTTGATATTGTTAAAAGAACTGAGACTTTGCCTTTTTTTGGAATTCTCAAAATTGATTTTTTTTTTCAGAAAATGCCTTTTTTTTTTGTTTTTACTCCAATACTGTTCCCAAGAACAAAATTAAAATTAGAATCAGAATCATTTATGCTGCCAAATATATTTATGATGTTTTTTTGTTTCAGATAATAGAATCTGAGAGTTATCAGCGTTGTCAAAACAGACCCTTATTCTCCTCCTACACCTTGTTGTCCGATCATTGATTCCTGGTTTTATGGCGTATAAAGGTCGTCATAAATCTGTTTTCTTTTAGTATGCACTTTATCTTTTACCCGATTGTGAACCAATCTGAACATATCGAGCTTCCGACCCAAAAAAAAAAAAAAAAAGACATATCAAGCTGGTAGGCTGGACCGGCCCAAAACGCAATCAAGAGGACGTACTCGAAGGCAAGGCGTAGTCTAACTCGGGCCAAAAAATTGAGGCCGATCCGGTTGAGCCGGTCCCGGCCTTCAATCGGGTTTTTCCCCAAAATAATCCAAAAAATAAAATATTAACAAAAATAACATTTTTTTTTTTTTACAATTTTAGGTTTCCTTCACAGTGGAGACTTTGGGGCATCACCCCCTCTCCCTCGGTAATTGAATTGCCGAGGGAGGGGGGCTTTTTTTTATTTTTTATTTTATTGTTTTAGTTGCTTGGCACTCAAAAGTGTCGAGAACATTCTTTTTTAATTACTTTTTATTTATTTTTCTTGCTTTTATTCAATCTTTTTATTATTCAATTTATTTTCACTTAATCATTTTTTTCAAAAAAAAATCTCATATCTCCGTGGCCCTTACTTATTCAATTACGCGCCTCGACTCCGTAGTCCTGTCGCCTCGCTCGTTCGTTCGTTCGCTCGCTTGTTTCTCTTTTTCTTGTTTTCTTTTAATATTTTTTATTATTCAATTTATTTTCTTTTAATCATTTTTTAATTTATTTTTCTCATCACTCAGCGGCCTCATCGCCTCGCTTGCTCGGGTAACACTCTGCGGCCCTGTCGCCTCACTTGTTCTTTCGTTCGCTCGATTGCTCGTGCATCATGATGACACGTCTCGACTTCGCAGCTTCGTCGCCTCATCGATTACGCGCCTGTGGTCTTGTCGCATTGCTCGTTCGTTCGTTTGCTCGTCCTTTCGCTCACTCGCTTGTTTTTCTTTTTCTTGTTTTCTTTTAATATGTTTTATTATTCAATTTGTTTTCTTTTAACCATTTATTTATTTATTTTTCTCGTCACTCAGCGACCTCATCGCCTCACTCGTTCGTTTGCTCGCTCGATTGCTTATACATCACGATGACGTGTCTCGACTTCGCAGCCCCGTCACCTTGCTTGTTAGTTCGCCCAGCAAACAAACGAACAAGTGAGACGACATGGCCGCAGAGTGTCACCTGAGCGAGAAAATGAATGAGTGAGGCAATAAGGCCGCCGAATAACGAGAAAATAAATTAAAAAATTATTAAAAGAAAACAAAGTGAATAATAAAAAATATTAAAAGAAAATAAGAAAAAGAAAAACGAGCAAGCGAGTAAACGAACGAGCAAGATGACGGAGTCACAGAGTCGAGATGCGTAATTGAACGAGCAAGGGTTATGGAGCAACGAGAAAAAGAAATTAAAAAATGATTAATAAACATAAATTGAATAATAAAAAGATTAAAAGAAAATAAGAAAAAAATTTAAAATAATTAAAAAAAATTAAAAAAGAATGTTGCACGGCACTTTTGAGTGTCGAGTAATTAAAATAATAATTTTTTTTAAAAAAAAGCCCCCCTCCCTCTCCCTTAGCAATTCAAATTGCCGAGGGAGAGGGAGGGGGCCACGGGTGGGCCCCAAGGTCTCCATTCCAGAGAAACCTAAAATTGTAAATAACTTTATTTGTATTATTTTTGTAAATATTTTATTTTTTTTGGATGTTTTGGTAAAAAAAAAAAACCCTTCAATCTCATTAGGACTGCTTCTTCATCACATCTGGAAAGAGATCATCTAAAATTTCCATGGAAAGTTAGGCCATAACCTTGCAATTCGGGCTGTTCGTGTTATAAATATATATCTCAGATTATAACTAATAAAAAAATATATAAAAATTCAAAAAATTGCCCTCATAAAAATCGAAGATCTGGGTCGTCCGTTCAAAAATGGACAACTCAAATTGCAAGGTTAGGTGGCTCAACTTCTGAGGAAAGTTTAGGCGATCCAGATACATCTCTATGGCTATATCTACATTCCGATGTATCGACAAAGTCGAAGGACCTAACAATCGGGTCGGCTCGGGTCAGTCCCACTAGAGCTGCTCACGTCATCTAACGGTTCATGTTCAGTTCAGGACTAATTACGAATTTTTACATGCCGTATTCTCCAAGTTACTTCTCCTTCCCTCCCCTTGTTTCTCTCCCTTTTGATTCGAGTAAAAGTAGTTTTAAAGCCCTAAGTAAGCCGAAAACTTAGCGGACGAAAGTTATCAGATCCCCCCCAACAAGGATACGATATCGTTTCGATTCAAAGAAACAAATTTCTATCTAGTCCCAATCGTAATCCAAGTGCAATCACGCACGCAAGCAAGCAAGCACGCACGCTAATGTATATAATAAGCCCTTCGTCTTCAAACGTTCCTTAAACCCTAGCTCAGTTTCAGGGAATCTTGCTCAACCATGGCTTCGGATCTGGAGCTAGGATGCCGGGTGCTCCTCTGGCTGGAGCGGGCGGCGTTTCTCGACGCCTACATGTTGGCGGCGATGTTCCCGGCGATGGGATTCATGCTCTCGCTCGCCTTCCAAGTCCTGTATTTGGTGCGCTCGGTCATCCAATCGGATAATCCGGTGAGCGGCAGTCCTAGGTCTCTTTGAATTACGCGCGGTCCATAAGTTCGCGATGCTAACACGAGTGTGCGCGCCTCCTTTTTGCAGCGATCGAAGAGGGATTCGTGGGTTCTCTTTATCCCGGAGCACGTAGCGGCAGTCCTTCTCGAGGCCTACTCAGTATTCGGCCGGCCGCCTCGTCTCGCCACAACGGCCCTCCTCCTTTTCGCGGGTTCGAGCGCAGTTCGTCTATCGCTGGCGTGGTGGAACAAGCATTCCAGAGAGGTTGCTAAAGTGAGCTCTCTGCCTCTCTCTCTCTCTCTCTCTCTCTCTCTCTCTCTCTCTCTCTCTCTCTCTCTCTCTCTCATCAATATAATCGATGAACTCGTCGCCAAGTTAGGTCTTCTTGCATGTGCGATGTTGCCTTACATATAAGAGATTGAAACCCTAACACCAGATCTTTCAAATCCTAGGATTTTCTTTATCGTTTATTGCCTGTTTATTTTGATTTGGCTTAAACCTCACTTTTGATTGTTCGAGAGAAAAGGGTTGGGCGAACATGTTTGATGAGGGAACCAAGAAGACTAGGGAAGAAAACAGCGTCCCTAGGCCTCCTCCTGTGCAGTCTCCCTCTAACAAGGAAAAGCCAGTGGTCTCTAAAGTTGAGCGAGAGGCGGCTCGACGGGAAAGCCCCAAGAAGGAGACTGCGGTGGTAGCCGAGCCAAACCCGACCGCAGGCCGTGGAGAGAAGACTTCCAAGGCACATGTTGGTAAGTTGGATGAGACTGCAAAGCCCGCCGCCGCTCGTTGCGAAGCCAATGGTGAGGTGGTGCTGAATGCTCCGCAAGTCGGAAGTGGGGAGCGGCCACTTGGTCAGCCACAACAGATCACCATGGGTGACGAATCCTGCCCTTCGCAGGAACCTAGGCACATGTGTGTGCCGCTCCCAGCACCAGGGGCCGGAATGTACGGCAGTTGTTTACAAAGTGGAGTCGGAGAATACTGGGGCAGCCGGGGAGGAGGATACTACGAGTACGCGAGCCCTTGGGCAAGCGAAAGGGATTGTCTCCTGGAGGAGCTGGACAAGGCCAATGCCACTGCCAATGACTTCTACCAGGTTGCGGCTCAGTACAACAATAACGTCTACCAGCTGACCACGGAAAACCGCCAGCTTTTCGCAAAGCTTGAGGACCTGACTGCCCGCCACGTCATTGATTGGGAAGAGAAGGTGCTTCTTCGTGAGAGCTCCAAAGCCCTCTGCGACCACGCGACATGCAATGAGGTCTCGTGCGCGGAGTACTACAAGGAGTGCTGCCTTGAGTACAGCGAGGGCAAGGGCCTCCTACAGGAGGAGAATGCTCGGCTCCAGGCCGAGGTGGAGGATTTGAGGAAGTGGCTCGACAAGTCTGAGTGCGAGTTGCGGGCCCTGGAGCTCGGCTGTCAGGTCCTGGAGCTCAACTGCCAGGCCCGAGAGAACGTTCCGCCTGGGCCAGAGAAAGAGGAGCTGCAGAAGCAGCTAGACGAGTCCGAGTGCAAGTGCCAGGCCCTGGAGGAGGAGAACGCTCAGCTTGGGGCCGAGACGGAGGAGCTGAGGAAGCACCTAGATGAGTCCGAGTGCAAATGTGAGGACCTGGAGGAGGAGAACGCCCAGTTTGTCGCCGAGTTGGAGAACCTGAGGAAGTACCTAGACAAGTGCGAGTGCAAGCGTGAGGCCCTAGAGGAGGTGAACGTTCTCCTTAGGGCCGAAATGGAGGAGCTGTGGAAGCACCTAGATGAGTCCGAGGGTGAGCGCAGGGACCTGAAGGAGGAGAACGCTCAGCTTATGGACAAGATGGAGGGGCTGAGGAATTACCTAGACAATTCCGAGCGCAAGCAAGTAGACCTAGAGAAGGTGAATGCTCGGCTTAGGGCCGAGACGGAGGAGCTGACGAAGCGGCTAGAAGAGTCCGAGTGCGAGCGCCGGATCCTGGAGAGGAAAGATTGGCTTGGGGCCAAGACGGAGGAGCTGATGAAGTGGCTAGAAGAGTCCGAGTTCAAGGGCCGGGTCCTGGAGGAGAAAGCTTGGCTTGTGGCTGAGACAAAGGATCTGAGGAAGCGGCTAGACGAGTCCGAACGCAAGTGCCGGTCCCTGGAGGAAGAGAAGGCCGGCCTTGATACCAACCTGAGCGGCGCAATTGCCCTGTGCGAGGTCTATTGCTTTGTGCTCAAGTACATTTCGCTTTTCAATGGAGTCAATAGCCAGATTTCTCTCTAAGTCACTCTGGATTGTAATCAGGATTTCTCGTCTTCCTCGAGAGATCTCTCCTAGTCCTTGTTTACGAATGCCTTGTTCTTAGTTATTTTATGAACTTGCTCCTTATCTTGGTTCTTGGCATTGCTTCTGCTAGTATATGTGTCTATATATATATGTGTGTGTGTGTGTGTGTGTCTTGCTCGCAATCTACTTGCCTAGTAACCCCCGGAAAAACCGACCACAGATCAATGTCACGACACTAGTCATGGTCCTTAAAACATGCTCAAGTTAGAACTTACGTCGCTTGCTCTTACCATGCTGCAATCGCCGTGGACACAGTCCGAGGTTGAGCAATTCTTGCGGTTGGCTAATATTCTACTAATTGATGAGATCGAAAACTTTATAGTGTTTCCCTTTCGACACTCTCATCTCTCCCATCCTTGGCTTCTGCTGAATCTGAAACACCTACTTGACATGGAGGTAATCAAGACTAGTTTTCGGAGCATGGGATCGATCAGATTGCTTGGCCTGGTCACTGCCCGGTCTTACTTTACAAGCGCCACTGGTTGGGGTAATAACTACTATGCATAGATAAATCAGAAAATTCATTGGAATTGAACAAGAATCAATAAGAAATATCAGATACTCTCATGTCCAATCGCTTAAGTCGGTGCGTACAACCCTTCTTTTGCGTACATAGAATTCATTAAGAGTCGAGCTTGTTGTATCGAACTTTTCAAGACTCTTCTCTCAACGTCTGCAATCAGGATATCTGCTGGATAATCATCTCGCATCTTGCTTCTAATCCTATTCTTAATGACGTCCAATCGTCGAAAAACGAAAATGATGGCTCGGTTGCTGCTACTGATACTGGAAGAATTGATGCCAATCAAAATTAAGCGATCTACCAGAGGATAAGGCAATGGCTTCCACTCCTACACATGACCCAGAAGTGCTTGCTACTTGTTTGAGGCTCCATACAGCAGGACCCGTAAGTCTCAAATGCACCGTCTTGTTCTGTGAAGACATTTGATAAAACTTACTAGGTGCCAACCCGCCCACTGCCGGCGACAAACGAAACCAATAAAGTTCTTTGTCAGAAAATATTTTTTCCTAAAAATGGTCGCTCATATGCGTTGAAATAATTAGTCGATGGAATTGTTTTCATTATTAACAATACTTTTAAACATTTTCATACGATAATGATATTATTCACTCATTCATTTTTATAAGTAATACAATCAATCTTTTTTTATGAAAATATTTTGCAAATTGTTTATTTTTTGTGAAACAAACGCACTTGGAACTCTCATGGGTTTTGGGCCTTGTAGCAATTGACCCAGAAGGCAAATGGGGGTGGCATTTGGGTTGGTGTATGTTATTTGGGCCGTTTGATTCCTCGGATTGGAACGAGGTATTCTACAAAATTGGGCCTCCATAACTAAGTCAAGGGTTTTCTTATTTTATATTGATGTATGAATAGAATGAATTCAATCATCAATTATGTTTTTCACAAGATGAGTTTCAATTATTTTCTTATAATCAATGTAATTGCTAGCACAAGTAAGTGGCATTGAAATTTTTTATTACGGTACAACCATAAGTAGAACTATTAACGATGAAGTATCGCCACAAATGACAAGAGAGTTTGATTCTTTTAAGTCTCGGGTTCAACAGGTTGAGGAGCAACATTCTACATGCATAAAAAAAAAATGTGGGAGATGCATCCTTAAAATCGACCGAAGTGAACCAGATTAGGTGCGCAAAAGTTGGCTCCGGAATCACTTGACCCCTATTACAATAATAATAATGAAAAACTTCATTTTCCTCTAATTACGGTTATTTAAACATAAACAAATTCTTCATTTTTAGGTTGATTTGTAATAGAAGGCCAATGGATAAACAAATATGAATAGGTACCATAAATACTTAAAACACAATACAAGAAAATTCGGAGTTCGTCCTTTTTTTTTTTGGGGGGGGGGGGGGAAGGGAATAAAGCACAAACGGTCTCCGAATTCTTGTCTATCGTGTAATGCCATCCCTAAAATTTTAATCAGTGTAATGTGGTTCCTAAACAATGGCCCGATGTGTAATGTTGTCATTAGATTTTAAATTTGTTCAATAAGATCTGCGAACTATTAGTAAATGTTCGATATAGTCATTAGCCTTATAAGAAAATGTTTAGAAGTTCAAGGACCCTATTAAATATTGGATTAAATTTTAGGGACCATGTTGAACAAATTAAAAGTTCAAGAAGTCATCGCACATTGGACTGCATTGAGCAAATCAAGAGCTCAAAGCGAGAAATTAGAGAAAAGGGTGTCGTCCTTGCTTGAAAGGAAAGTCAGATTTCCACAATCCAAACTTATTGTTTCGGGCCATATGAAACCTTTCGTCATTCAGACGCTGGAAAGTCTAAATTGCAGAAATGGTTTGTCATTAAATTGGATTAACCCTAATTCGCATAAGTCTTTCGTTACATGAGATGCACCTTTACATTTACAGCTCTTAGCCCTCCTTAAGTGTGATTCAATCAGGATATATATAAGTTAATCAAAACTTAAAAGCTCCGTTAGAATTTTGTTACCTCTGTCAAACTTAACAGGCATTCAATTGCAATAAGAGTGTCAGATCACGATTACCAATTTTTAACAAATACGTATCATGAATCCGATCGGATCTCCGTTGGGTCAACCAAGGTTCTTCCTCACGTAGTCACACGTGATGCAAATTAATCAAATTGAATCATGCGATCCTTATCCCTTATTTCAATTTTCCTCCCAGAAATCACGTTACCTATGGTTAGAATCCACCATTTGAACCCCAAAACCGTATGAATTGACAAAATTGAAAAGTTGAGAACTGAAATCGAACATGTATAAAGTTTCATGGACCTATCGAGCGGTCAATGTTTCCCATTTCGTGAAACCAGCCCTCAGTAAGAAGTTTTCGGTTCCAGGGTGAGAACCGCCTACTCTGAAATCGATTACCCTTAATGTTCATTAGGTCCCCTTCAAATGTCGATCAGATCTTATCCCTACCTCTGGGTCAAAATGGTTAAATAGAAATCAAAATCATAACCGCATTATTTCCATCGACTCAGACATTAGTTAAAGCTATATCTTTTATCAATCAACCGAGAGCCGATTCAACGGAGAACTGTTCTTGCAATTCGCATCACATAATTTTCTCATCATTACTTCCCGTCATATATGTGAACTTGCATGCACGTTTGGCGGTCTAAACTTATGCTTCTTGCTCATAAAAATGGCTGCCGATTACAATAATTTCTAAGCCCTCAATGAGTAGATAATTCTCTCAGAAACCTACCGAAGCACTTCCAAGAAAATTTTCGACCCGGACTATCTAGCACCTAACTAGTTATTCCTCATTTTTTGCATTATTGATTGAGCAATGGTTGCACGAACCAAGCATATATCAAAAGCCCGGTGGATCTCGATCGTTCAGACGACGCGCATCCCACGTGGGACCCACCCGATTCGACGGCCGAGAACCCCGGTCGAGCTCATTGCGCGCCCGGGGGCATGTAATAATGCGTTCCTTTTCCCATCGAGAGACATTTCACGTGTGCGGGTCTTGGATTCAATGGTTCATCTCTTATGGTGTGCCCCTTTCTATTCCATTCCATTCCCGCGCTCACTATCGGGATAATAGTGAAAAAAAGAACGAAGGGAGGATTTTTTTCGTGGCTTTCTACGGTGTCTCTTCTTTGGAACATTCGGACATTTGATTCGAGTAATTGAATATTTGATGTATCTGGTACATGACAAGTTGAATCCGTCTTTCCTAGCACGAATCGTAATGCCTACGGATATTTATTAAGTTGCTACGAATATGCGTCGCGAAAATATCTTACCAAGACGTGCGCAACATGTATCCCTATCTACAAATTGAAGCTACCCAAAAATTCCGCAAGTCTGAAGTCTATTTATCGAAGGACTGGGAATTCTCCAAATAAGTAAATTTGCCCTGCTACGAAATCCACCGTTAAATAGCCGGAACATATGAACCACTGCCATTACGTTACCAACCTAGAGGGTCCACCAGGAACATAAAAACCTACCCAGCAGAATTATTTTTCAATTTTTGAAACTTAAAACCTACCATGCACATCTTAAAACCTGCCTAGTCATAGGTTTCAAGATCATTTTCAGGGTCTACTCAAGTTCCACCTATATTTTTTACTGAGCTATTGCAATGAAATATCACTCCTAATGACCACCATTTGCTATCACAATCCACTCACCACAATTCATATTTAGAGATACGAAGATAATAAAGTAAAAGCCTCGATCATAGTTATTGCCGGAAATGGAAGCTCATATGCCATGGAGTACCACACGATTGCGTGAAGACAGAGAATAAGGAAAACACAAAAAACTTATTCCCTAATTTTCAAAATGTATATGTTCCCTAATTTTTGGAACCTAAAACCCACCATGCATACTCTATAACCTAGAAAATAGAATAGGAGAGGTTATTACCGGTCCGGTTCTCGATTCTACTCTGGAGCCATGCGCACCCTTATTCTCAATCTCGCTACCCTCGCCCTCAAGCCATCCTTGTGTGCAACTCTCTCTTCATTGCCGGTTTCGCTAATGAACACAATAAAGCTTGCATAGGTCGAGAAGTAACCACTGGATTTTCAATAATCTGTCACTGCAGTAATATTAATTTTTTTTGATAACCTGCAGTAATATTAATTTTATCGTCAATCAATTCAATAAAAAAGTCCTAATTCGAAAAAGACATTGCTTCGGAACTACCTAAGAGAACAAGAGACTCGTTTGAAAAGAAAAAGAAAAAATTTAGATTGCCCAATGCAGAAAATGATCAATGTCACCATCTAAAAGAGCCCTGCCTCCACCATCTTCACAAGAGTAAGCTAACCCTAACCCTAGCCCTCTTGAATTCACCAAAAACATAAGATTAAAACAACAAACAAAAAAAATATTTAACGAATAATAACCCTGAAAAATAAAGAAATCCTAGAAAAACAAAACCACCTCGGTAGCTTTCTTCACCATTCTGCAGACAGGGCAGGAATCCAGAAGAGGCTCACACACTGGGCAGCATCCGACATGCCTGCAAGGCATGAACAACACCGACGCTCCTCTCGCGTTACAGTACCGGCAAATTCCGGCAACATTGTCTCCGATTCCCGGTTTCCTTCTCTCTCCGCTTGGGTTCGTGTTCTCCATCGTCGGGCGACGAGATGACTCCCCATTGTCTTCTCCTGCATTTCCGTTGCTGCTGCAGGAGCTCGAGCTCCTGCAACAGGGGCTGTCCTTTAGCTGCTCGAGCGTGTTGCTCAGCGATGCGACCATGGCTTCGTTCTCTCGGGCCACCCTTTGCCACTCCCGGCCCTCTGCCTCCAGCTTCCTCAGGAGTTCCTCCAGCTCCCCGGCTTTTCTTGCCGCTTGGGCGATCTCTTCGTCCTTTTGCATTAACAAGATCTGCACTCTCGATTCGATCTTCCTCATCATCGACTCGACTTGCCGCTTCCTCTGTTCGTGCACCAGCCACCTCAACCTCTCGTTCTGTAATCGCCATACGTTAATAAAATTAAATTAACCGGCATGAAATGCTTCATTCACGTGCATAACGGTTAAGAAAACAGCAGGTTCAGGGACGCAAATCTTTAAGAAGTCTTATGGTACCGTGCCAGGTCGGGTATGCGGCTCACCTGTAGTTTAAGGAGGTGGTCGATCTCTTGGTCGTGCGGAGCGAGTTGGAAAGGGAGGCTATGGTAATAAGTAGAAGAAGAAGAAGAAGCAGCAGCAATTGGGGCTGCACCGTCTTCAGCAGTAATAACAAACGAGGCGTTGTCAAAACGCCAGCTCCCATGGTTCCTCTGGTCATGATTCTGCTGCTGCTGCTGGAACAGCTCCAATTGCAATTGCTGTTGATCTCTCTGTTTCGTCCCAGAAAAGCCATTGTCGTGTCCACAACCACTGTGGTCGGCGGCAACAGCATAAAGTTGAGTAGCGCCCCACGTTGGCAATGAAACGCCAACGTTATTCACAGGATACAACTGCGCTTGAATGGCCATTGCTCTCCCCTTCTGTAACACCACCACACCAATCAAACCACTACCCAGTTCTCCAAGAGCTTTCTTTCAGCCGATTTCGCTTCAAACCCAGAAAAGCCTTTGCCTCGATCTCCTTCAACAGAGCTTTTCAAGAACACTATTTCCCTCCTCCTCCTCCTCCTCCGTTGGGTTTGTGCTGGGATTTGAGAGGGGGGGACGGGGAATATGAAGAAGCCAAGGGTGGATGGAACGTTATATAGAAAGGGTTTAAAGACCCGGAAGAGGAGAGACTTGGGTTCCAATTAATCAACTCGGAACGAATTAATCAAAAGCCGGGAAGGGGTTCCGGTTCCTTAGTAACTGAAAAACTTTGGAAACAGGGTGCTCGGATCTCTCTCTCTCTCTCTCTCTCTCCCCTCTGTCTCTCTGGCATGATCTATTAATAATGATGGCTTGGCTTGAACGAGCGTTAAAGATAGACAGACGGGGGAGGGAGGAAGAGTCTTTGGGACGCGGTAAGCAGCAACGTACACATGCAGATTTTGTGACTGAACTATCGGGTCAGAGGTTTTCTGTTCACAAGAGAGAGACAGAGAGAGACAGAGAGACTGACAGAGCTTTTCTTGATTAGGGTTTGTTTAATCATATGACATGGCAGGGGAGAAAGCACTGGAGGAATTCAATTCCAAGTGGGGGCTGCTGTTGCTGTTAGCTCGCGAGAGACGCTCGAAGGTTGAGATTTATCAGCCTGTGAATGAGTCAGATTTCATATTTTAAGCAAAGAGAGAGAGAGATTTTGTCAGTTTCTTCTTTTAAGGGTAAGGCTGAAAATTAGGGGCGGGCGACAAGCTTTTCCCATTCTTCCCCCCTTCTCTCTCTCTCTCTCTCTCTCTCTGCCTTGTGAGCTTTCTTTTTCACGGATTCTCGCCACCCCTTTTTTTTTTTCTTGGCTGGACAAAAAATAGGGAGATTTTTATTTTCTTTCTGCTTAAGTGGTGAACAATTGCCTAGGGCTTGATCCGTGGCTATCCCACTTGGTGGGTTGTTTAAGCTAATTTAAGGTAATATTCGTGTATAATCTCGAGCCGATTCCAGGATTTCGACAATACGGAAAAATATTAGGTGGATCGAGGCCACCACATCCACTGTACGCCCTGACCAATCAAATCCATCCACGTTAGCTAAGTGGGCCCCATCGGCTGACATGCAAACTTATTTTTCCGCTTGTCAGCCGACGAGGCCCACTCTACTGACGTGGAGGGATTTGAATAGATGGGGCACACAGTGACGTGACGGCCCCGGCCCACCCAATACTCTCCACCTCGAAGGGACGGACCATAAGCTCGCCCGATAGCACGGACGGTAATATTCTTGGATACCCTTGGAAAAGATAATTCTTTCGGAGACTTGGTTAGCTTAAATACATTTATTACCCATACTACAAGAATTTTAGGTGTATCTAAACAATAGTTAAGATCTATGTCTAATGGGGTCTAAAATCGGGAGACTTCGATCGCATTATTATTCATCCTCGAGCGCAATCTCGAGTTTCCGAAAAAGCAAAAAAATAAAAGAAAGAAGAAGAAGAATCGATATCTTTGATGCGAAGTAATTTCTAGAGAAATAGGAAAGCGCATATGATAACTATTCGAGTTAAATAGAAGGTCAATGTACGAGTTCCCGCAAAGCAAACGCCAAAGTCCAAATTACAAATTAGGAGTCATTCCCACCAAAACCGAAAGTCAAAGCACGAGTTCCGCGAAATTACGATTCAAAATGTACTAGCTAGAGATGTTCAAGAATGCAATTTGAAGGATGATTATAAAAAATAAAAAAAAAAGTCAGTGTTTGTCGTGCCACATAAGACAATCGATGTCCACGTCATTCATTTTCATTCAAAATTAGTCGGATTAATCCAATTAGCATAATATAAAAGATTTAAGACTGAATTGGCATAAATGCAAAAGGTTTAGGACTGAATTAACATCAATAAAATGTTCAGGACTTAATTGGCACAAATGCAAAAGATTTAGAATGAATTAGCACAAAAAAAAGTTTAGGACCAAATTAGCATTACTGCAATAAGTTTAGGATTTTTTTGACACTTCCCCCCTTTTTTTTTCAACTTCTGGAGTAAACATTCGTTTGGTTACATAAATTTTTTTTTCTACTTCTGAAGCATTTTTTTAATATGGGAGTAATTTTAGAGCCGCATTTTTTTGTCTAAATTTTGGAAACACTTGAAATTTTTTTAAAAAAAGTATTTCTCTCCATAAATAGAAAAATCAACTTATGCTCGTAAGCAAAAACAAGAAAAAAATCAAGTTAATTTCTAAAACAGAATTGTTGTCATGCGTGCTCTAAATGATCATGTTTCTGTATTTGGCCAAAAAAAAAAAATCCGGTACGCATTGCGATTTCCATATTTGGTTTCGAAACCCTAATGTTTCTATTAATTATTGAGCCATTAAATATTTGATAATCACCAGAATATCCGCCATAATGGCAATCAATAAATCACGATATAATGGAACGGATTAAGAATGTATTCAACACAAAACGATACCGAAATTCTAAGTCAAGACCGTGAAAGTCTCTCCGAGGTTCTTTCTGTTATTTTGACTCGTTTTCCCCGTTTAATTTCTGCGTTCTAGATTGCTGTAACGTTGCACGCAACAAATTTAGAGAATTACTCGTCAAATACGATCTTCGGATCAGTTTGGTCCTCCTAAAGACCCCTCGGTTTAAGGAATTTGATCCGGTCATTAAGGTTGAAGAGCATTATATATTTTGGACATTTCTATTTGTTGATTAATCAAGTGTACTTGATTGAAAATTGATTGCGTTCATCCGAAAGAATTCATTCCGATTTTTTTTTCCGGTTGAGACGAAACTTTTTCATTCATTAAAACATCAAAGGATAACATAAGTTATGAGTTTCTGAGCATAAAAAATTCTATAAAGGAATGAATGAATATGGAATTCATTCCGATTGAGCAAATAGAAAAACTTTTGTTGGACCGTCTCATTGATTCTAAAATTACATTTCCTGCTAAACTATGGCTACGTCGATATGTTTCACTTTTCTATTTTGAAATCGATAGGTGTCCAAGGCTCTTTTGAGCATCCAATCGATCCCCATCAAGTGAGTAGTCCTTTCGTCCTACATAAATTCAATTTTAAACTACTTAATTTTATCAATTTAGTCATAAACATTTTATATTGATATCAATTCATTCATCCCACCACTATAGGTCAAAATCATTGACATGGATAGCAATCATTTTATGAGGAACGACCGGAGCCAACACGAACAAATTTAATAATTTTATAGTTATTATTCTGACTATTTTATGATTTTTTTATCGTGGCAGGTAACGGTCAGAGTGCTCTCCTAGGCCACAAGATAATCCCTCGCCAGATGCGCCTAGCTACGCAAGTGACCCTCACTAGGTAGCGAGGGTCGAGCCCTTGGCAAATCCGGCGAGGGCAACTTGACCCAGGCAAGGGCTCCACCCTTGTGGCTTGGGTGACAGCTGTAGTGATAAAAGAACAAAAAAAACCGACCAAAACAAAAATGCAGGTCATGTAATATAAGACAATCAATGTTCATGTTTGTGATTTCTGGTAAAAAATTGTCAAATGAACTGAATTGGCACAAATGAAAAATGTTTAGGATCAAATTGATCCAATTGAAAAGTTTAGGAACGAATTCGTACCAATAAAATAGTCTGAGTGTATTATTAGTAATTTTTTTTAGTTTGTACTTTTACCATGATAACAACGACAACAATCAAATTAAAAATCTAAAACATTTGCATGACTAAATTAAATGAGTGTCAGCCACGTGGAGCAAGGAGTACATACGAGGAATTCGTGTGCCAAGTAGGACGGAGGAAAATCTGATAAATCAGGCTCATACGTGCCGTACCAAGTCAAAATTGACAATCATTTAAAATTGGCCTTGAAATACGGGTGTGCTAGCGTCATGAGTTGATATATGAAGACTCGACTGCTTCTAGCCATGTGATAAAATTAGAAAATTCAAAGATGATTTCTTCTTTGTTCTTTTTTTTTTTTTTTAATGATGCTTGAGGCTGGATTTGTGGGTCCTTGAGAGATTATATTTGAAGCAGCTTTCCTCATGCATGCCATCAAGTCGTCAAGATTGATTTTTCCTCGGCAACAATGCTTTAATTTTCAAATCCTTGACAGTGGGCTCCTCTCCATGGGGTCCTGGAAGAAGGGGTAGGCATGCATGCTTGAGGGGAACTTGTTTAGGGACGGATCACAAGATTCGGCTCGATCGGGAAACTGATCGGAATTAAGCACAGCCAATTAACGGGGGAGAATTGGTTCGGTTCCGACTATTAGAAACTCGAGATCGGCCTAGAGCTAGGTTGATTCCACATTCCAATTTCGAGCTCCTTTCTCGAAGAAATGGTTTCGGATTGTTCCCAAAATACAGCGAATAGGAATTTTAGCCAAAGAGATAGCTACATCATTTTGCCAATACCTAAAAAAGTGGCAAAGTCCGTTTCGGACTTGAAATTTAATTAAATCTAGCCTGGTTATTTAGAAAGGAACAATGATTATATCATCAAAAGCAAATTGGGTCTAAATCGACTAAATTTTTCGGGACAACTCAAATCTCAGAATCGAAATAACATAAAATAAAGGGTCGGCTCTTAAATAGAACCTAAAATAGACCGGTCTAGTTCCCTATTGCAAACTCTCCTAAACAAACCTTTCTTAAAGTTTTTTGCGCTGTAAGTTCCAAACCATAAGTTGATCCATGTAGACCTCAGGCACACGCATCCACTTCTTGTTAAGTCCAAAACCTTTTTGCATCAAGTCATTTTTTTTTATAATCAAGATGTCCGGGTCAGTTTACGCGTACCTCGATTATTTCTCGAAGGAGACTAGCACAGTAATTCACCGTCATGGCCCCCTATTTAAATCACAGTTGCTCATATGAGGAATTGAATCTGAGATCAGTGCGTCTAATCACACAATTCTAAATGCACCATAACCAACTGAGCTACCTATGAATGAGTAATTTTGTAGCAAGTCATTGCCGGACAATAAAGTTATAAAAGGGCATTCTCTCTCTCTCTCTCTCTTTACGTAAATACAAAACATGAATGGCGAATGCATGCGGGACGTATGACGGGATTAGGTTCATCAGCACAGACGGGTCGTTTCTAAGCTTTGCCTACTTAGAAACTTGCCCTTCAAGAACGTAAGCCTCCTATCGTCTCCAATGCCTATCTTGCTAACCTTTGAATAATCATCCTAGTTAGTACAAGGTCACATCAGAAGTCATTACAAGAATCCACGTAAACCCGCCAAATATGTCAAAACAAATCACGGTGGGACAAGCGCAGATAGCTCCATCAGACCCATCAAACGTAAGCTAAGCAAAGTGGGAAGCTGCCCACCAAAGATGGCATCGAGAAAACGAAGAGACAAGAAAGAAGAGATTGGAAGTAGAGATTAAATTCCGTTATTTTCAACGTGATGTGATGTGATGTGAATCTCGATACACCTTGGCTAAGTGGTCGACAAGTCCCGGTGCTAGGGTTTGAGGGCAGGACCCATTTTGGACGGTAAGCAATGGTTGGATCTGGAATCACGGAGGGGAATTTGTCCAATGTCAGCCGGATTCGGAGGCCCACTGCCGCAACAACTAAGGTCCACCCAAAAAGATTAAGAAGTTAAAAAAAAAGGGGGGGTTATTAATAACGGGGGCCAAGACGTGATGTCATGTGAAAAGGATCTTTCACATGGTTGAAAGAGACAAATTTTGACCGTGTAGATGCCTAATTTGGTCGTCTTTATGTTAACGCAAAGTAAGCATATTATTTCTTGCTATAGTTTCTCAAGTTTAACAAGAAGCGTCATCACTTAGGGGTTGTGCCGCGTTCGGAAGTTGATCATGTCCGCGTAGGATGTCATGGAGGTTTTTTTGACCTAATGAGCTCGGATCGAGCTCGTTGGGAATGACTTGGCCTGCCCCTGAACTTTTCTAGTCGGCTTTGTGTCTGTCTATGTCCTCCTGACTGTGGGAACTCGACATTGGTGTCCTCATGACACGTGGTAAGGCATCATTGGCCCGCATTCCGTCATCGCCCGACAACTTGGTCACTACTCGTCCCGTAAACGAGGATTGCCACGTGGCATGATCCTATTCGTTAATCGTTCTAGTCCTCACAATATAAATACCCATCAGTTCATTCATTTGAAATAAATTTATCACAGATATACCACCTTGGAGTTTTTCATGGTAAAAAAATAATTTTGAGATAAATTTGTCACAAGTGTACAAGTTTAGAGTTTTTCGTAGCATTAATCTACAATAGAATTGCCGCTCCTTCTCTACTAGCATTTGAGCTTCTTCTCACTTCTGGGGTTGCTTCAGCGCGAAGTCAATAGTTTTGCGAAGTAAAGAGATCTGGAGAGAAAAAGCTACTCAAAATCTCTTTGACTACCAATATTCACTTAACCTACAATCTCATTCTCTACCCATTTCCTCCATTATTGATAAATTGTCATCACGTCCTTATTGAATTGAAAAAAAAAAAAACGTAAGTGATTCATGTCTTTTTAAAAGCTAAGTCATCTCTCCAAATTCATGTAGCCAACAATCTCAACCTCTAATGTTCAGTTTCAGTCCAATTCCCTCGTCAGCATCAATGCTATTGGTGCTTATTTCCACCCATGCTACCCCCACTACCGATGAATTGCCATCGCTTTCACCACTTTTAATAGCTACTTTGATCGCCACCTCCAACATTGCTCCACGATGCAAAGTGAGCACAGCCATCCACTTCTTTAGTAGAATTTATCAATCTAGGAACTTCTTTCGAAATATAGTAGAAGCTATCGTTTTAAAAGTAGCTTTCCTATGAAATTCACACAACAAACGCATGTCGATAGCTACTTAATTACCACCTCCACCATCGCTCCACAGCGCAAAGTTAGCGCAACAACCATCCATCTCTTCAGTAGTCCCTTCCCATCTTAAGTTAAAACTCTATCAATTTAGAAACTTCTCCGACAAGATCTTTCGAAAAATATGTGACTAATGCAAGCTGACATCAGATCCTACACATTTTGAAATTAACGCCGTCAATTGATGTATAGCCCCACGATTTCCGATGGGTTGGTACTCCATAAATTTAGGGTCAGTAATTTCAAAAGCAATATCATCGCGCATACGCAATAGTGATCTACCAACTTAATTTTTGAGTTCCTCTTGTTTTCTCCTCCTTTCGTTTTCATTACATCATCTCTTCCTTTCGTTTTCGTTACATCATGATCTTTTTCTTCTTCTTCTTCTTCTTTCCTAATATTAATTGTGCGAAACATCATTTTGCCGCCCCCTACCATAGTGCCGCCCGCCGTCGTGGACAAACTATAGCCACCACTCGTTCCCTTCTCTCTCTCTCTCTCTCTCTGAGATTTAAAATCGAGGCCCACTATCGCTAACATGCGCTGACGGACATTGGAGGTTCACGACTTCCGATCTGACGTTGCCATTGATTTATGATCTAGAAAGTAAATGGAAGGAAGTGCCTCAACATTGAGGAGAAGGGACCGACGTGATAGAGTAGAGGGTAGAAGACTAAGGTAATTGATTGGAGGATAGTGTGGGTGTAGCATCGTGGGGTTTGCCCAGGATTTGGACATAGGAGTGGGACAGTTAAGAAAATGATTTTTTTTTCTTTTCTATGTTGGGTAAATATGGACAATTCACTATATTGCGTGCTTATGTTTTTTTCATCAAATGTGGTAAAATTTACACCTTAATTTATGAGTCTCCCGGTCCTTTTCGTACATCCTATCATAAAAAAAAAAGCCCTCGATATTGAAAAGAAAAAGAAAAAAAGGAAAATATTAAGAAATTATTAAAAAGGTTATCATCAACGACGATCGTGCCCGTAGGACGATTGGCTTCCACGTTAGCAATTTCAGGTCAAAATGGGCTGGATGGACTCAGTTGACACAAGTACACAAAGTTTAGGACTACATCAGCATAATTAAATGGTTCACAACTGAATTGATACTAAAATGTGATAAATTTATGAGTTTTTTTGTTATATACTTTTCTCGAAATTCGATCACTAACATTGTTGTCATCCCCTATTAAGTTGATATGGGTTCGAGACGACAATGTTTATGATAATGACACGTTCACGCAAATTAAAAGAAAAAAAGGTAACGATGACATGTATTTGAATAAAGCAAAAAAAAAAAAAAAAATAACTTTCTTGCATGGGCACCGGAAAAGAAGCAAAGGGTGGAAAGAGACTTGGAGTCGGGCCCATGTGATGCCCACACAGGCAAGGCAAGGCAAGGCAAGGCAAGAAATGAAGACCTGAAGACAAGCGTCTGTCCTTTTCCGCTTGGGACGGTTCGAACATCTGCCCGAGGAAGGAGGAATGGGGGGCGTGTCGGCGTTGGTGCCTTTCCATGTGAACGCCAACACCGTGAAAACATCCAACATCCAACGTCCAACACCTCCTCTCCTCTGTCCACATTGACTAGAAGCTAAAGAAAGCCCTCTAGGTTGCGGGATTCTGCGTGAGCGCTTATTATTGAAGTCCTCCATGGATAGCGCCAAAGAATCCAATACACCAACACCCCCATATCGGATCTAATCCATATTCCTAACGTAGAAAAACTTATACTCGAACTGAGGTAAGAATGCAGAATGAGCGAGCTCGAGATCATGTAAAGGAGAGAGAGAGAATAGTAGAAGTGGGTTGGGTCTACGTAAGTTGTAAATTCATATATGATTCATTTTAGCACTCATCTTATTACATTATATATGGAATTGTGTGTGTGTAAACATTATATATGGAATGAAGAAATGGGTTTATGGCTTTTTTTTTTTTTTTGACAAAAAAGGAAAAATAAAAGAAATGGGTGCATAACCCATTTTTGACGGGGTCTACTCTTAACCACCACTTGTCTTCGTTCTTTAGCT
Source organism: Rhodomyrtus tomentosa (assembly GCA_028455895.1). Taxonomy (NCBI): domain Eukaryota; kingdom Viridiplantae; phylum Streptophyta; class Magnoliopsida; order Myrtales; family Myrtaceae; genus Rhodomyrtus; species Rhodomyrtus tomentosa. The sequence goes on from JAPCWY010000011.1 coordinate 15,730,031, forward strand.
TTCTGGCTTGGAAAGTGGATGTGGACGCGGCTTCTGAGATCTGATCTCGCTTCCCAACGGTGCAGTTTAGTGTTGGGTTGGGCAGTATTTGCGTTGCACATGGCTTGTTCAGCTCCTCGACCCCCGTCCCCCACTATTGGCTAGACCTATTCGTCCCAACTGGGGTGTTACAGTTTTCTATGCGTCTGTGCTTGTGTAGCCCCGGTCCCTTGGCCTCTTCAATATCCGATTCAATAGTCTTGGTTGAAGGGAACTCTTCCTGCAGATCGAAGTTGAAGTTATGAGGCCCGGGATCAAATTATAGTGCTCCGTCCCACATAAGGGTGCACTCCCCAACACACACACACACACATTTGAACATCCGAGAAATGTCATGAATAATCAAATTATGGATAAATGACACTATTGGTCCTTGAACTTTGGCTGTGGGCGTAATTTGGTCCCTAGACTTCAAAATTTGTTCCGTGGACCGATGAGACCCGATGCGCAATGCCGTCTATGAACTTTTGTTTAGTTCAATGTGGTTTCCCGGACTTTGGTAAACGTCCATTTTAGTCCTTAGGACGTATGAAGATCGTCGATGTTGTCTTTTTCATTAGTAGGGTAGGTACATATGCTATTTCTTTATACCAGGTATCATGATAATGGCATAATCATCTTGCCAAGGTGGGGAAAAAAAAAGGGTTAGGGGGTGCGCTCAAAGTTTCTGCCGTGTGCAATGCTTCAGGGTCGGCTTCATGATAGCGAGGAGACGGGAATAATATATCTAATCCTCTCCAGAGTCCCACTGCTTCAAGATGTCTTACCTAGTGACCCACCAGTACCAATAGATAGGAGGAGGAGGAGTCCTGGCGTTGTGATGTGCGTGACAGGGACTTCAATGGACCGTTTCAATGCCCTACATAATTGGAAAGAGATAAAAAAAAAAAATCCAGACGTGGGTCTTCATGTTCGTTCGTTCACAATACTTTTGTTAGTTGCCTTCTCTTGTCCCTTGTTTTGTCCTTGCTTGGCGAAGCAAAGCCTCCTCATCTGCTTGTTCTGATTGATCTGGAGGTCTTGTTCCTCGTTGCGAGCGATGAGAATACATGGAGATCCGACGATCAGTTGTTCTAAAAGCTTAAACTGATAGGTAACTTGGGAGGTAAATAGGAGCTTAGAAATGTTCGAACTCGAGGAGCTCCTGCTATGATATTGTGTGAAATTTTATGGCGTTAGATGTCTTAAAAGCTTAAATCGATAGACAAACGCGTGTTTTATAATTTAGATATTCGATCAGTACAAAATACATCTTGATGCAATCTTTCATCGGAGAGACCGGGTCACATGGCGATCGTGTGGAAGTGCATGCGTGTTTATGAAAATCCATAAAGTGGAAGATCCATGAGAGAATGGCGACCCACCTCCCACCAAACATTACTGGTTTGTCCTTATACTATCAGTCCCTTCATGGTATTGAAGTTTTATAAGCGGATTGTCAGGATGATTAGTGGATGTATCAGATGTACATGCCTAATCTGTGGATTAAATATGTTTTTTTTTGTCAGCACATTGGCACATAAATTTACTGAACATCTTTGTAAATCTGAGTACTTGGGCTAGAATACAAAAAGAATAAAGAAGAGAATTTTAAGGATTTCCAAGCACAGAATAACTATGAGAGTACTAACATGTTGTAGACCACAAATTTTTGAAGTAAGAACATGCCATTAATCTCAAAATAGATTAATGACATTAATATAATCATTATGGGAAGCTTTATTGTTGACCAGTATTAATTTAGAGGTATGGATTGATGTACTCAATAAGTTAGAAAAATCATTATATACACCTGGACCATGAAAGTCGATTCCATCTCAGCCATTGAACAGTGTGGACGCATGTTAGACTCACATGATTCAATGGTCGAAATGAAGCGAGTTCACATGTACCAGGTGTATGCGAAATTTTTTTTATAGTATTTCGGTCATATCTCTTTTAATAGTAAATTGGGTATTCTTTGCAATTAATTTAAACGCGTTCCTAATGTGATTCAGGCAAACCAAACAAGACACAAGCTTGCAATTACTTTGACCAAAGTCACGTGAAGTGTGTCAATGTTTGGTGTGATCTTCAACATTAATCTCCTCATAAATGATAACCCATAAAGAAAAAAAAAGCTTTGGAGGACTTCCCGTGCAATTACTTACCTTGACTTTGGGGCAAGGCATGCGGACGTGGGTGAGTCACGTTATCTTCTTGACAGAAACGTCAAGCGTTACCAATTCGTTTTTTTTTTTTTTTTGGTCTTTGTCTTTGTCCGGCTTATATTTCCGACAAAAAGATCCTTTTGACTGGCTCTTCCTGCCCGGAAGCTCACTTCCAAACGCAATAGCACAGGAAAAAAATTTGCCTTCATTCAAGTTTTAGCAACTTACAATCATCGAATATATAGCATGGTTGAAATAGGTTCCGTTAATCGCGGACCATCCCCCGGGCCGACCTTTCTTTTTGCTCACCCCTCAAAAGGAACTTGATTAAGAAACTCTTGTTTAGATCAAAATCTGACCGAGGCCCAAACGCAATCATGATCGTCTCTCTCGTGGGACTAATAGGTATTACTCGTATGACCAACCGTGGAGATAGATTCCGGTTAGCATGCCCGGTCCTTTTAATAAGTTCCGAAATGATGAATGAAAACTTCATATTCAATTAAATGGACTGACCTAAATATATCCATTTAACTCATTTATGATCTATTTTATCGCAATGCAAATCTGTTTACTTATATCAAGTCGGCACATACCAAAACCATTCTTAATCTGACCCGTATTCATAAGGTCCCGCTAGCATGACAGTTTGACAATGCTGTTAATATTTCTGACTTCATGCTTTTTCAATTAATGAGTGCTTTATGCAAAACACGCGATGATGGCGTGTGGATCTACGGTAAAAAAATAGCTGATAATATTGTCATACTGTCACGTAATCTTTTTTCTTAATCAAATCTAGGAAACTCATACCAAAATTGAGGTGAGTTAGCGCAAAATTGAACTAGCGCGAAAGAGAATGAAGAGAGGGTCATAAAAGTGGGTTAAGTCTAAAAAGATGTAAATGAATTCATGACTCATTTAACACTCACATATTTCGACAAAAAAGGAAAAGAAAAAAAGAAAACACCAACATATAACAACTCAACCTATCATAGATGGATTAAAATATGGATTTATAATCCTTTTTGATACGCTTGTATTCGATAGACATGCAAAAAGTATATTTGATAAATAGTATGCGGATATGGTTACATGCAATTCCCCGTTTCCTAACCCTTGCTAAGACATGCCAGTCTCCAATGAATTAATTATCGGATCACGTACGTTAATCGCTCGCCAAAGAACGTATTTAAAAAGCCGTCGTGGTTTGAATTTTTCGGAGACTGTATAGACGTTCATGTATGCACTGACCGATGCAGTGCATGTGTTCCGACGGTGTCTTGTCTGGTGTTAGTGCGTGATTAAAGTTGATACGGACATGCATTACTTGACATTTTCCCAGAAATTTAAGGCCTTTGAAAACTGATCATCCCAGGATTTTGCATGTGAATGCGTAACTATATGTAAGTAAAGACAATCTAGATTGACAGAGGCGAGACATACCACGAAATTTATGCTGATGCCAACCAAGGAAAATGAAATCGTGTATTTATATTCGTTGAACTTTGGCCTAATTAATATATAATGTGGTTGTTGAACTTTTAATTTTCTCAATGTAGTTCTTGAACTTTAGTCAAATGTGCAATGCCGTTCATGAACTCTTGAATTCTTAATGTGGTGCTTGAACTTTTGATACATGTACAATTTAGTCCACGGACTATATGAAAATATACAATATTGTGCATGAACTTGAATTGATGGAAGCACAAGGGACAAAATTGAACATTTTCAAATAGTTCAAGGACTATTAAATGTGTACCAAACGTTCAGGGACCACATTGAACAATTTAAAACTTCATAGACTACATTGTACATTAGAACAACGTTCAATGACAACATACAACAAATTAAAAGTTCAGAGATCATATTGCACATCAGGCCAAAGATCGATGGCCATTTTTGTCATTGTTCCTTTTCTTTTCGGCAAGGGGATTTTTATACCTTAAAGAAGACCCAATTACATGGCGATGGATGAGACGGAGGGTTTCAAAGCACTTCCATTTGCTTACTCTGATCGGCTATTCGAAGTTCCAACTCAAAACTTTTACCTTCCGAAATTCAAAAATAAAGAAACCCAATAGACATTTTCCAAGTCTCCAAAAGTTGGGAAAAAGTCATACGTGGTTCTGCAAGTTAAATAATTGAACGTTCCAAGAAAAATTTCGAGTGTCTCGGAGGAAGTAAAAGTCAAAAGTGCGAGTTGCGCTGGACTCACACGAGTCTAAAGTTGAACGCGAAAGTCGACTCATTGCTGTGACCCAAGTTGCATTTGGACTTGGCAAAGCTTTAGACCAAGAGCCAAGTCCCATAAATTTCATACCAAAAGGCTAGAAGAATGAAAGGCAAATGCCCCCAAAGTCTTGAAATAATTGTGCGCTATGCCTTACTATGAGCATTTTGCACTGCTAAAAGAGAGGAGTAACCCTACCTACGAGGCAAGTCATGGACAATTGTGAACATAGACCACTAGTTCTACTCTTCGTTGCCTCCCTCCTCCTCCTCCTTGATCCGCACGCATTCTCTAACTTAAGCATCGATAGGCTTTCCCTAGGGCTTAAGCATCATGGAGTTGCCTAGAGAGAAAGGCCAGCTTCTTTGATTTTTGCCCTATGGTGTTTCCAAGAGTTTGGCCGGTTGGCGGCATCCGAACTATGAGTCCGGCCCGTCTCGGATTTGTGCAGTGCCGGTCTCTTCATGCCAATCAATCGAATTAAGATCGTATCGAAAGTTGGCGCCATAAAAAGTTTGTTGGGAAAATCATAAAAAAAAGTTCTAAACTTGTTGCGCTTGTATAAATTTAAGTCCGAAACCTTTTAATCATGATTTGCCAATCTAGTTCTGATCAATTTTAGTTGAAAATCACTGACCTGGTAAACTAGTTAGCATCGACTGTCTTACGTGGTACGGCCAGCGCTGACATGGATAATTATTGTAATTTCTTGAATTTTAATTCTTTTTTTCTCCAACCCTAGGCCGACAAGGTCGTGGGCAGGCCCTTCTTGGCCATAGGCGAGAGTAGGTGACCTCGTCGACCAAGGTTGTAAAAAAAAATGAAAAGAAAAAAGATATAAACAAAATCTGGAAAATTAAAAGAACTTAAAAAATTGCAAAATTTCCATGTTAGCAACGAGAATTCTATGCGCCTTGCAACATAAGACAATTAGGGCTGACTATATCACCATATCAGCGATTTCTAGCTAAAATTGGTTAAAATGATTAAATTGGCAAATCGTCAAAAGATTGAAGATTAAATTGATAAATCGTCAAAAGGATTGTGACTTAATTGGTCAAACTAAAAGGTTCATGGTTGAGTTGGCACAAGTACAAAAAATTTAGGATTTTTTTTATAGTTGTCTTTGGCGATCAAACAAATTTCATGAGAAGGCAATATCTGGCCGCCAGTCTTGGCGACCAAAGCTTTGTTGACAGAAGTTGGTTGCGAGAGTCTGGTCACGAAAACTTCTAGCGACTGTATATAGTTGCCAAAGCAGAGTTTGTCGCCATCATTGACTATGGGGCCGGATCGGGAAGATCCGCAGTTGAATGATTTAGCTAGACATCATCTCAATCAAGCATCCTAACGTTAGGACAGGAAATATTTCGAGGCTAACTAGTGACTAATATGTTGAGAAATTGTATTACATCTTTGAAGTTGACAAAAATGCTTTGACGTTACATACCGACAGAAGTAGGTCTCGTGGACATAAGCAGACTCTATCATTCATTCGTAAGCAGGATGTACTCTAATCTTCATGCTATCCTCAAAGTTGTCATAATCTTCGCCATCATATCTCACTAACAGCTCATGATCTGGTTGGGATTCTTTTCCTAAGTTATGTTGATAGACCAACAATCTTAAAGATCATCTTCGTAACTCATACGAGGAATCTTTATTGATTGGCACCACCCCAAACAAAATTTACTTTGTTAGACTCGATTTATGGATTCAAAGATTTGATTGTATGGGTGAGCAAGTCCCTTCAAATCTCCGATTTTTCAACCTCAAAATGGCTAGTAATCTTCTTCGTCAATCTGCAAACAGCTAGTTGGAGATTGATACTCGAGGCGATTCTATCCAAGGGGAAGCGTGGATATTGAGGAGTTTATAAGGAGCACAATGCATTGCAGAGTGAATTATTAATATTTCGAGAGAAACATACAAAATTCTATATTATCTTCCTTGAGCTGAATGTTGTATTTATTTGAGAGGTATTGTACAATGTTCAAAAGTGTGTAGAGCGAGAATGCTTTAGGTAGAAGCTGCACTCACTACTGTCTTGAAGTGCTTGAGTATAAGCTACCACATTTTTATCTTATTTGACTACTTAGTGAAATTCAACCAGTAGGTTATTAGTGTGGAAGAGTGGGTGTACGTAAGCTTAGCAAAAGCCGAACCACTATATAATATTGTGCATTGCTCTCTATTCTCTTACTCGCATTTGTTTAGAGTCTGATAGAAGCACTACATAGTTTTGTTCTCTATATCCGTTCCTATCAAACTTGAAATTTTTATTCCATATTATTTTACTAAGTTTGATTATAATCACCTCTTTGCCTCTCTAGATGATAGTGTTAGCAGACAACATAATATTCATTGAGATGATTTTCATAAATCTAGTAAGCCATCGTAAAATAATTTAGAACCATAATGAAAATACCCATAAGATCCGCAAAATGAATCAAAATTGTAAGCCAACCAAAAATTTTCAGACATCATTAGCAAGATGATATTACATTTCTTGTGTACTTCTTCTATGGGTGATGGTTCAGTCTAGTTCAGGGGGCACCGATTTGATTCCCAATTTCATAAATCGAAACCGGTAATTATCAGTTTCATTCTCGATTACCCACTAGACTGGATTGAATTTTTATAATTTTGTTTCTTAAAACTTTTAAAGAAACCATTTATTTAAACTGTTAATTATTACAAATATGAATATATGCTTCAAGCACTGCAACCGACTTCACTGGACCGCCCACAAGTCTATCCCTGCAGTCCGATTTTTGGTTCCGAAGTGGGGCCGAATCGGATTGGGAACGGATCGACACTACCTTGTTCTTTCGGTTCGAGGATGAAAATGGGGTTAATATATAGATCCCATTTTACTTGCCTTTTTGAGCCAACCTAGTTGCCTATTTTTATTTAATATCACTTTGATGTTTTTAGTTAATAGAGACTGTGTTTTAGCCTTATTACGTGTGGAAATATAGACCCATTTTTCCTTTTTTTTTTGTTATTTTTATAAGAGAGTGGTTGTGTGGCTTGTGGCAATTACCTCATTTTATTTATATTTATGGTAGAAAAAAGAAAAAGCAACGTATATAATATATAGAGCAAATTGTCAAATTTTGCATCCACTCTTTGAATGACCAAAATAGCCCTTCCCCCAGTATGAAATTCCATGATTTGTCCATACAGAAAAAATTCAAGCAAATTGTTCATCTTTTTTTTCCCCGTCTCAACCATATCTTATTTTTATGGCCAAATTAGAAAAAAAATGCGTTATTTTTTATGCGCAAATAGAAAGCTTTCGGCCTTGGATTGGGCTGTGCAAATATGAGGAAGTAAATAGTAAAAGATTCGAATTCATTACTTCTGAGGTTGATATCATGTATCATTAGTGAGATCATAATCAACTGCTCCAAGAGTTTCAAGCGTGATTTCTTAGCTATAACGTAACTTATTGGAATAAGACCTTTCTATGTCTCCTTGTCGATGACAGAGCATTGCAAGCCAACAATGTTTTTCGAGGGATTTCACTTAGATGATCATAGTAATGTTTTAATAAAGTGATTAATATCTCTTCAACATAGAGCATAAGATTGTGCACTGCGTACGGAGAGTAGAGATGATGTGTTCGAAATTGAGAAGCCCCCCGCCCCAAATTTTATCTCAGAGATTTCTCAAATGACAATCATACACTTCTCGACAACATACTTCCTTTGGGTGAAGGGTGGGGATGAATTGAATCTGTTGCAGCATAACGAACGTGATGGGATTTTCAGTTTAATAAATTTCGTTCGGAGTATGTTTCGGCTTCAACCCATTGCATATTTATGGGTCCAACTGCGAGCCATTGACTCGTACTTAACTTTATCGGTCTTGCACATGTGGGCGATCTCCGGGACAAGCGGGTCGTCGGGGTTCGGATCCGTGAGCAACGAGCATATTGATAACAGTACCTGCAAGGATCACTTTGTGTATCGGTCCGGATTGACAAGGAATCAGATATGTTGGGGGACAAATTCTCCAACTTAGTTATTGGATAACTATACCTTGGAGATTGTAAGGGCAGGACTCCACTGTTCCTTGAGGATGTCCAAGCATATATTCCCACTGCTATTGATGTTTGGGTGGAACACCTTGGTCTTGAAAGCAACCTGCAAAGTTTCCCCCAAAGGCAAATTCAAGAAATTTCTTGGGTTTGAATTGGAAATTTCCCTAAGAAAAGGAGCAATTGGCCCTGATCTTTGCACCTTTGGAGGTTTGAAAGGATAATCAGGTGGGAAATGGATGGTCACAAGGAAGACTCCACCAGCATAAGGGCTATCATTTGGGCCAATGATGGTTGCTTGCCAATGAAACATGTCCTCACCCGCTGGACCTGAAATACAAAACTCAAGAACTGACATGATTTTCATCTTTTGTGGAGAGGAGTTCAATATTGTTTTGAGCATAGACCCCATTTTCAATCAAGGCCCTGAATGTGTCCTGTACCTGCACTGCAGGAAGATGGGGGGTCTCTTTGCAAGTCCTTGAGCTCCTTCAGAATCCTTTTGGATGCCATTGAAGCAAATATGTTACGAGGTGAAGAAGAAGAAGAAGCGAACCGAAGGGTAACAGGTTGGGACGAGTCAATGATATGCGGCTCTATCCGGTATGCACAGCCAAAGGGGAATTTGGTGGTGGCGTTTATAATGAGGAATTTGAGGCGGTGGTGATGGTGAGGGAAGAAGAGGGGAAGCTCGGTTGAATGATTCCTTTTTTTGAAAGGAAGATGAGTGGGTAAAGAATCAAATTCTTGCAGAAAAAGAAGATGGGGGCAGGAATCATGCATTTAAAATCTGATGAACATGATAGACATGCCCTACGCTCATCAGCAATAAAATCAGGATTTCACGTTATCGCCAAATGAGACCGCAATCTTGTAATGACGCTGCGCGGACATACGTGCTAGCATGTCCTTATGCACATGGAGAGAGAGCGCCTAGCTATTACCACGAATTGACGATCCGATCCATTCGTCACCCGATTGCATCCCTATTTCCCACATGGCAAAGGTTATTTGAACCTGTTTTTTTTTTTTTTAAAGCAAAAAGAAGGAACCAAGGAAACAGGTAGGATAGCTCCAGACAAAACAAGAAAAGAACAAAGAAAAGAGGAGGAAATGCCTCAAAGTAGTAAAATATTCATAGATTCCATTCATAAATGCAAGAGTTGCTTCTTTAGATACCCCCAGAGGCACAACCCACCAATTGTCACAAACTGATTGTGCAAGTCAAGACTCAATCCCTTGACCCTCAAGGAAACGGCAATTCTCTGAAGCTCTTGAGAATCTTGGGACTTCTCTGATCTGTCATTGAAGATTAAAAGGCAAATATTGATTCTGACATCTCAAAGATAGACCTCTTAGTGCGCACCTTTATATCTGTCCCCTTCACAATACATTCTCTTTGCACTTAATGGCCTTCCAATTCTGTGTGCCTCTTCTTTCTGTGCAATTCAAACACCTTATTTGAATGCCCCAAGTTTTCACAATCACAGTCACCAAAGTATGTCAAGTTGCGTTTTAAAATTTTCGGGATCGGCGACTCGATAGCATGAGAAAGAAAAGGTCCAAAAGACACGACCCCTTAGAAATGATGGAAAGGTAGGTCCTGATATATGTGCATGTGTGTGTGTGTGTGAGAGAGAGAGAGAGATATCAAATTGGAAAATAGAATCGGAGGGGCATCCATGTCTACAAGACTACAACTGCATCAACCAGAACACCAGCAGTAGTTACCAAGAAAAACACATGCACAATGCACACAAGCAGTAAAAATGCAACTTTTCAACCAAAGGAAAATAATACAACTCTCTAGAGCTTTCATGAAATTTTCTGCTAGTTACCTGCATCTAAAGTAAGCGCTTCATGATGATATTAGACCACAGACGAGGTGCAACAAGCAGAACTACAATGCTCCGTCGACATATCCTAGGTTGTCAGTTAGGACTATTAACATCACTCATTTAATCCTTGTTTTGCAGTAGTTAATTACTCCTCCATACCAGAAAGCATTTCTTTCTTCTTGCTCTCCTCGTCGCGCTCATAATATAGAGCATGCCTTTTGGGCCTTTCTCTTCTTCCTTCGCTTCTGTTTAGGCGGCTGCAGGACCAACTTAATGGCAGCATCGAAGACAGCTTTCACGTTCTGCGATGCCAAATTAACAAACTTCAAGTAAGGAAACGACAGATCATTAAATCCAACATGTAAATAATTTCAAATGTAAGTGAAATTGGATGATACGAACCTGCTGCGTTTTTGAACTGCATTCTATGTAAGCAGCAGCCCCTATCAATTTCCTTAGTTCCTCCCCCTTCAAAACAGAAAGAATTTAACTGTTTTAGGGAAGCTCATTCGAAAAAAGTCCAAAAGATGTCGATAACAACCAATAAGTAATTAAAGCTGAAACTATCCAAACGAAGCATAAAGGGTACCTGGGCTGTGGTAATGGGGACGGCACCGGGGTGGTCTAAGAAGAACTGCTTATCATCTCGTAGATCTGTGAGAAATAATATATGTCATTAAAATGAACAAAAAGAGGTTCTTTGGGATAGCATAAACAAGACTGCAGTTTCATTTTATAGGGGATATCAATGCTTATTAGTGAACATCAGGTACCATTACATAAAAGGCTAACAAGATCACACAAAAAGAACTGTTGCTTCCCAGTTATCGACACAAGTATTATGCAGGAAGGTTCACGTGGATGACAAACCAATTTACAAGTAAACCTTTTTGTAACAACAAACAGGAACCAGCAATCGCATTATTAAGATAGTGAGCTGACATGAACCCGTGTGCTAAATCACACTCAAAGCAGACAGTATGAGTTCAATTACTACCCTGGGATTCGCATGAACCTGTGCGCTGACCAAGAGAGTTACTTGGACGGATACTGTCCCCAAGTTTACCAGACAAGGTGGCTCTAGCCTGGGAGCATTCTTGGTATATATTTGGGGAAAAAAACAAAAGAAATAAACGGGTGCAAGAGCAACAAAAATCAAAGTATAAAAAGCCACACTCTAAATAAAAACTTAAACAAATTATCTTCGACGAAATACTCTTAAAAATAGCGGCCAATAATATAAAGAACTAGCAGGCTAGATAAACTGATTCAAAGGATCATAAAGACAGAGAATATCCACAATGTATGGAAACACAAGCAATTGTACTTAAATTCAATGTAGCTTCAGAAAGCAGGTAACTGATACCACACCCGTTTTAACTTTTTTATTTGAAGATGAAAGGTTTTTGCTGGTACGAAACCAAACAATAGGTTCAGTGCTATCAATATTTTCATGTTTCACAAGTGCAATGTATTCTTATTGCAACATTCTGATTTTCTCCTCCGAACATCCCCTCCTTACAATTAAACGTGCTCAAATGATATAAGTTATTTTCTTTAGTTGCCCAAATTAATTAGTATCATCATGTCATACATAAATACACTCATTAGAACAGCGCTATATGTAAGGAATAGGATAACAAGGGAAACCTAACCTGTAAAACTTTTGCACTACTTCAGGTACATAAGACAAATTCACGATTTTTCTATTATAAGCAAGGTTCTAAATTGATTTTAATCTCTAAACCGTCATTGCTATGAGAGAGAAAGTTACTTTGAAACCCAAATGGTTTAAGGACCAAGCAAGTGTTGGTCTGTGGTTCAAATGATCCTATCAGTTAAGCTTTTCGATCCAATTAAAGTGACTAATTCAGTTGAATGCGTTATGTATACAAAAGAATGCACTCTTGAAATACATGTTCGAAAATATCTCATAACTTTTCGAAATTTTAAAAGAAAAGAAATAAGAAATAAGCACATCATCGCTGCCGAGATCGGATGGCTAGGCAACACCCCTTTGATCCTTGAGGTTGCTTATTTGAGACTCATCACCAGCGACTAAATCCTTTTGGTACACAAACAAAGCCTACAGATGGCAGTAAATATATTTAACTGGTCCATAGGGCCAAACCGATTCTAAGAAAACCGAACCAAGTCTAATCAGTTGAACTGGCTGAGTGTTCCACCAAAGACATGCAAGCCATACTCATTTTAAGATCAATATCATGTCGCAAATCAGGTGAGAACAGATAATGCCATTCGATGATTAAATTCATAACTAATGGGCAAAGCAAAACTACAATCTCAAAAGTGTAAGATATGGCATTGAGATAGATGCCAACAATTGAAGCAAAACATATTATACTACCATCAGGTATATGGTATCTGTTACTAAGTAATAGGAGAATGAAGGGAAAGCCATAGACTCTAACCAAGCTTTGTCCCGACGAGAATAACCGGAACACCAGGTGCATAATGCCGCAACTCAGGAATCCACTGAACATTGAGGGGAAAAACATAAGATCAACAAATGTTGTCTGATCAGGCAGGCAAAGAGAGAATACAGAAGTCAAGAAAAGAACTTAAGATGGGCAAGACTTACCTTTTTGGCAATATTCTCATAGCTAGCCCTGCTTATCAGAGAGAATGCAAGCAGGAAGACATCTGCTCCACGATAACTTAAAGGTCTCAACCTATTGTAATCTTCCTGGCCTGTGGCATCGGAAATTGGCATCCCGGTCAGAACAGGAAGAAACGGATCTCAGACAAAACATAGTGAAAGAAACTTCATCATCAGAGATTGAGAACCAACCAGCAGTGTCCCACAAACCCAGATTAACAGTGCTTCCGTCAACAACCACGTTTGCACTAAAATTGTCAAATACAGTTGGCACATAATCCTGCTCCAGAGTAAAATAACATGAGAATCGGCAGATAACTCTTAAATTCAACAAGGCACAGATCAATAATCGCCATAGATACGATCAAATGGTGAATTCATAACCAAACTTAGTTCGGAGTACATCATCCAGCATTTAGTTCTTCAAGTGTAATCATTCCCTAGCTAGAGAAAACACCCTATATACACGCGACAAAGCATGACGCATTCAGCTGATAGTCAGTGCTATAGCGCAACTCGTTAACTTGTCCACAGCCGAAACATAGTTTACCTTCAAAATATAAAGGCATCTTACAATTTGATAGCTTGGTTCATTAAGCCACTAGTGATTTGTGTGGACGAACAGATTTAATTTTTCTCCCACGGGATACAATGTTTAGCAAATAATAATCCTGATCCACACTACAATGTCAGATACCTTCAAACCACCAGTATTCCTTGAATAACACCTCCCACTGCAGATAACCAAGGACAATGATATCACTTTGCAAAGTGGACAATTAGTGAGAGTATTTTAAAATTTCACCCAAGAACAAACTCATCAAGAGCCAAACACTGAGAAGTTTTGCAGAAATCTTCATGTCCTCATAACAAGATTTCTCAAACCAACTCCGATTTCATAGTCCGTGCTACAAACGGCAAGACTTAAAAGTCATTACCATTTGATCTCACATGAGGCTTTGTGTGAAAAATATACCCTTTAGCTGAGGCCATGGAAACCGTGTTACTTGCACAATTTATTCCCAAAAGATAACTAAAAAAGAGACGTCACAAGCATAATTTCGAAAACAAGATTCCTATAATGTAACAAAAGCAGCAAACTCCTGCACGCAGGTTAGCATTAACCTAGAAAAACATTATCAAAATCCAATGCTCGCTTTCTTTCTTCTCATTTTGTCACCAAGAACTAGTAGAGATTGGAGGCAAGAAACAAACATTTATCCCTAAAATCAACATCCTAAAGAGACCCAACAAATTATCGGTTTCAAATCCCTCTTGTAAACTCAAAATTCGAACAACTTCACCCCCCTTTCGCAGCACCCCGAATAAGAGAATTTCAAAGAAAATGCGGCTATCAAATCACACTGATTGAACCCACAACAAAATTAAGTCCAATGGCTGCAAGCAAGGATAAAATCATTAATGCGGTTAGAGGGGCAAAAAAGAAGAAGCTAAAAAGCTCAAGCCTTGAGTGAGTTTTTTGCTTACGGTAGGGAAGGTGTTGCTGGTGTAGGAGATGAGCATGCAAGTCTTGCCAACAGCTCCGTCGCCGACAGTGACGCATTTTATGAACCTCGACGCGCTCATTCTTACCCAAGTCCACCCACTTTCAGACAGGACGGGCTTCTTTTCCTCCGAATTTCTCAGAGATTTTCCTCCGAAAGAAAGACCGGGGAGTGAGGAGAGACCGCTCTTTGCCTGACATGGCTAGCTCAATAATATCCAATACATATTGCGGCACAACTAGAGGTGTTGATGACTGGGTGTAAAAAATACTTGCGTTGGGCGGAACGGTCCAGCCCTGGTCGGCTCAAAAATTTACTTGAATTTTCAAGCTTTTTCGGATTAGGCTTGGTAATTAGGTTGGGCTGGCCAGTAGTCTTACTTTTTTTAATATCTATTTTTTTATTTTAAATTTAATTTAATTTAATTTTTTATTTTTATATTCTTTTATTAATTGATTTTGATTCCAAAAAAAAATTTAAAAAAAAATTCGGCCCGAGCTCAATACTGCTATGTTTCAGGCCGGCTTGAGCCGGGCTGAGATCAGCCCAAATCGGCCCGTCGGCACCTCTAGTCAATAATGAATTAGAAATTCATTTTTTAACTTATTTTCAGTGGGCCAAATTGTAAATGGGCCACTAATAATTCTATAAATTGGTGAAAATAGATTTAAGTTATCATAGCCTAACTTTATATGTGTCAAAACCTTTATTTAACCTATTTAGCTCATTGTCTTTGACCCATATAGACAATTTTCTTTTTCTCTCTTCATTTTTTGACTTGCTAAAAAAGACATCGTTAGAGGACAAAAAAGTGAGCATCATTTTCGTTGACCTCATCGCGTTTAGATTATTCAGCAGTAGCCAACACATGTGCTTGGTGAAGCCGAGCGCTCGAGGGAAAATCAGATGGAGGGAGAGCGCTGCGTAAGGGAGTAAATGTTGAAATGCATTGAGGAGGTGGTGAACTTGTGGAAGGAGGAGGATGAGGCAGCAGCGGCTGCGGCGGTTGTTGGAAATATGAAATAAATTGATGGGTGAGTGAATGATAAATTATTGCTCAAAGAACACCCTCGAGTTGGAAGTAGAAAGTGATAAAATACTAGTCTCACATTGAAAACAAAGAAGACCTTGGAATGTTTTATATATAGTTATACTCCTTTGAAGTGATAACTATTATAGCACAAACATTATGCCTCATGCGCAGGCGCAAGTGGGTGCAAATCCAAGCTTGACGGAGGCCTAACGAGCTGAAACTTGGGTGCGAGCGCACGAATCGTATACACGAATGCAGGACCAGAAAGTAGGCCTTGCAACAAGCCTGTTTTTTCCTTATTTTTTATTCTTTTTCAACTCAAACTGTTAAGATTTTTTTTATAATAGCTGCTAAATTAATTAAGTAACAATAGGTTAATAGTATTAAAACTCTGCATTTACAAAATTAATACTGTAACGACAAAGCTACTATAATTGTTACAAAATTAATACTATAATGGCAGAGCCATTATAATTATTACAAAATTAATACTGCAACAGTAGATGCACTATTATTTTGCTGTTACAGAATTAATAATATAACAAAAAAATTAATCGGTTGTTATTATTTTCAAAATAACTCCACTTACCCTATAAATAAATGGCTTCCTATTCTATTTTGAATAATTAGAAAACGCCTCTATTATCTACATTTGATCATTTTTTATAGTGTGTTCTGTTTGTTCAAGTTCGCCGAAAGCTTTGGAGTGCTGTGCTCGTTTCTTCGCTGTCGATCTTGTATCTTGGGAAACAGACATTAACATAACCTCAAGCACATACTAGAGGGGAAGAATCTTTTTTAGGGAAACCATGTCAAATACAGTCCTCGATATTTATTTATTTATATCGATTCCATTGCTTTTAGTTATGTTGTTGCAATTCCATTTTTTTCAGGTCTGTATTGCATTGTTATAGTACGATTATTTTTGTTAGTTTGTATAATGTTCACAGCGTTTATGCCTTTGCCATTTTAACGATTATGCCTCTGCCATTTTAGCGTTTATACTAATGCCACTTTGAATTATTTCGCTATAATCTTAAAACAGACAGATTAGATACTTATTCAAATGACTACTGGAAACGAAGTTGTTGATGTATCTGCTAACAACATCACCAAAGATTCTACCTCTATTGTCCAACTACCTTTGTCTGGATTATCCTCTGCCTCTACTGTGATTTTTGTCCACCATGGTGAGAAACCTAAAAAGTTTAACTCATCGAACATTTTTTTTATTTAACAACTTTAAATCTTGCGAAATTCTTGATTAATGAAGCTCCTAAGTTATTCGATGGAGAAATGGATAAGCAAGTCTTCAACACTATTGAGGCCTGGAAGCACTCTGACTTCTTATGTAGGAACTATGTCATGAATTGTTTACATGACTCATTGTGCAATATCTGTTGTGCAATAAAGACAGCAAAGGAATTTTGGGAATCCTTAGACTGGAAATATAAAACAGAGGATGTCGAAGCAAATAAATTTGTTGTTGATAGATTCCTTGATTTATAAGATGTTGGATTCTAAGATTGTGATCAGTCAAGTGATCTTGCATGAGATTCAGGCTAAAGTAATGAACTTGAGTATAATCTTCCAAGTGGTTGCAATTGTTGAGAAGCTATCTCTTGGGTGGAAGGATTTCAAGAACTACCTCAAGCACAAGCCAAAGGAAATGAACCTGGAAAAACTAATTGTTAGACTTCGAATTGAAGAAAACAATAGAGGCTTTGAACACAAAGTATTCAATACTACTATAGCTTTGGACAAATATAGTGAAGAGGCTGAATGGCTACGCCATTTCTTAGGCTGCGTTTGGTCCTCCATATGAAACTCTCAAGATAGGATATGTTTTATACTATCTCGTGTTTGGTAGGTGCCTCGAATAGTATAAAGTCGTATATAGAGGGATATAACCCAGATAAAAAAAATTTGGAGAGGGGTAGGATAAGGTCAAATAGGATTTCTTTTATCTGTCGTCCCCAAAAATCAGTCATTGGCTGACTCGATGTTCCCCATAAACCCCACCTTCATCCTCTCCAAGCCCTCCCCTCTGTTCGCTGCACGGCCCTTTCTCAGCAACAACACGACCTTCGGGCTCGAGAACTCGTCAGCTTGTGATTCAATAGCGTCGAAGCTATGCAGGCCGCTTCAAGAGCTCACAGGCTCTGCTGCATTCTCAAGCCTCCGGTTCATCTTGGCTCAGCTGGATTCATCCCTACGGATGACTACCGAGTCGTGGAATGTGCTCAGATTTGCGCGCAGGCATGTTGAAATCACAGCTCTTCCTTCTCCTTTGCTGCTCATTCCCTCGATTTCAACGTGAATTGTAGATTTTTCTTTTGACAATTGGTGAAATCGTTTGGGTTGAATTAGTTTGTTTACTTATTGATACAAAACGGAGCTGCATTTCTCTTGGTAGTAATAGGTTTTGATTTGATTTCGATTGAAATTCACAGGGCCCGATCATGGCAGTAGATTGCTTGCAGCCCCTTATTCAATAATTTCGAGTTCACCATATTCTTCTGAAGCAAGTGCTGAAAAGGAGGAACCTATATGTTATTCCTTTTTTTTCCATAAAAAAAATTGCGTCCATAAAAAAAATTGTGTCTTGACAAATTGTGTGGTTCTTTCTCTGATATTTGGTTCTTGTTATGTTATGCAGAGACCATGAAGGAGATGCATGATAAAATTCTTGAATCCATTAATACGAAAAGAACAATGGCTCCAAACGCATGGACATGGTCGATGATTGAAAATTGCAATAACGAAGAGGATATTAAGCTTCTCTTTGATGTCTTACAGAACCTCGCTCAGCAACAACACTGACCGGGCTTGAGAACACGTAGGATTGGATTTCTCTCATCCATCATACGAGTCTACTGTTAGAGTGGCAAAATGAGAGTGAAGAGCAATGAAGAACACAAATATGTGTTGTTACACATGAAAAGGATTCTCGGGTGGGCGCTCTATTTTCCATAGATTGCAACCTCTGCTTGATTGTGTATGGAAACGGCTTCAAGTTCATGAGGCAAACATGAAGACGATAATGACAATTTTCTTGTCTCATTTGTTTCTATTTTCATTTTTTTTTTTGCAAAGAGGTTTGAAAATCTGATAAAATGTGCATATTTTCAAGTTTATTTGTGTATGAGAATGTTATTTTTATAGTAATAAGATCGAAATATTTCATGAGCATCATGTAAAGGCATATATGTCATTTATATTGATATACAGTTTCTACCAAACGCAAGATAGGATAGGATAAGAGAATATTCGACTTTAAATCTGCAATTCACCAAACAGTGGATAAGATATGGCCAAATCCCCGCATTTATTATCTTATCATATCCAATCATATTCCGACCAGAAATCCCGACGACCAAACACAGCCTTAGAGTATATTCCGAAATGACAAAAACCTATGCCACCGATCTGTATACATTGCAATAGTGAATCTGCGATTGGAAGAGCACAAAGTAACATATATAATGGTAAGTCTAGAGGTATACGTCGTAGACATAATACCATTAGACAACTACTCTCAACTGAAATTATCTCTATTGACTATGTAAAGTCAAAGGACAATATTGCAAATTCGCTAACCATAAATAGATAGTTAGTTAAAAAATCGATAATAGGAATGGTACTGAAGCCCATTAAAGAATAAGTTGATATAAAAGAAACCCAACCTAGTTGAATAGAGATCCCAAGATCTAGGCTCAAAGATACAACCTAATTATATAAACTTAGTGATGTCACTACGATAGTTTATCCCTAAAATCATTCCTATTGAAAAGTATGCGTGACCATTCTTTGCTAAAACATACTTAAACGCAGTGATATCCACAGTGTTTTAGCAATATATATATAAAATACTAAATAAATCATAACTATTAATATGGGTTGGGTATGGATTTAGTACTGTCAGATCGACTGACCCGATCTACTCATTTGACACCTCTACAATCACAACCACCACTACGAAATGAACATATTAGTCAGAGGATTTTTTATTTGTCATATTCGACCTTATTCGAGGCACCAAATATTCTTTGGTCAAAAAATCAAATTTCTAGCTGTTTGTGAAAACTTATACTAATAATTTATTTCGGCATTTTTATATTATTTGTGAAAATAAATATAACATGCAATTTTTTTCAAACAGTTTCACTGTTGCTTCCACGTGTCTTTCCTCCGAGACCTTCATGCATATCACCAAGTAGGCGATTTTGGTCATCTCATGGCTTTTTATTCTCTGGGGTACATCAAGAAGAGTTATCCCAATTCGAAATTAAGGTCCATTGGGAACTTCAAGCTAAACAAGGTGCGAGAGAGCAAGTACTTGAGAAAACTAAATTACGGCCCAAATCGAATCTACCTCCATATTGGGATTGTTACAAGGAAGAAGAAATCGGTTTGGCCCGAGATTCAGGTTTCTAATGTTCCAATGCCGAAGAGTAAAAGGGCAGTATTGACATTTAATTGTTGCGGCTCAATATGAAGGTTTGTATCAGATAACCTTTGTTTGGATATGATCTCCGGTTACGGCTGTGTCGGGATGACGATCAGGCAGCCCATGTTCTATTTCTTCCACATCCTCGTGTGATAGACCGACTCGCGATTTGAGATCATCCTCTTCTTCTTTCACCGGATATGTTTTTGCTCATGCAAACACCCCTTGAAGTGCGAGCTCTGGAGTGTGAAGGGATATTCCTGTTCCAGTACAAATAACACCACACTAGCAGCAATTACAGCGAAAAACTGGGAAAAAGGACACACAAAATGTAATATGTACTTTTCATTTTCGCTAGGCCCACCCGCATACACCCCACGTGCCGGTTCGAAAATGCTTCTGCCTAATTCACTCGGCTATCCTGCACAGGGTTCGGTTTAGGGCGGTTTTCAACGAGCTCCAACGGCCGTTGCCGCTGATTTTCAATCTCAAAGGTCGCAACCTCTTGCTCTGCCATCCCTCCAAACGGTGTCCCATTTCGTTGAAGCATTTAATTCGCGAAGTAGATCTACCACGGTCTCTATTCTCACGATGCTCAGGGAGCTCCAAGGTGGTTTCCTGCCAGTCTGGCCGACGCATGAGGCTACTCTTCTTCCTTGAACGTTGTCACCCTCTACTCTTTCTTCCCTCCAAACGGCTCTTCTCTTCGTTGATCCATTTGTTCCGTGGATTAGATCTACCATTTGCCTTGGCTGTTGTAGCTCGCAGGGTGGTCTGAGGCGGTTTCTAGCCATTCTAGCTGGCGTCTGATGCTGTCCCTTTACCTTGGAGGTCGTATACTTGCCCTCTTTTTCCCTTCCAAGCGGTGTTGCTATCTATTGATCGACCAGACCCGTGGAGCAAATCTTGCTCGGGCATGTCTGTTCGATTGTGTGGAAAAGAATTGAGCTATTTTTTCCTTGTCACTAGCCCCTCTCCGTTGTATATTGAGCTGAAATTTCTAGCAGTAGGTCGTGTACACTTCTTCTCAAATCCTTCAGCTCTGCTTCGCTGTTGGTAGTCCCATTGGAGATACCTAGTCAGTGTGTTGTTATGCTCTATTTAGCTAAGTGTTCTGGCCAGAATCGTTAAAATGTTGGTTGCCTATTTCCCCAAACTACTCGGTGGGCTGGTGGCTTGATGGTTGGAAGGTAATGGCTTCTACAATTGATGCTTTCCCTACTTCAACTATGAGCCCGACATCACCCCGGCTTGAGTCGCCCATATATGTGGCCTCTCTTGATGAGGTAATCCCTTCCACCATCCCTAAAATTGTTTCTCAGCCTCTACTTAATGCTGTTAACTCGGTTGGTGGCTTGAATGTCCCTTTGGATAAGAGTAAGTCGGCTATGAATGTTATTGTTGGTGTGACTACTGTTGTTACTGATGGGGCTAGTGTTAGGGCTGCACGAATTGTGGATCGTGATCTTAGATGTAACCGTAGTAGGGGTAGATCAAAGTCTAAGCCTCCTCTCATCCAAAATGGCCCTAAAAAAGGTCAATTGACAGGTAAACCCTCTCGGCCTGCTGTGGATGTTGTAAAGGGAGGTGGCTGTAGCGTGAATAGGCTTAAACCTTAGGTTGGACATCAAAAGCAACTCTAACCTAGGCCCATATCGTTGAGGTGATGACCAGGGGCTATAATCTCTCCTATGCAGCTCCTTTAATGGTGGATGGGAATCGATTGTCGAAATTACTCCCAAGGTTGTGGCGAATGAAAACCCATTGTTGAAGGAGTGTATTGTAGGATGCTTCTTAAGGAGAAAGATTTACTTCAAATTGACCGAGGAGGCTATAAAAAAGGCATGGGGTACACATGTCGTCGATGTCCGATTGCATGAGAATGGCTTTTATTTTATACATATCTTGGATGAGAGCTTTAGGAGGAAGGTATTAGAAATGGGATCTAGTTCCATTCTAAATAGCACAATGATGCTTCAACCTTGGCACGCAAAGTTAAAGCTCAAGAAAGGAGTACATGATACCCTCCCGGTGTGGGTTAGATTGAAAGACGTCCCGCTTTCTCTTTGGTCTTCCTTGGGTATTAGTCGCATTGCTAGTTCGACTGAAAATTCACTTTATGTTGACATACAAATCGAGCAAATGAAGAGGTTATCTTATGCTCGAGTTTGTGAGGAAATCAAGGCTACTCAACTCGCCTTGAATTGGTGAAAATTAGATGGGATGGAGAACTCATTTCTAATGGAGTGGAGTATGAGTGGAGTCTCCTTGCTTGCAATACTTGTGTTTATGGTCACAAATCAGGCGCTCATGACTTTCCTTATGTTATCGGCCATGAAGCTTCGTAGGGAAAGCCCTCGATCTCTCGTGTTCGGCAGCAAAATGAAGGGGATTGGAAACAAGTAAAAGGGAAGAATGAACGATGGAGGAGAGGGGCAAAACATAATGACACCCCAGCAGAAGCTGCTCTGATTTTGAAGGAGTCGCAGCCACCTACCAGACCTGTTGATGCCACAGTACAGGCGGGAATCATGCCTACCCCTCCGTCCTTAAAGGATGGTCCCTCTGAGCCTCCTTTGTGTGCTCGGATTCCTGTTCTTGCAGCTGAAGACCCTTAAGTGGCCAACGACCAGCGGTCCATCCTCTTAGATGGCTCTCCTCGGGCAGCCTCAGCTTAGTCTTCTGATTCATAAAATGGGGTGGAAATAGTGAATAATATTAGCAATGATAGTGAGGATGATATCTCTTCTCCTTCCCCCCAATCACAAGATCGTGTGCGATGATTTTGCTTTCGTTGAAGACCCCAACCAGCTTTGGCCTCAGCCAATTGATGCACTTGAGCAACCACCCATTAGGAAGGAAAGCAGTCCATCTTCTTCCAAGACAGGCAATCCAAAGTTTAGGAAGAAGAATACTAAGAAGAGATACCGGTGACCTTTCCTCTCTCCTTGTACATATGTTTATTGGAGTTTAGAATATTAGGGGTCTTGGCGACTCTCTCAAACAGGCCGAAATCCGGTCCCTTGTTAGAAGCAACTGTCTTCTTTGTATAGGTATTTTAGAGACGAAGATTAAACCGTCTCTATTTGGTTCTATTCCTGTTGGCTTAGTATCAGGGTGGTAGTGGACTTCCAACTATGATTATTCCACTCGTCGTAGGATCTGGATTGGTGGGGATCCTCAGGAGATTGATCTACTTGTTCTTTTGGTTTCTGCTCAGTTTATCCATGTTCAACTCAAATTATTTGCTTTAAACAAATCATGTCTTCTCTAGGTTGTTTATGATGAATATACATTTGTGATAGAGAGCGATCTTATTCGCCTCAGGGATTGTCGGGATTCGTGGGTGGTGACTAGGGATTTCAATGCTATTCGAGATCACACTGACAGAATGGGTAGCTCCAACACTTGGATTTTTGCCTTTGATGAGTTTGGAGACTATCTAGCCTAGGAGGGCCTTGACGATATCAGATATGTGAGACATAGATTTACGTGGTCCATCTCTTCAGGTGAATCTCGCAAGCAACATAAGATTGATCGTGTTCTTATTAATGAACACTAAAGTCAGACCTTCTCTTTCTCTGAGGCTATATTCTTGGCCCCTAGTATTTCAGACCACACCCCTATGGTGGTCAAGATAGTCCCTCCCTCGTTAACTAGGAAAACTTTCAATTTTTTTAACTGACCTCTCATCCGTCCTTCATGGATATTATTACACAAGTTTGGGATTCATCTTTTCAAGGAACTCCTATGTATGTGATCTGTTGCAGGCTAAAGCTCCTCAAAGCTGGCTTAAACAACTTAATAGGATCTCCTTCTTTGATATCTCCACCCAGATGGAGCAAGCAAGATTAGCCCTCACATCTGCTCAAGACACTCTTGAGCTTGATCCCACGAACCAGGCTTTGGTTGACCGTGAATTAGAGCATCTTTGAGACTTCTCGGACCTTAAAGTTCAGGAGAAGTCTTTCTACAAAAAGAAGTCAAGAATTCGATGGCTCAAGAAAGATGATTAGAAACGAGATATTTTTCATCACTTTGTTAATAAGAGACGCCTTCAAAATCGCATTTTTTCCGTTTCTGATGCAGATGGGGCTGTCTTGACCGAACCACTTTTGGTTAGAGGGGTTATTGTTGGGCACTTTGAGGAGTTGCTAAATGGAAACTCCATTTCTACTTGACCTGAGGTTGCGGATATTCATGGCTTTATTGGTCATTCCCTGGATGATGACCAAATCAACTCTTTATCTAGGCATGTTACGGAGGAGGAAATCCAAAGTACTTTCTTTTCTCTGGCTAAAGGTAAAGCTCTTGGCTTTGATGGCTTTAATGTTGAGTTCTTCATATCTTCGTGGGATATAGTAGGTCCATTGGTTGTCTCAACAATTAAGGAGTTCTTCTTGACTGGCTGCTTGCTCAAAGAAACTAATACCACCATCTTATCCCTTGTGCCGAAGACACTGAATGTCTCGGCTATGAGTGATTTTCGCCCTATTACATGTTGTAGCACTATTTACAAATGCATCAACAAGATTTTGGCCAACCGAATTGCATATGTATTGTCATCCATTATTTCCCCATCCCAAGCTGCTTTAGTTAAGAGACACAAAATTAGTGATAATATTATGCTTTCTTAAGCGTTATTTGCAAATTTTCATCATGAGCCGTATCTTCCTAAATGTGCTATTAACATTGATTTTTCCAAGGCTTTGTACACAGTTGACTGGGCATTCCTTGAGTTAGTGCTTCAAGCATTTTATTTCCCGGATTTCTTTATTAAACTGGTTATGGAATATGTCCCATCGCCCAAGTTCTCTGTAGATATTAATGGTGAGTTATATGGTCTCTTCTCCAGTAGTAGAGGCATTCGTTAGGGTAATCCTTTATCTCCATACCTCTTCACCTTGGTTATGGAAGTTCTCTCCGAAATTATTCATGCCAAGACAAGACTACTGGGGTTCAAATTCTATTGGCGGTGCAAGCATGCTCGGGTGTCTCATCTCTTCTTCATCGATGATGTACTATTGTTTACTGAGGAACACTTAACTTCCTTTGAGATGCTAAAGGATGGATTGGACCTCTTATCTAGTTGGTCCGAGCTGAAATCGAATATCAACAAAAGTGAAGTCTTCTTCTCGGATGGTACGACTATCCTTCGTAAGCAGATTCTGCATTGCTTGGGCTTTCAGGAAGGTACTTTTCCATTTCGATATTTGGGAGTGCCTATCATTGCTTCTAGAATTTGCAAGTCTAATTGCGATGCCCTAGTGAATGATATTACTGCTAGAGCTCGATCTTGGTCTTAGAAATTTCTATCATATGCTAGACGTTTGCAGCTACTAAAATCTATATTATATTCTATGCATGTCTATTGGACTAGTATTTTCACCCTTTCGAAGTTTGGCTCGAATAGGATCGAGCTTATCCTTGGACAGTTCTTTTGGAAAGACCTTGACTTAGGTGCTGGAGGAGCTAAGGTTTCCTGGGCAGATATTTATCTTCATAAAGATGAGGATGGTTTGGAAATTTATAGGCTCGTCGATTACAAAAAGGTGATGACTCTTAAGCACATATAGATCCTTTTCACTGATAAGGTATCCTTATGGTGCAAGTGGATTTATTCGATTTTCTTGAAGAATACGAACTTTTAGATGGCCTAAAAACCCATTTTTTTGTTCTTGGGTGTAGAAGATAATATTGGACCTCTGGTCGAACTTCTCTCTATAGTTTAGATTGAGGCTGGTAACGGTCAGTCGACGTCTTTCTGGTTTGACTATTGACATGACAAAGGCCATAAGCTTTTCACGACCAGGGACATTTATCGCTCTAGGATTCCTCGAGAGATCACCGTTAGGGATTTCTACTTTTCGGATTGGGCACTTTCTTGCATGCTCGATGCCATCTTGCCTCGGTTGGAGTCAGCACCCTCCTTTGTGGAAAATATGGATGACAAACTCACTTGGTTAGGCCACTCTTCGGGAGCCTTCTTAGTTGCGTCGGCCTGGGATTATATCAGATTTAATAGACAACATGTACACTGGCACTCTTTTGTATGGGATAATATCATTGCTCCAAAGGATGCCTTTCTTTTGTGGTTAGCCTCCCACAACCATGTACCTACCCAGGTATTATTGCTACAATACCGTAGAATTGATGATGGGTCTTGTGCTTTCTGTCGATGTAGACCGGGCTCAATTGATCATTTATTCTTTGATTGTTTGATTACGGGTAGTCTTGCTTCTACTTGGCCATCCAATTGTAATTTGTCTTGACGGAACCGTCAATGTGATGATTTTATTAAATGGGCTAAGTGGCATATAGGTGGACGTTCTTTCTCTCATCGGATTGCCAAGTTCTCTCTCGGTGCCTATGCCATATCATCTGGATCGAGAGAAACAACATCCTTTTCGGAAACAAGCCTCTCTTTGTGCCGGCTATTATCGTACACCTCACCAAGTCGATCAAAGACAGAGCCCTCTTTTTTGGTCACATTCAAGATCACCCCCGCAATAGACGTCTACAAAGGAAATGGGGCCTCTCGGCCACTACCTTTGAGGATTGACGCATTGCTGTGTAGCTGCTTGTTATTTCTTGTTGTCTTTATTAGTTTTTATGTGTGTTTTCTACTCACTCTTTAGGCAACCTATTTGGCCATGTCTCACTGCTGGTCTGGCCGTGTTATGGCCCTTTCATTTTCTTGAGCTGCCCAGTTTCCAGCAGCCTTTTTTGGCTTGTCTTCTAGCCAGTTCTGTTCATTTTTTGGCTGACTGTTCGGCTTTCTGGTTTCTTCTTCTTTAATATTTCATGCAGGATTGTGTTCTACAAGATCTTGCAACTCCTATCCAGTTAAAAACCCCAGTTTCACTTCCTTCACCACATGAACTCAGAAAAATCACTTCCTCCAAAATGGACTACCTTTATGAGGTATCCTATGTGAATGATGACCGAAAAATTTCTGAGACACAACTACCCCTCATGAACCCATATTTTGCCTTTTGTAAACCACCATTCTTCTAACCCATCTGATCCATCAAACACCTCATCAAACACACCCCTAGTTCTGTTAAAAAATATGTCCAGTCCACCAAATTTGATTAGCACCCCATCTTTTCTACGTAGCAAGAGCAGTTTGTAACTCTCCAAATTCCTCCGGAGTTTCCTGCTCAGTGGGCTCAACATGGTTATACTCACATTCACTTTGGAGCCATTAGATTAGCCTTGTTTTTGCATGGACGAAAGGGCTTGCCAGTTGTTGCGCGGGTTGCTCTTCTTGATACTCGCTTTTTGGAATATCAGCATGCTTGCATTGGCGCAATTCAAATTACTCTGAATGTAGGCACAGTCTTTGTTACCCTATTCCCAAATTTCAATATGGCCTTGGCAGATCCCAACTTCCTTTCTGCTTTAAAGGTCCAGTTACAGATCACCGGTGCTCCTCAAACCACTTCTGCTAAAATTGCTACTCTTCACTACCAGATGGTAGATAGAGTGCAAAATCATGCCATTGACCTTAACCTTCCCAATGTCGACGATGCTTTGCTTATCTCTGTTGACAATGACCAGATTTCCTACATCTACATCCCTTGTCAACTTCCAAGAGATCAGCTTGTCAAACTCCTTCCTGACAGTTGGGTGTCTAACTATAAAAAAACTTCACCAGAATTCCCGACCTATCCAATCTTCCGAGCCACTATACACCAAGAAAAAAGATGATACAGTTACCATCAAATTTGTCAAAGAGGAAGATACTTCTTCCTCTGTTTTCCCCTTTTTCCCTACCATCTTGTCTTTCACACCAGGCCCAACTGAAACAGTCAGTATGGAAGGCCCTGATCCCAAACCTCATGTCTACTCCTTTGATATACATGGACGACCTATCCATTATTTCAAAGATCCTTCCAGACATTATTTTTGGGATTTTGATTGCTCATGTTCCTCCTGTTTAAATTCAGATGATGAAGATGACAGACCTCCCTCCAGGAAAAAGAAAAAGAAAAAAGATTCTCTTTACCAAAGATACCTTGATGATGATCTGACCGTAGGACCTCTTGGCAAAGACGGTTGCCGTTGGCAATACATGGTTGAGTATGGTTCTCCCAAACTTCTCCAAATTACTGCACCTCTACCTACTTGTCCCCCAGTTGACCCGAAGCTGCCACCCCCACCACCAAAGAAACCTATCACTTCTCCATTCTATAAACCTATCCTCAAATGGGTAAAGAAAAATTCTTTTCCTATCAAACTGCCTGAACCATACACTTGCGATCCTAAACCCGAACAACCCCCTGTATTACCTAGTATTTGCATGTTCAAACTAGAATATTTCCTCCCTTTGCAGCCTTCTGAAGAAAGAGCAACACCCTTCAGATTTCCTCCTGTTGAAAGTTTTTCTGACCAGCAACAGAAATACTTCCATTCTCCGAAGATCTCAGCTCCAAATAATGTCGATCTTCAAGAGAGACGAAAAGGCCCTACTCCAATGGAAGCTGTCTTGAATTGGCAGATAGAGAATGCTCTAGCCTAGAATGTAGCCATAAACTCTGTTGCTACTCGTCTTGATCGGGTAAACCATGCTACATCCTCTCAAAGAAGATGTTGGAAAACTTCCAAAAAAGACTCTATTTAATGGGAACAAAGCAGATCCCTACCAATCATTATCTGGAAGACCAAACTCCTGAGATTGATAAGTTCAGACGCTAGGTCTGGATACTACAAGAACAACAGGCTCTCTTAGAGTAAAGAAATCTGCATGCTTTGGATCTGTTCTTTTTCCCAAAAGCAACACCAAAGCCAACATCCTTCTTCTCGTCAAGCTCTTCAAATCCTAGCCCTTTTGTAGCTGTCCTTAGCACAGCATCACCTCCTCCACAGACGAATATACTTTCTCTTCGGGATCGTTTTAAGAAGCTAGATCAAGAGAAAAAAGAAAGAGGCCAACAGACCTTTCTTCCATCTCCTTCAGCTCCACCAGAACAATCTCCTTCGTCATCCCCATCTCATAAACCTTTCCGTTCAAATATGGTTTCTAATCTCTTGGAAAATTTCTTTAGAAACCAAGTTCCTACCATCTCTACAGTGAAAACCATAAATCCTTCACCACCAGCCACTCCCGAAGTCTCTACCAGTGACTCTTCTTTCATTCATAATACCAAATCTTATGACTCTAGTTCTCCGTCTATTGTAGCAGACATTATGATGGCAGATCCAGCAGAGCCAATCATTGAAGAAGAAATGGAAGACCAACCTGAGGTAGAACATCCACCTCCACCTCCATAGCCCTACCATGACCCATCGTCCTCAAAAATTTATTCATCCAATTTCTTTACTTTGGATGATAATCCTTACCACAAATGGGCCAAAAGACTCCAAGAGTTCATGCTTGATTGATTACTAGGAATCTCAAAGAACACAACACCTATGATGTTTTCCTTGAATTTATCACCAGATTTACTGGTTCCTTAAAAGATTGGTGGAAGTTAGCCCCAAAAAGAGACCAACTTCAGTTCTTAACCATATCCTTCGATGAAGCCATTCAGCTTATTCATCTCTTCTTTATTGGCCAACCCCAAGATTCAAAATAACTCAAAATAAAAGAATTCTTTGAAATAAAATATTGTTCCCTGGCCAAAAAAGATCTGGATCGACACTTTAGAGAAATGATCAAGCTCTTCTACCAGCTTGGTTCTAATCCTAATCTCAAGTCAGTTTTCCTGGCTTCCATCCCGAAGAAATCAGTCAAGTTGTTGAGAAAATCCTGAAGCTCAAGAACAAGACTACCACATATGTCACTTTTGGAGAAATCCAAAAGTCTGCCCACCTTGCCATTGAAGAAATGTGCCACAGAAGAGAAGTCTTCAAGAGTTATCTCCGGGAGAATCGTTCTTTGGAAAAGAATTGTGACAACCCCCATTGGAAGATCAAATGCTCAAAAGATTGCAGTAATCCCTCATGTGCCGGCAACAAAAAATGTAAGCACTTCAAGAAGTTTTCCTTTGAAAAATTTTCTTTTGGCAAACGGAGATCTAAGAAAGGCAAGTGGAAGTTCCTTCGAAAAAAGAAACGGCATCATTCCTCTGGTTTTAGAAAAAAAAAATATGACCGATGCTACATTTGTAACAAGAAAGGGCACTTTGCGAAGAATTGTCTCTAGGCAAAGCGCCAAGGAAGTTACAGGATCCAAAAGATCTCGTCAACTATAGGTATTCCATTGGATGATGAAGATATCGAGTTTGTATTCTTATTGAAGATAAACCTTCCCTTGATACATTCTTTGCTCTTCAAACATACTCTTCAGACTCTGATGGATCCCCTGGTGATATCTTTGCATTCTTCCCTGATGCTATCTCTGATTCTTTCTGTGACAAACCTGTTTTTCACTCTCCATATATTCCCATCCAAATCTACACTTTAGAAGATGATAAACCCATCCAAGTCATTGCCCTCATTGATACTGGTGCAGCGGCATCTCTCATGGATGTAAAAGTGCTGCCAGAAAAATTTTGGATGCCTTACACAGGTATTTTCATTCTGCTTCTGGTGATATTTTTACCACAAAATTCCACAGCAAAACCATCACACTCCAAATCTTTCCAGGTTGTTCATATCCACAAAAATCCTTGGTTCCAATTCCCCAGATAAAGACCTTATCATTGGTTAGGATGTCCTTGCCCAGCTCTCTCAGCTAAGGATTAAATCTACTGGTTTACACTTTGGTGACCAGTTTCGTGAATATTTGGATATTCAGAGACTTTTCATTATCCAATAAGAAATTCTTGATCCAATTACCCAAAGTCTCTTATCGTGTTGCTCTGAGTCTCATTCCCAGTTTATCCAGATATATTCAATCCCCTTTGGAAAAATCATGAATTCTTTGTCAAGCTCCCATTTTTAAAAAAAATGAAGATGTGAACCCCACGAAAGCCAGTCATTCTGGTATGAATCCTGACCATCTTGCTTTAGCCCAAAAGAAATGTGTTGAGCTACTCTCTCAAGGCCTGATTGAACCCTCTTATTCACAATAGGCTTATGAAGCCTTTTATGTGAATAAGAGAGCAGAACAAAATCGTGGTAAGCTCAGATTGGTGATCAATTACCAATCCTTGAATAAATTCCTTCAAGATGACAAATTCTCTTTACCTCACAAAAACTCTTTGTTGGGTAGCCTAACCAAGGCTAAAATCTATTCAAAGTTCGACCTAAAAGCAGGATTTTGGCAAATTGAAATTCATCCTGATGATCGTCCTAAAACTGATTTTTGCATTCCAAACCAGCACTTTTAATGGACAGTTGTCCCTTTTGGTCTTAAAACAGCCCCATCCATCTTTCAGATAGCCATGTGTAGAATTTTTCAACCTATCCTCCCACATGCCTAGATTTACATTGATGACATTCTCTCTTTATAGTCCTGATGAAGAATGCCACTGAAATTGTTTTCCCAGTTCGTTGACATTGTCTATAAATATGGAATCATGCTTTCCTAGAAGAAAATGATTCTTACTCAAAAGGAGATCGAATTCTTAGGCATGCATTTGAAAGAAAACACTTATTGCCCAAGAACTCACCTTGCAGAAGAACTTCAAAAATTTCTCTCTGAGAATTTGACAATTACCAAAATTCAAGATTTTCTTGGCATTGTCAATTACCTCTGAGATTTTGTGCCAAAGATCTCTAAAGCACTTATCCTCTTCAGAGGATGTTGAAAAAAGATACTCCCCAATGGGGACCAAAGCAGACACAAGCTGTAGCCTATCTCAAAGAAATATTGCAGAATCTGCCTCTTTTGCAAATTCCTTCCACTGGCAAGAGAATTTTGCAAACAGATGCTAGTGATAAATATTGAGCAGCCGTTCTCCTTGAAGAAATCAAAGGTGAGCGCTTCATTTGTGCTTACAAAAGTGGAAGATTCACCTCTGCAGAAATGCATTATTACTCCACTTTTAAGGATATTCTTGCAGTCAAATATGACGTCAAGAAGTTTGAATACCACCTTATTGGGCATCACTTTTTGGTAGAAATGGATATGTCTTCATTTCCCCAACGTTCAAATTCAAGCAGAAACAGATTCAACATCCTCAACCGTTAAGGTGGGCCGAATGGTTCTAAAAATATTCTTTTGATGCTAAAGACATAGCAGGCAAAAAGAATGTCCTTGCAGATTTCATGTCTAAACCCAAGCAGCCAGTTGAATCCATCAACATGTATGTTCGTAGAAATCCAATGAAAGCTAGAACATTTCGCACTACACCTAGTGAGACACGCCATGGAATTCTCACAGTTATCCCCCAGAAGTTCCAGGAGAAATTGAACATAACAATTTCTTTGAAAATTTGAGGTACTACATGTATGAATACCATTACAACATCTTCAACAACTATGGCGGATTGATGTTAGGATCGTATGGTTTTAATCCAAATTATCCATTTATCCATGTCTTGTGATGGTCTCCTGATCATGATTTCCCTAACGACCTCAAATGGTTCTTTTGGTATTGTCTCAACATTTATGTTGTTGCCATTGAATTTCCCACAGACAAGATTATTAAAGTCTTGTCTAGAGCATTCATGGGAGATTTCTCAAATCAGCAAGCTTTGACGAAAATACTCACTTGGTTCCAGCTTTTAGCAGCATGGAAAGATCACTTGATCTTCCAAAGGCGTTGGGCAAGAGATGAACCAGAAAGGCATACTAAGGTCATTTTCCACAGACCATGGCTTTATTTTAGCCACACAGGTGATTTGCGAGATAAACTGTTACTTATGGTACTTCTACCTTCAAGCCCAACCTTCATCGGCATATCTTCCGAACCCACATCACAACTCCCAGATCCATCATATTTATGCAGCATGAGTATAGAGAACTCCAGCGCGTTCTGTGTGCAGAAAATCAAGAAATCCCCCTTGAAATTTGGCCATATCAACACACGAATCTTTCGTGGGATACGCCTAAATTTCATCCACATACCATTAATGCATTAAAAGCATTTCGAGAAAACCAGCCAAGTTGCTCTATGGACATCGACACTCAAGACCATTGAGGAGGACCATTACCTGCACAAGATATCGCATCCAGCACCCAAGATCAGCCATCCAGCTCCACGTGGCCTCAGCTCCAATTATGGCCTCAACCTCAGATGCCATCCAGTTCTACTCAAGACCCTCAACAAGATCCACAAGACCCGGTCACCATGGAAGATATCTTGTCGAGAGAAAGGCACGTGGTAGAACAAGAAGATAGTCTCTCACTATCTGAAGACCCAGACATCAGACTGTCACAACTTTAAGAACAATGGTACTGGAATAAGTACAAAAGAGAAAAAAATAGCCCAGACTGTTCTGACTCTAACGATGCTAATTATCACCCAGACCAGATTGCCTTTGGCTTTGAACCACTCAGACGCTCAGACTTCACGTGTATAATAAGTGTCATTATGCTAAAGTCTTGAGTCAGTAGTTGTGCTGAAGTCTTCAGTCACTGTGGTAAAGTCTTAAGTATTGAATAACTGAGTTTTCTGCAAGTTTTAATAAGACTTTTAGAAAAAAGTACTGTAGTAGTGACATTGTAGCAGTATTGTAGCACTGTTTGGCACTATAGCAGTACTGTAGAAATACTGTTCATCCAAAGATTTTTTTTTTAAAGTTTTTTTAATTTTTCAGACAAATCTAGGTATCCAACGTCTGTTCAGTCTGTATGCCTATAAAAGGCCCCCGAATGTGTTGTAATCGGCAGAACTTGCCTTATATGAAATATCAGTGTGTTTCCTATAAACCATGAGTTTTTAAGTTTTCTTTATTCCTCTTTCCTAAAAGCTTGGTTATCCGGGTACTAGAATCATCTTCTTGATTCAATAGTACAATTGGTTTGGTTCAGCATGCTCTTCACTTGCCACTACATGGAACCTGTGAATAAGAAATATCTGGCACCTTAAGGTTTGAGCTTCAAGAATGAGCTTGAGTGAGCAAAAAGGCAGTCCTCTATTAAGGCCATGAGCTTCGTGTTTGTAGGGATAACATACTTATTCATCTCGCTCAGGCTTGTCTCCGCTTTCTTTATTGCATGCTACAGGCTCTCCTTCACTACCTAAGTTGTTGCGAATGGAGCTGGCTCTTCCTTGCTGTTTTGCTTAGCTTTTGTTTGTTTTTTTCTTGTTTTATTTTAGGCCGATTGTTTGGCATTCTTCTTTGCTCTTTTAGCCTTGTCTTGGCCTCCTTCTTTAGTGTAAGCTAGTCGGTCCTCAGCTAGGAGTTAGCTAGGTCACCATTCGATTCTGGTTTGGGCTGCTTGTTTGGCCTTTCCTTTTGCGGGTTCCTCTTTCAGCTGATTAGGGTCTTTGGTTGGGCACACTTTGACGCGATATTGTATCTTGCAACTGGTTCACCGTTGAACCCTGCTTGACACATAACGGTACCAACTTTGGTTCATGATTTTTGTATCCTATTCCATCCTTGTACCTAGCGCTTTGAACAGTTCAATACATACTTATCTTACAAAAAAAAAGTAATATACAAGCCACTAAATAGGCCTTTTTCCTTAAAATCAAGCCCAACTAATGTTTTCTTTGGCTTCAACCTAGCCCCGTCCTTTTCTTTTTTTTCTGTTCTTCTTTAGATGATGACGTCTTTAGTGGAGACAACAAGATAAAAGGAGAGAGAGAGAGATCTTCACACCTCTTCGATCCAGACTCCACGGCTAGTTAATTCAATGTCGTTTCACAACGCCGGGTAAGAATCAAAGTGTTTATTCATCTAAATAGACAAAATATTTGGATTTAGGGAAAAATTCAATGCTTGATCGACTGAGTTGTTGCATCTGATTGTGTGGTTGTTCGGAAACGTTTAGGTATAAGAATGAAACTTCAACGTGTTGTGAAGCCGTAGAATATGTCAGACCTTGATTTGGAGCTATGATTTTGCCTAGAATGAGTTTTTTTTTATTGAATTTGAATTGTTGCATCTGAATGTGTGGTTATCTAGCAACGTTTATTTATAATGGTGTTGTGAAAAATTAGGACATGAAGACCTTCATTTGGAGCTACGATTTTCCTGGAATGATTTTTTTGAAGTTTGATATGCAGTATTGTTGCGAACTATATAATTAGAGGGCTGATATCTTTTAGAGATTTTTTAATGGATCGAATGAGATTCGTTTTGATTGTAAGACTGCTTAAAGCGGATCTCGGAGGTGGAAGTTATGGGCTTAACGAGTTTAATGTGTCCGCTGTCCATAGCGAACAATGATAAGTTTTCGCTATGGGCGAGCTCCTGCTGACATATAAGTATCATTCTATTATTAAATAGATGTAGTTTAATCGAGTTGTGAATTAGAGTGGCGTATTGTAGCATCTCATACCGATTACACCCCATTTAGGAAGGTTTTCCAAAACCTCACTTGCTCTTCTTTAATTAATTTCTTTCCTTATTAATTAGAGTAATCGAAGCATGCAGAAGTTTTAAGTCAAAATAATCAAGTGGCCATATGGGCATAAGTGCATGGAAAACAAAATGTCATTCAATTGGCAAGCATGCATAATAAAAAAAGGATATGGTCTTTCACGATTTCATTAATCACATATACACGTGTCAATACAACAACAGTCGTTTTTATTCAAACTCACTATCCACTCGTTATTACATATTTCATACAACCACATCACTTATTTACGATATTTATATGGGATGAGTACTGCAGAGGGTATTCATGAAGAAGCTAAACTACTTCGAGTATTAATAACTCCATTGCCATCTGCTTCTACTCCATTCCTCATCAAAGCTGAATATCAAATCAGTATGACGCATGAACACCTTCCTATCATCTTCATCATCCCCAATTCCAAGTGCGTTGAGCTGGTGAGGTGGAATAGGACCCTAATACTGCATTACGAGAAATAGACTTGAACTCGAAGGCAACTAAACCAATTGAGACCCCTTTTCCACATAAAACCTTGATCAAATGATCTCATAACGAGTTCTCAATGGGCTCCTGACATGAACATGCTCTCGTATGGACCTACCAATCCATAGAGGCTCACTATAGAGACATTATACTATTGGAATCGGATTTTCCGACATACTTTTGATCTGACAAAGGGTTTCAACTATCAGTATGAGAGAATTACACCCAATAATATATTTTTATTTCAAACAACTAAATCAACTATAACATCATAAAATTGATGATCATCCAAAACAACCAAACATATCTCACATCAATGATAGATATCATAATCCTACCAAAGTAAACACGATCCTCATAAACAATAGATTTCTGAATCATTCCAAATCCTCTGTCACAAATCATCAACCACCAAAATCCAACACTTGCATCGGTGATCATAGAAAGCATAGTAATAAGGATAGATATCTAATTGCCTCAACTAAACAAGAATTCAAACGAATGATCAGACGGATGGACAGATGACCGTATGGACGGACGAAACATCTAACAACCAAAGGCGATCGCGGCTTGCAGCGGTCAGATAACAGCCAAGGTAGTTGTTGTGGCTATGGCATCGGTCGACGAACAACCACGATAGCGCATGGACAACTAGGGCGCTTGACGGTCAAGTAGGGTAACGATAGAATTTTCGACAAGTGTTGCTGAATGAACTGATGTTGATTTTTGTTTATAATGGTTCAGTCAGCCTACAAAAGCTTGTATTAAAATCAGCTTATGACGTGCTGTGCTTAGGAATGGCTTGCAGTAGAGTCAACTTACGACGAGTCAACAACTTGAGCAATTTGCAGACTACCAGGACGTGTCACGTGTAAAGCACGTGACACATGTCCACCATATGTGGACCACAGCTACCATGTAACAAACCATCTTGCCAATAACGCACCTGATCACTCTATGAACCACTCTAACACCATAATCGCATGAGCGTCCCATACCATCACATAGGATGGGAAGACTTTTCAAAACCTCATTCTCTTCTTTAATCTTTCCTTAATAAGAGTAATTTGGCGAAAGCTCTGAAATTAGAAAATCATATAGGGCAGCCATGCGAGTACATGTGCATGGAATACAAAAAATTCAATTGGCAAGCACGACTAAAAAAATGGTATGGCCTTTTAGGGCTTCACTAACTAGATACACACATCACAAACAACAAGATCAATTGATGAATTAACCTACATAATTCATATGTCTCTTGGCCAGTTCTTTGCAAAAGTTCAAAGACTATTGATAAGAGGATTTACAAAGGAAGGCAATCTACTTTGAATCCACCAACGACATCCCTGTCCATGATCTTTACTTCGCACGATGTTTTTCCTTGTCGACTTGCTCATCTGAAAAATGGTTAATCAACGAGATTAAGTCAAAGCTCATCTGCAAATAGAATTCCTAGGCCAAACGACTAAACTAGCTGTAGAATCGTAGAATTACGACTGAAGTCACCACAATAGAATTCAAGGTATTCAAAAGAGAGAATCTCCAAATCAAACTTGAATCTAAGGATATAATCAATCAGAATATAGGGATAAAATAAATCAAAGTCACAAATTCCACAATTCGAGATCTATCGAGAAACAATCCAGAACACTCAAGGATAATATTTCAGAATCTCATAATATCCTAATCGAAGCTATTACAGCCGAATAGATCGGCAAACAATGCCCAAAATATCACAACCATAAACGATATAGTAATAAGGACTGGAAATCTACTTGCCTCAACTAAGCGAGAATCAACGAACAATTAGATGGATGAATAGATAAACTGATCACGAGTGGTGTGACATCTTAGAAATTCTACCTCTTTTCTAATAATAGAAATTTGTATTTGATTGTATGTGAATTTCAGTTTGTTGCTTTGGATTGAATCTCAATGGTTAGGCAAAGGAAATTGAGAATTTCCTGAATTGATGATTGAAACAGTTTAGGGTTCGATTGATTGACTGTTTTGTTTTAGGATGGAACTCCTAAGACTTATGAAAAAAAAATCATTATAGCATATTTTAAAAGTGAAAAGTACTCATGAAAAAAAAAAGACAAAGAAGATGTCACAAGAGCTCTTGACATTGCACGAATGTCTCAAGTTTCCACTTCTGTCAAAAAGGATACTATGTTGCAAGAGAAGACAAAGGAATGGACATAATAGGATGGCCTCAGAAGGCTTTTACATGAGCAAGGCTCTATTGTCCATCAAGTAACTATACCATCTTCTATCAAATAATCATGAGAATGTTTATACCATCATTCCTTTTGCCACCTAAGCCAATAAATGATGTAATTGGAACAAACACGACAAGAAAGAGGGGGTGGCTGGCCGTCCACCCCGTCGGCGCCCGGTGTAATGCCATGCCCATCGTTGCCTCCACTCGAGACATTGATCGTTCGGCCATAGCCAACGATTCCACATTCTTCCCATGTTGTCATCCATCAACGATCTTCGTTATAAAGTTTTAGGTATGGTGAAATAAGATGAGATTATAAAAAGATACTAAGCAAACGATTAAATTGGTTAAGAGTAGATTACATTCAACTAAGCTAAGAGAGAGTTGTAGAATAGGAAGACATGGCTCGACCAAAATATAGTAAATTTGTGTGGCTAGTAATAAGTCTTGTACAAGAAAGAAATGACAAAAGCTAAAACTTCTAAGAAGCAAAATAAATGTTGAGTTAACAAGGGGTTTTAGACTTTATAATTTTCGAGAAAGAGGACTCCTCTTGACTCTCACATGAGCGAGAAAAAGAGTAAATGCCAAGTCTTTGACTAAAGGAAAAGTGAAGTGCGAGTTTTGACTAAGAAAATTCTAGCATAAATACCGGACCTTAGGGCTCTCGAAACTCACGACCACTTCAAGTAACTTGTTCTCTTTTATCAATTCCCTCTTCCATCCATCCCCCCTCCACATGCCCTCCATTTCACGCCTTTCCCCTACCACCGCCCTCATCCACCACCAAATTTCACAACCAACTGCCGTCTCGCTGCCCGGTCGTCCGTCATCCCGCCGTACATCACGCCATCGTCATCGTTCGAATCGTTAGTTTCATCTGACGTCATTCTATATTAGTTAAACGGTAAAGAAAACCGTGAAAGGTAAATGATATTTCTAGATCTAACGTAATAATATCCATTTATTAATTGATTTGGTGTGCATTATCGTGTGATTTACATGTGTTGCATGAGTATCATGGCATTAAATACACTTTATATGACTTATTTTGGGAGGAACTAATTGAGGACATCAAGCGGGGGTCAACCGATGGAAAAACGAAAGTTGATGAACCAAACGAACCTCAGAATATGCCCAAACCAGCATTGGTTGAGTATGGAACCGATTGATCCGACCCGACGAGTGCCGCTTAAGCTCGTCCGAGCTTGATCCAACCCGGCATGCGTCAGTGCGCCTTAGGCCGAGCTGCATGGGAAGTATGGTGATTCTGTCCTATACTAGTACATGATCTAATGGATTAGAAGCTAAGAAGGATGTTAGGATAGCCTCCAACAAATTTTGTTTGCAAGATAGGTTAGGAGGTATAGATTGTAAGTTTGAGGTTTGGTGTGGTGTGTAACGGCTTTTCTGTATTTTGGGATGTAAGATAAATTAGCAAACCTAGAAGCATGTAATGATGGTTTAGGAACGATCACCCACTTATATAAAATTAAGTATTATGTAATCATCTTGAAAGTTGCTATGTCTGTTAATTAAATAGGTTAGGTCGTTCCTTATGTTTGACAATAAAAGTTGGCAGAAAGTAACGAAATAAATTAGATATCTAAAAGTGTCTTAAAGATAGGCAAATTACGAGCCATTTATTTAGGAGTCCCTAAGGAAATTTCTACTTGAATAAGGTATTAGTTAATATTTGCTAATAATATTTGAAACATGAAAAATAAATAGATATATTTTTTGAAAACAATATTAGAAAAGGAATAAAGAATTATCGAAAATTAAGAGGGGGAAATTAGCAAAATAAATAGCGACTGCGGAATTAGAAAAATAAATCCTTCCACTTTTATTGTTATTATTTTTCTTTAGCCTCTCACTGTTGCTTAATAACTCGATAGCAAGATAAGTTTAGGAAATCACCGAATCAAGAAATCTATGTTTTCATGGACATCTACGTATATTCAATTTTAGATTTTTGTTTTGAGCTCAAACTCGAGGCATATTTTCAACATGAAGGACAACTATGAGAATTCCATTGCATTTCTCGCATCGGAACAACTCGAAGGATTCCTACGGACATACATGTTGATGGATTCAATCAGTTGCTTTGGTATGGACAGGAAATTTGCAAGGATATTCTTTTTTCTTGCGATGTGTTTAGCATCAAAAGAATATTTTGAGGACCATTCAGCCCATTTAACAGCTGATGGTGGGGAATTTATTTCTGCTTGAATTTTAGCATCTAAGAAAATGAAGACATATCCATTTCTATCAAAAATGATGCCCAATAAGGTGGTATTCAAACTTCTTGATGTCATATTTGACTGCGAGAATCTC
The DNA here is from genome assembly GCA_028455895.1 of Rhodomyrtus tomentosa. Classification (NCBI taxonomy): domain Eukaryota; kingdom Viridiplantae; phylum Streptophyta; class Magnoliopsida; order Myrtales; family Myrtaceae; genus Rhodomyrtus; species Rhodomyrtus tomentosa. The sequence goes on from JAPCWY010000011.1 coordinate 15,770,393, forward strand.
CTTAAATGTCGAGTGGTAGTGCATTTATGCATGGGTAAATCTTCCACTTTTGTAAGCACAAATGGAGTGCTTACCATTGATTTCTTCAAGGAGAATGACTGCCCAATATTTATCACCAATATATGTTTGCAAAATTCTCTAACTAGTAGAAGGAATTTGTAAAGGAGAGAAATGCCGCAAAATTTCTTTGAGATGGGCTACAGTTTACATCTGTTTTGGTCCCCATGGGAAGCATCCTTTTTCAACATTCCCTGGAGAGGACAGAGTGCCTTAGAAATCTTTGACACAAAACCTCGAAGATAATTGACAATTCCAAGGAAAGCTTGAACTTGATTAACTGTCCAATTCTTTGAGGAAAATTTTTGAAGTTCTTCTGCAAGTCGAGGTCCTGGACAATAGGTACCTTTCTTCAAATACATACCTAAGAACTCAATCTCCTTTAGGAAAGCATAATTTCATGCTTGTGGACAATGTCAACAAACTGAGAAAGCAACTTACAATGAGATTCCTCATCAGGATTATAGAGGAAGATATCATCAATGTAAATCTAGGCATGCAGTAAAATAGGCTGAAAAATTCTGCACATGGCTTTCTGAAAAATGGATGGGGCTGTTTTAAGACCAAAGGGAATAACTATCCATTGGAAATGTTGGTTTGTAATGCTGAAATTAGTTTTTGGACTGTCATTAGGATGGATTTCAATTTACCGAAAACCTGCTTTCAAGTCAAACTTTGAATAGATCTTGGCCTGGGCTAGGCTACCGAACAAAGAGTTTTTGTGAGGCAAAAGGAATTTACCATCTTTAAGGAACTGATTCAAGGGTTGGTAATTGATCACCAATCTGAGCTTACCATGATTCTGTTATGCTATATTATTCACATAAAAGGCTTCACAATCCAATTGTGAATCAGAGGGTTCTGTGAAGCCTTGAGAGAGGAGCTCAGCACAATCCTTCTAGGCTAAAGCAAAATGTTCATGATTCATATCAGAATGACTGACTTTTATAGGATTAACATCTTCACTTTTGTTTTAATGAGAGTTTCATAAAGAATTCAGGATTTTTCCAAATAGGGTTTGGACTAGTTTAGACAAATTGGGAATGAGACTCAGAACAACAAGATAAGAGACTATGGGTAATAGGATCAAGAATTTCTTGACGAATAACGAAAAGTCTCTGGATATCCGCATACTCACGAAATTGGTCACCAAACTGTAAACTAGTTAGTTTGATCTTAGCTGAGAAAGCTGAGCAAGGATATCTCAACCAATGATAAGGTATTTATCTGGAAAATTACAACCAAGGATTTTAGTGGATATAGAACATCCAGGAAAAATCTAGAGTGTGATGGTTTTGCTGCGAAATGTTGTGAAAGTATCGCCAAAAGCATAATAGAAATACCTCGTATAAGGCATCCAAAATTTCTCTAGGAGTACTTTTACATCAACGAGGGATGCTGCTGTGCTAGTGTCTATGAGAGCAATAACTAGAATAGGTTTATCACCTTCTGAAATATTAAGAATATATGGAGAATGGAAAACATATTATACATGAAAATAATAGGCTTATTACTTTTACATCAACGAGGGATGCCGTTGTGCCATCTTCTTCTTGTTTTCTTCTTCTTCTTCCCCAGCCGAGAGCTCCCCAGCCAACCAGATTTTGCCCGCCTATTCGTTGTCGTTAACCGTCACTCCCGGTGACTTCCGGCCGTTGAGCCGACCATCAGCTCCTTCCTCATCCTCTTTCCGACAACCTCCAAGTGGAATCAAGTCATTTGACTCAGTGAGGAGCTCCAATCAGCCATTCTCCCGAAAGTCGATGGAAACGATCGCAACTGGAGATAAACTGTTGTTTAGACTCCGTAGGACCCCGAATCATTTGAATCTTTTGGCCAAATTTTGTGGACATCTAGAGGACATGTAGACTGAATTGTGGTAAAAAGTTTGAATGAATTTGATGGATTTTTTACCCCAAATGGGTCTTGTGTTCGAAGGACAAAAACTGACCGGTTGAAGACTTGGAGGAACCGGCGCCGTTCAAGGACTTTTCGGCATCACATTGACTCCAAATTTTCGGTGAGACTTCCCAACTCCTAGAACTACATGTTAGCAAGTGGATTAGTAAATAAATTAAGGATTTAAGTTAGTTTAAGGGCTAGTTAGTTGAGATATTCACAAAACCGAAAATGCCCTGTTTCGGTTCTATGCATACCGAATCTGTGGGGGTTGTTGATGATGAAATTGAGTTCCAAATTCATTATTGAGACGTATTAAGATGTCGAGAAATATGTCATTGAGGGTTATGCTTCATGGATTAGTGAATTGAGCAAGAAAAATTGGTGAATTGAATGAAATTTCATTAGGTATACGGCTGCCTTGTTTTGGAACCCTTGGAGCCGAACCATTGAAATGCTTGGAGGAAGAATTTTATTGAATTAAGTTTGAGGTAAGAGGTTTTTAAACCTTGGCTAGGAGGATTGGACTCGATTGGGTAAATTGAGTGTGAATTAGATTAGTTCTTGGAAGCGTATGGTATGATTGTCTATTATGTGTCCTTGAGAGATATAGATGGCTTGAATGCTTGACAATACTTGTTCCATGAATTGATTGTCATATTTGAGTGTTGAATTTAATTGTCTCGCATGCCATAGATGTGTTGCTTGTCGCATGAGTTTGCACTTGATCATGAGTTTTGAATTGAAATGAGAATTTGACATGTCGAAGAAACTTGTGACACCCTGAAGATTAAGACACGGGGATGAGTGGATGGATACCCTGAGGCGTTGAGGCGTGGGATTTGTGTTGAATGGTACCCTGAGGCGTACGAGACGCGGGGTTGAAATGGTCAATGTCCTAATGCGTTGAGATGCGGGACGGAATTTGAGATGTGTCGACACAGACCTTGAATGAAATTAAAAACCTGATGTGTTTACGTGGATTTGTTAATGAGATGGTATGAGGCGTATTTACGCGGACCGAGCCTGAGGCGTTCTAAACGCAGGCATGAATCAAATTGAGGAATGGAAGGGTGAAAGGTGTGATCTGGCTTGATAATATGTGCTTGATTCCACTAATATGACACGATGTCATGATTGCATGCTTGACACTCGTTTGTATCCGTATATTATTTAATGATTGTGGAATGCCTCATGTGATTGCTTTTGCATTGTTGGTTGTGATTGTACTCACCTGAGTATACGGTCAGCCTAACCTAAAGTTAGGACCTGTCTTATTGAGATGCAAATCTCACCCCGTCGCGGGATCACATTTTGAGATCCTAAACCGTGATCATGTTGCCCATCAGATTTGGTGACCCGAAAGAAATATCGACATATTTTGAGGAGTTCCTGGACGAACAGGGAACCGTATACGTTAGAAAGTGTACTGTGGTCTAAGTTGACGAGGGTGCAAAGAGCTGGAAGCCTCATAGGTTCGAGGCTTGGTTTAGGAAAGTAGGGGAAGTGACTACGAGACCACTGAAACCCACTAAGGTACCTCGTAGGGTGATCCCTAGCTGGTGTCATCCCGCTCGGGATTCTGTGGAGGTTGAGGAGTCGACAGTCGGCTCGAGAAACATTTATGAAAGGACCCCGACCTTGGAGGACACCGACGAGGTTATAGAGATCGAAGCCTCCGAGGACGACCTGGTAGAGCAGTCAGCAGACACGACGATGGAGGACACAGTAGAGGTACGCTCGGAGACCTTCTCGGAGTACGAACCTAGCGAGGACGCTGAGAAGACTGACGACTCTAGCAGCTCGACTTAGGAATTTTCGTTTTCTGGGCTGTTATTTTGATGATGACCTTGCTGCCCTATTTCTTTTGGAGATGTTGATGATCGTCTTTTGTGCTGGTCCTATCACCCCTACCGACCAACAGGTTTAGTCTGCCAGTGCTTTTGTATGAACAGTTGGGAGATTATGTTTATTTATTGGAGTTCTCGTTACCCTGGTCCCCTTTATTATTGTACGGAGGAGCTTGTATATTATCGCTTCCGCATGCTATCGATATTATGCATCTCTCGATATGTGAATCCTGAGTCGTTCAAGAGAGTTTGTGCTTGCAGGAAGTTGCGCGCTCGAGCCCAGGGTGCGGGGCGTGACAGTCTCCTTAACTCTATCTGTTCCTTCATATATGACATAGAGCTTGTCCCAAATCTCTTTTCACGTGGAACAATCTACAATACATTTGTATTCAATGGGAGATAAGGTACAATAAAATGAGTAAATAGCCTTTGCATCAAGAGCATATCTCTTGGCAATTTCAGTGACCGATAGAGTGGCAGTTGGCATTGAATTATTATCCCCTGCATTTGATCCGCTTGTGACATTTACAGTTGAATTCACTCATCGTTATTCAACATCCTAAATTTGGAGATCTTGGCATTTAATATATACCTTGTTTTGCCAATCGCTGTATTCTTTCCCTTCAAAATATAGCGACTTGTTGTTGCTTCCACTTTCAATCCATATGGGAGAGAAATAGCTAGGCATAAAGATCGTTAACTCGGAAGTAAAAACACTTCACAATATATAAGCACCAGGCTTTGATATCAATTATTGTAGCTAGTGTTACCACCTAGAGGGAGGTGAATATGTGATTATCGTGTAATTTTGAAGATTTAATGTGAAATTCAAATTGCACAAATGTTAAGCTCATATCTCAAATGATCAAAATAGAGTATATCACTGTATACACTACAGGTGCAATTTTACTATCACTAGATATAAAATAATATTAGAGTAAGAGATAGAGAAGACTACACAAAGAGTTTATAGTAGTTCGGCTTTAGTTAAGCCTACATCCACTTTTTCGGTCATTAGCCAATCGGCTGGATTCCACAGTAAATTGCTTAAGGTTACAACTTAGTGATCTCCCTTGAAACGTAGGATTCCTAACCTAATGCTAAACACTCATGTGTACACCTTCTCAAAATAACAATGGATAGATCATAAAGAATATATGACTTGAAGTACTTTCAATATAATAATTATGAACAATTTTCCCTCTTAACGTCAATATTATTTCTCTTCAGTTTTAAGATGTCTTTTATACTCCTCCGTCTCTAATCTGACCATTGCAAGGCTTCTAGAAAGGCCTTTCAAAAACTTTCCGTTTGGACAAAACAATTACCAAAAGAAGATCTTATAGCCGTTGAGGATCGCCAAAGGAAAGTCTTCCTTTTTTGGATCAAATCGCCCATACAATTATGATCATAGGTTTCTATAGATGAATTCCTTCAATTAGCAAATTTCACTTGTCTTCTAAGATCCATGTCCTTACTTGATCTCTATCCCTGAGAATCTTTAAGAACGATCCATCTCAATTGTATATGTTGTATCAATAAGTACATCTTGAAGTCCTCTTCAACTTCTAATTTCTTCCCCTGAATACTCCTATCAGATCTTGAGCATCAATTCAACGTCTGAGCTATCTCTGCTCAACATCTGAACTTGACAACATCTGAGCTCTTAAGAAATAACATCTGATCTAAATATTTGTGCTAAATTCAATCCTGTGCATCTCTGCTCCAAAAGACAATCTACAAAATAAATATTCCACGACATTTTCTCGAAACTTAAAAGTACTTTGATTGTTTTGTCAACTTCAAAATCATCTAAGTTTTTCTTAACACACCAAATAGTACATAGAATATGACAAAATCTTTGAATTTCTCATTCTAACTAGAAATTCGGTCAACCAAACACAGCCAAATAAATTATTAACTATTGATTATGTTATTACCAACCGACCAACATAAAAGTCGACATTTTTTTCAATTTATTCTTATTGTTCTGTTTATTTCATCCTTTGTTGATTTGTTTTTCGTTAGAGTCTGAATAACAATGCTAAGAATGATGGAGGAGGGAAGCAAAAGCACTAGATTCCACCTAAGAAACATCGACACTCTTCAACACTCGATCAATATGTGGTCAACATGTGTTAGACATCAAACACATGGTCATCGCTCCAGACACCGTATTGACACGCGAATGCAACATCCCGACATGCCATTTCCACATGAATAAGATCTATTTTAAGCATTTTCAATAAATTAATAGCTCAAATGTAAATCTATCAAAACAATGTATACTTAAGTCATATATGCCCCGCCATCCCATAATTAATACTCCCATCCAATCCCAAGAAAATGTAATTGTGATTTCCTAACCGAAGAAGAAGATGAATAAACTTGCTGCCAATATTTTTTTAGAAACTCACATAATAATTTATTATATGTATATAGAACTATACATTTAATATACGCGTCTCAACGTGTTGAATTTCTCTTTTTTTTTAGAAATGATATGCCGGCATATCGTGTCGTATTATGTCATCTGTCAATATTGGTGCTACTTAGGATACCGTTATAAATTGAGCAATACAGCACGACTACAATCGTATTCGGATCACAAATAATGTCTCAATTTTATGGGGAAAAAAAAAGAACAGTTCATTTGTACCACAAAATTTATTACCTTAAACACCAAAAGCTTCTTGGAAATTTGGCTCCCAAATGTCATGTCTTTTTTCATGATAAGTACACTAGAAGTGCTATAACTTTTGTACACCGTTCATTTGAGTGTTATAATTTTCAAAATATTCATTTTAGTACCATATTGAAGCAAAAACATTCAGGCGAGTACCAATTCCAGCAAAAAAAACGTTCAGGTGAGTGTTATTTTTGCCATGTGGACTTTTCACTATTATTTTATTGATTTTTAAGTATCACATGGATTTTTTATATACTTTTTAATTTTTTTATGAATTTTTTACTCATTTTGATGTTTATATTTTTATTGCAGTTATTTAATATTTAAAAAAATTCAGAAACCCTTTAGATTTTTCGGTGGTGGCCGGCGAGGGTCGTAGCCAGCTACCACCAACTGGCCAAGGGCCAAGGTCGGCTCGCCCTATATAGGCGAGGCCATGGGCAAAGCCCTCGCTAGATCTAGGTGAGGGCCTTGCACCCCCGTCGGCCAATGGCCTGACAACTGTCACCTCGACTTCGCGACAGCGAGCAAGGACACTATAACGGTCGCAAGGTTGAGGCGACAGCCTTCGAGCCATTGGCCGGCGGGAGCATGAGGCCCTTGCCTAGATCTTACGAGGGCTTTGAGCCCTTGCCTGCAGCTGTCGAGGCCGTGACAGCTATCGCCTAGCACTGTCGTGGCCTCATCGGCCTAAGACAAGTCGACCCTAGCTCTAGGCCAGTTGGTGGTAGCCGGTGAGGAGAAATCAAGGTTTGGTTTTTTGTTGTTGACATTTTCAATAATTAAATAAACTAGAAAAATAAAATCTGAAAAAATAAAAAGAATTTCGATGCCATGTCAACTTCCCAGCGAGACACGTAGGATCACTTAATATTAAAATAACGCCACATCATATTTTTGGCCAGCCAAATGAGCGATTAGCATTTAAGTGAACGTTTTTTAAAATTTTTTGCACTCAAGTTAAGTTTGAATATCGTATAAAAAGTTATGATAGTTATGATAGTTGCATTGTACTTGTCCCCCATTTTTCCAACAACCTACTTAAAATTAGAAAATCAATCAAAACTAAATCTATTTAGATGAGGTTTCGGGCGACAAGAAGAACACATTGAATTCGATCCTCTTTCGTTTTTGCGACCCAAAAAAAAGGGTCCTCTGGTTGAAAAACTTCGGCAATATGTCGACGTCGATGAATTTGTGCCTAGGTACGATCAACATGGCGGCCCGCCGGCCACAACCGAAGACCAAGACGGCGTCGAAGACCGAACAAAGCAGCAACAGTTCCAGTTTCTCTGGCTTCGGTCGCGAGAAGAAAGAACCTCTGTGGCGTTGCGTGGAGAATTGCGGCGCGTGCTGCAAGTTGGACAAGGGTCCATCCTTTCTCACTCCCGAAGAGATCTTCGATAACCCTGGTGACGTCGAGGTCTGATTTTAAAATCGCGATTGTTTTCGCTCTCATTTGCATCACCCATCCACACCAGCTGTTTGATGAAATGACTCAGAGGAGTAGTAACATGAAGGTAGATTTATCAGGTGCAAATTTAAACCTCCTCCAGTGGGTTCGCTTGATATTGTGTATGTTCTGTTCAACGGGTGCAACTTTTTGCTCGAAAAATTTTAAGTAGTCAGAGAAAAAAGGGAACTTGTTTTGATATTTTAGCATGACAAAGACGAACCCCATTTGGTGCATAAAGTTGTGTCTTCGCATCTACCGCATCGCACCGCTTATTTTATGTGCATCTGCGACATGCATCGTTAAGCTCACTATGACAATGTTTGCGCGACTTCTCATTTTATCATGGCAATTCCAGCTTTACATAAGCATGATAGGTCCAGATGGATGGTGTGTACACTTTGAGAAAAGCACACGCAAATGCTCAATTTATCCGGGTAAGTACTCCTTTCACAATGGTGGTAAAACGGGATGGATAGTGGGTGGAGTGGTTCTGGTGTGAAACTCCACCTTGATTTTGCAGACCGTCCCTATTTCTGTCGTGTTGAGGAGGATGTCTTCAAGTCATTATACGGAATTGGTAAGAAGAAGTTCAATAAGGAGGCATGCGATTGCTGTAGAGACACCATCAAAGCAATATATGGTTCAAACTCGAAAGAGTTCGATAATTTTAATCGCGCCATTGGAAGCTCCGATCCTGTCTAGGAAAATGAACATGGATGGCCCGGCTTTGGATGCTTAAGGCCGTCTGTTTCTAAAAGAGCTGGTGTTCTAGTTCAGTCAAGAATTAGCCCACCGGGTATTGAAGTGGTGCTAGCTTATTATGTTCATAATCAGCATTCTTTTCAAGCTGACAATATCCCATATGTTCATAATTGAGAGGAAATTCATTATTCTTGCAGGCCGGGGCGGGGGGAGGGGGGGGGGGGGGTTGCCAGTATCCCATATGAATGATCAATTCTCAGATTTTCTAGTGTACTTTTTACCAATGCGTAATCAAGATGGTGCTGTAGGACCTGTTATACTATGTTTGCCTTTGCAACGTTGCTCTGTTTGTGGAATATCATCTGGAAATCCCTACAAATTTTGGGTGGCTAATCATCTAGTTCTCTTGGTGCATCCCATGGCTATTCTTGTCCTCTGTAAATTCAGGTCAGATTATGTAGGAGATTGAATCATCTTTCATTGAGGTGGACTTGCAGAAACCTTTACGTGTTGTCTTCTGGTTCTCTGTGGACTTAATACTCCCAAACCACAATGGCAGATAGAGGAGTCGGCACTATCCCCATGGGAATTGTTTGGCATAGTCCGAGAGGTCCTAGGTTCAGCCCCACGTTGTCCATTTTTTGGTGTCATCTTTGAGAGCCAGATTGAATTGAGTGAATCTGTAATTATATGCCGTGGACGGACAGGGTACAGTGGGAGACTTTGCAGTTGGCGACTGGTGCCAAACATTCTACTGATGACTCTTTACTTGGTAAAAGAAAAATGCAGAGATCATGGAAGTGTAGGCGTCTTGCCCTCTGGAGTTTAATGAAGGTTTGAATCATCACCCTCAGATGAAGTAGGCGCATAATCGAACTCTGATAAGTCTGCACCTGCACCCTGTTTGGCATTGCTTTTGTCAAGTCGGTGTGGCTTGAAGTGTGTGGGTCTAGCGCGAGCAAAGCACGATGAAGAGAGAGAGGGAGGTAGGAGAGAGAATGATGCGACTATTTCTCTGACGAGGTCAAAATCAAATAGGATGAACACTTGTTAAGACCTTAGTAGTGTGTCCATGAAAGTTGAGCGATCTTAAGCTTACATTACTTTTTCCTATTTAAAGGGGCAAAACGACGACATCCTAGCATGCATTTCTATACAAACTTATAACCAATAGAGTCGAGAATTACATTGAAAGTGTGAGCACAGACAGAAGAGCATGCAAAAATAAGAGAAACGTGAGAAGCGCATTCAATTTGAGAGAAATTTAAGAGCAAGATATCAAGGAACAAACTCACCTCCTACTCAGTGCAGCCAACGTTCTATATAGACATTTCGGGCCGCCTCAAGAAGATGTGGCGCGCCCTTGAGCCGAGATTTGGTCTCTTTAGGCCAGTATCTCTGCTGTCTGACGTTCGATTTACATGCTTTTTTTTCATCTTTGGGATGCTTGCACATAAGATTTCCAAATGAGCTCAATATTGTCAAGTGAATTCACGAAATACCAGATCCAAGGTTTCAAACCGCACTTCAACCTGGTTTATAAAGCAGGCATCGTTTCGGTGACTCATTAATTTCAAAAATCATTATGTACCATACCCTTAACTTGTGGAAAGTGATTTCAAGACCTTTAGGTACAAATTTGGTTTCTTGGATCTTCCTTTGGATGGCTTGTCGCATGGGATGCTTAGCACTTCTTGATTTTAGGATATGCAATAGAAATGCGAACATCGCAAACTTTCCGAAATTCGAAAAATGACAACCAGTCCATGAAGGGTCCAAGTTGATCACTGGATAGAGATGGTAACACGTTGAACAAATTTATCATATTTAGAACATGTTTTAAGCCTCATATCTCGCCGGTCAACCTTTGGTCCAATCTCAATCGACCCCAGGTAAAATGGATGGGCGAAATTCGAGATCACAACAAGCCTTTTCCTATTGTTTCCAATGCTCCATCCGCTAGTATTAGAGGTGCACAAAGGTACAGTTGCGCTTGCGCTGAGGGGTGCGCATGTCACGGGCCATGGTGGAAAGAATTGGAAAATTCGAAGCTTTAACCTTCCACCACTACAAAACGTCGACGTTGCCTTCCCCGACCATTTCCAATATTCGGCCGGTAACCTTTTTAAGGTAATCCAACCCCCTCACAACCACTTTTCCCTTTACGGCACGAGGTTCCAAAGGCTCACGGATATTACGATTAGTGAGGACGACGTCGGTGGAGTTCCCGGGACCATATGGAGCCGTGTATGTACCAAACACAATGTTGCAGTAGGGTCCTCGCCAAGTCCGAGATTTGACAGAGTTTCCCAGAAGCATATGGAGCTGTGTATGTACCAAACAGATTGTTGCAGTCGGGTCCTCACCGAGTCCGAGGTTTGCATACATAAATCGATTTGCCTAGGCCTGAATATCCATAATGCTGCATATGCAAAGATAGCCGTTCATCTGGAATCTCGGATCCAGCTATAGTAAAAAAGAAATAACAAGTCGAAATGTCCTTATAGTACTTTAGCCATTTTAAACTTCATGGCCTTAACAATTGGAGCAAAAAAAAAAAAAGCCCATCACCCTCCTTGCCAACTAATTCCATTGGAATAAAGAACCTGAATGACAAAGCCCAATGTGCACAAAATGAACTTTAGCACATTGTATTAAATGTGATCCCCGAACTTTTAATTTGTTCGATGTGATCCTTGGACTTTTAGCACATGTTCACTTATGGAAAAGGCCCTTCGTTGCATCCTTGAACACCTTAAAAAGTTGGAATAATGACACAAATGCTCTATGAACTTTAACCTAATATGCAATGTGATTCTCAAACTTTTTAATTTATTCAGCGTGGTCCATGGACTTTTGGCACATATTCAATATAGTCCTTCCATTTTGAGTACGTCGTTGAGTATTTTCAAATAATCCAGGGACTAAATTGAACATACACCAAAAGTTCAGGGACTACATCAAATAACTTAAAAGTTCAAAAACCACATTAATTGGATCAAACAGCACACGTCATTTGCGTGTCATTTTCCCTAAAAGAGTTCCCAAACCCTCCGATACCAGCATTTGCGCCACGGCGAGTGGAAAAGAATGCGGGCATCTCCATCTTCTGCTCACATGCCTTCTTCAACCCCAAGCAAGTACAATTCCACCTTGTTCTCACTTTCTACCGACTAACTTGTCTTGTTCTCTTTCATGTCGCAGAGCAACTCCATATCTTGTTTCTTCGTTTGGCTTGTCCTCAAATCCTAAGTCAATGAGATTCGATAGTGTTCTATGGAAAGAAGGCCGATAAATTCCGCTCCTCTCTTTGTACATGACCTTGCAGTTTCTTGTGCTAGTCAACGGCTGGACGAGCCTAAAAATGCAGTTTTGGGCTCCGGGATCCAGGGAAGCTGTTGTTAGCTTTATAGCGCCCTACGTGCGACGCGTGGAATGTGAGGTAATAGCATTGTCTGTCATGCGACTACTTGGGACCCTTCCTTTTTTCAAACGGAATGAACGGAGCTGAAATCGGGCCAATTCTCTAAACGTATTTCTGAATATTCCCGGCTATTCATGGAACACGAGAAGGAGATGAAGAATCATCAGCTTCCGAAAGACCTTGCACATGGTCGACGAATAGCAAATCTTCCGCAGAGCCCAACCATTGCTCGGTGGATGGTGTATAACATGCGATGAGCTGTTAATTCCTTACCTCACTGTACACCATCTGCCAAGCAACAATTTGGCTTAGTGAAAGTACACTTGAATTCTAAAATTTAAATATTACAGTTCAGTTGGTTCGAGACTGACATTTCAAATGCTCTCAATCTAATGTAGAACACTTATCATGCGAGTTCTTCTTGTCGAGCTGAATCTATTTTAGGATTCCAAACTTCTAATATTCTTCATGCTAGCCATCAGCTACAAAGGAACGAATTTAATCTACATGCAGGCGTTAGATAAAGCACGTAACCATGAACCTGTTGAAATAATTGCTTCGAAATCAAATGTATCCGGATTTTTTCGCGTCTAGAACTAAAGAATGAACACTCTGTTTTACCTATTGCTATGGCCGAAATTAGAAAATCTCTACTGAAGACTGGTGAACGAGTTTGGTAAAACAGATCATGACGGTTCGGGAACTTAACCAAATGGGAACCTTCAAACATCCTTCCTCTTCTTGTTTTCAGCTGCCTTAGGATGATGAGAGCATTAGCCAGCTCAACCTAGTCCCACAACCTATGATGATACTCCGTTCCTAGCCACCATAATCGATCTCCATACCACTCCTAGCTTTTGCCGACTCCACGAACACTGCAAGGGGTTGGAGTACATCCGATCCTAGAGCTCCAAGAAGCGGCCTAGGTATAAAGGGTGTCACAAACATCCACAATGCCCTAAAACCGAAGCCCGTCCGAGCTGCTGCCGCTTCAAAACCACCGTCCTCCAGCCAAGGCAACGGGAAGCTGCACCGATCCCGTCCAAGGCACATGAATTCTTGGGCGCCCATAACAAGGCTAGGGGCGGTGTCAGCGAGCTGTCAATGATAAGTTCAGATTAGAATCGTTTGTTCGCAATTGATACAGACAAAAGTCTTCCTCTTCCCCGACATATCATATCTTATGTCGATTTCATTGAGTTATTGTATATAATGAAAATATTATGCCATATGAAAGATTAAGTTCCGCTTAATTCAATCAAATCATGGGCATCTTCGAAGTTCTTCTTCTTCTTCTTCTTTTGGGGTGTTTGAGAGAGAGAGAGAGGGGGGGGGGGGGGGGGGGGGGGGGGGGGGGGGGCAGGGGGGGTTTCATTCCTAGTCTAGCTCTGCATCGACAGTTCTTAGTTTCATATGAATCTCAGCCTCCTCTTGTAAAGAATAATAAGCAAAGCATTTACAAGTTGGTATTGGGAAGAAAACGACCAATCCATCTTCTGATTTGATGATTTTTGCGCCAACGACCATGTTCTCAACATAGATGATGCCATCTCAGTCTGAAGAGAACACAGAGACTCGTAATTGGTGAGCATAGGAGAAGAAACCAGGCCAGGTGAGGTAAGTCGACGTGATGCTGCTAATCGTGGAAGCACCTACAAGCATGTTCATCACCACAATCTGAAGCTGAACGGCCTCAAGGGGCGAAGCGCCTCCCATTATGAGACCAGTCATTGCTCCTGGAAGCGTGATCAGGCCCAAAGTTTTGGCATTGTCCAACACCGGCGAGAGTCCAACCACCAGCGCTCTCTTCACCGGTTGCATTATGGCCTGATCAGGGGTCGCACCGAGAGCCAGTGCCGTCTCCACCTATCACAAAGTTCATGAATTATTAGTTAAAAGAGCGAAGTGCCAGGGAAAGTAACCTGCAATTTTTCCTTTTAATAAGTAGAAAATCCATATGAAGATGGTTTGATAAAGTTCATTTGGAAGAGCTGGGTCCTAGACAAAGCAGTGGCCCTTATCAAATTCATCAATGAGAACTTTCTTCATCATCTTCTGAACAAGTTTTAGTGAACATTTTCCAGGGGGGAGAAAAAATATATTCGGTAACATGATTTATTGTGGCAAACCTGATTGATTTGTGACTTGATGTCGTCTCGAAGTCGCTTCATGGTGACTCCAGTTACTGTCATCGAATTTCCAATCATCATCCCTGCAATCGGTATAATATACCGAGGAGTGAAAGGAAACACACGCAACAGCACCAATGCCAACATCGTCACTGAGGTTCCGGCCAAAATCGAGGCTCCGGCGATGTACTTGCCGTTGGGCACGTGCTTGGCTCGTTGTCCTGCTGTGTGACCGGCAACACAAACCTGCACTCAATGGAAGAGGGAAGAGGAAAAGATCAACAGAAGTCCGTTTTCACTTCCTAGGCGTGGTTCACCTTATCAGTTCCTAACGAATTTACTTGGCAAAGGGAGCGCCATACATAAACTCCTTCAGAGATAGTCAAAACTCGATATAAATCATGCCATTGCCATTAAAAGTTGCCAGTGAAATCTTTTGATAAAGTGCCTCCGGATGCAAGGTTCATATAAGAAGCAGATTGAAGAATGAGCATGCGTGGCTCAACCAAAGTTCTCCACCTTTTCGTCTTAATTTTCATCGACTGGGAAAGAAAAGCAGGATGGAGATTCTGTGATTACGATTCCGATGGGATTTTCCACCTATTTTGGATGCGATCCAAGCTCTCGAAATCTTCAGGTACATGAATGGACTGGAATTATCCATGCTTGTGCTCGAGTTTAATGTGATATCTGGTCTCAAAGGAACGGTAACATCTGCGCCGCCGACCGAGTTCAGAGTTCCGTGCAGATTATACTGATCGAGAACAAATATTGTCGCAATTCCTTGGAGACATCAGTTTGTCGAGACTGCATAGAATCGGTTGGATCGACACTCATAGATATGAGAATTTTCCCGTGCCGTTTTGCTAGGCACAGAGCAACAGAGGCCAGAGTATCGGACATACAGAGAAGTATGTATAACTGGGGGAAAAGAAAGAGCCTTGCCTTCGAGTGTCGAACGATAGAAACACTCCCACCGTCAATCAACCAACTAAAACAAAACCGACCAAGCGTTTGCGAAGTCGAAAGAAAAGGACAAGAGAAGAAAGAAAGAGCCGATCAGAGGAGGAAGAGATGTGCAAACCATGAAAATGTAAGCCAAGAAGATCCAAACGATGCTTTTGCTGCTGAAAATGAGCTGCAGAACAAAGCCAATCACGGAGAGCTGAAGGAAAGCTCTGAAGATGGAGTATACCATCTCCCTCTCCAAGCCAAGCTTCTGCAAGTACGACAGCCCCACCGCCATCGCCACCACGGCGAGGGCAGCCACCGGCTTAATCATGCCCTTCGCGAAGTGATATTCAGCAGCCATCATGATGGCTCAGTCAGAGAAGGAAAGATAGGCCAATTTGGACTGTGTTACCAGGTAAAAGAGTTGAGCGATTGTGAAGCTAACGCACATCGGTTTAAAAGTCTTTGGTCTTTCGAATCCGATACAGACCTCGTGTCGTTTCTTGTGGAAATGAAGTGCGAAAGTAGCAAAGAGGAAGATCCGATAAGGAAAGGCCGTCTTCTATAGATATAGCGAAACATGAATATAGCACGTTATATCTCACTGTTCCTTGACAACCTGCGATTTGCGATCCCAGGTAAAATGGGTCTGGTCGAACAAGTTTAGTCCACGGTATCCCTATTTGAGTCTTTTTTTTTTTTGTGAGGGGGGGGGGGGGGGGGGGGGGTGGGGGGGGGGGGGTGTGGAAGGTGTTCCTGCACCCGCTACTCTATATCTAGACTATGCCCGACTCGAAAAATCTTGAATTAGCGAATTGAATTCATGATCTCATAGAAGATAGCTCCCAACCATCACTAAATCAATCAATTCGATGTTTTCAATCTGTGAGCACTGGGCACAAGTGAAAGGGATTACAGCCCACTTGGAGGAGACGAAAGGACAAAAACCTTGTTAATCCCAGATTCTGCCATATCCGGATTAGCGGATGACCGACATTCATATCGATTAGTATAAAGTAAAGGAGGCTTTCTTTTTCTCCTTTTATCATTCCTCGCACACTTTTGAAAAATTATCCAAATTGTCCAACTCAGAGCACTAGCCAATTGCCATGACTCATAAATAACACTCTCGAAAAATGCAGAACTTTCGGATTTGAGGTAGGTGATTTTCTTGTAACATGTCGATTCTTGAATCTCGAGGGCGTGGCCAATAAGCATATGGCCTTGTTGGTAAAGGGATTTGGGTGGGAAGGAGTGCGCTAATATCATATGTGAAGTTAGACTCCCACGCTTCATAAAAAAGCAGAACAAAAGTTCGAGAGAGAAGAGTCGGAGAAGAGTCGGAGAAAGAACGAATAAAAGAAAAATCGTCAAGGTATGCATGTCTCTCTCTTCCTCTCTCTCTTTCTCTCTTTGTACCGGGGTTCGAATTTCTGGTTGTACATCGATTTCGTATGCAAATGCATGCATGCATTAGCCTAGTATCACCCGGGTACTTCAAGTTGCTCAAGCAATCGTCCAATTCCCCGAAGTATGCCAATTACTCAATCCATCAATCAATAAGTGAATCGAATCTCAATGGCCCAACCCCGCAATCCCACTTGGAATGGCTTCCAAAATAAATTCTCTAACGCCAACCTTACACATACCTTTCCTTTTTTGAAGTGAAATGGGTGGTTGATGTTACTCCCTCAGCAGCAACTAGGAAAAGCAAACTGGAAAAGGACGTTCGAAGTGAATCGCACCGTCATGAAACTGGAATTTTCTAATTCCGAATGGCAGATAATTAGGTGGCACCTACACCAGATAGCGTCAATTAAAATATGTTAGCAGCCGCAAATACGATAAAGTGCGTCACAAGAAATATAGTCCTGAGATGACCTGCTTTTAAGTGCATTCATCACTCAGAATGTATGGTATCGAGCATGGCCGTCGGCCGACACTCAATTAGTTAAAGAAATATGGTCCTGAGATGACCTGCTTCTTAGTGCATGGTCCAACGATTTGAATCATAGGTGCACCTAAAGACGATCCCACAAGAAGACCATAGCAAAGCATACCTAAATAAAGAGACGACACATACCGAAGTGGGTAACTTTTTTTTAGGCGCCTTTTTTCTTGGATGATCCTCAGCAACGAGAACAAAGACCCAAGCAGATACCTTTCTCGGTCTTCTGGTTGAGATCAAGTGCAATATTTGTTCATATCAATTTAACAAAGACAAGTTAGGGAAAGCAATAATTGAGGCACAAAATCATTTACGGTTAGTTCATATTCCTAGGGTACTTTTACCATCCTTTGGCCGATCCGCCGTGCTCAGCGTCTGCACTCACAAGGTATGAATTCAGCGACCAGCTTCCTTGACCGCCCTTGCTTATCTTCACCTTGTTCCCATATTAGAGGCCTTACCTTTTTGATACGGC
This sequence comes from Rhodomyrtus tomentosa, assembly GCA_028455895.1. NCBI lineage: Eukaryota > Viridiplantae > Streptophyta > Magnoliopsida > Myrtales > Myrtaceae > Rhodomyrtus > Rhodomyrtus tomentosa. The sequence continues at coordinate 15,787,973 of JAPCWY010000011.1, forward strand.
ATCAAGCTCCTTCGATTTTTGTTAGTGGATTTCTGGTCTTTCCTGATGACCTTCAGTGCCAATGACTTCAGAGGAACTGTGATGTCCAGAGGGAGCAGAATATCTTCCAGCTCATGCCACTCAAGATCTTCAGAGTCGCCGTCTTCGTAGACCACCCTGTACCAGCCGGTTTCCTTATCAAACTGCACAACGGTACCAGAAAAATATCGCCCTTCAAACAGTTTCCAAACTTCTCTCCCTTCTATCCATTCACCAAAACCTTGGAAGCCGGGTAACTTCGCCTTATGCTTGAAATCAGAAAAAGCAGGAGGGCCACTGCTAGAGTCCAACTTTGGCACCCCATTAATTAATATAGTTGGTTCTCCAGGCAAGACATACACCCCTTCCGACAATGAGTTTAATTCTAGTTCTTTGCACGTTTCTTCCATCTACAGTTGTCTTCATATAACCTGACACACAGACTAGAGCAATCTATTCAGATGCAGATCACACCTCAGGGTTTCATATATTCTTCCTTCTGAATCATGTTTATAATTAAACCCATGCCACAGTGATTATTTCTAAAAGTAATAGAAACCACACTAATTAACATCTGACTGAGAAGCAGTCGACAAAAAAGTTCAGCTGAAAATACAACTCAGAAGCAAATATATGACAGCAGAAGAATTGATGGTTCACCAAACTATAACCAAAACAATTGTGTTAGAAAGTCAAAAGACATCTTCGAAAAAAGATGCTTCATAGGAGCGCGATATAAAGTTCATGTGGATCATCATCATTAGGCAGAGCAAAAAATCCATAACAACCACCCTGAAATCATCGGTTGAAGAAACAAGAGTGCAGATATTCTAAGCAGCGAGCAACACCACAAGCCATGCATGAAGAGGAAAGCCAAAGATCTCATTGAGATTCAGGTCAGGATCTCATAATTATTGGTCAGAGTGAAAAACTATAAAGGATATGCAGCTGAAATGATGAAAATAATTTAGGACAGTTTCAAGTGCTAAAAACCTTAGTTTTGTGCAAAACCACGATCGTAATTAATAGTTCTGTATCCCACCGATGTTTTCATTTCTTCCCTCGTGGGTGTAACAGAGCGCACAATCCCCAATAGTTAGAAAGTAGCTCTCCTAGTCGCACTGGCTTGATTGTCCAACAACAAACGAAGTATTTCCCTTGGATGATAAATTGAAGACCAAAAATCTTTGAACTGGTAACTGAAGTTAATCTGAAAATCAACGTGCTCTACTGAAATTCCCATATCTGCATAAACCATTTTAGTAGAAAGGGACACTTTCAAGTGATAGTTTTCCTCCAGGATCTAAGCATTTAATTAACTTTGAGATTGTCAAATCATTTTCCCAGGTGGAAAATATGCCATGATCTTTGAATGTGCAGAGCTAGCATCCAAGCATTCGATACATCCATATGTGTGCTTGAGCTATTTTACAAAAGATAATGACTGAAGTAACAACCAGAACTCCAAGAATGATTTCTTTCAATAAAACTCCAATTGGTTACATATTTTCAGCCAGCCATCATCTACTGAGTTTATCCACAAAATACCTATGAGAACAAGGAGACATAATTACTGGCAGACAACCACAATTTGGCGTCCAAACCAGACCGGTGCCTGCCTTTTTAATGTAGTATTTACACCAATACCATGATCAATGCTGAATCCTCAGGAGAAAATAACAATCTATAGTACTGTGAATTCTTTCTGGTCAGCAATGGAAGGCAAAAACCATTAGTGTAGCAATAACAACAAGGAATACAGTGGACCGAATTTCTGGGTTTCGGGTTTGTCTCATGTTGTTGCCACCACCTCCCTCACATCTTCTTTTTGTCAATCCCATTTGTTGCAGATGCAAAGAATGAACCCCCTGATTCCAACTTCTTTCAGCTTCCAATAAAACGTTTCTCGTCCCTAACATTCTAGTATATTCACTCGCACGAACAGCACTTCACAATCTCATATAGAAAGGAAAAACTTCAAAAAACGAGGAATGGATTGCGTATCTTTATAAGATTTGACCTAGCATTTCCCCAGCAGGGCCAGCACTGAAGTGAAGTCAAAAGTAGCGATTTGGTTAGAGAATTTTGTTTCAGGGGAAGTCCTCCAGGAAACTTGTCCCTTAAACACCGCGCAAACGCAATTCCAGATCAATCCCAATACCGCTCAAAATCAAGAATCACACAAACAAGAAGAAAAGGACATAAAAGACCAAGCAAAGAAAGGGGCGCTTCCAGCTCTGCAAGCCAAGATGATAGAAGCGAAATCATAAAGAAACTAGAGATACTAGAAGATGGTTTCTGGAAGCCAATCGGATTGCATAAGAATCCACAAATTGAACAGAGACCAAAGCCCAGACTCCTTCAAAGAACTCTCCTACGCGCATAACAATACACTCGAATTACAACCCTCATCTGACATTCAAATGAGTTGCTCAGGATCGCAACTGAAGATGCCCAAATCATCTTACAATACTCTTGATTGAATGCAGATGGTAGATTGAGCGACCTAATGTCAAGTTTCTACAAATTACAATACTCTTGAGAAAATCTCTAGATTGCAAGAAAGTAAACTTGGTTAATAAAAACTTAAAAGTACATTGAATGTAAAGTGCAGAGAAAACTTGAAGTACAATGAAGATAAATGTTTTTCTTATGTTGACGAGTCGGGACTTCTCCTTTGCATATTTATTACTCCTTACACTTTTGTAACTGCTCGGTCAATTACTTATCAAATCTTGAATTTTGGTGCTCTTAATAACTCCCCTCTCACTCAAAATGGTCTCTTTTTGAATTATAACTTTTATGGTCATTTCAAATCTTTCTTGATAAGTTATCATGATCTGTTCGTGTTTATTGATGCACTTTCTGACTTTTATGACCCTGTCAATAAGTTCTGCATTACTTTTAACTCATTGAATCTCGAGGTGGGTGCAGCAATCTTTCTCTCAACTTACTAAATTTCGGAATTTGGCGGTCCTGCAGTCCGTTCGATACATTACTTTCAACTTACCGAACTTCGGGACATGGTGATGTTGTTGTACGTTCGGTATTTGCACTTGTTATTTTTTTGGTGTCAACTCTGGAAAAGACAATAGCTTACCGGACTCGGGGGTTCAGCCGGTCTCAAGCTCAATCAAACTGATCGTTGATGGCTTCTTCGTCAGTCACCGGCTCAACCACCTAAGCGGTGACCGGCATTTGCAGAGATGCAGCGGGGTTGCTGATAGGGGCCTACGCTCGCGGGACGAGGGTTCAATCGGCAGCTCACGCGGAAACCCTTGCCAGGGATGAAGTTCCTGAGAGAATGGGACAAGAGAGAGAAAATTCAGATCCAACAGCTGGAACGTGAGCGTGAGCGTGACAACTTATAAGTGTAGTTGAGCCTTTGTTGGGTGCAAATCAGATGTACAAGTCGTTGTCGAGGAGGACCGAGCCTGGTCTCTCTTTTACCGATTCTGGAGGTGATCCACTGCTGCAGAGACCTAAATAAAATCACGGATTGGATGGTCAAAGCCCAAATTCGCAAGTCTATCCCTCTAAACTAGGTGTTTGGTGCTCTATGTCATAAGGAGCACGATTGTTCTTCATCTTTAACTATATGATACGACAAGTTTTTGTTTAGGAGATAAAAAAAAACTATGAGGTAACTAAATTTGTCTAGTCATGTACCCAAAAAAAAAAAAATGCTTGAGGAACTAAATTTGTCTACTCACTCCCATTTACCAAAACACGTCCGAACTTGTGGAAAATTTACTTCTGACATTACACTGCATGGAAAACAAATTAAAGCAAATAAAATACAATTTTTATCGATTAATCGCATGATTGCATTAGGTTAGACATAGCCATTTGAAATCGTGGGTCCGGAACCGGTCTGTTGAATGGACCATCGGTTCCGAACTGACGGTTCCGTCCAAACTGACGGTTCCAGGCCGGTTCCGAACCATCATTTGAAAAATAATAATAATCATTTATTTATAATTTATAATATTTTATTACATAAAAAATAATATATATTTTTAAAATTTTATTACAATGTACAATTTGATTAATGTTTATAATTTATAATTAATAATTTATTTAATTTATCATTTTAAAAATAAAATTAAAGGTTCAGAGCTGAAAATAGAAAACCGGCCCGGAGCCGCCTGTTTCCCCTTTTGATGGAATCAGTCCGCGAAACCGACCACGTCTACCTTAGGTAAATAATAAGCGGGTCAAAAATTAAGTAAAAAAAAATTCTAATTTACCACCATTAATAGAATGACAGGTGGGACAATTTTGTAAACTACTGCGACAAACATAACATTTCTGTCATCTTTGGTTGTATCAAAAGGGACAAAATCATACTTTTGTCCTCTTAGGTTACATCTAAAGTGATGAAGCCATATCAAAAAAAAAAAGTATTACAATTTTATTGATTTAATATTAAATTTTTTAATTTTGTCAATGCAACCCTCAATTTTTTAATTTTATTGATTCAGCCCTAAATATTTATACTTTTTGATAATCAATCTTCCGGCCAATTTAGCTCGTGGAAAATGCTTGCTGGATTCATAGTCAGTGCTGAACATCCTACATGATCGGTCCGGCGCTCCAATAAGAAATATAAATGGCAATGTTTTTTTCTTTTGCTTGTCTTGTATTTCATTTTTGGGCAAATTGCCGTAAAACTAGAATACGCAAAATCAAAATTACATGCTTCCAAAATGAGAACATAACCCTAATCTGCTAACCACCAAAGCCCGTCACTCCTTGATGACGGACGACAGCCGTAGACGGCCATCGGCGCTCGATGAACCTTGCTCTTCCCCTTCACGACGATTCTCTTTAGCCACTGGATGCTCACCACCAAAGCCCTTGACTCCTCGATGATGGACGACGGCCGACGATTCTGACGAAGCACCTTGGGATTTTCGCACCACCACGACTCAGTGAATCCGCCGGCTGACTCGACCTGGTGTTGTTGATTTTACTTCAGCTTCCAAAGAGTCAATTTTTGCCTCAACAACTTTCGTCGCCGAGGTGAGTTTGCATAATCTTGAACCTCCTTCCTGAATACGCGGATTGTGTCCGGTGGATGCATGTCCCTTTGTCGAGTGCCCTTACGATCGCTGCGTCGATCGATTTCACAGTTTCTTGGGGGCATGAAGCTCGTATGCTGAGTGTTGGTTGAAACGTCTGTAGAGGTGATGATAGAAAAGAAGAGATCAACCATTTGAGTGTTGGTAACATTGTTAGGAATATCAAAATTCTCTCCTAGCTATGACCAGAATGTTAGCGAAGGGTGATAGCAGAAATGATCTAACATGAATTAAAAACAAAGTCACCGAAGGAACACCGTAAGATATGTGCTTCCGTTTGCAACTTAAAATCTGCTAAAATAGCAATCAAAACTCTAGAATGAAGAACATAACAATAGCAACAACTACGATGATGTTTCAAGTACATGGCTATATTTTCCGCGTAATGGAATTTAGTACTACTGCTAGTCAGATTATTCTACATTTGACACAATAGTCACTTATATGAACTTCACCCGAAGCTTCCAAATTGTGGAAAAAAACAAACACTCAGGTTGTGCAAGATGGAAGTCCCGTGCGCATTTTAAATCGTGTAGTGAAATCCGAGCGTTACTAGAATTTATAGCCCAAAAAAGTTTTGAGACTAAAGCAGCGACTCTATCCACCTGTCCCTTCAGGAATACATCCTCCAGAATAACCTCTGTTTTTTTTTTCCTTAAGGAATTTCAGGCTATCCTCACTTTTTTTCCCTTGCAGATGGCACAATCGAAGACGTAGGTTCTTCCAATCGACAGTGTTACGTCTGTGTTTTGCTATTGTGGCCTCAAAGCTCCTCTCTGAACAGCAAGGAGGATAGACAACTAGGGAAGATGATACCATGGCTGCCCAAGATACAATCAAAATAATAAAGGGGAAAGTTGTAATTTCTTCATAAGTTGATGGGGAAATCAGTCAATCGTTAAGGAATGTGTCCAAAATTTTTCAGCAGAGCAATGTCAAACGAGAACCAATATCGATTCATGATGAGGATGATGGTTGTTCAATAGCGGCTGAGGTCAAAGCTCTCATGGTACAACTGAAACAAATGAAACAAGCGAAGCAAGAATCGGCATACCTGAAAAAAGCCAATTTTAGATTGAAGATAATTGTGGTTATATTGTTGTTGTTTATATAAAATTTATGATTTTTCCATAGAGTGATCATGAACATATTTTGTATGTATGTGCTCTCTGTTAGTGAGTCGAATGAAGTGAATGTTGTTCTATCTTGGTATTTGCCAAAAGCTTCCCTCTCATGATGTCCTTTTAGTTTTTGATGCATAATTTTGAGTAGTCGTCAATTAGTAGGAAGAGGAAGTAGAGGCTTTTTGGCTATATGGAACTGAGTATTTGGCTCCGCCTGTTTCCTAGAACTCGAATTTTAACTTGAGCATAAAATATCGCCTTCTGTGAAAGGTGCGTGTCAGTCCCTTCATATATTCTCAGAATGTGTGACGTCCTGGAAATTCAATCCTTGTAAGCGCCAGAAGTCGATTAAATGATATGAATGTATAGTCATAGTCGATGTCTATTTTGAACTATAAGGACCGAAGAGACGAAAATTTGGACGAATTCTGAACTTTAGATTATTTCGAATTGAGTTTCAAAATTAATCCATGGCGATTTTTGAATTGCCGTTTTCGCAATCGAGCTTAACCCCGACCAAGCTTGGCCAGTGAAATTACCAAAATTACCCTTCGCTCAGTACATCAAAAATTTCGTTTCAGTCCCAGCGCGCCAAAATTACCGTTTTACCCCCAATTATTTATGTGAGTAAGACAAAAAAATTTAATGTTTACCTTGAAAGTCAAGGTGGGCCTCCATTTCTCTGCCCAATAAACCATCTCATCCTGTCTGTCACTTCTTCCTTTTTCTTTTTTCTTCTTCCTTCGTTTCTTCTTCTTCTTCTGTTCTTTCTCTTCTCTTTGTTTTTGGATCGATGACTTCCCTCTTTTGCCGATCAATCCTTCCTCTTCCATCGCCATTTTTCGCGACCACTGACCCATCATCGGCAGTCACCGTCCTCAGCCACTCCCCATCGCCGCCTTCACCCCGGCCGAGCCGCCGTCGCTGTCGATCAGCCGAAGAAAACCACGGCCGAAGTCTCCCCTGTTTTTGGGTCAGAGGACCCGAGAACCCCGCGGCCTCCTCCGGCCGCCGCGGTCGCCACCGACGCCGACCACTGCCCCCCAGCTAACCCCCGACTTCCCCTTGACCGATCCAACCCCTCACCGCCGACCATCAGCCGCCGGAGTCGCCGGAATCGGACCTTGAAGTTCCGGTGCCCTGTTTTGAGCACGGTTCAGTCCGGTCTTCGATCCGGCCGCCACAGCCGCCGCCGTGTCTCACCGCCACCGCCAGATGACTCCCTTGAGTCCCCTCCACCGCCGCCTAGCTCACCTCCGCCGGTCGCCGAGTGTGACCGCCGAAAACGGCCGCCGACCGAAACCCCTGTTTCGGTGCCGAACAGGGCAGCCATTGATCGTGGCTGTCCGCCGTCGCCGGCCGCCTCCCGCCGCCGTCCACTTATCCCGGCCGACCCCCACCGATCCTTGGGTGAGCCCCCGACCCTTGGCCGGCCTTGTCCCGGCCCGTGTCGCCGGAAAACAGCCAAAACAGTAGAGTTTATCGGTTGAGTATTCTGTTGTTCACTGTTTCAGGCCGCCGGCCGCTGCTCGCCGGAGCTCCGCCGCCGGCCACCTGTTCCGGCAACCTCGCTGGACTCCCTCGGGGTGTCGCCAAAGTTTGAGCTCGGTCTGCCGCGCGATAAACCTTAGTTTTATCGCCGCCGTCGCCGCCGCCACCGCTGCCGTCGCCGATCGAGCTAACTCACATTGTAAGTTGACCCTAAACCTTGGTTAGGGCGCTAATTGCGCTTAGGATTAGTTTTATTTATTTATTTATCTATTTATCTATTTATTTATTGTAAAAAAATAAAAATAATAAATTTGGATCGGGACCGGTTTAGATAGAAACCATGGTTAGGATATATGGTCGATCGATTATTTGTCTGTGGCTATTTGTGGTAATTTATCAATTAATTGATTGATTGACTAGTTCGCGAGTGAGTGACAGGTTAGAGACGAGTGAATGATTGATTGCTATAATTTAACTAAGAATAAAAATTTTTAATATGAATTGAGCTTGAAATTGCCGGGTTAAGTTGATTACTCGAGAGTGCGTGAATTGCTTGATTGGTTTGTTTGCCTGGCTGAAATGCTCAATTGGGAGTCTTGTGGGCCTTGGGGTCGAGTTGATTGTATTTCTTGTGGATTTTGGCATTAATCCAAGATAATCAATGAGTTGATTGACGAATGCAATTTGTGTGGTCATTTAAAGGATCAATGACGCTACCTAGCAAGTTCCCATTGTACCTTGGGTACTTGTGCCGTACAGATTATATGGGAATTCGCGACTTGTCAGAAGCACGATAATCCATGCCCCGTGCCAGTCGTACGGTTTTAAGGAATTATTGAATGTCGATCGCAGCTTGTGATGGATCGAAGCTTCTTTTTAAGGAATGCCTACTTGCAGTGCCGTGCTAGGTGCACTGGATACACCGCTTGTAGTAACCGTCGCTGAGAGGATAAAGTGGACGTAGCCTGGTTTTGCCAGAAGAGTGCGGGATCGCACTATTGATGTATATCACGCCAGTCGCGTGGGTCATTGTTTAATAATGGACTTGTGTATGCCTGAGTGGTCATGCTTCTGTTGGTTGTAGATTTGACAGGTTTATTTTGATTGATATATAAATCTCTGTTGAAATCTCGTGATTTTTTTGTGGTGCTTAGGACATTCTGGGCGAATCAATGTCCTAACCGAGATTAGGCCTAATTCACTGAGATTAATTTCTCACCTCGTCGTGGGATAATTTTTCAGGTCCGAAGTAATGGAGAGACCGGTGCGGTTCGGTACCCCCACCCACTCATCACTTGATATCAGTCTCCATCCGGTACCAGGGACAGATCAGATGTGGGAACGTCACATCACGACGATATGAGTCGATGAGGGAGGGATGCCACAGCGGGTGGCACACCTCTTTAAGGCCTGGTATCTTCGTGATGGGATGGATCTCTTTGGTTCGCTTAGAGGATTTGAGGGGCCACCTCTTCAAGGGTTCCCTAATATCCCCGCTTGGGACCCGATGGATATTGATACACCTGATGGGGAAGTGGTGGACCCCGCGTCTGGTATGCAGCTCGAGCTCGAGCCTGAGCAATCAGTAGCCCCCTCTGTGCATTCTAGCCAGAGCTCCTATGATGACCCGAACGACCCGGCTCCCCCGGTTGGTTATGACAACCCGGATGTCGAGTTTACCCAGTATAGGGTTAGATTCCTTTTGTGGTCAGAGGACTGATGATGTTTTTGAAGGGGTACTATTTTGGAGTAGATGAGAATTAACCTTACCTGACTCCTGTATCTTTTTGTGAGTCCTAGAGGACCGCCCCGAAGCATGGGGTTGTAATTATCAATTAATGGCTCTGTAAGGCTATAGATCATCTATTCTCTTCAGCTTTCAGTGTTGTGATATATGGCTTTACTTCCTATCTCTTCCTATCTATCCCTTATGGTTTCATTGGATGGAAGATTGTACGTTCCGCATGCGCAGTATAATCTTAGGTCGATAGCCGTTGCCGGGGACACTATCTATTATGACCTGGTGGCGATTTGGCAAGGGATGTCGCGGGTTTGAAAGTTGGGACGTGACATCCCCGCCCAAGGTGGTATGAGAGCAAGGTCAGCCTGATCTGTCTGGTCATTGGCATGGAGTGATAAGGAGCGTTGAGAAATGGGATAGTTAGTAAGATTTTTTGTTACTATGCCTGTGATTGTTAATTTTGTGGTAGAATTTAAGGGTTTCTTTCTGACCGCGTTTTGCTATGGGGTAAGCAGGACTTCACCTTTTACTGCAAAATGAGCGGACGTGGTAGAAGAACACCCCGAGCACCTCGAAGGAGGCCTTTAAGGCCAGTGGAAGAATTGGTTGATGTTGAAAGAGTACCGCCTGCGGTGTCCCCTATTGCACCCCCTACTGCAGCCTCTGCTGCAGAACCTACAAGACCTACTAGAAGGGAACCGACCATGGCTGAAGTCATGCAAGCCTTAGGTGCTATTGGAGATTTGATGGAGTAGCAAGTAAGGAATCAATCCGCAGCTACTGTCGTTGCTGCTAGGACTTCATCTGCAATTTCGTTTGCAGTTCCGTCGGCGAGTCCCCCACCTGTACATGACAGTAAGGAGCGTAGGGCTCAAAAGCTGGTGGAACAGTTTCTCAAATTGAAGCCACCTCAATTCACTAAAAGTAGAGACCCTGAAGCTGCTACTCGATGGGTCGAAGGGATGGAGAAAGCGTTCGATTTGCTGAGATGCTCAAATAGGGATAAAGTTACTCTGGCAGTTTATCAACTCAAAGGGAACGCTAGCACGTGGTGGAGAGCTGTCAAGGGTAGAACTTTTCCGGAAGGTACAATTCCAGTATGGAATACTTTTGTGAAAGTTTTCAATAATAAATACTTTTCGAGGACAGCTAGGGAGCAAAAGATGGCTGAGTTCTTCCGTCTCCGTCAGAATCAGATGACAATTGACCAGTACGAGGCAAAGTTTTCTGAACTGTCCAAATATGCTTCGAGAATGATTGAGGATCCGGAGGATAGAGCTAGAAGGTTCAAGGACGGATTGAAGCCCGAGATTACGAGTGCCCTGGCACCGCTCGATCTCCAAGACTATGATGATATCTACGCGAGGGCGCTGATAGTGGAGTGGGACTTGTCTGAAAGGGCTACTGCATCTGGATCACGATTTACTTCCCCAAACAGATTCGACAAGAGACAAGGGAAGAAACACATGTTTAACAACCGGAGTCACATTCCACCAAATCGCCGAGGGGCGATTAGTAAGCCGACATTTCGTCAGAATGAGATGTGCAGCTTGTGTCGACAGAGGCATGAGCCTGGTTTGTGCCCGTATCGAGGTGGTGCTTGTTTTGGTTGTGGCCAGCTGGGCCATCAGGTGAGAGACTGCCCGTAGAGGCAAGGTGGACAGACACAACCACAACAGGGAGGACAGCCTAGAGGAACTGTGCCGCCAAACTTTCAGAATCGCCCGCCGGCACAAGGAAGGGTTTTTGCAGTCACTCGGGAAGCGGCGAAGGATTCGCCGACTGTTACAAGTACGGTCCTCTTGCATGACCAAGTAGCATACACCTTGTTTGATCCGAGTGCCACCCATTCGTTTGTTGCGGATCAGTTCGTTAAATTATCTGAATTGAACTTGGTACCTTTAGAAATTATGCTTAATGTATCTACGCCATTGAAAGATAAAGTAGTGGCTACAGTGAGCTGTCCTGATTGCAGACTTGTGGTGGATGGCCATAAGAGTAATATAGATTTGATTGTGCTAGAAATATACGATTTTGACTTAATTGTGGGAATGGATTGGTTAGTAAAGCAAAGAGCCACAATGAACTGCTTTAATAAGGTAATACGGTTTAATCCGATGGACAGTAGTAGCTATGAATTTTTGGGTAATCGAGGAGGAACCTCGACCGTGATGATATCGTCGTTAGAGGCGACTCGATTGTTGAAAATTGGGTGCCAAGGTTATTTGGCTTCTGTGGTAGATACATCTGCTAAAGAACTAAAGTTGGAGGATATTGCGATTGTATATGAGTTTCCAGATGTTTTCCCCCAAGAATTACCTGGCTTACCACCAGAAAGAGAAATTGAGTTTGTGATAGAATTAGCTCATAGGACAAAGCCGATTTCTAAGGCGCCATATAGAATGGCGTTATCAGAATTGAAAGAACTCAAGGTTCAAATGCAGGAGTTGTTAGACAAGGGATTCATTCGCCCTAGTGCATCACAATGGGAAGCGCCTGTCTTGTTCGTCAAGAAAAAGGATGGGTCTTTGAGATTATGTATTGACTATAGGCAGTTGAATCAGGTGACGATCAAGAATAAGTACCCACTGCCAAGAATTGACGACTTGTTCGATCAGCTGCAGGGAGCATTTATATTTTCAAAAATTGATCTACGGACGGGATACCATCAGTTCAGAATCAGAAAAGAGGATATACCGAAATCGGCATTTAGAACACGTTATGGGCATTACGAGTTCACAGTGATGCCGTTTGGTTTGACAAATGCTCTTGCTGCTTTTATGGATCTGATGAACAGAGTGTTCAAGGAGTTTCTGGATCGCTTTGTAATCGTTTTTATAAATGATATCCTAGTGTACTCGAAGAGTTCTGAAGATCATGAGCAACACTTGAGAATAGTTCTGGAAACTCTGAGAACGCATTAATTATATGCTAAGTTCAGTAAGTGTGAGTTTTGGTTAGCTAGCGTGGCGTTCTTAGGCCACATAATTTCGGGTGAAGGTATTGCTGTGGATCCGGTTAAAATTGAGGCAGTTATTAATTGGTCGAGACCGACAACTGCTACAAAAATTAGAAGTTTCTTGGGTTTGGCAGGTTATTACAGGCGATTTGTGGAAGGATTCTCAGCTTTAGCCTCGCCTTTGACTAAATTGTTGAATAAAGATATGAAGTTTCAATGGACGGACAAGTGCGAGCGTAGTTTCCAAGAGCTTAAGCATAGGCTAACTACGGCTCCTGTTCTGACAATTCCGTCTGGTCCTGGTGGTTATGAAATTTATAGTGATGCTTCGCTTAGGGGGCTGGGTTGTGTTTTAATGCAGCATGGTAGGGTGGTAGCGTATGCGTCCCGTCAGTTGAGACCGCACGAGTTGAATTATCCCACACACGACTTGGAGTTAGCTGCGGTCGTGTTTGCCTTGAAGATCTGGAGACACTATTTGGTTGGGGAAAGTTTTCAGGTGTACACCGACCATCAGAGTCTGAAATACCTGTTCTCTCAAAGGGAGCTGAACATGAGACAGCGCCGATGGATGGAGTTATTAAAAGACTATGACTGTGAGATCCTGTATCATCCTGGTAAGACGAATAAGGTTGCTGATGCCCTGAGTAGAAAATCAGTGATTGCTCAACTACAGGTGCAGGAGTGGCGTTTACTTGAGCAATTAAGAGACTCAGACTTTAAACTGGAGATAAGCCACCTGTCGAGTCTCGTGACTACCTTGAGAATCGAGCCAGAAGTGCAAGTTAAAATTAAGGCCTTGCAGTCCACAGACCCCTTTATTCAGAAGATCCTACAAGGAGATCCGACCAAACGAAGGGTCGATTTTCAAATAGCTGAGGATGGGATACTTAAGTTTAGAGGACGTTTGGTTGTGTCGGCGGATGAAAATTTAAAGGAGGAGATATTATCAGAAGCACATCGTACTAGTTATAGTATTTATCCTGGGAGTACAAAGATATATCAGAATTTGAAACAGCATTACTGGTGGAATGGTATGAAAACTGATATAGCCAAACATGTGGCTAAGTGTTTGACCTGCCAGCAGGTCAAGGCGCAGCACTGCAAACCTGGAGGACTACTACAGCCTTTAGAAATTCCAGAGTGGAAATGGGAGCATATCACGATGGATTTCGTGATGGGTTTGCCAAGGAATCAGCGCGGGAATGATTCAATTTGGGTCGTGGTAGATAGGCTAACGAAGTCAGCACACTTTATTCTAGTAAAAAAGGACTTCGCTTTAGACAGATACGCAGAGTTGTATGTGAGGCATATTGTAAGGTTGCATGGTGTGCCAGTGACGATCACTTCTGATCGAGATCCCAAATTCACCGCTATATTTTGGAAGAGTCTACAAATTGCTTTAGGAACGAAGCTGCAATTTAGTACAGCTTATCACCCGTAGACAGATGGCCAGTCTGAAAGAACGATTCAGACCTTGGAGGACATGTTGAGAGCATGTGTTTTGGATTTCAGAGGTAACTGGGAGGAACATTTACATTTGGTTGAGTTTGCCCATAATAACAGCTACCAACAGAGTATTAAAATGGCACCTTTTGAGGCCTTGTATGGCGGGGCTTGCAGGACGCCAGTCTGTTGGGATGAGGTTGGAGAAAGGAAGATAACTGGCCCTGATTTAGTAGAACAGTCAATGGAAGCAATTAAAGTGATTAGAGATAGATTAAAGACAGCTTAGAGTCGCTAGAAAAGTTATGCTGATAAAAGGCGCAGACCTTAAGAATTTCAAGTAGGCGACCATGTCTTTCTGAAAGTGTCGCCTATGAGAGGAACATCCCGTTTTGGCAGGAAAGGAAAGCTGAGCCCGAGGTATGTTGGACCGTTTGAAATCCTAGAACGAATTGAAATTTTGGCTTATCGACTCGCATTGCCGCCTAGACTTGCTCAAGTGCATAATGTCTTCCACGTATCGATGTTGAGGAAGTATGAGCCAGACCCTGCTCATGTGCTGAGTTACGAGGAAATTGATTTGGATGAACGGGCATCATATGTGGAGCGACCAGTCAGGATCGTGGACAGGAAAGAGCAAGTACTACGATCCAAAATAATTCCGTTAGTCAAGGTGGTTTGGCAACACCATGGTACTGAAGGAGCTACATGGGAGAACGAAGAAGCTATGAAGCTTAGTTATCCTTCTCTTTTTGAGTAATTAGAATTGTGCTGTAATTTCGAGGACGAAATTTTCTAAGTGGGGGAGAGTTGTGACGTCCTGGAAATTCAATCCTTGTAAGCGCCGGAAGTCGATTAAATGATATGAATGTATAGTCATAGTCGATGTCTATTTTGGACTATAAGGACCGAAGAGACAAAAATTTGGACGAATTCCGAACTTTAGATTATTTCGAATTGAGTTTCGAAATTAATCCGTGGCGATTTTTGAATTACCGTTTTCGCAATCGAGCTTAACCCTGACCGAGCTTGGCTAGTGAAATTACCAAAATTACCCTTCGCTCAGTACACCAAAAATTTCGTTTCAGTCCCGGCGCGCCAAAATTACCGTTTTACCCCCAATTATTTATGTGAGTAAGACAAAAAAATTTAATGTTTACCTTGAAAGTCAAGGTGGGCCTCCATTTCTCTGCCCAATAAACCATCTCATCCGTCTGTCGCTTCTTCCTTTTTCTTTTTTCTTCTTCCTTCGTTTCTTCTTCTTCTTTTGTTCTTTCTCTTCTCTTTGTTTTTGGACCGACGACTTCCCTCTTTTGCCGATCAATCCTTCCTCTTCCGTCGCCATTTTTCGCGACCACCAACCCACCACCGGCAGTCACCGTCCTCAGCCACTCCCCGCCGCTGCCTTGACCCCAGTCGAGCCGCCGTCGCCGTCGATCAGCCGAAGAAAACCGCGGCCGAAGTCTCCCCTGTTTTCGGGTCAGAGAACCCGAGAACCCCGCGGCCTCCTCCGGCCGCCGCGGCCGCCACCGACGCCGACCACCGCCCCCCAACTGACCCCCGACTTCCCCTCGACCGATTCAACCCCTCACTGCCGACCGTCAGCCGCCGGAGTCGCCGGAATCGGGCCTTGAAGTTTCGGTGCCCTATTTTGAGCCCGGTTCAGTCCGGTCTTCGATTCGGCAGCCACAGCCGCCGCCGTGTCTCACCGCCACCACCAGACGACTTCCCTGAGTCCTCTCCACCGCCGCCTAGCTCACCTCCGCCGGTCGCCGCACGCGGCCGTCGACCGAAACCCCTGTTTCGGTGCCGAACAGGGCAGCCACTGGTCATGGCTGTCCACCGTCGCCGGCCGCCTCCCGCCGCCGTCTACTTGTCCCGGCCGACCCCCACCGATCCTTGGGTGAGCCCCCGACCCTTGGCCGGCCTTGTCGCGGCCCGTGTCGCCGGAAAACGGCCAAAACAGTAGAGTTTGCCAGTTGAGTATTCTGTTGTTCACTATTTCAGGCCGCTGCTCGTCGGAGCTCTGCCGCCGGCCACTTGTTCCGGCAACTTCGCCGGACTCCCTCAGGGTGTCGCCGAAGTTTGAGCTCGATCCGCCGCGCAATAAACCTTAGTTTTATCGCCGCCGTCGCCGATCGAGCTAACTCACATTGTGAGTTGACCCTAAACCTTGGTTAGGGCGCTAATTGCGCTTAGGATTAGTTTTATTTATTTATTTATCTATTTATTTATTTATTTATTGTAAAAATAAATAAATAAATTTCGATCGGGACCGATTTAGATAGAAACCATGGTTAAGATATATGGTCGATCGATTATTTGTCTGTGGCTATTTGTGGTAATTTATCAATTAATTGATTGATTGAGTGGTTCGCGAGTGAGTGACAGGTTAGAGACGAGCGAACGATTGATTGCTATAATTTGACTGAGAATTAAGATTTTTAATATGAATTGAACTTGAAATTGCCGGGTTAAGTTGATTACTCGAGAGTGCGTAAATTGCTTGATTGGTTTGTTTGCCTGGCTGAAATGCTCAATTGGGAGTCTTGTGGGCCTTGGGGCCGAGTTGATTGTATTTATTGTGAATTTTGACGTTAATCCAAGATAATCAATGAGTTGATTGACGAATGCAATTTGTGTGGTCATTTAAAGGATCAATGACGCTACCTGGCAAGTTCGCATTGTACCTTGGGTACTTGTGCCGTACAGATTGTATGGGAATTCGCGACTTGTCAGAAGCCAGTCGTACGATTTTAAGGGATTGTTGGATGCCGGTCGCAGCTTGTGATGGACCGAAGCTCTTTTTTAAGGAATGTATACTTGCAGTGCCGTGCTAGGTGCACTGGATACACCGCTTGTAGTAGCCGTCGCTGAGAGGGTAAAGTGGACGTAGCCTGGTTTTGCCATAAGAGTGCGGGATCGCACTATTGATGTATATCACGTCAGTCCCGTGGGTCATTGTTTAATAATGGACTTGTGTATGCTTGAGTGGTCGTGCTTCTGTTGGTTGTAGATTTGACAGATTTATTTTGATTGATATATATATCTCTGTTGAAATCTCATGATTTTTTTGTGGTGCTTAGGACGTTCTGGGCGAATCAATGTCCTAACCGAGATTAGGCTTAATTCACTGAGATTAATTTATCACCCCGTCGTGGGACAATTTTTCAGGTCCGAAGTAATGGAGAGACCGGTGCAGTTCGGTACCCCCACCCACTCTTCACTTGATATCAGTCTCCATCCGGTACCAAAAATAAACCAGATGTGGGAACGTCACATCACGACGATATGGGTCGATGAGGGGGGGATGCCACAGCCGGTGGCACACCTCTTTAAGGCCTGGTATCTTCGTGATGGGATGGATCTCTTTGGTCCGCTTAGAGGATTTGAGGGGCCACCTCTTCAGGGGGTCCCTAATATCCCCGCTTGGGACCCGATGGATATTGATACACCTGATGGGGAAGTGGTGGACCCCGCGCCTGGTATGCAGCTCGAGCTCAAGCATGAGCAATCAGTAGCCCCCTCTGTGCATTCTAGCCAGAGCTCCTGTGATGACCTGAACGACCCGGCTCCCCCGGTTGGTTATGACGACCCGGATGTCGAGTTTACCCAGTAGAGGGTTAGGTTCCTTTTGTGGTCAGAGGACTGAAGATGTTTTTGAAGGGCTACTGTTTTGGAGTAGATGAGAGTTAACTTTACCTGACTCTTGTATTTTTTTGTGAGTCCTAGAGGGCCGCCCCGAAGCATGGGGTTGTAATTATCAGTTGATGGCTCTGTAAGGTTATAGATCATCTATTCTCTTCAGCTTTCAGTGTTGTGATATCTGGCTTTACTTACTATCTCTTCCTATCTATCCCTTATGGTTTCATTGGATGGAAAATTGTACGTTCCGCATGCGCAATATAATCTTAGGTCGATAGCCGTTGCCCGAGACGCTATCTATTATGACCTGGTGGCGATTTGGCAAGGGATGTCGTGGGTTCGAAAGTCGGGACGTGACAGAATGAATATCATTTTATGAGCTGATTACATGCATCGGAAGCCATGCTGCCCTACCGAAATAAACAAAGATAATTCTGCCTTTAAAATCAATGCATAATTCGTTCACTAGGAAGATGGACATACAAACCATAATGGTGTGATACACTTTACCCTATTGTATTTGTATAGAGGTTTCTAGATCAATCTGTACTTGATTACTTGAGTTATGGACCAACTTATGGTTAGCTAAACTTTCATTTCCCTTGACCCACGCATATCAAGTTGTTAAAATTATAATGCGAATAATAGTTGTAGTTGGTGTTGAAGGTCAATGTTCTGCGACGGGGGTTTGTCATTTGTTGTGTTCTCGTCGTCCATGTGCTTGCAAACTGGATGATAGGCCATGCGGAGTACTTGAAGTAATGCAAATGGATGCGAAGAAAGATTGGGCTGTGTTTCGAGATGCGTTGAGTGAAAGATATTTAGTGCAAGAACCGAATACAAACAACAAACAATCTGGAAAAAACTATAACATGATAGGGTCAAAGGTTGTGTACACAGAATAGATGCCTAACATTGTTTTTGGCGATGGATTCGAATCATCCTTTGAACATTTGCGCCCATATTTCATCATTACATATGGATTAATCCAAACAACAGGATGAACCAAGAAAAACAGAAGTTCTCTCAAGATTCAATTTCGGGAAGCTTCGAATGAACGCAAAATAGATTGAATAGTGGCGGTAGTATCAATTGTAATGATGAATCTGCATACATTCTTGAAATTAAGATTTCAAGATATTGTTCAAAGAGATTGTAATGTCTTTCGCAAGAGAATTTTATGGATAAAGTCCTTGAGTGATTTCATATGCAAGATTGTAAAATGTTGGATTTTATGAGGGTGCACGGTAAGTATCGTGGTCCGCCCATGCTGTCAGTCACATCCCACGCCAACTATTGATAATGCGTTATTGAAACGACGCATGTACATTCATATATATGAATTATCTTTGTCAGTTCTAAAATAGAGAACGACGAAGAGAGACAGAGATGAAGAACGAGACGACGCCGATTCTCCCTTCTCCAAAACGTCAAATCGACACAAATCTATCGCTACACTGTGACTCTTAATCTGTGGAAATTACGGTACGTTACTGGTGAGATGTACTCATTTACGACCAGTGATTCAAGATGATCGTATGGCTATTAATCTAGAGTAATTCCGCTATTTGTGATCGGGATTGGTTCCCTTCATTGGTATCAGAGCCATATATCTTGTTTCCTGATCATATAATGTTTAATAATTGAATTATTTATTTTCTAGTGTTTTTCATGGAATTGTTGGGAGAATTGTAAATTCGCAATTCTGGCCGGAGAGAAAAGAGCCGATTCCGGCCAAATTCCGGCATATCACAGGCTGGCTTCGAAACGACTGGCTCGTCTCGCAATGGGGAACAGAAGCCCTAATGTGTCTCGGCTTTTGGTTACTTGCCGGAGACGAATTTTGCGAATGAAATTTTGGGGATTAGGGTTCCGCGTCCCGAGCATTTATCGCGCGATTTCGGGCCAATTTCCTCATCGCTTTCCTTGATTCTTGAATATATGTGGTCGCTCCGACGAGATGTTCAAAACCCACTATCAATGTTGGTTTATGAAGAGATTTCGGAGGAGAATAAGGCGGTGAAAGGGCCAAATCCTCACTCGGGAACTGTTCTTGCGCGATGGAAAATGCAGAAAATTTCCTTCTGCTAGCGCGAAGAGGAAAATTCAGTTTCGGCCAGTGGGCAGCAGTTCCGGGCAGTGGGCATCGGGGATTCAGGGCAACGTAGGGTTGTTCAATGGAATTATTAAAAAAACAAAAAAGGGACAGGCTACGCGCGAGAATATATAGCCGCGTGCGTGGAATAGTGGGCACGTGCGGGCAATCCTGGGCAGTTCAATTTTTTTTTAAAAAAACAGCGGTCACAGATATTTGAACCTGCCGCCCACAGCATAAAATCCAACCCTTTTGTCCACTGGGCCACTTCACATGTATTTGTTGTAGGGTGAAACTTACATTATATTACTGAGGATATTGGGATTTGCGGTCTGCCCCATCCGGCGACCCAAAAAGCCGGCCCTGTCCAAGACCCGAGAATCCGACTCGGTACCTGACGCGGATTTGATAAAACCTACTGACCCGGTTCACGACTGTTGACAGTTGACTGGTCAACGTTGACCTTCGTGCCAAATTTTCAGAAATTGCATTTTGGTCCCTGAACTTTCAAAAAATTTCAATTTGGTCATCAAACTTTTTAGAAATTTGGTCCTGATCTTTGACGAAATTGTGTTTTGTCCATGGAATTTTGGAAATTGCAATTTGGCCCCTCAAGTCAACTTTGACCGTTGATCACGCGTTGACGAAATGGACTAAAACTTTGACCGGCTCGTACGGGCTCGTTTGAGCTCCGATTGGGGCATGCGAGGTACCATTACGTTCGTATCGAAATTATCTTCAATTTGATATATTATATGAGCATGTTTGACGAACGTAAAATTATGAAATACGTATGAATCCTCTTGATACATGTATTTGCTTGTTTTTTCAATTATTTTTCATTCATGTTATTTTTAATATTGAGGATGACTTACATGCTTATATTGATAGAGATCGAGTGTAGAATACTTGTTATTTATCTTGTACCATGAAATTAGAGTATGGTTTGATGTATGTGTTAATGGTGCATTAGTTCAAATCATGCCATGCTATTTTGTTATGATTACAAAATAGATATCAAGATCATAATATGAATTGTGACCTTTATTTGATTGGGGAGTTCTAGAAAATTTTAGTAATTTCAGTGAACTCGATTTTGCATAAATGATTATGTTAATGATAATTTCAAGTGAGAATTCTCAGACGATGATTGAGAACACAGTGAACTTTCGACTTTGAGACCTTATATGAAATTATTTATTAATATAATTAGTTAGTGTAAAATAGATACATAAATGTTAGGCATCAATATCAGTTGAATACATGTCTATAGAATTTTGTGTTCAGAAATTATGGCTTTAGCTTCTTGAAATATCGTAGTTAAGCTCGATTAGAATAGAAATTGGAATATGAGAATTATGAAAACTGGAATGTGAGAATCCATTATGTACTAGAAGAGGAAGAAGTACAAGAAGCTCTTAACCTAATTATGAAAGTACCTGAAGATGAAAATACTATGTAATATAGAAGGAAAATGAGGCATTTGCTGTATTGAACAAGATGTACTCTATTACCCGTATCATGTTGTTGAGTAGTATGAAAATGATTTTATACATGAGTTCAGGCATTTATGAAAATGTCACAGTCAAGTGGGAGCAATTAAAAACTAAGTTTTGGTTAGATACCATTCACCAACTTGGGACAGATCACTATAAGGTTTGACGTCAATATGATGCCTTGTGGGCTAAATCTAAAATAGCTTTTGTGGCTTGTGTCAAACATGATAAGTGAACTGCTAGATGCAGACCACATTTTGAATTAACGAGTAGCAAATGCAAGCATTAAAAAGTTCTTTGCCGTATAGTTGTGTACATACGCAAATTCACTTAAGTCACACTAAAAGTAAATATACTTCTAACGGCTTAATCAGAAATCGATATTCGTTATACTAGTTCCAGCTCAAATGAGGCTTAGTGCTTCAAGTGTAAGTATTAATGTGGGTTTGAGAAGTGAAAGGGTAAGGGAAGATATCATTCAGGATAAAAACAAAATCGAAGTTTAACCGACATGGAAAAGAAAAATGTACTTTTCAGAGAAAAATATATATATTTCAAAAATAAAGTGTTTTAACTGTGGCAAAAGAGGGTCAATTTGCTCACAATTATGATGAGTTAAAAAAGTTAGAATCCCTTTGTATACTTAAAAGTGTACGTATGTATGTACTTCAGTTTTGGTAACTGAATTTTATCCTTTATGGATTGTAAATCTAAGGGCCACAGACCATATAATAGTGGAATTTTTATAAGCTCTACATTGAGCAAATTTAATAAATGTGAGAAATATTTTCTTAGTGAAAATCAAAATAATTGGCACCTGCCAATTAAATATGTGCGATGGTCACACCTGGTTCTTACTAGCGTTTATATGCTCCAAAACAAGTCGTAATTTAGTTTTCGTGTTTGTTTGGTTAAACTTGGTTTCAATTTGAAATTTCATAATAATGGTGATGACTTGTCGTTGGGAACAAGTTATTATAATTATATATGGTTTCATTATGCATACTGTTAAGTGCAATAATGTGAATGATAGTTATTCCCTATTTTCATCTTTTGTGATGATATGAATATGTTAAGCTGGATAAAATAAGCTAAAGAGGGCTTATTAGACAATATTGAAAGTGTCAATTTGCCTATTCGTGAGCATTGTCTGGTGATAGTAATAATGAGGAAACCATTTAGAAAATGAACAAGGGCCAAGTTTCCTTTGTGTTGATCCATTCAGACATATGCGGTTCAATAAATGTGAGAGCAAGGTATGGGCTGTTTATTTCGTCACATTTATTTATCATTATATCCGATTCGGATATGATGTTTTATAATTTCTCATAACTCTGAGGCATAAGTTGCTTTGAGAAATTATTTAATTTTTTTAAAATTACTTTATATATAAATAAATAAAAATGATCTGATCGAGATCAAGAAAATCTGTCTGATCAGTTCGGATATTTATGTGATGAAAAAGGAATAGAAAGACAGTCATATATTCTAGCGATTTCTTAATAGAATTGGAGTTGCAGAAAAAACAGGCCCCAATAGATATGGTTAAGTCTTTGATGGCACATTCTATTGTGTGTATTACTTTTTGTGGTGATATTTTGTTGATAGCTGTCTAAATACTTAATTATATGCTTTATAAATCAGTTACCTCTATTCCATATGAGTTGTAAACATATTGAAAATGAGATTTGAGTTTTCTCAGACTTTCATGTGCTTCCTATACATATGTGGTCTCCCACAGGTATGGAAAATTGGGCCTTAGAAGCAAAAAGTGTATCTTCGTGAAATACTAAGAGCATTCGAAAAGCAAGTGATATAGGTGAGGAAGAAAGTGGGAAGTGTAATTGAATTTGAATCACGAGATGTCACATTCTTAGTGAATAAATTTTCGGAAAATGGCAAGATACTTAAAAACTATTCTCTGTTTGAATTATAGGATAGTGATAAGGATTTTTCTAGGGCATCTTATCCAAGTGAGAGCAATGTGAGAAGTAAGAAATTTATTTCGAATTAGTCTCAATTACAACTACTTGATGTGAAGAAGATGTCGTCGTTGTTTGAGCCAAGTGGGAGTGTGAAATTTTGATTTTCCTGTCACTTCAAGACTCATTAATGAGGAAGTATCTAACAATGTATTTCAGTTGTATCTCGCTCGGATCTGATCAATCTCGAGTTGACTGACCAAGAGGGAAAGGCTAATGCGAGACTAGGTACGCGAACCGAAGAAACTCGAATAGGAAATGACGCTTTGACCATAAGGATTGTTGAGGGGATATTTAGAGCCATAAAAGGCCGATCCAAGAATGATTACGGAATGCATTGCTAGCGTTATATGATTGAAGCGCGGGAGATGCTGCTTAACCAATATATAATTTGCAAAATTTTTCTAAATTGAACAGTGACGATCGAGACCATCGAAACTAGTGATAGACTCTCACAATTACATGATAACCAAAGTTGCCATGAATTGACAAGCCTTAATTATGATATGAATCACAGGGTCGATACGCGTAACGTTTGCAAAAACTGTCCGTCAGTTTGGGATAGGTTGGAATCGCATTGGATAGAGAAATAATTCAGAAACGAGTCTTGAAATTCGAAAATGGAGAATCAAGAATTCCAATAATACAATTGGATTGGCCGTCGCCTTATCAAATAAAATTGGAATTAGAAAAACGACGATTCGGATGTCGGGGGTAAAATTATCATTTTGCCCCTCAAGCCCTAACCTTACCTATATGATTGGATGAGGGCATTTTGGTCATAAACCACACCCAAGGCTGCCAAAAATGGGGAGAAACCATGACCATTGGATGAGCATTGATTGACCCCTTGGACAAGTGTCAATGGATTAAGTTTTGAGTTGATAGAATCACTTTTAACCTACCATTCAACTTAAGTTGACTCTTGAAAATTGAAGTATAAACCTCTCTCTCTCTCCTCTTGGCCGAACATCCTCCTCCATTGCTGGTTTTCTTCTTCTTCTTCTTCCCTTCTTCCTTGTCGTGAAACTCGCCGCCCGACCGGTTCTGCCACTACTGTTCGCCACCGTCGACCGCCACTTCCGGCGACCTCCAGCCATCGAGACAACCACCTGCTACTTCCTCATCCTTTTGCCGACGTTCTCCAAGTGGAATCACTGCATTTGACTCAGTGAGGAGCTCCGGCCGACCAATATCCCGAAAGTCGACGGAAATCATTGCAACCAGAGGTAAACCAAGGTTTAGGCCTCATAGGATCCCGAAATCTTGGAGTTTTTCAACCAAATTTTGTGGACATGTAGGGGACACATAAATTGAGCTGTGGTAAAAAGTTTGGATGAATTTGATGGAATTTTGACCACAAATGGGTTTTGTGTTTGAAGGGCCAGAACTGATCGGTAGCAGACCCGAAGGAACCGGCGCCGTTCAAGGACTTTCCAGCGTCGCCTTGGCTTCAAATTTTTGGCGAGGCTTCCCAACCCTTAGAACTATATGTTAGTAAGTAGATTAGTGAATAAATTGAGGGTTTAAGTTGGTTTAAGGGCTGTTAAGTTGGGGTATGCACAAAATCGAGAAAATCCTATTTTGGTCCTGTGCATACCGGTTCTGTAGGAGGCTGTTGGTGTTGAGATTGAGCTTCAAATTCATCGTCAAGAAGTATGAGGATGTTAATTGATTGGTCCATAAGGTGTATGATTAGTGAAGTGAAGTTTTGAGCAAGAAAAATTGATAATTGGATGAATTTACTTAGATTGCGCGGCTGAGTTGTTCTTGAGCTATTGAATCGAATCCTTGGAGTGCTTGGGAAGAGATTTTTATTGGTCTTAGCACAAAGAATGCTTAATTCAATACAACCATGGAAAATAGAGGAGTATAATGACAATCAAACTAAATCTGTTGTTAGCAACACCAAATCTGTAAGGCACTCTGTTCCTCGTTCCCAACTTACTAAACAAAATCTTGCTCGCATTTCTATCAAACCATTGCTTTTAGAAGCCGTCTCCCGCGAGGCAATGCGGCAATGGATTCTATCACAAGACTTCGAATTCCACTCTAATTCTAAAAGCTCTCGCAGTCAGTCTTTTCCAACCATCAGGCAACCTACAAATGTGATACATCCAACCCAAGGGATCGACAAAATGGAATTCTCACAACAATATACAATAGTGTAGACTGCAATCGATCATAAGGCAGAGGATATGGACAGATCACTAGAAAAGGCGGGGAGCAAATTAGGGACGATGAACAGTTACCTAGCAAGAGACGGCTTCTTGAGCAATCTTGTAGTCGTTATGAAAAATGTAAAGGCCGATGAAGGACGTCGAGAGCAGAGAGATTTTCGGAGATGAATTGAGGAGAGAGGGAGAGGAATTGAGGAGAGAGCAGAGGAAATCCATGTAGAGGAGGAAACAAATATAAGGAGGCCGATGAAGGTCAATGTCGCGGCTCCGGTGAAGAATCGAGGAGAGTGAGGCCGACAATCGCGATTTTTGGCATCCCGGAGCGCGAAGGTTGAGAGGAGAGTTCGAGGAGAGATCAATCGGCGTAAGAGGGGAGAGAGAGAGAGTAAATGCGGGCTTGAAAATCCAAAATCAGAAAGTGCCGCGCATTTTTTTTTGTCTTCTCTTCCTTCAGATGACGTGGCATGCATTGGAGCGTCGGATGAGAATGGACGGTCCGATTTCACTGGCTACTTTTGCTCGTTAGGGGCATGCACACAGATGCAGCGGCATTGGGGCTTCATGTTCTGCAAAGAAGCTTATGACCGGCGTGTCGAGGACACTACCAAAATGCCAATTCTTAGCTTGAGCTTCAATCGTGAAAGTTTTCGATTTGCTGGCACGAGAAAGGGAACAATCCCCCCTTGGGGCTAGTAAAATGGATGCCTTTCGAATTCAAATTCCGTTTTCCACTTCCTTCTGCTACCATTACCAAGCCATTTACAATTTACAATGTTTTACGTCGTTTCTTGTGGTTAACAATTTGCATCGAAGGCTGGGCCGCACCGATTGCTCGGCGCTCTCCCTATGCCGTGCGATGGGCCGCACTGATTGCTCGCTCCGCAAAGTGCTTGCCGGCGATGGCGACCTCACGAGGGAGGCGTTCCGTGAAACGCTGCTGGAGGACGGCCGGTTCTGCATTCCGCCCCCGAAGTACCGGGGAATCCGCAGGATCTACGACTACGGGCGGCACGGCTATGGCATCAAGCGGAACCTCTTGAAATTATGGGATCGGGTTAGTCATGGAATTGAGTTGAAATTAGATGCTTAAGCCAATAATATTAAGGTCAGGGTTTTGTCTGCTTTGTTGATAATTTTCAATTCTGTTACCAGCATTTTGCTCTCGCGGACAACATGTCGGTAATTCACTTGCGCCATTTTGATCGGGTTCGTTGTCGTCGTTGGGACGACAAGGTTCCCATGGTTAATGACGAGAAAACTGGGACTATCTATCGAGCTGACCATCTGCTTAGAGATTTCTGTAAAGAGACCCTCCAAAAGGATTTGAGCATCAGTGCGGAGAAGTCTGCAGAGCTCAAGCAAGTAGTTGGGACGTTTTATTCCCTCTCTAATGAGGAATTGGCTGCCAAGATAAAAGACTATGGTTATCACAGCTCCAGACACCAAAAATCCTCTCTCCTGTGTCTATTCATTCGAGTTGATGTTGGAAACGCCCATAGGCCCATCTGGTTTTCATCCTGGGTAAGTACCCTCCCATGGATG
Source organism: Rhodomyrtus tomentosa (assembly GCA_028455895.1). NCBI lineage: Eukaryota > Viridiplantae > Streptophyta > Magnoliopsida > Myrtales > Myrtaceae > Rhodomyrtus > Rhodomyrtus tomentosa. The sequence continues at coordinate 15,814,776 of JAPCWY010000011.1, forward strand.
TCACCCTGTCATGCCAATGGTGAAGCCCAGCTAATTAACTCCCTTTTGAGAAATGTTAGCTTTTTGGTTTTACTTCTTCAGTATATTTACCGTAGTTTTGTCCTTTTTTTTTCCCCCTCAATCTACCGTAGGCCGTACGTGCCACGTCGCGAAGCCGTACAAGACATTTTTGCGCGTTTCAAATCCCGATTTAATTTTGAAAACCGTACGCTCCCCTGTGCTACGGCTCATATCCGTCAGGCTTTCGGTGAAGAGGTTGTGCATCATCTGATCATCCTAAATCTCGCATGTCCGCATGCTTGGGTTTTTTGCTTGATTTCTGCCCTGATCCTATTCCATAGCTTGTCTTGTCTTAAGTAAGATTCAACCGTGCTTAAGACGTGTATCTCCACTTCTGTGTCAGAGATAGCGTCATTGTCTTCATCGGGCCCTTGTATTTTAATCTACGATTGATTCTAACTGTTCGCACGTGCAGATCTCTCCTTCCCGTCGTCTTGTGATAGTCCAGAACTCCATTGTCGCTGAGATCCAGCATTTTGTCGACCCCGGAAGATAAAACCCATTGGATGTTTCATGAAGTTGCTGATGTGGAGACTTTTCTGTTCCCACAAATGTCAGGCCAATCTTCGATTAAAAGTCGGCTTGGTGTAGCAGTTTCGGAGGTTAGATTGAGCCATCTTTTGGACTTCATTTGTCTTTACCCTAACTTGTTCACTTTGAGTCTCAGGAATTTCGATTTTTACTTTTAGGGAACTGTCAGGAATACTGAGAGAAAGATCTGCATCTTTTGTCGTCTCAATGAGTGAAATTACTTTTTATCATATGGTTCTCTTGAGTCTTTTTGAAATCCTTCCAGAGCTCTTCATCCAGTTTCTAATTTTAAGTGGCAGAAGCAAAGTCATGGAATGTGAATCATAAGCTGCCAACATTCCTCAGCAATTAATAATATTTATTTTTATTTTTGTACATATTACTTCTTCAATGATCTCTGCATAGCAAGGAGTGGCATTCTTACATTGTATAGGTTCTGTTTTAGCCGTCTTGTGTGGGAACCACCGTTGTTGCACTATTATATTCTTTCGTCTAATGTAGTGTTTGAAGCAAAACATTATTTAAGAGTTGAGAGATGTGTACGTTCCGTTAATTACACAGGCCTCTAGTTGGAGTGATGATTGTTACCATTTGACAGGGGAAAAGTGGGGTTGCTCTTCTTGACAATGAAAAACTTACTGAACCCGGAGAAGAAGTGGTAATTCTTCCAACTAGTTAATTTTGCTAGCTATTCTCGGAGTACATGGAGCAGCTGTTTCTGCCCCTCATTAGTGAATACTTGAGTTTGTCATCATTTGACAGGGAAAAAGTGGAGTTGCTCTTTTTGACGGTGGAAAACTTACTCAAACCATAGAAGTGGTGGTAATTCTTCTGACTAGTTAATTTTGCAAGCCATTCTTGCAGTGCATGGAGCTGGTTTCTGCCCTTTATTTGTGAGTACTTGCGCTTGTTATCATTCGACAGGGGAAAAGTGGACTTGCTCTTCGCAAGGGAAAACTTACTCAAACCACTATAATCAGATAATCGGATTTATAATCGTTCAATACGCTTGTATTTTTCAAGCCTAAATTATACCTAAATCTTTAGTGTTTATAAATTAAACGAGTCAACTGGACGTAATATACAATAAACTCACGAACACAAATCAGTCTGATTGAAACCCCATCGCACGCGACCAAAGAAGAATTCACAATGTGCTCTTCTCTTTAATTCGTGTCGTTTCTTCGGAGTCTCAATACACGGCTCCCTCTGCTCGTGCGCCTGGTTCTAGAATTTGTGCGGCTCGGCTCCGGGAAGTCACAGAACCACGGAGATTCGAAGACCTACCCTTTATTTTCGTCATTGTACGGCTTTTCACACAAAAGGCAACCATACCTTTTTATTCCTCCATGGGCCCCACGATATAATGAATATAATATGAGCCATTCCTTTTGTTGTTTTTATTCTGTCGGAAGAAGTCCATGTACAGTGCATTATTGTCCACAAAAACAACTTGGACAAATCTCGTATGTTTTCAAGATTTTCCTTTTCTTTAATAAATCGATTTCACAAAATCAATCCATATCCGCAATTCAAACTCTAGACATATTTAACAATTCTTCACCATGACACGATGTTTGAAGCCAGCTCATAGTACTCATTAATCATGCTGCTCTCCCATCGTCCCGAATGACAATCACTCTCTACATACACCAATAGTGCTCAAACAAAGCTTGAGCTTTGCTAAGGGAACATGCTTAGTCATCATGTCTGTTGGGTTCTCTGCTGTAGCAATCTTTTTCACAACAATCTTACCATTCGCTAAGATATCTCGGATGAAGTGGTACCTTATATTAATATGTTTCGTCCATTCATGATAAACTGAGTTATACGCCAAAAATATCGCACATTGGTTGTCATAGTGTATATCAACACTTTTCTGATCTAACCCAAAGTCCAACAGCAAACCTTGCAACCATATCGCCTCTTTCGCTACAAAAGTTAGTGCCATGTACTCTGCCTCAATTGATGATAAGGCAACGTGGTACTGTAAGGACACCTTCCAACTAACTGCCACCTTCAAGTGTAAATACGTACCCTGCTAAAGACCTGCATTCATTCAAGTCACATGCATGATCAGAATCCACATAACCTATGGTTTCATATCCATTATTGTCCTTTCGATACACTATGTCAACTTCTGATGTCCCCTTCAAATATTTGATAATCCATTTCACAGCTTCCCAAAGAGTTTTACCAGGACGTTTCATATAACGACTAACTACACTAACAGCTTGTGAAATATCAGGTCTAGTGCATACCATAGCATACATAATAATACCCACTGCAATAGAATATGGAACATGAGACATACGCTCCTCCTCCTCCTCAGTCTGCTGTGATAACTTAACCGAAAGTTTAAAATGCTTCGCTAATGATTGTCGCGATGCGCATCGTGTGCAGGCTAATAGACTGTCCACTCTGATCGGAAGGGGGTCTCTCCCAAGGCCCGTTACCCAAATCGCAACAGTAGTATACGTGATCGACCTTCGGTGTGGTCTAGTAACATGTGATATGTGTGCATGCCAAGAAGTTGCCATCAATCATTTCGTGGAAGGTACGATTGGAAACCCTATCGAATAGTTTGGATCACACTATTCAATTCTGCGGAAACCAGTGAAATGGGATCGATAACTTTGTTATGCCAACTGTCAGAATTGACGCCCTTTCGGCACCTTACTTGAATGATTTATCTAACCCTAAATTTCATGCGGATGAGTGGGGTATGAATCATAAAACTAGAAGTTCATGCAAATAGGAGTGATTATCTTGGCAATCACAATCAATAAAATGAATGCACAAATCAAGCATCCAAAACATACGGACAAATCACATGAATACAACGTGGCATCCTAGTATGACCCTATTGGCCTAGAGAAATGTCAATCAAGTCTCAGGAGAGTTTTTGACATGGTTTTCCCTTGAGGGGCAAAATCGTAATTTTGAAGAATTTTTGGACAATTTGTCCTAAAAGGGAAAATTTATCGTTTCGAATGATATATAGAATCAAAAGATGTTGGAAATAGGATTGGTCATCAAATCAATCTATTTCCTATTTTTTGGAATTTTTTGAATTTTTTTGAAATTTTAGAAGCAATTTACCCTACGGGGGTACAATCGTCATTTTTAAAAAGTGATGAGAGGTGAAAATCCAAAACAGAAGATTTGGTCAATCACTAGATCCAAGTCCTGATTTTGAGCAATTTTCACGGCTCGATCGGATTAAGAATGACAATTTACTTTTAGAAGGGTAAAATCATCATTTTCAGAAAAAGAACAAGATTCGAAAACCCAAGCATAAGAATCGATCGCATAACCGATCCTAATTCTTATCTTGGCATTATTGATATATCTCGTATACAAGGTAGAGGCGATTTACCCCTAAAGGGTAATATCGTTTATTCTCCGATGAACAGATAAGAAATTCCAAAATTAGGATTGACTAGCTTTCTGTGGTCAATCCTCAATTTTTGGGAATTTTCGAAATGCCTAGGAATTTTTCACAATTTTCCTACATTTTTTTTGGGATTTTTCAGAATTTTCTAACATTTTTTAGGATTTTCTAGAATTTTTTCTGATTTTTTATTATTTAAAAATCATTTTCTAAATTTTTCATTTAAAAAAATGATTCAGACCGGGTTGACCCGACCCACTCGAGTCGGATACCCGACCCAGACCTAGAACCATGAGACCCACGCCCAAAAACGACGTCGTTCCGTTTTTTTTTTTAATTTTCTAATTATTCAGATTTAATCCGACGGTTCCTATTGAACCACGTGGCTATTCCACAACCATTGGATCGGCTGACTGAAACCTACGGTTCAGATCAAAAGCCGACTATCCCTCAGTCGTCAGATCTGATTACTTGATTCTACGGTAAAGATCGAACAACTCGGCTAACCCTCGATCGTCCGATCTGCAGATTTATTCTTTATATTTGAAAATCGATTTTTTATTAAATCGAAGATTTAAAATTGATCTGACGATCACCAAGTCCACACGTAGCACAATCTAGACCGTCAGATTGCCTAACAGACTAACTTCTGACTCCAACGGTTCTGCTGACTAGATAAACACGTGGACATATCATAAGACGACACCTAGGCCTTTGACTCTTTGATCAGCTACATCAACTTCATCTTCAACCTCCCAGCGTTACCTAAACGAACGGCTATGAATCTCCGGCGACGATCCGGCAGTGAAACATTGGCGAAATTACTCGAGACCGACGCCAATCAACTTGTATCATCGTCGCACACAACATATCGGAGAATCACACGATTTCATACACTGAATCAAGCACAAGCAAGTTCAAACCAGTACATGTATAACTACTCGAATCATACGATTCATGGTATTTTGAACTAATTCATCAATACAGAAGCATCGTTCGATGTTCAGAAAACATACCTCGAGCTCCGATTAAGCTCGCTCAGCCTAGATTGGGCTAGGCAAGGGTGAACAGTTCTCGGTTTATGGCGAAAGGTTTGGATACTCGATTTGAGATTTTAGAGCAAAACCGATGCAAAATGAAGATGCAATAATGGTCAATGATGCTTGAAGAGTAAAACGCCTACCCTAACTCAAAAAATTATGATTGGAATCGAGTTCTGCCATTAAAGCACAGTGAAAAAAACTCAAAGGTTGAACTCACCTATTTCGGAATGATAGGCGACACGGTAGGTCCCGATCGATTCTTGCTATTTTAGGCGTGCTTCTGATGATCTTTGTTGGTTTCGGTTTGGCCAGAAACGGCCTAACCACTGCCTTGAACTTGAGATCGAATTCTCAACAGCCTGTGTCGGAGAATGAGCTCTCTTCCTCTCCTCTCTCTCTCTCGATTCTGTTTTTCTCTCTGAACATAATGAACCTCTTCTTTCTCTTGAAAGCCTCTCAAAGGCTATATACCTCTTTTCAATTTCCTACTCAAATGGTGGATGCTTGCCAACTCGGATTCACGTGTCGTCACGTGCCAAATGGCATGTCGACAACAATGAATCGATCGGGAAATCATCCAATCTCTGTTAGGTGCTCCGGCAAGCTATGTTACACGGACACAAGACACGACTCGCGACACGACACGATACGTCGATACGTCATTTTTCAAAAAATAGAGAACTTCGATACGTTGGTACATGTTATGTATTATGTGTATATTTTTATATATACATACTTCATAAAATTATTCACAAAAAATAAAATTATTTGAGATTTGATTTTTAACTAATAAGTCCTTTTTTATTACATCCCTCCTTCCTCTCCCCCATTTCTTTTCTTGACCTAACTAACCCTCTTCCTCAAAAATTTTTCCCCTCACGTGGCCCACTTTTTTACTCTCTCTCTCTCTTTGTCAGCCCATTAAATGACGCAACCCCACCCCACGCTCTTCCGCTTCTTCTTCCTTTCTTTCGTTTCGTGTGATTCTTCATCTTTTCTTTTTTCTGCAACTCCCTCGTTCGACAACCACCACAGCCATCGCTTGCATCACCACCTCACCGCACCCCATCGTTCGTCGCTCTCTCTGTAGCTAGTCACCTCTCGTCAATCTGCCCAGTCACGAGGATCTGGTAGCCGTGATACACAAGCCCGTCGTGACCCAAACTCGATCCGTGGTCGAGCCCCGTCTCGAGAGCTCCAAGTCAGACCCCTTGCGTTCGAGAGCCTTGACGCCGGCCGAAGCCCCAGTCACGTCGCTAGATCCGAACCCCAATGAACCCTGACCTCCCTTCTCCTCTACATCCGTGACCCAATCTCTCTCGTTCTTTTGTTCAGCCACCAACGTACCACCAAATGGACACGCGAGTCCCTCACGCGTCCGTGTGGTTGACCGCGAGTCCAGTCTCGGATATGAGTTGACTATGTATCTGAGAAGAGTCCGGCCGTGTCTGGCTATGTCGGCACGTGTCTGACACAGAAATTTTTTTCTAAATTACGAGTCCGTGTAACATAGCCGGCAAGTCTCCTTTGGTACGAATTTTACATGGATTTTAGCTGAGTTTGGAGAAATGTTGAATTTCGCAGGTCCGTGACCTTGACTTGCCGATTTCTCACTCCTCCGGCGATGTCGAACGAAGCCGCTGATGCTGATCGGTAGGGAAGGGTGAGAGTAACAATACGCCCACCATTTCTTGTCTAATTATTTGCGAATTGACCTTCAATTTCATGATCAAAATCACCTTGCGGACTGTTCACTCGCACAGCAGCTCGAGGAAGAATATGATACTCTAGCAGACCGATTCGATCGGGTGGTCTAACCGGTCAGAACCGGCTCTAGCTTGATTTTTCAAAATTAATCCTAATTCGCGGGGAAGTTTTGCAAATTGAACCTCAAAATTGAACTTAGTACATGAATATTATCTAAAAATGTGATTTTTTTTTTAAAATTTCATGTCAATTTCTACAAAAGTCCCAAATTTATCCTTAATTATAATTCGAAAAATTATGAAATTGAAGGCTCAAATGATCAAATTGGATCAAACCACCTATGCCAATCGACTCAAAATGATGAAATAAATTGGGCAATGGCTTTAATTTGTAAAGTTATCCTTTGAATTGAAAGTAATTTAATTATGTCCAAATTTTGGGTATGGAGATTTTGCGTGACAGGACTGCTGGATTATTACGTCTGTCTCAAAAGAAATATATTGAGAAGATTGTTGCACGTTTTAATATGCAGTCAGCGAAGTCTGTAAGTACATTATTAGCGAAGAACTTTAAACTTTCAGTTAAATTATCTCCGCAGATTGAAGAGGAGGAGGAGCATATGTCCCGTGTTCCGTATTCTAGTATAGTTGATAGTATTATGTATGCTATGATATGCATTAAGCCTGATATTTCACAAGCTGTCAGTGTAGTCAGTTGTTTTATGAAGCGTCCCGGTAAAATTCATTGAGAAGCAGTGAAATGGATCCTCAGATATTTGAAGGGAACAACAGATGTTGGCAAAGTGTATCGGAGGGACAGTAATGGATTTAAAATCACTGGTTTTGTGGATTCTGATCATGCAGGTGACTTTGATGAGTGCGGATCTTTAGCAGGGTACTTGTTTCAGCTTGCAGGTGGTACAGTTAGTTGGAAAGCGTCCTTACATGATCATGTTGCCTTGTCGTCGACTAAGGCAGAGTACGTGGCACTAACCTTTGTAGCGAAATAGGCGATATGGTTACAGAGTTTGCTTTTGGACTTTGGGTTAGACCAGAAAAGTGTTGACATACACTATGATAACCAATGTGCGTTATTTCTGGATATAATCCGATTTATCACGAGCGGACGAAACATGTTAATATCATGTACTACTTCATCTGAGATGTCTTAGAGAATGGTAAGTTTGTTGTAAAAAAGATTGCTATAACTGAAAACCCGACAGACATGATGACTAAACTTGTTCCTTTGGCGAAGTTCAAGCTCTGCTTGAGCACTATTGGCGTCTGTAGAGGGTGATCGTCTCTCAAAGAGATAAGAGAACAGCATGGATGATGAGTCTAATGACTTGGCTTCAAACATCGAGTTAAGGTAGACAATTATTAAATATGTCTCGAGTTTAAATCGTCGGCGGATATATATTGATTTAAATATGCAATATTTGACTAGTTAAGAAGGGGTTCTTCAATTGACATGTTTTGGACTCCTTTTAACTGCAGAATTGATATCTTCGCTACGATACAAAAATAAAGGGGCTTAAATATATTATATTATATAGGATAGACAAATCTTGTCAGGAAAGGAAAGGAAACAAAAAGTTAGGGATTTGCTTTTTTTTTTTATTATTTTCTGAAGCCTTCAGAAGCCGCACTAGACAAAAAAAAAAAATAATAAAGAGGAAAAATGTGGGTTTTTCTTTAGCAGACCGAGCCGCAAAGATTCACAAGTAGCCGTACGAGAGAAAAATAAAGAGGTGGCCGTGCAGTAAATACTTGAACGAAAGACGCGAACGAAAGAAGCTTGGTCTGGCTCGCGAAAGAGTTTTGAACACGGTGATTTGTGCGCAGTGAGTTTTGTATATCCGATTGATTTGTTTATTGTAAATTCTTCGGGTTTTGGGTATTATCAAGGTGCGGGAAACACGAGAATATTGAGCAATTATAAATCCGATTCTCCGATTATAGTAGATTGCTCTTGCTGGCTCTGGTACCGACATTCGGACCGAACCACATTATATCTGGTGTCTTTTATCGTTCCTCATTATTATTTATGAGTTTTCGTATTGACGTATTTGTAAGATCTTGGTAGTTTCCGCACGTTAGTATTACAACACAAACGCAGTACAAAACCAGCTAATTCTAATTACAACCTCGACAAATACAAAAAGTTACGGTAAAATCATGCAAAATACTCGCACTTTTACCGTCCCCTGAGGAGTCCCCTTCTTGTTGATGTCGTATTCGAACAGGTTACGCCTCAGTACGTACGTGGAAGCGACCGGGATCAACTTAACTGTGACAAAGAATCCTACGAGGCTGAGGCCAGCGTTGATGAGGATCGATCTCTTGAGTTCTCCATCGATGTCCAAGTGGCGCGCGATCAGATAGAGGTACTGGACCAAGAAGGGCGCAGAGAGCTTGAGTATGAAACCTAGCTTCGGCGGTGCGATTGGAGGATCGATCGGTGCGGTCTCCGCAGATTTTGGCGGGGTCTTGAGTGTCTCGCCATTTTGAAGAGGAGGTAGCTTTGCGGAAGCGTCCGAGGAAACAGAAGTTCTCTTGCGAGCTGCCATGGCTGAATCTTGAGTCTGCTTGGTGAGTCATGGGACGCGCATAATTACCATTCTAATTAAAATAATTTTTTCTGATTATGTTCCTAAATGAATTTTAGAGAATCAGAAAACATATTTGATAATTGTCTAAAATTTCTATTCCTGAATGAGAACGCGTTTGATAACTACACAAAGTTTCTATTTCTAAAGACTGTTTGTCTACCTAATTTTTTATATTTAAGTCAAATAAATATGTAATCATCATAAATTAAGGATTAATTTTCAATGCATACTAAAATAATTAATTATATTTTAATTGAAGTAATATTCTGTGCTACTTACGAATCTCACTCCACAAATCGGAATCAACGAGTTCCAAGTGCTAGGTTTTAGTTACGTCTCTGTCTCTTTCTCTAGCACTTCAACGCAAGTTTTGTCTAACTATTTGATCATCTATCAAAAGGGAAAGAACATATAACATTTCAATGTCCATAAAACGTGCAGGTATAGTTTGTCTCTGGTTACGCAATTCATTTACGAAAAAAGTGCATTTCCTTTTTGTCCAGCAATAGTGATTAAAGTTGTCCTTCCATTTTCAGGGCTTCAAGTCAATTTTATCAAACAGCCCAAAGATTGCTAATTCAGACAGCTTTTGACATGACAAAAGAAGTTGAGAGATGGATCCAACAAGGCAATAATATTCAAGCAAAATCCTTTCCGTCTCTCGTTGCATTGTCACTTTTCTAAGTTTATCAGGGTAGTGCAAACTTGTGAATCTTCTTCTTTCGTTGAAACCTTTAACCATAGCTAGAACAAAGTACTCTAACCCTCTTCAAGAAAATCCACATACAAACATCTCAAGAGCGAGGCTACATGAGAATTGACACGAAAGGGAGAAAATCAAGAAAAAAGCATCTTAGACCAACATTTTTGGCACTTGTTGCATTATGATAGCCGCCACACGGTTTGGCATCGGTCTACACGACAAAAGCAATTCGTCAGTTATTCACCAAGACATAAGAAAGAATACATAAATTCATACATCTTTCGGTCCGCCAACGGAAAATCTCATAACCAGGGTGTAACCTGGTCCCAGTTACCTCGCTAAGCTCAAATCGTAACTAAGAGACATTCAAGAAAAACCTAAGAGTCCACCTTTATTAATCTAATCTCTGCAGAACCAATCCATTGATACACATCACCCTACACAAAGGCTAACTAAAGAGAGGGTAACTTCTAAAAAGAAATAAAAAAATTCGATCGGTTCGGTCCTAGGACCCTAGAACCGGGAACCAGACCAGTCCCTCTAGAACTGGGAAGCGGGCCACCGGTCCCGGTCCTATCCAGGCGATATGATTTGTTCACCACTATTAACCATTCATGAATACACAAATAAAAACTTGGACAGCTCCGTCACCATCCTATTCTTCTTCATCAATCAATGGTAAGCCTAGGAAAGCCTTTGCTGATCAATCCCAAAAGGAGATCTCAAAGCATGAAACCTCACAAACTCAGGCTCTTTGTGGCTTCACAACCCTCAGATACCACCCTCTGCATACTCCTCCTCAACTTCACCTGAGGATATCACAATTCAAAAAAGCATGTAAGGAAGATGATTGCCTGCAAGAGAGAAGGAAGGAGAGATTATAAAGTGGGACCCGCAAGAAAATAAATAAAAAAAAAAGAAACTTAACGCATATTAGATTATCTCAGGATTTTTGTGGCCAGAACTACCCCATAATATGTACATATATTTTGTTTTGGGGAAATACCCTACAATATTGAAATATTCTAAGTAAAAAAAAAAACAATTTGATTCCAAACTCAAAATCCTTTTCCTTTGGTGTTTCGAGGACTTTAGGACAGGAGAAAGGACTGGTCATTGAGGGTAAAAACGAGAGCTGGCGCGGCTTATCTACGAATATCACTACTGCCTCTTAGCGGTTTTGTCTATTTGCGACCAGGGCGAAGATTTTTCTGAAGGTTTCCGAAATAAGACCGAATGAAAATGAGCGATTAAAACCTTCTGCCATAACTATTAATGCATTACCAGCAATATGAAGACACCTCTTTTGACGCAAAATTAAATTCAGACAACTCGGTGGCTTGTCAAGAACAGAAATTTTTTTTTTTCCAGCCATACTAAAGGCTCTGCTTTGCTCAGAGGCCTACCCACAGTGTACTCACCTTTGACCTTTGAGTTCATTAATAAAGTGTGCTTTGACCCAAAAAAGAAGAAGAAGAAAAGAATAGAATTTTCCACCGCGGGATGAATTTCTCTCTCCTTACTTGTCACTTTCACATCATGGGTGATCCATCACAACTCACGACGGCAAATTTGAGAAAATCATAAAAATTAAAAAATTATTAAAACATTTTTTTGAAAAAAACTGCACCAACATCGATAATACCACGTCAGGTTTGGCCGATCAAATATACTGGATTGATACAAAAAGAAAAATTTTTATAACTAAATTTATATTAAAAAAAGATTGGATTAACATAATTATAATTGATTTAGGAATTTTTTTTTATAATTTTCCTGCATAATTTATTGGATTCTTGGTCATTTTGCGAAACTACCACACTTGAAGTTTTACTAGGTTTTCGACAAAAAAAAAAAAAAAAGGAGGGAGAAGGTGAGACGTGAGAGGGTAAATGCGTCAGTCACTTTAATGGTGCATTTGCTGCACGCTCTCTCTCCTCCCTCGCCTTCGTCCTTTCTCCGGCTCTCCTCGTCTCTGTCTTACTTTTTTTTTTTTAAATCTCTCGCACGCCTCAGCGGCTCGCTCCATCAGTATCGCCCTTTCCAAATCCGTGCTATCCATCCCTCCTCCTCCCCCGACTCGCTCGTCGCCAGCTTTCTCCCTCTCTGATGGTCCGAGAAGATGCGCCCTTTTCCTCCTCTTTCCCTCGATTTCCGACCTCCAGATCTGTGCTTCCTCCGCCCTCCTTTCTCACCGACTCGCATGTCCGTGGTGTGTCGCCTACATTGGTGTCGGACGCGTGTCCGTGTCTGATACCAACACGGAGAGCTAATCAACATGTCCGTGCTTCATAGCTATTAAGCAACTTTAGCTTCTTCTTTTCTTTTTTTTTTCCTTCCAGCCTCTACTACTCTTCATCCACGTCACTGTTTAAATTAAACTCGCAGTGATGCCACTCTGAGGGTGACGTTTTTTGTCCGAAGCATCTGTTCTGCGAGGAGCTGGGTTGCCAATGGCCGAGAATTTCAATATGCTTCGGAGCACGAGCTGTAAGTTTATTGCCATTTCCATGTATCACAGCTATCGGAGCAAAATCGAGGCATTTCCCCACGATCGTCGTCAAAGCTTCGCAGGAGTCTTAAGAAAGTTCCCGAACCCAATGGAACAACATTTCATGGCCAAAGTTGGTATGTGACATTAACGACTTCTCAGATTTCCTTTCATGGTTGATCTTCAGTTTTGTCAATGGCCGAGAATTTCACTACTTAAGTCCATCTGCTCGTGAGCAGGAGCTTTAAATTTTTTGCCATTTCTGTGTAATGACTCATCGCTTGCTTTTTTTTTTTTTTTTTTCCAGAAACTAAGAGCATCTTTTCTGGGAGGATGAGACATGGGCTTCTTGGTTTAAGAAGATTTCAACTTAAGAATTGGTATAAAAAGCGCTTCACGGCCTTAGTTTGAATATATTTTGTCTTACACTCAATAGTAGTATAGAACTCCAATAGTCACTTCAAAAACTCCCAATACACAATGGATTTCGTCCAGCTAAGAGCCTATGACCTCAACACCCCTAATTCCTGCGGTGTGTATCTCATATCCTTTGAGAATCACACAATCGAAACTGTATTGACGAGCTCCCCAACGGTGATAACCAACTGGCTGACAAGCCGGAGCAGCAGTTCCAGCACTGGGAACTTCCTAGTTGGCTTGGATGATGAATGAGTTCCAAATTTAACGTTGAATGACGGGAATCCTATTGCGATCTTGCAGATTGCTGTCGAGGGGCACTGCTTGATCAGACAGTTGGCTCATGCCCACAACAGCATCCCTGAGGAGCTCAAAAACTTCCTCGCTGACCCCCGCAATCAGTTCTTTGGGGTCGGCATCCAGGAAGACGTCCGGAAGCTGGAGATGGACAGTGGATTTTTCGTAAGGAATGCGGTGGACCTCGGAGAGCGAGCTGCAGAAAGGGAGGGCGACCCCCAACTGAGGGGTTTCTCCCTCAAAAAACTAGCCAAAAGATTTCTAAATTTGGAGATGGAAAAGCTCAAAACAAACACTGTCTAGAGCTCAGCTCCGTTACGCAAGCATAGATGCCTATGCCTCCTTCCTGCTCGGGAGGCATTTTTCTAAGTTTTATTCGTTGGGCAAAAGTTGCTCCGGAGTGGCTTTCAGCGACTGTGCGCCTATTCTTATGATGCCATGATCTTGTTCACATGCGGTTGTTCCTTTAAAATGCATGTAAGTTGTCCCCCAATCACAATCCACCTATTTTTCAATAGCTTCGTGCTCGCTACCATATCTCAATGTATTCTTCTTCTTCTTTTTTGACATTTTGATGCCTTATCGATCTCCATTAATCTGTATCCTTGTCGATTATCATTAACCATTCATCGCCTTACATCAACAATGGAACGACGAACAGTTATCGATATGCAATAACATCGAAATCGATCTTAACCGCCAACGATTAGTCGTTAGTTTAACGACTCATGCTGTGTCAACCACGTATAGATAATCTAGTCACTTTTTGGTACAAACAGAGATATAAAGTACAATGCATCCGCCTTTGAAACTAATTACTAGATTGGGGGTTGATTTTGGTGAAAGGCCAGATTCTTTTTTTCCCCATGCACTGTTATTCCCTCCTCATGGATGGGGCATTCAGTGGTGTCAACTGTCAAGAGTCGATGGCGAAAAGTAATTACTTCGAAGTTTCGAACCACTTGATGAAATATTTTTGTGGCATCAACCCCCTCTTTTTCGATCTCAATGACAAATAATTGATTTTTCCCCGTCGAACTCGCCAATTCGAAAAGAAGAGACAGTAATATTCTTGCAAATACCTATGTTGCATAATTTTTATTTGTTGGTTGAAATGTTGCATAAGTTAGGGCTTGGCTATTGCATGTGTTTTCTTGGTCCAACTATTGGTAGGGTACGCTCGACCCGAAACAACCTCAAGACTCGTTCATAATGGACGGCTGCGTTTGGGAACCACACTTGCAAGGCCCTTTGGACCTCTAAAGGGGCTTGGGAAAAAGCAAGTGTGTTTGGTAAGAATATTTGGAAACCCATTTAGAGAATGCTAGCATTTTCAAGTATCTTAAAGGGCTTTAGCCCAAGGCAGCCTCTGACCAGCCTTGGCATTCTGGCCTTCTCGGCATGCTGGTTGCTACCTTTAATGAAATTTTCCAATTTCCCATCTCATCCTCGCTCAATCATCATAATTCCCAACTTACCCTCCCGCCCGACGCTCGGTTTCGCCTCTCTTCCTCGCGCCTTGCTATCACATCTTGCGCTCGCCTCCTGTCCTCCCGCCTCGCCCCCAGCAATCTTCCTCATGCCCAACGCTCGATGGTTCGCGAGCAGACTCCTCTTCCTCCTCGTCTAGTTTCCCTCTTCGCTCGTCGCGGATTATTCCACCAGCCAGTTTAACGCCGCCTTCGCGGACGAAATCAATGCGACCACAGCACCATTTTACAAGCCAACGGCACCGCAGCAAGCAGATGTTGCACCAATGCTAAACGAGCCAAGGGAGGATTGTTCCCTTTCTCATGCCCGCAAATCGAAAATTTTCACGATTGAAGCTCAATCTAAGAATTGGCATTTTGGTAGTGTCCTCCACATGCCGGTCAGAAACTTCTTTGCAGAACATGATGCGCCAATGCCGCTGCATCTGTGTGCATGCCCCTAAAGAGCAAAAGTAGCCGGTCGTGTTCGTGTTTGATGCCATTCGGATTAGGAGAGCATTAAATGACACGCCACATGAACAAAATGAGTGAAATTCCAAGGGAACTTTGCCGAGAAAGCTCCATAAAGACCATAAACGCATTCCCACCGCACTTCCTCCGATCCGACATGAAGAGATAGACCCAGGACACCTACGCATACTATACAAAGGAGAGCCAGGAAAAAGCACGTCCATCCGACTTGACTGCTCACCTTGCTTTCTTTTTAATGGCATCGCTGCAGCTGAAAACTTTAATCGTTTGCCTTCGAGTTCGAACCACCAACTATGCTACTGGAAGAGCTATCCTGTACACTACGAGTCGATGAACAATGGCTAGAAGAACCCCCTTCTGAAGTGTTACCATCATTCCTCGTAGATTTCATAGACGATCCATGTGGTGACAACGAGTCCTGCATAACAATAAATTAGAGTTGTTTTCTTTCCATGGCGACAGGTTTCACACAAAAGATTCGACGAGGAAAAACACTAACATCGTCTGTTGCAGGCCCAGGTGTCTTCAACTCCAAGTCCGTCGTGACATCGTTTGAACTACCAGACTCTTCATGCTTCCTCTCTTTGCTTTTATCGTTTTTATTGCTCGAGACAAGGGAACGATTTCCCAGCTGCATAAGCGCAGGTGCATAGCGGCCCGACAACTGCTCATCCTGCAAATTAGATGTTGCAAATGGAAGCAAGGTCGAGCGGGAGTTAGGGATGACACTGGGATCCGAAGTTGCATGGAATGGGTAAGGTTGCATAGGTGGATGAACAGGAATGGGATCCGAAGGCACAGCCATGGGAACTGGATATGGGTATGTAGGGGGGGCCATAAGCAGTGAGTGATCAAAAACGAGCCATTGAAAAATGGCCTTCCCTCTCTATTGATACTGAGCATTAAGGCTCTCGATGTCGAATTTTAGAGAGGCCTTTTCTTCTCTTGAGATCATTTTTCTCCTGTGTCAACTATTTTGAAAAGGAGAACAACACATTACAAGGTGCCCTATGATTTTTAACCTTAAATAAAAAGAGACTAAGCAGAAGATAACCTGACGAGATTCTTCACAAAGCTTACCAATATTCAGCTTTGAGTTGGTTAACCTGTGCGGTCAAATCCATCAGCAGTCGCATAGCATCTGATAAAATTGTCGCCTTGTCAATTTTTTGGCCTGTCGGGATCTGCAAGTGGAAGTCGCTTTCCCTTAAGATATTATTCTAGGGAAAGTTTTTCTTTTACCACTCCAAAGATGTGCACGCACGGTAAAACAGCTTGAAAATCAAAAGCTAAATACATTTGCTAATGGAAAATCTCATTAAACTATCAGCATTCAGCTCGTGATTCAGATTGTTAAAGGGAGGAGAATTTATAACTTCAGTGCCAAGACAGGGCACCAGAATAGTTTAACAAGCTTCTACCTCAAGAGTTGACAAATTTTCCCAAAATTACAGCCCGAGTAATTGCTATATGATAATCAAGCCATAGCATCAATAGAAAACTGTGCTTCAGACTTCTTAAGGTATGCAAGCATACAATCTGGGAAGTTCCAAACTACAAAAGTTTCATGCCTTATCGACTAAAGACGGGGCAAAACCGTTATGAAAGTTGCATTGGGCATCTTACAAACATTGATAAAATAGACTATTGCTAGATAATTCACCAAATTCTTTACTTTAACTGTCTAATTTTGGAAAACAATGAAGATACCAATGACAAAGTCTTCTCTTTTTCCTTCGTCAGAAAGTGAAAGCTTGTCAATGCAACTAGAGTTGAGCATCGTTCTGTTTCTAAGTCAGTGCCGGAGTCAAGTGTCTATGTTCATTGTACAAATGAAAAGCGCAATTAGAAAACAACATTGGCAGAGTAGGAAGCTGGAATAGGAGGTAGCCAGTGTACTGAACAGAGCTATATCCCCTACAATTTTCAGAAAACACTTGTGAGAACCAGGCATTTTCTCCGGGGAAGATACAAAGGGACAAAGGCTGGATAAAGAACCTTAACAAGTAAATGGTGAATGTCAGGTAGCATGCATCGATGGGAAAGCCAACAAAAGACTGACAAGATACTGAGGACAAAAGACAGAATGCAGCACATCCTTTAAGTCTAGGTAGAGACCAACCAGCTAAAAAGATCCAAATCGCTACAACATGCACAAAGGGATTGATCAAAAACATCTCAAGAGATTACACTATCAACTCAGGAGTCTTATATAGGAATCTAAAACCTCAACAGCCTAGATAAAAATATAAGAAGATTTATGTGCAACCTAAAAACAATTTTGTGGTCAGTATGTTAGCCAATCAAGTAAAGCACTCAGAGCCACTGCTTTCGAAATGCAAAGGGGACATCAAGAGACAAACTAATCCATCGGCAGGGTAAGATAATGATATTTTCACAAAGGTGGAGGGGGCCCTTGATCCTTCAAGAGGTCTCGTCATGAAAAATTTGACAAATGAAGAAAGAAAAGAAGAAAGTCTTACTTATCGCGAACTTTAACAAACGAGATGATGTATGATCAGGATAACAGTATAAAGTAACTACAGGCGCAATACTTATATACCCAATGCAGGGAGAGCACAGAAAAAAAGAAAAACATATCAACACTCCTTCACAATTTAATAGAGGGTACAAGCATCACCAAGTGTATTTCCCAACCTCAATTTCCCACGGTCCGCCTTCTGACTTAAGCAAGTGAAGAGCCGGATTGAAAGATGTGGATAGGGTTTGGGGGCAGAACTTGGATGTGGAGGGAACGCGAGGCTCCGGAGGCTCATTTGGGGTTCGCTCCTTGACACGGCTGGGCCTCGTCGCTGCGCTTCCGATCATCTCATCCTCCTCCGCCCACGCTCGCGGATGCTTCGACTCCATCATCAGCTTTGGCGACTCGCTCGCCGACACCGGGAGCGCCCGACGCACGCCGGGTTACTCGCCTACGAGGGACCAAATACTGCCGCCCCCCCCCCCCCCCCCCCGGCCGCTTCTCCGACGGCCATCTGGTCATCGATTTCATGGGTGAGTCGGAAAGTCGTCGATGGAAAATGGGTTCGGATTCGAGCGATTTTTCATGAGTTGCTGGAGAAACTTCTGAGGTGTTCTGACGGTGAATCATAATCACATAAATGCGCGAAATATGTCCCAGTTTCTTAATACATCAACTCGAGCTTGACCTTATCGAGTTTGAGTTTTGCAATTTTCTATGTAAATCAAGCTCGAGCCAAGAAAAATAAAACTCGATCGAGCTTGAGCCAAGCTCAAATTTCTAAGTACACGAGTGAAAAATCCAGGTCGAGGTTGAGAATAAAGGAATTTTTCCGGATAAAGGAAAATAAATTGATGTACGGAATTATTGTTGAACTTTGAAACCAATGGGAAGCGGGCCCCTTCTCCTTTGCACAAAATTTACAGGGTCGAAGACATTCTACAGTGATATTAGAATTTGGGGGCCAAATTAATCTCTTTCCAAACTGAACAATTCCAAATCCCAACGTTTTCTTCACCTTTTATTTCCAACCCAATCGAAAAAACACCGATCCTTCTACTTCTACTTCTATTTTTGATACTACGTTTCTTTCGGCTCAAATTTTTCACTCAAACAAGTTATCGTGGTAGAAAATCAAAAGTTGGACAACGACAAAAAAAGGTGTGTAGCTCGACACAAGAGAGAACATGAAGGAATTTATTATTACGATCGGCATCTGGCTCGCTGATTGCCGGGCAAAATTGGCCAAAAGAGCTGCATTGAAAAATCATCAAAATACATGCGATTAAATTGGCTAAATTCAAAGATTTATGGCTGAATTATTGTCCACGCAATAAATCTTTGACTTTTTTGATAATTTTTCAAAATAAAAACTGAAACTATCCGCATTGCAGAATCAATAGAAGTCACAATCGATCGTGCAAAATGTAGACCCTAAAGAGAGAAACGGCGGAGGCGAGAAATATTGTGGAAATAGGGCCTTTTTTTCCAATTTAATTCAAAAAATATTTACGAGATTAGGTAAAAATATATATATTTAGTGATTTGGGTCTCGTGGGACAGTTGAAGTGCCGTGCGGACCTGCTCGGCACTTGAGGTGCCGAGCAAACTCATTTTTATTTTTTTATTTCTTTTAAAAAGAAAACACGAAAAAAAATGAATTGGGGGGATTTTGACCTATCGATGTTTCATACGGGCAGCCGAGGCAAATAAAAAATGCTACACTCACATATGGAAATCCATCAAATTTTTGTATAATAAGAGGATGACTTTACTGATAAATAAATTTAAATTTTATTATTTTTCATCCTACAAAAAGGTAACCAATTGACTTAAAATCTTCAACTAAAAGGTCCAAAATAGCCTTGAAACATTGGCTAATCGAAATAAATTACAATTGTCAAATGAGTATGGGCTTAAAACCCAGATTTAGGAAAGAGTAAAAATACTTGAAGGAGCTTGTTAGGATAACAGATTTTTGGTGGCTATAATCACAAATTTTTAAAGAAATGCACCCCGCAATAATTTCTAATTATCATTATATTTTTTGTTGTTGTTCGCAATGCGTTGTTAAAAGGGAAGTTGTATGACAACTTCAGTTGAAGTTGGTGTTTACCCTCGCATTTTCCCAATATTCTGGATATGTAAGTAAATCAGTCGAGGATTTCAAATGGAGTTAAATACTAGGGTCCTCAAGAATTCCCTCTTGATGAGTTTGTTTATTGGACAACAATGGCCTGTTGAGTGAATTTTAGCGTAGTCCTTTCAATTAGTCTAATATAATCTTGCACCTTTGCATGATTTTTTTTTTCAACCATCTATCACTTGAAAATGCTTAGATGTCAGTTTTGTCATGGCCAATCGTCCTAAATGTCATGTTTGGCTATTTGGTGTGCAGAAGCAAGGTTTTGTTTTCGTTTGTTCGTCTTCGATGATCTCTCAAGTTGGAGAACCTCACCGCAACATAGACCCTCGTTATGATCCCATGCAGCTCGACAAACAAGGTTGAGGATCGATATTGAGATTTTAAAAGAAAATGACACGATATATGGTATGGAGCTGTGCTTCAATTGTGTACTCTAAGTATGCAACGCAATGTGCGCCTAGTACTTAGTTTCCTCTGGCTCTAGTACTAAGTTAAGAACAACTGGATGATAGAATTCTTAAATTGTTGTATATTTCTCCGTGTTCCGTAATGGAGAATACGTGAATTAGGGTTTACGTTATCACCACGTTAATAAGTCCTCGTTTCGGCAAAATAATCCCCCCCTAAAGGAACAGGTAAACACCATACAATTTCCATGAAAAATTAGAGAGAGAAAATCAAGAGAAGAGACCAACACATATCTGCAACATCTAGTTTGTTTATATCTCCGTGTTTAGCCTCCAAAAGACATGAGTATACCATTTGTTTGACAGCAACTGATGCAAAATACGATTCCCGAACACGTCGAACCAGACACTGACGATCAATTGGATCCTTTATCTATAGAATAAAGTATATAGGCTGTGCCCGTCGATCACCTCCTCCACAACTGGAGCCGCTTTCCTCGTGCTTACTCGAACAATATAATGTGGGAAACGCGAACGTTTGTCGGGCCGCGTACTGTGCCCGTCAATCACCTCCTTCACAATTGAGGCCCCTTTCTGCGCTTTTCCTCGAACTTCATCTCTGCTGTCCCTATCCCTAACACGATGTGGGAAACGCGAACATATGTCAGACCAGGTACTGCGCCCATCAATCAACTCCTTCACAACTGAGGCCGCTTTCCGCACGCTCACTCGAACTTCATCTCTGCTGTCCCTATCTCGAATGGAAACATCAACTTCAGAATCGACAGTGATTGCAAAGGGCACGCCAAGCTCCTCGGTATTAGCCATGCTGTCACCTGTGAACATAGCCAGGGCACAGCAGCTGGTGATCATCCATTGGTGTTTTCACCAAGGATAAGATGATAAATCTCAATCCAAATATACAACTAAAAAACGAGACAAGTTCTCCTCTCATATACGATATGGGTCTATCACTCAGATCCGCAAACCTGACACGAACCTTAGAAATTTCGATATATCATAGCTCAGATTGTAACAAGAAAAGGAGGAGAAGATGCCAGTTCATTCTGGAGCTGCTACTAGCATTAGGATAAAAGAACTCCACCTTAGAAAAAGAGGCAATCAAGCCCATCTGGAAAATCCCGCCTTACATCGTGAATAGGACAAAAAGAAGACAGATCGACATATATCTCCCTTTTAAGGAGGAGAACAGAAAGAGAAAAAAGATGTGAGCCGATCCTAGCACGACAAATGACAAAAATTTCAAGGGAACATGCATTAACACCCCTCGATAAAATCCCCTTCTATGGGGAGTAAAGAAAAGAGATAGCGACCAACATATAAGCTTCGTGTAGATTATGAAAAAAGAAACTCATTTTGCGCAAGACATTAAGAAATTAAATTCTATGTTGGACGAGTACCTACGATGGAACCCCAGTGACAAACACCATCAGTAGTCAGTGACTTGCTAATAAGTTGAACAACCTTCTCATGCTCGGGCTTCCTTCTCAATGGGAAAATCGCACATTGAAAAGGTGCCACAAGCGGAGGGAAGCGAAACGCATTTACTTGTTCATCCCCCGCTTTGCTGCGACTCCTATAGAAAGAATGCTCAAAAAGGCAGTGTATTATGCATTCAATGCCAAAGGACGGTTCAATAACAGACGGTGTAAAAACTCTCTTCTGCTTCCTCATCCTCTTCTTATAAATATTGACCATGTTATTCTTGATTGTTACTGTCCTCCCCAATGTGCGTACAGGAAATACAGCCTCCCCTTTGGAAACTAAAGCAGCCTTCATCTGCAACGCTTCCAATTCACTAATTGCCTGGTATTCACAAGACAAATGCATGCGTAATGTAAAGCGACAGATTCAGAATATAAGTAGCAAAAGAGCAAAAACCAAGGAACCTCCAGCACATACCAAAAGAGATTCCACCACCATCTTTTGATCTCCCTCAAAGGCATGACCTAATTCCTTCTGGTTTGGAACAATTACCAGTTTCTGCATTCATACTTCAATTAGTTAAGCATGATAACAAACTCAAGCATAAAAAATAAAGGGAAGAAACCTGCTTCGTGTACTCCAAGAATAGCTAGCAAAATTAACTAGTCAGAAGAATTACCACCACTTCTATGGTTTGAGTGAGTTTTCCACCGTCAAAAAGAGCAACTCCACTTTTTCCCTGTCAAACGATGACAAACTCAAGCATTCACTAATGAGGGGCAGAAACCTGCTCCATGGACTCTTAACAATAGCTAGAAAAATTAAATAGTCCGAACAATTACCACTTCTTCTCCGGTTTCAGTAAGTTTTTCATTGTCAAGAAGAGCAACTCCACTTTTCTCCTGTCAAATGGTAACAATCATCACTCCAACTAGAGGCCTGTGTAATTAACGGAACGAGAAACGGCGTAAAACAATGTAAATTGTAAACGGCTTGGTAATGGTAGCATAAGGAAGTGAAAAACGGAATTTGAATTCAAAAGACATCCATTTTACAAGCCAGCGGCACCGCAGCAAGCAGATGTTGCACCACTGCTAAACGAGCCAAGGGAGGATTGTTCCCTTTCTCATGCCCGCAAATCGAAAACTTTCACGATTGAAGCTCAAGCTAAGAATTGGCATTTTGGTAGTGTACTCGACATGCCGGTCAGAAGCTTCTTTGTAGAACATGATGCTCCAATGCCGCTGCATATGTGTGCATGCCCCTAAAGAGCAAAAGTAGCCGGTCGTGTTATGCCATTCGGATTAGGAGAGCATTAAATGACACGCCACAACAACAAAATGAGTGAAATTCCAAGGGAACTTTGCCGAGAAAGCTGCATAAAGACCATAAACGTATTCCCAAATGCACTTCCTCCGATCCGACATGAAGAGATAGACCCAGGACACCTACGCATACTAGACAAAGGAGAGCCAGGAAAAAGCACGTCCATCCGACTTGACTGCTCACCTTGCTTTCGTTTTAAGGGCATCGCTGCAGCTGAAAACTTTAATCGTTTGCCTTCGAGCTCGAACCACCAACAATGCTACTGGAAGAGCTATCCTGTACACTACGAGTCGATGAACAATGGCTAGAAGAACCCCCTTCTGAAGTGTCACCATCATTCCTCGTAGATTTCATAGACGATCCATGTGGTGACAACGAGTCCTGCATAACAATAAATTAGAGTCTTTTTCTTTCCATGGCGAGAGATTTCACACAAAAGATTCGACGAGGAAAAAAACTAACATCGTCTGTTGCAGGCCCAGGTGTCTTCAGCTCCAAGTTCGTCGTGAAATCGTTTGAGCTACCAGACTCTTCATGCTTCCTCTCTTTGCTTTTATCGTTTTTATTGTTCGAGACAAGGGAACGATTCCCAGCTGCATAAGCGCAGGTGCATAGAGGCTCGACAACTGCTCATCCTGCAAGTTAGATGTTGCAAATGGAAGCAAGGTCGAGTGGGAGTTAGGGATGACACTGGGATCCGAAGTTGCATAGAACGGGTAAGATTGCATAGGTGGATGAACAGGAATGGGATCAGAAGGCACAGCTAAGGGAACTGGATAAGGTTATGTATGAGGGGCCATAACCAGTGAGTGATCAAAAACGGGCCATGTAAAAATGGCCTTCCCTCTCTGTTGATACTGAGCATTAAGGCTATCGATGTCGAATTTTAGAGAGGCCTTTTCTTCTCTTGAGATCATTTTTCTCCTGTGTCAAGTATTTTGAAGAGGAGAACAACACATTACAAGGTGCCCCATGATTTTTAACCTTAAATAAAAAGAGACTAAGCAGAAGATAACCTGACGAGAGTTTTCACAAAGCGTGCCAATATTCAGCTTTGAGTTGGTTAACCTGAGCGGTCAAATCCATCAGCAGTTGCACAGAATCTGATAAAATTGTCGCCTTGTCAATTTTTTGGCCTGTCGGGATCTGCAAGTGGAAGTCGCTTTCTCTTAAGATATTATTCTAGGGAAAGTTTTTTCTTTTACGACTTTAAATGTGCAAGGGTGTTGAAACCTAATTTTATGATCCTAGTATTCGCGAAATAGGATATAATCTAAAATTGCTAAATATGCATTTTATTCATCCATTAATTGTAGTTACCTATTTCGGGTGATTGGTTTTCCAATCTTTTCAAAATGACGATTTTTTCCTTTTGACAAATTGATTTTCAAAAATTTTAAAAAATTTCAAGAAAATAGAAAATTGTCGCAATCTACTAGCCTTTACCTATTTCGGGTGTTTGGTCCCCCAATCATTTCAAAATTACGATTTTGCCCTTTTGGCAAATCGACTCCCAAAAATTTTAAAAAATATTGCAAAAAAAAATAATAGTAAATGACCACATTCAACTGGCCATGACCTATTTGGGGTGTTTGGTCCCAAATCTTTTCAAAATAATGATTTTGCCCTTTTGACAAATCGTCTCCCAAAAATTTCAAAAAATTTATATAAAAAAAAGGAAATGGCCACAATTAACTGGCCATGATCTATTTCGAGTGTTTGGTCCCCGAATCTTTTAAAAATGACTATTTTGCCCTTCTGGCAAATCGTCTCAAAAAAATTCCAAAAAATTTTCAAGAAAATAGAAAATTACCGCAATCAACTAGCCTTGACCTATTTCGGGTGTTTGGTCCCCGAATCATTTCAAAATGACGATTTTTCGCTTTTGGCAAATCGTCTATCAAAAATTTCAAAAAAATTTCAAGAAAATAGGAAATTGCCGCAATCAACTAGCCTTGACCTATTTCGGGTGTTTGGTCCCCCAATCATTTTAAAATTATGATTTTGCCCTTTTGGCAAATCGACTCCCAAAAATTCCAAAAATAATTCCAAAAAAATAGGAAATGACCACATTCAACTGGCCATGACCTATTTCGGGTGTTTGGTCCCCGAATTTTTTCAAATTTTGCCTTTCGTCAAATCGTCTCCCAAAAATTTCAAAAAATTTATAAAAAAATAGGAAATGACCACAATCAACTGGCCATGACCTATTTTGGGTGTTTGGTCCTCGAATCTTTTCAAAATGACTATTTTTCCCTTTTGGCAAATCGTTTCCCAAAAATTCCAAAAAAAATTCAAGAAAATTGCCACAATCAACTAGCCTTGACCTATTTTGGGTGTTTGGTCTCCGAATCTTTTCAAAATTACTATTTTGCCCTTTTGGCAAATCGACTCCCAAAAATTCTAAAAAATTTTCAAAAAAATATGAAATGACCACAATCAACTAGCCTTGACCTATTTCGGGTGTTTGGTCCCCGAATCTTTCGAAAATGATGATTTTACTCTTTTGACAAATCGTCTCCCAAAAACTCCAAAAAATTTCCAAGAAAATAGGAAATGGCTACAACCAGCTCGCCATGAACTATTTCGGGTGTTTGGTTCTCGAATCTTTTTAAAAGGACGTTTTTTGCCCTTTTGGCAAATCTTCTCCCAAAAATTCCAAAAAAAATAAGAAATGACCACAATCAACTGGCCATGACCTATTTCGACTGTTTGGTCCCGAATCTTTTCAAAATGATGATTTTTCCCTTTTGGCAAATCGTCTCCCAAAAATTCCAAAATTTTTTTTTCAAAAAGATAAGAAATAGCCACAATCAACTGACCATGACCTATTTCGGGTGCTTGGTCCATGAATCTTTTCAAAATAACTATTTTGCCCTTTTGACAAATTGTCTAAAAAAAATTTCAAAATTTTTTCATAAAAATAGGAAATGGCCACAATCAACTGGCCATGAGCTATTTCGGTGTTTAGTCCCCGAATCTTTCCAAAATGATGATTTTGCCCTTTTGTCAAATCGTCTCCAAAAAATTTCAAACAAATTCAAGAAAATAAGAAATTATCACAATCAATTGGCCATGACCTATTTCGGGTATTTGGTCATCGATCCTTCCAAAATGATGATTTTTTTTTTCTTTTGGTAAATTGTCTCTCAAAAAATTGATAAAAATTCCAAGAAAATCCTGAAAAGTCCCGAGAAATAGGAAATGGCCACGACCAACTGGCTATGGACTATTTTGTGTAATTCAACACCCAAACCTTTCAAGAAATGACGATTTCGCCCTTCGGGCGAAATTGTCCCTTAATCTTGCCATTTTACCCTTGGCCCTAAATCGCACCTTCTCTTAGCCTTTAGGGCTACACTAGAAGGCCAAGGGCATTGGTAATGACACCAACGTAACTAAGTCTCCGAATCCAAAATCTCTAGTTCAGCAAAACAAATCAATCTGTTCCAATCGATTATTGAGGTTTCCGATCCACCTTTCAAGGACCTATGGTGACTCCAAATGCATGCACACATAGCACATGCCACTAGGACCACACCAAGGTCGAAATCTGATAGACTCTTATCGTCTAGAAAACTCCAAAGAAATCCTACTCCTGCCGCGATTTGGTATGGGCCTGAGAGGGTATGCGCCGATTGAAAATGCCAACCACACTCTCGTAGTTAGTGGAGGGCCTGATTGGCAATCCATTAGCCCGTGAGCATATAGAAAAACGAAACGGGTCACGACAATGGTCCATAAGAGACTCTCAAAGGTTGTTCATGTTTTTCATAATTCCTTAAATGAGTCCAATCATTGTCTTTCAAGACAGTAACAATCAATCCAATTATTCCTTGGATACACAATCCGACTATCATCATCTTCTTGCTACCAGGTGTCGAATCGTTTAAATTGTCCTTTGTGTCATCCACTTGAGAGCTCATGTCTTGGCTCTCTCCTCTCATGGGTCCCCACTTCGACCATGTAGCATTTTGTTCATTTTTGTCACTTTTTCCTCGAGAAGCATGGGTGTCTCTGTGACATTCTGATTTTCTAGTCATTTTCAGACTCATTAATGAGCAGTATATCTAGCGATGTGTTTTAGTCATATCTCGCTCGAATCTGATCAATTTGAGTAGACTGACCCAAAGGGAAAGGCTAACGAGAGACAAGGTACGTGGACCTAGGGAACTTGAATAGGAAATGACGCTTTGACTATAAGGATTGTCGAGGGGACATTTATAACCATAAAAGACCGATCTAAGAACGATTAAGGAATGCCTTGCTAGCGTTATACGATTAGAGCTCGGGTGACGCCGCTTAACCAATGTATAATTTGTAAAATTTTTCTAAATCGGACAGTGACGATCGAGACCATAGAAATTAGTGATAGACCCTCACAATTACATGACAACTAAAGTCGTCATGAATTGATGAGCCCTAAATGTGATATGAATCATAGGGTCGATACACCTAACTTCTGCAAAAGTCGCCCGTCGATCCGGGATAGGCTGGAATCACGTCTGATAGAGAAAATAATCAGAAATGAGTCTCGAAAATTGAAAATGGAGAATCAAGAATTCCAACGTTTTGTTTGGTTTGGCCGTCGCCATGTTGAAGAATATTGAAATGAGAAAAATGACGTTCCAGACGTCGAGGGTAAAATTACTATTTTGCCTCTCAAACTTTAGCCTTACTTATGCACTTGAAGGAGGGCATTTTGGTCTTTATTTTCCCCTAAGAGCCACCAAAAATTTGGGGAGATCATGGCCATTGGATCACCTTAATTGACACTTAGGACATGTGTCACTAGATTAGCTAAAGAGTGGTCATGTCCACTTTTTCACAACTACCATTCAACCCTTTGACTTTGAGGATTGAATTTAGCCCTCTTCTCTCTTCTTGGCCGGCCATACACCCCCTTAAAGCACCGAGACCTCTCTTCTTCTTCCTCTCTTCTCTGTTGCTCGCCCGACCGTTCTTGCCCTCTCTATTTGCCTACTCCGACGACCCTTTCCGGCCACCTTCAGCCGGCGAATCGACCATCCCCTCCTAGCTCAGCCTCTTGTCGACACCCTCGAAGTGAAAGCGAGTCAATTGATCCACCGAAGAGCTCCGGTCAGCCATTCTCCCGGAAGCCGACGGAAACCATCACAACCTGAGGTAGGCAGCGTTTCGACCTCTTAGGACCTCGAAACTTTGGAGTTTTGCGACCAAATTGTGTGGAGGTCTAGAAGTCTCATATCTGTGGTAGAAAATTCAGGTTAATTTGATGAAGTTTTGATCTCAAATGGGTCTTGTGATTGTTGGACAGAAACTGCCGGTTTAAGGACTTGAGGAAACCAACGACTTCCAAAGGGTTTCCGGCGACGACTCGGCCCCAAATCTTCGGTGAGCCTCTTAGACCCTTAGATATACATGTTAGCAAGTAGGTTAGTGAATAAATGATGGATTTCGAGTAGGTTAAGGGCTGGATAAGCTCGGTTTACACAGAATCGAAAATAGTCCGGTTCGGTTCTGTGTAAACCGATTCTATGGAGGTTGTTGGTTGTTGGTTTTGAGTCTCATATTCATCAATGAGACATGCTAGGATGTTGAGGATTTTGTTATTGAGGTTTGTGGCTCATGGATGGGTGAATTGAACAAGAGAAATTGACAATTGGTTGGAATTTCCTAGGTTGCGCGGTGGGTTTGTCCTTGGACCATTGAGATCGAATTGTTGAGTGCTTGATGAGAGGATTTTTGTGGCATCAAGCTTGAGGTAAGGGAATCCCTAACCTTATGATAGGAAAATCAGACTCAATTGGGCATTTCGGGTAAGGTTTAGATTGATTCTTGAGAGGTTTAATGTGATTGACCCCATCCTTGTGTGTGTGCTAAAAGAGTATAGATGACTCAAATGCTTGATTATGCTTATGTTTTGAGTAATTGGTCACATTTGAATGTATATTGGAATGTCTTATATCACATGGCATTATGTGTGTGATTTGAAAGAGAACCATGGCATGAGTGTGACATGGTAAGACCCTGTGGCGTATGAGACGTGGGGTGGTGTGATGGATACCCTGATGCGTTGAGGCGTGGGGTTAGGGTTGTGTGGCACCCTGATGCGTATGAGGCGCGGGGTTGAGAAGGCCACGGTCCTGATGCGTTGAAACGCGGGATGGAGATGTGATGTGTCGACACTGGCCTAGCGTACATTGAAACCTGATGCGTTTACACAGGTTGTCAATGGCGGTGTGGTGCGTTTACGCGGACCGAGCCTGATGCGTTCTAAACGCGGGCATGAGAAAGATGACGGGTGTGAAAGGTGGAAATGGTGGTGAGGCACGGCGTGATGTGCGTGATCTTAGAGATATGTTGTGATGTCATGGCTGCCTTTCTGTCATCTACATGAATGTTGTAATGTGAATGCCTTATACGTCTATCTGCATGATATGTTTATGTTGATAACTGCCTGAGTGGACGGTCGGCCTAACCTAGCATTAGGATTCTTTTACTGAGATGTAAATCTCACCCCATTGGGGAGCCCATTTTTATAGATCCTAGGCCTTGAAGATGTGGTCTATTCGTTTTAGTGACCCCAAGAAGATGACGGTCTATTTTGATGAGTTCCCTGACGAGCAGGAAACTATTTATGTCAGGAAGTGTATTGTGGTTTGGGTAGACGAGGGTAGTACTAGTTGGAAGCCTCACAGGTATGAGACTTGGTTCAGGAAGGTCTGGAATGTGTCTACTAGGCCGCTGAAGCCCAGTAAGGTGCCTTAGGGAGTGATCCCTAGTTATTGCCACCCCGCTCGGGACTTAGAGTAGGCTGAGGGGTCGGTTGTCGGTTTTAGGAATAGACTGGAGAGGACCCCGACCTTAGAGCCCACAGAGAAAGAGGTCATAGTGGTCGAGACGACTGAGGAGGATCTAATGGAGCCGTCTTCTGAGGAGACCATGGAGGACACCATAGAGGTTCGCTCGGAGACCTTCTAGGAGTACGAGCCCATGGAGGAGGTAGAGGAGACTGAGGACTCCGATAGCTCGTCTTAGGAGCTTTCAGCTTTCCAATTTGATCTTTTGACGGCGATCCTAACCCTGTCTCTTGTTATATGTTAATGATAGATCCTTTTGTGTACTTACTCCGTCACCCCCCTTTGTTAGTAGATTTAGTTGTCATGCGTCTGTATGAACTTTTGGATATTATGTATTGTAGTCTTCTCGCGATCCCATTCCCATTTTACTATTTGTTTGGAGGAGTTATTATATTATCGCTTCTGCGTGCTTTGTATATAATATGTCTCTCGACTTAAGTGTGGATCTTGGGACCGCGAGAGATATTTGGTTTGCTTGTAGGGAGTCGTGTGCTCGTGCTCGGGGTGCGAGGCGTGACATCCCCGTTTGCTTGATATCAGAGTAAGGTCAGCTCGATCCAATATTGGTTGAGGATTAGAGTAATAAAGAGGATTAAGTTGGAACTTGGACGGCCAGCGAGACCTTAGGAGACTAGTTAGGATGAGACATGGGATTCATATCATATGACTTGGCACTTATGTTTGGCATTTGGCCTTGGCAGGATTGTGGTAATGTATGAGGATTAAGTTTCCTGCTTAGTGTTGAAGGATATTTCTGGGTTTCGGCCTGATAAGTGTTTGAGCATGGTTTATTTTGGCGAACCGTTGGAGTGAACGGAACTGAGGAATGACCATGAGCTATTTGTTGAAGTGATGTAGAAGTTATTGTGTGAAAGGACTGTCGTATTTAGCTGTTCTGTTAAGGCTTAGCTAGTAGCTCTGGACTTGGATGAATGAGTGAGTACTAACTCATTGTTGAATTTGTGGTGGATCAAGCTTAGTAAAGGAATATAAGGATGAGCAACCCATCTAGGAGATCTAGAAGACCTAGAGGTGGAGCCTCTACCTTGAGGCCGCCTGTAGCAGAAGACCTAAAGATGGATGGCGTGCTGAGGGCGTTGGAAAGAATTGGCGATCTCATTGACAGACAGACCCAAGATCGAGATGCTGCCATAACCCAGGCAGCAGGAATTGCCATAGCTGCCGTCAACACCAACAACGGCAACAATGGTAGCAATGGGAGCCAAGGTGAACTTAACTAGGGCAATGAGGCGGTGAATGCCCAGGAGGAAATAGTCGTGGCCAGACTGATGGGTCAGCTAGTGGAACAATTCATAAAGTTGAAGCCGACTCAGTTCGACGGGACTGGAGATCCCGAGTTAGCACCCAGGTGGATTGAGAAGTTGGAGAAAGCTTTTGGAGTCCTAAGGTGCACTGACGAAGAGAAGGTGCTGCTAGCAGTGTACCAGCTGGAGGGTACTGCAAACGACTGGTGGGCTGCCACCAAGAATGGAGTTTTTCTTGAGAGGACGGCCATGACTTGGGATGCCTTTAAGACGGCGTTCAACGACAAATATTTCTCGGAGACGGCCAGGGAAAGGAAGTAGGTGGAATTTTTACAGCTACGTCAGAACCAGTTGACGGTGGACTAATATAAGGCTGAGTTCTCCAGACTGTCAAGGTACGCACCCCGATCAGTAGAGAGTCCCTGGAGAAGGCGAGGAGATTTCGAGACGGATTGAGGCCTGAGCTCCACAGTCAGAAGATTGCCCCAAATCTGAGGACTTATAAGGAGATCTATGAATGGGGCAAGATGATTGAAAGGGACTTGAAAAAGAGGAATACCACAACTGGATCGCGGTTTACCCCATTCAGAGATAACTACTAGATGGGCAAGAGATCGATGGCGGGCAACATGCGTTTTGTTCCTTCCGTGAGGAAAAATATTATGAAGCTGCCGAACCCCACGAACTGGAGTTGCCGCCTTTGTGCCAAGAGGCATGGAAATGGGCCATGCCCGGTGAGGACTGGAGCTTGCTTTAAGTGTGGTCAGATGGGCTACCAGATGAGGACGTGCCCGACCAAGCTTCGACGAATCAACCTTAAGGACAGAGACCGCAGGTTGGATCGTCGACTGCCACTCCTCAGATCGAGCAGAATCGACCACCGGCCTAGGGAAGGGAGTATGCAGTAGCCCGTAGAGAGGTGGAGGAAGCACCATGCGTGGTCACAGGGTTTACTTGTGTGACCAAGTTGCATATGCATTGTTTGACCTTGATGCCACGCATTCATTTATGTCTGCTCAGTTTGCTGATTTGGTGGGTATGAAATTAAAATCGTTGAATATAATTCTGCATGTTGCCACTCCGTTAAAGGATAACATATTGGTTCATTAGGCTGTACTGGTTGTGAAATCATGATTGGAGGGAGTAAGGAGAGTATTGATCTAGCTGTATTACCCATGTATGATTTTGATGTGATCATAGGGATGTATTGGTTGGGTAAACAGGGGGCAGTGGTAGATTATGGTAGTAGTACAATTCGTTTCTATCCAGAAGGCCGCCCTAGCTTTGAACTGGTGGGAAGTCGAGGAGGAATCTCGATCCCCTTAGTCTCATCTCTGGAAGTGACCAAGTTGATGTCAGAAGGGTGTCAGGCATGCTTAGTTGCAGTGATGGACACGACTGCCTTGGAGCCAAAACAAGAGAGTATTCCGGTAGTGCGTGAGTACCTTGATATTTTTCCCCAAGAGTTGCTAGGATTGCCACCAGAGCGAGAGATTGAATTCGTGATTGAGTTAGCTCTTGGAATGGAGCCGATCTCGAAGGCACCTTATAAGATGTCCCTATCAAAACTGAAAGAATCAAAGGTGCAGATGCAGGAACTGTTGGATAAGGGATTTATTAGACCGAGTGCTTCACCGTGGGAAGCGCCGGTATTATTCATAAGGAAGAAGGATGGGTCTTTGCATTTATGCATCGACTATCGGCAGTTGAATTAGGTAACAGTGAAGAATAAATGCCCACTGTCGAGGATTGATGACCTATTTGATCAGTTGTAAGGAGCGACGGTATTCTCGAAGATCGACTTGAGAACAAGAAATCACCAGTTGAGGATTAAGAAGGAAGACATACTTAAGACTGCTTTTAGGACGAGGTATGGTCATTATGAGTTCACAGTGATGCCGTTTGGATTAACCAATGCTCCAGCCGCATATGGATTTAATACATCGAGTATTTAAGGAATTTCTGGATAGATTCGTCATAGTCTTTATTGACGATATCTTGATTTACTTGAGGAGTGACGCAGAACATGAGGAGCACTTGAGGATTGTCCTGTAGACCCTGAGGGAGCACTCGCTATACGTGAAGTTGAGCAAATGCAAGTACTGACTGAACAAGGTAGCGTTTCTTGGTCACGTGGTATCTGGAGAAGGGATTGCAGTGGACTCTGCAAAGATCGAAGCAGTAACAAATTGGCCTAGGCCTACTACGGTCACTGAAGTCAGAAGTTTCTTGTAATTGGTCGGGTATTACCGACATTTTGTGGAGAAGTTTTCATTCATAGCCATCCCATTGACGAGGTTGACAAAGAAGGAAACAAGATTTGAATGGAAAGACAAGTGTGAGAGAAGTTTCCAAGAGCTCCAACATCGGTTGACGACTGCACCTGTGTTGACGATTCCATCTGGACTAGGGGGTTATGAGATTTACAGTGATGCCTCGCTAAAAGGACTGGGCTGTGTATTGATGCAGCATGGAAGGATAGTGGCTTACGCGTCCCGACAGTTGAGGCCACATGAAATGAACTACCTAACTCATGATCTGGAATTAGCGGCAATCATATTTGCTTTGAAGATCTAGAGACACTATTTGTGTGACGAGTAGTTCCAGATTTATATCGACCACCAGAGCTTAAAGTATCTGTTCTCCCAAAAAGAGCTAAATATGAGGCAGCGTCGGTGGATGAAGCTGCTCAAGGATTATGATTGTGATATATTATATCACCTTGGGAAGGCAAATAGAGTCGCAGATGCGCTGAGTCAGAAGTCGAGCATCGCCTGCCTGTTGGTAAGAAGTTGGATGATGATCGAGGATTTAAGAGATTCTGAGTTCATATTGGAAGTCTGCTAGTTGTCCAGTTTAATGGCTACATTGAGGATAGAACCTGAGGTTCAGAAAAGGATAAAGACCTTACAGTCTACGAACTCAGAGATTCAGAAAATTCTAGAGATAGATGCGACGAAAAGGAAACCAGAGTTTCAGGTGTCAGAGGACGAAGTTTTAAAGTTCCGAGGACGTTTATGTGTGCCGAAGGATGAGGAGCTCAGGGAAAGGATTTTTTCAGAAGCTCACAAGAGCAATTATAATATCCACCCTGGAAGTATGAAAATGTATCATAACTTGCGTCAGCACTATTGGTGGAACGGGATGAAGGTAGATGTGGGGAAATATGTGGCTAAGTGTTTGACATGCCAGCAAGTGAAAGCGCAACATTGTAAGCCTAGAGGATTATTACAACCAATGAAAATACCGGAATGGAAGTGGAGCATATAACTATGGATTTTGTAATGAAACTCCCAAGAAGCCAGAGAGGTCACGACTCTATATGGGTAGTCGTGGACAGATTGACTAAGTCCGCACAGTTCATCCCAGTGCGAAAGGATTTCGCAATGGATAGATACGCCGAGTTATACATGAGGCAGATAGTGAGGCTACATGGAGTGCCTGTGACAATTACCTTAGATAGGGATCCCAAGTTCACAGCGAACTTTTGGAAAAGCCTTCAAGATGTTATGGAAACCCGACTGCAGTTTAGCACGGCGTACCATCCATAGACGGACGGATAGTCGGAGAGGGCGATCCAGACGTTTGAGGACATGTTGCAAGCATGCGTCATTGATTTCAAAGGTGGATGGGAAGATTAGCTATATTTGGTGGAGTTTGCTTATAATAACAGCTATCGGCAGAGCATTCAAATGGCACCATTCGAAGCACTTTATGAAAGGGCCTGCAGAACCCCAATTTGCTGGGATGAGATTGGAGAAAGGAGTATAACAGGCCCAGAGTTGGTAGAGCAATCGGTGAAAACAGTAAAAATAATTTGGGATTGACTGAAGACGGCACAAAGTCGTCAAAAGAGCTATGCGGATAAGCGGCGTAAACCCTTGGAGTTTCAAGTGGGTGACCATGTTTTCCTCAAGGTGTCACTGATGAGAGGTCTATTGCATTTTGGAAAGAAGGGAAAACTAAGCCCAAGGTACGTAGGTCCATTCGAAATTTTGGAGCGGATTAGGAACCTAGCCTACAAACTTGCCTTGCCGCCTAATCTATCCCAGGTGCATAATGTCTTCCATGTGTCAATGCTGCGGAAATATGAACCAAACCCGACACATGTTCTGGATTACGAGGTCATAGAAGTGGACGATCGGGAGTTCTACGTGGAGAAGTCGATTAGAATTGAAGACCGGAAGGAGCAAACTCTATGGAATAAGACGATTCCATTGGTCAAAGTTGTGTGGGAGCACCGTAGAATCGATGCGCCACGTGGGAAAAGAAGAGACGATGAGGTGACAACACCACCATTTATTTAAGTAATTAAGTTTATGTAAATTTCGAGGACGAAATTTTTGTAAGGGAGAAGAGTTGTGACATTTTGATTTCCTAGTCATTTTCAGACTCATTAATGAGGAGTATATCTAACGATGTGTTTCAGTCATATCTCGCTTGAATTCGATCAATTTGAGTAGACTGACCAAAAAGGAAAAGCTAACGCAAGACAAGATACGTGGACCTAGGGAACTCGAATAGGAAATGATGCTTTGACCATAAGGATTATCGAGGGGATATTTAGAACCATAAAAGGCCGATCTAAAAACGATTAAGGAATGCCTTGCTAGCGTTATACGATTGGAGCGCGGGTGACGCCGCTTAACCAATGTATAATTTGCAAAATTTTTCTAAATCGGACAGTAACAATCGAGACCATAGGAACTAGTGATAGACCCTCACAATTACATGACAACCAAAGTCGCCATGAATTGACGAGCTCTAAATGTGATATGAATCACAGGGCTGATACGCGTAACGTCTGCAAAAGCCGCCCGTCGGTTCGGGATGGGCTGGAACTACGTCTGATAGAGAAAATAATCAGAAACGAGTCTTGAAAATTGAAAGTGGAGAATGAAAAATTCCAATGTCATGTTTGGATTGGCTGTCGCCATGTCAAATAATATTGGAATGAGAAAAACGACGTTTCAGACGTCAGGGGTAAAATTACCATTTTGCCCCTCAAGCTTTAGCCTTACTTATGCACTTGAAGGAGGGCATTTTGGTCTTTATTTTTCCTCAAGAGCCACTGAAAATTTGGAGAGATCATGGCCATTGGATCACCTTGATTGACAATTAGGACATGTGTCACTAGATTAGCTAAAAAGTGGTCATGTCCACTTTTTCACAACTACCATTCAACCCTTTGACTTTGAGGATTGAATTTAGCCCTCTTCTCTCTTCTTGCCCGGCCATACACCCCTAAAGCACCGAGACCTCTCTTCTCTACCGCTCGCCCGACCATTCCTGCCCTCTCTGTTTGCCCGCTTCGATGTTTTTTGGCGACCTTCAGCTAGCAAGCCAACTATCTACTCCTAGCCCAGCCTCTTGCCGACACCCTCGAAGTGGAAGCGAGTCGATTGACCCACCGAAGAGCTCCGGCCAGCCATTCTCCCGGAAACCGACGGAAACCGTCACAACCTGAGGTAGGCAACGTTTCTGACCTCTTAGGACCTCGAAACTTGGGAGTTTTGTGATCAAATTTTGTGGAGGTCTAAAAGACTCATATAGTGATATGTGGTAGAAATTTGAGATTAATTTGATGAAGTTTTGACCCCAAATGAGTCTTGTGATTATTGGACAGAATCTACCAGTTTAAGGACTTGAGGAAACCGACGACTTCTAAAGGGTTTCCGGTGACAACTCGGCCCCAAATCTTCGGTGAGCCTCTTAGACCCTTAGATGTACATGTTAGCAAGTAGGTTAGGAAATAAATAGTGGATTTGGAGTAGGTTAAGGGCTGGATAAACTCGATTTACACAGAATCGAAAATTGCCCGGTTCAGTTCTGTGTAAATCGGTTCTGTAGAGGTTGTTGGTTTTGAGTCTCAAATTCATCAATGAGACATGCTAGGATGTTGAGGATTTTGTTATGGAGGTTTGTGGTTCATGGATGGGTGAATTGGACAAGAGAAATTGACAATTGGTTGGAATTTCCTAGGTTGCGCTATGGGTTTGTTCTTGGACCATTGAGACCGAATTGTTGAGTGCTTGAGGAGAGGATTTTTATGGCATCAAGCTTGAGGTAAGGGAATCCCTAACCTTATGATAGGAAATCGGACTCAATTGGGCATTTCGAGTAAGGTTTAGATTGATTCTTGAGAGGTTTAATGTGATTGACCCTTGTGTGCGTGCTAAAAGAGTATAGATGACTCAAATGCTTGATTATGCTTATGTCTTGAGTAATTGGTCATATTTGAATGTGTTTTGGAATGTCTTGCATGCCATGGGTATATGAATTTTGCTTGAGTTGCACTTGGCATTATGTGTGTGATTTGAAAGAGAATCATGGCATGAGTGTGACATGGTAAGACCTTGAGGCGTATGAGACGCGGGGTGGTGTGATGGATACCTGAGGCACTAAGCCACGGGGTTAGAGTTGTGTGGCACCCTAATGCGAATGAAACGCGGGGTTGAGAAGGCCACGGTCCTGATGTGTTGAAACGCGGGACGGAGATGTGATGTGTCGACACTGGCCTAGAGTACATTGAAACCTGATGCGTTTACGCGGGTTGTCAATGGCAGTGTGATGTGTTTACGCGGACCGAGCCTAATGCATTCTAAACGCGGGTATGAGAAAGATGGCGGGTGTGAAAGGTGGAAGTGGTGGTGAGACATGGCGGGATGTGCATGATCTTAGAGATATGTTGTGATGCCATGACTGCCTGCTTGTCATCTGCATGAATGTTGTTATGTGAATGCCTTATACGTCTATTTGCATGATATGTTTATGTTGATGACTGCCTGTGTGGATGGTCGGCCTAACCTAGGGTTAGGTTTCTTTTATTGAGATGTAAATCTCACCTCGTTGGGGACCCCATTTTTACAGATCCTAGGCCTTGAAGACGTGGTCTATCCGTTTTGGTGACTCTAAGGAGATGACCATCTATTTTGATGAGTTCCTCGACGGGCAGGGAACTATTTATGTTATGAATTGTACTATGGTTTGGGTAGACGAGGGTAGTACTAGTTGGAAGCCTAACAGGTATGAGGCTTGGTTCAGGAAGGTTGGGGATGTGTCTACTGGGCCGCTGAAAGCCCAGTAAGGTGCCTTAGGGAGTGATCCCTAGTTGGTGCCATCCCGCTCGGGACTTAGAGCAGGCTGAAGGGTGGTTGCTGGT
This sequence comes from Rhodomyrtus tomentosa, assembly GCA_028455895.1. Classification (NCBI taxonomy): domain Eukaryota; kingdom Viridiplantae; phylum Streptophyta; class Magnoliopsida; order Myrtales; family Myrtaceae; genus Rhodomyrtus; species Rhodomyrtus tomentosa. The sequence continues at coordinate 15,853,067 of JAPCWY010000011.1, forward strand.
TCTAGGAATGGACTGGAGAGGACCCCGACCTTTAGAGCCCACGGAGAAAGAGGCCATGGTGGTCGAGGCGATTGAGAAGGATCTGATGGAGCCGTCTGCTAAGGAGACCATGGAGGACACCATAGAGTTTCGCTCGGAGACCTTCTCAGAGTGCGAGTCCATGGAGGAGACGGAAGAGACCGAGGACTCCAGCAGCTCGTCTTAGGAACTCTCAGCTTGCCAATTTGATCTTTTGACGGCGATCCTGACCTTGTCTCTTGTTATATGTTGATGATGGATCCTTTTGTGTACTTACCCCGTTACCCCCTCTTTGTTAGCGGATTTAGTTGTCATGCGTCTGTATGAACTTTTGGATATTATGTATTGTACTCTTCTCGCTATCCCAGTCCCATTTTACTATTTGTATGGAGGAGTTATTACATTATCGCTTCCGCGTGCTTTGTATATAATATGTATCTCAACTTAAGTATGGATCTTGGGACCACGAGAGATATTTGGTTTGCTTGCAGGGAGTCGCATGCTCGTGCCCGGGGCACGGGGGCGTGACAGTCTCAACAGTTGGGTTCCACAACCAGCCAATGCGACTTTATCGCAATTTCATCCATTAAACTGAACATCGACATTATTTTGAAATTCAACGTTGTCTATCGGATAGTTTCTCGGACTTAACTTCTAGAAATCGTCCAAGCCTTGCGTCTTCCTCCTTAATCCATACGCTCTACCCTAACATCAGGACAATTAGAATTTTTTTCTTCCTTCCACACTAGGATTTTTTACCCTATGGAGGAAACTATACACTTTAGTGGCATTTTCATACTTTGAATCAATCTTGTACTTCCTATCCCATAGGACGCCAATCTTGGAGGCTATGCCAACAGCGGTGTTTTTACTCCAAGATTCGGATGCCACGATACTTGACATTTTTCTTCCAATGGCTCAGCCACTTCAAGTGACAAAGTTCGAAGGAGTCGAGGTTCTTCCTAATCTTTGCACATCCACAACTTGGACATCTCAATCGTTTAAATTAAATCTCTTTGCGGTTACAATCTGCGCATCCTTTGCGCTTACTCATCCATTCATTAAAATCGCGAGTATTTAGGACTATCAAGTCCATTCTTTCTAACAACTCCCATCTCATGGTTCAATTGTCCTTAAGGACAACACCTTAATCTTTAGGGGTGATAATTCACAATACCACTTCTTGTGATTTCGATTCAGCTTCAATTAATTCCATTTTAATCAACAAGGTCAGATAACTAACATATCTCTTTCCTTAATATAATTCATGACAGCAAAAAGGTTAATCACCAACAGCCTTATGCCAAGGCAACAACCATTCCTTACAGACACCTCCATGTTCCATAAGTAATGTTCTCTTTACTCGTAATCCATGAGCGAGAATTCTCTTACTTATACCTCTTCCGATCATTCACTTCTTTCACTAAGACCCATTACCGTTCCTCAAAATTAGGAATAGCAACTAGCCATAAGGCTTCCAAATTTCAATTCACTTAGGGACTTCACATCTCATTCAAAAGGTCATTGACCACCCTTAATACACTTAGACGATCTTGAGAACTCTGTCTCATATTGGTTGATCGCCTTCAGATCTTTGAAAAGCTATTAAAGTTCAGGCAATCCTTGCTCTTGAGTAATCTTAGAAAGGTACTTTCCATTGAATAGCTGTTGCGACCTAAAATTAGGCTAATGGATTATCAGGTTAATTTTAATGACTAACCTAATACGAACTCTCCCAAGCCCTACCAAATCACAACTTAAATTGATCATAATGATTTAGAATTTGGAGTCGCCACTAATTATTTTTGGTAGGTTGATTAGAAACCTAAATAAAATAGTGAGAGAACCATTTTACTTCTACGAACCAGTGATTGTGGATTCGGGGATTTGATTACCCTAGTTAACAAAAAATTAATGTTCTTTCGGCACCTAAATTCCAAATGGGATGTCCTAAGTCAGCGACTCAGATTGAATTTATTTTTGGATTCAAACGAGGTGTTTAGTTTTTTTGGATTTTCTCTTTTTAGATGCAATGCTAATGCAAACTAACTATATGACATGTGACGTGCAATAACGTAAAAAAAATGACATGGCAACTATGCATGGACGATGTGGCAAGATGATGCATGACATAGCATAATGACGTGGCAAGTATGACATGCAATTATGTAATATGCAATGCAAATGATATTTTTTGGTATTTTCGGATTTATATGGCATGAAATGCATGATCACATGTAATTTTTGAAAATGTGATATGATGAGCAGATTTTTTTGTCCTTTTTTTTTTCAAATTTTCGGCAATGAAATACATGATAATAATTTAAATATATGCATGGATGTTTCGAAAAAAAAATGGAATGCAATGGGCGGTATTCAAAAATATCATATGCGGGATATGCAACAGATAATGCATGAAATAAGATATTCTATCCTACACTACATGAAATATGCGAGATGACAAGATATGCATGGATAAGATTCTCTCTGCTCTTTCTTTTTAAAAAAAAATTTAGCCCACCAATGGAATATCTTGAAGATTTTGTTATCTTGATTTTAAATACTTAAAGTTTCATGAGATAGGATTTTTAAGAAATCTTATATTCCTAAAAATTTTAGTTAGATAGGATTACTAAGAAACCATATCTTACTAATATTTTTTTTTTTAGGAATCTTCATGATATGAAGTTCAAGTCAAGAAAACATATCCATAAGGAATATCAATCGAAATCACAATCACATCCTTTCTTCAATTTTTTCGAAAATTTAACCATTCCAATTTGAAATCAAATTTCTGAAGATAGCAAATCGGACCTAAACGGCGATAGGTCAGATTGACTAAATCCAAACGCTCTTGTCAAAAATTAGGTTTTGAAGTGTAGATAAAAAAAATCGTTCTTTGAATTTTCAAAAAGAGTTTGTATTCCACTTAATGTCGGCATCCAAAACATGCGAGAACGGCAAACAAACAATGACGAAACATTCCGCAAGACATGTTTGAATTAATCCTTAAAGCGCAGGAATGTTACCTTGACTTCGTAGGCGAAAAAAGGGCGGCTTGCGAGCGTGACATTTGGGGATGGTGAACGAGCAAGTAAGGACAGAAGCGGTGTCGGTGAGCTGGAGTAGACGATGATCGACGACGAAGAACAACGGTGTCGGCGGCGATGAGGTTGGTCTCAGTGGAATCTGACCTCTAAACATTTCATGTGCAGAAGGTGAAGATTCCCATCGTGTCTTTCTATTTCTTTATCTTTTATGGCTTCCTTTCCTCTTCTTGCAGCTTCAAGCACCGAGAGAGCTCCCTCTTCTTTTTAACGTGAGCTCACTTTTGGAGGTCCGAATGTGAGCTCTTTCAATGGCCGTGTACTGGATATTGTGTGGCCTCCACTTGATGTGAACTTAAGGCATCTATTTATAATAGTGAGCTAGGATTTGGTGTTATTTTCATTATTTGCAAAATTGTCCCTCAACTTTGGATAATTGCAAATTGATCCGGAGAGAAAATCTCTATCTATAAAGCCTTTTTTCTTAATTAATGTACAATTTTAATTAAAAGGATTTTTCCTAAATTAAACATTAAATGGGCTGATATAAGTTCAAATTAGACCACGAGGCCTTGATTAATTTTTTTTTTTGGAATTGTCCCTAGCTAGCCAAATTTTTCATGCTATGTCAATCTCGATCACATGTCAATTTTGGGTTTGCTTCCGCCGTTAGTCCAATGCATGTAATGCATAAATGCATAAAATAAACTATCGTATATGAAAAATAATTTAGTTATTTTTGGTGGGAACTAGAGGTTAATTCCTGATTTTTTATGCAAAATAAATAATTAATTTAAATATCAAAATTTAGGTGTCAATAATAGCTTAACGAAGACAATCCAGGCAGATATCATGCCTTCAAGGTAAAACTCTTCCTTTAATGGTCTTTCACCAATCATCAACAACCTTTTAAGGTTAGTAACTGCCAGGGTCACTTTCTTTCTTCAGTGTACCTAAAATCTCTAAGGTTTCCTTACCAAGATCTATAATCCGTAGAAAGGCAATTTCAAATTCATTATTTCCATAGAATTCAGCCAATCTCAACCTTATTTATTGTTCCATAAGCTTTCCATCGAACGATTCTCATCTCCATTCTCTATCGCCTTTCTCATGATTTCTATTATTTGCTTTGCTAGCAACAGTAACTACAACTATAGTCTCAGTGACTGGGGTAATAATGACAGCTGCTTCTCGAGTCTACCTACCCATCTACTTTCTCATTTCCATTCAAAGTTCTCACGACCCCTTCATGTGACATTCTGATTTCTAGTCGATTTCAATCTTAGTAATGAGAAGTGTGTATCTGGAGATATATTTCAGTCGTATTCCGTTCGAACCTAATCAATTCGAGTAGGCCGACCAGAAGGGAAGGGCTAACGCGAGACGAGGTACGTGGACCTGGGGAACTCGGATAGGAAATGACGCTTTGACCATAAGGATTGTCGAGGGGATATTTAGAGCCACAAAAAGGTCGATCCAACAACGATTAAGGGATACCTTGCGAGTGTCATACGATTGGAGCGTGGGTGACGCCTCTTAACCAACGTATAATTTGCAAAATTTTCCTAAATCGGACGGTGAAGATCGAGACCTTAGGAGCTAGTGATAGACCTTCACAATTACATGACAACCAAAGCCGCCACAAATTGAAGAGCCCTAAGCGTGATATGAATCACGGGGTCGATACGCGTAATGTTTGCGAAAATCGCCCGTCGGTTCGTGATAGACTGGAATCACGTATGATAAAGAAAACTATCAGAAATGAGCCTTGAAAGATTTGAAATGGAAAATCACGTTGTTTGTTATAATGTGGCATGAATTATGATTGTGGCATTACCAGGCAAGGCCCTGAGGCGTATGAGACGCGTGGCGGAAGGTTGAGACCCTGATACGACGAGATCGCGGGGTAGATTATGATTAGATGGCGCCCTGATGCGACAAAGTCGCGGGGTTGAGATAGCCACAATCCTGATACGATATGAGCTCATGAACTCTGCCTGAGAATGAATCGAGACCTGATGCGTTTATGTGGGTCATTGATCACGGCCTGACGTGTTTACGCGTGCCGAGCCTGATGGAATCTAATCGCGGGCTAGAGAATGAGGCAGGCAGAGGTTGATAGATGTGGCGAAGTGACAGGTCGAGCATACATGTGCATTCGTGGACGATATGAGATTATAAATGCATACCTGTCCCTTGAGTTTTGTTGTTTAATGATTTATGATCGTTATACCTGCGTGAGATCATGAGTTGGATAGGTTGAGTGACTTGACTGCTTGAGTGGATGGTCCACCTGACCTAGGGTTAGGTTTTTCTTATTGAGATTTATATCTCACCCCAGTGGGGGCTTACATTTTACAGGTTCCAAGCGAAGATGACACAAGCTTACCAAGGATTGGCGTCTGAAGAGATAGTTGATCAAATGCATTAGAATGGAATTGTCAATGGTGGATATTGAGATTGTACTTCGGATATTGAATGAATTGGGGAATGATCTTTTAGTGATTAGTAAGGTGATTTTGATGTACCATTGTGTCCTAAGTCATTGTATGTTGTTGTATTTATATAATTGAAGAAGGCATCGCTTCCGCATACATTCCATTATAGGAGTTGTATGATATTGGCCGTTGGATCCTGGAGCGTTAATGAAGGAACGACATGGACATGGATGTTCGCGTGCTCGACAAGTTCGGGGTGTAACACTTCAACTCTTAGGTCTCATGTAATTCACGAACTCAAGCCAAAAGCTCCTGTAGTGACCACACTCTGGTCGTTCAACCTTATAAGGTTCTCATGCCACTTGAATCACTACAATTCCCTTCAGGAGTTAAAGACTTAATCCATCTACTCGAGTCTAGCAGTCTCAGGCTGCTCATCTCATCATCTACCACCAGCAAACAATCATTCGGTGGTTTTTAGGCAACTCTTAACTAATTACCAATTATTTAGGGATTCCAATTCATCCTTAATAACAACCACTTATCAAGCTAGCCTCAACTAGGCAATTTTTTTTTTCAATTAACAGCTAACTATTAAGCAAGCCTTAACTCATCAACTATCAGATAAGTACTCAAGGCATCAATTCAATGAGTCAATCGCTCATACCTTAAGTCTAGAGGCATCTACCACTTTAGTATAAACACAACGGGCTTCCTCAATTTCAAAAGGCATCAGTTCAATGGGGTATAGACTCCATATGCTGTCTAATCTCTTAGTTAGACTTTGGTCAAAACAAACATGTGATGCCAAATACAAAACTCGCCAAACTCGCCAATCACAAACATAAATTTTCTTTTTCAAATGGCACCTACTGCTAAGTACGAAGCTCCTAACCATGCCAATTACATGCACCATTAGAAATGCCATGCAACTTTTGAAAATTCATCTTGAGGATCAATTCAGTGCAATACATCTCTTAACCAAAATCAGACTTAACCCGATACCTAGACTCTCCCTTTCAAATTATGATTTGGGTCATTTCTGCCTTCTTGTTATCTTAGAAGTCTGTCAGGAGCCGCTCCTTGTTCGGACCTCTCCGTCCCAACGATCACTCTTCGACCTCATCAGACCTGGTCATTGCAGGTTGTTCCAAGTGATACATCTACGGAAAGAGCTCCATTCCACACGTCCCATACCATGCTTCATTACAGTTTGTAGGTATCCCGTTAGTTTGTCCCATACCAAGCGATAGTTTATTAAGTCCGATAGTGATAAGCTCATGCATGCACATTCCTCGACTTTCATTTTAATGCCACTAACACATGCACTGCATGAGTATCCTCACTACTCATCACACTACATTCATCTTCAGATCAATTCTTATCAACAAAAGATCTCTAATTCCACCAATGACCGTCACGTCTCATAGATCAATTGCCTATGTTCAACCATATACCTCAAGTTGGGTCATTGACAAACCATAATTACAATCATACAATCCAACTGATCCTCTATTCATAAGTAAATTCTCTATCAATCTCAAACACATTTACAACCTCAAAATCAATGTTTATGACTCTTCAATTTTTGCTTGTTTCTTGAGAACCTCAAACATAACATCACCCAAGATCATCCATTGACAAAATAACTCCATACATAATCATACAAAATGACTTAGGACAAAAAGGGTACACCTCTCATTAATGTCAATCTTATTTCAGATGTTACAATTCTAAATCCTCAAATTCAATATGCAATCCCTAAGGTTACAAAAGGCTTAATATCCAATTCCTCCAGAAACTTCATCGAATGCCAATCCATGGCAAACTCGGGTTTCCATCGCCTGGAATCTGAAAATGTCAATCCCATGACGGGGGAGATATTAATCTTAGTAAGTCGACCCTAACCCTAAACTAGGCTATTAGTATATCCAGGCATCCTGTAAAAAAAAAGCATGCAACTCTTCATCAAGACAATTAGCACATAGCTCTCAATCAAATTAGTAAAGCATCACGATTGACATAAAACGGTTACAATTCAAAGGCAATCACATCAATAAGACCAAGCTTCTCATGTTGGCACAATATTAATTTCATAAGCCCGAAATTAGTTCTCAATTTCATCACAACTCCTCATCTCAACAGCTAGGCCTGCGTCAACACGCATCAAGCTCATCACAATTTCAATTCACTTGGCTAGGCCGGTGTAAATACGCATCAGGCTTAAAATAATTGACAACCCGTGTTTTGACGCCTCAGGTTAACATGCCATTAGGTTCACATTTCGATTAATTCAAGGGCTTACTAGCCACATCTCGTCAATTCCAAGGCTCATTAGCCAATTTCATATTTCAAGGGCCCAATAGCCATTTCACATTTCAAGGGCTCACTAGCCATTTCACATTTCAAGGGCTCACTAGCCGAATTCTCATTTTTAAATAATCTCATGATCAAGCATAATCTAAATACAACATGAGATTTTTTTTCAGATTTTCTTTTCAAATTTTTTTTTCTCCTTTTCGTCGGTACTTTCTTTAGGATTTTTCAACATGAGATTTTTCAATGATATCATCATGGATAAGGGATTTGCTAAGCTTTAATCTAAATACAATAGTAATAAAAAAGAAAAAGAAAGTTTTTCATCTTTCTGAGAAATTAATTAGAAGCCATAAAAAGGCCATGATCCTCTAAATTTTTCCTAAGTTCAGTTAAGACATATTATGGGAGGTAAGTTATATAAAAAAAAAAACTCTTCATATACAAGTATTCAATTAAAAAAATCACTTTTTATATATAAAAAACTATAGTCTTAGTATTAGAGTAATACGACAAAGTATAGTACCCGAATAAGTACCTCAGGATTTTCTTTGTGGCCATGATTACCCCATGATATATATATATATATATACACACACACATGTATGTATGTATGTATGTATTTATATGTCGAACTATACTGTCTTCTCCATGCCAAAATTCGTGTTTGTTTTTAAGTTAAAACTTTGAAAGAAAGCGAGGTCATTTGCTGAACACAGGCCCATTCGATTGACACGTCATTCTCGCAATTTTGCACCAGCTGTGAACCTCTCTCTCTTTTTCTAAACCCTTAATGTGCTATTAATAAATAATAATACCCCGTGCTTTTAACGGAAAGCAAGAATCACCGAAGGAAGGAAACGGGATTCAAGCACCAGTACAAGGAAAGACGATAAAGCTGCTCATAAATATCAAATCGTGGGGTAAAGTGTAACATGAAGAATTTCATTTACATTAAAAGAATAATTTTATCCACTGCCGAAACATAGGAATATAAGAAATTAATACTCCTACACTAGAGATTGAAAAAATGAATACCATCTTGATCTTGACTTTCTTTTCGGATTTCCTTTTAGTCGTTACTTTCTTTTGGAATTTGAACAGGAGATTTTTCAATGGAATCAACATGGATAAGGATTTATTAAACTTGTAAAAGGGGTGAGTCGAATGAAGTTTAGATCGGGTCTTAAATAGTCAAAATCCAAATTGACACATTAACCCGATTATGATCTATTTATGTGTAACACGAATTTTTTTACTCATACATGACTCAACTCATACTCAATCCATATCCGACCTGATTTCTATTACTAAAATACTTTTATATTTTATCCAATATAATATTATTTACTTTTCATATATTTTTGAAAAAAATTGCTAATTGTGGATAATTTTTATAATTTTAAAAGAATCTGAATTTTTGTTTAAATAAAAATTCTGAATTTTTTTTATTTTTAATAGGCTGATTTTTTATTTTTATTTCTCTTAAAAGTTTTGCCTATTTTTTATCCGAAATTATATTTATTTTCTTCCCTTTTTAGATCGCTACATTCTGCTCTTCAAGGAGAATAGTTATCTGTCTTTCAACGAGCCTTTGCTTTTTTACACGGTACGAATGGGTGGTTCGTACTCGCAGGAACACAAACCGCAGAGTTATATGGCTGAGTTGGATAGATTGACATTGAAAATTATTCCAGTGGCCGTGGCTCTTCTCACTCAATATTTTCAAACGTCGACCATGACAAAACCCCTCTCCCCCGTCTTCTGTCGGTGGACAATTGCCGTTTAAGAACCACGTCATCACAAAACAGAAATAACAGAAACATTCCAATAAGAATTGAAATGAATACAGGAGAGAAGATTAATAATAATAATAATAATAATAAATACTGAAAAAATCCACTCAATCCGACGGACCCTTACCGAGTAGAAACTACACATTACTGGACATGTGCGATTGATAACAACGGATCGTGCCATTCGCTTATCATGATGTGAAGCAACTTCTCTAACTCCAGTCGTAATTAGATAATGGCAACGCTTCGAAGCTGCTCAAACAAAACTAGTGCGAGGTACATCAAACATTTCACAAAAACTACAGCACTCATTTTCGTTTTTGACATGAACTATGTAAAAAAAAAAAAAAAACTGCACCGAATATTCTTTTATCATTTGTCGGAACGATTTCTTACGTGAAAAGAATAAATAACCAAATATTCAACTACTTATCACTTATACAATTTTACTTTGACTTCAATAGTTAGCTGAGCATGAATTCATCACATGGAAGCAGAACGAAAAAAAAAAACCTGAAAAAAAAATTGTGATGGAACGACAGGAAAGATACAAAAACATGAAAAACAAATTCATCAGATTCGCCTTCAAGAAAGCAGTGGTTCCCTCTTTCATAAAGCTTTAAGGGAAAGTAAGACAGATGAGCTCATGTAAAAGAAGGCCACATGGCTAAGCATTCTTCGTGACCGAACGTCGCTAGCCATTTTCTTCCCCATCTCCCTATGAATCAGCTTCATATTAGTTATTTTACTCTGGTATTTCGTATTATTAACGAAAATTCCATAGTATTTCGTGCACGTGACGTGATTTGATTATGATTGATAGGATAGGCTAACACCTACGTGAGCATTTTAGAAAAACAATCAATTCCAGTACCGAAATTGATTGTTTTTCTAAAATGCTCAATTTTTAGAATCGGGTCGCGACGGCCTTAAGGCTAAGCATTCATCATATCAGACCTTTTGCAAGCGTCAAGTATGGCATGCATTACCTGGACAAGGGACAGCAGAGGTTGGTCCCATCTAATTTGTGTGAGGCTGTCTGACTTATCTAGTTCCCAGCCCAAGATCACAGCTTCCCTAGCCCGATCTTCGCGAGCTCCTCATGAGGCAGCTTCTTATTAACCATTTCCCTCAGGTCTTTTGTATTGCTGACGACGAGGCCATACTATTGTTCCGGCTTCCTGGCATCACCCCTGATGTCTATAACATGTTCCGAATGTCTGCGAGGAATGCCTTGAGAGGGGAGAAGGATAGGAAGAACTGACCTGCGTATATAAATATAATTGTATTGCCGCGACATAGCTGTTTCGGCTTTTGCTGCTGTCAGGTCTCCACTCGGTGTCTAGACCGATGTGGCGTGGGTATAGAAGTTAGTTAACGGTGTGTGCACGATCCGATCGTAGAACTTTATGCCATGAAATCTATGGTTATTTGGGTCGTTGAGGATGAAGATGTTATTCTAAGTTTTGCAGCAACTTGAAGAATTGGAGCAAAAGTGTTGCATTGCGCCCACAGTGATTAGTGATCATAGGCTAGTACATCAGTGACTACTTTCAAATGTACGATACCTATTTTGTGATGTCTCCAAGCTCCATTTGATCATTCGATATCATAGGGGGGAGAGATGGCCAATCACGGAGAAACATCTAACAATGTAACTCTTGCGGCAAGGCTTCGACTCGGACTAATATGTTCCGACGAAATGAACTCTTCGACTTTGTGATTGTGGTTTATTATGCTTCTTATCTATTTAAATACACATAGATCTACTGGTGACAAAATAAGTCATGAACCTATTATATAACACATACTTAAGAGATGGGCATGTTAATATCTATTTGGGCTTTATGCTTCTCCTTGGCTCGTGTCTGCAGAAGGGTCGTGATTGGAAGCCCAGCCCAGATCACTAATTTTGTAATGATTTTTTTTTAAAAAAAATAAAGACAAAAAAATGAAAAAAATTTCAAAAAATTCCTAAAAATAGGAAATGTCCTTATTTTCCAAGATTCGACCCTAAATTGCCATGAAAAATGATAATTTTGTCCCTTATGGGCAAATTGTCTTGGAAAACTTTAGAAAATCTTTTAAAATTCCATAAAAAAGGAAACATCCTAATCTTTTCAACTTGATGATTGTGCCATTTTGGGCGAATTGTCTCCGATCTTTCCCAAATCGACCCTTACCCTTAATCACTCATTCTCTAAGCCTCTCTAGGGCTTTACTGGAGAAGCATTGACTTGCCTTGATGTGATTTATTTGAGCGTGAGGTACCCAGCCAACCTTTCAAAAATGACCAATGGAGAATCCTTTGCATGCACAAATTGCATATGTCATTCGATCGGTAAATTATGTAAAGTGCTATCGCGAATTGGTATGGGCATGGGTACCCGCGTAAAAAAAAATCCGCTATTTGTAAATGAGGTCTCTTGGCAGTCCATTAACCTAGCGATGTACCGACCTCTTTTCGAAGGTCAGGTCGCGATTACTCGGAACTTGTCTTCGCGGCATATAGATAAATACTAAAATGTCTTTTTTAGATCACTTGATTTAACTACCAATCATGTGAAGAGGATGAAAAAGAATACCCTATCCTTATATGCAAAACCATCATGAACCGTAGCCAAGGGTTGCTCCCTAATATTCCATAGATAACGGGCATTTATGTTATTGCCTCTTTCAACAAGGGGATTTCACGGGTCTCACGTCCATTCATTTTCATATAACATATAACCTCTCTGAACAACTTTTGGCCTACATAAACTACAGAAGAATGAGGGGGAAAATGGTGTAAATGTCAAAAACATAAAACAAAATTAAAATGAAAGTTAATTAGCTAAGTTTACTTACTTAAGAAGGCAATGTGGATGCCCGAAATCATTTTAAGCTCTACATTTACCGAATATGGATTAGAGAGATTGTTATTTGTGTAAGGAGCGTTGAAATCATACTTTCTCGCAAGGGACCCCAGTTCCACCGCATCCAATGTACTCAATGTCTCAACTACCTTCACAAGTTTTGCAGCTTCGTCCTCCATGATATTTGAATGATTCATCACTTTGTCCTCACAAAAATCTCTCATAAGATAGGGAGCTCGCGGGGCAATCCTCAGTTCTCACATTCTAGTGAGAGATTTTTGTGAGCACAAGGCGATAAATGATTCAAATATTAGGGAAGACGAAGCTGCAGAACTTAAGAAGATAGTTGAGACATTAAGTACATTGGATGCGTTGAAACTGGAGTCCCTTATAAGAAAATATGGGATCAAAGCTCCATACATAAATAACAATCTCTCTAATTTGTATCCGGTAAATGTTACAATGACTGGGCATTCCGCATTACCTTCATAAGCCAGTAGACTGAGTTAATTAACTTCTATTTTACTTTTTCTGTTTTATGTTTTTGACATTCACTATATTTTTCCCCCTCAATTTGATGTAGTTTATATAGGCTAGAACTTGCCAGACAGACTATATGAAAATGAAAGAAGGACGTGAAACGTGCAAAATCCCCTTGCTGAGAGAGGCGGCAACATAAATGCCCGTCACCTATGGAAGATCAGGGAACAACCCTTGGCTACGGTTCATGATAGTGGATATTCTCTCTCATTCTCCTCACATTATCGGTAGTTAAATCAAGTGATCCAATAAAGATATTTTAATATTAATCTATATGTCCCGGAAACAAGTTGCGTGTAACCCTTGTCGCGACCCGTCCCTCAGAAGGAGGTCAGTACATCGTCGGGTTAATGGATTGCCAAAAGACTCCATTTGGAAATGGAGCCTAGGGGCGGGCTCTTCCAGGCCCATACTAAATCGCAACAGGAGTTTATGGGAATTTATCGAATTAATTATTGATCAACACCTCGCAACCCGATCTCTAAAATATCAAGTTAATGGACTACAAGCGTCTAGGTCCAAGACAAGCTTAGCTCGAGACCTCTCAAGCCTATACCAAATCGCGACGGGATATATTGAATTGGATCTTAGTGTGATCGGGTGACATGTGTATATGTACATGCAAAGGAGTTGTCATCGGCCTTTGCGAGGGTAAATCGAAAATCCCATCGAGCGGTCGGGAGATGACGTTCGATTCTACGTTAGCAAAAATTAAGAGTCCGGGGACTTGATTACATTTGAGTTTCCACCAATGCCCTTTTGGTGCAGGAATTGAGTGTTTTTTTTCCAACTGTGTTCGTATATGTGTGAATCTGTCCTATCAATCATAGTGCACAATCAAGAAGTCAATGAGGTGCGAATAAAATGTATCAAACCAAGCATGACATCCCTTGTAAAGCCATAGGAGATTAGGCAAAGTTATGATGAAAATTTGTAACAATTTTGGAACAATTTGTTCAAATGTCAAAATCGTCATGTTTGATGGTTCTAAAGTCAAAACTATGAAAATAATGTCAATCCAGCCATTTCCTATGTTTTAGGATTTTCTGATATTTTTTTTTATTTCGAATTTTTACTATTTTTTGATTTATTTAATTCTCGAAAATGATTCGGACCAGGTCAGCAAACCCAGCCGGCGCCATAGGCGCCCAATCCAGGCCTTAAGGACCCAAGTCGGTCTAAAGTTAAAAAGAGCCAAAGTTGGGCTTGCCCATTCTTTATATTTTCTGACGGCTCTCAAAGAGGCCCCAATTGGAGGCCCAATGTGATCAGAATTTAGTAAGCCCACACACCGGCCCAAATGCGTTCTTTTTCTCTTATCCTTTTATTTTTCTTGCATAGTCCGTAACTTGTTAAAAAAATCGAGTTATTACAAATGTATTTTACTTAAGACATTATGGGGGTAGAGTATTTATTTTTAATTTTTTTTGCATCCATTAAAAAAAAATAGAATCTTAGTATAGGAGTCATACATCAAAGTAAACAAGGAGGAGTTGATCCTAGACGGTTTTGGTTGTCTCGATTGTATCCGAAATATGACCAATCTTCTACCATTTTCCCAAACCATTAACGCATTACCAGCAATCTGAATACACTTCTTTTGATGCAAAAGAAAATTCAGACAATCCTAGACGGTTTTGGTTGTCTCATTGTATCCGAAATATGACCAATTGAAAATGGGCAATTAAAACCTTCTCCATTTTTCCAAACTATTAATGCAGTACCAGCAATCTGAAGATATTTCTTTTGATGCAAAATTAAATTTAGACAGCTCGGTGGCTTGTCAAGAACAGAATTTTTTTTTCCACCCATACTAAAGGCTCTGCTTTGCTCCGAGGCCTACCCGCAGTGTACTCACCTTCGACCTTTGAGATCATTAATAAAGTGTGCTTTGACCCAAAAAGAAGAAGAAAAGAACCGAATTTGCCACCGCGGGATGAATTTCTCTCTCCTTACTCGTCACTTTCACATCATGGTGATCCATCACAACTCACAAGGGCAAATTTGACACCAACTCAAATCTTTTTCCTTTCTTTTCGAAGACTTCAGAAGAGGGGATGGGATCAGAGATGATCGATTTCACCGTGGGTAGTTTTTATCGAATCAATAGTTATGAATCGATTTTGCATAATGAAAATTGTGAACCACCTCTCAAGTAGATTTATGGAATCGGTTCTACCCATTATTACATTTGGGAACCTAATAGGTACCTGGTGGAAATCATCCAAAATCAGCTGATTAGGTACGGTTTGGTCCAGTTTGGGTGGATCTCGATTTTTTTTTTGCTCACCCTAAATAGGAGTGGTCATCGGGGAAAACTCAGCTGGTAAAGGCAATTCGGGGAAGTTCTTTTGGAAAGACGGCTTCAATTCGGAACTTAGCAATATTCCTTAATAAATATGTCATGTTTCTTAAATCCATAAGCCTGAAAAGCTGGATAACAAAATTGCGGACCCAAAGTTACAATGGGGATGGGAGAATGAGTGAGGACATGGATAGTGGCCATCATCGGCAACTCAAGCTGGCTAAAGTCATGCCGATCACTCGTGGTGGTTGGACCTTATATGCATAAGAGGTTACTAGCAATCACGGAGTTCAAATATGCTAAACCTTATTATTGTCATGTAAAATTAAGTTCATTCGATCACTCAATTCACAATGACCACGTCAATCGGATACCATCAATAAAGTGAAAGAAGCCACACAATGGAAATGTAAAATTAGGTGGACCATTTAATACCTCATAAATGGTATATAACTTGTTGACTTATTTTTGTGAGTGAATATGATTTCAACTAGGTGTATTAACACGCTCAGATTTAAACTCTTCATTAGTGATTTTCTCAAGTGAAAGTTGTCGGATTTCTGCAACTTCGATTGGACTCATCAAGCAATACCTAATATAGATTATCTTTGGTGCAACATTAATTTAACGAAACTGATCTACCTTTTTAGAGGGACGATCGCCATTTTTTTTTTTTTTTGGGTGGGTTGGTTTTGGGGTGGTTACTTTTTAAGTTCTCGTAGTTAGCTTGTTTGTTGACAAGACGACCAAAATACAGATCCAAGCTCGTAATCGCCAGCATCCTGTCCACATTCACATTCCCAACGCTTTTCATACTAAAATTGCTTCCACGCTTTTCACGTCCCTTAGGCCCTGACCCGACTCTTCAGGATCGTGTGTTTAGACAGGCAAACATCACTTCATGTTAAAATCAACACTCGATTTTACAAGATTTTTTTTTTGGGTAAATCTATTTTGCAAGAAGTTTCTATAATGAAAAAAATGAAACTTACCAAATATTAAATTGATTTTGTCAATCGGATAAATTATTTAATCAGTCATAAGTAGAGGTGAGCAAAAAAATCATGATCCAACCAAATCGGATCGAGCTGTATCCAGCCGATTGATTTTGGATGGTAACGGCCAGTACGGTTCGAATCTCAATTTCAATTTCTAGAGCCGGCATATATCGATTCGATTTTCGATTTTGGGTAGGAACCGTCCAACCTGCCTAATGAACCGGTCCCTTTGAATGTATATTCTTTTGGTCATGATGCAATGCTGTCGCAATGTTTGTGAGAGTTAAGCACCTATCTAGTGTATATGGATTTACTTTCTCTTTATTCGATGAGCAGGTGCAATACCGTCAAGAGAAGTCAATATTATCACACATCATCTTTGTGATGGTGGTAATATTTTTCTATTTTTTCAGAGCATCCATCTCAAAATAAATGCTATTTTGAATTAGAAGAAATGATTCTCTGTGAATGTATGAAATGTAAATGGGATTACTTTAGTTGTCAAAGACTCTCTTTATTGAGTTAACCAATAACATTGAAGGAAGGTTTTTGTGATATGAAATGAGTGCTATGTAGGGAATGCAATGCCAAAGTCCCAAATTGAGCTACCCTTCTTCAATCGTTAGGGACCAAATTCCTCGGTAGGACCATAACCGAGATCCAACCAAGAACCAGAGCGCACCGATTGTTCGATTCTCGTGTAGATCCATGAAAGAAACGGGTGGTTCATGGTTCGCATTTTGCGGAACCGGTCGGTCCTTAGAGAATGGTTCTAAATATTTTCTTAAACCGATCACCCCAAGTCATAAGGTTATTGTGACGATGTCAACTCAATTTTAAATTTTCTAAATATTTTCTTGAAGTACCAATGTAGTCCCCCCAATCACTTTTCATCGAAAATCGCCGTAATACCGATGTATCGCGTAGGACAACCAACAATGATTTTCTGACATAAATTGATCAGAAGGGTCGCATTCAATTTTGGGATATGTTTGCTAGAAGTCTTAAGATTTGTTATGAAAGTGCAATTAAATTCTAAAACTTATCAAATTGGTTCAATTGAGTGTGCCTGTTAACATAGTCAGTTTTTCTAAAAGAAATATTGACATGGCATTTTTAAATTAATTTCTCTCTTTTACGTAGTATTTTTAATCATTTTTTCAAATCTTATTTAAATTAGACCAAAAAAATAAAAAATTAAGAAAATACTAATATTTAATTCTAACAGCTTAATAAATAAATAAATAAATAAAAAGTTGAAAGAGCATGGCAGGGCCTCATCGGGGAGGCTTAGCCGTTGCCGGATGTCGTTGGAGGGACTGACATAAGTCGTTGGCCTTAGGTTAGGGTGTCCATCCGTCACTGGCCTTGGGCAAGACCTTGCCAGCCCCAGGTGAGGGCCAGCGACCCTGTCTCTCGCTAGGCAAAGCAAGACTCCCCTAGGTCTTGGTTCTTGGTTGAGGAAACCCAAAGCTAGGCAATGTCGCAGGCCCTCTCATGGGGACAACGATCCTCACTAGCTCCAAGCGAGTTCTCACCAGTCTTCGGTGAGGGCCAGCATTGACCAGAATGGGACGAGCCTCGCCCAAACGAAGCAAGAGTCATCGGCGATGTCTTGACTTGGGCTAGCAACGGCCAAACACCTTTGCGCAAGGCCGTCGACCTCAGCTGGACCCTCTGGCGATAGGTAAGGAAAAAACTTTTCACATGCAAAATATTCATTTTTCAAAAAGTAATTTTTGCATTATTTTTCGTGAAAAAAAATTAGAGTTTTGGTGCACGAGTATTACAACAAGCTGTAGTACTTGAGAGATTATCTCAGGATTTTTGTGGCCAGAACTACCCCATAATATGTACATATATTTTGTTTTGGGGAAATACCCTACAATATTGAAATATTCTAAGTAAAAAAAAAAAAATTGATTCCAAACTCAAAATCCTTTTCCTTTGGTGTTACGAGGACTTTAGGACAGGAGAAAGGAATGGTCATTGAGGGTAAAACGAGAGCTGGCACGGCTTAGCTACGAATATCACTACTACCTCTTAGCGATTTCGTCTTTTTGCTACCCGGGCGAAGATTTTTTGAAGGTTTGTGAATTGATTCTCTGAAAATCTAAGGGTGCGCATGGCAATCATTTTCTTCCCTGATTCTATTTCTAGGCAGAATTTTTTTTTCAATTCTATTCTCTGGATGAGTTCCTCAGCCAAGAAACGTGTTTGATAATTGTTGATGTCGAAATCCTTCGATCAAACCCAAATAAGCTCCTGAGGCTCAGCCCAGAAGAATGCGGTCCAAAGAGGCGTAGGAGGCCCAAAAAAGAATTGTTGATGCCAAAATTTTTTATCGAACTTAAGAAGTTCATTTTCCAATAAAGAGTTCCGGATCAGTTTTAGACGGAGAATGCCAAATGCAAAAAAAAAAAAATTGCTTTAATAATAATGTGAGTAGCACCTTACAGACTCTTGGCCACTCGAAAGTTAATCCCTTTTATGACTTACACTTAGGACACAACACCATAATTTAATCAATGATGTTGGACGGGGATGCGAGATATAAGACACAATGTCGGAATTTAATTGGCGACATTGGACAAAATAAAGGACACAATGCCGAAATTTAATGGACGACACTAGACAATTTCTCGACACAACATCAGAATATAATCGATGGCCGTGGATGAAGGGGAAAGACCATTATCTAATCGACGACATCGACCCAAGATACATAACTCGTCGAAATTGAATTGACGACGGGAATGTAAAAGCTATAGCTAAATTTACGCCAGGGAATGAAAGGTAAAGACTTGATTTGTGTGTGTGTCAGGTGTAGATGACTCTAGGTATTTATAGGGATATTTAAGTAACTATCGAGCACTTCTTTTCTTCGGCTTCACGTTCCATGGTTTCATGTTGATGTCACTATCAATGGTTTCTTGCTATACACGCCATCTTCTCAAAGTTTACCGCCTATTTTTGTAACTGCCTCGATCGTGGTTTTTTCTGCACTTTTCCCTGGTAGAAAATACAGCTAACTTTACCTTGACATGTGGCATTCATATGGATGATCCATACTAGATTTCGGTACATCTGATTGTAGTCGATTGTGCCTTCACATGCCTGGCACGTAACCCTCTACGGTGATTTTTGGGTATCAATAATAGCAATACAAAATTTCAATTTCAAGAACAAAAATTTGTTTGATAACAACACTTTGATAATAACACAAAATTTATATTATTTTACTATTTAAAATTTAGTAATTCAAAATAAAAAATATTATTTATATTTTACTCCGACGGCGACGGTGGCGGTCGGCGAAGGTCTTCAGTGGATGGTGGCCGACAATGAGGCGCTGGTCAACGGTGGACGAGGGCCGTGGTAGCCGATAGAGGTTGCCGGCGTTGGGCGGTGATGGTGGCGCCGGCAGCAAGGCGGGTGGAACTGGCTGGCGGTGATGGTGGCGACCGGTGGGGAGGCGCGGGTGATGACCGACGGTGAAGAGAGAGGAGGGAGGAGGAACTTATTTTTAGTTTTTGTTTCAGAAACAAAAAAAAATATAGCTTTTTTTTTTACTTCTCATTTCTCATCCAAAACTATTTCTGAGCCAAAAATTTAACCCGAGAATTAAAAAAAATTCAATTGCTTTATCAAATGCATTTCTATTTTAAACTTGTTCTCCTAAACAAAAAAAACAAACAAAAAAAAAGAGAAAAAGAGAAACGTTATCATTCGCGCCCTAAATCTGACTTTTAACTAGATAAGGAAAAGCTGAAACTAGATTACTGTGTCACACGAACCAGACTCCTTATATATATATATGCTTTTCTCGTTATATAGCCAGGATTTCTATGGGCTGAGCGTTGGCCCTTGGGTAGGTGCCGTCACCCAAGTAATTCTCAACTTTCTTTCGAGGAAAAAAAAAAACAATTTGATATACATATAAAAAAGGAAAAAATATCCAAAAAGAGCCAAAATCAGTTTGAAGCCATTAGCTTTCATCTAATATATCTGGTAAGTCGCTAGGGTGAAAAACACATGTGACAAATAACTCGGATGATAAATATAAATGGGTTTCCTGAATAGCCTCATTTCGGAATCTGCTGAAATGCGTGGATTCTGCGCTAAGAGCTCCTTCACATTTTGAATATTCGCTAAAATCCTTATTTCTATCTTAAGATTCACGTAGATGAGTATATCCCGATTGATATTTTTGGTCACGCAGAAATCAGTTTGAGATAAACGTGGTTCAATAAATGTTTTTGTTGTATTGGCCTTCATTTTCAATCCTTGTTCGAGCGATGCCCCCATGGCTCTGCGGATAAATAGTACGGACGGGAGGCAAAATGAAATATGATGATCAAGACCGAGATATTTTTGGGCAAATGGAAGAAGCCCGCGTCCTAAGAAAGTATGATAGCGATGATTTCCCATTGGCGGGTGCACCTGAGCTGTTGGAGAACAATTGATCATTATTTATGGCGTCTGAATAAAACGAAGAGTATTTATTTTGCCATGCTTTGGCTGGCCTTTCTCATTCTTGGGTCGGAAAAAAATGGTCAGCACGCGGCGGAAACTCTTATCTTCATATCTTCAGATCCATTTCTTTAGTTCGACGTTCAGTAATGAACAGGTTTAGTCCCCATGACTTTTAATAAGTTATGTGAATCTTCGTAGATTAGGCAACAAATGAACGAATGAAAACAGTGAGACCTCCTTATGATAATGTGAGATGTCGAGGTGGCAAAATAGGTTTAAGACTCATATTTTAACCTAATCGGCATTTAATTTTAACAATATACTTAAGTGTGTTATAAATGAGTTACTTAATAACTTAATGATTTTTTTCAAACTTTTAATGGATTTTATATAGGTATTGAATGGGCGAAAGCCATAGATATATTTTCTGATGTTTTATAATTTATAATTTTCTTTTTTTCTTCTATGCAATTCAACAAGGGTCATGAGTTTTTTTTTTCTTCTGAATGGTGTGAACCGCGATCCAACTGCGGTGTTTCTCTCTTTCAATTCCTGTTCTATCATCTGGCCCCGTTCGTTGATCTCCTTATAAGTTCTCAAATTCAGGGCAATCATCTGACTGCGGAGCTCAGGCCTCAAACCATCTCTAAATCATCTTGCTTTCTCTTGAGGGTCTTCTACAGATCGAGATGCATATCTCGACAGCCTCAAGAATTCGGCCTCATACTGATCTATCGTCAGCTGGTTCTGACGTAGCTCCAGGAATTCCACCTGCTTCCTTTCCCTGGCTGTCTCAGAAAAATACTTGTCGTTGAACGCCGTCTTAAAAGCATTCTAGTTTAAGGTCGTCCCTTCAGGGAAGACTATGTCCTTGGTGGCAGCCCACCAATCATTCGCCGTACCCTCCAGCTGGTACACTGCTAGTAACATCTTATCTTCATCCGTACACCTCAAATACTCCAAAAGCTTTCTCTAACTTCTCAATCCTCCTAGGTGCTAGCTCGAGATCTCCAGTTCTATCGAATTGAGTCGGCTTTAACTTTATAAACTGCTCCACTAACTGGTCCATCTGTCTGGCCACGACGATTTCCTGTTGGGCATTCACAACCTCATTGCCCTGGCCATGCTCGTCCTGATTTCCATTGCCACCATTGTTGCCATTGTTGGCATTGACGGCTGCTATAGTAGCTCCTACTGCCTGGGCGATGGCAGCATCTCGGTCCTGGGTCTGCCTATCGATCAAGTCACCAATTCTTTCCAGTGCCCTCAGCACACCATTCATCCTTGGATCTTCTGCTAGGATGGCCTCGACCTAGAGGCTCTGCCTTTGGGTCTTCCAAACCTTTTAGACGGGTTGCTCATCTTTTATCTCTTCCTACTGAACCTGGTCCACCACAAGTTCAGCAAGGAGTTAGTGACTCATTTATTCATCCAAATCCAGAGCTACTAACTAATCCTTAACAGAAGCAGTTGTGACATTCTGATTTTCAATCAACTTCAGACTCTGTAATGAGAAGTTTATTTATATCAAGCAATGTATTTCAGTTGTATTCCACTCAAATCTGATCAATTTGAGCAGACTGACCAAAGGGGAAAGGCTAACGCAAGACGAGATACGTGGACCTAGGCGACTCGAATAGGAAATGACGCTTTGACCATAAGGATTGTCGAGGGGATATTTAGGACCGTAAAAAGGCTGATCTAATAACGATTAAGGATTACCATGCGAGCGTCGTGCGGTTGGAGCGCGGGTGATGCCGCTTAACCAACGTACGATTTGCAAAATTATCCTAAATCGGACTATGACGATCGAGACCATAGGGACTAGCGATAAGCCCTCGCGATTACATGACAACCAAGGCCGTCATGAATTGACGAGCTCTAAACGTGACGAGAATCACGGGGTCGATACGCGTATAGTCTGCAGAAGCCGCCTGTCGGTTCGGAATATGCTGGAATCACGTCTGGTAGAAGGAACGATCAGAATTGAATCTTGAAAAGTTTGAAAAAGGAAAATCAAGAATTCCAACGTCAATTGGATTGGCCGCCGCCCTATCGAAGAAGTCAGAAACGAGAAAAACGACGTTCCGAACATCGGAGGTAAAAAGACCTAAATGCTCCTCAAGCTTAGGACTTTGTCTTTATAATTGAAAGAAGGGCAAAATGGACATTTCTCCTCCCCCAAGCTGCTGCAAATTGAAGAGCAATTGATGGCCATTGGATGCCCTTGAGAAGAACAATGGACAAGTGTCAAGCATCCAAGGGTAGTAGATCATTTCACCAATTAATGCCCACCTACCAATCACCTCAATTAATTTAAATTTTTTTGGGATAATAAACAGCTCTCTCTCTCCTCAAACCCCTCCATTCGGCCATTTTTTTTCCCCTAAAGACCAGACCAAGCTTCTTCTTCTTCTTCTTCTTCTTCTCCAGTTTCTGCTCCACCCGACCCCGCCGGACGCCGCCGTTCGGTCCGTACGACCGCCACCTCCGACCGTCCCCTGCTTCCGGCTGACTACCCAGACATAGCCCCACGTCTTTCCGACGTCCTCCAACTGGAATCAGGTCATTTGGAGCTCTGAGGAATTCGGGACAAGCATTCTCCCACAGGTCGACGGAATCTGTTCCAGTTTGAGGTAGGTTCGGTTCTGAACCCTTTAGACAGCCGAAAACTTGGAATATTTGGTTCAAATTTTGTGAAGATCAAGTAGATATATAGATGGTTCTGTGGTATAAATTTGGGATTTATTTGATAAGTTTTTGACCATGAACAACCCTTGTACATTATGCCCAGAATCTGCCGGTATTCTGTGTGTGAGTGCTCCGGCGACTTCCGACGACTTTCCGGAAACCGCGCGACTTGAAACTCACGATGAGACTTCCAAACTCTTAGGTAAACATTATAAGAGGTAGAATGGTATATATTTGATGAATTTGAGAAAGATTAAGGCCGGTTGGACCCGGCATGAACAGAACTGAATGGAACCGGTTCAATGCTGGGCCAAACCAGTTCTGTGGAGGGCTGAATAGGCTAGGATTGTGTTGTAATTTGGTGTGTATGATGTGTTGTGATGATGAGGAGTATCTAATGGATGATTTGAATGGATGAATGGAGGGATTGAACTTGAAATTTGACAAAATCGATTGATTATCCTAGGTTGCGCGACGGATTGACCTTGGACTTGAGTTGGCCGAACCTTAGGAGGTGCAAGGAGGAGTAATTTGCGTTATTAAACGGAGGTAAGAAATTTTCTAAACCGAGGCTAGGGGGATTGGACTCGATTGGGTAAGTCGAGGGCCGAACGGAACAATTTATGAGAAAATCCTCACATGTAATAGCTTGATGCGCCCTTGGACATTATAGAATGATTGTTTGACCTAGCCTATGTGTGAATGGTCTGAGTGCCTGAGTACTAGTTGAATTGAATTGCATGCCACGAAATTTATTAAACATATTATCATGTGCATTGGCCATTGGTTATGAAATTTGATTTTTAAAAATCAAGTTAATTGATATGATGTGGCATGAGACATGATTGTGACATTGCATGGCATGGCCTTGAGGCGTATGAGACGCGGGGCGGAGGTTGAGACCCTGATGCGACGAGGTCGCGAGGTGGATTATGAAAAGGTGGCGCCCTGATGCGACGGAGTCGCAGGGTTGAGATAGCCACAGTCCTGATGCGATATAATCGCGGGACAGAATACGAGCTCATAGACTCTGCTTGGAAATTGAACCGGGGCCTGATGCGTTTACGCGGGCAGAGCCTGATGCGATCTAATCGCAGGCTAGAGAATGAGGCAGACAGAGGTTGATCGGTGTGGTGAAGTGACAGGCCGAGCATATACGTGCAACTGTGTGTGACATGAGAATATAAATGCATGCCTGTCCTCTATGCATTATTGTTTATTGAATTATGACTGTCATGTCCGCGTGAGTTCATGAGTTGGATAGGTTGAGTGACTTAACTGTCTGAGTGGACGGTCAACCTAACCTACGGTTAGGTTTTTCTTACTGAGATGTGTATCTCACCCCTTTTGGGGAAATTTTACTTTACAGATCCTAGGCAATAGCAATGTGGCCTATCAGATACGGGGACCCGCAAGAGATGACGGCGTATTACAATGAGTTCCCCGATAGGCAGGGTAATATATGCATAAGGAAATGTACAGTAATTTGGGTAGATAAGGGCGAACCAGACTGAAAGCCTCATCGATTTGAGGCTTGTTTTAGACAGGACGGGGATAGGAAGGTCGGGCCGCTGAAGCCCATGAGGTTCCAGAGGGTGTCATACCTCCTTGGTGTCAGACGATAGCAGACCAGGAGTTTTCCGAGGGCTCAGTGGTTGGTTCGAGGAACGGCCCGGAGCGGACGCTGGCAGCTGAGTTTCCCGTGCCACCGCCAGAGGATGAGGTCATCGTGGTGGAGCCGTCCGAGAGAGATCCATCCGAGCTGGACCAGGAGGCGACCGTGGAGGGAGACCAGGCTGAGCAGTCGCAGGAAGCGACCATGGAAGACTCTGTGGAGGTCCCATCAAAGACTTTCTTCGAGTACGAGCCGTTAGAGGAGAGCGAGGACACCGGAGATTCCAGCAGTTCTTCCTAGGTGACTTCGGATGATGACCTAACTTTTTGACTGGCGACCTGATCCCCTTTCCCTAGTGGATTTTGTGGACATCTTTTGACATGTTTACTTGTCGCCTTGGTGTATAGCGGTTTGTAGTAGATGTGACCAGTTGATGTTGATGTATGATCTTTCGATGCTATCCAGTCCTACTTAGTCTTGGGATATATATATATATATATATATATATATATATATATATATATATATATTCATGTGGTACGGGGAGTTGTTGGGAAACGCTTCCGTGTGCTTAATGTAAATTATTTCATCTCTCGATCTTCCTTCATATATAAATGGATCCTTGGGACCGCCGAGAGATTGTTGTGGTTTTGCTTGCAGGGATGATTGCGTGCTCGCGATGGGGCGCGGGGCGTGACTTCCCCGCTTGTTTTGGTATCAGAGCAAGGTCAGCTCGATACGAAGTTAGTTAAGGATTGGAGTAATAAGGAGGACTAGGTAGGACAAGGACGGATAGCTAGATCTTAGGAAACTGGTCAGGGTGAGGCAGGAGATGCCCAGTTGTGACTTGACACCTATGGATGGTTTTTTATCTTGGTAAGGTTTTGACAGGGTATAGAGGATTGAGTTCCCTGCTTAGGATTGAAGGTCGTTTCTAGACCTTGACCGGCTTGATGCTTGAAAGTGGTTAGTTTTAGTGAATCACTAGAATGAATGGATTTGAGCAACGGCCATGAGCCATTGGTTGGGACATTTCTGGAATTGATGTTGACGTGTGAAGTACTGTTGTTGTGTAATTATTTTGTTAAGGAGTAGTTAGTAACCCTGGATTGGATGATTGAGTAAGTTGCTAACCTGTTACTGAAATTGTTATGGACCAGGTTCGTTAGTAAGTGACAGAGATGAGTAACCCATCCAGAAGACCTGGAAGACCAAGAGGCGGAGCCTCTAGCTCGAGGCCGCCCGCAGTTGAAGATCCAAGGGTGGATGGTCTACTGAGGGCAATGGAAGGACTTAGGGACATCATAGAGAAGCAGGCCCAGGATCGAGACTCTGCCATAGTCCAGGCAGTGGGAGCTGCCCTAGCAGCTACGAATACCAACACTGGCAACGCTGGTGGAAGTGAAAGTCAGGGCGAGCCGAACCAGAGCAATGAAACGGTGAACCCTCAAGAGGAAATCATAGTGGCCAGGCAGATGGGCCAACTGGTGGAACAATTTATGAAGTTGAAGCCGACGCAGTTTGACGGGATTGGAGATCCCGAGCTAGCACCTAGATGGATAGAGAAGCTTGAAAAGGCTTTCAGGGTACTAAGATGTACTGGTGAGGAGAAGGTGTTGCTAGCCGTATATCAGCTAGAGGGTACGGCAAACGACTGGTGGGCTGCCACCAAGGATGGAGTCTTCCCTGAAGGTACGGTCCTAAACTGGAACACTTTTAAGAGGGCGTTCAACGACAAGTACTTTTTAGAAACGGCCAGGAAAAGGAAACAGATCGAGTTCCTACAGCTGCGACAGAACCAACTATCGATAGATCAGTATGAAGCTAAGTTCTCGAGGCTTTCGAGGTATGCGCCTCGATCAGTGGAGGATCCTTTGGAGAAGGCACGGAGATTTAGGGATGGGTTGAGGCCCGAACTCCGCAGCCAGATGATAGCCTTGAATTTGAGGACCTACATGGAGATAAACGAGCGAGGTCAGATGATTGAGCGAGACTTGAAGGAAAGAAACATCGCAACTGGATCGCGGTTCCTGTCATTTAGAGACCATCGTCAAACGGGCAAAAAACCGATGGCAGGTAACAGACGTTTCGTGCCGCCTGCAAGGAGGAATATTGTGAAACCGCCAAACCCGACGAACTGGAGCCGCAGGCTATGTGGCAGAAGGCATGGGAATAGACCATGCCCTATGAGGACTAGAGCCTGTTTCAAGTGTGGTCAGCTAGGCCACCAAATGAGGACATGTCCAAACCAAGCACCGATCAGTCAACCACAAGGACCGAGGCCGCAAGCAGGACCGTCGACTATAGCACCTCGGATAGAAACGAACAGACCACCAGCTCAGGGTAGAGTGTACGCTGTAGCGCAACGAGGCAGAAGATGCGCCTGGAGTGGTCATAGGTACGATTTACTTGTGCAACCAGATCGCTTATGCATTATTTGATCCGGGTGCCACGCATTCTTTTGTATCTGCATAGTTCGCTGAGTTAGTAGGCATGAGATTGGAACCATTAAGCATGGCATTGCATGTAGCCACCCCATTGAAGGATAATGTCTTGGTTTCACTAGGGTGTGCGGAATGTGAGATTATGGTTGGAGGAAGTAGGGAGAGTATCGACCTAGCTGTATTGCCTATGTTTGATTTTGACGTGATTATAGGAATGGATTGGCTGAGTAGGCAAGGAGCGGTAGTAGACTGTGGCAATAAAACGATTCGATTTTACCCGAAAGCTCGCCCTAGTTATGAATTGGTAGGAAGCCGAGGAGGAGTCTCAATTCCCTTGGTTTCATCTTTGGAAGTAACTAAGTTGATATCTGAAGGATGTCGGGCATACTTAGAAGCCGTGATAGATACGACTGTCGACGAACCTAAGTTAGAAAACATTCCTGTGGTACGGGAGTTTCCGGAAGTGTTTCCCCAGGAATTACCGGGATTGCCACCGGAGCGGGCAATAGAGTTTGTGATTGAATTAGCTCCTGGAACGGAGCCAATTTCGAAAGCACCGTGCAAAATGTCCCAGTCGGAATTAAAGAAGTTAAAGGTGCAAATGCAAGAGTTGCTGGACAAAGGATTCATCAGACCAAGTGCTTCGCCGTGGGGAGCACCGGTGCTGTTCGTAAAGAAGAAAGACGGATCCTTGCGACTATGCATTGATTACCGACAACTAAATCAGGTGACAGTGAAGAACAAGTATCCGCTGCCAAGGATTGATGATCTTTTTGATCAATTACAAGGAGCAACAGTGTTCTCGAAGATTGACTTGAGGACGGGGTATCACCAGCTAAGGATCAAGAAGGAAGACATACCGAAGATTGCATTCAGGACGAGGTATGGACATTACGAGTTTATAGTAATGCCGTTCGGATTGACTAACGCCTCAGCCGCATTTATGGATCTAATGCATCGAGTGTTCAAAGAGTTTCTGGACAGGTTCGTCATAGTTTTCATTGAAGACATCTTAATCTACTCGAGGAGCGACGTAAAGCACGAAGAACATTTGAGAATCGTATTGAGGACCCTGAGGGAACATTCGCTGTATGTGAAGCTAAGTAAATGTGAATTTTGGCTAGACAGGGTAGCATTTCTGAGTCAAATTGTGTCTGGTGAAGGGATTGCAGTGGACCCTGCAAAGATAGAGGCTGTAACCAATTGGCCGAGGCCTACTACGGTCACGGAGGTCAGAAGCTTCTTGGGACTAGTAGGATATTATAGGCGATTCGTGGAAAAGTTCTCATCCATAGCCGTCCCACTGACGCGGTTGACGAAGAAGGAAACGAAATTCGAATGGACTGATAGGTGTGAACAGAGTTTCCAAGAGCTTAAACATAGATTGACGATCGCGCCAGTACTGACCATTCCGTCGGGACCGAGAGGATACGAGATCTACAATGACGCTTCGCTGAAAGGATTGGGTTGTGTATTGATGCAACACGGCTCGGGTAGTAGCTTACGCATCCAGGTAGTTGAGGGAGACCGGGCTGAGCAGTCGCAGGAAGCGACCATGGAAGACTCTGTGGAGGTCCCATCAGAGACTTTCTCCGAGTACGAGCCGTTAGAGGAGAGCGAGGACACCGGAGATTCCAGCAGTTCTTCCTAGGCGATTTCGGATGATGACCTGACTTTTTGACTAGCGACCTGATCCCCTTTCCCTAGTGGATTTTGTGGACATCTTTTGACATGTTTACCCGTCGCCTTGGTGTATAGCGGTTTGTAGTAGATGTGACCAGTTGATGTTGATGTACGACCTTTTGATGCTATCTAGTCCTGCTTAGTCTTGGGATATATATATATTCATGTGGTACGGGGAGTTGTTGGGAAACGCTTCCGTGTGCTTAATGTAAATTATTTCATCTTTCGATCTTCCTTCATATATAATGGATCCTTGGGACCGCCAAGAGATTGTTGTGGTTTTGCTTGCAGGGATGATTGCGTGCTCGCGATGGGGCGCGGGGCGTGACAACAGTTATACTACAATAGTACTCCATACCACAAACTCCAGAAACATTTCAACAAACAACCCATGGCCATTTCTCAGTTCCATCCACTCCAACGGCTCACTAAAACCAAGCACACCCATTCATGCCACAGGCCAAAGCCTAGAAACGACTTTCAACTCTAAGCAAGGAACTTAGTCCTCATGCTTTACCACAACCTTGCCAAGATCAAACACCAACCATAAGTACCAGGTCTCATGCTATGTACCCTATGTCCTATCTTAACCAGTCTCGTAAGGTCTCGCTATCCGTCATTGCCCCAACTTAATCCTCCTTATTACTCCAGTCCTCAACCAACTTTGGATCGAGCTGACCTTGCTCTAATACCAAATCGGATGGGGATGTCACGCCTCGCGCCCTGGGCACGAGCACGCGACTCTTTGCAAGCAAACCATATAATCTCTCGCGGTCCCAAAATCCACAATCTAAGCCGAGAGATATAACAAATATATCAAGCATGCAGAAGCGGTAATAAAGCAACTCCTCCGTACAAAATATAAATTAAGTGGGACCTGGATAGCATAGAAACTGTCGTACATCATAACCGACTGTTCTTACAAGTACAGAGCTACTAAAATCCGATAAGCAAGGGGGTAACGGGGTGAGCAAACAAAATGGACCATCATCAGAATCCGACAGGAACGGGGTCGGGGTCGGGGTCGTCACCAAAGATCAAGCTACAACTAGAGCCTCCTAGGATAAGCTACTGGAGTCATCGGTGTCCTCAACGTCCTCCGTCGGCTCATACTCTGAGAACGTCTCGGAGCGAACTTCAATAGTATCCTCCATGGTCTCCTCATGTGACGGCTTTGTGAGATCCTCCTTGGTCACCTCCAGGACAATGACCTCCTCCTCCTTAGTAAACTCCAGCGTCGGGGTCCTTTCCAGCCCGTTCCTAGAACCAACTATCGATCCCTCGTCCTAGTCCTGATCCCTACCGAGGTGGCACCAATCAGGGATCACTCCCTGGGGTACCTCATGGGCCTTTAGTGGCCCAGTCAACTCCTCCCCAACTTTCTTAAACTACGCTCCGTACCTATGAGGCTTCCAGTTTGTGCTACCCTCGTCTACCCACACGACCGTACACTTCCTCACGTAAATGGTCCCCTGACCGTCAGGGAACTCATCAAAACACATTGTCATCTCCTTAAGATCTTCAAAACGAATAGGCCACATGGTCAAGGCCTAGGATCTGTAAAAATAAGGGTCCCCAA
Source organism: Rhodomyrtus tomentosa (assembly GCA_028455895.1). Taxonomy (NCBI): domain Eukaryota; kingdom Viridiplantae; phylum Streptophyta; class Magnoliopsida; order Myrtales; family Myrtaceae; genus Rhodomyrtus; species Rhodomyrtus tomentosa. The sequence goes on from JAPCWY010000011.1 coordinate 15,883,868, forward strand.
AGGGGTGAGATACACATCTCAGTAAAAGAGTCCTAACCCTAGGTTAGGCCAACCGTTCACTCAGGCAGTCGTATACCCCAATAATTTCACTCACAGGCATATCAGGCACATACTTGTAAAGACACAGCATACAAATGACAAGCATGCAACTATGACATCATGTCACATTCAGATGATCATGCACACTCGTTTTGCAACTTCACCACATCCATCACTTTCAACCTGCCTCAATCTCATGCCCACGATTAGATCTGTCACATCCCGAACTCGGCGAGCGTGAGCATCCCACCAAGCCATTCCTTAGAAAAGCTCCAAGATCCAACGACCAATAACTTACATGCTGAAAGAAATATGCATGCGGAAGCAATGCCAACTCCAACTTACAAATAAATCAATACTCGACAACTTAGGACAGATACATCAAAATTACATTAACCAATTCACTTGAGTTCAATCCCTAATCCACCAACCAATTGGACAATCCCTAATATCACACAATGTAAATCCATAACTGGTAATTCTCTTAAATATAGTTGATCAACTATTCCCTCAAATGCCAATCCTTGGCAAGTTCGCACTTCCTTCGCTTGTAACCTGAAAAAATTAAGCCCCCACTGGGGTGAGATATGAATCTCAGTAAGGTGGGTCCTAACCCTAGGTTAGGCCGACCGTCCACTCAAGTAGTCATCTGCCCTGAAATTCCAAACTCATAATCATATAGACGCATATAAATAAAGATAGTGACACACAGATGATGGGCATGCAACTATAACACCATGTCACACCCAAATGATTATGCACACCTCATCTTGCCACTTCACCACTACCACCTCATCCTACCTGCCTCATTCTCTAGCCCGCGATTAGATCACATCAAGCTCTCCTCATGCGCGCGATTAGATCGCATCAAGCTCGGTCCTCGTAAACGCATCAGACCGTCATTGGCAACCTGCGTAAACGCATTAGGTTCCAATGAATCTCCAAGCCAATATCATCATCTCATACATTCGTCCCGTGAATAGTTCGCATCAGGACCGTGACCATCTCAACCCCGCGATTTCATCTCATTAGGGCGCCACGAAACATCAACTCCACCTCGCGATCTTGTTGCATCAGGGTATCCATCTCCCGCCCTGCGTCTCATACGCCTCAGGGTCTCACCATGTCATGCTCATGCAATGCTTCTCAGTTCAATGCCCAGGTAAAACCACAAGTGCATCTCATGCACAATTTGAAAATTCATGGCATGCAAGACAATCAATGACACTCGACATGGCACACGATTTAAACAAAAGCAAGGGCGCACATAAACCTCTTATAGCCACTTAGGACATAATAATAGTTATCCTTTTGGAATATTCTCATGGATCATTCAATTTATCTCTCGACTAGCCTAATCGAGTCCAATCTTCCTAGCATAAGGTTAGGAATTCCCTTACCTTTAACTTGATAATACAAATTTCTCCTTGCAAGTGCCTCACGGTCTCGACCAAATCAATCCAAGGGTCAATTCACCGCGCAACTTAGCATATTCAACCGATTCGTCAATCTTCCATATCCAATTCCTTAATCCACGAACCACAATCCACCACAACATAATCATCATCATCTTAACATGTCTTAAACATCAATTTAGGACTCAAATTCATCTGCTCTTCACTCCAACATAACCAATCTTGCACAGAACCGAACTGGTTCATTTCGGTTATGTGCAAACCATGCACAATCCATCCTAAATCAACTTCAAATCCATCATCTACTCACTATCCTACCTCTTAACATGTCTATCTAAGGGTCTATGAGCTTTACCAAGGGTTTGAGTCGGGTCATCGTCGGAATCCCTTCAGAAGTCGCCAGATCGTCTAAGTCAATTTTCCCAACAGTTTCTGTCCAAGATTTACAAGGCCGACTCATGGTCAAAACTTCATCAAATTGAACCCCAATTTTTATCACAGATTCATATACATGTCCTTTAAATCTCCACAAAATTTGACCTCCAAAATCCAACATTTCGACCTTCAAAAGGGTCAGAAACCGGACCTACCTCAGGTTGAGTCTATTTCTGTCGGCTTTCAGGAAAACTCTTGACCGAAGCTCCTCGGTGGTCCAAATGCTATGCTTCCACTTTGAGGAGGTCGGCAAGACGTGGAACTAAGTTGGTATGGCTAGTCGGTGGTCCAGCGGTGGTCGAAGGAGGGCGTCATGGGTGCCGAACAGCAGCGCTAGAATTGGTCGCCGAAAAGCAGAAACAAGAAGAAAGAATAAGGTGGCTGTCGGTGATTCTTGGGGGTTTTTGGCCGAACAAGGGAGGAGAGAGAGAGGAAAAGACTGTATACAAAGTCCATGGTCAAATAGTTGAATGGTAGTTGCATAAAGGTAGACATGACCTCTCTTTTCACCATCCATTGACACTTGTCCCCTTGTCATTCAAGCTTTGATCCAATGGTTCTTGTTCCTCCTTGAATTTGGCAGCCTTGAGGCTGTGTAAGGACCAATTTGTCCTTCTTCAAATGCATGGGCAAAGTTCTAAGCTTGAGAGGCAAAAAAGGTAATTTTACCCCCGACTTTCAGAACGTCGTTTTTCTCGCTCCAATAATCTTCGATAGGGCGACGACCAATCCAATTATGATGTTGGAATTCTTGATTCTTCATTTTCAATTTTCAAGACTCGTTTTCGATTATTGAGTCTGAAAATGACTAGAAATCAGAATGTCACAACTATTCTCTCCTTACAAAAATTTCGTCCTCGAAATTTACACCCTTCTAACCATCCAATCCTCTGAGGTATTGGCGCCATCACATCCTCGTTCTTCCGAATAATTCCTTTTTTTATGACTTGACGATCTTACTCGTCCTTTCCAGCCCAAAACCTTCTTTTCTTTAAGACTCGTTTCCTTCAGTCCTCAATCTGATTTGCTTCTCTGCTTTCTCCTCCGATATTCCTAACATCTTTTTGTAGTTCCTCTTCGTGTGTTCACATTATCTCTTTCATTTGTCCATCACCATTAATACTAGTCCTCGTCAGAGTGCACTCCTTAATGTCCACATTATTCGGCGTATCACCCCTTTCCAGTTTACTTTCACACCAGTAGAGATTCAAGGTCTTCATCAATTTGCCCTCAATCTATGCTTACATTCCTTTATTCCCAATCGATATTCATAATATCTGTCGGTGATATACTCTCGAGCATTCAAAATCACCTTTTCAATTTATCTAATGGTCGGAGGGTATATACGCTATACTGTAATCCCGCTTTTCAAATTCCTTGACAGAAGGCCTTTCCAATGTCGTATTAAACTCAAGATCTTTACCTATCCGCCATTACTAAACCGTCGCAAAAATGCACTCTTTGGTGCCCATACCGCTTGGTGTATCACTTCCTCCGAATGTCCTTTCGTACCATTTGTGACTCAGAGGCTTTATCAACTTGTCATCTATTATCCAAATTGAATCATAGCCTTTTCGACTCCTTAACAAGTTCATGATTACCCCCGGAGTAATTCACTCTCGATTCATTCCTAGAATTTCAACGATCGTGATAATCCATCAACTTTCAATGTCATGCCCCTTTCTTGTCAGCATGTCTAATGCTTGACCTCATGTTAGACTAATCTTACTTTCAGTCTAACCATCGATAGCATTGATGCGAGTCTGGCACACCTTTGTGCCATCCTAAAGGACACCATAATTCTCCCTTTGAATCTCGATGAGGTCATCTCCTTGAGTTCCCCTCAATGCTGGTCTCGCACTTCTGTCCCTAGGGTCTCAAGGGTTCCATCTATTCCTATAACTCCTCAAGTATCGATGTTTAATCATGGCAGCACTTCAATTCCCTTCTGGCCTTCAGGTTAGGCATTTCCGATGGCCATCACGCTAGTCTATTAGCGAACTTTCGATTTAGAAGTTGAATATCTTATTTCTTGAGGGAAGATCCGTCCCTCCATCGCCAATTAGACAATGCTCAACTCTCCATTGTAAGCATCCATTAAACAATTCACCCCTCCTTAGCGATATGGTTATCACTGTAACAATATTTGGGTGGTCTCTTCGTTCCATGTGCCTTTCCACCAATTCCCTATAGACAGTCCATGCTCTCAATCTCTTATAGTTCACATAATTTCGAGGACTTTTCTTCATCTGAGCAACGCTATCATATCTACGAGCAATTCTATACATCTGTGTTGCCTCTTGTTCATTTCCTCTCCGAAAACTACTACTTCATACTTTTTTGGAGTAGATATAAACTTGAAATCTTCTTCCACCCAAGCAAGATTTTCCAAATTTTGTTGCGAGAATATTCGCAAACCAACTCCAATCCTGCTCTAAGCATGTCAATTCATATGGCATTGTTGTCACGATGTACAAGCAATATTCATTTCAAATCGCCTTGTTATGCCTCAATTTCATTTTGCGTAGTGTCACTACAACCTTCATAAGCTTTTCAATTTTCAACAATAAACGCTATTAACAGTGTAGCCATTAGCTTAATTGAAGTCCTCCACAACTCTTTTAACATTCACTCACCCATTCGTACTACGTCTCGTCCTTAGTCCATTTCACTAATAGAACAGCTATTGTGGGGAATCTTCCCACGATCCGTCCGTAACAATTCGCCCACCTCAGTAATTCTCAACTTCCCGCAATTCACATCGACTACAGTCGATCCATCACTTATTCCAATCCTCAAAGGATTTATCACTTTTTCCGATGCGTGAATTTTACTTCATCTAGTCCACAACTTGCGCTCTTCACATTTAGCACGCAATAGACACTTCCGTAGAGCTCATATGACACTCTCAAAAACTGTTCGTGTTTCTCATGGCTCCTTACATGAGTTCAACCATCGTCTCTCGAGATGGTAACGACCAACTCAATCATTCCTTGGGCACTTAGCTCGGCGATTATCAACTTCTTCCACCAGGTGTCGAACCTTCTTGACTATTCTCCGCACTTTTCACATGAGAGCTCAGACGTTGGCTCTCTATCGTCACGGGTCTCCTCTAGGACCGCACGACATTTTATTTATCCTTGTCACTCTTCTCTCGAGAAGCGTTAGTGCTTTAGCCTCTAAGTTCCATACTCATTAAGGCGACCCTATCCCAATTCCGTTCGTTCCACTGAACGTCAACATCATCCTGAAATTCAACATTGTCTACAAGACTGTCTTTCGGATTTCACTTTCAAGAGTCATTCAAGTCCTGCATCCTCTTTCTCGGTACAGATGCTCAATCATAATACTAAGATAATTTAGAGTTTTTCTTCCTCTTACAATAGGGTTTCTTACCCTAAGGAAGAAATTACACAACTCCGTGGCATTTTCTCCCTTCAAATTCACCTTGTCCTTCCCATTCCATAGGAGGGCAACCTTGGAGTCTACGCCGACGGCGATATCTTTACTTCAGGATTCAAATGCCACCATGCTTTCACATTCTCTTTCCCATAACTCAGTCACCTCAAGTGACAATATCTGTTCGTCCTTGGGTCTTCACCAGTTCACTTGTCGAATGGTCAATTCAATTACCTCAAATCACTTTGCAAGTATTCTCTAAGCGCTCCTTTCATTTACTAAATCATTCACAAAAATCACAACCAGTCAGAACTATCAAGTCCATTCACTTTTCTTTTCGTCAATGACTAATTCATGGTCCAATCGCCCTATAAGAACAATGCCCTATTCTTTAGGGGATAACAACTCGTGATTTCACTTATCATGGTTCCAATTCAATCAACCGATCCCAGGAAATCATTAACTCAGGCAAACTAGCATGTCGATTCTCCCTCGACCTCATCCATAACAAAAAAGACTTACTACTCGCTTTCCACCATGCGCCTTACGTCCAGGTAATCAGCCATTTCCCATAGGCACGTTCTATACTCATAATGAACATGTCTTTGCTCGTAATCCATGAGCAGGAGTTCTCTTATTCATAAGTCTTTCGATCATTCTCCTCTTTCGCTGAGTCCCATCATCATTCCTTAAAATTAGGAATAACAACCAGCCATGAGGTTCTCAAGTTCCAATTCACTCAGGGATTTACTTATCTTATTCAAAGGTTCTTGATCACCTTTACCATATGCCAAGCGGCCTTGAGAATTCTATCTCATACTGGTCGATCATCCCATGATCCTAGCAAGAGTATCAGGATCCAAACAACCTTTGCTCTCAAGCAACCCCAGGATGATACTTTCCATTGAACAACTCAACAGAGGTAGTCTAGGCAGATCTCATGTCTCCGAGGAAACCCTTCCTCTAGTGACCTTTCGCCAATCCTCAATAGCCTCTTAGGGCTAGTACTACCAGGGTCACTTTCTTTCTTCAGTGTACCCAAAACCTCTAAGATTTCCTTACAAGATCCTCAATCCAGAGAAGGCAATTTCAACTTTCATCCTTCCATCAAACTTAGTCAATCTCATTCTTATTCATAGCTTCATAGCCTTTTCAAAACTCCCATGGTCCTTTCCACACATTCACTTTTCTCGTGAATGAAATAACTCAGAGTCACCTTTCTCGTGACTTCTATTACTTAACTCATCAGCACAAGCATTTATCACCACAGTGACTTAGAGCATTATAGCAGCTCCTCCTCGAGCTTGCTTAACTAAAATATTTCATCATTTCCATTAAAGCTCCTACGACTCATTCAACTCTTGGGTCTTGTATGATTAATAGATCGAGTCATATTCCCTTTTGGTACTCATACTCCAATCGCCCATCTTTATTCAATTCTTATAATCCATATCAGTTCTCAGATCTTTCATACCATGTATACTCGAGCCCAATGCTCTTTTACGACTATACTATCGTCGTTCGACGTCATTTAGTTCTCATGTCTCATGAACCACTATGATTTCTCCTTAGGAACCAAAGATTTAAGTCATGTACTCAAATCCGGCAGTCTCAAGCCGCTCCTCTCATTATCTTTCACCGTCAACCATCCAGTGGTTCCCAAATAACTCTCTAATGATACATAGGAAGTTCTCAACTAATCGCCAAATATTCACGAATCTCAAACCATCCTTGATCTGTAATCATTCCTCGAACCAGCCTCAACGAGGCAACTTCTCCACTAACAGTCATTACTAGGCTAGCCTCAACTAGGCAACTATCAGACAAGCACTCAAGACAGCGATTCCCGAGTCAATAGTTCATATTTAAGCCTAGAGGCATCCGCCACTCTAGTATAATCACAACGAACTATCTCATTCTCAGCATGCCTTAGTTCAACGGGTATAAACCCCCTATGTCGTCTAACCTCTCAGTCATACCTTGGCTAAGCCAATCACATGAGGCTAATCATGAAACATGTCTAACAGACCCATCACAACCATCACTTTCCTTTTTCCAAGGGCATCCACTGTCAAGCATGAAGCTTTTAACCACGCCACTCATAGACGTCATTACACATGTCATGCCACTTTCGATCATTCTTGATGAGGATCCATCCCGTGCCACACATTCCTTATCCACGATTGGACTCAACCTGATACCTAGACTTTCCCTTTCAAGTTATGACTTAGGTCATTCCTGCCTCTTGCCATCTTAGAAGCTTGCCAGGAGCCGCTCCTTGTCCGGACCTCTTTGTCTCGGCGATCACTCCCTACCCTCATCAGACCTAGCCGTTGCAGGTTGTCTCAAGTCATACATCTACGGAGGAAGCCCCGTTCCACATGTCCCATATCATGTTTCATTACAATTTATAGGTATCCCATCACCTTATCTCATACCAAGCGACAGTTTATTAAGTCCAACAGTGATAAGTTCACGCATGCACCCTCATCAACTTGCATTTCCTAACCACAAACACGTGCACAGCATGAATGTCCTTACCACTTGTCATGTCAAAATCGCCTTCAGATCCATTCCTATCCATTTAAGAATTCTAATTCCACCAACGACCATCTCACCTCATGGATCAATTACCTATATTTAACCATATACCTCAAGTGAAGTCGTTAACTAAATCAAATCCTCAAGCATTCAATCACAATGATCTTTAATCATATATTCCTTATATGCTCCCTTGTATGCATCTCATCTCATATCATCCAAGACTGTCAATAGTAATTGATAGCTAAACCATCAAAATATTATGCAATTCAAGCCTGAATCCACTAATATCAGTCGCTTCTTTATAACTCGTACTCCTCAAGTTGGGTCATTGACAACCAAGATCACAATCATACACTTCGATTGACCCTTCATTCATAAGTTATTCTCTAGCGACCTCAAATCCAAGCTTATGACTCCTCAATTTCTATTCACTTCCTTGTGAGTCTGATTCATAAATCACTCAAGATCATCTCTTAATTCGGCTCTAGGACCATTGGAATACCTCACAAGTTCAAGCCTATAATCCTCAAGATCCAACAATCTATGCTTATCCCTAAAGGTCTCACCACCTAATTGTCCTCAAGTCATCGCTCCTTATCACTCCAAGTCTCAATCACACTGGATCGAGCTGACCTCACTCTGATACCAAATCAAACGGGGATGTCACGCTCCAAACCCGGCAAGCGCGCGAGCATCCCACCAAATTGTTCCTTAGGAAAACTCCAGGATTCAATGGCCAATAACTTATATGCTGAAAGAAACATGCATGCGGAAGCAATGCCAACTCCAACTTACAAATAAATCAACACCCGACGACTTAGGACAGATACATCAAAATTACATTAACCAATTCGCTTGAGTTCAATCCCTAATCCACCAACCAATTGGACAATCCCTAATATCACACAGTGTAAATCCATAATTGGTAATTCTCTTAAATACAGTTGATCAACTATCCCCTTAAATGCCAATCCTTGGCAAGTTCGCACTTCCTTCGCTTGGAACCTGAAAAAATTAAGCCCCCACTGGGGTGGGATATGAATCTTAATAGGTGGGTCCTAACCCTAGGTTAAGCCGACCGTCCACTCAGGCAGTCATCTACCCCGAAATTCCAAACTCATAATCATATAGGCACATACAAATAAAGATAGTGACGCACAGATGATGGGCATGCAACTATAACACCATGTCACACTCAAATGATTATGCACACCTCATCCTGCCACTTCACCACAACCACCTCATCCTACTTGCCTCATTCTCCAGCCTGCAATTAGATCACATCAGGCTCTCATCATGCTCGCGATTAGATCGCATCAGGCTCGGTCCACGTGAACGCATCAGACCGTCATTGGCAACCCACGTAAACGCATTAGGTTTCAATGAATCTTCAAGCCAATATCATCATCTCATACCTTTGTCCCGCGAATAGTTTGCATCAGGACAATGGCCATCTCAACCCCGCGATTTCATCGCATTAGGGCGCCTCGTAACATCAACTCCACCCCGCGATCTCGTCGCATCAGGGTATCCATCTCTCGCCCTGCGTCTCACACGCCTCAAGGCATCGCCATGTCATGCTCATGCCATGCTTCTCAGTTCAATACCCAGGTAAAACCACAAGTGCATCTCATGCACAATTTAAAAATTCATGGCATGCAAGACAATCAATGACACTCGACATGGCACATGATTTAAACATAAGCAAGGGCACACATAAATCTCCTATAGCCACTTAGGACATAATAATAGTTATCCTTTTGGAATATTCTCATGGATCACTCAATTTATCTCTCAACTCGCCCAATCGAGTCTAATCTTCCTAGAATAAGGTTAGGAATTCCCTTACCTTTAACTTGATAACACAAATTTCTCCTTGCAAGTGCCTCATGATCTCGGCCAAATCAATCCAAGGGTCAATTCACCGCGCAGCCTAGCATATTCAATCGATTCGTCAATCTTTCATATCCAATTCCTCAATCCACGAACCACAATCCACCACAATATAATCCTCATCATCTTAACATGTCTTAAACATCAATTTGGGACTCAAAATCGTCTGCTCTTCACTCCAACAGAACCAGCCTTGCACAGAACCGAACCAGTTCATTTTGGTTCTGTGCAAACCGTGCACAATCCATCCTAAATTAACTTAAAATCCATCATCTACTCACTGTCCTACCTCTTAACATGTCTATCTAAGGGTCTATGAGCTTTACCGAGGGTTTGGAGTCGGGTCATCACCGGAATCCCTTCGGAAGTTGTCGGATCGTCCAAGTCTATTTTCCCGGCAGTTTCTGTCCAAGATTTACAAGGCTAAGTCATGGCCAAAACTTCATCAAATTGAACCCCAATTTTTATCACAGATTCATATACATGTCCTTTAAATCTCCACAAAATTTGGCCTCCAAACTCCAACCTTTCGACCTTCAAAAGGGTCAGAAACTTGACCTACCTCAGGTTGAGTCTGTTTTTGTCTGCTTTCGGGAGAACTCTTGGCCGAAGCTCCTCGGTGGTCCAAATACCGTGCTTCTACTTCGAGGTGGTCGGCAAGACATGGATCTAAGTTGGTATGGCTGGCCGGTGGCAGGCGGTGGCCGGAGGAAGGCGTCATGGGAGCCGAACAGCAGCTCCAGAACTGGTTGCCGGCGAGCAGAAACAGGAAGAAAGAAGAAGGTGGCTGTCGGTGGTTCTTGGGGGTTTTTATCCGTACAAGAGAAGAGAGAGAGAGAGAGAGAGAGAGAGAGAGAGTGGAAAGACTATATTCAAAGTCCATGGTCAAATGGTTGAATGGTAGTTGCATAAAGGTGGACATGACCTCTCTTTACACCATCCATTGACACTTATCCCTTCGTCATTCAAGCTTTGATCCAATGGTTCTTGTTCCTCCTTGAATTCGGCAGCCTTGAGGGTGTGTAAGGACCAATTTTCCCTTCTTCAAATGCATGGGTAAAGTTCTAAGCTTGAGGAGCAAAAAAGGTAATTTTACCCCCGACGTTCAGAACGTCATTTTTTTTGCTCCAATAATCTTCGATAGGGCAACGGCCAATCCAATTGTAACGTTGAAATTCTTGATTCTCCATTTTCAATTTCAAGACTCGTTTTCGATTATCGAGTCTGAAAATGACTGAAAATCAGAATGTCACAAGATCGCATCAAGCTAATCTCATGCCCGCGATTAGATCGCATCAGGCTTTTCTCCACCCTGCGTCTAATACGCCTCAGGGTGTTACCTTGTCTCTGTCATGCTACAACCACAATTCATGCACACAAGGTCAAGCGCATCTCGTGCATAAACATCTCATGCATAAACAAGACATCCATGGCATGCGAAAGGAGTCAATACACATACAAATGTGGCCAATTACTCAAGAGACGTGCATATGCAATTATTCAAATCATTTATACCCTATTGGCATTCACAAAGACTAATTACACTAAGCTCCTCAAGAAATCATCTCAATCTCGTCCGACTCACTCAATCGAGTCCAATCTTCCTATCCTAATTTTAGGATTCCCTTACCTTGATTTCGATATCACAAATTTTCTCCTCTTGGGTCCTCAAAGGTTTGGTCCCCAATGGTCCAAGACCAATCTCACCGCGCAACCTAGTAAAATCCAACCAATCCGTCAATTTCCTTGTCCAATTCAACCATTCATGAATCACAACCCTTCATTACATAATTCTCATCATCCTAGCATGTCTAAATCACCAATTTGGGACTCAAATCATTAGCCCTTAACCCCAATTGATTCGGTCTTGCACAGAACCGGACCGGTCCTTTTTGGTTCTGTGCAAACCGAGCACAACCGGTCCTAAATCTACTCCAAATCCATCATTTAATCATTATCCTACCTCTTAACATGTCTATCTAAGGGTATAAGGGTCTCATCGTGAAATTGAAGTCGACGTTAGAATCCCGTCAGAAGTTGCCGGATCTTCAAGGTCAGTAACTGGCAGCTTTCTGTCCAACATTCACAAGACCTATTCGAGGTCAAAATTTCATCAAATCAAGCTCTACTTTTTACCACAGGGACAGAAGTACGAGACCAGTATTGAGGGGAACTTAAGGAGATGACCTCATCGAGATTCAAAAGGAGAATTATGGTGTCCTTTAGGATGGCACAAGGGTGTGCCAGACTCGCATCAATACTATCGATGGTTAGACTGAAAGTAAGATTAGTCTAACATGAGGTCAAGCATTAGACATGCTAACAAGAAAGGGGCATGACATTGAAAGTTGATGGATTACCACGATCGTTAAAATTCTAGGAATGAATCGAGAGTGAATTACTCCGGGGGTAATCATGAACTTGTTAAGGAGTCAAGAAGGCTATGATTCAATTTGGATAATAGATGACAAGTTGATAAAGCCCCTGAGTCACAAATGGTACGAAAGGACATTCGGAGGAAGTGATACACCAAGCGGTACGGGCACCAAAGAGTGCATTTTTGTGACGGTTTAGTAATGGCGGATAGGTAAAGATTTTGAGTTTAATATGACATTGGAAAGGCCTTCCGTCAAGGAATTTGAAAAGCGGGATTGCAGTATAGTGTATATACCCTCGGACCATTAGATAAATTGAAAAGGCGATTTTGAATGCTCGAGAGTATATCACCGACAGATATTATGAATATCGATTGGGAATAAAGAAATGTGAGCATAGATTAAGGGCAAATTGATGAAGACCTTGAATCTTTGCTGGTGTGAAAGGAAACTAGAAAGGGGTGATACGCCAAATAGTATGGACATTAAGGAGTGTACTCTGACAAGGACTAGTATTAATGGTGATGGACAAATGAAAGAGATAATGTGAACACACGAAGAGGAACTACAAAAAGATGTTAGGAGTATTGGAGGAGAAAGGAGAGAAGCAAATCAGATTGAGGACTGAAGGAAACGAGTCCTAGAGAAAAGAAGGTTTTGGGCTGGAAAGGACGAGTAAGATCATCAAGTCATAAAAAAAGGAATTATTAGGAAGAACGAGGACGTGATGACGCCAATACCCCAAAACCTTTCCAGCCCCCAAGAACCATTCAACCATTCCGACGTGGACATGGCCAATAACGTTCAGATTGTTTTCAAGACTTGTAAAAGTGGTCATGTCTACTTTTATGCAACTACCATTCAACCATTTGACCATGGACTTTGAATACAGTCTTTCCACTCTCTCTCTCTCCTCTCTTGTTTGGCCAAAAACCCCCAAGAACCACCGACAGCCACCTTATTCTTTCTTCTTGTTTCTACTTACCGGCGACCAATTCTGGGGCTGCTGTTCGGTGCCCACAACGCCCTCCTCCGGCCACCGCCTGACCACCAACCAACCATACCAACTTAGATCCACGTCTTGCTGACCTCCTCGAAGTGGAAGCATGGCATTTGGACCACCGAGGAGCTCCGGCCAAGAGTTATCCCGAAAGCCGACAAAAATAGACTCAACCTGAGGTAGGTCCGACTGAAATGTTGGATTTTGGAGGCCAAATTTTGTGAAGATTTAAAGGACATGTATATGAATCGATGATAAAAATTAGGGTTCAATTTGATGAAGTTTTGACCATGAGTTGGCCTTGTAAATCTTGGACAGAAACTGCCGAGAAAACTGACTTGGACGATCCGGCGAATTCTGAAGGGATTCCGGTGATGACCCGACTCCAAACCCTCGGTAAGGCTTATAGACCCTTAGATAGACATGTTAAGAGGTAGGATAGTGAGTAGATGATGGATTTGAAGTTGATTTAGGATGGATTGTGCACTGTTTGCACAGAACCGAAATGAACTGGTTCGGTTCTATGCAAGACCGGTTCTGTTGGAGTGAAGAGCAGATGATTTTGAGTCCCAAATTGATGTTTAAGACATGTTAAGATGATGAGGATTATGTTGTGGTGGATTGTGGTTCGTGGATTAAGGAATTGGATATGGAAGATTGACGAATCGGTTGAATATGCTAAATTGCGCGGTGAATTGACCCTTGGATTGATTTGGCCGAGACCGTGAGGCACTTGCAAGGAGAAATTTGTGTTATCAAGTTAAAGGTAAGGGAATTCCTAACCTTATGCTAGGAAGATTGGACTTGATTGGGCGAGTCGAGAGATAAATTAAGTGATCCATGAGAATATTCCAAAAGGATTACTATTATTATGTCCTAAGTGGCTATAGGAGGTTTATGTATGCCCTTGCTTGTGTTTAAATCGTGTGCCATGTCAAGTGTCATTGATTGTCTTGCATGCCATGAATTTTCAAATTGTGCATGAGATGCAATTGTGGTTTTACCTGGGCATTGAATTGAGAAGCATGGCATGAGCATGACATGGTTAGGCTCTAAGGCGTATGGGATGAGGGGCGGGAGATTGATACCCTGATGCAACAAGATCGCGACGCGGAGTTGATGTTACGTGGCGCCCTGATGTGATGAAATCGCGAGGTTGAGATGGCCACGATCCTGATGCGAACTATTAACGAAGGTATGAGATGATGATATTGGCTTGGAGATTCATTGGAACCTGATGCGTTTACGCAGGTTGCCAATGACGGTCTGATGCGTTTACGCAGACCGAGCCTAATGCGATCTAATCGCGGGCATGAGGAGAGCCTGATGCGATCTAATCGCTGGCTGGAGAATGAGGAAGGTAGGATGAGGTGGTTGTGGTGAAGTGGCAGGATGAGGTGTGCATAATCATTTGAGTGTGACATGGTGTTATAGTTGCATGTCCATCATCTATGTGTCACTATCTTTATTTTTATGCACCTATATGATTATGAGTTTGGAATTTCGGGGCAGATGACTGCTTGAGTGGACGGTCGACCTAACCTAGGGTTAGGACCCACCTTACTGAGATTCATATCTCACCCTAGTGGAGGCTTAATTTTTTCAGGTTCCAAACGAAGAAAGTGCGAACTTGCAAAGGATTGACATTTGAGGGAATAGTTGATAAACTATATTTAAGAGAATTACCAGTTATGGATTTACATTGTGTGATATTAGGGATTGTCTAATTGGTTGGTGGATTAGGGATTGAACTCAAGTGAATTGGTTAATGTAATTTTGATGTATCTATCCTAAGTCATCGGGTGTTGATTTATTTGTAAGTTGGAGTTGGCATTGCTTCCGCATGCATGTTTCTTTCAGCATGTAAGTTATTGGCCGTTGGATCCTGGAGCTTTCCTAAGGAACGGCTTGGTGGGATGCTCACGCTTGCCGAGTTCGGGGCGTGACAGATCTAATCGCGGGCATGAGATTGAGGCAGGTTCAAAGCGATGGATGTGGTGAAGTGGCAAAACAAGTGTGCACGATCATCTGAGTGTGACATGATGTCATAGTTGCATGCATGTCATATGTATGTTGTGTCTTTACGGGTATGTGCCTGATATGCCTGTGAGTGAAATTATTAGGGTATACGACTGCCTAAGTGGACGGTTGGCCTAACCTAAGGTTAGGACTCTTTTACTGAGATGTGTATCTCACCCCTTTGGAGACCCTTATTTTTACAGATCTTAGGCCTTGACCATGTGGCTTATTAGTTTTGGAGATCCTAAGGAGATGACAACGTATTTTGATGAGTTCCCTGACGGTCAGGGGACCATTTACGTGAGGAAGTGTACAGTCGTGTGGGTAGACAAGGGTAGCACAAACTGGAAGCCTCATAAGTACGAAGCGTAGTTTAGGAATGTTAGGGACGAGTCGACTGGGCCGCTGAAGCCCTATGAGGTACCCTAAGGAGTGATCCCTGATTGGTGCCACCCCGGTAGGGATTAGGACCTGACCAAGAGATCGGTAGTCGGTTCTAGGAACGAGCCGGAGAGGACACCGATGCTAGAGTTTACTGAGGAGGAGGAGGTCATTGTCTTGGAAGCGACCAAGGAGGATCTCGTAGAGCCGTCACATGAGGAGACCATGGAGGATACTATTGAGGTTCGCTCCGAGATGTTCTCAGAGTACGAGCCGACGAAGGACATTGAGGACACCGATGACTCCAGCACCTCATCCTAGGAGGCTCTAGTTGTAGCTTGATCTTTAGTGACGACCTCGACCCTATTCCTGTCGGATTTTGATGACGGTCCATTTTTTATGCTCACCCCGTCACCCCCTTGCTTATCGGATTTTAGTAGCTCTGTACTTGTAAGAACAGTCGGTTATGATGTACAACAGTTTCTATGCTATCCAGGTCCCACTTAATTTATATTTTGTACGGAGGAGTTGCTTTATTACCGCTTCTGCATGCTTGATATATTTGTTATATCTCTCGGCTTAGATTGTGGATTTTGGGACCGCGAGAGATTATATGGTTTGCTTGTAGGGAGTCACGTGCTCGTGCCCGAGGCGCGGGGCGTGACATCCCCGTCCGATTTGGTATCAGAGCAAGGTCAGCTTGATCCAAAGTTGGTTGAGGACTGGAGTAATAAAGAGGATTAAGTTTGGGTAAGAACGGATAGCGAGACCTTAGAAGACTGGTTAAGATAGAACATGGGGTACATAGCATGAGACCTGGTACTTATGGTTGGTGTTTGATCTTGACAAGGTTGTGGTAAAGCATGAGGACTAAGTTTCTTGCTTAGAGTTGAAAGTCGTTTCTAGGCTTTGGCCTGTGGCATGAATGGGTGTGCTTGGTTTTAGTGAGCCGTTGGAGTAGATGGAACTGAGAAATGACCATGGGCTATTTGTTGAAATGTTTCTGGAGTTTGTGGTATGGAGTACTATTGTAGTATAACTGTTTCTGTTAAGGATTAGTTAGTAGCTCTGGATTTGGATGAATAAATGAGTCACTAACTCCTTGCTAAACTTGTGGTGGACTAGGTTCAGTAGGAATAGATAAAAGATGAGCAACCCGTCTAAAAGGTCTGGAAGACCCAGAGGCGGAGCCTCTAGCTCGAGGCCACCTGCAGCAAAAGATCCAAGGATGGATGGTGTGCTGAGGGCACTGGAAAGAATTGGTGACTTGATCGATAGGCAGACCCAGGACTGAGATGCTACCATCACCCAAGCAGTAGGAGCTGCCATAGCAACCGTCAATGCCAACAGTAGCAACAATGATGGTAATGGAAATCAGGACGAGCATGGCCAGGGCAATGAGGCTGTGAATGCCCAACAGGAAATCGTCGTGGCCAGACAGATGGGCCAGCTAGTGGAGCAGTTTATAAAGTTGAAGCCGACTCAATTTGATAGAACTGGAGATCCCGAGCTAGCACCCAGGTAGATTGAAAAGTTAGAAAAAGCTTTTGGAGTGCTGAGATGCACGGATGAAGAGAAGGTGTTACTAGCAATGTACCAGCTGAAGGGTACGGCGAATGATTGGTGGGTTGCCACCAAGGACGGAGTCTTCCCTGAAGGAACGACCTTAAACTGGAATGCTTTTAAGACGGCGTTCAACGACAAGTATTTTTCTGAGACGGCCAGGGAAAGGAAGTAGGTGGAATTCCTGGAGCTACGTCAGAACCAGCTGACGATAGATCAGTATGAGGCCGAATTCTTGAGGCTGTCGAGATATGCGCCTCGATCTGTAGAAGACCCTCAAGAGAAAGCAAGAAGATTTAGAGATGGTTTGAGGCCTGAGCTCCGCAGTCAGATGATTGCCCTGAATTTGAGAACTTATAAGGAGATCAACGAATGGGGCCAGATGATAGAACAGGAATTGAAAGAGAGAAACACCGTAGTTGGATCGCGGTTCACACCATTCAGAAGAAAAAAAAACTCATGACCCTTGTTGAATTGCATAGAAGAAAAAAAGAAAATTATAAATTATAAAACATCAGAAAATATATCTATGGCTTTCGCCCATTCAATACCTATATAAAATCCATTAAAAGTTTGAAAAAAATCATTAAGTTATTAAGTAACTCATTTATAACACACTTAAGTATATTGTTAAAATTAAATGCCGATTAGGTTAAAATATGAGTCTTAAACCTATTTCGCCACCTCGACATCTCACATTATCATGAGGAGTCTCATTGTTTTCATTCGTTCATTTGTTGCCTAATCTACGAAGATTCACATAACTTATTAAAAGTCATGGGGACTAAACCTGTTCATTACTGAACGTCGAACTAAAGAAATGGATCTGAAGATATGAAGATAAGAGTTTCCGCCGCGTGCTGACCAATTTTTTCCGACCCAAGAATGAGAAAGGCCAGCCAAAGCATGACAAAATAAACACTCTTCGTTTTATTCAGACGCCATAAATAATGATCAATTGTTCTCCAACAGCTCAGGTGCACCCGCCAATGGGAAATCATCGCTATCATGCTTTCTTAGGACGCGGGCTTCTTCCATTTGCCCAAAAATATCTCGGTCTTGATCATCATATTTCATTTTGCCTCCCGTCCGGACTATTTATCCACAGAGCCATGGGGGCATCGCTCGAACAAGGATTGAAAATGAAGGCCAATACAACAAAAACATTTATTGAACCACGTTTATCTCAAACTGATTTCTGCGTGACCAAAAATATCAATCGGTATATACTCATCTACGAGAATCTTAAGATAGAAATAAGGATTTTAGCGAATATTCAAAATGTGAAGGAGCTCTTAGCGCAGAATCCACGCATTTCAGCAGATTCCGAAATGAGGCTATTCAGGAAACCCATTTATATTTATCATCCGAGTTATTTGTCACATGTGTTTTTCACCCTAGCGACTTACCAGATATATTAGATGAAAGCTAATGGCTTCAAACTGATTTTGGCTCTTTTTGGATATTTTTTCCTTTTTTATATGTATATCAAATTGTTTTTTTTTTTCCTCGAAAGAAAGTTGAGAATTACTTGGGTGACGGCACCTACCCAAGGGCCAACGCTCAGCCCATAAAAATCCTGGCTATATAACGAGAAAAGCATATATATATATATATATATATATATATATATATATATATATATATATATATATAAAAGTAGTCTGGCTCGTGTGACACAGTGATCTAGTTTCAGCTTTTTCCTTATCTAGTTAAAAGTCATATTTAGGGCGCAAATGATAACGTTTCTCTTTTTCTCTTTTTCTGTTTGTTTTTTTTTTTTTGTTTAGGAGAACAAGTTTAAAATAGAAATGCATTTGATAACGCAATTGAATTTTTTTTTAATTCTCGGGTTAAATTTTTGGCTCAGAAATAGTTTTGGATGAGAAATGAGAAGTAAAAAAAAAGCTATATTTTTTTTTGTTTCTGAAATAAAAACTAAAAATAAGTTCCTCCTCCCTCCTCTCTCTTCACCGCCGGTCGTCACCCGCGTCTCCCCACCGGTCGCCACCATCACCGCCAGCCAGTTCCACCCGCCTTGCTGTCGGCGCCACCATCACCGCCCAACGCCGGCAACCTCTATCGTCTACCACGGCCCTCGTCCACTGTTGACCAGCGCCTCATTGTCGGCCGCCATCCACTGAAGACCTTCGCCGACCGCCACCGTCGCCGTCGGAGTAAAATATAAATAATATTTTTTATTTTGAATTACTAAATTTTAAATAGTAAAATAATATAAATTTTGTGTTATTATCAAAGTGTTGTTATCAAACAAATTTTTGTTCTTGAAATTGAAATTTTGTATTGCTATTATTGATACCCAAAAATCACCGTAGAGGGTTACGTGCCAGGCATGTGAAGGCACAATCGACTACAATCAGATGTACCAAAATCTAGTACGGATCATCCATATGAATGCCACATGTCAAGGTAAAGTTAGCAGTATTTTCTACCAAAATGAAAAGGGAAAAGTGCAGAAAAAACCACGATCGAGGCAGTTACAAAAATAGGCGGTAAACTTTGAGAAGATGGCATGTATAGCAAGAAACCATTGATAGTGACATCAACATGAAACCATGGAACGTGAAGCCGAAGAAAAGAAGTGCTCGATAGTTACTTAAATATCCCTATAAATACCTAGAGTCATCTACACCTGACACACACACAAATCAAGTCTTTACCTTTCATTCCCTGGCGTAAATTTAGCTATATCTTTTACATTCCCGTAGTCAATTCAATTTCGACGAGTTATGTATCTTGGGTCGATGTCGTCGATTAGATTATGGTCTTTCCCCTTCATCCACGACCATCGATTATATTCTGATGTTGTGTCGAGAAATTGTCTAGTGTCGTCCATTAAATTTCGGCATTGTGTCCTTTATTTTGTCCAATGTCGCCAATTAAATTCCGACATTGTGTCTTATATCTCGCATCCCCGTCCAACATCATTGATTAAATTATGGTGTTGTGTCCTAAGTGTAAGTCATAAAAGGGATTAACTTTCGAGTGGCCAAGAATCTGTAAGGTGCTACTCACATTATTATTAAAGCATTTTTTTTTTTTTGCATTTGACATTCTCCGTCTAAAACTGATCCGGAACTCTTTATTGGAAAATGAACTTCTTAAGTTCGATAAAAAATTTTGGCATCAACAATTCTTTTTCGGGCCTCCTACGCCTCTTTGGACCGCATTCTTTTGGGTTGAGCCTCAGGAGCTTATTTGGGTTTGATCGAAGGATTTCGACGTCAACAATTATCAAACACGTTTCTTGGCTGAGGAACTCATCCAGAGAATAGAATTGAAAAAAAAAAATCTGCCTA
Source organism: Rhodomyrtus tomentosa (assembly GCA_028455895.1). Classification (NCBI taxonomy): domain Eukaryota; kingdom Viridiplantae; phylum Streptophyta; class Magnoliopsida; order Myrtales; family Myrtaceae; genus Rhodomyrtus; species Rhodomyrtus tomentosa. Next base: position 15,904,251 of record JAPCWY010000011.1, read on the forward strand.
GAAATAGAATCAGGGAAGAAAATGATTGCCATGCGCACCCTTAGATTTTCAGAGAATCAATTTACAAACCTTCAAAAAAATCTTCGCCCTGGTAGCAAAAAGACGAAATCGGTAAGAGGCAGTAGTGATATTCGTAGCTAAGCCGTGCCAGCTCTCGTTTACCCTCAATGACCATTCCTTTCTCCTGTCCTAAAGTCCTCGTAACACCAAAGGAAAAGGATTTTGAGTTTGGAATCAATTTTTTTTTTTACTCAGAATATTTCAATATTGTAGGGTATTTCCCCAAAACAAAATATATGTACATATTATGGGGTAGTTCTGGCCACAAAAATCCTGAGATAATCTCTCAAGTACTACAGCTTGTTGTAAAACTCGTGCACCAAAACTCTAATTTTTTTTCACGAAAAATAATGCAAAAATTACTTTTTGAAAAATGAATATTTTGCATGTGAAAAGTTTTTTCCTTACCTATCGCCAGAGGGTCCAGCTGAGGTCGACGGCCTTGCGCAAAGGTGTTTGGCCGTTGCTAGCCCAAGTCAAGACATCGCCGATGATTCTTGCTTAGTTTGGGCGAGGCTCGTCCCATTCTAGTCAATGCCGGCCCTCATCGAAGACTGGTGAGAACTCGCTTGGAGCTAGTGAGGATCGTTGTCCCCATGAGAGGGCCTGCGACATTGCCTAGCTTTGGGTTTCCTCAACCAAGAACCAAGACCTAGGGGAGTCTTGCCTTGCCTAGCGAGAGACAGGGTCGCTGGCCCTCACCTGGGGCTGGCAAGGTCTTGCTCAAGGCCAGTGACGGATGGACACCCTAACCTAAGGCCAACGACTTATGTTAGTCCCTCCAACGACATCCGGCAACGGCTAAGCCTCCCCGATGAGGCCCTGCCATGCTCTTTCAACTTTTTATTTATTTATTTATTTATTAAGATGTTAGAATTAAATATTAGTATTTTCTTATTTTTTTATTTTTTGGTCTAATTTAAATAAGATTTGAAAAAATGATTAAAAATACTACGTAAAAGAGAGAAATTAATTTAAAAATGCCATGTCAATATTTCTTTTAGAAAAACTGACTATGTTAACAGGCACACTCAATTGAACCAATTTGATAAGTTTTAGAATTTAATTGCACTTTCGTAACAAATCTTAAGACTTCTAGCAAACATATCCCAAAATTGAATGCGACCCTTCTGATCAATTTATGTCAGAAAATCATTGTTGGTTGTCCTACGCGGTACATCGGTATTACGGCGATTTTCGATGAAAAGTGATTGGGGGGACTACATTGGTACTTCAAGAAAATATTTAGAAAATTTAAAATTGAGTTGACATCGTCACAATAACCTTATGACTTGGGGTGATCGGTTCAAGAAAATATTTAGAACCATTTTCTAAGGACCGACCGGTTCCGCAAAATGCGAACCATGAACCACCCGTTTCTTTCATGGATCTACACGAGAATCGAACAATCGGTGCGCTCTGGTTCTTGGTTGGATCTCGGTTATGGTCTTACCGAGGAATTTGGTCCCTAACGATTGAAGAAGGGCAGCTCAATTTGGGACTTTGGCATTGCATTCCCTACATAGCACTCATTTCATATCACAAAAACCTTCCTTCAATGTTATTGGTTAACTCAATAAAGAGAGTCTTTGACAACTAAAGTAATCCCATTTACATTTCATACATTCACAGAGAATCATTTCTTCTAATTCAAAATAGCATTTATTCTGAGATGGATGCTCTGAAAAAATAGAAAAATATTACCACCATCACAAAGATGATGTGTGATAATATTGACTTCTCTTGACGGTATTCCACCTGCTCATCGAATAAAGAGAAAGTAAATCCATATACACAAGATAGGTGCTTAACTCTCATAAACATTGCGACAGCACTGCATCATGACCAAAAGAATATACATTCAAAGGGATCGGTTCATTAGGCAGGTTGGATGGTTCCCACTCAAAATCGAAAATCGAATCGATATATGCCGGCTCTAGAAAATTGAAATTGAGATTCGAACCGTACTGGCCGTTACCATCCAAAATCAACAGGCTGGATACAGCTCGATCCGATTTGGTTGGATCATGATTTTTTTGCTTACCTCTACTTATGACTAATTAAATAATTTATCCGATTGACAAAATCAATTTAATATTTGGTAAGTTTCATTTTTTTCATTATAGAAACTTCTTGCAAAATAGACTTACCCAAAAAAAAAATCTTGTAAAATCGAGTGTTGATTTTAACATGAAGTGATGTTTGCCTGTCTAAACACACGATCCCGAAGAGTCGGGTCAGGGCCTAAGGGGCGTGAAAAGCGTGGAAGCAATTTTAATATGAAAAGCGTTGGGAATGTGAATGTGGACAGGATGCTGGCGATGACGAGCTTGGATCTGTTTTTTGGTCGTCTTGTCAACAAACAAGCTAACTACGATAACTTAAAAAGTAACCACCCCAAAACCAACCCACCCAAAAAAAAATAAAATGGCGATCGTCCCTCTAAAAAGGTAGATCAGTTTCGTTAAATTAATGTTGCACCAAAGATAATCTATATTAGGTATTGCTTGATGAGTCCAATCGAAGTTGCAGAAATCCGACAACTTTCACTTGAGAAAATCACTAAGGAAGAGTTTAAATCTGAGCGTGTTAATACACCTAGTTGAAATCATATTCACTCACAAAAATAAGTCAACAAGTTATATACCATTTATGAGGTATTAAATGGTCCACCTAATTTTACATTTCCATTGTGTGGCTTCTTTCACTTTATTGATGGTATCCGATTGATGTGGTCATTGTGAATTGAGTGATCGAATGAACTTAATTTTACATGACAATAATAAGGTTTAGCATATTTGAACTCCGTGATTGCTAGTAACCTCTTATGCATATAAGGTCCAACCACCACGAGTGATCGGCATGACTTTAGCCAGCTTGAGTTGCCGATGATGGCCACTATCCATGTCCTCACTCATTCTCCCATCCCCATTGTAACTTTGGGTCCGCAATTTTGTTATCCAGCTTTTCAGGCTTATGGATTTAAGAAACATGACATATTTATTAAGGAATATTGCTAAGTTCCGAATTGAAGCCGTCTTTCCAAAAGAACTTCCCCGAATTGCCTTTACCAGCTGAGTTTTCCCCGATGACCACTCCTATTTAGGGTGAGCAAAAAAAAAATCGAGATCCACCCAAACTGGACCAAACCGTACCTAATCAGCTGATTTTGGATGATTTCCACCAGGTACCTATTAGGTTCCCAAATGTAATAATGGGTAGAACCGATTCCATAAATCTACTTGAGAGGTGGTTCACAATTTTCATTATGCAAAATCGATTCATAACTATTGATTCGATAAAAACTACCCACGGTGAAATCGATCATCTCTGATCCCATCCCCTCTTCTGAAGTCTTCGAAAAGAAAGGAAAAAGATTTGAGTTGGTGTCAAATTTGCCCTTGTGAGTTGTGATGGATCACCATGATGTGAAAGTGACGAGTAAGGAGAGAGAAATTCATCCCGCGGTGGCAAATTCGGTTCTTTTCTTCTTCTTTTTGGGTCAAAGCACACTTTATTAATGATCTCAAAGGTCGAAGGTGAGTACACTGCGGGTAGGCCTCGGAGCAAAGCAGAGCCTTTAGTATGGGTGGAAAAAAAAATTCTGTTCTTGACAAGCCACCGAGCTGTCTAAATTTAATTTTGCATCAAAAGAAATATCTTCAGATTGCTGGTACTGCATTAATAGTTTGGAAAAATGGAGAAGGTTTTAATTGCCCATTTTCAATTGGTCATATTTCGGATACAATGAGACAACCAAAACCGTCTAGGATTGTCTGAATTTTCTTTTGCATCAAAAGAAGTGTATTCAGATTGCTGGTAATGCGTTAATGGTTTGGGAAAATGGTAGAAGATTGGTCATATTTCGGATACAATCGAGACAACCAAAACCGTCTAGGATCAACTCCTCCTTGTTTACTTTGATGTATGACTCCTATACTAAGATTCTATTTTTTTTTAATGGATGCAAAAAAAATTAAAAATAAATACTCTACCCCCATAATGTCTTAAGTAAAATACATTTGTAATAACTCGATTTTTTTAACAAGTTACGGACTATGCAAGAAAAATAAAAGGATAAGAGAAAAAGAACGCATTTGGGCCGGTGTGTGGGCTTACTAAATTCTGATCACATTGGGCCTCCAATTGGGGCCTCTTTGAGAGCCGTCAGAAAATATAAAGAATGGGCAAGCCCAACTTTGGCTCTTTTTAACTTTAGACCGACTTGGGTCCTTAAGGCCTGGATTGGGCGCCTATGGCGCCGGCTGGGTTTGCTGACCTGGTCCGAATCATTTTCGAGAATTAAATAAATCAAAAAATAGTAAAAATTCGAAATAAAAAAAAATATCAGAAAATCCTAAAACATAGGAAATGGCTGGATTGACATTATTTTCATAGTTTTGACTTTAGAACCATCAAACATGACGATTTTGACATTTGAACAAATTGTTCCAAAATTGTTACAAATTTTCATCATAACTTTGCCTAATCTCCTATGGCTTTACAAGGGATGTCATGCTTGGTTTGATACATTTTATTCGCACCTCATTGACTTCTTGATTGTGCACTATGATTGATAGGACAGATTCACACATATACGAACACAGTTGGAAAAAAAACACTCAATTCCTGCACCAAAAGGGCATTGGTGGAAACTCAAATGTAATCAAGTCCCCGGACTCTTAATTTTTGCTAACGTAGAATCGAACGTCATCTCCCGACCGCTCGATGGGATTTTCGATTTACCCTCGCAAAGGCCGATGACAACTCCTTTGCATGTACATATACACATGTCACCCGATCACACTAAGATCCAATTCAATATATCCCGTCGCGATTTGGTATAGGCTTGAGAGGTCTCGAGCTAAGCTTGTCTTGGACCTAGACGCTTGTAGTCCATTAACTTGATATTTTAGAGATCGGGTTGCGAGGTGTTGATCAATAATTAATTCGATAAATTCCCATAAACTCCTGTTGCGATTTAGTATGGGCCTGGAAGAGCCCGCCCCTAGGCTCCATTTCCAAATGGAGTCTTTTGGCAATCCATTAACCCGACGATGTACTGACCTCCTTCTGAGGGACGGGTCGCGACAAGGGTTACACGCAACTTGTTTCCGGGACATATAGATTAATATTAAAATATCTTTATTGGATCACTTGATTTAACTACCGATAATGTGAGGAGAATGAGAGAGAATATCCACTATCATGAACCGTAGCCAAGGGTTGTTCCCTGATCTTCCATAGGTGACGGGCATTTATGTTGCCGCCTCTCTCAGCAAGGGGATTTTGCACGTTTCACGTCCTTCTTTCATTTTCATATAGTCTGTCTGGCAAGTTCTAGCCTATATAAACTACATCAAATTGAGGGGGAAAAATATAGTGAATGTCAAAAACATAAAACAGAAAAAGTAAAATAGAAGTTAATTAACTCAGTCTACTGGCTTATGAAGGTAATGCGGAATGCCCAGTCATTGTAACATTTACCGGATACAAATTAGAGAGATTGTTATTTATGTATGGAGCTTTGATCCCATATTTTCTTATAAGGGACTCCAGTTTCAACGCATCCAATGTACTTAATGTCTCAACTATCTTCTTAAGTTCTGCAGCTTCGTCTTCCCTAATATTTGAATCATTTATCGCCTTGTGCTCACAAAAATCTCTCACTAGAATGTGAGAACTGAGGATTGCCCCGCGAGCTCCCTATCTTATGAGAGATTTTTGTGAGGACAAAGTGATGAATCATTCAAATATCATGGAGGACGAAGCTGCAAAACTTGTGAAGGTAGTTGAGACATTGAGTACATTGGATGCGGTGGAACTGGGGTCCCTTGCGAGAAAGTATGATTTCAACGCTCCTTACACAAATAACAATCTCTCTAATCCATATTCGGTAAATGTAGAGCTTAAAATGATTTCGGGCATCCACATTGCCTTCTTAAGTAAGTAAACTTAGCTAATTAACTTTTATTTTAATTTTGTTTTATGTTTTTGACATTTACACCATGTTCCCCCTCATTCTTCTGTAGTTTATATAGGCCAAAAGTTGTTCAGAGAGGTTATATGTTATATGAAAATGAATGGACGTGAGACCCGTGAAATCCCCTTGCTGAAAGAGGCAATAACATAAATGCCCGTTATCTATGGAATATTAGGGAGCAACCCTTGGCTACGGTTCATGATGGTTTTGCATATAAGGATAGGGTATTCTTTTTCATCCTCTTCACATGATTGGTAGTTAAATCAAGTGATCTAAAAAAGACATTTTAGGATTTATCTATATGCCGCGAAGACGAGTTCCGAGTAATCGCGACCCGACGTTCGAAAAGAGGTCGGCACATCGCTAGGTTAATGGACTGCCAAGAGACCTCATTTGCAAATGGCGGATTTTTTTTACGCGGGTACCCATGCCCATACCAATTCACGATCGCACTTTACATAATTTACCGATCGAATGATATATGCAATTTGTGCATGCAAAGGATTCTCCATTGGTCATTTTTGAAAGATTGGCTGGGTACCTCACGCTCAAATAAATCACATCAAGGCAAGTCAATGATTCTCTAGTAAAGCCCTAGAGAGGCTTAGAGAATGAGTGATTAAGGGTAAGGGTCGATTTGGGAAAGATCGGAGACAATTCGCCCAAAAGGGCACAATCATCAAGTTGAAAAGATTGGGATGTTTCCCTTTTTATGGAATTTTTAAAGATTTTCTAAAGTTTTCCAATATAATTTGCCCATAAGGGACAAAATTATCATTTCTCATGGCAATTTAAGGTCGAATCTTGGAAAATAAGGACATTTCCTATTTTTAGGAATTTTTTTTGAAATTTTTTTTCATTTTTTTGTCTTTATTTAAAAAAAATTCATTACAAAATTAGTGATCCGAGCTGGGCTTCTAATCGCGACCCTTCTACATCCACGAGCCAAGGATAAGCATAAAGCCCAAATAGATATTAACATGCCCATCTCTTAAATATGTGTTATATAATAGGTTCATGACTTATTGTCACCTGTAGATCTATGTGTATTTAAATAGATAAGCAGCATAATAAACCACAATCACAAAGTCGAAGAGTTCATTTCGTCGGAACATATTAGTCCGAGTCGAAGCCTCGCCGCAAGAGTTACATTGTTAGATGTTTCTCCGTGATTGTCCATCTCTCACCCCTATGATATCAAATGATCAAACGGACCTTGGAGACATCACAAAATAGGTATCGTACATTTGAAAGTAGTCACTGATGTACTAGCCTATGATCACTACTCACTGTGGGCGCAATGCAACACTTTTGCTCCAATTCTTCAAGTTGCTGCAAAACTTAGAATAACATCTTCATCCTCAACGACCCAAATAACCATAGATTTCATGGCATAAAGTTCTACGATCGGATCGTGCACACACCGTTAACTAACTTCTATACCCACGCCACATCGGTCTAGACACCGAGTGGAGACCTGACAGCAGCAAAAGCCGAAACAGCTATGTCGCGGCAATACAATTATATTTATATACGCAGGTCAGTTCTTCCTATCCTTCTCCCCTCTCAAGGCATTCCTCGCAGACATTCGGAACATGTTATAGACATCAGGGGTGATGCCAGGAAGCCGGAACAATAGTATGGCCTCGTCGTCAGCAATACAAAAGACCTGAGGGAAATGGTTAATAAGAAGCTGCCTCATGAGGAGCTCGCGAATATCGGGCTAGGGAAGCTGTGATCTTGGGCTGGGAACTAGATAAGTCAGACAGCCTCACACAAATTAGATGGGACCAACCTCTGCTGTCCCTTGTCCAGGTAATGCATGCCATACTTGACGCTTGCAAAAGGTCTGATATGACGAATGCTTAGCCTTAAGGCCGTCGCGACCCGATTCTAAATATCGAGCTACAAGTTTAGCTTTGGCCCTCCCAAGTCCACGCCAAATCATGACAGGATATATTGAATTCAATCTTAACGTGATCAAGTAACATGTGTACATTACATGTACACGCAAAAGGAGTCACCATCGGTCCTTAAGGAAGGGAGACTGAAAACCTTACTGAGCGATCGGGAGATGCTATTTGATTCTACGTAATCAAAGATTAAGGGTATTAAAAATTAGTTACGCCAATGTTTCCACTGACGCCATTTCGGTATTGGAATTGATTGTTTTTCTAAAATGCTCGCGTAGGTGTTAGCCTATCCTATCAATCATAATCAAATCATGTAACGTGCACGAAATACTATGGAATTTTCGTTAATAATACGAAATACCAGAGTAAAATAACTAATATGAAGCTGATTCATAGGGAGATGGGGAAGAAAATGGCTAGCGACGTTCGGTCACGAAGAATGCTTAGCCATGTGGCCTTCTTTTACATGAGCTCATCTGTCTTACTTTCCCTTAAAGCTTTATGAAAGAGGGAACCACTGCTTTCTTGAAGGCGAATCTGATGAATTTGTTTTTCATGTTTTTGTATCTTTCCTGTCGTTCCATCACAATTTTTTTTTTTCAGGTTTTTTTTTTCGTTCTGCTTCCATGTGATGAATTCATGCTCAGCTAACTAATGAAGTCAAAGTAAAATTGTATAAGTGATAAGTAGTTGAATATTTGGATATTTATTCTTTTCACGTAAGAAATCGTTCCGACAAATGATAAAAGAATATTCGGTGCAGTTTTTTTTTTTTTTTACATAGTTCATGTCAAAAACGAAAATGAGTGCTGTAGTTTTTGTGAAATGTTTGATGTACCTCGCACTAGTTTTGTTTGAGCAGCTTCGAAGTGTTGCCATTATCTAATTACGACTGGAGTTAGAGAAGTTGCTTCACATCATGATAAGCGAATGGCACGATCCGTTGTTATCAATCGCACATGTCCAGTAATGTGTAGTTTCTACTCGGTAAGGGTCCGTCGGATTGAGTGGATTTTTTCAGTATTTATTATTATTATTATTATTATTATTATTATTATTAATCTTCTCTCCTGTATTCATTTCAATTCTTATTGGAATGTTTCTGTTATTTCTGTTTTGTGATAACGTGGTTCTTAAACGGCAATTGTCTTCCGACAGAAGATGGGGGAGAGGGGTTTTGTCATGGTCGACGTTTGAAAATATTGAGTGAGAAGAGCCACGGCCACTGGAATAATTTTCAATGTCAATCTATCCAACTCAGCCATATAACTCTGCGGTTTGTGTTCCTGCGAGTACGAACCACCCATTCGTACCGTTTAAAAAAACAAAGGCTCGTTGAAAGACAGATAAGTATTCTCCTTGAAGAGCAGAATGTAGCGATCTAAAAAGGGAAGAAAATAAATATAATTTCGGATAAAAAATAGGCAAAACTTTTAAGAGAAATAAAAATAAAAAATCAGCTTATTAAAAATAACAAAAAATTGAGATTTTTTATTTAAACAAAAATTCAGATTCTTTTAAAATTATAAAAATTATCCACAATTTTTTTTCAAAAATATATGAAAAGTAAATAATATTATATTGGATAAAATATAAAAGTATTTTAGTAATAGAAATCGGGTCGGATATGGATTGAGTATGAGTTGAGTCATGTATGAGTAAAAAAATTCGTGTTACACATAAATAGATCATAATCGGGTTAATATGTCAATTTGGATTTTGACTATTTAAGACCCGATCTAAACTTCATTCGACTCACCCCTTTTACAAGTTTAATAAATCCTTATCCATGTTGATTCCATTGAAAAATCTCCTGTTCAAATTCCAAAAGAAAGTAACGACTAAAAGGAGAAAAAAAAGGGAAATCCGAAAAGAAAGTCAAGATCAAGATGGTATTCATTTTTTCAATCTCTAGTCTAGGAGTATTAATTTCTTATATTCCTATGTTTCGGCAGTGGATAAAATTATTCTTTTAATGTATATGAAATTCTTCATGTTACACTTTACCCTACGATTTGATATTTATGAGCAGCTTTATCGTCTTTCCTTGTACTGGTGCTTGAATCCCGTTTCCTTCCTTCGGTGATTCTTGCTTTCCGTTAAAAGCAGGGGGTATTATTATTTATTAATAGCACATTAAGGGTTTAGAAAAAGAGAGAGAGGTTCACAGCTGGTGCAAAATTGCGAGAATGACGTGTCAATCGAATGGGCCTGTGTTCAGCAAATGACCTCGCTTTCTTTCAAAGTTTTAACTTAAAAACAAACACGAATTTTGGCATGGAGAAGACAGTATAGTTCGACATATAAATACATACATACATACATACATGTGTGTGTGTATATATATATATATATATCATGGGGTAATCATGGCCACAAAGAAAATCCTGAGGTACTTATTCGGGTACTATACTTTGTCGTATTACTCTAATACTAAGACTATAGTTTTTTATATATAAAAAGTGATTTTTTTAATTGAATACTTGTATATGAAGAGTTTTTTTTTTTATATAACTTACCTCCCATAATATGTCTTAACTGAACTTAGGAAAAATTTAGAGGATCATGGCCTTTTTATGGCTTCTAATTAATTTCTCAGAAAGATGAAAAACTTTCTTTTTCTTTTTTATTACTATTGTATTTAGATTAAAGCTTAGCAAATCCCTTATCCATGATGATATCATTGAAAAATCTCATGTTGAAAAATCCTAAAGAAAGTACCGACGAAAAGGAGAAAAAAAAATCTGAAAAGAAAGTCAAATCAAACCATCATCAAGTTGGTATTCACTCATTCCAATCTCTAGCCTAGGGGGATTAATTTCTTATATTCCTATGTTTCAGCGGTGGATAGAATCTTCGTGACTATCGTTTGAATGCATGAAATTCTTTGTGTTTTATTCTATCCTAGCAATTTTGACATGAGGTCCGGACATAACGCTGCATAATATGATAGTACTACTGATAGATACGGTGCTGCAATCTCAAAACCAACCCCTCTCCCTATTCACTCTTCAATTTTCAGGCTTGATAAGTGAATAAATCCAACATGTGGGAGCGGATCCATTTTGACCCATATTTAATGAACCATACTCGACCCGACTCACAACTGACCATATCATATCTAACTTGTTTTGTGACATTCCGAATTTCGACCCTCTTCGAGGCTATTGACGTGAAATGAGGTCTCGAATTTGGATATCAAACAATGAAGAATTCTAACATTTGAAAGGAACTGGACGTCGTCTCATCGAAGGTAATTTATATTGAAAAAGTGAAATTTTGGACTAGAAGTGTGAAATTATTATTTTGCCCTTAGGAGGATACCCTTGCCTTAAGAGCATCCAAGGGCATTTTAGTCATTCCTCTCTCCCTCTATATTGGCCGAATATTAGAGGACATAATGATCAAATGAGCCTTGAGATATTATGAAGGTGTGTATAAGTGTCTTAATGAGAGCTTAAGAGTACACCTAGGCTAGATTAGGGTCCTAGATTTCATTAATTAGTTGTCTAATCCCTTACTACCTCTCTCTCTCTTCCTAGCCTTGTGGATGAAGCAAAAAATACTCTCTCTCCCCTCTTGTTCAGCCGAAGACCCCCTCTTCCTCTCCATTCTCTCTCTCTCTCTCTCTCTCTCTCTCTTTCTCTCTCTCTCTCGACCGACCGCCCTCCTTACCGTTCGCCCTCCACAACGCCGACTTTCGGCGACCCCACGCCCCAACGCCGACCACCACTGTATACCTTAGTGTCTTGCCTACGACCCCCTACCCTCCGATCATCCATTCGCCGCCGCTTTGACCCATGTAGCCGTTGGAACCCGTGAAGGTGAGAATCGAAGCGAGCTTGACCGTGAGCTCCTTTAGGCTGGCTTGGGGAGCTTGTTTTGCTTCCAATTTGAGGTGATGCCTTCTTAAGATATAGTATAAGGGTTTAGTAGTATAAGAGTGAAGTTGGTTGAAGTTCAGATGAGTTTTGATGGTTGAGTGTGTCCACCGCTGACCAGTTTGGAACCAAGACACGCTTGAGGACCTTTGAGGCGTCGCCTTGCCCGGAAATTGCGAATAAGACTTTCTAAGACATAATAGTACATGTTAGCAAGGAGTTTGTGAGTTGGTTTGGATTTTCTTGGCCGTTTATGTGTGGTTTTCTCTAGGAGCAGAAAACTGCCCCGCACTGATCAGTTTTAGAACTCTGACTTGTGGCCGCTCTTGGTGAAGTTTGCTCGGTCTATTATTTTGGTAAGAAGACTTCTAACTCTTCGTTAGGGTGTCAGGTTACTAATAGGTAATTTGTGATTGAATTGGAAGTGTTTGAAGGGCTGTTTTGAGGTGAAAATCGAGAGTCACGCAAAATTATTTTGAGCGCGCACCATTTTTAAAATGACTTGTTCTAAGTTGTCTGGTTTCCAAATTGAGCCATGTTTTCTATCACATGTCCTAAGACCAGGAGGGACAAGATTCTTAAATTAGGTTTCTCAAAAATTAAGTAGAACAATACCATTTTGCTCGTGAATGAACTTGGTCGTGGAGGCTAAGAGTCGACAGTTTTGTGAATTGAGATCCTTGATGACTTGTCTTGATTTAACTACTCTTTAATTGCCTAGAAAGCATTAAATCAAAGCTGAGATTTCTCGGTCATGAAGTACCGTGTGTGAATTCTTGCATGCATTGAATTAGGCGGTTCAATCGAGTGCTTTAATGCTTGAATTGACAATAGAATGATTCGTGTGATTAAGTGCCTTGCTGTACAATTTGTGCCATGAGATGTGTGGATTTGGATATAGTTGCTTCTCACGTTAGAAGGCTAATTGCTCACTGAGATAAATTATGCTTGATCATGAGATTGTTTAAAAATGAGAATTTGGCTAGTGAGCCCTTGAAATGTGAAATTGGCTAGTGAGCCCTAGAATTGATGAGATGTAACTAGTGAGCCCTTGAAATGTGAAATGGCTATTGAGCCCTTGAAATGTGAAATTGGCTAATGAGCCGTGGAATTGATGAGATGTGGCTAGTAAGCCCTTGAATTAATCAAAATGTGAGCCTAATGACATGTTAACCTGATGCGTCAGAACGCGGGTTGTCAACTATTTTAAGCTTAATGCGTATTTACGAGAGCCTAGCCATGTGAATTGAAATTATGATGAGCCTGATGCGTGTTGACGCGGGCCTAGCCTTTGAGATGAGGAGTTGTGATGGAATTGAGAACTAATTCCGGGCATATGAAATTAATATTGTGCCAACATGAGAAGCTTGGTCTCATTGATGTGATTGCCTTAGAATTGTAACAGTTTTATGCTAATCGTGATGCTTTACTAATTTGATTGAGAGTTATGAGCTAATTGTCTTGATGAAGTGTTGCATGCTTTTTTTTTTTAAAGGATGCCTGGATATACTAATAGCCTAGTTTAGGGTTAGGGTCAACTTACTAAGATTAATATCTCACCCCGTCGTGGGATTAACATTTTCAGATTCCAGGTGATAGAAACCCGAGTTTGCCATGGATTGACATTCGATGAAGTCCCTGGAGGAATTGGATATTAACCCTTTTGTAACCTTAGGGATTGCATATTGAATTTGGGAATTTAGAATTGTAACATCTGAAATAAGATTGACATTAATGAGATGTGTACCCTTTTTGTCCTAAGTCATTTTGTATGATTATGTATGGAGCTGTTTTGTCAATGGATGATCTTAGGTGACGTTATGTTTGAGGTTCTCAAGGAAACAAGCAGAAATTGAAGAGTCATAAGCATTGATTTTGAGGTTGTAAATGTGTTTGACATTGATAGAGAATTTGCTTATGAACAGAGGGTCAATTGGATTGTATGATTGTGATTATGGCTTGTCAATGACCCAACTTGAGGTATATGGTTGAACATAGGCAATTGATCTATGAGATGTGACGATTATTGGTAGAATTAGAGATCTTCTATTGATAAGAATTAATTTGAAGATGAATGTGGTGTGATGAGTAGTGAGGATATTCATGCAGTGCATGTGTTAGTGGCATTAAAATGAAAGTCGAGGAATGTGCATGCATGAACTTATCACCGTCGAACTTAATAAACTATCGCTTGGTATGGGACAAGCTAACGGGATACTTACAAACCATAATGAAGCATGGTATTAGACGTGTGTAATGGGGCTCTTTTCGTAGATGTATCACTTGGGACAACCTGCAACGACCAGGTTTGACGAGGGCGAGGAGTGATCGCTGGGATAGAAAGGTCCAGATAAGGAGCGGCTCCTGGCAGGCTTCTAAGATAATAAGAAGGCAGGCATGACCCTAATCATAATTTGAAAGAGAGAGTCTAGGTATCGGGTTAAGTCTGATTTTGGTTAAGAGATGTATTACACCGAATTGATCCTCAAGATGAATTTTCAAAAGTTGCATGGCATTTGTAATGGTGCATGTAATTGGCATGGTTAAGAGCTTCGTACTTAGCAACAGGTGTCATTTGAAAAAGAAAATTTATGTTTGTGATTGGGTCCTTTGGCAAGTTTTGTATTTGGCATCACATGTTTGTTTTGGCCCAAGTCTAACTAAGAGATTAGACGGCATATGGAGTCTATACCCCATTGAACTGAAGCCTTTTGAAATTGAGGAAGCCTGTTGTGTTTATACAAGAGTGGTAGATGCCTCCAGACTTAAAGTATGAACGATTAACTCATTGAATTGATGCCTTGAGTACTTATCTGATAGTTGACGAGTTAAGGCTTGCTTAGTAGTTAGCTGTTAGTTAAAAAAAAAATTGCCTAGTTGAGGCTGGCTTGATAAGTGATTGCTTATTAAGGATGAATTGGATTCCCTAGATAATTGACAATTAGTTAAGAGTTGCCTAAGAACCACTAAATAATTGTTTGCTGGTAGTATATGATGAGATGAGCAGCCTGAGACTGCTATTCTCTAGTAGATGGATTAAGTCTTTAACTCTCGGACGGAATTATAGTAGTTCAAGTGACATGAAAACCTTATAAGGTTGAACGATCAGAGTGTGGTCACTATAGGAGCTTTTGGCTTGAGTTCGTGAATTACATGAGACCCAAGAGTTGAAGGAGTCGTGAGAACTTTGAATGGAAATGAGAAAGTAGATAGGTATGTAGACTCGAGAAGGAGCTGTCATTGTTACCCTAGTTGCTGAGACTGCAGTTGCAGTTACTGTTGCTAGCAAAGTAAATAATAGAATTCATGAGAAAGGCGATAGAGAATAGAGATGAGAATCGTTCGATGGAAAGCTCTGAATTCTATGGAAAGAATGAATTTGAAATTGCCTTCCTACGGATTAGAGATCTTGGTAAGGAAGCTTTAGAGGTTTTGGGTACACTGAAGAAAGAAAGTGACCTTGGCAGTTACTAACCTTAAAAGGTTGTTAATGATTGGTGAAATGCCACTAAAGGAAGAGTTTTACCTTGAAGGCATGTGTCAAGCCCCATGCCCCGGGCACGAGCGTGCAACTCCCTGCAAATACAAACTCTCTTGGCCGTCCCAAGATTCACGTATATCGAGAGATGCATAATATCAATAGCATGCGGAAGTGATAATATACAAACTCCTCCGTACCATAGTAAAGGGGACCAGGGTAACTAGTACACCAATAAATAAACATAACCTCCCAACTTGTTCATACAAAAGTACTGGCAGACTAAACTAGGTGGTCGGTAAGGGCGACAAAACCAGTACAAAAGACGATCATCAACATCTCCAAAAAGAAACAGGGCATCAAGACCATCATCAAAATATATCCGTCCAAAGAACGGAAGCCCCTAAGTCGAGCTACTAGAGTCGTTAGTCTCCTCAGCATCCTCAGTAGGCTCGTACTTCGAGAGAGTTTTTTAGCAAACCTCCATTGTATCCTCCATCGTCTCGTCAGCTGACAGCTTCACCAGGTCGTCCTCGGTAGCCTCGATCTCAAAGACCTCGTCGGTGTCTTCCAAGGTTGTGGTTCTCTCGGGAACATTCCTCGAGTCGGCTACTAATCCCTCGGCCTCCATCGAATCCCGAGTGGGATGACACCAACTAAGGATTACCCCACGAGGTACTTCAATGGGCTTTAGTGGCCCCGTAGTAACTTCCCCTACCCTCCTAAACCAAGCCTCGAACCTATGAGACTTCCAGCTCTTTCCACTCTCGTCGACCCAGACTATCGTGCACTTTCTAACGTATACGGTTCCTTGTCTGTCTGAGAACTCCTCAAAATAAGCGGACATTTCCTTCGGTTCACCAAATCTGATTTGCTGTATTTTCATAGCCTAGGATCTAAAAACGGGGTCCCACAACGAGATGAGTTTACATCTCAGTAAGGTAGGTACTAACCCTAGGTCAGGCTAACCATACACTCAGACAAATGCAATCAAGGACAAAATGCACATGCAATCACATGAAGCATTCAACAATCATTAAATAACATACGGGATCAAATAAGTGTCAAGCATGCAATCATGGCACTGTATCACATCATTGGAATCAGGCACATATTACCAAGCCAGATCATACCTTCCACCCTTCCATGCCTCCATTTGATTCATGCCCGCGTTTAGAACGCATCAGGCTCGGTCCGCGTAAATACGTCTCAAACCATCTCATTTACAAACCCACGTAAACGCATCGGGTTTTCAATTTCATTCCAGGCCTGTGTCGACACATCTCAAATTTCGTCATACGTCTCAACGCATCAGGACATTGGCCATTTCAACCCCGCGTCTCGTACGCCTTAGGGTACCATTCAACTCAAACCCCACGCCTCAGTGCCTCAGGGTATCCATCCACACAACCCAGCATCTCAACGCCTCAGGGTGTCATAAGTTTCTCAAATATGCCAAATGCTCATTTCAATTCGGAACTCATGATCAAGTGCAAACTCATGCAACGAGCAACAAATCTATGACATGCGAGACAATTAAATTCAACACTCAAATGTGACAATCAATTCATGGTACAAGCATTGTCAAGCATTCAAGCCATCTATATCTCTCAAGGACGCACAATGGATATTCACACCATAAACTTCCAAGAACTAATCTAATTCACACTCAATTCACCCAATCGAGTCCAATCCTCCTAACCAAGGTTTAGAAACTTCTTACCTCAAGCTTAATTCAACAAAATTCTTCTTTCAAGCACTTCAATCACTCGGTTCTAATGGTCCAAGAACAAGTCAGCCACGCAATCTAAGAAAATTCATCCAATCGTCAATTTTTCTTGCTCCAAAACCTCAATGACATGTTCATCGACATCATAGTACGTCCCAACAATGAAATTGAGACTCAATTCCATCACCAACAATCCCCCACAGATTCGGTATGCACAGAACCGAAATAGGGCATTTTTGGTTCTGTGCATATCTTAACCAATCAGCCCTTAAACTAATTTAAATCCTTAATTTATCTACTAATCTATTTTTAACATATAGTTCTAGGAGTTGGGAAGCCTTACCGAAAATTTGGAGTTAAGGAGACACCGAAAAGTCCTCGAACAGCGCCTATTCCTCCAAGTCCTCAATCGGTCAGTTTTTGTCCTTCAAATACTAGGCCCATTTAGGGTCAAAACTCCATCAAATTCATCCAAACATTTTACCACAACTCAGTCTACATGTCCTCTGGATGTCCACAAAATTTGGTTGAAAGATTCAAAGGTTTCGGGGTCCTACGGAGTCTAAATAGTGGCTTACCTCCATTTGAGATTGTTTTCATCAACTTCCGGGAGAATGGCCGGCCAGAACTCCTCAGTGGGTCAAATGACTTGATTTCACTTAGATATTGTCGGCAAGAGGATGAGGAAGGTGTTGGTTGTTGGCTGAGCCCAGGCGGCAGCCAGAAATGGCGGTCGAAGCGAGCGAAGGCGGAGGCAATGGCTGGTTGGCGTGGAGCTCTCTCGGCTGGAGGAAGAAGAAGAAGAGAATGAAGAAGATGGTGGCTGGTGAAGTGTTCGGTTGAAGGGGAGTGAGAGAGTGAGGTATATACACAAATGGCTTGGTCAACTTGATAGAATGGTAGGTTAAAAGTTGGACATTAAATGCCAATGCCCAATCCTTTGACACTTGTCCATATGTCAATCAAGGCTCATCCAATGGCTGCCAATTTCTCAAATTTTTGGCAGCTATAATGGGTATCAATGACCAAAATGCCCTCATTCCTTTTATTAAGGCAAGGTTAAGGTTTGTGGGGCAAAATGGTAATTTTACCCTCGACGTCCGGAATGTCGTTTTTCTGATTCCAATTTTTTTCGATGAGGCGACGACCAATCCAATTATAATGTTGAATTCTTGATTCTCCATTTTCTAATTTAGAGACTCGTCTCTGAATCATTTCTCTATCAGATGTGATTCCAGCCTATCTCGAATTGGCAAGCGACTTTTGCAGACGTTACGCTTATCGACTCTGTAATTTATATCACACTTAGAGTTCGTCAATTCATGGAGACTCTGGTTGTCATGTAATTGCGAGGGTCTATTACTAGTTCCGACGGTCTCGATCGTCATCGTTCGATTTAGGAAAATTTTACAAATTATACATTGGTTAAGCGACATCACCCGCGCTCCAATCGTATAATACTAGCAATGCACTCCTTAATCGTTCTTAGATCGGCCTTTCATGACCCTAAATGTCCCATCGACAATCCTTATGGTCAAAGTGCCATTTACTATTTGAGTTCCCTAGGTCCACGTACCTTGTCTTGCGTTAGCCTTTCCTCTTTGGTCAGTCAACTCGAGATTGATCAAATCCGAGCGAGATACGACTGAAAGACATCGTTAGGTACATTCTCATTAATAAGTATCAAAATGACAGGAAAATCAAAATGTCACAACTCTTTACCCTTACAAAAATTTCGTCCTCAAAATTTACCAATAACCAATTATTCAAACAAATGGGGGTATTGACGCCTCATCGTTTCCTCACTTTCCCACGTAGTGCCTTTTGTTCCATGGTGCTCCCAAACAACTTTGACCAATGGAATCATCTTATTCTTTAGAATCTGCTCCTTTCGATCTTTGATCTTGACTTGCTTTTCTACATAGGATACCCTATCATCCACTTCGATAACCTCGTAATCCAATACGTGCGTCGAGTCCGGATCATATTTCCGTAGCATTGATACATGGAAGACGTTGTGTACTTGGAACAAGTTAGGCGGTAAGGCAAGCCTGTAGGCTAAGGTCCCAATCCGTTCCAAAATCTCAAAAGGTCCTATGTATCTTGGACTCAGTTTTCATTTCTTTCCAAATCGAGATAATCCCCTCATCGGCGACACCTTAAGGAAAACATGATCGCCTACTTGAAATTCCAAAGGCTTACGTCGTTTATCCGCATAACTCTTCTGACGACTTTGTACCGTCTTCAGTCTATCCCAATTTATTTTCACCGCCTCTACTGATTGCTCTACCAATTCCGGGCCTGCAATGCTTCTTTCGCCAACTTCGTCCCAGCAAATCGACGTCCTGCAAGCCCTTCCATAAAGCGCTTCAAAAGGTGCCATTCGAATGCTCTATTGATAGCTATTATTGTATGCGAACTCTACCAAATGTAGCTAATCCTCCCATCCACCTTTAAAGTCTATCACGCACGCTCGTAACATGTCCTCGAGCATCTGAATTGTCCTCTTTGATTGTCCATCCGTTTGTGGATGGTATGCCGTACTAAATTGTAGTCGAGTTCCCATGGCATCTTAAAGACTCTTCCAGAAGCTCGTTGTGAACTTGGGATCTCTATCCGATGTGATCGTCACGGGTACTCCATGTAGCCTTACTATCTGCCGCATGTACAGTTCGGCATATCTGTCTATCGCGAATCCTTTCGCACAGGAATAAAGTGTGCAGACTTGGTCAATCGGTCCACGACTACCCAAATAGAATCGTGGCCTCTCTATCTCCTTGGTAGTCCCATCATGAAATTCATCGTCACGTACTCTCATTTCCATTCGGGGATCTCTAATGGCAATCCACCAGGCTTATAGTGTTGTGCCTTTACCTGCTGGCATGTCAAGCACTTCGCCACATACTTCGCCACGTCCACTTTCATCCCGTTCCACCAATAATATTGATGCAAGTTCTGATACATTTTCGTGCTACCTGGTGGATACTATAATTGATTCTATGAGCCTTTGATAAAATCCTTTCCCTGAGCACTTCGTCCTTTGGTACGCATAAATGTCCTCAAAATTTCAAGATTCCATCCTCTAACATTTGGAACTTTGGTTTCCTCTTCCATCTCCAGGATTTTCTAAATTTTTGGGTCCGTAGACTATAAGGTTTTTATCTTTTCTTGGATATCGGGTTCTATTTTCAGTGTGACCATCAAACTGGATAGTTGACAGACTTCCAATCTGAACTCAGAATCCCTCAAGTTCTAAAATAACGATCACCCTTTTACCAGTAGATAGGCAATACTCGATTTTCGATTGAGTGCATCCGCAACTCTATTTGCCTTCCCAGGGTGATATAATATGTCGCAATCATAATCCTTAAGCAGCTCCATCCGTCGACGCTGCCTCATATTTAGTTCATTCTAGGAAAATAGATACTTCAGGCTCTGGTGATCCGTATAAATTTGAAATTTCTCGCCACACAAATAATCTCCAAATCTTCAGAGCAAAGATGATTGCTGTCAATACCAAATCGTGAGTCGGATGGTTCATCTCATGCGGTCTCAGTTGTCGGGACGCGTAGGCAACTACTCTTCCATGCTGCATTAGCATACAGCCTAGTCCTTTTAGCGAAGCATTGCTATATATTCCGTAACCTCCAAGTCCTGATAGAATTGTCAGGTCCTGATGAAATTGTCAATACTGTTGCAGCCATTAACCGGTGCTTGAGCTCTTGGAAATTCCTTTCACACTTGTCTGTCCACTCGAACTTAGTTTCTTTTTTAATCAATCTCGTCAGTGGAATGGCTATGGATGAAAACTTCTCTACGAAACATCTGTAATATCCTGCCAATCCTAAGAAACTTCGGACTTCCATGACGGCAATAGGTTTAGGCCAATTCATAACGGCTTCGATCTTCGTAGGATCCACCACAATTTCTTCTCTAGATATCACGTGGCCAAGAAATGCCACTTTATTCAACTAGAACTCGCATTTTCTAAACTTAGCGTAAAACGAGTGCTCCCTCAAGGTCTGCAAAACAATCCCCAGATGCTCTTCATGTTCTTCGTTACTCTTCGAGTAAATCAGGATATCGTCAATAAAGACTATAACAAATCTATCCAAGAATTCCTTGAACACCCGATGCTTCAAGTCCATAAATGCGGCTAGAGCATTAGTCAATCCAAAAGGCATCACGGTGAATTCGTAATGACCATACCTTATCCTAAAAGCGGTCTTAGGTATGTCTTCCTTCTTAATTCTCAATTGATGACACCCAGTCCTCAAGTCAATCTAAGAGAACACCGTAGTTCCTTGCAACTGATCAAATAAGTCATCAATCCTCGGCAGTAGGTACTCATTCTTTACAGTCACTTGATTCAATTGTCTATAATCGATGCATAAACGCAAAGACCTATCATTTTTCCTCACAAACCATACCAGCGCTCCCCAAGGTGAAGCACTCGGTCGAACAAATAATTTATCCAGTAATTCTTGAATTTGCACCTTTAACTCTTACAATTTGATAAGGACATTCTATAGGGTGCCTTCGAGATCAGCTCCGTTCCTAGAGCAAACTCAATCACGAATTCTATTTCTCGCTCTGGTGGCAATCTTGGCAACTCTTGAGGAAAAATGTTGGGAAACTCACGCACTACTAGAATATTTTCTAATTGAGGCTCCTCGGCAGTCGTGTCCATAACTACGACTAAGTACGCCTGACATCCTTCAGTTATCAATTTTGTCGCTTTAAGAGATGAGCTAAAGGAATCGAGGTTCCTCCTCGACTTCCCACAAATTCAAATCTATAGCGACTTTTTGGATAGAAACGAATTATCCTACTACCACAATCCACTATTGCCTTCTGTTTACCCAATCAGTCCATTCCTATGATCACATCGAAGTCATACATGGGCAACACAGCCAAGTCTATACTCTCCTTGCTACCGCCAATTACGATTTTACAATCTGCACAGCCCAACGAAACCAGCACATTATCTTTCAACGGGGTGGCAACATGCAGAATTACACTTAACGATTTTAACTTCATATAAATCAAATCAGCAAATCGAGCAGACACAAACGAGTGCGATGCGCTAGGATCAAACAAAGCATATGTAGCTTGGTCACACAAATAAACTGTACCTGTGACCACGCCTAACATTTCTTCTGCCTCCCTACGGGCTACTGCATAGACTCTCCCTTGAGCTGGGGGTCAATTCTGATTAATTTGGGGAGTGGCAGCTGACGGTCCAACCTGTAGTCGCTGCCCTTGAGGTCTATTCGTTGGAGCTTGGTTCGGGCAAGTCCTCATCTGGTGACCCATCTGACCACACTTGAAGCATGCTCTAGTTCTTGCTGGGCATGGTCCATTATCATGCCTCCTGCCGTAGAGGCGGCAACTTCAGTTCATTGGATTCGGCGGCTTCACAATATTCTTTCTTATCGGAGGGACAAAGCGCCTATTGCCAATCATTGGTCTCTTACCAATCTAGCGATTGTCTCTGAATGGATTAAACCGCGATTCAGATGCAGCATTCCTCTCCTTCAGGTCCCTCTCAATCATTTGTGCTCGTTCATAGATTTCCTTGTAGGTCCTCAAGTTCAAGGCTATCATCTGGCTGCGAAGCTCAAGCGTCAGTCCATCCCAAAACCTCCGCGCCTTCTCTAGAGGATCCTCTACCGATCGGGATGCATACTTTGACAGTCTAGAGAATTCAGCTTCATACTGATCTACGGTCAACTGATTTTGACACAGCTGTAAGAACTCACTTGCTTCCTTTCCAGGGCTGTCTCCGAGAAGGACTTGTCATTGAATGTCGTAGTAAAGGCATTCCAAGTCAAGGCTGTTTCTTTTGGAAAGACTCTATTTTTGGTGGCAGCCCACCAATCATTTGCGGTCCCTTCCAATTGATACACTACCAGCAGTACCTTTTCCTCACTTGTGC
This sequence comes from Rhodomyrtus tomentosa, assembly GCA_028455895.1. Classification (NCBI taxonomy): domain Eukaryota; kingdom Viridiplantae; phylum Streptophyta; class Magnoliopsida; order Myrtales; family Myrtaceae; genus Rhodomyrtus; species Rhodomyrtus tomentosa. The sequence continues at coordinate 15,927,233 of JAPCWY010000011.1, forward strand.
ACCTCAGCACTCCAAAGATCTTTTCCAGTTTCTCGATCTATCTCGGTGCTAATTCGGGGTCTCCAATCTCATCGAACTGGGTTGGCTTCAGCTTGATAAACTGCTCGACCAGTTGGCCCATCTGTCTGGCCACGACGACTTCATCCTGGGCATTCCCTACCTCATTGCCCTGGTCATGATCGCCATTGTTTCCATTGCTCCCATTATTGCCGTTATTGGTGTTGGCAGCAGCTATTGCGGCTCTTACCGTTTGGGCTATGGCAGCATCCCTATCCTGGGTCTGCCTGTCGATGAGGTCGTCAATCCTTTCAAGTGCCTTCAATACTCCGTCCATTCTCGAGTCTTCCGCCACAGGTGGCCTCGAACTAAAGGCTTCGCTCCTAGGTCTCCAGGTCTTCTAGGCAGATTACTCATTCTTATATACTTTCACTAAGCCGGGACCACCACAATTTCATCAAGGAGTTAGTAACTCATCCATCCAATCAAGTCCTGAGCTACCAAACTATGCCTTAATAGAAATAGTCATGATATAATGATCTTCCACACAACTAATTCCATAGGCACTTTACTAAATAGTCAATGGCTATTACCCCATTCCGTCCACTTCAATGATTCACGAAAACTAGCCATCTAAAAATGACTTTCAGCGCTAAGCATGGAACTTAATCCTCATAAGCCACCATAATCATGCCACGACCAAATGTCAATCACATGCGCCAAGTCATATGCCATTCATCTCGTGCCTTATTCCAATAAGTCTCCTAAGGTCTCACTACTTGTCTTGTCCCAACTTAATCCTCCTCATCACTCCAATCCTCAATCAATTTGGATCGAACTGACCTTGCTCTGATACCAAGCAAGTCAGGATGTCAAGCCCTGGGGATGAGCGCGCAACTCCGTGCAAGCACAAACTCTCTCGGCCGTCCTAGGATTCACGTATATCGAGAGATGCATAATATCAATAGCACGCGGAAACGACAATATACAAATTCTTCCGTACCATAATAAAGGGGACCAAGGTAATGAATACACCTATAAATAAAGAACTGGCAGACTAAATCAGCTGGTCGGTAGGGGCGACATGACCAATACAAAAGACGATCATCAACATCTCCAAAAAGAAATAGGGCATCGAGACCATCATCAAAATATATCAATCCAGAGAACGGAAGCCCCTAAGTTGAGCTACTGGAGTCGTCAGTCTTCTCAGCATCCTCAGTAGGCTCGTATTTCGAGAAAGTCTCTAAGCAAACCTCCACTATATCCTCCATCATCTCATCAGCTGACGGCTCCACCAGGTCGTCTACGGTAGCCTCGATCCCGATGACCTCGTCGGTATCTTCCAAGGTTGGGGTTCTCTCGGGAACATTCCTCGAGCCGGTTGCTGACCCCTCGACCTCCACTGAATCCCGAGCGGGATGATACCAACTAGGGATTACCCCACGGGGTGCTTCAATGGACTTCAGTGGCCCCGTAGTACCACTTCTTGAATAATCTATTCCAGCAAATCAATTATCTATTCCAGTGACTTGGGTGGTTGACTATTTTCTACCTTCTTGAAGTACCACTTCTTGAGGCATTTTGTGAAAATAATCAGTAAAGTTTCAAATTTAAAGAAATTAGGTTACAACTAATTCTCTCTCGCATGCATGTCGTCCCGCGTCTTGGGAAGCATCGATTAGAAACCTGCCCCTCCTGATTGACTATTTTCTTGAGTGCTCTCTGAAATGCTATTAAGATGATTAGCTCGCATATAGCAAAGAGGATCCATGAGTGATGATTTTTTGGGAAATTTATTTTGAAAGATTTGATCAGGATGCGAGAAATGAGGGCTAATCCTCATATCATTGGACATCCTCGCTTCCCCTAAAGATTTTAAAAACTAGAAGACATGTGAGAAATCAGGTCTCAGGACTTTTTTATTTCTCTCTTTTTTTTCTTTTTTCTTTTTCTTTTTTTCTTTTTTTTATTTTTTTATTTTTATTTTTAATTTTTTTATTGGGTCATCATCGACTGATTTGTAGCTCCCACACGTCCTCAATTTTGGTTTTTTTAAACAACAAAGTGCAGAAAATTGCACGAGGCATCTAACAGGTAGTAAATTTAGATGTGTCATAGGGGATAGAAATTTCTTTACTCAAGGGTGAGCACGTGGTCGTCAATCCATTCGATGATGACGTTGACATAGTCCTCTTGGAATAGGTCGGCCGGGCTTGGCTCCTCTACAGCGACGTTAACTTTCTCGTCTTTCAGCCATTTGGATACTTCTGTGAAAAAGCAACTCAAGGGTGTTCCAAACACCTTTCTCTTACCTTTTCAGGAGCTCGTTCCTAGAAAACGACCGTTCCGGTCTCATCTATGCCTGTAGCTCTTGGGTTTGTCACTCGATTCTTCTTTAAAGCGCAATCTGTTCCTGCTTCCGGTTGCGACCAAGCTGATTGGCTCATGAATCCCTTGGTGGTGCTTGCCCAAACCCAAACCAGGGGTGAATCCACATCGCCTTAGTCTTAATCTTGCCATAATTGATGGCTTGGAGCAACTTTGCAGCCTGACGATTGTGCCGGTTGGCACATGCATGATGTACATCCTTTCCGGGGCATGGAAACTTGATTCCCCTCCAGTGTCAGGCTCTATTCACGGGACGACGTCTATCTGGCCTGTCAGATAATCGGTCTCTAAATGCCTAGTGACTAGCTTGTCGTTAACCACCATTCTAACCTTTTGATGCAGACTGGACAGAACAGCTCCAACCGTTTAGATCCGTGGCCTTCCTAGAAACATGCCGAACGATGTTGGGATGTCCATAACTTGAAAGCTGATTAAGAATTCTGTCGAGCCCACGATGACAGCCAACTCAACTTCTTCAACTACCTCACTCTTTGCTCCATCAAATGCTCAAATAGTCGATTTTGAAGCCTTAATCGAGTCTTCCTTCACTCCTAAACCTCAGAGTGTATTCATAAGGCATATGTTGAATGATGACCTATTGTCCACTAGTACGCGTGACATCCGTTTGCCACGATACGTTGCTGATATGTATAGCGCTTTGTTATGGCCTCGACCTTCTGCCGTAAAATCTTCGTCTGAAAAGGAAACTCGATCCTTCAGGAGGATAGCGCCCACGAAATTCTCTAATTACACCTCGTTGATAATTTCAGATACATGTGCCTCATTAAGTACCTTCAAAAGAGCATCCCAATTTTTTTAAGAGGTCTTGAAAAGTTTCAGGAGCGAAATCTGGGCGGGCATCTTTCTCAATTGCTCGACCACTTGAAATTCGCTTGCTCGGATAAGGGACAAGACTTGCCTAGCGTCCTCCTCAGTTATCCCCCTCTTTTTCGTGACATCATCTTTGTGAACCAGACACCTTCCAGAGCGGGTGATAACGTCTACATCGCCAGTACCATAATCCCAATGAGTCATAGGGTTCCACTGTAGAGAGAGTGATTACCAGAGGATTGCGTTTGGTGATTTCGATTATGGGGATTTGTTAATCTCCTCCATTATCTCACCGTCATCTTCAGATGCCGTGTCAAATTCAGCGAGGTTAATCACGAGCGGGTCTACCCCTTCTAACACACAGTTGGACCTGTGCAGGTAAAGTTCCTCTGAGTTATACCTACCTCTCAGACTAGAAGGACATGCTTAATGGATATGAATCTAGATTTGATGGGTCGAAATTCTCCATCCCTCTTTTCCACAAATTGGACTGCATTGTGTACTTTCATAATCCTTGATCCTCGTGTTTTATCTTGTTGCCAAGCCCACTCGACTTTTTTCAATTCGCCTAACGGATGGGCGAAAGAGTGATACCTGTAGGCGCCTATGGATGTCGCGGCTTTGCGTGGCATGCCCTTTATGAAGCATTCTATCAACTCTTCCTTAGACAAATGAGGGTATACCTTCGCATCAATTTTTCTCCATCGAAATGTGTAGAATCGAAAATTTTCATCTTTCTCTTTTTCGACGAAGACTAAGTCTTCATGACTGAAGTGAAACGGCTGCTTTGTGTCATATCGCTCAAGGAAATGAGCTATGAAGTCATCCCATGTGTTAGGTTGCTAGTGCTCAGAAGTGAGGAACCAAGCAAGGGCTGGTCCTTTCAGACTCAAATCGAAATTCTGGATAAGCGCCTCCTCGTTCTTGCCGAGCTCGAAGACTGTCCTTAAGTACCCCGTTGTACATCCGACAGAAGGTGATATCACTAACAGGCCTTGATGAGGAAGCTTCGGTCTAGAGAGAACGAAAGTTCGTCGGGGTTTTCAATTTTGCGAGGCCGTTGGTTAACTCCCGGTACTATTCCTCCAAATCGATAAGTTTGCGACCTTGCCTTTCCAGTTCTCTTCGTTGTTCCATCAACATAAAGATATCATCTCTAGGCCTATCTGTCTCCATTCGTTGGATTGGATCAATCAATATGTTTACAAGACTGGTCACTCGTGCTTCCAACTTAACTAGTCACGTGAGCATTCCTAGGTCATTCTCTGCTCCTTGGGCCTACACGGGGATTACTTTAGTGGTCACCCTGGCTATTTCTTGCTCTTTGGGGTCATCCATGCTTCCCCAGCCATCATGAATTACTTCTTTGGGATTAGTGAAAAAGTTTGGAAGGACGAAGTATGACACTTTGAAATTGTAACCTCCGCTGTCTTGCCCCAAATTATTGATAATTTCCCCTCTTTGGAGGGCTTCTTTGATGAATTTTCAATCAACTTGGCGAGCATTCTCCAGGTGCTTCTCATATTCATCTGACTCTTCCGTTTCTTTAGTACTCTTGACATTCAACAAATATCCTGTGGGAACATCCCAAGTCTTCCCTCTTGTGGCCTTCAAGACGAATTGGTTTGAATCGAGGTTAACCCTTGCATAGCATCCCGTGAAGAAATGACTATTGGTCCTGGCAATAGCACCCATATCGGTCAACTTAGATAAACATGTCATTTTTTGTTCTTTCGTGACTTCGTCTTATCCCAAATACTGTGAGACCATGGCTAGTACTGCTTCCATCTTAGGCACATCAACCAGAAACTCTAAATCACCTCCCAAATCAACGTCAAATACAGCGTTAACGGTGTGTTCCGGTAGGGGATTGTGCTGGACATTCGAATTTGTCTCGTCAAATTTCAGGAGATTATTATCGATGAGGGCTTATACGTCATACTGCAGAGTTTGCCAGTTATCTATATTGTGCCCTTTCTCGCCCATGTGGTATATACATGTTTGGCTCTCATCGAATCCTGGGAATTTGGGAGGCCTTGCTCTTGGTGGCTTCTTAGCCAGTAATATCACCTCGAGAAGCTTGGAGAGCAATTTCAACATTACGATTGGGGGGGTGTGAATGACGGAAGTCCCCTTTTCCTAGGTTTCAGATTCTTCTTATTTGTCTAGGAAGCACTCTCTTGGGTTGAGGTTGAGTCGTTGAACTTCCTTGGCCTTGGAGGGTTGGAAACGAAGGCTACTTCGAAACTTGGTTCTATATCTTTCTTCACAGGGAATTGGCACCTCAGGGCTGCTTCAGGTGCTCACCTTTCCCTCATTGTCCACTCTTGTCCTTCCACCACCTTAATCAAATGCACAAAAGTTTGGCACCCAGACTTGTTTAGCCTCTCAAAGTAGTCATAAGGCAATGCCTTTAAGAAGATGTTGACCAATCCTTCTCGAGGATCAGGGATTTGACTTGGGTGGCCAAGGCCCTCCATCTTTGAGCGTATAAGTCAATGCTCTCATTTCTGCCTTTCACTGTCCTGAGCAAGTTCTCTCTAATAGGGGCAGTGGTCGTGTTGAACTTGTACTAGCACTAAAAACTCTATTGCAAACTCCTCCCAGTCCTCGTACTTTTGGATATTCAGCTCAACGTACGAAGTTAAAACCGCACCCATCAGGCTTTCTTGGAATGTGTTGATGAGCAGGGGAACATAGTCGAAGTACTTTGCCATCTTATACAGGTAGTATTTCAAATGCACCTTGAGGGAGCCTGTCCCATTGTACTTCCTTGCAAACTCAGGCTCCTTGTAGTCGGAAGGGACCTCAATCTTAGTGAAAGGCATAATTTTATCATATTTAGACAGCTCAAATCCCTGACTAGTAAGACATTCTTCAATCTTGGCAATCCTCCTTACTCCTTCATCGAGCTTCGGAACATACTTCTCTTTTTGTTTCTCCTCCAGGTCGATCATAACGGGTGGGGCCGTCGGTGGGACCTCAACAGTTGGAACCTGATCGGGAGTAGCTGCAGGATTTATCCCGGCGGACCCACTCGCATCAGAAACTACAAGCGTATGTGGGTTCGCAGTCTAATTAAGGTTAATCGATGAAGCATGCCTAGCATTAGCTGTAGTGAACATGACCTTCATTTCAGCCATCATCTCAGCCATTTGGTCCAATCGTATTTCTAGAGTTCCAAAGCGAGCATCAACTGCTCTCGCTCCATCCGCTCTTTCAAGCGAGCTTGGGGTCGAGTCCTCATAATTGAGAATCGCATGTTTTGAAAGACTCCAAATCAGTAAAGTCGACGTGAAGAAAGGATCATACATTATAGGGCCTTCTCACTGACACATCATGGTGTGGATGATGGCCTCTTTGCGCGAACGTACTTCCTCACACGAGGGTTTTCACATCATCCACACTGATAGACATATTATTAGGAAGGTAGTAATCCCTGATGATTGCAATGGGGGTTTTGAAAAGGCGTGTCATATGCATTAATTAAAAGCATTCATTACAAATAAAAGTTCTTGAAAGAGTTGCATTGAAAAGTGATATGAAAATGTTATAATATCCTAAACTCGATGGGAAATTTCTTCATCCCAGCACTGGACTTCCTTCATCTTGAGTCTTCCAAAACCGCCATCGAGGTCAAGCCTTCAGTCGAGAAACTCCTCATAGTCAGGGTAAGCGGATGGTCCTACGTCTTCTGGTACATATGGCTCCACTCCGAGGGTACAAGGGACGATGAACTATAGAACATGTGGCTCGATAGGAGTCGGGAGGATCTTCTTGAAGGCTTGGATATATTCTTCGGAGGCCCGATGAATGTCCATCTCCTTGGTCAGCTTGTCTGGCCACTCGACATCATGGAGGAGGTCTTTTAGTATTTGTTCAATGGCATCAATCATGGCCGCAAAGTAAATCTTGCTCTTCTTGGTAAGCGTCCTATAGGGAAGATCGAGGATGAACTCATCTGGGGGACTTTAGGGAGGAATCTCTTGTAGCATGTCAAACTGTCTGACAACTCTGATCGGGTAATACAACACAGCTCCAATGAATCCCAACAATGGGATCGACCCTCCTCCAATGGTGGTAATGTGAGCTTGGTACATCCTAGGACGTGTCAGCCGCCATCGAACTTGTTCGAGCTTGAGTTTCTTTAGGAGTTTGCACCAATCATTAAAGGAATGATCAGCGATGAGTGATTGACATTTGAGGAAGGATCTAATGGGATGGACATGTTCACTGATCTCATAGCAGCCAACAGAGCCACATGTAAAGTAGGCTATTTAAGGTCTCGAAGGTGGCTTTTCAAGAGGATTTGGAGTGATCAAGAGCAATCTTATATCAATTTAAGGACAAGGAAGTCTTGGTAAGGATCATATATGAATAGTCCAATTGATCACATGCTTGCTGAACTATGTGGACAATGGTCGGGTCGAATGTAGCCCGAGAAGTAGGGAAGAGGACAAATGCGAAGAAAGCTAGGATGAAAACTTTACCGGGTCTATGACCAGTTTCGATAGGAAGGCTGGAGTAGTTGTCATATAACAAGGAAAACAGGAATCTACTAGAGTAAGACTTAGAGATCTTGTCAATTTCACTGGATTTGAGGCAAAGGAATTTGGAAAGTCACTTGGAAGGATCAAGGCTAAGAGGAAGTCAGACCAGTCGATCCTTGAATTCAAGTTCGATGACGGAAGAGTATTCTACTAGTGTGGGTGTGATCTCCAAGCCCTCAAAGTTGAAACTCAACGTGGCAAAATTCCAGAATCGTGCCACGAGTTGGATAAGCGATGGCTGATATTTCACCTTGAGGAGGTATATAAGGTGTCCCAGTCTCTATTTGACGTAAGTCTGGTTGATCTCATTGAGGCGGCCCCACCAAAGCAGTAACTCCCTGCTCGGGACCGACACAACTTGGATATCATCTTTTCCCATCGAGTCTAGAATATGAAAATATCACCCCAAGTTAATGGTCATGGATTACTCGGTCATCAGATTCGTTCAACTCATTACTTCCTCTTGGGATGGCAAGGGTTAAGTCCCCTTATTTGATTAAGGAGGATATCGAATGAGGGTTCCAATCCAAGCTCTATTAGAGGGTATAATGAGTTGGACGGAAATGACGATGCAATGCAGATGATATGCTTATGCATGATGCGATCCGGTTCAATTTCATGTCTTAGGTAATGAAATGAGAATTAGATTCTCGCACTCGCGCTAAATATGTCAAGTGTGAGTTCTAGTGAAAATTTCACCTGACTGAGACATGCAACTGAATGGAAAAATCTAAACGGTTGAGGGAAATTCCAATGTCGCATGCCGATGTCAAGATGCCCAGACATGATTTAGAAATTAAAGTACAGAAAATAGGGGAGACCCATAGACGGATGCTCCTTACAGACTCGATGACTCAAAATAAAGAAACACAGTCAGAATGCGACTCTAAAAAGCCTAGAGAGATGCCCCAAGTCGGGTCTTCAGGGAATATTCTGAGTTCTTTTGATCCAGCTACTTTAGGTCTTTGTCTTCATCAGATGACACTTTGATGACTTCGGGTGAGTGTCTTCGATTTTCCTTTGCCTTACAAAATGCGTCATTTAGCTTTGGATAGAGATTCCATATCCTCTCCTTTTGGTGTTCGCGTTCCAGCTCCTTGGCGGACTTGGTGTAAAAACAGCACATTCCTCTTATGTGATTTCGTCCGATGAGTTCCCCTCCTTGGATGAAGCAAAAGGAGTGAAGCCCATTAAATGTCTCTATAACTTAATGATGAACCACGCATCGCTCGTACTTGAATGCCTTCGGAATCTTGGACCGACTTGGAGAGACCATCTCTACTCTGTCCATACTCTAAAATGGAATTGCACTCAACCGTCGGATTTGATGAATGCAGCATGTCGTGCAAATTACGAATAAATTAAACGAGAGATTACAAGTGAGTTAAAGAGAAATGGAAAGGTCTTGCCATATTTGGTACCTAATGAATTTTGATTTTAGGTATACCAACGGTCCACACATGCGCATGAGACAAGTGAGGCTCAACTCTAGAAATTAAAACGACTAGGGTATGGAACCTAAAAGCTTCCCATAATTCGAGTCAATAAATTCGTCCGTAAGCGCAATCCACAACAAATGGATAAAGTATCGACTTGGATAGTGAGCGGGATCAAATATGGTCAACCCCGGTGCAAATCCAAAGCCTTGCATATCAATTCCTTATCTATGGCTACCTAAAATGGTGATTTTGCCACCTGGGTTTGGTCGCTTTGTGCATAAGTGTCGTGATCCTCAAATATGCAAGTGAATCAAGCACAATAGTTTATACATCAATTAGCGCTTCAATTCATCCATAAAACATACATTCCTACACCCAACCTGCATAAGACGACGTTAAGCACAGACTACTCCCCTTATCACTCTAACATGCAAAAACGTTTAACACCTATTGTAAGCAGACTTACCTCACCTTCAAGAGCGCCTGTAGAAAACATGTTAGAAAATCACTCAACATTTTAATTACGATCTAAGTCCACTTGAAAACCAGAAACCAGAGATTCTGAGTTCGATCCCCAATGGAGTAGCTAAGTCTGTTGTGACCCGTTTCATTTTTCTATACGCGCACGAGCTAATGGATTGCTGATCGGGCCCTCTACTAACTACGAGAGTGTGGTTGGTGTTTTCAATCTGCGCGAGCCCTCCCAGGCCCAAACCAAATCGCGGTAGGAGTAGGATTTCTTTGGAGTTTTCTCGATGAAAAGAGTCGATTAGATTTTGACCTTGGTATGGTCATGGTGGCATGTACTATGTGTGCATGCATTTGGAGTCGTCACCGATCCTTCTTGAAAGGTGGACCGGAAACCTCACTAATCGTTTATGAGAGATCAATCAGTTCTGCGGAACCAAAGATTTTGGGTTCAAGAACTTGATTACATTGGTGTTATTACCAACGCTCTTTCGGTACCTAACACGAGTGATTTTTCCTAACTAAGATTTCATGCAGGCGCAATTTTGAGTGAGGTAAGTCTGATTCAGAGGTTTCATGTAGATTGGAAGGCTAGTTTTTGTCCATCAAAATCAATATAAGGAAAGCGCAATCAAATGCATAAATAGATCACATCAATGCACCTAAGTTCAAATCAAAGGCCTTCTAGTGTAGCCCTAAAGGCTTAGAGAAGGTGTGATTTAGAGCCAGGGGTAAAATGGAAAGATTGGGGGATGATTCGCTCGAAGGGGGAAATCGTCATTTCTTGAATGGTTCATGTGTTGAATTACACAAAATAGTCCATGGTCAGTTGGCTGTGGCCATTTACTGTTTCTCGGGAATTTTTGGGATTTTCTTGGAATTTTTATCAATTTTTTGGGAGACGATTTTTCAAAAAGGAAAAATCGACATTTTGGAAGGATCAGGGACCAAATACTCAAAATAAGTCATGGCCAATTGATTGTGGTCACTCCTATTTTCTGGATTTTTTTTGAAATTTTTGGGAGACGATTTGTCAAAAGGGCAAAATGGTCATTTTGAAAAGATTCAGAGACCAAACACCTGAAATAGGTCATGGCCAATAGATTGTGGCAATTTCCCTTTTTTTGGAAATTTTTTAGAATTTTTAGGAAATGAATTCCCAAAAGGAAAAAAATCATCATTTTGGAAAGATTTAGAGACCAAACACCTGAAATAGGTCATGGCCAGTTGATTGTAGATATTTCCTATTTTTTTGAAAATTTTGGGAGACGATTTGCCAAAAGAGAAAAATCATCATTTTGGAAAGATTCGTGGACCAAACACCCGAAATAGGTCATGGCCAGTTGTTTGTGGCCATTTCCTATTTTCTTGGAATTTTTTTGAAATATTTGGTAGTCAATTAGCCAAAAGGGAAAAATCTACATTTTGAAAAGATTCGAGGACCAAACTCCCGAAATAGGTCATGGCCAGTTGATTGTGGTAATTTCCTATTTTCTTGAAATTTTTTTGAAATTTTTTGGAATGGATTTGTCAAAAGGGAAAAATAATCATTTTGAAAAGATTCGAGGATCAAACACCCGAAGTAGGTCATGACCAGTTGATTGTGGTCATTTCCTAATTTTTTCGATTTTTTTTTGAAATTTTTGGGTGGCGATTTACCAAAAGGACAAAATAGTCATTTTGGAAAGATTCGGGGCCCAAAAATCTGAAATATGTTATTGCCAATTGATTGTGGTCATTTCCTATTTTTTTTAAAAAAAATTTGCAATTCTTTGGAGACTATTTGCCAAGAGAGCAAAATCGTCATTTTGAAAAGATTCGCGGACCAAATACCCGAAATAGGTCATGGCCAAATGATTGTGGCCATTTCTTATTTTTTTTGGAATTTTTTAAAAAAATTTGGAAGACGATTTGCCAAAAGAAAAAAATCGTCATTTTAGAAAGATTCGGGAACCAAACACCCGAAATAGGTTTTGGCCAATTGATTGTGGTCATTTCCTTTTTTTGATATTTTTTTGGAATTTTAGGGAGACGAATTGCCAAAAGGGAGAAATCGTCATTTTGAAAAGATTCATAAACCAAACACTCGAAATAGGTCATAACTAGTTGATTGTGGCCATTTCCTATTTTTTTGGAAAATTTTTAAAATTTTTCAGAGGCGATTTGTTAAACGGGCAAAATCGTCATTTTGGAAAGATTTGATGACCAAGCACCCGAAATCGGTTATGGCCAGTTGATTGTGGCCATTTCTATTTTTTTAGATTTTTTTTGAAATTTTTGGGAAATGATTTACCAAAATGACAAAATCATCATTTTGGAAAGATTCGGGAATTAAACACCCAAAATTGGTCATGGCCAATTAATTGAGGCCATTTCCTTTTTTTTTTTGGATTTTTTTTGGAATGTTTTGGAGACGACTTGCCAAAAGGCTAAAATAATCATTTTGAAAAGATTCGAGGACCAAATACCTGGAATAGGTCATGGCCAGTTGATTGTGGTCATTTCCTATTTTCTGAATTTTTAATGATTTTTTCATTTTTTATCGAATTTTAGAATTTTTTATTACTTTTTAATTAATTATTAAAAATATTTTCCGAACCGGGCCAAATTCGGCCCGCGCCTCTCGGGAGATCGGCCCGACCGTATGGGTCAAAAACAAATCTAAAACAACACCATTTTTTTCAATGATTTTTCTATTTTTTAAACATTTTTTTAATTTATCCAAAAATGGCCTCATCGAACGATCCAAGATGTGCCACATGGCTTTTCCTGGTGCGTCCGATCTAGATTTAATAAAATCCAAAGAAAAGCCCGATTGTACGGCTCATAGAGTACCACATGGCACACTCTTGACCATCCGATCAGATTTTTTTTATTTTTTCGGAAATGATTTTCTTTTATCTTTGAAAATATTTTATTAATTTCGAAAATCCCAGATCGTGACATGTGGCGAATCTACGGCCATCTGATTTGGGTTTTGTTCTTTTATTGGACGCGATCCCACTTTGCTAACGTGGCTGCCTGCATGGCAAGCCACGTCGGCCTTTGACTCGTTGACCGAACCCCTCTCGTCGAAGAAGACGATCGGCTCCTCGTCGGAACAGTCATTATTTGGCGAGGTTGCTGGAATCTTCGCCAAGAAATGCGAACTGGGCCCAAAACTTTGCATTTTTCGCTCTTTTCTGCTCCATTCAACTCCCCATAGTCCTCACATTAACATATATCAGCAAAGTGGCAAAAATCACGTTGGAAAATAGCAAACCGAACCTCAACAAACCCGATTCTGGTGAGCATTTTTGCAAAAAAAAAATTACGTTCGAAACTCGGTTTCAAATGTTCATACAACACCCAATGAAGGTTTCGAGATTGCCGAGCCCCCATAAGGGTCGACGATTGCACGAACCCCTCTGTCGAGCTCTCGATCCGAATTGAGATCGGTGAGACTCCGAGCTCGATTTTTGTCGCGTTTCAATGTAAAATAATGATCAAGAGGAGCTTAGAGTTGGTTCTAGATGAGGTTTAAAGTAAGATTCACACAAAAAGGAGTCGAGAAGGGCACGGTCGAAAGCCAAAAATTAAAGCGCTCATTCAGGCATTTCGTCGAACAGGTGAGGTGTAGTTGAAAACTAGTGTTCGAGTTGAAAACCAAACCTGTTTTGGGGTTAGTCGACGGTGAAGATGGTCCCGGTGATGATGGGTGAAGTGTGCAGAAGTTCGAGGATGGCCACTCACCCGCTGGTTGTCCTCCACGCTCGGTTTGCTTACTCCCTCCCTCTTGGCCGGAGCTGCACTATCTTTTTTTTGGTTCGTTGGACCTCCGGCGATCGGTCTTTTCCTTCTCTCTCCCTCTCTCGTGCTCTTTGTGTGTCTTTGGGTCTCTAGAATCTCCAGTGTTTGTTGAAGAATGGTCGTGCTACTTGGAGAAAATCTCGCCTCTTTCCCCGCTCTCTCTCGATTCACCTCTCCCTCATATATTCCCTCGACCTGCCCCTCTCTCTCTCCTTTAATTGTTTCCTCCTCCCTCGAATCGAGGTGCCAGCTCCCCCCCCCCCCCGTACATCATTGGTGTAGGAGGCGACAAAAATCAGAGGATCACGCGAGGGAGAGTCTCAAAACGTGCGAGAATGCAGTTTGGGAAGGCTGTTGGTGCAAACCTGGGTTCGCTGGGTCAGGTCGGGTCGGGCCCGACCTGATAAATCCGATTCTAAAATTTTGGTCCAATCGGGACCCAATTCGTCCATTTTTTACGAAATTGATGTTACAATTGGGTTTCCCAACATTTTTTACACATGTAATTGGTGTTTTCATGAATGAATAACTTTGGATTGAATGAAAACCCCAAACCATGCCTAAGATTCGAAAATGATTTTTTGTTAATTGAAGATTTGAATGATTGAATCAGTCGAAATTGAGACCGCCATCAAATCCAGAATGATGAAAACCATAGGAAAGAGGTGTTCTATTTTCACGGTTGTGGCCCGAGAGAATTTAATTTGAAGATTAGCGAAACCGGAGACTAAATTGAAAAGCAATTTGTGCAATTAAGTTTGTTTTGTCAAAATTGATCGAATTAGAGGCTGAATTGACCCAATTGCACTTCAAGACTCTAGATTCAAATGTCATAACTTATTAGAAGTGAGAATTGAAAATTAAAAGACTCAAAAACGAATTTTTTCGCTCGATTCGGGTTTATATTTGTTAATGAACATAGTTACCCAAGTCGAATTTTTGAGATTTAAAGTGACCATTCTGAAAAAGGAATTAAAATAAAATCATTGACTATTTTTTGTGTATTTTTTGACCACGAATGGTATTTTTCTGATTTTTTGGATATTTTTTATAATTAAATAAATTCTAAAAAATATTAAAAATTATGAAAAATATTTTTTTGTTCAAAATTGGCTCCCAGGCTAGGCCAAGGTTTCCAAAGTTAATTTTGAAATTTTATGATTTTTTTTTGTTATTTTTAATTAATTTTGAAAATAAAAATGATTAAAAATTAGGTGTCAACAGTCCTAAGGAAAACGCTTATTGTATACTAAAGGTGAAGAGCGCGAGTTGTGGGCTTGATAAGGTAAAATTTCTTAGTCGTGAAATTTTTAGAAAATGAAATCCCTATGAAGCCCTTGAGGATTAGAATAAGTGATGAATTGATTAAGGTCGATGCGAATTGCTAAAATTTAAAGTTTGCTAGAATTGACAGATTGTTATAGACGGATCATGGGAAGATTTCCCATAAGAGCTATTCCGTGAATGAAATCAACTAAGGACGAAATGTAGCACGAATGAATGAATGAATGTAAAAAGAGTTTTCAAGGACTTAGGCCTAGCTGGTGATCGCGCCGATGTTGATGTTTTAATTAGAAAGTGAGAGTGGTGGGAATTACGATGACGTGACACAAAAAGGAAATTAGAATGTGAAATAGTGCAACGTGGAAGGTTGTCGCCTACACATCGCGGCCATAAGACCTCATGAGTGGGTGTACGCAATGCATGATTGGAATTGGTATACAGCCGCTTCTGTGGTGAAGTTTGGGAAACACGACTTGCGTGGAAGAAGGTTCCGCATTTATATGGACCATAAGAATTTGAAGTATTTATTTACCCAAGAGAATTGAATGAGAAGCAACGTGGATGAAATTGCTTAAGGGCTAAGAATAAGAGTAATTGGGAGAAAATTCAGACTTCTGAGTACCTGGAGAAGAAACATTGAATTTGAGGATGGAAACCTTGAGGTCATGGGCAATGAAACATGCCAATGAATGGAAGGGAAATTTAAGGAGTGGATCTTTTGAGAAGTTCATAAGGAGAATCATGGCATCCATTGGAATAGCATGAAGGTGTGTCAAGACTTATATTGGTACTAGGAATGGAAGAAATGGAAGAGAAGGAGACCAAGCACGTGGTTGGAAGTTGAAACATGCCAACGACGGAAACCATAACCGTTGTAAATTGGTGGATTAATTGGTCATTAGAGGATCTCGAATGTAATCAAGGACAAACTACTAGGGACTCAATCATGAATTTGCCTAAGGAGTCAAGAAGGCTATGGTTTAATTTGGACAATCAAGGTTAAGTTAATGGGACTCGTGCGTCCCTGACGGTACAAAAGGACGTTTGAATTGGATGATTATGCTAAATGGTAGAGGCACCAAAGGAGTACGTTTTCATGCTGGTTCAATAATGATCGTGACAAGGCAAGATCTTGAATCTACTACAACATTCTGGAAAAGCCTTCCGACAAAGAATTTGAAAAGCAGGATTGCAGTGAAACGTACATATTGTCCTTGGACCAATAGACAAATTGAAAAGATCCGAATACTCGAGGGTATACCATCGACAAATGTTATGAATGTTGAAAGAAATTAAAGAAAGGAGAATGCAGGTTGAGGATAAAAGGGAACGAGTTCTGAAGGATAAGAGTTATTACTGGTAAGGGCATTATGGGAATGTCAAGTAACAAAAAGGAACTACTTTGAAAGTGAGGTAGTGATGAGGCGTCAGTACCCCATAAGACTGGATGATTGGAAGATTGTAAATTTCAATGACTAAATTTTTTTTAAGAGGGGAAAAATTATGA
Organism: Rhodomyrtus tomentosa; assembly: GCA_028455895.1. Taxonomy (NCBI): domain Eukaryota; kingdom Viridiplantae; phylum Streptophyta; class Magnoliopsida; order Myrtales; family Myrtaceae; genus Rhodomyrtus; species Rhodomyrtus tomentosa. The sequence goes on from JAPCWY010000011.1 coordinate 15,943,489, forward strand.
CATTTCGAATTTCGACCCTCTTCAAGACTATTAACGTGAAATAGGGTCTCTAATTTGGATATCGGACAATGAAGAATTCTAACATTTGAAAGGAATGAGACATCGCCTCATCAAGGGTAATTTATATTGAAAAAGTGAAATTTCGGACTATAATGTAAAATTACCATTTTGCCCCTTGGAGGATACCCTTGCCTTAAGAGTATCCAAGGGCATTTTAGTCATTCCTCTCTCCCTCTATAGTGGCCAAATATTAGAGGGCATAATGGTCAAATGAGCCTTAAGATATTATGAAGATGTGGACAAGTGTCTTAATGAGAGCTTAAGAGTACACCTAGGCTAGATTAGGGACCTAGATTGCATTAATTAGTTGTCTAATCCCTCACCTGCCTCTCTCTCTCTCTTCCTAGCCTTGTGGATAAAGCAAAAAATACTCTCTCTCCCCTCTTGCTCAGCCGAAGACCCACTCGTCCTCTCCATTCTCTCTTTCTTCTCTCTCTCTCACGCACCCTCTCGGCCGACCGCCCTCCTCATAGCTTGCCCTCCACGGCGCCAGCTTCCGGCGACCCCACGCCCCAATGCCGACCACCACCGTATACCTCAGTGTCTTGCCTACGACCCCCCCTATCATTCGATCATCCATTCGCCGCTGCGTTTGACCCGTGTAGCCGTTGGAACCCGTGAAGGTCAGAATCGGAGCGAGCTTGATCGTAAGCCCCTTTAGGCAGGTTTTGGGAGCTTGTTTTGCTTCCAATTTGAGTTGAGACCTTATTAAGATATAATATAAGGGTTTAGTAGCATAAGAGTGAAGTTGGTTGAAGTTTGGATGGGTTTTGAAGGTTGAGTGTCCATTATTTTCCTTAGGACAGAATCTGTCCACCGACGATTGGTTTGAAACCAATACACACTTGAGGACCTTTGAGGTGTCGCCTTGCCCAAAATTTATGGGTAAAACTCTCTAAGACATAATAGTATACGTTAGCAAGGAGTTTGTGAGTTGGTTTGGATTTTCTTGGCCGTTTATGTGTGGTTTTCTCTAGGAGCAGAAAACTGCCCCGCACTGATCAGTTTTAGAACTCTGACTTGTGGCCGCTCTTGGTGAAGTTTGCTCAGTCTATTATTTTGGTAAGAAGACTTTTAACCCTTCGTTAGAGTGTCAGGTTACTAATAGGTGATTTGTGATTGAATTGGAAGTGTTTGAAGAGTTGTTTTGAGGTGAAAATCGAGAGTCACGCAAAATTATTTTGAGCGCGCACCATTTTTAAAATGACTTGTTCTAAGTCGTCTGGTTTCCAAATTGAGCCATGTTTTCTATCACATGTCCTAAGACCAGGAGGGACAAGATTCTTAAATTAGGTTTTTCAAAAATTAAGTAGAACAATACCATTTTGCTCGTGAATGAACTTGGTCGTGGAGGCTAAGAGTGGGCAGTTTTGTGAATTGAGATCCTTGATGACTTGTCTTGATTTAACTACTCTGTAATTGCCTAGAAAGCATTAAATCAAAGCTGAGATTTCTCAGTCATGAAGTACCGTGTGTGAATTCTTGCATGCATTGAATTAGGCGGTTCAATCGAGTGCTTTAATGCTTGAATTGACAATAGAATGATTCGTGTGATTAAGTGCCTTGCTGTACAATTTGTGCCATGAGATGTGTGGATTCGGATATAGTTGCTTCTCACGTTAGAAGGCTAATTGCTCACTGAGATAAATTATGCTTGATCATGAGATTGTTTAAAAATGAGAATTTGGCTAGTGAGCCCTTGAAATGTGAAATTGGCTAGTGAGCCCTAGAATTGATGAGATGTAACTAGTGAGCCCTTGAAATGTGAAATGGCTATTGAGCCCTTGAAATGTGAAATTGGCTAATGAGCCATGGAATTGATGAGATGTGGCTAGTAAGCCCTTGAATTAATCAAATTGTGAGTTGGTTTGGACTTTCATGACCAGTTATGTTTGGTTTTCTCTAGGAGCAGAAAACTACCCTGCATTGATCAATTCTGGAACTCTGACTTGTGGCCACTCTTGGTGAAGTTTTCTCGCTCTATGTTTTTGGTAAGAAGATTTCTAACCCTTCGTTAGGGTGTTAGTTTACGAATAGGTGATTTGTAATTGAATTGGAAGTGTTTGAAGGGCTGTTTTGAGGTGAAAATCGAGAGTCGTGCAAAACTATTTTTAGCGCGCACCATTTTTAAAATAGCTTGTTCTAAGTCGTCCGATGTCCAAATTGAGCCCCATTTTCTGTCACACGTTCATAAGACCAGGAGAGACAAGATTCTAAAATTATATTTCTCAAAAAGTGAGTAGAACAATACCAATTTGCTCGTGAATGAACCCGGTCGTTGAGGCTAAGAGTGGGCAGTTTTGTGAATTGAGATCCTTGATGACTTGTCTTGATTTAACTACTCTTTAATTGCCTAGAAAGCATTAAATCAAAGCTGAGATTGCTTGGTCTTGAAGTACCGTGTGTGAATTCTTGCATGCATTGAATTAGGCGATTCAATCGAGTGCTTTAATGCTTGAATTTGCAAGAGAATGATTCGTGTGATTAAGTGCCATGAGATGTGTGGATTCGGATATGGTTGCTTCTCACATTAGAAGGCTAATTGCTCGTTGAGATGAATTGTGCTTGATCATGAGATTGTTTAAAAATGAGAATTTGGCTAGTGAGCCCTTGAAATGTGAAGTTGGCTAGTGAGCCTTGGAATTGATGAGATGTGGCTAGTAAGCCCTTGAAATGTGAAATGACTAGTGAGCCCTCGAAATGTGAAATTGGCTAGTGAGTCCTGAAATTGATGAGATGTGGCTAGTGAGCCCTTGAATTAATTGAAATGTGAGCCTAATGGCATGTGTAACTTGATGCGTCAGAACGCGGGTTGTCAACTATTCTAAGCCTGATGTGTATTTATGTAGGCCTAGCCATGTGAATTGAAATCATGATGAACCTGATGCATGTTGACCCGGGCTTAGTCGTTGAGATGAGGAGTTGTGATGAAATTGAGAACTAATTCCAAGCATATGAAATTAATATTGTGCCAACACGAGAAGCTCGGTCTCATTGATGTGATTGCCTTTGAATTGTAACCGTTTTATGCCAATTGTGATGCTTTACTAATTTGATTGAGAGCTATGTGCTAATTGTCTTGATGAAGTGTTGCATGCTTTTTTTTCTTAAAGATGCTTGGAGGTACTAATAGCCTAGCCTAGAGTTAGAGTCAACTTACCGAGATTTATATCTCACCCCATCATGAGATTAACATTTTCAGGTCCCAGGCGATGGAAACCCAAGTTTGCCATGGATTGTTATTCGATGAAGTCTCTGGAGGAATTGGATATTAACCCTTTTGTAACTTTAGGAATTGCATATTGAATTTGGGGATTTAGAATTGTAACATCTGAAATAAGATTGACATTAATGAGAGGTGTACCCTTTTTGTCCTAAGTCAACTTGTATGATTATGTATGGAGTTGTTTTGTCGCTTTCGCATGCGCATATCATATGTGTGGATTTATAAGTTGTGGGCTGATGGATTCTGGGTAATAACGAAAGATGAACGGTCTAGTGGGATGTTCGCGTGCTCGTCGAGTTCGGGGTGTGACACGTTTCGACTCATATTATCAAAACATACTAATATTCTAGAAAAACCTATACAACTCATCTAACTTACTTTAGACTTTTCACATGTATATGTTACTCAGATAAAAACTTCACATCAAATAAAAAGAAAATTAAATAATAAAAAGTTAATAAAATAAATAAAAAATGTAAAAAAGTTCATAAAATGAAATATTTATTAAAAAAGGATGACGAAGTATGTTATGGCCATTTTTGTGATCGGTTGTGTGTGTGTATTTGATGAACTTAACTACTTGTCAAGAATGTTCGACCTGGATTTACTAACTCGTTTTCCGAATCTCAATTCTAAATTCATGTCTTGGAGCAAAATCACGCATCAAACCCCGTCCCATCTTTAGGAGTAGTTACAAATAATCTATGACAAGCATTAAGAATTCATTTTCGAAAGAAGCACACCTCTCTCCCTTCCTCCCTCACTAAAAACTAATCCATTTTCAGATTTGCCCCATTGACCCTTTGTCCAAGAATGTCGTTAGTTATCCTTAATTTAAATTTGTTAACATCTTAGAAGGGCTTCATTTTGGATAATTTCTTTATTAGGATGAATTTAATATCCACATGAAAATGCCACATCAGTCCATATGTACACCACGTGTGTGATTTTTTTATCGATGTGAAAATGCGACATCAAGTTGGGACAAGACCACGAGATAGATTTGAAAAGGCATTGAAAATTTGCGAATTTTTAAGATAAAATAAAATTCGGGGTAGATTTGGGACTATATCTAAAGTTTGGAGTTTTTTTTCGACACCAAAAAAAAAAAAATTTCGGCCAGATTTGAGACTGGACCTAAAGTTGAGATTTTTTTATGAGAAAAAAATTGGCGTAGATTTAATTAGGACTTGGCTTAAAGTTGGGTATTTTTTAGGGAATTAGGCCAAAAAATTAATGAAGAAAGTAAACTCATTAATCAATGTTACGTTAAAGCATTTGTTAGTAACAAAATTGTATCTTATAATAGTATTTCGAAAAAAAATAATTTGTCGCGCCCCGCTCACCTTATGAGTGCGCTCATCCGCTCATGCCGTAAATTCAGTCCTAGGATACGCTTCTTTATGGCAATAAATAAATGAGACTCGCATGCGGAAGAGTGAAATAAAAATAAATACATAACTCCATGCAAAGTAATTCAAACAAAATAAAGAATGAGACACGGGACAAAAGAATGGCTAATTTACATATCAAGAGGACGAGTTTATACAAACGAGGCCAGGAACTAACTAAGGTCGAGGAAGACAAAAGGGCGAACAAAGACAACCATCAAGCCCCACCAAAAGACAACTCCAGCGGTCGTACGATCTCGACCCCACTAAGTAGTACTAGTATTTTCAGCTTGACTCATGTCCTCAGCGGGATCATAGTCCGAGAAAGTTTCTGATCGAACTTCTTTGGTGTCCTCTTCCACCTCATCCTCTGAGTCAGAAATCTCGATTACTTCGATGCTCTCCTTTCTAGCTGGGGTCTCCTCCGGAATGTTCCTTGAGCCTACCACGGAACCCTCTACCTCGATCTCATCTCGAGAAAGATGGCACCACGATGGAACTGCACGTCTTGGAACCTCATGAGCCTTTAATGGACCAGTGGTAACTTCGCCAACTCTCATGAACCAGGCCCCGAAACGATGTGGCTTCCAATCTTCCTCCCCCTTATCAACCCATACTACCGTACTCTTCCTAACATAAATTGTACCTCGACTATCTGCAAATTCGTCAAAATAGGTCGTCATCTCCTTTAGGTCATCTCCTTTGGGTCTCCTAGGCGTGTAGGCAGCATACTCAAAGTTTGGGATCTGGAAAGAAAAAGGATTCCATGACAGGGTGAGACTTATGTCTCGGCAAGCTAGCCTAATCCTAATTTAGACCATTAGTCCCACCAGACAGTACAATTAGAACAACAGCAAACATCCAATGGCATAAAGGCATGTATCGTTTATACGAAAGGATCATAACATACAACTTGCGAAGAAAGTGACATCTAAGACCAGATATGAAGAAAGTGAACCAAGTTTCTGTACTAGCCAAGAACCACATCAACACCATAGGAATTAATAACCAATAAAATTCTCAATCCACAACTAAACAGATTATTATGACAAATAAATCCGCGTTAAGACGCATTAGGTTTAACAGCTTGCTACCACATTCATGCCAGCATAAACAGATCCTTATCCCGCATTAAAACGCCTCAGAATATCATTCAAACCACAATCCAGCATTAAGACAACTCAGGGTGTACTCACGATAAAATCCCGCGTTAAGACGGCTCAGGATATACTAACACTGCGATCTCGCGTTAAGACCCCTTAGGATACCATGGGTCTCGACAGATACCTCAAGTCAAGAAATGCCTCAACAATCATTTAATCACATTCTCATTGTGAGAATTTCATAAAGTCGATCACAAACCAAATGCTTGTCAAAATGATCGAATTTCATCACAAAAATAACTGGAGAGTCGAGTAACCTATAGCCACATAATCAAGCAAAACATGCCAACGAGCAAATCACTAATTCAGTCAAAGGAACTACTAATTTAGTAGCAAACGAGTACTCATGACTCATTCCTCAACAATTCCATTCAATTTGCACTCAACCAAGCATAACAAAATCGTCAACTCATCGATCCTGCAATAAAATCATCCAGTTGTGTCCCAATGTTCTAATATAGGTTTCGGGGTCACTTACCTTCGCTTAAGTTAGCAATTATTGGTAAAATTTCCTCGTCAAGTTCGGCTTCAAGTCGACTTCTCCACTGTCCAAAACAAGGCAACAAAACGATTTAGGAACTATCCATCGTTACAATCAATTTATCTAATCTATCCCCAATTCCACCAATCGTGGATCTCATTAACAACTCAAGGGATATTCTAGTATGTCCTAACGACACATTTAGAGCATGACGACACCATGAACAACCCCTAACCGAACTAGACTACTTAGATTTAAGACAGAGCAAAAATCAGTTCTGTCTTTCCTTACACAAACAGCACACTAATTCGCCTCAAGCTCCAAATTATCACCAATTTCTCTTGCTAAAACCTTAATCAACATGTTATATAATCCCACAATGAATTTTGAAGTTAAATAGTGCCACGCCCCGCCCCCCAGGCATAAGCTCGCGAACATCCTTACAAGCAAACTAACAATAATCTCTCGACTGTCCCAAGATCCACCAATAGGAGCCGAGAGATATAATAAATATATCACGCATGCGGAAGCGAAACTTTAATAAATCCCCGTATAATAGATAGAGTAAGTGGGACCTAGATAGCATATGCCATTCATACATCAAAGCGTACTATTCATACAACACCGAATACTAAACCCGCTAAACAAAAGGCGACAGGGTAAGCATATCAAAAGAAAACATCCGCAAAAATCCCTCAGGAGCTGGGTTAGGTCGCCAGTCAAGATCGATCCACTAACTGAAGTATCCTAAGATTAGCTACTAGAGTCACCGTATCCTCTACGTCTTCGATCGGTTCATACTTAGAAAAAGTCTCAGACAGGACCTCGACGGAATCCTCCATGGTGACCTCCTGTGATGGCTCAGCAAGATCCCCCTCGGAGGCCTCTAGGACTATGACCTCCTCCTCCTGCTCTGTAGACTCTAAGGTCGGGTTCTGCTCTGGCCCATTCCTAGACGCTACTACTGACCCCTCAGGCAACTCCTACTCTGCTACAGTCCAACACCAATCGGGTATAACACCCCGTGGTACCTCATGGGGCTTCAACAGTCCTATCTGTGAGTCCCCCTCCTTCTTGAACCACGCCTCGAATCTATGACAGTTCCATTCAGGCTTACCCTCGTCCACCCATATGATAGTACATTTTCTCACATATATGTTCCCCTGCCTATCCAAGAACTCATCATAGTACGTCGTCATCTCATTTAGGTCCCCAAAACGTATTGGCCATATGTCTATGACCTAGGATCTGTAAAGTAAAAGTTTCCCCAAAAGGGATAAGATGCACATCTCAGTAAGAAAGAAACCTAACCCCAGGTCAGGTTGACAGTCCACTCAGATAGTCGCATCCTTCAACAGATCCACACTCATGAATACATAGGCATAACAATCATAATTCAATAAACAACAACATACAAAAGACAGGCATGCATTTATGATCTCGTGTCACACTCATATGCATATGTACTCTCAGCCTACCACTTCACCACATCCATCAACTTCTGCCTGCTTCATTCTCTAGCCCGCGAACCAGTCGCCTCAGGCTCGGTCGACGTAAACGCATCAGACCGTCATCGGTGACCCGCGTAAACGCATCAGGTCTCGATGAATCTCCAGGCAAGGTTCATTAACTCATACTCCGTCCCGCGAATAATTCGCATCAGGACTGTGGCTAACTCCACCCCACGACTTCGTCGCATCAGGGCGCCACCTAACCATACTTCACCCCGCGATCTCGTCGCATAAGGGTCTCAACATACCGCCCCGCATCTCACACGCCTCAAGGCCTAGCCATGCCATGCTCACGCTACATCATATCGTATGCCTTGATTTTCAATTCAGTTTCACACTCACTGGCAAGTGCGCATTCAAATGCATTTCATAAATTTCATGGCATGCAAATCAATTCAAATGGTACACAGACATAGCAAACAACTCAAGCATAAGCAATGTTACACAATCATTCCTTAACGTTTTAGGGCATATCAAAACTATCCCATTTGGCAATTTCTCATAAATCATTCCAATCGACCCTCGACTTACCTAATCGAGTCCAATCCCCCTTGCCTCGATTTAGGAAATCCCTTACCTTTGACTGGACAACATAATTTCTTCTTCTTGGATCACCTAGGGTTCGGCCAACCAAGGTCCACACCCGGACTCGTCGCGCAACCTAAAATTTCAACCAATTCGTCATATTTCCGAACCCAATTCCTCAATCCATCAATCCCAATCATCCATAACTTAACTCTCAACACTTCATCACATCACAATCATCAAATTGCAGCTCAAAACCATTGCCCAAAGCCCTCAACAAATTCGGTTTGGGCCCGGCACAAACCGGTTCCACTCTATTTTGTGCTAGCCGGGTCCAACCAGTCCTAATCTACTAAAAAAAATATTTATACACTATCCTACGTCTTAGAATGTCTACCTAAGGGTTTGGAAGGCTCACCGGTTGTTTGGAGTCGGTTGGTCGTCGGAAATTCGTCCGAAGTCGCCGGATCGTCTATGGTTAGAATACCGACAGTTTTTGGGCAAAATGTTCAAGGCCGGTTCGTGGTAAAAAAAACTCATCAAATAAATCCCCAATTTTTACCACAGAATGCCATATGTGTCTACTGAGTCTCCATGAAATTTGAGCTCAAGACTCAAAGATTTCGACCATCAAAAGGGTTGAGAATCGGACCTACCTCAAGTTTGTTCCGATTCCGTCGGCTCTCGGGAAATCTCTTGCCCAGAACTCCTCGGTGCTCCAAAAGCCTTGATTCACTTTGAAAGAGCTCAAAAAGAAGTGGATCTTCATTTGGATGGTCGGCCAACAACAGATGATGGCCGGAGAGGGTGATCGTGGGCGGAGAAAGGCGGCGTCTAGTTTGGTTGGCGAGTGGCAGTTTGAAGGAAGATGAAGAGATGGTTCTCGGTGATCTTTGGGGAGCAGCTGGTTGAATGGTGGTGAGGAGAGAGAGGATTTTGTTATATCCAAGCTTGGTCAAAGGGTTTGATTGTTAGGTGAGCCAAATAGTTAATATGACCACTACCCTTGATCTCTTGACACTTGGCATGTTGTCTTCCCCATAGAGATCCAATGGCCACCTTTTAGTCTCCATTTTTGGCAGCCAAGGGAGGTCATAATATCCAATTTGCCCTTCTTCATTTATAAAGGTAAAGTTCTAATCTTTGAGCAGCTATATCCACCTACGCTGTATCATGTTCAGCTCCTTTTGGGAAAACAAATATTTCAAACTCTGGTGATCGGTATATATTTGAAACTTCTCGCCACAAAGGTAGTGTCTCCAAATCTTCAGGGCAAACACTATCGCCGCTAACTCCAAGTCATGAGTCAGGTAATTCATCTCGTGTGGCCTCAACTGCCTAGATGCATAGGCTACTACCCTGCCATGCTACATCAATACACAGCCTAATCCTTTCAGCGAAGCATCGCTGTAAATCTCATATCCTCCCGATCCCGACGGAATGGTCACACTAGTGCGGTCGTCAATCTATGCTTAAGCTCTTGGAAACTTTGCTCACATCTATCAGTCCATTCAAACTTCGTTTCCTTCTTCGTCAACCGTGTCAATGGGATGGCTATGGATGAGAATTTCTCCACAAATCGCCTATAATACCCTGCCAGTCCCAAGAAGCTTCTGACCTCCGTGACGTAGCAGGCCTCATCCATTTGGTTACAGCCTCTATCTTTGCAGGGTCCACTGCAATCCCTTCACTAGACACTACATGACCCAAAAATGTTACCTTGTTCAACCAAAATTCACACTTGCTTAACTTCGCATACAGTGAATGTTCCTTTAGGGTCCTCAGTACAATTCTTAAATGCTCTTCATGTTCTGCATCGCTCCTCGAGTAAATCAAGATATCGTTAATGAAAACTATAACGAATCTGTCCAGAAGCTCCTTGAATACTCGGTGCATCAGGTCCATGAAAACAGCTGGAGCGTTAGTCAATCCAAACGGCATCACCGTAAACTCGTAATGACCATACCTCGTCCTGAATGCAGTCTTGGGTATGTCTTCCTTCTTGATCCTCAACTGGTGATACCTAGGCCTCAAGTTAATTTTTGAAAACACTGCTGCTCCTTGCAACCGATCAAAAAGATCATCGATCCTCGGCAGCGGATACTTGTTTTTCACTGTCACCCGATTCAGCTGCCGATAGTCAATGCATAGCCGCAAAGATCCATCCTTCTTTCTTACAAACAACATTGGTGCTCCCCATGGTGAAGCGCTTGGTCAAATGAATCCCTTGTCTAGCAGCTCATGCATCTGCACCTTTAGCTCCTTTAATTCTGACAAGGACATCCGATAAGGTGCTTTCGATATCGGCTCCGTCCCTAGGGCTAACTCAATTTCAAACTCTATTTCCCTTTTTGGCGGTAACCCTGGCAATTCATGGGGAAACACATCCGAAAACTCACGTACTACCGGGATATTCTCTAACTTTGGCTTCTTGGCAGTCGTATCCATCACCGCCGCTAAGTATGCCTGACACCCTTCAGACGTCAACTTGGTCACTTCCAAGCATGAAACTAAGGGAATCGAGATTCCTCCTCGACTTCCCACCAATTCAAAACTAGGGCGACCTCTTGGATAAAATCGAATTGTCCTGCTACCACAGTCTACTACGGCCCCCTGCTTACCCAACCAATCCATTCCTATTATTACATCAAAGTCAAACATGGGCAGTACTACTAGGTCAATGCTTTCTTTATTTTCCCCAATCACTATCTCACAATCAGCACAGCCCAACGAAACTATTGTGTTATCCTTCAAGGGTGTGATAACATGCAAGATCATGCTCAACGGTTCCAATTTCATGCCTACTAATTCAGCAAACTATGCAGACATGAAAGAGTGTATGGCACCAGGGTCAAACAATGCATAAGCAGTCTGTTGCACAAGTGAACCATACCTGTGACCACTCCTGACGCAACTTCCGCCTCACTGCGAGCTACAGCGTATACTCTGCCCTGTGCCAGCGGTCTGCTCTATTCGATCTGAGGCGTGACAGTCGACGATCCAACTTGTGGCCTCTGTCCTTGCGGTCGACTTGCCGGTGCTTGGTTTAGACACATACTCATCTGGTGGCCTAGTTGACCACACTTGAAACATGCTCCTGTCCTCACTGGGCATGGCCCATTTCCATGCCTTCTACCACACTGTCTGCAGCTCCAGTTCGCCGGGTTTGGCAGTTTCACTATATTCTTCCTTGCGGGTAGCACGAAACGTTTATTGCCTGCTATCGGCATCTTGCTCATCTGACGATTGTCTCTGAAGATGGGAACCACGATCCAATTGCGGTATTTCTTTCCCTTAAATCTCGTTCAATCATTTGACCTCGCTCATATATCTCCTGGTAGGTTCTCAAGTTCAGAGCGATCATCTGGCTACGGAGCTCTGGCCTCAGACCATCCCTAAACTTCTTTGACTTCTCCAAAGGGTCCTCCATAGATCGAGGTGCGTACCTCGAGAATCTCGCTAACTCAGCCTCGTACTGGTCTATTGTCAGCTGGTTTTGGCGTAGCTGCAGGAACTCAACCTGTTTCTTTTCCCTAGCTGTTTTTGAAAAATACTTATCATTAAATACCCTCTTAAAAGCATTCCAGTTTAGGGCCACTCCTTCAGGAAAAACTCCATCCTTGGTGGCAACCCACCAGTCATTTGCTATACCCTCCAGTTAGCACACTGCCAGCAGCACTTTCTCATCATCTGTGCATCTTAGCACCCTAAAAGCCTTCTCTAGCTTCTCTATCCATCTGGGCGCTAGCTCGGGATTTCCAATCCTGTCAAACTATGTCGGTTTCAATTTCATGAACTGTTCAACTAGTTGGCTCATCTGCCTGGCCACAACGATTTCCTCTTGAGGGTTTACCTTTTCGTTACTCTGATTCGGTTCACCCTGACTTTCACTTCCACCGGCGTTACCAGTGTTGGTATTCATGGCCGCTGGGGCAGCTCCTACTGCCTAGGCTATGGCGGAGTCTCGATCCTAGGCCTGCCTCTCTATAATGTCTCTGAGTCCCTCCATTGCCCTCAGTAGCCTATCCACTCTTGGATCTTCAGTTATAGGCGATCTCGAGCTAGAAGCTCCGTCTTTTGGTCTTCCAGCCCTCCTAGGTGGGTTACTCATCCTTGCTTCTTTCTATTGAACCTGATCCACCACAAGTTCAACAATGAGTTAGTAACTTACTCATTCATCCAATCCAGAGTTACTAACTACTCCTTAACAGAAATAGTTATACAACAACATTACTCCCTACATCAATTCCAGAAACATTTCAACCAACGGCCCAACGCCATTCCTCATTTCCATCCACTCCAATGATTCACTAAAACCAATCACTTTCATTCATCGAGCAAGCCAAGGTCCAAAAATGACCTTTAATCCTAAGTAGAGAACTAAATTCCTTATGCCTTGCCACAATCTTACTAAGGTCAAACACCATCCCTAGGTGTCAAGTCACATGCTAGGCATCCCATTTCTTGCCCTGACTAGTCTCTTAAGACCTTGCTATCCGTCCTTGTCCCAACTTAATTCTCCTTATTACTCCGATCTTCAACCAACTTTGTATCGAGCTGTCCTTGCTCTAATACCAAAACAAACGGGGATGTCACGCCCCGCGCCCCGTGCACGAGCTCGCGACCATCCCTACAAGCAAACTAACAATAATCTCTCGACGGTCCCAAGATCCACCAATAGAAGTCGAGAGATATAATAAATACATCACGCATGCGGAAGCGAAACTCTAATAAATCCCCGTACAATATATATAGATTAAGTGGGACTTGGATAGCATATGTCATTCATACATCAAAGCGTACTATTCATACAACACCGAATACTAAACCCGCTAAACAAAAAGCAACATGGTAAGCATATAAAAAGGAAACATCCTCAAAAATCCATCAGGAGCGGGGTCAAGTTGCCAGTCAAGATCGATCCACCAACTAAATTATCTTAGGATGAGCTGCTGGAGTCATCCGTATCCTCTGCGTCCTCGGTCGGCTCATACTCAAAAAACGTCTCAGATGGGACCTCAACGGAATCCTCCACAGTGACCTCCTTTGATGGCTCAGCAAAATCCCCCTCGGAGGCCTCCAGGACTATGACCTCCTCCTCCTGCTCTGTGGACTCCAAGGTCGGGGTCTACTCTAGCCCATTCCTAGACCCTATTACTGACCCCTCAGGCAACTCCTGCTCTGCTACAGTCTAGCACCAATCGGGTATGACACCTTATGGTACCTCATGGGGCTTCAAAAGTCCTATCTGTAAGTCCCCCTCCTTCTTGAACCACACCTCGAATCTATGAGGCTTCCATTCAGGCTTACCCTCGTCCACCCATACGATAGTATATTTCCTCACGTATATGTTCCCCTGCCTATCCGGGAACTCATCATAGTACGTCGTCATCTCCTTCGGGTCCCTAAAATGTATTGGCCATAAGTCTATGACCTAGGATCTGTAAAGTAAAGGTTGCTCTAAAAGGGATGAGATACACATCCCAATAAGAAAGAAATCTAACCCTAGGTCAGGTTAACAGTCCACTCAGGTAGTCGCATCTCTCAATAGATCCACACTCATGAATACATAGGCATAACAATCATAATTCAATAAACAACAACATACAAAAGACAGACATGCATTTATGATCTCGTGTCATACTCATATGCACATGTACTCTCAGCCTGCCACTTCGCCACATCCATCAACCTTCGCCTGCTTCATTCTCTAGCCCGCGAACCAGTCGCCTTAGGCTCGGTCTGCGTAAACGCATCAGACCGTCATCGGTGACCCACGTAAACGCATTAGGTCCCGATGAATCTCCAGGCAAGGTTCATTAACTCATACTCCGTCCCGTGAATAATTCGCATCAAGATCGTGGCTAACTCCACCCAGTGACTTTGTCGCATCAGGGCGCCACCTAACCATACTTCAACCCGCGATATCGTCGCATCAGGGTCTCAACATCCCGTCCCTCGTCTTACACGCCTCAGGGCCTCGCCATGCCATGCTTACGCCACATCATATCGTATGCCTTGATTTTCAATTCAGTTTCACACTCACTAGCAAGTGCGCATTCAAATGCATTTCATAAATTACGTGGCATGCAAATCAATTCAAATGGTACACACACATAGCAAACAACTCAGGCATAGGCAATGTTACACAATCATTCCTTAAAGTCTTAGGGCATATCAAAACTATCCCATTTGGCAATTTCTCATAAATCATTCCAATCGACCCTCGACTTACCCAATCGAGTCCAATCCCCCTAGCCTCGGTTTAGTAAATCCCTTACCTTTGACTGGACAACACAATTTCTTCTTCTTGGATCACCTAGGGTTTGGCCAACCAAGGTCCACACCCGGACTCGTCACGCAATCTAGAATTTCAATCAATTCGTCAAATTTCCGAACCTAATTCCTCAATCCATCAATCTCAATGATCCATAACTTAACTCTCAACGCTTCATCACATCACAATCATCAAATTGCAGCTCAAAACCATCGCCCAAAGCCCTCAACAGATTTGGTTTGGGCCTGGCACGAACCTGTTCCACTCAGTTTTGTGCTGGTCGGGTCCAACCGGTCCTAATCTACTCCAAAATCAACATTTATACATTATCCTACATCTTAGAATGTCTACCTAAGGGTTTGGAAGGATCACCGATTGTTTAGAGTCGGTTGGTCGCTGGATATTCGTCCAAAGTCGCCGGATCGCCTGTGGTCAGAATACCGGTAGTTTCTGGGCAAACTGGTTCGTGGTTAGAAACTCATCAAATAAATCTCCAATTTTTACCACAGAATTCCATATGTGTCTACTAAGTCTCCACGAAATTTAAACTCAAGACTCAAAGATTTCGACCTTTAAAAGGGTTGAGAACAGGACCTACCTCAGGTTTGTTCCGATTCCATCGGCTCTCGGGAAATCTCTTGCCCAGAACTCCTCGGTGCTCCAAACGCCTTGATTCTTATTGGAGGAGCTCGGCAAGACGTGGATCTTCGTATGGGTGGTCGGTCGGCAGCAGATGATGGTCGGAGAGGGAGATCATGGGCGGCGAACGGCGGCATCTGGTCTAGTTGGCGAGCGGCAGTTTGAAGGAGGATGAAGATGATGGTTCTCGGTGATCTTTGGGGAGCAGCTGGCTGAATGTTGGTGAGGAGGGAGAGGAGAGAGAGAGGATTTTGTTATGTCCAAGCTTGGTCAAAGGGTTTGATTGTTAGGTGAGCCAAATAGTTGATATGACCACCACCCTTTTAGTCTCCATTTTCGGCAGCCAAGGGAGAGCATAGTGTCCAATTTGCCCTTCTTCATTTATAAAGGTAAAGTTCGAAGCTTAAGGATCAAAACGGTCATTTTACTCTCGACGTTCCGAATGTCGTTTTTCTCGCTCCAGGATTATTCGATAGGGCGGCGGCCAATCCAAATAATGTTGAAATTCTTGATTCCCAATTCAAGCTTTTTAGGACTCATTCCTGATAGTTTTCTCTATCAGACGTGATTCCAGCCTATCTCAAACTGACGGACGACTTTTGCAGACTTTACGCATATCGACCCCGTGATTCATATCACGTTTAGGGCTCTTCAATTCATGGCGGCTTTGGTTGTCATGTAATTGTGATGGTTTATCACTAGTCCCTATAGTCTCGATCGTCACAATCCGATTCAGGATAATTTTTCAAATCATACGTTGGGTAAGCAGCATCACCCGCACTCCAATCGTACAACACTCGCATGGTAATCCTTAATCGCTCTTAGATCTGCCTATTGGCGGTTCTAAATATCCCCTCAATAATCCTTATGGTCAAAGTGCCAAATCTTATCTGAGTCACCTAGGTCCATGTACTTCGTCTCGCCTTAGCCTTTCCCCTTTGGTCAGCTTACTCAAATTGATCAGGTTTGAGCAGAATACAACTGACATACATCGCTTGATATATATAAACCTCTCATTACAGAGTCTGATATCGATTGAAAATTAGAATGCCACAAATGGCACTCATAAGGCCTTCAAACAGACCGATTCTTCTCAGTTCACCGGCGGTTAGAATCTGACCAGTGAAATGGCCTTAGTCCTCAAAATTTGTTCCTTTCGGTCTTGGATCCTGATTGGCTTTTCGACGTACGACACTTTGTCGTCCACTTCTACAATTTCATGATCTAAAATATGTGTCGGGTCTGGTTCGTACTTCCTCAACATAGATACATGAAACACATTATGTACCTGAGACAAACTCGGCGGTAAGGCAAGTCTATAAGCCAATGTTCCAATCCGTTCTAGAATTTCGAATGGGCCTACATATCTCGAACTCAACTTTACTTTCTTTCCGAATCAAGATATGCACCGCATTGGAGATATCTTGAGAAAAACATGATCCCCAACTTGAAACTCTAATGGCTTGCGTCGCTTATCAACATAACTTTTTCTGGCGACATTGTGCAGTTTTCAATCTTTCTCTAATTATCTTTACTGCCTTAGTTGACTGTTCCACCAACTCTGGGCCTGTGATACTCCTTTCTCCCACTTCGTCCTAGCACAAAGGAGTTCTATAAGCTTTGCCATAAAGTGCTTCAAAAGGAGCCATTTTAATGCTTTGTTGATAGCTGTTATTATACGAAAACTCCACAAGATGCAAGTGATCTTCCCACCCACCTTTAAATTCTATTACACACGCTCTTAACATGTCCTTGAGCGTCTGAATTGTCCTCTCCGATTGCCCATCTGTTTGTGGGTGATACGCCGTACTAAACTGCAATCTAGTTCCCAAAGCATCCTGAAGACTTTTCTAGAAATTCACTGTAAATTTAAGATCTCGATCCGACGTAATTGTTATAGGCACTCCATGAATTCGTACAATTTGGCGTATTTATCCATCGCAAAGTCCTTTCTCACAGGAATAAAGTGTACAACCTTAGTTAATCTGTCCACGACTACCCAGATCGAATCATGTCCTCTCTGACTCCGCGGCAAACCCATAATAAAAATCTATGGTTACGTGTTCCCATTTACACTCAGGAATTTCCAAGGGTTGTAACAATCCTCCAGGCTTACAGTGTTGAGCTTTTACTTGTTGTCATGTCAAACACTTAGTCACGAACTTTGCCACATCCACTTTCATTCCGTTCCACTAATAATGTTGGCGTAAATTTTGATACATTTTTGTACTACTCGGGTGGATATTGTAATTGCTTTGATGAGTCTCGGACAAAATTCTCTCTTTAAGTGCTTCATCATTAGGCACACAAAGACGTCCACGAAACCTTAAAATTCCGTCCTTAGATACATGAAATTCGGCTTTCCTCGTTGTCTTGTCCATATTCAGAATTTTTTGAATCTCTGGATCTGTAGGCTGTAGGACTTTTATCCTTCCTTGTATCTCTGGTTCAATTCTCAAGGTCGCTATCAAACTCGACAGCCAGCTCACTTCCAACTTAAATTCATAATCTCTCAATTCTTCAAGCACTGACCATCCTCTAACCATTAGGTGTGCAATATTTGATTTTCGACTAAGTGCATCAGCAACTCTATTCGCCTTCCCAGGATGGTACAGAATATCGCAATCATAATCTTTAAGCAATTCCATCCATCGACGTTGTCTCATGTTCAACTCCCTCTGGGAAAATAAATACTTTAAACTCTGATGATTCGTATAGATTGGGAACCTTTCGCCACATAAATAATGCCTCTAAATTTTTAAGGCGAAAACAATCGCAGTCAACTCCAAATCATGTGTCGGATAATTCATTTCGTGGGGTCTTAATTATCGCAAAGCATACGCTACTACCTTTTTGTGTTGCATAAGTACACATCCCAATCCTTTTAATGAAGCATCGTTGTAAATCTCAAAACCTCCGGTCCAAAAGGGATAGTAAGTACAGGTGTTGTTGTCAAACGCTGCTTGAGCTCTCGAAAACTCCTTTCGCATTTATCCGTCCAATCAAACTTCGTATGCTTCTTAGTCAATTGCATCAATGGCATAGCTATAGACGAGAACTTTTCTACGAAGCGTCTATAATAACCGGCCAATCCCAGAAAACTCCGAACTTCAGTGACTATAATAGGTCTAGGCCAATTTATCACCGCCTCAATCTTGGTAGGTCTACGGAGATTCATTCTCCGAATGTCACATGGCCAAGAAATGCCACTTTACTCGATCAAAATTCGCACTTACTAAATTTGACATAAAGTAAGTGCTCCCTCAGAGTTTGCAGGACAGTTCTCAAGTGTTTTTCGTGCTCTTCCTTACACTTCGAGTAAATCAAAATGTCATCAATAAAGACAATGACAAAACGATCAAGGTATTTCTAAAACACCCGATGCATTATGTCCATAAATATTGCTGAAGCATTAGTCAACCCAAAAGGCATTATTGTAAATTCATAGTGCCCATATCTCGTCCTAAAAGCCGTCTTCGGAATATCCTCTTTCTTAATTCTCAACTGATAGTATCATGTTCTCAAGTCTATCTTAGATAATACCGAAACTCCCTACAACTGGTCAAATAAATCATCAATCCTTGGCAACGAATATTTGTTCTTAATGGTCACCTGATTCAATTGCCTATAATCAATACTCAAGCGTAAGGACCCATCCTTTTTCTTCACAAATAACACTATTGCTCCCCACGGCGATGCACTCAGCCTAATGAATCCTTTATCCAATGACTCATGCATCTGCACCTTCAGCTCCTTCAACTCCGATAACGCCATTCTATAGGGTGCCTTCAAAATTGGCTCCGTCCCAGGAGCTAATTCAATTACAAACTCAATTTCTTATTCAGGCGGTAATCCAGGTAATTCTTGGGAAAAGATGTCCGGAAATTCACGTACCACCGCTGTATTTTCCAATTTCGGCTTCCCAACCGTCGTATCAACTACAGCAGTCAAATAAGCTTGGCATCCCTCATCTAACAATTTTGTCGCTTCTAGTGACGAAACCAAAGGAACAGAAATTCCCCCTACTCCCTTTAAACTCAAAGCTAGGGCGACCATCCAGAGAAAAGCGAACTATTTTATTACTACAATCCACCATAGCCCTTTGTTTACTCAGCCAATCCATCCCAACGATTACATCAAAGTCAAACATAGGTAACACAGCCAAATCTATATTTTCCTCTCTACCACCAAAGGCTATCTTGCAATACATACAGCCTAACGAAACTATCACATTTTCGTTTAGTGGAGTGGTAACATGCAATCTCATATTCAATGGTTTCAAATCCAAATCAATCATATCGGTAAATTGAGCAGACACGAAAGAATGTGAAGCTCCAAGATCAAATAAGGCATAAGCAGTTTGATCATTTAGATAAATCATACCTGTGACCACACTAGGCGCATTCTCCGCTTCGCCTCGTGCCACTACATACACTCGCCGTTGAGCCGGTGGTCGATTCAATTCATTCTGTGGAGTAGCAGTCGGGGGTCCTATCTGCGTTCGTGGTCCCTATGGTCTAAGTCCTGAAACTTGGTTGTGACTGTTTCTCATATGATGACCCAACTGGCTGAACTTAAAACATACTCCCGTTCTAGTCAAGCAAGGTCCATTCCCATGCTTCCTTCCACAAAGACGACAGTTCAAGTTGAACTGGTGTGGCAGCTTCCCAATATTCTTTCTTGCGGGTGGAACAAAATGCCTATTATTGGTCATTGGTCTCTTACCAAACTTGCGATTGTCTCGAAACGAGCTGAACCGCGACCTAGATGCGGCATTTCTCTCTCTCAAGTCTCTCTCAATCATCTGTCCCCATTCATATACTTCCTTGTACGTTCTTAAATTCAAAGCTATCATTTTACTGCGAAGTTCGGGTCGTAACCCGTCTCGAAATCTTTGCGCCTTCTCTAGCGAGTCTTCAACATATCTTGGTGCGTATCTCGACAACCTCATACTGATCCACCGTCATGTGATTCTGACGTAAATTTTGAAATTCCGCTAGTTTCCTTTCTCGCACAGTCTCCAAGAAATACTTGTCGTTGAAAACAACAGTAAAAGAAGCCCAATTCAGGACAGTACCCTCAGAAAATACCCCATCCTTCGTAGCATTCCACCAATCATTCACGATACCTTCCGGTTGGTAAACCACCAATGGTACTTTTTCTTCATCATTACATCTTAGAACCCCAAAGATTTTCTCAAGCTTTTCTATCCACCTAGGTGCCAGCTCTAGATCACCCGTACCATTAAACTGGAGGGGCTTTAACTTCACAAACTGTTCAACTAGCTGTCCTATTTGTCTAGTCACAGGCTCATTACCTGATGCATTTCCTACCTCCATACCTTGACCACTAACCTTATTAACTCGAGCATTACCAGCTTCAAAGCCCTGGCCAATGCTGGCGAAACTCCACTACCCACATTATTACCAGTCGTCGCATTGATAGTAGCCAAGGCAGCTCCTACAGCCTGGGTAATAGCAGCATCTCTATCCTGAGCTTGCCTATCTATCAAGTTCCCGATTCGTTCCAACGCTCTCAATACATCACTCATTCTAGGATTCTCAGATACAGGTGGCCTCGAACTAGAAGCTCCACCTCTAGGTCTCCCACATTTGCCAAGTCGGTTGCTCATCCTTATACTACCTATACCACTTTAATTCCATCATGGAATTAACGACTTAGTTCATTTACAAAAGTCCAGTGGTTTTATGCTACACAACAAACATCACTCACACTAAAGCAACCGTTCACTCAGTTATTCTCAAGAGCACAACAATTAGAAACGTACAATCATGCTTTAGTTGCAAACACAATACTCAACATTTCACTAAGCAAGCATCCACAATCAATACACACGCCAAGTACGAAGCTTGGTCACTATATGGTCATCATAAGTATACCACTTTCACGATGCCAATCACATGCGCCACTTCATATGCCATGCATTTCTTACTTAACTCTAGCGAATCCCCTTACGGTCTCGCTACCTAATCATCCCGAATCTCATTCCTCCTCATTACTCTAATCCTCAATCGACTTGG
Organism: Rhodomyrtus tomentosa; assembly: GCA_028455895.1. Classification (NCBI taxonomy): domain Eukaryota; kingdom Viridiplantae; phylum Streptophyta; class Magnoliopsida; order Myrtales; family Myrtaceae; genus Rhodomyrtus; species Rhodomyrtus tomentosa. The sequence goes on from JAPCWY010000011.1 coordinate 15,964,803, forward strand.
ATCGAGCTAATCTTGCTCTGATACCACTTTAATACTAGGTTGTCGGGCCTCGCTCACCTTACGAGTGCGCTCATCCGCTCATGCCATAAATTCAGTCCCAGGATATGCTTCTTTACGGCGATAAATAAATGAGACTTGCATGCGGAAGAATGAAAAAAAAAAATACATAACTCCATGCAAGGTAATTAAAACAAAACAATGAATGAGATACGAGACAAAGGAAATGGCGATTTACATATCAAGAGGACGAGTTTATACAAACGAGGCCAGGGACTAGCTAAGGTCGACGAAGACAAAAGGGCAAACAAAGACAACCATCAAGCCCTACCAAAAAGAACGTCACCACCAAAAGACAACTCCAGCGTCGTACGATCTCGACCCCACTAAGTAGTACTAGTATCTTCGACTCGACTCATGTCCTCAGCGGGATCATAGTCCGAGAAAGTTTCTGATTGAACTTCTATGGTGTCCTCTTCCACCTCATCCTCCAAGTCAAAAATCTCGATCACTTCGATGCTCTCCTCTCTAGCCGGGGTATCCTCCGGAATGTTCCTCGAGCCTACCACGGAACCCTCTACCTCGATCTCATCTTGAGAAGGATGACACCACGATGGGACAACACGTCTTGGAGCATCGTGAGCCTTTAATGGACTCGTGGTAACTTCCCCAACTCTCCTGAACCAGGTCTCAAAGCGATGTGGCTTCCAGTCTTCCTCCCCCTCATCAACCCATAATACCGTACTCTTCCTAACATAAATTGTACCTCGATTATCTGGAAATTCGTCAAAATAGGCCGTCATCTCCATTGGGTCTCCTAAGCGCGTAGGCAGCATACTGAAAATTTGGGATTTGGAAAGAAAAAGGATCCCACGATAGGATGAGACTTACGTCTCAACAAGCTAGCCTAATCCTAATTTAGACCATCAGTCCCACCAGACAGTACAATCATAACAACAACAAACATCTAGTGGCATAAAGGCATGTATCGTTTATTCGAAAGCATCACAACGTACAACTTGCGAAGAAATTGACATCTAAGACCAGATATAAAGAAAGTGACCCAAGCTTTCGTACTAGCCAAGAGCCACATCAACACCACAGGAATTAATAACTAATAAAATTCTCAATCCACAACTCAATAGACTATTATGACAAATAAACTCGCATTAAGACGCGTTAGGTTTAACAGCTTGCTTCCAAATTCATGCTAGCATAAAAAGATCCTTATCCCGTGTTAAGACGCCTCAGGATACCATTCAAACCACAACCCGCATTAAAACACCTCAGGGTGTACTCACAATAAAATCCGGCGTTAAGATGCCTTAGGATATGCTCAAAATGCGATCCCGTGTTAAGACGCCTCAGGATACCAGAGGTCTCGACAAATACCTCAAGTTAAGAAATGTTTAAACAATCATTTAATCACATTCTCATCATGAGAATTTCATAAAGTCGATCACAAACCAAATGCTTGTCAAAATGATCGTATTTCATCATAAAAGTAACTCGAGAGTCGAGTAACCTATAGCCATATAATCAAGCAAAACCTGTCAACAAGCATATCGCCAATTCAGTCAAAGGAACTACTATTTTAGTAGCAAGCGAGTATTCATGACTCATTCCTCAACAATTCCATTTAATTTCCACTCAACCAAGCATAACAAAATTGTCAAATCATCGATTCTGCAATAAAATCATCAAGTTGCGTCCCAATGTTCTAATATAGGTTTAGGGGTCACTTACCTTCGCTTAAGCTAGCAATTCTCGCTAAAATTCCCTCGTCAAGTTCGGCTTCAAGTCGACTTCTCCGCTATCCAAAACATGGCAGCAAAACGATTTAGGAACTATCCATCGTTACAATCAATTTATCCAATCTAGCCCCAATTCAACCAATCGTTGACCTCATTAACAACTCAAGGGATATTCTAGTATGTCCTAACGACACATTTAGAGCATGGAGACACCATGAACAACCCCTAATCGAATCGGACTACTTAGATTTAAGACAGAGCAAAAATTGGTTTTATCTTTTCTTACACAAACAGCCCACTAATTCGCCTTAAGCTTCAAATTATCACCAATTCCTCTTGCTAAAACCTTAATCAACATGTTATATAATCCCACGATGAATTTCGAAGTTAAATAGCACTCCTAAGGCCTCCAAACAGATTGACTCTTCTCAGTTCACCGGCGGTCAGAATTTGTTCGGAAAATCAACTCCAATCAAACCATTAAAACTCTTTCAAAACACAACTAAATTAGTAACTCTAACTCAGTGACTTCAAGTATAACATGTTATGTAACTTCCATAAAAAATTTAGAGCCATTTGAAGTCTCTAAGAGGATGAACCATAGCCCTATCTCAGTTAGCTCAGAATCTGTCCAGTTTTCTTCCAAAAATTTCCATAAATTAACCAGACCTCCAAAAATCATGAAACCAATTGGAACTTGTAAACTAACCTATGGTGTCGGAAGCCAGCCAAAAGGTCATCGGAGGAGGTGCTCGTATGGACCAAACAGGGCGGCAAAAACTGGTCGACAGGAGCAGTTTTCTGTTCTTGGAGGAAAATGCACAAATGGAAGGGAAAGAAGATGATGGCCCACAAAATTTTGAAGGAGCAGTAGATGATGAAGTCCTAATCATCTTTGGTTATGTTTCTAGAAGGATTAGAGTGAGTGAAAATTTAATGACCATCACTCAATTATTGACACTTATCTTAGAGTCAATTATATCAAGACTCTAACGAGACATAATTGAAATACCTCGATAGATATCTTACATTCAAAACTCTCGAAATGATAGGAAATTCAGAATGTTACATAATTTGATTCCGATAATGCGTCAAAGACAAACTGATTGGAAAAGTGAAATATATATATATATATATATATATATATATATATATATAATTGATTGATTTTAACCTCAAATAAGCAGGTACAAGAAAATAATGCTATTGGAAAAAAAAAAAGCAGGTGGTAATAGTAATGCAATGGAGCCATCGTGACACTTTTAACTTTAGTGATTAAACTTAGCTGTGAGTTCGAAATTTTGCTCGTGGACTGTAAATAAATTAACGTGAAAACTAAATGTACACAAAAGGAAGGAAAATTTAGAGTTCCACAAATTATGTTAGATTCAAGTGCCATCCATCTGCATGAATTCCCAAGATCTCCGACCACGTTTCAACTTTCGCCATTATAATAAGGACTTAATTAAACACTACTTTTGATGAGCAGAAGAAAGAATCCTAAGTTCCTCCTCAATGTGACGAGAGTACGCAGCAGAAATCTGATACCTTCACTCGGAGAGATCACATGAGGGAGTCTAAGTTCAAGCCTATCAATATATCTAGTTGGACCTATATTCACTCAAAAGCTTAAACCTATGAGTTATGGGCTAACGTAGATACATTAACTGCTTTACACCACTTCGATTCTCCAATGTGAGATTTCTTTAACTCTTTAGCATAACTCACTCACAAGTGTATTCTCACAATCTCCCTCTCACGTGTGAGTTCAGTGTTAGATTCGGTGCACTCTCTCTTAATTCATTTATCCTTATGCATCAATTTATCTTAAGTTGAATAGCCCAGCATCATAACCTACCTTTGGGCATACTCAGTAACCGTATACACGTGCATCCTCATAATCTTCCTCTACGTGTGAGCTCAGTGTTAGATCTGGCCCACTGGTTAGATTCGATCAATTCCCTCTTGATTCAAGTATACTTCTGCATCAATTTATCTCAAGTTGAATAGTCCAACATCATAAACATGAAGTCTACCTTTGGGCCCGCTCAGTAACCGTATGGGACATCAACCATCGACTCTGATACAATTTGATGGGAGTGCACAATAGAAGTTTGACACCTTCACTCAAGGAGATTACAAGAGGGAACCCAAGTCTGAACCCGTTAATATATCTAGCTGGACCCACCTTCACTCAAAAGCTTAAGCCGATGAGTTATGGGCAAACGTTGATATATTAACTGCTCTACACCATTTCGATTTTTCGATGTGGGTTTTCTTTAACTCTTTAGCACAACTCAATCACACGTGCATCCTCACACAATAGACCAGTCTTATCCCCTTGCCTTGAAGTCCTCAAAATACTATGAAAAAGATTTGAGCTCATATCATATCGTACTACGACCCTATGTGATGGATTACCGAGAGGTGAAAATGACGGGTGAGGAGAGAGAATAGCAACCGTAATTAATAACGACCTCTCCAAATTGAGGGCTTGTTTGGTTCAGCAATTGGCTAAGGGACTTTGAAAAAATGCAAATATTTTTAGTCTAAAGGCATTTTGCAAAATGCAAGTAATGCTTGGTAAAGTGTATTTTAAAAACGCATTGAAAAGCAATATTGACGTAAATATTGTTTGGTGAAAAATGAACTTTGTAAAGTACAACATTGACGTAAATATTATTTAGTGAAAAATGAAATTTGTAAAGTTTTTTACTTAAAAAAAAAAAGCGGCGGCGGCAACCTGCGACCGGCGACGACAGCCAATTGGTGGCGATGGCAACCGTAGACCGGTGAGGTGTGGCGATGGGCAGCAGTGATGGTGACAAAGTTAATTAAAAAAGAAAATTTAGTTGCATCTCGCAAAAGTTATAATATTTTGGATTAAGGAATTTTAGAGAGTATTTGAGATGCAAGTGCATAATGATAAAAAAATTAAATCAAATAGACTTTGTATTTAGTCAAGTCACTTTAGAGATCAAATGATGATCTGCAACCAACTAAACATCCCTTAATTTGCATCAAAAGAAGAGTAGCACATAGCACAACCTCAACACCGTAGGATGTCCTGTCCTGCGGAGAGGACAAATTTTGCAGGAAAGAGGATGATACGGAGGTTGCAGGAAAAGGGGGCAAAAGAAGCAGAGTGAGAAATAACTTAGAAGTTTGAACTTTCACAATAACAGGAACGATTGAAAAAGCGGACCGGACAACAATTTTTAATCTTTCATGTTCACGGGCATTGCAAAACCGATTTGAATTGAAACAAGCCAATCTTTTGGTCTTGGTGCAGCTTTCGATTTGCTTTTCTTCCCCACCAGTTGCGGTTGCTGCTCTTCGCAGGATAAATTTGGAGAATTATGGCCCTTTTCTTTGCTTCTAATTACTTGTTCGGTAATAATATAAATCACGTGCAAATGTAATCATGTCTTGCTCAGTGAAGTAGCATTTGAGTAAGCAACAAATTGCGATAGCGACGGTGTCCAACGAAAGGCATGTGTTGAGAGGAGGACCTTTGCTCTTTTTCTTCGACTTTTGTGGGTTTTACCTTGGCCCAAGGTCACAGATGAAGAAAATTGGGATAATGACGTTGTCAAAGTCAAACGAAGGACTTGCGTTTGTTCTTTCAAAGTTAACCTAAAAGCTTTGGAATCGACAAATGCCAGAATAACAAATATAAAACAAGTTTAAAAGATTTTGGTTTTGCTATCCGTGCTACATGCTCAACCGCTTCCCAACGCTCGTTCTATATGATCGATGACAGGTGCTTATCGTACCCCCTAGCGAGTGCAGGAACAACTTTTCAGTGTGTCAACTCACGTTGTACGATAAAATCATCACCACAGTTGAAATAAAAATTATTATTTTGGGATCGAAGATAAAAGGAAACTTTAATTCTTTATTTGATATAATATTAATTTCATATTTTTATTTTTTTAAAAAAATCAATATATTTTGGACCTTCATTTGAATTTTTCTTCTTAGTCTCAAATAAATACATTTGTAATAATGTGTGGCGTGGCCAATGCAAGAAAAATGAAAAAAAAAATCAAATCAAATAGTCTCTTGAGGCTTGAGCATGACGCATCCAGCTGCTATCCAGGGAAGAAATGGACGAGAGGAGAGAACAAATTTTGCACGAAAAAGGATGATACTGGAGGTTGCAGGAAAAAGAGCAAAACAAGACAAGCAGAGCAGGAAAGGAAATACTTTGAAGTTTGATCTAACGGAAATGTCATGTTTTCGATGGACAAGCAAGGAAAAGATTCGAGACAGACGGACAACAACTTTTGATGTTTCATGTTCACGGACATGGTATGGGGGAGGCCGGTTTGAAACAAACCAAGCTTCTGATTAAAAAATAATAATTTATGATTTTTCATGATATAGTTTTTTTTTAATCGAAACCATCAGATAAAATATACCATCAAATACCTACGTCATCATCAACACTCGGTTTACATAAATTCCTGATTAATCTTAATCCGGATTTTGTCGTGCATTAGGGTTTCCACTCACCTGTGGCGACGAAACAGACAAGTGCCATATGAATGTGATGTAGAACAGTTGGTATACGATTATCTTGACAAATTGCATCGTCAGAAGCCCATGCGACTTTACCGGTAATTCTGATATTGGGTCAAACGATCTCGGATTGCGCTCAAAATTGATCGGTTGAAGCGAAACGGCTTTCTGATTCAAAGTCACCGCTTTACCGTGAAATACGATGGATTTTAGTGTTTTGGAGTCGTTTAGACTACTTTTCGACAGTTTTTCTATTTTGACAATTTTGAATTTTCTCATAATTTTCAAGATTTTAATTTGATTCCTTTTAGATTATATTATATTTGAGTCGATTAATGTTATCTTTAGTTATCGGCATTTATTTTGGAGTCTTATCTATATATATTGTAATACTAACGCGCAGAAATTAACTAGAATCTTGCAAATACGTCAATGCGAAATCCCAAAAATAAAAATGATAAATGATAAATGATATCAGATATAACGTGATTTGGTCCGAATGTCGATAACTACATTCACGGGGAGAGCCAGCAAAAATAATCTACTATAATTGAAAAATTGAATTTATAATCACTCAATATGCTTGTATTTTTCAAATCGAGATTATACCCAAACACCAAGTATTTATAGATAAAATAACTCAATTGGATATAAAACACAATAAACAATAAACTCACGATGCAAATCCGCTTGTGTCCAAACCACCACGTACGCCTCCTTTGCTCCTGTGTTTTTCTTTTGTGTGTCTATGTCAAGAGCATACTTTTCGACCGTCAACTGGCGCGGCTACCTCTCTTTCTTTGTGCGGCGTGGCTCGACGACTTCACCTTTTCAGAAAAGAGGCGCTCTTTTCTACCCAGTCCAGAACCCGCAAGCGTGAAAACAAAAGGGAAACAAAATCCTTGTTTTGTCTTCTTCCTTTTTTTATGTCATGTGGCCCAAAAACTTTCTTTGTATACCAAAAATAAAGCCTCACTTTCTTCTCTATTCGGCAATCAAGGGTGCATATTAGTGGTATCATTGGGCCGGGCTGAGACCCGGCCCGAATTATTTTTTCTTTTCGTTTTTCTATTTTTTTCAAAATTAAATTTAATTGACAAATCTATCAAATAAAAGAATATAAAAAGAATAAATTAAATTAAAGAGAAAATATATATATTAAAAAATCCAAGCGTCGTTCCAGCCCGGCCAAGTACCAAGCCTAGGCCGGCTCCTCCCGAAAAGGCTAGAAAATTAACTGAATTTTCGGGCTGGGCAGGGCCGGTCCGTTTGACCCTAGCCTTTTTAACACCCCTAGTGCGTATGGTAACGCTCCAAGAATAGTGGTTCTATTCCAAAGTTGTTCTTGGAACACTTTTAGAACAAAAACGCGCATAATTAAAAAATGTTCCAAAAGTGTTCCGCGGAATAATTTTGCGCCAGGGAACACTTTTGAAGAAACAAAAAAAAACTTGCTTCTAGTTCTTAAAATACTTTTTGGAACACTTTTGAAACCAACACTCACCGCCACCGATGCGGCCACCATCCACCGGCCATCGTCGTTGCTGGTCTCCAGCCGTCGCTGGCCACCACTGCTACCGGTCGTCAACCCCCGTCGGTGCCGCTGGTAGCCGGTTCCCACCTCCAGTCAACGGCGGCAACGAAAAAAATTATTTATTTATTTAACTTCCCAAACGTGTTTCTTTTCCCAAAAAACGTAATCGGGAACAAAAACACAAAAAGGTATTTCTGCTAAAAAATAATGCTCAGGAACAAAAACATTCCCATACGCACCTTGAAGTCCAAAAACGATCCAAATCAAACTTGGATATTTACAATAGTGCCATTGTTCCTCATCCAATGGATATCGGGTTCAGTTTTCGGATTCAAACTCGAGGCAGAAATATAACAATTATCCACCTTGGCTCGATATTTGAAACCAAGTCAATAGTGCTCATCATCCATGCTGCTCTCCCAACACTCCAATGGGTGATCACTCTTTACAGACGCCAATAGTGCTTAAGCAATGCTTGAGCTTCGCCAAAGGAACAAGCTTAGTCATCATGCCCGCTGGGTTCTCTATTGTCGCTAACTTTTTCATAACAACTTACCATTTGCTAAGATATCTCGGATGAAGTGGTACTTGATATTGATATGCTTCGTTCGCTCGTGATAAATTGGATTATACACCAGAAATATCGCGCCTTGGTTATCATAGTGTATATCAACACTTTTCTGATCCAACCCAAAGTCCAAGAGCAAACTTTGTAACCATATCGCTTCCGTCGCTATAAAGGTCAGTGCCATGTACTTTGCCTCATTCGACGATGAGGCAATGTGATCCTGTAAGGATGCCTTCCAACTAACTGCACCACCTGCAAGCGTAAACACGTACCCTACTAAAGACCTACACTCATCGGAGTCACCTGCATGATCAGAATCCACGAACCCAGTAGTTTCACATTCAATACTATCCCTCCGGTATACTATACCAACGTCTGTTGTCCCCTTCAAATATATGAGAATCCATTTCACAATTTCCCAATGAGTTTTACCAGGACGCTTCATAAAACGACTAATTACACTGACAGCTTGTGAAATATTAGGTCTAATACATACTATAGCATACATAATACTACCCACTGCACTAGAGTATGGAACACAGGACATATGCTCCTCCTCTTCCTCAGTCTGCGCTGATAACTTAACTGAAAGTTTAAAGTGCTTCGCTAATAGTGTACTCACATACTTTGCTGACTGCATATTAAAACGTGCAACAATCTTCTCAATATATTTCTTTTGAGATAGACGTAATAATCCAGAAGTCCTGTCACGCAAAATCTCCGTACCCAAAATTTTCTTTGCAGCACCTAAATATTTCATTTCAAATTCAGCACTCAACTGCCTTTTCAGCATATCAATATCGGATGTATTCTTAGCTGCTATCAAACTGGGTTGGCTTCAATTTGATAAATTGTTCAACCAGCTGGCCCATCTGCCTGGTCTCAACAATTTCTTCCTAGGCATTCACTGCCTCATTGCCCTGGTTGTGGTGGCCATTGTTTCCGTTGCCCTCGTTGTTGCCGTTGTTGGCGTTGACGGCAGCTATTGCGGCTCCTACCACTTGGGCTATAGCAACATCCCTATATTGGGTCTGCCTGTTGATGAGGTCGTCAATTCTTTCGAGCGCCCTCAGTACTCCATCCATCCTCGGATCCTCTGCTACAGGCGGCCTCGAGCTAGAGGCTCCGTTCTTGGGCCTTCCAAGTCTCCTAGACGGATTACTCATTCTCGTATGCTTTTACTGAGCCTAGTCCACCACAATTTCATCAAGGAGTTAGTAACTCATTTATTCAACTAAGTCCAGAGCTACTAACTATGCCTTAATAGAAACAGTTATATCACAACGACTTTTCACACAACAATCCCAAAGGCACTTCAATAAGTCGTTCATGGCTATTTCTCAATTCCGTTTACTCCAACGGTTCACCAAAACTAGCCGTGCTCACCCACTTAACAAGTCAAAATCCAGAAATGATTTCCAATGCTAAACATGGAACTTCATTCTCTTATATTACCACAATCCTGCTAAGGCCAAATGCTAATCATATGCGCCAAGTCCTATGCCATGCAACTCGCGTCTTATCCTAATCAGTTTCCTAAGGTCTCGCTACCTGTCCTTATCCCAACTTAATCCTCCTTATTACTCTAATCCTCAATCAATTTTGGATCGAGCTGACCTTACTCTGATACCAAGGAGACAGGGATGTCACGCCCCGTGCCTCGGGCACGAGCGCGCGACTCCCTACAAGCACAAACTATCTCTCAAGGTCCCAAGATGCACGTATAGGTCGAGAGATATATCATCAATAAAAAAAACGCGAAAGCGACGATATAAAACTCATCCGTACATATATAAAATGGGACTTGAGTAACGAAAATACCATTAATACATAAGATCCAAATGTTCATACAAGAGCGTAGTAAACCAGATCTGCTAGTCAGTAGGGGTAATAGGGTGAGTGCAAAAGAGGTCTATCATCATCTCAAAAGGAACGGGATTCAGGGTCAACATCAAAATATCAGATGGAGAAAGCAGGACACCTAGGTCATGCTACCGGAGTCATCAGTCTCCTCTGCCTCCTCAGTAGGCTCATACTCCGAGAAAGTCTCAGAGCAAATCTCCACCGTATCCTCGAGCGTCTCATCCGCCGATGGCTCCACCAGGTCGTCCTCGGTAGCCTTGACCACTATAACCTTCTCAGTGTCTTCCAGGGTCGGAGTCCTCTCAAGACCAATCCTCGAACCAGCGATAGACCCCTCGCCTCCACTAAATCCCAAGCGGGATGACACCAATTGGGTATCACCCTATGGGGTACCTCAGTGGGCTACCAAGCCTCATATCTATGAAGTTTTCAGCTACTACCACCCTCATCTACCCAAACAACGGTATACTTCCTAACATAAACGGTCCCCTGTCCGTTGGGGAACTCATCAAAATACGCTGACATCTCTTAAGGATCTCCAAAAAGGATTGGCCACATCCTCAAGGTGTAGAATCTAAAAAGAAAGGAGTCCCACAACGGGGTGAGATGTACATCTCGATAAGGTAGGTCCTAACCCTAGGTTAGGCTAATCGTCCACTTAGGCAGATGCAATCCCAAATAATTTATACAAATAATCACATGTGGCATTCAAGTATCAATAACAACATACAGATGTCAAGCATGCAGTCATGGCATCGTAACGCATCATAAGGATCAGGCACACGTCATGTCAAATCACAACTTCTACCATTCCAATCTGCCTCATTTTCATGCACGCGTTTAGAACGCCTCAGGCTTAGTCCGCGTAAACGCATCAGACCGTCTAATTGACAAACCCGCGTAAACGCATCAGGTTTTCAATGTCACTCCAGGCCCGTGTCGACACATCACAATTCCGTCCTACGTTTCAACGCATCAGGACTATGGCCTTCACAACGTCGCGTCTCATACGCCTCAGGGTGCCATTTAATTCAAACCCCGCGCCTTAGCGCCTCTAGGCATTCATCCGCACAACCCCGCGTCTCATACGCGTCAGGGTGTCACAACCTCTTAAATAAGACATAAATTCATTTTAATGCATAACACATACAATCAAGTGCAACTCATGCACGAACAACACACTTATGGCATGCGAGGTAATCAAGTTCAACACTCAAATGTGATAATCAACTCAAGGCACAAGCATGGCCAAGCATTTGAGTCATTTATATCTTTCTAGGACGTACAATGAACAAGCATTTGATAATCTTCCAAGAATCAATCAAACCCACACTATATTCGCCCAATTGAGTCCAATCCTCCTATCAAAGGTTTAGAATCCCCTTACCTCAAGCTTTATGCATTGCAATTCCTCTTCCAAGCACCTCAAGGGTTCGATCCTACTAGCCCAAGAGCAACTCAATCGCACAACCTAAGGAAATTTCATCCAATCATTAATTTCCTCGCTCAAATCACCACCCCACTAATCATACACCTCATGGGCCAATCAATTAAATTCTAACGCTTCTCAACGCTGAATTTGGAGCTCAATTACAACCACCAATAGCTCCCATAGAACCGATATGCATAAAATCGAAACAGGGCATTTTCGATTCTATGTATACCCCAACTAAACAGCCCTTAAACTATCTTAAATCCTTTATTTAATTACTAATATACTTGCTAACATGTAGTTCTAAGAGTTTGGGAGCCTCACCAAAAATTTGGAGCCAAGGCGACTCCGGAAAGTGCTTGAACGGCGCCGGTCTTTCCAAGTCCTCAACTGGTCAGTTTTGGTCCTTCAAACACAAGACCCATTTGGGATCAAAACTTCATCAAATTCATCCAAACTTTTTACCACAGCTCACTCTATGTGTCCCCTAGATGTTTACAAAATTTGGTTTAGAAACTCTAAGATTTTGGGATCCTAAGAGGCCTGAACCGTGGCCTACCTCTGGTTGCGATGATTTCCGTCGACTTTCGGGAGATTGGCCGGTCGGAGCTCCTCGATGGGTCAAACGACTTGATTCGACTTCGAGAATGTCAGCAAGAGGATGAGGAAGGAGTAGGTGGTTGGATCGATGGCTGCGAATTGCCAGAAGTGGCGATCGATGGTAGCGAACGGGTGAGCAGAAACCGATCGACGGCAGGCTGTTCGGCAAAGAGGAAGGGAAGAAGAAGAAGAAGAAGAAATCGGCAAATGGAGGGTATGTTCGGCCATGAGGAGAGAGAGAGAGGGTTTATATTTCAATTGGCTTGGTCAACATGAGTTGAATGGTAGGTTAAAAGTGAATACATCAACTCAAGGCTTCATCCATTGACACTTGTTCATGGTGTCAATCAAAACTCATCCAATGGCCATAGTTCCTCTCTATTTTCGGCAGCCTTGGATATGGTTTATGACCATAGTGCCCTCATCCAATCATATAGGCAAGGTTAGGGCTTGGGAGCAAAATGGTAATTTTACCCCTGATGTCCAGAACGTCATTTTTCTGATTTCAAATTTCTTCATTAAGGCGATGGCCAATCCAATTGAAATGTTGGAATTCTTGATTCTCCATTTTCGAATTTCAAGACTTGTTTCTGAATCATTTCTCTATCCAATGCGATTCCAGCCTATCCCGAACTGATGGGCGACTTTTGCAGACGTTACGCGTATCGACCCTTGTGATTTATATCACAATTATGGCTCGTCAATTCATGGGGACTTTGGTTGTCATGTAATTGTGAGGATCTATCACTAGTTTCGATGAGTTCGATCGTCACTGTTCGATTTAGGAAAATTTTATAAATTATATATTGGTTAAGCGACATCACCCGCGTTCCAATCATATAACGCTAACATTGCATTCCTTAATCGTTCTTAGATCGACCTTTTTATGGCTCTAAATGTCCTCTCGACAATCCTTATGGTCAAAGCGTCATTTCCTATTCGAATTCCCTAGGTCTACGTACCTTGTCTCACGTTAGCCTTTCCCTTTTGGTCAGTCAACTTGAGATTGATCAGACCCGAGTGAAATACGATTGAAATACATCGTTAGATAATTCCTCATTAATGATTATTGAAATGATAAGAAAAATCAGAATGTCACATTCTCCTATTAAGGAACTTCATAATCGAGTACAATTTTTATCAGCCAAATAATGAATCATGGTCATGCGAGACGTCAAGGCCATATGTCACATAGCCATACCAGTATCCATATCAATCGAATGCACAAAATAACAATTTAGCCATGAGAGTAATAATTTCTCATCATCAAGAGTACACATGACTCACACCTCCATTATCTCAGTCGATCATGAACAATCAATGCAATAGACTCCCAAATTCATCAATATATCATCCAAATGCATCCAGTAGTATCCTAACTTCCTAGCAAAAGTTTAGGAGTCACTTACTTTTCAATTTAATTCGTAAAATTCCCTCCAAGACTCCTCCAAAGATTCGGTTCCCTTGATCCCAAAATAGGACAGCCGTGCGACCTAGTCCAAAGTTCGTCAAACGATCAATTTTTTCTATTCCAATCAGCAATTCACAGAGCATACACCTCATTAACAACTCAATTAACATTCTTGTATGTCTTAACGACGAATTTAAAGTATAGAGACACCTCCCACAACCCTCAAAGGGCTCAGTTCATCCAAACTGAAACAGGGCAGAATTCGGTTCTGCCCTCTACCTCTTTAATCAGTCCATAATTCAACTCTAAACCTTGATTTACCACAAAATCAACTTGCTAACATGTTGTATTACGTCTATAGAGGTCTCACCGAGAGTTTTGGAGTGAGCCGACGCAGGAAAGAGCCGCGAACAACCCCGTTTCTCCTGTCTACCGGCGTTCAGAAACTGCTTTGGAAAATCACCACAAGATGGCCATGGTTACACCTCTAAACTCAACCAAAATCATAATTTCAACTCAGTCAACACAAGTGCTATGAGTTAAGAAGTCCTCACCGAAAATTTGAAGCCGTTTGAAGTCCGGAAGACCCCGAAATAGGTCTTTCCCAAAAATCGATCAAAATCTAACCTCGTCTAACCTTTGTCTACTCAAACAGACCTATACGACAAATCGTTGGGCCAAATGGAGCTTATAATATGTCCCTAGAATCACAAGACAATAAGCTTTCAGATGGAAGTAGTTTTACCTCAATCCGATATTGGACGACAAAGATATGGTCAGAATAGTGAAACAGTCGGGACAGGGCAGCGAGCTGGCGACGAGTCTTCTCGGCCAAGATGTAGAAAACGAAAAGGAAGAGAGGAAAGAGAGAGAAAGTGCCAACCAAAAATAAGCGGAAGAGAGATAGAGTTTGGTTTTTAATCCCTCTTGATCAACAAGCTTGAATGGTAGGTTAAAAGTTGCTCACTAAATGCCCATCCACCATCCATTGACACTTGTCCATATGTCAATCTAGGCTCATCCAAGGGCTATCATTTTTCTTGATTTTCGGCAGCCTATAGGGTGTGGTCAATGACCAAAATGCCCTCATTTCATTTATTAAGGCAAGGCTAATGTTTGAGGGACAAAATGATAATTTTACCCTAGACGTCCGGAACGCCATTTTTTTTATTCCAACCTTCTTCGATGAGGCGACGTCCAATCCAATTATAAGGTTGGAATCTTTATTTTTTATTTTTCAATTTTGAGATTTCATTTCATATCTCGAGCCTTGAGGGGGTGGAAATGTGAAATGTCACAGTTGCCTTTCTTGAATATGAAGAGCCGTAATAGATCTAAATGAAAAGAGAAGATGATCGGAAGAGACATAAGTGAGAATATTTCCACCTATGAATGGTGAAATGCACCAATGAAGAATGGATATTTCTTGGGTATAAGGCCTATGGAGAGGAGCAGATAGCCTGTCTCTCATGTTATGGAAAGTGTAGAGGAAAATCGGCTTGCTAGTTTGCTTGGATTTTATGATTCCCCGAGATTGGTTGATTGAATTGGAACCATTAGAAATGGAATCATGAGTTGTTGTCCCCTAAAAAATAGGGCATTGTCCTTAAAGACGATTGAACCATGAAATGATCATTGATGGAAAGAAAGGTGAATGGGTTTGATGGTCCTAGTTACTTGCGATTTTAATGAATAGATGAATAAGCAAAAAGGGTGCTTGGATTGTAATCGTAAGGCGACATGAGGTGGTCGAATTGAATATCTGAAATATGAATCTATGGAGATCAAGGAAGAACAAACCTTGTCACTTGAGGTGACTGAACTATTGGAAGGAAAATGTTAAAGTGTAGTGGCGTTAGAATCCGGAAGTAAGAAACCGATGTTGGCGAGACTCCAAGACTGACGTCCTATGGGATAAGAAAGACAAGATGGATTCAAAGTAAAAAAATGTCACTAAAGTGTATGGTTTCTTTCATAGGGTAAGATATACTAGTGTGGAAGGAAGAGAAAATGTCAATTGTCTTGGTGCTAAAATGGAACGTCTAGACTAACGAGGAGGATGCAAGTTTGAACGACGTCCGAAAGTCAAGTCTGAGAAATTGTCCTGTGGACAACGTTGAATTCCAGGATAACGTTGATGTTCAGCTGAATGGATGAAATGAAGACAAGGTCGCATTAGCTATTTATGGAACTAAGAGGTCAAGACACTAGTGCTTCCTGATGGAAGAGTGACAAAAATGAATAAAATGTTACATAGTCCAAGTGGAGACCCATGAAAGTGGAGGGCCAAAATTTGAGCTCTCAAGTGAAGAGTATGAAGGACAGTTTAAACGATTCAATATCTGATGTCAAGAAGCTAATAATAGTCGTATTGTGTATCCGAGGAATAATTAGATTGATTATTACCGTCTTGAGAGATGATGATTGGACTTGTTTAAGGAGTCGTGAGAAACATGAACAACCTTTGAGAGTATTCCATGGACCTTAAGAAAAATGTTCATTGTATGCTAAATGTGAAGAGCGCGAGCTGTAGGCTTGATAAGGTAAGGTTCCTTAGTCATGAAGTTTCTGGGAAATGAAATCTTTGTGAAACCCTTGAGGATTGGAATAAGTGATTAATCGACTAAGGTCGATGTGAGTTGCGAAAATTGAAAGTTTTCTGGGATTGGTAAATTGTTATAGACGAATCGTGGGACGATTTGCCCACAATAGCTATTCTATGGATGAATGAATATGAAAAGAATTTTCGAGGACTTAAGTCAAGTTGATGATTACGCCGACAATGGCATTCCCATTTGGAATCAAAAGGGTCGAGAGAATCATAATGACATGACGCGGAAAGAAAATTTGAGGCGCAGCAAGGAAAACTGAAGTGGGCTGTGCGAATGTGCCATGGCAATAAGATCATATGAGTTGGAACGCTTAGTATATGATTAGAATTGGCTTGCGAATGTCCTTGCAACAAAGTTCAAGAAACATTATTTTGGTGGAAAAAGATTTCAAGGCTATACCTACAACAAGAATACAAAGTAGTAGTTTTTCCGAGAGAAACTGAATGAGGGGCAACGCTGGTGAATGAAATTGCTTATGGATATGGGAGCATTGCTTGTATAAAGAAAGACCTTACCTCAAGAAATAAGATATCCAACTTCTAAATTAGAGTTGGAAATTGAACATCATACAATGGGTGATGAAGGGACGGACCTTACCTCAAGAAATAAGATATTCAACCTCTAAATTAGAAGTTTGCCAATTGATTAGTTTGATGGCTACCTGAAGCATCAAGTCCTAAGGTCGGAAAGAAATTGAAATGTTGCGATGAACGTACCCTGATATTTAAGAGATTATGCAAATAAATAGAGCAATGAAAAAATCCAAACTTCCGAGTACTTGAGGAAAGAACCTTGAGGTTGAGGATAGAAATTTTGAAGTCTCATAGACGAGAGTATGAGCCCAATATTGAAGAGGACATTTGAAGGGAGAGATACGTCAAATGTTGTGGGCACCAAAGAGTGCATTCCTGCGATGGTTTAGTAATGATGGTAATAGGCAAAGAGCTTGAGTCTAATGTGATGCTCCTCTAGTAAGGCCTTCAGTCAAGAATTAGAAGAGTGGGATTGTGGTATGACATGCACATTATCTTTGGACCGATAGACAGATTGAAGGGACAATTGGAATTCTCGAGAGTATACTACCAATAGATATTAGGAATGTTGTAGAGAATAGAGAAAGGTGAGCACAGATTGAGGACAAAAGGAAACGAGCTTTGAAGGATGAGAACTGTTACTGATAAGGGTGTTATGGAAATGTCAAGTAACGACAGGAGCTACTTTGAGAAGTGAAGTCGCGATGAGGCACCAGTTCCCCAAAAAGATTGGATGATTGAAAGGTTGTAAATTTTGAGGAAGAAATTTCTTTAAGGGGGAAGAGTTGTAACATTCCAGATTCCGACCCTTTTCGAGGCTATTGACATGGAATGAAGTTTCGAAATTGGATATTAGATAATGAAGAATTCCAAGATTTGATAGGAGTCGAACGTCACCTCATCGAGGGTGAATTATATTAGAAAAGTGAAATCTGGGACGGTAAGTGTAAAATCACCATTTTGCCCCTCAAAGTCTAACCTTGCCTTAAGTAAGGAATAAGGGCATTTTAACCTTTTGGTAATTCCTTTGATGGCCGAAAATCAAGAGGGTATAAGACACAATTGCTTCAAGATATTAAGTGTTAAGTAGTAAGTGTTAAGTACCAGGTGTTAGTTATCCATTTAGCATTAATTGAGACATTTTCCAACTACCATTCTACAAGCTTTGACCAATGGGTATAATGAAGAGAGTCTCTCCCTCTTCTCCCTTCATTCTCTCAGCCAAAACACTTATTTCCCTCAATCTCTCTTTCTTTTTCTTCTTCTTCTTCTCTTTGCTGTGGAACCCTCTCGCCCAGCCGCTGCCCAATTTCAAAGCCTTCACTGTTCCAGCCATAACTTCTTCGTCCGATTTCGAATTGAGGCGTGTAATCGTCTATTAGAAAGCTTATTCTCGTGCCGTTCAAACAAGGTATTATGAACTCAATTTGGCCCATCCGTTTTTCCCATGGAGCTATTTGAATGGAAGAAGGTCAGGCTAGATTAAGGGTTTAACAAGTTGATATTGAGGATTGATTAGAGTTAGAATGGATTTTGATGGATGAATTGTTGTGATTCTTTAATGTCCGAATCTAACCCCTGATGCCAGCATTGAAATCGAGCCACTTGGAGGTGTCGCCTTACTCGAAAATTCATGGTAAGGCCTCTAGAGATGTAGTTTAATGTATTGGTAAGAAGGTCATGTGATAAATTGAAGTTTAGAGAAGGTTTAATGGATGTTTGGTGTAATTGATAAGGACCGGTTCTACCCTGCACTGGACTAAGTGGAACCGAGCCAAATAAGGGCTTACCGAGGCCTTGCTTTAAAATCCTCGGTAAGGCTTCATAGGATGTTGTGGTTGTGTGTTGTGTTGGTGAAGTGGTTGTGTGTTGTGTTGGTGAAGTGGTTGTACGATGGAATTAGATTTGAAAAAAATTTAAATGATTGAATTGTGGTTTACAATAGGGTCGTGCGTGTGTCCTATTCTGACCAAGTGGAGGCCGGAGCTTGTGGCTATTTTTGGCGTGAATTGCTAGCTCAATTGGATTGGTAAGTTGATTCTAACCCTTTCATAAGATGTTAAGTTACTAATAGGTGATTTATGATTGGTTTGATAGTGCTTAAGGGGCTGTTTTGATGTGAGAATCACTTATGAACCGAGAGCCGTGTAATGTGAATTCAACGCGCACTGATTTTGAAATGATCCGTTCTTGGCTGTCTGTTGTCCAAATTGAGCCTCGTTTTCTGCCACGCGTCCGTAAGACCTTGAGGGATAAGATTATGTAATCAGATTGCACAATTGGTCAGTAGAAAAATGTCAATTTTCTTGTGAATGAAGCTAGTCGTGGAGGTCCGGAATGGACATCTTTGGTGAATTGTAGTTTTGATGACTTGTCTTCATTGAATGTCTCTCTAACATGCTTAGGAAGTGTCGAGTTGATGCTGTGATTTTTCGGCGATGATATGTCGTGTGTGAAATTGAGCATGTGTTGATTAATCGGATTCAATTGAAGGTTTCAATGCTCGGCTTTGCACTTGATGTTGATTGAAACTTAACGCAATGTCATGCATATGCATGATGGCTGAATGATGTGCCTGAAATGAGAAACTGCATGTGATTGAACCGTGTGTCTTGGTTTTGCAATGAAGTCTTTGAGTTCCCTGAATTGTTTTCAAAGGAAAATTGAGGCCAAAGAACAACTTGCTTGATTGATTTCCCTTGATTAAGGAATTGATACCATGCCCTTGTGTAGGCTCAGCCTCAAGTGACCTTTGAAGTAAATGACTAGTTTTTGTTTAATCAAGTTGTACTCGATCATGAAGTGATGAAATGATGAGAAATGGCTGAGTTATAATATGTGCTCTATAATTTATTTGACCAGTGATTGATTGACTCACGAGTACATATTCATGTGATGCGTTGATGCGTGAAACGCGGGGCTTGAGTAAATCCTGAGGCGTTATTACGCGGGATTCGACCTAAGGCGTATTAACGTGGGTCTATGAATGGCAAGTTGTACCCTTAAGCGTATTGACGTGGGTCTTGGATTATCCCAATGCGTGCTACACGGGATATTGTACTTGGCCAAGTAAGAATGACTAACCTGATGCTTTATTACGCGGGTATTATCCTAGCCTGATGCGTTATGATGCGGACGATTGAGAAACACGACTTGAGGCGTTATGATGCAGGTCCTGGCAATAAGTATGTGTTGATCTAAGGCGTTTTGATGTGGGTCTTGCCAAGCATGTTATAGTAGCCTGATACGTGTTACACGGGCAATTGAGAAGCACAACCTGATGCGTTATGACGTGGGTTCTTCCTAGTACTTTATGATAGCTTGATGCGTTATGATGCGGGCTTGGGTGTCGATATGGTTGATGGAAATCCCTCACGTGAACAAATGTTTGACTAAATGGTCTGAAGCCTTATTATGCGAGCCTTGCTATTTGGAAATTGAGATATATGATGAGAATTTCCTCATGATTTGAAACTGGCTTCGAGTACATGTTTTTGGTTGAGAACCCTGCCATAGTATGAAGCTCTTCCTTAGTTGTGAAATTTTACGAATGAATCAAGTTAGTTTTGAATTAGTGGAATGCCATGTGTTGATGGAGTTATGTTGATTATCATGCCAATGCCTTTTACTTAAAGATACTTATTTTTAAAGGTGTCTCGAGGTACTGACAATCTAGTTTAGGGTTAGATTTAGCTTTCTGAGATTTATGTCTCATCCCGTCGTGGGATTAACATTTTCAGGTCCTTGACGATGGAAGCACAAGCTTGATGAGGATGAGTATTGGAGGAAGTAATCAGTTGAATGGATGCAAAACCTTTTCTGACCTTAGTGTTGCAACCCTTTCAAGCGCGGTCTCGAGCGAGCTAGTGGGCCATCTGCTCTGGTCAGACACGGGCCACTTCCAAGGCCCATTACCCAAGTCGCAAGGCGGTAATACGTGGTCGACCTTCGGTGTGGTCTGGTGACATGTGATACGTGTATATGCCAAGGAATCGCCACCAATCGTTCTATGGAGAGTACGATTCAAAACCCTATCGAATATTTGGGAGCATTCTATTCAATTCTGCAAAAACCAAAGAAACGAGATCAGGGATTTTGTTACGCCAACTGTCAAAATTGACGCCCTTTCGGCACCTAAGTTGAATGATTTATATAATCCGAGATTTCATGCATATGAGTAAGGTACAAACCCTAAAACTAGGAGTTCATGTAGACAAGAGCGACTATCCTAGAATTTACAATCAGTAATGAAAGTGAGCAAATCCAGGATCCAATACGTGCAGATAAATCACATGAAAGCAACATAACATCCCTAGTAAGGCTCTATTAGCCTAGAGAAATGCCAATCAAGGTTCATAAGTGTTTTTGACGTGATTTCCCCTTGATGGACAAAATCATAATTTTGAAGAGTTTTGGGACAATTTGCCCAAGAAGGGAAAATTTTTCATTTTCGATAAAATATGGAGTCAAAATATGATGGAAATAGGATTGGTCATCAGACCAATCCATTTTCTATTTTTTGGGTTTTTTCTAAATTTTTCTGAAATTTTTAGGGCGATTTACCCTTTGAGGGGTAAAACCGTCATTTCAGAAAGTGATGAGAAGTGAAAATCTCAAGCATAAGGATTAGTTGACCTTTTGACCCAAATCTTAATTTTGAGCAATTTTCACGGCTCGATGAGAATATGAAAGACGATTTACCCTTTGAGGGGTAAAATCGTCATTTTAGAAAAGGGGACGAGATTCGAAAATCCAAACATAAGAATTGATCACCTAACTGACTCTAATTATTATCATGGCATTATCAACCTATCTCGTATACATGGCAGAGGCGATTTACCCCTGAAAGATAATATCGTCTCATTCTCGGATGAATAAATAAGAAGTCTCAAAACTATGATTGACCTATTATCTATGGTCAATCCTCAATTTTTAGGAATTTCTGGAGTGTCTAGGAATTTTTCATAATTTTCCACATTATTTTGAATTTTTCTAGGATTTTCTAACATTTTTTAAAACTTTCTAGGGTTTTTCTGATTTTTTTATTTTTAAAATCATTTTTAATTTTTTTTATTGAAAAAATGGTTCAGACCGGGTCGACCCAACCCACTCGGGTCGGAACCTGGCCCAGACCCGGACCGCACGCACCGAACCCCCAAAACGTCGTCGTTTTGCATTTTTTATTTTCGGTTTATTCAAATTTCATCTGACGGTTCGTATTGTGGCTAATCCACAGCCTTAGGATCGGCTTACTAAACCTACGGCTCAGATCAAAAGCTGACTAACTCTCATCTGTCAGATCTGATTACTTAGATTTACGGCCACGATCAGACGACTCGGCTAATCCTCGACCGTCCGATCAACAAATTTATCTTTTTATTTTTAAAATTCAATTCATATTAACGAAACTGATCGAATGACTACCGAGCCAACACGTGGCACAACCTAAGCCATTAGATCGACTAACAAATTCAAACAAAATTCTAATGACTTTGCTGACTCGGCAAACACATGGATTAATCACGTCCTGCCAACTAGACATTTGACCTGTGGACTCTGTCACGTCATCGTTTTCAAACTCCAGACGTATACCACAGAATGAATGGCCGTGGTTTCTCCGCTGTTGATCAGCAGCGAAACCTTGACGGAATCGAGCAAGACCGGCGGCGATCAACTCGTCTCAACTTCGTGCGCAACATATCTCATAATCAAGCATGATTGTCGATGGGAATTAGACTAATCGAGCTTTGACCAGTTCAACCATGGCTACTCTAATCAATCAACAGAGAGCATGGCGAGCCAATTACTTCACAAAATCGCATCCATACGAGTTTAGAACACTTACATACAGGTCCGATTAACCTGGTTTAGGCTAGCTTGAGCTAGGGGAGCTTCGACTGAATTGGCGATGGCGTCGGGGTTCAAATATAAGGTTCAACTCGATTTCGATGCAATCAAAACACATGAACATGCTCAATGATGTCACAGATACGATATGCACACTTCAATTGAAAGAATTAGAGTGAGGAAGGGACTTCGCCATTGAAGGTCAGAAGTCGAGCTTTAAGGGTTGACTTACCTGTTTTTGCGATTTCAGACGGCGCGGTTGGCTGCGATCGCTTCCCCGGAGCTTAGGCGACCTCCTGGTAACACTCTATGGCTTCAGTTTAGCCTGGAAGTGGCCCAACCCATGCCTCAGAGTTCGAGCTCGAGCCCTCGACAATGGTGGTTGGAAGGTGAGCTCTCTCTCGCTTTTTCTCTCTCTCGATTCAGTTCTTCACCCTCAACAGAATGAACCGATCTCCCTCTCTCCAAGCCTTCAGAGATCATATATCCCTTTTTGTTTTTCCGTCTGAACAGTGGACGTTACCCAACTTGGATTCATGTGTTGTCACGTGCCAAATGGCATGCCGACGGCGAGGGAATCTGTTGGGAAATCATCCCACCTCCGTTAGGTGCTCTGGTAAGTCCAATTTGGTGCGAACTTAGTCTAAGTTTTGCTTCGATTGACTCTTTACAGTCTCGAAGCTTGATCGGTGAATTGCCTTCTATTCTGGCAACGTAGTATCGACAGGTAAGGGTATAGGCAACAATACGCCCACCATTACGTGTTCAATTATCCGTGAATTGATCTTCAATTTGAGGATCAAAATTGCCCTAAGGACTGTTCATCTGCGCGAAAGTCCTGAGGAAGATAATGACACTGTAGAGGACCGGTTCGACTAGTCCGACCGGTAGGTCCTAACTTGATTTTTCGAAATTAATCGCAATTTGATGGGGAATTTTTGTAATTAAACCTCAAAATCGAACTTAGGACATCAATTTTATCTAAAAATGTGATTTTTCCCAAAAGTTTATATCAATTTCTGTGGAACCCTCAAATTTTTATTTAATTGCAAATCGAAAAATTGTGCAATTGAGGGTTCAAACGATCAAATTTGACCAAAACACCTATGCCAATTGATTCCAAATGATGAAATACATTTGACAATAGTTTCAATTAGCAGAGGTAGCCCTTGAATTGAAAGTAATTTCAATCATGCCCAAATTCAAGAACTAAATTGCTATTAAGCATGCAATTTTGCCCAATTCATATAATTAAACAATTTGTATAAATAATTACACTAGATTGCAAAGAAGGACAATTAGATTGAATGTCAAGACCCTAAAAATGCCGAAATTACAAATTAAAATACTCAATTGACATTTTTTTACCAAATTCAATCGTATGTGTAACAAAGAAACACATAAAATTGAACTTGAATTTAGACTTTTTATAAGGTAAAAAATACAAGGGAATTAAAATAAAAATATTGACTATTTTTTCATATTTTCGTGACCTCAAATGTTATTTTTCTTGAAATTTCATCTATTTTCCTATTTTTTGAAAATATTAAAAAATATGAAAAATAAAGAAAAATATTTTTGTTCAAAAATGGTTCATTAGGCTTGGCCAAGGCTACGAAAGTTGATTTTTCAATTTTTCAACTTTCTATGAATTTTTTTGTGAATTTTTCAAAAATGAACTGAAAAAGACTAATCGAAAATAAGGTGTTAACACTTAGGGATAATACTTTGCCTTGTGGATTTAGAATTGAACCATAGATTTTTTACTATTCCAATCTCTGAGGTGTATTGTATGTGTCACGCCCCGCGCCTCAGGCACGAGCGCGCGACCCCTTGCAAGCGTAAACTCTCGAGGGTCCCAAGATTCAATAGATCGAGAGATGCGAATGATCGAAAGCATGCAGAAACGATGACATACAAACTCCTCCGTACAATAACAAGGGAACCTGTGTAACGAGAACAACAATATACATCATCGTGAGTTCATACAAAAGAGCAGGTAAACTAACCCTGCTAACAGGTTGGGGAAATCGGGACTCCAACAAAAGACGACAAAGATTTAAATTCCCCAAAAGATTACGGACCAACGAGGGTCATCATCAAAAGACTACTAAGTAAAGCCAGAAAACCCCTAGGTCGAACTGCTAGATCCGTCAGTCTCCTCGGCGTCCTCGGTAGTCTCATACTCCGAGAAAGTCTTCGAGCATACTTCCACTGTATCCTCCATCATCTCATCTACTGATTGCTCTACCAGGTCGTCCTCGGAAGCTTCGATCTTAATGACCTCGTCGGCATTTTCCAAGGTTGGGGTCCTCTCGAGAATTTTCCTCGAACCAACAGCTGACCCCTCGACCTCCACAGAATCCCGAGCGGGATGACACCACTTAGGGATTACCCCACGGGGTACCTTGGTGGGCTTCAGTGGTCTAGTAGTAACTTTCCCTATCCTCTGAAACAAAGCCTCAAACCTATAAGGCTTCCAGGTCTTTCCACCCTCATCGACCCAGACTACAGTATACTTCTTAACGTACTCAGTTCTATGTCCATCCGGGAACTTCTCAAAATACGCGGATATCCCCTTCGGGTCACCTAGTCTAATTGCCAACATTCTCACGGCCTAGGATCTGAAAATGTGGTCCCGCAACAGGGTGATATTCACATCTCAGTAAGATAGGTCCTAACCCTAGATTAGGCTGACCGTACACTCAGGTGACTGCAATCATGGACAAAATGCACAAGCAACCACATGAAGCATTCAACAGTCATGAAAAAACACATAGATACAAACTAGCGTCAAACACGCATTCATGACATTAGTTCTCATAGTTCAGATTAAGCACGCATAGCCAAAACAGGTCACACCTTCCATCCTTCCAGGCCTCCATTGTTTCACGTCTGCGTTTAGAACGCCTCAGGCTCGGTCCGCGTAATTACGCCTTAGACCATCCCATTGACAAACCCGCGTAAACGCATCAAGTTTTCAATTTCATTGTAGGCCTGTGTCGACACATATCAAATTCTGTCCTGAGTCTCAACACATCAGGACATTAGCCATTTCAACCTCGTGTCTCAACGCATCAGGGTACAATTCCACACAACCCCGCGTCTCAACGCATCAGGGTGTCACAAGTTTCTCAAATATGCCAAACACTCATTTCAATTCAGAACCTCATGGCCAAGTGCAAACTCATGCAACGAGCAACACATCTATGGCATGCGAGATAATAAAATTCAATACTCAAATGTGGTAATCAATCCATGGCACAAGCATTTAACAAGCATTTAAGCCATCTACACCTCTCGAGGACGCACAATGGATGATCACACCATAATTCTCAAGAATCAACCTAATTCACACCCAATTCACCCAATTGAGTCCAATCCTCTTAGCCAAGGTTTAGAAACTCCTTACCTCAAGCTTAATTTAGCAAAAATCTCCTTCCAAGCACATCAATGGTTCAGTTATAATAGTCCAAGAACAAGTCAGCCGCACAATCTAAGGAAATTCATCCAATTTGTCAATTTTCTCGTCCAATTCGTCAATTCGCCAAACATACACCTCATAGTCATATCGATTGACATCCTCATACTTCTCAACGATGAAATTTGAGCTCAATTTCAACGTCCATCAGCCCTAAACAATTCGGTTTACACAGAACCGAAACAGGGTATTTTCGATTATGTGCATACCTCCCTTGATCAGCCCTTAAACTATCTTAAATCCTCAATTTATCCATTAATCTACTTGCTAACATGTAGTTATAGGAGTTAGGATGCCTCATCAAAGATTTGAGCTCAAGGCGACGCCCGGAAGTCCAAGATCAACGCCGGTTCCTCCAAGTCTATCGCCGGTCAGTTTCTTTCCATCAAAGGCGACACCATTTCATCATCAAATCTTCATCAAATTCAATCCAAATTTTTATCACAACTCAGTCTACATGTGCCCTTAATGTCCACAAAATTTGGTCGAAAGATTCGAACGTTTCGAGATCCTACGGAGTCTACATCGCAGCTTACCTCCAGCTGCGACGGTTTTCGTCAACTTTTGGGAAAATGGCCGGTCGGAGCTCCTCAGTGGGTCAAATGCCATGATCCAAGTTGGAGATTGTCGGCAAGAAGATGAGGAAGACGCTGGTGGTTGGCTCAGTGGATGGAGGTCGTTGGAAGTGACACTCGACGGCGGCGAAGCGGCGGTCAGGGACTGGTCGGGCGGAAGCTACTCTCGGCGTGAAGAAGAAGAAGAAGAATGGCAGATTGAAGGTGGTGTTCGGCTGAGGGAGCGAGAAAGAGAGGTATATACACAAATGGCTTGGTCAACTTGGTAGAATGTTAGGTTAAAAGTGTGTCATTAAATGCCAAAGCCTAATCCAATGACACTTGTCCACTAGTCAATCAAAGGCTCATCCAAGGACTGTCATTTTTCTTGATTTTCAGCAGCCTATAGGGTGTGGTCAAAGATCAAAATGCCCTTATCAATTTATTAAGGCAAGGCTAAGGCTTGAAGGGTGAAATGATAATTTTATCCTCGACATCCGGAACGTCGTTTTTCTGATTTCATTTTTCTTCGATGAGGTGACGGCCATTCCAATTATAATGTTGTAATTCTTGATTCTCCATTTTCTAATTTCGAGACTCGTCTCTGAATCATTTCTCTGTCAGATATGATTCCATTCTATCCCAAACTGACGGGCGGCTTTTGCAGACGTTACGCATATTGACTCTGTGATTCATATCACACTTAGGGCTCGTCAATTCATGACGACTTTAGTTGTCATGTAATTGCGAGGGTCTATTGTTAGTTCCAACGATCTCGATCGTCATAGTTCGATTTAGTAAAATTTTGTAAATTATACATTGGTTATGCGGCATCACCCGCGCTCCAATCATATAATGCTAGCAATGCATTCCTTAATCGTTCTTAGATCGACCTCTTATGGTTCCAAATGTCCCCTCGATAATTCGTATGGTCAAAGTGCCATTTTCTATTTGAGTGCCCTAGGTCCACGTACCTTGTTTCGCGTTAGCCTTTCCCTTTTGGTCAGTTAACTCGAGATTGATTAAATCCGAGCGCGATACGACTGAAAAACATCGTTAGATATGTTCTCATTAATAAGTACCGAAATGACAGGAAAATCAAAATGTCACAACTCTTCCCCTTTACAAAAATTCCGTCCTCGAAATTTACAATAAATCCAATTACTCAAACAAATGGGGGTATTGACACCTCATCGTTTCCTCGCTTTCCCACGTAGCGCCTTCGGTTCTATGGTGTTTTCAAACAACTTTGACCAATGGAATCATCTTATTTCTTAGAATCTACTCCTTTCGATCTTCGATCCTAACTGGCTTTTCTACGTAGGATGCTCTGTCATCCACTTCAATGGTTTCATAATCCAATACATGCGTCGAGTCCGATTCGTACTTTCGTAGCATTGACACATGGAAGACGATGTGTACTTGGGACAAGTTAGGCAGTAAGGCAAGCCTATAAGCCAAGGTCCCAATCTGTTCCAAAATTTCAAAAGGTCCTACGTATCTTGGATTCAGTTTTTCTTTCTTTTCAAATCGAGATAATCCCCTCATTGGCGACACTTTAAGGAAAACATGATCGCCTACTTGAAACTCCAAAGGCTTACGTCGTTTATCCGCATAACTCTTCTGACGACTCTATGCTGTCTTTAGTCTATCCCAAATTATTTTCACCACCTCTACTGATTGCTCTACCAACTCTGGGCCTGTAATAATTCTTTCTCCAACCTCGTCCCAGCAAATCGGGGTCCTGCAAGCTCATTCGTAAAGCGCTTCAAAAGGTGTCATTCGAATACTCTACTGATAGCTATTGTTATATGCGAACTTTACCAAATGCAACTGATCCTCCTATTTACCTTTGAAATCTATAACACACGCTCGTAACATATCCTCGAGCATCTGAATTGTCTTCTCCGATTGTCTGTTCGTCTGTGGGTGGTATGCCGGACTAAATTGTAGTCGAGTTCCCATGACATCTTGAAGACTCTTCCAGAAGTTCACCGTGAACTTGGGATCTCTATCCGATGTAATCGTCACGGATACTCCATGTAACCTCACTATCTGTCGCATATACAATTTGCCATATCTATTCGTCGCGAAATCCTTTCGTACGGGAATGAAGTGTGCAGACTTAGTCAACCTGTCCGCGACTACCCAAATAGAATCGTGGCCATTTTGGCTCCTTGGTAGTCCCATTACAAAATCCATAGTCACGTGCTCCCATTTCCATTCAGGAATCTCCAATGGCTGTAACAATCTATGGGGCTTACAGTGTTGGGCCTTCACCTGCTGGCATGTCAAGCACTTCGCCAGATACTTCGCTACATCCACCTTCATCCCGTTCCACTAGTAATGCTGACGTAAGTTCTAGTACATTTTCATGCTACCTGGGTGAATACTATAATTGCTTCTGTGAGCCTCCGATAAAATCCTTTCTCTAAGCTCTTTGTCCTTTGGTACGAATAGACGCCCTCGAAATTTCAAAATCACATTCTCTAACACTTGGAACTCTAGTTTCCTTTATGTCTCAGGTTCTATTCTCAGTGTGACTACCAAACTGGATAACTGACAGACTTCCAATCTGAATTCAGAATCCCTCAAATTTTCAAATAACGATCATCCTTTCACTAGTGGACAGGCAATACTAGACTTTTGACTGAGCGCATCCGCAACTCGATTCGCTTTCCCAGGATGATATAATATGTCGCAATCATAATCCTTAAGCAGCTCCATCCATCGACATTGTCTCATGTTCAGTTCCTTATGAGAAAATAAATACTTCAAACTCTGGTGGTCCGTATAAATCTGAAACTTCTCACTACACAAATAATGCCTCCAGATCTTCAGAGCAAATATGATTGCTGCCAATTCCAAATCATGAGTCGGATAATTCATCCCGTGCGGTCTTAGTTGTCGAGACGCATAGGCAACCACACTTCCATGTTGCATTAGCACACAGCTTAGTCCCTTTAGCGAAGCATCGCTATATATTTCGTAACCTCCAGGTCCTGATGGAATCGTCAATACCGGAACGGTCGTTAATCAATGCTTGAGCTCTTGGAAACTCCATTCATACTTTTCCGTCCATTCGAATTCCGTTTCTTTCTTAGTCAATCTCATTAGTGGAATAGCTATAGATGAAAACTTCTCCACGAAACGTCTATAATATGTTGCCAATCCTAAGAAACTTCGACCTTCTGTGACCGTAATAGGCCTAGGCCAGTTCATTACAGCTTCGATCTTCGCAGGATCCACCATAATTCCTTCTCCAGACACAACATGGCCAAGAAATGCCACTTTATTCAGCCAGAACTCGCATTTGCTAAACTTAGCGTAAAGCGAGTGTTCTCTCAAGGTCTTCAAAACAATCCTTAAATGTTCTTCATGTTCTTCATTACTCCTTGAGTAAATCAGGATATCATCAATAAAGACTATGACAAATCTATCCTAGAATTCCTTGAACACCCGATACATCAAGTCCAAAAATACGGCTAGAGCATTGGTCAGTCCAAAATGCATCACGGTGAATTCGTAATGACCATACCTTGTCCTAAAAGCGGTCTTTGGTATGTCTTCCTTCTTAATTCTCAACTGATGATACCCGATCCTCAGGTCAATCTTAAACAATACCGTAATTCCTTGCAATTGATCAAATAAGTGTTAATCATCGGCAGTGTATACTTATTCTTTACAGTTACTTGATTCAACTATCTGTAGTTGATGCATTAACGCAAGGACCCATCCTTTTTCTTTACAAACAGCACCGGTGCTCCCCACGGTGAAGCACTCGGTCGAATAAATCCTTTATCCAGTAATTCTTGCATTTGTACCTTTAGTTCTTTCAGTTCTGATAGGGACATCCTAAAGGGTGCCTTCGAGATCGGCTCCGTTCCAGGAGCTAACTCAATCATGAATTCTATTTCTCGCTCTCGTGGCAACCCTGGCAACTCCTGAGGAAAAATGTCAAGAAACTCACGCACTACCAGAATGCTTTCTAGTTTAAGCTTCTCGATAGTCGTGTTCATAACTACGACTAAGTAAGCTTAACACCCTTCAGTTATCAACTTTGTCGCTTCAAGAGACGAGACTAAAGGAATCGAGGTTTCTCCTCGACTTCCCACAAATTCAAAACTAGGACGGCCTTTCGGAAAGAAACAGATTATCTTATTACTACAATCAACTACTGTCATTTGCTTACCTAACCAATCCATTCCTATGATCATATCAAAGTCATACATGGGCAACACAGCCAAGTCTATACTCTTTTTATTACGGCCAATTACGATTTTACAATCAGCACAGCCCAACGAAACCAACACATTATCCTTCAACGGGGTGGTAACATGCAGAATCACACTCAACGGTTTCAACTGCATATCAACCAAATCAGCAAAGCGAGCGGACACAAACCTTTATGATGCGCCAAGATCAAACAAAGCATAGGTAGTTTGGTCAAACAAATAAACCGTACCTGTGACCATGCCAAGCGCTTCTTCCGCTTCCTTGCGTGCCACGGCATAGACCCTTCCTTGAGCTGGGGGTCGGTTCTGATCATTCTGTGCAGTGGCAGTTGACGGTCCTGCCGGTAGTCGTTGCCCTTGAGGTCTATTCGCTAGGGCTTGGTTTGGGCAAGTCCTTATCTGATGGCCCATCTGACCACACTTGAAGCACGTCCCAGTTCTTGCTGAACAAGGTCTGTTGCCATGCCTTCTGCCATAAAGGCAGCAACTCTAGTTCATTAGAATCGGCTGCTTCACTATGTTCTTTCTTATTGGAGGGACGAAGCGTCTACTGCCAGCCATAGGTCTTTTGCCGGCCTGGCGATTATCTCTGAATGAACTGAACCGCGATCCAGATGCAGCATTTCTCTCCTTCAGGTCTCTCTTGATCATCTATCCCCGCTCATAGATATCCTTATAAGTCGTCAAGTTTAGAACTATCATCTGGCTGTGAAGTTCAGGCCTCAGTCCATCCCGAAATCTTCGTGCCTTCTCCAGGGGATCCTCTATCGATCAAGGTGCGTACCTTGACAATTTGGAGAACTCAGCTTCATACTGGTCTATGGTCAGATGATTTTAACGCAATTGTAAGAACTCTACTTGCTTCATTTCTCGAGCCGTCTTGGAGAAATACTTGTCATTGAATGCAGTAGTAAAGGCATTCCAGGTCAAGACTGTCCCTTCCAAAAAGGTTCCATTCTTAGTGGTACCTTTCAGTTGGTATACTTCTAACAGTACCTTTTCCTCATCTGTGCACCTCAGTACTCTAAAGGCCTTTTTCAGTTTCTCGATCCATTTCGGTGCTAGTTCGGGGTCTCCAGTCCCATCGAACTGGGTTGGCTTAGGCTTGATGAATTGCTCAACCAGTTGGCCCATCTGTCTAGCCACAATAACTTTCTCCTAAGCATTCACTGTCTCATTGCCCTGGTCATGATCGCCATTGTTTCCATTGCCTCCATTATTGCCGTTAGTAGCGTTGACGGTAGCTATTGCGGCTCCTACCGCTTGGGCTATGGTAGCATCCCTATCTTGGGTCTACCTGTCAATGAGGTCGTCAATCCTTTCTAGTGTTCTTAGCACTCCGTCCATTCTCGAGTCTTCCACCACAGGTGGTGTTGAACTAGAGGCTCTGCTTTTAGGTCTTCCAGGTCTTCTAGGCGGATTACTCATCCTTGTATGCTTTTACTAAGCCTGGACCACCACAAATCCATCAAGGAGTTAGTAACTCATTCATCCAACCGAGTCTAGAGCTACCAAATTATGACTTCACGGAAACAATCATAACATAACGACCTTCCACGCAACTAATTCCAGAGGCACTTTACTAAACAGTCTATGGCCATTGCCCCTTCACCAGAACTAGCCGTGCTCATTTACTCGACAGCTCAAGATTCAGAAATGAGTTTGACGCTAGACATAGAACTTAATCCTCACAAATCACCATAAACTTGTCAAGACCAATGTCAATCACATGCGCCAAGTCATATGCCATGCATCTCGTGCCTTATTCTAACAAGTTTCCTAAGGTCTCGCTACCCCTCTTGTCCCAACTTAATCCTCCTTATCACTCCAATCCTCAATAAACTTGGATCGAGCTGACCTTGCTTTGATACCAAGCAAGGCGGGATGTCACGCCCTGAGCACGAGCACGCGACCCCCTGCAAGCATAAATTCTCGAGCGTTCCAAGATTCAATAGATCGAGAGATGCGAATGATCGAAAGCATGCGGAAGCGATGACATACAAACTCCTCCGTACAATAACAAGGGAACCTAGGTAACGAAAACATCAATATACATTATCATGAGTTCATATAAAAGAGCAAGTAAACTAACCCTGCTAACAGGTTGGGAAATCGGGACTCCACCAAACGACGACAAAGATTTAAATTCCCCAGAAGATTACGGACCAACGAGGGTTATCATCAAAAGACTACTAAATAAAGCCAGGAAACCCCTAGGTCGAACTGCTAGATCCGTCAGTCTCTTTGGCTTCCTCGGTAGGCTCGTACTCCGAGAAAGTCTCTGAGCATACCTCCACTGTATCCTTCATCGTCTCGTCTGTTGATTGCTCCATCAGGTCGTCCTCGGAAGCCTTAATCTCAATGACCTCGTCGGTGTCTTTCAGGGTTGAGGTCCTCTCAAGAATGTTCCTCGAACAAGCAGCTAACCCCTCGACCTCCACAGAATCCCGAGCGGGATGACACCAACTAGGGATTACCCCACGGGGTACCTCGGTGGGCTTTAGTGGTCCAGTAGTAACTTCCTCTACCCTCCGAAACCAAGCCTCAAACCTATGAGGCTTCCAGCTCTTTCCACCCTCATCAATCCAGACTATAGTACACTTCCTAACGTACACGGTTCCCTGTCCGTCCGGGAACTTCTCAAAATATGCGGATATCTACTTCGGGTCACCTAGTCTGATCGGCAATATTCTCACGGCCTATGATCTAAAAATGTGGTCCTGCAACGAGGTGAGATTCACACTCAATAAGACAAGTCCTAACCCTAGGTTAGGCTGACCGTACACTTTGGTGAATGCAATCATGGATAAAATGCACAAATAACCACATGAAGCATTCAGCGGTCATGAAATAACACATAGATACAAACTAGCATCAAACACGTATTCATGACATCAGTTCTCATAGTTCAGATTAAGCACACATAGCCAAAATAGGTCACACCTTCCACCCTTCCAGGCCTCCATTGTTTCACACCTACGTTTAGAAAGCATCAGGCTCGGTTGGCGTAATTACACCTCAGACCATCCCATTGACAAACCCGTGTAAACGCATTAGGTTTTCAATTTCATTGTAGGCCTGTGTCCATACATATCAAATTCCGTCCCGCGTCTCAACGCATTAGGACATTAGCCATTTCAACCCCGCGTCTCAACGCATCAGGGTACAATTCCAAACAACCCCGCGTCTCAACGCATCAGGGTGTCACAAGGTTTTCAAACATGCCAAATACTCATTTCAATTCAGAACCTCATAGTCAAGTGCAAACTCATGCAACGAGCAACACATCTATGGCATGCGAGACAATTAAATTCAACACTCAAATGTGGTAATCAATCCATGGCACAAGCATTCAACAAGCATTTAAGCCATCTACACCTCTCAAGGACGCACAATAGACGATCACACCATAATTCTCAAGAATCAACCTAATTCACACCCAATTCACCCAATCGAGTCCAATCATCTTAGCCAAGGTTTAGAAACTTCTTACCTCAAGCTTAATTTAGCAAAAATCTCTTTCCAAGCACACCAATGGTTTGGTTCTAATAGTCCAAGAACAAGTCAGCCGCGCAACCTAAGGAAATTCATCCAATTCGTCAATTCACTAAACATACACCTCATTGACATATCGATTAACATCATCATACTTCTCAATAATGAAATTCGAGCTCAATTTCAACTCCCATCATCCCCTAACAATTCGGTTTGCACAGAACCGAAACAGGGCATTTTCGGTTCTGTGCATACCTCCCTTGATCAGCCATTAAACTATCTTAAAACCTCAATTTATCCACTAATCTACTTTCTAACATGTAGTTCTAGGAGTTAGGAAGTCTCACCAAAAATTTGAGCTCAAGGCGACGCCCGGAAGTCCAAGATCAACGTCGGTTCTTCCAAGTCTACCGCCGATCAGTTTCTATCCATCAAAAGCGACACCATTTCATCATCAAATCTCCATCAAATTCAGTCCAAATTTTTACCACAGCTCATTTTACATGTGCCCTTCATGTCCACAAAATTTGGCCAAAACATTCGAACATTACGAGGTCCTAAGGAGTCTAAACAGTAACTTACTTCCAGCAGCGATGGTTTCTGTCGACTTTTCGAAAAATGACCAGCCGGAGCTCCTCAGTAGGTCAAATGCCATGATTCAAGTTGGAGATTGTCGGCAAGAGGATGAGAAAGACGCTGGTGGTCGACTCAGTAGCTGGAGGTCGCCGGAAGTAGTGCTTGACGGCGGCGAAGCGACAGTTGGGGACTGGTTGGGCGGAAGCTGCTCTCGGCGTGAAAAAGAAGAAGAAGAAGAAGAAGAAGAAGAAGAAGAATGGCAGATTGAAGGTGGTGTTCGGGTGATAGAGTGAGAGAGAGAGGTATATACACAAATGGCTTGGTCAACTTGGTAGAATGGTAGATTAAAAGTATGTCATTAAATGTCAAAACTTAATCCAATGACACTTGTCCATTAGTCAATCAAAAGCTCATTCAAGGGCTGTCATTTTTCTTGATTTTCGGCAACCTATAGGGTGTGGTCAAAGACCAAAATGCCCTTATCAATTTATTAAGGCAAGGCTAAGGCTTGAGGGGCAAAATGGTAATTTTACCCTCGACGTCCGGAACGTCGTTTTTCTGATTCCATTTTTCTTCGATGAGGTGACGACCATTCCAATTATAATGTTGTAATTCTTGATTCTCCATTTTTTAATTTCAAGACTCATCGCTGAATCATTTCTCAGTCAGATGTGATTCTAGCCTATCCCAAACTGACGGGCGGCTTTTGCAGACGTTACGCGTATCGACTATGTGATTCATATCACTCTTTGGGCTCGTCAATTCATGAAAACTTTGGTTGTCATGTAATTGCGAGGGTCTATTGCTAGTTTCGACGGTCTCGATCGTCATAGTTGGATTTAGGAAAATTTTGTAAATTATACATTGGTTATGCAGCATCACCCGCGCTCCAATCATATAATGCTAGCAATGCATTCCTTAATCGTTCTTAGAACGGCCTCTAATGGTTCTAAATATCCCCTCGACAATCCTTATGGTCAAAATGCCATTTTCTATTTGAGTTCCCTATGTCCACGTACCTTGTCTCGCGTTAGCCTTTCCCTTTCGGTCAGTTAGCTCGAGATTGATTAGATCCGAGCAAGATACGACTGAAAAATATCGTTAGACATGTTCTCATTAATAAGTCCTGAAATGACAGAAAAATCAGAATGTCACAGTATGGGTTCGAGAAGTGTACTCATGTCCCATCCTAAGTCATTTCGTTTTTATTTATGATTGGAGTTGTTTTGTCGTTTTCGCTTGTCCTTTTCATTCTTATGGATATGTAAGTTGTGGGCCGATGGATCCTGGGAATCGATCTAAAGATTGAACGGCTAGGTGAGATACTCACGTGCTTGAAGGGTTCGCAGCGTGACATGTGTGTTCCTATTGAAAATCCTGTCATAATATGAAGCACAGTTTTAATCATGAAATTGAGTAACTGAATCGAGTCGCTTTTGAAAGACTAAAAGCCTGTGTTTTAAACGTTACCCTGTTGTTGCCATGTCAAAAAAATTTTATCCCAAAATAACCTATTTTTCAAAAGTGTCTAGAGGTAGTGGCGGCCTAGTTTAGGTTTAGGTTTTAGCTTATTGAGATTTTATCTCTTACCCCATTGTGGGATAATATTTTTTAGGTCCTCGATAATAGAAACCCAAACTTGCCATGGATTATTATTTGATGAAGCCACTGGAAGAAACGGCTATGAATCTATTTGTGACTATAGGGTTGTAATGGTGAAATTTGGAGATTTAGAGTTGTAACTTCTGAAGTATGATTGACCATTTATGAAAGGTGTACCATTTTGTCCTAAATCATCTTGTATTTTCTTTGTATGGGATGTTTTCTTACTTACGCATGCATTTATCATTTAGAAGTTTTATGTTTTTTGCCATTGGATCTTGGGAGTTCATTAAAGGTAACGACGAAGTTGGGATGCTCGCGTGCCTACCGAGTTCGGGGCGTGACACCTATTGACTTTCTCTCTCTTCTTTGTGATTTCATGGCCTTTTTGTCTCGGTACCTTTTGCTCATCTGCTCCTTCATGTGCTTGATTTGCTCCTCTAGCTCCTGCATACTCATCCTTCCTTTGACCAAAGATGCTTCCACGCTCCAATACGTGGCCACCATCTTCCACGGCCATTCTCTCGACCCCGTCGGGCTCGCCATGAATCTCAGTGGCCCATCTCTCTAGCTCAACTGCTCTGTCTCCTCGTCCTCCAACCGCCAGGTACCATGTTGTTCGATCTAGTGCTTGGCCGTGATGTTCGATGATTCCAAGCTTCGTCACACGTGCGCATGGGGCCCCCCCTTCGATTGCAATGTTCAATCGGAAAGCAGCGCGGCCGGGTGGGGGGTGCTCACAAAAGGAGCCCTGGCCATCGATTTTATGGATTGGTCAGGGGAGTGAGGAAAAAAAAAGGAAAAAAAGAGAAGGAAAAAAGGGGAAAAAAAGCACAAAATATAAAAAGATGAAAGTGCCCTCGTCCAGGCCCTTGTTTGAACAAAAAAAAAAGCAAGTTGGGCCCTTCTTCGAGACAAGTTGTACTTCGGGCCCTTAATTGAGAAAATAAGTGCAATTTGGGCCTTTTTTGATATTTTTTCATATAAATTTTATTAAACTAAATTACTTTTATATATAACATGCAATTAAATTCAATCCTAGCATGCGATCTACATGATGAATTAATTGATTAACCTAAACATGCACTCTAAGATAACATGGCAAATGTGACACATAATGCATGATGAAATGACGAAGATTTTTTTTTATTCTCGTATTTAAGTGTGGCCCTAAAATAAAATATGCCAAAGAGATAAATATCTTACATATTGTAGGATTTAAATTGACCTATACCAAATAAACTATTTAAGCATAATTATCTATCTAAACATGCATATTCTAACCCAAAATAAAATCTAATCTAATTTATTCTAGAAATCAATTAAGCATGTAAATTATCTAAGGGATCCTATCTAAGGATGCAAGCTATCTTAAACATAAGATTCTATCTAAAACGATATGTAATCTAATCTAAATGCAGCAATTATTTATATGCAATAATATTTTAGAGATTTTCAACAAGTGTTCAAATATTGTAGAAAGATAGCAATCCAATTAGTTCAATTCAAATATAAAAAACAAATAAATCATCTCGAATATTTCACAATTTCTTTCGAATTAAGTTTCAATCTAAATCAACGCTAAAAATTCGAAATACCCACTATGAAAATAATTACATCTAAAGTAATAGAATTAATTGCATATGTGCAGTAGCGAATTAGGAAAAGATTTTCCTAATCGATCACCTGCGGCTTAAACATATTTCGTTAGATAATGATATAGCTCAAATAGGTAATCAAATATTCCAAATCAATCAGGATAAAATTTTTTACCTAATTCCTTCCAAAATTCGATCCAAGACCGAATTGTGGATCGATTCGATTGATGGCTTGACGCTCTGACAGAGGAATTCACGTTTGGCTTCTGTAGGGCATACGGGTTAGCTGCTTCATGGCTTGACCTCACACTCGGTGATGATCGGTAGCGCACAACCAGCAGGCTCATGGAGGAAACACGATAAGCAAAGATGGTATTTGTCACGCCCTGAACCCAGCAAGCTCATGAACAGCCCACCAGACTGTTCTTCTTTGGTATTACTTAGGACCCTCGGCCAACTACTTCGAATCCTCAAAATAATATATGCATGCAAAAGTGATAAGTTAACTCTATAATAAAATAAATACAAGATGACTTAGGACGAATAAGGGTACATCTTCATTAAGGTCAATCACACTTCAAAGGTTACAATTCAAAATCCCCAAATTCAATGTACAATCTCCAAGGTCACAAAAGGGTTAATATCCATTTCCTTCAATTACTTCATCCAATGTTAATCCATGACAAGCTCGGGTTTCCTTCGTTTGGGACATGAAAAATGTTAATCCCACGACGGAGTGAGATATAAATCTCAGTAAGCTAAACCTAGCCCTAAACTAAGCTACCAGTACCTCCAAACATCTTTGAAAAATAAGTATTTTTGAATTAAAACATTGGCATGGCGAAAACATGGTATTATCAAAACATGGCATTTCAAATCAACTCGATTCAGTCACAAAAGTTCATGAGTAAAACTGAGCTTCGTACTGTGGCAGAGTTTCAATCAAAACAACGCTCTCAAGACCCCTTTCAAATCATGAGGCATTTCTCATTGCATTTCTCATTGCATTTCTCAATTCCCAATGGTAAGGCCCGCGTAATAACGCTTCAGGCTGCTATAACATGCTTAACAAGACCAGCGTTATAACGCCTTAGGTCAACATATACATATTGCCAAAACCCACGTAATAATATCTCAGGTCATGTTTTTCAATCGTCTGCGTAATAACGCATCAGGCTAGGATACTACCCACGTAATAACGCATCAAGTTAGTCATCTTTACTTGGCCAAGTACAATATCCCGCGTAACAACACATCAGTATAATCCAAACCCCGCGTTAGTACTCCTCAGGGTACAACTTGCCTTTCATATATCCACATTAATACGCCTTAGGTTAAATCTCGCGTAATAATACCTCAGGATAAACTCAAGCCCCGCGTTTAACACATCTAGACATCACATGCACACGTACTCATGATTCAATCAATCATTGGCCAAATAAATTAAAGAGCACAACCGTCATCGAAG
The DNA here is from genome assembly GCA_028455895.1 of Rhodomyrtus tomentosa. Taxonomy (NCBI): domain Eukaryota; kingdom Viridiplantae; phylum Streptophyta; class Magnoliopsida; order Myrtales; family Myrtaceae; genus Rhodomyrtus; species Rhodomyrtus tomentosa. The sequence goes on from JAPCWY010000011.1 coordinate 16,004,487, forward strand.
ATTCTCATAGTCTGGCCCTCAAAGTCTAAATTAACCACTCAGATCCATTACCACATATATGGCATCAATTTTCATTCAAAAACAACTCATGCAATTCAAGCATCTTATGGCCAATAGGACATCACAAACACTCATCCCGTAACAAGCATTTCACGCCAAATGAAGACATATCATTCGGTCATCATACAATTCATGCTTTCTCATAAAACCACATAGCCACCGATTGCACAATCATCCATCAAGCATGCAATTGAGTCACAATTCATCGACACATGCCAAATTCCGCACATTGCACTTCTTCACCGATTCATCATAGCATCAATTCAATATTTTCTTGGTATGACAACATGACATTCAATCAAGACAAGTCAGCAACTTCTCAATTCGAACAGGTAAGATTTTCGGTTCCACATATAATATGACAAAACAGCCCATAAATCTTTATGAATCAAACTCTAATTTGTCCCTTACTAACCTAACATCCTAATAGAGGGTTAGGATCAACATACCAATGCTCTAAGCTAGGGATGTCCACAAAACAAGCGATGCAAGTCCCTTCTTCAAATCTGACCAGAACTGATTCCTAAGAGTTTCACCAATATTCAGCCATCAAAACTCCCTCAATCCACTTTCAATTCAATCGTAAGCTACTCTAACATGTCAATCAAGATTCTAAGAGGCTTACCAAGGGTTTGTACCACGAAAATTGGCCAAGGAAGTCGCGCAAAGCTCGCAGTTCAAGTTGGATCTCCGGTGATCAGATTCGACGATTTTCAAGCAAAGATAATGCCACTAGGATCCTCAAAGGCTACGGTTCCTCTGCTAGTCGGCGGCGGTCAGATTTTGCCCCGAAGATTGGAGCGAAAAGAGCTCAAAAATCCCACTTAGGATCTCGCGGGTTAGGATTAGACTAGTCTGACCTTTGCCCCTTCAAATGGCCCTATAGGACAAACGGCTGGGCCAAATGAGGCCCACAATATGTCGTTAGAACGGCAAGTTGATAAGCTTTCTAATGGTGAATAGTCATCTCCATTCGATATCGAACAACGAAGTTATGGCCGGAACAATGGACGGTGTCCGGATTGAACATGAGAGAGAAAGAGAAAGCAAGAGACAAAAAATGAGAGAGATGAGGAGGAGGGGGGGAGCTCGGCCAAATGGGGTGGAGGAGAGAGAAACTTTCTTAATGATCAAAGCAAGATAGACTAGTGTTTAGGATTAGACTACAATTAATGCTAAGTGGGTCTCTAATCCCTAATCATGACACTTGTCCCTTATCAATAAAAATCTTGAGTTCCATGACCAAATTATCCTTGCTTTTTCGGCCACCTTAGGGGAAACGACAAATGACTAAATTGCCCTTGGCCTAATCTTAAGGCAAGAATGTCATTCTAGGGGCAAAAGGGGAATTTCCCACTCACAATATAAAATTTCTCTTTTTCAATCTTCATTACCCTCGATAAGCTGATGTCCTATTCCTTTCAAATGTTGGAATTCTCAATGTCCGATATCCATTTTCGAGGTCCAATTCATGGTCTCGAAAAAGATCGGAACTCGGAATTTCACAGTATTGCTGGCCTTGGGAACTTTTATATATCTCTTTTGCTTGTGAAAAATCCATACGTACACCACCTCATCCACAGATTGTACCTGCACAAAAGACGAACACTTTTCTTGTCCTCGTTCTAGCAACGAACCAGGTGGCGAACATAATACTAAAAAATTCAAGACATCAATGATTTCCCAGTGATGAACTTATTGGACTTGCTATAGTTTTCGCGAGCGATTGCACTCTTGGACACAGCAATCCGTCGAGGGGATTTCTCAGATGAACTAATCTACACAGGACTGATCGGTGGTCGGCAAGGCAAGGCAATTCATGACTCGCAATGATTACCCAAGGTCTCGGCTAGAAACAATGGACATAACCGGCAAAATAGAACTCAGTTTTGGCCTTGAGTATGGACCAGGCTTACCCAACTCTTCACGATCTCCTTAATGAAGAGTAGCATGAACTAAAGTAACAAAATCCAAAAATCATCGGAATTAGACGAAATTCAAAAGAAGATTGATCCACTGCTTGGACTTATTTGACCAAAACTACAGTAATTCCTTTTCTGATCGTGCCTTTCAGAGCTATGGAAGACAGGCTCAAACACAACAAGAGATCAAGGCGTCGCCAATGTCACAGGCCAACTGAAGGTGCTCAACCGGCTGCATGTACTGGATCGGGAGTGAGCACATGCGACGTCTAGCGTTGGGCGTGGCGGTGAATAGCTTCAGTTCGGGATCAGTGGTAGCCAATTTCCTCTCTTTTGTATGTAATCTCTCTCTCTCTCTCTCTCTCTCTCTCTCTCTCTCTCTCTCTCTCTCTCTTCTTGTGTGCATTGCGGCTGTCCTTCTTGTGTATCTTCTGAAAGTGGTCAAGCTCCAAGAGGCGTGAATGTCTCTTGAGCGATGGATTTGCCTTCGGCCCTCCCACGGAGATTCCCAGCTTTCTTTTTTTTTTTCTTTCTCTCTTTGGCCGTATATGAATTGGAATTGGCCTCCTCTTGTCAAATCTTCTCCCCTTTTGGCACTTCTGCAAGTGGAATGCGTAATCAAGAGCATGGAAAAAGACTAATACTAGGTAGGCAAATATGATAATACTCACGGAAGATCCCCACCCCACCCGCACCCCCAAAATGAAAATTCTGCCCTTCCGACATATTGTAATTTCAAAAAAATCAAAATTGAAAATTGCCACAATCAATTGACCATGGACTATTGTGGATTCAAGCAATTTGTCACCCCATTTACCTAGGCGTTTCCTGACTATCCACAACATCAAACCCCACCTACTTATTCAGCTTCATATGCGGATTTTCCTCCTTTTTATCTAGGCCCTCCAATTGTAGAATATGCACAATCTGGGCATGGCATATTTTCACAAGATATGCCTTCATCATCTACACATTCTATTAAGCGTATTCTCATCCTCGTCTTATAATACTAAATCCCCTGAACACTGGAGACAACATGAGGTCATGCATGAAGATGACATCATTAATAGATGTAATTGCAGTTGTGAACGATTATTATTTATTATGAAAATCTCATGTTTTCCATATGTCTCAGCATCTTTATTTTATGAATGCTAATTATTTACATAATTACAAAATAATTTATTATTTTATTGATAATGTTAGAAAAATATATAAAAATAAATAAATGTTACGAAACATGTTAAAAAATTATGAAACTAAAAAATAAAATAAAGTTGGGTGTCGTTGAGAGGTGAGCGGGTAACGTGGCCCGCTCGCTAGCCCAACTGTGTGCCGAGCGAGCCCTGCTCAGTAGCTCAACTGCCGAGCAGGTGCCACTCGGCATAACGACTGCCAAGGGGCACCCAATTAGATAATATTATTTTTATCCTATTTCGGTAAATATTTTTTAAATTCTGATTTGGAAAAAAAAAGCCCCAAAATTTACGTGTCAACAGTTTTAAATATATTTTTGATTAATTATTGTGTTTTAGAATAAATTTTCTTTCCTCATCCCTATTCGTTACATCATATTACATGTGAGCTCACATCCTCTTCCCTCGTCCCATATCCCAAAACCAAATTGGAAAAGTAGGATTCTAGGGATGGCCATTGGCACTTTACATCTGAGTGTCTTCACTTAACAAGCAGATGACTTCTGGTGCCCATTTCTTCGTTGCCTCTACCCACATGACCTATTCTCTTCTCCAACAAAAGAATGTCTTGAAGAAGCAGCTCTAACCACACGAAACCATCAAGCAGTTCTGACCTTACAAAACCGCCAACTTGCTTAATTTGGTTCAGCTCGATTTATCAATCCTCGCTATCGCTCCTAATTGCAGGTTGCTCTTACAACAGATTAAAAGCAATAAAAGAAATGGGTCAGTTCTGACCTTACAAAACAGCCAACTTTCTTATTTGAGACCAATCACATTTATCAATCACATATCAAGAAGGTAACTGAAATCACATAAATTATGAGATTCATGATTGCGCGAAAAATGAAATTCACTCATTCCACCTGAAGAATATCCACTCTCTCTCTCTCTCTCTCTCTCAAATGGACTGTTGACCTCTGCAAAATTAATAAGGTGAGCCTACAATCTTTTCTGGGCACTGTCCCTACTTAGATTTCCACAATCAGATCGAAAAATAGATAATCACAACTGTTCATATTAAAAATTGTTGTAAAACATACATGTATTGCATTCTAATGCAACTACTCCTTGGCCATTTGCCTCTCTAATTAAATATTTTCATGCCTATACTACAATCAAAAAGACCAGACTAAGCGTAAGGGAAGTGATAGGCTAATTGAATATTAAACCACTTCTTCATTTTAAGTTTTCAAAATAGACAGACATAGATCCCACGAAAACTCTGCGAGAGATGAATTCGTCAGCCGACCACAGATAACCAAATCTTTATGTTGTCATACATAAATTATTCGCCATTACCTTATATACCTCAGTCACGATGATTTGTACATGAATTGTTCGTCATTACCTTGGATCTCGACCACAATCATTTTTAACCTTGGTGGGACGACAAGAAAACAAAGTTGTTGGATGAACCATCGTAAAGCTTGGATGATCAAAACGACGGAGAAGCGAAAATTGCATCAGAGAAGTCGAGCCTGTTGACTAGACTGCCCCCACAATGTGCTGGATGACGTGGAGCACTGCCATTGGCTTGACCATCCAGAGTACGAGGATCTTTGTCAAACCTTTAGTGCCCGCCATTTTCGAATTTCCGTTGTCTTGCTTATTCAGACCTTGTAATCGTTCAATGAAGATCTGTCCCAAAAAATTTAAAATAAAAATAGATAAAATCGTTCATTGAATAGAGAGAGAGAGAGCACATCTGTGCAGAGGTCAACAACGACCAATGTAACCTCCGCTCTTTCCTCTCCACCGTCAACAACTCGCCTGAGTCCCATCCTCTTATATAATTGCCCTCAGGTGTTTGCCGAAGAGCAGCTCTTGGCAACCTCATCCTTGGCAGGGAAGAGGTTCCAAATAGGCTCCGAATCGCTGATCTTCTCCTCCGAGTTTCCACGTTACTTCCCCAGAGGTTAATTTCGGTTAGCGGGCTCCCGTCGCAACAATGTCAGGGACGACGACGGTGGGCCAATTGCTCGCGGTCGCCATTCTGTCCACATCGTTTTTGTTGGTAACCGCTGGGAGCAAATTGCAGGGAGTGACCTATGACGCGAGGTCGCTGATCATCAATGGCAAGAGGGAGTTGCTCTTCTCGGGCTCGATCCATTACCCACGGAGCACACCCGATGTAACCGCTTTCGACATGGAAATGTCTTTCGTTTGAAGCACATCCCTTGCGGAGCTTAAATGGGTTTTCTTTTTCGTTTTTGTTTTATCCGGATTCAGATGTGGCCGGACCTTATCAGCAAGGCGAAGCATGGAGGATTGAATGTGATCCAGACATACGTGTTCTGGAACGTTCATGAGCCTGTTCAAGGCCAGGTGATTTGGACCGGAAGTTACACAATCTTAATTCCTTGAAATCATGTTGCCGATCGAATTTTAAGCAGTCCTATCCAAATTTCTTCTGCAGTTCAATTTCAAGGGAAACAATGATCTGGTGAAATTCATTAAGATGATCGGGGAGCAAGGCATGTACGTCACCCTGAGAGTCGGGCCATTCATTCAGGCCGAATGGAATCACGGGTAAAATTCTGCTTGCTCTCTCTCTCTTTCTCTCGCTCTCACTCGCGCACAAATCTCATCGAATGTTTTGAATCTTATACAGAGGACTTCCATATTGGTTGAGGGAGGTTCCGAACATCACATTCCGTTCAGACAATGAACCGTTCAAGGTAATATATTGCCTCCGGACCTCATTACAGCTTGTCGTGAATTCTACTGGTTCTCATCTGATCGACTCTTCCATTTATCAGTACCACATGGAAAAGTATGTTAGGAAAATCATAGACATGATGAAGGAAGAGAAATTGTTTGCTTCCCAAGGAGGTCCCATCATTCTGGCTCAGGTATATTTCCGACTGTATCAACTGTCCTGCCTAGAGATCTATACGAATTTTTTTCTGTTCTTTCTTGTTTCCGTGGCCTGTCTGATACGCATGTTTGTCGATACAGATCGAAAACGAGTACAATCATGTTCAACTCGCTTATAGAGAACTAGGAACCCGGTATATCCAGTGGGCAGCAAACTTGGGTCTTGATCTTGACATTGGAGTTCCATGGATCATGTGCAAGCAAAAAGACGCACCCGGTCCAGTGGTATGTAGATGATATATTCCTTTATTATGACAAAAACGATGCTTCAAGAAAGAATCGAACCTAGAAATTCCAGTTGTATCCCACACTTCTATTGTTCATAAAGTGGACGTGTATATCAGATTAATACATGCAACGGAAGGCACTGTGGTGATACTTTCACTGGCCCGAACAGGCCGAACAAGCCAACTCTCTGGACGGAGAACTGGACCGCTCAGTAAGTATCGATGTTTCGAAGATTTTACTTTGTCCTGATGACGACATGCCCCCCCTTTCTCAACTATTTTTTGAATGGTTGCAGATACCGAGTATTTGGAGATCCACCATCCCAAAGATCAGCAGAAGACATTGCTTTCTCCGTCGCACGCTTCTTTGCTAAGAACGGGAGTTTAACTAACTATTATATGGTATGAGGATGTTTGAACTTCCTTAAAACATATTGTCAGAATCGCTTCGCTTAAGTAGCATTCATGCCCGCAATAAGTTACTCATGTAACTATATTTGCAGTATCACGGTGGAACAAATTTCGGCAGAACTAGCGCTGTATTCACAACCACCCGCTACTATGACGAAGCTCCTCTAGATGAATATGGTAGGAACATCCAAGAAAAAGAAAGAAATAAATCTTTCCATGTGGTCATAGGCTAAGATGCTTTCGTAATGACCCTTGATTTTATTTAGGTTTGGAGAGGGAACCCAAATGGGGCCATCTCAGGGACTTGCACAAGGCTTTGGCATTGTGTAGAAAGCCATTGTTGTGGGGTAACCCAAGCGTACAACGCATTGCAGCAGATGTTGAGGTAATTATGAAACACGTGTTTTAGACGACGAAGAAGGAACACCGTGCCTACTACAACATGCCTACTCACTTTGGACAACAATTCTATGCAGGCCATAACTTTTGAGATGCCGGGGACCAAAGTTTGCGCTGCTTTCTTAACTAATAACGACACCAAATCAGCACATGTCACCGAGTTCCGGGGTGAAAGTTACTATCTGCCTCCTCATTCCATTAGCGTCCTCCCGGACTGCAAGACTGTGATTTACAATACGCAAACGGTAATGTCGGCACTTTCTTCACATGACTAGACATCAGTGTATCACTATGTTCTAATAAAGCTCTCCAGTTAGTTTGTTCTGATCTCCTAGGTTGCATTTGTAATCCTAGAATGCTTAAAGGAAAATTTCTCTGTTGCAAAAACCAGATTGTATCACAACATAATGCGAGGAACTACCGGAGATCAAAGGTTACAGACAATCTTAAGTGGGAGATGTACAAAGAAGTCATCCCGGACGCTGCCAAAGTACCAGTTGATTCTAAGATACCAGCTGAGCTCTACGGATTGACAAAAGACACCACGGACTATGCATGGTTTACGACAAGGTATGTTGTTCTTGAGCATCCTAGAAGATCGCATGATGGATGTCCGAGAAAGCAGATACTCCTTTACTATAAATGCATCTCCGACTCTTGTACAATCTTGAAATTTGACACTTTCATGTAATTGGGACCTCAGCATTGATGTAAACCCTCGTGATCTACCAATGCGTAAAGGTGTCCTTCCAGTTCTAAGGGTAGCAAGTCTTGGCCACGCAATGCTCGCATTTGTAAATGGCGAATTCATCGGTAAGTAAATCAGAAAGATGAGTAGTTAAATTCTTGGTGGCTGGGTTTGTCTTGATCTTTATTGATTTATTGTGAAACACTGTAATGGTTCTCAGGAAAGGCCCATGGAAGCCACGTTGAGAAGGGCTTCGTCTTTCAGAAACCTATAAACTTGAAGCCGGGGACTAACCATATATCTTTGTTGGGCATGATAGTAGGATTGCCTGTGAGAACCTAGCATCTTATTTAGCATCATAGTTTAAATCATCTGAGAATGGGCATCAATATATCTTCTTTGGTCGACGCAGGATAGTGGAGCATACATGGAGCACAGATTTGCCGGGCCTCGTATGGTGACAATCCTCGGATTGAACACCGGCACACTTGATTTAACCATAAATGGCTGGGGTCATCAGGTACTGAAAAAACTTTCTAAAAACCGATCTTACGATGAAAGAATTGTCTTTTGGATGAGATAGGGAGGAAAAGGGTATCAGGACATACATGATCATTGTGGTTAAATTTCAAAACTTTGAAGGTTGGCTTGGATGGAGAAAAGGTCAAGGCATACACACAAGGAGGATCTCACCGGGTACAGTGGACAAAGGCAAACGGAGTCGGTCCTGCTCTTACTTGGTACAAGGTATCTAAATAACATTTTTCAGAGACATCACCTGAATTTCTAACACAATAGTATTAGAGCAATGTGTATAACCGCATCATCTTGATTGCAGGCATACTTCGATGCTCCCGAAGGAGATGATCCCGTTGCTATCCGACTTCCTGGCTTAGGCAAGGGAATGATTTGGGTCAACGGCAAAAGCATCGGCCGTTTCTGGAATTCTTACCTTACTCCTCTTCTGCAGCCATCTCAATCAGAGTAAGCATTTAGTGGTGCATCACCTCCTTAGTAACTCGCGGGCGAAGAGACATATGAGCTTCATGAATTTGCTTGTTATCAGGTACCATATTCCAAGGTCCTTCATTAAACCGAATGAGAATCTCTTGGTTGTGTTGGATGAAGAAGGCGGCAATCCTCAGTTGATTGAGATCCTCACCGTGGACAGAGATACTATTTGTAGCTTCATTTCCGAGAACAATCCACCCAACGTGAAGTCATGGGAAAGAAAGAATAGCCACATCAGGCCCATTGTGGGTGACGCGAAGCCGTCGGCTAACTTGAAGTGCGCAAACCACAAGAAGATCGTCGCTATCGAGTTTGCAAGCTTTGGCAATCCATCCGGTGGCTGCGGAAACTTTGAACTTGGAAAATGCACTTCTTCCTTTTCCAAGAAGGTGGTTGAACAGGTATAATTCGCTCCCAAAATTCTTCGAAAACAATGCTAGGAACTTTCTCATTGAAGTTTCCTCACATTAATCTGGGAATACATTGTCTGGTTCATTAGAATCAAGGTTTGGTGGAAAATTAGAACATCTGATACCGAGCTGCCAATAAATTTATTGATTTAACTGGTCTACTCATTTAGCAGATGATGCATAGATCAAACTCTAAACCGTTCTGTTGGAAGAAATCGCCATCATTTGTTACAGTACTTAGCGGGAATAATCATCATAGCATATCTAGCTTAAAGCCTTGGTGTGTTTCAAGACTGCAGACTGTGAATCAATGAGGAAGAAACATAAGTCTCACATGGAGACAGCATTAATCTTCACAGATCTGACAGGGTGCTTTGGTTTTCTTTGAATAGAGATGCTTGGGAAAAACCATCTGCCAAGTTCCCGTTGACAGATCGCTCTTTAACAAGAACAACGACGGGTGTCCCGACATCATGAAGACGTTAGCCATCCAGGCAAGGTGCAGCTAATCCTTCGAAGCACGAGAGAAGATCAGCGAGGAAAAATGGTCGAGATCAGCTTAACAATCGGTTTCAAAGCGTTGATTCTAGTGGCTAAAGGAAAAGGGGCATAGTGTTCTCGAAATCGGATGCCGTAGCTATTCGCCGTTTCCTGTTTTGCTTCCACTCAACTTAGATACAAGAGTCATCTTTGATCATTCAAGGCCAGAAGTTTGAATACTTCTCACAGAGCTGCATTAGACCGTGTTTTTGCCGCCTTAATTTTGCTTCTCATCATTATAAATTCTCCATTTCTTCTTGTCCTACTTTCCTCTCTGTTCTTTTCCTCTCATTTCTTAAGAACACTTGCGCTCTCATCTTCATCTCGGCCAGACATGTGTCTTTCTTCACGTTTATGATGCCTTGAAACTGTAATGCTTCACCCAGAATCGACAGCTTAGCCCAATGAAAACGAAAATACCAGGACCATATAAAATATTTTGCTAAATATTTTTATGAGGAAAATTTTCTGATATACTTCGTCATCCTTAAAGCCCTGATTTTCTAATGTGCTTTAAGAAATTGGTTTAAAAACATATTAAGTTTCTTTCTTAGAAATATTTTAAGTGGTGTCACTTAACATATTTTAAGAAGTCGACGTCATGGAAAACCAAGTTTTATTAAACGATGAAGAGACACCATCAGACAATTTCTTTCTTACAACGTTAGGGTTTTGTTTTCTGATGTTTAGAAAATATTAAGCAAACGCCAATTCATCAATTGCAAAAACTATCGTTGAATTTAGTCTCACAAACTTAACATAAACTGATTTTAATGGAGGAGTTGAGGGAAAAATTACTGAGTTGGTAAGGGCTTTAATGAGTTAGGTTAAATACTGCTTAGTTCAAATATTCATAGGTCAACTCCATGTCACTCTTGTGCCAGGAGAAGTCCTCGATCCGATCACAACCAGACCCGCGCACCAAAGCTTCCTCACCAACTCAGCTAGACAGTATACGGCGCCTAGTCTCCCGATCCCACAATTTTAGGAGAAAATCTCCAAAAAGCAGGAGCTCGGATTGGGTTGGCTATAGATAGGGTCCGGTTCCGGTTTCGCATGGATTGTCAAAATTGTATTGCATAAAGATGGATTAGTTCAAATCAGATGATTTTCGACCCAATCTACACGTTTAATGGGCCTATTGGTGATTTGCTTGCGGTTATCTAAAGGCAGGACTACTATTTTTTTTTTTTTGTTTTTGGTGAGGCAAGACCACTAGTTTTTATGGTCAAGTAACTCGAAACATTGCCTCTGCCTTTGCCATCGATTGCTCCTTTCGGTGCAAAAGCGCGGGTGAATTCCTTATAATGTCCACGGATTGCTATCCAAATTATATGCAAGTTTCATGGGCCGGCACTTTGCTTGACTACGGAATAGCTCGTGTGGCGTCTGGTGATCATTCACTACAGCCTAGCCTTGTTTTATCGTGTTGTCACATAGAACACTTAGGCGAATGACTTTTCCGTACAAATCATCTCACGTCCGGCTTAGCTCAACCATATCTTATTTCGAGTAAGAGTATATTACTTTAAGCACCACAACTAATTTCGATCTGCTATGATCTCATCAAGAAAGTAGTATTAGTTCCCGATTAGTTTATCTACGGGAGGCCAACCCCACCTTTAAAGCTCCTAAGGGTATATTTTATATGATCTAGAACTCCCAACATAAACTGCCCTGACACTAGTCCCACAGATCCAATTGCTTCTTCCTCTCTGCATTGCTCACTTACCGTGATGACACCAACAAGCTCTACTTCAAGGTTATACGAGTGTGGGAAGACATAGGGACACGAGTCTTTTGATCCACCGGAAACGTGGAACAACCAATATGTGTCACAAGCGTAAATTCCACACAAACAATGTCACACACACACATATGTACGTATATGTAAAAAAGTAAATCACATGACAGTAATCAAGAACAAGTAAATCTAAAGGTAAAGATAAATACAAGTATTGCGAATTAATAAACAGAAACTGAGAAAATAAATAAGAGTCTATGTCGATGAGTTTATCATAGAATTATCAATTGTTCTGAGGAAATGTTTGTCGACTCGCTTTGTCGCTGTGTCAACAGAGTGCGTACGAGTCTAATATATATGAGCGCTCAATATTTAATGAGTTCTACGTAGGGCTCACACATAATCTTAAAGGCTAAGGAGAAAGGAGTAATGAGCCGATAATAAACTTCACCAATTTATGGGAGAAGATGCAACTAAGAAGTCCAATAACTTTTTCAACATTACTTTCTTTCGCTCTCGTAATTGAAGCCGACCGGAGTACAGCATGGGAAGGACGGAAAGAAGTAGGTATGACTTACGGGTTCATAGGACAGTTCCATGGTCATGTCCCACACCTAAATGGCACATGCACAACAAATCACCCAAACCCTTAATACGTGAACCATTAAAAGCATCACTTTTGGTTTTTCATGGAGACCCACAGGGATGGTAACGCCAGAGGCATTTGCGAAATAAAAGCTTAAATCTACCTAAGATGGTTGAAACTGTTCGATTGAAGATGTGAGACATCACGTAGTCTTAGTCAAGAGGTAGGTATACTACTACTACTACTACCACCACCACCACCACCACCACCATACCTCGATTCGTTATGAACCAAATGCCTTGGAATCTTTCGCTCGACAACACGGGCAGGTAATGCGGAACTGTGTTATGAAGGTTCCAGAAAGTGTTCAATCACGCAAGCGTGGTTCGCCTACGCGCGACTCGTTTCTAACTGAGAAGACCGTGAGATCTTCACGATGGGATCCTCGAATCTAGCAATCTTGTGAGTTCATCCATGCCGAGTTAAATTCAAGAATCGCTTGGCGAATGAATCACTCATCGTGCGTGAATATCGCCACAAGGGTTTGGCGAGGATACCGCTTCTCTAGCTGTACACAAGGAAAGGCTTAATCTCTGTTTGCGGAACTTCATCTCATCCTGAACTCCTAGATCAGTTGACCAGAAAACCAAAAACATTATCAAAAAAATTCTAAACCTATTGCATTAGTACTAATTCATTTGTAAACATTTTAACCGAATCCATTTAATCATAAATATTTTTGCATTAGTACCAATTGAGTTCATTGTGCCGATTTGGCCAGAAATAGCTAACGTGACACCAGTCATCCTACATGGCACAACTACCACAGACTTGAGTTTTTTAAATAATTTTTTGGGATTTTTTTCTCTCTTTTTTTTTTGTTCTTTACTTATATTTTTTGCTAAGCAAACCCTTGTCGGCACTAGGCGAGGTAGCTCAATGCTCGATGCCCTAGTTGGCCATATCAAGTGTGTCTCGGCAAAAAAAGAGAGTAAAGGGTAGAAAAGAAAAGAAAAAAGGAAACAAAGTATCAGTTGTGCCATGTAGATATAACAACCACTACATTAGTGATTTTCGATTAAAAATGGCCCAATGGACTCAATTGGTACAAATACAATAGGTTTACGGCTAAATTTCAATTAAAAGATTTTGGCCTGAATTGATACCGATGTAGTAGATTTAGAACATTTTCAATACTTTTCATCCTATAAAAAAAAAATCTTATGAACTTATCAACTTTCCTCAGTGGCATACATGGGAATTTAGCTCGGATATCCTCCGCTTCGAGGAGTGGGACTTGTGTGAATGGAAAGAAGGAGATGCAAAAGAAAACGAAGGGACCTGTCCGGAGGGATCTAACATCATAAACGGTGAGACAAGTTGAGTCGGGAAATGGACACACTCGGAAAAGAGTGAAAAGGTTGGTGGAAAATTCAGGCTCGTCATAGTAACTCAAAACAGATTAACAATGTTTGTGTGTGTATCTCTCTCTCTTCGTCCCTTCGAAAACAACCTCTCCTCCATCATCCTTAACTCTTACCATCCACTTGGACCCACTCAACGTGCGTTCAAGTTTCCTCGGTTGGTCGAATTCAACGCACCATTCCTAATATGATCTTTTGCACGTGAAAGAGTACGTTGAGACATCTCGCTCACTTATTTTACGTGATTTGTATGCTTTATAGATATATATATATATATATATATATATATATATATATATATATATATATATATATCCGATCTCCTTCCATACGTAGAGGGGAAAATTATAATAAAAAAAGGTAATAAATTATTGCAACTATGTTTATTCAGTTCTAAACGTTTTTGTATTTATGTCAATTTTGTTCATCCGACTAATTTTGATTGGCCAACGCTGATGTGAAGATTTTTAATAGTATTTTATTATTTTTTTCTATTTGTTTCTTATTTCTTTTTTTCTTCCTTTTTCTTTCCTTTCTCCTTCATCCTCCAATTGACAATCAGCTAGAGGCAAGGACCAGCGAGTTCGAACTCTTTGGCTCTCGCCATAGCTGGGCGAGGCCAATCCTAGTGTCCCTCGCCTTTGCCCGATCTCTAATTTGGCTACAACTGAAGGAAGAAGTAGAAAAAAATAAAAAAAAATGAGAAAAAACACTAAACAATGTTAAAAATTGCTACATCGGCACCGATCGACATCCAATAAGCACTAGCCAATCAAAGTTGGTCGAATGAACTGATTTTGACACAAATGCAAAATATTTAGGACCGAATTGGCAAAAAGAAAAGGTCTATGATTGAATTAGTACAATTGCAATAGATTTAAAACATTTTTCATAATTTTCCCCACTGACTGATTTAGGATTTTGCGTTGGGATGTTCCAAAAGTACGAGAGATTAATGTCATGTAGAGGTACTCACCGGATAATAGACTTTTGTTCCGGTTGAGCGATTGTAGCACTAATAGGAGTGTGTGATCTAATTTCTCATATCCCTATTTCTAACCTAGTGTCTTCTCTCTTTTCAAATTTAGTCGAAAGCAAAACATCATACGAGGCTCCATTTTTTTGTATATATATAATAAAAAAAAATTGTTGCTGGCTGGGGCACAAACTTGAACCAAAAGGAGTTGGGGAAAAGGAAAAAACCAGAAAAGTGGAAGGTGAGCCACAACCACAACCGTATATTTTTACTAAACTTTTATCAATCCCTCATTCCGACTTCTCTCTCTCTCTCTCATGGTGAGAATAAAATTCCAAAACACATATGTATGCACGAAAGTGCGGCCAAAACAATTTGTTTCCTTCCCAAGAGCCACGACCAACTGACGAACTAAAATACCATATTCATGTTCTAAAGTATCGATTTCCCTTTGGGACCACTTCACTAATCTTATTACGTAGTCTTGCACGGTCGTCAAAGAAGCGTTCACACGTGTTTTAGTACAAGACAAGGAATGACTCGATCAATTGAGTAAGTGAAGCCGCCGTGTGCTTATAGGGTCAAATACCCAATCTAGGGGAAAGAGTCCCGTTGAAACTTATACAATGCAAAAAAAGTTTTTGATCAAAAAGGTGGGAGAAGTGTAAGCATGTTTCGTCCGTCACTTTATTAATGATGTTGGGAAATACATATCTAGGGGGAAAATTGTCACAAAAGAAAGGCCTAAAACTGTAACACCCCGATTCTTCAAGAAAAAGGACATGACATGGCCATCCTTTTTAATCAAATGACGCAGCCTCAAACAAAACCTGATAAACAAATATATATACCTCCATATATATATATATATATATATATATATATATATATATCTGATAATAAGGTCATGTATCCACAAAATATCAAAGCTCAGCTACCAACAAAAAGATTTATATAGATATTTTCCAACATCTAACTCAAACTCACCAACTATATGCAACTTATCCAAAAAATATAACCCCAAAAGTCCTGTAGCTAACGTACTCTCGATCTACATGCAACTCGCCGTAGAACTTGAAAAACAAAAGAGATAAAAGAGTGAACAAACCACAGCTCAATGAAAAGTACAAACTATTCTAAATGAGTCAAGAAATTACTATGCATTCATCAAAATAAATCAAATATCAATTCATAGTAATAACAAACTATCAATGGTCTAATCAATTGATTAATCTCATCAAAACAACCTTCGATGGTCCATCCAACGAATAATATTATACTCGTCATCCACTATGAACACTTTTAATGTCGTGACAAGGCAAACAAGTTTACCCCTCTTAGTTAGGTCTATCGCCTATTTCAACCGGGGATTTGGCTTAATGACGTCCTAACAGTATGTATACTACCCCCACATCAGTGGATTCTAAATATAGCGATATGAGCAGTAAGCACAATATCAAATCCAGAAAAAATCACAACCATTCAGTTTCACAAACTGAACTCACAACCTTCCTCAAACATATTTCTTAAACAATCAAAAGGGCAACAATGGCTCGATCTTGTTTATGCAAGAAATAATGATCGAAACATTTCTTTTCTTTACCTTGTCAAGAAAGGAAATCATAAGCATGTACTCATCTTGAAAGACATGAGTGTTATAAACTCTTAGAAGAGAAAGTACAACTCACCTTAAAATCCGAACTCCAAACTATAGTAGTTACTCGAGTTGCAAGACTAGAAATCTTAAAAAGAATAATGAAAAACAACATCAAAAGTTGAAAAATTATAACGCTAGTGAACAATTGGACTAAACGACGCATAAACGTCGATAACTCGACATGTAAAAACCAAAAAGCTGCTGGTTGCACAATGGACAACCCGCTTGCCGAACTTCAGAAATTTCATTCGGGCATACCGTAAACCCGATTTAGGAACTGTCGAAGCCATTAGCTCCACAACACCCTTAGGTTTGTTTCCTGCTTTAATCACGACTTAAAAACACCAAAATCAGGCCCCATGACACAAAAATCTTCAAAACTCGGATTTTTCAGAACTAATTGCGAGAACTTCCTTAACTTTCTTATACGAACCCCAATTAACGTCATCTTACTGTCCATACGAAGCTTATTCGACGTACTAAAATAGTTTCAAGAGTTTCGACCTCATCCGACAACTTAAAATTAAGGAAATCAGCCCTCAAAATTTACTGTTCACGCGGGCAGACTGCGCACCGAAATTGAATTGCTGGCTTCGGGTAAGTCACAACACCAAATTATGATCTGTCAAATCCTACTACTTCAAACATCTTAAAGTTTCATTCCCAAGCAAAAACGCGGCCAAGCTCTCAATAATCAGACACAACGACTCAGTTTCCATCGAAATCTGAAATTGAGCCCTAAAATCCGGAAGTCGCTTTAATAGGAGAAAGGAGAGATAGATAACTTACCGAACGTTGCTATTCGGTGTCGGAATAGCTGGGAGAGACAATGGGACTTGATCGTGAGGAGAAACCTTTCCTTTCTCTGCTTCCCCCTTATCTTCTTCTTTCTCTTCTTTTCTTTCTCTCTCTCGGTTCTCCCTCTTCTCTTCCTTTCTGTCTTTCGTTCTTCTTCTTCTTCTTTATGCTATTTTGCACACTGCATTTGTTGAAGAGGTAAGGGAGATGGGCTGGGCTTTGGGTCTTTTGGACTAGCTAATAATAGGCCATTTTATTACAAAAACTGTTGAAATTGTATCAATTCAATCATAAATATTTTTTTCGATAAAATAATTAGAAACCTTTTGCATTCGTACTAATTTAGTCTATCCGGCCAATTTTGGCCAGACATCGCTGAGGTGTGCCAGATGTGTCACGTAAAAAGGCCAACTCTGACGTGAACAATTTTTTTTATTCTCTTTATCTTTCTTTTCTTTTCTTTTTCTTCCCACACCCTCATCAGCCACAAGCAAGGGCACATGAAAAACAGAAAAAGAAAATAAAACAAAAAGTAAAAAGACAACAAAAATTAAAGGAAAACTATTAGAATATTATTAAAATTTATCCACGTCAGTGTCACATAGGATGATCGGTGTTAACGTTATTAATTTCAAAATTGGCTGAATAGACTCAATTGAAAAAACGTGAAAACATTTAGGAAGAGCAACAAATGTATTGCACAGGAGATATCACATCAAAAAATAACATCACAAGTTATAAGATAATATACAAATCCGATATGTAAAGTGACGTGATTAATTCGTATTCAACGTTTGAATACAGATCACTTGTTATGTGGCAAAAGTACACTTTTGTATAAAAAAATTATGTACGGAGATCAATTTAGTATCAAAAGTTTCAAATGGATCACTTTAGTGCCAACTTTTTCGAAAAATAATTACTTTGGTGCCAAGTTCGATATGCTTCGCTGGAAATTTGACGTGGTAATTTTTTATTAATATTTTCGACTGATGTGGCTGGTCAATCATCTACCTGGCATTTTTTTAAAAAATTCAATTTTTTATTTAAAAAAATTTGAGAAATAAGTTGAAAATTTTATTAAAAAAAATTCAAAAAAAAAAAAAAGATGCAGGCAGCGAGGGTCAGGCCACCCTTGCCATCGTGCCCTACCATCGCCGACAATGGCCAGCAAGGGTAGGGGCATTGTATCAGTGGACCGCCGAACCCTGGTCAGGGCTCGGCGACCCCCGTCAGCCTTAAGTGAAGGCTTGCAGACCCTCGCCCAAATTTGGGCGAGGGTCATGGCCCTCAGCCAAATCGGAGGGCTGCTTCAAGGTGGGGATGCGCTCGATGCTGGAGTGGTGGTTGCCGACACACCAGGACTAGATGAGGCGGCGAAGGGTGTGGTTAGGGATGAGGGTCGAGTCGAGGAGGGGGTGCGAGTGACAGGGCAAGTGGTGTTGCCTGCGGTGATCCAAGGCTCGATGTTGAAGCGGTCGTAGGTCTAGCCGGTAGAGATGATGTCGAGGTCGTGCATCAGCTCCGACGAGGTTCGTCGACCCCTGGCCAAGGCTCGGCGACTCTCGATTGCCAGCTCCCCACCCTCGCCAGCCATTGCCGGTGATGGTGGAGCGGCGGCGACGAGGATTACAAAACCCTCGCTGCCTCACCTTTTTTTCTTATTTTTTCAGATTATTTTAATTTATTTTAGATAAAGTTTTTATTTTTAAAAATGTTATGTTACTTTTTTATTTTTAAAAATTTTTATTTTATTATTTTTATTTTTTTCTGAATTTGAAGCCCATGTGGAACCAATGTGGAGGTCTTTTTTTAAATGCAATTAAAATTCAAAACTCAATTAAAAGTGCCACATGTCAATTTTGGCTGGAATTTATGGCGAGAGGCACTAAAGTAATCCTTTTATCTTTGGCTTGATACTAAATTGATCTATTTGAAACTTTTGGCTTATCTCTGTACATAATTTTTTACACTAAAAATGTGCTTTTGCCCTTGTTATGGTATTTAAATACGGTTATCCATTTGATTCAGTAAATCGATTGCATGCGTCATTCGTACTCGTCCTTCATAGGTCTTTTAAGGAATGCACCACCAAACAACTTGGCTGATTAAGGTTTGGCAAGCAGCCGATGAGGAGGAGACCCCCATAAATGCCACGTTTGTTTTCTGTTGGTCTAGTTCAAGAAATGAACATGGTGGACTAGTGGTAAGTTGGCCTCAATAAAGGACAATACATGGTACGCCCTCTGAAGAAACCCACCAAAAAAGTGTTAGTTCCACCAACATGACAATAATTATTCGAGTTAGGTCATGTAGTCTGGTACATTTTGTCCCGGCGAGTTAGGGGGAGATCTTGAGAGCTAACTGAATTATTTATGGAGGTTGTTCAGGGTTTGGGCAAGTGAGGAGAGAGATATATCTCATAATTATTACGGCCCTGGTCCCTCACTTTAAACACCTTTGCTTTACACCTACCTGAAAGGTTACCCTCCAGTTATTACTAATGAATAGTCCCTTCTCATGAATAAATAAAACGAAAAAAAAAAAGAAAAATACATTGAAAATGCTAAAACTTATCACGCATGCAATCGAGTCATGAAACTTGTCACCAGATGCAGCCGAGTCCTAAAACTTTCAAAGACGAAACTTGTCATGAAAGTATAATCGAGTCTCAAAACTTTCAAAACGTGCAATCAAGTCATGAAATTTGTCACAAAATGCAATCATGTCCTAAAATTTTCAAAGATGTACAATCAAATTCTAAAACTTGTTGCGAAAATACAATCGAGTTCTAAATATTTCAAAAAAGAAGAAGATAATCAACGAAAGGACATGATTTCACTAGTTTGACAAATTTTAGAATTTGATTCCCCTTTTTGAAAGCCTCAGCATGCCAATTACAATTTTCGATAAGTTTTAGAACTCAAATACACTTTCTGAATATTTTCAGACTCAATTACACTCTCGTAACAAGTTTAATACTTTCGAACAGCTTATGTCTAAATAATAATAATAATAATAATAATAATAATAATAACAAAGCAATAATATGCCTCTTCTCAGCTCGTTCAATGTGATTGATATCCGGAGAGAGAGAGAGCTAGTTCAATGTGATTGATATCACGAGAGAGAGAGAGAGAGAGAGAGAGCTAGCTTCTAGATGAGAGTTGGTGAGACAGGTAGGAGTGGCCGGTGACTATCTCTCTCTTTCTCTCTTTCTCTCTTTCTCTCACAAGAGAGTCAAGATTATATAGAATCTTTTAAGTTGAGCCCTCACAGTAGGGCCGGCTTCTCTCTTTTGGCACAAAAAAAGAAAAGAAAATCAGGGCAAAAATAAAATAAAATAAAGAGAGATATCTAATTGCCATCTCTATTTTCATTTTTCCCTCTTCCCCACCACCATACTAGGTCTCTTCTACTAATAGAACAACAGTCAAAAAAAAACTTCTCCGCTAGTTGCAAACTGTCTCTAGTCCAACTTAGGGAAATCATTCTTCCACACTCTCTCTTCAAAACCATCATCATCAACATCGTCGTCGTTGCAACAGCAACAACATGGGAAGGTCTCCTTGCTGCGAGAAGGCTCACACCAACAAAGGCGCATGGACCAAGGAGGAGGACGACAAGCTCGTCGCCTACATAAGGGCGCATGGCGAGGGCTGCTGGCGGTCGCTCCCCAAGGCTGCCGGCCTCCTTCGCTGCGGCAAGAGCTGCCGCCTCCGCTGGATCAATTACCTCCGGCCCGACCTCAAGCGGGGCAACTTCACCGAGGAAGAGGACGAGATCATCATCAAGCTGCACAGCCTTCTTGGTAACAAGTAAGCTCCAGTGTAGCATACTCAATTATTTTCCACAATCCACATAGCATATAACTACGGTTGGTGATGAGAAAACTACTTCTTCGTCAGCTCCTTGTGAATCGACTTCGTCTTAGCTTTATTTGCGCTTATTGTCCACATGGGTCGTTTCGGATTTTCTTTCCTTACAGATGGTCGCTCATTGCCGGGCGGTTGCCGGGGAGGACGGACAACGAGATCAAGAACTACTGGAACACGCACATAAGGAGGAAGCTTCTGAACCGCGGCGTCGATCCGGCCACCCACAGGCCGGTCAAAGACCACCACGACGAGCCCACCATTTCTTTTGCAGCTAATTCTAAGGAGATCAAAGAGACGAAGAACAGCGCAGAGCTCAGCTTCGCCGGCAACTTGGAAGATTCAACTGACGCGGCGGCATCGTCGGCCCAAGAAAGGTGTCCCGACTTGAATCTTGAGCTCAGGATCAGCCCTCCTTCTCATCAACAGCAACGGCCTGAGCCGATCTCGAGATTCACCGGCAGGAAAAATGATTTGTGTCTCGAGTGCAGTTTGGGGTTTAAAGATAGCCGAAATTGCGGCTGCAGTGTTGGAGCGATCGAGAATGAAACTAGTATTGGGTATGACTTCTTGGGCTTAAAGGCAGGCGTTTTGGATTATAGGAGCTGAGTTTTCGGTGAAGAAGATGGATAATTGTGCAGTGAAGAGATGACCAAGAGAGTGTTCTTACTTAAAATCTCTTTATTATCTTTGTTCTCTCTCTCTCTCTCCCTCTCTCAATTTGTATTTAGTCCTAGTTAATAGTGAGTACACAAATCACAAGTAAATAAAAAATATTATCGGTTAGACAGAATCAATTACAATCAATCAGAATAATATTCAGAATATTAGGGTTACTCTAACATAATCTAAATATATCTAACAAAATGAATGATTTCATCTTCGTCATATGATTTACTGCTTTTAATTTTACTTCCGTGATATCATGTCTAACTTTTCCTATTTGGGAAAAGAAAAAATCAGGACCTTTTCAAAATAATATTTGAGACTTTTTCAAAGACCCAAAAAGGGGTGACACAAAATTAATATGGTGGTTGTTGCTAGCGACCAGCGACCACCAGATATCTGCCACCGACAAGCATGTTCCCCCCCCCCCCCCCCCCCCCTTTGGTTTTTTTTAATGGAAACGACGAATTTCCCATAAATAAAACATGAAAATATAGATAAGGATGCCATAGAACAGAGGATAATTATTACTAATTGGTAATTTTTCGTCTGATTTAAGGTCAGTGATTCACCATGCGACAAAAAACATTACAGGCATTGTTTTTTCTGGGCTCGAAAATGGGAAAAACGAAAACCATTTTCGTTTTCCTTTTGAAGGAATTGGATAAGATCTGAGAGGAGGAGATAATAGGAGTGGGATGGAGTGGTTGGTAGCCTATATCCTGCACAATTGCAATAAAAGCACAAAAGTAAAGGAACTAACAACTATCTGGAGTACCATAACTCGACCAACCCAATATTTACCAATTTATTCCAAGAGCCAACCCCAACAAACCCTAGCTTGATTTTTTTTTCTCTTGTCTACTTTTTTCTTTTTTTTGGGTCCCTTACTCTAATCCTGAATATGCAAATTGTACTTTCGAAGGAATTTTGATGTAAACGAGTACACAATCAATTCTTAACGTTTTGGATGTTAGCCAATTAAATCCTTACCGTATTGAAAAAGGGGCAATCGAGTTCTAGGCTCGTCATTAGCAATCTTTCAATGCCAGAAATCTTATGTGGCTCTCAACTTTGCGACCACGCAGCACTAGAAAAAAGACTTGGAGAGAGACATAGGATATTTGCCTAAGTAAGGATGGCAAAACATCCTCGTCCTATTCCGCCCCACCATATGTACACCCTTCTGACATGCAGGAAGTCGCCCTTTCTACAAAATTGTACCGAATGTGGGATGGGTAGGGCGACTGATAATGTCACGGGGCGGAGCACGGGGCTGGGACAAGCAATCTCAGCCTCGCCCTACCCTATTGCCGTCGTTAGCATAAGACATGCTTGTCACGTGTCAAGAGTTTAGTTGACCAAAGTGAATTTTAAGCATTCAGTTGACCACTCCCCCAAAGCGTCAAGGATTCATTTTGCACTTATCTCGACTTATGATGTAGAATTTTTGTGTTGGTACTTTGGCATCATGTAGTCTTCCAATTACTAATTTCTTCAAAAGAAAAATTACATGCTTGGGTCATGCTATGCATCAAAACGACTATTTCCAAATTTTTTAAGGTTAGATCTCTTTTCTAGTACATGTGGAGAACCCCCTTTAACCAAAGACTAGGATGGCCACGTCCTTGAAAAACACTTAAATTGAGGAACATAGGTTTGTCGGAAGTTAGGAGTTGGTAAAGTGGGAAGGATACTAGACCTCCATATCCACGTGAGCAGCAGCATCCTAGGAAGTTAAATTAGGTCAATCTTGGCCGCCTATCTTGAGAGCTCCATTTGTTCTAAGAACACTGTTAACAAAGCAAATCATTTGCACGAGAGAGCCCCTAATTATGCGCCCCTTTGCCCTTTTGAAACCTTAAGTGAAATCTGACCCAAAAAAAAATAATAATTAGTGAATGGCTTAAACATCTTCTAGATGTGAATTTTGTAACATACGAAGCCCTCAAAAATTAGGTACCAAATCTATGTCAAGGGGCCGAGGTCCACCATTTAAATCGTGATTAATGCCACTAAGGTTCGACTATATTTACTCATCTAATTGCTAAGCTTTCTCATCTGAACTTCTAGACTGATGCCTTGAACCGCTACCTTACAAAAACTTGATGTGATTATCTCCATAATCTCAATAAGGATGTATTACCAACCTCTTATTAAAGGGAAAATTTAGTGTTTAGAGAAAGCAAAATGACAAGGGAGAGGCACATATCTATGTTGTGAAAAACAACCTCGGGCCAAAAGAAGAAACACATGAATCCCCATGGTATAATAAAAGCAATCAAAGGAAGAGATAACAAAAAAGCGAAAGGACAAATGGTTGGTGGCTATACTTTCACATTTTTCCTTTTTTTTTTCTTTTTGTCGATATTATCCAGATATAAGAAAATAAATATGACCCTTTGCCACGTGGAAAAAGGGCATCGCTTTTCAACATTTCCAGCCATTCTTTATCTTCTTTTTTCGGGGGCAACATGGGGTTAGGTAGAGACATTTTTGGAAGCTTATCTAGGGTTAACCATCCGCAATCTCTCTGTTCTTTACAATATTTTGGTCGAGATTAGGTTTGGTTTTATCGTACATTATTGGTTGTCTCGCTATCAATAGATTAATTATTGCATGAACATCAATATATGTAGGAGATTGATTCCCACCATGTGACTTTGACGTGCGGGTCCCATCTACTTCACTCCTTTGGATCCTTTCTTCCTAATAAAATCACCTTTGTCTTGATCTTGTGAGCAATATTTACTATTATAAATATGTATTCCACATAAGTTATTTTTCACTAGTTATTCAAGAATAATCAATCTGTTTAATACACATAAGTTGACTGAGTTCTTCTACAATTGTACAAGGAGATAATACTTAAACAAAGAAATTAATTTAAGTAAAATTCATATTATTTGAAAACCGGTTCTTCAGAGTAAAGGCGCGTATTGCAATTCTTGCCACGAAGTGCGAAGGAAAGAAAGTCTATTTTTAAAATGGAATTTTTTTCCCAATATTTAATTATACCACTACAGTTTAATTACCTCGTTATACATAGGAATAAAATACTACACATGGGTCCGATGATAGTTGAAATAAAATTTATAAATCTAAGATTAAGGCTTTGTGGGATTTGCATTTATTAAAATAAATAACTCTTGTTGAAGGATCACATGTAAGTATGCAAGTCAATATCATGAATTCTTGTGTGTGAATGACAGTAACTTTCACACGGTAGAAAAGCTGGTGAATTTGTGGAAGATGTAAGGTTTAGCTAAATTCAGGTTAAGAAATTTGCTCCCTCTAGAAAAGTACTACCATAAGCAAAAGCAGTGAAAAGTCAAAATTTTGCACTAAGGATTATGATAATCCTACTTAAATTCTATTTAATAGAGTCGAAGAAAGAATAGGGTAACTAAAAAGGAGGTCACACAAAAATACGAAACTGTCAAAAGTATAGGTTAAGCCCGTCTAATTATATGAATGTCCCTATTTATTTTCACTGTGATGAGAAATTGTTAGGAACATATTCGCACTGATAAATGGTGTTCCGATTTTAAAATGTACATAACAAATTCGTGAAATAAAATTGCAGCATTGGCCTGTTTGGTTCAACCTTGGGAAAATGAAAATATCTTTGGGTTGAAGGGATTTTCAAAATTCAAACAATGGTTGGCAAAGTGTATTTTAAAAACATATGTAAAAGCAACTTTGACGTAAATACCGTTTGATAAACATTATATTTTGTAATGGACTTTTATCAATTCTTTTAACAAAAAAAAAAAACTATTTCTGTCCGCCAATTGTCGGCAATTGGCCGAAGACTGGTGGGCTACCCCAAGATAGGCTACTGATCGCTCGCAAAGCCTTCATCAATGGCCAAGTCCTTTGCCTATAAAATTAGGATTTTTGAGGATATTTTCGAAATTATGAAAGTTGAGTGAGGGCAAAATTGAAAGAAAAAAGTGTAGCCGCATTCCGAAAATATTACTTTCCAAAGTATCTCTGAAGCTACTTTACGCTAAAGTTCTTAGGGTGGGTTTGGTTTAACATTTTCAAAGCTCCTTAGAGCTTCAATGCCCCTCGAGGAAAATGCAAGGTGTTTGGCAACCATTCTCAAGGGGCTTTGGGATGAAAATTAGCCTAAGAAATGCTGAAAGCACAATACTGGTAGAGACCATCATTAAGCTTTTAGCATTGGCCAAATGCTGAGCTATGATTTTTTCTTACGAATTGTCACGTCCCGACTCTCGAGCCCACGACATCCCTTGCCAAATCGTCACCAGGTCATAAAAGATAGCGTCCCAGGCAACTGCTATCGACCTAAGAATAAACTGTGCATGCAGAACGTACAATCTTCCATACAATAAAAACAAGATGAGATAGGTAGGAAATAAAGCCAGATAACACAACACTAAAATAAAAACTGTTGAGAATAGATGATCTATAACCTTACAAAGCCAACGGCTGAAAAATACAACCCCATGCTTCGGGGCGGTCTTCTAGGACTCGCAAAAAGATACAGGAGTCAGGTAAGGTTAACTCTTATTTACTCCAAAACAGTACCCCCCACAAAAACATCATCAGTTTCCCAACCACAAAAGAAACCTAACCCTCTACTGGGTAAACTCGGCATCCGGATCGTCATAACCAATCGGGGGAGCCGGGTCGTTCAGGTCATCACAGGAACTCTGGCTAGAATGCACAGAGGGGGCCACTGACTGCTCAAACTCGAGCTTAGGCTGCATACTGGGCGCGGGAACCACCACCTCTCCATCAAGCGTATCGATGTCCATCGGATCCCAGGCAGAGACATTAGGGACCCCCTGAAGAGGTAGCCCCTCAAATCCCCTGAGCGGACCAAAGAGATCCACCCCATTGCGAAGATACCAGGCCTTGAAGAGGTGTGCCACCAGCTGTGGCATCCCCTCATCGACCCATATCGTCGTGATGTGGCGTTTTCACATCTGGTCCGTACCTGGCACCAGGTGGAGATTGACATCGTGTGATGAGTGGGTGGGGGTACCGAATCGCACTGGTCTCTCCATTATTTTGGACCTAAAAAGTTGTCCCACAACGGGATGAGAATTTAATCTCAGTGAATCAAGCCTAATCTCGGTTAAAACACTGATTCGCCTAGGATATCCTAAGCACCACAATAAGCTATAAGATATAAATAGATATATATCAATAAAATAAATCTACCAAATCAGCAATCGATCAAGGCACCACCACTCAGGCGTCGCAAGGCGTCACACAAGTCTATTATTAAACAATGACCCACGCAACTGGCGTGATAGAAACATCAATAGTGCGATCCCGCACTCATCTAGCAGGATCAGGTTACGTCCACTTTACTCTCTCAGCGACGGCTACTATAAGCGGTGTATCCAGTGCACCCGACATGGCACTGCTAGTAGGCATTTCTTTAAAAGGAGCTTCGGTCCGTCACAAGCTGCGACCGGCATCAAATAATCCCTTAAAACCGTACGACTGGTACGGGGCATGGATTATCGTGCTTCTGACAAGCCGCGAATTTCCATACAATGGTACGACACGAGTACCAATGGTACAATGCGAACTTGCCAGGTAACGTCATTGATCCTTTAAATGACCACACAAATTGCATTCGGCAATCAACTCATTATTTTTTTTTTGTTAAGGACAATCAACTTATTGTTTATCTATGATTAATGTCAAAATCCATACGGAAATACAACTAACTCGGCCCTAAGGCCCACAAGACTCTCAATCGAGCATTTCAGCTAGGAAACCAAACCAATCAAGCAATTCACGCACTCGCGAGCAATCAACTCAACCCGGCAATTTCGAGCTCAATTCATATTAGAAATCTTAATTCTCAGTCGAATTATAGCAATCAATCGCTCGCTTGTCTCTAACCTGTCGCTCGCTCGCGAACAAACACAATCAATCAATTAATTGATAATTTACCATAATTAGCCACAGAAAAATAATCGATCGGTCATTTATCCTAACCATCGTTTCTATCTAAATCGGTCCCGACCAAATTTTTTTTTCAAATAAATAAATAAGTAAATAAAACTAATCGTAAGCGCAATTAGCGCCCTAACCAAAGTTTAGGGTCAACTCACAACGTGAGTTAGCTCGAGTGGCGGCGGCGGCGGCTGCAACGGATGCGGTGGTGACAGTGGCGACGGTGACGGCGACGGCGACGGCTGCGACGGTGGGGGCGATCGAATTAAGGTTTATCGCGCGACGGCCCGAGCTCAAACTTTGACGACACCCCAAGGAAGTCCGGAGAGGTCGCCGAAACAGGTGGCCGACGACGAAGCTCTGGCGAGCGGCGGCTGGCGGCCTGAAACAGTGGCGAACAGTGAACTCAACCGGCGAACCATACTATTTTGACCGTTTTCCGGCAACACGGGCCTGGACAAGGCCTGTCAAGGGTCGGGAGCTCACCCAGGGGTCAGTGGGGGTCGGCGGGGATCGGTGGACGGCGGTAGCGAACAGCCGCGATCAACGGCTACCCTGTTCGGTGCCGAAATAGGGGCGTCGGTTGGCGGCCGATTTCGGGCGCCACGATCGGCCGGCGGAGGTGAGCTGGGTGGCAGTAGAGGGGACTCAGGGGAGTCATCCAGCGGTGGCGATGAGGCACGGTGGCTACCATGGTAGCCGGATCGAAGACCGGACTGAACCAAGCCCAAAACAGGGCACCGAAACTTCGGGGCTCGATTCCGGCAGCTCCAGCGGCAAACGGCTGGTGGGGGTGGGTCGGATCAGTCGAGGGGAAGTCGGGGGTCAGCAGAGGGGTGGTGGTCGGCGTTGGTGGCAGCCGGAGGAGGCCGAGAAGTTCTCGAGTCCTTTGACCCGAAAATAGGGCAGATTTGGCAGCGGCTTCTCCTCGGCCGATCGACGGCGACGACAGCTCAGCTCGGGTCAGGGCGGCGGCGGGGAGTAGCTGAGGACGGTGGCTGCCGGTGGTGAGGCATCGGTCGCGAAAAATGGCGACGAAAGAGGAGGATTGGATCGGTTCAAGGGGGAAGTCGGTCGTCGGCCAAAAAAACAGCGAAGAAGAAGAAGAACAGAGAAGAAGAAAAAGAAGACAGAAGGAAGAAGCGACGCGTGGCATTGGGCAGTGCAGGGGTGGGCCACCTTGACTTTCAAGGACAAAAATTAAATTTTTTTGTCCTATGTGTATGAATAATTGGGGGGCAAAATGGTAATTTGGCGCGTCGGGACTGAAACGAAATTTTTAGTATACTGAACGAAGGATAATTTCGGTAATTTCACTGGCCAAGCTCGGTCGGGGTTAGGCTCGATTGCGAAAACGGAAAATTCAAAATCACCGCGGATCAATTTCGAGACTTAATTCGAAATAATCTAAAGTTCAAAATTCGTTCAAATTTTCGTCTCTTTGGTCCATATAGTCCAAAATAGACGTCGACTATGATTATAAATTCATATCATTTAATCGACTTCCGGCGCTTACAAAGGTTGAATTTCCAAAATGTCACAACTCTCCCTCACTTAGGAAATTTCGTCCTCGAAATTACGGCACAATTCTAATTATTCAAAAAGATAAGGACAACTAAGCTTCATAACTTCTTCATTCTCCCATGTAGCTCCTTCAGTACCATGGTGTTGCCAAACCACCTTGACTAACGGAATCGTCTTAATTCGGAGTACTTGCTCTTTCCTGTCCACGATCTTGACTGGCCGCTCCACGTATGACGCTCGTTCATCTAAATCAATTTCCTCGTAACTCAGCACATGAGCGGGGTCTGGCTCGTACTTCCTCAACATCGACACGTGGAAGACGTTATGCACTTGAGCAAGTCTAGGTGGCAACGCAAGTTGATAAGTTAAAACTCCGATTCGTTCTAGGATTTCAAACGGTCCAACGTACCTCGGACTCAACTTTCCTTTTCTGCCAAAATGGGATGTTCCTCTTAAGGGCGACACTTTCAGAAAGACATGATCGCCTATTTGAAATTCCAAAGGTCTGCGCCTTTTATCTGCATAACTTTTCTGGCGATTCTGAGTTGTTTTTAGTCTATCTCTAATCACCTTAATTGCTTCCATCGACTGTTCTACTAACTCAGGGCCAATTATCTTCCTTTCACCAACCTCATCCCAACAGACCGGCGTCCTGCAAGCTCTGCCATATAAGGCCTCGAAAGATGCCATCTTGATACTCTATTGGTAGCTATTATTATAAGCAAACTCAACCAAATGTAACTGTTCCTCCCAGCTACCTTTGAAATCCAGAACACATGTTCTCAACATGTCCTCCAAGGTCTGAATCGTTCTTTCAAACTGGCCATCTGTCTGCGGGTGATAAGCTGTACTAAATTGCAGCTTCATTCCTAAAGCAGTTTGTAGACTCCTCTAAAATATAGCAGTGAATTTGGGATCTCGGTCAGAAGTAATTGTCACTGGCACACCATGTAACCTTACAATATGCCTTACATACAACTCTGCGTATCTGTCTAAGGCAAAATCCTTTCTTACTGGCATAAAGTGTGCTGACTTCGTTAGCCTGTCTACCACAACTCAAAATGAATTATGCCCTCGCTAACTCCTTGGCAAACCCATTACAAAATCCATCGTGATATGCTCCCATTTCCACTCTGAAATTTCTAAAGGCTGCAGTAGTCCTCCAAGTTTGCAGTGCTGCGTCTGGACCTACTGACAGGTCAAACACTTAGCCGCATGTTTGGCTATATCTGTTTTCATACTGTTCTACCAGTAATGTTGTTTCAAATTCTGATACATTTTTGTACTCTTAGGATGGATGCTATAACTACTACGATGTGCTTCTAATAAGATCTCCTCCTTTAAATTTTCATCCGTAGGCACAACCAAACGTCCTCTGAACTTAAGTATCCCATCCTCAGCTATTTGAAAATCGACCCTTCGTTTGGCTGAGTCTCCTTGAAGGATCTTCTGAATAACGGAGTCTGTGGACTGCAGGACCTTAATTTTAACTTGCACTTTTGGCTCGATTCTCAAGGTAGCCACGAGACTCGACAGGTGACTTATCTCCAGTTTAAAGTCTGAGTCTCTCAATTGCTCAAGTAAACGCCACTCATGCACCTGTAATTGAGCAATCACTGATTTTCTACTCAGGGCATCAGTAACCTTATTCGCCTTACCAGGATGATACAGGATCTCGCAGTCATAATCTTTTAATAACTCCATCCATCGACGCTGTCTCATGTTCAGCTCCCTTTGAGAGAATAGGTACTTCAGACTCTGATGGTCGGTATACACCTAAAAATTTTCCCCAATCAAATAGTGTCTCTAGATTTTCAAGGCAAACACGACCGCAGCTAACTCCAAGTCGTGTGTGGAATAATTCAACTCGTGCAGTCTCAACTGACGAGACGCATACGCTACTACCCTGCCATGCTGCATTAAAACACAACCCAACCCTCTAAGCGAAGCATCACTATAAATTTCATAACCACCAAGACCAGACGGAATTGTCAGGACAGGAGCCGTAGTTAGCCTATGCTTAAGCTCTTGGAAACTACGCTCACACTTGTCCGTCCATTGAAACTTCATATATTTCTTCAGCAACTTGGTTAAAGGCGAGGCTATAGCTGAGAACCCTTCCACAAATCGCCTCTAATAACCTGCCAAACCCAAGAAACTTCTAATTTCTGTAGTAGTTGTCAGTCTTGACCAATTAATAACTGCCTCAATTTTAATCGAATCCACTGCAATACCTTCACCCGAAATTACGTGACCTAAGAATGCCACGCGAGCTAGCCAAAACTCGCACTTACTGAACTTGGCATATAATTGGTGCATTCTCAGAGTTTCTAGAACTACTCTCAGGTGTTGCTCATGATCTTCAAAACTCTTCGAGTACACTAAGATGTCATCTATAAAAACGATTACAAAGCGATCCAGAAACTCCCTGAACACTCTGCTCATCAAATCCATAAAAGCAGCAGGAGCATTAGTCAAACCAAACGGCATTACTGTGAACTCGTAATGCCCATAATATGTCCTAAATGACGATTTTGGTATATCCTCTTTTCTGATTCTCAACTGATGGTATCCCGTCCGTAGATCAATTTTTGAAAATATAGATGCTCCCTGCAGTTGATCAAACAAGTCGTCCATTCTTGGCAATAGGTACTTATTCTTGATCGTCACTTGATTCAACTGTCTGTAGTCAATACACAATCTTAAAGACCCATCATTTTTCTTGACGAACAAAACAGGCGCTCCCCAAGGCGATGCACTAGGGCGGATGAACCCTTTATCTAACAACTCTTGCATTTGAACTTTGAGTTCCTTCAACTCTGACAGTGCCATTCTATATGGCGCTTTAGAGATGGGCTCTGTCCTAGGAGCTAACTCTATCATGAATTCAATTTCTCTTTCTGGTGGCAAACCAGGTAATTCTTGGAGGAAAACATCTGAAAATTCACATACAATCGCAATATCCTCCAATTTCAGTTCTTTAGCAGACGTATCTACCATAGAAGCCAAATAACCTTGGCACCCATTTTTCAACAATTGAGTCGTCTCTAACGACGATATCATCACAGTCGAGATTCCTCCTCGATTACCCAAAAATTCAAAGCTAATACCATCCATCGGATTAAACCGTATTACCTTATTAAAGTAGTCCATTGTGGCTCTTTGCTTTATCAACCAATCCATTCCCACAATTAAGTCAAAATCGTACATTTCCAGCACAATCAAGTTTGTCTTACTCTCATGGCCATCCACCACAAGTCTACAATCAGGACATCTCACTATAGCCACTACTTTATTTTTCAACGGCGTAGACACATTAAGCACAATATCTAAAGGTATCAAGTTCAATTCAGATAATTTAACGAACTGATCCGCAACAAACGAATGAGTGGCACTTGGATCAAACAAGGCATTTACTACTTGGTTATGCAAGAGGACCGTACCTGTAACAGTCGGCGAATCCTTTGCCGCTTCCCGAGTGATCGCAAAACCTTTCCTTGTGCCGGCGGACGATTTTGGAAGTTTGGCGGCATAGTTCCTCTAAGCTGTCCTCCCTGTTGTGGCGGCGCCTGTCCGCCTTGCCTCTACGGGCAGTCCCTCACCTGATGGCCCAGCTGGCCACAACCAAACCAGGCACCACCTCGATACGGGCACAAGCCAGGCCCATGCCTTTGTCGACACAAGCTACACATCTCACTCTGACAAAATACCGGCTTACTACTCGCCCCTCGGCGATTGGGTGGGATGTGACTTCGGTTGTTAAACTTTGGGTTTCTTCCCTTGCCTTCTATCGAATCTATTTAGGGACGTAAACCGTGATCTAGATGCGGTAGTCCTTTCAGATAAGTCCCGCTCCACTATCAACGCCCTCGCATAGATATCATCATAGTCCTAGAGGTCGAGCGGTGCCAAAACACTCTTAATCTCGAGCTTCAACCCATCTTTGAACCTTCTAGCCCTATCCTCCGAATCCTCAATCATTCTCGGAGCATATTTGGACAGTTCAGAAAATTTTGCCTCATACTGGTCAATTGTCATCTGATTCTGACGGAGGCTGAAGAACTCAGCCATTTTTTACTCTCTAGCTGTTCTCAAGAAGTATTTATTATTAAAAACTTCCACAAAATTATTCCATGCTGGAATTGTACCTTCCGAAAAAGTTCTACCCTTGACAGCTCTCTACCACGTACTAGTGTTCCCTTCGAGTTGATAAACTGCTAGAGTAACTTTATCCCTATTTGAACAACTCAGCAAATCGAACGTTTTCTCCATCCCTTTGACCCATCGAGTAGCAGCTTCAGGGTCTCCACTTCCAGTGAATTGAGGTGGCTTTAATTTGAGAAACTGTTCCATCAACTTTTAAGCCCTACGCTCCTCACTGTCATGCACAGGTGGTGGACTCGCCGACGGAACTACAAATGGAATCGCAGATGAAGTCCCAGTAGTAGCGACAGTAGCTGCAACTTGATTCCTTACTTGCTATCCCATCAAATCTCCAATAGCCCCTAAGGCTTGCATGACTTTAGCCATAGTCGGTTCCCTTCCAGTAGATCCTGTAGGTTCAGCAACAGAGGTTGCAGTAGGGGGTGCAATTGGGGATACTACAGGCGGTACTCTTTCAACATCAACTAATTCTTCCACTGGCCTTAAAGGCCTCCTTCGAGGTGCTCGGGGTGCTCTTTTGCCACGTCTGCTCATTTTGCAATAAGATATAGAGTCCTGCTTACCCATAGCAAAACACGATCAGAAGGCAGCCCTAAAATTCTACCACGAAATTAACAATCACAGGCATAACAACCAAAAATCTTACTAACTATTCCAATTCTCAACATTCCTTATTATTCCATGCTAATGACAAGATGGATCAGGCTGACCTTGCTCTAATACCACCTTGGGCAGGGATGTCGCGGGTTCGAATGTCACGTCCCGACTTTCGAACCCGCGACATCCCTTGCCAAATCGCCACTAGGTCATAAAAGATAGTGTCCCAAGCAACTGCTATCGACCTAAGAATAAACTGCGCATGCGGAATGTACAATCTTCTATACAATAAAAACAATATAGGATAGGTAGGAAGTAAAGCCAGACAACACAACACTAAAATAAAACTACTGAGAATAGATGATCTATAACCTTACAGAGCCAACGGCTGATAAATACAACCCCATGTTTCGGGGTGGCCCTCTAGGACTCGCAAAACGATATAGGAGTCAGGTAAGGTTAACTCTCATCTACTCCAAAATAGTACCCCCACAAAAACATCACCAGTTCTCTGACCACAAAAGAAACCTAAACCTCTATTGGGTA
The DNA here is from genome assembly GCA_028455895.1 of Rhodomyrtus tomentosa. Taxonomy (NCBI): domain Eukaryota; kingdom Viridiplantae; phylum Streptophyta; class Magnoliopsida; order Myrtales; family Myrtaceae; genus Rhodomyrtus; species Rhodomyrtus tomentosa. Next base: position 16,038,734 of record JAPCWY010000011.1, read on the forward strand.
AACTCAGCATCCGGATTGTCATAACCAATCGGGGGAGCGGGGTCGTTTGAGTCGTCACAGGAACTCTGGCTAGAATGCACAGAGGAGGTTACTGACTGCTCAGGCTCGAGCTTAGGCTACATACCGGACGCGGGATCCACCACCTCTCCATCAAGTGTATCGATGTCCATCGGATCCCGGGGGGGACATTAGGGACTCCCGGAAGAGGTGGCCCCTCAAATTCCCTGAGCAGACCAAAGAGATCCACCCCATCGCGAAGATACAAGGCCTTGAAGAGGTGTGCCACCAGCTGTGGCATCCCCTCATCGACCAATATCGTCGTAATGTGGCGTTCCCATATCTGGTCCGTACCTGGCACCGGGTAGAGATTGACATCGTGTAATGAGTGGGTGGGGGTACCGAATCGCACCGATCTCTCCATTATTTTGGACCTAAAAAATTATCGTACGACGGGGTGAGAATTTAATATCAGTGAATCAAGTCTAATCTCGGTTAGGACACCGATTCGCCCAGGATATCCTAAGTACCATAATAAGCCACAATATATAAACAGATATATATCAATAAAATAAATCTGTCAAATCAGCAATCAATCAAGGCACCACCACTCAGGCGTATACAAGGCGTCACACAAGTCCATTATTAAATAATGACACATGCGACTGGCATGATAGAAACATTAATAGTGTTATCCCGCACTCATCTAGCAGGACCAAGCTACGTCCACTTTACCCTTTTAGCGATGGCAGCTACAAGCAGTGTATCCAGTGCACCCGGCACGGCACTGCTAGTAGGCATTCCTTTAAAAGGAGCTTTGATCCGTCACAAGCTGTGACCGGCATTCAATAACCTCTTAAAACCGTATGATTGGCACGGAGCATGGATTATCGTATTTCTGACAAGTCGCGAATTTCCATACAATAGGTACGACACGAGTACCAATGGTACAATGCGAACTTGCCAGGTAACGTCATTGATCCTTTAAATGACCACACAAGTTACATTCGGCAATCAACTCATTATTTATCTATGATTAATGCCAAAATCTATACGAAAATACAACCAACTCGACCCCTAGGCCCACAAGACTCTCAATCGAGCATTTCAACCAAGCAACCAAACCAATCAAGCAATTCACGCACTCGCGAGCAATCAACTTAACCCGATAATTTCGAGCTCAATTCATATTATAAATCTTAATTCTCAGTCGAATTATAGCAATCAATCGCTCGCTCGTCTCTAACCTGTCGCTCACTCGCGAACAAATATAATCAATCAATTAATTGATAAATTACCACAATTAGCCACAGACAAATAATCTATTGGCCATTTATCCTAACCATTGTTTCTATCTAAACCGGTCCCGATCGATTTTTTTAAAATAAATAAATAAATAAATAAATAATTAAAACTAATCCTAAGCGCAATTAGTGCCGTAACTAAGGTTTAGGATCAACTCACAACGTGAGTTAGCTCTAGCGGCGGCGGCAATCGAATTAAGGTTTATCGCGCGACGGCCCGAGCTCAAACTTTGGTGACACCCCGAGGAAGTCCGGCGAGGTCGCCGGAACAAGTGGCCGGCGGCGAAGCTCCGGCGAGCGGCGGTCGGGGACCTGAAACAGTGGCGAACAGTGAACTCAACCGGCGAACCATATTGTTTTGGCCATTTTTCGGCGACACGGGCCGGGACAAGGCCGGTCAAGAGTCAAGAGCTCACCCAGGGGTTGGTGGGGGTCTGCCGAGAGCGTTGGACGGCGGCGAGAGGTGGCCAGCGGCGGCGAACAGCCGCGATCAGTGGCTGCCCTGTTCAACGCCGAAATAGGGGCGTCGGTCGGTGACCGATTCCGGGTGCCACACACGGCGACCGGCGGAGGTAAGCTGGGTGGTGGTAGAGGGGACTCAGGGGAGTCGTCCGGCGGCGACGATGAGGCACAGGGCGGCCATGGTGGCCGGATCGAAGAACGGACTAAACCGGGCCTAAAACAGGGGGCTCCGGCGGCTTGACGGTCGGTGGAGGTGGGTCGGATCTGTCGAGGGGAAGTCGGGGGTCGGTGTCGGTGGCGATTGTGGCGGCCGGAGGAGGTCAAGAAGTTCTCGGGTCCTCTGACCCGAAAACAGGGCAGATTTGGCCGCTGCTTCTTCTCGGCCGATCGATGGCGACGACGGCTCAGCTCTGGTCAGGGCGGCGGCGGGAAGTAGCTGAGGATAGTGGCTGCCGGTGGTGAGGCGTCGGTCGCAAAAAACGGCAACGGAAGAGGAGGATTGAATCGGTTCAAGGGGGAAGTCGGCCGTCGGCCTAAAAAACAGCGAAGAAGAAGAAGAACAGAGAAGAAGAAAAAGAAGACAAAAGGAAGAAGCGACGTACGGCGTTGGGCAGTGCAGGGGTGGGCCACCTTGACTTTCAAAGACAAAAATTAAATTTTTTTGTCCTATGTGTATGAATAATTGAGAGGGTAAAATGGTAATTAGGCGCGTCGGGATTGAAATGAAATTTTTGGTATACTGAACGAAAGGTAATTTCGGTAATTTCACTGGCCAAGCTCGGTCGGGGTTAGGCTCGATTGCGAAAATGGCAAATTCAAAATCACCGCGGATCAATTTCGAGACTCAATTCGAAATAATCTAAAGTTCAAAATTCGTTCAAATTTTCATCTCTTCGGTCCATATAGTTCAAAATAGACGTCGACTATGATTATAAATTCATATCATTTAATCGACTTTCGGCGCTTACAAAGGTTGAATTTCCAAGACGTCACACAAATCTATCTTTATTTAATTTTTTTTCAAATTTCAATTTTGCCCCTCATTTTTTTATTATATTGTTTTTACATAAAAAAATTCAAACCCTAGGTTGCAGCCATCGGCCAACCAAATCTGCGGTCGACGGCCATCAACCGAGGCCACTAGGAGTGGGATATCCCCTACAGCCATTGCGTAGGCCGCACGAGCCCAGGCAACGATCACTAGGTCTCCCTAGCGACCCTAGTGCAGCCCTCGCCAAGGCCGCGCAACCCTCAGGGACCCTTGCCTAGGCTTGTGTGGCCCAAGTGATGGTCGCTGGTGATCGCACGACCCATGGCAGCCGTCATGGGGGTTCGCTTGACTCTCGGTGCCTGTAACCCTAGGTTGGGATTTTCTTATTTTATTTATATAAATATGGTAGAAAGTTACTTTGCAAATTTATTTTGCCAAACACTGGGTAACTCAAAGTTATTTTTCACAAGAGGTTTTTTTTTTATACCAAGTGTCATTTACATTTTTCCAAAATCCATTTCCAAAGTTGAATCAAATCTACCATTAGGCTTTGGAAATGCAATTGCATTTCCGTAAAGTTAAAGAGATGTTGACCAAGAAAGCTAACAAAAAGGCCAAAAAAAATGCTAGAATTAGGTAATATGAGAGATATTTCCACCCATTAAAAATATCTTGTTCGTTTTTATTAAGATGACATACCCACAAGGATTTTTTTTTTGTCATAATATACCAAGAAGGATGGACATGGGATATGGGGGTTCTTATTAACATTTACTTGTTGATTGTAATCTCATAGAACTTTACCTTTAGAAATTCGAATTTGAATTTTTGAAGGTCTTCGTATTTGCATGTCATTAAAGATTCACGTGCTTTAATCTTACCGGATAAATCCTGATTTATAGTAGAGATTGTGTTACAATATATTTGAATATTAAGTACCCATCCATTAACAATTCAATTTTTTTTTTTGAAAAATTAGTTCGATCCTGCATACCATGTTCGAGCAAGCTCGACCTAGCTAGATCTGGCGAGGCTCGATGGCTAATCGTTGCGGGAAGTGATGAGGCTCGGCAGCCTATCGTTGTGGCCAGTCGCCAGCCAAAGAATAAATGAAAAATAAGATAAACAAAATTTTAAAAAAAATGAAATGAATGAGAAATATAAAAGAAAAAAAATTAGAAAACTCTTCTTAAAAATTAGGAAAATAGGAAAATATAATTAAAAGGACCGAAGACCTTTCCGAGAAACGACTTCTTGAAAAATACTTTTCATAAACGTCGTATTCTTTTCGCGTAATAAATGGGCCCTAAAGCATAGCTACTTTTAACGAGCTTCTGAAGTAACTTCTTACGAGATGATCAGGAGAAATACGAATTAGTGAAAATAATTGTGAATTTTGGGGCGATTGTCGGTAGGGGAAAAAGGTCAGTGGACCCCATCGTAAATAGTTACCCCCACAATCAATTGCGGCGGCGGGCCCCGCATCAATGTATCAATCAATTGTCCGGTTCGTGCAGGAAAAAAAAAAACAAAGAAGAAGAAGATGAAGTTGTTGCAGTTATTGAATATGTAAGAAGCATCAGTCGCTTCAGTCAGTCAGACCTAACCCCATGAGGCATGAATCTCCACATCGATTGATTTTCCTTTCCGCCACATCAACCGTTTATTTGAAAATAACCAAAGAAAACTCCACAAATATGTACTTTTTAAAATATAATTATCTGTATCTTTTTAAATAATTAATTAAATTAGATATATTTTTATTATTAATAACAGTGCAGGCTTTCCCATTTTCTTTTTTGTCTAAGTAATTTCGTAAATACCGAAAAGAATTCATCAATTCATATTCGTAAGCGATATAAGAGACTATTTTTAGAAAAATATTTTTCAATTCATCCATTTTTCGCGAAATAAATAAATCTTATCTCATGAATTCAAAATTTCTCTTTCTGTACAACTATACCACGTTTTTTCGTGCCATTGTTTACTATTATGAAGTTATTACAAAGATTTACACTATTTTATCAACTCCGAGAAATTAGAGTTATAGTATCGAAAAAATTATCCAAAAAATTTTAAATCTATTGCAATTGTGTCAATTCAATCCTAAATTTTTATTTGTAAGTTGAGTCTTAAATATTTTGTAATTATGTTAATTCATTTCATTTTGTCGGCTAGCACTGACATGTATAATTTTTAATAATTTTTAATTTCCTTATAAAGATTATTGGAAGAAGTTGAAAATTTACTGTATTATCTGCTCAAAATTTACTATAAAGGGAACTTAAAACTTCAACGACAGTGTTCATTCTTGCACAAAACCATTGATTTCCTTCCCCAAATTTTCTTTTCATTCCCAGTTCTCTAACAAAGGGTGGATGAACTCCCATTTCATGATCCAAAAGTCATAGAGGCAACACTGATGGACGGAAGATGTTTTGACCAACAGGCTTTCGGGAGTTTCATGAGACGCTGAAACTTGTCAAAGAAGGGACGATTACTTATTTTCGAATGGAAGATGTATACTTGAATCCTGAACAGTTTTGACGCAATTTGCGAGATTCGAACGTGTGAATTGCATTTCTCATTGACAAATCTTCAACTTTCGAAATTACTGTCTCTCTCATAATCGAGTCACAGGTTTAGGAGCTACGTGTTAAAGAAGTTATTATCTTTACTTAAAATAAATTCGAAATTGTTATGCCGAAAAGAAAATCAAGATTGATTGGTTATATATCGTTGGTAATCCTTCTAGAAACCAGCATTTTTGGATTCGAATGATGTACCGTCGTGAGCAGTGATCAGTGACATTTCTTCCTTATCTTTCCTGCTCGACAGGCAATGTGCAAAGCTGCGCACAGTGCGCAAGATAGCAAAAGTGTGGGTGGTAGGAAAAAGCTAAAGAGAGTTTGGTGAGATTTGTTGCCTCAATAATGCTGAGGGAGGATAAGCATGACCAAAAGAAAATGACAAAAATTGGGAGGATGGGGAAATTCAGATGAAGTCCAAAAGGGTTTGTCATTTTGCACACAACTTACATTAACATTTTGTCTACTTAGATTAACCGATTCAATTTTTGTAGGATTATGTTTGGAAGCATTCAAAAATAAATGAAGTTTGTTAAAACCAATCCTTCAAAGAAATCCCGTGACTTCCATAGTACCGATTTTTCTCCTGTTACGCACAATCAATATTAAGAAAATCTAATTCCATCGATGTATAATATATTTTAAGCTTGCAATCATGAAATTAAATTTTTCACGCATAAAACAAAAATAAATGTGTACAAGTCGGCGACTTAATCCTTTTGCATGATGAGTTTTTCACACCCTCATTGCACCGAATTATAATTATGCCGGTTAAATAATATTTTTCGAGTGACTCGTGGGCGTTCGTTAACGGCACTTCGGAAAAAAAAAAGGAAAAAAAAGAAATGGAAGATAAGACATTTGCGTGGCCATAAATAACATTGGATGCAAGCATGTCTTGGAGAGTTAGGTGGGGGGTTTTTGTTTGAGATGATCCCAAAAAGGTCATTGTGTCTCGGCAATGACAACTATATCATGTCCCTTTCCCCAAAACTTTGGTAGGAACTCAATTTATTAGGGTCTTTCCTACATCATCCTTCAATCCTTTTCGCTATATTCAAGAATCTCTCTACCTTCCTAACATGATTTAATATCCTCACCAATTTTTTTTGAAATCCAAATGTCTCTTTCCACACGTGTATATACATAGGAACGTGCATATTTATATAGATATATTCATATGTCTAAAAATAGATAGCCATTCACTTGGTCCCAAGGGATATCAGTATCAACATCAATAATGCTTTTATCACAAACTAATTGGGGTCGGTGGTTGATGAATTTCAAAAATAACAATAGGGTTCATCTTATATAAATAGCTATTTTTTATAACCGGCTCGTTATGTTTGATGCAACTCTACTTCTTTATCCTGACTTGAGACAGACTATGTAAACTATTTGGTCCCAAGAGACATTATCCGAAAAATGAGCCATATAATGGTCTAACTATTTGCCATACTTTGCGAAGGTTTGAAAACTATACACTAGATGCATCATGCACAAGGCGTGGTTCATCGGCAAAATTAGATAAGCATTATCTGACCGAAATGAGCTCGCCTGATCCATATGCGGCCCAAATTTACGAACTGAGGACAAATTGAGTTTCTTCATCAAATCCTAAACTCGGGTTGAACAATCTGGGGCAAAATTACCATATGAAACTTGCAACGGAGATGGAGAAGTGGTTCAAGATCGTGTCAACCAAGTGAAGAAAAAAAAGGTGAAGAAAGAGCCGGGTTGTTTTTTTTGTTTTTTTTTCAGGCTTAACATATGCTGTCATGAATATACTGAGAACTTCCTCATACATAAACCAGCTTCCTGTTTAGAGAGAGAGAGAGAGAGTTGAACTTCTTTGTTTACAAACGGCGGGGATTTGTCAAGAAGCACAAGTCATTGCACGTTGGACTTCTTTTTCGTTTTATTAAAAAAATATCAATAGCCAAAAAAACCTCTAACTTTAGTATTTTTTTTTTTTTGGTAAGGAGCTCTAACTTTAGTATTTGTGACAATTATATCTAAAAAAAAATTTGTCTCATAAAAAAACTTCAAAATTTTATTTTTGTCTCAATTATACTCAAAACTTTTACTTTTGTCTCAATTTTACCGGTCCGGTACAAAAAAAAAATCCTCACTTTTTACTTTTGTCTCAATTTTACCGATCCGGTACAAAAAAAAATCCTCACTTTTTACTTTTATCTCAATTCTATCAAAATTTTTACTTTTGTCACAATTTTACCGGCCTAGTACCAAAAAAACCTTCAACTTTTACTTTTATTCCAATTTTACCACCATTAGCCTTCTGTCTATAATCGTCGTTAGTTAATCTTTCGTGACAATGTCATATCATTAATGAATTAAACCTCGACAAAACTAACATTAAAAAATTTCGAAATTCTCTTATATTAGAATTTTTAGCCGGAGGCACTTAAGTGATTGTTTTCACCGTGATTGTAGTTAAGTAATTCGATGAAAGTTTCCAAATTGACTGGCCTAAAGGGCACGTATTGTGCTTCTTGCCGCAAACCAATGCATAATTTGCAATGGATCGCACTTTTTCCACTCCTATTTTGATTTAAACGCCTCGAATAGCCTAAAGCAGAACGTGAGTGGCGTGCCCAAAGTCTTGAGAACAGGCTCATTTCAAAGTGGCTGCCTTGAGTTTTGAAGATCATTAGCTGGGAAGTACACACTTCATAAACACAAGCCTTAAACTCTGATACCAATTATTATTTGGTCAGACCTAACATTTCGAAGGGATGAATTGGTATTTGTAATCAAACTTTAAAAAACTAATGCGAAAATAAGAGTAAAAGAAGTTAACAAACCATGCAACACTGGTAATAAAAAAATTCTAAAAAATTGATAGAGGCAAGTAAAGAGTGAAACTCAATATACAGTGGGTCAACTTCATTGTGGCTAACGTTATCACCTAGAGGGGTGAAAATAGGTGATTATAATGCAATTTTAATATTTATCTTGAAATTCAAATTGCATTGGCGTTATTATGACGTTTCAGACGATGGAAGCACAGTATATTACTACTAATGATTCATAAGCAGTTCAACTATCATAAAATATATTATATGATTAGGGTAAGGATAGAGAAAACTGCACAAAGGGTTTATATTGAACTGGACATAAATCACAATAAAATAAGTAAAGTGCTTTTGAATCAAAAGCTTCTATTTTCGATAATCCAGTGGAGCTGAGTTTTTATTCTTCAAAAGTTTCTTCCTTCGACGAAGAAGCCGTAGGATGTGCTAAATTTCGCACGACATCCCACACACAACTTTGCACGACATCCCAAAGCAAGCCGTAGGATTTCCTAAACTCAATGAATGCTTTCATTTTGTTTTTTCAGATATCTATCAAAGCATGGAGGAATGATGTTGCTTTGTCCTTCCACTATTCCTGCTCGAAAAATGCTAGACAATAAAGATCGTTAGATAGGAAGTACACACTTCATAAAACAATCCTTAGGCTCTAGTACCAATTGTTGTTTGGTCAGACCTAACATTTAAAAGGAGTGAATAGGTATTTGTAATCAAACTTTAAAAAACTAATGCGAAAATAAGAGTAAAATCAGTTAACAAAATCATGCAACACTTCTATTTCTACTAAAAAATAGACAGAGGCAAGTAAAGAGTGGAAGACAATACACAATGGGTCGACTTTTGGTAAACCTACGTTTACTCCCCCACACTAACAGCTTAATGACTGTATTTCACTAAGTAATGAAATGTGAGATAACAGAAAGATGTGATTGTTGTTGTATCTAGTAATATCACCAAAAATGGGGTGAATAGGTGAATTCCGAATAGTTTTGAAATCTAATGCATAATTTAACAATTTCAATCACTAAGAAGAGCATTAACTTTTTTTTTCCTTCATCAAGGACAAGCCATAGTTTTTTACCAAAAAAAAGGACAAGCCAACGGTCCATCTTCTCGCGCCGCCGTTCCCAGTACTAGCCTTTGCTTGGTCGCTATATTTCGAAGTACAACTAGGTCAGTTTGTATCCCTTCGTAGCGTCCTTTTGGAGTCTAATGATATGCTTAGCCCCGTCAACAACGCCATAGGTCGGTTCTCGTGTACTTTTATTTTTCCTGAAAACAAATCTTAAAGCCAATGTCACATGGTAGACTAATACTTATCAAATTATAATTGAGACCTTCAACAAGCGAAAAATCATTGATAGCAAGCTTTCCAATCTTGACTATGCCTCTCCCAGTGATTTTGCCTTTATTGTTGCCTCCGAAGCCACATTTCTACCATTAACTTTTGTGAGTTCTGAAAATTTGCTTGGGTCTCCTATCATATGTCTTGAACAACCATTGTCCAAGTACCATTTTTTTTTTTTTTGTACCTCTTTGTCATCCTTAGAATCAGATTTGGCCATCAAAGGCATATTAGCACAATCTTCCTTGTCAATTTCTTCGCACTTGGTGCAACGTTCAACGAAGAATCAAGCTAATCTTGCTTTGAAAGGAAAATCACGAATTCAGTATTGATCCAAGTATATTTTGTCGTCCAAATACCTTAAAACAAGCTTAAGTAGTGTGTTAATCCTACTAGCACCAAAACTAGCAAAATTACAAAATTATCACTAAAAATAAAAATAAAATTTGAAAAATACTAAAATAATTCAAAAGACCATCTAAACGATCTCGGATTGCCAAAATCCATCGTCATTCCACGCCAAAGCATTGAGTATTCATAAAACGGCTGTTTCGCTTCAACTGATCGAATCTGAGCCCATTCTGATATCGTTGACTCCGAAGTTGAAAATTCTAGATGAATCTTCTCAACTTTCGTTGGGACTTCTACCTATCCAATCGGTCTAGGAACACACTGCTAATATGCTCTGCATTAGCACTCCATGTCACTCCATGTCTAAGCTTTTAAGGCTTTCTTTTTCTTTTCGTATTTTCCTTGTTCTTCTTTAGAAGTGGACAATTTTATTTGATATGCCCATGTTTCTTGCACTCAAAGCAAATTATTTCCTTACCTTCATCCTTTTCAATAGATGATTTCTTAGCTTGTATGATATGTTTTCTTCCTTTGAAATTTCTTCCTCTTCTGGTCATTTTTCTTAATTTTCTGATCATCATCGCTAGTTCCTCATCATCTCTATCTTCTTCAGAGTCTACATCGCTTGGATCACTCATTTTTTTTTTATTACAAAGCAATTTCCTTTTTGCCTTTGGAATTGTCTTCATCATTCAACCATTCAGGCTCATAAAATGTTAATGTTCCCACCAGCTCACCAATAGATAGAGGCGATATCATCGAGGTTTCTAGAATAAAGGTTTTGATGTCGTTCCAATTTTTTGTGAGTCCACTCAAGAATTTGTTCACTCTTTCAATTTGGGAGATCTGCTTCCCATAGTAGGTTAATCCATTTACAATATCTGTGAAACTGTTGACCATATAAGTAATAGATTCATCAAGTTTCATCTTAAAGAGTCATATTTTCTAAGAAGGATGGTTGTTTCAGTTCCTTTGACTCTATTCGTGAGTAACCTAAAGGCCGTCCCATATCTCATTCGTTGTTTCACAATAGCAAACACGATTATATTGAGTTGGAGATAAAGCACAATAAAATAAGTAAAGTACTTTTGAATCTAAAGCTTCTATTTTCGATAATTCGGTGGAGTTAAGCTCTTCAAAAGTTTATTTCTTTGACGAAGAAGCTGTAGAAATTGGTTAAATTTCGCATGACATCCCACACACATTGGATCAATTGACTCAATGAATGCTTTCATTTTGTTTTTTCTGATACTTATCAAAGTATGGAGGAATGGTGTTGCTTTGTCCTTCCATAATTCCTGCTCAAAAAATGCTAGAAATCGAAGATCGTTATCTTGAAAGTACACACTTCATAAAACAAGCCTCAGGCTTTGATACCAATTGTTGTTTGGTCAGACCTAAGATTTAAAATGGGTGAATATATATTTGTAATCAAACTTTAAAAACCTAAGGCGGAAATAAGAGTAAAAGTTGCTAACAGAATCATGCAACACTTGTACTAAAAAATTCTAAAAAACCGACAAAGGCAAGTAAAGAGTGGAAGAAAATATATAGTGGGTCAACTTTGTTGTGGCTAGCGTTATTACTTAGAGGGTGGTGAATAGGTGATTATAGTGCAATTTCAATGTTTATCGTGGAATTCAAATTGCATTGGCGTTATTATTGCGTCTTAGAGAATGGAAGCACAATATATCCCCATGAACGATTCATGAGCAGTTTAACTATCACAATATATATGATATGATCGGAGAAAGGATAAAGAATACTGCACATAGGGTTTACAGTGGTTCGGCTTTAGTTGAGCATACGTCCACTTCTTCGGCTGTCAGCCAATCAGCTCGATTCATTAGTAAACTGCATGAAATGTTACAGCTTAGTGATCTTCTTGAAACGCAGGATATCTCACATTGTGCTCAACACTCTTGTGTATACCTCCTCATAATTACAATGGATGGATCAGGAACTGTGTATGAGATGAATTACTCTCGATTTAAGAATTATAAACACTTTTCTCTCTTAACACAGATCTTCTTTCCCTTCAGTCTTGAGATGTATTTTATACTCATCCGTCTCTAATCTAACTGTTACAAGGCTTTCAGAAGAGGTCTCTTCAAGACTTCATGTTTGGACAAGACAAATACTAAAAGAAGATATCGTAGCTGTTAGGGATCCCCAAGGGAAAGTCTTTCCATTCGGACCAAATCGCCTATAAAATTATGATCTTGTTTTCCCATAGATGATTTCGTTCATTTAGAAAGTCGTGTGTATCTCCTTGATTTCACATCCTTGATTGATCTTTATCCTCGAGAATCCTCAAGAATGATCCAGCTCGATTGTATTCATTGTAATGTATCAATTAAGTACATTTTGAAGTATTCTTCAAGTTCTGATTACTACACGTGAATACTCCACTTGGAGCTTGAGCATTATTCAAATGTCTAAGCTATCCGCACTCAACGTCTGAGCTTGACACAGCATCTGAGTTTCTCAGAAATCACATCTGAGAAAAAAATCTTTTTGTCAGTGTTGACACCTGGTTTTCAAATAGTCTTTTCAAATCATTTTTAGAAAATTCATAAAAAAAAATCATAAAAAGTTGAACAATTGTAAAATCAATTTTGGTGGTTTTGGCCAAGCCCAATGAACCATTTTCGATTAAAAAATAATTTTTCATATTTTTTGTATTTTTAAAAAATAAAAAAATACCTGAAAATAAAAAAAATAACATTGAGATTACAAAAATATAAAAAAATAATTAATATTTTTCTTTTAATTACCCTTGATTTCTTTTAATTACGAGATGATCGAGAGATAAACGAATCGGTGGCTGTGTATGTGAATTCGGGGCGATGTCGGGAGGGAAAAAGAGGAAAAAGGCCAGTGGACACATAGTAAATACTTACCCCCACGATCAATTGCGGCGACGGGCCCCACATCAATGTATCAGTCAATCGCCCGATTCGTGCAAGGAAAAGAAAAAAATTGCAGCTATTGAATATGTAATAAAATTCGACCAAAAAAAAAAAAAGAATGCGTAATAAAAAGAGGAAAAAGTTGAGTGGACCCCACGGTAAACAGTTGCCACCACGATCAATTGCGGTGGCGGGCCCCACATGAATGTATCAGCCAATCGCCCGGTTCGTGCAAGAAAAAGAAAAATTTTGCAGCTATCGAATATGTAACAATTTTTTCGACCAAAAAAAAAAAGAATATATAATAATTTTGACAAAAAAAATATGTAATAAGGATTTCCGACCATATATTTGTAATAAGCATCAGTCGCTTCAGTTAGTCATACCGAGACCCATGAATCTCCACATTGATTGATTTCCCTTTCTGCCGCATGAACCGTTTATTTATTTATTTTGATCGATCCATTTGTTTGAAATTAATGAAAGATAATTTTATCCATCATTATTTTCACGAAAAATAAATAATTTTTTAAAATAAATATTTGTATATTTTTTATATAATTTATTATGAATAATAATTTATATTTAAATATTTTTGTTAATGCTGAAAAAAAATATCCTCAATTCATTTTCATAAGCAACATAAAAATATTATTTTTTAAAAATGAATTTTTAAAATAATTTATTTTTCTTAAAAATAATGGATCCTTATATGAAAAAGAGAGAAGAGGTAACTATAATAGAGGGAGCGCAAGGCGACCGCTCGACAGCGCTGCTGCCCCCTTTCTCTAGAAGTTGTGATAAAGATCAGCACCATGCAAGAACTCGTGTTCGTGGTTTTAATGCCCAGGATCATCATCATTCGTGGGGCGGTGGCGACGACGGTAGTGGCGATGACCTTGGCACCGTCATTGCGCTGCGAGGGTGCTTCCCAAGTCATAGGACATTCACCCTTTGTTTTTCTCTCTATATTATATGATGTTTTACCAAGTCATAGGACATCCAATCGTACATAAGGGAAAAAAATTATCCATGCTTTTATTTTTGGGTTAATACCATAAAAAATTTCAAAATGGTACACATGTGATAAATTTACCATAAACTATTTTTTGATCATGAAAAATCTCAAATTGATACAGTTATGAAAAATTTACCCCAAATTATATAATTGTGACAAATTTATTCTCCGTTAGTTTTCGTTAAATTTTACCGTCAAATCACCGAGTTTAATGACATGTGACATTATTGAGCGTACATGTTATCTTATATTTGCTATATGTGTATCAATTGAGATTTTTTGTGGTAAAAAAAATTAGTTTGGGGTATCATATTTGTAATAGTTTAGGGTTTTTGGTGGTAAAAAAATAATTTGGGATAAATCTATTACAAGTGTACCATTTTGGAGTTTTTCGTCGTATTAATTCTTTATTTTTTTTTATGTTACACGACATCTTGCAAAATTGTGTAACTATGTGTCGAGCTCAAGGCCAATTATCGTACATTTTTTTTTAATATTATTCATAGTTTACATTGACATGTAGTTACTAGTTACAGCTAAATTCCTCATGCACTATGTGATATTCTAATATTACACGGCATTTTATAAATCCTTCTACTTTATATCTTATCTCCTGAATTCAGAACTTTTCTTTCGGTACAACTATGCCACGTTTTTTCCTGCTCTAAAGTCTAAGCCATAGCCGTAGTATGCCATTGTTTAATATTATGACGTTATTACCAAGATATACAACGTCTTATCAACCGCCAGAAATTGAAATTTCATAATATATGAAAAAATTATAAAAAATATTAAATTTATTGTAATTGTGTCAATTCAATTCTAATTTTTTTTTGCCAGTTAAGTCTTAAATCTTTTACAATTTTACTAATTCAGTTCACTCTACAGGCCGACAACGTGAATAATTTTTAATATATATTTTTATTTTTTATTTTTATTTTATGTATCTTTGGGATCCATCTATCGCCGATCCCAAGTAATTTGTGATAAATGTGTTGAGATGCTAATATTTTTTTCTTTGGAACAATCATTGAAAGAAGTTGAAAAATTACTGTATTATCTTCTTGTGATCGCAAAATTTACTATAGTGGAACTTTAAACTTCAAGGACGTTGTACATTCATAAACAAAACCATTGATTTCCTTCCCTAATTTTTCCTTTCATTCCCAATTCTCTAACAAAGAGTGGATGAATTCCAATTGCATGATCCAAAAGTCATAGAGGCAACCCTGACAGATGGAAGAGACCAACGGGCTTTCGGAAGTTTCATGAGAACACGTTGAAACATGATAAAGAAAGGACGATTACTTATTTTCGAACATAAGTTCTCGAATCAAAACAGTTTGACGCCATTTGTGAGGAGATTCGAACATGTGAATTTCAGTTCTTATTTACAAGTCTTCAGCTTTCAAAATTACGGTATCTCTTTTCATTGAAATCACAGGTTTACACCAAAAAAAAAAAAAAAAGAATCAAGATTGATTGGTTACATATTGTTGGTAATCCTTCTAGAAACCAGCAATCTTGGATTCGACAACTGTAATTGACTAGGAATCGAACAAAAGTGCGGCCGATGTCTGCCATAAGCAGTGATCAGATAAAAACGTGACATTTCTTCCTTATCTTCCCTACTCGACGGGCAATTTGCAAAGCTGAGCACGGTGCGCAAGATAGCAAAAGTGTGGATGGTAGGAAAAAGCTAAAGAGAGTTTGGTGAGATTTGTTGGCTCAATAATGCCGAGGGAGGATAAGCATGACCAAAAGAAAATGACCATTGGGAGGATGGGGGAAATTCAGAGATGAGGTCCAGAAGGGTTTGTCATTTTGCACACAACTTATATTACCATTTGACTATTTGGATTAACCGAATGAATTTTTGTAGGATTATCTTTGGAAGCATTCAACAATTTATAGAGTTTGTCAAAAGCAATCATTTCAATAAATTTTGCAACTTTCAGTGTACCAACTTTTCTCAATTTTAGAGAAATCGAACCCAGAATTAAATATATTTTACCCTAGCAATCATGAAATGGAATTTTTCAAAGAATAACATTTTAGAGAATTCTAGAACAATCCAAGGGCAAGTGGTATGGGAATTTCTCATCTCTGTAGTTAATGTGGATAGATAGGAGTTGGGGAGATGTGATCTCTAGCGGTAGATTGAGGAAATCTACAGATAATATCGCATGAGAACTTGTGTATAAGGAGAGCTCTCCTCATTTATATCATCTCATCTCATGAGTAACACAATTTCTAGAGTTTCTCTCTCTAGAAAGTGTCTTGTGAGTTGAGGGGAAGGCTGACTTGGGAAGAAAGTTCTTAAGGCTGCACGAGCGATCGAGTCTTGAATCGATTGACCAGTGACAAGTGGTATTAGAGACAACATACATTCCAGCGTAGCCAAGATTCATCCAAGTGGCGTGATGGAGCTTCCTTCCGATGTCACCATTGTCCAAGGCGAGTAGGCTGCGAATGAGCGAAGGAGAAGGGCCACTGAGAATGGCGGCAATTCAAAGAAGGGTCGTTCCAGTTCCAAGGAGGTGATGGGAAACTTGGAGACACGATCCGCGAAGATGGAGATCGAGCTCACGAATGTCCACGACATGGTCGGGGATTTGTTCAAGAATGCTGATGGGGAAAAGTCCGAAAAAAGGGATGCTTGAGGCAAAGGTCCTAGAGCTTAAGTCCGGCATAGGAATGCTCCGATATGAGTTGATGGGCACGTAAACGTGCATTGCCGATGAAATGTGACAATAGAACAGTGACTTGCGGGCGTTGGTGGAGGCGATTCGTAGTGAATTGGATGAGTTGAAGGCGAAGGTCGCTGAAGTTGAAACCGCACACGTGAGCGAGGTGATCTTGATGCAACCTGCTCCGCGAGTGGATACCCTGAAGCCTAAGGAATTCAAGGGCGTAAGGGTGGTCAAAGATGTGGACAACTTCTTGTGGTACATCAATCAGTACTTCTAATCAACGGGGACCATTGACAATGCGTTGAAGGTGAGTACTGCTTCTATGTACTTCACTGAGAATGCATTAGTTTGGTGGCATCATAGATGCGATGATCGAAGCGGGGAACCGATCATGATATGGGAGATGTTCATCGCTGAGTTCCGACGATAATTCTATCCTACATATGCGGAAGAAGAAACTTGAGATGCATGCCATCGTTTGGAGCAAAAAGGTGGAGTCCGAGAGCATGTGAAGAAATTCTTGGGGCTATTACTACAAATTCCCTCAATGAATGACAGCGAGACTTACTACCAATTCCTTGGTGGACTCAAGCCGAGGGTGAAGAACGAGATTTAGTGATGCCATGTAGAGGATCTTGCACTGTCAATGTCCATGGTAGAGACCATGGTAGAGTTCAAGACAACTCCTACAAACAAGTCGGACTTTCATCAGAAGGACAAGGGTGCAGGTAGAGGAGATCATGGAAAGTACCACCATCCTAGCGTGAGTAAACCACCTATGGCTCCTCCAAAGGCGAGGGGTGAATCGAGTGGAGGGGATCACAAGAAGAGACAATTATTGATTAGGTGCTTTTTCTGCGACAGCCTGCATTATGCTCGTCACTGCACGTCAAAGGGTCAAATTGCGACCACGGTCAAAGAGAATGAGGAAGCGAAGAAGAGGAAGGAACGATGGAAAGAGGAGACGCTACCCGGGGCTTCGCAAATCCTCGACACCATTAAGTCCAAGAAGATTGACAAGTCTAAGAGACTGATGTTTGCATAGGTAAAGATCAGTAACATCACGATGAAGGCGTTAGTGGATACGGGAGCTTCCGATCTTTTCATCGCGGAAGAAGCCCAAAGAAGCTCAATCTCCAAGTTGAGAAGGAGGTTGGTTTCCTTAAAATGGTGAACTTCGAGCAAATCCCGATGACCAGCATAGCAAAGGATGTATAGCTTCACATTGGGCAATGGAAGAGCAAGGAGGATCTCAACGTAATTCCTCTTGATGGTTATGAAATTATAATTGTGTTGAAATTCCTTGATAAGAATAATGCTTTGGTGGTTCCATTTGTTGACTGTATGTGTATCCTGGTTGATTGGAACTAATGCGTGGTTACTATCACACGAGGGTCGAAAAGGAAGATGCTCTCGACCACGAAACTAATGAAGGGAGTCAAGAAAGGGGAATAAACTTTCTTGGCCGTCTTGAAGGCGGAAGACCCTCGAGACGAAGGGGAGATTATTCCAATGGAGTTAGATCGAAGTCCTCAAGTCATTCAAGGATTTAATGCCTCCAGAACTGCCAAAAACGTTGCCACCTCGGAGGGAGATGGATCACAAAGTCGAGTTGGTACCTGAAGCACAATCACTCGCCATGGCATCGTATCGCATGGCGCCCCCTGAATTGGAAGAGCTATGGAAGCAACTTAAGGGTTTGCTTGATGCTAGATATATGCCTCCATCTAAAGCTCCAGTTGACGATCTAGTACTATTTCAAAAGAAGCAAGATGAATCATTGAGGATGTGCATAAATTATCTGGCATTGAATAAGCTGGTAGTAAACGACAAATGCCCGATCCCTTTGATCTCGGATCTATTCAACAAACTTGGTAGTGCGCGCTGGTTCATGAAGTTGGATCATAGATCGGGTTATTATCAGGTGAGGATAGCATACGGAAATGAGTCGAAGACAACACGCATCACACATTACGACTCGTATGAATTCCTAGTCACGCCCTTTAGCTTGACGAATGCGCCAATGATGTTTTGCATGCTTATGAACAAGGTACTCCACCTGTTCTTAGACCGATTCATTGTGGTTTACCTAGACGACATTGTGATTTATAACATGATGTTGGAAGAGCACATCGAGCATATAAAGCAAGTCTTCCAGGTGCTATAGTGACTTATATGTCAAGTGCTAGAAGTATGCATTTGTGCAACGGAAAGTGCCTTTCTTGGGCCACATTAGGGGGGATGGTCGAGTGCTAATGGACCTTGCTGAGATTCATCTGAGCTGCGATCCTTCCTTGGCTTGACTAACTATTACATGAGGTTCATTAAGGGATACTCAAGCATCACTGTTCCACTTACCGGTATGCTAAAGAAGCATAAGCGATGGGAGTGGGTTGAACAGTGTCAGAAGATAATTGAAGTCCTCAAGTCATTCAAGGATGTAATGCCTCCAGAATGGCCGAAGAAGTTGCCACCTCGTAGGGAGATGGATCACAAGATTGAGTTGGTGCCTGAAGCACAACCACTTGCGATGGCATCGTATCGCATGGTGCCACCTGAATTAGAAGAGCTATGGAAGCAACTTAAGGTTTACTCGATGTTGGATATATCCATCCATCTAAAGCTCTTCTTGATGGTCTGATACTATTTCAAAAGAAGCAAGATGAATCATTGAGGATGTGCATAAATTATCAGGCACTGAACAAGCTGATAGTGAACGACAAATGCTCGATCCCTTTGATTGCGGATCTATTCAACCAACTTGGTAGAGCAAGCTAGTTCATGAAGTTAGATCATAGATCGGATTATTATCAGGTGATGGTAGCATACTGAGACGAGTCGAAGACAACATGCATCACATGTTATGGCTCGTATAAATTCATGGTCACGCCCTTTAGCTTGACGAATGCACAGTGATATTTTGCATGCTTATGAACAAGGTACTCCACCTGTTCTTAGACCGATTCATTGTGGCTTACCTAGACGACATTGTGATTTATAACATGATGTTGGAAGAGCACATCGAGCGTATAAAGCAAGTCTTCCAAGTGCTACAGTGACTTGTATGTCAAGCGCTAGAAGTATGCATTTGTGCAATGGAAAGTGACTTTCTTAGGCCACATTATGGGGGATGGTCGAGTGCGAATGGACCCGGCTCAGATTGAAGCGATCACAGAATGTGAGCCGCCAACGAAGCAAACTAAGCCGTGATCCTTCCTTAATTTCCTAAAATAAAACTATGCTAAAACAATGTTTATCTTGCACATTTTAAAATTTAAATTAGCCTAAACCCCAATATACTAAGATGTATTATTTTAGGCATAAAATTCTATCTATACATGCGATTTCTATCCTAAAAAAATGCAATCTAATCTACATGATATATGCAAAATGAGAAGATATGCATGGATGTGATTTTTGCTCTTTCCTTTTTTATAAAATTCGGCCAGAATGATGGATATTTTCAAAGATTCATTATCTTGACTTATTTACTTAGAATCTTATGAGATTAGTATTTCTAAGAAACCATATTTTCTTAAAAAAATCAATAAGACATGATTTGTAGGAAACCGTGTCTTACTAAATTTTTTAGAAATATTCTGGATATATCAAAAATCAATCAAAATATCAATCCACCAATCGACATTCTCAGTAAAATCACAACCACTCTCTTTTTTCTGAATTTGCCCAAAAAATTCCACTCTTGAATTAGAAAAATCGGCTTTTCAGAGATATAAAATCAGATCTCAACGGTAATAGGTCAGGCTGATTAAATCCGAGAAAAAATTATGTTCTGACGGTTTAGATAAAAAAAGTCGTTATCTTGAATTTCCGAGAAAAAGTTTGCACGATTATATTATCAGAAACATGCAAAATAAACACTAGAACATTCAAAGATTCGTCCTTTAAGCTCTCAAAATTTTTTGCAAGGGTTAATGACATGAAGAATGCAAAAAATAGGTATTTTTAAACAAAAACAGCATGCATTCAATGCAGAAACGACGATAGAACAGCAACAAAACATCATAAAAATCACCCGAAAAACATGCTTGAATTAACCTATGAGCGCATGTGACATGACCTTAGTCTGCAAGGGCAAAAACGGTGCTGACTTGATGCTAAGACCTCACTGGACAGCAGCGTTTTTTTTTTTTTTTCACTGACTAGAGCGGCGGTTTGATGATCGTCAGACGGCTTCGAGAACGGTTGGCACGATACAAGGACTTCTCCGAAACGCTGCACCGAAGGCCAAATCAATGTCCACTCGCTCCACCGAACGGCCGTCAACTCTTCAAGTCCCTTCTCTCTTTGTTGCGTAGTGCTTTGTGTTGGGGAATTGCAAGTTCATCCAGGTGTCTCAAGTCAGCGACAATTAGCTAATGGAACAGCAATATCACCTTGATGACTCATCAAACGGGGTTAGCAGGAGGCTCTACAGAGGGACCGAGCAAAGGGCGCCATGGACGAATCTAAGGAAGGATCCTCACTCTTTTTCTATTCACACCCTTTTGCTCTCTCTCTCAAATTTTTCTGACTCGTATTCCCCTGTTTTTCTCTAAAAAATTCTCGAGTGGTTCTCTGATTTTTTTTTGAGTGAAAAAGTCGATCCCTGGCCTTTATCCGAGCCTTGTATTTATAGACTCATGGTCCGACTTGATGGACAAGAATGAATATTCCACGAATATGCAATATATGATAACCATAATATATGATGCAATTTTCGACCACCACACATATACAGGAGATTGTCTATATCTCATATGTGTATCTTGGGATATTTGCAAAATTCTTTTCTTTTTAATGCAGTTTTTTTTTTGGCCACCAAGAGATGTGCATATAGGGTTGCCGAAATTCTGCATTTCTTTCCCATCTTACAATGAAATTTTCAGCTATAGGGAATATGTGTGAGCTTGCCGAACTTTACGTGTATGGCCCTTTGGTGTATTCTTGAGCTTGAAGGATTGTTGCTTGGGCTGAATTAATTAGAAAAAATCCGCACACTCATTCCAAAAGCCTTGGCCGAAATTTTCAGATTACGCTTGGTCCAATTGTCCGTCAAATTAAGCTCGGTCGACTCTCTCTTTGTAAATTACATGACTGAGATAAATATGTAATGCATGAAATTTTTTTTTTGCGAGAATTATGATTAACTCTCATTTTGTGAAATAAATGAATTTCCTAAAAAATAAAAAATTTAGGTGTCAACAGCACTTTGCACACTTGGGTGGTCTCGGTCAATTATTTGCACCAATCAACAACCATTTTATTTTATTTTTTATTAATTATAATAAAATAAACTATTTATACCTAACGAAATACTGCGACTGTTCACATAGGACTTGCATTTATTTTTTTTATTTTTATTCTCGAATTTTAAATAATTATTTTTATCCAAGAGTTGCAATTTTCAAACAAAACAGTTTTTGGACAACAAATAGCTTTGTTCAAAAATTCGAACAACGAATAATTTTCTTTGAATTAACTGTTTTTTAAACACGAAGAGGTGTATCCGAAATTAATTGTTCTTTGGATACAAATAGTTATGTCCGAATTACAGTTTTTGAGACATGAAAAGTTATCTTTTTTCGATTATTATATATTGAGCAATTCTATTCATTTTCATAATTTCGATCTTTTAGAATATTCAATTTTGTTTTTTCTTAAAGAAACACAGGTTTCTTTTTCAATTTTTTTTTTGAGAAATCCAGAAGAAATATCAGAATTGATGTGTATTATTTCTATTGAGAATTCATTATATCTGGGATATTTGTCAAGAATTATTAACAACGCGGTGAAGTAAATAAATATTTTAAATTAATTATTACGTATGAAAATCTGATTCTATTACACCCCGTTCTCAGCCATATTTTTCAACACAAGTTTCGTGGAATTCCCCGAACTGTAATTGACCAGGAGTCGAACAAAAGTGCGGCCGACGTCTGTCATGACCAGTGGTCCCTGGTAAGGTAACGAGTGACATTTCTGCCTTATCTTCCCTACTCGACAGGCAATGCGCACGGCGCGCAAGATAGCAAAAGTGTGGATGGTAGTAAGAAGCTGAAGAGAGTTTGGTGAGATTTGTTGGCTCAATAATGCTGAGGGAGGGCGGATAAGCATGGACAAAAGAAAAAGACAAAAATTGGGAGGACGGGGAAATTCGGAGATGAAGTTCAGAAGGTTTTGTCATTTTGCACACAACTTACATTAACATTTTGTCTACTTAGATTAACCGATTCAATTTTTGTAGGATTATGCTTGGATTAATGAAGTTTGTTAAAACCAATCCTCTAAAGATATTCCGTGACTTCCATAGTACCGACTTTTATCCTGTTATGTACAATCAATATTAAGAAAATCAAATTCCACCTATGTATAATATATTTTACGATAGCAATCATGAAATGGAATTTCCCATGAATTAATGGGATGACTTCATTCGCCAATACAAAAACAAATGTCTACATGTCGGCACCGTAATCCTTTCGCATGATGATATTTTAACACTCTCAATGCACCGAATTATAATCATGCCAGTTAAATAATATTTTTCAAGTGACTCGTAGGCATTGTTAACAGCATTCGAAATAAGGGGAAGACAAGAAATGGAGGATAAGATTTTTGTGTGGCCATAAATAACATGCAAGCATGCTCTAGAGAGTTAGGTGGAGGGTTTTTTTTGTGAGATGGTGATGGATCCCAAAAGGTCATTATGTCTCGACAATGACAACTACATCATGTGCTTTTTCTCAAAACTTTGGTGGGAACGCCTTCCCTACATTATCCTCCGATCTTCTTCGCTATATCCTAGAACCTCCCTACATTACCAACATCATTTAAAGTTCTCACCAAATTTTCCCAAAATCCAATGTCTCATTCCACATATGTGCATATATACATACGATCGTGTTCATTTATATGCATAGATTCATATGTATAAAAATAGATAGCCATTCACCTGGTCCCAAGGGACATTATCCGAAAAATGAGCCATATAACGGTCTAGGTATTTTCCAGACTCTGTGACTGAAATGCTTGGAAACTATACACTAGATGCATCATGCATAATTCTATGTATTAATAGTCTGACGTGGTTCGTAGGCAAAATTAGTTATGCATTATTTGACCGAAACGAGCTCACCTGACTCATATGCGGCCCAAATTAACAAACTGAGGACAAATTGAGTCTTTTCATCAAATCCTGAACTCAGGTGCTGTTAGAATGTGCACGTGTGAGTTGTGTTAGAAGAGTCTCACATTAGAGAATTAATATGGTGTTGAGCACTTAATATATCCAAGTTGGTTCATAACTCATTAGCTTAAACTTTTGAGTTAATATGGGTTTGATTGGATATGTTAACGGGCTCGGACATGAGCTCCCTCTTGACGATCTCCCCGAAAGAAGGTATAAGACTTCTGCCGCGCACTCCCATCAAATGGTATCAGAGCCGATGGTTGATGTCCCCCATGGGGTTACTGAGTGGACCCAAAGGTAGACTTCATGGTTGTAAAGTTGGGTTATTCAACTTGAGATGAGTTGATGCAGAAGGATACCTGAATTAAGGGGGAGCAAACCTAACACTGGATCTCACATGTGAGGGGGAGAATGTTACGATGTGAACGTATGAGTTGTGTTAGAAGAGTCACACATTGGATAATTAATATGGTGTTGAGCACTTAATATATCCAAGTTGGCTCATAACTCATTAGTTTAAGCTTTTGAGTTAAGGTGGGTTTGACTGGATATGCTAACGGACTCGAACATGGGCTCCCTCTTGGCGATCTCCCCAAAAGAAGGTATCGGACTTCTTTCTCGCACTCCCATCAAGTGCAACAATCTTGGGCCAAAATTATCATCTGAAACTTGCAACGGAGATGGAGAAGTGGCTCAAGATCGTGTCAACCAATTAAAGAAAGAGTTGGCTTTTTTTTTTTCCCAGGCTTAACATTTGCTGTCATAAATCTATTGAGACCCTTCCTCATTAAATGTGAGACATTCTGAATTTCTTGCCATTTTGAGACTGTTCAATATGAATGTACCTTTCGATGTATTTTAGTTTTGTCTCGCTCAGATCTAATCAATCTTGAGTAAACTGACCAAAAAGGGAAAGATAAACGCATAACGAGGTATGTGGACCTAGGAAACTCGAAAAAGAAAATGACACTTTGACCATAAGGATTATCGAGGGAACATTTAGAGCCAATAAGACCGATCAGATAATGATTAAGGAATACAATGCTGGCATTATACAATTGGATCGCGGGTGAAGCCGCTTAACCAATGTATAATTTGTAAATTTTCCTAAATCGAACTATGACAATCGAAGCCGTCGGAACTAGCGATGAACCCTCGTAATTACATGACAACCAAATCTATCATAGCTTGAGTTATCCTCAGTGTGTTGAGAATCACATAGTCGATACGAATAACGTTTGCAAAAGCCGCCCGTTAGTTTGAAACAAATTGAAATTACGATCGACAGACGAATGATCATGAGATAGAAGCTCAAAATTGGTAATTGAAAATAGAGAATTTCAATTATGGATAGGAATTTGACAATGTCTCGCCAAATGGTAATTTCAAATTGAAAAAGTGAAGTTTGGACTGAAAGTGTAAAATTATCATTTTGCCCCTTGACCATTTGCCCTTGCCTTAAAAAACCATGAAGGACAAAATGAACATTTCTCCTATCCTATAGGGCTTTCGAAAATCACATATCCATGGGGTCAAAGGAGAGTCAAACTTCTAAGTGTATTATTGGAGCTTGCTACTTGTCAAGCAATGGGAGCCCCAAGCATTAAATGTCCACCTAACGAAGTCTAATCCAATTTAGGCCAATTATATGTGTGAGACAAGGATATTGAAGCCCTTATCTGCTGTGTATACCATTCCTACACGTTCATTTTAATTTCCTCTCCATTTAGCCTCAACCCAAAACTGCCTAGAAAAATAGATTCTGTCCACTCTGTTCGGTCTGGTCGAGCGGCGCTTTCCGATGTTTAATTGAGGCGCTTTGACTTCCAAAGGTAAGATCTATGTGTCCTTGACAAGTTTCAATTGAAATTTCTTCATTTGGATAAGTAGTTTTATAGTTATGAGTCAGAGACTAAAATTGGACGAAATCTGTGCGAGCTGGGAGAAGCTCACCGTATACACCTCTTGTGACCTCAAATTTTTTAGGAGAGCTTCATAACACCTAGTATTATGTTCAGATGGATTATGGCTGCAAATAGATGGTGTTAACTTCGATTTTCATGGTTGAACATTAACGGTAAAATCTGGACAGATTCTGACCTCATGGAGACAGGGCTATTTTGACGTCTTTGGCGTGTTAACAGACTCCAAATCTCTTAGTGAGCCTCCTAAACATGTAAATGAAGGTTTTGAATGTTGTTTGTGCCAAGGGTTAGGCTTGAGATTAAAGTATAGCTCGATTAAGTGGTTAGAACCTAAAATCAGTTCTGTTTTGAGGGTGTATACATGCTGGCCGGTTCTGTTTAAGGGTTGAATGAGAAATATTTAGACTTCAATTGACTTATAATGACTTGTATGAGGTGACAAGAGGTGTCAGTGGGAAGTGTGAGAAGCGGATTGAGGTTTAAATGTGATTTATGACAAGTTTGATGCACGAAACGCTAAATTGTGTATTATCATATATATGGCTGAGTAAACGAAACATATTAAGGGTTTGAAGTGAGCGTTACCATGTGTCCAATTGTTATAGAAAGATGTCTTGAATTGCCAATGGTGTGGCTAGGGAAAGATTGCGTTAATGGAAGTGAATATTTCATGATTTATGACTCAAGATTGGTTAATCTTGTTAGGTTGACGATGCATTCGTGGGAATTCTGAACTTGTGGCTTTGGGAGAATTGCTTGGTGTTGTATTGTGATTTTAATCAGGTAAGTGTTACCTAATCCTTTTTCTGAATGTTAGGACACACTGGATGAGTAATTGAATGACGTGATTGACTGATGAGTTTTTATGAGTTGAATTGTGTGTGTCTTGATGGCATTGTGACGTGATTGAGAAATGTGTGGAGGATACCATTTGGTCTGATGACCCCGGCGGTATCGGAGGGTTGTGAAATTAAATAAAAATGTGAATGCCATTTGGTTTGATGACCTCGGCGGCATGGAGTGGCTATAAGCCTGGGTGTACGATTGGTCTGATGACCCCTGTGTATGAGGACATCATTTGGTCTGATGACCTTGGCGATGTCAGGTGGTGAGAGTTGCCAGTAGAGTATGTGGGTGGTTGAGATAGTGGTGGCTGTGGTGAATGTGGTGTATATGTGTTTGTGTATTGATTATGTATGTTTGGTTAAGGATTTTGTTGTCATGTGACGTCTTTTTTCCTTTGCATTGCTTGATGTCTTGTATTATGAGTGGCATTTGTATGTGATCTGGTAGAACTGGCATTGAGGTGTAGGGCTAGGTTTCACTTTCTGAGATGTCGATCTCACCCCTTAGTGGGACAAACTTTTTAGACCCAAAACCCTAACCATGATGTCAATTCGTTTGGGCGATCCGAAGGAGATGATCGCCAATTTTGATGTGTTTCCGTACCGGAAGGGTATTACGTACATCAGGAAGCGCACGACAGTCTGGGTAGACGAAGGGAAGCCAGAACTGCAACCCCATCGCTTTGAAGCCTGGTTTCGTCAGGTGGGAGACAACAGCTTGATGGGACCCCCGCTACCAGAGGATGTTCCGTGGGAGGTGATTCCTACTTGGTGACATCCATCCCGACCTGGCATAGAAGTGGACAACCTAGCATCTGTGGGAGGCTCTAGAAATATACCTGATGTGCCGAAGTCTCCTTTGTCCTCTGCTAAGTACATGAACTATGTAGAGATTTCTGCTGATGTTATCGAAGCCACTGACGAAGAGAATGAAGAAGAAGAAGAATAAGAGGAAGCCAAGGAAGAACCGAAGAACCTTCAGTGGACATGCCATCTGAGACTTTTTTGGATTATAATCCAAATGCTGAGGGGGACGATGGAAGAGATGATTCAAGCTGTTTTGACGAGAAGTCTGAATGAAGGGGGTTGGTGATCAAGGAACAATTTTGGTGTTAGGCTTTAGGAAAAGTTTAGTAGTAGCCTTGAACCCTAAGCCTTAGTTCCTTTTCTACCCGGGTGTGCGGCTTTAAATTTTTGTTATTTCCCTTCCGATGTTTGTAATGAATGTTTCCGGATTATATAAATGGTGTGCTTTTAAGTTCTTCTAAAACTCCCCTGTTCTTTTTATTTCTTAGTGTACGGAGATTCTCACTTTCGTTTGTGCATTTCATATCATATTAGGCCATGTGAGGTTCTTGGGTAATCGTTTGGCCTGAGGTGGATGTAATGAGTTCCAAGGGATGCGGGGATTTACAAAATGTCTACAAAGAACATGAACCAGCTTCCTATTTTGAGAGAGAGAGAGAGATGAACTTTTTTGTTTACAAGCAGTGGCGTTTTGTCAAGAAGCACAAGTAATTACCACGTTGGACTTCTTTTTCTTTTTATAAAAAAAGCCATTAAAAATTTTATTTACAAATCCACGTAGGAAATTTGGTTAGAATTTTTAGCCGGAGGCACTTAAGTGATCGTTTTTACCGTGATTTGGCACTTAAGTAATTTGAAGAAAAGTTTCCAAATTGACTAGCCTAAAGGGCACGTATTGCTTTTCTTACCGCAAACCAATGCATAATTTGTAATGGATCGCACTTTTTCGACTACTCTTTTGGCTTAAACACCTCCAATAGTTATGTTATGATCATACTAATCCTTGGGCGCGCACTAATTCTCTCACTTTTTGTTTTGTTTCGTTTATGCTTTCTCTTTCTTTGCAGGTCTCGCCTTCCTTTTTCTTTTTACTTATTCTTTCCATGCTTTTGATGTCTCTGTTCTCATCTCGTTGTTCATGAATTTGAGTTCTTGTCAAAAAGTTTCAATTAAGCATATGAGCATATCGGAACTGTTGAATATAGCAATATCACTTAGAAGGGGGATAAATAGGTAATTCTGAATTAAATTGAAATCTATTGCGGAGTAAAGACAATTTCAAAATACAATCAGAATAAGGAACAATACAACAATGTGTAAATAATCTAAATACATAAATAAAAATTTAGAGTAGAGAAAAGTGCACGCCGAATTTATAGTGATTCGACTTGTTAGGCCTACACCACTCTCCCACGATAATAACCGATTAGCTGGATTTCACTAGAATGATTCAATGGAGATTACAAGAGATGAAAACACTCAGTCACTCTTACAAATCCTCACAATGAAGAATTTGAGAACTCTTAGAATAAGTATGGGAATCTAAATAACTCAGGCACTTTGAAATTTTTAATGTTCTCAACTCTCTCTACCGGTCACCATGGTTCTTCTTTTGTATTTTTTTGCTTCCAAACTAGCCGTTGGGCAATCCTTCAAAGAATCATTATTCAATTTTTGATTAGAAGTCATCAATCGTGATTGAAAGAGACTGTATCTGAGAAGATATGATAGCCGTTGAAGTAGAATCTGAACCCTTCAGATTCAGTCTCCCATATAACTAAATTTTCAGTTTCCAAAAGTAAAGTAGATTGAAATAAGGCACAAATCTTATTCCTAGAAAAAAAATATCCCATTGTAGATTTCCTCATAATCTGATTGAAGAAATATATTGTCAATTAAATATTACAGACTTACATAAAAAAAATTGCCTTAATCGAAAACCTGTCATTCATGGGTCTTCAAAATCTGTTTGAAAGAATTCGCAGAATCTGAACAATATTCAGAAGCAGTTTTCAAAAGTAAAGACTCTGAATTCCGAACATATATACTTGAAATGTGGTACTAAGTGTGACATTCTGATTTTCCAGTCAATTTCAGACTTATTAATGAAAAGTATATCTAGTGATATGTTTCAGTAATATCTCGCTCGAACTTGATCAATTCGAGTAGCTGACCAAAAGGGAAAGACTAACGCGAGACGAGATACGTGAACCTAGGAAATTCGAATAGGAAATGACGCTTTGACCATAAGAATTGTCGAGGGGACATTTAGAACCACAAATGGCCGATCTAAGAACGATTACGGAATGCCTTGCTAGCGTTATACGATTGGAGCACGGGTGATGCCGCTTAACCAACGTATGATTTGCAAAAGTTTTCTAAATCGATCAGTGACGATCGAGGCCATCGAAACTAGTGATAGACCCTCACAATTACATGACAACCAAAGTCGCCACGAATTGACAAGCCCTAAATGTGATATGAATCACAAGGTTGATACGCGTAAAGTCTGCAAAAGCTGCCCGTCGGTTCGGGATAGGCTGGAACCACGTCTGATAGAGAAAACAATCAGAAATGAGTCTTGAAAATTAAAAATGGAGAATCAAGAATTTCAACGTCATGTTTGGATTGGCCGTCACCATGTCGAAGATTATTGGATTGAGAAAAATGGCGTTCTAAACGTCGGGGGTGAAATTACCATTTTGCCCCTCAAGGCTTTAGCCTTGCTTATGCAAATGAAGAAGGGAATTTTGGTCTTTCAACCACCCCAAGGCTGCCGAAAAAGAGAAGAGATTGTGGCCATTGGATTGAGTTTGATTGACACTTAGGACAATTGTCCAAAGATGGGCTAAAGAGTTTTCTTGTCCACTATTGACCACCTACCATTCAACCATTGACTCTTGAGGATTGAATATAATCTTTTTCTATCTCTCTCCTCTCTATTGACCAGCCACAACACCCCCTAACTCACGATCACTTCTTCTTCTTCTTCTTCCTCCTTCTATCGCCCGACGACCAGCTCCTGCCGCCCCATTCGTTGCCGCCGACGAGCCCCTCCGGCGACCACCAGCTGGTGAACCGACCACCTACACTTAGTTTAGCCTCTTACCGACCTCCTCGAAGTGGAAGCACATCGATTGGACCACCGAGGAGCTCCGCCCAACCATTTTCCCGTTAGCTGATGGAAAGTAACTCAATATGAGGTAGGCCGAATTTCTGACCCTTAAGAACCTAGAAATGTTGGAGTTTTATGACCAAATTTTGTGGAGGTCTAGGGGACTTGTATATCAATCTATGGTAAAAATTTAAGCTTGATTTGATGAAGTTTTGACCCCAAATGGGTCTTGTGAATGTTGGATATAAACTGCCGGTTTACTGTCTTGGAGGAGCTGACGACTTTCGAAGAGATTCCGGCGACGACGCGACCTCAAACTTTCGATGAGACTCTTAGACCCTTAGATAGACATGTTAATAAGTAGGTTGGTGATTAAATGGTAGATTTGGAGTAGATTAAGGGCTGGACATACTCGGTTTGTACAGAACCGAAAATAGCCAGTTCGGTTCTGTGCAATACCGAATCTGTGAGGGCTGAAGGCTGTTGATTTTGAGTCTCAAATTGATGATTGAGGCATGCTAGGATAGTGAGGATTGTGTTATGGAGGTTTGTGATGCATGGATGCGTGAATTGGACAAAGGAAATTGACAATTGGTTGGAAATTCCTAGGTTGCGCGGTGAGTTTGGCCTTGGACCATTAAAACCGAAATTGTGAGGGCTCAAGAGGAGGATTTTTTGTGGCATCAAACTCGAGGTAAGAGAATACTAAACTTAGGATAAGAAGATTGGACTCAATTGGGTGAGTCGGGTGTTAATTTGATTGACTTGTGAGAGATTTTCAAGAGGATTGTTCGTGGTATGCCCTAAGATAGTATATGGGATTAATGCGTGCTAATGCTTGTACTTGAATTATTTGTCATGTCTGAGTGTCACTTTGATTGTCTTGCATGCCATGAGCATATGAATTGTGCTTGAATTGCGCTGGAATTGCACCTGTTGTTATGTAAGTGCAATGAATTGAAAATCATGGCATGAGTGTGACATGGCGGGACCCTAATGCGTATGAGACGCGGGGTGGATGAATGAGTACCCTGAGGTGCTGAGGCATAGGGTTGAAGTCGTGTGGCGCCCTGATGCGTGCGAGACGCGGGGTTGAGATAGCCACGGTCCTAGTGCGTTTACGCGGGACGGAGATATGAGGTGTTGACACTAGCCAAGAGTATCATTGAAACCTGATGCGTTTACGCTGGTTGTCAATGACGGTTTGATGCGTTTACGCGGATCGAACCTGATGCGATTTAATCGCGGGCATGAAAAGGAGGCAGGCATGAAACGATGATTATGGAGACGTGGTGGGGTGAGTCGTGCATGATCATCCGAGTGTGATATGATGCCATAATTGCATGCCTGTCATCTGTGTGTGGTTATCTAAATTTGTATTGCCCTATATGTCTATGAGTTTGAATGATTGGGATATGTGACTACCTGAGTGGACGGTCGGCCTGACCTAAGGTTAGGACCCATCTTACTAAGATGTGAATCTCATCCCATTGGGGACCCCTTTTTTTACAGCTCCTAGGCCTTGACAATGTGGCCCATTCGTTTTGGAGACCCGAAGGAGATGTCCACTTATTTTGATGAGTTCCCTGATGGGCAGAGAACTATTTATGTACGGAAGTGTACTGTGGTTTGGGTAGACGAGGGTAGTATGAGCTGGAAGCCTCATCGGTATGAGGCCTGGTTTAGGAAGGTCGAGGATGTGTCTACCGGGCCGCTGAAGCCCAATGAGGTGCCTTATGGAGTTGTTCCTAGCTGGTGCCACCCTACCCGAGACTTAGACCAGGCTGAGGGATCTGTTGCCGGGTCAAGGAATGGACAGGAGAGGACCCCGACCATAGCGAACACGGAGGAGGAGGTCATTGTGGTCGAGGCGACCGAGGAGGATCTCTTGGAGCCATCTGCTGAGGAGACCGTTGAGGATACTATAGAGGCTCGCTCTGAGACATTTTCGAAGTACGAGCCCACGGAGGACACAGATGACACCGAGGACTCCAGCAGCTCGTCTTAGGAGCCCCCAGCTTATCAGTCAGTCTTTTGGTGGCGATCCTGACCCCGTCTCTTGATGTATGATGTCGATGGACTCTTTTTGTGTACTTACCCCGTCGCCCCTCGTGTTAGCGGATTTAGTAGCTATGTACCTGTATGAACATTTGGATTTATGTATGACAATATTGGCGCTATCCAGGTCCCACTTCATATTATGTACGGGGGAGTTATTTCATTATTGTTTCCCGCGCCTCATAGCGAGCACGCAATCATCCCTGCAAGCAAAACAACAATAATCTCTCGGCGGTCCTAAGGATCCACTTATATATAAAGGAAGATCGAGAGATGAAATAATTTACATTAAGCACACGGAAGCATTTCCCAAAAACTCTCTGGATAATATATATATATATATATATATATCCCAAGACTAGGCAGGACTGGATATCATCATAAAGTCATACATCAACATCAACTGGTCACATCTACTACAGACCGCTATACAGCAAGGCGACGAGTAAAATGTCAAAAGGTGTCCACAAAATCCACTAGGGAAAGGGGTCAGGTCGCCAGTCAAAAAGTCAGGTCACCATCCGGAGTCGTCTAGGAAGAACTGCTGGAATCCCCAGTGTCCTCAGTCTCCTCCGACGGTTCACACTCGGAGAAGGTCTCCGATGGAATCTCCACAGAGTCCTCCATAGTCACCTCCTGCGATGGCTCAGCTAGGTCTCCATCCATGGTAGCCTCCTAGTCCGGCTCGACTAGGTCTCTATCAGACAGCTCCACCACGATGACCTCGTCCTCCAGCGGTGGTACAGAATACTCCGCTGTAAGCGTTCGCTCCGGGCCGTTCCTCGACCCAACCACTGAGCCCTCCGGGAACTCCTGGTCCGCTATCGTCTGACACGAGGGAGGTATGACACCTTTCGGAACCTCATGGGGCTTCAGCAGCTTGACTTTCCTATCCCCGTCCCGTCTAAACCATGCCTTGAACCAATGAGGCTTCCAGTCTGGTTTCCTCTCGTCTACCCACACTACTGTACATTTCCTTACGTATATATTCCCTTGCCTATCAGGGAACTCGTCGTAAAATGCCATCATCTCCTGCGGGTCCTCGAACCTGATAGGCCACATCACTATTGCCTATGATCTGTAAAGTAAGGTTTCCCCAAAAGGGGTGAGATACACATCTTAGTAAGAAAAACCTAACCCTAGGTCAGGTTGACCGTCCACTCAGGCAGTCAAGTCACTCAACCTATCCAACTCATGAACTCACGCGGACATGACAGTCATAATTCAATAAACAATAATGCATAGAGTACATGCATACATTTATATTCTCATGTCACACACAAATGCACATATATGCTCGGCCTATCACTTCACCACATCAATCAACCTCTGCCTACCTCATTCTCTGGCTCGCGATTAGATCGCATCAGGCTCAGCCCACGTAAACGCATCAGGCCTCGGTTCAATTTCCAGGCAGAGTCTATGAGTTCGTATTCTGTCCCGCGATTATATCGCATCAGAACTGTGGCTATCTCAACCCGCGACTCCGTCGCATCAAGGCGCCACTTTTTCATAATCCACCCCACGACCTTGTCGCATCAGGATCTCAACCTCCGCCCCGCGTCTCATACGCCTCAAGGCCATGCCATGCAATGCCACAATCATGTCTCATGCCACATCATATCAATTAACTTGATTTAAAAAAAATCAAATTTCATAACCAATGGCCAATGCGCATGATAATATGTTTAATAAATTTCGTGGCAAGCAATTCAATTTAAATGGTACTCAGGCACTCAGACAATTCAAGCATAGGCTAGGTCAACCAATCATTCTATAATGTCCAAGGACGCATCAAGCTATTACATGCGAGGGTTTTCTCATAAATCGTTCCTTTCAGCCCTCGACTTACCCAATCGAGTCCAATCCCCCTAGCCTTGGTTTAGGAAATTCCTTACCTCCGCTTAATAATGCAAATTACTCCTTGCACCTCCTAAGTTTCGGCCAACTCAAGTCCAAGGTCAATCCGTCGCGCAACCTAGGATAATCAATCGATTTTGTCAAATTTCAAGTTCAATCCCTCCATTCATCCATCCAATCATCCATTAGATACTCCTCATCATCACAACACATCATACACACCAAATTACAACACAAATCCAGCCTATTCAGCCATCCACAGAATCGGTTTGGCCCGGCATTGAACCGGTTCCATTCGGTTCTGTTCATGCCGGGTCCAACCGGCCTTAATCTATCTCAAATCCATCAAATATACACTATTCTACCTCTTATAATGTCTACCTAAGAGTTTGGAAGTCTCACCGTATGTTTCAAGTCGCGTGGTTGCCGGAAAGTCGTCGGAAGTCGCCGGATCACTCAAACATAGAATACCGGCAGATTCTGGGCATAATGTACAAGGGTGGTTCATGGTCAAAAAATTATCCAATAAATCCCCAATTTTGACCACAGAACCATATATATGTTTACTTGATCTCCACAAAATTTGAGCCAAATATTCTAAGTTTTCGACTGTCTAAAGGGTTCAGAACCGAACCTACCTCAAACTGGAACAGAATCCGTCGACCTGTGGGAGAATGCTTCCCCTGAATTCCTCAGAGCTCCAAATGACCTGATTCAAGTTGGAGGACGTCAGCAAGACGTGGGGTTACATTTGGGTAGTCAGCCGGTAGAAGGGGATGGCCGGAGACGGCGGTCATACGGACCAAACTGCGGCGTCCGGCGGGGTCGGGTGAAGCAGAAACTGGAGAAGAAGAAGAAGAAAGGGAAATGGTGGTGCTCTGCAATTTTTTGGCGAATGGGGGGGTTTGAGGAGAGAGAGAGCTGGTTATTATTTCAAAAATTTAAATTAATTGAGGTGATTGGTAGGTAGGCATTAATTGGTGAAATGATCTACTACCCTTAGATGCTTGACACTTGTCCATTGTTCTTCTCAAGGGCATCCAATGGCCATCAATTGCTCTTCAATTTTCAGCAGCTTGGGGGGAGAAATGTCCACTTTGCCCTTCCTTCAATTATAAAGACAAAGTCCTAAGCTTGAGGGACATTGTGGTCTTTTTACCTCTGGCGTTCGAAACGTCGTTTTTCTCGATTCTAACTTCTTCGATAGGGCGACGGCCAATCCAATTGACGTTGGAATTCTTGATTTTCTTTTTTCAAACTTTTCAGGACTCAATTCTGATCGTTTCTTCTACCAGACGTGATTCCAGCCTATTCCGAACCGACGGGCGGCTTTTTGCAGGCTATACGCGTATCGACCCTGTGATTCTTATCACGTTTAGAGCTCGTCAATTCATGGCGGCCTTGGTTGTCATGTAATTGCGAGGGCTTATCGCTAGTCCCTGTGGTCTCGATCGCCACAGTCTGATTTATGATAGTTTTGCAAATCGTACGTTGGTTAAGCGGCATCACCCGCGCTCCAATCGTACGACGCTCGCATGGTAATTCTTAATCGTTCTTAGATCGGCCTTTTTGCGGTCTTAAATATCCCCTCGACAATCCTTATGGTCAAAGTGTCATTTCTTATTCGAGTCGCCTAGGTCCACATATCTCGTCTTGCGTTAGCCTTTCCCCTTTGGTCAGTCTACTCAAATTGATCAGATTTGAGCGGAATACAACTGAAATACATCGCTGGATATAAATAAACTTCTCATTACAGAGTCTGAAGTTGATTGAAAATCAGAATGTCACAGTTTCCACATGCTTGGTATATATATATATATATATATATATCATGTCTCTCGACTTAATTGTGGATTTTGGGACCACGAGAGATTTTTGGTTTGCTTACAGGGAGTCGCGTGCTCGTGCCCGGGGCGCGAGTTGTGACACTAAGTTCAATAAAGTCCTTTTGACTCATCATATAACTATTAAGACGGATAAGCTTTCAAATGCAGCAATCTCCATCTGATTGTCTTCAGAGGCAACTCCATATAAACGTTTTCAGAGACAACTTCATCTGAACGTCTTCAGAAGCAAATATGTGACTACTCCTCCTTGAGTCTAAATGCAGATATGGATTAATATAAACTTCTGTTTACTTGTTCATTATGCAATTAAGACGTTATAAAAATTATACATATTTTATTTGAATAATGATTGTTTTGTCAGAATCAAAATATTCAAAATGAAGATTTCCTCAAAAATCACTCCCTTTTTTATGATGACAAAACTTCCTTAACATCAAAATGATTTTATGAAAAAAAAGAGTAATTAAGAGATGTAGACTCAGAAAGATTTCACAAGTATATGAATATGTAAATAGCATGTGAATCTTCATCGGATATAGATATGTGAAAAAATATCACTCCTTTAGATTTTCCTTGCATTTTAGACACTTCTTACATCCTGAAAAACATATAACAATAAAGAGGCTTTTCTCCCCCTTTTTGTCATCAACAATAAACAAAGAATATGATAAAATGTAAATGCCATTCCACTAGTAAAGCTGTCAACTCATAATAAGGACGTGACAATTTGGAACATAAAACAAGAAATTGTTCAATCTGAGACAAAACTAACTTAAACAGAGACTGTTTGAAATTTCAATTTTAAGCAGACGGTGGTTGAGGTGGTTTTGAAGAAGAAGGAACATCTTATGCTCTTTATCACCCTCCTTATAAGTATCATTCTTGTAATCTGCTGCCACCTTAAATGCATAATCTTTGAGGGCTTGCAGATGAGGGAAATCATGAACAATCTTCTCATCACGAATCAAGGTGTATGTCTGCAAGCTTGTCATTTCAGAACAAAACAGTCTACCATAAAGACCAAGAGTTTTCTCAAAATTATTCATCTTCTGTTCAATCATACTTTCTAGCGCATCAAATCTCTAAAGTACTAGCTGTTGTAACTTCTCTATCTCCTTCTGAACTGCATTATGAGATGCCTTGGTGTCCAGAATTTCAGAACTGAAAGAATTCAGAGTTTCAATGGGATCCAAATTTTTGGCTAGTGTATCACTTGTTGTTTCTTTTCTGGCAAATTCCAACACTTCCTTAAGGTTTTTCTCCCCCTCAGTCTGAGGCTGTTTTTCCGAAGTCCTCTTCTCTTGCTCATCTGTATCATCTGTGCCGCCAATAATTGCTCCTTCTGAGTAATTATTATTTTCTACTGACCTCCACAGTTTCATCCGTCATAGATTTACTTCCATTGAGCATTGATTTCTTCTCTAACAATGTCCACATCTTCGGTACTAACAATCTTTTCCTTCAAAATTTGCTCCCCCTGAGCAATTATTTATTTGACTCCATGTTCACATGTTCAACAGTCTCAACCTGAACTAGAGATTCATCTTGCCTTTGAATAGTGAATCAGTTCAAGGAGATCTAGAACTTGTGTAAACAGTTCAACAGCAACAGTAATCTTTCTTCAGGAATATCAACCTGCATAATGTCCTCCGACAAAATTGGACTGGGTAGACATTCATCTGCTACTGTCATGTGTTCCAACTCAACTTTTTGAGCATTCCACTGCTCATCTTCCTCATAAAATTTTTCAACTGTCTCAGCATATCTTCTCGCCATCTCCTCTCTTTTTGCAAGGTTTTCATTCCACATAATGCATTCTTGGGCAAACTTGCCTTCTCTCTTCGCTCTTTTAGCAGAAGTTTCTGTCTCTCCTCCTTAGACCTGAGTCTCATAGAGGCACTCTCCTTTATCATCAGGATCATCCTGCTCATGCTAACTTACAACATCTCCAGTTGTATCTCCTTCACCCTCCCATCTTTAGAAAAAATTGAAACAGTAGCTTCTGAATCCAACACTTCATTATCAGTTTCTTCTTTTGAAAATTACTCATCATCTAAGGACTCCACTATTCTTCCCTTGCTGGCTACAATCTTTCTCCTCTTGGCCGATCTATGTTCTATCTTTTCTTCAAACTCTACAAGAACTACCTCCAAGTTCCCGTTTCTCCATTCATTAGCTGTCAATTTAAATCTCATCTTCTTAAGCATTGACTCTCGAGCAATCATAACTTGGCCTTCTTTCTGCAGAAAAATTGTAGGTATCTTAACATTATGAAAGTTCATGATCCTGAAGGTCAATCCTGCATAAGGGAGTTGTCCCTTAGTCTTTTAGACTGTCCTGTACATATGAAGCAGAATAATGTGTGCAAAAGATATTTTCTTTCCATTTAGCATGCCCCACATCAGTTTAGCTTCATATTTGAAGATGTCAATCTTTGATGCAGTTTTGGGTCTCAAGCTCTCAATTACAACCTTATGCATAGCAATGTGTTTCAGTAGCAAATCAATGTATGCCATGTGAGCTTTTGAGTCTCTTGAGAAGCTTTCTTTCCCAGTACAAAAACCATAGGCCTCCTCAGGTGAAACATCCAATGATATGACGTTCATCTCATGAACACCCATTAAAACTGCTACATCTCTATCATACACATGAAAATGATTTTTGCCAACAATATAGAAGAAAGAATCAAAATCTTTGAAATGAAGATTATAATAAAAATAAAAAACCAAATCCGGAAAGACATTTCTTCATTGAATTGCAAAGTCTTCCAGTTTCATCTATCTAAGATGCTTTCAAATGGGAATACCACCACTATCGAAATACTTCAGATCGAAAATTATATGTGGTTTCACACCTCTTTTCTTCAGACATTCAAACCTTTCCTTGTATTTCTTACTTACAAATAAAGGATCTTGAAAATCCTTATCGTAAAAAAATCCCCTGATTTTTTTAAAATCTTGTAATAGCGCATCATCGTCATCGTTAGGCTTCCCTGTCAAATCATTTTCACTTTCATCTTCACTCCTTATCACAACACCCCTAGAATGAGTCTTTTTGGGTCTCTACACACTAGTGCCAACAACTTTCTCTTTGCCCTTATGAGACACTATCTCAGGGAGTTACACAGTAATCAGTTTAACACTTCGAGCAAGCACGTTAAATAACTCAAGCAATTCTTCTTCACTAGCGAACTTGTGAACCTTCAACAGTAACATAACGTTATCCTCATTGCCCTCAATCTCTTTGAGGCTATCCAACAAAGGTTTAACAGTCATGGCCAGAGCTTTTCATTCATCTAAATCAGTTTCATACAAACTTATTTTCTTCCGAAACACTTCTCTTTCCTCTTCAACTCCTAACCTAGAGATTTCGACAGTGTATTGTCTCATGACAAGAGTCTCCTTGAAACACGAGTCAGCTTCCTTTGTCGTTCCTCAGCGTCGCCAGAAGGTTTTCTTGCAGAGGAAGACGATTTCGAAGCCATTGGATGAGAAAAGGTTGAAACTTTGAAGATTTTTGGAAGAGCAGAGCAAGAAGAAGTTTTGAAGAAGGAGAGAGAGATTTCAAGTGTTCTTTAGGACTCATAAGTCCGAGTAAGGAGAAGTTTAAAAATATAGAGAGGTTTAAGGCAAGGTGACGGTTCAAGTCACTGTTTCAAATTTGAGAATAAAAATTGTAAAACGGTTATTGTGGAAATAAAATCAATTCAAATAAATATAATAGAGAAAATATATATTTAATATATCAATCAGATCAAGCAAATATATATTAAAGATTTTATAAGAACTTACCTTAAATTCTTTCGTATAAAAAAAACTTAACTTTTTATCTGCGAACTTGCCTTTTGATCATGCTTCTGAATGTCATTATGTATTTGAACATTTGCATCTGAATGTTTTCTTATGACTATTTACATCTGAACATTTTCTTCTAACCATTTGCATCTGAACACTTGCGTCTAACCATTAGCTTCTGACCATTTGCATATGAAT
Organism: Rhodomyrtus tomentosa; assembly: GCA_028455895.1. Lineage (NCBI taxonomy): Eukaryota > Viridiplantae > Streptophyta > Magnoliopsida > Myrtales > Myrtaceae > Rhodomyrtus > Rhodomyrtus tomentosa. Next base: position 16,078,870 of record JAPCWY010000011.1, read on the forward strand.
GTATGTGTGTAAGCCCATTCTAATCAAATGAATATTCAAGATAAAGGATTAGTAATAGGTAGTTCATTTCTAATAAAATAGAAAGATTCTTTATCTAAAGGCTTGGTAAAAATATCCGCAAGCTAATTTTTTGTATCAACATATTGAATATGGACATCACCATTCTGATCATAACCGCGAATAAAATTATGCTTAATCTCAATATGTTTTGCCTTTGAATGCAGAATGAGATTCTTCGTGAGATTGATAGCATTAGTATTATCACATCTGATTTCCACATTTGTATCTTCAACTTCATAGTCCTTTAGTTATTGTTTCAACCAAAGAATCTGAGAACAACTTCCTAGAGATATATATTCAGCTTCAGTTGTACTAAGTGCAACTGTGCTCTGCTTTTTTGGAGTACCAATATATGAGCATATTCCCCTTAATTTGACAGGTTCCATAAGTACTCTTCTTGTTAATTTTACATCCAGCAAGATCTGCATCTAATTATCCTTTCAAAATGAAATTAGAATCTTTAGAATACCATAAGCCATATCTGGGATAAGTTCCAATATATTTGATAAGCCTTTTGATAGCTGAAAGGTGTGATTCTTTTGGGTTGGATTGAAATCTTACACATAAGCAGACGCTAAACAATATATTTGGTCTGACGCTGTTGTGATATTTTGATTTCCCAGTCATTTTCAGACTCATTAATGAGAAGTGTATCTAGCGATGTGTTTCAGTCATATCTCGCTCGGATCTGATCAATCTCGAGTTGACTGAGCAAAAGGGAAAGGCTAACACGAGATAAGGTACGTGGACCTAGGGAACTCGAATAGGAAATGGCGCTTTGCCCATAAGGATTGTCGAGGGGGCATTTAGAGCCATAAAAGGCAGATCTAAGAACGATTAAGGAATGCATTACTAGCCTTATAAGATTGGAGCGCGGGTGATGCCGCTTAGCCAATGTATAATTTGCAAAATTTTCCTAAATCGAACAGTGACGATCGAGACCATCGAAACTAGAGATAGACCTTCACAAGTACATGACAACCAAAGTCACCATGAATTGACGAGCCCTAAATGTGATATGAATCACAGGGTCAATACACATAACGTCTGTAAAAGCCGTCTGTCGGTTTGGGATAGGCTGGAAGCACGTCTAATAGAGAAAATGATTAGAAACGAGTCTTGAAAATTGAAAATGGATAATCAAGAATTCCAACATCATGATTGGATTGACCATTGCCTTATCGAAGGATATTGGAAAGAGAAAAATGACGTTCCGGATGTCGGGGGTAAAATCACTATTTTGCCCCTCAAGCCTTAGCCTTACCTATATAATTGAACGAGGGTATTTTGGTCTTTAATTCACTCCCAAGGCTGCCGAAAATGAAGAAGATCATGGTCATTAGATTGGCTTGATTGACACATTGGACATGTGTCAATGGATTAGCCCTTAAGTGGACATTTCCACTTTTCCCCAACTACCATTCAACTCATTGACTTTTGAAAGTTGAATAAAGCCTTTTCTCTCTCCCTTAGCCGGCCATCTTCTCCATTTTCACCGTGAGCCATCTTCTTCTACTTCTTCTTCCCTTTGCCGAACTGCTATCGCCGATAGGTTTCTGTCCCTCCGGTTCGCTTGCTTCGACGACCACTTTCGACAACTTCTAGCCATCGAGCCAACCATCCACACCTTGCTTGACCTCTTGCTGGCATCCTCGAAGTGGAATCAAGTCGTTTGACTCACCGAAGAGCTCCGGCCAGCCAATCTCCCGTGAGTCGACGAAAATCGTCGCAACCAGAGGTAAGCTACATTTCTAGCCTCTTAGGACCTCGAAACTTTGGATTTTTTCAACCAAATTTTGTGGAGATCTAGGGGACTCATAGAGTGATCTGTGGTAAAAATTTAGGGTTAATTTGATAGAATTTTGACCCCAAATGTGTCTTGTGTTTGAAGGGCCAGAACTGCCGGTTTGAGGACTAAGGGAAACCAGTGATATTCAAGGAGTTTCCGGTAACGACTCGGCCTCAAATCTTTGGTGAGCTTCGCAAACCCTTAGATCTACATGTTAGCAAGTAGGTTAGTGAATATGGTGGATTTGAGGTAGTTTAAGGGCTGGATAATTGCGATATACATAGAACCAAAAATAGCCCGGTTCGGTTCTGTGCATACCGATTTTGTGAGGACTGTTGATGGTTGGATTTGAGTCTCAAATTCATTAATGAGACATGCTAGGATGTTGGGAGACATGTCATTAAGGTTTGTGGTCCATGGATTGGTGATTGGGCAAGAGAAATTGACGGTTGAATGAAATTTCAATAGGTTGCATGGCTGAATTGTTCTTGGGCTGCTTGGACCGAGTTATTGAGGTGCTTGGGAGAAGGATTTTGTAACATTAAGCTTGAGGTAAGGGAACCCTAAACCTATGATAGGAAGATTGGACTCAATTGGGCGAGCCGGGTGAATTTTTGGGTGATCCTTGAAGGGTTTTTAATGTGATTGTTCTTTGTACGTCTTAGGACGGTATAGAGGATTTGAATGCGTGTCAATATTTGTGTTTTGAAATGACTACTATGTGTGAATGTCAATTGATCGTCTTACATGCCATATGTGTATGATTTGTGCTTGAGTTGCACATTGCATTATGTGAGTGAATTGAATTGAAACTTTGGCATGGCCGAGACATGGTAGTACCCTTAGGCGTATGAGACGCGGGGTGGTGTGAGGAATACCCTGAGGCATGGAGACACGAGATTGGAGTTGTACGGCACCTTGATGCGTATGAGACGCGGGGTTGAGAAGGCCATAGTCCTGATGCGTTAAAACGTGGGACGGAGTTGTGATATGTCGACACTGGCCTGGAGTAACATTGAAACCTGATGCATTTATGCGGGTTGTCAATGACCGTCTGATGCATTTACGCGGACCGAGCCTGAGGCATTGTAAACGCGGGCATGAGAATGAGGCAGTTTGAAGGGTGAAAGTAGTGATGTGGCATGGCGATTTGTGCATGATCATCTGGATGTGTTATGATGCCACGACTGCATGCTTGACATCTGTGTGTTGTATCAATAATTGAATGCCTCACATGTTTATTTGTGTGAAATGCTAGTATTTATGACTATTTGATTAGACTATCGGCCTAACCTAGGGTTAGGATCCACTTTACTGAGATGTAAATCTCACCCCGTTGTGGGACTTCCTTTTTATAGATCGTAGGTCCTGAGGATGTGGCCTATCAGATTTGGAGACCCCAAAGAGATGTTTGTCTATTTTGATGAGTTCCCTAATGGGTAGGGAACCATTTATGTCAGAAAGTGTATAGTAGTATGGGTAGACGAGGGTGGGAGTAGTTGGAAGCCTCATATAGGTATGAGGTCTGGTTCCGGAAGGTTGGGGATGTTTCTACAGGGCCGTTGAAGCCCACTGAGGTGCCCTAGGGAGTCGTCCCTAATTGGTGTTATCCCACTCGGGATTTAGAACAGGTTGAGGGATCAGTTGCCAGTTCGAGGAACGGACTTGAGAGGACCCCGACCATGGAGGATACTGAGGAGATCATAGTGGTCGAGGCTACAGAGGATGACCTGGTGGAGCCGTCTGCTGACGAGACCATAAAGGACACCGTAGAGGTTTGCTCGGAGACCTTCTCGGAGTACGTGCTCACGGATGAGGCAGAGGAGACTAATGACTCCAGTAGTTCATCTTAGGAGCTCCTGGTATTCTAGTCCAACTTTTGACGACGACCCTGATGCCTGTTTCCTTTGATGGGTAATGGACCTCTTTGTATTACCTCGTCTCCCTAGTGGAACTAGTTGCTATGCTCTTGTATGAACTTTCGGATATTATGTATTATGGTATTCTCGCTATCCAGGTCCCACTTTATATTTATACGGAGGAGTTATTACATTGTCGCTTCCGCGTGTTTATATATAACACGTCTCTCGACTTATGTGCGGATCCTAGGACATCGAGAGATATCTTGGTTTGCTTGCAGGGAGTTGCGTGCTCGAGCCCGCGGTGCGGGGTGTGACAGCTGTGAGATAAAGTAGTGATCGAATCATACTGCGATATAGTTTGGGATCAACTTATTTTCCATCTTCATCTTTATTAAGTTTAGAAGAATGAAACATTGGAGTGTCTGTCTTCTTGCAATTTTTCAGACCAAGAAGAGTACTTATGAGACATGGGTCAAATGACCTGATTCCACTTGGAGAATGTAGGCAGGAGGATGAGGAAGGGGCTGGTGGTCGGCTCGGGTCCAGGTGGTGGTCGGAGATGGCGGTCGGGAGTGGCGACGGGGACGGCAGTACCTGGTCACCAGTGCAGCTCTCGGCAGAAAGAGAAGAAGAAGAAGAAGGAAATGGCAGAAGAAGATGGGGGTTTCGGCCAAGAGAGGGAGAAAGGGTGAGGTATACACCAATTTCAAGAGTCAACCTTGGTTGAATGATAGGTTAAAACTATCCCCATCTACATCAAGGCTTAATCCTTTGACACTTGTTCATGTGTCAATCATTATTACATCCAATGGTTCTCCTTCCCTTTGATTTTCGGCAGTTATAAAGGGGCTTCAATGACCAAAATGCCATTGTCCAATTATTAAGGCAAGGCTAAGGCTTGGGGATAATATGGTAATTTTACCCCCAATGTCTGGAACGTCATTTTTCTGACTCCAATTTTCTTCGATAAGGCAACGGCCAATCCAATTATAATATTTGAATTCTTGATTCTCTATTTTCAAATTTCGAGACTTGTTTCTGAATCCTTTCTCTATCAGACGTGGTTTCAACCTATCTCGAACTGACGGACGGCTTTTGCAGACGTTACGCGTATCGATCTTGTGATTCATATCACAATTAGGGCTCGTCAATTCATGGCAATTTTGGTTGTCATGTAATTGTGAGGGTCTATCACTAGTTCCGACGGTCGCGATTGTCACTGTTCGATTTAGAAAAATTTTGTCAATTATACGTTGGTAAAGCGGCATCACCCGCGCTCCAATTATATAATGTTAGCAATGCATTCCTTAATCGTTCTTAGATCGGCCTTTTTATGGCTCTAACATCCCCTCGACAATCCTTATGGTCAAAATGCTATTTCCTATTTGAGTTCCTTAGGTCTACGTACCTTGTCTTGTGTTAACCTTTCCATTTTGGTCAGTCAACTCAAGATTGATCAGATCCGAGCGAGATTCGACTGAAATACATCGTTAGATACTTTCTCATTAATGAGTCCCGAAATGACAGGAAAATGAGAATATCACAAAACTGATCGTTCTACAAAAATCCAGGGATTGCGAATGGTGAACCTTGACCCCCAATTAAACCTATGAATGGTAACCTCGGTATGAGCCTGACCTGTTGACGAACCTGTATCAACCAATCCACGCTGTAAACGCCACGAATAAGAAGATCCTCAATCTTGCTCGATAAGTTGATCGACCGCCACAAGGAAACTTGATTTGATCTAGTCTCCAAGAGAACTCAATGAAGAGAAAGAAAACCTCTTTGTATTAACTTGGAAATCAATGTTGTGTCCTTAGAAACTCATAAGCACCCTTATATATGGTGCTAACCCTAAAAGGGCACAAAGGCAAAAAAAACATTAATTAATAAAAAAATTCATCAAAAAATAGAAAAAGTCCTGAAAGTCCATCTAAACGATGTTGAATGGCTGAAATCCATCGCAGGTCATGGTCATAGGCCATGAGTATTGATCAGGACGCCGTTGCGCTTTAGCCGATCAAATTTGAGCCCATTCGGGGCTTGTTAATCCTAAATCCGTTCAGAATTCACAAGGCTAAATGTGATCGTGTTGCGCCAAGGAGTTTCAGAATCTTCAATTCTCTAATCAAGGTCACCTCCACTCCAAAGATGTTGAACCATGATGCCGACAGCTTGCTTGAATTCCCTCACCCTTACTCGAGTAATTGGACCAAGCGGATAGAACAACGGGTCCCTAGCACCTCCTCCTCGATATGGTTCGATGTCCACATCAGCATTAATCACGTTTCATGCCTTAAGCATCACTGGAGATGATCCTAGTTCTGTAAAAAGAGGCAAGGTTCATGGATGCGAGTGAATGGGAGCTTGCAATGATAGATGAAATGCAGTCGCTTGATCAAAACGAAACATGGAGCCTATGTAAATTGCCTAAGGATAGAAAGACAATTGGGTAAAAAAACTGAAACCGGATGGGACTGTGGATGTCACGCCCCACGCCCCGGGCACGAGCATGCGAACATCCCTGCAAGCAAATCAATAACAATTTCCCGGCGATCCCAAGATCCATCGTAAAATAAGTCGAGAGATTTGATAAACACATCAAGCATGCGGAAGCGATACTCATATAAAATCCCGTACAATATATATATTAAGTGGAACTAGGATAGCATCACATATGTCATACATCAAAGCGTACTGTTCATACAGACCACGGCTACTACAATCCGCTAACAAAAAGGTGACAAGGTAAGCATAACAAATAAAAATCATCTGCCAAGCCAGCTAGAACCAGGTCAGGTCATCATCAAAAGGATCGGACCACCAACTGGAGATTCCTCGGATAAGCTGCTGGAGTCATCCGTATCCTCTGCGTCCTCGGTCGGCTCATACTTGAAAAACGTCTCGGACGGGACCTCCACAGAGTCCTCCATAGTCGCCTCCTACGACGGCTCAGCTAGGTCCCCCTCGGACGCCTCCAAAACTATGACCTCTTCCTGCTCCTGTTCCTCGGTGAACTCCAAAGTCGGTGTCCGCTCTGGTCCATTCCTAAATCCTACAACTGACCCTTCAAGCAATTCCTGCTCTGCTATAGTCTGGCACCAATCGGGAATGACACCCTGTGGTACCTCGTGGAGCTTCAGCGGCCTATTTGTGAATCCCCTTCCTTCTTGAACCACGTCTCGAATCTACGGGGCTTCCACTCAGGCTTACCCTCGTCCACCCAAACGACATTACATTTCCTCGCATATACGTTCCCCCGCCTATTCGGGAATTCATCATAGTACGTCGTCATCTCCTTTGGGTCCCCAAAACGTATTGGCCACATACCTATGACCTATGATCTGTAAAGTGAAGGTTTCCCTAAAAGGGGTGAGATACACATCTTAGTAAGAAAAACCTAACCCTAGGTCGGGTTGACAGTCCACTCAGGTAGTCGCATCCCTCAACAGATCCAAACTCATGAACACACAGGCATAACAATCACAATTCAATAAGCAACAACATATAGAACACATGCATGCATTTATGATCTCGTGTCACACTCAAATGCACATGTACCCTCAGCCTGCCACTTCACCACATCCATCAACCTCCGTTTGCCTCATTTTCTAGCCCGCGAACTAGTCGCCTCAGGCTCGGTCCACGTAAATGCATCAGACCGTCATCGGTGACCCGCGTAAACGCATCAGGTCCCGATGAATTTCTAGGCAAAGTTCATTAACTCATACTCTGTCCCGCGAATAATTCGCATCAGGACCATGGCTATCTCAACCTTGCGACTTTGTCGTATTAGGGCGCCACCTAACCATACTTTACTCTGCGATCTCATCGCATCAAAGTCTCAACCTCCCACCCCACGTCTCACACGCCTCAGGGCCCTACTGCGCCATGCTCATGCCACATCATATCGTATGCCTTGATTTTCAATTCAATTTCACACTCACTGCAATTGCGCATTCATATACATTTCATAAATTCCGTGGCATGCAAATCAATTCATATGGTATACAGACATGGCCAACAACTCAGGCATGGGCAATGTCACACAATCATTCCTTAACATCTTAGGACATACCAAAACTATCCCATTTGGCAATCTCTCATAAATCATTCCAATCGACCATCGACTTACCCAATCGAGTCCTTCTCCCCTAGCCTAGGTTTAGGAAATCCCTTACCAGAGCTTAGCAACATAAATTTCTCCTTCTCAAAACACCTAATTTTTGGCCAACCAAGGTCCACACCCGGACTTGTCGCGCAACCTAAAATTCCAACCAATCCCGTCAATTTTCGTACTCAATTCCTCAATTTATCGCTCCCAATCATTCATAACATACCCCTATCATCTCTTCTCATCATAAACACCAATTTGCAGCACAAACCATCGACACTCAGCCCCCCACATAATCGGTTTGGCCCGGCGCCGAACCGGTTCCACTCGATTTTGTGCTAGCTGAGTCCAACCGATCCTAATCTATTCCAAACTCAACATTTACATGTTATCCTACTCCTTAACACATCTACCTAAGGATTTGCGAGGCTCACCATGAGTTTTGATCAGTTGCTCGCCGGAAATTCGTCCGAAGTCGCCGGATCGCCTACGGTCAGAATATCGGCAGTTTCTGGGCAAAATGTTCAAGGCCGGTTTGTAGTCAAAAACTTATCAAATTAAGCCCCAATTTTTACCATAGAACGCTATATGTGTCTACTAAGACTCCATGAAATTTGAGCTCAAGACTCAAATATTTCGGCCATCAAAAGGGTTGAGAATCAGACCTACCTCAGGTTGGTTCCAATTCTGTCGGCTTTTGGGAGATCGCTTGCTCGGGACAGCTCGGTGCTCCAAATGTCACTATTCTTGTTGTAGGAGTTTGGTAGGATGTGGAGCTTGGCTGTGGTGGTCGGTCGGTAGTCAGTAGGTGGCCAGAAGGGCCAGTCGTGGGCAGCGAACGACAGGTCAATGGCTAGTCGACAATCGGCAGTTTGAAGGAGGATGAAGATGACGGTTCTCGGTGATCTTTGGGGGAACAGCTGGTCGAATGGATTGTGGAGAGAGATAAGAGAGAGAAAGTTTAATTATGTCCAAATTTTGATCAAAGGCTTTGAATGTTAGGTGTGGAAAAGGTGACATGACCACACTCCCTAATCTCTTGACACTTGGCATGTTGTTTTCCCCATGGAGATCCAATGGCCACCTTTTAGTCTCCATTTTTAGCAGCCAAGGGAGGGCACAATGTCCAATTTTTCCTTCCTCAATTATAAAGGCAAAGTTCTAAGCTTGAGGGGGAAAACGGTCACTTTACCCCGACGTTCAGAACGTCGTTTTTATCGTTACATGATTATTGGATAGGGCGACGGCCAATCCAAATGACGTTGGAATTCTTGATTTTTCATTTCAAACTTTTCAGAACTCGTTTATGATAGTTTTCTCTATCAGACGTGATTCTAGCCTATCCCGAATATACGAGCGGCTTTTGCAGACTTTACGCATATCAAACCCGTGATTCATATCACGTTTAGGGCTCGTCAATTCATGGCAGTTTTGGTTGTCATGTAATTGTAAGGGTTTATCACTAGTCCCTATGGTCTCGATCGTCACAGTCCGATTTAGGATAATTTTGCAAATCGTATGTTGGTTAAGCGGCATCACCCGCGCTCCAATCGTACGACACTCGCATAGTAATCCTTGATCGTTCTTAAATCGGCCTTTTGGTGGTTCTAAATATCCCCTCGACAATCTTTATGGTCAAAGCGTCATTTCCTATCTGAGTCGCCTAGGTCCACGTACTTCGTCTCGCGTTAGCCTTCCCCCTTTGATCAGCCTACTCAAATTGAACAGGTTTAAGTGGAATACAACTGAAATACATCGCTTGATATATATAAATTTCTCATTACAGAGTCTGAAGTTGATCAGAAATCAGAATGTCACAACTCTTTCCTCGTTACAAAAATTTTGTCCCCGAAATTTACATTACACTCAATTACTCAAATAAATGGGGGTGTTGTCGCCTCATCGTCTCTTCATTCTCCCAAGTGGCCCCTTACATTCTGTGGTGCTCCCATGCAACTTTGACCAGTGGGATCTTCTTATTCCTGAGGATCTGCTCTTTCTGATCCTCGATCCTTATTGGCCTCTCCACGTAAGACACTTTGTCATCCACTTCTATGGTCTCGTAATCCAACATATGTGTCGGGTCAGATTCATACTTTCTCAGCATCGACACATAGAATACATTATGCACCAGGGATAGATTTGGCGGTAGAGCAAGCCGATAGGCCAAAGTTCCAATTCTCTCCAGTATCTTAAAAGGGCCTACATATCTTGGGCTCAGCTTCCCTTTCATTCCAAAACGCAAAAGTCCCCTCATTGGCAACACATTGAGGAAGACACGATCACCCACTTGAAACTTCAGGGTTTGCGCCGCATGTCTGCATAGCTCTTCTGGCGACTCTACGCCGTCCTCAGTCTATCCCGAATTACCTTTACTGCTTCCACCGATTGTTCTACCAATTCGAGGCTTGTGATACTTCTTTCTCCTACCTCATCCAAGCAAATCGGTGTTCTGCAGGCTCTGCCATAGAGTTCCACAAACGGTGCCATCTGTATACTTTGCTGGTAGCTATTATTGTACGCAAACTCTACCAAGTGTAACTACTCTTCCCATGAAATCTATGACGCACGCTCTCAACATGTCCTCGAGCGTTTGGATCGTCCTTTCTGACTGTCCATCTGTTGGGGATGATATGCCGTACTGAACTGCAGTCGGGTCCCCATAGCTTCTTGCAGGCTCTTCCAAAAATTCACCGTGAATTTCGGATCTCTATCCGAGGTGATCGTCACCGACACTCCGTGTAATCTTACTATTTGCCTCATGTACAGCTCTGCGTACTTATCCATGGTGAAGTCCTTTCGCACAAGAATGAAGTGGGCGGACTTGGTCAATCGGTCCACGACTACCCATATCGAGTCGTGACCTCTCTGACTCCTCGGAAGTCTCATTGCGAAATTCATGGTTATGTGCTCTCACTTCCTCCAGAATCTCCAGTGACTGCAGTAGTCCTCCAGGTTTACAGTGCTACGCCTTCACTTGCTGGCAAGTCAAACACTTAACCACGTATCTTGCTACGTTACCATCATTCCGTTCCACCAATAATGTTGTCGTAAATTCTGGTATATCTTTGTACTTCAAGGGTAGATACTATAGTTGCTCCTTTGAGCCTCTGACAAAATTCTTTCTCGGAGTCCTTCATCCTTGAGTACACATAAACATCATCGGAACTTCAAAATTCCGTCCTCAGACACTTGAAATTTTGGCTTCCTTTTGGTCGCATCCGTCTGGACAATTTTCTGAATCTCCGAGTCCGTAGACTGTAATGCCTTAATCCTTTCTTGGACCTCAGGTTCCACCCTTAGAGTCGCTATCAAACTGGATAACTAATTAACCTCTAATCTGAATTCAGAATCTCTCAAGCCCTTTACCGTCGACCAACTTCTCACTAGCAAGCATGCAATACTTGACTTTCGACTTAATGCATCTACTACTCTGTTTACTTTCCCCGGACGATATAGTATCTCACAATCATAATCTTTCAACAGCTCCATCCACTTGCGCTGCCTCATGTTAAGTTCTTTCTAGGAAAATAAATATTTCAAACTCTGTTGGTCGGTATATATTTAAAACTTCTCGCCACAAAGGTAGTGTCTCCAAATCTTCAGGGCAAATACAATCGTCGCTAACTCTAGGTCATGAGTCGGGTAATTCATCTCGTGTAGCCTCAGCTGCCTGGATGCATAGGCTATTACCTTGTCGTGCTCCATCAATACACAACCTAATACTTTCAGCGAAGCATCGCTATAAATCTCATATCCTCCCGGTCCCAACGGAATGGTCAGCACTGGCGTGGTCGTCAATCTATGCTTAAGCTCTTGGAAACTTTGTTTACATCTATCAGTCCATTCAAACTTTGTTTCCTTCTTCGTCAACCGTGTTAGTGGGACGGCTATGGATGAGAATTTCTCCACAAATCGCCTATAATATCCTGCTAGTCCCAAGAAGCTTTTGACATCCGTGACAGTAGTAGGTCTCGGCCAATTGGTTACAACCTTTATCTTTATTGGATCCACTGCAAACCCTTCGCCAGACACCACATGACCTAGAAATGCTACCCTATTTAGCCAAAATTCACATTTGCTTAGCTTCACATACATTGAATGTTCCCTCAGGGTCTTAGTACAATTCTTAAATGCTCTTCATGTTCTGCATCGCTCCTTGAGTAAATCAAGATATTGTCAATGAAGACTATGACGAATCTGTCCAGAAACTTCTTAAATACTCGATGCATCAGGTCCATGAAAGTAGCTGGGGCGTTAGTCGATCCAAACGACATTACCGTAAACTCGTAATGACCATACCTCATCCTGAATGCAGTCTTGGGTATGTCTTCCATCTTGATCATCAGCTGGTGATACCCCGTCCTCAAGTCAATCTTCAAAAATCTGTTGCTCCTTGCAACTAATTGAATAGATCATGAATCCTCGACCGCGGATACTTGTTCTTCACCGTCACCTGATTCAGCTGCTAATAGTCAATACATAGCCGCAAAGATCCATCCTTCTTTCTTACAAATAGGACTGGTGCTCCCCACGGCGAAACACTTGGTCGGATGAATCCCTTATCCAGCAACTCTTGAATTTGCACCTTTAACTCCTTTAATTCTGACAGGGACATCCTATACGGTGCTTTCGATATCGGCTCCGTCCAAGGGGCTAATTCAATTACAAACTCTATTTCCCATTTTGGCGGTAATCCTGGCAACTCCTGGGGAAACACATCCGGAAACTCACGCACTACCGGAATACTCTCTTACTTTGGCTCTTTGGTAGTCATGTCCATTACCGCTACTAAGTATGCCCGACATCCTTCAGACAACAACTTAATTACTTCTAAAGATGAGACTAAGGGGATCGAGATTCCTCCTCGACTTCCCACCAATTCAAAGCTAGGGCAGCCTCTCGGATAAAATCGAATTGTTCTACTACCACAGTCTACTATGGCCCCCTGCTTACCCAACCAATCCATTCCTATTATTACGTCAAAGTCAAACGTGGGCAGTACTGCTAGGTCAATGCTTTCTTTATTCCCCCTAATCACTATCTCACAACCAGCACAACCCATTAAAACCAATATATTATCCTTTAACGGTGTGGCAACATGTAGAATTATGCTCAGCGGTTCTAATTTCATGCCCACTAATTTAGCAAATTATGCAGACACGAAAGAATGTGTGGCACCAGGGTCAAACAATACATAAGCAGTCTAGTTGCACAAGTAGACCATACCTGTAACCACTCCTGACGCATCTTTCGCCTCGCTGCGAGCTACAACGTATACTCTGCCCTGTGCCGGTGGTCTGCTCTGTTCAATCTGAGGTACAACAGTCGACAGTCCAGCTTGGGCCTCTGTTCATGCGGTCGACTTGCCGGTGCTTGGTTTGGACACATCCTCATCTGGTGGCCCAATTGACCACACTTGAAACAAGCTCCTGTTCTCACTGGGCATGGCCCATTTCCATGTCTTCTGCCACATAGTCTGCAGCTCCAGTTCGCCAAGTTTGACGGTTTCACTATTTTCTTCCTTGTGGGCAACACGAAACGCATGTTATTCGCCATTGGCCTCTTGCCCATCTGGCGATTGTCTCTGAACGATGGGAACCGCGATCCAGTTGCGATGTTTCTTTCCCTCAAATCCCGTTCAATCATTTGGCCTCACTTATATATCTCCTGGTAGGTCCTCAAGTTCAAAGCGATCATCTGGCTACGGAGCTCTAGCCTCAAACCATCCCTAAACCTCCTTGCCTTCTCCAAAGGGTCCTCTACAGATCGATAGGCATACCTCGAAAGCCTCGCGAACTCAGCCTCGCATTGGTCTATTGTCAGCTGGTTCTGACGCAGTTGCAGGAACTCCACCTGCTTCCTTTCTCTGGTCGTTTCTGAGAAATATTTATCGTTAAATACCCTATTAAAAGCATTCCAGTTCATGGCGACTCCTTCAGGGAAAACTCCGTCCTTGGTGGCAGCCCACCAATCATTTGCTGTACCCTCTAGTTGGTATACAGCCAGCAGCACTTTCTCCTCATCTGTGCATCTTAGCACCCCAGAAGCCTTCTCCAATTTCTCGATCCATCTGGGCACTAACTTGGGATCTCCAATCCCATCAAACTTTGTCTGCTTCAGCTTCATGAACTGTTCAACTAGCTAGCCCATATGCCTGGCCACAACGATTTCCTGTTGAGGGTTTACCGTTTCGTTACTCTGGTTCAGCTCGCCCTGACTTCCACTTCCACCAGCGTTGCCAATGTTGGTATTGACGGCAGCTAGGGCAGCTTCTACTACCTAGGCTATGGCAGAATCCCGATCCTAGGCCTGCCTCTCTATAATGTCTCTGAGTCCCTCCATTGCCCTCAGTAGACCGTCCACTCTTGGATCTTCAGCTACGGACGGCCTCGAGCTAGAGGCTCTACCTCTTAGTTTTCCAGCCCTCCTAGGTGGGTAACTCATCCTTGCTTCTTTCTACTGAACCTTGTCCACCACAAGTTCAGCAATGAGTTAGTAACTTACTCATTCATCCAATCCAGAGTTACTAACTACTCCTTAGCAGAAACAGTTATATAACAACAGTACTCCGTACATCAATTTCATAAATATTTCAACCAATGGCCCATGGCCATTCCTCATTTCCATCCACTCCAATAATTCACTAAAACTAATCACTTCCATTCAGCAAGCAAGCCAAGGTCCAGAAATGACCTTCAATCCTAAGCAGAGAACTGAATTCATTATACCTTGCCACAATATTACCAAGGTCAAACACCATCCCTAGGTGTCAAGTCACATGCTAGGCATCCCATGTCTTACCCTGACCAGTATCTTAAAACCTTGCTATCCGTCCTTATCCCAACTTAATCCTCCTTATTACTCCAATCCTCAATCCACTTTGTATCGAGCTGGCCTTGCTCTAATACCAAACAAGTGGGAATGTCACGCCCCTCGCCCCGGGCACGAGCACGCGAACATCCCTGCAAGCAAACCAATAGCAATCTCTCGGCGGTCCCAAGATTCATCGCAAAATAAGTCGAGAGATATGATAAACACATCAAGCATGCGAGAGCGATACTCATATAAAACCCCGTACAATATATATATTAAGTGGAACCAGGATAGCATCACATATGTCATACATTAAAGCGTACTGTTCATACAGACCACGGTTACTACAATCCGCTAACAAAAAGGTCACAGGGTAAACATAACAAAATGAACCATCTGCCAAGCCAGCCGGAACCAGGTCAGGTCATCATCAAAAGGATCGAACCACCAACTGGAGACTCCTAGGATAAGCTGCTGGAGTCATCCGTATCCTCTACATCGTCGGTCGGCTCATACTCAGAAAACGTCTCGGACGGGACCTCTACAGAGTCCTCTATAGTCGCCTCCTACGACGGCTCAGCTAGGTCCCCCTTAGACGCGTCCAAAACTATGACATCCTCCTACTCCTGTTCCTCGTTGAACTCCACGGTCGGTGTCCGCTCTGGTCCGTTCCTAGATCCTATGACTGACCCCTTAAGCAACTCCTACTCCACTATAGTCTGGCACCAATCGGGAATGACACCTTGTGGTACCTCATGAGGCTTCAGCGGCCCTATCTGTGAATCTTTTTCCTTCTTGAACCATGCCTCGAATCTATGAGGCTTCCACTTAGGCTTACCTTCGTCCACCCATACAACAGTACATTTCCTCACATATACGTTCCCCTGCCTATCCGGGAACTCATCATAGTACGCCGTCATCTCCTTTGGATCCCCAAAACGTATTGGCCACAAAGCCACGACCTAGGATCTGTAAAGTGAAGGTTTCCCCAAAAGGGGTGAGATACACATCTCAGTAAGAAAAACCTAACCCTAGGTGAGGTTGACAGTCCACTCAGGTAGTCGAATCCCTCAACAGATCCAAACTCATGAACACACGGGCAAAACAATCACAATTCAATAAACGACAACATACAAAAGATAGACATGCATTTATGATCTCGTGTCACACTCAGATGCACATGTACCTTCATCCTGCTACTTCACCACATCTATCAACCTCCGTCTGCCTCATTCTCTAGCCCGCGAACTAGTCGCCTCAGACTCGGTCCGTGTAAACGTATCAGACCGTCATCGGTGACCCACGTAAATGCATCAGGTCCCAATGAATCTCCAGACAAAACTCATTAACTCATACTATGTCCCGCGAATAATTCGCATCAGGATCGTGGCTATGTCAACCCTGCGACTTCGTCGCATTAGGGCGCCACCTAACCATACTTTAGCCCCGCGATCTCGTCGCATTAGAGTCTCAACCTCCTACCCCGAGTCTCACACGCCTTAGGGCCCCGCTACGCCATGCTCATGCCACATCATATCATATGCCTTGATTTTCAATTCAATTTCACACTCACTGGCAAGTGCGCATTCAAATACATTTCATAAATTTCGTGGCATGCAAATCAATTCATATGGTATACAGACATGGCAAATAACTCAGGCATAGGCAATATTACACAATCATTCCTTAACGTCTTAGGATGTACCAAAACTATCCCATTTGGCAATCTCTCATAAATCATTCCACTCGACCTACGACTTACCCAATCGAGTCATTCGCCCCTAGCCCAGGTTTAGGAAATCCCTTACCTTAGCTCAGCAACACAAATTTCTCCTTCTTGGATCACCTAAGTTTCGGCCAACCAAGGTCCACACCCGGACTTGTCGTGCAACCTAAAATTTCAGCCAATCCCGTCAATTTTCGTTCTCAATTCCTCAATCCATCACTCCCAATCATTCATAACATACCCCTCATCATCTCTTCACATCATAAACACCAATTTGCAGCACAAACCATCCACACTCAGCCCTTTTGTGCTAGCCGGGTCCAACCGGTCCTAATCTATTTCAAATCCAATATTTACATGCTATCCTACTCCTTAACACGTCTACCTAAGGATTTGGGAGGCTCACCGTGAGTTTTGAGTCAGTTTCTTGCCGGAAATTTGTCCGAAGTAACCGGATCGCCTACGGTCAGAATACCGGCAGTTTCTGGGCAAAATATTCAAGGCCGGTTCGTGGTCAAAAACTTATCCAATTAAGCCCTAATTTTTACCACAGAACTTTATATGTGTCTACTGAATCTCCACAAAATTTGAGCTCAAGACTCAAAGATTTCGGCTATCAAAAGGGTTGAGAATCAGACCTACCTCAGGTTGGTTCCGATTCTGTCGGCTTTTGGGAGATCGCTTGCTTGGGACAACTCAGTGCTCCAAATGCCATGATTCTTATTGGAGGAGTCTGGCAAGACGTGGAGCTTGGATGTGGTGGTTGGTCGGTGGTCGGTAGGTGGCCAGAAGGGCAGGTCGTGGGTGGCGAACGGCAGGTCAGTGGCTGGTCGGCGATCGACAATTTGAAGGAGGATGAAGATGACGGTTCTCGGTGATCTTTGGGGGAGAAGCTGGCCGAATGGGTTGTGGAGAGAGAGAAGAGAGAGAGAGTTTAATTATGTCCAAATTTTGATTAAAGGCTTTGAATGTTAGGTGTGGAAAAGGTGACATGACCACACTCCCTAATCTCTTGACACTTGGCATATTGTCTTCCCCATGGAGATCCAATGGCCACCTTTTAGTCTCCATTTTCGGTAGCCAAGGGAGGGCATAATGTCCCATTTTCCCTTCTTCAATTATAAAGGCAAAGTTCTAAGCTTGAGGGGCAAAACTGTCGTTTTACTCCCGACATTCAGAACGTCGTTTTTATCGTTTCAGGATCATTCGATAGGGCAACAGCCAATCCAAATGACATTGAAATTCTTGATTTTCCATTTCAAACTTTTCAGGACTCGTTTTTGATAGTTTTCTCTATCAGACGTGATTCTAGCCTATCTCGAATAGATGGGCAACTTTTGCAGACTTTACGCATATCGACCCCATGATTCATATCACGTTTAGAGCTCGTCAATTCATGGTAGTTTTGAGTGTCATGTAATTGTAAGAGTTTATCACTAGTCCCTATGGTCTCGATCATCACAGTCCGATTTAGGATAATTTTGCAAATCGTACGTTGGTTAAGCGGCATCACCCGCGCTCCAATCGTACGAAACTTGCATAATAATCCTTGATCGTTCTTAGATCGGCCTTTTGGTGGTTCTAAATATCTCCTCGACAATCCTTATGATCAAAGCGTCATTTCCTATCCGAGTCGCCTAGGTCCACGTACTTCGTCTCACGTTAGCCTTTCCCCTTTTATCAACCTATTCAAATTGATCAGGTTTGAGTGGAATACAACTGAAATACATCGCTTGATATATATAAACTTCTCATTACAGAGTCTGAAGTTGATCGAAAATCAGAATGTCACAATGGAGAAGTACAAGGCGAGGCTCATAGCCGATGGGTATTCTCATATCGAGGGAGTTGACTATGACGAGATTTTCTCTTCCGTGGTGAAATTGACCTCGATACGGTTCGTTCTATCCATAGTAGCTGCATATGATCTTCAGGTAGAACAGATGGACGTAAAGACATCTTTCCTTAGATTTATATGAGGCAATTAGAAGTTTTTTTTCTTTTTTTTTTTTTAAGAATCTAGTATGCAAGCTAAAAAAGTCTTTATGTGGGCTAAAGCAGTTACCGATGATATGGTACCAAATGTTTGACACGTATATGCTCCAGTTTGATTTTGTGTGTTTAAATTCTGACCATTGTGTGTACGTGATAAGGGCGGGCAATCAATTTGTCATTCTTACGCCTTACATGGATGATATGCTGTTAATTAGGAATACCTGAAGATGGTGAATTTTGCGAAAATTTTATTGGCAAGAAAGTTCGAAATGAAGGATTTGGGCCTGCAAATTATATTTAAGGCATGCAGATTACGATGGACCCTGAGAAACGAAAGCTATTGCTAGAACAGGAGAAATATATCAAAGAAATACTAAAGAAATTCAACATGACAGATTGCAAGCCTGTTAGTACCCTTATACCTTTAGGGACCAAACAATATGTAGAATAATTCCCTAAAAAGGATAAGGAGGCTGAGCAGATGGCCCAAGTTCCACATACAAGTGCACTGGGTAGCTTGATGTATGTTATGGTATGCATGCGTCCGAATATAACTCAAGTAGTGGGAGTCTTGAGCCGATATATCTCTAACCCAGGTAGAGAACATTAGAATGCGATAAAAAGAGCTTCAAGATATTTTTGTAGAACTTGGAATTTTTCTTTATATTTTGAAGGTACAGGGAATGGAAAAATTCTTGATATCATAGGCCATGCAGATTGGGATGGATATATTGATAATAGACAGTCCACTAGCGTGCATGTTTTCACAATATTTTGAGGCTGCGTTGAGTTGGACAAGTAAGAGGTGAAGAGGCTGAGTACATGACTTTTACTCATGCCAGAAAAAAGGCCGTATGGTTATGGCGGTTGTACTTAGAGCTCGATTTTGAGCAAGGTGTCGTGGAGGTGAGATATGGCAATCATGTGGCTATTTATTTAGCTAAGAATCCAGCATTTCACTCGTGTACAAAGCATATTGACATACAAATCATTTTATACAAGAGAAGGTAGAGAAGAAAGTGGTTCGGCTTTTAAAGGACAACATGATGAAAAGTTGTTCAGACTTCCTTACTAAAGCTGTCACGAATGCGAAGTTTGAATGGTGCTTTGCAACGATTGGATTGAAGAGGAATGATATTGGGAAGGCTCTCATTTGCGCGAAATATACACCAAGTGGGAGAATATTGGAGTTGACGAAATACCCACCAAGTTTGATTGGCATTTCACTCACCGTTTATTGTGGAAACAACAACGGGTCTTGGACTGTTGTTTAAGTTGACACGTTTGTTGTGAGATCAAAGAGATTTTAGATAGGCTTAGGTTTTATGGCCATTTTAAGTCATGTATATTATGCTCGTTGATAGATTATTATAATGAGTTGTGCAGTTGTAAATCAAAATCATAGTGAAATCTCTTTGCATGACGTAATCCTATTCTGAGCTAAACCTGGATAAACGGTGTGTCATCTATTTTTCTTCTATTATCTGTGTGTTCGTTCTAAATCGGATTGCGATACATCCCTTCAGAACCCTGAGTCATTTCGGCTTCATAAGCATCCTCCTGGCCTTCTTTCCACAACCATCGCATGTGGTCGAAGTCCCCATCTTGGCTCCTCAAGAGCATTAACTTGTTTGCCTTCATCAAGTACAAGCCGCAGTCCATCTTTCCCCTACCATCCCAGTACTACCCCTGTTGCTTGATCGCTACATTTTGAAGTATAACCGGTTCAATTTGTACCCCCTCGAAGCGTCCCTTTGGAGTCTAAGAAAGGTTAGTATCGTCAAATCAAAAAGATGATGAGGAGTCGAAAAAGCACAATCCTTTGAGAAAGAAAGAAAACAAAATGTTAAAAGTATTATAAAATTACAATAGAAAAAATTCCAATTAACAAAATCACTAAAGCTAAATTACCACATTTCGCATGGAAATAAGCCCATACAAAGATACTACTAAGATGGAGACTCTGGGGAGGGAGGGGGGGGGGGGATTGGGCATTTATTAAAATAAAAATCTTATGGAAGGATCACATGTAATTATACAAGTCAATTCTGTATTTTTATCTATACAAATCAGATTAAGAAATTCACTCCCCTTAGAAAACTTATACCAAAACTGGAAAGCAGTGAGAAATCAAAATTTTGCTCTAGGTATTACTAGAGGATATTACACAAATTCTTTTTTGATAAATTCAGTAATATGAATTTAGAGACAAGATGAGAATCCTCGTGTGTGCAGGCGAAGAAAGAATGGTAGCTAAAAAGGTAGTTACCGCCACAACGTGTGACTATTGAAAGTATAGGTTAAGCCCATTTAATTATGTTAATGTTTCTAATATTCAACTATTATGAGAAAGTGCCTGGAATAATATTCACACTATAGATAAAATGCCTTTTGACTTGACAACATAGATTGGAAAGTCGTGAAATAAAATTGCCGCACTTAAAATAATGTAAGAAGTATGTCTACCTATTAAGAGTATCTTCTTCGTTATGATTAATATGATATACCAACAATAATTGACATAGGATATGGCGGATGATAGTGCCTTTAGATGTTGATCGTTGTATCATGAGAAAATTACCAAAAAAAGTCTCGAATCTATTGAATATTATGTTAATTTAGTTATAAACCCTTTTTTCCTTCCTAATTGAGTTAAAATTTTTGTATTTGTGTCAATTCAGTCCATCTAGGCAATCGCACTGATGTGGCACAGTCGACTCTCACCTATGGCCGATCACTAGGGTCCAGTGATGGATTGGTGGAAGAAGGAAGGGAAATGAAAAATAAAATAAATAAAATAAAAAAATATAATTAATATAAATTAATTAAAAAGTATTCACGTTAGGGCTGACCTCACCACGTCAGCGATTTGCAGCCAAAATTTGTCAGATTAACTAAATTGACACAAATGCAAAAGGTTTGAAGTCAAATAACCAAAAAAAAATGTTTATGATTGAATTGGCGTAATTACAATATGTTTAGAACTTTTTAAGCAATTCTCCTGTCATCTCATAGTGAGAGGTTCAAATTTCAATTTTTTTCAAGTCATTCATATTTGCCTCCTCTTATCAATTTGCACTCTTTTATCTCATTGGTTAATCCCAGCCCACAAGGCAGGTTTTTTTCCTGTTAGTCTTAAATATTAAGTATGCATTTGTTTAACAATTCGAATTTTCGAAACACTAGCCCGATCCCACAAAATCTTACGATGAAGAAATGAATATCGGCGTCCGTCCAAATCGACGATTAGGGGAGAAAAGGAAAGAAAGTGTAGATAATACTAACGGGCGAAATAACTTTTTTTTTCTTTCTTTACATACTTTCATAAGGTGTAACAACAATAGGAGTGACACAACTTTTGCACGGAGATTACTTGAATGCCACAACTTTTTTTTCAATCACCTAAGTGCCATAACTTTTAAATGTGGATCACTTGAGTGCCAACAACGATTTGGGTTGCCAAAAAATCCTACATGGTATTGAAAGAATGTAAATCCATCCTAGGTGGATTGCCGAAAAGCTGAAACATGATGGAAACGACATTGCACAGCTAAGATTGAACGATTGCTTCAACAAAATTACTTAAACCACGACACTTGCCGAATCTGAAGAACTCTAATCTCGCAAAAGGAATTCTGAAGAACCCTAATTCTGTCAAGGGGAAATCAAATTCTCGCAAAAGGAATATGAAGAACCCTAATTCTGAAGCACCCAACGTCCCTTCAAAGATCCTTTGCTGATGTCATCACTGGCGGCACTTCCAAGACTTCCTATTTCTAGTTCAATCATAGTTCGTGACAGACAATCGTACTTTACCTTCATTTGCTCTGCTTTCAACTATCCTTGAACGAAAAAAATAATGATATATTGATAATATGAACTCATTTTGATGTTGTTGTGATGCTTGGATTTGAATATTGATTTAATGTTGTAGCTAAATCTCGTGTCTAAATAAATCACCCACCCCATGTTTGATGGAATGCCTCAATCAGGGCAAGTGACTCTTGGATGAAATGTGTCACGCCCCGAACCTGTTAGGCTCGCAAAATCCCACCAGGGCCGTCTTTTCTCGGTGGTACCCAGGATCTATCGGCCAACAATTTATAACTTTTAAATGACACAAACATATGAAAGTGATGAAATTTCTCCATACAATTTAGACCTAAGATGACTCAGGACATAGGGTACGTCTTGTTATAAATACTGACTACAGGTTCAGAGGGTACAACTCTAACTTCGAGGTAATATGAAATTTCTAAGGTCACAAAAGTATAAATCCATTTCATATAATTACTTCTTCAAATACCGATCACTGGCGGTCTCAGATTTCCATCGCCTAGGGGACCTAAAAAAGTTAATCCCACGACGGGGTGAGATATAAATCTCAGTAAGTTAAACCTAACCCCAAACTAGGTTGTCAATACTTCCAGACACCTTTGAAAATAAGTATTCTTAAATAAAAGGCCTTGGCATGATAAAAACATAACTCCATCAACGCATAGCATTTCACTAATTCAGAATCGCCTTGATTCAGTCGTAAAATTTCACAAATACAGCTGAACTTCGTGCTATGGCAAGGCTTTCAATAGAAATATCCACTTGAGGCATTCTCAAATTTCTCAAGATCATAACAAGGCATTTCCTTAACACATCTCAATCAAATTCCAATCATCAATATCAGGTTGTCAAGCACCCGCGTCATAACGCTTCAGGCCATTTAGGCATTCACTTAATCATATAAGGTATTTCCACCAATCATCACTATCCAAGCCCGCGTTATAACGCATCAGGCTATTATAACATGTTTGGCAAGACCTGCGTCACGACGCCTCAAGTCAACATATACATATTGCTAAGACCCGCGTAAGAACGCCTTAGGTCGTGTTCCTCAATCGCCCGCTTAATAACGCATCAGGCTAAGATACTACCCGCGTAATAACGCATCAGGTTAGTCATCCTTACTTGGCCAAGTACAATATCTCGCATAACAACACATCAGGATAATCAAAACCCCGCGTTATAACGCATCAGGGTACAATTTGCCTTTCATAGACCCGTATCACAACGTTTCAGGTCAAATCCCACTTAATAACGCCTTAGGATTTATTCAAGCCTCGCGCTTAACGCATCAAGGCATCACATGCACATGTACTTATAATACAATAACTCACTGGCCAAATAAATCTCAATGCACAATAATAAGGAGGCAACCTCATAGTTCGACCCCCACATATCAAGTTACTAATCCTCACATCATATTCATGGCCAAGCATCACAAAGCAAATCGAGTAATTGAATCAATCACTCCACATTGGCACAAGCAAGTCACGGCCATTTCACAAAAATTCAAGGCTTGACACAAAATCATGGTTTCACAAATCGCCTCGAGACTCAATCGGTAATTCAACCCGCTCAAAGTATTCAAACCAAATGGGAATCTGCAGAAAGCATGTCAAAAGGTTCAACTACTTTCCACGAACAAATTAAGATTCCTTAATCTAACCTCGATTCCACAGTTTTCATGCCATGAACCACTCAAGTTCAACTCATAGGAGACATGGCAGAATCGGATTTGAGATCCCACAAGTAGAACCGGTTCATAAATCACCACTTATCTCGAACAATAACGCCCCTTAGTAACCTAACATCCCAATAGAAGGTTAGGATCAACTTACCAAGAAAATTGAGCTAGCAAAAGTCCACAAAAGCCTCCTTAGAGGACACGGCCAAAAGTGATCCAAATCGGACAGGTTTGTCCTTTTGAAAATCTAAGCAAGAATCAACCACTAAATCCCATCAATTTCGCCCCAAACTTCAACTAATAGCTCCCTAACATATCAAACTAAGATTTTGAGGCATCTTACCAATCAATCCAAGCAAAATTAGTCCTCGAACAGTCCTCAAGTTCACGGTTTTTCCCTTGGACAGACCGGTCCGGGTTTTTGTCCACAAAACAACAAGAAATCCACCATTAAATCCCATTATAAATTATTCTCAACCTCAAGTATATGCTTCTATATATCGTAAATCAGTTGAAGGAAAGCCTTACCGAAGATTGGAGTGAAATGAGTTCGAAAATTCCACTTGGAGCTCTTGGATTCAAAACTGATCAGCCTAACCTTTGCTCCTTCAAACGGCTCTACGGGACAACCGACTGGGTGGATTTGGATTCATAATACCTTGTTGGAACGATAAGACGATAAACTTTCTAATGGTATGTGGTACGCCTTAATCAGATGACGAACGAAGAAGTTATGGCCAAAACAGTGGCCGGCGACAGGACTGGGTAGTGTTCTGGCGAGCGAGAAAAGAGAGGAAAATGAGAGAAAGGTGAGAGGGAGAGGGTTTGGCCGAGAAAAATGAGGGAGAGAAAGAGAGTGAGAGGATTTCTTCAATCTTCCAATTGGTCAAAGTTTTAGAATGGTAGGTTAAAAGTTGGATATTTAATGCCCATTAAGCATCCATTGACACTTGTCTTCATGTCAATCAAGCCTTTATCTAAGGACTGTTATTTTTCCTGATTTTCGGCAGCCTTGGGGTATGGTCAAGAACAAAATGCCCTTATTCCATTTATTAAGGCAAGGTTAAGGCTTGAGAGGCAAAATGGTAATGTTACCCTTGACGTCCGGAACGTTGTTTTTCCAATTCAATTTACCTTCGATGAGGTGATGTCTAATTCGATTAGAACGTTGAAATCTTTATTTGCCATTTTTAAATTTTGAGATTCCATTTTATATCTCAAGCCTCGAGGGATCGAAAATTCGGAATGTCACAAAATGCCTTAACTACCCTAGCTAAATCTCTTGTTTGATCCTTCGCCGGCGTGGAACTCAACGAAATCAACTTGTGAAAGTGGCGATGGGAAGCAGAAACACAAGCAAGGCAAGTGGCTCCTAGATGTACGAGCAAAGCCAAGATGCAGCTCACTTTTGCTATTGTGAGCTGCGAAGTCCAATAAGAACGGCTTGGATGAGAGATAATCCTGGGAGAAGGTTCCATGGATGCGTCAATTATAGAGTGGATGTGACATTATGAATTTCCTATCATTTCGAGACCATTGAATGTGAGATATCTATCGAGGTATTTCAGTTATGTCTTGCTCGGATATGATCAATCTCGAGTTAATTAACCGAAGGGGAAAGGCTAACGCACGATGAGATACGTGGACCTAGGAAACTCTATTAGAAAAAGGAACTTTGACCATAAGGATCGTCGAGAGAACATTTAGAGTCGAGGCCGATCTAAAAACGATTAAGGAAACCATTGCTAGTGTTGTACAGTTGGAACGCGGGTGATACCGCTTAACCAAAGTATAATTTGTAAAATTTTTCTATATCAAATTGTGATGATCGTTGCCATCGGGGCTAGCGATAGACCCTCATGATTACATGACAATCAAAATTGCTGTAGTTTGAGTTATCCTAAGTGTGATGAGAATCACAGAGTCGATACGCGTAACGTCCGCACAAGCCGCCCATTAATTCGAGACAAATTGAAATTCGATCGACGAAAAAATCAATCATGAGATGAGATCTTGAAATTTGAAAATGGAAATGAGGGATTCCAACATTGGATATGGATTGAACGCCGCCTTATCGAGGGTGAAAAATATCAGGAAAACGAAATTTCAAACGAAAGGTGTGAAAAGACCATTGTGTCCTTGGAGAGTTAACCTTGCCTAATTGATTTGAGAAGGAAATTTTAGTCATTTGACATTTCCTTCTTCCCCAAGGAGGCTGCAGAAAATTAAGGGGTCAAGAAAGTAATTTGAGCCTTGATATTATTGACTAAGCACAAGTGTCAATACATGGGTGATGGTCATTAATTTTTCACTCACTCAAACCTTCTAGAAGCTTAATCAAAAGTGATTAGGATCATATCATCTGCTCCCTCAAAATTTTCGTGAGCCATCTCCCTCTTCTTCCCCATCATTTTGTGTTTTCTTCTTAAGAGCAGAAACTGCTCTGTTCTGACCAGCTGCTGCCGCCCGGTTTAGTCCGTACGAGCGCCTCCTCCGGTGACCTTTTGGCCGGTTGCTAACCACTACAGGTTATTTTAACCTGTCCTTGACAAGCTCTAATTAGTTTTATGGTTTTTGGAGATCTGGTTAATTTATAGGAATTTTTGGAAGAAAACCGGACGGAGAGAGGGCTGTGGTTCACCCTCTTAGATATTTCATTTGGCTCCAAAATTTTTATGGGAGTTACATGACATGTAGTACTATGTTCACTGAGTTGGGGCCGTTGATTGGGTTAAGTTTCAATTAGGTTTCAGTGGTTGAATCGATGTGGTTTTTAAGAGCAGAATCTGACCGCCGGTGAACTGAGAGGAGTCGGTCTATTTGGAAGCCTTAGGAGTGCTAATTGACTTCAAAAATTTCTATGGAGCTCTATAACATGGGATTAAGGTTTTGCCAAGTGGAATTGATGAAAAAAATTAAGACCTAAAGATGATTTGTGGACTGTTAAGGCAAGGAGGAGCAGAACCGGTTCTGCTCTATTTCAATTCTGAGCACACTGGTTATGCACTATTTCAATTCTGAGCACACCGGTTCTGTTGGGGGTTGTCCTTGATGTCATCATGCTCTAAATGTGGTGTTAAGGCATACTAGATCGTTATTTAGGGTGTTATTAAGGTGTACGATGGGTGGAGCTGAAGTTAGAAAAGAGAAATTGATTGAAACGATGAATTGTCACTGAAGTATATTGATGCCCTGTTCTGGACAGCAGTGATCTTGTTTGGAAGCTGAGCTTGACAAGGGATTTTGGTGAAAATTTGCTAATTGGAACGAAGGTAAGCGACCCCTAAACCTATATTAGAACATTTGGACGCAACTGGATAGTTTTATTATGGAATCAATGAGTTGACAATTTTGTTATGCTTGGTTGAGTGAAAATTGAATGGAGTTGTTGAGGAACGAGCCATGAGCGCTCGCTTGTTATTAAAATTTTAGTTCTTTTGCCTGAATTGATGATGTACTTGTTAGTATGTCCTACTTGATTATGTGGCTACAGGCTATGTGACTCCTGAGTTATGTTTTGTGATAAAGGATGACCTTTTTGACGAGCAAATGGTTTATGATCGACCTTCTGAAATTTCTCGTGATGAAAATGTGATTAATTGATTGTTGAGACAATTCTTGACTTGAGATATTTGTTGAGACCTATGGTATCCTGAGGGGTCTTAACGCGGGATCGCATCGTGAGCATATCCTGAGGCGTCTTAACGCAGGATGCATCATTAGTATACCCTGAGGTGTCTTAACGCGGGGTTGTGATTGAATAATATCTTGATGAGTCCTAACGCGGGATAAAGAATTATACACGTTGACATGAGTTGAAAATTGGATAGTAAACCTGACGCGTCTTAACACGGGTTTATTTGTCTTGGTAGTCTAATGCGTTGAACGCGGACTAATTCATTGAGTTGTGGATTGAGAATTTTATTGGTTATTAATTCCTGTGGTGTTGATGTGGTTCTTGGCTAGTACGGAAGTTTGGGTCACTTTCTTTATATATTTGTCTCAAGTATAATTTCTTCGCAAGATGTTTGATATGATGCTTTTGTATAAATGCCATTTGTCCTTTTGTCACTGCTTGCTTGTTGCTGTGATAGTTCGTCTGGTGGGACTAATGGTCTAAATTAGGATTAGGCTAGCTTGCTGAAACGTAAGTCTCACCCCAACGTGGAATCCTTTTTGTTTTCAGATCCCAAACTTTGAGTATGCTGCCTATGCGCCTAAGAGATCCCAAGGAGATGACAGCTTATTTTGAAGAATTTCCAGATAGACGAGGTACAGTTTATATTAGGAAGAGTACAGTAGTATGGGTTGATGAGGGGGAGGAAAACTGGAAGCCACATCGTTTTGAGGCCTAGTTCAGGAGAGCTGGGGAAGTTATCACTGGTTCATTAAAGGCTCACGAGGTTCCAAGACGTGTAGTTCCATCGTGGTGCCATCCTTCTCGAGATGAGATAGAGGTAGAGGGTTCTGTGGTAGGCTCGAGGAACGTTCCAGAGGAGACCTCGACTAGATAGGAGAGCATCGAGGTGATCGAGATTTCTGACTCGAAGGATGAGATGGAAGATGACACCATAGAAGTACGATTAGAAACTTTCTCGGATTACGATCCCGCAGAGGACATGAGTTGAGCCGAAGATACTAGTACCACTTAGTGGGCTCAAGATCAACGACCGTTGGAGTTGTCTTTTGGTGGTGACGATCTTTTTGGTGGGGCTTAATGGTTGTATTTTGTTCGCCCTTTTGTCTTCCTCGACCTTAGCTAGTGGTATTAGCTATTCCCTAGCCTCGTTTGTATAAATTCGTTCTCTTGATATGTAAATCACCCTTTTCTTTGTCCCATGTCTCATTCTTTATTTTGTTTTGAATTACCTTGCATGGAGTTATGTATTTAATTTCTTTTACTCTTCCGCATGCGAGTCTCATTATTTATCGCCATAAAGAAGGGTATCTTGGGACTGAATTAACGGCATGAGCGGATGAGCGCACTCGTAAGGTGAACGGGGCGTGACAACGGACTTCAATTGTGGATATTTTAGGTCCATAATCTCTGTTTTACTGATGTATCAATTTTTTTTATGGCTTTAGTGTTAAAATGTTTTGGATTTGGGTTTGTTTGCTCGATGACTAGGATATGCTATTGTGCTTTGCCCTGCTAATGCAACAAGTATAAACAAAATTGTATACTGACTTTCTAGTAGGTGGGTTGACTCGAAATTCTCAAACCGAGCAACGGAGGTAATCTTGGAGCTACTTCAAAAACGAGATGATGGTCGACATGTACTGACTAATGAATTAGATGATGGGGCTCAATTGAAGCAGAGATAAAGGGTCTACAATATTTTTTGAACCACTGGAAGAAGGGATTTTCAAAGATGAAAAATCAAAGAGATATTTATCGAATGATTGTTATCGTGTTATTTTTGGTGGGTTTGTTTTGGTTTATGGGTTGTAACCCTACTAAAGAGGAAAAAAAAATTGTCTACCGTAGTTGAGGAACAATGATAAGATGTTGTACATCGTGAATATTATTCTAATGTTACTTTTCGATTCTGTGTTGATTTTTTTTTTTGCCAACTTTGCAGAAATTTGCTTTGCAAATGCAATGTTGATAATGTGCAGCAAGAGAAGAGAAGATCTTCCAAGTTTTTTTTTTTGGTAGAGGTGTTCAAAGTAAAATGAGTTTCAAGAAGCCATTCGTTTGAGTGCCATAGATTTAGTCAAATCGACCTCTTAGGTTACTCAACTTTCATAAAGTGGCCACTTGAGTAGCACATATTTTTAAAAATGGCCACTTAAGTACCATATCTCTTTAAAAGTGGCCACTTTGGTTCCTCAATTTTTGAAAAGTGATCATTAGGTTCCTCGATTTTTAAAAAGTGATCAATTAAGTTCACTTTTTGATATCCCTACTGCTTCACATGTACCAGTTGTAATCAACAACAAGCCATGCTATAAATACCATTGCACTACAATCATTGCTACTCAATGGTGTTGCATGTTCTTACATCAACAACAACAATAGCCATAACCTGTTCACTCAAATAAAATAAAATAAAATATTGCTGCTAAACACACTAGCAAAAAATGCAGCAGTGAAACTCCTATACTGTTGTTGAATGCATAACAAACCAAACCAAAATGCAGCAATAAACACCATCACTTTCTGTACAACATGTATCAAGCCTTCATACAACAAGCCTACCTCATTCTGGCTGCAAATACCCTTGTACCAATAATACAAAATCATTGATAGTCAATTTAGTGCATGTTCTTGCATCATGAAACTGAGCAATAACTGTTAAATATGTGTGTCTCGATTTTGAATTGTTTGATCGGTTGACCTATGGTGGACGTCACTCAAAACACCTACATCAAAGTTTCCTCTTCAAACTTTGCTTTGGCAATAATAGGATACAAAGCAAGTGGGCCCATGAGGTTGCAAAGAAAAAGAGAAGATTTGGTTTTGGTCGTTCAAAAGGGAGGAAAGAAGAATGCGTGTGGGGCCCAGAGAATAAATAAAGGAAATAAAAGGATTTGGCTTTCTTTTTGTTTGTTTCTTTCTCTACCCTGCAATAGCTATACCAGATAAAAAAGGGTGAAGACTTTTTGTGGTCTGTTCTTTTTAACCGAGAACAAAAAAAAAAAGTCGAGCCGCGCAAAGAAGGAATTGAGGATTCCTTTTGTCGAAACTATTGCATAGCAGGCGCATGAAGAAAGAACAAAAGAGGCGTTCTTGTTTCATCCGTGCAGGACCGTTTTTAACTATAAGTTTGCACATCAAGAAAGAACAAAAGAGGCGTTCTTGTTTCATCCGTGCAGGACCGTTTTTAACTATAAGTTTGCACATCGATTGCTGGCGTCGTGAGTTTTTTAGTTTTATTGTTTATTATATCCAATTGAAAGTTGTTTATTTATAAACACTGGGTTTAGGTATAATCTAGGTGCGGGAAACATGAGTGTATTGAGCGATTGTAAATGCGATTCTCCGATTATAGTGGATTGTTTTTACTGGCTCTCCCCGTGGATGTAGGTACCGACATTCGAACCGAACCACGTTATATCTGATGTCTTTATCGTTTCTCGTTATTTTCTCTTAGCTTTCGCATTGACATGTTTGCAAGATCCTGGTTGTTCCACGTTAATTTTACAACAATTGGTATCAGAGCTTAAGGATCAGATATTCTGGATTGTGATTTGGGGCTTTTGCTTGTTTAATTATTATTTGGATATTTGTGATTGCAATTATGTCTAGGTTGAAATATGAAATTGAGAAGTTTAACGGGAGGAACAACTTTGGGTTATGGAGCCTCAAGATGAAGGCGTCATTGACAACTCGGGGTTTGGCATAAGCATTATAGGGCAAAGCTAAGTTGCCCAAATCGATGAAAGATGCTGATAATGATGTGTTAATGAGGAAAGCTAGGAGTGCAATCCTTTTGAATTTATCGGATGAAGTGTTGAATGAGGTAGGCGAAAAAAAGGATACTGCAGCATTGTGGGCAAAGCTTCAGTCGCTCTATGTAAAGAAGGGTTTGAACAATCGCTTATAAATGTTGAAGAGAATGTTCCAATTCAGATATACTGAAGGTACATCTATCAGAACCCACCTAAATGAATTTAATAAACTCATGATGGATTTGAAGAACGTCGGTAAGACTCTTGAAGATGAAGAGCAGGGCATGATGTCGTTGGCTTCTTTACCAGAGTCATGGGGGCACTTTATTAATTCTCTATTCCAGGGGCGTACTACAATTACCTCAGAAGAGGTAAAGTCCGCCTTATTTTCTAAAGAGTGGTAAAGAAAGTTGCGAGATGATAGTCTGACGTAGAATGTAGCGCAGGGACTAGTGATTCGGGGTAGAGAGCAACAGCGGGGGTCCAACAACAGCAGAGGTAAAAGCAAGTTCAAATCACGCCATTGAAAATCCAAGGGACGCGTGAAGTGTTTTGAATGTCACGAGGAGGGACATATCAGAAGAGATTGTCCTAAGCTGAGAAACAAAGGTGATAAGTAAAAAGCCACAAGCAGTGTGGCAAACATTGCTGAGGAGAACACTAGTGATGCAGAGGCTGTTTTGTGTGTGATTATAGGTTCGTCAGGAGACGAATGGGTGCTAAATTCGAGGTGTTCTTATCATATGGCGCTTCATAAGAACTGGTTTACTACTTACAAGACTGTAGATGGTGGTAGAGTTATGTTGGAGAATAACGCGGCTTGTAAAGTTGTGGGGATAGGGACAGTTCTGATTCAGATGCGTGATGGTATGGTTTGCATATTGACAAACGTGAGGCATGCACCGGAGCTAAAAAAAAACCTTATTTCTCTAGGGACACTCAATGATATCGGGTGTAAGTACACCACTGAAGGTAGAGTACTGAAGATTTCTCGAGGTGCCATGACAGTGATGAAAGGGAAGAAAGTGAGTTCTCTCTATTATCTACAGAGACAGATCGTGACAGGAGCTTCTGTAGTTTCATCAGATGACTCAGATTCTGATTTAACTCGTTTATGACATATGCGTTTAGGGCACATGAGTGAGGCAGATATGACAATGGTGAGTGATAGGGGGTTGTTAAAGGGTCAGAAGACAAGTAAGTTAGACTTATGTGAGCACTGTATCTTTGGAAAGCAGCACAGGATTAAGTTTACTACAGGTATTCATTCGACCAAGCAACCGATTGAGTATATTCATTCAGATGTCTAAGGCCCATCTCCGGTTTCTTTGAAAGGAAGTGTCCGTTATATGCTGACATTTATCGACGATTATTCCAGGAAGGTATGGTTATACTTTCTGAAGCACAAATCTAATGTGTTTGATCGGTTCAATAAATTTAAGGCATTAATTGAGAAACGGTCAGATAAACAGATCAAGTGCCTGAGAACCGATAATGGCAAGGAGTTCTGTGGTAAAGATTTTACCGAGTTCTGCGAGAGAGAAGGGATTGTGAGACACCGCACAGTACCTAGGACACCGCAGCAGAATGGCGTGGCGGAACGGAACTTACTTGAGCAGGCTCAAAGCATGTTATCGCATGCTGGAATAGGTAAGGAATTTTGGGCTGAAGCAGTGAACATAGCCTATTACCTGATTAATAGATCTCTATCATCTGCTATTGAGTGGAAGACTCCAGAGGAAGTATGATCGGGAAAAACTGTTAATTACTCCGGATTATGAGTATTCGGATGTCCTACATAAGCTCATGCTAGTGATGGTAAGCTTAAGCCGAGGTCAAGAAGTGCATGTTTCTGGATTATGCACATGGGGTGAAAGGCTATCGGCTGTGGTGCACTGATCCTAGATCACTCGATTTTATAATTAGCAGAGATGTAATTTTTGATGAGACTACAATGCTTCGAAAGAGGAGTCTTGAGACACTACCAGCAGAGTAGACAGATCATGGTGTCAGTAGTGAGGTGGAGTTTCAGGTGAAGACTCCGGAGACCTCAAATGTAACAGATGTTGAGACTGCAGATGAGGCCGCAGTTCTTGAAGTCGGTGATAGTGAACAACCAGTACAATCGCAGTACACTCTAGCTGAAGGCAGACAGCGAAGGCAAATAAAACCACCGGTACGTTATGGTTATACAGATATTGCTTATACTTTGACTGTAGGTGACGAGGTAGAGACAGATGGGCCTTTGTCTTACTCTGAAGCGATGGCTAGTTCTAAGTCGTCGTAGTAGCTAGGGGCTATAAGTGAAGAGATGGAATTACTCTATCGAAATCAGACATGGGATCTAGTTAAAATGCCCAAGAATCAGAAGATTATTGGAAGCAAATGGGTTTACAAACGGAAAGAGGGCATTCCCGGTGTAGAGGCAGCGAGGTATAAGGCGAGACTTGTGGCGAAGGGGCTTACTCAGCGGGAGGGCATTAACTATAATGAAGTGTTTTCTCCTGTGGTAAGGCATACTTCTATTCTTATTTTACTTGCCTTAGTTGCTGCATAGGATCTAGAGTTGGAGCAGCTTGATGTAAAGACGTAATTTCTTTATTGTGAGTTGGAGGAGCAGATTTACATGAGGCAGCCAGAGGGATTTGCTATTCCGGGTAAGGAAGATCATATTTTCTTATTAAAGAAATCTTTATATAGGCTGAAATAGTCTCCTAGGCAATGGTATAACCGGTTTAATGCTTTCATGGCTAGTCAGGACTATTCTAAAAGTCAGATGGACAGCTATGTTTTTTTTAGAAGACTAGATGATGGGTCTTTGATATATCTGTTGCTATATGTTGATAGCAGCTAAGAATATGTTTAATATTGATATGCTGAAAAGGCAGTTGAGTGCTGAGTTTGAGATGAAAGATTTAGGTGTTGCGAATAAAATATTGGGTATGGAGATTTTGCGAGACAGGACTGCAGGATTATTACGTCTGTCCCAAAAGAAATATATTGAGAAAATTGTAGCACGTTTTAATATGCAATTAGCAAAGTCTGTGAGTACACCATTAGTAAAGCACTTTAAACTTTCAGTTAAGTTATCATTGCTGACTGAGGAGGAGAAGGAGCATATGTCATGTGTTCCATATTCTAGTACAATAGGTAGTATTATGTATGCTATGATATGCACTAGACTTAATATTGCACAAGCTGTCAGTGTAGTTAGTAGTTTTATGAACCGTCCTGGTAAAACTCATTGGGAAGCTGTGAAATAAATCCTCAGATATTTGAAGGGGACATCAGACGTTTGTATAGTATACCGGAGGAACAGTAATGGCAGTGAGACTACAGGTTTTGTGGATTCTGATCATGCAGGTGACTTGAATGAGTGCAGATCTTTAGCAGGGTACTTGTTTAAACTTGCAGGTGGTGCAATTAGTTGGAAGGCGTGCTTACAGAACTACGTGGCCTTGTCGTCGATTGAGGCGGAGTACATGGCACTGAACTTTGTAGCGAAAGAGGCAATATTATTACAGAGCTTACTCTTAGACTTTGGGTTAGATTAGAAAAGTGTTGATATGCACTATGACAATCAAGGTACGATATTTCTGGCGTATAATCCGGTTTATCACGAGCGGACAAAACATATTAATATTAGGTATCACTTCATCCGAAATGTCTTAGCAAAGGGTATGTTTGTTGTGAAAAAGATAGCAACAGCGGAGAACCCGGCGGACATGATGACTAAACATGTTCCTTTGGCAAAGCTCAAGCTTTGCTTGAACACTATTGGCGTCTGTAGAGAGTGATTGCCTTTCGGGGCGATGAGAGAGCAGCATGGATGATGAGACTAATGACTTAGTTTTAAATATCGAGCCAAGGTGGAGAATTGTTAAATATGTGTGTCTCAATTTTGAATTGTTTGATCGGTTGACCTATGGTGGACGTCACTTAAAACACCTACGTCAAAGTTTCCTCTTCAGACTTTGCTTTGGCAATAATAGGATACAAAACAAGTGGGCCCATGAGGTTGCAAAGAAAAATAGAAGATTTGGTTTTGGTCGTTCAAAAGGGAGGAAATAAGAATGCGCGTGGGGCCTAGAGAATAAAGAAAGGAAATAAAAGGATTTGGCTTTCTTTTTGCTTCTTTCTCTACCCTGCAACAGTCGTACCAAATAAAAAGGGTGAAGACTTTTTGTGGTATGTTCTTTTTAACCGAGAACAAAAAAAAAAAAAAAGCCGAGCCGCACAGAGAAGGAATTAAGTGTTCCTTTTGTCGAAACTATTGCAGAGCAAGCGCATGAAGAAAGAACGAAAGAGGCGTTCTTGTTTCATCCGTGCGGGACCGTTTTTGACTATAGGTTTGCACATTGATTGCTGGCGTTCGTGAGTTTTTTAGTTTTATTGTTTATTATATCCAATTGAGAGTTGTTTATTTTGTAAACACTGAATTTGGATATAATCTAGATACGGGAAACACAAGTGTATTGAGTGATGATAAATCCGATTCTCCGATTATAGTGGATTATTCTTGCTGGCTCTCCCCGTGGATGTAGGTACCGACATTCGGACCAAACCACGTTATATCTGGTGTCCTTATCATTTCTTGTTATTTTCTCTGTGCTTTCGCATTGACATATTTGCAAGATCCTGGTTATTCCGCATTAATTCTACAACAATAACAATAGCCAAAACCTGTTCACTTACATAAATTCAAGAAAATGTCGCTGCTAAACAACCAACAAAAAAATGCAACAGTAAAACTCCTAACAATATTGTTGGTGAACACATAACCAACCCATACAGCAATAAACACTTATCCATCACTTGCCGCAGCAACTAATACCTAATCTAACCAACCACAAAATCCTCCCATCAGTCAAACGGAATAACCTCGTCACTTCATTTTATTTTATTTTTCCTCTTCAAAGGCTTTACTTGATGTTGGCACTATAACAGCAGGTTGTGCATTGACATTTGCGGGATGGTTTAACTGAGATGGACCTAAGGTTGGGGCAGCAGCTTGTTTTTTAGCTAGCCTTGTTCTGAGACTTTGGAGGTGCCATTTAGATTTGAATATGGCACTACCAAGGACAGCACCTGTGCATTCGACTTACAAAGAGCTTCCACGGAAAAATTTATTATCTTGGAAGGTCCGTAACTAAAAAAAGGTAAAAATAGAAAATGAATTAAACTGGACAACAGATTTGTGAGTAGGTATACTAAACTAGGTAATTTACATGGCTTAAAGTGAGAATTCTAATGTTCATCTCGATCAACATGAATCAGGTCTTTACTGTAACTAATGAAGTTGGAGACTCTGAACACAATGTCATCCCTGTTAATGAGCTCGAACACACAGCCATCTCTTATACAAAGACTAGTTTCTCTTACGAATGAGGACCACTTCATTTATAAGAGAAACTGTTCTTTGTGGAAGAGATGCATGGATGTTCGATCTCATTGGCAAGGATGACATTGTGTTCAGAGTCTTCAAATTTACTAGTTACAGTAAGAACCTAATTCATATTGATTGAGATGAACACTAGAATTGTCTAAGCCGTCTAAATCATCTAGTTCAGTATACCTACTCACAATTCTGTTGTCCAGTTCAGTTCGTTTTCTATTTTTACCTTATGGTGTCTTCTCACTCGTCCCTACAGCCAAACTATGCCTTCTATTTTTACCTTATGGGGTCAACAAAATGAATAAACATGTATCTCAATTATTAATCACTTCACACAAACAACAAATCAATTACCTTTGCCTATGTCAACCCCAGTTCGTCACGGCACAAACACTTCCTCTGCCTTCAGGAACTCGGACATGAATCAGAGAAATTGAGTAGGGCCTTCGA
Organism: Rhodomyrtus tomentosa; assembly: GCA_028455895.1. Lineage (NCBI taxonomy): Eukaryota > Viridiplantae > Streptophyta > Magnoliopsida > Myrtales > Myrtaceae > Rhodomyrtus > Rhodomyrtus tomentosa. The sequence goes on from JAPCWY010000011.1 coordinate 16,115,996, forward strand.
TCAATTAGCTTGATACACTAAAGGTTGATGAAGATTGAAACCCTAATTTGATTTGTCGAGTGTCAAATCTTGTCGAACAGAGACGATTTGAGAGAGTGGAAGGTTTGGAGCCTAATTTTGCACGAGCCCGATCGTTCAATCTCTCTCTTCAAACACGGCTTTTTATATGTTCTGATCCTTGTGCGGCATGGTTTTCTCTTTAAGAGGAACACTCTAGACGAGAATTTTCACAGGGGACGCGTCACTCTTTTTTTAATTTCCACGTCACAATAAAAAAATTCAGTAGAGAGTCCAAGTAAGATGTTTGGTCGAAAGTGGTACTCAAGTGATCTCTTTTGCTCCGATTTAGCACTAAGGTGATCGAAAAAAAAGTTGTGGCACTCAAGTGATCTCCATACATAAGTTGTGGCGCTCCTACTGTTCTTACCCCCTTTCAGAAGTATTGTCATTCTGCGCTTTGATGACTCTTGATCCTCTATGATTAACCAATAACCTGCTTAACATTGCACTCTGAATTCAAAGAGAGACAAAAGAATTCGATGACAGTTGCATAATTATGTGATTGCCATAGCAAGCCCCCGGAGATGCCCATATATATGAAAAAGCAAGACAGTGCTCGATCGCCTTGTCTTTACTTTCATATGTAGAAAGTGAAGGCTCCTTTAGTAGATAGCGGGCTTCAGTTTAACAAGAAGCTTTTAGGATTGGAACCCTTGTGGACTTGGACTCTATTTTTTTTTTTTTTTTTGTTCATAACTTGGACTCCACTTCAAAACGAAGAAAAAAAATAAAGAAACTACTGGGCAATAACTCGAATATCTAGTTCGCGAGATCTATCTATTATTGATTGGAAATTAGAAACTGGTATATGAAAGAAATGCTTGCTTAATTACAGTATTGTTTTCAAAAAAGTTAGGAGGCAAAAAAGGAAAGGCGAGAAAGGTCACAGCAAAATCCTCCGTAATTTTACTTCCAGTTTTCTTAGTTTTATTAAACCTCGGTATGGTTGTACTACATTTTCTTATTTTCTGTACGAAAATCATCGTATGACAATTTACAATATTATCATGTCTTACCATAACGTACAATATTATGTCGTATTTAAGGCCATTTATACTTATGTTTTTTTTTTATTTTAAATAATAGAATGTTTTAGCAAGGCGTGTGGCATTTAGTCACACTTAAGGCAAAAATTCGCGTGCCTATATTTTTATATAATAAGGCATTTTACAGAAACGCACAACATTGTATCGTACTTAAGGCCATTCAGCATTTACCTTTTTGTTTAGTATTATTTGACATTGTACTTAAGGGTGTGCAATTGGAACTGTTCTATCTGAAAATCGGACCGGACCATCCAAAAAACAAGTATGGGAGTCAATTTAAGATTTTCTAAACCGGTTGGAACAAATCTACTTTTCAGTTCAGATTGAATACCCCACCCATGAACTGGACGGAATTGTATTAGTTATGGAACCGATTTTCGAACCGGTTTTGTGACTCAAAAAGTCAAATCCTAATGTGTTTTTCTCTTAAAATCTAACCTCGGCAGCAACACTCATTTACCTTTTGAGGAATTATTGCTTTTGGCAGATAGTGATTCATATTTTACTTTGAATTGTTTCATTGTTAAGTAAAATGAACAAAAGAAAAACAGGTTCTCGGGTGGATCCTAGAACCGAACTGAAAAAACATGGTGAATTCCAAAACAAGTTCCAAGGAAAACAATATACGTTCCAAGTTCCAAAAAACTGGAAACTGATTATAACAGGATATGTTCTAAGTTCTATGTCTAGAACCTACCCGCTTTAAAATCGATCTCCCTTAATTTTACTAAGTCATACAAAATATGGTCGTACTTAATTAACCTCAATATTCCCCATCCTTATACTTTTTCATGTTGTATGACATTTTGCTCAATGGGGAAGCGTTGTTCGTATTTAAGGCCAATCAATTTTTCAATACTATTCAACGTTTGATTTTTACCGAGTTAAAGCCAAAATCCTTATACATTAAATTTTAATATCCAAGCCATAGTTGCAGTATGCGATACTTTACTTATTGCACGAAGTTTTGTAAAACCACATCACTTAATATTTTATAGTCGTAAATTTAGAGATCTTTTCGGTACGACTCCATGTGTTGTCGTACTCTAGATCCAATTTGTAGAATGCCATTCTTTTAAGATCATACAACATTATTGCGATTATTTACGTTGTTTCATAATACCCAGGTAACAATATCATGGGATTGAGGTGAAAAGCACCTTACCATAATGATTAATCTTAAAGGTGTAGGATGTTTTATGTTATTTTGGTAAATTGTGATACTTCTCATGCACAATCATGTAACTTATGTAAGATGTTTTGCTAATACCTTTGCCGTTTAAATCTTTCTAGTCCATTCAAATTTATGTGATTGCTAAATACATTTGAAGCAATATGTTGCTTGAATATCATTTGTCACTTTTGGCTTTACCAAATTGAGCAAAGCAACCTACTCACGCATGGCCAAGTTGGTTAAAAGAAGAACTATCCCTTATCAGGTCCCTATCGCGACCTAAAAATTAAAAATTCTTAGGTTAATGGATTATCAAGTTAATTTAACAACTAACCTAATACAGACTCCCCTAAGCCCTACCAAATCGCAACTTAAATTAATCTAAATGATTTAGAGTTTGGAGTTACCACTAATCATTTTTGGTAGGTTGATTAGAAACCTAAGTAAAACAGTGGGAGAACCATTTTACTTTTACAAATCAAAGATTGTGGATTCGGCAACTTGGTTACATTAGTTAATTAAAACTAACGCCCTTTCGGTACCTGTGACATTCTGATTTCCAATCAGTTTCAAACTCTGTAATGAGAAGTTTAAATATATCAAGCGATGTATTTCAGTCGTATTTCGCTCAAATCTGATCAATTTGAGTAGTTTGACCAAAGGGGAAAGTATAACACGAGACGAGGTACATAGACCTAGGCAACTCGGATAGGAAATGGCGCTTTGACCATAAGGATTGTCGATGGGATATTTAGAATCACCAAAAAGCCAATCTAAGAACGATTAAGGATTACCATGTGAGCGTCGTACGATTGGAGCACGGGTGATGCCGCTTAACTAACGTACAATTTGCAAAATTATCCTAAATCGGATAGTGACAATCGAGACCATAGGGACTAGTGGTAAACCCTCACAATTACATGACAACCAAATCCGCCATGAATTGACGAGCCCTAAACGTGATATGAATCATGGGGTCGATACGCATAAAGTCTGCAAAAGCCACCCGTCAGTTCGAGATAGGCTGGAATCACGTCTAATAGAGAAAACTATCAGAAACGAGTCCTGAAAAGTTTGAAATGGAAAATCAAGAACTCCAATGTCATTTGGATTGGCCGTCGCCCTATCGAATAACCCTGGAACGAGAAAAACGACATTCGGAACGTCGGGGGTAAAATGACTGTTTTGCCCCTCAAGCTTAGAACTTTGCCCTTACAAAGGAAGAAGGGCAAATTGGTCTTTTAATCTTCCTTGGGCTGCCGAAAATGAAGGAAAAAAGGTGGCCATTGGATCTCCATAGGGAAGATAACTTGCCAAATGTCAAAGATCAAAGGGCTAGGGTCATGTCACCTTTTCCACACCTAACATTCAAAGCCATTCACCAAAATTTGGATAAAATTGAACTCTCTCTCTCCTCTTCTTCCATTCGGCCAGCTACACCCCAAAGACCACCGAGAACCATCATCTTCATCCTTCCTCATTCTGCCGCTCGTCCGACCAGACCCACACCGCCCGTTCGCCGGCCACGATCACCCTCTCCGGCCACCATCTACTGCCGGATGAGCACCACAGCGAAGATCCACGTCTTTCCGAGCTCCTCCAACAAGAATCGCAGCGTTTGGAGCACCGAGGAGTTTTGGACAGAAGTTTTCCCGAGAACCGACGGAATCGGAACAAACCTGAGGTAGGTCCGGTTCTCACCCTCTTTGATGGCCGAAATCTTTGATTCTTGAGGTCAAATTTCATGGAGGCTCAATAGACATATATAGCATTGTTTGGTAAAAATTAGGGATTTATTTGATAAGTTTTTGACCACGAACCGGCCTTGTATATATTGGACAGAATTTGTCGGTATTCTGACCCTAGGCATTCCGACAAGTTTCAACGAGTTTCTGGCGACCAACCGACTCTAAACAACCGGTGAGCCTCCCAAACCCTTAGGTAGACATTATAAGAGGTAGGATAGTGTATAATTGATGGATTTGGAGTAGATTAGGACCGGTTGGACTCGGCATGAATAAAATCGAATGGAACCGATTCAATGTCGGGCCAAACAGAATCTGTTGAAGGCTTTGGGCGATAGTTTTGAGCTGAAATTTGATGATTGTGATGTGATGAAGTGTTGAGAGTTGAGTTAAGGATGATTTGGATTGATGAATTGAGGAATTGGACATAGAAATTGACAGATCGATTGAATATTCTAGGTTGCGCGACCAATTGACCCTTGGATTTGGGTTGGCTGAAACTTTGGAGCTCAAAGAGGAGTAATTTGTGTTGTCAAGCTAAGGTAAGGAAAGTCCTAAACCGAGGCTAGGGGGATTGGACTCGATCGGGTAAGTCGAGAGTCGATTGGAATGATTTATGAGAAAATTTCCAAATGGGATAGCTTGATATGTCCTAAGACGTTAAGGAATGATTGTGTAACATTGCCTATGCCTGAGTTGTTCGTCATGTATGTATACCATTTGAATTGATTTGCATGCCACGTACTTTCTGAAATGCATTTGAATGCGCGCTTGCCAGTGAGTGTGAAATTGAATTGAAAATCAAGGCTTGCGATATAATGTGGCATGAGCATGGCGTAGCGGGGCCTTGAGGCGTGTGAGACGCGGGGCGGGAGGTTGAGACCCTACTGCGATGAGATCGTGGGGTAAAGTATGGTTAGGTGGCACTCTGATGCGACGAAGTCGCGGGGTTGAGATAGCCACGATCCTGATGCGAATTATTCGCAGGACGGAGTATGAGTTAATAAGTATTGCCTGGAGATTCATTGGGACCTGATGCGTTTATGCGGGTCACCGATGACGATTTGATGCGATTACGCGGACCGAGCCTAAGGCGACTAGTTCGGGGGCTAAAGAATGAGGCAGGCGAAAGTTGGTGGGTGAGATGAAGTGGCAGGCTGGGAGTACACGTGCATAAGAGTGTGACACGCGATTATAAATGCATGCCTGTCTTCTGTATGTTGTTGTTTTTTTATTGTGATTGATATGCTTGTATATTTATTGAGTTTAGATCCATTGAGGGATGCAATTACCTGAGTGGACTTTCAACCTGACCTAGGGGTAGGATTTTCTTATTCAGATGTGTATCTCACCCCTTTTGGTGAAACCTTTACTTTACAGATCTTAGGTCATAGCCATGTGGCCAATACGTTTTGGGGACCCAAAGAAGATGACGGCGTACTATGATGAGTTCCCAAATAGGCAGGGGAACGTGTGTGTGAGGAAGTGTACCGTCGTATAGGTGGACGAGGGTAAGCCAGAGTGGAAGTCTCATAAATTCGAGGCGTGATTTAAGAAGGAGGGGGATTCACAGATAGGGCCGCTGAAGCCCCACGAGGTACCACAGGGTGTCATACCCGATTGGTGCCAGACCGTAGCGGAGCAGGAGTTACTTGAGAGGTCAGTGGTAGGGTCTAGGAATGGACCAGAGTGGACACCGACCTTGGAGTTCACCGAGAAGCAGGAGCAGGAGGAGGTTATAGTCTGGGAGGCGTCCGAGGGGGACCTTACTGAGCCATCACAGGAGGTTACCATGGAGGATTCCGTCGAGGTCTCGTTTGAGACGTTTTCTGAGTATGAGCCAACTGAGGACGTAGAGGATACGGACGACTCCAGCAGCTCATCCTAGGATACTTCAGTTGGTGGTTCGATCTGGACTGGCGACCTGACCCCGCTCCTGAGGGATTTTGTGGATGTTTCCTTTTGATATACTTACCCTGTCACCTTTTGTTTAGCAGATTTAGTACTCAGGTTATATGAACAGTACGCCTTGATGTATGAATGACATATGTTATTCAAGTCCCGCTTAATATATATATATATATATAGTACGGGGATTCATTGGAGTATCGCTTCCGTATGCATAATATATTTATTATATCTCTCAACTCCTATTGGTGGATTTTGGGACCGCCGAGAGATTTTTGTTGGTTTGCTTGCAGGGATGCTCGCATGCTCGTGCCTGAGCCGCAGGGCGTGACATCCCCGCTTGTTTTGGTATCAGAGCAAGGTCAGCCCGATACAAAGTGGATTGAGAACTGGAGTAATAAGGAGGATTAAGTTAGGACAAGGACGGATAGCGAGATCTTAAGAGACTGGTCAGGGTAAGACATGGGGTGCCTAGCATGTGACTTGACACCTATGGATGGGGTTTGATCTTGGTAAGATTGGGGCAAGGCATAAGAAATTAAGTTCTCTGCTTAGGATTGAAGGTCATTTCTAGACCTTAGCTTGCCTGATGAATGAAAGTGATTGGTTTTAGTGAATCACTGGAGCAAATGGAAATGAGGAATGGCCATGAGCCATTAGTTGAAATGTTTCTGAAATTGATGTTTGGAATACTGATGTTGTATAACTGTTTCTACTAAGGAGTAGTTAGTAACTCTGGATTGGATGAATGAGTAAGTTACTAACTTATTGTTGAACTTGTGGTGGATCAGGTTCAGTAGGAAGAAGCAAAGATGAGTAACCCATCCAGAAGACCTGGAAGACCAAGAGGCAGAGCCTCTAGCTCGAGGCCGCCCATAGCTGAAGATCTAAGAGTGGACGGTCTACTGAGGGCAATGGAAGGACTCAGAGACATTATAGAGAGGCAAGCCCAAGATCGGAACTCTGCCATAGCCCAGGCAGTAGGAGCTGCCCTAACAGCCATGAATACCAACACTGGTAATGCTGGTGGAAGTGGAAGTCAGGGTGAACTGAATCAAAGCAACGAAACGGTGAACCCTCAAGAGGAAATCCTTGTGGCCAAGCAGATGGGCCAATTGGTGGAGCAGTTCATGAAACTAAAGCTGACATAATTTGACGGGATTGGAGATCTCGAGCTAGCGCCCAAATGGATAGAAAAGCTAGAGAAGGCTTTTGGGGCACTAAGATGCACAGATGAGGAGAAAGTGTTGCTGGCTGTGTACCAACTGGAGGGTACAGTAAATGACTGGTGGGCTGCCACCAAGGACGGAGTTTTCTCTGAAGGAGTGGCCCTGAAATGGAATGCCTTCAAGACGACCTTTAACGATAAGTATTTTTCAGAAACGGCCAGAGAGAGGAAGCAGGTGGAGTTCCTACAGCTACGCCAAAACCAGCTGACAAAAGATCAATACGAGGCTGAGTTCGCGAGACTTTCCAGGTACGCACCTCGATCTGTGGAAGACCCTTTGGAGAAGGCAAGGAGATTTAGGGATGGTCTGAGACCCGAACTTCGCAGCCAGATAATAGCCTTGAACTTGAGGACCTACCAGGAGATATATGAATGAGGTCAAATGATTGAACGGAATTTGAGGGAAAGAAATATCACTACTGGATCGTGATTCCCATTATTTAGAGACAATCGCCGGATGGGCAAAGAGGCCGAAGGCGAATAACAGACGTTTCGTGCCGCCCGCAAGGAAGAAAATAGTGAAACCGCCAAACCCGGCGAACTGGAGCTGCAGACTATGTGGCAGAAGGCATGGAAATAGGCCATGCCCAGTGAGGACAGGAGCATGTTTCAAGTGTGGTCAACTGGGCCACCAGATAAAGATGTGTCCAAACCAAGCGCCGGCAAGTCGACCGCAAGGACAAAGGCCGCAATCGGGACCGTCGATTGCCGCGCCTCGGATCGAACAGAGCAGACCACCGGCACAAGGCAGAGTATACGTTGTAGCTCACAGCGAGGCGGAGGATGCGCCAGGAGTGGCACAGGTACGGTCTACTTGTGCAACCAGACTGCTTATGCATTGTTTGACCCTGGTGCCACATATTCTTTCGTGTCTACACAGTTTGCTGAATTAGTAGGCATGAAATTGGAACCGTTGAGCATGATCTTGCATGTTACCTCACCCTTAAAGGATAATACAATGGTTTCGTTGGGCTGTGCTGAATGTGAGATAGTGATTGGGGGAAATAAAGAAAATATTGACTTAGCGGTACTGCCCATGTTTGACTTTGACTTAATAATAGGAATGGATTGGTTGGGTAAGCAGGGGGCCGTAGTAGACTGTGGTAGTAGAACAATTCAGTTCTATCCGAGAGGCCGCCCTAGCTTTGAATTGGTGGGAAGTCGAAGAGGAATCTTGATTCCCTTAATTTCATCTTTGGAAGCAACTAAGTAGATGTCTGAAGGATGTCAAGCATATTTAGTAGCAGTAATGGACACGACTACCGAAGAGCTAAAGTTAGAGAATATCTCGGTAGTGCGTGAGTTTCCGGATGTGTTTCCCCATGAATTGCTAGGACTACCACCAGAACAGGAAATAGAGTTTGTAATTAAATTAGCCCCTGGGACGGAGCTGATATCGAAAGCACCTTACCAGATGTCCCTGTCAGAATTAAAGGAGCTAAAGGTGCAGATGCAAGAGCTGCTAGACAAGGGATTCATTCGACCAAGTACTTCACCGTGGAGAGCACCAGTGCTGTTTGTGAGAAAGAAGGATGGATCTTTACGTCTATGCACTGACTATCGGCAGCTGAATCAAGTGACAGTGAAGAACAAGTATCCACTATCGAGGATTGATGATCTATTCGATCAGTTGCAAGGAGCAACAGTATTTTCGAAAATTGACTTGAGGACGGGGTATTACCAACTGAGGATCAAGAAGGAAGACATACCCAAGACTGCATTCAGGACAAGGTATGGTCATTACAAGTTTACGGTGATGTCGTTTGGATTGACTAACGCCCCAGCTGCCTTTATGGACCTAATGCATCGAGTATTCAAGGAGTTTCTGGACAGATTCGTCATAGTTTTCATTGACGATATCTTGATTTACTCGAGAAGCGATGCAGAACATGAAGAGCATTTAAGAATTTTGCTGAGGACCTTGAGGGAACATTCACTGTATTCGAAGCTAAGGAAGTGTGAATTTTGGTTGAACAAGGTAGCATTTTTGGGTCATATAGTGTCTGGTGAAGGGATTGCAGTGGATCCTGCAAAGATAGAGGCTGTAACCAATTGGCCGAGGCCTACTACGGTCACGGAGGTTAGAAGCTTCTTGGGACTGGCAGGATATTATAGGCGATTTGTGGAGAAATTCTCATCCATAGCCGTCCCACTGACGCGGTTGACGAAGAAGGAAACGAAGTTTGAATGGACTGATAAATGTGAGCAAAGTTTCCAAGAGCTTAAGCATAGATTGACGACCGCACCAATGCTGACCATTCCGTCGGGACCGGGAGGATATGAGATTTACAGCGATGCTTCGCTGAAGGGATTAGGCTGTGTATTGATGCAGCACAGTAGGGTAGTAGCCTATGCATCCAGACAGTTAAGGCCACACGAGATGAATTAGCCGACTCACGACTTGGAGTTAGCGGCAATTGTGTTTGTCTTGAAGATTTGGAGGCACTATCTTTGTGGCGAGAAGTTTCAGATATATACGGACCACCAGAGTTTGAAATACTTGTTTTCCTAGAAGGAGCTGCATATGAGACATGTAGGTGGATGGAGCTGCTCAAAGATTATGATTGTGAGATATTATACCATCTTGAGAAAGCAAACCGAGTAGCAGATGCATTAAGTCAAAAGTCAAGTATTGCATGCCTGCTAGTGAGAAGTTGGTCGACGATAGAGGACTTGATAGATTCTAAATTCAGGTTAGAGGTCGATCAGTTATCCAGTTTGATAGCGACTCTGAGGGTGGAACCTGAGGTCCAAGAGGGATCAAGGCATTACAGTCTACAGACCCGGAGATTTAGAAAATTGTCGAGATGGATGCGACGAAAAGAAAGCTAGAATTTCAGGTGTCTGAGGACGGAATTTTGAGGTTTCGAGGACGACTATGTGTACCAAAGGATGAAGAACTTCGAGAAAGAATTTTGTCAGAAGCTCATAGGAGCAACTATAGTGTCCACCCTGGAAGTACAAAGTTGTACCAGAATTTGCGACAGCATTATTGGTGGAACGGAATGAAGGTAGACGTGGCAAGATAGGTGGCAAAGTGTTTGACTTGCCAGCAAGTGAAGGCGCAGCACTGTAAGCCTGGAGGACTGCTACAGCCACTAGAGATTCCGGAAGGGAAGTAGGAGCACATAACCATGGATTTCGTAATGGGACTTCCGAGGAGTCAGAGAGGTCACGATTCGATATGGGTAGTTGTGGACCGATTGACCAAGTCCGCCCACTTCATTCCTGTACAAAAGGACTTCGCCATGGATAAATACGCAGAGTTGTACATGAGGCAGATAGTAAGATTACACGGAGTGCCGGTGACGATCACCTCGGATAGGGATCCGAAGTTCACGGCAAATTTTTGGAAAAGCCTGCAAGAGGCCATGGGGACCCGGCTGCAGTTCAGTACGGCATACCACCCACAGACAGATGTGCAGTCAGAAAGGACGATCCAGACGCTCGAGGATATGTTGAGAGCGTGTGTCATTGATTTCAAAGGTGGATGGGAAGAGCAATTACACTTGGTAGAGTTTGCGTACAATAATAGCTACCAGCAGAGTATATAGATGGTACCGTTTGAGTCACTCTATGGCAGAGCCTGCAGAACACCGGTATGCTGGGACAAGGTAGGAGAAAGAAGTATCACAGGCCCCGAATTGGTAGAGCAATCGATGGAAGTAGTGAAGGTAATCCGGGATAGATTGAAGACAGCGCAGAGTCGCCAGAAGAGCTATGCAGACAAGCGGCGCAAGCCTCTGGAGTTTCAAGTGGGCGATCATGTCTTCCTCAAGGTGTCACCGATGAGAGGACTTTCACGATTCAGAAGGAAAGGGAAGCTCAGCCCAAGATATGTAGGCCCTTTTGAGATACTGGAGGGAATTGGAACTTTAGCCTACCGGCTTGCTCTGCTGCTAAATATATCCCAAGTACATAACGTATTCCATGTGTCGATCCTAAGAAAGTACGAACCTGACCAGACACATGTACTGGATTACGAGACCATAGAAGTGGATGACAGAGTGTCCTATGTGGAGAGGCCAATAAGGATCGAGGACCAGAAAGAGTAGATCCTCAGGAATAAGAAGATCCCACTAGTCAAAGTTGTATGGGAGCACCACGAAACGGAAGGAGCCACATGGGAGAATGAAGAGACGATGAGGCGACAGCACCCCCATTTATTTGAGTAATTGATTGTAATGTAAATTTCGAGGACGAAGTTTTTGTAAGGGGGAAGAGTTGTGACATTCTGATTTCCAGTTAGTTTCAGACTCTGTAATGAGAAGTTTATATATATCAAGCGATGTATTTCAGTCGTATTCCGTTCAAATCTGATCAATTTAAGTAGAATGACCAAAGGGAAAAGGCTAAAACGAGACGAGGTACGTGGACCTAGACCACTCGGATAGAAAATGACACTTTGACCATAAAGATTGTCAAGGGGACATTTAGAACCACCAACAAGCCGATCTAAGAATGATTAAGGATTACCATGCGAGCGTCGTACGATTGGAGCGTGGGTGATGCCGCTTAACCAATGTACGATTTGCAAAATTATCCTAAATCGGATAGTGACGAACAAGACCATAGAGACTAGTGATAAACCCTTATAATTACATGACAACTAAAGCCGCCATGAATTGACGAGCCCTAAATGTGATATGAATCACGGAGTCGATACGCGTAAAGTCTGCAAAAGCCACCCGTCAGTTCGGGATAGGCTGAAATCACATCTGATAGAGAAAACTATTAGAAACGAGTCCTGAAAAGTTTAAAATGGAAAATCAAGAATTCCAACGTCATTTGGATTTGCCGACGCCCTATCAAATAACCCTGAAACGAGAAAAATGACGTTCGAAACGTTGGGGTAAAATGACTGTTTTGCCCCTCAAGCTTAGAACTTTGCCCTTACAAAGGAAGAAGGGCAAATTGGTCTTTTAATCTTCCTTGGGCTGTCAAAAATGAAGGACAAAAGGTGGCCATTGGATCTCCATGGGGAAGATAACTTGCCAAGTGTCAAAGATCAAAGGGCTAAGGTCATGTCACCATTTCCACACCTAACATTCAAAGCCATTGACCAAAATTTGGATATAATTGAACTCTCTTTCTCTTCTCTCTCTCCTCTTCTTCCATTCAGCCAGCTACACCCCAAAGACCACCAAGAACCATCATTTTCATCCTTCCTCATTCTGCCGCTCGTTCGACCAGACCCACATCACCCATTCGCCGACCACGATCACCCTCTCCGGCCACCATTTGCTACCGGCTGACCACCACAACGAAGATCCACGTCTTGTCGAGCTCCTCCAATAAAAATTGTGGCATTTGGGGCACCGAGGAGTTCTGGACAGAAGTTTTTTCGAGAACCGACGGAATCGGAACAAACCTGAGGTAGGTCCGGTTCTCACCCTCTTTGATGGCCGAAATCTTTGATTCTTGAGTTCAAATTTCGTGGAGGCTCAGTAGACACATATAGCATTCTGTGGTAAAAATTGGGGATTTATTTGATAATTTTTTGACCACTAACCGGCCTTGTATATATTAGACAGAATCTGCCGGTATTCTGCCCCTAGGCGTTCCGACAAGTTTCAACGAGTTTCCGGTGACCAACCGACTCCAAACAACAGGTGAGCCTCCCAAATCCTTAGGTAGATATTATAAGAGGTAGGATGGTATATAATTGATGGATTTAGAGTAGATTAGGACCGGTTGGACCCGGCATAAACAGAACCGAATGGAATCGGTTCAATGCCGGGCCAAACCGATCTGTTGAGGGCTTTGGGCGATAGTTTTGAGCTGAAATTTGATTATTGTGATGTGATGAAGTGTTGAGAGTTGAGTTATGGATGATTTGGATTGATGAATTGAGGAATTGGACTTGGAAATTGACGGATCGATTGAATATTCTAGGTTGCACGACCAATTGACCCTTGGATTTGGGTTGGCCGAAACTTTGGAGCTCAAAGAGGAGTAATTTTTGTTGTCAAGCTAAGGTAAGGAAAGTCCTAAATCGAGGCTAGGGGGATTGGACTCGATTGGGTAAGTCGAGGGTCGATTGGAATGATTTATGAGAAAATTTCCAAATGGGATAGCTTGATATGTCCTAAGACGTTAAGGAATGATTGTGTGACATTGCCTATGCCTGAGTTCTTCGTCATGTTTGTATACCAATTGAATTGATTTGCATGCCACGTACTTTCTTAAATGCATTTGAATGCGCGCTTGCCAGTGAGTGTGAAATTGAATTGAAAATCAAGGCTTGCGATATAATGTGGCATGAGCATGGCGTAGCGGGGCCTCAAGGTATGTGAGACGCGGAGCGGGAGGTTGAGACTCTGATGCGACAAGATCGTGGGGTGAAGTATGGTTAGGTGGCGCCTTGATGCGACGAAGTCGCGGGGTTGAGATAGCCACGGTCCTGATGCGAATTATTCGCGGGACGGAGTATGAGTTAATGAGTATTGCCTAGAGATTCATCGGGACCTGATGCGTTTACGCGGGTAACCGATGACGGTCCGATGCATTTACGCGGACCGAGCCTTAGGCGACTAGTTTGCGGGCTAGAGAATGAGGCAGGCGGAAGTTGGTGGATGTGATGAAGTGGCAGGCTGGGAGTACACGTGCATAAGAGTGTGACACGCAATTATAACTGCATGCATGTCTTCTATATATTGTTGTTTCTTGATTGTGATTGATGCGCCTGTATATTTATTGAGTTTGGATCCATTGAGGGATGCGATTACTTGAGTGGACTTTCAACTTGACCTAGGGGTAGGTTTTTCTTACGAAGATGTGTATCTCACCCCTTTTGGGGAAACCTTTACTTTACAGATCCTAGGTCATAGCCATGTGGCCAATATGTTTTGGGGACCCAAAGGAGATGACCGCGTACTATGATGTGTTCCCGGATAGGCAGGGAAACGTGTATGTGAGGAAGTGTACCGTCGTATAGGTGGACGAGGGTAAGCTAGAGTGGAAGCCTCATAAATTCAAAGGCGTGGTTCAAGAAGGAGGGGAATTCACAGATAGGGCCACTGAAGCCCCACGAGGTACCACAGGGTGTCATACCCGATTGGTGCCAGACCGTAATGGACTTGGAGTTACCTGAGGGGTCAGTGGTAGGGTCTAGGAACGGACCAGAGCGAACACCGACCTTGGAGTTCACCGAGAAGCAGGAGTAGGAGGAGGTTATAATCTTGGAGGCGTCCGAGAGGGACCTTGTTGAGCCATCACAAGAGGTTACCATGGAGGATTCCGTCGAGGTCCCGTCTGAGACATTTTCTGAGTATGAGCTGACCGAGGACGCAGAGGATACGAACGACTCCAGTAGCTCATCCTAAGATACTTCAGTTGGTGGATCAATTTGGACTGGCGACTTGACCCCGCTCTTGAGGGATTTTGTGGATGTTTCCTTTTGATATGCTTACCTTGTCGCCTTTTGTTTAGCAAGTTTAGTACTCGAGTTATATGAACAGTACGCCTTGATGTATGAATGACATATGCTATCCAGGTCCCACTTAATATATATATATATTGTTCGGGGATTCATTGGAGTATCGCTCCGTATGCGTGATGTATTTATTATATCTCTCGACTCCTATCGGTGGATCTTGGGACCGCTGAGAGATTTTTGTTGGTTTGCTTGCAGGGATGCTCACGTGCTCGTGCTTGAGGCGCGGGGTGTGACAGTACCTTAATTCCAAATAAGATGTCCTAGTTTGACAACTCAGATTGAATTTGATTTTAAATCTCAAGTGAGATGTTTCTCCTTCTTTTTTGGGATTTTTACCTTTTAAATGGAATGCATGAAACTATCTAAATGACATGAATAGATGACCAAATAAAGGGATGCAATGCAGGTTACACACAATTAAGGTCGTGTTTCCGTATATGCAAAATCTAACTAATTGATTAAATGTGACATTCTGGTTTTTCTGTCATTTCGAGACTTGTCAATGAAGATATATCTATCAATGTATTTCAGTCTTATCTCGCTCAGATCTGATCAATCCTGAGTTAACTAACCAAAAGGGAAAGGCTGACGCGAGATAAGGTACGTAGACCTAGGGAATTCAAATAGGAAATGGCACTTTGACTATAAGGATTGTCGAGGGAGTATTTAGAACCATCAAAGGCCGATCTAAGAATGATTAAGGAATGTATTGCTAGCGTTATATAATTGACATGCGGGTAATGTCGCTTAACCAATGTATAATTTGTAAAATTTTCCTAAATCGAACAATGATGATCGTAACCGTCAAAGTTAGCAATAGACCCTTGCAATTACATGACAACTAAAGTCTCCATGAAATGACAAGCCCTAAGTGTGATGGGAATCACAGAGTCGATACGCGTAACGTCTGTAAAAGCCGACCGTTAGTTCGGGATAGTCTGAAATTTGCGTTTGATAGAGAAATAACCCAAGGACGAGTCTCGAAATTAGAAAATGGAAAACAAAGAATTCCAACATTCTAATTGAATTGGACGTCGCCTCATCGAAGGAAATTTGATTTGGAAAAACATCATTCTAGACGACGAGAGTAAAATTATCATTTTGCCCCTCAAGGATTGGCTTGATCTTAATAAATGAAGAAGGGCATTTTGGTCTTTAATAAACCCCCCTCGCTACCGAAAAATTGAGGGCCAAAGTGGTCATTGAAGCTTGGATATTATATACAAGGAGACAGGTGTCATGGTTTGGGAGCATATCAATTACTGCTCACCTTTTAACCTGCCATTCTTGAGTTGACCAAGTTTATTTTTGTGGAAAGCCTTCATTCTTCCCTTGTCTTAGCCGAACCCCTTCCTCTAGCCATCTTCTTCTTCTTTTTCTTCTTCTTCTTCATTCGGCCGAGAGCTTCCCCAACCAACCAGAACGCTGCCGTCGCTTCGCCACCCTCAACCACCGCCTCCGACTGCCACACCGCCTCGCGCCGACCACCAACATCACCCTCAGCCTCTTCTCGACAAGCTCCAAGTGGTAGCTCGGCCATTGGATGCCGGAGGAGCCCCGACCAGCCCTATTTCCAAAACCGAACAGATTTGGACTCAATCGAGGGTAAGTCTCCGTTCGATCGCTATAAGACTTCGTTTGGCCTCCAGTTTTCAGTGAGACTTTGTAGACTTATAGTACTAATCTTAGCTGAGCTGGAATGGTAAATTTGATGGAGTTTGGAAGGGTGACCATGGCCATTTTGTGGTGATTTTCTCGGCATAGGTCTGACCGGCGATAGGCTTGAAGAAACCGGGGCTGTTCGGGAACTTTCAGACGTCGGCGCCCTCTAAACTCTTCGGTGAGGCTCTTGTAGGCATAGAACAACATGTTAGAATATAGATTATGTGATAAATTAAGGTTTAAAGTGGAGTTATGGGCTGATTAGTAGAGTAATGGGCAGAACCGAAATTGCCATGTTTCAGTTTGTACAATCCGAAACCTTAAGGGCTGCTTGGGGTGTCGCCTTCCTTTAATTTCGTTGTTGAGAAATATTAAGATGTTAATTGAGATGTTATTGGGGCGTATGCCCCGTGAATTGGTGATTTGGAAAAGAAAATTTGATTAATCGGGCAAATTTCCCTAGGTTGCGCGGCTGCCCTATTTTGGACTCCCTAGAACCGAATCCTTGGAGTACCTTGGAGCAAATTTTGCTGATTAAAGCTTAAGGTAAGGATTCCCTAAACCTTATTTAAGAGAATAGGCCTCTACTAGACTATTTGAGAGTGAATTGGATGAATTCTTGTGCAATTATTATGTGATTGTTCATAGCCAATCATAGCGATCAAGTGCAAGTTTTGTGTGCTCCCTTAATGTTTATGCTTTGTATCCGATGTTATCTAGTGAGTGCTGAATCTTGTTGACCCGCATGATGTAGACTCTTAGCTCGATGAATGAGCTTGTACTCGATCATGAAGTC
The DNA here is from genome assembly GCA_028455895.1 of Rhodomyrtus tomentosa. NCBI lineage: Eukaryota > Viridiplantae > Streptophyta > Magnoliopsida > Myrtales > Myrtaceae > Rhodomyrtus > Rhodomyrtus tomentosa. Next base: position 16,133,053 of record JAPCWY010000011.1, read on the forward strand.
TTGAAATGGAAGGGAATCTTGCATGCTTAAGAACTCTTGGAACCCTGATGCGTTGAGACACGGGGCTGTATTGGCTAATATCCTGAGACGTTGAGACGCAGGATAGGCGTACATGTGTTGACACAACCCTTAAATGGCATCGAAAACCTGAGGTGTATAACGCGGGTTTGTGGTTTACAATGGTCTGAGACGTTATGACGCGGACCGAGCCTGAGGTGTTTTGACGCAGGCGTGGGTAATGAAATGAATTATGGTGATTGAACGTATGGCTTGACTTTGTTTTATTATGCCTAACTTGAGTTGTGAATCATGATGAATATCAATCACCTGTCTTTCTATAGTTCATTATGATGATTATTGCCTAATTCTATTTGGCGTGCCTTTGTTATTGTCTGCATTTATGTCTGGGTGTACTCTCGGCTTAACCTAGATTTAGGACTTAGCTTACTGAGATGTAAATCTCACCCCATCATGAAACCTTACTTTTTCAGACCCTAAGCCTTGAAGGATGTTTCCGACCAGTCTAGGCGATCCTAAGGAGATGATCGCCTATTTTGACGAGTTCCCTGACGGTCGAGGTACCATTTTTGTTAGGAAATATACCGTTGTTTGGGTCGACAAGAGAGGTAAGGATTGGAAACCACATAGGCTCGAGGCCTGGTTCCATAGAGTCGGTGAGGTCACGACAGGTCCATTGAAGTCCATAGAAGTGCCTCGTAGAGTCGTACCTAGCTGATGTCATCCTATCCGAGATGAGGTAGAAGTAGAGGTGTCCGTAGTAGGATCAAGGAATGTGTCGGAGAAGACCCCTACCCTAGAGGACATCGACGAGGTGATAAAGATCTTTGCTTCTGAGAATGAGCTGGAAGATGTCATGGTGGACGACTCGGTGGATGTACGTTCTAAGACCTTCTCGGATTATGATCCAAACGAAGATGAAAACGAGAACGAAGCTAGTAGTTCGACTTAGGGGTTTCCTGACCTTACCAGGCAGTCTTTTGGTGGTGACCCTCGTTGGCTTGTAAGCTTTTGGGGACTTAGAATTTGCCGTCTTTTGGTTGATCTCCAATTGCCCTGACCCGTCTACAGGAGTAGTTTATCCGCATCTTTTGTTTAAACCCTTGATCGTGTTATGTATGTATATATATGTTCTCGCTATTCCAAGTTTCCTTCCACATACTTTATAGGAGGTGTTCGTTCTTTTTGCTTCCGCATGCGCATTTCACCGTACGAGTACCGCGTAGGACGTATCCTGGGACTTGAGCGGTTTTGTTTGGATGTTACGAGTCGCGATAAGTCATGGGGCGTGACATTAAAACACGCGAAAAGAATGACAAAACATGGTAATTCGATGGGACAAAGTGTAATTAATTAAACTAATCATGCAATGACCACATATAACATGCGAAAAATTATAATTAGACTAAGTGGCATGTGACTTCTAATTCAAGAAAATCAATTGAGCAATTAGACTCACCTAGCATGAATACCCTAAACATGCGACTAATGGCATGTAAAATGAAGCAAAACAACATGGCATAATGACTCGGTAAGGATGCATGATATGGGGAAGCATAGTAATGCAATCTAAATTATATAATATGTAATGAGAATGATATTTTTTTGTATTTTTTTTTGTTATATGCAATGCATGAAAATATAATTTGAAAATATGCTAGGGGATTTCCAAAATATAGAATATATGAAATGATATTCGGAAATATGATATGCATTATATGCAAGAGATGAGATATGCATGAGATATGCTATGCTAAAATGACAAGATATGCATGGACGTGATTTTCTCCTCTTTTTTGAATTTTCGGCCAACCATGGAGATATTTTTGAAAAAATTGTTATCTTGACTTTAAATGCTTAAAGTTTAACGAGATAAGGTTTTCTAGGAAATCTTATCTTCCTAAAAAATTCAATTAGACAGGGTTTCTAGGAAACAATATCTTGCTAAAATCTTTTAGAAGTTTTCAAAATATGTCAAGCCAAATCAAGATAGCAATCCATCAACAATATTCATGATGAAATAAGGAAAGAAATTGACAAGATCACCACCATCATCTCTTTCAAATTTTTTTTCAAAAATATCCCTATTCCAAATTAAAAATTGACCTTTTGAAGATAGCAAATCAAACCTAAGAGGTGATGGGTCAGATCGACTAAATTTTCCTAATTTAGATTTAAGGTTTTTTAAATTTCGAAAAATATGCAAGATATATCATTGATTCACAATCAGAATAATATCGGCAAATCAAATTTAGACAAGCTAACCTACCTAATTCAAAGTGTTGCGGATATCGATTCCCAATTTCAAAGTGAGGATCGACGAATAAACGGTTCGCGTGCGAGGGCTTAGACTCCCATGTGATGATGCCTAATCTTCTCGGTAAAGCTAATCTTGAATATTCGCCAAGTTATTTTCCGTTTTGAATCGGAATTGGGCTGGGACGACGTAGACGTGGATGGAGAGGGCGATGGAGGTGATCTTGCGGGCCACGTCCAGCTGCTCGAAAGGGTCCGCACATCCATCATCTCCTCCGGCAGGTCGAACGCCGCCAGTGCCGATTCCTTCGCCAGCTTCTCTGTCTCTCTCTTCTCTCTCGACGATATACTTTCCAGCATTGTACTTTGAGCCGATCAGTGGGGTGGCGCGGTGGATATCCATGATATCTCAGACAGAATAATAGTCTCGACTCGAGACTTAAAGTTGGCGCTTCGCTGGTCCATTGCTCATGGAAAAAGAAAAAAACTTTTGGATAATAAATCTAGTCATCACGAAGGGAAATCGCCTCACAGTAGGAGTAGTTTGACCAAATCCTGCCCAAAAAGACAAAACAAAGTACAATAAGAATCATTATTTGTTGCACCAAAATTTGTTGCGCTCAAACAAATGAAAGGATAAAAACTTTAGCTTCCATCCCCTCTTTTGCTCTGCTGCGGATTCTTCTAGACGTGGACCATTGCAGGTCTTCTTCCCTTTTCCCATGGCCAAGTTGATCTCTCTTGTGAAGCGCTGAGCGTAGAACTTCTTTTGCAGCAATTATTCCCTTTGTGAATTGCCTCCCATGTTCATAGAATCTGCAGATATCGCACCTTCAAGCTCTCTTTGCATGAAGCGCAACCACAAAACTCGTGTCAGATCGGGACGAAAACTAAAAGAAGACAATCCAGAACTTATAGTCAATTAACCGAAATCTTGATATCCCCTTTTGGCCATGGATTTTTTGGGAGAGGAGGGCGTTGTTTGGACTTTCATCAATTAATTGTGATTGTCGATAGTTGTCTCTTCTTTGAAGTTTTCCGTCCTTGCTCTTTACTGATCGCCTTTACTTGAGTCCCTCGATCACCGATTGAGCTCCTCCGACTTCATGTGAGTTTGTCTCGAACTAGGATTGATGGTCTCGAGAATTCGAGCAACGTCAATGAGACTGACTACACAATGACCAGCTTCAGGACACCCACGAGAACCGTGATCTTTATGGGAGCGGACAATGGCTGAGTCTTTCACAACAAAAAGGAGCCATCATGATATTCCATGAGAAAAATCCCTGTGGCCAGGTGTTTCTCTCTACTCCCTAAAACGTGGATCTTCTATATGAATTGGCCCTGAAGATGCACGAGATGGAACCAAAAAGGAATTGTCAATGGGATTTAATAGATATCAAAGTAAGCAAATAGAGAGGGAAGATTAAACACAAGAAAAACCCCATTTCTCCTTCATGCTGTCATACCCCGCGCCCCGGGCACGAGCACGCGAACATCCCTTCAAGCAAACCAACAATAATCTCTCGGCGGTCCCAAGATTCACCAATAGGAGTCAAGAGATATAATAAATACACTATGCATACGGAAGCGGTTTTCAAACAAATCCCCGGACAATATAAATATATAAAGATTAAGTAAGACCTAGATAGCATAAGGAACGTTGTACATCACATCAAGGCGTACTGTTCATATAACTAGAATACTAAGCCCGCTAAACAAAAAGGCGACAGGGTAAGCATATCAAAAGTAACCATCCACAAAATCTCTCGGGAACAAGGTCAGGTCGCCAGTCAAGATCGATCCACCAACTGAAGTATCCTTGGATGAGCTGCTGGAGTCGTCCGTATACTCTGCGCCCTCAGTAGGCTCATACTCAGAAAACGTCTTGGAAGGAACCTCGACGGAATCCTCCATAGTCACCTCTAGTGACAGCTCAGCAAGGTCCCCCTCGGATGCCTCTAGGACTATAACCTCCTTCTGCTCCTGCTCCTCGATGAACTCCATGGTCGGTGTCCGCTCTGATCCCTTCCTAGACCCTACCACTGACCCCTCAGGTAACTCCTGCTCAGCTACGGTCTGGCACCAGTCGGGTATGACACCCAGAGGTACCTCATGGGGCTTCAGTGGCCCAGTCTGTGTGTCACCCTCCTTCTTGAACCACGCCTCAAATCTATGAGGCTTCCACTCAGGCTTACCCTCGTCGACCCATACGACGGTACACTTCCTCACATATACGTTCCCCTGCCTATCCGAGAACTCGTCAAAGTACGCTATCATCTCCTTTGGATCCCCAAAACGAATTGGCCACATAGCTATGACCTAGGATCTGTAAAGTAAGGTTTCCCCAAAAGGGGTGAGATACACATCTCAGTAAGAAAGACCTAACCCTAGGTCAGGTTAACAGTCCACTCAGGTAGTCACGTCACTCGACTGATCCAAATTCATGAACATATGGACATAACAATCACAACTCAATAAACAACAACACACAGAAGATAGGCATGCATTTATGATCTCATGTCACACTCATATGCACGTGTATACTCAACCTACCACTTCCCCACATCCATCAACCTCTGTCTGCATCATTCTCTAGTCCGCGAACTAGTCGCCTCAGGCTCGGCCCACGTAAACGCATCAGATCATCCTCGGTAACCCGCGTAAACGCATCAGGTTCCGATTCATCTCCAGGCAAGATTTATAAGCTCATACTCCGTACCGCGAATCATTCACATCAGGACTGTAACTATCTTAATCCCGCGACTTCGTTGCCTCAGGGCGCCACCTAATCATACTTCACCTCACGACCTCGTCACATCAGGGTCTCAACCTCCCGCCCCGCGTATCTCACGCCTCAGGGACTAGCCATACCATGCTCATGCCACATCACATAGAATACTTTGATTCTCAATTCAAATGTCACAATCAATGGCAAATGCGCATTCTAATGCATTTCATAAACTCCATGGCATGCAAATCAATTCAAATGATGCACAAGCAAAACAAACAACTCAAGCATGGGCTAAGTTACACGATCATTCTTTAATGCCTTAGGACATATCAAGCTATCACATTTGGAAACTTTCTCATAAATCGTTCCAATCGGCCCTCGACTTACCCAATCGAGTCCAATCCCCCTAGCCTCGATTTAGGAATTTCCTTACCTTAGCTTCAATAACACCAAATCACTCTCCTTGAGTCATCAAGGTTCGGCCCCTTATGGTCCAAGGTCGAACACTTCGCGCAACCTAGAAATTTCGACGAATCCGTCAATTTTCCATATCCAAATCCTCAATCCATTAACCTCAATCATCCATTACTCAATCCTCAACATCTTAACATATTATAAACATCAATTTAAGCCCCATAAGTTTCTGTTCTTTTAGCCCATAGAACCGGTTTTGCACAGAACCAAACCGGTTCGCTTCGGTTCTATGCAAACCAAGTGTTTCCAGCTTCAATCCTCCTCAATTCCTTCATTCAAGCCTTATTCTACCTCTTAACATGTCTAATTAAGGTTTTGGGAGGCTCACCGTGAGTTTCAAGCCAAATGGTGGTCGGATCCCTGCTAAAGTTCGTCGGATCGTCCAAACATAATATACCGACAGTTTCTGGGAAAAATGTACAAGACCGGTTCATAGTCAAAACCTTATCAAATCAAGCTCAAATTTTTACCACTGGATCATCTATGTGTCTACTTGATCTCCACCAAATTTGAGCTCTAGATTCTAAGATTTCGGCTGTCAAAAGGATTCAGAATAAAACCTACCTCAAACTGGAGCAGAATCTGTTGGCTCTTGGGAAATTGCTTGGCCGGAACTCCACAGTGCTCCAATCGGCCTAATTCTTGTTGGAGGACGTCGGCAAGACATGGATCTACGTCTGGGTGGTCGGCCGGCAGCAAGTGATGGCCGGAGGGGGCTGTCGAACCGACCGAACAGGCGGTATGGTTCTGGTCGGGCGGTGAGCAGCAGCTGAAGAGGAAGAAGAAAGGAGATGGTGGTGCTCAGTGGTTTTGGGTGGCTTTGGCCGAATGAAAGAGAGAGAGAGAGAGAGAGAAGAAATTGTTATATTCAATTTTCTGTCAAATGAGTTGAATGGTAGGTTTGCATAAAGGTGATATGACTATGCTTGGCTTGATCTTTGACACTTGGCATTTGGCTTCCCCATGGAGATCCAAGGGCCATCTTTTGCCCTTCATTTTCGGCAACCAAGGGAGTGTCCATTGTCCAAATTGCCCTTCTTAAGTTGTATAGGCAAAGCTTCAAGATTGAGGGGCAAAACGGTCATTTTACTCCCGATGTTCCGAACGTCATTTTTCTAGTTCCAAGATTATTCGATAGGGCGACGGCCAATCCAAATGACGTTGGAATTCTTCATTTTTCATTTCAAACTTTTTAGGACTCGTTTCTGATAGTTTTCTCTATCAGACGTAACTCTAGCTTATCCCGAACTGACGGGCGGCTTTTGCGGACATTACGAGTAACGACCTCGTGATTCTCATCACGTTTAGGGCTTGTCAATTTATGGCGACTTTGGTTGTCATGTAATTGTGAGGGTTTATCACTAGTCCCTACGGTCTCAATCGTCTCAGTCCGATTTAGGATAATTTTGCAAATCATACGTTGGTTAAGTGGCATCACCCGCGCTCCAATCGTACGACACTCGCATGGTAATCCTTAATCGTTCTTAGATCGGCTTTTTGGTGGTTCTAAATATCCCCTCGATAATCATTATGGTCAAAGCGTCATTTCTTATCCGAGTCGCCTAGGTCCACGTACCTCGTCTCGCGTTAGCCTTTCTTCTTTGGTCAGTCTACTCAAATTGATCAGATTTGAGCGGAATACGACTGAAATACAGCACTTGATATATATATATAAACTTCTCGTTACAGAGTCTGAAGTTGACTGGAAATCAGAATGTCACACATGCTATTTCTTCTTTGCTCAGAATCTCCATTGTCAATGAAACAAGAGGGAGAGAGATGCGACTCCTCATTTCTTTGTTCCTCGAACATGTCGTGTATATAATGTTGTGGCCTCCCCTTTTCTTGTCTGGCCTAGAGGCATTTATATAGTGAAAACCTATATCAAACTCTGATAAGGTGGGCTTAAGCTTTGGCCTTATTTCAACTGATAAATTTTAATGAAAGGCCTTTTCTCGAAATTAAAATTTAGTGGGCTGAATTAAATATGAACATAAATCCAAGCCCTCAACCCCATGCCTTAGCCGAATTTCTCATGCTATATCGATTAATTGTCAATTTTTGGGTATGCTTCCATCGTCAGTCCAATGCAAAATGTAATGCATGAATGCATAAAATAAACTATCCTATATGACAAATGATTTAGTTATTTTTTTATAGGAACTAAAATTTAATTCCTGATTTTATGCAAAATAAATTATTAAAAGAAAAAGTCAAAATTTAGGTGTCAACAGTCCCTAGTTCAAATCTCTCAACTCGCGCTCCATGACTTAGGTGGGGGTCGTGGCTAGTAGTTATCGTACTAGTCCCCCCGATGAATAGTTGAGGCGCACGCAAGCTGGTCCGGACATCTCGGTCATAAAAAAAATTGAGCAAAGTAACTATTTTCAGGTTGGCATCTTCGTTCAGATTCCCCTTTTTCGGATTTGTCGCGAACTTCTTATGAGATAAATCACCAATGAAAAGCTAATTGTATTTGCAAGTAAACACTTGGTTCGGACTCTTCCAAACCCATGCCAATCACAATTTTGAGGTTTTTATTAAATTTAAACTACTTTTTTAGGTTTTCTTGTTCATCTAAAATACTTTCATCACACTATTGAAGGTTTCGTTCCATTACGCTTGACCTTTTTCTTTAAGGAGACCTTTGGGAGAAGTTCAAATATTGCTGCCTCAATCTCTTCTGATTGCAAAATTTATAACAGAGGAATTTAATAAATATTATTTATTAATTAATAAATATCTTATTTGTTTCATGAAAAACGAATGATTTAGAAGATTTTTCTTTAAAAATTGTCTCTTATGCAAATTAAAATAGTTAGTTAATGAGAAATGTTATTATTATCAACAACTTGTGGAGACGATGAAACTATCTTTCACTCACTCGTTTCTGTAATTGATACAAATGCTCATTTTTTTAATATATATATTATTTATTTTTCACGAAAAACAAAACGGAACCACAACGAGACTATTTTCCCTCTTTTGCTTTTCTCTCCTGTTCCCTACCAAAAAGTGCATGAATTCCCATTTCTTTATCCGAAAGCCGTATGAGGTGATGGATGGAATAGGCTTGACCAGCGGGCTTTCAAAAGTCACATGAGACTCATTAGTCATTAGTAACTTACTATAGGGTTAAACACATCCCAAATGTCATAAATTATGTACGGTGCTCACTTTATTACCAAAAATTTCAAATCGATCACTTCAGTGCTAAGTTTTTGTAACTTCGATCACTTAAGTGTCAACTTCTTTAAAAAACGGTCACTTTAGTGCCAACTCTAATTTAAGCTGGCGTGGCTCGCCGAAAATTCGACATGTGTATTTTTTATTATTATTTAAGCTAACGTGACTCATCGACCTTAGCACTAAAGTGATCATTTTGTTAAAAGAAGTTGGCACTTATGTGATCGAAGTTACAAAAACTTAGCACTAAAATGATTGACTTGAAAGTTTTAGCACTAAAATGAACGTCGTACACAACTTATGACATTTGAGGTGTACTTAATCCCTTACTAGATAAAGAACATTTTCTTTCTTTCTTTCTAAAGACATAAGTTGCACAAAAGAAGAAGCAGTTTGTGAGTAGTTTGTAATATTTGAACAGATGACCTCCGTTTTAATATAGCAATTTTCAACTACCCAACTAAATATGCTAACTCTTAGGAAAATATGCAGAAGTTGAAAATAGATGTTGTGAAAATATATTAGCTAATATTATGAATAACAACTGTAGGAAATCTACAGAAAAAAAAAAGAGAACAAAATCAAAATATTTAGGACGTGCAAATACTGTCTTTAAGGATAATTATGTTTACGAAACTCGATGTGATAGGCTTCTAGCGGTTATCCTCCTAAAAGATAACAGAACTTTTTATATACTTTGTAGTGAATATTAAAAGAAATAGAAATAATATTATACATATATTCCAACAACAGAATGAAGGATATGTGAAGGAAATGAAAATTCTCTATCTCAATCGGAGAGTTAGGGCTGTGGTTTGAAGTCTAATTTATATCCAAAATAAAAGAGCCGTTATATGACCGTTAGAAAATGGTTACATGACCGTTGAAGCCGTTATATGACCGTTGCAAAACTGTGACGTTCATAATTACTATCAAAACTATAACTTCAAATATTTCAAAACTGCTGAAACATCCAATAATTTTCACATATTTTAAAAAAAATGAAAAGTAAAAATAGGATAATACTGGGTTATCGAAGCACAATGCATTGGAATTGGTGCTTTTTAGGCCATATCAACCGAATATTGCGTTATCAAATTTAGAAGATTCATAATCGTATATTTGAATATCAATTAAAGATCGTGCAATCGGTTTGATTGATTTGGGATTGTAGTTTTTCTTTTTGTTAGCAAATATTCTAGAATATACTTTTGGGAATATAAATACCCCTTTGAGCTTAATGAAATATCACACAATTTCCTGATTCAATATGGTATCAGACCCATCTAAGGCTAACGCCTCTTTTTAACCCTAGCTTTCTTCCTCTTCTATCTTTTCTTTTCCTAAAATAGTGATCGGCATGGCTTTGAATGGCTCCGACGCTCCTACCCCCACCACAAACTCTTCCTCTATTCTTCCTCCATTCGGATATGCTCACCACTTTCTTTCTCTGCGCCTCACATTATCCAATTACTTGCTATGGAAAGCACAGCTTGTCCCGTTTCTTAAGGGGCAAAATCTCTATGGCTATGTTAATGGGATTAAATTATGTCCATCTGATGAAGCCCAAGCAACTCTCTGGCAACAACAAGATGCTTCCATCATAAGTCTTTTAATTGCATCCCTATCAGAATCGATTTTACCTCTCATTCTGGGTAAACCACTAGCAAAGCCATTTGGGATGCTCTTACTGCTTCCTTAGGCTTTGCCTCCGCTACATGTATACTATCTCTTCATCTCAATCTTCAACGTCTACAGCAAAAACAAGACGAATCAGTTATTGATTTCCTTCAGTGTGCTAAAACCATTGCCGATGAGATAGGTGCTGCAAGAAAGCCTCTTGAACCAGAGGATTTCAATGTCCACATCTTCCGTGGTCTCCAATCTGATCTCCAGGACATTGTTCCTACCCTAATTGGTCGTTCTGAACCAATCTCGTTTACGGATCTTCAAGGCGTTCTGCTAAGTCACGAGAGTATTAAGGCCTTCCAAAAATTATAGATCTTCGAGCCTCCCTCGCAGGCTAACTTTGCTATAGCCAACTCAATTCAACGAGATTCCTTTACTTCTGCTTCCACCCCTCTAGTTCATCTTTCACTAGTTGTGGTCACTCTAGAGGTCGTAGGGTCGCGGTGGTCGCTTTAGCCCTGGTTGTGGTGCCTGAGGTGCTCAACAAGGTCGATTATGGTGTTCCATCTGTCAACGTACAAACCACACTGCTGCCACTTGCTACTATCGCCCTCCAGGTTACCCGCCTCCTAGATGTAACCCTTCTTATGCTACATCTTTCCAACGCTCTCACTCTCCCAATGCCAACTTGAGCGATGCCCTCCCCCCCCCCCTTCTACCTTCACCTACCAATACCACACCTTGATACCCTAACATGGGTGCCTCCCATCATGTCACGCCTGATATACAATCTCTCACTTCTTATGAAGCTTATTATGGATCGGATCAACTGCACATGCGAAATGGTAAGAGTCTCGAAATCACTAATATTGGTACTTCTTCTATTCATTCCTCCACTTCAATTCTTTCTTTACGCTTAAAAGATGTTCTTCATGTCCCTGATATTTCTAAGCGTTTACTTTCCGTTCAAAAATTTGCGACTGACAATAATATCTTCTTTGAATTCTATCCTACCCATTTTGTTGTCAAGGATCTAGTGACCAAGGCGGTTCTTCTTTTCCGCCCGAGTAATAGTGGTCTTTACACCATACTGCAACAACCTTCAATGCCTATTGCCAGTATTGCGAAACGGACTTCCATGGATGGTTGGCATCAACGGCTTGGCCATCCCCATGAGCATCTCTTACGTTTCATGATCAAAGAGAATAATTTGCCGTGTCAGTCCCCACGGTTGAGTCATTTATGTACAACCTATCAATTGGGCAAGGGTTGTCGTCAATATTTAGGATCATCTCCAACTCATATTTTATTTCCATTGGACTTAATTTATAGTGACGTTTACGGTCCTTCTCGTTTTGTTTCGACTGAAGGTCAACGCTATTTCATTATTTTTGTTAATCATTGCACAAAATTTATTTGGTTTTATCCTCTTAAGGCAAAGTCGGACGTTTATTCTGTTTTTCTTACTTTCCAAGCTCTTGTCAAACGTCATTTTTAACGAAAAATTAAAGCCGTTCAGACAGATTGGGGTGGTGAATTTCGTACCCTCCCATCTTTTTTCTCAAAAATTGGTATCGTTCATCTGCTCTCTTTGCCTCATACCCATCAATAACAAGGGGCGGTTGAGCGTCGTCATAGGCATATAGTTGAAACTAGTTTAACATTATTAGCTCATGGTTTTGTTCCTCAGCAATATTGGCACTACGCGTTCGAGACGGCAATCTATCTCATCAACTGGATGCCATCCAAGGTCACTAATCTTATTTCCCCCTTTCAAATGGTTTATAGTCACCCTCCGGATTACTCCTTCTTAAAAATATTTGGGTGTCGCTGTTTCCCATGTTACGTCCTTATAATGCCAATAAGATGGATTTTCGATCCATTCCTTATATTTTCTTGGGATACAGTCCCTTTCATACAGGGTATCACTGTCTTGACCCTGTCACAAATTATTTATACATTGCCCGACATGTTCGTTTTGATGAAACATGTTTTCCTTTTGTAACTCCTTCTATTCTCGATCCATCACCTACACCTATTCGGGTACCATGGGTTTCGGCCCCTATTGACGTTCCTTCCCGTACCACTATAGTGCAATCAGAGACTCATACACATACTCCCACCGTGTCATCAACTGTTGATTCATCCACTGTCGATTCATCCACCTCCCGCGCCATAAAAACTAGACCACTCCATGATTTTTATCATTCGACCTCATCATTAGTTTCTTCACCACCCCCACCTAGGCCAACATGTACCCACACCATGCAACTTCGCTCTCGTCCACATCAAATCAACACCGTCACCACCCCTCTCACTGAACCATCCTCATTTACCCAAGCCAACAAAATCTTGGAGTGGCGTGCAGCTATGAATGATGAATTAAATGTGTTGCTTAAAAATGGAACTTGGTCTTTGGTCGCTCGAACTTCCTCCATGAATCTCAGTTGGGTGTAAGTGGTTTGACAAAGTTAAACGCAAAGCGGATGGTAGTCTTGGGCGCTATAAAGCTCGTCTGGTCGCTAAGGATTTTCACCAGCAACAAGGCTTGGACTACACATAAACCTTTAGTCCAATTGTTAAAATTACCATTGTTCGCTCTATTTTATCTATTGCTGTCTCTCAAGGGTGGCAAGTATGACAACTGGATGTGCACAATGCTTTCTTACATGGGCTTCTTTATGAAGAGATGTATATGGAGCAACCTCCTGGGTTTGAAGACCCAACTCATCATGACTATGTGTGCAAGTTGCATCGTTCGCTATATGGTCTCAAGCAAGCTCCGAGAGTCTGGTTCCAGCGACTTTCTCAATTTTTGCTTCATTTGGGATTCTCAGCATCACAAACAGGTCCATCATTTTTTATCTATCGAAGAAGCACTGAGATCGTTTATTTTTTTATCTATGTCGATGATATTCTAGTTACAGGTAATGCACTCTCCACTATCAGTTCAATCTTAAAGAAATTATTTGCAGAGTTCTCCATTAAGGATCTCGGTCCACTGCACTTCTTCCTTGGGATAGAAGCTATCCATCAATCTAAAGGGCTACTTCTCTCTCAAGGATATTATATTGATGATCTTCTTCACCAAGCTGGGATGTCTGAGTGCAAGCTTATCCGAACTCCTATGGCCACAACTACAAATCCATCTGAGATAGGGGGTGCTCTAATGTCTGATGCTACTCTACATCGGTCTATAGTTGGCGGCCTCCAATATGTGACATTAACAAGACCATATCTCTCGTTTGCCGCTAATAAAGCATGTCAATTCATGCATACACCGACTGACGACCACCAGCAAATGGTGAAACGCATCCGTGTTATCTTAAACATACAAGGTCATCTAGTTTATTTCTTTCCTGATGCAATGATACTCACTTGCAAGCCTTTTCCGATGCAGATTGAGTTGGTAGCTCTAATGACAGGAAGTCAACTGGAGGGTATGCTATTTTTCTGGGTTCTAACTTGATCTCTTGAAGTTCTAAAAAACAACGAACCATAGCGCGCTCTTCCACAGAGTCTGAGTATAAAGTCCTTGCTGATGCTCCAACTGAACTCATCTGGCTTGAGTCACTCTTTCAAGAGCTTGGGTTCCTTCTTCCAAATTCTCCCATCCTTTGGTGCGATAATATTGGTGCCACCAATCTGTCTGTCAATCCGATTTTTCATGCTCATACCAAACATGTCGAAATTGACTTCCACTTTGTTCGTAATCGCGTCGCCAACCGACAGCTCAATGTGCAATTTATCTCCACAGCCGACCAATTGGCGAATGCTCTCACCAAAGCTCTTCCTACAGCATGTTTTGAATTTTTACGAGACAAATTGAAGATTTGCAGTCTCAACTCTTTTACTTGAGGGGATGTATCAACCGAATATTGCGTTATCAGATTTAGAAGATTCAGAATCGTTTATTTGAATATCAATTAAAGATCGCGATCAGTTTTATTGATTTGGGATTGTAGTTTTCCTTTTTGTTAGCAAATATTCTAGAATGTGCTTTTGGGTTTATAAATACCCTTTTGAGCTTAATGAAATATCACACAATTTCCTGATTCAATAGGCCATAAACTAACCCCAGAAAGAATGAAATATGACTCAAGAAAGTATTGGTGAAGTTTGAAACTTCCATGACCAAGAATTTCTTTTTAAGAATTATAATATCCATCAATCATATTGTACTCCCACAAGATTTGTTGTTCAACGTGATTTTGCGCTAACGGCAATGTACGTGCTTGGTTCATTCATAAGTGCTCTAGAGTTTTTTGCCAAAAACTTTCGTAGAAGCAGTCCCACCCCACACTTATATAGGTAATTCTATCAGGTGTATTCTGCTGTTTAATGCACCATCAATAATGGCTACAGAATTCATTAATGAGAGTTTTTCTTTACTTCGTTTTACATATCTTTTTGTTTCTTCGATTTGTTACATAATCAATGTTATTCATGTTCCTTCTAATATTCGGTGCAGAATATAAAAGAAGATCTGCTGTATGAGGATAGCCACTAGAAATCTTATGCACCAAATTTCATGCTCCAATGAATGGAATTATCTTTGTGGACAGTGTTTGAACGCGTCAAATAATTATTTTTACTTTTCGTCTTTTCTAAATAAATTTCTAACAATTCTTATTTTTCATTCTATCTAATTTTTTTGGCAAAATGACACTAGGAGTGCCAATATTTGTGTATGACGCTCACTTTAGTGCTAATATTTTTTTCGGATAGTATTAATTTTTTTAAAAAACGGTTATTTCAGTACCAACTCCAGTGATCATTTTTTCTCTGATTTAGTACTGAATTGATCAATTTTTGGATCACTTAAGTAACAATTTTTAAAAAAAACGATCATTTAAGTGCGTGCCAACTCCATTGAAATCGCCAGAATTTTTTGCCGTTGGCACTAAAGTGATCGTTTTTTCTCCAATTTAGCACTTAAGTGATCCCAAAAGAAAATATTGGCACCAAAATGAGCGCCATACACAGATACTAACACTTGAGGTGTACTTATGTCATTATTTTTCCATCAATCTTAAGGATAATGCCTAATGGATTCTCGAATTGGAATAGATGCTCCCACCACCATTTTTTTTTCTCTTTTTAAGTAGCCACAAAGAATCATGATGCTATCATAAAGAAAATTCTATAAAAAAAAAAAATTGAAATCACTGCGGCTACATGCGCCTGGACATCAAGGTTCCCACTCTCGTCCTCCATATATCTTTCAATTATTCTAACGGCAGCGCTTGCGCGCCTCAAGCATTTTGATCTTATTCTTTCGTTTTTTCCCTATAAATTTCCAATAATTTTTATTTATAATATTGTCTAATATTTCTCCAATAATCCTGAGGATAATGCCTAGTGGCTTCTCAAATTAGAATTGCTGTTGCTACCACTATTGTCGGAATTGAACTAGGACTCGAAGACAATGAAAGACAAATGTTGCATATTCATGGGCGATTTGTCATGAGACATTACTGAGCATTAGCACAAAAGAGCTTCTGATCATTTCCGCTAATTTCCCTTTCAAGAGACACATAGAAATCGGAAAGGTTGCTCTCATCAACTATGGTAATCTCGTCATGATTGTCAATATCAATTGACTAGAACCAGATCCGTTAAGGAAAAAAAAAAACAAGAGAGTAATATCAAAATATCAGAGATGTGCAAGTATTGACTTTAAGGATAATTCCGCCCTTCGGAGTACGTAACATGATGTGAAAGGCCTCTAGCGGCTATCCTCCCAATATATAACAGACATTCTTCTATACTCCGCAATGAATATTAGAACGAACAGAAGCAATGTTATGTGTATAATTCAGCAAAAGAATGAAGGATGAGTGGAGAAAATAAAAATTCTCTACCTCAATCGAAGAGCCAGGATTGCGGTTTGAAGTCTAGTTTATCTCCAAAACAAAAGAGCCACTAAAAAATAGTCGTTATATGACTGATAGAAAACTGACCATTAAAAAATCATTATACGATCGATGAAAAGCCGTTATTCGGCCGTTGTAAAACCGTTACAAGATGATGTTTTGGGACGATTGTAACTACTATCGATGCCCTAACTTCAAATGTTTCAAAACTGCTAAAATATTCAACAGATATTTCATTAAGGTATCTCTCTTTCTTATAATTAAAGATATAAGAATCAATATATTTCGCTTCCATGGATTTTTATTTTAAAAAAAATCGACCTTTATTTAGGAGCTACATGTTAAAGAAGTCATTATCTCTACTTAAACGAAGCAAGATTTTTACAACATATATTGCTGGTAATCCTTCTTTAAACCAGCAATTTTGGATTTGAATAATGTAGATACGCGTGAACTGCAATTGCGACATCTGCCACACGAGTAGCGGTCAGGTGAAAAGTGACATTTCTTCCTTTATCGTCGCCACTCGACAGGCATTGCGCAAGCTGCACAAGATAGCAAAAGTGTGGATGGTAGGAAAAAGGAAAGGAGAGTTTGGTGAGATTTGTTGGCTCAATAATGCCGAGGGAGGGATGATAAGCATGACCAAAAGAGAATAACAGAAAATGGAAAATGGGAGGATGAGGAAATTCAGAGATGCAGGTCCAGAAGGGTTTGTCAGTTTGCACACAATTTAAATTAAACATCTGTCTATCTAGATTAACCGAACGAATGATTGTAAGAGTAACTTCAAAAGCAAAAGACTTCTTTTTTCAAATCATCCATTAGTTTCGTAAAAAATATGTGATTTAAAAAAAAATTAAGAATGATGGTATCACTCGTAAAAATTAATAAACAAATAATATTTTCATTATTCACGAAATTATCTAGATGTGACTATATGTCGGTAATAAAAAAATATTTTTGTTGGATAATTATTTCTAATGACACAGGCGATCACTTTAAGGAAAATATTTTTCAATTTATTCATATTTCACGAAACAAAATAAGCCTAATAAGTTCAGTATGTACGTACGGTAATCCAGAATGGTCCGGATTTAGCAAAACTTCGTGAACGTTAGGTGCATGCCAAAAAATTAAAAGAAAAAAATGTTTTTGAAAGCTATCATTTAAGAAATTTTCGCAGTCCGAGGAACCCACTCTTTTCGTGCTATGCATAATCAATACTCTCAAAATTTGAATTTATCTAAGTTAAGATATCGTCAAAGTTATGCCGCTAGTGTCAAATACATTTTACAAAGCAATAATGAATGAAAGTTTTCATTTGCGAATGGGATGAATTCATGTACCACAATCGAAAAAAATTTATACATGAGCATCTGAGTTCTATCCGTGTGTCTCGTAGGCATTCGTTAACAACACCGAAGGCAAATAACATAAACGCAAGATAAAATATTTGTGTGGCCATAAATACCATGCATGGATGCTCGAGGGAGTTAGGTCGGGTCTTTTGTCTGGGATGGTGATGGGTCCCAAAAGGTCATTTTGTTTGGACATCTAGTATCCATAAAGTGATCTATAATGCTGGTATGATTAGTAGATTTTTATTGAATGTGCTTAATATGACAAGTTACCAGGTAAATATATCTCCATCAATCAGGATTAGATGTCAGACTCCCAAATGAGTGTGATAAAATAATGTTGCAGACTATTTCGTTTGGAGAATATTTGGTTGCTTGTATTATGTTAGAGTGAGTGATGATGTGCTCGATGAAAAGGCCAAAAAGGACATATGTGTGTATAGGCTACGCACAAGGTAAGTAGTTGATGGATATTTCATATAATTACTAATTAAGATCTATAAACGAAGCGGAATTAAATATATCCACATACCCATAAACACGAAGTGCGGATTGCAACCATACATCAATCAAGCCGTCGTATACGTTGATTGTACTGGATCATCAAGCTTGAGATCAAACTTAAATCACTGATCGAAGAAGTATATCACATAAAACGAACATACCTCGATAGCCACAGATTAAGAGCCCCTGTTGCAGATGATAAACGATTCTGATCCACCGATCGATCGTCCGTCGAGAGAATTTTTCATTGAGTGTTTTGAGAGATTTTTCTTTTTTTTATCAATAGTAGTGAGATTGATGAACTTACGTTCTGAGGAGAGAAGACGCTTCATCTCTCTCTCTCTCTCTCTCTCTCTCTCATGCCATTGAAAAGGAAACAAATTCCATTTATTTGCAATCAATTATTGCAATTAAGGCAATTAGCTAATTTAGCCAATTTAGCCCTTAATGGGCATTATATTCCATCATCTGCCACTCGATCGCAAAGGGCTAAATATCTCTCTTTCTCTTTTCACTATAAAGTTCATAGGGGCTAATAATCCGTGCGATCAGCATACTATGAGAGCTCGTTGCTATACATCTATTAGGAGTATATAGGAGCTCAAAATGGGCACATAACCTCAGAGTAGATCCAGTATGCAGTACCCTAGATCAATCACTCACATTTTCATCATATCTCTTTTGATCTCTTTGAGCACTCAAATACAATACATTGTATTTACAATCATAATTAAACTCAAATAATCATAATTGGTCGACCTGTGAATATAAAGATTGAATGTGACATCCAAAACAAAATTGATCTTTCTCTTCCCTTAAACCTCTCAATCTCAGTTCAGCTCGCTTTTCTAGAGATGTCCAATTAGATCGAATCAATCTCATGACCATTGGCAACACTCTAAGATAGCAAACACTTAATAGAAATTTCAAGAATAAGTTAGAGTTATGAGGGCACTTAATTGAGGAACTTATATCCTCAAGAGTCTCACACGGCTATAAAATTGAGATCAATTCTCTTGCCAACTCATTTGGGTCGTCTCATGCATACATAATATGAAGTACGTATTACGGTATTCTCTCCTTTTCCATGGAGCGAATGTCTTCCTACTTAATACCGTACAAATGATAGCTCAAATATACTCTATGTCTAGCTTGAGTTCACAAATCTACTCTCTTTGAAAAAATCCTTCAAAACTCACATCTGATAATAAAGACAGATAAAGTAAAACATGTGAATTATTTCACTTTCGGATATAACTTATTATGGCATCATCTTAACACTTTTGTTAAGTGAACATCAAAATTTCAAGTTTGAGCTCTCAATTATCACCTAGATAATAAGCTTGAAAACGTCTCATCTCTATTCGTCACCCAACAAATAGAGGCAATTACCCGTGCGAGTGGGCTAATCTCTAATCTGTCCAACATACTTTCTCAACATAATGCACGAAGCATTAATATGCATAAATGTCATACAAACTCATAGACATCAATAATGATAACAAATATCACTAATTGTAAACTTTGAAAAATATAAATATTCAGTACTCTCACTCTACGCTCTTCCAGAGATTTCAATAGAGGGAACTTGTCACGCCCCGAACTCGGTGAGCGCACAAACATTCCACCAAGCCGTTCCTTTAAGAAAGTCTTCCAGGATCCTTCGGCCCACAATACAGATAATCCAATTTAAAACGGAAGCTTCAGGCGTCTCCTCTACACTCAATAAAATAAATAACTAGGGACGAATAGTAGGGGTGCCATTTTATGCTCGCAAAATAAGATAAAATCTCCAAGTTCACAGAATATCTTGTACTCATTCACATTTTACTCCCTCGATGCCAAATGTCGATCTTACTGATGCTCCATCATCAGGAACCTAAAGAAAATGGTAATCTCCAATGGGGTGAGATAGACATCTCAGTAAAAGAGTCTTAACCCTATGTTAGGTCGACCGTCCACTCAGGTAATCGTACACCCCAATAATTTCACTCACAGGCATATCAAGCACAAATCAATAAAACAACAACATACAGATGACAGGAATGCAACTATGACAACATGTCACAATCAGATGATATTACACAATCTATCCTGCCATCTCACCACAATCATCTTTTCCTATCTGCCTTAATCTCCAGCCAGCGATTAGATCGCATTAGGCTCGGTCCGCATAAATGCATCAAACCATCATCGGCAGCCTACGTAAACGCATCAGGTTCCGATAAATCTCCAGGCCAATACATCATCTCATACCTCCGTCCCGCAAATAGTTCTCATCAAGACCGTGACCATCTCAACCCCGCGATTTTATCGCATCAGGGCACCACACAACATCAACTCCACCCCGCGATCTCGTCGCATCAAGGTATCCATCTCCCGCCCTGCGTCTCATACGCCTCAAGGCCTCGCCATGTCATGCTCATGCCACAATCATAACTCATGCCATAATTTTCAATTCATTTGAGCACACAATGCCAAGTGTAAATTCAAGTGCAAATCGTAAATCCCGTGGCATGCAAAGCAAATCAAATGATATTCGGACATGATAAACGACTCAGGCATAAACAATGTCACACACAATCATCCTATAACATCTTAGGATATAATAAGAGCTATCCCTTTGGAAAATCATCATAAACCGATCAATTCAACCTCCGACTCACCCAATTGAGTCCAATCTCCCTATCATAATTTTAGGATTCCCTTACCTTGCATTTGATTACACAAACTTTTTCTTGAATCCCCCCACAACTTTCGGCTCCAAGGGTCCAAGGCTCAATTCACCGCGCAACCTAGGAATTTCAACCGATTCGTCAATTTTCCATATTCAATTCCTCAATCCATGAACCCCAATCATCCATAACCTAACCCTCATCATCTAAACATGTCTTAAATGATCAATTTGAAACTCAAATCATCCATCATTAGCCCCCAACAGCCCCGGCCTTACATAGAACCGAACCAGTTCTTCCCGATTCTGTGCAAAACCGGGCACAATCAGCCCTAAACCAACTCTAAATCCATCATTTAATCCTCACCCTACCTCTTAACATGTCTATCTAAGGGTTTTTGAGGCTTACCGTGAGTTTGAGGTCGAATGGTCGCCAGAAACTCGTCCAAAGTCGCCGGATCCTCCAAGGTCAGTACTGGCAGTTTTCTGTCCAAGGTTTACAAGATCGATTCGAGGTCAAAACTTCTTCAAATCACTCTCAACTTTTTACCAAAGATTCATATACATGTCTACTAGATATCCACAAAATTTGACCTCAAAAATTTAACATTTCAGGCTCCTAAGGTAAGAAACCTGACCTACCTCAAGATGGAGTAAATTCCGTCGGCTCTCGAGAAAATGCTTGGCCGGAGCTCCTCGGTGGTCCAAATGCCTCGCTTCCACTTCGAGGAGGTTAGAAAGACATAGATCTAAGTTGGTGTAGTCGATCGACGATCAGACGGTGGCCGGAGGAGGTCGTCGTGGGTAGTGAACAAGAGGCTCAGTGGCCATCTTCGGCGAGCAGATTGAAGGAGGACGAAGAAGATGGTTTTCGGTGGTGATGAGGTGTGTAGCTGGCCAAATTGAGTGAGGAGAGAGAGTGGCAAGACTATATACAAGATCTTGGTCAATACTTTGAATGGTAGTTGAATAAAGTTGGACATGACCATCCAATGGTTGATCTTGTGACACTTATCCACTTGTCATTCCAACTCAATCCAATAGCCAATAATCCTTCAAATTTTCGGTGGCTATTGGGAGGGTTTAATATCCAAAATGCCCTTCTTCAAATACTTGGGCAAGTTTCTAAGCTTGAGGGGCAAAAAGGTAAGTTTACCCCCGACATTCAGAACGTCGTTTTTCTCGCTCCAAAATTCTTCGATAGGGTGATGGCCAATCCGAATAACGTTGAAATTCTTGATTCTCCATTTCAAAATTTTCAAGACTCGTTTATGATGGTTTCCTCTATCAAACGTGGTTCCAGCCTATCTCAAATCGACAAGTGGCTTTTGCAGACTTTACGCGTATCGACCATATGATTCTTATCACATTTAGGGCTCGCCAATTCGTGACATCTTTGGTTGTTATATAATTGTGAGGGTTTATCACTAGTCCCTTTGGTCTCGATCTTCACTATTCGATTTAGGAAAAATTTTGCAAATCATACGTTGGTTAAGCGGCATCACCCGCGCTCCAATCGTATGACACTCGCAAGGCATTCCCTAATCGTTCTTGGATCGGCCTTTTTGTGGTTCTAAATATTCCCTCGACAATCCTTATGGTCAAAGCGCCATTTTTTATCTAAATTCCCTAGGTCCACGTACCTTGTCTCGCGTTAGCCTTTTCCTTTTGGTCAGCCTACTCGAATTGATTAAGTTCGAGCGAGATATGACTGAAATGCATCTCTAGACTCATTTCTCATTAATGAGTCTGAAATTGACTGGAAATCAGAATATCACAGAACTAATCCCATTGTCAACACATGACCAAGGAAGCTATCTCTAGGAAGTGACTCCATAAATCAGCTATCATTTTGTGCGTAGATATGTACTGTTTGTTCACATCTTTTCGTACAATCATGTCTTTCACAAAATTATATTCTGTGACTATATGTTTGGTTTTGTTCCTTGGTGTTAGCTATTACTACTTGGCTATCACAATTAACTAATAATTGAACCTGCAACATCCTTAGCAACACCTCACTGAACCAAACATCTCTTGAGCCACGCATTCTCTTGTACTGCTGTTGATAACACCACAAGATCAATTTTTATTGTGGATAAGGCTATACACGTTTGATTCTTGCTCCTCCAAGATATTGTGCCACTGCACAGTAAGAATACAAACCCATAAGTAGATTTTTCCACATCGATTGTAGAAGGGGTTGGTAGTAAGTTTATAAGTATGAGGGAACGCCTCAACTTTTGAGCTAGCTTTTGGGTTGAGATAGGCCCAAGACCACCCAACATTGGTATCAGAGCTTAGGATTAGATATTCTGGATTGTGATTTGGGACTTTTCCTTGTCTGATTATTATTTAGATATTTTGGTTGCAATTATGTTTAGGGTGAAAGCCGAAATTGAGAAATTTAACGGGAGGAGCAACTTTGGGTTGTGAAGCCTCAAGATGGAGGCGTTATTGACAACTCAAGATTTGGCAGAAGCATTGAAGGGCAAGGCTAAGTTGCCCGAATCGATAAAAGATACTGATAAAGATGTGTTAATGAGGAACGCCAGGAGTGTAATCTTGTTGAATTTATCAAATGAAGTGTTGATAGAAGTAGGTGATGAAAAGGATATCGCAGCATTGTGGGCAAAACTTCAGTAGCCCTATGCAAAGAAGGATTTGAAGAATCGCTTATATATGTTAAAAAGAATGTTCCAGTTCAGATATACTGAAGGTACGTCTATCAAAACCCGCCTAGATTAATTTAAGAAACTCGTGATGGATTTGAAAAACATCGATAAGACTCTTGAAGATGAAGAGCAGGGCATGATGTTGTTGGCTTCTTTACCAGAGTCATGGGAGCACTTTACTGATTCTCTATTGCAGAGGCGTACCACGATTACCTCAGAAGAGGTAAAGTCTGTCTTATTTTCTAAGGAGTGACAGAGAAAGTTGCGAGATGATAGTCTGTAGTAAGATGTAGCGCGGGAACTAGTGATTCGGGGTAGAGAGCAACAACAGGGGTCCAGCAGCAACAAAGGTAAAAGCAGGTTTAAATCACGCCATTGAAAATCCAAGGGTCACGTGGAGTGCTTTAAATGTCACGAGCAGGGGCACATCAGGAGAGATTGTCCTAAACTGATAAACAGAGGTAATAAGTAGAAGGCCACAAGCAGTGTGGCGAATATTGCTGAGGAGAGCACTAGTGATGTATAGGCTATTTTGTGTTTGACTACAGGTTCATCAGGAGACAAACGGGTGTTAGATTCAGGGTGTTCTTATCATATGACGCCTCATAAGAATTGATTTACTATTTACCAGACTACAGATGGTGGTAGAGCTGTTGGGGAATAACGCAGCTTGTAAGATTGTAGGGATAGGAACAATTCGTATTCAAATGCATGATGGTGTAGTTCGCATATTGACAGACGTGAGGCATGTACCAGAGCTTAAGAAGAATCTTGCTTCTCTAGGGATACTCGATGATATCGGGTGTAAGTACACCACTAAAGGTGGAGTGCTGAAGATTTCTCGAGGTGCCATGATAGTAATAAAAGGGAAGAAAGTGAGTTTTCTCTATCATTTATTGGGAGAGACCGTGACAGGAGCTACTGCAGTTTCATCAGGTGAGTCAGATTCTGATTTAACTCGTTTATGGCATATGCGATTAGGGCACATAAGTGAGGCAGGTATGACAATACTAAGTGATAGAGAGTTGTTAAAGGGTCAGAAGACAAGTAAGTTAGACTTATGTGAGCACTGTATTTTTGGGAAGCAGCGTAGGATTAAGTTTACTACAGGTATTCATTCGACCAAGCAGCTAATTGAGTACATTCATTCAGATGTCTGGAGCTCGTCTCCAGTTCCTTCGAAAGGAGGTACCCGTTATATGCTGACATTTATCGACGATTATTCCAAGAAGGTATGAGTATACTTTATGAAGCACAAGTCTGATGTGTCTGATCGGATCAAGAAATTTAAGGCATTGATTGAGAAGCCGTTAGATAAACAGATCAAATACTTGAGAACCGATATAGGCATGGAGTTCTGTGGTAAAGATTTTATCGAGTGCTACCAAAGAGAATTTATTGTTAGACACAGCACAATACCTGGGACACCACAGCAGAATGGCGTGGCAGAACGGAAGAACAGAACTTTACTTGAGCGGGCTTGGAGCATGTTATCGCATGATGAAATAGGCAAGGAATTTTGGGTCGAAGCAATGAACATGGCATGTTACCTGATTAATAGATCTCCATCATCTACTATTGAGTGGAAGACTCCAGAGGAAGTATGATCAGGGAAAACTGTTGATTACTCTGGATTACGAGTATTCGGATATCCTGCGTATGCTCATGCTAGTGATGGTAAGCTTGAGCCGAGGTTGAAGAAGTGCATATTTCTAAGTTATGCACATGGGGTGAAAGGTTACCGACTATAGTGCACTGATCCCAAATCACCCAGTTTTCTAATCGACAGAGATGTAATTTTCGACGAGACTGCAATGCTTCAACAAAGGAGTCCTGAGACACTATTAGCAGAGCAAACAGATCATGGCATCAGTAGTGAGGTGGAGCTTCAAGTGGAAACTCCGGAAACCACAGAAGTAATAGATGTTGAGACAGCAGATGAGGCCGCAGTTCCTGAAGCTGGTGATAGTGAACAATCAGTACAGTCGCAGTACACTCTAGCTGAGGGCATACAGCGAAGGCAAATAAAACCACTAGTACGTTATGGTTATACAGATATTGCTTATGTTTTAACTGTAAGTGACGAGGTGGAGACAGATGAGCCTTCGTCATACTCTAAGATGATGGCTAGTTCTAAGTCATTGCAGTGGCTCGGGGCTATGAATGAAGAGATGAAATCATTCCATCGAAATCAGACATGGGAGCTACTTAAAGTACCCAAGAGCCAGAAAATTGCCGGAAGTAAATGGGTCTACAAACGGAAAGAGAGCAATCCCGATGTCGAGGCAGCGAGGTATAAGGCGAGACTTGTGGCGAAGGGATTTACACAGCAGGAGGGCATTGACTACAATGAAGTGTTTTCTCCTATGGTAAGGCACACTTCTATTCGTATTTTACTTGCCTTAGTTGCTGCACAAGATCTCGAATTGGAGCAACTTGATGTGAAAACGACATTTCTTCACAGTGAGTTGGAGGAATAGATTTACATGAGGCAGCCAGAGGGATTTGCTATTCTGGGTAAAGAAGACCATGTTTGCTTATTGTGACATTTCGAATTTCCAACCCCTCGAGGCTTGAAATATGAAATGAAATCTCAAAATTGAAAAATGGCAAATAAAAATTCTAACTTTCTAATCGAATTAGACATCGCCTCATCAAAGGTAAATTGAATTAGAAAAATAACGTTCCGGACGTCTATGGTAAAATTACCATTTTGCCCCTCAAGCCTTAACCTTGCCTTAATAAATGGAATGAGGGCATTTTGGTCAATTGCAATACCCCATAGCTGCCGAAAATTAAGAAAAATAACAGCCCTTGGATGAAGACTTGATTGACATATGGACAAGTGTCAATGGATGGTGGATGGGCATTTATTAAACAACTTTTAACCTACCATTCTTAATGTTGACCATTTGGAATGTAGAAGAAGATCACTTTCTCTCTCTCCTCTCTCATTTTGGCCAGCTATCTCTTTCTCTCTTGCCCTTTTCTTTTTAAAACTCTCTCTCTCTCTCGCTCGATTGGCTTACCCGCTCAGTTCTGACCATGTCCACTATTTCGGTCATAACTTCTTTGTCCGATATCGGATTGAGGCGTGCCATCTATCATTAGAAATCTCTTTCTCTTGCCGTTCTAACAAGGTATTATGGGAAAAATTCCACCTAGCCATTTTTTCCGTAGAGCTGTTTGAGTGGGCAAAGGTCGCTGCCCGACCCAAGGAGCTTCAAAATAGAATTTTCGGACTTATTTTGGCTTCAATCTTGGTAAGATCACCTCTTAAGCCTTGCTAAGACATGTAGAATTGTGGTTGCTGGTGGAGGATGAATTTTTATGGATTTAAGGACTAATTGTGAGTGGTTTTCGTTGGACGAAAATTGGACAGATTCTGTCCCTTTGCTGTTCGGGTGGAACCGAGCTATTTGGAAGCTCTTGTCAATGTCTCTTTGCCCCAAAATTTCTGGTATGACCCTTAGGGACATAAATCGATGTGTTGATGAGGTAATTGCATGATATGATTGAGTGTAGAAGGAGTTTGATGGCTGGTTTTGTGTGATTTCCTCTAGGACTACACTGCCCTACACTGACCGAGCAAACCAAGCCACTTGGAGGCTCGTTGAAGTGTCGCCATGCCTTGGAATTGTTGGTAAGACCCCCCTGACATGTAAATATAGATGTTAGCATGGAGTATGGTGATTAGAATGAGGTGTGGATGAAGTTTAATGGTCGGTTTGCGTGAAATTTCCAGGAACCAATTCTGCCCTATTTTGGTAAGCTTGGTTCAAGGCTTCAAGCGACTAATTGTGGGACTTTGCTAGCTAAAATTATGCTGTAAGTTGATCCTAATCTTCTATTAGAATGTTAGGTTACTAAGGGACGTTATTGTTCGAGGAAAGTGGTGATTTATGAACCGGTTCTACTTGTGGGATCTCAAATCCGAATATGCCCTGTATCTAATGAGTTGAACTTGAGTGGTTCTTGGCATGAAAACTGTGGAATCGAGGTTGGATTAAGGAATCTTAATTTGTTTGTGGAAGGTAGTTGAACCTTTTGACTTGTTTTGTGGAGATTCATATTTGGTTTGAATACTTTGAGCAGGTTGAATTACCGATTGAGTCTCAAGGCGATTTGTGAAACCATGATTTTGTGTCAAGCCTTGAATTTTCGTGAAATGGCCAATGTGCCAATGTCGAATGATTGATTGAATTACTCGATTTGCCTTTGTGATGCTTGGTCATGGAACGTGATGCGAGGATTAATAACTTGATATATAGGGGCCGAACTATGAGGTTGCCTCCTTGTTATCGTGCATTGAAATCTATTTGGCCAATGAGTTATTGTATTGTGGTACATGTGCATGTGATGCCTTGATGCATTAAGCGCAGGGCTTGAGTAAATCCTGAGGCGTTATTACGTGGGATTTGGCCTGAAGCATTGTGACACGAGTCTACGAAAGGCAAATTATACCCCGATGTGTTATGACGCGAGGTTTGGATTATCCTGATGCGTTGTTACGCGGGATATTGTACTTGGCCAAGTAAGGATGACTAACCTGATGCGTTATTACGCGGGTAGTATCCTAGCCTGATGCGTTGTTACGCGGGCTATTGAGGAACACGACTTGAGGCGTTCTTACGCGGGTCCTGGCAATATATATATATATATATATTGACCTGAAGCGTAGTGACGCGGGTCTATGAAAGGCAAATTGTACCATAATGCATTATGACGCGGGGTTTGGATTATCCTGATGCGTTGTTACGCGGGATATTGTACTTGGCCAAGTAAGGATGACTAACCTGATGCGTTATTACGCGGGTAGTATCCTAGCCCGATGCGTTGCTACGCGGGCGATTGAGGAACACGACCTGAAGCGTTCTTACGCGGGTCCTGGCAATATGTATATGTTGACTTGAAGCGTCGTGACGCGGGTCTTGCAAACATGTTATAATAGCCTGATGCGTTATGACGCGGGCTTGGATAGTGATGATTGGTGGAAATGCCTTATATGATCAAGTGAATGCCTAAATGGCCTGAAGCGTTATGATGCGAGTGCTTGACAACTTGATATTGATTATTGGAATTTGATTGAGATATGCTAAGGAAATGTCTCGTTATGATCTTGAGAAATTTGAGAATGCCTCAAGTGGAGATTTCTATTGAAAGTCCTGCCACAGCACGAAGTTCAGCTTTATTTGTGAAATTTTATTACTGAATCGAGTCGATTCTGAATTAGTGAAATGATATGCGTTGATGGAGTTATGTATTTATCATGCCAAGGCCTTTTATTTAATAATACTTGTTTTCAAAGGTGTCTGGAGGTACTGACAACCTAGTTTAGGGTTAGGTTTAACTTACTGAGATTTATATCTCACCCCGTCGTAGGATTAACTTTTTTTAAGTCCCAAGCGATGGAAATCTGAGCCTGCCAGTGATCGGTATTTGAAAAAGTAATTATATGACATGAATTTATACTTTTGTGACTTTAGAGATTTCATGCTACCTCGAAGTTAGAGTTGTACCCTCTGAACCTGTAATTGGTATTTATAACAAGACGTACCCTATGTCCTGAGTCATCTTAAGTCTGAATTGTATGGAGAAGTTTCATCGCTTTCGTATATTTGTATCGTTTAAAAGTTATAAATTGTTGGCCGACGAATCCTGGGTACCACCGAGACAAGACGGCCAAGGTGGGATTTCGCGTGCCTGACAGGTTCGGGGCGTGACACTTATTAAAGAAATCTTTTTATGGGCTGAAACAGTCTCCTAGGCAATGGTATAAGCGGTTTAATGCTTTCATGGCTAGTCAGGACTATTCTAAAAGTCAAATGGATAGCTGTGTTTATTTTAGGAGACTAAATGATGGGTCTTTGATATATCTGCTGCTATATATTGATGATATATTGATAGCAGTTAAGAATATGTCTAATATTGATGTGCTGAAAAGACAGTTGAGTGCTGAGTTTGAGATGAAATATTTAGGTGCTGCAAAGAAAATATTGAGTATGGAGATTTTGCATGACAGGAATGCAGGATTATTGCATCTGTCTCAAAAGAAATATATTGAGAAGATTGTAGCACGTTTTAATATGCAGTCAGCGAAGTTTGTGAGTACATCATTAGCGAAGCACTTTAAACTTTCAGTTAAGTCATCACCGCAGACTGAAGAGGAGGAGGAGCATATGTCCCATGTTCCATATTCTAATGTAGTGGGCAGTATTATGTATGTTATGATATGCATTAGGCTTGATGTTTCACAAGCTGTCAATGTAGTTAGTCGTTTTAAGAAACGTCTTGGTAAAACTCATTGGGAAGCTGTAAAATGGATCCTCAGATATTTGAAAGGAACATCAGACGTTGGCATAGTGTACCGGAGGGACACTAATGGATGTGAAATCACTGATTTTGTGGATTCTAATCATGCAGGTGACTTGGATGATGCAGGTCTTTAGCATGGTACTTTTTTAAGCTTACATGTAGTGCAGTTAGTTGGAATACGTCTTTACAGGGCCACGTGGCCTTGTAGTCGACTGAGGCAGAGTACATGGCACTGACCTTTGTAGAGAAAGAGGCGATATGATTACAGAGCTTGCTCTTGGACTTTGAGTCGTATCAGAAAAGTGTTGATATACACTGTGACAACCAAGGTACAATATTTCTGGCGTATAATCCAGTTTATCACGAGCAGACAAAACATATCAATATCAGGTGCCACTTCATCCAAGATGTCTTAGTAAAGGGTATGGTTGTTGTGAGAAAGATTGCTACAGTAGAGAACCCGACGGACATGATGACTAAGCCAGTTACTTTGACGAAGCTCAAGCTCTGCTTGAGCACTATTGGCATTTGTAGAGAGTACTCGCCTTTCGAGACGTTGGGAGAGCAGCATGGCTAACGAATACTATGAGTTGGCTTCAAATCTCGAGTCAACATGAAGAATTATTGAATTTGTCTCGTATTTGAATCGTACAGATATAGATCAGTGTGTTAAAATTGCAAGATTTGACCCTTCAAGTTTTGCTGCAGTGGACAACTTCATCAATCCGGCGCTACTGGACAAAAAAAAGGGGAGGCACACTTATAATATAAAATATTTGTTTATGGGCCCAAGGTTTACTTTTTTGTCAAGAGAATAGATGGAAAGAAAAGGTTTTTACCCTTGGCGCATCTCTGCAGCCGTACAAAATAAAAGGGGATACTTTTGTGTGGGTTGATATAAAAACAGAGAACCCGCACAGAAAGAAGCTGAGCCGCACCGAGACCAAGCCGCACGAGAAAAGAGAGGCTGTGCGCAGAAGTGAAGACCGAGCCGCACACGCACAATATACTTTCGTGAAGGGGACGAACATACGGCAACGTCCTCTGGGGTGCACGAAGGAATTCGCGCCCAGTCAGATTTTGTGCCGCGTGAGTTTAGTTTCATTTGTTTTATCCAATACAATTGTTTATTTGTAAATATTGGATTTGGGTACAATTTAGGTTTGAGAAACACGAGCGTATTAAGTGATTGTAACTCCGATTCTCCGTTTTTAGTGCATTGTTCTTGCTGGCTCTTATCGTAGATGTAGATACCGACATTCGGACCGAACCACGTTATATCTGGTATCTTTATCGTTCCTCGTTTTTTCTCTGAATTTTCGCATTGACGTATTTGTAAGATCCTGGTAGTTTCCGCGTTAGTATTACAACAATATCTTTGAATGATCTCTTGAAATCTCAATTTCAAGAATATATACAGTTTTACCCCTATCTTTTTATTTCAAAATTGGAACATAACAAATTGTTGACTTTATTAACAAACTTCATATTGTTCCAAGCAATCAGTATATCATCAACATATAATGATAAGATCACATATTGATCTTAGGAATTTTTTTATATATACACAATGATTTTCATCAATCATTACAAAATCATATGCCATTAAAGCATTACGAAAAAATATATATCATTATCTCAAAGACTGCTTAAGGCCATATATCGATCTCAGAAGTCTACATACTTTTTGTTATTGGCCATTTGTATATTTGTTTTTATTATTATTCTCCATTGAAAAAAGCAGTCCTTACATTCATCTGATGCAATTCAAGATCCATACTAATCACTATTGTCGGAATAAGGTGATTGAGATAAATCTCACTATGAGAGAACAAATCTCCTCATAATCAATTTTTCTAATTGATTGTACCATTTTACCACAATGGGAGCCTTATATCTTTCAATCAAGCCATTAATTTTATGCTTTAATTTGAGAACACACTTGCTCCCAATGGCTTTATGTTTATTCGGAAGATCAACTAGTTTTCAAGCTTAGTTTGATCTCATGGACTCCATTTCTTTTTCCATTGATTATATCAATTTTTCCTTATTAGGGCAATTCAAAGCCTCATTTACATTCCTTAGCTCATCCTCTTTTCGTGGAGCGACCATGAAAGCTTTATCTTCAATGTCGATAAATCGACGAAGATTGTTTTTGTGACTTGTTCACTAAATTGAGGACTGTACACTTAGTACATCAAACTTCATTACGCTCACACTTGGCAACTTGTTCGTTGTATTGAAGATTGTACACTGAGTATATCATTCTCTATTACGCTCCCACTCGAATTAGATAATGACGGCATCTTCTTCACATCAAGGGGTTGCAATTGAGACTAGTTCGAAACAAATTCCCCACTGCTCACATTACTCTCACTTGGATTAGATTGCCCCAATAGAGTCATCATCACTATCCAAATTCAAACGGAGAATAGTCTCCATTTATCTCGCCCTTTTTCAAAAATTAATTCGCTAAGAATGTGACATCTCGTGATTCATATTCAGTTACGTTTTCAACTTTCTTGCATACCTATAACGCATTCCCTTTCAAGTACTTTTATTATCCCATCAAGATGCTCTTTTATGCCTCTAGGGCTTAATTTCCTTTACCAATGGGAGAAATCGTGTGTATCTTAGAAAACTCAAATCTCATTTTCGACCTATCCACAACTTATCTGGAGTGGAAGTAACTGATTTAGAAGTCGCACAGTTAAATATTTAGACATCAATCGACAAAATTTCACCCCAAAAGATGATAGAAAAATTATTTTGTTCCATCATAGACCTAACCATTCTCACTGGAACCTGTTTCTTCTCTCTACGACTCCATTCTGTTGGGAAATCACTGAAACAGTCGGCTATCTTTCTATTCCTTTTTCATCACATAAATATCTGAACTTTTTTTAAATGTGGAAAAAATAAAAAATAAAAATCCGAGGTCGAAAAAATTATCTAATCACATAAATATCTGAACTGAAATCAAAGTTTAACCAAAACTAAATGAGCAAAGTGACTCTTATTGCCACATTTAAAAACATTTCACCTTTGATATGTTTTTTTAAAAGGACATTTTCCTTTCCAATGTCAATTAAACTTTGATTTCCATCTTGAAGGATCTGTTCTTTTATCTTTTCCACTTTTTGAAGCCATTTTAATTCTTAGGCCTGGAACACGAAGCTCCATTTGAGCTAGAACCAGTGCTCTAGTTCAAGACAACGTATAACATTCTTAAAAGCCTTTACTTTTTATAGTGGATCAAGTGGATTTTTATAAGCACACAATTATGAAGTAAAGAACTGATTACTGCTTGCACTTGCTACTTATCAGTAAAAAAAAATGGCTCACATCTTGCAGTTCACTAATCATGTTTGATACGCCACAAAAGTCGTTTAATATTCTGCCCACGAGGCGTCATATAAATGTCAAAACTTATAGTAATCAGTCTCAACTTGGTGACCGATGTCTACCCAAACTTAGTATGTAATGTCTCTCGCTTAACTTCGGCATTTTCATAAATGCTTGAACTCATGCATAAAATTATTTTTCATGCTACTCAGCAACATAATGCAAGTAATAGAGTTCGTCCTTTTTCCATGTAGCAAATGTCGGCTGTACATTATTCTGATCCTCAGGTGCTTCCATAACTAGGTTAAGAGCTACAAATGCTTCTTGCTCTTCATAGCATAAACTGGATTTTCATAATCCAATTTTCATAATTTTCTCCATCCAATTTCTCCTTTGTTTTGCTAGGCGCGTAACCATTGTATCTAAACATGAAGTTATATTGACATGTATTCACGAATTCATTTATGCATCTCTTTTACATTAACTAATTATATTAATGAATAATTTCACATACGGCCTCATATTCAAAAGTTCACTTTGTTCCCAATCATTGTCCAATAATCCTCGCTTGAAATTACCATTAACATAATTATTTATGTAAAAATTGAGTTCACAAAGTTACCAAAACTTTATAGAACTCCCCACTCAAATAAAGATCACAAAACAGATAAAGATCTCTATATTTTATAATTATAACATGACATAGTAGGATTGGAACTATACATACATGTTTTAATCATCAAATCATATTGAGATTGCAGGATACATGCCATCAATCAATTCTTGAAAATACCCCAAAAAACGTGTGTCATTGACATTCATACGCATTTTCAAAATTTTAAATTCATCAAACATGTCCAAATAATATATCAAATAGAAGATAATTTCGATACGAACGCAACAGTACCTCACACGCCCCAAACGAAGCTCATATGAATCCACACGAGCCGGTCAAAGTTTCTACTTTGACTAGTCAACCTCAGTCAACGGGTCAAAATGTAATTTCTCAAAATTTTGAGGATTGAATCACAATTTTGCAAAAATATAGGGACTAAATTGCAATTTCCAAAAAAAAAATTGAGGATCACATTGTAATTTTTTGAAAGTTTAAGGACTAAATTGTAATTTCTC
Source organism: Rhodomyrtus tomentosa (assembly GCA_028455895.1). Lineage (NCBI taxonomy): Eukaryota > Viridiplantae > Streptophyta > Magnoliopsida > Myrtales > Myrtaceae > Rhodomyrtus > Rhodomyrtus tomentosa. Next base: position 16,167,231 of record JAPCWY010000011.1, read on the forward strand.
AAAAAATTAGGTACCAAATTGTAATTTTTCGAAAGTTCGGGTACTAAAACGTAATTTTTAAAAAAATTGGTCAGCGGTCAACTGTCAACAGGTTCGGGTTGTACCGAGTCGAAAATCGACTCAGGCAGATTCACGAGTCGCCGGTCGAATCAGGTTCGGCTCTACATTTGGGTCAAATTGTGGTCTGAATCGTGTCAAAACTCAATTCGGCCCGCAACACGCGTGACAGGGTCGGGGCACGTGAGCCCCACGCGTACCGCACCCTGGCGACGTGTGTGGCCGTTAACGGCGTTCGACCCCTCAAAATGGTCGTCTCAACGATGCGAACCCAATGAAATATTCAAATCCAATTTTCGTTAAACGAAATTTCACGAAAAAGCCTCAAAACGTCGATGTGTTGGGAATCAATCCCGTGGCGGCGCGTAGCGCGTGTATGGCCACTCCCGACGTTGCCTCGCGACAGGCAACCACTCAAAATTCTCGTCTCGCCGAGCACGTTCCAACCATGTATTCAAAATGCATTTTTATCGCACGAAAAATCACGAGCGGGCCGTGAACAGTAATGAAGAAATCTAGTATTTCGCGATCGAATCGATAATAAAATAAAATACAATCAGGAATCAAGAACACATTGCTCCGATACCAATGATGGTTATTTCATATAATTTCTAATTGAGATCTATAAATGAAGTGGAATTAAATAGATCCACATACCCATAAACACGAAGTGCGGATTGCAACCATATGTCAATCAAACCGTCGTATACGTTGATTGTATTGGATCATCAAGCCCTGAAATCAAATTTGAATCACTGATCAAAGAAGTATATCACGTAAAACGAACATACCTCGATAGCCACAGATTAAGAGGCCCCGTTGCAGATGATAAACGATTCCGATCCACCGATCGATCGTCCGTCGAGAGAGTTTTTCATTGAGTGTTTTTTAGAAAGTTTTCTTTTTTTGTCAATAGTAGTGAGATTGACAAACGTACGTTCTAAGGAGAGAAAACGCTTCATCTCTCTCTCTCTCATGCCATTGAAAAGGAAACAAATTCCATTTATTTGCAATCAATTATTGCAATTAAGGCAATTAGCTAATTTAGCCAATTTAGCCCTTAATGGACGTTATATTCCATCAGTAGTTGTATCAGATGTGTTGCCCAAAATCAACTTCACATGCTGTCAACAGAGAAATTACATTTGATGAGACTCCCGTACTTTTTCGATAAGACTGGCTATGGCAATGACGATGTAAATGTGGACGGTCCGCTTATAGCGAGGTAAAGCATAGAAAGCCAATAATTTAGCTGCCAGGACAAGGTGAGTTGGCCCTTGAAAGATCCGGATGGAAGGGTGATTTTGCTTTGTCTATGATAGAGATTGTGCCTGAGAACCCTTGTGGACTGGTTGAAGGTGCATATGGGGTTGGCACTCTGATGAGGTCCACAGATGTCGCCATGCTTAAGCACGGCTTAGACTTAGAATATGCCAGTGGTGGCTGAAGAGCTGTGAAAAGTAGTCATAAGGTCACGTCCAACAAGCGATTGTCACTTGGCTAGAATGTCTAGTCAAAGTGAAAATTAGTGAAAGTTGCGATAAGTTATTTTATCATTCATATCATTCTCCTCTTTTATTCTTCTTCAAACATGGTATCAGATCCAACCCTAGTCGCCCCAACCTAAACCCTATCCAACACCCACTATCAGCGCAAGCTCCATCTAACACTTGCTTCTCTCTCTAATCTACTCTCTCGACCAGCTTGTCAGCCATGTCTTAGGCTCTCGGCTAGGGATCTCGGCCAACTTGGCCAGCCACGTCCCTGGGATTTCGGTCAGATTGGCCGGCCACATCCCAGGTTTCTTGGCCATCTTGGCCGGCCACGTCCCAAGGCTCTCAGCCATCTTGGCCGGCCACGACCTAGGGCTCTCGGCCATCTTAGCCAGACATGTCCCTGGCCGTTCGGATTTGATTTACATGTCGAGGTCTGATTAGATCTAATCGGATCCATGAAACGGTGAAGCTTGTGACTTTCTGATTAATCTAGTGTCTAGATTAAGTATTCGTCATGAGTAATACAGACACTCAAATAGCTGCTGCTAAATCTGGTAAGACTAGATTAGCCATGAATAGATCTGGTGCGACTGTCACGCCCCGTGCCCCATCGCGAGCACGCAATCATCCCTGCAAGCAAAACCACAACAATCTCTCAGCGGTCCCAAGGATCCACTTATATATAAAGGAAGATCGAGAGATGAAATAATTTACATTAAGCACACGGAAGCGTTTCCCAACAACTCCCCATACCACATGAATATATATATATATCCCAAGACTAAGCAGGACTAGATAGCATCAAAAGGTCGTACATCAACATCAACTGGTCACATCTACTACAGACCGCTATACACCAAGACGACGAGTAAACATGTCAAAAGATGTCCACAAAATCCACGAGGAAAAGGGGATCAGGTCGCCAGTCAAAAAGTCAGGTCATCATCTAAAGTCGCCTAGGAAGAACTGCTGGAGTCTCCGGTGTCCTCGCTCACCTCTGACGGCTCGTACTCGGAGAAAGTCTCTGATGGAACCTCCACGGAGTCTTCCATGGTCGCTTCCTGCGACTACTCAGCCCGGTCTCCCTCCACGATCGCCTCTTGGTCCAACTCAGATGGATCTCTCTCGGACGGCTCCACCACAATGACCTCATCCTCTGACGGTGGCACGGGAAATTCAGCTGTCGGCGTCCACTCCGGGCCGTTCCTCGAATCAACCACTAAGCCCTCGGGAAACTCCTGGTCTGCTATCGTCTGACACCAAGGAGGTATGACACCCTCTGGAACCTCATGGGGCTGCAGCGGCCCGACCTTCCTATCCCCGTCCTGTCTAAATCAAGCCTCAAACCGATGAGACTTCCAGTCAGGTTCGCCCTCATCTACCCAAACTACTGTACATTTCCTTATATATATATATATATATATATATATATATATATATATATATATATATTACCCTGCCTATCGGGGAACTCATCGTAATACGCCGTCATCTCCTGCGGGTCCCCGAATCTGATAGGCCACATTGCTATTGCCTAGGATCTGTAAAGTAGAATTTCCCCAAAAGGGGTGAGATACACATCTCAGTAAGAAAAATCTAATCCTAGGTCAGGTTGACCGTCCACTCAAGCAGTCAAGTCACTCAACCTATCCAACTCATGAACTCACACGGACATGACAATCATAATTCAATAAACAATAATGCATAGAGGACAGGCATGCATTTATATTCCCATGTCACACATAGTTGCACGTATATGCTCGGCCTGTCACTTCACCACACCAATCAACCTCTGTCTGCCTCATTCTCTAGCCCGCGATTAGATCGCATCAGGCTCGGCCCGCGTAAACGCATCAAGCCCCGGTTCAATTTCCAGGCAGAGTCTATGAGCTCGTATTCTGTCCCGCGATTATATCGCATCAGGACTGTGGCTATCTCAACCCCGCGACTCCGTCGCATCAAGGCACCACCTTTTCATAATCCACCCCGCGACCTCGTCGCATCAGGGTCTCAACCTCCGCCCCGCGTCTCATACGCCTCAGGGCCATGCCATGCAATGTCACAATCATGTCTCATGCCACATCATATCAATTAACTTGATTTTTAAAAATCAAATTTCATAACCAATTGCCAATGCGCATGATAATATGTTTAATAAATTTCGTGGCATGTAATTTAATTCAACTAGTACTCAGGCACTCAGACCATTCACACATAGGCTAGGTCAAACAATCATTCTATAATGTCCAAGGGCGCATCAAGCTATTACATGCGAGGATTTTCTCATAAATCGTTCCGTTCGGCCCTCGACTTACCCAATCGAGTCCAATCCCCCTAGCCTCAGTTTAGGAAATTCCTTACCTTCGCTTAATAACGCAAATTACTCCTCCTTGCACCTCCTAAGGTTCGGCCAACTCAAGTCCAAGGTCAATCTGTCGCGCAACCTAGGATAGTCAATCGATTTTGTCAAATTTCAAGTTCAATCCCTCCATTCATCCATCTAAATCATCCATTAGATACTCCTCATCATCACAACACACCATATACACCAAATTACAACACAATCCCAGCCTATTCAGTCCTCCACAGAACTGGTTTGGCCCAGCATTGAACCGGTTCCATTCGGTTCTGTTCATGCCGAGTCCAACCGGCCTTAATCTATCTCAAATCCATCAAATATACATCATTCTACCTATTATAATGTCTACCTAAGAGTTTAGAAGTCTCACCGTGAGTTTCAAGTCGCGCAGTTGCCGGAAAGTCGTCGGAAGTCGCCGGAGCACTCACACACAGAATACCGGCAGATTCTGGGCATAATGTACAAGGGTTGTTCATGGTCCAAAACTTATCAAATAAATCCCAAATTTTTACCACGGAACCATCTATATGTCTACTTGATGTCCACAAAATTTGAGCCAAATATTCCAAGTTTTCGGCTGTCTAAAGGGTTCAGAACCGAACCTACCTCAAACTGGAACAGATTCCGTCGACCTGTGGGAGAATGCTTTCCCTGAATTCCTCAGAGCTCAAAATGACCTGATTCCAGTTAGAGGACGTCGGCAAGACATGAGGCTACGTCTGGGTAGTCGGCCGGCAGCAGGGGACGGTCGGAGGTGGCGTTCGTACGGACCGAACGGCGGCATCCGGCGGGGTCGGGTGGAGCAGAAACTGGAGAAGAAGAAGAAGAAGAAGAAGCTTGGTCTGGTCTTTGGGGGAACAAAAATGGCCGAATGGGGGGTTTGAGGAGAGAGAGAGAGCTGTTTATTATCCCAAAAAAATTTAAATTAGTTGAGGTGATTGGTAGGTGGGCATTAATTGGTGAAATGATCTACTACCCTTGGATGCTTGACACTTGTCCATTGTTCTTCTCAAGGGCATCCAATGGTCATCAATTGCTCTTCAATTTGCAGCTGCTTGGGGGAGGAGAAATTTCCATTTTGCCCTTCCTTCAATTATAAAGACAAAGTCCTAAGTTTGAGGGGCATTTTGGTCTTTTTACCTCCGATGTTCGGAACGTCGTTTTTCTCGTTTCTGATTTCTTCGATAGGGCGACGGCCAATCCAATTGACGTTGGAATTCTTAATTTTCCTTTTTCAAATTTTTTAGGACTCAATTCTGATCGTTCCTTCTACCAGACGTGATTCTAGCCTATTCCGAACCGACGGGCGGCTTCTGCAGACTATACGCGTATCGACCCCATGATTCTCGTCACGTTTAGAGCTCGTCAATTCATGACGACCTTGGTTGTCATGTAATCGTGAGGGTTTATCGCTAGTCCCTGTGGTCTCGATCGTCACAGTCTGATTTAGGATAATTTTGCAAATCGTACGTTGGTTAAGCGGCATCACCCGCGCTCCAACCGCACGACGATCGCATGGTAATCCTTAATCGTTCTTAGATCGGCCTTTTTGCGGTCCTAAATATCCCCTCGACAATTCTTATGGTCAAAGCGTCATTTCCTATTCGAGTCGCCTAGGTCCACGTATCTCGTCTTGCGTTAGCCTTTTCCCTTTGGTCAGTCTGCTCAAATTGATCAGATTTGAGTGGAATACAACTGAAATACATCGCTTGATATAAATAAACTTCTCATTATAGAGTCTGAAGTTGATTGAAAATCAGAATATCACAGCGACTGAATCTGATATGATGGGATCACAAGCTCCGACCTTTATATCTACTTCATCTAAGCTCGTCAAACGTGTTTTGACGGGACAGTCTACGTACACACTTTGGAAGAAGAATGTCTTTAAGAATTTGCACGAACAGCGACTATCTCATCATCTTACCCAGCTTTCTCCGTGCAAGGATGACTCAACTTATGATGAATGGTACACTGTTGATTGTCGTATTTATAGTCAATTGTTGAATGCTATGGATATTTCTTTTTAGACTATTGTTAGTAATACTGATACTGTTAAGGAGTAATGGGATACTTTGGCAGATTTATATTCCTCTTTGAATGATTTTTCGCGACTCTATAATGTCGTTTGTGGGTTATTGAAGCCAGCTCCTGCTGGTCAGCCTCTGAATGGATATTATGAGGAATTTAAATCTTTTGCTGATGATTTTGATCGATTAGTCTCGTTTACATCTAATCGGGCTACTTTTCAAGAACAACGAAATCAATTTCTGGCCACCTGCTATCTTAATGGAGTAGGAGCTCAGTTTGATACTGCTCGATCACAAATTCTTTCAGATGCTCGAGTACCTTCTCTTGGAGAAGTTCATCGTCGTGTTTTTTGTACCGAAAGTCATGAGAAAGTTAGATTTACCCCTTCAAAAGTTGGTGAACAGGCTGCTGCTCTATATATGAACAGAGGAGGTGGCCGTGGTAGTGGAGGCCGTGACCGAAGAGGAAGTCGTGGTAGCATTGTTGGTCATGGTCGGGAGACTCGTGCTTGCAATTATTGTGGTATTGTTGGACATCTTCACAGCTATTGTCGAAAGTTATAAGCTGTACAGGCAGCTTCTGATTCACGGACCACACCTGCTCATGTTGCATCTGAAATTGTGCCTATGGACCAAAAAGTTATCGCAATGAGTCCAGAGGAGTATGCTCGATACTTGGAGTTTCAAACCTCAGAGAGTAGAACTACATCTGCCTCTGTTGTGAAACTACAACCGTCATCCGATTATTCCTTTACCTCAGCATGTGCTGCTCTTCCTTCCGCTGATTGGATTATTGATTCTGGTACAGGTGCTCACATGACGGGTAATAGAGGTATTCTTACTGCATATAAGCCTCGTCTCCGTTACGCCAGATTACTATTGCGAATGGGTCATCCGTGACAATTTAGGGACACGGAGCTACACAACCTTCTAATGCGATCTCCTTATCTTCTATTTTATATACTCCTGGCATGCCATTTAATTTGTTATCTATTGAACATGCATATGTATAAGAAGAACACGAGCAGTATCCATAAGAAATCCCCTGTAAGAACACAAGCAGATGCCATTTAATTTGTTATCTTACAGCATGCTATCTCATTAATCGCATGCATCTTTCTTCTCTTAGAGGCAATACGCCTCATGGGCTCCTCTTCCCTAAACGCAATCCCTTTCCTCTTTCTCCTAAAGTATTTGGGTGTATTTATTTTGTCCATGATGATCGTCCAAGTGTATCAAAACTAGATCCCCGTGCACTGAAATGTGTTTTTCTTGGTTACTCACGAGTGTCAAAGGGTTATTGTTGCTATTCTCCTACCTTAGGAAGAATGCTCACCTCTCGTCATGTTACCTTTATAGAGTCTCAACCATTCTTTTCTGCATGTGGCTCTAGTTCATCTTATCCAATCCCGCAATTGTCTAAATCCATATCTTCTGACCCCATCCTTGTTTATTCTCCATCAACGATCTCTCATCTAGTTATCTCTCCAGCATCTTCACTAGACAATGCCCCTATTGACAATTCTCTTTCTGTGCCAGTCTCTCCCGTAGAGGATCCTCCTGCTGAGATAGTCTCTCGTATTGCTAACCCACTTGAGACTGATACTACCGAGCAACCTATTGCTCTTCGTAAGAACTACCGTGTCTGTAGAGATCGCCCTCTTTATACACATTCCTACAAAGGTTTATCATTAAGTTTATCAACTTTTGTGGCCAATATCGATGTTGTTTCTCTACCTGCTTCGATTTTCGAGGCTCTTCAGTATGCCGGTTGGCATTTAGCGTGGAGGAGGAAATGAGCGCTCTCCAACACAATCAAACTTGGTCCTTGGTTAATCTTCTTTCTGGTGCTTAGGGTATTGATTTTCGTTGGGCGTTCGCTGTAAAGGTCAATCCTGATGGAACTGTTACTCGTCTGAAAGCTCGATTGGTTGCTAAGGGTTATGCTCAAACTTATGGTCTTGATTATTTTGAGACATTTTCGCCGGTTACAAAAATAGACTCTATTCGCCTCTTCTTATCCCTTACAGCTGTACATTCTTGGTCTCTCCATCAGTTGGATATTAAGAATGCTTTCCTTCACGGTGATCTTGCCGATGATGTTTACATGGAGCAGCCCCAGGGTTTGCTACTCAGGAAAGGAAAATCTGTAAGTTTCGTCGCTCTTTATATGATTTGAAGCAGTCTCCTCGAGCATGGTTTAATTCAGCTCAGCTGTTCGGAGTTTTGATTTGCTTCAATTTCAAAAGGATCATGCAGTATTCTATCGACGTGCTACTACTAGATATATCTTTCTAATTTTATATGTGGATGATATTGTCTTGACAGGGGATGACAAGCATGGTATTACTGAACTGAAAAGATATTTGTATACTCACTTTGAGACGAAGGATCTTGGTGATTTGGGATACTTTCTTGGGATCGAGGTGGCCCGGAAAAAAGAAAGTATCTCTTTGTCACAACGTAAGTATGTTATGGATATCTTAACTGAATTTAACATGCAGCAATCTCGCTTCGCAGAGTCCCTTATGGAACTAGGATTAAAGCTTCTTCCTAATCATGGTAACTTGTTTGAACATCCTAAAAGATACCGGTATGTTGTTGGTAAACTAAACTATCTCACTACGATGACTAGGCCTGATCTTGCATATTCGGTTAGTGTGGTTAGTCAGTTTATGGCAGCACCTAGATAACCACATTGGGATGCTGTTTTGAGGATTTTAAGATATCTTTGAGGTAGTCTTGACAAGGGAATTGTTTTTGCAGCTCATGGTCCTACTCGCATAGAGTGTTATACTGATGCTGATTGGGCTGGTTGCCCTATTGATAGGCGGTCTATCTCTGGATATGCTTTGTATGTTGGTGGTAATTTTGTTTTCTAGAAGAGTAAGAAACAGGATATTGTGGCGAGGAGTAGTGCTGAAGCAGAGTATCGAGCCATTGCTACAGCTACTGCAGAGATTATGTGGACTAGATATCTTCTGAATGAAATTGGATATGGATCGAGTGGTCCCACATCGTTATGGTGTGATAGTAGTTCAGCAATTCACATTGCTTCAAATCCCGTCTTTCATAAGAGAACAAAATATATCGAGATTGATTGTCATTTTGCTTGACAAGAGCTTACACGTGGTAGTCTCACTCTCTCACGCATCCGCATTGGAGATCAGCTAGCATATGTGTTTACTAAACCTTTAGCTGGGCAACGGGTTCGCTTTATATGTAACAAGATGAGTATGATCGATATCTATGCCTCAGATTGAGGGAGGGTGTTATAAGTTATTTTATCATTCATATCATTCTCCTCTCACTGGGGGAAAAAATAACAGGAGAAGAAGAAAACTTGACCCTATCGAAATACGTGGGAGCGTGATGCGTGTTGTACAAAGTCCGAATTGGACTTGGTGCACAGCTCCGAGTAGGCAAAGCAAGAGATAATACTATTCCTCCCCACTTCCTCTGTCTTTTTTTTTAATAACAAGGGAAGCTTGTGTGGGTTTATTTCGTTAAGGTCTAAACTAGTCCTAATCTTAATCTTAAAATAAAATAAAACTAACACTTGATGCATTGCGATGCGAAGTGGGAATGAAACACAAAGTAATTGAAAGCATCTATATAAGTATGGAAATGAAAAACCCGATACGAGTCGGGCAAAGAATGATAAACGGCCTTGTTATTGAGCCATGGGGCGTGATCCCCATCCGAGATTAGAGACTAAACCTAGTCAAGGTCATTATAAATCTACCAACTGTGATGGTGAAATTATTCTGGAATGATCAAACCATTTATTAGAAGGTGAGTCTAAATCAGCTTGATTTTATTATTTTCAACCTAAACTAGTTGGGTCCTAGAGTTACACAAACTTGTCTAAATAAGATAACTAAACTAAGGACCGCCATGGACATCGGGTTCTCTGGCCATCGGTCTTCAAGCTCTCGGCCATCTCCTCCTTGGGCGCCGCCCTCAGGGCACCGCTCGCGAACATTCTCAGCCGTCATCCATTCCGCATTAAATTCCATTCACCATAAGCAGCAATCAAGACAAGCAATTGGGTAACAAGGTTTACTAAGAATTGTAGCTTTCGCATTGGCTTTTGATTATTCATGCATTTCGATTATCCCAAGCTACCTCCTAATCAAATTAGGAGTTCATCGATCAGGATTAATGATTGTTAACCCCATAAAGCAGTAGACTAACGTCAGCAACCTCTAATTTTAGTCCTAATCCCACTCGCCGAATCATGCAATCGGGCCTAACATTCATCTAATCAAGCACGTGGAAGATTAACTAAGTTATGCAATTAGGCTGCCTTAGGAAACCAAGCAAACAATTGGTTGACCAAAAAGCCAACTTCTTCAATTTTTTTCGGATTTTTTTTATTGTTTTTTAAATAATTTTGTACCTTAATAATATCTGTAATATTTTATAAATCCGAAAACCCAGACCCGGGCCCAGTCGAACTATGCACTGTTGTGGACTATCAGGCCTTCAGATCGGGCCAAGAACACAATTTGGACCATTAGACCAAGCCCACTTTAATTAAAAATTCAATTAACCACAACCATGAACCAACCCAATAACCCATGCCCAGCTTCCATTGTGAATGTACTAAAGCCTGAAACCCTGTATCAATTATTCGGAGGTCCCTGCCCGGAGGTAACCACAAGTGCGTGCAGCCATCACAGAACCGACACCATCGTCGTAGGTCGCTGCCGGCCGACCACTAGATTCATAAACCACTCTTTTCAGCCTTTGTCCATTTGAAACTCACATACCACGGCCAAAGCGAAATGGACCCTAAGAGAAGTGATAAACCAAGCCATCACGCAACGACGTGTAGATCAACATCCAGACTAATGATTTACCGCCATTGTCTCGGTCATCTCCCGGCCGGCGATTAACAAGAACAGAGCAATAACAAAGGACAACGAGGATGTGGAATGGAATCTCTCTAACGTTCAAATGCGTTTGAGAAAGTAGCAATAGCAATAGCATAAGCCTTTAACTCTTATGACTAGTAGCGAATGCAGAGAAAAAATTATCAATGGGTATGTATGTATAATATCATGCTAGGGACTGAACTCATTACATGAAAGCAGCATCTCATCGGGTCGACACATAGATTCGTCTGTGCGTGGAATGTGTTTCCTTTCCTACAACCTCTTCAGTTCAGATCACTAGGGATAGGGTAATACCAAATTGGCCCCAAAATTGACTACCTAAACTTATGAATTATGATCGAAGGTGGGTCATCTGGTCCAGCAAGCTCAAGTTTGCACTCTCGATTGGATCTCCTTATTACTAATGTGCTTCGTTGAAAAGGACGACAAAATACCTTTCTAGATACAAATCAATCATGTTAGAATTTGGCGCACAATCAAGTCAAAGTAAAATGTAAAGCGAGAAAGAGAAATCGATACACGAGATTTTATCATGATTCATTATTAAATTATGGTTATATCCAGCGGAGGATTCTATTACAATTAAATTCTCGCGCCTCTTGTTACATCGCTCAGTTACAAAAAGAGTGTTACATAAAGCAGTAACTATTCATGAGTCCAGACTATCAGTAAAAAAATTACGGGCTTAAATCGTGAAGCCCTCCGTTGTCCAGGAGCGTTGTCCTTTGAGACCTCTGGCCCGGACCCTGATCGCTCAACGTATAGCGAGATCCGCGTGCTTTTATGTCGCACAAGGATATGAACCACACCCTCAATATATTGGATTCGAATCGAGAAAGAACCAAAGGATCTCTTGCTGCCTCTTAGACAAGAAATGTAAATGACGAGAAAATTAAAGGTGCTGAAACCGGGACAATCGTAGTTAGCCGTGTAAAAAACACAGGAATGTCCATGTAGCTGCTGCGCCCGCATCTCTGAGAGTAACTCTTCTTTCCCGTCACCTGGAAGGCAGCTAGGATTGCCCTGTGTACTGCCCCCATATGCAGCTAGCAAGTGCTTTGATATCTTATTGTCCTCCCCTTAAGTCAATCGATTTGCTCCAAAATCTCCCACAAAATCTGATTTTCTGGATTTAGGAGTCAGCTCCTGTTGTCGGCAAGCATAAATTTCGTAAGCCTGACAATAAACCGTAAGAGATAAATTGGAAATAAGATTGTATCAACGGTCTTCTTCAATTGATTGAAGACGTCAAGCGGGTGAGTCGGTCAAGTTTGGGTCAGATACAAAAACGATCTGACTCATATTGACCCATTCAGCCTATTTTGATCCATTTCATGAATTATAAATGCAAATCTAACAACCCAACACATACCCATCCCGACCCGTATTTACTTAGATACTTCTATATGTAACCAACTCATGGGATATCTACTTGTTTATTATAATATCTTTGAAAAATGATGCGCCGAGAACACTTTCGTTTAATACCAATCTAGCGAAAAATGATATGGCAATGCAGAGCTCACATGGGCTCCTTGACCTTTTCCAAAATCAAATTATGTTACGTACAACAATTATAATGAAAATTATGAAAAAAGTTTTAAATAATTGTAATTGTGTCAATTCAATCCTAAATCTTTTTTTTTCCACTTGAGTTATAAACTTTTTATATATATACCAATTAAGTCCATCCAGCCAATTTTGATTAGAAATCATTGACGTGGACACCGATCGTCCTACATGACACAATCGACACTAACGTGGACAAATTTTTATAAGTTTTTTTTTATTTTTTCATTTTTTTTTTGACATCGGGCCAACAAGGGCCATGGCTCCCCCGCTTGGCCAGATATAGCAAGAACGTCATGGGCGTCCTGGCCATCAATGGCTCTTAGCCCAAAAATAAAAAGGTAAAGAAAATAAAATAAAAATCAATATATATTTAAAATATTATTAAATTAGTCCATGTCATCAATAGTTATCCTACGTGGCACGACTAGCGTACATGTTGGTGATTTTCGATCAAAATTTACCTAATGGGCTGAATTAACCCAAATGTAAAAATTTAACGACTGAATTGGCAAGAAAAAAATAAGGTTTAGGTTTGAATTGAGACAATCATAACAAATTTGGGATTTTTTTTTTTTTTTGTAATTTTGCCAACAATTATAACTAGCCACGCCCGCCGCCCATGTTGAGATCCATCTAAAGTTGATTTTACGCGCCGCTGGCTTCGTTGTTGGGGGCGCTTGTGCACGACTAGTGTGATTTATCTCGTAGCTTGGCACTGCTCCTCAAAATTTCTGTGCGGGCTTTTTATCCAATGAAGGATATAGAGCAAAGATTGGGTGCAAAACTTACCTGTGTAGTTATTAAAATAGTTTAATGTCAATAAATGAAGACTAGAATTGTGAAACATATATTTTATTATTTTTTTCATTTTTACTAATTAAAAATGCAGGGAGAAGCGACCAGGGCTATCAAAATCCGCTGGAGCTTTTAGTGCAAAAGTACGTAAAAAGTGTTTGAAATTTGTACACGCCACTTACTTTCATGTCAATTTTTTTTTTTTTTGCTTGAATCTCTCATGTGCCAATTTTTAAAACAATTATTTGCGTGCTAACTTCGATTTATTCAATCAAAAATTATGTCGATAGAGAGCATGAACCATTAAAATACGTTAATGGCCTCACCACGGATCTCTTTATTACGAATATACTGGAGTTGCGCCTTGCTTCAACAAAAGTTTCAAATGCGGCATTATGATGGAAATAAGAGCCTTAAGACCAGCACTGTGGAAATTCAGCTAGAACAACAACCCTAGAGCAAGGGGCATGTGTTTGTTGCATGATGAGTCACGATCTTCAAAATCCCATGGTCCCTTGCTCTCGAATTGGATGTCATGCGCGCGTGCGAGACGAAGCCTTGAATGGGAAAAAGCCCTCGAGCAGGGCAACAAAAAGCTCACATGCGATCCCCCGCCTCTTTGCCTAAATCAAGTGTAGGTCACGGGCACGCACAATTATAGGCAGGCGTCCACGATTTGGTTCGGGTTGAGTCGAGTCAGGCTTTTTTGGCAGCCTTAACAAGTTGCGACGTCGACCGTCCATATTTAAGTCGATCTGGAGTTTGGCTACGCAACCATGTGTCCTGAAAACTGTGGTGCCCATTGGTTTTGTTATTCGTGGTCCTTCCGCATGAGTTGTACAATTTTATCTCGTATCTTGGTACCGTTACGGTTTCTGTCGTATTGCCAAAGTGAAGAGCAAACAAAAGTATCAACAAAATTCATCATCGTCAACCCCTGATCCCTTTTATCTTTTTGATGTCTTAAAAATCGTCATCTAATAATTCGATCGATCCATCCATACGTTCATAGTGAGAACATCGTCCTAATTTTAGTGAGACATGTAATTGAATGATGCCATGCATTTGGGACACTATTCTCGTACCTGGTGATGACAATACGTCAAAGGGAAATTAATACTAGGTAAAGGATTAGGTAGGGACATCATTTCCTGGAGGGAGACCGGGGCCGTGCTCAAGGACGAAACGATTCATCAAAAGTCGCAGGCCATTTATCCGTGAACGGTGTCCGAGGTGAAGATTGGGTGCAAATTTATACCTAGTCGTACCAATAATCCAATCTCATTAAATGCAGACTTAAGAGTTTGAACCAAAAACCCCCCCTACTTTTTGGAACTGAAATGGTGGGTAGGAGCGATGAGCCCTAGCGACTTATTCTAGGCATTGTCATAAATATCTCAAATTCGTGTTCAAATTGAGTTATAACTACTCCACACCACTTAGAAATCGTAAATTTGGGGTCGATAAGTCCATCACCGCAGCCTCACTAATATGATAGCATCAGGAAGTTTCTCCAAGGGAGGCATTTTACAACTAGGGCAAGGCGCTCGGAATGAATCATTTTCATGGCTTCATGGAAGATGGGTCGGTCACCCATTTACCGTTAGCTAAGCCGACCACATCGATCTTAAAGATTCAATTAAACTAATATCTCATTTCAACATGTTATAGCACATTTGGTTTCAAAGCTTTTCGTCATATATTTCGATTGGAGTCTCTGAACGTAGGTGTTTCCCAAACTAGCCAACAGTAAGGTAAAACTATGAAGCATATACAGCAACGTATCGATCTCCAAGATTGTTTTGACTTTGGTCTTGAAATAGGTAATTTTGCATAAATTAAAGGTGACAGACAAGACAAGACTGATAAATTTTGAAATAAGGTCGATAGTAACAAAAAGTTGTTCCTACTACTCAACAACATCCAAATGGGTGGGAAAATAATTCGTGCAGGCCACTTCCCGCGCTTTTCCTAGATGTAATATCATGTAAATTACGTGGTGCATTGTGAAAAGAACAAAGATTTTCATGTAAAATGGTTAGTCAATTTCGGGCATCCGAGCGCACGCCAACTAAACATAAGGGTGCATTCGTTTTACAGGATATTCTATATTAAAGGAAAATACTTTTCAGGAAATCATTTTTTAGAAAAATCATTAATTTTCCTTTGTTTGGTGACATGTGACTGATAATATTATTTTATATTTGGATCTCATTTGAAAAATGAATTCAATTCCCATGATTTTATTCAAGGCAAAAAAACTCACATTTTTAAAATTATTCTTTTATATTTTAAATTATTTTTCTTTTTTCTTTTCTTTATTCCTTCTTTCACCATCGCGACATCCTCCACTAAGATCAGCTAGGACGGGCAAACTCGAGGATCATCGGCCAATAGGCCATAGCCAAGGCTCGGCAACCAATGGAATCAGAAGAAAAAAGAAAAGGAAAAAAAATAAAAATAATAAAATAAAATGTCAAAATTCAAATGTAAATATAAATTAAATTATAAAAAATAAACATGTAAAATATTTTGAGAGGAGCAATTCTGGAAGATGTTTTCACATCTTTAAATTTAATAATTCACTTTTCTATTTTGTGCATGAATTTTCTATTGACCAAAAGGCATTTTTAGTTGAGTAAGTCATTTTCGGCCAACCAAATAGGTGAAAGTCCACACTTCCACTGGAACAAACGCACCATAAATATATTCCAAACATTATGGGAAAATTATTTTAAATGGTCCTAAACATATTACATTTGTACCGACTCAGTCATAAACCTATTATACTTGTGTTAACTCAGTCCTAAATATTTTAATTTAGCCAATTTAATCATAAATCTTTTGATAATTTTCTAATTAAGTACTTCTGGTTAATTTTGGCTAAATACACTGAGGTAGATGATGGTCTCCTTATGTGGCAATGTTGACTCTTGCGTAGACAATTATTTTTAAAATTTTTGTTTTCCTTTTCTTTGTGCTAGTGACCCTCACCAGCCACGAGGCATCCCTCGCCCAAATCTCGCGAGGGCATTACCCTTGCATACATCTAAGCAGAACTCATCTTGAACCATCGTTGCCTAACCGTTCTCAAGCAAGGTCCTCCTCGCCCATAGCCACAATATCCGCGCTCAAGCCCTTCACAAAGCCCATCAGTGACGGGCGAGGCATCCGCGGTCAATCACCAGCACAAAAAAAAAACAAAGAAAAAAAGGAAAATACAATATCCAATCAATATTTAAAAATTAAAACAATCATCCCTCTCAGCGCTGTCAATGCCACATAAGAGACCGGTGTGTACGTCATTGATTTTTGGTTAAAAAAGGACTCAATTGGCAAATTATCAAGCCAAATTGAAAGGTTTATAATTGAGTTGGCACAAATGTAACAAGTATAAGACTTTTTTAGTAGTTTCCCTAACATGATGTAGATTGAATAAGTAACTTAATATATAGGAAGAGATAAATCAGTTGAAGATGTATGTGACCATCATTAATGGAATAGAATCATAAGTATCGCAAATCCAATTAATTTTTCGTAAATATTTAATAGACTGTCAGACTAGCGGCTTTCTATCCACAATGCTCGAGTTTATTTTTTACCCTAATCTATCTCAACTTCCTCTATAAATTTATTGCAATCGGGTTGAATCGACTTGAGCCCGTGCGTGACGTTTTATACTAATCAAGCTCAAGTCGAGTTTTGAGGCTTTAGCACGAGAGTTTTTTTTTTTTTTCCCCATCAAAGAGCACGAGGGTTGAGTAGAGCTCGAATTTGGTACAGGATCGACTTTCACTCTCTATCCTCTAGTTTCAGGACGGATTCGGATCCCCTACCCGGGTCAAATCCGAGTAGGGGTGTCAAGGTCACATCGTGGCCGTACGATCAAACACGGACGGCCACGACTACTCTAAATTACGACTGGTATTGTTTACTTTTTTTTTTACTTTTTAAGATCAAATCGTACCCGTCCGATCAATCACGGAGATAAGTACCGTTGGGAAGGTGGAAATGCCATACACAAAAAACAAGGGGAAGGAACGGGTATGGTTAGAGGAGAGGCTCTAGGACGGTCAAGTCGTCAGTCACTGAACCGAATCCGAGAAATTTGTTCACATGAATTCGCCCTCACTCCACCTGCGTGTGAATGTGACGAAGAGGCACGGGAGAGACCCATCTCTCTCTCTCTCTCTCTCTCTCACTGTTCCCTTGTGATTCACTCGACACGCTCTCTCCGTGCGCCTCTGTCTCCATGCTCCTGTCTTGGAAGCTTGCTTCTCGTTTCTCTTCATCTGTTTCAATGGAAATGCCGTGACCCTGATCAGCTGAAGCGCCTCGTTCATCTTCTGCTCTGTTCAGAAGTAGTCTCTGTCTCTGTCAATTTTCACCAGAGAAAGGAAAAGAACGAAAGAAGATGAAAGATGCTTCTGCTTTCATCAGTTTCTTGGTCTTGTTCCCCCTCCTGTGCTCTTCTTCGGTTGCAGCTTCACTCGGTTCTCTCTCTCTCTCTCTCTCTCTCTCTCTCTCTCTCTCTCTGATGTGGCTCTGTTTCTTCTGGGTTTTATCCTTGGAATGTCATTTAACCTCGAAAGGTCTCTGTTTTGGTGCAGTTGACCCCCAATATGATCACACTGCTTACATCAAGGTAGATTATACATGACAATCCGCAAAAAGATTAGTCATTTCAAGCAAGTTTAGCACAGGGGCATTTCAAAAGAATTCTACTTTATGAGTAATCTTTCTGCGAAATACGTAATGACATTGATGTTTGGTTTCTCACGAGATGAAATGTTTTCTTTATGTAAATGGCAAGCGTAACTCTGTATTGGTTTGTTGAATGCGCAGTGCATGGAGGAGCCAGAGAAGCCGCTCTACGATGGAGGCATACTCGAGTTTCATCAGCTTCCACAATCTGCTTCTTCTTCACCAGCTCTCCTGCTGCACAATCTCACCACATCAACTAAATACTCCTTCTCTAGTTCGTTTCCAATTCTCTATCTTCTTCCGTCTAATTAAATTTTTTATCTTTTGCATTGACTGGGGATTAATTAGGAGTTGGTTTGATAACTTGATTCTTTTCCTTTAGAAAACGAACTGGTCATTAAAAGGGTGGTGGGCTGGTAGCACATTGGCACACCTACACCAGCAGAAACTGTTTGATTGTTAGTGTTAACAGTACAATTCAATTTATTGACCGTGGTACATTAACATGTTATGATCACGTTTCGGATCATGTTTTCATTTGGCGCGTCCAAACAGAAGTGACTAATTCATCTGTAAAAGTTGTAGTGACAGAAGTACAGCATTGGCATGTGGCAGCGGTAGAGATTGAGTAAGTGCAACTCCAAGTTTTGCAAAACACTTTAGTAGAGTTGATCAAGGGTGAAAACGGCGCGAGAGTCTGTACACAAAGGACTGCCACCGTGAATCGTCATTGATTCGATAATTTGATATGCCTTAGACAATTATGCACAGACATTTTATCATTCCGAATGGATCTGTTGCTAGAAATGTTGTCCACTTTGGGCGCATTAATGAATAATTTCTAGCAGGTTGGGTGAAAATACAGAGTTCGGATTCAGATTCCACTCTTGTCACAGCCAGTTTGAGGACCGACAATGAAGCATACGATTGCATAGGGACTGTCGCAGCGAAGCGTGGTTGCTGGTCGTTTCTCAAGGGTGGATTCACTTTGGATTCACCATCAAACTCCTCTACACTGTCCTTTCAGGTGGCCATTTACAAATATGTGTTTCCCCAAGGGACGGCAATTCGGCTCTCATTGCTTCACTTATGTTGGTTCTCTTTTCGATTTTTTCCGGTGGGGCTGATTTTAAGAGCTCAGATGGCAGAGATATCGCCATAGCGATCGCGAGCGCTTCGCTCCAACCGTTCACTGATCAGCAATGGAGGAGGAATCAGCAAGACATGATAAACGAAGTGAGCACCATATTTCTGTTCTTTGAAGCAATTTTATTCCATGAATAGTCTCTTAAAAGTGAGATTTTCTGGAGATGTTTCAGGTAAGGAAGCGTGCCGTGACGATCCATGTATCGGATAACAAAGGCGACAGGCTACAAGGTGTGGAAATTAATGTGAAGCAAGTCTCCAAAGATTTCCCATTTGGATCTGCCATAGCTAAGACCATTCTTGGGAATGTGGCTTATCAGGTTAGGCTGCTTTCATTTTTAGACACAAACTGAACTTCTATGACGCGAATTGCAAGCAGGTTTAGTATTGTAAGCAGTCGCGGCATGTTTGTCGAGATTTTCTTTCTGCAGAATTGGTTTGTCGAGCGATTCAATGCGGCAGTATTTGAGAATGAACTCAAGTGGTACGCGACCGAGCCCCACCCTGGACAGGTCAACTACAGTATCGCAGATGAGATGCTGGATATCGTCCGAGTTAACCGGATCGTCACCAGAGGTCACAACATCTTCTGGGAGGACCCAAAGTACACGCCTGAGTGGGTCCGGAATCTCTCGGGGCCCCAACTTGAGTCCGCTGTTAACGCCAGGATCCAAAGCCTGATGAGCCGATACAGGGAAGAGTTCATACATTGGGACGTGAGCAACGAGATGCTCCATTTCGATTTCTACGAGCGACGGCTCGGGCCCAACGCGACGCTGCGTTTCTTCCAAACCGCACATGAGTCGGATCCGTTGGCGACCCTGTTCATGAACGAGTTCAATGTGGTGGAGACCTGCAGCGATGCCAATTCCACTGTGGACAACTACATCTCGACGTTGAGAGAGCTCAAGCTCGGTGGTGTTTCGATGGGCGGAATTGGCTTGGAGGGTCATTTCATGGTGCCGAACCTGCCTCTGATGAGGGCTGTCCTAGACAAATTGGGCACGCTCAAGCTTCCCATGTGGCTCACCGAGGTCGACATCAGCAGCACCCTCGGTAAGGAGGCACAGGTACAGAAGCATAATCAGTCGGCAAATGTAGGTTTGGATGGCAAATGATTTCTTGCTTGAGCATGAACTGATTCTGTGGCTTACAACAGGCCATTCATCTTGAAGAAGTTTTAAGAGAAGGTTTTTCGCATCCTTCCGTGGACGGTATCATGCTTTGGACCGCCCTCCATTCCAATGGGTGCTACGAAATGTGCTTGACCGATGCTAACTTCCGAAACCTTCCGGCCGGTGACATGGTGGATGACCTTCTGGGGGAATGGAGGACCAACGAGGTCGACGGGGAGACCGACGAGCACGGGTCGTACAGTTTCAAGGGATTCCTCGGCGAATACGAAGTAACCGTCAAGCGTGGAGATCAAGTAGCCAATTCGGCATTCGGACTATATAAAGGTGTTGAAACCAGGCATGTGACCATTCTTTTGTGATCCACAAAGAATCTGTAGGCATTTTACAAGGTATATAGACTAGGATCAAAACCGGCTTTTCTCTTTTGTATTTCTTTGGCTTTGATCTGAATCTTCGAGCTTGTATCCCAGACAGAGTTGTAGTCGGGCAAGTTCCAACCTACACGAAAGGCGTGACGATCTAGTAAAAGCTTCCACGGCCAATTGACCACAAGCCGGATATTCTTCTTGTTGCTACAACGGGAATGACAATATCAAGTAACCTCGTCATATATTTAATCCCGCCCAGAGAGCTTTTGGTTTTTTTACGTTGTCAAAGAGTTGAACAATGAAAATAGACGGCGAATGCCTGATCACTTAATGAAAGTAGATTATCTTTCCATTCAGTTTCAAATCTTTCCATTTTGCAATTCGATCCGATCCATTTTCGCCTCTTACTCGGAGAAATACGATCGTTTTCGCCTCTTACTCAGAGAAATACAATCAAAAAGTACTTTTTTTTATTTCTCTTTCCTCCTTTATTGATGTAGAATAGTTGGCGCTAAATTATCTTGAAAATCATAATCGGCAGAAATTAGGGAAATTTCATTGATTCGGGGTAAATAATCTTGGATCGCGCTCAATTTCTGCCGGTTGAAGCGAAACGGCCGTATGATTCAAAGTTAATGCTTTGTCATGAGATACGATGTATTTTTGCGTTTCGAAGTCGTTTAAACCACCTTTTAGACAGTTTTTTGATTTAGGCAATTTTCAATATTTGGATTATTTGTAATATTTGATTTGAATTCTCTTAGATTGGCTTAAATATGATTTTGATAATGTTATCTTTAACGGTTATATTCCCTAAAGAAGTATTATCTCTATATATAGGATGTGTACATTTATAATATTCATCCTATCATTCAATCTCGAGTATTTCTTTGGAATTGTTTTCCAAGTTGGTTTTTCTCTGCGTCATTTCTTTGTTGTACTTCTCTTATAGGCAAGAAAAAAGATGGCGGACTACATGGTTTCATAAAATCGTGCGATTTTCCCGATCTTAGGTATATTTTGAATCGAATTCAATTATCATGCTGATCTTTGAAGGATTGTATTAGCATTCGATTCCGAAACTTCTCGGGCCTAATACCCAAAAAAAACCTCAAACTTTACCACTTGTGACCATTATAACCAAAACCTTTTTTTGTCTCATAAAAAACCCTCAAGTTTTATTTTTATCTCAATTTAACCGATTTAATACATAAAAAAAAAAACTCTCCACTTTTACTTTTATCTCAATTCTACCACCGTCAACCTTCCGTCCGTAACTATTAGACGACGAGGTTTTAGATTGTTAGTCCAAATATCTTTACGTCTAGCTATTTTTTGGGGTTGCTGAGTGCCGAAGAGGATATGAAACATGTTATTTTGAACGATTTTGTATCTTGATAATATGTAAAGGAATCAAACAACAGAATAGAAGTTTAGAGATTTTTTTGTATCAGCTTTGCTGAGGTGTAATTCATTTAACAACGTGAAAATGCTACATAGGATAAACCATAGGATTGGTGAAGTTAAAGGTTTTTTTTTATATTAGGCCATACTTCTCCATTCGGCTTTATCTTACATGCTTCATGCGTTCGCCGACAAAAACTATCTAATGGACTTATCATTGCCTTCTGACTGTGGAGTTAACTCTCAACAATCGGCAAAATTGCTCAGAACTATCGCACTTCGAAAGACAATATAGGCAACATAAGAAGATCAAGGGGCTCATATAGATCTGTTAGACACCAAAAAGTAAACGCAAATATCGAGCGGGCATCCAAGTCATCAAATCCCGGTTTGATCCTGATTCGGTAAAGTAAAGAATGGCAAATGATTTATCAAAGATTCAACAAGTTGGCCGCAGCACATTTAGAGCTGCAAAAATCCGATATTCGGAAAATGAGTAATAAAGCTATTCACTCCTGAAGATCGGTGAGCAGTCATAAATCGATAACTTCCCAAAAAAATACAAAAGCCAATGAAAAAGAGTCGCAAACATGCAATGGATCAACTAAATGAGTCACGTTAGTGGGAAGTTATAAGCCGGAAGCGAAAATAATGGACACAAGCAGATTATGGAAAGTTATTCAAAAGGTTCAAATTCAAAGTTATGGGAGTAGTTAAAGGTAAATTTTGGCGGACAAAACCAATACAGAACATGGACAAAAAGGGGTGGTTATTGAAGGCGCAAAAATTCAAGATTTGAAAATACAAAGATAGCATCTGAGCAGTTGCAAAGTGCAAGGAAATACAAAAGAATGAGGTGTCAAATCAACAACACATGCAAAAACACTCAATTTTCTCTGCAAGGTAGTTTTCATTGTACTTTAAGATTCCTGCACTTTTAATTCTCGCAAGCCAATTTATTTCCAAGTCATTTACAACTTTCTTGAGATTATTGTAATGTAAGTCAAATCCTTGTTCACAAAGCTATCTACAATCCATTCATTTACATCTATTTCCAAATACATTATTCGTGATTTGTTTTTCGTCAGAAATTTATTTGAGAATTAAGCCACGGACCTTATAATAAAACCCGAAGAACTACTTTCAGTGAAAGATATTCCTTGTAAAAATAAGCGAACATCTTTTTGGCATACCTAGTGGGACTTCTCATCTGTCTTGTGAAAATGGAGTTAACTCAGCAACAATGTGCAAAGGAACACAACAATGAAGGTTAACCCACTCGATTATCTTCCACCGACAACGACAATATGGCCTTGCAGAAGGACCCAAATGTCGCGAATCCGACCGTTGGTTTTCCAAGACCCGGGGTAAAAGAACTCGAATCAATGGCGACAACGAAAATCAAAGACTAGTTCATTCTGGGGAACAAAACCCACACAAAGAACAGGGTCCCTTGCGGGTCGCCTCAACCTTCAAATGAGAATGAACATGGACCAGGCCCAATCTTGTTTGGCCCCTTCATGATTTGTCAATTTGACTAAAGTTCTTTTTTTTTCTTTTACCCCGTCTTCTGGGTATTGAATATATTGGCATTAAATAACTGTGAGCCAGTCTCATTTCGGTGGAAAAGTGCTTTTTCCCATCGTCTAAATTGGGTGGGGTCCCGTCGTGGACTGAAGAAACCACTTTTTTTTTACGACTTTTTCGACCAGAAGAAACAGAAATCACCGCAGACCGTAGAACAAATCAGCAGCCAATGGCAAAGAACAATTCTTTTTAGACTTTTACAATGCCATGCTTCGACACAGGATGAGATCTGTATTCTTGGCTTGATACAGCAGACAGGCCGAAACAAAAAAGTAAAGCTCAAGACTTGCAATCAAAGCTATTCCCTACCATGAACAACGTTCATCAGCCCAGAATCCTCCGCTGTGCATTCACATTGAAACAGAGACACTTCAATCACGCAGACAAAAAAGCTCACAGCTCCAACCAGAGCATCCAAAAAGAAACGAGAAGCCAACAAAGATTTCATTCTCTTTCATGACTGAATAATGATACATTGGCGAAACATATCCCAAAATAGCCACAAAATGAGAACTCTCCTTCACACCCGGCCGAAACGGTTCGAGGCAAATGTCATGTGGGTGGCGGTTTTACAATGTGGATGCGGATGTAGATGGGGGACTCCTATGACCTTACCTCACAAACCCCAGAAGATGGAAAATCAAATAGAGCAAAACCAGAGAAACAGAGAGAGAGAGCTACAAGTGAAAAGAGGAGAGCATGAGGAAGAGAAAGAAAAGGCAAATAGCTGCGGTGGATTGCAGAGCACATGGAGAGGCAATCCTTGGAGAATCTCCCATGGCCAACCCGGCCAGCCACGACCCATCGGCCAGAACAGCTTGCCCCGATCCCGACAGCGACCCTGTACCCGAGTACCCAGTACCCGAGGTCCCGGTCCCGAAGTCAGACCCGGACTCTTGCGCTGGAGTGGTGGATGTTGTTGCTGTCATCGGTGTGGAATCTCTAGCTGTTTTCTGGCTGCACATCAGGAAAAAATGCAGCAAACAAAAAATCTTTTTTAAGCCCCCACGAATCATGAAGCATCCGTCATTACTAGATTCTTTGGTGGGGAAAGCTCTACTATATCCTGAGCAAATCACGGACTCACATTGAAAGCTACTCAACCAAATCAGCCCCATATAAAGGCAGATTAAACAAAATGATTGCAGAAAATTTAATGAGCACAACATGCAATTGCCTTTAAAAATAATATGAAAAAAGAGAATCTTTGGTTTGGCCCTTGGTCTTTTGCCACACCGGACCACCACAATGCACACGGTTCCATACATCGTCCTTTTGGCGCATATTGATTAACATCAATCACTACAATAATTACTAATTCACATAATTTCAGCAAAACTAAACGAGGGGTAGAGTAAATGTCGCCCGACCTTGTAGAAGAGGGACAAAAGGTCACCGTGTAGTCCGCTCCGGTACAGGTGAAGGTACTCGTGGCGTCGTCGTAGGCGTAGCTGTACGACCGGGGACAGGCGGACTTGAACATCTCCGAGTAGACGGTGGGGCGGCACGTGACGGGGGAGTTGTACGCGCCGCTGCAGCAGTACTCGGGGGACCCGAACGCCTCGCACGCGCTCTTGCACGCGTCGCCCTCCCCGACCCTCAGTTCCGCCGGGCACTGCCGGTTCAGATCCGTCGAGCAGCCCGTGGACGCGCACGCCCCCGAGCCGCCGCTTCCTTCTATCAACATCGGCAAGTTGTACCTGAAAGAAGACAAAAAGAAAAGGAAAGATCTCATCTTCTGCTCGTTAATACGACCCATGTGAAAAAACAAAACGAGGGTTACTATGAAAGTAAGCAAAAATATTATTTCCAAGGTTTTATTTTTTGAAGAGGAGTTACCCGTCGACGAGGCTGACGTCGTAGAAGTCCTGGCCGCCGGAGCCGAGGGTGAACTCGGCGAGGGTGGCTGGAGGGGCGGCGCCGAGGCCATTGCACTCGAGCTGGCCGGAGCCGCAGTCGCCGGTGAGGCAGGACCCGGAGAGGGAGCCGTCGAAGCTGCAGCTGGTGCGGCCCCAGAAGCGGCCGGACCAGCCGGTCGGGGCCTGGAAGGTGCGGGAGGAGTCGGAGGGGAGCTCGAAACCGGTACTGTCCAGGCTTGGGCTGCCGGCATTGGCCAGGATGCCGGGCCACACCGTATACTGGCACCGGTTCACGAAAGTGAACGTAGCACCGGACGCACCTGGAAAACAACACCATCCCAAAAACCAAAACATAAGTCGAAGCAGGAAAAACAAACTCTTTTCTACGGGGAGTTTCCGTGGCGGAGAAGGTGACTGCGAGAGAAACCGAAGAGAATGCTGTTAGCGTTACCTCTGGAGACGATGAGAAGAAACAGGGTAAGAGCGGACGCGGGGGAGGACCACGAGCGACGACGGAGAGGAAGTAGCTGAAGATCCATGTGATTCTCAGCAGTAGAAGCTTATGAGGCCGAGGGAAGAAGGGGGTTTGAGCAGTTGCTCTGCCGCGAAACGAGGGAGGCTGAGAAGGTGAAGAAAATGCGGAACAGAGAGAGACAGAGGAATGGCAAGTGTGGGAGGAGGGGCTGGCCGTCGCCACGAATGGCGGAGACAAGACCCGACGAGAGGCTTAGAATGGGAGCGAGGCAGGGACGGAAAGCGAGAAGAAACGGCGTTATTTCGAAATGAGAGCGTGCGTAGGGGGAGAGTTCGGAGCGCTTGTGAAGACGACAAGGTGTCCTGTCTGGAGAAGCGAGCACGGTGCAGGGAACGAGGGAGGTGCAGGCTGGCTGAGTAGGAGCTGCTGGGTCGTCGAGAAGTGTACCTGAGTGGAGTGTGCGGGTGTGTTTTTTGTTTTTTTATTATCGCGAAAAATATCAAATGAATTTATTTATGATAAATTTATTTTAAATTATTTTTTATCATAAAAAAATCTGAAACTTTTATTGATAAATTTACCGTACTTTATTTTTATTATTATAAAAAAACATAAACTCATGCATATGTGATAAATTTATTATAAATTAATTTTTTTACCACGAAAAATCTCATATTTATATACATATAATAAATTTATCCTTTGTCAAATTATGTTAATATCACGAAAATTTTTAAATTAATATATATGTGATAAATAGAGGATAAAAAACTTAAACTAGTACACCCATTAACTGATACAGGTAATCTAATTCAGTAATTTGACGTTTAAATATAACGAAAATTAACGGAAGAAAAATTTATCATAAGTATATCAATTTGAGGTAAAATTATCACAAGTATACCAGTTTGGAGTTTTTTGTGGTAAAAAAGATAATTTAAGATAAATTTATCATAAATGTACCAGTTTATGATTTTTCGTGGTATTAATTTTTTTTTTTAGGATTTTCATTTCGGCCCCTCAATTTGCCCTCAATTTCGCTTGGCTCCTTATAAAAAAAAAATCATCTTACATTGAAGCCGCTTTTGAGTTTTAAGTTACCCGTTTAAATTTGGCTATCGATTAAAATTGGGCAAAAAGCAGTTTTACCATCATAGATCAACCCTACTCATTGGAAGCTTTCTTCGGAGGTGATCACCAAGAATTTTCAAACGACACTCGATTTGCCGAATGCGGATAGCCAATTTTAAGTTAATGCACTTTTTAGTCTCGATCATCTGATATTGAGACCTATTACAAACTTGTGATTTTTATCCGATCAAGTGATCGTATCAGAAAAATAAAATAATAAGCTTTCTAATACCCAGAGAATCACACCAATCATTTTTTAAATCGAGCAAGAATTGTAACTTCATTCGTCACGACTATTGACTTGACCCAATTTTACTATATTCTCCGTCCTTGACTCATTTTTAAATGATTGGACAAGAAGTTCAAGTACAAACTTTCTACAGATACAAAAAATCGAATCAACTAGACGTTAAACAATAATCGAGGTCCTTACCTTACCAAAAAAAAAGAAGCAATAATCGAGGTCCAAATTTGCTATTTTTTATTAAATAAATAAATTTCTAAGGAAATATATCAAAATGATAACTAATCATTTCAACTCGTGTCGCATCTCATTAGGGCGCCAAATAGGTGCTACATTGATGCAAACTTTTGTATGGCCACATCTCAGCTAGCCGCAGTTCGATCTAGTCGATTGTGCGGCTTCATTGTAAGTGGTATAAATCAAGCTCAATACAACGCAACGCAGCTTATAGGCTGCGAGATATTTTTAAATAGGTTACGGGAGCTCTGTTGGTAAAGGGATTGTAGAGATGAGGATCCTAGTATCATAACTTAAATATCTGACTCTCGATCTTCATAAGGAGGCAGTAGCTTAGAAATGTGGTTAAACACATGATAGACAAACAAAAAACAAAAAAAGAAAACAAATGAAATTACACGAGACCTCAAGGGATCCCATCCCAACCCCAACCCCAACCCCTAAAAATTACATGTAAATTTCACGTGGAACCCACTAATTTCAGGAGTGATAATTGAGGCTCCTTTGCATCCGAAATCACCTAAAAATTATTTCGTGGGGGCCACACACACAGCACTTTGGCATCATGATGTGGCCCATTTCCTGCCAGTCCAAGCACCCAGAGACTCCCTTTTGGCAGCATTCGTTAGTTTAAAAAAAAAATTGGGTTTTTTTTTGTCGAAAAAAAATAAAAAAAAATTGGTTCTTTTGCATAATTTTCCAACTTATCTTGAAATTTACTCTCCTTTAAAATTTAAAATTTAAAATTTTACGAAACTCTTGATTTTTCTCCTCTTAGGAAGTTCGGGAAGAGCAAAATCTAGGGTCTGTTTTGTAATTTCTCCCTAAAATAACGTTCTATATATTCAAGTCTGACTTCTAAAATTATACTCGATAGTGATCAACTGTGCTCGACGAGAACTGGAGAAGCGAAACGACTCCCGTCCATCTGATCTCGCAGCCGTTAGAATCGTCCTTTCGAAACTTTAATTCGACTTATTTACTTGACAATTGCAATTTGACGGCCTCTTACATAGCCTCAAACATTGTCGTCACAATTAAAACCGGAGGAGTTCAGGTGACGTGGCACCTTCGTACAATTGTCATTTGGTCCGAAATTCGGATTTTTTTTACACGTTGCTTTGATGTTTGGCTCCCTTCTCCAACATATCATATGAAACCACCCTTTGCAGAGATTATCGCCAAGGGTATCATAATTTTTCCTCCCTTCACGTACATGCGATGATATTGAAGCTAATGCAGGATTTACATTTGTCATTTTTTAAGTTATTGCAGGATTTACACGTGTCAGATTATGCAAACACGAGTTTTATTGAACGTAAGAAATTTTTTTCCCTCCTTTGATTATTGGCTGCATAAGTTAAGGGCAGTCGCACACGCCACGCCGCACGCACGTGGAGTGTGCTTGGAAGCTAGTTCATGTTTATACAATACTGCAATTTTTTTTTTCAAGTATATACTGA
Organism: Rhodomyrtus tomentosa; assembly: GCA_028455895.1. Taxonomy (NCBI): domain Eukaryota; kingdom Viridiplantae; phylum Streptophyta; class Magnoliopsida; order Myrtales; family Myrtaceae; genus Rhodomyrtus; species Rhodomyrtus tomentosa. The sequence continues at coordinate 16,196,195 of JAPCWY010000011.1, forward strand.
AATATACGGGCGAATTATGTTAAAAAGGAATTTGTGTGGTGAGGATTACTTTATATATCATGATTTGCACATAACTCATTGCTTAAACTTTTTAATGAATATGGGTTAAGTTAAATATGTTGATGAGTTCGTACTCAAAGTTCTTTTCGGTGATTTCTCGAAATAAAGGTATTGAACTTTTATAGTTGTAATCCTGCAACATATCATAATTTTTTTCGATTGGATTTTGGAGCGAAGCCTCGCAAATTTATATAGTCCAAGCATTGATGGACCTAAATAAGTCCTTAAATTGCTTCATTTGATCCTTCAAACGTGAAAATATATAGAGGACATTCCTCTTTATTAGGGAAGAAAAAGATACGATTAGCAATTAAGGATGCAAGTCGTGCGGACACAAGCACGTTGAAATAAAGAACGTATTCGTGGAGCTCACGCTTATTGTATATCAAAAGGACATGCTTCGAAGGGGCTCCTAGCAGAGAAACCACCCTTATTTGTTGAGATAGCGCTTTAGCCATACAAAAGATCGAATTTTTATAGTTATATTTCTGCAATATTTCATAATTTCTCTTGGCAAACCAAATGTCGGATGGTCGAGTTGTGGAGCGAGGCCGCCAAAATTAATGATGTCAAAAGTACCTTAATACATCATAAGCATTTGGACAAAAGCCACTTTAGACTTTTATAAGCAAATATAATTTATGGTCAAAAGCACGTAATACATAAGTCTGAATAAGACAAACAATAACTTGGCTCGAACGTATCCATACCACATAATCAAACTGCCCAGGTAATGCTAGTCACATTTAGGATCATGCAAGCATGCCGTATAATCTAGACAGACGGCAGGACTCGAGTGATTCAGAATCCTTTTTTATCTCGTAGAAAAATAAATGCTCCTAATTATAATAGCTTATATTTCTTGAAATGCCCCCGTGTGCCTTGACTATAGCTTCGTAGTGGCAATCCTGATGGAATGTGCATGATAGATAGGAGGTTGTGATGCATGATGATCAATCTCGAGATACCACTCTTTTGTCCATGGATGCCTAATCGCGAGAATTGGGAGGCAAAAAACGTTTCCATTATTAATAATAATAATTTACATATGGATAATTCTCGTGGATGATAATAACATTTTTGACTCAGTTATTTTTATAGTGAAATATAAGGGGGTGAATGAAAACTATTCTGTTTCAAAAATAATTTTTCATAATTCTGTTTCTGGATTAGTTTTTAAGCAAAAAAATATATTTTTGATAACGACATAAAATTCCTAATTCTGTAATAGAAATTCGACCGGCGGCTGGCACAGGTCGCTAGCGGGCAATAGTGGGAGGCGGCCGAGGTCGCCAACGGTGGGTTGCGGCGATTGTTGGGGGCGGGTCGTGGCGGAGGTTGTCGGCGGTTCGTGGCAGTGGAGGTTGACGGCGGGTGGCAACGGAGGTCGTTGGCGGTGGGTGACGACAACAGCCGACAACGAGTGACGGATGGTCCGGTTCCCGGTTTAAGACGGATCCGATTCGATTCTTAACTCATAAAATTGAAATCGATGATTGGACGGTTCGGTTTCTTGTTCTAATTAATGACCGGGCGGTCCGGTTTTCTGTTCTAAGTCATAGATCGGATCATACCGAACTGGTATTTTTTTAATTTTTTTTTAAATAAACCTAATGTTTACTTATTTAGGGTTAGGATTTGCCACATAAAATATTCTTGGTTTAAAAGTAAAAAGTTGTTTATTAAAAGTAACAATAGTTGCCGGTCCAGGCAAGGTGTTTCCTTTAAACATTATTGTTCCTTTAAAAAATATAGGTGGTTTAGTTTTAAAGTACCGACAATTGACAGTCTTGTTTAAAGGAAGAAGGTGTTTATTAAAAGTAAACCGATAATGTTTACTTGTTTAAAAGTAAACCGCCAACACCGGTTCCGAATGTTCCAAGGGTGGATTGCCAGGTCCGATCGGATTTGTATATTCCTATTTTTTATTTTTTGCAAACACTGATTCGTAGAATTGTTAGAGAATCGGATCGGACCGATAGTTAGATCCGGTTCCTCGTTTCGAGGGTGGCCGGTTCAGTTCGCGATCCCAAAAAATGAAAATCAGGACCACCGATTCGGTTCTCAATTTTTTATGAAAATCAGACCGAATCGGGAACCGCTCATCTTTAGTAGCCAGTGGTAGGTGGTGACAGTCGACCATGAGGCGTGGGCAAATTTTTGTTTCTATTTTTCTAAGAAGTAGAAAATTTTTATTTCTCATTTGTCTTTCAAATCTATTTTTAAAATAAATTTTTATTTTATAAGTTAAAAATAAAATTATTTTACTAAATGGGTTTATGTTTCAAATTTATTCAAAAAATAAGTTTGAAATAAGTTTTGAAATAGAGAAATTGAATCCCCAAAAGCATCATGTTTTGAGTTTTTTTTTTTTTTTGAATTAATTACTTTTCGTGAGTGGGAATAGGCAGAGAAAACCTGTAGCGTGGACCACGGGGACAAATTTACTGATCGCACGAGGAAAGGTCAAAAAAGAGCGGAAGCTTTGCTGAACTGCGGGGGCCCCACAACGCATCTTTTCTGGCGATGCGACTCCACATGATAACATCTGTCCTCTTTTTTTTTTAAACCACATATATATAAAATAATATATATGTATATGTGTGTTTGTATACACACATATAATATATAACGATATTATTCTCATTTTGTATTAGAGCCCAGTTAGCAGAGAATTGGTATTTCTTTTTAGAAACATTTTGTATAAACCCACTTTGTTCTAAGGTGTACGCGGTTTTGGAGCCACAGAGCCTTGATAGAGATAGCGTAAATCCAGTTGGCGTGGTAGCAGAGGGTAAAAATTGAACAGAATTAAGTTTATACTTAATGGATCTTTTTAGAATAACTAGTTATTCCTCAAGTAGTTCTGTTTCTGAATTAGGTCAAATCCCAAACTCTTTAAATAAAGAAAAAATTACTATTGAAGATTTTAACAAGTCTCTTAAGAATTGGAAGATTCCAAAAGTCAAGTATGATCAGATATACTCTGAATCAAAATTCAAAAAAAAATAAGTCTATTGATTATGTCATCGCCACAGAAGAAGGAGACATTACTCTGTCATCGTCTTATTGCTTGATACCTCTTTTAAGTAAATAATCTTTAAAGAAACGTGCTCAAAAGTATAATTATCTCCATTTTGGTATGGTCCAAGTCGGTATTAAACCTTTGATTAAAGAAGGTTTAAATACGTCCATCCTTTTGATTTTAAGAGATGCAAGACTCTAAAGGTATGAAGATTCTCTTCTTGCAACAATCGAAACAAGTCTTTGTAATGGTCCAGTTCATTTTGATTGTTATCCTAATTTTTCAATAAGTTTGAAAGATAAAAATATAATGAAATTTCTCATTTTGCAGATCAAAACTCATAATTATAGTATAGATGAATGATCAATTCCACTATCCCTCATCTATAAGGTCCACTATAAAGCTATGAGTTCTGCATTTGATGTTCATTCTTTGAATGACACACCAAAAGGTCAAACCTTATTATTGCAGACTGATATATCTCGTTAAAATTCTATTGTTCCAAAGTCTATAAGTTGGAGTGATATTGTTCTTCCCGATCAATGGGAAATTGAAAATCCCATTCCTCAAATGTCAATTAAAAATGACACCCCTTCAAATGTCATCCAACATCCTGAGGGAAAAGTTACCATACAATTTCTCAAGAGAAGTTTCGAAACAAATTCATTCTGTTCTGCAAGACCTTCTTTTCATGAGTCTTCTTCCCGAAAGTCTGTTGACTATCGTCCAAATCTACCTCCTGTCATCACAATCCCTGTAAGCAATCAGGATAGTATCAAAGTTCCTGATGCCATTTCTGCACAAGGACAAGCAACTCCGAGTGCACCCCTTTTGAATATTTCTGGCCTAGATACTAGTTCAGGAATTTCAAAGCCTGTTTATCATCAATAAGAACCTGACTCCCCTGAGCCAACCCAATCACAAATGGAAGATGATGATCCAGAATGTAACATGTTAGAAGTAGAATTTGTTCCCGACAGAAAGTTTTTAAATAAAGAATTTAATTCTGAGAAAATTGTGAAATGAGAAAATGGTTTTTTTGACAATTTCAAAAATTATGTTAAACAAATTAAAGAACAATTTTATGAATTTCTGAATGAAATTGGAGAACACATGTTTTTCTTTGACTGGTTTGAAAATTACTTTTTAGAAAAAAGAGAAATTTATAATATAGAAAGGTTTTTAAGTGGAAATTAGATGATGACTAAATAATTGAGTCGTCTCACCCTCTTTTAAGAAAAATTAAAATAACACATCGTGAAAAGGAAATTCCAGCCGCTCCTTTTAAAACTCCTTCTAAAAATGAGAATAATGAATTTAAGAAAATAATTGAACCAAATAAATTTTCAAATCAACATCTCCATTCCGTAGGTATCCAATTGGATAGAATTGAATCTGTCATTGGAAAACCTTCAATTGCTCATTCCATATCTACTCATTCCATATCTACTCATTCTAAGACTTCACAAACACCATTGTTTAAAAACTTTGAGATGCCAAAGTCTTTTAGTAAAGAATTTCAAGATGCCCTTCAGGTAAAAAATCGAAAGCTTCTAAAAGAAAAGGTCCTTAAGCAACCAATTCTGAATATTCCTAATGTCAATAAACTTCTGGTTATCAATACTTCCAAATCTGACAATCAAATATCAGTTCTTGAGAAAATTGATATACCCGAAGTCAATCGCCTATCATGGAAAGAACCTCAGAAATTATATTATTCTAGAGCCACCCCTCTTGATATTCTTTCCGAAGAATCATTTAATAAAGTCCAAAACAAGTATTCTGTAGATGTCATTTATGGGTGGAATATAGATGGTATTTCCGAGCAGAATCTCTTGCAAATTTTAAGTCAAATTGTAATGTGTGCAACTAATTATTAGACTCTTCCTGATACAACAGATCATCAAGTAGCTTATATGATCGTTGCAGGTTTTTCTGGTACTTTGAAAGGTTGGTGGGATAATTATCTCAACCAAGATCAAAGAGACCATATCCTTAATGCTGTTAAAACAGATGATAATGGTCAAATTATCTTTGATAATTATAGTCAAATTGTTCAAGATGCAGTCTCTACCCTATTATATTCCATATCCCAACACTTCATTGGAGATCCATTTGTGATTCGTGATCACAATCAAGATCTTCTTTCCAACCTCAAATGTCATTCTCTTGGAGAATTTCGAGAGTACAAAGATGTATTTCTAAAAAGAGTATTACTTCGTCCAGATTGTAATCAACCCTTTTGGAAAGAAAATTTTCTCGCTGGTCTCCTTGTAATTATAGGAAACCAAGTTCGCGATAAAATTCGTGAACAATTTGGTGAAAGCATTCCTTTTGATTCACTATATTACGGTGAATTGATATTCTATGTCTATAAAGTTGGAACCCAAATGTGTAATAACATTAAGTTACAAAAACAGCTTAAAAAAGAGAAAAGTCTTAATCGTAGAGGGTTAGGAGATTTCTGTCGACAATACGACCCTTCCTACTCCTTCCCAACATCTAAGAAATGTTCTGGCTCTTGTCCAAAAGAAAAACCTTTTAAAAGAAAGAAAAATTTCTATAAATCCCAAGTCTCGAAACCCGAGAGAAAGTTCTTTAAAAAAAAAGTTTTAAAAAATCTGAAGACACAAAAGATAAAAAAGATTTTAACAAATTTGTCTGCTACAATTGTGGAAGAAAAGGACATACAAGACGTTTTTGCAAATTAAACAAAAAAGTCAATGAACTTGTTTCAGATGAAGACATACTGAATCAATTAAACCAATTAATGGTTGAAAGTGATTCAGAAAGTTCTATTTGCCCTTCAACAGATGAAAAATCGATAGAACGCAGTCTTCAAATTAATGAAATAGAATCGTCATCTGATTTTTCTTCTGAAACAGATTCTGAATATGAACATGAAATAAGTGTCTTAACTAAAGAAGAACAGGAATTGTTAGATTCTATAGAAAATATTTCTGACTCTGAGAAAATATTAAAATAAATTCAAAATCCCAGTTCCTATTATGGTAAAGGTTCCCAAGTTCATGTTTACAATCTCACTGAAATTCTAAATATAGGAAAAAAGTCAATAAGACCAACAACCTCTAATGATCTTCAGAATGAGATTAAGGAACTTTAAAAAGAAATCCGCTTGTTGAAAATTAATCAAATAGACCAACAGAAAGAATTTCTAGATTTCAAGAAACAATTCTTAAAAGGGAAAAATGTTTTTGAAGGAACAATCCACAAAGAAATTCCTCCAATTGTCAATGAATCAGACTCCTCAAATTTTCTTGAAATACTGACAGAAGTGACAAATAAAAAATGGATAATTGATGCTGTTATCAAAATAAATAATGAATTTATTTTGGAAACAACTGTCCTTTTTTATACAGGTACTGATTTGAATTGCATTAGAGAAGGCCTGATTCCCATAAAGTTTTTTAACAAAACCACTGAATCGTTAAAATCTGCTTCTGGTGATCATTTAAAAATAAAATATAAACTCCCTGAAGCTTCGGTGGTAAAAGATAACATTGAATTAAAAACATCTTTTCTTCTAGTAAAAGATTTAAAAAGAAATGTAATTTTAGGAATCCTTTTTATAAATCTAATTCAATCTTTTTTGGTGACAAATGAAGGAATTGAAACAAAGATTTCTGATAAAAAATTAATGTTTACTTTTGTCACAAAAAATCGAACAAGAAACTTAAACACCCTGCATGAAAATGCTATCAGAGAAATCAATTGTTTAATTAAGGACAAAGAATGTCATCTTTTATTTTTAAAAGAAGAACTAAGTTTCCAAAAAATAGAACAACAACTACAAAATCGTGATCTTCAAAAGAAAATTTCCGTTTTAGAATAGAAAATTAAAAATAAACTTTATTCTATTCCAAACAATTCTTTTTGGGAAAGAAGTAATCACAAACATATTGTTGAATTACCCTATGAATCTGATTTCTCCGAAAAGAATATTCCCACAAAAGCTCGTCATTCTCAAATGAATAGCGAACTTTTGAAATTATGTGAAAATGAAATAAATGATTTAGTCAAGAAAAAATTGATACGAAAAAGTTAATCTCCATAGAGCTGTTCTGCTTTTTATGTAAACAAAAATACATAAATTGAATGTGGAGTCCATCGTTTAGTAATTAATTATAAACCATTAAATAAAGTTTTTAAGTGGATTCGATATCCAATTCCTAATAAGAAAGATCTTTTGAATCACCTCCATTCCTCCAAAGTTTTTTCAAAGTTTGATATGAAATCTGGTTTTTGGCAAATATAAATTGCTGAGCAAGACAAATACAAAATTGCATTCACAGTTCCTTTTGGTCAATATGAATGGAATGTGATGCCTTTTGGTTTAAAGAATGTTCCTTCAGAATTTCAACGAATCATGAATGACATCTTCAATCCATATTCTGAATTTATAATTGTGTATATCGATGATGTTTTGATATACTCCCCTAATATTGATTCACATTTCAAACATGTGAATCATTTCTTTAATATTGCTAAACGTAATGGTCTTATACTTTCTGAAAAGAAAGTATTCTTGTTTCAAACAAAATTTAGATTTTTAGGACATATAATCCATCAAGGGACCATTGTACCAATTGAGAGGTCTATTCAATTTGCAGATAAATTTCCTGATGAATTGAAAGATAGAACTCAATTACAAAGATTTCTTGGAAGTTTGAATTATGTAATCGATTTTATCTCTGATATGAACATCATATGCAAACCTCTGTACCAAAGATTAAAAAAGGACCCAAAGCCTTTGTCTCAGCTGCATACTGATACTATCAAGAGAATAAAATCACCCGTAAAAGAAATCCCTTGTTTGCATATTGCTAATCCAATTGCATTTAAAATTGTTGAGACCGATGCTTCTGAATTAAGATATGATGGTGTCTTAAAATAGAAGATAGACAACAAAGAGCAAATTGTTCAATTCATTTCTAAACACTGGAATGAAACTCAACAAAATTATTCCACTGTTAAGAAAGAAATTTTAGCAATTGTACTCTCAATATCCAAGTTCAAAGCGATTTGTTAAATCAAAAGTTTTTATTACGAATTGATTGTAAGCCTGCAAAAGATATTTTGCAAAAAGATGTATTGAACATTGCATCAAAACAGATTTTTGCACGTTGACAAGCAATATTATCTGTTTTTGATTTTGATATTGAATTCATTCATGGAGAAGTAAATTATCTCCACGATTTTCTCACACGAGAATTTTTACAGGGAAAACGTTCTCAAAAATGCCTCCCAAAAAAGACCGAGACAAAGACAAAGCCATTATTATCCCGGCCAAACCCAAAAAGTTAACTCCCATCCGTAGTTGGCTAGAAGCTGCCCAAAGTCCATTGTCACCCCAAAGTTCACCCAATGAAGCTTCTCTTAGCCAACCTACTCAATCAATTGCCCTTTCAAAGTTAGCCTCCATATTGCCAAGTTATATGATGAAGGATTTGTAAAAATCCTTAAGTTTCGAATTGTATGCACAGGATGAGGTAATATCCCCATCACCTTTAAATGTTTCTAAAGAAGTGGTTCTTGTGACTCCGTCAGCCCCTCGAAAATCAAAATCAAAGTTTTTTATGAAAAATTTTGAAAAAATCATCACAGTAGAAAGAGGATTCTACCATGAGGATCCTTATATTTTTGCAAAAAACATGTTTGGAGAAAATCGTTTTTATACTCCACATGATATTGCAAAACCTGTGGAGTTCTATGAGAAAATTTTGATCTAAATTGAATCCGTAAAGTTCAAACATTTTTGTGATAAAGTGTAACCTTCTGTTGTAAATTATTTTACTGCTAAAATATTGAGGGTCATACACCCTACAGAGTGGAATAATTCACCAAGTTTCCCAGTAAAACTCGATTTGCGAGTCACTGAAAGTCCTGCTTATAGGTATAATTTTACCTATTTTGACTACCAACAAACTTGGTACAATGTTTTCTATTGTCAAAATCCAAATTGTAGCCATATATGGCTTATCTTCTTCCAAAGTCCTTTTGACATTTCAAAATTGCCTTTCTGGTTCATCCGATGGTGGGATAATTTTGGTACTACCCTGGACATTCTCCCCCCACAAGTAATTGAATCGTTTACAATGTTCCAAAAGACCTTTATTCCAAGTTCTAAGGAAATTCATTTCCCTCCTCTCTTAATGTTTTGTACAAATTTTTGGATGGCATGGGTATCTGCCTAGGAACTTGAATACATAAAAAATAGTCAAGATTCCAAAATACTCGTTTTGGTGTGAAGATTTAAAACAAAATGGTGGGATGGATTTTCATATTAGGATAAATGCTTAGTTGAAACCGTCCACAATTGGATCCAACAACGTAAAGTCAAAGATTTAAACAAAGTTTCTGACGTGGCATCGGATGCGGCATCAAAGACATCCTTTCCCCATGACAAGTCAATGGCAATTGCAAAATTGGTTAATGTCAAAAATGAAAAAGAATTTAATGATATGATGAAACAAGCAATCTTGGAGCATGAGGAATCATTGCAGGGATCATCTTCTCAACAAAGTGACTCAGAAAATTGGAGCCAACACTCACGTCACAAACTACCAATAATCCCTCACTTTGTTTGTAAAAACAAAATTACAAAATAAAATTTCTTAGAAAATTGGAGCCAACACTTCCATGAGACTAATATACATATATAAAGGTCTCTTCGAGTTAAACCTTTATTTAGTGTAAGTATCTCAAAACTCTATCAAAGTTACAAGTAGCTTGGCTTTAAACTTGTTATTCTATGTAATAGAATCAGACATACTGCATAAATACTAACCTCTTGTTTCAGTGATAAGTTCATATTTACTCAGTACTATTATAGCCTTGTGCTTGTACCTATTTCATGAGCTCTCTAGAAAGCAACCCTAACTTTTGTAAGAAACAACATCACTTCTAAACCTATATAGGTGAAGTATTTTCACGTGTTTATGTTACTAATGAACACGCTATTAAAGCGTATTATACTTCATTAAGAGTATAACTTAATGTCTAAACATAATAGACATACTGTCTTCTCATGTTCGGGTTAGTGGTAGCATCAAACAATCACTTTCAGTAACTTGTTTTTACCTATTAAACCTTATAATTAGTGATAGGCTAGTGTTAGGTCAGGTTACCATTACTTGCGATTTTAAGCAAAGGGTTTCAGGCCCATTTCTTTTAAGATAACTTTTACCATCTCTCTTAGTAAAGCCTTTATAAAAAGATCAGCCAGATTCTTTCTTGACCTCGCCTAGACAATTGTTATGGTACCATCTTTAATCAATTATCTCACGTATTTATGCCTTAGGCTAATAAGTCTAGACTTTTCATTATAAGCGCTACTACAAGCTCTTATCAAAGTAGCCTGATTATAATAATGAACAGAAATATGAGGCATAAGACTAGGCAATAACTTGATATCCAACAATCAATTTCGTATCCACTTAGCCTCTTTTTCAATTACCGCTAAAGTAATGAATTTCGATTCTATAGTTGAGTGAGTTATGTACATTTGTTTCTTGCTTGCCCAAGACACAATACATGCACATAATGTGAATATTCACCCAAAAATGAAATGTTTTTCTCCCACACTAGAAATCTAATTAGCATCAATGTATCCTTATAATACAGTCGGATAATTGTTATAGAACAATAACAAATCTTTTAGTTCTCTTAATATAACCAAAATTTTGTGACGACGTTACAATGTTCTATACTCAGGTTACTATTATATCTACTCAAGTTACACACGAAAATTGTAATCTCAGGTCTAGCATAATGCATCGCATATATTAAAGATCATATAGCTCTCACACATTCAAATTGTGCTACTACTACTCTGCCAATATTTTTAATTTAATTTTATATTGGTATCAAATGGAGTAATCATTTTTTTTAAATCAAGATGTTTAATTTCATTTAACATCTTTTCAACATAATCACTTTAAGTCAAAGAGTAACCCCCACTATGTTTTTAACTTTAATACCCAAGAAGTATCTACTTTACCGAAATCCTTCATTTTCAACATGGAAGCTAGACACTTTTTAGTCATATTGGTTCAAACAACAAGCATATTATCGCAAACTAAAAGACCATAATTTTTTTTTAAAATCATCTCTACATGCCCACTCCTCGATGAGGAAGAATCTGAAGTGATTCTAAATTTGGTCCACATGTCCACGAATATGCACTATATGTTAAGCTTTGACCAAAGTCTACAGTAACTATTATGAAAATATAGTTTTTATATTACATACCGGCAATGCCTATTTTCCTGCAAAACTGTAATTTCACTTTTGTTTAGTTCAATGTTGTGCACGAGTGAAACACAAGAACATGAGAAATTGAGCATCAAACTTGAAATTTACAAGTGAAGATTCTAACAAGCACCAAATTGCTTAGCAAATCAATGCATCGACGCGAAGCTAAGGGCGAGCATGATAACACTTCAAAAGCAGAATTTCTGCTTCAGAAGTGCTTCTGAAGCTGAAATCTGTCGACATTTGACGAAAAAAAAAAATCTAACGCAAGCGGGGATCGACACTAGGCAACAACAAATTTTTGGATTCGTTAATCCTAACTCCCATCCTTTATTTCGTTTCACTAATGCACTTTATAAACAAACATTAGTTGAATATATTGCAATTGAGCATGCTCCGTTTAATACTGGTGAAAATTTTAATTTTTGATATTTGGTAAATACTGCCCTGGTTCCCCAAGCATTGTCTGTTCCGAAAACTACTTTTAGACGCGAATTTAAACAAGTTTATAAAAAATGAAAAAATGATTTGATAAATTTTTTCGGAGAATTCAATGGATGTGTACATATAGGTAGTGATATTTTGAGTGATGCTTAGAATATTAATTTTTATATGGGTGTCACATGCTATTGGATATGTGATAATTGGGTTATTCAAAAAAGAATTCTTGCATTTTGAGTTTTTTCTGAAAGGCATACGGCTCATAATATTTATAGACTAATTAGGAAAGTTTTAGAAGAATAAGATTTGATCAATAAAATTTTTTCAATTGATTTTGATAATACTACTGCAAATATTGCTTTCATTCCCGAGTTAGAAAGAATTTGCAATTCCTCTTTTGGCGGATAATTTTTTCACATTAGTTGTGCTTGTCATGTTTTGAATTTATGTGTACAAGATGATTTACGATCTTTTGTGACTTATCTCCATCCAATTAATAGTGCAATTAGATTTTTATGGAGCCATCCTCATCTTATGAAAGAGTGAGGAAAATTTTGTAAACAAAATGAGAGAACAACAAAAATGTTTTCAAAAGATATTTCGACTTGTTGGAATTCTACCTACGAAATGCTTCTACAAACTTTTGATTACAAAGATTTATTATGTTCCTTTATTTCTAATAATGTTCCCAATATTGTTTTACTCCGCAACATTGGGGCATTTGCATAATTTTTTTTTATAGATTTTTTGAAATTTTTTAATGATGTTACCAATACTTTATCTGATATTTATTATCCGACTACGTATTTATTTTTAATAGAGTGTGTTAATATTGTTAGTGTTTTTAATGTATATGAAAAAGATACTAACTGAGCTTTGAGTATTTTAGTAATGCGAGAAAAATGATTGCATTATTATTTGAATATTCCTCTTGTTTATTTAGTTGATATTGTTTTCGATCTACCTACTAAATTAGATGGTTTATTAGATTATCTGAATGCTTATTGGTAGGATTATTTACATTTGAATGAAGCAATAAAAATTTCAATTATACAAGCATAGGTTAAACAAGTTATAGTAGCATTATATAATGAATTTTCTAGTACATATAGTTTAAGTGACAGTGATATGGATCTGCCCAACATAGTGTCTCACAAAGCAATTCATCAAGTATTTCACTTAATAAAGGGTATAAAATGCTCATGAGTAGGCAAAAAAGCATAAAGGGAAATCAACATATAGTATTTTCGAATTAGAAAATTATTTAACAATTGCTTTTGAGTTTAATGATTTCGAACACAGCGTAGATTTCAAGATTCTTGAGTGGTGGAAGAACCATTCAACTCAATTTTCAGTTCTCTCCCTCATTGCAAAATAAATATTAGCGACCCATTCTTCAACAGTGGCAATTGAACAAGCATTTAACGTTGGAGGATTAATTTTGGACCTTCGCTGTTCAAGATTAAATCTGAAAAGTGTGGAGATTCAAGCTTGTGTCGATGATTGGACAAAGGCTAAATTTCAACAACAAGAGCTGGATCGAGAACACGAATTCTTCAGTGATGATTGTGAAGATACTACCGCCACCACAACAACGGGTAGCGACAACTAACGATGATGTAAGTTAGGGTTACTGAAGGTAATAGAACTACATGTGTTTTGATTCTTTTATTCTTAAGAAGATATGTAGGCGTTTAATGATAATTCATTAAGTTCCAACCTATTCATTTTTTTAAAAATTTTATTACAATGTACAATTCCATTAATGATTATAATTTATAATTTATAATTTATTTATTTATTATTTTAAAAATAAAATTAAAAGTTCGAAATCGAGAACTTGCTCGGAATTGGTACCGGTCCCTTAAGGGCCAGTTCCTAAACCGGAACAGGCAGTTCCGTTGAACCGGCCATGTCTAGGTGCAGCCATGGATGATGGAGGAAAAGGAGTAGTGAAAACCCAGGTGAACGAAGGATGAAGGAGAAAGAAAGAGAAATAGTTTTTTCATTTTTTAATTTCAACTCAGTAGATTTGATGCAGCGCTTTAATATTTTTCTAAGCTATTTTTAAAGCTTATTTTTAAGTTAATTTAAATATAATTAATATTAAAAATTAGATTCATATCAAAATGACGTCATTTTGCCACGTAGAAGAGATAAATTGTTTTAAAACAATATCGTCATCATTTTCCATTAATCACTTGAATGGAATTAATGAAAAGATTCAATTGCATTAATTTGGCGAGTTTTAGGATTCAATTGCATTTTTTGCAAGTTTTAGGCTCAATTGCACCGAATTGACAAACTTTATGATTCGATTGTATTTTTTTTTTATATTTTTAGAACTCAATTATATTTTCATAATAAGTTTTAATAATTTTAGCGAATATATCTCTAAAAAAAAAGAAAATATTTTGGGCTGTGCAATAAGTTTTGGATTTTTTAAAATTAAATTAATTCTCTCCCCGTCTGCGCGGAATCAAGAGAAAGCGAAAAAAGAGCAGAGCGCGAGCTGACAAAACAGCAGAAGAATCTTCGCAAATTGGATTTCCCCCCTAACGTTCCTTCACCTGCACGAGGATCAACCAACCAGTGTGCTGTTAAGTTTGACTTTGACCTCGGGCTTGGGGTTGGAGGTGCGCTTCGTATTGCAATGGGGACCAACCAGCTCTAAGGACACGATCCAAACACTTCTCGCCCATTTATCAACGACAAATCTCCTATTTCACAATGAACTATCATCCTTTGGGAAAAATTTGTCCTGTTCGGCGTTTGGGGATACAATTTTTTTTTTTTTATAGAGGGTTACGCCTGGATAATTCTTCGACCAAAAAAAAAAAAAGAGCCTAGATAATTCCGCATGTTGACACCTAAAATCGGTCCGGGCTCAAAGAAGCCGAAAAGCCCAAGGAGCATCGTGGGCTTGAAGATCCAGAGCCATCGAAACATGTCGGCAACCAAAGATATCTAGTAGCCGATACCGTGAAATTGGTATGCGACACCGAAGTACAAGCAGAGTAGATAAGTCAGAGGATCAATTGCCCGCTATAAATTGTGGGAGATGAATCTCTGTAAATGATCCATAATCAATAACTTTTATCAATTTACTCTGCAATTTACGTCATCTGTTTTTACTATCTCGTTGAACTTACTTCAAGGTGGTCACCGGGCTTTCCACTACCGGGGAGGGGGGGTGTCGTGGTCAGACACAGCAATTTTACAACCCTCTCCCATTTTTTTTTGTTCATTTCTATTTTTTTTCCTTTCACTTTTTCAAGTAACATCTCAAAAATAAGTTCATTGAAAAAAAGAAAAAGAAAAAAGTGCACACCGTGCAATATGTGAAAGTCGGAATGTCTTCCTCGCAAACAGATTACATAAAAGAGCTTGGAAAACAGTTTGTTTGGCCCAAAGTTAAAAAGGCTAACAATTCATATCAAGAAAAACACATGTAAAGATATAAATGTATGGTGGTTCTGTACATTGACTTGTTGTAAGTTGACCAATAAATTCTGATAAAATTAAGGGATAAGTGACTTAAAAGTCTTAAAACTTGTTCTGAAAGTGCGATTAAGCACTAAAACTTTTGAAAAGTGCAATTAAGTACTAAAATTTGCCAAACGAGTGTAATTGAGTGCTAAAATTTCAAAAAGTGTTATTTTTTCCTTAAAACTTGGTAGATTGGCGAAATCAAATTCTTTGGTTGATTACAATTTTTGAAAGATTTAGAACTCAATTGCACTTTCGTAATAAGTTTTAGAGCTATTAATGCACACTTATCCCTAAGATTAATGACAGCTCTCAATGTGAGTACTTCCTAGAAGGAACCATTCATACGAGCTAACCGAGTAATCGTTCCATGCATGCACATCCTTCCTGGATCAATGTCTCCAACTTAATCGTCTTGCTCATCCCAAAACAGTCCATTCACTTATCCAGAGTTTTTGTGGCATCGATCAATTTCTTTGTTCTCTCTTCCTCGCGTTGAAAATATAAACCAGATGGGGTTGATAGTAAAGCTTCTCCATTGTTGTCAATTGCCTTTGAAACTGGAGACTTCTCTTAAGGTACTCTTCATTTGCGGTATGGAAAAATTTGCTGTCCGACTCTTTCTTTCACAGTATGATTCTTTTCCACCACCCAATTAATCGATGTTCATATTAGGATGCACACGTCAGTTGTACTAGACAAGTTCCACATTGGATAAATGGTGTGGTGTTGAGCAATTAATATATCTAAGTTGACCCACTTATTGGTTTAAGCTTTTGAGTGAAGGTGGATCCAATTAAATATGTTGCCGGACTCGGATGTAAAAATAAATGCGGACGATAAGATATTATAATAACGGTTTAATAATTATTTCATGTTATTAATTATTTTATATTGTCTAAGAAAAGATATAATTGAAAAGTTGTAAATTTGATGTGATTTGTTGGAAGGCATCTCTTCAAAATACGCCTCTTGGATAATATTTAATGGAAGAGAGGCACCTCTTGGATAATATTTATTTTAAAGGAAGTCCGGTCCTCTCTCAGATCCTGACGAACAGACGTTAATTACGTAACATATCGATTGTCTCTCTCCATTAGAAACAACATGAAAGAACAAAGGGTTAAGCAAGAGAAATCAGGTTCATCGTCTTCAATTTATGCATCAATTGTTTACGAAGAATAGCAATGGACAAAGGTATATCTTTATCCTTACTGAAAAGTGAAAAGCATGAAGACCGAAGATTCGTGGTCGATTGAATTTTCGCATGAAATTTATGTTTAATCGCTTATAGTTGATATCAGAGCATGGTTTAGGATATCATGATTTTCTGATTATATAAGTTATGCATATGTGTTTATGGATAAATTTAATGGGAATTTTTGGATAAATTATAAATTGGGGTATTCTGGTCGGCGAGTTTTTCGCTGATTTCGGCCAAATAAAGGTAATTCATGGCATCCCTTCGGGACAGCAGAATCGCGTCGTCATGACGAACAAAAATCCCTAAGGAATTTGGGCATCGTTGTTCGTTAGAGACGAATTAAGCGATTAACGTTCGCGATGCTTAGGGTTTGCATACGAGAGAATTTCGTTTGATTCGAACAAATGCTTCACCGTATTCATCGATTCAAGGATCTGTGTGGTCGCACCGACTAGATCTTCGAAACCCATATTTTAATTTAGTCTAAAGTGGTTTGTCATAGAAGATACGGGCAATGGAAGTCGTGCGTAACTCTAAAAGGGTGAACAGGCGTGGTGAACAGACCCGAGAGGAAGGTGCAGAGAAGGCATAACCTTTCTTCAGAAGGTTAGGCACATACCGTTAGGATCCGGACCGTCTGTTTTTGGACGGTCGGCCCAGATCTCCTATTTTTAGGGGGTAATTTTGTGAATTATATATATTTTCGTTAGTAATAATCTGAGTCGTCCATTCATGACACAGACGGCTCGAATTTTAAGAGCAAGACGTAACCTTCGGAGAAAAGTTTAGAAGATCTCTTTCTGCAGAGAAGAAGATGAATTGCATGAGTCGTTTTGCATTTTTTTGTCTTTTTTTTAAATAAAAAATTACATTTTTACTATGTTTTGTCATTTCCCTATTTTGTCCCTTTTTTTTTTTTTGCAGATTACAGTTTATCATGTTTTGTCCTTTTCCGAAAAATTACAGTTTTGCCTCAATTTAGTCCTTTTACAAAATACATAAATTTTACCATTTTGCCCATGGATGCTATATTTACGATTTTGCCCTTGGGCACATGAATTTGATAAAGTTTAGGAAATTAATGGTTTGTTAGTCGCCAAGGTGGTTGAACCTTAAGTTTTTTGAGTTTTTGAAATTCATAGTATTTTATTCAATTATCCATGATTTTTTGATGCTATGATTGAAAATTGATATGTTAAACATCTTTATTAGTATCGTGAATATATTAAAGTTCATTTATTACATGAATTTAGGGATTAACCCAAAGGTAAATTAATTTCTTATAATTCATGAACATAGTGGTTAGTAATTCAAATGTCTTATTAGATTTGTTTGTATATCCAAAGATAGCAAATAAATTTTAATGAGATATATTTGTAATTGCCATATAAAATTTATTAGCATCATTATGGTTAGTATGTTTGTGTATTATAGGATCTCCCAAATGAGAACTATGATATACATGTATTGTTTTAATTTGAATATGACAATGTGATATTCTCAAAGCATTAATGTATGAATATTCTCTTGAATATTTACAGTATATCTACCTATTTCTCTTCATTCGCATGCTTCTTCTATTCCATTATTCAATGGAATGAATTTCTTTGACTGGAGTGAACAACTCCAATTTCACTTAGGTGTTCTGGATCTTGATTTGGCACTTCAAGTTGAGAAACCAGTTGTTGTTACTGATGAAAGTAGTGATGATGAAATATCTTACAATCATGCTTGGGAAAGATCAAACAGACTAAGCCTAATGCTCATGCGAATGACAGCGGAGAACAATTTAAAGACCACTCTTCCTAAAACTGACAGTGAAAAGAAATTTATGAAATTTGCGAAAGAGCATTCTCAAACTGTTGACAAGTCACTTGCTGGTACATTGATGAGAACTTTGACCACCATGAAATATGATGGTTCACATACCATGAATGAACATGTACTTGAGATGACAAATCTAGGTGCAAAGTCGAAGAATTTGGGAATGAACATGGATGAATATTTTTTAGTTCAGTTGCTGAATTCCTTGCCTCATGAACAATATGTGCCATTTCAGATGAATTACAACACTATGAAAGATAAGTGGAATGTAGATGAATTAGCCAGTATGCTTGTTCAAAAGGAAATAAGGATAAAGAATCAAAAGGCTCATTCTGTTCATCTCTTAAGTTATCAAGAGCCTGAAAAGAATTCCAAGAAGAAAGATGGGAAAGGTAGAAAGAGAAAGAAGAAAGGACTACACATCCTGAATGAGTCTTCTAAGGATTCTTAAATCCACAAGATTATTAAGTGTCATTTTTGTAATAAAATTGGACACCTGAAGAAAGATTGTTTGAAGTGTAAAGCTTGGTTCGAAAAAAAAGGTAAGCCTTGTGCTTTAGTATGTTTTCAATCAAACTTTACTCAAGTTCCTCGTAATACTTGGTGGATTGATTGGGTGTTACCACCCACGTTTCCAATACGATATAGGGATTCTTTATGATCCAAGATTTAAAGCCAATGAGAACTATGTGTACACGGGGAATAGAAATAAAACTCCAGTTGAAGGCATTAACACTAATCGTTTAGTTTTAGATACTGGACATTATTTGTATTTATTCCGAACCATTTATATAGCTACGTTCTCCCGCAATTTAGTTTCTTTGCCAAAACTTGATGAAGCGAGTTTTAAATTTGGTTGTGGATCTTTTAGTTTGTTTAAGAATGAGAATCTTATTGGAACTGTAAACTTATGTGATGGCTTTTACAAGTTTAAACTTGATAATATATTTATTGAGATCATAATGACCTTGCACCACAATGTTGGCACTAAACGTAGTTTAGTTGATGAGAATTCTGCTTAATTGTGGAATAAACATTTGGGTCATATATCCAAATAAATGATATAAAGATTAGTGAAAAATGAAATTCTTCCAAATTTGGATTTTACTGATCTTGGATAGTGTATTGATTGTATTAAGGGTAAATAAACAAAACACACTAAGAAATGCGCCACAAGAAGCACAAAGCTTCATGAAATTATACACAATGATATATGTGGTCCTTTTGATGTCCTATCTTTTGGTGGAAAAAGTTATTTTATCACTTTTATTGATGATTTTGCATGTTATGGTTACGTTTATCTATTGCATCATAAATCTCACTCCATGAATGCACTTGAGGTGTATATTAAAAAGGTTGAGAGACAATTAGATAAAAATGTAAAAATAATAAAGTCAGATAGAGGTGGTGAATATTATGGAAAGTAGATGAGTCAGGATAATGTCCAAGTCCATTTGCTAAATTTCTTGAAAGGCGTGGCATTTGTGTTCAATACATAATACTAGGTATACCACAACAAAATGATGTAGCAGAAAGGCGTAATCGTACTCTAATGGAAATAGTTAGGAGTATGATGAGTTATTCATCTTTACCATTATCTATGTAGATATATGCATTAATGACTTCTATGTATTTATTAAACAGGGTTCCTACTAAGGCAGTTCCAAAGAGTCCTTTTGAACTGTGGATAGGTAGAAAACCTAGTTTGCGACAACTACATGTTTGGGGTTGTCCAGCATAAGTACGTATTTACAATCCACATGAAAATAAATTGGATTTTAGAACAAGTGATTATTTCATTGGTTATGCAAAAAAATTGAAGAGGTATAGATTTAACTATGCTAATCACAGTACAAGAATTGCTGAATCTGGAAATGCTAGGTTCATTGAGAATGACGACGTCAATGGGAGCGAAAGAATGCGTGATGCTTACATTCAAGAAGTTAGGGTGGAGATTCCTTCACCTAAAACTTCTCAAGTTGTTGTTCCTGATATTATTGTTCAACCACACAATAATCAAGAACAACAAATAAATTTTCAAACACTCCATAGTAAACATGTCAATAATGAACCCCCCAGTAGTTAAGCCATCAGAAATAGCATTATGAAGATCTCAAAATGACAGAAAATCGGCTATTTCTAATGACTATATAGTTTATCTACAAGAGCTAGAAATTGACTTATGAATTGGGAATGATCCGGGTTCATTTTCATAGGCCATGGAATGTGGTGATTCTGCAAAGTGGTTTGATGTCATGAAAGAAAAGTTAAAATCTTTGAATCATAATCAAGTCTAAGATATAGTTTTATTGCAAAGTATGTAAAAAGGTTGGGTGTAAATAAGTCTTTAAGACCAAGCGGCAACTCAAAAGGTGATATTGAATGATATAAAGCCAGACTTATTGCTAAAGGTTTTACTCAGAAAGAATGCATTGATTATAACCGACTTTTTCACCAGTCTCTAAGAAATACTCACTTTGAATTATTTTGGCTTCGGTGGCTCATTACGATTTACGGTTGTACCAAATAGATGTGAAAACTGTCTTTCTTAATGGAAATTTGGAGAAAGATATTTATATGGATCAATCTGAAGGTTTTTCAGTTAAAAAAAAGGAACACTTGGTATGTAAACTAAAGAAGTCAATATATGAACTTAAACAGGTTTCCCGACAATGGTATCTCAAGTTCAATGATATCACAACCTCTTTTGGGTTTAAGAAAAACATCATTGATCGGTGTATATATATGAAGATTAATGGGAGCAAGTTTATTTTTCTAGTTCTGTATGTTGATAATATTTTTCTTGTTGCTAATGATATTGGTTTATTACATGAAATCAATAAATTTCTCTCTAAAAGTTTTGAAACGAAAGATATAGGAGAGGCAACATACGTGATAGGAGTAGAAATGTTCCGTGATTGATCACAAAGATTGTTAGAATTGTCTCAAAGGCCTATATTAATGAAATTCTAAAGAGATTCAATATGGAAAATTGTTCAGTAGAACTAATTTCAATTCAGAAAGGGGATAAATTTAGCTTAATACAATGTCCTGAAAGTAAATTGGAACAAGAGCAAATGAAAAGTATTCTTTATGCATATATTGTCGGGAGCTTAATGTATGCTCAGATTTGCATCAGATCAGACATCAGGTTTGCCGTCGGAATGCTGGATAGGTATCAAAGTAATTTAGGATTGGATTATTGGAAAGCTATAAAGAAAGTTCTCAGATACTTACAAGGAACAAAGGATCACATGCTTACCTATAAAAGATCAAATCATCTTAAGGTGATTGGATACTTAGATTTAGACTTAGTCGAATGCGCTTATATGAGGAAATCAACGTTTGGTTATTTATTCCTTTTGACTGGAGGTACAATTTCTTGGAAAAGTGCAAAGCAATCAGTCATTGTTGTATCCACAATGGAGGCTGAGTTCGTGATATGCTTTGAAGCCACTATTTATGGATTGTGGGCTTAAGTACACCCCAAGTGTCATAAGTTATGTACGCGCTCACTTTAGTGTCAAAACTTTCAAATCGATTACTTTAGTGCTAAGTTTTTGTAATTTCGATCATTTAAGTGTCAACTTCTTTTGGAAATGATCATTTTAGTGCCAACTTTAATTTAAGCTGACGTAGCTCTCCGAAATTTCGGCATGTGTATTTATTATTATTATTATTATTATTTGAGCTGAATGACTCATCAGACTTGGCATTGAAGTGATCGTTTTTAAAAGAAGTTAGCACTTAAGTGATCGAAATTACAAAAACTTGCACTGAGGTGGACGATTTGAAAGTTTTGGCACTGAAGTGATCGAAGTTATAAAAATTTGATACTAAAGTGATCGATTTGAAAGTTTTGATACTAAAGTGAGCGCCATACACAACTTATGGCACTTGAGATGTGCTTAATCCTGTATTATGGCTGCAAACTTTATTTCAGGACTAGTAATTGTCGAAAGTATTGCTAGGCCGCTGAAAATTTACTGTGATAATTCTGCAGTGGTTTTCTTTTCTAAGAACGACAAGTATTCTAAAGGTGCTAAGCATAAAGAAATCATGTACTTGTCCGTCAAAGAAGAAGTTCAGAAACAGAGAGTGTCAATAGAGCATATTAACACCAATCTTTTGCATATCAATTGACAAAAGGTCTGCTGCCCAAAACATTTAATTAACATTTTGAAAGTATGGGTATTATTGGACGTAACCAATGATATTGTATTATGACTCTATTTTGTTTATGTATTTGACACTTTGAGCTCATTTATGTGTATTTTTGATATATCCTGATTCTACTTAGCATACATGATGAGAGTAGAAGAATGTTTGACGTGATAGTCTCTAACAGAGACATTATATCTGGACCATTGATATATTTCTCATTTATGAATCATGATGAGTAGAGAGTTATAGTTGGGGTACATAGATGGGACTGTGTCGTTTAATGACACACAATCGCTATGACTCGCATTAGTCTTTTTTACTTTATTATGATTATTATATGATAGCCAGTTAAAGAAAATTTATAACATGATCATATTGTGCACATTACGACATTATAAAACTATGAAAGGAAACTTATATTGGCCAAGTGAGATAATGTAAAAATAAATGTGGCCAGTATGATGTTATAATACCGGTTTAATAATTATTTCATGTTATCAATTAGTTTATATTGTTTACGAAAAGATATAATTGAAAAAGTATAAATTTGATGTGCTTTGATAGAAGGCGTCTCTTTAAAAGGAGCCTCTTGGATAATATTTAATGGAAGACATCTCTTCAAGAGGCACCTCTTGGATTATGTTTATTTTAAACGAAGTCTGGTCCTCTCTCCAATCTTGAAGAACATACGTTAATTACGTAACATATTGATTGTCTCTCTCCATCAGAAACAACGTGAAAGAACAAAGGGTTAAGCGAGAGAAATCAGGTTCTTCATCGTCTTCAATTTCTGCATCAATCGTTCACAAAGAATCGCAATGGACAAAGGTATGTCTTTATCCTTATTGAAAAGTGAAAATCATGAAGATCGAAGATCCGTATTGAGTTTTCGCATGAAGTTTATGTTTAATCGCTTACATCGGACTTAGGCTCGCTCTTGGCGATCTGCGCGGTTTCTTTCTTTCTTTCTTTCTTTATTTTCGCTGTTATTATTAAGCAGGGGTGGCTCTACAGATTTCAGAACAATACCGTCCTCGCATTATTTGTCCCAAATCGTCTCATTCTCTTCATTGACAAAGATAAATATGGAAAAGCAAAAAATGAACTAGTTTGAAGCTGGGGGGCAAAACGTGGTAAAAGCATAGAACTTTATATCGTGTCTACTTCTTCCTAAGTACCGACATTTTCTGAAATGACGAAGTATTGATGGCATCGCGTGTTAGTGATTGACGAATTCACTAGCCACTGGGAAACTGGAAAATCGAACTCAAGCGCGCGACATGCTTCTTTGCTCATTGGTTCAGTTCAGTCTCCTCGGTTGGTATTAACACCAAGCTAATTTTTTTTTTTTTTCACTTTGTAGCCGCTTCACGTTGATCCAGTGAATCGAACGTTTCCGAGTGTGGAGTCGTCGCCGCTAAAAACAGTTCGAGACTGCCTAGTTGATGATCGCTGCATCATCGAGGCCGCCGCAGTCACAGTGCATGGGGAAGCCGGTGAACGTCCCTCTGCTACTGTCGTTGGATCATCAGTTCATGACCCTCACAAAATTTCTGCCAATGCTTTGTTCCATCTTTTCATTTTTGACATGGCCTCCCTTTTCCAGACAACTCAAAGCCATATATCTGTGCAGTCACACGTTCTCAGATGTCAATGTGGGGTATGCCTAATCGTCGCACTTCATGTCCGGTTCCTATCGGATGATTTATAGCGCAAATTACCTCAATATGGGTTCGCATTTGTGCAGAATTTGAACGCCCTAACGGCATAATTCAGACGAGATTTGTAGATGCTATTTGCGCTAAAACACAACCGCTGCTTGCTCCAATGCCATCAATATGGACATTGCTAGTAGTCTTATAAATAGCTAATCTTCTCGATTTTGCAAGAAGTTGCTCTGATTTACTCAAATGGATGATGCAATCTGACTTTTGAAAAACAATGGCTAGTTGTGGATGGTTTTTGGGAAAAAGAACTGTAGCTACCTACAAATCGCATTATTTTTATACCGAAACATGGAGAAACTCTTATATGGAAACAGGTCCACTAGGTCAAACGCAACATGACCATCGATTTTGTGAGTTCCACGTAGGCCTTGCAAATGTGATTCAGATCAAACGATTCAACACAATTAGCTTCTGATCTAATCATGACTAGAAGGTTAGTCGTTTACTAGTAACCTCAAAAAGAAAAGACCAATTAATCAAATGGCACTGTCCGAATCATGACCGGTGGTTAGGTTCCTGATTCTAGAAACGTAGGGTCTGGCTTCTAAAATTGAAACCTGTGACCGGGCGTTCCGGTTCCCAGTTTCAAGGATATAGGTTCGGACCGGACCGATCAATTTTTTTTAATTTTTTTTTAAAAGTAACTCTAATCATTAGCAGAATAAGCTTCATAACAAACTATAGATGATCGATCTTCATCTATCAAAGATGAATACTCTCACACATATGCACATACACAAGTAAATTTTATTGTAAACAAGATCCTAAACAAAAAAATATTAAAATGAAAAGGAAATAAAGAGAATTGTTTAAGTCTAAGATTCGTAGAAATTTTTCATATTCAATCTTTGAAACGGTCTGGGAATCGGACTGGACCGACGATCCGATTCTCGATCCCGAGAATATTCGGTCCATCCATGATTCTGAAAAATATGAATCGAAATTACAGATTCAATTTTCAAGTATTAAGGAGAATCAGGCCAGAACCGGAACCGATCCGCCTGCTTTATCCCCCCTACTTTATCCTGTCGAGCCGCGTAAAGAAAGGCATTTTCATGGTATAAGAAAATATTGGTTAAGCGAACCTTTCCACGTTACCGTGAACCCTAACCATTCAGGAAGCGACACGTGGAGCCACGTCTAAGTCCGTCTGGACACGTGCCCTATATTTTCTCACCATGGAAAATGCTCTGTTACTGTTTTCCAACCCATCCTAAGCTTACGAGACCATCGTAGCTTTACTTCCGACCATCGGGCCAATCCTTGCGAGTTTTCCGATTGAGTTCGGCCGATGGGGAGTATCGCTCGCATTTCACCGGCGATTCCTGCTCAGCCAAAGAGAGATTGGCGTTGATTTCCTACATGTGCGAAGGCTCTGCCTCAGCTCGATCAATCTCGCGTGAATGCCGAAAACCAAGTTTGCTCTTCTCGATTGAGAGATCGCAGTTCCTGATTCTTCATCCATCCATGGTGGTGTCCTCGCTTCTTCGATTCCGATGATGAAGTCCCCGTTTCGTCGGTTTTCGACCCTCTTCAGTTCGGCCCCTGAAAAACCCCTCCCCTTAAACCCCAGCCATCGTCGGGACCCGATTCCAGTGCCCCACAGGACGATCCCCGAACCCAGAGGACGAGACCTCGATTTCGTCAATGTCGCTCACAGCCACCTCGTGCACTCCGACTGGGGCCAGCTCGATCTGCTGAGCTCTGGGTTGACTCCTCTCCGGACAAAGCACATCTTGCTCAAGATCCAAAAGGACCCCGTCCTGTCGCTCGAGTTCTTCAATTGGGTCAAGCTCCGAAGCCCGAGCGCCCACACCCTCGAGACCCACTCCATCGCGCTTCACATTCTCACGAAAAACCGGAGGTTTAAGTCCGCGGAGTCGATGGTTCGTAGTGTCGTGGCGGCGACTGGCCCTGTTGATCTTGCGCGCCAGCTGTTTGATGCGGTGCTCTACTCTTACCGAGCGTGCGATTCTTCACCTCGGGTTTTCGACTCGCTGTTCAAGACGTTCGCGCATTTGAAGAAGTTTCGGAATGCCACGGAGACTTTTTGCATGATGAAGGAGTACGGGTTTTTCCCCACGGTGGAGTCCTGCAATGCTTACCTGAGTGCATTGCTGAGCATGAACAGGGTCGACGTAGTCTTTGCGTTCCATCACGAAATGCGGCGTTGCAGGATCGCTCCGAATGTTTTCACCCTCAACATGGTCATGTCTGCTTTTTGCAAGGCTGGAGAGCTCGATAAGGCGGTCAATTTGTTCCGGGAGATGGAGAGCAGGGGTTGTTGTCCAACGGTGGCATCTTACAACACATTGATCGCGGGGCATTGCAGTAAGGCTCTTCTCAGCTCGGCCATGGAGCTTAAAAAGAGGATGCAGAAGAATGATATTCATCCTAGTGTGATTACTTTCAATGCCCTTATCAGCGGCTTTTGCAAGGAAGGGAAGTTGCACGAAGCAAGCAAGATTTTCAGTGACATGAAAGCTTCGAATGTGGCTCCCGATACGGTGACTTACAATACTCTGATACATGGATATAGCGAAGCGGGCGACAGTGAAATGGGAGGGAGGCTTTTCGAAGAAATGTCGAAGTACGGAGTGAGAGCGGATATATTGACATATAATGCATTGATATTGGGACTCTGCAAGAACGGTAAGACAAAGAAAGCTGCTTATCTGGTTAAAGATCTTGATAGCAAGGGTTTGGTTCCGAACAATTCGACCTTTTCGGCTCTCATTAGAGGGCAGTGCGTCAGGAATAACCCCGATGGCGCATTTCAGCTGTATAAAAGCATGATCAGGAGCGGGCGCCATCCAAACCGGGAAACTCTTACTATGTTGATGTGCGCTTTTGCGAAATGCGATGATCTCGATGGAGCTGTCCAGGTCCTTGCGGAAATGGTCGATAGGTCGATGCTTCCTGAGTCGGATATGTTGTCCGAGGTTTGCCATGAGCTTCACCATTGTGGGAAAGATCAGGTGGCAATGAAACTGTGCCGCGAGGCAAGCTAGAACTCTACTTCCGGTTGGTTTTGATAAAGGGGCGTATCTTTAGAACTGAGTGATGAAAACTTGACAGCAGCAGTTGACCATTATTTTTCTATTGGTTCTTGACATGTAAATTCTTTTCGATTCTTTTTTCTTGTTGACAGCAGACGAATCAATCTTACAGTTTAAAAACAAATGATAATATTATGTATATTTTATGGAAAAATTTTAAATAAAGACTTAAAGTGAAAATAATTTCAAATAAAAGTTTGAAATGCATCTATTTTCTCAAATAAGAACTGAAGTGGCCATGTAGTCTGAAAAAAGGACTCATTTTAAGAGCATTTTTGCCATTTGTTATTTCATTTTTTTTTTGCCTTTTGCCTTTTCTTTTTGTTTACTTTTTTTTAAAAGATAAAAGTGATAAAATAATACATGCAAGAGGGACAGTGGGACATCGGTGATTGCCGGCGTCTTGTTTTGGGCCTCGACTCTTGCCCAGGTTCCGGCGTGGGTTGCCAGTCCCACTCGTGGTGAGGCAAACTATATTATTATATTTTAACTTTTATTGTTTTTAGTTTTTTAAAAACAAAAAGGAAATAGTAAATTAAAAATTAAAGATTAAAAAATAAATAGCAAAAATCCCCTTGACGCCCTGCCTCCTTTTGAGATTATATGATCACTTTAAATATTTATTTAAAACTATTATGCCACTTCAGATCCTTTTTTTTTTTAACATTTTAGGTCCTTATTTAAAATGTCAACTTTGAGTTCTTATTTGATAAAATGAGAGTACTCGAACACTTATTTCAATTTTTTCAATTTTTATTAGATAATCTGACCCCGCTCATCGGGTTTCATCCATGTCGCGACTCGGATCTCGAGATCCTTTCGAGATTATAGCGGGTTAATGGGCCGTTCTCTCTGGTTGGACACGGGCCTCTCCCAAAACCCTTTACCCAAGTCGTAATGGCAATATACGTGATTGATCTTTGGTGTGGTCTGGTGACATGTGATACTTGTGCATGCTAAGGAATCGCCACCAATCGTTTTGTGGAAGGTACGATTGCAAATCCTATGAAATAGTTGAGAGCATTTTATTCAATTTTTCGGAAACTAGAGAAATGTGATTGGGGACTTTGTTACGTCAACTGTTAGAGTTGACGCCCTTTCGGCATTTAAGTTGAATGATTTATCTAACCTAAGATTTCATCCAGATAAATGAGGTGCGAACCCTAAAACTAGGAGTTCATGCAAATAGGAGTGACTACTCTAGTACTCACAATCAATAAAAATAGATGCGCAAATCAATGATCCAAAACGTGCGGATAAATCACATAAACACAACGTGTCATCCTTAGTGAGACCCTATTAGCCTAGATAAATGTCAATCAAAGCTCAGGAGTATTTTTGACATCAATTTTCCATGAGGGGCAAAATTATAATTTTGAAAAATTTTGGGACAATTTGCCATACAAGAAAAAATTTATCATTTCAGATGAAATATGGAGTCAAAAGATGATGGAAATAGGATTGATCGCCAAACCAATTTATTTCCTATTTTTCGAGAATTTTTCGAATTTTTCTAGAATTTTAGAAACGATTTACCCTATGAGAGGTGAAATCATCATTATAAGAGGTGCTAAGAGGTGAAAATCTCAAATAGAATGATTGGTCGACCATTAGACCCAAATTCTAATTTTGAGCAATTTTCACGGGTCAATTGGAATAAGATAGATAATTTACTTTTAGAAGGGTAGAATCGTCATTTTAGAAAAATGATGAGATTCGAGAATCCAAGTATAAGAATTAATCGCCTAGCTAACCCTAATTCTTACCTTGACCTTCTCGACCTATCTCATATACTAAGCATATGCGATTTACCCCTAAAGGGTAATATCGTCAACTTTCAGATAAACAGATAAAAAATCTCAAAAATAGGATTGATCAGTTGTCTGTGGTCAATCCTCAATTTTTGAGAATTTCTGGAATACCTAGGAATTTTTCATAATTTTTCTACATTTTTTTTGGGATTTTCTAACATTTTTTAGGATTTTCTAGAATTTTTCTGATTTTTTATTTAAAAATCATTTTTATGAATTTTTTTAATTAAAAAATTATTCGGACCGGGTGGACCTGACCCACTCGGGTCGGATACCTGGCCCAAACCCGAACCAGGACTCGCGCGACCTCAGCCTTAAAATGATACTGTTTCGCATTTTCTTGTTTTTTTTAATTATTCGGATTTAATCCAACGGTTCTTATTGAACCACGTGGCTACCCACGATCACTGGATCAGTTGACTGAAATATACGGCTCAGATCAAAAATCGACTATCCCTCTGCCGTCA
The DNA here is from genome assembly GCA_028455895.1 of Rhodomyrtus tomentosa. Classification (NCBI taxonomy): domain Eukaryota; kingdom Viridiplantae; phylum Streptophyta; class Magnoliopsida; order Myrtales; family Myrtaceae; genus Rhodomyrtus; species Rhodomyrtus tomentosa. Next base: position 16,225,740 of record JAPCWY010000011.1, read on the forward strand.
GATCTGATTACTTAAACTTACGGCTACGATTAAAATCCAAGACTTGATCAGGACTGTTCATCCTTACTAACCTAAACGACGCCGCTCAACCCTTATCTTAAACGTTACCGTTTCAATTTGTTTTGATTTTCTGATTATAAAAACCTTTTCGAATATTTCTAATTTCTAATCGGATGACCACCAAAAATAGGACTCGATTAATCTAGACCATCTGATCTGAACTGACTCGATCTAATAGACTAACGGTCGAGCTGACTCGACATCCACGTGGACCAATGAAAGATTGCCACCTAGGATCACTGACTCTTTGACCGGACACGTCACCTTCGTCTTCAACCTCGCGATTGCAACTAAACGGACGGTTATGAATCTCTGGCGACGACTCAACTGTGAAACCTTGACAAAATTACACGAGACCGACGCCAATCAACTCGCGATGATCCCTAGTTCGACATATCTAACAATTAGAGCATTTCATCCACCGAGTCACGTGCAACATGCAGAGCGCCGAGTATGGCCATGGGAGTTCAATCATGTAAACTACGCAAAATCGAGACAATTCAAATACAGAGTAGCACGGGTGAAGGTTCAAAACACTTACCTCGAGCTCCGATTGAACTTGTTCGGCCTAGATTGAGCTAGGCAAGATTGAATAGTTCTCGATTATGGCGGAAGTTTTGGAGACTCGATTCGAAGTTTTAAAGTGAAACCGATGCAAAGTGAAGATTGATAGTCAATGATGTCTAAAGAACAAAACGCACACACTAAATGCAAGAATAAACGTAACACAAGTGAATCACCATTGATGTTTAGTGAGGAGCTCGATGTTCTTACTCACCTATTTTTGCGGTTTCAAGCGGCGCGGCTGACGGCGATGGTTTTCTAGAGCTTCAGGCAAGCTCTCAACGTTCTTTTTTGGCTTCGATTTGGCTGGAGATGGCCTAACCAACGCCTTGCAGTCGAGCTCGGGTTCTTGACGACGGGAGCCGGAGGACGAGCTCTCTCTCTCACTTTTTTTCCCTCTCTCGATTTTGTTACTCTTCAGAAACAGAATGAGCCTCTCCCTTTCCTCTCAAGCTCTCTAAGGCCATATACCAGTTTCGAATTTGTCGCCCACTCGGCAGATATACACTTAACCCTCTCACGTGCCTCCCATGTGCCAATTGGCTCGCCGACGGTGATGGAATCCGTTGGGTTCCCATCCACGTTTGTCAAGATCTCCGGCGTTTTTCATTTGGTGCGAATTTAGCCGAAGTTGGTCTGAGTTTGCTTCTGTTGACTTTTTACAGTTTCGAAGCTTGACCAGTCGATTACTCTTCACTCTGGCGAAGTCATGTGGTGTCGCTGGTGTTGATCGATGGAGGAGGACGAAAGGGACGAAAGGAACAAAATGCCTTCCAATTACTCGTGAATTGATCTTCAATTTGACGATTAAAATCTGCCTGGGGGTTGTTTATTCGCACAACAGCTCGAGGAAAAAGACGATATTGTAGCATATCGATTCGACCGGTCTGACCGAGCGGTCTGAGCGGTTCGAACCAGTTTCGACTTGAAATTTTTAAAATTAACCCAAATTGGTGGGGGATTTTTATAATTAAACCTCATAATCGAACTTAGGACATGAATATTGTCTAAAAATGTGATTTTGCTCAAAAATTCATTTCAATTTTTACAAAAGTCTCAAATGTGTCCTTAATTGTAATTCGAAAAATTGTGAAATTGAAGGCTCAAATGATCAAATTAGACTAAACCACCTATATCAATCGATTTAGGACGGTGAAAAACATTAGGCAGTGACTTCAATTTGTAAAGTTAGCCCTTGAATTGAGAGTAATTTCAATTATGCCCAAATTCAAGAACTAAATTGCAATTAAGTATACAATTTTGACAAATTCATGCAATTGAGCAATTTGTACAAATAATTGAGCTAAATTGCAATGAGGAACAATCAAATTGAATGCCAAGATCCTAAAAATGCCAAAATTGCAAATTAAAAGACTAAATTGACATTTTTTTACCAAATTCAATCATACGTGTAACAAAGTAACATATAAAATTAAATTTGAATTTGTATGAGGTCACAAATACATGAGAATTAAAAGATAAATATCAACTATTTTTTCATATTTTTGTGAATTCAATAGTTATTTTTCTTAAATTTTCAAACATTTTTCTATTTTTTATAAATACTAAAAAATACGAAAAATATGAAAAATTATTTTTTGATAAAAAAATAATTTCTTGAGCTTGGCCAAGGTTACCAAAATTGATTTTGTAATTTTTCAAATTTTTATGAATTTTTTATAGATTTTTTAAAAATAAACAAAAAAAGACTAATAAAAAAATCAAGTTTCAACAATCCACAGAAATCAATCTAATCAATCCGAACGGAGAACAACACAACACAATCTAATAAGAAATTGTGCGTTTTTGATCTGGCATTATTTTTATATATATTTTTGGGGCGGAATGGCATTTTGATGGGCTGGAAATCTTAATATTTAAACCAAAGAAAGAGGGTCCACCAAGAGCTGTCGAACTGGACGGCAAAAACAAAACTTTTGACGCAGATGGGAGAAGGAAGTCCCACCCCTACAGACTCTTTGAATCCTATTACTTGTACACCACCTCATTCTCCCCAAAATTGATCAAATCATAAGCCTTTTTTCAATCTGAGTAGCCAGTGAGGATCACAAATTGAAGACATTTCCCAGCCACATGTGACACTGACTAATGCTACACAAAACTGTGGATTAAATTTGTAAAAGAAGAACGTGCAGCAGAGCGTGGATATCTCGGAATCTAACCAGCCGACTAGCTGTATCCTAAATTACCAAAGAAGCGTTAAGACTTAGACAAGTGCATCATTCTTCTTCAATGGCTTCGGCGGCAGATATCTCAGAATCTAACCGATCGATGAGTTGTTCGCTTACATGCTTAGCCACGGATATCATATCGAGGATGACACTTGGATCCAGACCCGCTCCTCCCCGTTTGGTAAGGCCACATATTAACCCTTTCCTGTTGATGGAAACAGAAACAGCAGAGCTCATCTGTGATTCTTCCTCAGGAGTTGCATCTACAATATAATGCCTGCCCACCTGGATAAGGAAGAAAATGAGAATTCGGCGAAACTAAACTCCTCTGGAAGTGGAGAAATACTGAAGCTTTCAAACCTTTGTTAATGTAACAATGACAGGAACTCCAGATGTGTCGAATTGTAAAAATTCTTCGTCACTGATATCAAGTTCTGGTTGATCTTCACCGGATGCTTCGGCTGCCACGTGCACTCTGGGGATGCCTGTGTTGCTCAGAGCAGCCTCCACTCCATAAGGTGCAATGCAGGGAAGTCAGAAAAAGTTTTAAGGGCATAAAATATTAAGTACCTTGCAAAATCAGGACACAATAAATTACGATGTTGACGGTACCAAATTTGTAGAGCCCGAGCCTGTCTAAGAGTACGTTTGACAAAACAGAATGCTCGAGAAAGGTGTACCTTGATGGAAGCACCGAGAGCATCTAGGAGATTCCCATCTGAGCTGACGACAAGACCATCAATATAAAGATCCCAACAGACTTTTCCTTCCACAACTATCAGAGATGACAAATCAATTCCAGCACCTGCGAAATACAAACAATTACAGCTTGTGATTTAAATGACAGAGACCAACACACATTCGATAGCATGAGGCCAAAACAGAAAAAGGAGAATATGTTTTCACTAAGACAATACAAAGAAAGACTGTATAGCGGATATCCATGCAGTAACTTGTGGCATTTCAAACTCAACTCTATACGCAAAATTTCAAACCTGCTCCACTTTTCCCACCCAAAAGACATCGCTGAAGAGCAACTGAGAGTTCTGTTGACAACTCCTCACCCCCTCTACCCTGCATAAAATTGCACTGCAGTGTTAAATTGATGTAACTCGCAGAAGTTAAGAAAAATATGGTTAAGAACAGAAACATCCAATTGGCAACTGAGTGTCCACAGAGGAAAACTCAGGTCTCTGTTGATTTTGCCCCGGGAAAAGAGGGGGGGGGGGGGTGTGAATGAGAATTTCCGAAACTGAGTCAGAGACCACATTCCATCTAGAAGCATCAAGCAACTCCATAAAAACCAAGTCAAGGTTCATTTTGAAGGCAATCAGTCAGCTATCAGTTAATTTAAAACTGATATCCACACCTATTCTCTTATTGTGTACCGGAAGCATACAGTAACGAACATAATGCAGCTCATACGAACAAAGTTTCAAAATGCCAGACTTTTTTTGGTTTCTGTTGATCTTGCTCAAGGGACGAAAATTGAAAGCTAAATCAGAGAACAGATGCCATCTAGAAGCATCAAGAAACCCCATATGAACCAAGTAAACGTTCAGTTTGAAGGAAGTAATCAGCCACATATCAGTTAACTTCTACTATACATAAAGCATACTGTACCAGACATGGTACAGTTTATAGGAACAAAGTTCCAAAATGTCAGTACTTGGCCTGAAACCTACCCTTTCAGTTTTGAACAATATCAATCGATTCAATCCACTTATTCTGCTAACTTCATAATCAGGGACATTAAAAAGAAACATGAAGGGAAGATAAATTAGAACTACCAGATCTATGCAAACTAAAATTACCAGAACTGATATGTCGGGAAGCAGCAGAATTAAAAGTACAGGACCTCAAACATTGGAGCGGCAGTTGGGCTGCAATCAACGTATATGGAAACCTTCCCTTTGTTGGGTTGTAGTGGACTTGGTCTTCCAATTTCGGCCTGCATTGGAAAACATCAGGAGGGAATAATAAGTACCACACTAAGGAACACAAACACCAGGATAAATACGAAGACTGAGTAGAAACAGAAAGAAAACTCTTCACCACCAAAACTGTGAAGTCCTACTATAAGGAAAAAGAAAGAATCAGGCTATAAAGTACCTTCACACTGGCAATGACATCAGTTCCACCCATTCTAACTCTAGCTGAGCCATTTGCCTGTCATATGTGCAAAACAGTATTCACATTGGATAAATCTCACAACATAAAACATCAAGAGTGGCATTTCTACGTACCAACAATCAGTAATTAAGAAGTACCTGAGGAATGACGCCAGTTTCGACATATATCGGTCGGTAGGTTAGTCGTTTACGACCATCAGAGCGGAGGTCTTGAGCAATGCCCCCTTGTATGAATTGCTTTTCTCCAAGAGATAAGCCGGTCATCCTTCATTCGCCACAGAAAATTCTGATTATTGTCCTAATACTGGAATAGAAGTAGCAAGACATGTGAAGCTTGAAGAAAACCAAGTTTCCCCCGCTCCCAAATTCTCTAATCCTAACCATTTGTCCTTAGGTAAAGATCGCATAAAAATCCGCACAGTATGCAACAGCCCTCGCTATCAGGAGCTGCAGCTGTTTTACCATTGCCAAGCTGGACAAAATCGTTTCATCCATTCAAACAAGTCCATCAGTTTCCACGAAGAAGACAAAATTGCCGCAATCAACTCAAAAAACATGAAAAGATTCAACAGAGAAGCGATTACTGAACTTGAATTCGGTCGACCGAGAAGCAATTTCCAATAAGATCATGCCAACGCGCTCTTCTGAGCAATGACCAGTTTTACATAGGTTCTATGCGCTCTCACAGCTACCAAAATTTGTGAAAAATTCGAACTCGTGCACTCCCAACCTAATTAAAATCGATTACCGAACTTGATCGCATTACTAACAAATGCCATAGCTAATAGCTACCGCACGTTCACCTTGGTTTCGATGGCAAATCGGCGAGCTAGGCGTGGACACTGCAAAGATCGGCGGCGGCTCTGAGTCGGCGAGCTGGAAAAAGAAACGAGAGAGGCGTAGCTGGGTTGCGCAGGCGCGAGCGGAAGCCAGAGACCGAAAGGGTTCCGACGAAGGCGACGAGAGTGCGACGGCGCTGTGCAGCGAGAGTAGAGTAGAGAGACAGAGACACGGGAGAGGGTAGCGGAGGTCAGAATAGAGGAGATATGTTAGAGTGAGACTATCTTCTTTAAATTAGTCCCTGGATTGTCCTAAATGTTCAATTAAGTCCCTCGCCTTTTGTTTGTGCAATTGAATCCTCAAATTAAAATTATAAACAAGAAATGCGGAGGTGTCTGTTAAGTGCTGATGTGTCACCTTATATTGTTTCGGGCTTTTTTTCGAAAATAGGACAAAAAATTACAAAAATGGATCCATTATTATTATTTTTTCAATCGAAAGGGGCGCGTACGGGAGTTTGGGCTGTGCAGGAGCGAGACGCCTCTCCTCTTCGTTCAGCTTTGATAGCAAAGCCGAAGGAAGAGGAAATCCACCATCGCTGTCATTTTTTTCTCCCTCTCGTTCTCCCTCGTCCTCATTTCTCTTGCTCTCGTTGGCCATTATCCGTTTGTTCTCCCTCGCTCGATATTATTTCTTCGTCATCTGCCCTCGCTTATTGAAGGAGATCTTCCCTTGTCTCAGGCATCTTTATCGATATTAAATAATTTTTAATTAAGTATTAATTTTTGTATGTAAATTTATGTTATGCATAGGTTGTTAGTAGTATGTTTTTAGTTTTTTTGTTGATATTTTCAAAATGTTTAAATTAATTTATGAATTTTTTATTTAACAAAATTTGAAATAAAATCAAAGCCGACCTCCTCCCTTGGTACGTGCTCTCCCTCAAGAGTTTGAAGTAAGTGTTGGTGTAGTTAATTTTTTTTTTCAGTTTATGGTATAGTTTTTTTTTATTTTTTTATTACTTATACATGAATAATTTATTTTCATTTGTTATATTATTATTGTTATTATTATTTATGAATTTACAAAAATCTTTAAAAATCTTTACGTATTTAGAAACGAGAAAGAGCTATTAGAAAACCGATAAAACAAAAAAAATTATTATAAACCCCAAAAAATAGCATTTATTTCATTTGTTATACTTATAGTTATAATGTTAAATTTGTTAATATGTAGGGGAAAATATTTCTTCAATTTTAATATAAAATAATATGCAATTCTTTATTTAGCAGAATATCACGTAGATTTTTTGCGATTGTGCACTGGAGAGATAGAAAAGTACGAAATGAATATGGACATGGCTACAAAGGTAGACAATCTGCTATATTTGAGTTTGGAAACATATCCACATTTGATGACTTATGCGCTAGGATTGAACACGTTGAATATAATAGAAAACTAGTATATTCATTGTATGATCTATAGACAACTGGTTCAAATGGGCCAAGGTCGTATTACGTATGACATTGTGGAGGTACATAATGAAGTTGCAATTAAGATAATCCAACAGTTTGCACTTCAATGTGCTTTTATGAGGTTTGTACAGTTTTATGCAATTGTAAATGAACACCAAGTGATAAATGATTAATCTGAGAGATATTCCAATGTTGGTGAAAATGACGTTGGTGTGGATAATCAGTACGTGGAGTATGTATGATGATGATAATGATGATGATGATGATAGTGATGAAAAAGACGACCCTTGGTCAATAGTGATGACAGTGATAAAGAAGATGATGAAGGTGACAATATGGAGGTTTACTACAACACACATGGTAATAATCCCATTTGGCCGTATCCATCGCCCTATTCAGATATTGACTTTGATGTGATGCAAGTAGATATAAGAGCCAAGCCGAGTCGTATGTTGTTTAAGCCATCAAAAGAATTTGAGGTGGAGATGTTATTTCCATCACGGGATGCGGTGCATTTGGTTGCGAAAGAGTTTTCTGTAAGAAGAAATTATTCGTTTTGCAGTGATGAGACAAAGAAGGCAAATTATGTGATAAAGTATGGTAATCTAAATGGGTCGTGTGGTTGGAGGCTCCGTGCAACTACTAAAGCGAGCATCGTGTTTTGGAAATAACTAAGTGCAGCAGGTCACGTACATAAAGTAATCCTCAAATATCAATGGATCATCAATAACTTGATCAAAAGTTCCTCGATAACCACGTTATATCTGGTGTACTTATCATTCCTCGTTACTATTTCTGAGCTTTCGCATTGACATATTTGCAAGATCTTAGTTAGTTTTCGCGTTAGTATTTCAACAATTGGTATCAGATCTTAAGGATAAGATATTCTAGATTGTAATTTGGGGCTTTTGCTTGTCTGATTATAATCTGGATATTTGTGATTACAATTATGTTTGGGTTGAAAGCGGAAATTGAGAAATTTAATAGGACGAATAACTTTAGGTTATGGAGCCTCAAGATGGAGGCGTTATTGACGACCCAAAGTTTAGCAGAAGCATTGGAGGGCAAGGTTAAGTTACTCAATACAATGAAAGACGTTGATAAGGATGTATCGATGAGGAAGACTAGGAGTCTTCTGTTGAATTTATCGAATGAAGTGCTAATAGAGGTAGGCAATTAGAAGGATATCCAGCATTGTGGGCAAAGCTTCAGTCTCTTTATGTAAAGAAGGGTTTGAACAATCGCTTGTACATGTTGAAGAGGATGTTCCAGTTCAGATATATTGAAGGTACGTCTATCAGAACCCACCTAGATGAATTTAATAAACTCATGATGATTTTGAAAAATGTCGGTAAGACTCTTGAAGATGAACAGCAGAGCATGATGTTGTTGGCTTCTTTACTAGAGTCATTGGAGCACTTTACTGATTCTTTATTGCAGGGGGCGTACTACGATTACCTTAGAAGAGGTAAAGTCCGCATTGTTTTCTAAAGAGTGGCAGAGAAAGTTGCGAGATGACAGTCTGGCGCAAGATGTAGCGCGGAGATTAGTGATTCGAGGTAGAGAGTAACATTGATGATCCAACAGCAGCAGAGGTAAAAGCAGGTAAAAATCACGCCATAGAAAAATCAAGGGACACGTGAAGTGCTTTGAATGTCACAAGAAGGGGTACATCATGAGAGATTGTCCTAAGCTGAGAAACAATTAGTATGGAGAATATTACTAAGGAGAGCATTAATGATGCAGAGGCTATTTTATGTGTGATTACAGGTTCGTCAAGAGACGAATAGGTGCTAGATTCGGGGTGTTCTTATCATATGACGCCTCATAGGAACTGATTTACTACTTACTAGACTGCAGATGATGGTAGAGTTCTATTGGGGAATAATGCAGCTTGCAAGTTTGTGGGGATAGGGACAGTTCGTATTCAGATGCATGATGGTGTAGTTCGCACATTGACAAACGTGAGGCATGTACCAAAGCTCAAGAAGAACCTTATTTCTCTGAAGATACTTGATGATATCGGGTGTAAGTACATCGTTGAAGGTGCGGTGCTAAAGATTTCTCGAGGTATCATGATAGTGATGAAAGGGAAGAAAGTGAGTTCTCTCTATCATCTATTGGGAGAGACCGTGACAGGAGTTGCTGCAGTTTCATCAGTGAGTCATATTCTTATTTTAATTCATTTATGACATAGCGTTTAGGGCATATGAGTGAGACAAGTATGACAATGCTGAGTGATAGAGGGTTGTTAAAGGATCAGAAGACAAGTAAGTTAGACTTGTGTGAGCACTGCATTTTTAGAAAGCAGCACATGATTAAGTTTACTATAGGTATTCATTCGACCAAGCAACCGATTGAGTATATTCATTTAGACGTCTGAGGCCCGTCTCCAGTTCCTTCGAAAGGAGGTGCCCGTTATATGCTGACATTTATCGACGATTATTACAAGAAGGTATGGGTATACTTTCTGAAGCACAAATCTGATATGTTTGACCGGTTCAAGAAATTTAATACATTGATTGAGAAGCAGTTAGATAAACAGATCAAATGCCTAAGAACCGATAACGACATGGAGTTCTGTGGTAAAGATTTTACCGAATTCTGCAAGAAAGAAGGTATTGTTAGACAACGCACAGTACTTGGGACATCACTGCAGAATGGCGTGGCAGAACGGAAGAATAGAACTTTACTTGAGGGGGCTCGAAGCATGTTATTGCATGCTGGAATAGGCAAGGAATTTTGGGCCAAAGTAGTGAACAAGGCACGTTACTGATTAATAGATCTCCATCATCTGCTATTGAGTGGAAGATTTCAAAGGAAGTATGGTCGGGAAAAACTGTTGATTATTCCGGATTACGAGTATTCGGATGTCCTGCGTATACTCATGCTAGTGATGGTAAGCTTGAGTCGAGATCGAAAAAGTGCATATTTTTGGGTTAGACACATGGGGTGAAAGGCTATCGATTGTGGTGCATTGATCCTAGATCACTCGATTTTCTAATCAATAGAGATGCAATCTTCGACGAAACTGCAATGCTTCGACGGAGGAGTCTTGAGACACTACCGGCAAGGAAGACAAATCATGGTGTCAGTAGTGAGGTGGAGCTTCAGGTACAGACTTCGGAGACCTTAAAGGTAATAAATGTTGAGACTGTAGATGAGACAGTAGTTCCTGAAGTTGGTGATAGTGAATAACCAGTACAGCCGCAACACACTCTCGCTGAAGGTAGACAACGAAGGCAAATAAAACCACCGTACGTTATGGTTATACGAATATTGCTTATGCTTTGATTGTAGATGATGAGGTGGAGACAGATGAGCCTTCGTCTCACTTGAGGCGATGGCCAGTTTTGAGTAGTCGTAGTGACTAGAGGTTATGAGTGAAGAGATGGAATCACTCCATTGAAATCAGACATGGGGGTTAGTTAAAGTACCTAAGAGTCAGCGAGTTATAAAGCGAGACTTGTGGCGAAGGGGTTTACACAACGGGAGGGCATTGACTACAATGAAGTGTTTTTTCCTGTGATAAGACATACTTCTATTCGTATTTTACTTGTCTTAGTTGCTACACATGATCTCAAGTTGGAGCAGCTTGATGTGAAAATGGCGTTTCTTCATGGTGAGTTGGAGGAGCAGATTTACATGAGGCAGCCAGAGAGATTTCCTATCCTGGGTAAGGAAGGCCTTAGTTGCTTGTTAAAAAAATCTTTATACAGACTGAAATAGTCTCCTAAGTAGTGATGTAAGCGCTTTGATGCTTTCATGGCAAGTTAGGACTATTATAAGAGTCAGATGGATAGCTGTGTTTATTTTAGGAGACTGGATGATGGGTCTTTGATATATCTGTTACTATATGTTGATAGCAACTAAGAATATGTCTGATATTGATGTGTTGAAAATGTAGTTGAGTGCTGAGTTTGAGATGAAAGATTTAGGTGCTGTGAAAAAAATGTTGGGTATGGTGATTTTGCGTGATAGGACTGCAGGATTATTACTTCTGTCTCAAAAGAAATATATTGAGAAGATTGTAGCATGTTTTAATATGCAGTAAGTGAAGTTTGTGAGTACACCATTAGCAAAGTACTTTAAACTTTCAATTAATTTATCACCGCAAACTGAGGAGGAGGAGGAGGAGCATATGTCCCGTGTTCCATATTCTAGTGCAGTGGGTAGTATTATGTATGCTATAGTATGCACCATGCTTGATATTTCACAAGCTGTCAGTGTAGTTAGTCGTTTTATGAAGCGTCCTGGTAAAACTCATTGAGAAGCTGTGAAATGGATCTTCAAATATTTGAAGGGGACAACAGACGTTGGTATAGTGTACCGAAGGGACAATAATGGATGTGAAAACACTAGTTTTGTGGATTTTGATCATGCAGGTGACTTAGATAAATGCAAGTCTTTAGCAGGGTACATATTTATGCTTGCAGGTGGTGCAGTTAGTTGGAAGACGTCATTGCAGGACCACGCCTTGTCGTCGATTGAGGCGGAGTACATGACGCTTACCTTTGTAGCGAAAGAAGTGATATGGTTACAGAGCTTGCTCTTGGACTATGGGTTGGATCAGAAAAGTGTTTGTCACATTCTTATTTCCAGTCAATTTCAGACTCATTAATGAGAAATGAATCTAGAGATGTATTTCAGTAATATCTCGCTCGAATCTGATCAATTTGAGTAGATTGACCAAAAGGGAAAGGCTAACGCAAGACATGGTATGTGGACCTAGGGAATTCCGATAGGAAATGATGCTTTGACCATAAGGATTGTCGAGGGGATATTTAGAACCACCAAGAGGCCGATCTAAGAACGATTAAGGGATGCCTTGCGAGTGTCATACGATTGGAGCGCGGGTGATGCCACTTAACCAACGTATGATTTGCAAATTTTCCTAAATCGGACAGTGACGATCGAGACCATAGGGACTAACGATAAACCCTCACAATTACATGACAACTAAAGCTGCCATGAATTGACGAGCCCTAAACGTGATATGAATCATGGGGTCGATACGCGTAATGTCTGCAAAAGTCGCCCGTCGGTTCGGGATAAGCTGGAATCACGTCTGATAGAGGAAATCATCAGAAACGAGTCTTGAAAAGTTTGAAATGGAAAATCAAGAATTTCAACGTTATTCGGATTAGCCGTCGCCCTATCGAAGAATTATGGAACGAGAAAAATGACGTTCTGAACGTCGAGTGTAAAATTACCCTTTTGCCCCTCAAGCTTAGAACCTCATCCAAGCATTTGAAGAAGGGCATTTTAGACATTAAACCCCCTCAAGGCTGCCGAAATTCAAGAAAGATTATTGGCCATTGGATCACATTGGGAAGACAAGAGGACAAGTGTCACAAGATTCATTAAAGTGTGGTCATGTCCAACTTTTGCCCACCTAACATTCAAGCCCTTTGACCAAGTCTTTGCATATAGCAAATTTTCTCTCACTTCACCTCACTCATTCGGCCATTTTCACCTCAAGATCACCGAGCATTCTTCTTCTTCTTCTTCTCTTCACTGCTTTCCGGCGAGCGATTCTGGAGCCACTATTCACCCCCTACGACGCCACTTTCCGGCCACTATTCGACTGCCGGCCGACCATACCAACGTAGATCCACATTGTGCTGACATCCTCGAACAATAATCGAGACATTTGGAGCACCGAGGAGTCCCGAGAAAGCATTTTCCCGAGAGCCGACAAAATCGGACTCAACCTGAGGTAAGTCCGATTTCTAACCCTTTCGAAGGCCGAATTGTTGGAGTTTTGAGGCCAAATTTGGTGGAGATCAAGTAGATATGTGTATGGATCTGTGATAAAAATTGTGATTCAATTTGATGAAGTTTTGGCCATGAACCGGTCATGTAAACTTTGCATAGAAACTGCCGGATCCTGACTTGGGAAGAGCCGGCGATGTCCGACAAGTTTCCGATGACCAATCGACTTCAAACCTTCGGTGAGCCTCTCAAACCCTTAGATATACATGTTAAGAGGTAGGATAATGATTAAATGATGGATTTAGGAGTAGATTGAAGACCGATTGTGTTCAGTTTGCACGGAACAGAGGAGGACCGGTTCGGTTTCAGGAAAACTAAATCTGTTGGGCTGATGATGGTCGAATTTTGAGACTCAAATCGAGGATTAAGACATGTTAAGACGATGAGAGTTGGGTTATGAATGATTATGGTTCATGGATTGATGAATTGGATATGGAACGTTGACGGATTGGTTGAATATGGTAAGTTGGGCGGTGAATTGACCCTTGGATTGATTTGACTGAGACTTGAGGCATTTCCAAGAAGTGAATTTGTGTAATCAAACTCAAGGTAAGAGAATTCTAAACTTAGGATGGGGAGATTGGGCTCGATTGGGTGAGTCGAGGTTGAAATTAATCGGTTTATGATGAATTACCAAAGGGATGGCTCTTGTTATATCCTAAGTGGCTATAGGAAGGTTATGCATGCTATTGTGTGTATTTAAATCATTCGCTATGTGTGTGTGTCACTTGATTGCCTTGCATTTTATGAGATCTTTGAATTGTGCCTGAATTGCACATATCGTCTTGTATGGAAAATAAATTTGAAAATCATGGTATGAGCATGACATGGCGAGGCCCTGAGGCGTATGAGACGTGAGGCCGGAGGTGGATACCCCGATGCGACGAGATCGCGGGGTGGAGTTGGTGTTGTGTGGCGCCCTAATGCGATGAAATAGCGGGGTTGAGATGGCTACGGTCCTGATGCCAACTAGTCGCAGGACGGAGGTGTGACATGATGAGATTGGCCTGGAGATTCATTGAAACCTGATGCATTTACGCGGGTTGCTGATAATGGTCTGATGCATTTATGCGGATCGAGCCTGATGCGACGAGATCGCGGGTTGGAGACTAAGGCAGGCAAGAAGAGGTGGTTGTGGTGAGATGGCGGATGAGGTGTGTATTATTATCTAAGTGTGACATGTTGTCATAGTTGCATGCCTATCATCTGTATGTTGTTATTTTATTGATTTATGCTTGATATGCCTGTGAGTGGAATTATTGGGGTATACGACTACCTGAGCGGATGGTCGACCTAACTTAGGGTTAGGATTCTTTTACTGAGATGGGTATCTTATCCCTTTGGGGACCCTTATTTTTACAGATCCTAGGTCTTAGATATGTGGCCTATACGTTTTGCGGACCCCAAGGAGATGACGACGTATTTTGATGAGTTCCCGGATAGTCAGGGAAACATTTATGTGAGGAAATGCACGATTGTATGGGTTGATGAGGGTAGCCCTGATTGGAAGTCTCATAGGTTTGAGGCATGGTTTAAGAGGATCGGGGACGAGCAGATTGGGTCGCTGAAGCCCCACGAGATACCCTAGGGTGTTATCTCTGCTTGGTGTCAGACTGCTGGGGAGCAGGAGTTATTAGAGGGGTCCGTAGTTGGTTTTAAGAACAGGCAGAGAAGACCCCGACGTTGGATTTCACCGTGGAGGAGGATGAGGTCATTGTCCTGGAGGCGACCAAGGAGGACCTTGCGGAGCCATCTCATGAGGCGACCATGGAAGATTCTATCGAGGTCCCATCCGAGACCTTCTCGAGTACAAGCCGACGGAGCATGCCGAGGATACCGATGACTCCAGCAGTTCATCTTAGGACCCCAGTTCATTGACCTGATCTTTTTGGAGGCGATCCGACCCTGTCCTTTTGGATGTCATGAGGGACTTTTTTTTGTATACTACCCCGTCGCCCAGTTTGTTAGTAGATTGTAGTAGCCGGCATTTGTACGAACCATATGTTATGATATATGACAGTTGTTATGCTATCAAGGTCGCACTTAACTTATATTTGTATGGGGGTTTATTTGAGTATCGCTTTTGCATGCTAGACACACACACACACACACACACACACACACACACACACACACACACACATATATATATATATATTATCTCTCGACTTGATTGTGAATCTTGGGACCACGAGAGATGTGTTATTTGCTTGTAGGGAAGTTCGCGTGCTCGACGGGTTCGGGGCATGACATCCCTGTCTGCTTGGTATCAGAGTAAGGTCAGCTCGAACCAAAGTTGGTTGAGGACTGGAGTAATAAGGAGGATTAAGTTGGGATAAGGACAGATAGCAATACCTTAGGAGGCTGGTTAAGATAAGGCATGGGGTGTATAGCTTGTGACCTAGTACTTAAGGTTGACAATGGACTTGGAAGGGTTGTGGAAATGTATAAGGATTAAGTTCCCTGCTTAGGAATTGAAGGTCATTTTTGGACCTTGGTTTGTTTGAGAAATGAAATTGATTGGTTTAGTGAATCACTGAAGTGAATGAAATTTAGGAATGGCCATGGGCTATCGGTTGAATGTTTCTGGAGTTTGTGGTGTGGAAGATTGTTGTGTTGGAACTGTTTCTGTTAAGGATTAGTTAGTAGCTCTAGATTTGAATGATTGAGTAAGTTACTAACTTCTTGCTGAACCTATGGTGGACCGGGTTCGGTAGAAGGAGACAAAGATGAGTAACCCATCTAGAAGGGCTGGAAGGCCAAGAGGCGGAGCTTCTAATTCGAGGCCGCTTGTCGTTGAAGATCCAAGGATGGATGGCGTGCTAAGAGCACTGGAAAGAATTGGTGACATGATCGATAGGTAGGCCTAGGATCGGGACGCTGCTATCGCCTAGGCAATAGGAGCTTCCATAGCAGCCATCAGTGCCAACTATGGCAACAATGGTGGAAGTGGAAGTCAGGGTGAACCGAACCAGAGTAATGAAGCCGTAAACACCTAAGACGAGATTGTCGCAGCCAGACAGATGGGCTAGCTAGTTGAGTAGTTTATGAAGCTGAAACTGACACAGTTTGACGGGATTGGAGATCCCGAGCTAGCGCCCAGATGGATCTAGAAGCTAGAGAAAGCCTTCGGAGTACTAAGGTGTACGGATGAAGTACGGATGAAGAGAATGTATTGTTAGCTGTGTATCAACTGGAGGGTACAGCGAATGACTGGTGGGCTGCCACCAAGGACGGAGTCTTCCTTGACGGAACAGCCTTAAATTGGAATGTTTTTAAGATGACCTTCAATGATAAATATTTCTTAAAAATGGCCAGGGAAAGGAAGTAGGTGGAATTCCTGCAGTTACGCCAGAACCAGATTACAATAGATCAGTACGAGGCCGAATTCGCGAGGCCGTCGAGGTACGTACCATGATCAGTGGAGGACCCTCTAGAGAAGCAAGAAGGTTTAGAGATGGTTTGAGGCTCGAGCTCCGTAGTCAGATGATCGCTTTGAATTTGAGGACTTACAAGGAGATCTACGAGCGGGGCCAGATGATAGAGTAGGACTTGAAAGAAAGAAACGCCGCAACTAGATCGCGCTTCCCATCATTCAGAGATAACCACCAGATGGGCAAGAGGCCGATGACGGGTAATAGGCGCTTTGTGCCTCCAGTGCGGAAGAATATTGCGAAGCTGTCGAACCCTGCAAACTGGAACTATAAACTTTGTGGCAGGAGGCATGGAAATGGACCGTGCCTGGTGAGGACTGGGGCTTGCTTTAAATGTGGTCAACTGGGCCATCAGATGATGGTGTGTCCAAACTAAGCTCCAGCAAGTCGACCGCAAGGATAGAGGCCACAAGCGGGACTATTGACTGCAACGCCTCAGATTGAGCAGAGCAGACCATCGGCACATGGCAGAGTGTATGCAATAGCCCGCAGAGAGGCGAAGGAAGCACCAGGAGTGGTCACAGATACGGTCTACTTGTGCAACCAAGCTGCATATGCATTGTTTGACCCTGGTGCTACACATTCGTTTGTGTCTACACAATTTGCTGAATTAGTGGGTATGAAATTGGAACCGTTGAGTATAATTCTGCATGTTGCCACTCCCTTAAAGGACAACATAATAGTTTTATTGGGCTGTGCTGGTTGTGAGATTGTGATTGGAGGGAATAAAGAGAGCATTGACTTGGCTGTATTACCTATGTTTGATTTTGATGTAATAATAGGAATGGATTGGTTGGGTAAGTAGGGGGCAGTAGTAGACTGCGGTAGTAGAACAATTCGATTTTATCCGAGAGGCCACCCTAGCTTTGAATTGGTGGGAAGTCGAGGAGGAATCCTGATTCCCTTAATATCATCTCTGAAAGTAACTAAGTTGATGTCTGAAGGGTCTCAGGCATACCTAATGGCGGTGATGGACACAACTACCGAAGAGCCAAAGTTAGATAATATCCCGATAGTACGTGAGTTTCCTGATGTATTTCCCTAAGAGTTGCCAGGATTACCACTAGAGCGGGAAATAGAGTTTGTAATTGAGTTAGCCCCTAGAACGGAGCCGATTTCGAAAGCATATTACAGGATGTCCCTATCAGAACTAAAGGAGTTAAAGGTGCAGATGCAAGAGCTGCTAGATAAAGGATTTATTCGACCTAGTGCTTCACCGTGGGGAGCACCAGTGCTGTTTGTAAGGAAGAAGGATGGGTCTTTGCGATTATGTATTGACTATTGGAAGCTAAACCAAGTGACAGTGAAGAACAAGTACCCACTGCCGAGAATTGACGATCTGTTTGATTAGTTGCAAGGAGCGACGGTATTTTCAAAGATTGACTTGAGGACTAGATATCACCAGCTGAGGATCAAGAAGGAAGACATATCTAAGACTGCTTTCAGGACAAGATATGGTCATTATGAGTTTACGGTGATGCCGTTTGGATTGACTAACGCTCCAGCTGCATTCATGGACCTGATGCCTTGAGTATTTAAGGAGTTCCTGAACAGTTTCGTCATAGTCTTCATTGACGATATCTTGATTTACTCAAGGGATGGGGCCGAACATGAAGATTACTTGAGAATTGTACTACAGACGCTGAGGGAGCATACGCTCTATGCGAAGTTGAGCAAGTGTGAATTCTGGCTGAACATGGTAGCATTTCTTGGTCATGTGATGTCTGGAGAAGGGATTGCAGTGAATCCTGCAAAGATTGAAGCAATAACCAATTGGTCGAGGCCTACTATGGTCACGGAGGTCAGAAGTTTCTTGGGATTGGCAGGATACTACAGGCATTTTGTAGAGAAATTCTCATCCATAGCCATTCTATTGACGCGGTTGACGAAGAAGGAAACGAGGTTTGAATGGACTGATAAATGTGAGAAGAGTTTCCAAGAGCTTAAGCATAGATTGACGACTGCACCAGTGCTGACCATTCCGTCGAGACCAGAAGGGTATGAAATATACAGCGATGCTTTGCTGAAAGGATTATGCTGTGTGTTGATGCAGCACGGAAGAGTTGTAGCCTACGCATCCAAACAGTTGAGGCCACATGAGATGAACCCAACTCATGACCTGGAGTTAGCGGCAATTCTATTTGCCTTGAAGATTTAGAGACATTACCTCTATGGCGAGAAGTTTCAGATCTATACCGACCACCAAAGTTTAAAGTATCTGTTTTCTCAGAAATAACTGAATATGAGGCAGCGTAGGTGGATGGAGCTGCTGAAGGATTATGACTATGATATCCTATATCACCTTGGGAAAGCAAATAGAGTAGCAGATGCGCTGAGTCGGAAGTCAAGCATCGCATGTCTGCTGGTGAAAGGTTGGTCGATGATTGGGGATTTAAGAGATTTTGAGTTCAGACTAGAGGTTAGCCAGTTGTCCAGCCTAATGGCTACATTGAGGGTGGAACTTGAGGTCCAAGAAGGAATAAATACCTTGCAATCTACGGACCCAAAGATCTAGAAGATCCTTGAAATGGATGCGACGAAGAGAAAGACGGAATTTCAGGTATTTGTGGACGGAATTCTAAAGTTCAGAGGACGATTGTGCGTGCCAAAAGATGAAGAATTTAGAGAAAGGATCTAATCAGAGGCTCACAGGAGCAATTATAGCATCCACCCTGGAAGTACAAAGATGTACCAGAATTTGTGACAACATTATTGGTGGAACGGGATGAAGGTGGACGTAGTGAAGCATGTGGCTAAATGTTTGACATGCCAGCAAGTGAAAGCGCAGCACTGTAAGCGTAGAGGACTACTACAACTACTGGAGATTTCGGAATGGAAGTAGGAACATGTGACCATGGATTTTGTGATGGGACTCCCAATGAGCCAAAAAGGTCACGACTTTATATGGATAGTCGTGGATAGATTGACCAAGTCCGCCCACTTCATTCCTGTGCGAAAGGACTTCGTTATGGATAGGTGTGCAGAGTTGTTCATGAGGCAGATAGTGAGGCTATACGGAGTGCTAGTGACGATCACCTCGGATAGGGATCCGAAGTTCACGGTAAATTTTTGAAAAAGTCTGCAAGAAGCCATGGGAACTCGATTGCAATTTAGTACAGCCAACCATCCACATACGGATGGACAGAGAGGACGATACAGACGCTTGAAGATATGCTACGGGCATGCGTCATTGATTTTAAAGGTGGATGGGAAGAGCAGTTACACCTGGTAGAGTTTGCTTACAATAATAGCTACCAATAGAGTATCCAGATGGCACCATTCGAGGCACTTTATGGACGAGCCTGCAGAACCCCGATTTGCTGGGACGAAGTTGGAGAAAGAAGTATCACAGGCCGAGAATTGATAGAGCAATCGGTGGAAGTAGTAAAGATAATTTGGGATAGACTGAGGACGACACAGAGTTGTCAGAAGAGTTACGCAGATAAGCGGCGCAAGCCCTTAGAGTTTCAAGTGGGCGATCACGTCTTCCTCTAGGTGTCACCAATGAGAAGATTGTCACGATTTGAAAAGAAAGGGAAGCTGAGCCCAAGGTATGTAGGCCCATTTAAGATATTAGAGCAGATTGAAATCTTGGCCTATAGGCTTGCCCTGCTGCCTAATCTATCCCAGGTGCATAATGTATTCCATGTGTCGATGTTGCGAAAGTATGAACCAGATCCGACACATGTTTTGGATTATGAAGCCATAGAAGTAGACGACAGAGTATTTTATGTGGAGAAGCCAATAAGGATCGAAGATCGGAAGGAGCAAATCGTCAGGAATAAGAAGATTCCACTAGTCAAAGTAGTGTGGGAGCACCATGGAACTGAAGGTGCCATATGGGAGAACGAAGAGATAATGAGGTGACAGCACCCCATTTATTTGAATAATTAAGTGTAATGTAAATTACGAGGACGAAATTTTTGTAATGAAGGAAGAGTTGTGACATTTTGATTTCCAGTCAATTTCAGACTCATTAATGAGAAATAAATTTAGAGATGTATTTCAGTAATATCTCACTCGAATCTGATCAATTCGAGTAGACTGATCAAAAGAAAAATGTTAACGCGAGACATGGTACGTGGACCTAGGGAATTCGGATAAGAAATGACGCTTTGACCATAAGGATTGTCGATGGGATATTTAGAACCACCAATAGGCCGATCTAAGAACGATTAAGGGATGCCTTGCGAGTGTCATATGATTAGAGCACAGGTGATGCCGCTTAACCAACGTATAATTTGCAAATTTTCCTAAATCGGATAGTGACGATCGAGACCATAGGGACTAGCGATAAACCCTCACAATTATATGATAACCAAACTCGCCATGAATTGACGAGCCCTAAACGTGATATGGATCACGGGGTTGATACGCGTAATGTCTGCAAAAGCCGACCGTCGATTCGGGATAGGTTGGAACCACGTCTGATAGAAGAAATCATCAGAAATGAGTCTTGAAAAGTTTGAAATGGAAAATCAAGAATTCCAACGTTGTTTGGATAGGCCGTCGCCCTATCGAAGAATTATGGAACGAGAAAAACGACGTTCTGAACGTCGGGGGTAAAATTACTCTTTTGCCCCTCAAGCTTAGAACCTCACCCAAGCATTTGAAGAAGGGCATTTTGGACATTAAACCCCCTCAAGGCTGCCGAAATTCAAGAGGATTATTGGCCATTAGATCACATTGGGAAGACAAGGGGACAAATGTCACAAGATCCATTAAAGTGTGGTCATGTCCAACTTTTGCCCACCTAACATTCAAGCCCTTTGACCAAGCCTTTGCATATAGCAAATTTTCTCTCACCTCACCTCATTCATTTTGCCATTTGCACCTCAAGATCACCGAGCATTCTTCTTCTTCTTCTTCTTCTTCTTCTCTTCACTGCTCGTTGGCGATCGATTCTAGAGCCACTGTTCGCCGCCCGTTGGAAGCCTATTTCAATTTGTCTCCTCCATGTTTTGTTGATTTCTGATTCCATTATCCGCGTTATCCCATCATAGGATTTCTGCATTTCCATTGACATGCTAGATCACCTGCTCGAATCAAGCAACATGTCATCCGCGGTTCGTGTGAGCGATTCCCCACCTGCAACCAGGTGTGGTACCCATTGGTTCCAATATATTGGATCCAGGAACCGGGCTGATTCCCTTAAGAACCTCCGGTCCCGGGCCGTCCGGTCCGGTTTTGGGCGGTTCCCCTTCCTTTACACACCCCTACCACCTGATACCATTAATAATGACACTATATGTTACAATATTTTATTTTAATATTAATTATGAGCTTTATTAATTGTTATTATAAATATTAATTGGTCTAATATTAAATTATGAGCTTTATTAATTGTTATTATAAATATTAATTGATCTAATAAAGAGAGATATATACAGTTTTCTATTTAGTCAATATAGTGTTGGATAGTGTGGGCCAATATAAACTTATCTTTAATAAGGGGATAGGTTTCAATTTCTATAAATAGAGCTCAAGTACTTCCTCTAAACCCTGATGTCCGCAAAACCTACGAGGAGTCAGAAGCGATATATGAAGGGTCGTCTCATTGAAGCCATAGAAGAGAAGCTCTCAAGCATCGATCGTCGCAATTCCGCATAAAAAACGATGAATACGAAATAAGGTGTATCAATTCTTTAACTTTATGAATCTGTGATTTGTGAATCTATATGTGATGATTTTGAGTCACTGCATACGAATTAGAATGGCAACTTATAGGGATAAGAGTTTACAAGTATTAGATCTCGAATTACGTTTTAGCTAATTTTTATGTGAGTTGAGCTAGTGAAAGATTTTGATTGATTTCCGTTTGCAAGTTTGAATTCGCTCAAATCTGAATGTTTTCTTTGAAAGATTTGACTTCTTGGCTATCTCGACTCTACGCAACAATAGAAAGAATTTATCCACCACTGAAGACAAAAACAAAGGGGCGCATGATATAATGTGCTTATTTGTGAGAAATATAAAATAAAAGGGAAGAGGCTTCTTGTTAAGAAAAAAAAAATAAGAAGGGTTTTATCTCCTTGAACTTATCCAAACAAGGAGTCACCTAGGGGAGTGTGAGACTCCATGGGTCTATAAATCAGACCTCCAAATTGCACCCGGTGGAGAAATTGCAGACCCACGGAAGAGTAGTGTCACAGACGGGTTTGATTACGAAGAATTAGATTGTACAGTCGTGATGAAATTATTTTGGCGACTAACCGCCAATCATCCCGCGCAACAGACTTGGGCCCGCACGTGCACGGCATGTGCAACCTGACATTATTCAAGCCCGGGCGATTTGATCCGACTCGGTTACCCAATCCGACTTGTGAAACCGACCCGACCAGTTAACTATTGACTCAGGTCATTCGATCGAAACGGTCGTTGATCGTTCTAGCTGGATCGCATGATCTAGTTCACTGGTCAGTTAAGGGGGTAGCGGTTGGATCGGATAAACCAGTCCAATCAGTTTTCAATATCGGGTGAGACCGAACACGTGCGATGCATGTGTTAGTGAGTGGGGACCATGCGAAGAAAGAGAAAGACACACATGTGATGCGTTCGAGGTATTTCAGGTACTTCCGTGCTCGTATACTTATGCTCTACAGGGTGATATATTTATTTTACATGTTTGATGCATTTATGGATGAAAAATACATATGGAACTCCAAATATGTGTATATTTTGGGATATTTTTACGTATTTTCAGGTATTTCTCTATGGTTTTATGAAATACAAGTGCAAGCTCACATTTAAGTACCACATATGGATATGTGGAGCATGATTGATCAATTATTGATTATGGTTTGACATGTATTGTTGATTGTATCAATGTAACTTAGCGGCGTATAATTTTACAGATGACTGCCCCTAATTTCTGAAATTATATACATACGGTAAATGTGAAATATAAAATTTACATATCAAATTCAGGTAAATTCAATTAGATTGTGACCGCCAAAGTGGCACACTTAGTTAAGTTTAATAAATAACAGTTTATGAAATATTAGGATGTCGCACGTTTTGATGCAGGGTAGCGATAACAAGAAAACAATTCCGCGAAATACTATGAATTCAATTGATAGAAGTCTGAAGATTACAGAGAGATGAACGTCTTTTATATAGATATGACTCCTAAAAGGAAATAGAATTATGCAAGATAACACTAAAACGAATCAAATCTAAAATTAATCAAATCAATATTGTGAATTATCCATAAAATTCAAAACTACCTAAATCAAAAAACTGCCGAAAAGTGATCTAAACGACTCCGAAACACAAAAATCCATCATTAGTCACGGCAAAGTGGTGAGTTTAAATCAGACGGCCGTTTTGCTTCAACCAACCAAATTTGAGCGCAATTCGAGATTGTTTGACCCAAAATCAGGATTACCGATAAAGTCGCACTGGTTTCTGACGATCCAATTTTTCAAGATAATTACATGCCAATGGAACTACATTATTATCTCCTCTTCAGAAGAACTCGCCCTCGAATTATCATCAGCATAAAGTAGAACGTCTAGAGAATGATACTCGAATAGATCCGCCATGCTGAACATTGGATAAATATTAAGATATCCTGGAAGATCAATAATATAGGCATTTTCGTTGATCTTCTTGATGATTCTGCAAGGACCAATCTCTTATTCTTTAGCTTGTTATACGTACCAATGGGAAATCGCTCCTTGCGTAAAAAGACCATGACTTCATCGCCAACTTCGAAAGTCTTGGAACGACGTCGTTTGTCAACATCATCCTTATATTTTGCATTAGAGGCAGCAAATTGTTTTGAAACATCGACTTGGATCTCCACAATTTTTGCCGCCAAATTTTCTGCCTTCATACTATAACTAGGGATCCTAGGCAGAGGAATCAAATCAAGTGCATGTTGAGGTACATGACCATAAATAACTTCAAATGGAGACTTGCCAGTGAAACTATTAACTGTATTATTGAAAGCAAATTCTGCTGGTGCAAGATAACAATCCCACTGTTTCAGTGTGTCGCTGCAAAGACAACGAATGATGTCTGCCATCATGCGATAAATAACTTTAGTCTGCCCATCAATTTGAGGATGGAACGAACTACTATACTGCAAGTTTATACCAAACAACTTCCATAAAGTCCTCCAAAGAGACTGAGGAACTTTGAATCTCGATCAAAAGTTATTGTCTTTGGAACTCCGTTAAACGAACTACTTCTCGAAAGAAAAGACTAGCAACATGAGAAGAATTAGATGTCTTCTTACGGGTATAACGTGTGACATTTTCATAAATCTATCCACTACCACAGAGACAGAATCCATACCTCGTTGTGTTTGTTGTAGTCCAAGAACAAAATCCATGGATATGTCCATCCATAGTCTGATGGAATCGGAATGATGTATAAAGTCCAATATTTTGTGAATGTCTTTTAGCAACTTGACACACAGGACACTTCTGCACAAATCGCCCAACATCCCGCTTCAATTAAGGCTAATAATAACGCTCTTCCACCACATCAATTGATTTATCTCACCCCAAATGACCGCCAAGTCTTCCGCCATATAATTCTCGAATTCGTTTCTCGCGAAGAGAATTACGTGGAATGCACAATCTTTTGCCATAAAATAGGAATTTATCATATATAATCATATTATCATCAGAACCAGTAGTTTGACACTTTGTCCAAGTGTCTTGAAAATCCTCACCTTCAGGATGTCGCATAAAGCCTGAAAGTCTACAACGTCGTTCTTCATGATAACAAGTAAGGCAACTTGGCAGCTTAAAGCACGAAGCACAAAATTGAATTTCTCCATGATAGAAAGCCAGCACTCGTGCATCTTATTTAAATACTTTTGACTATTGATGTATTTGAGCGCTTGGTGATTAGTGTTCAATATAAATTCACGCTGATAAAGATAAGGCTGTCAGTGTTTAATAGCTCGAACCATAGCATAGAATTCCTACTTATAAGTAGACCATCGACGCCGAACTTCATTCAATTTTTTGCTGAAATAAGCAATTGGTTTTCCTTCCTGTGAGAGAACTGGGCCAATTCCTACTCCAAAAGCATTACAATCTAGCTTGAACAACTTATCAAAATTTGGCAAAGTAAGAACATGAGCAGTAGATTATTTCTCTTTTATCAAGGCAAAACTCACCTCAGCCTCTTCATTCCACTCGAATTGTCCCTTCTTTAAACATTCTGTTGTGAGTATTAATATAGTACTGAAGTTACGAATGAACCTACGATAGAATGTCACTAAACCATGAATACTTCGTACTTCTCTAACAGTCTTGGACGTAAGGCACTCTCGAATCGCAGCAACCTTCACCTCATCAACTCAAAGCCCATCTGCACTAATAGTGTATCCCAAAAATAGCAATTGACTCATCATAAAACTACATTTAGGCAAGTTGATATAACGTTGATTTTCCTGCAAAACCTACAAGACATCTCAAAGGTGTTCTACATGTTGCTGTTCATCTAGGCTATAGACAAGTATATTGTCGAAATGAACCACCAAAAACTTGCCCAAGAAAGGTTTAAGGATTTGCGTCATCAAACGCATAAAAGTGCTAGGAGCATTGGTAAGTTCGAAGGGCATGACTAACCACTCATAAAGTCCTTTGTTGGTTTGGAATGCCGTCTTCCATTTAACCCCAGGCCTCATGCGAATCTGATGGTATTCACTCCGCAAATTGATCTTCAAAAAGATCTTTGATCTAAACAACCTGTTAAGCATATCATCCAAAGAAGAATAGGGAAGTAATGCATCATAGTAATTTTTATCGCTCAACTATCCATACACATCTGCATGCTGCCATCTTTCTTCGGTGTAAGCAAAGTAGGAACGGCACAAGTGCTTATGCTTTCTCATATAAATCCTTTCTGAAGAAGTTCTTCCACCTTCTCCCTTAATATCTGATTCTCCTTTAGGGTCATATGGTAATGTGGCAGATTAGGAAGACTGACATTGGGCAATAAATCAATCTGATACCAAATGTCTCGCAATGGTGGTAGTCTATCAGGTAAGTCTTCAGTAATAATACTAGAGAAAGTCTTTAATAAGGGTTGTGGGGCTTCTAGAATCACAATGGTTTCCTACTTAGAACCATTATCAACAATTAAATACATATCATTCCTCTTATGAACGTTAAGTAGAGTACCAGTCTCACCACCCTTGTTCTGCTTTTGAGAGGGCTACAAAATGTGAGTAGCTTCATCCAAGGGATGAAAGATATTTTTTTTTGTAAGGTAAGTTTGTATTTACTTTTCAAAAAGCTAGGTACAGAAAAAGAACTAGACACAAAAATCATGAATCGCCAATAACATTAATTGTCAAAGTGAGTTCAACAGTGAATCAGCTATAAGATATAAGAACGCATCAATGTGCACCTAGTCCAAGGTCATAATCAACAAGAAAAGCACAAAAAGGCTAAACATAGCAGCCAAAATCACGAGGCTTAGGGAAAAGAGCCTGCTGAAGTTGGGGAATAAGGGGAATCAAAGGCACAGTTCGCAGAACAACCCAATATACATCAACCCAACATAGAAAATATCTAAACAAGAAAGAAAAAGGAAAAGAGGCCAGCGGCAAAGAAGGCCTATCTCCATTGGTAGCATCTTGGGAAGTGGAAGGCCAGTGAAAGTCCAAAAAGACATCCGAGAAAGCCAAGCAGCAGCAGGATGGAAGGTCTAGTCGATGCACACTTGGGGCTTGCAGAACCACCTGGGCAAAGTAAAAAGAGGAAACACCAGCCCTGTACAGAACAAAAGAACACCAAGGGCAGCAAGCTAGTAGCATGGCTGTACATCACTAGGGAAGCACTAGAGTAGCAAGGGGACAGAACCAACCACAACAGTCTTGAGACATGAAGAGCAGCAAAAGGAAGAAAACAACAAGAAGCCAGCCATGTAAATAGGCTCGACAAAAAGGAACCCATTTAGACCAGAAGCCATCAAAGAGATATTAATACAACAAGGCCAAAACAACTGCCAAAAGCAGAAGAGAGGGGAAGAGTAATGCCGACCCACATAGGACAGAAGTTCAACTAAAGCAGCAAGGAGTGCCCAAAGAAAAGAAGGGCAGAGGAGAGAAAAAATAGGCAAAAGATAAAACGAAAAGCAATTGACAGGAACTCGTAGACTAGCACCCAAACCAGTACCAACCGAGACCTAAAAACCACATCAACAACCAGGGCATTCCTCGGTTAGAAATCTACCAAGGGAACAAAGTTGCAGCACTTGAGAAGCAGTAAAGAACCAGCAATGTGAAAACGTAGCAATTCGCAGTAGGGCAGGGTAAGAGCATAGAAAACCGCCAATGTATGTCATAAAGGCATAGAACCAGCCGACCAGCACAGAGACAACACTCCAAAAGGCTGAGATGAAGACCTGACATCCTTTCGCCAACCAACTTCTTGTAAGACAGTGGTGCATCAGCATAACATAGGAAAAGTAGCTGAAAAGGTCAACCAGATAGCTGCTTGGCAGCAAATACATACAGATTATCTCCATTGGATTAGGTCCAACCACAACAAAGTTGACCCTATAGTATAAGTGATCAGCATTGCGGAAAAAGTGATTCATGGGAAAAAATAGTGTTACAAAGAATGTCAATGCTCTTCAAAAATATTGGGAGAAAGTCCCCAGATAGTTTGTGTCACGCCCCAAACCCGGCGAGTGCGCGAACATCTTACCAAACCGTTCCTTATGAAAGCTCCAGGATCCAATGGCCAACGTTCTATACACTTAAAGGAACATGCATGCGGAAGCGATGCCAACATCAACTTACAAATAAATCAACACTCGATGACTTAGGACAGATACATCAAAATTTTATTAACCAATTCATATAGGTTCAATTCCTAATTCACTAATCAGAAGGACAATTCCTAATATCACAAAATGTAAATCCATGTCTTGTCATTCTCTTAAATACAGTTGGACAACTATCTCTTTAAATGCCACTCCATGGCAAGTCCGCGCTTCCGTTGCTTGGAATATGAAAAGTTAAGCCCCCTCTGGGGTGAGATATAAATCTCAGTAAGGTGGTACCTAACCTTAGGTTAGGTCGATCGTCCACTCATGTAGTCGTACATTCCAATAATTCCATTCTCATAAACACACAGGCATATCAAGAACAAATCAATAAAACAACAACATACAGATGACAGGCATGCAATGATGACCTCATGTCACACTCAGATGATAATGCACACCTCCTCCGCCATCTCACCACAACCACCTTTTCCTGCCTGCCTCAATCTCCATCCCGTGATCTCGTCGTATCAAGCTCAGTCTGCGTAAATGCATCAGATCGTCATCGGCAACCTGCGTAAATGCATCAGGTTCCGATGAATCTCCAGGCCAATAACATTATCTCATATCTCTGTCCCGCGAATAATTCGCATCAGTACCGTGGCCATCTCAACCCAGCGATTTCATCGCATTAGGCCGCTACGCAACGTCAACTCCACCCCGCGATCTCGTCACATCAGGGTATCCATCTCTTACCCTGCGTCTCATAAATCTCAAGACCTCGCCATGTCATGCTCATGCCACAATCATAACTCATGCTATAATTTTCAATTCATTTGCACACATAAGGCCAAGTGCAAACCCAAGTGCAAATCATAAATCCCGTGGCATGCAAAGAAAATCAAATGATATCCGGACATGGCAAACGACTCAGGCATAAGCAATGTCACACACAATCATCCTATAACATCTTAGGATATAATAATAGCTATCCCCTCGGACGAATTCTCATAACTCGATCATTTCAACCCTCGACTCACCCAATTGAGTCCAATTTTCCTAGCATAAGGTTAGGAATTCCCTTACCTTGGTTTGATTACACAAACTTCTTCTTGAATCCCCCCACAACTTTTGGCTCGAAGGGTCCAAGGCTCAATTCATCGCGCAACCTAGGAATTTCAACCGATTCGTCAATTTTCCATACTCCATTCCTCATTCCATGAACCCCAATCATCCATAACCTAACCATCATCATCTAAACATGTCTTAAACATCAATTTGAGACTCAAGATCCAATGCCAATAACCCCACAGCCCCAGCCTTGCACAGAACCGAATCTGTTCTTCCCAATTCTGTGCAAACCGGGCGCAATCAACTCTAAACCAACTCTAAATCCATCCTTTAATCCTCATCCTACCTCTTAACATGTCTATCTAAGGGTTCTTGAGGCTCACCGTGAGTTTGAGGTCGATTGATCGCCCGAAACTCGTCCAAAGTAGCCGAATCCTCCAAGGTCAATACCGGTAGTTTTCTATCCAAGATTTACAAGACCATTTCGAGGACAATACTTCTTCAAATCACTCTCAACTTTTACCATAGATTCATACACATGTCTACTAGATCTCCACAAATTTTAACCTCAAAAATCTAACAATTCGGCCTCCAAAAGGGTCAGAAACTGAACCTACCTCGGGCTGGAGCAGATTCTGTCGGCTCTTAGGAAAACACTTGGCCAGAGCTCCTCGGTGGTCCAAATGCCTCGCTTCCACGTCGAGAAGGTCGGTAAGACGTAGATAGCAGTTGGTGTGGTCAGCCAACGGTCAGGCGGTAGCCTGAAAGTGGTGTCGAGGCACCTAATAGAGAGACCAAAAGCTATCCCCGGTGATCAAAACTGGAGGAAGAAGAAGGAGTGATTGGCGTGAGTTCTTGGGTGGTGGAAGGCTAAATGAGTGAGGAGAGAGAGTGAGATTGCTATATATCCAAGGCTTGATCAATGGTTTGAATGATAGGTTTGACATAGTAGATTTGACCACTTTTTAAGGCATCCATTGACATTTGTCCCCTTATCATTCAAACTCAATCCAATGGCCAATAATCCTTCTTGAATTTCGGCAGCCTTGAGGTGGTTTAATGTCTAAAATGCCCTTCTTCAATTTCATGGCAAGGTTCTAAGTTTGAGGGGCAAAAGGGTAATTTTACCCCTGACGTTCAGAACGTCATTTTTCTCGCTCCAAAACTCTTCGATAGGGCGATGGCCAATCCGAATAACGTTGGAATTCTTGATTCTCCATTTCTAATCTTTCAAGACTCGTTTCTGAGGATTTCCTCTATTAAATGTGGTTCCAGCCTATCCCGAATCGACGGGCGGCTCTTACAGACATTACGTGTATCGACCCCGTAATTCATATCACATTTAGGGCTCGTAGATTCATGGCAGCTTTAGTTGTCATGTAATTGTGAGGGTTTATCTCTAGTCCTTTTTGTCACGATCTTCACTGTTCGATTTAAGAAAATTTTATAAATCATACGTTGGTTAAGCGGCATTACCCGCGCTCCAATCGTGTGACACTGCAATGCAATCCTTAATCGTTCTTAGATCGGCCTCTTGGTGTTTCTAAATATCTCATCGACAATCCTTATGGTCAAAGCGCCATTTCCTATCTGAGTCGCCTTGGTCTACGTACCTCGTCTCACGTTAGCCTTTCCCTTTTGGACAACCTACTCAAATTGATCAGATTTGAGCGAAATATGACTAAAACGCATCGTTTGATATATATAAACTTCTCATTAATGAGTTTGAAATTGACTGCAAATCAGAATTTCACAACTCTTCTCCCTTTACAGAAATTTCGTCCTCGAAATTTACAATCTTCTAACCATCCAGTCCTTTAGGGTATTGGCGTCTCATCACATCCTTACTCTTTCGGATAATTCCTTTCATGGCTTCACGATAATACTCGTCCCTTTCCAGCCCGAAACCATTTTTCCCTTGGGACTCGTCTCCTTCAGTCCTCAATCCAATTGGCTTCTCTCCATTCTCTTTTGGTATTTGTAACATTTTGTCAGCAGTCCATCCTCGAGCGTCCACATTATCTCTTTCATTTGTCCATAACTATTATTACTAAGCCCTGGCCAGAATGCACTACTTAATGTCCATACCATTCGGCGTATCGCCTCCTTCAAACCTTCCTTCATACCAACGGAGATTCAAGGCTTTATCAATTTTTCCTCCATTAACCAAATTGAGTTATGACCCTCTCGACTCCTTAAACAATTACATCATTACTTCCGTAGTAATCCGTTCTCGATTCCATCTGAAAATTCCCTTGGATCAAAGTGGTCCTTCAACTTTTGTCGTCATGTCCTTCCCTTTCATCGACACGTCTAGTACTCGACTTTATGGTAGTTAAATTTTAAATTGCAACCCTTATCACTGATAGTATACATATGTACCTTGGCACATCCTCGTGCTGCCCCCAGGAACACCATAATTCTCTCCTTGAATTTTGATGAGATCATCTCCTTAAGTCTCCCCTCAATACTGGACTCGTACTTCCGTCCCTAGATCTCAAGGGTTCCATCCATTCTAATACCCTTAAAGTATCGGCGTTTAATCATGGCACACCTCAATTTTCTTCTGGCCTTCAGGCTAGGTGTTTCCAGTAGTCATCATGTTAGTCCATAAATGAAGTTCCAATTTAGGAGTTAAATCTCTTATTTCTTGAGGGAAGATTTGTCCCTTCATTGCCAATTAAACCATGTTTAATTCTCAACGGTAGGCATCCATCAAACAATCCACCCTTCCTTAGTGATACGACTATTGCTATAATAACACTTGGGTGATCTCTTTGTTCCATATGCCTCGCCTTCAATTCCTTTTAGGTAGTCCATGCTCTCAATCTCTTATAGTTCACATAATTCTTGAGGTCCTTTCTTCATCTAAGCAACACTCTCGTATCCACAAGCAATTCTATACATCTGCGTTGCCTTTTATTCAATTCTCCTTGGGAAACTGCTACCTTATACTCTTGTGGTAGGTGTAGCCTTGCAACGTTCTTTCATTCAACAACATTTCCCAACTTTATCACGAGGACACTCGCACACTATCCCAATCATGCTCTAAGCATGCCAATTCATATGGCATTATTGTCACGACGTACAAGCAATATCCATTTCAAATCGCCTCGTTATGCCTCAAGTTTCATTCTGTCTCGCGTCATTGCGAACCCCATATGCGTTTCAATTTCCAACCGGAATCGTCATAAATAACGTAACCATCAGCTTAACTCAAGTCCTCGAAAACTCTTTTCACGTTCATTCACCCATTCGTGTCACGACTCGCCCTTAGTTCATTTCACCAATGGAGCGGCTCTTGTAGGGAATCTTTCCACTGTTCGTCTATTGCAATTCATTGATCTCAGTAAATCTCAACTTCTCGCAACTCATATCGACTATAGTCGATTCATCACTTATTCCAATCCTCAAAGGAATTATCACTTATTCCAATGCGTGAATCTTACTTCATCAGGTCCACAACTTGCGCTCTTCACATTTAACATGCAATAGACATTTCCTTAGAGCCCATATGACATTCTCAAAAACTGTTCATATTTCTCATGGCTCCGTACATGGGTTCAACCATTGTCTCTCAAGATGGTAACGACCAACTCAATCATTCCTTGGGCACTTAGTTCGGCGATTATCAACTTTCTCCCACCAGGTGTCGAATCTTCCCAACTGTTTCTCGCATTTTTCACTTAAAAGCTCAGACCTTGGCTCTCTATCGTCACGGGTCTCTTCTAAGACCTCATGACATTTTATTTATTCTTGCCACTCTTCTCTCGAGAAGCATTAGTGCTTTAGTCTCCGAGTTCCATACTCACTAAGGCGACCTTATCCCAATTTCGTTCGTTCCACTAAACGTCACATCATCCTGAAATTCAACATTGTTTACAAAACTGTCTCCCGGATTTCACTTCCAAGAGTCATTCAAGTCCTGCGTCCTCTTTCTCGGTATAGACGCTAAATAATAATAAGACAATTTAGAGTTTTTATTCCTACCACAATAGTGTTTCTTACCCTACGGAAGAAACTACATAACTCCGTGGCATTTTCTCACTTCAAATTCACCGTGTCCTTCCCATTCCATAGGACGACAACCTTTGAGTTTGCGCTGATGGCGATACCTTTACTCCAGGATTCCAAATGCCACCCTGCTTTCATATTCTCTTTCCCATTACTCAGTCACCTCAAGTGACAATATCTGTTCGTCCTTGGGTCTTCACCAGTTCACTTGTCGAATGGTCAATTCGATTACCTCAAATCACTTTGCAAATATTCTCTAAGCGCTCTTTTCGTTTACTAAATCATTCACTAGAATCACAACTAGTCAGGACTATCAAGTCCGTTCACTTTTCTTTTCGTCAATGATCAATTCATGGTCCAATCGCCTTTTAAGAATAATGCTATATTCTTTAGGGAACATCAACTCATGATTTCCTTTCTCATGGTTCCAATTCAATCAACCGATCCTAGGAAATTATTAATTCCAGGCAAACTAGCATGCCGATTCTTCCTCGACCCCTACTATACAGAAAAGACGCGCTATCCATTTTCTATCAATTGTCTTACGTCCAGGTAATCAACCATTTCCCGTACGCACATTCCATATTCACATTGAACATCTCTTTGCTCGTAATCCATGAGCAGGAGTTCTCTTATTCATAAATCTTTCGATCATTCTCCTCTTTACTGAGTCCCATCATCATTCCTCAAAATCAGGAATAACAATCAGTCATATGGTTTTCAAGTTTCAATCCACTCAGGGATTTACTTATCTTATTCAAGGGTCCTTGATTACCTTTACCATATGCTTAAACGACCTTGAGAACTCTGTCTCACACTGGTTGATCATCCTGTGATCCTTGTAAAAGTATTCGGATCCAAACAACCCTAGCTCTCAAGCAATTTCAGGATGATACTTTCCATCGGACAACTCAATAGAGGTAGTCTAGGTAGATCTCATGCCTTCGAGGAAATCCTTCCTCTAATGACCTTTTACTCATCATCGATAGTCTCTTAGGGCTAGTACTGCTAGGGTCACTTTTTTTTTTTTTTCAGTGTACCCAAAACCTTCAAGGTTTTCTTATCAAGATCCTTAATCCAGAGGAGGCAATTTCAACCTTCATTCTTCTATCAAACTCAGTCAATCTCATTCTTATTCACAGCTTCACAAGCTTTTCCAAGCTCTCGTGGTCCTTCCCACACATTCAATTTCAAAAAGATTAATTCATAGTCACCTTCTTCGTGACTTCTATCACTTAACTCGTCCGCACAAGCATT
Source organism: Rhodomyrtus tomentosa (assembly GCA_028455895.1). Taxonomy (NCBI): domain Eukaryota; kingdom Viridiplantae; phylum Streptophyta; class Magnoliopsida; order Myrtales; family Myrtaceae; genus Rhodomyrtus; species Rhodomyrtus tomentosa. The sequence continues at coordinate 16,260,233 of JAPCWY010000011.1, forward strand.
TCTCATCATAATGACTTAGAAAATCATGGCAGCTCCTCCTCGAGCTTGCTTAACCAACAAATTTTCTCATTTCCATTGGAAGTTCCTACGACCCATTCAGCTCTTGGGTCTCGTACGATTAACAGATCGAGCCATATTCTCTTTTGGTACTTATACTCCAATTGCCCGCCTTTACTCTATTCTCATGATCCTTCTTAGTTCTTGGATTTTTCCATATCTTACATACTTGAGCCCAAGCTCTTCTATGACCATACCTTGGTCATTCAACCTTATTAGGTTCTCATGTCACTTGAACCACTATGATTCCCTACAAGAATCAAAAACTTAAGTCATATACTCAAGTCTAGCAGTCTCAGGCTACTCATCTCCATATCTTTCGCCATTAACCAACCCTCTAATGGTTCTTAGGTAATTCACAATTAATTGCCAATTATTTGAGGATCACAAATCGTCCTTGATCAGTAATCATTCCTCAAGCCAGCTTCAACGAGGCACTTCTCTACTAACAGTTGTTACTAGGCTAGCCTCAGCTAGGTAACTGTCAGATAAGCACTCAAAGCAGCAATTCACCGAGTCAATAGCTCATACTTTAAGCCTAGAGGCATCCGTCATTCTAGCATAATCACAATAGACTATCTCATTCTCAGCATGCCTCAGTTCAACGGGTATAAACCCCATACGTCGTCTAACCTCTCAGCTATACCTTGGTTAAGCCAATCACATGAGGCTAATCATAAACCATGCCTAACAGGCCCATCACAACCATCACTTTTCTTTTTCAAACGGCATCTACTGTCAAGCACGAAACTTTTAACCATGCCACTCATAGGCGTCATTACACATGTCATGCCACTTTCGATCATTCTTGATGAGAATCGATCTCGTGCCGCACATCCCTTATCCATAATTGGACTCAACCTGATACCCAGACTTCCCCTTTCAAGTTATGGCTTGGGTCATTCCTGCCTCTTGCCATCTTAGAAGCTTACCAGGAGTCGCTCCTTGTTCGGACCTCTCTCTCTCGGCGATCACTCCCCGCCCTCATCAGACCTGGTCGTTACAGGTTGTCCCAAGCCATACATCTACGGAGAAAGCCCCGTTTCACATGTCCCATACAATGTTTCATTATAGCTTATAGGTATCCCATCAACTTGTCCCATATCAAGCGACTGTTTATTAAGTCCAACAGCGATAAGTTCATGTATGCACCCTCATCAACTTTCGTTTCAAAGCCACAAACTCAAGCACAACATGACTGTCCTCACCACTTGTCATATCAAAATCGCCTTCAGATAAATTCCTATCCATTTAAGAGTTCTAATTTCACCAATGACTATCACATCTCACAGATCAATTGCCTTTATTTAACCATGCACCTCAAGTGAAGTCGCTAACTATGTCAAATCCTAAAGCACTCGATCACAAATGGCCTTTAATCATATATTCCTTATCCGCTCCCTTGTATACATCTCATATCATATCATCCAAGACTGTCAATAGTAATCGATAACTAAACCATCGAGATATCGCGCAGTTCAAGCCTGAATCCACCAATACCAACTGTCTCTTTATAACTCATACTCCTCAAATTGGGTCATTGACAAACCAATATCATAATCATACACCTCAATTGACCCTTCATTCATAATTTATTCTCTAGCAACCTCAAATCTAGGCTCATGACTTCTCAATTTCCATTCACTTCCTTGTGAGCCTTATTCATAAATCACTCAAGATCGTCTCTTAATTCGGCACAAGGACCATTAGAATACCTCACAAGTTCAAGCCTATAATCCTCAAGATTCAGCAATCTATACTTGTCCCTAAAGGTCTCACTACCTAATTGTCCTCAAGTCATCGCTCCTTATAACTCCGAGTTTCAATCACATTGGATCGAGCTGACTTGGCTCTGATATCAAATCAGACAGGCATGTCACGCCTCGAACCAGGCGAGCGCGCGAGCATCCCACTAAGTAGTTTCTTATGAAAGCTCCAGGATCCAACGGCCAACATTCTATACGCTTAAAGGAACATGCATGCGGAAGCGATGCCAACATCAACTTACAAATAAATGAACACCCGATGACTTAGGACAGGTACATCAAAATTTCATTAACCAATTCATATAGGTTCAATTCCTAATTCACCAATCAGAAAGACAATTTCTAATATCATAACATGTAAATCCATGTCCTGTAATTCTCTTAAATACAGCTATATAACTATCTCTTCAAATGCCACTCCATGGCAAGTCCGCGCTTCCGTCGCTTGGAACTTGAAAAGTTAAACCTCCACTAGGTGAGATGTAAATCTCAGTAAGGTGGGTCCTAACCCTAGGTTAGGTCGATCGTCCACTCAGGTAGTCGTACACCTTAATAATTTCATTCTCATAAACACACAAGCATATCAGGCACAAATCAATAAAACAACAACATACAGATGATAGGCATGCAATGATGACCTCATGCCACACTCAGATGATAATGTACACCTCATCCGCCATCTCACCACAACCACCTCTTCCTGCCTGTCTCAATTTCCATCCCGCGATCTCGTCGCATCAGGCTCAGTCCGCGTAAACGCATCAAACCGTTATCGGCAACCTGCGTAAACGCATCATGTTCCGATGAATCTTCAGACCAATAACATCATCTCATATCTCTGTCTCGTGAATAATTCGCATCAGGACCGTGGTCATTTTAACCCCGCAATTTCATCGCATCAGGGCGCCACGCAACATCAACTCCACCCCGCGACCTCATCGCATCAGGGTATTCATCTCTCGCCCCGCGTCTCATACGCCTCAGGGCCTCGCCATGTCATGCTCATGCCACAATCATAACTCATGCCATAATTTTCAATTCATTTGCACATACAAGGTCAAGTGCAAACCCGAGGGTAAATCGTAAATCCCATGGCATGCAAAGCAAATCAAATGATATCCGGACATGGCAAACGACTTAGGCATAAGCAATGTCACACACAATCATCCTATAACATCTTGGGATATAATAAAAGCTATCCCTTTGGACGAATTCTCATAACTCGATCATTTCAATCCTCGACTCACCCAATTGAGTCCAATCTTCCTAGCATAGGGTTAGGAATTCTCTTACCTTGCATTTGATTACACAAACTTCTTCTTGAATCCCCTCACAACTTTCGGCTCCAAGGGTCCAAGGCTCAATTCACCGCGCAACCGGGGAATTTCAACCGATTCGTCAATTTTCCATACTCCATTCCTCAATCCATGAACCTCAATCATCCATAAACTAACCCTCATCATCTAAACATGTCTTAAACATTAATTTGAGACTCAAGATCCAATGCCAACAGCCCCCATAGCCTTGGCCTTGCACAGAACAGAACCGATTCTACTCGATTCTGTGCAAACTGGGCACAATCAGCCCTAAACCAACTCTACATCCATCCTTTAATCCTCATCCTACCTCTTAACATGTCTATCTAAGGGTTCTCAAGGCTCACCGCGAGTTTGAGGTCGATTGGTCGCCGGAAACTCGTCCAAAGTTGCCGAATCCTTCGATGTTAGTATCGACAGTTTTCTATCCAAGATTTACACGACCATTGCGAGATCAATACTTCTTCAAATCACTCTCAACTTTTTACCACAGATTCATACACATATCTACTAGATCTCCATAAAATTTGACCTAAAAAATCCAACAATTCGGCCTCTAAAAGGAGTCAGAAACTGGACCTACCTCAAGCTGGAACAGATTCGTCGACTCTCGAGAACACGCTTGCCGGAGCTCTTCGGTGGTCCAAATGCCTCAGTTCCACTTCGAGGAGGTCGACAAGACGAAGATCTAGGTTGGTGTGGTCAACTGGAGGTTAGGTAGTGGCCGAAAAGTGGCATCGACGGCGCCGAACAGAGAGACCAGAAGCTGTCGCCGGCGATCAAAATTGGAGGAAGAAGAAGGAGTGATTGGCGTGAGTTCTTGGGGTGGTGGCCGGCCAAATGAGTGAGGAGAGAGAGTGAGATTGCTATATATCCAAGGCTTGGTCAATGGTTTGAATGGTAGGTTTGGCATAGTAGATTTGACCACTCTTTAAGGCATCCATTGACACTTGTCCCAATGCCATTCAAACTCGATCCAATGACCAATAATCCTTCTTGAATTTCGGCAGCCCTGATGGGGTTTAATTTTCAAAATGTCCTTCTTCAATTGCATGGCAAGGTTCTAAGCTTAAGGGGCAAAAGGGTAATTTTACCCTCGACGTTCAGAACGTCATTTTTCTCGCTCCAAAACTCTTCGATAGGGCGATGACCAATTTGAATAACGTTGGAATTCTTGATTCTCCATTTCTAATCTATCAAGACTCGTTTTTGAGGATTTCCTTTATCAAACGTGGTTTCAGCCTATCTTGAATCGATGGGCGGCTCTTGTAGACATTACGCGTATCGACCCCGTGATTCATATCACGTTTAGGGCTCGTAAATTCATGGCGGCTTTGGTTTTCATGTAATTATAAGGGTTTATCACTAGTCCCTTTTATCATGATCTTTACTGTCCGATTTAGGAAAATTTTACAAATTATACGTCGGTTAAGCAGCATCACCCGCGCTCCAATCGTATGACACTTACAAGGCAATCCTTAATTGTTCTTAGATCGACCTCTTGGTGGTTCTAAATATCCCATCGACAATTCTTATGGTCAAAGCGTCATTTCCTATCTGAGTCGCCTAGGTCCACGTACCTCGTCTCGCGTTTGCCTTTTCCTTTTGGTTAGCCTACTCAAATTGTTAGTTTTGAGTGAAATATGACTGAAACACATCATTTAATATATATAAACTTCTCATTAATGAGTCTGAAATTGATTGGAAATCAGAATGCCACAGTTTAGAGACGCCTATTACGAGGGTGATCACGAATACGTCCCATAGAAGCAACCTTGTCCTAGACCATCTTGGTGAGATGCAAGATGAGTGCCGGTACAAAGAAAACTTTGTTGTGATAGAGTATATTATTTATCTCGGTCCAAATAATATGGCATAGAGAACAAAGAGAAAATCTAGTAATCTGGTGAGAAAATGAAGAGCCACCTATATGATCTTTTGCCCACTAAATGTAATCATCCCATAGGAGATTTTGCCAAGACAAGTTGCATTTGGATGCCTAAGTGGAAGCCAAACCACCAGTGATTGCCCAACTATAGAAAAGATGGTTAATAGAATCTAGCCTAGATTGACAAAAGGCACAGGAGCCGTCATCAATTCTCTGATATTGGAGAAGCAAGACCTGAGTCGGTAGTCTATTATGAGATGCTATCCACATAAGGAAGGCATCCCATGGAGTAAAGGCCTTGTCCCATATAAACTTGTGCCAATGTACAAGATGCCCTTTGTGTTTGATATAATCCCAGGCTGATGCAACTGAGAAGTCCCCCAAACTAAGCCCAATCCAAGAGAACTTGTCATTTGTAGTATCCACAAAAGGTGGGGCTGGCTCCAACCAAAGCCGCATGGTGTCAAGGGTGGCGGATGGTAGCCATCCAGAGGAAAAGAAATCCCGCACTGTGACTTGTCGAGGTACTCTAGAGCGGTAAATGTCACCGTCTGTGAAGAACTTGTGAAGGGGGCCTCTTTCATGCCAATGATCGAACCAAAATGATGTCAAGAGACGAAAGGTATTTTTTGTCCTTCCCACATGAACGAATAAATGTTCCCACGAGCTTAATGAGTAACATCAACATCATATTATCATGACCGTCCTAACAAGATGTGGCATTCATTCATGTCAACAACATCACATATTATCATATCCTTGTAAATTTTTCCAATAAAAATAGGCAAACGACAAATCTGAGTTACCTTTAATTCTGGTTCCTTACGAATCTAGCCAATCGCATAGGGTGAGGGATGAGTTTCAATCTTCAGTTGGAGATGATCTATAAGCGTCTACGATACAATATTCTCATAACTTCTGCTATCAATAATGACGTTGTAGACTTTTCCACTTATATTGCAACAGGTGCAGAAAAGGTTATTTCGCTACGAATCTTCTTTCCGTGGAGCTAACAACAGCTGTCTAACCACGCAATCAACTCGTTCCCCTTCTTTGTCGGCTATCACTTCTTCATCCTCCCAATCCTCATCGTAAAGCTCATCTTCAAGTTTGACAAGATTTGTCATCTTCCATCGCGGACAATCACTTGAACGATGCCAAGTTCTTACATTTAAAACACTTCCCTGGATAGGGCTTCACATAGGGATTTTGAGCAACTTCACGAGCCTTTGATGCAGGGGATTCAGTACGCTTGGGCGCTTCAATGTGACTCCCTGAATTTCGATTTGTGTTGTTGAATTGCCGACCAGAGGACTTGCGTGCCTCCAGAGACTTTCCTCATGCAAATTGACCTCGTGGAGTGTAATTTCCTACTCGAGTAGTTGTTCCGCTCCAACTACGATTCCACATTTCTTGCCATCTCTTGCGCATCTTCGACAAAGTATAAATGATGCAATGAAACACGATCTTTAATTTTTAAATGAAGATCATTGATATACCTTGCGGTTTGCTGTGCCTCATATTTGGTAAGATTATAGCAAACCGAAAATCTAAGGAACTCCTCCGTGTAGGCTTGAACCGTCCGACTTCCTTGTATGCAAGCCTGAAATTGATGAAACAAGACTTGTTCAGAATCAGTAGGGAGAAACTAAAACTTCAGCAGCTCTTTCATGCGATTCCAAGATCGAATATGGGCTTTCCCTTATCGGCATCGGGTAAGTTGTGCCTATTCCCATTAGGCCGAAGCGCTGCTCTTCTACTTATATGCCATGAGCTTAACTTGATGATCCTCTTTGATTTCCATGGCATCGAAGAATTTTTCGACATCCCAAAGTCAATCTAGAAAATCTTCAATGTTTAAATTACCAGTGAAAGTAGGAAGTTCGACCTTTAATTGATACTACTTGGGCCCTCGTCGATACCCTCCTTATCGTCAACCCCCACAAATAGGTTCTTCTAGGAAGTCCCTATATCGACGGTTTCCATGAATAGTAACGTCTTAGAATTCGACTTCATCTTCTACTTCAGAATTCTTGACATAGCCTTGTCATCTTCGTCGAGGATTCGCCCTTCGCTCCACAGCTACTTCGGGATCACGAGCGACATGAATTTGCTCGACTGGAAGATCACTTGGGTTAGGGTTAGGATTTGCAGACAACCGTTAGATTGCGACAACTAATTCTTGCATCATTTGTTGATGGTAATGTAGAGTCCGCCGAGTTTCCTCAGTAAATTGCCAATTCTCCTTAATGAACTAGGCGAATTCCTCACATGTAATAGACTCATCGCCCTAAGCTACAGAGGCTTGTTGATTCATGTATTTTAGTCATCGTCACAACCTCACTTTGATACCAAATGATGCAGGGTAGCAATAACAAGAAAACAATTCCATTGAATACTTGAATTCAATTGATAGAAGTCTGAAGATTATAAAGAGATGGACGTCCTTTATATAGATAGGACTCTTGAAAGGAAATAGAATTATGCAAGATAACACTAAAACGAATTAAAACTAATCTAATCTAAAAGCAATCAAATCAATATTGCGAATTATCCATAAAATTGAAAACTGTCCAAATCGAAAAATTGCTGAAAAGTGGTCCAAACGACTCCGAAACGGAAAAATCCATCGTCGCTCACCGCAAAGCCATGATTTTGAATCAGATGACTGTTTCACTTCAACTGATCAATTTTGAGCGCAATCCGAAATCGTTTAACCTAAAATCAGAATTACCGATAAAGTCGTGCCGGTTTCTAACGATCTAATTTTTCAAAATAATCACATGCCAATTGTTCTACATCATGTTTTGATACGTGCTTATACTCCTAAAGGAGGAAATTGTGTATTGTTGCGTGGAAGGTTATATGTACAACATATGGTTGAGAATTAATTGGTCCAAGTGCTTTCATACACCTAAAGGTGGTGATTAACAAAAATTAAAATATATTCACATGGCAGTTGTAATATAGGGAGTATATGCAACTGCATGTCATGTTTTCTACCCAAAGGTGATTATATGATGATGTATGTGTCTCTCAAGGTGAAATTTCACATCATGCTAATTGAAAATATTGACTGTTTTTCAGTCATTGTTTCTGTGAACATCAACTCTTTTAACATTGAAAATGGAGATTCATATGGTTCAAGTTTTGAGAATTGAATGATGATTTTCTATTTATATTAGCAACTATTTGTATTGCTCTTGACGAGAAATGCCCCGTAGATCTCACTTTCATTAGTGAAAATCTTCAAAAGCATTATATGCTGATTGGGTAAAATCAATTGAATTCGCTTATTTGATATAAAGTAATCCACTAAAGAACACTTGAAAAGTGTTTTTGCTAGTTGACTGCATTGTTAAATAAATGAAGGAAGCCTTAAAGGCTTGAAACTATGTATTGTCTAATATTGAGAGTGGTATATTTTGCAATGACTCCTCAACATCAAGTATGATGGTTCTAATAAGACTAAAGATTACTTTTTAAAGATGGCAGAATTGCGCATTAAAAGATTTAAAAATCATACTCATAAAGAAATACATAAACTACCGGTCATTCTGATTATTTGGGTCCATTGAAAGCATCCTTCAAGAAGGATGGTGATAGCTACTTCTTTTGTAAAAAAAATAATCACAGAAAGAAAGACTACAATTAATGCAAAAACTTGATTATCTAAATGTGAGAATAAAGTAATAATTCTTTGGCACTGGTTTGTGAATTTTACTATTTAAAGCTTCACCTTATTCGTGGTGGCTAGATAGTGGTGCAACAAATTATGTTACGTTTTAATAAATGGGAATTCATAAATTGAAAGATACCATATTATGTTGAATCAAACTCATTATAGAAACAACTATAAAGTTAAAGTTGAATTCATGGGACTGTCATTCTGGATTCTAGTTTTAATATGACATCAAAAACATATTTCATGTACTCTCCTTAAAGACGAAATTTAATTCTATATCAAGTTTGGATATGTGTGGTTACTCTTTTGAAATTTTAAATAATGTAATTACTATTTCTTTTAATTCAAATAAAGTTGAGTATTACACTATGTCCACTAAATTGTGCAAATTATGTTTATCTCTCAATGAATTATGCGTCGCTTATACAGCTGAAAAGTTATTTCCAATAGATTTCTGCCTAAGGTACGGTCATACACATTATGGAATAAACATTCCGTTCACTCTTAAAATTGACATAGACATGTGAGGAGACCCCTGTAAAGGTAAGATAACTAATATACAGAATGAAACTGTAGTCGATAGTTGTGGCCCATTGGAGGTCATTTATATTGGAATAAATGAATCATATATGGCAATATTATATAGAAATTTTTCTTTCATCACATTTATTGAAGATGATTCCCTATATGGTTATGTGTGCTTGATTAAGGAAAAGTTTGGATTTCTTGACAAGTTCAAGATATTTTGGACTAAAGTCAAGAAACAATTGGGGAAAAAAACATAAAGATAGTCAGTTTTGATCACGATGGTGAGAATTATGGTTGACATGGTAATGCTAGATATTTTCAAAAGCCATTTACCAAATATATAAAGGATTTTGGAATAGTAACTTAGTCAACTATTCTTGGGATTCTTGAACAAAAATGTGTGGTCGAAAGGTGTAATCACACCTTTATGAAGAAGAGTATGATTTATAAAATTGATTTATATGATTTTCTTTGGAATGAAACTTTGAAAGTAGCCCTTTAAGTTGTGAATTGTGTCTATAGCAAAATTGTTCCATTAACTTCTTTTGAGCCATGGGCTAGACGTAAATGTAGTTTGAACCATATTAAAATTTGATGTGTTTGTGCAGAAGTAAAGTTATATAATCCAACCTTGGATAAGTTGAATTCCAGAACCACTTAGTTTTATTTCGTACCTTACCAAGATCATTCAAAGGAGTATTTATTTTTTATCCCAAAGAAAGAACAAGAATTGTGGAATTACAGATAGATAAATTGTTGGGGTTTGATATAGCCAAATAAGAGTAGCTGCTCATAGATTATTAAAGGTAACGGTATGGTAGAGATTACTGTGTCTTTTTCTCGGCTTATGCAGATGATCATGGAGTACCCTAAGTTACGATTTGATTATGTTAGGGTTTAGGATCTTGTTATTAAGACAATTCCTGATGAAGTTTATCAGACCCCACCGGCGCAGAATACAGTTTAAAGCAGCTCCACTTAACATATTTATCAGGCAGAGATGACCAGTTGTACGAAGTCATACTGTATAATCTATCCAAAAGAGCATGACTACAAATCGATTGTGTAATTGATCTAGTAATTTATACAATTGCTATTTCTTGTTCTTAATTAGAACTGTGGTTGGGTGCATTGATAGATGAGATAAAGACTATGAAACATAAGGTGTTTGAAAGCTTATTAGCATGCCTCAAGATCACAAGTCTATATGCTGCAATTGGGTGTATAAAACTTAACGGGACTCCAAATAATTTTTTTTATTTAACCTGAAGATTTTGCAGCAGGTGATTCAGGTAAGCTTGTGTATAAAGAAAGAAGAATCTCGTATAAGTGTCGTGAAATAAAGTTTGATCATATTCGTGGGTATTCTAGATTGAAAAGTCTATTTTATGGGTTTAAGTAACCTTTTAGACAATTGTTGCTCGAAGTTTCATAGTGGTGTTGTTTTATCCTATTCTATCAAAAACAAAGTAAATTAGTATATATACAACAAGATCAGTGGGAGGAATTTATTTTCCTTGTATTTTATGTAGACGATATATCTTACTTGAAAGCGTTTTTCTTGAATTACTGCACAAGGTGAAGCAGATATTGTTCAAGCATTTTGACATGATTGATCTCAAATAAGGAGTATTTTGTCCTAGGCATTGAGAGCCATATGGATCATTCTTTAAATGTATTTGGTTAATTCAAGAGGACACATATTGATTGTATTCAGTATAAAGTATTGCAAGTCAAGAATTGCTCTTGTCATTAATAGGAATAAATTGAATCTATCATAATATCCTCAAACAGTTATTAAGAAAATCCAAATAAAGAATGTACCATACAGTGGTGCTGCTTACTCAACTTTGCACTAGTTCAGGTGTTACTTTTGCAATGATGCTTCTTGGCATATAGTGGTTAAATCCAGAACGCGATCACTAGATTACTGCTAAGAAATTTTTGAAGCACTTAAAGAGGACAAAATAATATATGATGATTTACAGGCATATTCAGGACCTACAGCTAGAAGAGCATTCAGGTTTAGACTTTGCTAGCTGTTAGGATGATATGAAGTTTACAACTACATATATTTGTTTAAAGAGAAGTGCAATATTATAGAAAAGATAAAACAGATATTTATGTCATCCTCTATCGAGAAAACGAAATCTGTAGTATGCTTTTTGGCTGCTATTCAAGTTATTTGGCTTCGAAATCTCATTAGAGAGTTGGCCATATTTAATTTAATGAATATACCCATACAGTTGTATTGTGACAATAACTCTGCAGTATTATTCATTAACAATAACAAATGTCGCAAGGGTTATGAGCATATAAAGGTAAAGTTTTTAACCATAAAGATAACAGATAAAAATGGTCACACTATAATAGAGCTTATTGCACAGATGATATGGTTGCAGACTCACTACCTAAAGGTCTTTGCCATTGCATGTTTAAACAACATGTCATAGGCTTAAAAGTATCATGTGATGTTGATATGACATGTTAATTGATGGGCTAAATAGCATAATGAGATGCTGTTCAGTGGGAGCTGTTTTCGGTGTTGACTCTAATAAAGTTTATATCTATATTTGTTACATTTTGTAACATCTAGATACGTATCAACTCCATTACATGTAATAAAATATTTATGATTAATGTGATTTTGAATACATATATCAGTTGAAAATCTCAAGGCATCATGTAAACCTTGAGTGATGGCTGAGGCATTTATTTTTTGCCAAAAGCATATGTCTTGTTACACATAAAATATAGTTAACTATAAAGGTAAGATATATGTTGGCTCATTGGAACCATAAGTATATTCTCTTGTGACACATCCGGTTTACATTGTCTACATTGTGGCTTGTGTATCACCTAACATTAGCTCAAATAATACACACACTAGTAGGCATCAATTGTCATTGCCATCGTTAAAACAAGATTGAGGCTTTTCCCAACAGAGTATTGATCATGACTTCGAAGTCTTCCTCTATATCTCTGGCTTTCATAAAAAAAAAATGTCACGGTCCGGACCGCTTGTCTAGTCCAAAGAATTGTGCAAGCGAACGAGCAACGCCCGATGCTAAAGTGCATGCATAGTGCACACAAAATCATTTCTAGGAGAAAAGAATGAAAACAGTTCTTAAAATTGTTTCATTCCATCATATTAATCAACAATACAAGCAGTGTACCTCAAGGTACTATCAAATTAGGAGAGTTTGAGTAGTTGAACCTTTCTAAAGAGCTTTAAAGACCTTATTTATTCTAGCACGAGTAGACATTGTAGGCACTTGAGATGGCACTATCTAGCAATTATGAAAAGTAAGAAACATATGAAATGTGCAAAATACCTCCACACTTGATATTGATACGTACTTGACCCAAGTGGCCATGGACTAGCCCGGATCAAGACACTCACAAGGGACCATGATGATGTTCGTTGTGATAAAATAAAATGTACGATAATCTGTTTGACATTGGGGTGTTGGTGTGTATATATATACGTATGTTTGAACAATTTATACAATTTGGAGGAGATATAAAGTGGTGGATTGTGACATTCTGATTTCCAGTCAATTTTAAGCTCATTAATGAGAAGTGTACATCTAGAGATGTATTTCAGTCGTATTCCGCTCAAATATAATCAATTCGAGTAGACTAACCAAAAAGAAAAGACTAACGTGAGACGAGGTACGTGGACCTAAGGAACTTAGATAGGAAATGGCGCTCTGGCCATAAGAATTGTCAAGGGAACTAGCGATAGACTCTCACAATTACATGACAACCAAAACCGCCACGAATTGACGAGCCCTAAACGTGATATGAATCACGAGGTCGATACGCGTAATGTCTGCAAAAGCCGCCCGTCGATTCGGGACAGGTTGAAACCACGTTTGATAGAGAAAACTATCAGAGACGAGTCCTGAAAAGTTTGAAATGGAAAATCAAGAATTTTAATGTTATTTGGGTTGGCCGTCGCCCTATCGGAGATAATTGGATTGAGAAAAATGACGTTCCGAACGTCGGGGGTAAAATTACTCTCTTGTCCATGCAAATAAGGAAGGGTATTTTAGTCATTAAACCCACCCCAAGACCACCGAAAATTTGGAGAATTATTGGCCATTGGATTGAGTTGGAATGACAAGTGGACAAGTGTCACAAGATCAACCATTGAGTGGTCTGTCCAACTTTATGCCACCTACCATTCTTCTCCTTTGACCCAAACTTGTATATAAGTCTTCTCTCTCTCTCTCCTCAATTATTTTGGCTAGCCACCACCCCAAGACTCATGCCATCAGCCATTGGATTCTGTCGTTGCTGGCCAATTCAGAGGGTTCTGTTCGACCATTCCGGCAACCACTTTCGGCCACCACCTGGTTGTCGGCCAGCTATATCAACCTAGATCTATGTCTTGCTGACCTCCTCGAAGTGGAAGCATGCCATTTGGAGTATCGATGAGCTCCGACCGAGCGTTTTCCTGGGAGTCGACGGAAACTGACTCAATCTGAGGTAGATCCGGTTTCTGACCTTTTTAAAGGTCGAATTGTTGGATTTTTGAGGCCAAAATTTTTGGAGACCTAGTAGACATGTATATGAATCTGTGGTAAAAAGTTGAGAGTGATTTGAAGAAGTTTTGACCTTAAATTGATCTTGTAAATCATGAACAGAATCTGCCGGATTTTGACTTTGGAGGAACCGACGACGTTTAGCGAGTTTTCGGTGACCAATCGACTTCAAATCTTCGGTGAGACCTCTAAATCCTTAAATAGACATGTTAAGAGGTAGGATAGTGAATAGATGAAGGATTTGATGAAGATTTAGAGTTGGGAGTGCACGGTTTGCACATAACCGAAATGAACCAATTCTGTTCTGTGCAAAACTGGTTCTGGTTGGTGCAAGAATAGATGGAGACGAGTCTCAAATTAATGTTTAAGACATGTTAAGATGTAGAGGATTATGTTATGGAGGATTGAGGTTAATGGATTGACGAATTGGATATAGAAAATTGACGGATTGGTTGAATATGCTAGGTTGCGCGGTGAATGGGCCCTTGGATTGATTTGGCCAAAACTTTGAGGACCTAAGAGGAGGAAATTGTGATATCAAAATCAAGGTAAGGGAATTCCTAATCTTATGCTAGGAAGATTGGACTCGATTGGGTGATTCAAGGTATAATTTGATCGATTTAGGAGGATATTCCAAAGGGGTGGCTTTTAAAATGCCCTAAGTAGTTATAGAAAGTAATGTGTGATATTGTTGTGTTTAAATTGTGTACCATGTCAAATGTCATTGATTGTCTTACATGTCATGGATTTTCAAATTGTGCATGAGATGCACTTGTTGTTTTATTTGTGCATTGATATTGAATCATGGCACGAGCACGACATGGCGAGGCTCTGAGACATAAGAGACGCGGGGTAGGAGACGAATACCCTGATGCGACGAGATCGCAAGGTGGAGTTGATATTGTGTGGCGCCCTGATGTAATGAAATCACGAGATTTAGATAGTCACGGTCCTGATGCGAATTACTCGCGGGATGGAGAGGCCTTGAGGCGTATGAGACGCGGGACAGGAGATGTATATCCTGATACGACGAGATCGCTGGGTGGAGTTGATGATGTATGGGGCCTTGATGCGACAAGATCGCGTGGTTGAGATAGCCACGGTCCTGATGCGAACTATTTGAGGGACGGAGTTATGAGATGGTGATATTCGCTTAGAGTTCATCGGAACCTGATGCGTTTACGTGGATTGCCAATGTCGGTCTGATGCATTTACACGAACCGAGCCTGATGCGATTTAATCGCGGGCTAGAGGTTGAGGCAGGTGAAGATTGGTGAATGTGGTGAAGTGGCAGGCCGAATGTGCATGATTATCTAAGTGTGACATGAGGTCTTCATTGCATGCCTATTACCTGCATGTTGTTGTTTTATCGATTTGCGCTTGATATGCCTGTATGATTATGAGTTTGAAATGTCGGGATAGATGATTGCCTGAGTGGACGCTCGGCCTAACCTAGGGTTAGGACCCACCTTACTGAGATTTATATCTCACCCCAGTGGGGGCTTAATTTTTCAGATTCCAAGCAAAGGAAGCACGAACTTGCCAAGGATTGGCATTTGAAGGCATAGTTGATCAACTGTACTAAAGAGGGCTGTAAGTCATGGATTTATATTTTGTGATATTAGGGATTGTCCTTCTGATTAGTAGATTATTGAATTGAACTATTATGAATTGGTTAATGAAATTTTGATGTATTTGCCCTAAGTCATTGGGTGTTGATTTATTGGTGATGAATGGAGTTGGCATCGCTTATGCATGCATATTTTAAAAGAGTTGTAAGTTATTGGCTGTTGGATCCCAGAGCTTTCAAAAAAGTACGGCTTGGTGGGATGTTCGCGCGCTCGCCGGGTTCGAGGCGTGACATCCACGTTCGATTTGGTATTAGAGTAAGGTCAGCTCGATCCAATGTGATTGAAGTTTGGAATGATAAAGAGTGATGACTTGGGGACAATTAGATATTGAGGCCTATAGGACTAAGCAAGGATCATTGAATCTTGAGGATGGTAGGCTTGAACTTGTGTACACTTTAATGGTCCTAGAGTTGACTTTAATGGATGATCTCAAGTTATGTGGTGATTAAAGTTTAAGTGGAAGTAAGTTGGGAGTGGAGAGTCATAAACATGGAATTTGAGGTAGTAATTATGCTTGAGGATAATAGGGAATTGATTATGAATGAAGGGTCAATTGAGATGTATGGTTGTGATCTTGGTTTATCAATGACCCCAACTCGAGAAGTACGAGTTATAAAGAGACAGCTAGTATTGGTGGATTCAGGCTTGAACTACGTGATATCTTAATGGTTTTAGTTATCGATTGTTATTGACAACGTTGGATGATATGAGTTGTGATAAATACAAAGAGTATCTAAATTGAAGATCAGTTGTGATCGGATGCATAGGGATTTGATTTGAATGTTGACTAAACTTGAGATATATAATGGAATATAAGCAAGTGATCTGTGAGATATGACGGTCATTGGTGGAATTAGAACTCTTGAATGGATAGGAATTGATCTGAATGCGGTTTTGACAAGACAAGTGATGAGGACGGTCATGTTGTGCTTATGTTTATGGCTTGAAATGAAAGTTGATGAGGGTGCATGCAGTAACTTATCGCTGTTGGACTTAATAAACTGTCGCTTGGTATGTGACAAATTGATGGGATATCTATAAACTGTAATTAAACAAGGTATGTGATATGTAGAACGAGACTTTCTCCGTAGATGTATAACTCGAGACAACCTACAACGGCCAGGTTTGATGAGGGCGGTGAGCGATCGTCGGGATAGAGAGGTCCGGACAAGAAGTGGCTCCTGACAGGCTTCTAAGATGGCAAAAGGCAGGAATGACTCAAGTCATAACTAGAAAGGGGAAGCTTAGGTATCAGATTGAGTTCGATTGAGGATAAGGGATGTGCAGCACGGGATTGATTCTCATCAAGGATGATTGAAAGTGGCATGACCTGTGTAATGACGCCTATGAGTGGCATGGTTAAAGTTTCATGCTTGACAGTGGATGCCCTTGGAAAAAGAAAAGTGATGGCTGTGACAGGCCTGTTAGGCATGTTTGATAATTAGCCTCATGTGATTGGCTTGGCCAAGGTATGACTAGAAGGTTAGATGACGTAATGGGTTTATACCCATTGAACCGAGGCATGTTGAGATGAGATAGTCTGTTGTGACTATGTTAGAGTAGCGGATGCCTTTAGGCCTAGAGTATGGCCTTTTAACCCAATGAATCGTTGTCTTGAGTGCTTGATTGCTAGTTGCCTAGTTGAGACTAATCTAGTAGTGGCTGTTGGTTGAGAAGTTGGCTCGTTGAGGCTGGCTTGAGAAATGATTACTAACCAAGGATGATTTGGGATCCTCGAATAATTGGTAATTAAGTGTGAATTGCCTAAGAACTTTTTAAGAGTTAGTTGATGGTGAAAGATGTTGAGGTAAGCAGCCTGAAACTGATAGACTTGTGTATATGACTTAAGTTTTTGATTCCTAGAGAGAATCATAGTGGTTCAGGAGACATGAGAACTAAAGGACATTGAACGACGACAGTATGGTCGTAGAAGAGCAATGGGCTCGAGTATACATGGTGTGAAAGATCCGAGAACTGGTATGGATCACGAGAATTGAATAAAGATGGGCGATTGGAGTATGAGTGCCAAAAGAGGATATGGCTCGATTTGTTAATTGTAGAAGACCCAAGGTTTTGAATGGGCCGTGATAACTTTAAATGAAAAATGAGAAAATCTGTTGGTTAAGCAAGCTCGAGGAGGAGCTGCTAGGATTCTCTAAGTCACTATGGTGATAAATGCTAGTGTTGATGAGTCAAGGCGATAGAAGTCACGAGAAAGGTGACTCTGAGTTATTTCATTCACGAGAAAAGTGAAGGTATGGAAAGAACCATGAGAGTTCTGAAAAGCTTGTGAAGCTGGAATAAAAATGAGAATGACTGAGTTTGATGGAAGAATGAAAGTTGAAATTGTCTCTCTCTAGATTGAGGAACTTAATGAGAAAACCTTAGAGGTTTTAGGCAGATTGAAGAAAGAAAGAGACCCTAGCAGTACTTGCCCTAAGAGGCTATTGAGGATTGGTGAAAAGTCACTAGAGGAAGGGTTTCCTCGAAGACATGAGATCTGCCTAGACTACCTCGGTTGAGTTGTTCGATGGAAAGTATCATTCTAGGGTTGCTTGAGAGCAGGGATTGTTTGGATCTTGATACTGTGGCAAGGATCATAGGATGATCGGCTTGTATGAGACAGAGTTCTCAAGGTCGCTTAGGCATATGGTAAAGGTGGTCAAAGACCCTTGAATAAGATGAGTAAGTCTCTGAGTGGATTGGAACTTGAAAACCTTATGGCTAGTTATTATTCCTAGTTTTGAGGAATGGTAATGGGACGCAGCAAAAAAGGAGAATGATCGAAAGAATTATGACTAAGAGACCTCCTGCTCATGGATTACGAGCAAAGAGATGGTCATTATGAGTATAGAACATGTCTACGGGAAATGGCTGATTACTTGGGCGTAAGGCACATAGTGGAAAGTGAGTAGTAAGTTTTTTCTGTTATGAATGAGGTCGAAGAAGAATCGGCATGTTGGATTGCCTGAAGTTAATGATTTCCTGAGATCAGTTGATTGAATTGGAACCTTGAGGAATGAAATCATGAGTTGTTATTCCCTAAAGAATATGGCATTGTTCTTAAAGGGTGATTGGACCATGAATTGGTCATTGACGAAAAGAAAAGTGAACGGACTTGGTAGTCCTAACTGGTTATGATTCTAATGAATGGTGTAGTAAATGAAAAGAGCGCTTAGAGAATACTTGCAAAGTGATTTGAGGTAATCGAAGTGACCATTCGACAAGTGAACTGGTGGAAACCCAAGGACGAACAGATATTGTCACTTGAGGTGATTTATTTATGGGAAAAAGAACGTGAAAGCATGGTGGCATTTGAATCTTGGAGTAAAGGTATCACCGTCGGCACAGACTCCAAGGTAGCTTTCCTATGGAATGGGAATGACAAGGTGAATTTGAAGTGAGAAAATGCCACAGAGATGTGTAGTTTCTCCCTTAGGGTAAGAGACCCTATTGTAAAAGGAATAAAAACTTTAAATTGTCTTAGTATTATGATTGAGCGTCTATACCGAGAAAGAGGACGCAGAACTTGAATGATTCTTGGAAGTGAAATCCGAGAGACAGTCTTGTAGACAACTTTGAATTTCAGGATAGTGTTGACGTTCAGTGGAACGAACGGAATTGGAATAAGCCGCATCAGAAAATTATGGAACTCAGAGGCTAACACTAATGCTTCTCGAGGAGAAGAGTGACAAGAATAAATTAAATGTCGTGTGGTCCTAGAAGAGATCCATGACAACAGAGAGCCAAGGTCTGAGCTCTCAAGTGAGAAGTGCGAGGAATAGTTGGAAGATTCGACACTTGATAAAAAGAAGTAGATAATAGTCGAACTAAGTGCCCAAGGAATGATTGAGTGGGTCGTTATCATCTCGAGAGACGATGGTTGAACTCATGTAAGGAGTCATGAGAAACATGAACAGTCTTTGAGAGAGTCATATGAGCTCTAAGAAAATGTCTATTGCATGCTAAGTGTTAAGAGCGCAAGTTGTGGACCTGATGAAGTAGGATTCACGCATTGGAATAAGTAATAAATCCTTTGAGGACTGGAATGAGTGATGAATCGACTATAGTCGACGTGAGTTGCGAAAAGTTGAAATTTACTGAGATTGGTGAATGGTAATAGATGGATCGTGGGAAGATTCCCCACAAGAGCTGTTCCATTGATGAAACGGACTAAGGACGAATCGTGACACGAATGGGTGAATTAACGTGAAAAGAGTTTCGAAGACTCGAGTTAAGTTGACGACTATGCCATTTATGACGATTCCGGTTGGAAAATTGAAACGCTTATGAAGGTCGTAATGACACGACGCAGAATGGAACTTGAGGCATAACAAAGCAATTTGAATTGGATGCTAATTGTACGTCGTGATAATAATGCCATATGAATTGGCATGCTTAGAGCATAATTGGAGTTGGTTTGCGAATATTCTCGCAACAAGGGTTGGAAAAATCTTACTTGGGTGGAAGAAGATGTCAAGCTCATATCTACTCCAAAAGATGTCAAGCAGTAGTTTTCTAAGAGGAATTGAACGAGACATAACGCCGAAGGATGAAATTGCTTGTGGATATAGAAGCGTTGTTTGTGCAAGGAAAAACCTCGAAGTTATGCGAACTACAAGAGGCTGAATGCATTGACTGCCTAAAGAGGATTGATGGAAAGTTACATGGAATGAAGGGATCACCCAAGTATTATTACTACAATACCCCTATTGCTGAGGAAGGGAGAATCAATTAGCGGATGCTTATCATTGAGAGTCAAGCGATGCGTAATTGGCAATGGAGGGACGGATCTTCCCTCAAGAAATAAGAGATTCAACTCCTAAAATTGAAAGTTCGCTAATGGACTAGCGTGACGGCTACTGGAACACCTAGCTTGAAGACTAGAAGGAAATTGAGATGTGCTATGATTAAACACCGATACTAGAGGGATTATAGGAATGGATGGAACCCTTGAGGCCTATTGGCGGAAGTACGATCCAAAAGAGGAATTATGATGTTTCTTGGGGATGGCACAAAGATGTGCCAAGATGCATATATATATATATATATCGGTGATGAGGTTGAAAGTCGAAGTTTGTCTATCTTGTAGTCGAACACTAGACGTGTCGATAGAAGGGAAAGACATGACGACAAAAATTGAAGGACCACTTTGATTCAAGAGAATTTTCGGATGGAGTCGAGACTGGATTGCTACGGAAGTAATCATGTAAATGCCTAAGGAGTCGATAGGGCCATAACTGGATTTGATTAATGAACGGTAAATTGATAAAGCCCTTGAATCTCTGTTGGCGTGAAAAGAAGCTTGAAAGGAGTAATACGCCGAAGGGTATGGACATTAAGAGTGCATTCTGGCGAGAGCTTGATAATAATGGTTATAGACAAATGAAAGAGATAAGGTGAACGCTTGAGGATGAGTTGTTGGCAAATGATATGAATACCGAAAGAGAATGAAGAGAAGCAAATCAGATTGAGGACTAAAGGAGACAAGTCCCAAAGGAAAGATAGTTGGGTTAGAAAGGACGAGTAAGATCGTCAAGCCATGGA
This sequence comes from Rhodomyrtus tomentosa, assembly GCA_028455895.1. NCBI lineage: Eukaryota > Viridiplantae > Streptophyta > Magnoliopsida > Myrtales > Myrtaceae > Rhodomyrtus > Rhodomyrtus tomentosa. The sequence goes on from JAPCWY010000011.1 coordinate 16,281,201, forward strand.
AAGGATTATCCGGAAGAGTGAGGATGTGACAAGGTACCAATACCCCAAAGGATTGGATGAGTAGAAGGTTGCGAATTTTGAGGACAAAATTTATTTAAGGGGAAAATTGTGACATTCTAATTTCCAGTCAATTTCAGGCTCATTAATGAGAAGTGTATATCTAGAGATGTATTTCAGTTATATTCCGCTCGAATCTGATCAATTCGAGTAGACTGACCAAAAGAAAAAGGCTAACGCGAGACGAGGTACGTGGACCTAGGGAACTCGGATAGAAAATGACGCTTTGGCCATAAGAATTATAAAGGAAACTAACGATAGACCCTCACAATTACATGACAACCAAAGTTGCTACGAATTGACAAGCCCTAAACGTGATATGAATCATGATGTCGACACACGTAATGTCTGCAAAAGCCGCCCGTCGATTCGGGATAGGCTAAAACCACGTCTAATAGAGAAAACTATCAGAGATGAGTTCCGAAAAGTTTGAAATGGAAAATTAATAATTCCATTGTTATTTGGGTTGGCCGTCGTCCTATCGGAGATAATTAGATTGAGAAAAACGACGTTCCGGACGTCGGGGGTAACATTACCCTTTTGCCCCTTAAGTTTATAACCTTGCCCATGCAAATAAGGAAGGGAATTTTGGTCATTAAACTCACCCCAAGACCACCTAAAATTTGGAGGATTATTGGCCATTGGATTGAGTTGGAATGACAAGTGGACAAGTGTCACAAGATCAACCATTGAGTTGTCATGTCCAACTTTATGCCACCTCCATTCTTTCCCTTTGACCCAAGCTTGTATATAAGCCTTCTCTCTCTCTCCTCAATTATTTTGGCTGGCCACCACCCCAAGACTCACGCCACCCCCTCTTCTTCTTCCTTCTTGATTCTACCGTCGTCGGCCAGTTCAGGGGGTTCTGTTCGGTCATTCCGGCGATCACTTTCGGCTACCACCTAGACACTGGCCAGCTATACTAACCTAGATCTATGTCTTGCCGACCTTCTCGAAGTAGAAGCACGTCATTTGGAGCACAGAGGAGCTCCGGCCAAGTGTTTTCCCGAGAGTCGACGGAAACTAACTCAACTTGAGATAGGTTCGGTTTCTGACCCTTTTGAAGGCTGAATTGTTGTATTTTTGAGGCCAAATTTTGTGGAGACCTAGTAGATATGTAGATGAATCTGTGGTAAAAAGTTGAGAGTGATTTGAAGAATTTTTAACCTCGAATCTGTCTTGTAAATCGTGGATAGAATATGTCGGATTCTGACTTTGGAGGAACTAGCGACGTTCGGCAAGTTTCCGATGACCAATCGACTTCAAATCTTTGGTGAGACCTCTAAACCCTTAAATAGATATGTTAAGAGGTAGGATAGTGAGTAGATGAAGGATTTGATGAAGATTTAGGGCTGGAAGTGCACGGTTTGCACATAATTGAAATGAACCGGTACGGTTCTGTGCAAAATCGATTCTGGTGGGTGTAAGAACAGATGGAGACGAGTCTCAAATTGATGTTTAAGACATGTTAAGATGTAGAGGATTATGTTATGGAGGATTGGGGTTAATGGATTGAGGAATTGGATATGGAAAATTGATGGATTTGTTGAATATGCTAGGTTGCGCGGTGAATGGGCCCTTGGATTGATTTGGCCGAAACTTTGAGGACCCAAGAGGAGGAAATTGTGATATCGAAATTAAGTTATGGGAATTCATAACATTATGCTAGAAAGATTGGATTCGATTCGGTAAGTCAAGGTATAATTTGATCGATTTAGGAGGATAGTCCAAAGGGGTAGCTTTTAAAATGCCCTAAGTGGTTATAGAAAGTCATGTGTGATATTGTTGTGTTTAAATTGTGTGCCATGACGAATGTCATTGATTGTCTTACATGCCATGGATTTTCAAATTGTGCATGAGATGCACTTGTTGTTTTATTTGTGCATTGAATAGTGAATCATGGCATGAGCACGACATGGCGAGGCCTTGAGGCGTATGAGACGCGGGGCGAAAGATAGATACCTTGATGCGACGAGATCGCGGGGTAGAGTTGATATTGTGTGGTGCTCTGATACGATGAAATCGCGGGATTGAGATAGCCACGGTCCTGATGTGAATTACTCGCTAGACGGAGAGGCCCTGAGGCGTATGAGACGCGGGGTAGGAGATGTATACCCTGATGCACGAGATCGCAGGGTGGAGTTGATGATGTGTGGCACCCTGATGTGACGAAATCGCATGATTGAGATAGCCACGGTCCTGATGCGAACTAATCGCGGGACGAAGTTGTGAGATGGTGATATTGGCCTGGAGATTCGTCGGAACCTGATGCGTTTACGTGGGTTGCCGATGACGGTCTTATGCATTTACGCAGACCAAGCCTGATGCGATTTAATCGCAGGCTAGAGGTTGAGGCAGGCGGAGATTGGTGAATGTGATGAAGTGGCAGGCCGAATGTGCATGATCATCTGAGTGTGACATGAGGTCATCATTGCATGCCTGTCACCTGCATGTTGTTGTTTTATCGATTTGAGCTTGATATGCTTGTATGATTATGAGTTTGAAATATCGGGATATATGACTGCTTGAGTGGACGGTCGGCCTAACCTAAGGTTAGGACCCACCTTATTAAGATTTATATCTCACCCCAGTGGGGGCTTGATTTTTCAAGTTCCAAGCGAAGGAAGCGCGAACTTGCCAAGGATTGGCATTTGAAGGCATAGTTGATCAACTGTACTAAAGAGGGTTGTAAGTTATGGATTTATATTTTGTGATATTAGGGATTGTCCTTCTGATTGGTAGATTATTGAATTGAACTGTTATGAATTGGTTAATGAAATTTTGATGTATCTATCCTAAGTTATCGGGTGTTGATTTATTGGTGATGAATGGAGTTGGCATCACTTCCGCATGCATATTTTAAAAGAGTTGTAAGTCATTGGCCGTTGGATCTTGGAGCTTTTAGAAAAGTACGGCTTGGTGGGATGTTCGCGCGTTCGCCGGGTTCGTGGCGTGACACAGATGGATAAATTGAAGTGATGTATTAGAATATTTTTTATGAAGTTTTGCTAGCATAAACAGTAGAGATCTCCTTACCAAAAAAAAAAAAAAAAAAAAAAACAGTAGAGATCTTCTTTACCCAAAAAAAAAAAAATAGTAGAGGTGTCAAACGGGTAGGTCAGATCGAATTTAGGTTGGATCAAATATATTCCTATCCATATTGACCAATTTAGTCCGTTTTAATACCCATTACAAAAAGGGGGTCATGATAGTTCTCTAGGAGAAATGTCTCGGTAAACCCACACGCGGTAATGATGAGATGAATGGTGAAGGACGCGTCGATGCCGGCACAGGAACAATGTGCTGCCTTCGTAAGCACTGTAAGAACATCCTGAATAATGATTGGTGGGCGAACTCTATTAGGTACGATGTAATCAGGATGCTTATCAAAGCAGTCATTTAATCCTACGCCTTGTGCTTACTTGTGTGCGATGAGGCTTCGGCGTTTCACATGTACTCATCTCATTTTGCCAAAATAAACACTCTTTGATCATTACAGTTGGTAATCAATTTCAGATACGCTGTTTTCCATGATTTATTGCAGGGCATGTTGGCATTTTTTTTACTGTTTCACTACCCAAACAGACATTACACCTCACGAAAAAACTATGGACGACGGGCAGAGGTGCGCGGCTGCAGCCGGTGGTGGGAGGTGAAGATAAGCGGCGGCGATGGGACGCGGAGATGGCGGGAGGCCCATTTACAAGTGTTGCTTGAGACAGTTGGTAATCAATTTCAGATACGCTGTTTTCCATGATTTATTGCAGGGCATGTTGGCATTTTGTTACTGTTTCACTACCCAAACAAACATTACACCTTAGGCAAAAATTATGGGCTACGGGTAGAGGTGCGTGGCTACAGCCGGCGGTGGGAGTGAAGGTAAGCGGCGACGATGGGAGGCGGAGATGGCGGGAGGCCCATTTACAAGTGATGCTTGAGAAGCTCAGCCTGCAAGTGATGGGTTAAAAATGAGTTGAAAATGGATTGATTTAAAATTCATATTTGAATTGACTTTATAAGTCTAAACTCATATTTGACTCATTTTTCAAATCTATTGAATCCATGTATAACCAAATGAATAAAAATGGGTTGAAAATGTGTCAAAGACCCATATTGACACCTTTACATTAGTCTTTGGTGACTTATGAGAGTGATGCATTGCGAACCACAAATTCTGAAAGAGTGGATTCCACAACACTTTCTAATCACTTGTTATTTATTATTTTTTCTAGAATAGACTATTACTCAGATGATAGATTAAGGAGACTCTATAATCATGTCTCTTTATATAATTGTAGGTTATGAAAATGCAGCTGAAAGTAAAAAGTTATTAATCTTTCTTGGCATCATGCCGCCTCAACCCTCAACTGCCACTTTTTACCTCTTCTAACTCCATGCCCACGCTTCCATTGCCTTGATGATGTATTGGGGTGTGGTTCATACTCCCCTATGACAGGAAATCATGTGAGTCTCCACTCTATGCTGAGCGGGCGGGGTTTTGAGGGACTTGCCCTGATAGGGGTCTCAAAGCGATGTAACGAGAAATGTCATGCACTAATTAAAGTTAAACCTTATGTTGGACACCAAAGGGTTTTTACAATTTAAACCATAATTTTTCATATTGGGCTTGATGATGTGGACATCAAACCATATCGAGGAGTTGTTAGGGACCCGTTGTTCTATCTGATTGACCCGATTACTCGAGCGAGGACGAAGGAATTCAAGCAAGATGTCAGCATCATGGTTCAAGATCTTTGGAGTACATGCGATCTTGATTCGAGAATTAAAGATTTTGAAATTCCTTGGCGCAACACGACCACATTTGGCCTGGTGAATTCCGAACAGGTTTCGGGCTAATGAACTCTAAATGGGCTCAAATTTGATCGGCTGAAGCAAAACGATGTATCTCGATTAATACTAACGGCCGTTGGCCATGAAATGCGATGGATTTCGGCCATTTGGCATTTTTTCAATGTGTTTCTAGGCTTTTTTCTATTTTTAGGCTAATTTTATTAATTAAGGATATTTTTTGTCTTTTTGCCTTTTTAGGGTTAGCACCATATATATAAGGGTGCTTATGGATTTCTAATAACACCACAATGATTTCGAATTATATTCAGAGGTTTTCTCTTCTTCGAATTCTCTCGAGGACTAGATCTTATCAAGATTTCCTTGCAGCGATTGATTCAACTTATCTAGCAAGATCATGAATTCTCTTGTTCGTGGCGTTATAGCATTGATTGATTGACACGAGTTAGTCAACAGGTTGCGTTCATACTAAGGTTACCAATCACAGGTTCCATTGGGGGTCGAGGTTCGTAATTAACAACTTTGGATCTTTGTAGAATGATCAGTCCTGCAACGATTCACATCATCGCTGCTAGGGACCCCTTGTCCTACCTACTTGATCCGATTACTTGAGCGAGGGCGAAGGAATTCAAGCAAGCTATCCGCGTCATGGTTCAAGATCTTTGTAGTGGAGGCGATCTTGATTCGAGAATTGAAGATTCTGAAGCTCCTTGGCGCAACACAACCATATTTAGCCTGACGAATTTCAAACGAGCTTCGGGTTGACGAACTTCAAATGGGCTTAAATTTGGTCAGTTGAAGAGAAATGGCGTCTTGAACAATACTCACGGTCTTAGACTAAGAACTGCGATGGATTTCAGTCATCCGACATCATTTAGATGGATTTTTAGGCCTTTTTCTATTTTTAGGCTAATTTTATTAATTAAGGGTATTTTCATCCTTTTTCCTTTTTAGAGTGAGAACCATATATAAGGGTGATTACACATTTATGATAACACAACATTGATTTCGAATTATATTCAGAGAGGTTTTCTCTTCTTTGAGTTCTTTTGATAACTAAATCTTATCAATGCTTCCTTGTGGCGATCGATTCAATTTATCGAACAAGATCGCGAATTCTCTTGTTCATGGCGTTATAGCATTGATTGGTTGAACGAGTTTGTCAACAGGTCGTGTTCATACTGAGGTTACCAATCACAAGTTCGATTAGGGGTTGATGTTCGTAATTTATAACCTTGGATCTTCAAAAAACGATCAGTTTCCGCAGCGATTCACATCATCGGGTATCAAAGCTGGTTCTAAAAGCTCTAGTTATCTCACTTTTAGTAGATTTTCATTCAGCAATCTAGGGCTTCTAAAATTAGGATTTCATTATTAATTGAATTAGAGTTCTTAATTGTTCGTGCTATGATTTCAATTTTGATTTAGGGTTTTCGGTCCTAGTTGTTTTAATTGTATTAAGGTCATAAAAAAAAGTTTCGAAAAAAAAATTCAGTTAAAAAAAGAACAAAAGAACAAAAAAAGGGTTTCGATAAAAAAAGAAAATACGACAAAAAAATCAGAAAAAATTGAAAAAAAGGGTCAAACAAAAAAATTCAAGAGAACGAATCATTTCATTTTTTTTTATTGTTAGTTGGATCGAATAAAAAAAATTCAATAGTAGAAATTGAATCTGAATTCAAATATAGTAAAAGTTGCTCAATTGCGGAATTGAGCATATATTGCTAAATTGACCTTGCTTGGTGGTTTAGTCGACTATTCTAAAGAGCTTGTGAGACTAGAATTCTAGTCTGATAAAGAGCTTGAAAGAAGGAAACGAGAGGAAAAAGGTAGGAGTGCGTGAGCTTAATTGAGGGAAGAAAAAATCTGAAATCAAGTTAAAACACGAGGGGAGTGACAAGCAACCTTGAGCGAAACATGTGAGGGAGTGTTTGGTGAGAACTCTTTTATTTCTAACGTCATCTTGTAGGTTGAGAGGAAAAAAAATCATGTCGGACTAGAAAGCGTAAATCAAAGGGAGAATAGCACCAATCCAAGAGATGATGCGATTTTAGCATACATCCAGTAGTTGAGCTTACAATTTGAAGCACTTAGCAACCGAGTTATGAGGTGTGAGATGAGACTTGATGGTGATTGAGAGCCATCACGAAAGAGGCTACAAAATCAACGAGAGAAGCATAGGGTACAACCTAGATGGCAATGGCAATTTGACAATGGATATGTGTCCAATATAGAAGATGACCGAGATGGCAAGTTTGAGAGGAGGAACGAACCTTGAGGGTTTGGGCATCAAAAAGATAATGATCTTGGCAATATCAAGATAAAGATTCCATCTTTCCAAGGAGTGAATGATCTTGATGCTCATCTAGAATGGGAGAAGTGAATGGAGATGGTATTTAGTTATTAGCGATATTCAGAGCTCAAGAAGGTATAAATTGCAACTGTTGAAATCACTGATTATGCTATAATTCGATGGGATCAACTTGTGATTAACAGGAGACATAATGGTAGGACGCCGATAGAAACGTGGGAAGAGATGAAAGCGGTGATGAGGAGGTGCTTTATACCAAGCCATTACTACTGAGACTTGTTCCAAAAGTTGCAAAATCGCACAAAAGGCAACAAGAGCATGAAGAAGTACCATAAAAAGATGGAGATTGCCATGATCCGTGCTAATATGATGGAGGATTGTAAGGCCACAATGTCACGATTTTTATGTGGTTTGAACCGAGATATAGCCATGGTGTAGAGCTACAACACTATGTTGAGTTGGAAGAATTAGTAGATAAAGCCATTAAGGTTGAGAGACAATTGAAATTGGACCCAAATTACAAGAGCAGTAGAGGTTCGGATTCGAATTGGAAGCCCAATTAGAAGAGAGATGAGAAGCCGAATTGGAAGGGAAACAACATCAAAGCATAAACTTCAAAGGAGAAAGAGAAAGACGTTAGAGTTGGTTTGAATCCGACTTCAGGTAAAACTGAAAACCCTAACACCAGAATTTGTGAAGTTAAATGTTTCAAGTGTTTAGGAAGGGGTCATATGGCGAATTAATGCCCTAATAGGAGGGTGATGATAATGACTAGACCTAGAGATGCTCAATCTGAAATTGAAAGGGAGGAAGAGGATGATGTCATGCTGCCATTGGAGGACTGTAGCACTGTCGATATGTTAGTCAGGGATGAATCGATGGTGGTTAGACGTTCTCTTAGCATTCAAGTCAAGGAGGAGCATCACCAACAACGTGATAACTTGTTCCATACAAAATGCTTAGTGAATGGTAAGATTTGTAGTTTAATTATTGATGGAGGTAGTTGTACAAATGTGGCAAGTTGTACTATGGTGGAGAAATTAGGATTGAAAACTATAAAACACCCTAGATCATATAGACTTTAGTAGTTGAATGATGGTAATGAAGTGAAAGTGTCGAAGTTAGTTCGAGTTCTATTTGAGATAGGACGATATAAGGATGAGGTGGTGTGTGATGTTGTGTCTATGCAAGCAAGACATCTTTTACGTGGTTGACCATGGCAGTATGATCGGAAGGTTCATCATGATGGGTACACTAATTGATATTCGCTGGTATTGAATTAGACTTATACTTTGGTACCAATGACACCTACTGAGGTGTATGAAGACAAACTGAAACTACAATGTAAGGCTGAAAGAGAGAAAAAAAAAGTGAGAAAACTGAGGGCTTGCATGGAGAGTTCGAGACGCAAGGAAAAGGAGAGATTGAGAAGAATATAGTGGTAAAGGCCAAGGGTAAAAGAGAGAGAAAAGAAGATAGGCAAAAGAATTTCCATGCAAAATTGAGCGAAGTGAGGAGAGCTTTGATTCTGGACCGACCGATGCTTATACTTTTGTACAAGAAGGCGTTATTTACTACTAACGATCTTGACCTGAGTTTGCCTAGTTCTGTCGTATCTTTATTGTAGGAATTTGAAGATATCTTTCCTGATGAGCTTCTTGGAGGTTTACCACTGACTCGAGGCATAAAACATCAAATTGATTTGATTTCTGGTGCGCCATTACCTAATCGACTCGTATATCGAAGCAATCTAGAGGAGACAAAGGAATTTTTGTCAAGCCCCATGCCCCTAGCACGAGCGCGTAACCCCCTACGAGCGTAAACTCTCAAGCGTCCAAAGATTCACATATATCGAGAGATGCGAAAGATCGATAGCATGCAGAAGCGATAACATACAAACTTCTCCGTATAATAATAAGGGGACCTGGCTAACGAGATCATCCATATATACAACACCAAGAGTTCATACAAAAGAGCAGGTAAACCAACCCTGCTAACAGGTCGGGAGAAATCAGGACTCCACCAAAAGACGACAAAAATCTAAATTCCTTACAAGATAATAGACCAACGAGGATCATCACCAAAACACTACTAACTAAAACCCGAAAACCACTAGGACGAGCTGTTAGAGTCGTCAATCTCCTCGGCATCCTCGGTAGGCTCGTACTCCGAGAAGGTCTCCGAGCGTACCTCTACTGTATCCTTCATTGTCTCGTCTGCTGACTGATCCACTAAGTCGCCCTCGGAGGCTTCGATCTCGATAACCTCGTCGGTGTCCTCCAAGGTCAGGATCCTCTCAGGAATGTTTCTCGAACCAGCTGCTGACCCATCGACCTCCACAGAATCTCGAACTGGATGACACCAACTAGGGATTACCCTACGGGGTACCTCGGTGGGTTTTAGTGGCTCAGTAGTAACTTCCCCTATCTTTCGAAACCAAGACTCGAACCTATGAGGCTTCCAGCTCTTTTCACCCTTATCGACCCAAACTACCGTACACTTCCTGACGTACACAGTCCCCCGTCCGTCTGGGAACTCCTCAAAATATGCAGACATCTCCTTTGGGTCACCTAGTCTAATTGGCAGCATGCTCACGGTCTAGGATATGGAAATGTGATCCCACGATGGGGTGAGATTTACATCTCAATAAGACAGGCCCCAACCCTAGATTAGCCTGATCGTACACTCAGATGAATACAATCATGAACAAAAATACACAAGTAATCACATGAGGCATTCAACAGTCATTAAAATACATAAGGCACGGGCGAGCGTCAAGCGCACAACCATGGCATAATATCTCATCATTCCAATTATGCACACACAACCAAATCAAATCACACCTTCCACCCTTCCATGCCTCCATATGATTCACGCCCGCGTTTAGAACACCTCAGGCTCGGTTCGCGTAAGTACGCCTCAAATCATCTCATTGACAAACCCGCATAAACGCATCAGGTTTTCAATTTCATTTGAGGTCTATGTCGACACATCTCAAATTTCGTCTCGCGTTTCAACGCATCAGGATCTTGACCAATTCAATCCCGCGTCTCAACGCATCAGGATACAACTCAACACAACCCCGAGTAAATGCCTTAGGGTATCAATCCATACAACCGCACATCTCAACGCCTCAAGGTATCACAAGTTTCTCAAACATGTCAAAAACTCAATTCAATTCAGAACCTCATGGTCAAGTGCAAACTCATGCAACAAGCAACACATATATGGCATGCGAGACAATTAGATTTGACACTCAAATGTGGTAATCAATCCACGGCACAAGCATTCAACGAGCATTTACGCCATCTATACATCTCAGGGATGCACGAAAAACAATCACACCCAATTCACCTAATCGAGTCCAATCCTCCTAGCCAAGGTTTAGAAACCCCATACCTCAAGTTTAATTCAACAAAAATCTTCTTCCAAGTACTTCAAGTAATCGGCTCCAAGGGTTCCAAAATAGGGCAGCCGTGTAATCCTAGGGAAATTCAATCGATTTGTCAATTCTCTTGCTTAAATCACCAACCCACGGAGCATAAACTTTAACGACACAGTCATCGACATCCTAGTACGTCTCAACGATGAAATTTGAACTCAATTGAATCACCGACAGCCCCTACAAGATTTGATATGCACAGAATAGAAACAGGGCATTTTTGATTCTGTGCATATCTCAACTAATCAGTATATAAATCAATCTTAATCCTCAATTTATCCACTAATATACTTGCTAACGTGTAGTTCTAGGAGTTGGGAAGCCTCACTAAAAATTTGAGCTCAAGCCGACGTCGAAAAGTCCACGAACAACACCGGTTCCTCCAAGTCCTCAACCGGTCAATTTTTTTCCTTCAAACACAAGACCCATTTAGGGTCAAAACTCCATCAAATTCATCCAAACTTTTTATCACAACTCAGTCTACATGTCCCCTTGATGTCCACAAAATTTTACCGAAAGATTCAAACGTTTAGAGGTCCTACGGAGTCTAAATAACAGCTTACCTCCAGCAGCGATAGTTTCCGTCGACTCTTGGAAAAATGGCCGGCTGGAACTCCTCGGTGGGTCAAATGTCGTGATTCAAGTTGAAGGTTGTCGGCAAGATGACGAAGAAGGTGATGGTGGTCGGCTCGGTAGCTGGAGGTCGTCGGAAGTGGAGGTCGGAAAGAGCGAAGCCGGCGGTCGGGTCTGGTCGGGCAAGGAGCAGCTCTCGGCTGGAGAAGAAGAAGAAGAAGAAGACTATGGAGAGAGGGGGTTTCGGCAGAATGAGGGAGGAGAGGGTGTGTATGCACAAATGGCTTGGTCAACTTGGTGGAATGGTAGGCTAAACGTGATTTGATAAATGTCTATTTACCATCCATTGACACTTGTCCATATGTCAATTAATATTTCATCGAATGGCTGTCAATTTTCTCAAATTTTCGATAGCTATAGTGGGGTATCAATGACCAAAATGCCCTTGTTCATTCATTAAGGCAAGATTAAGACTTGAAGGGCAAAATGGTAATTTGACCCTCGACGTCCGGAACGTCATTTTTCTGATTTTAATTTTCTTCGATGAGACGGCGGCCAATTCAATTATAATATTGAAATTCTTGATTCTCCATTTTCTAATTTCGAGACTCGTCTCTAAATCATTCATCTATCAGGTGTGATTCCAGCCCATCCCGAACTGACAAGCGGCTTTTGCAGACATTACGCGTATCGACTCTGTGATTTATATCACACTTAGGGCTCGTCAATTCTTAGCGACTTTGGTTGTCATGTAATTGCGAGAATCTATTGCTAGTTCCAACGGTCTCGATCGTCATCGTTCGATTTAGGAAATTTTTATAAATTATACATTGGTTAAGCGGCATCACCCACGCTCCAATCGTATAACGCTAGTAATGCATTCCTTAATCGTTCTTAGATCGGCCTTTTATAGCTTTAAATGTCCCCTAGACAATCTTTATGGTCAAAGTGTCATTTCCTATTTGAATTTCCTAGGTCTACGTACCTTGTCTCGCGTTAGCCTTTCCCTTTTAGTCAGTTAACTCGAGATTGATCAGATCCGAGCGAGATACGACTGAAAGACATCGTTAGATATGTTCTCATTAATAAGTCTCGAAATGACAGAAAAAATCAGAATGTCACAACTCTTCCCCCTTACAAAAATTTCGTCATCGAAATTTACAATAAACCAGTTACTCAAACAAATGGAGGTATTGACGCCTCATCGTTTCCTCGCTTTCCCACGTAGCGCCTTCGGTTCCATGGTAATCTCAAACAACTTTGACCAATGGAATCATCTTATTTCTTAGAATCTGCTCCTTTCGATCTTTGATCCTCACTAGCTTTTCCATGTAGGATACTTTGTCATCCACTTCAATAACCTCGTAATCTAGTATATGCGTCGGGTCCAGCTCATACTTCCGCAACATTGACACATGGAAGACGTTGCGCACCTAGGACAAGTTAGGCAGTAAGGCAAGCCTATACGCTAAGGTCCCAATCGGTTCCAAAATTTCAGATGAACCTAGTATCTTGGACTCAGTTTTCCTTTCTTTCCAAATCGAGATAATCCCCTCATTGGCGACACCTTAAGGAAAACAAGATCGCCTACTTGAAACTCCAAAGGCTTACGTCATTTATCCGCATAACTCTTCTGACGACTCTGTGCCATCTTTAGCCTATCTCGAATTATTTTCACCGCCTCTACTAATTGCTCTACTAACTCTGGGCCTATAATACTTCTTTCTCCAACTTTGTCTCAGCAAATCAGCATTTTGCAAGCCCTTCCATAGAGTGTCTCAAAAGGTGTCATTCGAATACTCTGTTAATAGTTGTTGTTATATGCGAACTCTTCCAAATGCAGCTAATCCTTCCATCTACTTTTGAAGTCTATCTCACACGCTCGTAACATATCCTCGAGTGTCTGAATCGTCCTTTCTGATTGTCCATCCGTCTGTGGATGGTATGCCGTACTAAATTGTAGTTGAGTTCCCACGGCATCTTGAAGACACTTCCAGAAATTCGCCGTTAAATTGGGATCTCTATCCGATGTAATCGTCACGGGTACTCCATGTAGTTTCACTATCTGCCGCATATACAGTTCGGCATATCTGTCCATCGTGAAATTCTTTCGCACAGGAATGAAGTGTACATACTTGGTCAATCGGTCCATGGCTACCCAAATTGAATCGTGGCCTCTTTGGCTCCTCGGTAGTCCCATGACAAAGTCCATAGTCACGTATTCCCATTTTTATTCAGGAATCTCTAACGGCTGTAACAATCCACCAGGCTTATAGTGTTGCGCCTTTACCTGCTAGCACGTCAAGCACTTTGCCATATACTTCGCTACATCCACTTTCATCCCGTTCCACCAATAATGTTGACGCAAGTTATGATACTTTTTCGTGCTACCTGGGTGGATACTAGAATTGCTTCTGTGAGCCTTTGATAAAATCATTTCTCTAAGCTCTTCATCTTTTGGTATGCATAGACGCCCCCGAAATTTCAAGATTCCATCCTCTAACACTTGAAACTCTGGTCTCCTCTTCGTAGGACTCATCTTCAGGATTTTTTGAATTTTCGGGTCCGTAGACTGTAAGGCTTTTATCCTTTCTTAGATCTCGGGTTCTATCCTCAGTATTTCTACCAAACTGGATAGTTGATAGACTTCCAATCTGAACTCAGAATCCCTTAAGTTCTCAAATAACGATCACCCTTTTACCAGTAGACATGCAATATTCGATTTTCGAATGAGCGCATGCGCGACTCTGTTTGCCTTCCCATGGTGATATAATATGTCGCAATCATAATCCTTCAGCAGTTCCATCCATCGACGTTGCCTCATATTCAGTTCCTTCTAGAAAAATAGATACTTTAGGCTTTGGTGATCCGTATAAATCTGAAATTTCTCGCCCCACAAATAATGCCTCCAGATTTCCATAACAAAGATGATCGCTACCAATTCCAAATCATGGGTCGGGTAGTTCATCTCATGCGGTGTCGGGACGCGTAGGCAACTACTCTTCCATGTTGCATTAGCACACAGCCCAGTCCCTTTAGCGAAGCATCGCTATATATCTCGTAACCTCTAGGTCTTGATGGAATCATCAATACCGGTGCGGTTGTTAACCGATGCTTGAGCTCTGGGAAACTCCTTTCACACTTATATGTCCATTCGAACTTTGTTTCTTTCTTAGTCAATCTCGTCAATAGAATGGTTATGGATGAAAACTTCTCTACAAAACGTTTGTAATATCTTGCCAATCTTAAGAAACTTCGGACTTCCGTGACCGTAGTAGGCCTAGGCTAATTCATTACAGCTTTGATCTTCGCAAGATCCATCGCAATTCTTTCTCCGGATACAACATGGCCAAGAAACGCTACTTTATTCAGCCAGAACTCGCATTTGCTAAACTTAGCGTAAAGCGAGTGTTCTCTCAGGGTCTGCAAAACAATCCTCAGATGTTCTTCGTGTTCTTCGTTACTCCTTGAGTAAATCAGGGCATCATCAATAAAGACTATGACAAATCTATCCAAGAATTCCTTGAACACCCGATGCATCAAGTCCATAAATACGGCTGGAGCATTGGTCAGTCCAAAAGGCATCATGGTGAATTCGTAATGACCATACCTTGTCCTAAAAGCGGTCTTAGGTATGTCTTCCTTATTAATTCTCAACTGATGATACCCGATCCTCAGGTCAATTTTAGAAAATGCCGCAGCTCCTTGCAACTGATCAAATAAGTCATCAATTCTCGGCAGCGGGTACTTATTCTTTACAGTCACTTGATTCAACCGCCTGTAGTCGATGCATAAATGCAAGGACCCATCCTTAAACAACACCGGCGCTCCCCACAGTGAAGCACTAGGTCGAATAAATCCTTTATCCAGTAATTCCTACATTTGTACATTTAACTCCTTCAGTTCTGATAAGGACATTCTATAGGGTGCCTTCGAGATTGGCTCCGTCCCGGGAGCTAACTCAATCACGAATTTAATTTCGCGCTCTGGCGGCAACCCTGCTAACTCTTGGGGAAAAATATCGGGAAATTCATGCACTACCGAAATATTTTCTAATTTAGCCTCATCGGCAGTCATGTCCATAACTACAACTAAGTACACCTGACATCCTTCAACTATCAGTTTTGTCGCTTCAAGTGATGAGACTAAAGGAATCGAGGTTCCTCCTCGACTTCCCACAAATTCAAAACTAGGGCAACCTTCCGAATAGAAACGGATTATCCTACTGCCACAATCAACTACCGTCCTTTGCTTACCCAACCAATCCATTCCTATGATCACATCGAAGTCATACATCGGCAACACGGCCAAGTCGTACTCTCTTCACTATCGCCAATTATGATTTCACAGTCAACACAGCCCAACGAAATCAGCAAATTATCTTTCAACAGGGTGGCAACATGCAGAATCACACTCAACGGTTTTAATTCCATATCAACCAAATTAGCAAACCGAGCAGATATAAATGAATGTGATCCACCAAGATCAAACAAAGCATAAGCAGTTTGGTCACACAAATAAACCATACCTGTGACCACGATTGGCTTCTTCTACTTCCCTGCGTGCCACGGCATAGACTCTTCCTTGAGCTGGGGGTCGGTTCTGATCAATTTGGGAAGTGGCAGTTGATGGTCCTGCCGGTGGTCATTGCCCTTGAGGTCTATTCGATGGGGCTTGGTTCGAGCAAGTTCTCATCTGACGGCCAATTTGACCACACTTGAAGCACTTTTCAATCCTTACCGGGCAGGGTCCATTACCATGTCTTCTGCCACAGAGGCGGCAACTCCAGTTCATTGGGTTTAGCGGCTTCACAATGTTCTTTCTTATCGAAGGGATGAAGCATCTATTGTCAGTCACTGGTCTTTTACCAATCTGGCGATTGTCTCTAAATGAACTAAACCGCGATCCAGATGCGACATTCCTCTCCTTCAGGTCCCTCTCGATCATCTGTCCTCGTTCATAGATTTCCTTATAGGTCATCAGATTCAGAGCTATCATCTACCTGCGAAGTTCAAGCCTCAGCCCATCTCGAAATCTCCACGCCTTCTCCAGAGGATCCTCTACCAATCGAGGCGCATACCTTGACAATCTGGAGAACTCAGCTTCTTACTAGTCTACGGTCAGATGATTCTGACGCAGTTGCAAGAACTCTACTTGCTTTCTTTCTCGAGCTGTCTCAGAGAAGTACTTGTCATTGAATGTTGTGGTAAAGGCATTCCAGGTCAAGACTGTTCCTTTTGGAAAGATTCCATTCTTGGTGGCAGTCCACCAGTCATTAGTGGTCCCTTCCAGTTGGTACACTCCTAACAGTACCTTCTCCTCATTTGTACACCTTAGTACTCTAAAGGCCTTTTTCAGTTTCTCGATCTATCTCGATACTAGTTCGGGGTCTCCAGTCCCATCAAACTAGGTTGGCTTTAGCTTGATAAATTGATCAACCAGTTGTCCCATCTGCCTAGCCACAACAACCTCTTCTTGGGCATTCACTACCTCATTGCCCTGGCCATAATCATCGTTATTTCCATTGCCTCCATTATTGCCGTTATGAGTGTTGACGGCAGCTATTGCGGCTCCCACCACTTGAGCTATGGCAGCATGCCTATCTTGGGTCTGCCTATCGATGAGGTCGTCAATTCTTTCTAGTGCTCTCAGCACTCCATCCATCCTCGGGTCTTTCGCCACAGATGGCCTCGAACTAGAGGCTCCGCTCCTGGGTCTTCCAGTTCTTCTAGGTGGATTACTCATTCTTGTATATTTTCACTAAGCTTGGACCACCACAATTCCATTAAGGACTTAGTAACTCATTCATCCAACTAGGTCCAGAGCTACCAAACTATGTCTTAATAGAAATAGTCACAATATAATGACCTTCCACACAACAAATTCCAGAGGCACTTCACTAAACAGTCTATGGCCATCACTCCATTCCATCTACTTCAACAGTTCACCAAAACTAGCCATGCTCATTTACTCAACATACCAAAATCCAAAAATGACTTTCAGCACTAAACATGGAACTTAATCATCATAAGCCACCATAATCTTGTCAAGACCAATGTCAATCACATGCGCCAAGTCATATGCCATGTATCTCGTGTCTTATTCTAACAAGTTTTCTAAGGTCTCGCTACCCGTCATGTCCCAATTTAATCCACCTTATCACTCCAATCCTCAATCAACTTAGATCGAGTTGACCTTGCTCTAATACCAAGCAAGGCGGGATGTCACACCCTACGCCCCGGGCATGAGCGTGCGACCCCTTGCAAGCGTAAACTCTCTAGCATCCCAAGATTCACATATATCGAGAGATGTGAAAGATCGATAGCATGGGGAAGCGATAACATACAAACTTTTCCGTACAATAATAAGAGGACCTAGGTAACGAGAGCATCCATATATACATCACCAAGAATTCATACAAAAGAGCAGGTAAACCAACCCTATTAACAAGTCAGGGGAAATCGGGACTCCACCAAAAGACTACAAAGATCTAAATTCCCCAGAAAATAATAGACCAACGAGGATCAACACCAAAATACTACTAAATAAAATCCGAAAACCCCTAGGTCGAGTTGCTGGAGTCGTCAGTCTCCTCGGCATCCTCGATAGGCTCGTACTCCGAGAATGTCTTCGAGCGTACCTCTATTGTATCCTCCATCGTCTTGTCTGCTGACTGCTCCACCAAGTCGTTCTCAGAGGCTTCGATCTCGATAACCACGTCGGTGTCCTCTAAGGTTGGGGTCCTCTCAGGAATGTTCCTCGAACCAGCTGCTGACCCCTCGACCTCCATAGAATCCCGAGCGGGATGACACCAACTAGGGATTACCCCACGGGATACCTTGATGGGTTTTAGTGGCCTAGTAGTAACTTCCCCTACCTTTCGAAACCAAGCCTCGAACCTATGAGGCTTTCAACTCTATCCACCCTTATCGACCCAAACTACCGTACACTTCCTGTCGTACACAGTCCCCCGTTCGTCCGGGAACTCCTCAAAATACGCAGACATCTCCTTTGGGTCACCTAGTCTGATTGGCAGCTTGCTCGCGGTCTGGGATCTGGAAATGTGATCCCACAACGAGATGAGATTTACATCTCAGTAAGACAGGTCTTAACTCTAGGTTAGGCTGACCGTACACTCAGGTGAATATAATCACGAACAAAAATGCACAAGCAATCACATGAAGCATTCAACTGTCATTAAAATACTTAAGGCACAGACGAGCATCAAGCACACAACTATGGCATCATATCTCATTATTCCAATTATGCACACACAACAAAATCAAGTCATACCTTCCACTCTTCCATGCCTCCATCTGATTCACGCCCTCGTTTAGAACGCCTCAAGCTCGGTTCGTGTAAATACGCCTCAGACCATCTCATTAACAAACCCGTGTAAACGCATTAGGTTTTCAATTTTATTTTAGGCCTGTGTCGACACATCTCAAATTGCGTCCCACGTTTCAACGCATCAGGACCTTGGCCATTTCAACCCTGTGTCTAAATGCATCAAGATACAACTCAACACAACCCCGCGTAAACGCCTCAAGGTATCAATCCATACAACCCCGCGTCTCAACACCTCAAGGGTATCACAAGTTTCTCAGACATGCCAAAAACTCAATTCAATTCAAAACCTCATGGTCAAGCGCAAACTCATGCGACGAGCAACACATCTATGGCATGCGAGACAATTAGATTCGCACTCAAATGTGGTAATCAATCCATGGCACAAGCATTCAACGAGTATTTACCCCATCTATACATCTCAAGGACACACAATGAACAATCACACCATAACTCCCAAGAACCAACCTAATTCACACTAAATTCGCCCAATCGAGTCCAATCCTCCTAGCCAAGATTTAGAAACCCTATACCTCAAGCTTAATTCAACAAACATCTTCTTCCAAGTACTTCAAGTAATTAGCTCCAAGGGTTCCAAAATAGGGTTGCCGTGTAACCCTAGGAAAATCCAATCAATTTGTCAATTCTCTTGCTCAAATCACCAACCCACGGAGCATAAACCTTAATGACACATTCATCGACATCCTAGTACGTCTCAACGATGAAATTTGAACTCAACTGCATCACCAATAGCCTCCACAAGATTCGGTATGCACAGAATCGAAACATGGCATTTTCAATTTTGTGCATATCTCAACTAATCAGTCCATAAATCAATCTTAATCCTCAATTTATCCACTAATATACTTGCTAACATGTAGTTTTAGGATTTGGGAAGCCTCACCGAAAATTTGAGCTCAAGGCGACGTTGGAAAGTCCATGAAAAACACCGGTTCCTCCAAGTCCTCAACCGGTCGGTTTTTGTCCTTCAAACACAAGACCCATTTAGGGTTAAAACTCCATCAAATTCATCTAAACTTTTTACCACAACTCAGTCTACATGTCTCCTTGACGTCAAAAAATTTGACCGAAAGATTCAAACGTTTCGAGGTCTTACGGAGTCTAAACAACAGCTTACCTCCAACTACGACGATTTCCATCGACTCTTGGGAAAATGGCAACAAATGACATGATTCAAGTTGGATGTTGTCGGCAAGAGGATGAGGAAGGTGTTGGTGGTCGGCTCGGTGGCTGGAGGTTGTCGGAAGTGGCGATCGGAACGAGCGAAGCCGGTGTTCGGGTCTGGTCGGGCGAGGAGCAGCTCTCGGCTGGAGAATAAGAAGAAGAAGAAGACTATGGAGGGGGGGTTTCGACAGAATGAGGTAGGAGAGGGTGTGTATGCACAAATGGCTTGGTCAACTTGGTGGAATGGTAGGTTAAAAGTGGTTTAATAAATGTTCATTTACCATCCATTGACACTTGTCCATATGTCAATCAATATTTCATACAATGGCTGCTAATTTCGTAAATTTTCGGATCTATAGTGGGGTATCAATGACCAAAATGCCCTTGTTTATTTATTAAGTCAAGGCTAAGACTTGAGGGGCAAAATAGTAATTTTACCATCGACGTCCGGAATATCGTTTTTCTGATTTCAATTTTCTTCGATGAGGCGACAGTCAATCCAATTATAATATTAAAATTCTTGATTTCCCATTTTCTAATTTCGAGACTCATCTCTGAATCATTCCTCTATCAGATGTGATTCCAGCCTATCCCGAACTAATGGGCGGCTTTTGCAGACGTTACGCGTATTGACTTTGTGATTCATATCACACTTAGGGCTCGTCAATTCATGGCGACTTTGATTATAATGTAATTGTGAGGGTATATTGCTAGTTTCGATGATCTCGATCGTCATCGTTTGATTTAGAAAAATTTTGCAAATTATACATTGGTTAAGCGACATCACCGGCGCTCCAATCGTATAACGCTAGCAATGCATTCCTTAATCATTCTTAAATCGACCTTTTATGGCTCTAAATGTCCCCTCGACAATCCTTATGGTCAAAGTGTCATTTCCATTTGAGTTTCCTAAGTCCACGTACCTTGTTTCGTGTTAGCCTTTCCCTTTTGGTCAGTTAACTCGAGATTGATCAAATCCAAGCGAGATACGACTGAAAGACATCATTAGATATGTTCTCATTAATAAGTCTCGAAATGACAGGAAAAATCAGAATGTCGTTATTTCAGCGACAAATTAGTGAATTATTGGAGTAAGGATATGTGCGAGAGAGCCTTAACCCGTGTGTTGTTCCTATTTCGTTGGTGCCAAAGAAGGATGGGTCTTGGAGAACGTGTGTTAATTGCCGAGCAATCAATAACATTACGGTAAAGTATTGACACCCCATTCCTAGATTAGATGACATTTTGGATGAATTACATGGTGCTTGCATATTTACTAAGATTAATTTGAAAAATGGATATCATCAGATCAGGATGAAAGAAGGGGATGAATAGAAAACTGCATTTAAGACCAAGTACGAATTATATGAGTGGTTAGTCATGTCATTTGGTTTAACTAATGCACCAAGTACGTTCATGCAACTAATGAATCATGTTCTACATGCTTTTATTGGTTGATTTGTGATTGTCTATTTTGATGATATTTTGATATATAGCCGAAGCCTTGATAACCCTATTGATCATGTGCGAGCTGTTTTATAGGTTTTAAGGACAAAGCAATTATATGCTAACCTAAAGAAGTACTCTTTTGTGACTAACAAATTAGTATTTCTAGGATTTGTTGCTAGTGTTGCAGGTATACAAGCTGATGAGGAAACCTAAGACTGTAAGAGAAGTGCACAGTTTTCATGCTTAGCCAGCTTCTATCGCAAATTTGTGAAAGACTTCAGCACCATTGTTACGCCTTTAATTGAGATTATCAAGAAGCACGTGAGTTTCACATGCAGAGAAGAGCTAGAGATAGCATTATCTGTTAAAGGATAAGTTGAATAATGTTCCTTTGTTTTCTTTACGAAATTTCAGTGCTACTTTTGAGATAGAGTACGATGCTTCTGGTACAGAAATTAGAGCCTGTTGATGTAAGGAGGAAGTCCCATAGCTTATTTCAGCGAGAAATTATGTGAAGCAACATTGAATTATCCAACTTATGATAAGGAAATGTATGCTTTGATGTGAGTTTTGGAGACTTGGCAACATTACCTATGGTCAGAGTTCGTGATCCACACCGACCATGAGATCTTAAGTACTTGAGGGGATATCAAAAGTTGAATAAAAGACATGCCAAATGGATGGAGTTTGTCACATCCCGCGCCCCGAGCACGAGCACGCGAACATCACTGCAAGCAAACTAACAACAATCTCCCGGCGGTCCCAAGATCCATCGTAAGTTCTTGAGAGACATAATAAATACATCGCGCATGCGGAAGCGTTATTCACATAAAACCTCGTACAATATATAAGTTAAGTGGGACATGGATAGCATGATATCTATCATACGTCATGAAGTATTGCTCATACAAAAATTGACTACTACAACTGCTGAACAAAAAGGGCAACAGGGTAAGCATACAAAAAGGCCATCTACTAAGCCAGCAGAAACCGGGTCAGGTCATCATCAAAAGATCAGGCCACCAACTGGAGACTCCTAGGATGAACTGCAAGAGTCCCCCGTATCATCGGCATCCTCGGTCGACTCATACTTAGAAAACGTCTCGGACGGAACCTCGACGGAATCCTCCATGGTCACCTCCAGCAACAGCTTAGCAAGGTCCCCCTCGGACGCCTCCAAGACTATGACCTCCTCCTCCTCCTACTGC
Source organism: Rhodomyrtus tomentosa (assembly GCA_028455895.1). Taxonomy (NCBI): domain Eukaryota; kingdom Viridiplantae; phylum Streptophyta; class Magnoliopsida; order Myrtales; family Myrtaceae; genus Rhodomyrtus; species Rhodomyrtus tomentosa. Next base: position 16,303,582 of record JAPCWY010000011.1, read on the forward strand.
TTGGTGAACTCTAAGGTCGGTGTCCTCTCTGGTCTATTCCTAGACCCCACTACTGACCCCTCTGGTAACTCCTGCTCTGCTGTAGTCTGGCACCAATTGGGTATGACACCCCGAGGCACCTCGCGGGGCTTCAGTGGCTCAATCAGTGCATCCTCTTCCTTCTTAAACCACGCCTCAAACTTATGAGACTTCCAATCTGGCTTACCCTCATCCACCCATACCACAGTGCACTTTCTCACATATACGTTCCCTTGCATATCCGAGAACTCGTCAAAATACACTGTCATCTATTTTGGGTCCCCAAAGTGTATCGACCACATGTCTAAGGCCTAGGATCTGTAAAAGAAGGTCCCCAAAAGGGGTGAGATACACATCTCAGTAAGAAAAACCTAACCCCAAGTCAGGTTGACAGTCCACTCAGGTAGCCGTAACCCTCATAAAATTTCAAACTCAGAAATAGACAGGCATATAAGGCACGAATCAATAAACAATAGCATACAGAAGATAGACATGCAAATATGACGACATGCCACACTCAGATGCACATGTACCCTCAGTCTGTCCTTTCGCCACATCCACCTATCTCCTCCTACCTCAATCTCTAACCCGCAAACTAGTCGCCTCAAGCTCGGTCCACGGAAACGCATCAAACCGTCATCGGTGACCCGCATAAACGCATCAGGTCCCGATGAATCTCCAGGCAAAGCTCATTAACTCATACTTCGTCCCGCGAATAGTTTGCATCAGGATAGTGGCTATCTTAATCCCGCAATCTCGTCACATCTGGGCGCCACACAACCATAACTTCACCCCGCGATCTTATCGCTTCAGGGTATAAACTTTCGTCCCGTGTCTCATACGCCTCAAGGCCCTGCCATGTCATGCTCATGCCATATTATCTCAAGTCCATCCACATGCACACAATGGGCGCAACTCATGCACGATTCGAACACTCATGGCATACAAAGCAATTCATATAATGCCCAGACATGGCCAATGACTCAAGCATAGACAATGTCACATACATACGTCCTATAATATTTCAGGACATAATATAGGCTATCCCTATTGAAATTTTCACGTGAATCAATTCAATTAAACCTCGACTCACCCAATTGAGTCCAATCCCCCTAGCCTAGGTTTAGGAATTCCCTTAACTTAGCTTTACAACACAAATTTCTCTTTCTTGAACCCCTTAGGTTTCGGCCAACCAATGTCCACACCCGGACTTGTCGCGCAACCTAGAATTTCAACCAATTCGTCAAATTTCCGCACCCAAATCCTCAACCCATCAATCCCAATCATCCATAACACAACTCTCAACATCTCATCACATCATAATCGTCAATTTGCAGCTCAAAATCGCCAATCTCAGTCTTCAACAGAATCAGTTTGGCCCGGCACCGGACCAGTCCCACTTGGTTCTGTGCTAGCTTGGTCCAACTGGTCCTAATCTACTCCAAATCTAACATTTATACATTATCCTACCTCTTAGAATGTTATGTAAGGGTTTGGGAGGCTTACCGTGAGTTTCGAGTCAATTGGCCGCCGGATTCCCGTTGAAACTCGTCGGAATGCCCAAGGTCATATTACCGGCATATTCTGGGCAAAATGTACAAGATCGGTTCATGGTCAAATCCTTATCAAATGGAGCCCCAATTTTTACTACAGAATCCTACACATGTCTACTAAGTCTCCACAAAATTTGAGCCCAAAATTTCAAGATTTCGACCATCAAAAGGGCTGAGAACCGAACCTACCTCAGATTGAGTCCTAATCTGTCAACTCTCGGGAAAATCCTTGCTCGGGACTCTTCGGTGCTCCAATCGACCTGATTCTTATTTGAGGACGTCGAAAAGATGTAAAGCTTCGACGTTGTGGTCGGCCGGTGGCCGAATGATGGCCGGAGAGGGCGGTCGTGGATCGCAAACGAGAGGCTTCGGTCTGGTTAGGCGGCGAGCAGAATGAAGGAGAAGGAAGAAGATGATGCTCGGTGGTTGAGAGGGTGGTTCGGCCGAATGGGAGGTGAAGAGAGAGAGAGAGAGATTATTATACTCCAAGCTTGGTCAAATGGGTTGAAAGTTAGGTGAGCAAAAGTTGGATATGACCACTTGATGTTTGATTTAGTGACACTTGAATTCTTGCTTTTCCAAGAAGATCCAAGGACTCTCCTTTAACCCTCTTTTTTGGCAGCCATGGGAGGGTATATGGACCAATTTGTCCTTCTTTCTTTGCAAGGGTAAAGTTCTAAGCTTGAGGGGCAAAACGGTCATTTTACCCCCCGACGTTCAGAATGTCATTTTTCTCATTCCAGAATTTTTCGATAGGGCGACGGTCAACCCAAATGACGTTGGAATTCTGGATTTTCCATTTCAAACTTTTCAGGACTCGTTTCTGATAATTTTCTCTATCAGACGTGATTCCAGCCTATCTCGAACTGACGAGCAGTTTTTACAGACATTACGCGTATCGACCCCGTGATTTATATCATGTTTAGGTCTTGTCAATTCATGGCGGCTTTGGTTGTCATGTAATTGTAAGGGTTTATCACTAGTCCCTATGGTCTCGATCGTTGCAGTCCACTTTAGGATAATTTTGCAAATCATACGCTGGTTCAGCGGCATCACCCGCGCTTCAATCGTATGACACTCGCATGGTAATCCTTAATCGTTCTTAGATCGACCTATTGGCTATTCTAAATATCCCCTCGATAATCCTTATGGTCAAAGCATCATTTTCTATTCGAGTCGCCTAGGTCCACGTACCTCGTCTCGCGTTAGCCTTTCCCTTTTGGTTAGCCTACTCAAATTGATCATATTTGAGCGGAATACGACTGAAACACATCGCTTGATATATACAAAGTTCTCATTACCGAGTCTGAAATTGATTGGAAATCAGAATGTCACAGAGTTCATCGAGACTTTTCCATATGTAAGTAAGTACAAGAAAGGTAAGGAACATGTGGTAGCCGCTGCACTTTCTCTAATGTACACAATTCTAACTACTTTAGGAGCAAAGTGTCTAGGTTTTGAGCATATCAAAGAGTTATATATTGATAATGATGGCTTTGGAAGATTGTTTGAAACTTGTGAGCATGTTGTGTTTGAAAAATTCTATAGGCATGATGGCTATCTCTTTCGTGAAAATAAGTTATGTTTGTCTAGATGCTCTTTGCGAGAGTTGTTGGTACGAAAGACACATAGTGGTGGTTTAATGAGACATTTTGTAATCAATAAAACTTATGAAGTGCTACATGAACACTTTTATTGGCCACACTTGAAATGGGATGTGACACGTGTTTGAGAGAGGTGCATTGAATGTAAACAGGCTAAGTCTACAACTAAACCACGCAGTTTGTATACATCTTTGTCTCTCCCGACGCATCCTTAGGTTGATATTTCTATGGATTTTGCGTTAGGATTGCCTAGGTCTAAGCGTGGTAGGGATTATATTTATGTGGTTGTAGGTCGATTTTCAAAGATGGGTCATTTTATACCATGTCATAAATCCGATGATACATCGCATGTTGCTGATTTGTTCTTTTGTGGGGTTTTGCTTTTGCATGAAATGCCTAGGTCCATTGTTTCTGATCGAGACACTAAATTCCTTAGCTATTTTTGGAAGACATTGTAAAAGAAATTAGGTACACAGTTTTTATTTTCTACTACTTGTCACCCACAAAATGATGGTCATACGGAAGTAGTTAATAGGACTTTAGGGACATTGTTACGTGCTATCATTAAAAAGAGTATAAAGTCTTGATAAGATTGTTTACCACATGTTGAGTTTGCATATAATAGGAGCGTGCACTCAGCTACTAAATTCACACCATTTGAGGTTGTTTATGATTTTAATCCATTAACTCCATTATATGTACTAGTTTGGGATAATTTATCACAAGTATATCAGTTTGAAATTTTTTATCATCAAAAAAATAATTTTAAGTAAATTTGTCATAGATATACTAGTTTGGGATTTAACCCTTTCTTTTTTTCATGGAGTTTTCCCCGGCTAAACATAGGTGATGCTTTTGTTGGATCTAGCAATATCACCTAGAGGGGGTGAATAAGTGATTCTAAATAATTTTAACTAGAAAAAACGGAATTAAAAGAATCAAGTAAAAATGTATATAGAATCTAAATCTGAATATGTACGGTTTTCATTCTGAACTTGAGTATGCAATTTATAGGCATGCAGATTCAGAATATGAACACAAGTATGCAATATTCTGTCAAACACAATAATAAGAATTTAGAGATAGAGAATATTGCGCACAACGATTATAGTGGTTCAGCTTATATCAATCATATGTCCAGTCTCCCACGCTAACAACTGATTGGCTACATTCCACTAGATGAACAATGGGGTTTACAACAATTGATAATATTCTCTTTGATAAATCATACTATCCTCTATCAATCACTCTTGCAAAGCATCTCAGTGATTGTCGTATAAAGCTCACGAAGACAAGTATGAATCTGAATAACTCTAACACCTTGGAATTTATAATTCCAATCCTACATTCTAGTAGCATCGTGGATATCTTTTTATACTCCTTCAGCCCCAAACTAGCCATTGGACAGGTCTTCAAAGGATCGCTCTTCAATCGCTGATTGAACGTTATCAATCTTGATTAAACAAAATTGCATCTAGAGAAATTTGGTAACCATTGGTATAGAATCTGAACCCTTTAGTTTCGGTCACTCATACAACTAAATCTTCGGTTTCATAAGTGGAGTTCTTCAAATGTGGAAGTTTTCTTGTCCCATGGAAGGTAATTTCTAATCAAGGATATTCTATCGATCATGCTATAGAATAATCCCATCAATCAAAGATTACAAACTTTTATAAATACTTCAGCAACAACGGACATATGTCAGCTGTAAATCTTCAGAATCTGGAATCAATATATATCACGGTTTCTGAACAATTTACAGAAACAGAAGTATTCTTTTGTATTTGAATACTTTTATGTGCCTGAACAATCTTCATAAATGAAAACCAGTTTTTAGAATGCATAATTGAAATGCAATATCTTAAGCTCCATCTTTTGGTCGCTACAAGCATATTGGCAACTGCTGCTCTATCTCGTTTTTCACCTATTAAAGGTCCTTTTAAGCTTTATTGAACTTCTCATTCTAGGCCTGTTCACATTCTACTTAGGTATCTCAAGCTCGTAGACACCTCTATGCGCAATGCTTTTTTAACCATTGATAGATAATTCATAACTTTCAAAAGTTATGTTAATACACCATCTGCATAATGGCTTGTGTTTTTTTACCTGGTTTTACTTAACCAATAACTACATTAGTAACTAGGGGTGAACAAATTGGACTGTCCGGACCGGGACCGCCCGAATCAGATCGGGACCGGTGGTCTGATTTTCAGTTCTAGAGGGAGCGGTTTGGTTTATGGTTCTAGGATCCTAGGACTGGACCACCCGGACCGGATCGATCATCAAAAGGTGCATTTTTTTTCGCGAATTCTCTCGCCAGTTTCGATGCGGTCGAATCTAATGAATGTGATCTTGCGAAGTCCCTTTGCTGATGCTTTTATCGGGCAGTACTAAGCTGATTTGCGAAGGCCTGTTCTCGCATCCGAGCGACATCTGGGACCTCTCTTCCTTCCCTTCGATCAGTGCATCTTCTCTACTGTTTTCTCTTTTTGGTGATTGATCGATCCATGACGATCTGCTTGAATGAAAGTCCTCATGATATTTTAGAGTCATGTTGTCAAATGTGCCAGCACTTGGGTTTAATTTGGTTTTCTACTGCATGTTTTGTCCATGGCAAACCTACAATTATCGTTCTTCAGTACCGATATTTTCGCCTAGTTAGACTTCGCTCCATCATTTGGAGTGAATGAACCTTTCTACGAAACACTTTCACTGTATTTTCTGTTGCATGAATTCTACACTTCGAAGGAGTTTGTAATTTCGTTTGTTTTTGTCCAGTTAAATTCATTAAACTCTCTTCCCTTTTTAATTGTGAATGCTTCAAGGGTGTGTGAATCTCTAAAGCCCGTGTGCTCCATGTCAGGAATGGTGCATTTTTTTTTTTTTTGGCATGTGTCAGGTCTAATGGAACCGCCTGGTAACCGAACGGACCGGTAGTCGGAAAATTGAGAACTAAGACCACCGATCCAGTCTGGTCAGGTTCTTGATTCTTGAGAGGAACCGGATCGAATTGGGAACCGATCACCCCTAATAGTAACATTTGATTATTTTGTCATCTTCAAAAGATCATGAGAGATTTCTTTAATAGTTTTTTCCACTCCTTTGACTTAAAGACACCCTTTTTGTGTGTTTTGATCATATTATCCTTTGTGTAGCCCACCGCTACAATATTTGATCAACTCTTTTTGTTTTGTTTCTTCTTGTTCTTCGTTTTTTTCCTTATGGGTCGGACTTTCCTTCTTATTCTTTCTTTCCATGCCTGACGTTCTCCTCTTGTAGATCGTCTCTCTATTTCTACGCCTCCCACTCCTCCTCCTTTCTTCCCCCAACCCAGTCGTCTTCTGTTCTTTCTTCTTGCACAATAGAAGGCAATGTTGAGAAGCACCATTTCTCTCTCCCCCCTTTTCCTGTATATATGAGAGTATAGAGTTAAAAAAATAAAAAATAAAGTAAAAATAAAAAAAGGCATCTCCACCATGTGCAAATATAAAAATCAAGGACTATAGGTGAGCTGTGTTTTTTAAGATAATATGAAGCGGGATTCAATTAGTGATTTAATTTGATTGCAGTTTTCAGTGCCATGCCTGAGTGTTGAAATAACAATTGTGCTTTCATGAATTAGTTTCTTGGAGCACACTGCTGCAATGCTACGTTTGTTCTTTCATTTGTATTGCACCTATTGCTTTTAGACGTACACCATACTTGTGGATAGAGTAGAGCTTCATTTCTGAACAACTATTTCATAATGAGAACAACCATGATTTTCAATTCCAATAGAGAGAGATGATTTTCAATTCTAATTTGAATTAGGCGATCAACTGCAAAAACATTTTGATCATGACAAGCTTCAAAACTCCCTTCAAGTTTACAGAGCAAAGTGTAATTTCTGCTTCATGATCTTATCATAGACGATTTTCTGGAAGCAATATGCATTTGCACACACTAATTTCAATTTCTTCCCAGCATTCTTCTTGACAACTTCATTAATGTACATTATGCCTTTGCCTTTGCCTTTGTAGACTTCAAGAGGATTGCAACTACGATCTGCATCAGCAAATTGATGCACCATTTGCTTGTTGATATTATGTGCTAAACGCATAAGTCAAACACAAGAACAAGCATTTCCACGATCCAAAACTCAAATTCACTTTGAAGAAAAGATATCAAGAACCAACGTAAAAGGCTGAAAAGGAAGAAGAAGAAGAAGAATAAGAATAAGCTTTTGCCATGACCATACCTCCGGTAGCAAATGAGGAGGCCACGGATTGTTGAAGTAAGAATTTTTTGTTTTTTTGGTGGATTGAATATGCATGAAAGATTTGTGGAAGAAGAAGGAAGGAGCAGAAGTGGGAGGTAGAACTAGACAGTCGGTTTTGCAAGAGAAATGGGATGTCAGACTATGAAAGGGAACGAGGAGGAAAGTGGGACCCGCAATGAAAAAGAAAGAAACAAAATAAAAAAATGGATCACTTTTGTAATAGTAGGACACGCAAGAGTGATATGGTCAAAACACGAAGAAAAAAAAAAAGTGTCAAAATCAAAAGAGCAGTGAAAATAGCCCGACCCGCTGAACACGCCGTTAGTGTCCGATGATGGCTTGCTCTCGCTGAAGCCATTTTGTCTTAATAAGTTGGCTCTGTTCATTAGATGAAACAGCGATGAGCTGTGGCAATCGAGTGTTCTTGTTCAGGCGAGTCCTTCTCGTTCGAGAGCACCAAACTACCCAACAGAGAGATGAATAGGCTTCTTTAGGTGAAGCCTTTCTTTCATGAGATATGTCTTAGATGAAACCACCTCTCCTTAAAAGAGAAGATATCAAGGGTGAAAAAACAGGCTATGTCTATATAAAAAGATTAACTTCAATCGAATCTTTCCAGCTCAAAACTAACATAACTTTAGTTTTATGACTTAACTCCAAGAATTAAACTGATTAGACGAACAAAGGGGCAAAATTTCCAAAGAAAATCCTAAACCCATTGCAATTGTTTCATTCGGCCATAAACAGTAGTTTTTTTTTTTTTGGTCAATTCAGTCTTAAACTTTTTTGCAGTTATGTTAATTCAATTCATTCGGCCAATTTTGGTTAGCCAGCACTGCCAGCATTGACTTAGCAATTTTAAAAAATATTTTTTTCTTTTCTTTTTTCCTCCAACCGGTAGGCAAGGGCCGGCAATTGGCCAAAGGAAGAAGGAGAAGAAAAAAAAGGATGAAAAAGATAAATAAAAAATAAAAAATAATTCAAAAAATACTAAAATATTACTAAAAATTTTCCATGTGCGTGTCGGCCTGCCTTTACATCAGCGTCGAATGACCAAAGTTAGTTTGATGGATTGAGAATTGACACACATGCAAAAGAATTAGAACTTGATTCGCATTATTGTAATATATTTCTGACTTTTTTGGTAAAAGTCCCCAAACAAAGAGTTAGATGAAGCCCCCTTTCTTTGAAAGAGAAGCATCAAGGGGGAAAAGAGCTGGACTTAGATGCAAAAGAAATAATTTCAGAAGCAGCACTATGATTTCAGGTGTTCACTGCAGCACCAAAGAAAAGTTTAATTTGCCAAAGCAGTTCCTTCCCATTATCATAGCTTCTTCCATGATGATTTGAGGGGAAATAATTGCATGCCCCCCATCTTGGGTTGACCTTTGATTAGCGTGGGCCTATGGCCTGCTTAATTAATTTATCAGCCTCGCAAGATCTTTGGTTTCTTTCTGCTCTGATGATGTTTCATGCGTTTCGCGAGCACGAGTGGGAACTTTTCCACAGGGCTTGGCGTTCTTGATCCAACCAAATTATTGACCTAATCTTGAGGGTTTCCCTTTCTGTTCCGTGGGCATGTTTATTAGAGAAAGTATTGTTTGCTTTGGAGATGATTGGTTCTATTCTCAGTAAAATAAGTCCATACAGTGTCGTTTTCTTGTCTAAATATGTTTATTATGTTGCACATGTGCTATTAATCTATCTGAGGCGGTCTCTCTATCTTAAAGATGATCCGAGTAGGATTAAGCACTATAGAATACTAATTTTCATCGAGAGACCTAATAGGAATCGTGCCTCGATTCTAGAAAAATAACCCAAGCAAACAATACGCACTAACAAAATATAATAATAAAATAACAGAATCAGAAGAACACATCATATAATTTGTTATCGAAGTTCATCCAGATCTGGGCTACGTTTCCGCGCAAAGGCACTCTGCAAATTCACTAATTTTCGAAAAAAGTAGGAATACAACTGACGATATTCTCACAAGATCGAAGGAAAAAGAAAACGAGAACTCTCAAGAATGCCGTCACGGCCTCTCTCTTTTTTTTTCTCTCTATTCGCTACTTTGCGTATTCTATCTGCTCTTGTGCTTTCTATATGCTCTCTTCTTCTAACGATATATCCCTAATATATAAAGTGCATCTTTTAACCTAAAAGAAAGAGAAAAAAAAAGACAAAAAGAAATCTTAATGATATCTTTTGATATATTTTGGCTTCACGCCAACAATCTCCCACTTGAAGACAAATATATCCAATGCACCAAGCAACTTTGCATGCATTTTCTTCAAAAACTAGCAACTAGAACTCGTGCCTCTGCGATACTCCTCATCAATTAACATGGAGTAGTACCAATAGTAGTAGCACAGAAAGTATGATTCTCTCTGTCTACTACCTTGGTAAACATACCGGCTGGATTTTTTGAGCCATCAATCTTTTATAGCTTTAACTTGTTATCTTTCAATGTTGATCTGATGAAGTGATAATGTTTCTTGATATGTCTAGTTCTTAAGTGATAAGTCGCATTCTTTGCTAAGTGCGTTGCACTTTGACTATCAATTCACAGTGTGCTCACTGGCTGCTTTCGATGTAACTCATCTAGATAATCTTGTAACCACATGATTTCCTTATAGGCTTTCGTGATCGCCATATACTCTGTTTCTGTCGTCGATAGAGCCACTATTTTCTGTAGTTGAGATACCCAACTCACTGTTGTACCTACAACTGTAAAGACATATCCAGTGGTACTCTTATCACTATCTCGATCACTCAAATGATCTGCATCCACATAACCATGTAATTCTAGAGATGTACCTTCATAACAAAGAGAGTAATTTGATGTACCTGCTAGATATCTCAATATCCATTTTACTTCATTCCAATGCTTTTGCCCGAGTTTTGCAAATATCGACTCACAACTCCCACTGCATGTGCAATGTCTGGTCTCATGCTTACCGTAGCATACATTAAACTTCCAACTGCCGCCATCTCATCCTTCAAAGCTTGAGTACTTAGACACATATCCTTGAAAAGTTTGAAGTAAACCGCTAAAAGAGTAGCAACCGATTTTGCCTCGTCCATGTTGAATCATTTTAACACTTCGTTCACATAGTTTTCTTGTGACAACCATAATTTCTTATTTTTACTGTCCCTCATGATTTTCATGCCCAAAAATTTTCTTGACCTCTCTCAAGTCTTTCATAGCAAGTTGCGCTACTAACATATTCTTCACTTCTGCGATTCTCTTCATATTAGAACTAGTCACTAGCATGTCATCAACATATAAAGAGAGATATACAATATCACCATCGCTATACCTTCGAAAATAAACACAATGATCAGCCTCACAGTGTGCAAATCATTTTTCTTCCATAAAACCATCAAATTTTAAATACCATTGTCGCGAAGCTTGCTTCAAGCCATACAAGCTTTTCTTCAAGCAACATACCATATGTTCTTTACCTTTGACTTCAAAACCTCTAGGTTGCACCATGTATAACTCTTCATCTAAATCACCATGTAAAAACGTCGTTTTTACATCTAACTGCTCTAGATGAAAATCCTCCACTACAACTATACTCAGCAAAACTCTGACTGACGTCATTTTCACTACTAGTGAAAATATCTCGGAGTAGTCAATCCCTTCCTTTTGAGAAAATCCCTTTACTACAAGTCTCGCCTTGTATTTGATAATACTATCAACTTCATTTTTTATCTTGTACACCCATTTGTTTAACTAAGCTTTTTTACCTGTAGGCAACTTGGTTAACTCCCAAGTTTTGTTCTGAATTAACGAGCTCATCTCATCTTTCATAGTACGCTCCCACTGCATATGAGATATGTCTTTCTTTGCCTTATCATAAGTCTCCGACTCTCCCAAATCGGTATATAAGACATGGCTCAAAACAATATTAGCTTAAGGATAAAAAATTACCTCATGTAGATCTCCTCAAAATAGGTAAATCTCCTCAAAATAGGTAATTCGGGGTTATTAGCTTGTTCCAAGTCATTGCGTTCCTTTTGAACTGCTTGCTCATTAATAATATGTTCATCTTGAACCTCCTCTTCAAATGTACTTTGATCTGCTGGAATTATCTTCGCAAGAATTGTGTCTAACTCAATATATTTTGGTTCTATTGCCGTCTCATGCTCTATCTAACTATCCTCGTACATGTTTTCTTCATGGAGCACCACATTTCGACTGCGAATGACTTTGTTATTCTCATAATTTCAAAGCCTATATCCATATTTATCGCCGCCATATCCAATAAAGACGCACTTTTGAGACTTAGCATCAAGCTTTTTTCTGTCATCTCTGTCAATCAAAGCATATGGAATATAACCAAAAACTTTTAGATATGAATAATTGACATTTTTACCTGACCACTGCTCTTGCGGTACTCCTCCATCCAACGCATTAGATTGACTCATGTTAATCAAACATACAGCTGCATCAACTGTAGCAGCCCATCAGTATAACGGGAGACCAGCATGTAGTCTCACACATCTTGCACACTCCAAAATAGTCCTATTCATCCTCTCAGCTACGCCATTCTCTTGACGAGTTCTAGGAACAGTCTTTAACCCATGTATGCCTTCTCGGCTCAAATATTCTGTAAATTCAATGCTCGTGTACTCACCACCATTATCAGATTTTAGAGTTTTAATTTGATATCATGTTTCTTTTTCTACCATGGTTTTCCACATTTTGAAAATCCCGAATACTTCTGATTTTTTCTTTGAGAGTATATACCTAAGTCTTTCTTGTTGCATCATCAATAAAAGTGACAAAATATCTCTTACCACCATAAGAGAGTTCCTGAGCCGGTCCCCACACATCAGTATGAACCAACTCTAATTTTTACTTTTTATTCTGTTGCACATTTAATTGAAAAATAACTGCCTTTTGTTTTTCATAAATGCAACTTTTACAGAAATCTAACTCAACTTTCTGCAAACCTGGAAGCAACTTTCTTGAATGTAATTACTTGACACATTTTTCACCAAGATGTCCCAAACGATAATGCCAAAGAGTGGATAAATTACCTGTAACCACTGTAGTTGCAACCATATCACTGATATTGTCTCCTTGAAGAAGGTAAAGTATACATGTACGCTTTCCCTTTGCTACTACTCTTGCTCCTGATGTTATCTTCCACTCTCATCCTCCAAAAGTTGTCACCATACCTTCTTGGTCAAGTTTACTAATTGAAATTAGATTTTCTTCAACTCGGGAATATATCTGATTTCACGCAAAATTAGACGCCCACCACCTGAGATGTTCAAAACTATAGTTCTTTTTCCTACAATCGAACACATGTGGCCGTTTCCCACAACCACTTGCCCAAAATCTCCATTGGCATAATCAATAAATATATTTCTTTGCGAGGTACAATGAAAAGAAGCATCAGAATCAAGAAACTACTTATTTGTTGTCAAGTCAAACCCCGCGGATAAACACAAGTTTTCTAACAAAGGTTCATCACTTACCACATTAGCTCCTTGATTCTCATCTCGCAGCTTCTTTTTGTAGGCTTCACACTGAAATCTACGAAGTCCCGCCTAGTGACAAAACCAACACTCATCTTTTGTAACCTCTCTCTTCCAACTGGATTGTGATCTACCACGCTCGGTGAATTTTCCTCTACTTTTATTTCTTCCACTATTCTCCATTGTTAGTGCCGTTGAAGATGCAGATGCCGAAAAATTTTCTCCACCTGAGACTTTTCGTCGTGTCTCTTCATCCATGATACTGCTCACGGCATCATCCATAGTCAAATCATCCTTCATAGTGCTCGAAATTCCTTGCACCGCGGTTTGTAGCTTTCTGAAAGGGAACATAGAAATAAAAGAGCTTGCAACTTTATATCCAGATTTATGCTTGTGGATTCTAGCTGGCCTGTAACTTGCGTGAAGCTATTAATATGCTCTGCAACAGAACCTCTGTCAAATAATTTCAAAATATCTGATTCGATGTGGATGGCTTCTCATAAATATTTGTTAGAATATCCATGGCTTCTTTTGTAGTATTTGCTTTCGTGATGTGATATCCTGTCTTTTTCATCAAACCTAAACGAATCGCACCTAACGTCTTTCGATCAAGAATTGTCCATCTTGATTCTACTGTCTAATCTACTTCCGCGAGTTCAGGTTTTCAACCTTCAGGTAGTGCATGGAGATCTTTTTGATAAAGATAGTCCTTTATTTGGAGTTTCCACCATTCGAAATCCTGCCCATCAAACTTATCGATCCTAATTTTATCTTATGCCATACCATTTTCTTTCAATCGAACATCATTGAAAAACTCTCGATGTTCTCGATTAGCCAACCTAGGCTCTGATACTAGTTGATAGGAATCGCGCCCAATTCCAGAAAAATAACACAAGCAAATAATACATACTAGCATAATAAAATAATAGAATCGGAAGAATACACCAGAGAATTTGTTATCGAATTTCACCCAGACCTGAGCTATGTATCCGTGCAGAGGCACTCTGCGAATCCACTAGTTTTCGAGAAAAGTAGGAATACAACTGACGTTCTTCTTAAATAATCTTCAAGAAAAGTATGAATATAACTGACGTTCTTCTTAAAAGATCGAAGGAAAAAGAAAACGAGAACTCTGAAAAATACCGGCCTCTCTCTTTTTCTTTTTCTTTTTCTTTTTCTCTCTATTTGCTACTTTGCGTATTCTATCTGCTCGCTTTCTATCTGCTCGCTATCTGCTCTTTTCTTCTAACGACTACAACCTATATATCCCTAATATATAAGGTGTATATTTTAACCTAGAAGAAAGAAAAAAACAAAAGACAAAAAAAAATCTTAATGATATCTTTTGATAAATTCTGGCTTCACGCCAACAAGAACTTTCCCAATGTTTAAATTATTTTGAAGTGTGATGTAAGCTATCGGAGTCCGACGTACATTAGCTTTTATTACTTGGCCAAGTATTGGAAGCTTTTATCTTCATCAGCGTCGAAAAATAAGTGACAATGTTTTAATCGATGAGGCGAATAACACCATCTATCTCATTGAGATGTTTCAAATAAAGATATAGATGAGAAAAAAGCATTTATGCCCAGGGAAACATTTTGAAATTGTTCTGGGCCATCTAGATATGTCAAAAGTCTAAATTTCATCAGTTCATGAAGTTTAAAGGGATTGTATGGGTTTTAAATTGCAAAACTTTTCGCTTATATCCTAGGATTATGAAAAGAAATAATTTAGATATTATTCTTTTGCGGATGAACGCAAAGGAATCCTAATTTCTTCGACTACAAAGAGGCATATTGAAAGGGCAAAAATGTAAAACGAAATCAAGTTGAAAAAATAAAGGGGCACCAATGCGTTATTGTGTTGGCTATGCATGGCATATCTATACCGACCATAGCCGAGCTGAGGGCGAGCACTAGTAAGGTCACATGTCGCCTGGGGGAGGGAGCGGACCTTGGTCGGGGCGAGGGTTGGCCTCCCTAGATATGGCGAGGTCGGCCCTTCCTTGGCACTAGGTCAGCCTTTCCTATTGCCCTCGCCTGGGCCAAGGCAAGGCTGCCCTTGCCCAGGCGACGATTAGATCTAGCGAGGGTGGCCTCGACAACAATGGCCGTGTTGGCGATCAAAAAGAGGAGGAAAAATAATAGAGGGAAAACATCAAAATTATAAGAAAATTATTAAAAATGTCCATATCGATGCCAGTCATGTAACGTGAGCCGGTTAGACATCAAATAGGTCATCAATCTCTTGCCAAAACTAGCTAGAAGTGTTGAATTGGTATTATGTCAAAATGTTTATAACAAAAGAGGCTTAATTAAAAGGAATACGAATAAATTGACACTAATGCAATAAATTTTGGACTTTTTTTATCACTTTTCCTCACAAATAAAAGCCAATGAAATGTCGCAAAAAACTTTTAGACTTGGCTTTCTTTTCTTTTCTTCTTTTATTTTTCTATAATCCAGGGGACATGTCCATGTGATTTCCACCCAATTCACCATTTCTCTTTGTATCATCGATTCCAAATCCAGAAATTTCCACACAACTCATTGAATTTTAATTTCTTCCCAACATCACTTCTTGATCTTATTATGCATATACATTGAGCAACTTACTCCGAACTTTCATGAGATTCAGGTTGCCATTCAACTCATCCCTCTCTTGTGGTTCAAAAACTAACCAAATGGGCCGTCTAAAAAAGCAAACTTTGATCTCAAATTCTCATTCCTCCATCGAGCGAAACGAAGCCAAATAACAAAACCGGGGAGACAAGGAGTCAGGAGGGAATGTTTCTGGTCCAAGCGACTAAGAAAAAGCAAAAATGTCCCAAGTTGCAAGTCGCAACCAGGGAGTGAGCACAACGACCAACAAACCGCATGAATATGTTCGGCTCCGCAATAAAAACAAAAGCCCTTTTTAGACCTGATGAAGCAGCAGCAGCTGCTGCTGCTGCTGCTGCTGCTGCTTTCACCTCCCACAATAATGCCTCCCATCCGCTGCCCATCTCCTTCCTTTTAATGACTAATTTACTGGAAAGAAGACAAAATTCATTATGGTCTTTACTGTGCATCGTGGGATAGGTCACAATGAGTAGCCTCTGTGGTTTAAATTCTCGCTTGTCTGAATAAGACAATTGGAGCTATGGAACTCCAGGAATATTTTACGCTTGTTCTCATGTCTTGCGGGCATACTGTAATTATTGCATACCCTTTCAGTGCATCAGAACTTGGAAATATCTGGAGATTTTGCAAGTTTTTCATGGTTTTTTCCTTTTTTTGTTGTTGTTGTATTTAGCAGCTCAATACAGGTATCTCCTTTTAATTGGTATTGTGAAGCCTCAAGATTATGTTATTTACCATGAAGAAAGTAGCACAGTCGAAGGACATGGCCCTCATCAGTGTTTAAATAGTAAATCACGCTTTTATCGAGCGATTTAAGTTTTTAAAATAGTTGACAATGTTCTCACAAAAATATCACATAATGTCAGATCAGGAGGTTCCGAGGTCAAATCTTTTTAGAAAGAATGAAGAAAAGGGAAAAATAAAAAAGTAAAAAATATAACGAATAATTGAAAAAAAATTGAATTTTTTTTTGCCTCAAATAAAATCCTGAGATTGAAATTATTTGCTAAATGAGACCTGAACACCAGAAAATATCTTCAGACACACATCACCGGTCAAAGAAAAACTAACCATGTGCAAATTTGCTAGTATGTTTTGAAGCAAACCCGTCCGACCCTTTCAACCTCCAACTTTCTCAGATCGTTCTCATAACACCCCTAATTGGTATCCAGCAGAAAATGACATTTTCTTCCCCATACAATGAGTCAAATGGTAATGTAATAGAGTCCATACAATAGCACATCAACCACTCATAGATAGACAATTTAAATTTTAGCATTCCCTAGTCTTAAAAACAATTAAAAACCATTTCTTAAAATAAGTCAAATCACAGTTTCTCTTCTTTGATTTAAAATTTTCTGTCCATCTTTGCATACATAAAAAAAAAAAGTGCCTTTCTCGCTAGTTTATTATAAAATGCGTTGTTCATCAGTTCATATTCTCACCATGTCTCACTAGATTTAAGCCTTTTTTTCAAATTATACATCCATAATATTACTCTTCATATGATTTTTCCTCGAAATCGACCCGTATTATTCACTAGGTTAGCTGCCCCAGCTACTATAAAAATGATTGCTACACGAGGAAGATGAAGAGGAAAATGTAAGATTACTATTTTCGAGAAGAGGTGGAAAGAATAAGGTGCGGTGAACCAAGAGAAAGTAGGGGAATATGAAGAGTATGCCAAGACAAATTTCTCCACAAATATATCATAGACTAATCCCCGATGCTCTTTCCAAGGGCACATGATGATCTAACTACTCCTAAATTTGGCTCCTTATATTTATTCTTCACTTATAACCTCCTTATTAAATCTATATATATACGCACACACATACATACACATATCTAGAGAAAAGATAAATATTATTATAAGTTTTATAATTACAGTAATTATTAGAATTATTTATGGAAATCACGCAAGAGCATTGGCATGTGAGAAAAGCAGCTTTCATCTTCTTGTAAAAGCGACCACGCCCGTTTGGCTGCAATCATGCGGTCTACCTTGTTATAATTCCTTTCACTTGTTCCTTCTCGTCCTTACATATCCTCTCTCTTCTTCTTTTTTTCTTTCCTAGGACATTGTTTTTCTCAAACACCAAAGAGGGTTTTACTTCTTCTTTTTTCTGCCAAATTCTCTCTCTGTCTCTCTGTCTCTCTCTCCATCGTATGCCTCGCCCTATTTTGACATTAGTCTCGGAAATTACCCCAAGTTTTTATACAATTAAGTAAGATATGGTTAATTTGATTGGAAACCCAAAGCTTCGTCTACCTTCCTCCCAAGTTAACCTCCTAATTAAACCCCACAAATGGTGATGAATGATTGTTAATTTCTTCTGGTCGCGCACTTGTCGACCGTGCTTCTAAGCGATTTCACACACAAATTCAAGAAGGCGTCTGCTGTATCAGGTGCACGAAGCCATGTTTAACGGACTAAGTGGTTTCTCTTATTGTAAATCGAGTCGTGGTATTATACTCTGCCCGTGACTATCCGTTCGTTTTTTTTCTTTTTCTTTTTCTTTTTTTCCGGGATAAAGTACATTCTTTTTTCCTTCCTCATACTGCAAAAAAATGGATTGTCTGATAATTAACGCGGATAAATTAGACAAGTCATAAACAAATTAATGAAGCAAAAATGTGGGACGACTTCGGGCTCGGGAAGCGCGGAGACCCGCTCGTGCTGAGAAGCCGCTCACCCCCCCCCTAAGAAAACCAATTAAAGAAAGAGAGAAATTCCACCGAACGCAACAGTATTATTTTAAATCATGAACTAAACTCCAAAAGTCTCCATCGCAACAAAGGCATCGAAGACCGCATTTAAACTCATCAAACCTCAATATTTCTAACCCCACCATCATTCTTTGCTCTTCAATGAGCAATAGTTGCTTTTTTATATGAATTGAATCTCGAGTTATGAAAATACTTTGCTAATTTGACTAAGGGTCAAGATTTTGGCCGACTAATCAGATCAAGGGCTTCAGTCCCCGTCCGATTTGTACGCGTGCACGAGGGTATTTTAGATCACGGCACGTAGACTCATCAAGCAAGTGGTTGCTAATCATAAATGGATAACTCTCCAAATAGACCCATTTAATTGCTATGTAAATCTAGTGAACAATACCCGACCCGGCTCATGTCCAATGCATACTCGATACAACCCACATTCCTAAATCACTTCAATATTTAATCAAACCTAGAAACACTTATACCCAATTTGAGGCGAGAGGGATGGAATGAGAGAGCACGAGATCGAATGAGGGCGAGAGAGAATGAAGAGAGAGAGAGAATATAACTAAACGTGTAATAGTGTTGCCCATCATATATGGGTAAAGAAATGACCTTTCATCTTTGTCCATCGCGTCTTCATATTGTGTTTCTAAATTGAGAAAAGAAAATTTCATCGGTCATGACCTTTCAAACGAGTTGTTATCATGAGGGTCTCACACTAAACTCCACATGATTAATCACTTGGGGTTGCGTTAATGGCCACTCTTCTCACATAGAAAGAGGGAGATGGGGAGTTCGAATTTCCACCTTTGAGGAGAGAGGGGTAGGGACGCATGAGGAGGGAGTAGAGTTTCACAACCTTCACACGGTGTATAGTGCACACTATGTAGCTTGTATAGTAGCATAGAATGGGATAGAATCGGATAGTAGTAGTAGTAATAATAATAATAATAATAATAATAATAATAAGTCCACATGATTAAAGGTTGAAAATGGACTTAATCAGAATGGTCTTAAGCAACGCAACACTTTGAGGAGAGAGGGGTAGGGACGCATGAGGAGGGAGTAGAGTTTCACAACCTTCACACGGTGTATAGTGCACACTATGTAGCTTGTATAGTAGCATAGAATGGGATAGAATCGAATAGTAATAATAATAATAATAATAATAATAATAATAATAATAAGTCCACATGATTAAAGGTTGAAAATGGACTTAATCAGAATGGTCTTAATCAACGCAACACTTTTTTATTTTCCAAATACAAGCATACTATAATGAAGAAAATGAAAAGTAAATAAAAAAAAGAAATTGCTTATATTTTTTTTACTTGCTTCCCAAAACATCTCCTCTGTCTCTCTCCCCCAACATACCTTTCAGAGAGAGACAGCCTTTTTCTCAGCCTTTGCGAATCCTGTACCAATCGATCCACCTATATATCGACACCACCAACTCCAATCTTTTCCTCAAACTCCATTCCTCTTTGCTCTTGAAAACTCCCCTTTGCCTCTCAGGCTCCAGCATGCTTGCTGTTTAGTTTCGGTCCCCAAGCCAGTCGCCACAACACTGAAGGGTGTCACAGTAGAGAGAGAGAGAGAGAGAGATGGCGAGCGACAAGGTGGTGGAGACAGTGATTGTGGGGAACTATGTGGAGATGGAGACGGGAGAAGGGAAGCCCAGGAGCGTCAAGAGCAAGATGTCCAGCCTCTTCTGGCACGGCGGTTCCGTCTACGACGCTTGGTTCAGCTGCGCTTCAAATCAGGTTCGTTCCCAAAAGCCAGATCTAACTCGTCAACTTGTTAGTCCTTTCGCTGAGATGGGTATATCATCAGCAAGATTCATATTTAAAGATGAATTCTTGGTCGGAGATTTCTTCTTTTGGATCAACTGTTCCATTGCTGTGTTGTGTCTCAGGTGGCTCAGGTCCTGCTCACTCTGCCCTACTCCTTCTCCCAGCTCGGTTTGCTCTCGGGCATCCTCTTCCAGCTCTTCTATGGCTTGCTGGGGAGCTGGACCGCGTACCTCATCAGCGCCCTATACGTCGAGTACAGAACTCGGAAAGAGCGAGAAAAGGCCGATTTCAGAAACCATGTCATTCAGGTAAAATCAACCCAAGGAAAAACTCCATCCCAGAAGCGCACCCATTTCTTCTCCTTCCTCCTCCATGCCCCTTTGTTTTTTCATGTCCTTCTTCTGCTGTTCCAGTGGTTTGAAGTTCTGGATGGGCTGCTGGGGAAGCACTGGAGGAACGTGGGTCTGGCATTCAACTGCACTTTTCTCCTGTTTGGATCTGTCATTCAACTCATAGCCTGCGCAAGGTCTCTCCTTTGTCCTCTCTGCTCTGCTCTGCTCTCTGCAACTCCTTGATTTTTATCTCCATCCTCCGTCAATCTTTATTATATTCAAGCAAATACCCATTAAAGAGAGAGAAAGGGAGAATCAGAATGACGTGAATACGTCTGTTTGTTCGTGTTTGGTGGGTGGTGGTGGGGGTCTGATCTCTTCTGCAATTTCTTGTGGCAAAAAACGCAGCAACATATACTACATAAACGACAACCTGGACAAGAGGACGTGGACGTACATCTTCGGGGCTTGCTGCGCCACCACCGTCTTCGTCCCTTCCTTCCACAACTACCGCATCTGGTCCTTCCTCGGCCTCCTCATGACCACCTACACCGCGTGGTACCTCACCATCGCCTCCCTCCTCCACGGCCAGGTAAACGCTATATCATTTGTCAGAGTTATTTTTCATAAGTTTGGCGAAAAATTGAACGATTAAAAAATATTTTCTAAAAAATATCATATTATTCGTTTACGAAAATGGGTAAATAAAAAAAAGTTATCGTTTACGAAAAAAAAAAAAGCATAAATGGTTGTCAATAAAAATATTATTCTCCAATGCAACCCTGCAATTGTACGTTCGATCGGGGCAATGATAGAACAGTTCCATAGTGGACGGAGCGGGTCACACAATCGACCCATGTAGGGTCGGGTGCGATGCGAGTGATTCGGCCTCAGCCAGGATAGACGCGAGGGTCTCGACAGATCTCATGATTCGCGAGAAATGTGCGCGATTTTTCTTTTCGAAATTTGCTAAGGGCTATATGTGTGCATTTGAGCAATTGCATAATACTAACTGGTTCCACAAATCGAAATGACTAATTGATTATCGTTAGTGTCATTAACTAACTGACATGAAGCTTTTCTTTAATAGGTGGAAGGGGTCAAGCACTCGGGTCCGACCAAGATGGTCCTGTATTTCACCGGGGCCACAAACATTCTCTACACGTTCGGGGGACACGCTGTCACTGTGTAAGCTAAAAGCCCTGTCTCGAGGGATTTTGCTTTATTTATTTTCCAGTCCCTGTCTTTTGCTTTATTTAGAAATCTCTCCCCGCGTTCATGTCCCCGTGCTCATGCTGTGCTGTTATGTTAATAATTGCTCGAAAACATTTTATCTTAAAAGCCGGTCTGAAAAGGACTGCTTGCGCTTCCTCTGAGGCATGATCTGACCCCTCCTCCCTACGATCCATGCACCAATCGCCATCAAGAATCTTATTTCTTGTCTATTTCCTTTTCTTTTTTTTCTTTTTTATTTTTTCTTTTCCTATTGGATGGGGGGAAAATGACAGGGGGAAAAAAATGAAATTTTGGTCCTTCTTGGTAAAAAAAAAATTTGGGATTTTTCCTTTAGGGAGTAAAAAGTCAAGGGATCTTTTTTCATGTCGCTTTTGCTTTTATCACGAGGGCATGCCAAAAGGGATCTACTCTCATGAAAGAATCTCTAGTGTTAGAAGCTGGCATTTAATGTTGTCCCGGAAAAACAAATAATAAGAAGTTGAAGGGGTCCAAAAAAAAAAAAAATTTCAATGTTTGCCACCTGACAAAAAACAAGGATTTTTTATATTAATTTGGATTTCTTTGGTGCAGGGAAATTATGCACGCCATGTGGAAGCCCCAGAAGTTCAAGGCCATATACTTGTTGGCGACGTTGTACGTGCTGACCCTGACCCTTCCGTCGGCATCGGCGGTCTACTGGGCATTCGGAGACATGCTCCTCAACCACGCCAACGCCTTCTCGCTCCTCCCAAGGTCGCCGTTCCGCGACATGGCCGTCGTCCTCATGCTCATTCACCAAGTGAGCTTCGTCTCGATCGACTTAGTTTAACATCTATACTTCTTACGATTATACTGTTGTCAATTTTAGGTGTGATGTAACTTTCCAATGTCCAATCGAATAGATTAAAAAAAAAAACGATGCGTACATTTGATCTTTCTCTTTAACTCAGGCAATCAAGCGATGATATCGACCGGTTTTTGTATCCTTTGCAGTTCATCACGTTCGGGTTTGCCTGCACGCCGCTCTACTTCGTGTGGGAGAAAGCGATAGGGCTGCACGAGTGCAAGAGCATGTGCAAGCGGGCGGCGGCAAGGCTGCCGGTGGTGGTCCCGATCTGGTTCCTGGCCATCATCTTCCCTTTCTTCGGCCCCATCAACTCCACCGTCGGATCCCTCCTCGTCAGCTTCACCGTCTACATCATCCCCGCCCTCGCCCACATCTTCACCTTCAGATCCTCAGCTGCTAGGGAGGTAAGAGAAAGCCTACTGAGTTTTTGCCCTGGTTTCTCTCATCAACTTCCCTGGAGCCATAGAAATTCCCATGAAACAATTTTCCTTTTAACGGAGCCTTTGTTGTTTGTGCGGTGCAGAACGCGGTGGAACAACCCCCGAAATTCGTGGGCAGATGGGTCGGGGCGTACGCGATCAACATGTTCGTGGTCGGGTGGGTGCTCGTGGTGGGGTTCGGGTTCGGCGGGTGGGCGAGCTTGACCAATTTCATCCACCAGATCGACACGTTCGGGCTTTTCACCAAGTGTTACCAATGCCCCCCTCCGACGCTTCCCCCGCCGTCTCCCCAGCCACTCCTCAACGTCACCGCATCTCCGCCGCTCCAACACCCTCGCCATGGCCTTCGCAGCCCTTGAACCCTCCTCTTCTTTCCCCGCAATTAGATCTCGGAAATTTCGCGAAATCTCAGAAGTCATGGCCAAAGATAAAAGCTTTCCGATGCTACTCCTAAAGCAAAGTTTGGGGGATTTTTTCCAGCAGGCAAGAGGAGACAGGAACTGAAACGCCACCAACCCCGCCCCCCCCCCCCCCCCCCCCACTCCAAAAAAAATTGTCTATTTCCATTTTCCCATTTTGCCTCCACACCACTTCTAGTTTCTGAAAATTAGCTTATAATTTTTATCTTGCACTTGAGAGAGAGAGAGAGAGAGAGGGAGAGAGAATATTGATCCGTATGTATAACTATCTTTTGACATAAGATGATGATGTTCTCAATTGTCTCTTAATTGTCCATCTTCATTTCATATGGCAAAAGGAGATGATTTCATCTCACAAAGCAAGTAAAATAAGCAAATCTGAAAAGTGAATCAACTTTCTACTGCGTGCAAAGATTGGCCTATACCCCAAAGACGGAATTGTTGTAGCATCAAAGTTCATACGAAGGCTGATATCTTTTGTATCTTTACATCATCGTCGATGATGAGCACACATCGAGAAATTTTTCCCAAAGTAACTATGATTTTGCTAGAAAGGCGATGTGCGTCTAGGATCAGCGTCCCCACTCCCAGCACCATCACTGTGATAATTCCCAATAGGATCAGCGTCCACAATTGAATATATCATAAAGAATATATCTTCTAACATTCTCTTACTTAGGCTAAATTAATTGTAATTGTACTGTATATGCGCATATTTATATTGGTCAAGAGATAATTCTCAATAGTCAGTCCGATCTCATAAAGTCTCAAGCACCGAACCATGCCAGTAACTGCATCAGAAGACACAGAACCACTCATGATCACGAATACTCTTAACTTTACTGATATGGTAGTATGGCAATTGGATAACATCTCAAATAACAGAGATACCTTATATGTTATCATCCTTGTCAATCATCATTCTCTCACCTTATGTGTCACGAAATCGGATGTGTCACGAGATAACATCTTTACGGTTCCAACGAACCAACATATCTCTCACATTTATAGTTAACTATACTTTACATGTAACAAGACATATGACTTTTTGCTAAAATAAATACCACAACCATCACTCAAGGTTTACACAACTCCTTAAGATTTTCAATAGATATGCATTCAATAACTATATCACATTCAAAAATGATTTAAAGAATGTAAAATATTAATACATATCAGAATCATCATTAAAAAGTAACATAACATTGTAAACTTTATTAGAGCAAAAATTAGAATCAATAATGGCATCTGATGACGCTTCTAAGCCCATATTAATGACATGTTGTTCAAATACACAAGGGCGTAGACCTTTCGTCAGTAGATATACTTTACTGCGACGTCACCATTCTGCACGGACTCCTTTATGGTAAAAACTTGACCTCCATATGCTTAGACCCATTGAGACCTATGTTGTTGTTAATGAACAACACTGCAGAGTTATTGTCGCAATACAACTGTATGGGTCTATCAACAAAGTCAAGCATGGTCAACTCTCTAATGAGATTTCAAAGCCAAATAGCCTGAGCAACAGCTTTAAAGCATGCTATAAACTCCGCTTGCATAGTAGAGGATGATATCGTTTTTTGTTTCTCACTTTTCCATGATACTGCACCACTTGCTAGCATAAAGATATATCATGTTGTCAACTTCTTGCCATCCTCACAACCAGCATAATCTGAATCTTAATATCTCACTAGCTGCAAGTTCTGAACACCTTTGTAAATTAGCATATAGTCTCTAGTTCTTTTTAAATACCTTAAAACTTTCTTAGCAGCAATCTAGTGATCATATCCTGGATTCGATTGATACCTGCCTAAAAGTCCCGTTGCAAAATCAATGTCTGGCCTAGCACAAACTTGAGCATACATGATACTACCAAGTGCACTAGCATACGGTACATTCTTCATTTGTGCTTTCTTAATATCTAAATGAGGACATTGTGAAAGACTCAATTTATCACCTTTGCAGACTGGAGCAATCTCTGACTTGCACTCTTGCATATTAAATCTTTTCAAAATACGATCAATATAAGCCCTTTGAGATGAGTTTAATATGCGACGAGAACGATCCCTATGGATCTCAATACCAAGGACAAAAGAAGCTTCACCAAGATCCTTCATATCAAAATTTTGTAACAACATCCTTTGTGTCTCTTACATCAATGCAATATCGCGGCTAGCAAGTAAGATGTCATCAACATAAAGAACGAGAAAAATAAATTTTCTCCCACTGACCTTGCAATATATACATTGATCGAACTTGTTCTCAACAAAACCAAAAGAAGTAACAACACTATGAAATTTCAAGTACCACTGTCTAGAACCTTGCTTCAAGTCATATATAGATTTTTTTAATCTACAAACCAGATTACCTGTGCCATCTGCTGCAAAACCTTCTAGTTGTGCCATAAAATCTTGTTCATCTAGATCTTCATTCAGAAAAGTAGTTTTAACATCCAATTGATGAAGCTCTATATCAAAATGAGCTACTAAGGCAATAATCACTCTAAAAGAGTCTTTAGAAGAAATTAGAGAAAAAGTTTACTCATAATCTATTCCTTCTCTCTAAGTAAATCCCTTAACTACTAGTCTAACTTTAAATTTTTCAATCTTTCCTACGGAGTCTTTCTTGGTCTTAAAAACCCATTTACAACCAACAGGTTTATAACCTTCAAGTAATTCAACAAGTTCCCAAACATCATTATGTTTCATAGACAGCATCTCGTCTTTCATTGCATTTAACCATAAATCATATTGAGAAAAAGACATAGCTTATGTATAAGTCATTGAATCAACAACACAACCAATATCAAAATCCTGCTCTCCTAGATAGCCTATATACTCCGGTGGTGTAGCTGATCGTTTATGCCTAACAGATCTTCTTAGAGGAGCATCTTCTTCCTCATTCTGTTCCTAAGAGGCTTGAGGAACTTCATTAGGAACTGCTTCAATAATAGGTTCCTAAGCCTCAACAGGTTCAACCTGTGGTACAACAACTTCCACAATTGTCTGTATAAGTATAGAAAACGACATAAGAATACTCATTGTGTTGTTATCCTTAATAGTCTGTGAGCAATCACCCTTTTCTGCTACATCAAGCTTTACAAATTTTGTTGTCTGTGAATCCACTATTCTCGATCCTCCATTGGGATTATAAAATCAATATACCTTTGATTGATCTGGATAAGATACAAAATAACTATGAGTAGTTTTGGAGTTCAACTTACTCAAAGTTGGATTATACAATTTTACTTCTGCAAGGCATCCCTAAACCTTCAGATGATTCAAGCTTGGCTTCCGTCCAATCCACAATTCAAAAGAAGTAAGTGGCGCAAATTTAGTAGGAACACGATTCAATACATAAAGTGTCGTTTTCAAGGCCTCACCCCATAAAAAAACTAGGTAAATTAGATCTGCTGATCATACCCATCACCATATCCATAAAAGTACGATTACGCCTTTCAGTTACACCATTCTGTTCAGGATTACCAGGCATAGTAAATTGAGCCACAATCCCATAATCCTCTAAGTACTTGGCGAATGGCCCTTTAAGCTGTCCAACATCGCCAGGTCGACCATAGTACTCACCACCACGGTCAGATCTGACAATTTTTATGACCTTCCCCAACTGTTTCTCAACTTCAGTCCGGAAAATCTTGAACTTATCAAGATATTTAGACTTTTCCTTAATCAAGTACAGATAACCATATCGGGAATGATCATCTATAAATGTGATGAAATAAAAATTTCTACACAACGTTGCTGTATAGGGTCCACTTATATCTGTATGGATGATCTCTAACAAATGAGGACTACGGACTGCAGTTTTCTTCTTTATTCTGGTCATCTTACCTCTACAACAGTCTACATATGTGTCTAGGTCACTTATAAGAGTGGGTAGAATGTCAGCCTTTATCAGTCTTTCCACTCTTTTTTTAGAGATGTGACAAAGACGTTTGTGCCATATTGCGTAGGACTATTCCTTAGGTAGAGGCCTTTTGAAAATAAGCTTTTCAGTTGTATAAGCGACGTATATTTCGTTGGGAGACAAATATAATTTGTACAATCCATTGGACATAGTGCAATACTCAATTTTATTTGAATTAAAAGAAATAGAAATTGCAGAGTTTGAAATCTAAAAAGAGTAACCACACATGTCCAAACTTGATACGGAAATTAAATTCCGTCTAAAGGAGGTACATAAAATGTATTCCTTAACATCAAATTAAAATCATAATTTAGAATTAAAATGACATCTCCAACAAACTCGATATCAGCTTTACTGTTGTTTCCTACGGTGAGCTTTGATTCATCCTTATTTGGCTTCCTCCGCTTTATGAATCCCTATATGGTAAACGCAACGTGGTTAGTTGCACCGCTATCTAGCCACCACGAACAAGATAGGGTTTCTGATAGATTAGATTCACAAACCAACGCCAAAGAACTATTACCTTTAGGCTAACGCTTAGATAATCAATTCTTATATTTAGCATAATTTTTCTTTATGTATACTCCATTCTTACAGAAAAAACAAAGACCATCCTTACCAGCATTACCGTCCCTTTTAGAGGTCGATTTCTTTAGACCCAAGTTGTCATGCTGATCAATAGATGAATAAGTTCCTTTACTATTCTTGTTACCCTTGCCCTTCTTGACACCAGACATAGAAGCAGCATACAAAGCCATATGCGCGTTACTTTTCTTCAGCTTGGTCTCTTCTGACAGCACCCTTGCAATCAAGTCGTTGATTGTCCATGTCTGATCAGCAGTGTTATATTATTTTTGGATAATACCAAACTCAAGTGGAAGAGAATTAAGCATAAGATGTATGATACAAGTATCGGGAATTAGAATATTAAGCCCATTGAGCTTTGATTGCAGATCTACCATCCTCATGACATAGTCCCTAACACCAACAGAATCATCATATTTCAAACTAAATAATCCTGACATATGTGTCCCAACCTCAGTATTAGGAGAATTACGATTTTTAGCTACCAAGGCTTTCATCATTTGTCTAGTAGTGATGTCAATAACAAAATCACTTCTAACATATTTCCGTATGGATCGCTTCATTGACAGCAAGCAAATCCTATTGCTTTATTCCCAAGCAACAAAATGTGCCTTTTGGGCATCTATACTTGTATCAGTAAGTGTTATCGGCCTATCTTCATTAAGAGCAATATGAACATCCGTCAGTTCCATACCAAACAGAAAATCATCTATCTACTTCTTAGAATTACTACCAGTAAGAATCTCAATAGCTATGGAGTTGTCGTTCATAGAAAATATGACTGAAAAATACCCAATATTTTTAATTAGCATAATGTGAAATTTCATACTGAGAGATACATTATCATATAATCACCTTTAGGCAGAAAACATGATATGCAGTTGTATACTCCATATATTACAACGGTCATGATAATTTATTTCAATCTTTGTTAATCATCACATTTGGGTGTATGACAGCACTTAGACTAATCAATTCTCAACTATATGCTGTACATGTAACCCTTCATACATCAATACGCAATCACCTCCTTTAGGAGTATAAGTACGCTTAAGACAAGAGACATCACAATATTATAAACATGTTCTTTATTAAACTCAACCAAGTGTGTCGCTTTGGTGGTCACAACCTAATTGAATTTACCTGAAATTGGGATATAAATTTATATTTCACATTTACCGTATGCATGTAATTTCAGAAATTAGGGGCAATCATCTCAAAATTACATGCCTCGTTAATTTTCATCGATACCTCAATAATTCATGTCAAAACATAAACATGTAATTGATAAATCATGGTCCACATATCCATATGTGGTATTTACATGTGAGTTTTGCATCTGTATTTCATAAAATCATAGAGAAATACCTGAAAATACGCAAAAATACCCCAAAATATACATGTATTTAGAGTTTCATAAGTATTATCAATCCATAAAAGTGCCAAACAAGTAAAACAAATATACTATCCTGTAGAGCATGAGCATATGAGCACGCCCGTACCTGAAACTTCGCCATCGAAGCATGCACGCGCTCTCACGCACCACCCAAGTTCACGAAGCGTGAGAACCACGCGCATACATGTGCCTTGCACGTGTTCTGATTATCTGCCGGGTTAAGAAATCGGTCCGACCGGCCCAATCGGTCCGACCGCTACCCCTTGGATTGACTCAAGAATCGAGTCGGGCGATCCGGTCGATTCGATCAACGAACGGTTCTAGTTAACAGTCAACGAATCGGGTCGGGTCAACGCAGTCGAGTCGGGTCTACCCACCGAGATGACGTCTGCTGAAGTTAGCTCCGCACGTGCCGCGCACATGCAAGGCTAGGGTCTGCGCGTGTGGCGCGTTTGGCGCATGGCTGCCACGCATCTGATGGCCACCGGCGAGTGGCGCCGCGTTCGGTCGATTCTGGCGACAATCATGATATGGTTTTTCTCGTCTCATCGAGCCCTTTCCAAATATATAATTTTCTTTGTATTTAGACAAAAATAAAAATTTGAAAATACACCGAGAACGAGATTCTCGACCTAATACGCGCAGAGTTTGATACCACACGTAAGTTACGTATTTCATCCGTACGCAGCGACCCAAGATACACACGTACAAATACACGAATCCCTAATCCATAGAGTTAAAGAATTAACGCACCTTATTTCGGATTCATCATTCTTGATGCGAAATTGCGAGAATCCGATGCTCAAGAGCTTCTCCTTCATAAACCCCCTTTATTAATGGCTTCAATGAGATGGACGCTCACTATCGCTTCAAACGATTCTATATGTGAGATTATATGGACATTAAAATTTAGAGGGGGGACTTGAGCTCTATTTATAGAGAATGAAACATATCCCCTCATTAAAGATTGGGTTTATCTCAGCCCATACTATCCAGTCCTATATCTAACTAGAATTAAGAAATTATATATATCTTACCTTTATTAGACCAATTAATAATTACAGTGGCAATTAATAAAGCCCATAATTGAGTATATCATAAAGAATATATATTCTAACAATAATTTGTACCAATGAAATATATTTAGAACTATTTTAGTACTTTTCCCTCGAAAAGAACATCATCTAATGAAATGAAAAGTTCAGGACAATATGTTTCACATTTTACTTCTTGATTAACCCTGTCTTTTTCACTTAAAGGTTAATCAAGACCAACATAGCTTAATTTATGCAAACTCAACAGGGGTCGATAAAAAGAATGGTTAAAGCTCGGGAAGAGCTCGGTGCTGAACGTTTCCATTTGTGAAGAAAATATTCGGTAGTTGTTGAGTTCCACGTCAACCGCACGTGTGGCACAGAAGAGCAAATGTAGACCACTTAAAATACGACGCGTGACAGTGAGGAGACAGAATAAAAAAAAATTCAGCCCACTCAGATTTTCCTCTCTCCACTGCATCGCCTCTGCTGCTCTGCAACTCCCCGGCAAAACTCAAACATTAAATGCCATCCTCCTCTCTCTCTCCCCTCTTCTCAAATTCCTTTCTCCTTTTTTAGGGTTGAGGCAAATCTGAGCGTGAGACAAGTAGTTGAGGCAATTTTTGTATGACATTGCTAAGCATAACATGATCCAAAAACACCTCTGATCCTGGAATGGAGACCTCTCTTCAAGCTCTCGCTTTCCACCCCCACCGTCCCCGAGCTCGGTCTCTTTTTCCTCTTTCAATGCACTCGCTCAAATCGAGAGAGCCGATGGCTGCGAGGTTGCAGAAGAGGACACTCCTGCTTCTTCCTCTGGCAATTCTCTCGAGCATCATTTGGGGACTTCGATTCCTTTAAATGGCAATGACCTTTTTGTTCATCATCAACTCTTGGAAATAATTTGATACGGTCTTTGTTGCAAAGTTACTTCCTTTTTTTCATTTGAGTGTTTTCTTGATCGATTGAAAGTATGCGGCTATCGAATCCAATTAGCCAAATTTGTGTTTTTGTTTCTTGTGAAGGAAAAAAATCGAAGTCTTTCGAAACTAGTATTTTGAGAATTCCACATTAGAATTTGCGCATCAGTAGTCCTTTGAAATGGGCGTATGCGGTCACTGTATCCAACTAGCCAAATCTATGTTTTTGTTACTTATGGTGGAAAAAAAAATTGAAGCCTTTCAAAACTAGCATTTTGAGAATTCTACATTAGAATTTGTGCAAAATTAGTCCTTTGAAATTGGTCTTTTTATCGGGATAGGGTTGAGGCAAATCTGAGCGCGAGATACATCATTGAGGCAAACATCAAATTCATTTTTCCTTCAAACGCGCTAAACATGAAATAAAATACGGACAAGATTTCGGTAGACGGCAGCGCAAGGAAAGAAAAAACATCCGTGGTCTGGTGTGTGAAGATTTCTGTCGAAGGCAATGAGGGACGAGCTCCTTCGTTCCACAGCCGTGGTCTTGCGCATTTGAAGGAAAAACGAATTTGATGTTTGCCTTAACGACATCTCTCACGCTCAGATTTGCCCAACCCTATTCAAATAAAAAGACCCATTTCAAAGGACACTGATGCACAAATTCTAATGTCGAATTCTGAATATACTAGTTTCGATAGACTTCAAAAATTTTCCACCATAGGAAACAAAAACACAGATTTGGCTAATTGGATACACTGACCACATATTTTCAATCGGTCAAGAAACACCCAAATGAAAAAAGGAACTAACTTTGTAATAGAGACTATATCAAATTATTCCCAAGAGTTGATAACAAACAAAAGTATCATTGCCATTTAAAGGAATCAAGGCCCCTAAACGATGGTCAAGAGAATTACCAGAGGAAGAAGCAGGAGGGTCCTCTTCCGCAACCTTGCCGCCATCGGCTCTCTCGATCTGAGCAAAAGCTTTGAAAGATGAAGAAGAGATCGAGTTCGGGACAGTGGGGGTGGAAAGCGAGAACTTGAAGATAGTTCTCTATTTCGGGATCATAGGTGTTTCGAGATCATATTATGGTTAGCAATGTTATCCAGAAATTGCCTTAACGACGTCTTTCACACTCATATTTGCCTCAACCCTATTCAGATAAAAAGACCCATTTCAAAGGACAATGATGCACAAATTCTAATATGGAATTACCCACTCATGGATAGCTTAGTTGGTTAGGGCGCACTTAGGATTGTGTGGTTAGGTGCACTGATCCCAGGTTTGATTTCCTAGATGAACACCTATGATTTAAGTGGGGGGCCATAGTGGTGGGTTATTGTACTAGTTTCCCCCAAGGAATAGTCGAGGTACGCGTAAGTTGGCCCAGACACCTTGGTTATTAAAAAAAAATCTAATGTGGCATTCTTAAAATGCTAGTTTCGGAAGACTTCAAATTTTTTCCACCACAGGAAACAAAAACACAAATTTGGCTAATTGGATACAGTGACCGCATACTTTAATCAATCAAGAAACACCCAAATGAAAAAGTGGAAGTAGGTTTGTAACAAATACCGTGTCAAATTATTCCCAAGAGTTGATAACGAATAGAAGGGTCATTGCCATTTAAAGGAATCGAGGCCCCAAACGATGGTTAAGAGAATTACCAGAGGAAGAAGCAAGAGGGTCCTCTTCCGCAACCTCACTGCCATTGGCTCTCTCAGTCTGAGCAAGTGCTTTGAAAGAGGAAGAAGAGACCAAGCTCGAGGACAGTGGGATGGAAGGAGAGAGCTTGAAGAGAGGTCTCTATTTCGGGATCAGAGGTGTTTTGAGATCATATTATGATTAGCAATGTTATGCATATTATGAGCAAGTGCTTTGAAAGAGGAAGAAGAGACCAAGCTCGAGGACGGTGGGATGGAAGGAGAGAGCTTGAAGAGAGGTCTCTATTTCGGGATCAGAGGTGTTTCGAGATCATATTATGATTAGCAATGTTATGCATAATGCCTCAACAACGTCTTTCACGCTCAAATTTGCCTCAACCCTATTCAGATAAAAAGACCTATTTCAAAAAACAATAACGCACAAATTCTAATGTGAAATTCTCAAAATGCTAGTTTCGAAATTTTTTCCACCACGAGAAACAAAAACACAAATTTGGCTAATTGGATACAGTGATCGCATACTTTCAATCGATCAAGAAACACCCAAACGAAAAGGGAACTAACTTTGTAACAAAGACCATATCAAATTATTCCCAAGAGTTGATAACGAACAAAAGGGTTATTGCTATTTAAAGGAGTCGAGGCCCTCAAACAATGGTCAAGAGAATTACCAGAGGAAGAAGCAGGAGGGTGCTCTTTCGCAACCTCGTCTCCATCGGCTAGCAAGTGCTTTGAAAGAGGAAGAAGAGACCGAGCTCGGGGACGGCGGGGTGGAAGGCGAGAACTTGAACAGAGGTTACTATTTCGGGGTTAGAGGTGTTTCGGGATCATATTATAGTTGACAATGGTATGCATAAATTGCCTCTGCCCTAAAGAAGGATAAATGAATTTGGAGAGAGAGAGAGAGGAGGGCATTTAATGTTTGAGTGTTGCCGGGGACGTTGCAAAGCAGGAAAATCTGAGCGGGCTAAATTTTTCTTTTTGGATTCTATCTCTCACTGCCACATGTCGTGTTTTAAGTGGTCCACATTTGCTCTTTTGTGCCACATATGCGGTTGACGTGGAACTCACCAACAACTGAATATTTTCACGCATTTGTGACCCTCACAGGAAACATTGGCTATCAATAGTCGAGGGGGAGAATAGACTAATGATGTGCCCATTTTTTTTCCCCTCTTGGGTACGTGAAGTTCCTAAATCTGTAGCTTAGTTATAACATACCAGTCTTGTTGAGCCTTTAAGATTGTTTCTAGATTATCCCTTGGCCTTCAAGTGGTAATCCATAAGCATAGCTTCACGGCAGAAACGCACATTTTCTGAGCTAATTTTTCATGGAATTCTCGCAGTTTGCGTTCAGAAAACATGTTGAGTAGAAACCTTGACTTTAATTCAAGTACTGTAAAATTTTCAAGTACATGAAAGACAGTTTCAAAAAGTTGTCGGCAAAAGGACATTTTTTTAGTACCAAAAGTTATGCATGGAGATCATTTTGATATCAAAAGTTTCAATCGGATCACTTTAATATTAAGTCAGAGCTAAAATGATTACTTCGGCGCTTCTAACAAGAATTTCCGATCAAAATTGCCATGTGTCATTAATAATTATTTTTTTAAATAAAAAACGACATTTGAAGAAAATAATAAGTCCACGTGGACTTTTACACTATATATTAAAAAAATCAAAATAAAAAATTAGCTAAAAATAATTTTTTTAAAATACAAATTTTATTTAAAATAAAATTAAAAATAAACTTAAAATTTAATAAAAAACCATAATTAAAAAAAAAAACTTCTAGTTTACCTGTAAAAGCCCTCGCCGCTATCGGTGTCGTTGGCCGCAGGCAAGGGCTTGCAGGGCCTTGTCGGCTCTTGGCCGGGGCTCAGCCACCCCCGCTGGTCCTTCCCCCCCAGCCCACGTCGGGTGACAGTGAGGTGGCAACGATGAGAGCTTGCACATCTCTTGCCGTCTGGTTCCACAGTCAACCTTTTTTTTTATCCTTTTTTTTTTGTAATTTTAAGCTAATTTTTCAATTTATTTTAAATAAATTTTAATTTTTTTTTTTTCAATTTTTAGCTTTTTATTTTTTAAAACTAATCAAGTTTGTGTTTAAATTTTTAATATTTTTTTTCAATTTTTACCTTTTTTTTATTTGCTGATTGGACCTCGCCGGAGCCACATCAACTTCACTTGTTAATAACGTAAGGGCACCTCAGAATTCCGGCAGATCAATCGAACTTGGCACTAAAATGATCCTTTTTTTTTTTTTCAAAAACCTGACACTTAATTGATTCAAGTGAAACTTTTGGTATCAAAATGATCTATGTACACACTTTTGGCGCCAAAAGTGTTCCTTTCATTTTTCTTTTCTCGAAAGTTGTGTCTCAGCTCCACCTCTTCTCGACCTCGTGGATATGTATGTTGACAAAGTGGTGTTCCAGTACCATTGAAGTTCAATTATGCAGCGAAATAAACGTGATAAGGTGAGATATGAATTATGTAGCGAAATAAACGTGTTAAGGTAAGATATGATTCGACGATTTTGCGAGAGCATAAATATCGCAATGGTTGCATTTGTATGAAAATGAAAAAAAAGAAAAGAAAAGGAATAGTAATCACTCGCCACAAATGTTTACACTTAACCCATTTTACTTACATAGTCGAGATAATCACATTGATCAGGTCATTCTCAGGAGAAAACTTGGAGTTAACATTTGCTTTGAATTTTACAAAGATCTCTTGACAAAAATGCTGCAGTTCCACTGATCATCAAATCTAACAACTCGAAGGACTCTGTCCCTCGTGATTCCCTCCAATTTCTCTCTGTCTCTCTTCCCATATGTAGGGCAACTTGGCTTCTGCAAACGATCAGTTATGGACCAAAGTCACTACATATGCAGCAAGGGAAGAAGGGGGGACTCAGTCAGGATCACCTTTCGCTTTGCATCTACTCTTTTCAGACCCTTTTCTCGGCAAGGAAAAAAGATGTTGGAGGGGTAGAGGATCAGACGAAACCCTAATAATTAAAGAAGCAAAGAGAGAGAGAGAGGAAGACTCAAATGGCTTGGAAGGCTTTGAGAACACAGGCTTGTCTTTGCTTCCACTTTTGGTGGTGAAGGCAATGGTTGTTTCTTTTTTTTTTTTCCCCTTGCCTTTGGCTGCTTTTGTTTGGAATCTCATGATTCTTTCTTTGGGGATCTGCAACTTGATGTTCTTCATTCAAGGAGATAAAATGTTGGTGTGTAGTGTATGGAAAAGCACCAATCTCTTCACAAGCGCATGCAGTGCTTGGGGCGAGAGAAACTGAGAAAGGTCTTTGTCTTTTTCAGTTGAAGTCAATTTCAGTCTATTATCCCCTGCCCAGAATTCTCCAAAAAAATCAATACATGAGTGAAAAAATGGGGGCCAATATCTCCCGCCAGGGAGACATATCTACATTTTTCTTATGCACAGGACCATTTCGCAGGCTTTCGAGCATACCTTTTCCCCTTTTTCTTTTGTCTTCTTTTTCGACATGAAGCTTGAATTTTAACCCTTATCCAATCATTAATACCGGGAAAATGATTCGCCGATAGTACCATCATTTATTTTTATCGCGTGTTGTGCTTAAAACAAACATTAAAAGGAAAATAGGTTAGTATTCTTCCACGAGCAATACTGGGCATATGAGAAACAGTTTACTTGATTGATTTAGAAATTAATGAGGTAGGGCTCTTGTAAATGTTGGAAAAGCCCAAGTCTGTCACTAGCTTCACTAAAAAATTTAAGCCAATAAATTATAAGCCTATTAGGATACATTAAACACTCAATAGCATATCAACTTTTCGATATGCGACTTCTCTAACACTACACATACGTGTATCTCACAAGTAAGGTGTAAATTCTCAGTCGTAGTCTTTTCTACTCACACCGTCTAGCATGTGAAGGATAATTCGCACAACCCATTTGTAATAGGTGATACATATCAGCAGTTCAACTCCACAGTTCAATAGGTTAATGATTAAGGGTCTATTTGTTTTGCGGAAAATGCACGATTTGAAAATTATTTTCTTAAAAATGACGCTTCATTGCTTAGGCATAAAAAATATTGTCATCATCCACGAAAATCATTAGAGATGAATTGCTGCTGATAATTTTCATCAACTAATTATTCAAGTGATACAAGCGATGACCAAAAAAAAAAGCATTTTCTCCATCATTCACTTTCTGAAAAATGAACAGAGCTTAAATCTATCATATCGATCCTTTTTCCCACAAGACCTTGGCTCATAAAACGAGAGCGAGAGAGCCCAGGAAAAGCCCATCCTTAGGGCTTTGAGAAGGTCCATGGGACATGAACCATGGACCAGGAACATCACCTTCCCGTAGGGAGAGAGGGAGAATGAGAGAGCCGAGGAAATGATCCAGTCCACTCCTAACTCGATTACTTATGAGGACACAAACTGCGAATGAGTAAGGCCATCTATTGTCTTCCATTCTAGGAGTCCGACATCATGGCATCGGACAGATTCCGTCTAGATGTGAGCTCAAAATCGGAGATCGTCGAATGGCAAGAGTCTATTGAATCCTGGAGTATAACCACGACTTACATTCTTGGCTGCCTCGAGGACGAAAATTGTCCTTAAGAACAGTGCATGCGCACTTCAGATATTCGTGATCTTTTCGATGGTTCTCGAAAATTTACACAATGTCCTCTTGTGGCTTATCAAGTCACTCATCACAAGAGATGGATAGAATTGTCAAAATAGGTCATAAAGTCATTTCTGACCCATATGTTTTTCTTGGTTAGGAGAGATTTATCCTTTGCCCCAATGATGGCCTTTTTTTTTATCTTGTATATATGATGGGGTAAATTAATAATGAATTAGTTATATTCAAGAAATGGGATTAAACATAATATGGGTAATAAATGAGATCGTAAATGAGTCATAAATGAGTTTACAACTTATTTAGACACAAATTACTTCGATGACTCTCTCTTTATTCTCTATTGCGCTCACTCACTATGCACTCTCATTATGATTTTGAGTATGAGTTTTCCTAAATTAAATTTAATATGATAGTGATTTAGGAATAAAGATCGGGTCATGTATATGTTTAGTGTGAATTGGTTGTATGTAACTAGATCTGCATCGTAATAAATGGTCATAGATGGATAAAATAAGTCTATTGGGATCCGATCATTTACTATTCGAGCCAAGTCGGATTAATTGTACTACATGAACAAGCCTAGACAAGCAAAGGGTGCGACCTCCCCAAGGAGGTTCATCTCGGTCGGACAATTGAGTTTCTGAAGAACGTCAGTCGAATTTTATTTTGAGCATGAGCGAACCTAGGCTTTGATACCAAACGAGCCTAAACCCAACCCAACAAGAGCTGACGGTCAAGATTTTCATTAGGCAAGACCAGCTTGAGCCCACTTGAATGTGACATTGATCGACCTGACCAAATTTCATGAACCATCTCCAATCTGATTTTTTTTCTTTTTCTTTTTTATTTTTTTTAAAGGTCCATCAAGTTTCACAACTAAGAGTCCTTGAGAAAAAATGATAGGAAAAAAGAAGGATATAAAAGAAGTACCTCAAATTTCATTTAAACACCAATTACAGGTCTCTACTGTTGTTCTGAGGAGATTCTTCGTTCTATAGCCCAAATGAAATGACGAAAGCTGCCTCATTTCCTAAAAGGCCCCAAATATCCCTAGCCTCAATCTGGCCGAACTCCCAACCCCAAATGTGCCACCAACTTTCCATTGCCGGTCGTCGCCGCCGCCATCTAAAACCTCTCTCACCCGTCAACACCAGCATCGCCGTTCCCCTCGCTTCAATTCCCTTCCCTCTCTCTTCCCCAAGTCCCTCCCTCCCTCCCTCTCTCTCCTTCTTCTTCTGTAGCTGTGTTTTTTGTCTCTCTTTCTCATTGGCTAGCCACAGTGGCTTTAACGAGGGCCACCATGGTCCTGCAAACCTCAGTGGCCATGGTTACAGGGGCCATACGTGACGGGCACGTGCGAAGAGAGAGGGATTTGGGTGAGGGGGGGGGGGGGGGGGTGGGGGTGGCGCACTCGCCGCATCATCGACGGCAGCAAGTCCCTCCCCATATCGGCGGCAGTGACGATTCGGTGAGTGGCCGCAGCGGCTGATCTTGGGGATTGGGGATTGGGGTTTGTGTTTGGTTTCTGTGGCTTTTGACCTTGTGGGTTGGTGGGTGGGACAACATGAGGGGTTACTCTTGCAAATGAAAATGGCAATATAGTTAATAGATGTCTTAATTTGCTGATATGAAGGACCACACAGGCACACACCCATTATAAAAGGTAGAGGCATGTATATTTTTTAGTATTTTTTTTTTCAAGAATAAATAATTCACACTAGAAAGGATTTAAAAAAAAAATTACGTGAACTCTTGTACCACTAACTAGCATCACACGTGTTTTTTAGTATTTAGGGTATCAGAAAAATGGACAAGACTTGAATAAGCTAAGCTCATTTAGGACATATATGATAATATGACAGACGAAACATAATTTCCGCATATAATTGTGGCCATTCCATAACCAATAACCATTGATGGGTTGTGTTTGAGTCGTGCTCGTGACGCGACTTCAGCTTTTCGTAACACATGCTTTAAGATTGCAGCAGTTCTGAGGCATTCCAACTTCGAGGAGTTCGCCAGAAACACATTACAAAAGCTGCAGCAGAGCTTCTCACAGTTATAACTGTTGCAAGCAAGGTAGGCCAAACAACTCATGCTCCGTTTGGTCGTCCGCATATAAATTATGATAAGATATGTTTTATACCATCGCAGCCGCTTCAGATAGGATAAAGAAATGATATAAGGAGATATAGCCAGTATAAAATAATCTTGGAGGTAGGATGGATTAAAATTGTTTCTCAAGAGAGCAGACACAAGAAATACCTAATTTTTCCCACAACCACAACCTCTCCGCCGCCATCGGGCCGCCTCTCTAGCAGCGTTCACCTCTTTGGCGGCAGTGACTGTCTAGTGAGAAGCCTCTCCAGTGACGCCAAGCTAGATTCTCTGGTCGGAAAGCGAGGTATCTCAACGACTTGCTCATTAATCAACTATTTGGCATTATATAAGATAATGTTGCTCGTTTTTTAACCGCTTAAACATTTCCTATATTCGAAGGGGTCTCGACATGCTTTGAATAACTCGATGTTGGTCATCAACTTTCAAAAGGAGGTTCGACATTCAAAAAGGCATGAGTGAACTTTCAAGTTGCGAAATAGACCTAATAAATGATTATTCAGTATTTGTTTACTCAACAAGACAACGAGTAAGACTAACATATCATTCTCAAAGAATTCGACTCCAAATTGAAATTCCTAATTCTACCCCGTCGATCTTGTGTATGAATTCAAATAGCACAAACTTGTGTTCAAGAATAACTCACTCATTATAACTCATTATTGAATAATTTCTAAAGCATTTTGATATTTCAACAAAATAGAGTCGATCTCAATCATGCCTTAACTCTACCTATCCGATTTTAAATCCATAATTCACCAAATAGTAAGTAAGATTTTAAAAAATTATTGAATTTCTTATCATATTATATCCAATTCTATCCAGGCTAAAAATTCGAATCATATCCTATACTATCCAGTTCTATTCGAACTAAAAATTCGGATCATCAAACGCAACCTCAGTACATTAAGCCACTAGGACTTGTAATCATCGTCCCCCGCCCCGTATTAAGGGCATGCTAGTAGCTAACATGGGCCGCTCCTAAGGTTTAACTAACTCGTTTGTACAGTTTAAGGTTTCCTAGAATTGACACATCACAGGGCCCAACCCAACATTGGAAGCGAATCTCACCCAACATCCTAGTTATCAGGAAAGAAATCGTCCAAACTTTCCTTAGAGGTTTAGGTCTTAACATTGCAATCCGAACCGTTCGTGTTATGAATGAATATCCCGAATTATATAACTAACAAAAATATATATAAAATTTTCAAAAATTTACCTCTTAAAAATCAAAGATCTAGG
The DNA here is from genome assembly GCA_028455895.1 of Rhodomyrtus tomentosa. Lineage (NCBI taxonomy): Eukaryota > Viridiplantae > Streptophyta > Magnoliopsida > Myrtales > Myrtaceae > Rhodomyrtus > Rhodomyrtus tomentosa. The sequence continues at coordinate 16,344,447 of JAPCWY010000011.1, forward strand.
CCGTCCGTCCAAAAATGAACGACTCAGATTGTAAGGTTAGATGCCTAAACTTCTGAAGAAATGTTAGGCAATCCGGATAGTTATCAATAGAGATAAAACCAAAAGAGATACAACCAACTTTATTTTTCCTTCAATTTGATTCTAAACCTACCTAGAAATTGCTAGACAACGACACAGATACGGGGCACAAACACACCGAGTCGATCAAGTAGGTCTCAAATTTCACAATTTTTGCTTCTGACAAATGTCCTTTCCCATAGCCGAAGCCTCAAGAGTCAGCGGTGGAGGGAACCCTCAATACTTCTGCAGACACAGAAGCAAACTTCAATTTGAACATGGTTGACACTGGGCAGTCTCCACGATATCAACTCAATAGCTATTGACTTAGCCCTCGTTTTTTTCTTGGCCAACGATTGAGCCAGCCCTTTTGGATAAGGGGGGAAAGGAGCATTTGACTCTATTCAATGGAAAACACGGACCAAAAACCGGATAATTTCTAAAAAAAAACTTTCAAAGCGACTCCGATTCTCAGTCCCCCCATGAGTGGACCCTGCAAAAACTCCGTACAATAATTGTTGGGATTTATGAAGATTTCTCGAAAAGACGGAGCCGCCGTCCAAAAAGACCGCACCCGAATACATTCCGTACTATCCTACAAAAGCACTTCTTATGGTACCAAACGATCGCCAATATCAAGAACCAGATTCGTAAAAATGCCCATCAATGACCGAAATCATCGAACCTACTTTAAAGATAATCGAACCATTGAGAAACCCTTTGTGGGGGGTGACCCATGAGAAAGCTAGAACCCAACTTTCCAGCAAACTCTGTACTCCTCCCCCTTTCAATGGCGGAAATAAGGATGATGATGGACCACAGAGACCCAAAACCAAACAGTTCCCTAAGACTTAAGAACAGCGTTCTCCTATAATTGGGTGTCTTTTAAGCTTTGCATTATTCAATAAATGTTTCGCGATCCCTTTTTTACCAAGCTTTTTCCAAAACAAAGGCAGGCACTAAAAAATTTCCACCATCTTTGATGCCCCCTCCAATCAGAAAAAGAGAAAACTTAAAGGCACAAGCACATCACTTTCACTTGCTTTTCATTTCTGTTTCAGACCATAGGCAACCACATTCCCACACAAACACAAAAGTCTCCTTCCAATCCTTGTCACCAGCATCATCGCAAAGAATATTCTCTCCCTAAACATAAATGTTCAAGTCATGTTAATCTTACTCATGCTTAGTAAGAGTTTGATTTCCAGAGGATTAGGATTCCTTCCGGTAAGAAACAATAATCAGGAAATCAAACATCTATGTAATCTTGTTTATGCTTGGTAAGAGTTTGATCTCCAGAGGATTGGTTTTGATTTCCAGAGGTTTCATCACACATCAAGAGAAAAATCGAACATTGCAAAATCTGCTTATATGCAAGTTAAGGAGTGCTTAGAGTTTGCTCTTTGACAAAATCCACGCTTATACTTTATGAGATTATATTAATTGGGACTTGACAACTACAATAGCATTGAATCTCATACCCCATGTCAATTTCCACTAAATGTTGATAGAGACTTGTCTATGAAACCAAATGACCTCACCGAGGAACACCCACAAGAGAACATGGTCCAATCCAACTGAAAGTTGAACCTAAAGACCAATCAAAATGAATGGCAATATCTATGAGCACATGCTTCAAAAGAGCTCATTTGAGTGAAATCAGAACCATCAAAGTTGAACCTAAAGACCAATCAAAATGAGGGGCAATATCTATGAGCACATGCTTCAAGAGAGCTCATTTGAGTGAAATCAGAACCATCAAAGGTTCACCACTCATCCCCTGCAACTTGTGAAAAAAGTTAAACCAAGCACCAATAAGAATGGAGGCAATCCCTATGAACCTCCCACTCCAAAAGAGTGCATTCAAGCAAAATCAGAACTATGAAAGATTCACCACTCATCCCCTGCAAATCCACAGTCCAACCAGCCACTGAAGGCTCAATCCAGCAAGGCAAAAACAGGTCACAGAACTAAATCAAGGGAAGGAAATAGTATTCACCCAGTAGAAAATCACACATCTTCTTGAGGGTTAAGCGTTAACTGACCCACAGAAACACACAAAATTAACAAAGAGAAATAGCTGATTAAAACAGTCCCATGTACCAAAAACAGTGCACCAAACTCACCCACCAGATAAAAGAGAGACTCGCCAAACCAGGACGATTTTTTTATGGACCTAATCCATCTGTATCATCGTTACCTCAGTCAACCATTCCTGGGACACTCCCTGGCAAAGTGCCCCGACTCCCCACAGTTGTAGCAGCTTCCGCCGCCGCCTCCTCCTCCTCCTCCGCTGTACCTTCCTCCGCCGCCGCCGCCTCCTCCATACCTTCCTCCTCCTCCTCCTCCGCTGCCGGCCTGGTAGCAATCTCTCGCCATGTGCCCAGTCTCCCCACAGTTATAACAAGCCCCCCCTCCGCCACCGCCGTAACCGCCCCCGCCGCCGTAGCCACCCCCGCCGCCGTAACCGCCCCCGCCGTAGCCGCCTCCATAACCACCGCCCCTGCCACCATAGCCCCCGCCCCTGCCACCCCTGCCGCCTCCGCCCCCGCCGCCGCGGCTGCTCCCCTGCACAGGGGCGCCGCCGGGACCGGTCACGTCGACGGCCTTGGTGCGGTTGCCATCGGACTCGATCTGGAACTCGACGGTCTCGCCCTCGGCAAGGCTGCGGAAGCCCTCAGTTTGGATGGAGGACTGGTGGACGAAGAGATCTTCGGAGCCGTCATCGGGGGTTATGAAGCCGAACCCCTTCTGGTCGCTGAACCACTTGACCTTCCCCGTGATTCTCTCCGCCATGGCCGCTTTCGGAATCGACCTCGATGCACAGGAATCGCAGATTGGAACAAAACCCACCGCCGCCTAGGAGAGGCGAGAGAGAGCACGATGGAAAAGAGATCTCTTTTGCCCTTCTACTTTGCTTGAGAGCGCCGTGAAATTTCCGTGGGGGTTTGTGAGTTTTTGGGGTTGTGGAAGGGGGAGCGTGGTGGTGCCCGCTACCGATGGGAGAATATATACGAAAAGGTCAAAACAGAAAAAATGGAGAGGTGAAATTACATCTTTACCCATCAGATTTTTCTGAACTTTTGACCTAGATTGAGATGTGAAATTACAGCTTTACCCATCTTGATTTCTTGAACTTGTGACCTAATTTTCCTTTTGCCCCTTTTAAGATTCGATCTGCAATGAATGATTCCAATTTCCAAGCTTTGTTTTTCCGCTTCAAATGTAAAGTGATTGGGTGCTCTTTGTCAATGCGAACAATTTAAAGAGAACTCCAACATATCATATTCGAACAATCTCATCATGTTATGAATGAGAGTGGAGCTTACATAATTAGATTTTTTTTTTTGCGAAGAATCGATTAATGTCAAAGTTAATACATATTTTCGATAAGGATTTTGATATATGACTTTTAGGATAATTTTTTTTTTGGGAAGCCAATTTATCTTTGTGTAGAATGCTTATGTGGATTGTGGTAATTCAAAATAATCTTGGTCAATTTAAAACGGAACAAGAAAATCTCATTTCAAAATGTTTTTTTTCATTTATCCGCATCCTTTTGAGAATACCTTATTGAATACTCATGATTGCATTCCCATAAAAATTTGGACTACTCTATCGTCTATTATGTTGGATATTATTAAAGCCGAAGTTGAGAGAATATCAGCTATAGTACTCACCAGGTATCACCGAATAGTCCTGTCAAATGATGATTGAGATGAGACTCGGCATTTTTGAATGTTGAGACACTCGCTTTTCATTTCGGTTGTAGGTGTAACTAACTTGCTACTGGGTGGCACATAGCCACGTGAAAATGTGTCATGTTTTTGTCATGCGACGCACATTTCACCAATTATCTTTTAGTTTAATGAATTTTTCATCCAGCGGATTCTATTTGTTTTAATCGATGTAACAAATTGATAAAGAAAAAATTATCGAGTTTAAACGAAAAGAGAAGAAGACAAATTAGATAAAGGATTTTCAATAATACTCTATCATCTCTTGACTCCTATGTTCTATTTATTTTGACCGTAAAAGTTATGAAATGTTTAAAGAGAAAGTATATCAAGGTCTTATCTCTTATTGAATTCAATTTTTTTTAAAGAATAAATTAGAGAAGCTTTTTTAAAGTATACTCTTCACTTGTAGTGTGTAGAATAAATTAGAGAAGCTATTTTAAAATATACTCTTCACTTCATGGCTCATTTTTTAACAAGATAATTCCTTTAAAAAGCACTAACTTTATGTCTAATGACGATTCTGGCATGAACCGTTTTTTTGTCTTATAACAAAGCATAAATTTTAGGTCCAATGACAATCTGACCCAAACATTTTTCCATTCCATGAAAAAGCACAAACTTTTACTCAAGTCCCAAATCCGGCCCCATTAATTTGAAATCATTAGTTGTCTAATATGGCAATTTCACGTCATCAATAAATCTATGTGACTTGTTGACATGGATTTAGAATATTATTAATCATTTTATTGGCACGAAACATGAGGTTGTTCATCCTTTTTAGGGAGAGGGTAGGGTCGGGCTTATTAAAAAAAGAAGACTTTAGTTATGAGCTTGGCGAACTTGTTCAGTGCGTTCTCTCCATGGGTGAGAATACACTTCTTTGAATTCCAGTTAAACAACTGATGCTTGAGAGTGAAACGAAGGAGACGATGAATAAGTTAACAATTGTCCTTCAAGTTATGTCAGAGGTGAAACAGATGAACAACTTCAAACCCGTGCTAAGAAGACGATGCCTTAAGTTTACAGCAGCAAGCCATGTGGATTTATTGATGACGCGAAATTGCCACATTTGACAACAATGGTTCCAAATTAAAGGGAGGTTGGATTTGGGACTCGAGTTAAAGTTTGTGTTTTTTCATGGGATAAAAAAAGTTCAGGTGAGAATTGTCATTGGATCTAAAGTTGGTGTTTTTTTACAAGACAATAAAAAATTCGGGTCAGAATCTGTCATTCATGTTAAAGTTTGTGCTTTTTTAGGAAATTAACCCCATTTTCAATGTCTATCCTCGAAGACTACGACAATATTGAGCCAAACATGAAATTCTACATAAATATTCCAGTGCTCAACAATTGTTATTGGCAAACACAGTTATTTGGGTCATCAAGGCCTACTGTCTCATATTTGAGATCGAGAAGCCTTTAAGTCCTTAAATCCAATCGTGAAAAAGAATCAAGGATCACGTAATCTGATTCGCGATCAAGCCACTAAACCCTTGAGTTGAGCTAATGTGAAGAACAAATATAGTACAACTTAGGCATAACGACACTGGAAATGTCAAAATTTTTGTACGATACTCATTTAGAACCAAAAGTTTTTTTTTTCGAATCACTTAAGTGCCATGTTCGAAAAAGCTAAAAAGAAAACAATTACTTAAGTGCTAACTCCGATTTGACTTGTCGAAAATTTGATATGGATATTTTTTTAATTTCTCCAACTGAAGTGACTGGCCAGCATAGTCAGTCTATATATATATATATATATATTCTGTGGTTCCTTCCATGAAATACGATTGATTTCGAGAATATCAATTTTCTCAAGGACTGATATTTGATTATCAGGCTTGGGAGAATTGATACTTAAGGGTTTATTAACTTTGGGAGTGTTCAAAACAAGTTGTTTAAGAACTTTTTCTTTCAAAATTTTTTGGTTTTTTGCCTGGAGGGCTTCATGGAATTCTCTGTTGAAAGATTTTGGCATTTCAAAGTTCTTAAATAGAGGTATTTGTAAAGATTTAGAAGGAGTAGACATTGATGTAAATCGTAGATTTTCCAATGGAAGATTCAATTCTATCTAATTGGACTCCTATAGAATGAAGGTGTTAATTTGAAAAATTATTTTGTTCAATTATTTTCTTAAACTCATTATTTTCACTTTCAGAAGGGGTTTTGAAAGGAGCAACTAGGATCTCTTTTTCACGATTCATTATTTTGATTCTTCTTAAAGGAGGATGAGACGACTCAATCACTTGATCATCATCTAATTTCCACTTGAAAACTTTTTCTACATTATAAATTTCCCTTTTTTCAAGGAAGTAATTTTCAAACCAATCAAAGAAAAACATGTGTTCTCCAAATTCATTTAAAAATTCATAAAATTGATCTTTGATCTGTTCAGCACAATCTTTAAAGTTATCAAAAAACAATTTTCTTATTTCAAAATTCTCATCAGAATTAAATTCTTTATTTAAAAACTTTCGATCAGGAACAAATTCTACTTCTAGCATATTACATTCTAGATCATCATCTTCCATTTGGGATTGGGTTGATTCGGGAGATTCAGGACCCTGCTGGTGATAGACAGGTCTGAAAATTCCTAAGCTAGTATCTAAACCAGAAAGATTTAATGAAGGTGCACTTGGAGTTGCTTGTCCTTGTGCATGAATGGCATCGGGAACATTGATATTACCTTGATTGCTCATAGAAATTGTGATAACATGAGGCAGATTTGAACGATAGTCAACAGACTTTTGAGAAGAATACTCATGAAATGAAGGTCTTGCAGAATAGAAAGAACTTGTTTCAAAATTTCTCTTGGAAAATTGTATGGTAACTTTTTCCTTAGGATGTTGGATAACATTTGATGGAGTGTCACTCTTGTTTGAGATATGAGGAATGTGATTTTCAATTTCTCATTGATCAGGAAGAACAACATCATTCCAACTTATAGACTTGGAAATTATGGAATTTGAACGAGAAATACTAGTTTGCAACAAAAGGGTTTGGCCTTTTGGTGCATCATTCAGTGAATGAATATCGAATGCAGAACCATAGCTTTATAGTAGACCTTATAGGTGAGAGAGAGTGGAATTGATCCTTCATATATACTATAATTATGAGTTTTGATCTGCAAAACGAAAGACTTCATGATATTTTTATCTTTCAACGATATTGAAAAATTGGGATAACAATCAAAATGGATAGGACCATTACAAAGACTTGTTTCGATTGTTACAAGAAGAGAATTTTCATATCTTAAGAGTCTTGCATCTCTTAAGACCAAAAGAATTGATGTATTTAAACCTTTTTTTAACAAAGGTTTAATACCAACTTGGACCATACCAAAATGAAGATAATTATACTTTAGAGCATGTTTCTTTAACGACTCCTTATTTAAAAGAGGAATTAAAGAATATGAAGAAGAAAGAGGAATGTCACGTTCTTCTGTGGAGATGACATAATCATTAGACTTAAAAAATTTCTTAAACTTAGACTCAGAATAAATTTGATCATATTTAACTTTTGGGATTTTTCAATTTTTAAGAGACTTGTTAAAATCTTCTAAAGTAATTTCTTATCTATTTAAAGGATCTGGGATTTGACCTAACTTAGATATAGAACTACTTGAAGAAGAATTAGTTCTTCTAAAAAGATCCATTCTGTATAAAATTGATTTTCTGTTGTTCAATTTTGACTTCTGCTACCACGCCCATTGGACTTACACTACCTCTGCCAAGGCTTTGTGGCTGCAAATGAGATCCACCTTAGAACAACCAAAATCTAGTTTATACAAAATGTTTCTAAAAAAATCAACTAATTCCACTTTTGTGACATTTTGATTTCCCAGTCATTTTTAGACTCATTAATGAGAAATATATCTAGTGATGTGTTTCAGTAATATTTCGCTCGAATCTGATCAATTTGAGTAGACTGACCAAAAGGAAAAGTCTAACGTGAGACGAGATACGTGGACCTAGGGAATTCGAATAGGAAATGACGCTTTGACCATAAGGATTGTCGATGGGACATTTAGAACCATAAAAGGCCGATCTAAGGACTATTAAGGAATGCATTGCTAGCATTATACGATTGGAGCGCGGGTAATGCCGCTTAGCCAACGTATAATTTGTAAAATTTTTTTAAATCGAACAGTGACGATCGAGACAATAGGAACTAGTGATAGACTCTCACAATTACATGACAATCAAAGTAGCCCCGAATTAACGAGTCCTAAATGTGATATGAATCACAGGGTCAATACGCGTAAAGTTTGCAAAAGCCGCTTGTCAGTTCGAGATAGGCTGGAACACGTCTAATAGAGAAAACAACCAGAAACGAGTCTTGAAAATTGAAAATGGAGAATCAAGAATTCCAATATCAAGTTTGGATTGGCCGTCGCCATGTCGAAGATTATTGAATTGAGAAAAACGACGTTCCGGACGTTGGGGGTGAAATTACTATATCGCTTCCGCATGCTTGGTATATATATCATGTCTCTCGACTTATTTGTGGATCTTGGAACCGCGAGAGATATTTGATTTGTTTGCAGGGAGTCGCGTACTCATGCCGGAGTGCGGGGCGTAACATCGCCGTTTGATTTGGTATCAGAGCCAAGTCAGATCGATCCAAAGTTGATTGAGAATTGGAGTAATAAGAAAGATTAAGTTGAGACTTGGACGGATAGCGAGACCTTATGAGACTGGTTAAGATAAGATATGGGGTGCATAGCATGTCACTTGGCACTTATGGTTGGTGTATGACCTTGGCAGGATTGTGGTAATGCATGAGGATTGAGTTCCCTACTTAGTGTTGGACGTCATTTCTAGATTTTGGCTTGATAAATGAATGAGTATGGCTTGATAAGTGAATGAGTATGGCCTATTTTAGTGAATCGTTGGAGTGAACGGAACTGAGGAATGACCATGAGTTATTTGTTGAAGTGTCTGTGGAAATTATTGTGTGAAAGGATTGTTGTAGTGTAACTGTTTCTGTTGAGGAGTATTTAGTAGCTCTGGATTGGATGAATGAGTGAGTTACTAACTCCTCGCTGAACTTGTGGTGGACCAGGTTCAGTAGAAGGAGATAAGGATGAGCAATCCATCTAGGAGATCTGAAAGGTCCAAAGGCGGAGCTTCTAGCTCGAGGTCGCCTGTAGCTGAGGATCCAAAAATGGATGGCGTGCTGAGGGCATTGGAGAGAATTGATGACCTTATTGATAAGCAGACCCAAAATCGGGATGCTGCCATAACCCAGGCAGTAGGAGCCGCCATAGATGCCATCAAAGCCAACAACGGCAACAACGGTGGCAATGGAAACCAGGCTGAACATGGCCAGGGTAATGAGACGGTGAATGCCCAAGAGGAAATAGTTGTGGCCAAACAGATGGGTCAACTAGTGGAACAATTCATAAAGCTGAAGCCGACACAGTTCGATGGGATTGGAGATCCCGAGCTAGCACCCCGGTGATTGAGAAGCTGGAGAAAGCTTTTGTGGTGCTGAGGTGCACAGATGAGGAGAAAGTGTTGTTGGCAGTATACCAGCTGGAGGGTACTGCAAACGACTGGTGGGCTGCCACTAAAGATGGAGTTTTCCCTGAAGAAATGGCTATGACTTGGGATGCCTTTAAGATGGCGTTCAACGACAAGTACTTCTCGGAGACAGCCAAGGAAAGGAAGCAGGTGAAATTTCTACAGTTGCGCCAGAACCAACTAATGATAGATCAGTATGCCGAGTTCTCGAGGCTATTGAGGTACGTACCTTGATCGGTAGAAGATCCTCAGGAGAAAACAATGAGATTTAGGGACGAATTGAGGCCTGAACTCCGCAGCCAGATGATTGCCCTAAATTTGATGACTTATAAGGAGATCTATGAACGGGGCCAGATGATTAAAAAGGACTTGAAAGAAAGGAATACCGCAACTGGATCGCAGTTTACACCATTTAGAGACAACCGCCAAATGGGCAAGAGACCGACAGCGGGCAACAGGCGTTTTGTTCCTCCTGTGACGAAAAATATTGTAAAGTCGCCAAATCCCAAAAACTGGAGTTGCCGCATGGAAATGGGCCATGCCTGGTAAGGACTAGGGCTTGCTTCAAGTGTGGTCAGATGGGCCACTAGATGAGGACGTACCCAAATCAAGCTCCGGCGAGTCGACCTCAAGGACAGAGCCCGCAAGTTGGACCGTCGACTGCCACTCCTCAAATCGAGCAGAACCAACCACTGTCCCAAGGAAGGGTATATGCAGTAGCGAATAGAGAGGCGGAGGAAGCACCAGGCGTGGTCACAGGTATGGTTTACTTGTGCAACCAAGCTGTATCTGCATTGTTTGACCCTGGTGCCACACATTCATTTGTGTCTGCTCAATTTGCTAATTTGGTGGGTATGGAGTTAAAGCCATTGAATATGATTCTACATGTTGCCACTCCATTAAAGGATAACATATTGGTTTCTTTGGGCTGTGCTGGTTGTGAAATTATGATTGGAGAGAGTAAGGAGAGTATTGACCTAGTTGTACTGCCCATGTATAATTTTGACGTGATCATAGGGATGGATTGGTTGGGTAAACAAGGGGCAGTGGTAGATTGTGGCAGTAGGACAATTCGCTTTTACCATGAAGGCCGCCCTAGCTTTGAATTGGTGGGAAGTCAAGAAGGAATCTTGATTCCCTTAGTCTCATCCCTAAAAGTGACCAAGTTGATGTCAGAAGGGTGTCAGGCGTACTTAGTTGCTGTAATGGACACGACTGCCGAAGAGTGAAAACTAGAGAATATCCCGGTAGTACATGAATTTCCTGACGTCTTTCCCCAAGAGTTGCCTGGATTGCCATTGAAGCGAGAGATAGAATTCGTGATCGAGTTAGCTCCTAGAACGGAGCCAATCTCGAAGGCACCTTATAGGATGTCCCTATCTGAATTGAAGGAGTTAAAGGTGCAGATGCAGGAACTGCTGGATAAGGGATTTATTCGACCGAGTGCTTCACCGTGGGAAGCATCGGTTCTATTCGTAAGGAAGAAGGATGGGTCTTTGAGTCTATGCATCGACTATAGGCAGTTGAACCAAGTAACAATGAAGAATAAGTACCCATTGCCAAGAATCGACGACCTATTTGATCAGTTGCAAGGAGCGGCGGTATTTTCAAAGATTGACCTGAGAACAGGGTATCACCAATTGAGGATCAAGAAGGAAGACATACCTAAGACTGCTTTCAGGACGAGGTATGGGCATTATGAGTTCACAGTGATGCCTTTTGGATTGACCAACGCTCCAGCTACATTCATGGACCTGATGCATCGAGTATTTAAGGAATTCCTGGATATATTCATCATAGTCTTTATTGACAATATCTTGATTTACTCGAGGAGTGACGCGGAACATGAAGAGCACTAAAGGATTGTCCTGTAGACCCTGAGGGAGCATTCGCTCTATGCGAAGTTGAGTAAATGCGAGTTCTAGCTGAGTAGGGTGGCATTTCTTGGTCATGTGGTGTTTGGAGAAGGGATTGCAGTGGATCCTGCAAAGACCGAAGTGGTAACAAATTGGCCTAGGCCCACTACAGTCACTGAGGTCAGAAGTTTCTTAGGATTGACCGGATATTACTAACGTTTTGTGGAGAAATTCTCATCCATAGCCATTCCATTGATGCGATTGACGAAGAAGGAAATAAGGTTTGAATGGTCAAGTAAATGTGAGAGGAGTTTCCAAGAGCTCAAGCATAGATTGACAACCGCACTAGTGCTGACAATTCCATCAGGACCGGAAGGTTACGAGATATACAACGATACCTTGCTGAAAGGATTGGGCTATGTACTGATGCAGCATAGAAGAGTAGTGGCCTACGCATCTCGACAGTTGAGGCCACATGAAATGGGCTACCTAACTCATGACCTGGAGTTAGCGGCGATTATATTTGCTCTGAAGATTTGGAGACATTACCTATGTGGCGAAAAGTTTTAGATTTACATCGACCACCAGAGCTTAAAGTACATGTTTTCCCAGAAAGAGCTGAATATGAGGCAGCGTTGGTGGATGGAGCTACTCAAGGACTATGATTGTGATATACTGTATCACCCTAGGAAGGCAAACAGAGTCGCAGATGCGCTAAGTCGGAAGTCAAGCATCGCATGTCTGCTGGTGAGAAGTTGGTCGAAGATAAAAGACTTGAGAGATTCTGAGTTCAGACTGAAAGTTTGCCGGTTGTCCAGCTTAATGGCTACATTGAGGGTGGAACCTGAGGTCTAGGAAGGAAAAAAAGACCTTACAGTCTATGGACCCGGAAATTCAGAAAATTTTGGAAATGGACGCGACGAAAAGAAAGCCAGAATTTCAAGTGTCAGGGGACGGAATCCTGAAGTTCCGAGGACAATTATGCGTATCAAAGGACGAAGAACTTAGGGAAAGGATCTTATCAGAGGCTTATAGGAGCAATTATAGTGTCCACCCGGTGAGTATGAAAATGTATCAGAACTTGCGATAGCACTATTAGTGGAACGGGATGAAGGTGGACGTAGCAAAGTATGTGGCTAAGTGTTTGACATGCCAGCAAGTGAAAGCGCAGCACTGTAAGCCTGGAGAATTATTACAGCCACTGGAGGTTCCGAAATGGAAGTAGGAGTATAAAACTATGGATTTTGTGATTGGACTCTCGAGGAGCTAGAGAGATCACGACTCTATATGGGTAGTCGTGGACAGATTGACCAAGTCCGCCCACTTCATTCCTGTGCGAAAGGATTTCGCAATGGATAGATACGCTGAGTTATACATGAGGCAGATAGTGAGGCTGCATGGAGTGCCTGTGACGATTACCTCAAATAAAGATCCCAAATTCACGGCGAACTTTTGGAAGAGTTTTCAAGAAGCCATGGAAACTCAATTGCAGTTTAGTACGGCGTATCATCCATAGACGGACGGACAGTCGGAAAGGACGATTTAGACACTTGAGGATATGCTGCAAGCATGCGTCATAGATTTTAAAGGTGGATGGGAAGAGCAGTTACATTTGGTGGAATTTGCGTATAACAACAGCTATCAATAGAGCATCTAGATGGCACCATTTAAAGCACTCTATGGAAGAGCCTGCAGAACCTCGATTTGCTGGGATGAGGTTGGAGAAAGGAGTATCACAGGCCCAGAGCTGGTAGAGCAATCGGTGAAAGCAGTAAAAATAATTCGAAATAGACTGAAGACGGCATAGAGTCGTCAGAAGAGCTATGCGGATAAGCGGCGTAAGCCTTTGGAGTTTCAAGTAGGCGACCATGTTTTCCTCAAGGTGTCACCAATGAAAGGATTGTCGCAATTTGGAAAGAAGGGAAAACTGAGCCCAAGGTACGTAGGCCCATTTGAAATACTGGAGTGGATTGGAACCTTGGCCTACAGGCTTGCCTTACCACCTAATCTATCCCAGGTGCTTAATGTCTTCCATGTGTCAATGCTACGGAAATATGAACCGGACCCGACACATATGTTGGACTACGATCAGGTATCTTACGTGGAAAGGCCAATAATGATCGAGGACCGGAATGAGCAAATCCTTAGGAATAAGAAGGTTCCATTGGTCAAGGTGGTATGGGAACACCATGGGATTGAAGGCGCCATGTGGGAAAATGAAGAAACGATGAGGCGACAACACCCCTATTTATTTGAGTAATTAAGTTTGATGTAAATTTCGAGGACGAAATTTTTGGAAGGGGGAAAGAATTGTCACATTCTGATTTCCTAATCATTTTCAGACTCATTAATGAGAAGTATATCTAGTGATGTACTTCAGTAATATCTCGCTCGAATCTGATCAATTTGAGTATACTGACCAAAAGGAAAAGTCTAATGTGAGACGAGATACGTGGACCTAGGGAATTCGAATAGGAAATGGCGTTTTGACCGTAAGGATTGTCGAGGGAACATTTAGAATCATAAAAGGCCAATCTAAGGACTATTAAGGAATGCATTGCTAGCGTTATACGATTGGAGCGCGGGTAATGCCGCTTAGTGAACGTATAATTTACAAAATTTTCTTAAATCGGACAGTGACGATCGAGACAATAGAAACTAGTGATAGACCCTCATAATTACATGACAACCAAAGTCACCACGAATTAACGAGTCCTAAATGTGATATGAATCACAGGGTCAATACGCGTAAAGTTTGCAAAAGCCGCTCGTCGGTTCGAGATAGGCTAGAACACGTCTGATAGAGAAAACAACCAGAAACGAGTCTTGAAAATTGAAAATGGAGAATCAAGAATTCCAACGTCAAGTTTGGATTAGCCGTTGCCATGTCGAAGATTATTGAATTGAGAAAAACGGCGTTTCGGACGTCGGGGGTGAAATTACCATTTTGGCCCTCAAAGCTTTAGCCTTGCTTATGCAAATGAAGAAGGGTATTTTGATCTTTCAACCACCCCAAGGCTGTCAAAAAAGTGGAGGAAGCATGGCCATTAGATCCCCCTTGAATGACACTTAGGACATGTGTCAATGGATTAACCAAAGAGTGGTCTTGTCCACTTTTTGCTACCTACCATTCCTTCCTTTGACTTGAGGATTAAATATAACTCTTTTTCTCTCTCTCTCTCACCTCACATTGGCCGGCCATTCACTCCACCATCACCGAAACCCTCTTCTTCTTCTTCTTCCTCTCTTTTTGCTGTCGCCGACCAGCTCCTGCCCTCGCCGTTCGCCTATTCCGACGAGCCCCTCCGGCCACCTCCTGGACTCCGGCCGACCACACCCTCCTAGCTTAACCTCTTGCCGATGTCCTTGAAGTGGAAGCACGTCGATTGAGCCACCGAGGAGCTCCGGCCAACCAATCTTCCGAAAGCCGACGGAAACCGACACAATCTGAGGTAGACGAAGTTTCTGACCCTTTAGGACCTCGAAATGTTGGAGTCTTGCGACCAAATTTTGTGGAGATATAGGGGACACACTTAGTGATCTGTGGTAAAAAGTTGAGCTTAATTTGATGGAGTTTTGACCCCAAATGGGTCATGTGAATGTTGAACAGAAACTGCTAGTTGCAGTCATGAAGGAGCTGGCGACTTTCGATGGGATTCCGGCGACGACACATCCTCAAACCCTTGGTGAGACTCTTAGACCCTTAGATAGACATGTTAGCAAATGGGTTAGTGATTAAATGGTGAATTTGGAGTGGATTAAGGGCTGGACATGCTCGGTTTGCACAACCGAAAATAGCTGGTTCGGTTCTGTGCAAGACCGGTTCTGTGGAGGCTATGGTTTTTGATTTTGAGTCTCAAATTTGTGATTGAGATAGGCTAGGATGATGAGGATTGTGTTATGGAGGTTTGTGATTCATGGATGGGTGAATTGGACAAGGGAAATTGACAATTGGTTGGAATTTTCTAGGTTGCGCGGTGGGTTCACTCTTGGAGCTTTGAGGCCGAACTATTGAGGGCTTGAAAATAGGATTTTTGTGGCATTAAACTCGAGGTAAGGGAACTCCTAACCTTACGATAGGAAGATTGGACTCAATTGGGCGAGTCGGGTGAAATTGAGATTGTTTCTTAAGAAGCTTAGCGTGATTGGACCTTGTGTATGCTAAGAGAGTATAATTGATCCTAATGTTTTTTTATGCTTGTCTCTTGAGTAATTGGTCACGCTTGATTGTGTATTGAATCATCTTGTATGCCATGGATGCATTGTTTATGCATGAGTTGCACTTGGCCTTGTGTGCATGACTTGTGATTGTGGCTTGGCAGAGACGAGGTAAGACCTTGAGGGGTATGAGACGCGGGGTGATGTGGTTGATACCCTGAGGTGCGGGGTTGGAGTCGTGTGGCGTTCTGATGCTTACGAGACGCGGGGTTGAGAGGACCACGGTCCTGATGCGTTTACGCGAGACGGAGATATGAGGTGTCGACATTGGCCTAGAGTATCATTGAAATCTGATGCGTTTACGTGGGTTGTCGATGACGGTCTGATGCGTTTACGTGGACTGAGCCTGATGCGATCTAATCGCGGGCATAAGAATGAGGCAGGCGAATAACGGTGGATGTGGTGAGGTGGCAGGACGAGTTGTGCATAGTCATCTGCGTGTGTTATGATGCCATCGTTGCATGCCTGCCATATGTGTGTTGTCATTTATATTTGCATTTGCCTTATATGTCTGTGAGTTTGAACTATTAGGATATGTGACCGCCTGAGTGGACGGTCGGCCTAACCTAAGGTTAGGACCCACCTTACTGAGATGTGAATCTCACCTCTTTGGGGACCCCTTCTTTTTACAGATCCTAGGCCTTGACGATGTGGCCCATACGATTTGGAGATCCCAAGGAGATGACCACCTATTTTGAGGAGTTCCCTGATGGGCGGGGAACTTTTTATGTCAGGAAGTGTACTGTTGTTTGGGTAGACGAGGGTAGTACTAGTTGGAAGCCTCACAGGTATGAGGCCTAGTTTAGGAAGGTCGAGGATGTGTCAACAGGGTCGCTGAAGCCCAACGAGGTGCCTCATGGAGTGATCCCTGATTGGTGCCACCCCACTCGGGACTTAGACCAGGCTGAGGGGTCGGTTGCCGGTTCTAGGAATGGACTGGAGAGGGCCCCGACCTTGGAGGATGCAGAGGATGAGGTCATAGTGGTCGAGGCGACTAAGGAGGATCTCGCGGAGACGTCTGCTGAGGAGACTGCTGAGGATACTATAGAGGTTCGCTCTGAGACCTTTTCGGAGTACGAGCCCACGGAAGACGCAGAAGAGATCGAAGACTCCAGTAGCTCGTCTTAGGAGCTCCCAGCACATCAGTCGATCTTTTGGTGGCGATCCTGACCTTGTCTCTTGTCGTGTGATGATGATGAACTTTTTGTGTACTTACCCCATCGGCCCATGTGTTAGCGGTTCTAGTAGTTATGCGTCTGTATGAATAGTCAAGTTTTATGTATGACTGTATTTGCGCTATCCAGGTCTCACTTCAAATTTTTATACCGGGAAGTTATTTCATTATCGCTTCTGCATGCTTGGTATATATACAATGTCTCTTGACTTATTTGTGGATCTTGGGACCGCGAGAGATATTTGGTTTGCTTGCAGGGAGTCACGTGCTCGTGCCGGAGCGCGGGGCGTGACAACTTTACTTGGCTCTGATACCAAAAGGAAAGGAGACATGATTGTCATTCCCTAAAATAGAAAAGAAGTTAATAAAGAAGACTAAAAACCACGTTGTCTCTTAAGTTTGTTAGCACTGAAAGTCTTAAGCAAACACTTAAAAGATGATATAACAATTCAAATGCAGTATGTAAAATAGCAACACATATTAAGAGTATAAACAACATTAGTTTTGACTAAAATATGTATAAAACAATTGTTCAACTGATATATCTAAATACCAATCACGGAAGTCAATAAACTCAGCAACAAGTAATAAGCAACTTTGAATATAAAAGATTACTGAAATAATAAACTGGATGCGAAAACAAGTAGTATAAATGTGACATTCTGATTTCCAGTCAATTTCAGACTCATTAATGAGAAATGAATCTAGAGATGTATTTCAGTAATATCTCGCTCGAATTTGATCAATTTGAGTAGACTGACCAAAGGGAAAGGCTAACCCGAGACATGGTACGCGGACCTAGGGAGTTCGAATAAGAAATGACGCTTTGACCATAAGAATTGTCAAGGGGATGTTTAGAACCACAAAAAGGCCGATTAAGGAACGCGTTTTAAGTGTCATACGATTGGAACGCGGGTGATGCCGCTTAACCAACGTATGATTTGCAAATTTTCCTAAATTGGATAGTGAAGATCGTGACAAAAGAGACTAGTGATAAACCCTCATAATTACATGATAACCAAAGCCGCCACGAATTGACGAGCCCTAAATGTGATGAGAATCACAAGGTCGATACCCGTAAATTCTGCAAAAGCCACCCGTCGGTTTGAGATAGGTTGGAACCACGTTTGATAGAGGAAATCATCAGAAACGAGTCTTGAAAAGTTTGAAATGGAAAATCAAGAATTTCAACGTTATTTGGATTGGCCGTCGCCCTATCGAAGAATTCTAGAACGAGAAAAACGACGTTTTGAACGTCGGGAGTAAAATTATCCTTTTGCCCCTCAAGCTTAAAACCTTACCCAAGCATTTGAAGAAGGGCATTATGGTCATTAAGCCCACCTTATTGCTGCCAAAAAAGAAGGTGAAGGATGGCCATTGGATCACCTTGGGAAGACAAGAAGACAAGTGTCCAAGATCAAGAGGTGTGGTCATGTCCAACTTTTTCTACCCAACATTCAACTCCCCTTTGACCAAGTTTGTATATAACAAATCCTCTCTCTCTCACCTCACTCATTCGGCCATAGCTCCCCCTCAAACTCCCGAAACTTCCTTCTTCTCCTTCCTCTTGTTTTGCTCGCCGGATAGCTTCTGCCACCTCCCTTCGCCACCCACGAAGACCTCCTCCGGCTACCATCTGACCACCGGCCGACCACATCAGCAAAGCCCTACATCTTGCCGACCTCCTCGAACAAGAATCGAGCCATTTGGAGCACCGAGGAGTCCCGACCAAGGATTTTCCCAAGAGCTGACAGAATCGAGCTCAACTTGAGGTAGGTCTGGTTTCTAACCCTTTTGAAGGCCAAAATGTTGGATTTTTGAGGCCAAATTTGGTGGAGATCTAGTAGACATGTAGATGAATCTGTGATAAAAATTGGGGTTCAATTTGATGAAGTTTTGACCATGAACCGGTCTTGTGAACTTGAAACAGAAAACTGCCGGTACTAACCTAGGGTGATCCGGCAACTTGCAATGGGATTCTGGCGACCATTTGACTTCAAACTCACGGTGAGCCTCAAGAACCCTTATATAGACAGGTTAAGAGGTAGGATGATGATTGAATGATGGATTTAGGAGTAGATTGAAGACCGATTGTGTTTGGTTTGTACGGAATCGAGGGCTGATGATGGTTGAATTTTGAGACTCAGATTGAGGATTAAGACATGTTATGATGATGAGAGTTGGGTTATGGATGATTATGGTTCATGGATTGAGGAATTGGATATGAAAAGTTGACGGATTGGTTGAATATGCTAGGTTGCGCGGTGAATTGACCCTTGGATTGATTCGGCTGAGACTTGAGGTACTTGCAAGGAGGAATTTGTGTAATCAAACGCAAGGTAAGGGAATTTCTAAACTTAGGATAGGGAGATTGGACTCAATTGGGTGAGTCGGGGGTTGAATTGATTGATTTATGAGGATTTGTCCAAGGGGATAGTTTTCTTTATATCCTAAGACGTTATAGGATGTTTGTGTGTGATATTTTTTGTGCCTGAGTCATTTGCCATGTCCAAATACCATTTGATCTGCTTTGCATGCCACGAGATTTATGATTTGCACTTGAAATTGATACTTAGCATTGCGTGTGTGCAAATGAATTGAAAATCATGGCATGAGTTATGATTGTGACATGAGCATGACATGGCGAGGCCCTGAGGCGTATGAGACGCGGGGCGGGAGGTAGCTACCCTGATGTGACGAGATCACGGGGTGGAGTTGATGTTGTGTGGTGCCCTGATGCGATGAAATCGCGGGGTTGAGATGGCCACGATCATGATACGAACTATTTGCGGGACGGAGGCGTGAGATGATGAGATTGGCCTGGAGATTCATCAGAACCTGATGCGTTTACGCGGGTTGCCGATGACGGTTTGATGCGTTTACGAGGACCGAGCCTGATGCGACGAGATCGCGGGCTGGAAATTGAGGCAAGCAGGAGGAGATGGTTGTGGTGAGATGGCAGGAGGAACTGTGCATCATCATCTGAGTGCGACATGTTATCCTAGTTGCATGCCTGTCATCTTTATGTTGTTGTTTTATTGACTTATGCTTGGTATGCTTGTGAGTGCAATTATTGAGGTGTACGACTACCTGAGCGGACGGTCGACCTAACTTAGGGGTAAGATTCTTTTACTGAGATGTGTATCTCACCCCTTCGGGGACTTTTATTTTTGCAGATCTTAGGCTTTAGATATGTGACCCATACGTTTTGGGGATCTCAAAAAAATGACGGCGTATTTTGATGAGTTCCCAAATAGTCAGGGGAACAATTATGTGAGGAAATGCACGGTTGTATGAGTCGACGAGGGTAGCCCTGATTGGAAGCCTCATAGGTTCGAGGCATGGTTTAAGAGAGTTGGGGATGAGCAGATTGGGCCGTTGAAGCCCCACGAGATACCTTAGGGTGTTATCTCTACTTGGTGTCAGACTACTAGGGAGCAGGAGTTACCAGAGGGGTCCGTAGTTGGTTCTAGGAACGGGCCAAAGAATACCCCGACGTTGGACTTCACCGTGGAGGAGGATGAGGTCGTCGTCCTGGAGGCGACCGAGGAGTACCTTGCGGAGTCGTCTCACGAGGCGACCATAGAAGATTCTATCGAGATCTCATCTGAGACCTTTTCCGAGTACGAACAGACGGACGATGCCGAGGATACCGAGGATTCTAGCAGCTCATCTTAGGAGTCTTAGTTCGTTGGCCTGAGTTTCGATGGTGACTCGACCCTGTCCTTTTAGATGTCATGAGGGACTCTTTTTGTGTATTACCCCGTCGCCCAGTTTGTTAGCGGATTGTAGTAGCCAGCATCTGTATGAACCATATATTATGATGTATGACAGTTATCATGCTATCTAGATCCCACTTAACTTATATTTTGTACGGGGATTATTTTAGTATCGCTTTCGTATGCTTATGTTTATATATTATCTCTCGACTTATTCGTGGATCTTGAGACCACGAGAGATGTGTTGTTTGCTTGCAGGGATGTTCGCAAGCCTGACGGGTTCGAGGCGTGACAATAAATAAAAAGAAATATCATAAACCACCAGCTAGGAGGCAGATCCTTCACACTCAGGGGTACGATACATTACATAATATAAATACTAAAAACTTAAATATGCAAAGTGAAGTGTGTGTGGCTAGTCTAGGAGAGGAGACCATAGATCAATCTTCACCGGGAGCTGTATGTTATGAATGCAGAACTTCAAACATAAATTGCAGGAATTTAAAATCACACTGCCTTAGATACCAACAGGAGGCAGAGCCTACCGATTCTAGATCGTAAAAGGCAAAAAAAAAGATAAAATATGTACTTTTATTGAAAGTAAATGATGGATTACACAAGGAAAACTTAAAAGATCTTCAGATCTGTGCGTTACAGGTGCAAAAACTTAAAACTGTTCAGGGAAGAACTAGGGGACTTTCTAGGCAGGAATAGTCAAACTAAAAGGTGATAAACTTAAGGATCTGAGTCCGGGAGGAGACGATGGTTTACTTTCTACTTGACGTACTTAGTATTCTCCGGCAAAGGTCGGCCTTGGATGTCACGCCCCGTGCCCAGGGCACGAGCATGCGACTCTGTACAAGCAAACTAAGATATCTCTCGTGGTCCCAGGATTCACGTACCAATTGAGAGATGTATCACATAACAGGCATGCAGAAGTGACGACATTAAAAACTCCTTCGTACAAATAAAAAGTGGGACCTGGATAGCGAGAATACTATAATACATAATATCCAAATGTTCATACAAGTACATAGCAAACTAGATCCGCTAGTTAGTGGGGAGACGGGGTAAGTACAAAAAGAATCCACCATCATCACCAAGAGAATCAGGCGTCAGGGTTGCTGTCAAAAGATCAAACTAGTAATCCAGGAGCTCCTAAGACGAGCTGCTGGAGTCATCAATCTCCTCCGCCTCCTCCGTGGGCTCGTACTCAGAGAAGGTTTCCGAGAAAAACCCTACTGTGTCCTCCATGGTCTCGTCGGCAGACGGCTCTACTAGATCATCCTCAATAACCTCGGCCACTATGACTTCCTCAGTGTCTTCAGGGTCGGGGTCCTCTCAGGTCCGTTCCTCGAACCGGCGACTGACCCCCTTAGCCTCTACTGAATCACGGGTGGGATGGCACTAGCTAGGAATACTTCCTGCGGCACCTCAGTGGGCTTTAGCGGCCCAGTGGATACATCCCCCACCTTTCGGAACCAGGCCTTATACCGATGAGGCTTCCAGCTAATATCACCCTCGTCTATCCATACTACTGTACATTTCCTAACATAAATAGTCCCATGCCCGTCAGGGAACTCATCAAAATAGACAAACATCTCCTTGGGGTTGCCAAATCTGATAGGCCACATCATTAGGACCTAAGATCTGTAAAAAGGGGGTCTCACAATGGGGTGAGATATACATTTCAGTAAGGTGGATCCTAACCCTAGGTTAGGCTAACAGTCAACTCAGGCAGTCATAAACACCAACATTTCATGGAAATAAACATATGAGGCATTCAATTGTCGATAACAACACAGATGTCAAGCATACAGTCATGGCATCATAAAATGCCAATATGGTCATACACACATCGCCACGTCACATCACCACTTTCACCCTTCCAACCTGTCTCAATCTCATGCCCGCGTTTAGAATGCCTCAAGCTTGGTTCGCGTAAACGCATCAGACCATCTCATTGATAAACCCGCGTAAACGCACAAGGTTTTCAATGTTACTCCAGGCCTGTGTCGACACATCACAACTCCGTCCTGCGTTTCAACGCATCAAGACTATGGCTTTCTCAACCCCGCGTCTTAAACGCCTCAGGGTGTCATTCACTCTAAACCCCGCGCCTCAGCGCCTCAGGGCATTAATCATATAACCCCGCGTCCCATATGCCTCAAGTTATTATCACGTCTCAAGCATGCCACAATCTCAATTCAATTCATACACACAAGGCCAAGTGCAAACTCATACACAAACAATAAACCCATGGCATGCAATACGATTCAATTGACATTCAAACATGGTAATCAATACAAGGTACAAGCATTGACACATATTCAAATCCTCTATACCATTCTAGGACGCACAATAAACAATCACATTAAAGTCTCTCAAGAATCAATCAAAATTTCACCCGACTCATCCAATTGAGTCCAATCTTCCTGTCATAGGTTTAGGATTCCCTTACCTCAAGCTTAATGCCACAAAATCCTTCTCCCAAGAGCCTCAAGAATTCGGTCCAAGCAGCCCAAGGACAACTCAACCGTGCAACCTATTGAAATCTATCAAATCGTCAATTTCCTTACTCAATTGCCCAATCCATGGAACATAAACCTCATTGACATGTTCCTCAACCTCCTAGCATGTCTCAATGATGAATTTGAGACTCAATTTCAACCACCAACAGCCCCCACAGAATCGGTATGCATAGAACCGAACTGGGCAATTTTCGGTTCTGTATATACCTCAATTAACCAGCCCTTAAACTACGTAAAATCCTCAATTTATTCACTAATCTATTTGCTAACATGTAGTTCTAAGGGTTTGGGAAGCTCACCTAAAATTTGGGGCCAAGCTGTCGCCGGAAATTCCTTGAATGTCACCGGTTCTCCCAAGCCTTCAAACTGACAGTTCTGACCCTTCAAACACAAGACTCATTTGTGGTCAAAACTCCATCAAATTAATCCACAATTTTTACCACAGCTCAATCTATGTGTCCCCTAAATGTCCACAAATTTTGGTTGAAAAATTATAAATTTTTGGGTTCCTAAGAGGCCCAAAACGTGGCTTACCTTTGGTTACGATGATTCCGTCGACTTTCGGGAGATCGGCTGGTCGGAGCTCCTCGCTGATTCAAATGACTCGCTTCCACTTCGAGGATGTCGGCAAGAGGTCAAGAAAGGAGTGGGTGGTGGGCTCGGCGGTTGGGAGTTGCCGGAGGTGGCCATCGGCTGCAGCGAACAAGGAGGCAGAAACCGGTCGAGCGGTGAGCGGTCGGCAGCAGCAGCAGCAGAAGAAGAAGAAGAAGAAGCTCTCGGTAATGGAGGGGTGATGATCGGCCAAGTGAGGGGAAAGAGAGAGAGAGAGAAAGAGAGGTATATGCACACTTCACAAGTCAACTTGTTGAATAGTAGGTAAAAAAGTAGATATGTCCACTCAAAGCTTAATCCATTGACACTTGTCCAAGGTGTCATTCAAGCTCATCAAATGGCTCTCCTTCCTCCACATTTTTGACAGCTATAGGGATGAGTTAATGACCAAAATGCCTCCATCCAATTATATAAGCAAGGCTAAGGCTTGAGGGGCAAAATGGTAATTTTACCCTCGACATCCGGAACGTCGTTTTTCTTATTCCAATTTTCTTCGATAATGCGATGACCAATCCAATCATGATGTTGGAATTCTTGATTCTCCATTTTCAATTTTCAAGACTTGTTTCTGATCGTTTTCTCTATCAGACGTGGTTCCAACCTATCCCGAACCGACGGACGGCTTTTGCTGACGTTACGTGCATCTACTCTGTGATTCATATCACATTTAGGGTTTGTCAATTCATGGCGACTTTGGTTGTCATGTAATTTTAAGGGTCTATCACTAGTTTCGATGGTCTCGATCGTCACTGTTCGATTTAGGAAAATTTTGGAAATTATACATTGGTTGAGCTGTATCACCTGTGCTCCAATCGTATAACGCTAGCAATGTATTCCTTAATCGTTCTTAGATCGGCCTTTTATGGCTCTAAATGTCCCCTCAACAATTCTTATGGTCAAAGTGCCATTTCCTATTCGAGTTCCCTAGGTACACGTACTTTGTCTTGCGTTAGCCTTTCCCCTTTGGTCAGTTAACTCAAATTGATCAGATTCGAGCGAGATATGACTGAAATACGTCGCTAGATACATTTCTCATTAATGAGTCTGAAAATGCCAGAAAAATCAGAATGTCATAACTCTTCCCCCTTACAAAAATTTCATCCTCGAAATTTACATCAAACTTAGTCACTCAAACAAATGGGGGTGTTGACGCCTCATCGTCTCATCGTTTTCCCACGTGGCGCCTTCGATTCCATGGTGCTCCCATACAACTTTGACTAATTGAATCATCTTATTACTTAGAGTTTGTTCTTTCCGATCTTCGATCCTGATCGGCCTCTCCACATATGATACTCGATTGTCTACTTCTATGATCTCGTAGTCCAGCACATGTGTCGGGTTTGGTTTGTATTTCGACAGTATTGACACGTGGAAGACATTATGTACTTGGGATAGATTAGGTGGTAAGGCAAGCCTGTAGGCTAAGGTCCCAATCCACTCCAATATTTCAAATGGATCTACGTACCTTGAGCTCAGTTTTCCTTTCTTTCCAAAACGCGATAATCCCCTTATCGGCGACACCTTGAGGAAAACATGATCGCCCACTTGTAACTCCAAAGGCTTACGCCGCTTATCCGCATAACTCTTCTGACGACTCTGAGCCATCTTCAGTCTATCCTGAATTATTTTCACTGCTTCCACCGATTGCTCTACCAACTTTGGCCATGTGATACTCCTTTCTCCAACCTCATCCCAGCAAATCGGGGTTCTGCAAACCCTTCCATAGAGTGCTTCAAATGGTGCCATTTGGATGCTCTGCTGGTAGCTGTTGTTATATGCAAACTCCACCAAATGCAGCTGATCTTCCCATCCACTTTTAAAATCTATGACGCACGCTCGTAACATGTACTCAAACATTTGAATCGTCCTCTCCAACTGTTCGTCTGTCTGTGGATGATACGTCGTGCTAAATTGCAATCGGGTTCCCATGGCATCTTGAAGGCTTTTCCAAAAGTTTGCAGTGAACTTGGGATCTCTATATGAGGTAATTGTCACGGGTACTCCATGCAGCCTCACTATCTGCCTCATGTATAACTCGGCGTATCTATCCATTGCGAAATCCTTTCGCACCGAGATGAAGTGCTCGGACTTAGTCAATCTGTCCACGACTACCCATATAGAGTCGTGACCTCTCTGACTTCTTAGGAGTCCCATCACAAAATCCATCGTTATATGCTCCCACTTCCATTCCGGAATCTCTAGTGGCTGTAATAATCCTCCAGGCTTACAGTGCTGCGCTTTCACCTGTTGGCATGTCAAGCACTTTGCTACATATTTCGCTACATCTACTTTCATCCCATTCCACTGGTAGTGTGGACGCAGGTTCTGATACATCTTCGTACTTCCTGGGCGGAAACTATAATTGCTCCTGTGAGCCTCTGACAAAATCCTTTCCTTGAGTCCTTCATCCTTTGGCACACATAGATGTCCTCGAAACTTCAAGATTCCGTTCTCTGACACCTGAAACTCTGATTTTCTCTCAATTGTGTCCATCTCCAAAATTTTCTGAATTTCTGGGTCCGTAGACTGTAAGGTCTTTATCCCTTCCTAGACCTCAGGTTCTACCCTCAATGTAGCTATCAAACTAGACAATTGGCAGACTTCTAGTCTGAACTCAAAATCTCTCAAATCCTTGATCATCGACCAACCTTTTACCAGCAGACATGCGATGCTCAACTTCCGGCTAAGTGCATCTACGACTCTGTTTTCCTTTCCAGGGTGATACAGTATATCACAATCATAATCCTTAAGCAGCTCCATCTACCGATGCTGCCTCATATTCAGTTCCTTCTAAAAAAATAGATACTTCAAGCTCTGGTGGTCGATGTAAATATGGAACTTCTAGCCTCACAGATAATGTCTCCAGATCTTCAGAGCAAAAATGATCGCTGCTAACTCCAGATTGTGAGTTGGGTAGTTTATTTCATGTGGTCTAAACTATCGGGATGTGTAGGCCACTACTCTTCCATTTTGCATTAACACACAGCCTAGTTCTTTTAGTGAGGCATCGCTGTATATCTCATAGTCTCCCGGTCCTGATGGAATTGTCAACACCGGTGTGGTTGTCAATCGATGTTTGAGCTCTTAGAAACTCCTTTTGCACTAATCCGTCCATTCAAACTTCGTTTCTTTCTTTGTCAACCTCGTAAATGGGATGGCTATGGATGAAAACTTCTCCACAAAACGTCTGTAATATCCTGTCAAACCCAAGAAACTTCGAGCTTCCATGACCGTAGTAGGCCTAGGCCAATTTGTTACAGCTTCGATCTTTGCATGATCCACTGCGATTCCTTCTCCAGATATCACGTACCCAAGAAATGATACCTTATTCAGCCAGAACTCGCATTTGCTCAACTTAGCGTAGAGCGAGTGTTCTCTCAGGGTCTGCAAGACAATCCTCAGGTGCTCCTCATGTTCTGCGTTACTCCTTGAGTAAATCAGGATATCGTCGATAAAGACTATGACGAATCTATCAAGGAATTTCTTAAACACTCGATGCATTAAATCCATGAATGCGGCTGAAGCATTGGTCAATCTAAAAGGCATCATTGTGAACTCATAATGACCATACCTCGTCCTAAAAGCAGTCTTAGGTACGTCTTCCTTCTTGATTCTCAATTGGTGATACTCGGTCCTTAGATAAATCTTGGAGAATACCGCCGCTCCTTGCAACTGATCAACAGGTCGTCAATTCTCGGCAGTGGGTACTTATTCTTCACTGTTACCTGGTTTAACTGCCTATAGTTGATGCGGACCCATCCTTTTTCCTTACAAATAATACCGGCGCTCCCCGCGGTGAAGCACTTGGTCGGATAAATCAATTTTCCAGTAATTCTTGCATATGCACCTTTAGCTTCTTCAACTATAATAAGGACATCCTATAAGGTGCCTTCGAGATTGGTTCAATTCCAGGAGCTAACTCGATCGCGAATTCTATCTCTCGCTCCGATGGCAATCTTGGTAACTCTTGGGGAAAAATGTCAGAAAATTCATGCACTACCGAGATACTCTCTAGTTTCGGCTCCTCGATAGTTGTGTCCATCACTGCAACTAAGTACGTCTGACACCCTTCAGACATCAACTTTGTCACTTCAAGAGATGAGACTAAGGGAATAGAGATACCCCCTCGACTTCCCACGAATTCAAAGCTAGGGCGGCCTTTTGGGAAGAAACGAATTATTCTACTAACACAATCTACCACCGCCCCATGTTTACCCAACCAGTCCATCCCTATGATCACGTCAAAATCGTACATGGGCAATACAGCTAGATCAATACTCTCCTTACTCCCTCCAACCACGATTTCACAGTCAGCACAACCCAATGGAACCAGTATATTATCTTTCAGTAAGGTGGCAACATGCAAGATCACACTCAAAGGTTTTAACTTCATATCAACCAAGTCAGCAAATCGAGCAGACACGAATGAGTACGTGGTGCCAGGATCAAACAATGCATATGCAGCTTGGTCACACAAATAAACCGTACCTGTGACCACGTCCGACACTTCCTTCGCGTCCCTGCGGGCTACTGCATAAACTCTACCTTGAGCCGGGGGTCGATTCTGATTGATCTGGGGAGAGGCAATCGATGGTCCAGCCTGCGGTCTCTATCCTTGATGTCGACTCGTTGAAGCTTGGTTTGGGCACGTCCTCATCTGGTGGCCCATCTGACCACACTTGAAACAAGCTCCAGTCCTTACCGGGCATGGCCTAATTCCATGCCTTCTACCATAAAGGCGACAACTCCAGTTCGTGGGATTCGGCGGCTTCGCAATGTTTTTCCTTACTAGAGGGACAAAACGCCTATTGCTTGCCATTGGTCTCTTGCCCATCTGGCGATTGTCTCGGAATGGGGTAAATCGCAATCCAAATGCGGCATTTCTCTCCTTTAAATCCCTCTCGATTATCTGGCCCCGCTCATAAATTTTCTTATAAGTCCTCATATTTAGGGCTATCATCTAATTGCGGAGTTCAGGCCTCAATTCGTCCCGAAATCTCCGTGCTTTCTCCTGGGGATCCTTTACTGATCGAGGTGGATACCTAGACAGTCTGGAGAACTCGACCTCATACTGGTCCACCGTCAGCTGATTCTGACGTAGCTGTAAAAATTCTACCTGTTTCCTTTCCCTGGCCGTCTCCGAAAAGTATTTGTCGTTGAACGCCGTCTTGAAGGCATCCCAGGTCATGGCTGTTCTCTCTAGGAAAAATCCATTCTTGGTGGCAACACACCAATTGTTTGCGGTACCTTCCAGTTGGTACACTGCCAACAACACTTTCTTCTCGTCCGTGCACCTCAGGACTCCAAAGGCTTTCTCTAGCTTTTCAATCCACCTGGGCGTTAGCTCGGGGTCTCCAGTCCCGTCGAATTGGGTCAACTTCAACTTGATAAATTGCTCGACCAATTGGTCCATCTGTCTGGCCGCAACAATCTCCTCATGGGCATTCACTGCCTCATTACCCTGGTTGTGATCATCATGGTTTTCATTGCCCCCATTGTTGTCGTTGTTGGCGTTGATAGCAGCTATTGCAGCTCCTATCGCTTGGGCTATGGCAGCATCCCTATCCTAGGTCTGCCTGTCAATGAGGTTGCCAATCCTCTCTAGCACCCTCAGTACACCATCCATCCTCGGATCTTCTGCTACAGGAGACCTCGAGCTAGAGGCTCCGCCTCTGAGCCTTTCGGGTCTCCTAGATGAGTTATTCATTCTTAGGCGCTTCTACTAAGCCTGGTCCACCATAAATTCATCAAGGAGTTAGCAACTCACTCATTCAACCAAGTCTAGAGCTACCAACTAGGCCTTAATAGAAGCAGTTATAATATAACAGCCCTCCATTCAACAAATTCCAGAGACATTTCAACAAGTAGCCCATGGTCATTTCTCAGTTCCGTTCACCCCAATAGTTCACTAAAACAAGCCATACTCATTCACTTAACATGCCAAAATTCAAGAATGACTTTCAACACTAAGCAGGGAACTTAATCCTCACGCATTACCACAATCTCGCCGAGGCCAAATACCAACCATAAGTGCCAAGTCATATGCTATGCATCCCATGTCTTATCCTAACCAGTCTCTTAAGGTCTCGCTACCCGTCCTTGTCCCAACTTAATCCTGCTTATTACTTCAATCCTCAACCAACTTTGGATCGAGTCGACCTTGCTTTGATACTAAGCAAACATGGGATGTCACGCCCCGCGCCCCTGGCACGAGCACGCGACTCCCTACAAGCAAACCAAGATATCTCTCGTGGTCCTAGGATTCACATACCAGTTGAGAGATGTATCACATAACAGATATGCGGAAGCGACGACATTAAAAACTCCTCCGTACAAATAAAAGTGGGACCTGGATAGCGAGAATACTATAATACATAATATCCAAATGTTCATACAAGTACATAGCAAACTAGATCCGCTAGTCAGTGGGGAGACGAGGTAAATACAAAAAGAATCCACCATCATCACCAAGAGAATCAAGCGTCAGGGTTGCCGTTAAAAAATCAAACTAGTAAGACAGGAGCTCCTAAGACGAGCTGCTGGAGTCATCAGTCTCCTCTGCCTCCTCCGTGGACTTGTATTCTGAGAAGGTCTCCGAGCAAAACTCTACTTTGTCCGCCATGGTCTCGTCGGTAGATGGCTCCACCAGATCATCCTCAGTAACCTCGACAACTATGACTTCCTCAATGTCTTCCAAGGTCGGGGCCCTCTTAGGTCCGTTCCTCGAACCGGCGACTGACCTCTCAGCTTCTACTGAATCCCGAGTCGAAAGGCACCTGCTAGGGATCACTCCCTACGGTACCTCAGTGGGCTTCAACGGCCTAGTGGATACATTCTCCACCTTCCAGAACCAGGCCTCATATCTATGAGGTTTCTAGTTAATACCACCCACGTCTACCCATACTAATATACATTTCTTAACATAAATAGTCCTCTGCTCGTCAGAAAACTCATCAAAATAGACAAACATCTCCTTGGGGTCCCCAAATCTGATAGGCCACATCATCAGGACCTAGGATATGTGAAAAGGGGGTTCTACAATGGGGTAAGATATACATCTCAGTAAGGTGGATCATAACCCTAGGTTAGGTTGACAATCCACTCAAACAGTCATAAACACCAGCATTTCATGGAAATAAACATATGAGGCATTCAATTATCGATAACAACACACAAATGTCAAACATATAGTCATGGTATCATAACACTTCAATATGGTCATGCACACATCGCCACGTCACATCACCACTTCCACCCTTCCAACCTGTTTCAATATCATGCCCGCATTTAGAACGCCTAGAGTCGGTCCGCATAAACACATCAGACCGTTTCACTGACAAACTCGCGTAAACGCATAAGGTTTTCAATTTTACTCCAGGCCTGTGTCGACACATCATAATTTTGTCCCACGTTTCAACGCATCAGGACTATGGCCTTCTCAACCCCATGTCTCATACGCCTCAGGGTGCCATTCACTCCAAACCCCGTGCCTCAACACCTCAGGGCATTAATCATACAACCCCGCATCTCATACGCCTCATGGTATTACCACGTCTTAAGCATGCCACAATCTCAATTCAATTCATACACACATGGTCAAGTGCAAACTCATGCACAAACAATCACTCATGGCATGCAAGACGATTCAATTGACATTCAAACATGGTATTCAATACAAGGTACAAGCATTGGCACACATTCAAGTCCTCTATACAATTCTAAGACGCACAATGAACAATCACATTAAAGTCTCTCAAGAATCAATCAAAATTTCACCCGACTAGCCCAATTGAGTTCAATCTTCCTATCATAGGTTTAGGATTCCCTTACCTCAAGTTTAATGCCACAAAATCCTTCTCCCAAGAGCCTCAAGAATTCGGTCCAAGCAGCCCAAGGACAACTCAATCGTGCAACCTATTGAAATCTATCCAATCGTCAATTTCCTTACTCAATTGCCCAATCCAAGGAACATAAACCTTATTGACATGTTCCTCAAACTCCTAGCATGTCTCAATGATGAATTTGTAACTCAATTTCAACCACCAATAGCCCCCACAGAACCGTTATGCACATAACCGAGCCGGGCAATTTTCGGTTCTGTGTATACCTCAATTAACCAGCCCTTAAACTACCTCAAATCCATAATTTATTCACTAATCTACTTGCTAACATGTAGTTCTAAGGGTTTGGGAAGCTCACTGAAAATTTGGGGTCAAGCCGTCCCCGGAAACTCCTTGAATGTCACCGGTTCTCCCAAGCCTTCAAATTGGTAGTTCTGACCCTTCAAACATAAGACCTTTTTAGGGCAAAAATCCATCAAATTAATCCAAAAGTTTTACCGCAACTCAATCTATGAGTCCCCTAGATGTCCACAAAATTTGGTTGAAAAACTTCAAAGTTTCGGGGTCCTAAGAGGCCAATAACGTGGCTTACCGCTAGTTGCGACGATTTCCGTCGACTTTTGGGAGATCGGCTGGTCGGAGCTCCTTGCTGAGTCAAATGACTCGCTTGTACTTCGAGGACGTCGGCAAGAGGTCAAGTAAGGATAGGGTGGTGGGCTCGGTGGCTGGGAGTCGCCGGAGGTAGCTGTCGGCGGCAGCGAACAAGGAGGCAAAAACTGATCGTGCGGTGAGCGGTCGGCAGCAGAAGAAAAAGAAGAAGAAGAAGAAGAAGAAGAAGAAGAAGAAGAAGAAGAAGAAGAAGAAGAAGAAGAAGCTCTTGGCAATGGAGGGGTGATGGTCGGCCAAGTGAGGGGAGAGAGAGAGAGAGAGAGAGAGAAAGGGAGGTATATGCACACTTCACAAGTCAACTTGTTGAATGATAGGTAAAAAGGTAAATATGTCCACTCAAAGCTTAATCTATTGACACTTGTCCAAGGTGTCATTCAAGCTCATCTAATGGCTCTTCTTCCTTTACATTTTTGGTAGCTATGGGGGTGGATTAATGATCAAAATGCCCCCATCTATTTATATAGGCAAGGCTAAGGCTTGAGGGGCAAAATGGTAATTTTACCCTGACGTCCGGAACGTCGTTTTTCTAATTTTAATTTTCTTCGATAAGGTGATGGCCAATCTAATCATGATGTTGGAATTCTTGATTCTTCATTTTCAATTTTCAAGACTCTTTTTTGATCGTTTTCTTTATCAGACGTGATTCCAACTTATCCCGAACCGACGGGCGATTTTTGCAGACGTTACACGTATCAACCCTGTAATTTATATCACATTTAGGGTTTGTCAATTTGTGGCGACTTTGGTTGTCATGTAATTATGAGAGTCTATCATTAGTTCTGATGGTCTCGATCGTCACTGTTCGATTTAGGAAAATTTTAAAAATTATACATTGGTTGAGCGGTATCACCCACGCTCCAATCGTATAACGCTAGCAAGGTATTCCTTAATTGTTCTTAGATCGGCCTTTTATGGCTCTAAATGTCCCCTCAATAATCATTATGATCAAAGCGTCATTTCCTATTCGAGTTCCCTAGGTCCACATACTTTGTCTCGCGTTAGCCTTTCCCCTTTGGTCAGTTAACTCAAATTGATCAGATTCGAGCAAAATATGATTGAAGTACGTGGCTAGATACATTTCTCATTAATGAGTCTAAAAATGATAGGGAAATTAGAATGTCACATTGGACAAGAGAGAAGGCTTCGGAGGAGAGGGCAAACTTCGAGAGGGTGAGAGAGGACTTGAAGGTTTTGGCTGAATCGAGAGCTGCTCCTCACCGTTGAGGAAGCCTCGGTTTTAAAGACTTAAAATTTACTGTTGCTACAGTGAACAATGAGCATTAGACAATGACCACTGGACAGTGATCACTTAAAAGACCGCTACAGTGTACAGTGAATAGTGCACAGTGTATAGTGTTATATGGTGTACAGTAATACAAAACTACAGACACAATTGTATTTTAAAACATTAGCACGATACAATGAAGACTTTATTCGGAGTCATGGCTGAAGAGGTTGATGCTGTATTCATCTTTATTTGAGCCACTGTGCTGTGAAGATGATCCCTGCTGTGACTCCTTGTACTCCAAAATTGCTTTTTTCAGCATATCATAGAATTCCTTTTCATTTTTGACGTTGACCAACTTTGAAATTGCCATTGATTTGTCGTGGAGAAAGGCTGTCTTTGATGCTGCAGCTAATGCCACATCAGAAACTTTATTTAAATCCTAGGCTTTACGCTGTTGGATCCAATTGTGGACAGTTTCTATTGAGCATTTATCCTAGTATGAAAATCCATCCCACCATTTTGTTTTAAATCTTCGAACCAAAATGAGTATTTTAGGGTTTTGATTATTTTTTATGTATTCAAGTTCCCAAGCAGATACCCATGCCAACCAAAAATTCGCACAGAACATTAGGAGAGGAGAGAAGTGGATCTCCTCAAGACTTGGAATTAATGTTTTTTGAAACATTGTGAAGGACTCAATTACTTGAGGAGGGAGAAT
This sequence comes from Rhodomyrtus tomentosa, assembly GCA_028455895.1. Taxonomy (NCBI): domain Eukaryota; kingdom Viridiplantae; phylum Streptophyta; class Magnoliopsida; order Myrtales; family Myrtaceae; genus Rhodomyrtus; species Rhodomyrtus tomentosa. The sequence goes on from JAPCWY010000011.1 coordinate 16,378,335, forward strand.
GTCTGGAGTAGGACCAAAATTGTCCCACCATCGGATGAACCAAAAGGGCAACTTTGAGATATCAAAGGGACTTTGAAAAAAGAAAAGCCAAGTGTGGTTGCGATTGGGATTTTGACGATAGAAAGCATTATACCAGGCTTGCTGGTAATCAAAATAGGTAAAATTATACCTAAGAGAGAGACTTTCAGTGACTCGTGAATCGAGTTTCACGAGGGTACTTGGTGTATTATTCCACTCGGCTTGGTGTATGACCCTTAATATTTTTGCAGTGGAATAATTTGCAATGGAAGGTTGCACTTTATCATAAAAATGTTTAAACTTTACTGATCCAGTCTGGACCAAAATTTTCTCATAAAATTTCACAGGTTTACAAATATCGTAAGGAGTACAAAAACGATTTTCTCCAAACATATTTTTTACAAAAATATAAGGATCCTCATGGTAGAATCCTTTTTCCACAGCGGTTATTTTTTCAAAATTTTTCATAAAAAACTTTGACTTTGATTTTGGAGGGGCTGACGGTGTCTTAAGAACCATCTTGTTAGAAACATTTAAAGGTGGGGGAGACTTTACCTCATCATAGATAGAAACTTCAGAACTTAAGGATTTTTGCAAATCCTTCATCACGTAACTTGGCAATATAGAGGCTAACTTTGAGAAGGCAATTGATTGAGTAGGCTTGCTAGGAGAAGCTTCATTGGGTGGACTTTGGGCAGCTTTTAGCCAACTACGAATTGGGGTTAACTTTGTAGGCTTGGCTGAGACAAGGATGGCTTCTTGGGTTTTACCTTTGTCTCGGTCATTTTTTTGAGACATTTTGTTGGAGGAGTTTTCCCTGTAAAAATTCTTGTGTGAGAAAATCTGGGAGAGAATTTACTTTCCTATGAATAAATTCAATATCAAAATAAAAAATAGAAAGAATAGCTTGCCATCTTGCAAAAATTTATTTTGATGCAATATTTAAAACATCCTTTTGTAAAATCTCTTTGGCAAACTTACAATCAATTCGTAATAAAAACTTCTGATTCAACAGATCACTTTGAAACTTAGAAATAGAAGGTACAATTGCAAGAATTTCTTTCTTCACAGTGAATAATTTTGTTGAGTTTCATTCCAATGTTTAGAAATGAATTGAACGATTCGTTCTTTCTCATTTAACTTTTGTTTTAAGATTCCACCATATCCTAATTCAGAAGCATCTGTTTCAATAATTTTGAACGCATTTGGGTTAGCAATATGCAAACATGGTAGTTCTTTTATAAGTGATTTTATTCTTTTTACAGTGTTAGTATGCAACTGAGACTAAGGTTTTGGGTCCTTCCTTAACCTTTGGTGTAAAGGTTTGCATATGATATTGATGTCGGGAATAAAATCGATCACGTAATTCAAACTTCCAAGAAATCTTTGTAGTTGAGTTTTGTTTTTCAATTCATCAGGAAATTTATCTGCAAATTGATTAGATCTCTCAATTGGTACAATGATTCCTTGGTGAATAATATGACCCAAAAATCTTATTTTTGTTTGGAATAGAAAAACTTTTTTCTCAGAAAGAAGTAGACCATTACGTTTTGCAATTTTAAAGAAATGATTCACATGTTTGAAGTGTCAATCGACATTGGGAGGGTATATCAGAACATCGTTGATATACACAATTATGAACTCAGATTATGGATTAAAGATGTCATTCATTATTCTTTGGAATTCTGAAGGAGCATTCTTTAGACCAAAAGGCATTACATTCAATTCGTATTGACCAAAAGGAACTGTGAATGCGATTTTGTATCTGTCTTGCTCAGCAATTTGATTTGCTAAAAGCCAGATTTCATATCAAACTTTGAAAAGACTTTAGAAGAATGAAGATGATTCAAAAGATCCTTTTTGTTAGGAATCGGGTATCGAATCCATTTTAAAATTTTGTTCAAAGGCAGTTCAGCAATATGATTGTGATTACTTCTTTCTCAAAAAGCATTGTTTGGAATAAAACAAATTTCACTTTTAAGTTGTTCATCTATTTTTTTTTTGAAAACTTAGTTCTTCTTTTAAAAATAAAAGATGGCTTTCTTTATCACGAATTAAACAATTGAATTCTTTGATTGCATGTTCATGCAAAACATTTAAATTCCTTGTAGAATTCTTTGTAACAAAAGTAAACATTAATTTTTTACCAGAAATCTTTGTTTCAATTCCTTCATTAGTGACCATAAAAGGTTGAATTAAATTTATGAAAGGGGTTCCCAAAATCACCTTTTTTTTAGGTCTTTTACCAAAAGAAAAGATGTTTTTAGGGCAATATTTTCTTTAACCACAAAAGCTTCAGGAAGTTTATACTTAATTTTCAAATGATCACCAGTAGCATACTTTAACAATTCTGTGGTTTTATCAAAAAACTTTGTAGGGATTAAACCTTCTCTAATACAATTCAAATCTGTGCCTGTATCAAAGAGTCCAGTTGTTTCCAAAATAAATTCATCATTAATTTTAATCAAAACATCAATTATTCATTTTTTATTTGTTACTTCTGAGAGTAATTCAAGAAAATTGAAGGAATCAGAATCATTGACATTTAGGGTGGAAGTGGTTATTTTGTGAATTTCTTCAGAAGCATTTTTCCCTTTCAAAATTTGTCTTTTAAATTCCAAAAATTCCTTTTGTTGGTCAATTTGGATAATTTTTAACATTCTGATTTCTTTTTTGATTTCATTAATCTCAAACTGAAGGTCATTAGAAGTTGTTGGTCTTACGGACTTCTTCCCCCTATTCAAAATTTTAGTGAGATTATAAACATGGACATGGGAATGTTTGGAAAAGGAAGAACTGGAATTTTGAATTTGCTTAAGTAAAACATTAGAATCAGAAATATTATCAATTGAATCAAGAAGGTCTTGTTCTTTTTTTGTTAAAACATTTACTTCTTGTTCATTATCAGAATCTAATTCGGATGACATGTCAGAGGACGATTCAATTTCATTAATTTGAAGACCATGTTCTACTAACTCTTCATTTGTTGAAGGGCAGTTTGAACTTTCTGAATCGGTTTCAACCATTAATTGATTTAACCGATTTAGTATGTCTTCATCTAAATCAAGTTCATTAACTTTTTTTGTTTAACTTGCAAAATCTTTTTGTGTGTTCTTTTTTACCACAATTATGACATGTGAATTGTCACGCCCCAAACTCGGCAAGCACGCGTAGATCCCACCAAGCCGTTTCTTTATTCAATCTCCAGGATCCTTCGGCTAATAACTTACAACTCTTTACAAATTACGAACGCGAAAGCGATGCCATCTCCATTCACATAGATACAACCACATACGATGATTTAGGACAGATACATCAAAATCTCATTAACCAATTAGTCAAAGATCAATTCCTAATTCAATAATCCGAAGTACAAACCCAATATCACTATAGGCAAATCCACTCTAAATACCATTGGTCAACAATCTCTTTAAACGCCAATCTTTTGCAAGCTCGTGCTTCCTTCGCTTGGAACCTGAAAAATGTAAGCCCTCACTGGGGTGAGATATAAATTTCAGTAAGGTAGGTCTTAACCCTAGGTTAGGCCGACCGTCCATTCAGACAGTCATCTATCCAAATATTTCAAACTCATAATTATACAGACATATCAAGCCCAATCAATAAATAGCTACATGCAGATGACAAGCGTGCAACGACGACCTCATGTCATTCTTAAACGATCATGTACACCAGTTCGACCACTTCACAGCATACACAATCCCCGCCTGCCTTAGTCTCCCGCTCGTGACCTCATCGCATCAGGCTCGATCAGCGTAAACGCATCAAACTGTCATCGAAAACCCGCATAAATGCATCAGGTTCTGGTAAATCTCCAAGCCAATATCCTCATCTCATAACTCCGTCCCGCGAATGGCGCATCAGGACCGTGGCTATCTTAACCCATCGATCTCGTCGCATCAGGGCGCCACACATTATCATCCCCACCCCGCGATCTCATCGCATCAGGGTATACATCTCTCGCCCCGCGTCTCATACGCCTCAGGGCCTCTCCGTCCCGCGAATAATTCCCATCAGGACCATGGCCATCTCAACCCTGCGATTTCATCGCATCTGGGCGCCACATAATATCAATTCCACCCCGCGATCTTGTCGCATCAAGGTATTCTCACACCTTCGTCTCACGAATAGTTCGCATCAGGACTGTGGTTATCTCAATCCCGCGATCTCGTCGCATCAGGGCGTCACGCAATATTAATTCCACCCCGCGATCTTGTAGCATCAAGGTATCCATCTACTACCCCGCGTCTTATACGCCTCAGGGCCTTGCCATGTCAGGCTCATGCCACAACCACAACTCATACTATGACTTCTAATTCATTTGCACACACGATACCAAGTGCAAATTTAAGCGCAATTCGAAAACTCCGTGGCATGCCAAGCAAATCAATGATATCCGGATATGGCAAATAACTCAGACATAAACAATATCACACACAATCATCCTATAACATCTTAGGATATAATGAAAGTTACCCCCTTGGACAATTTCTCATAATTCAATCAAATTGAACCTTGACTCACCCAATCAAGTCCGATCTTCCTAGCATGCGGTTAAGAATTTCCTTACCTTTGATTTGCCAACGCAATTTACTCCTTTTGAGCCCTAAAGTTTTGGCCCTCAATGTCCACAACCGGACTTGTCGCGCAACCTAACAAAATTCAACCAATTCCGTAAATTTTCACACTTAATTCCTCAATCCACGAACCCCAATCATCCATATCCTAACCCTCATCATCTAATCATGTCTTAAACAGCAATTTAAGGTTCAAAACCACCCGCTCTTCAATCCACCAAAATCGGTCTTGCACAGAACCTACTCGGTTCAATTCGGTTCTATGCATACCCTGCACTATCCATCCTAAATCAACTTCAATTCCATCATTTAACCCTTATCCTACCTCTTAACATGTCTATCTAAGGTTTCTTGAGGATCACCGAAGATTTGAAGTTAATTGGTCGCCGGAAACTCGTCGAACGTCGCCGGTTCTTCCCGAGTCAGAATCTGACAGTTTTTGGGCAAAACGTACACGGTCAGTTCATGGTCAAAAACTTATCAAATAAATCCTCAATTTGTTTCATAGAACCCTACATATGTCTTTTGAGTCTTCACAAAATTTGAGCCCAAAAATCCAAGAATTCGGCCATCAAAAGAGTAAAAAATCGGAATTACCTCAGTTTGAGTCAGTTTTCGTCGACTCCCGAGAAAACTCTTGGACGAAGCTCCTCGGTACTCTAAATGACTTGATTCCTCTTCAAGGAGGTCGACAAGACATAGATCTAGGTTGGTATGGTTGGTCGGCATCCATGTGATGGCCAGAGGAGGTCACCGGCAGCGCCGAACAGTAACCCCAGAACCGGTCGGCGACGAATAGAATGAAGAAGAAGAAGGTGGGTTTCGGTGATCTCTTGGTGGAATGACCGACCAAATGGAGTGAGGAGAGAGAGAGAGAAGACTTATATTCAAATGCTTGGTCAATGGGTTGAATGTTAGGTGTGCATAAAGTGTGACATGACCACAATTGTCCATCTCTTGACACATGTCCATCTTAGCTTTCCAATGAGATCCAATGACCAATCTCCACTCTCCTTTTTCGGCAGCCATAAGGTGGGTTCAATGTCTAAAATGCCCTTCTTCAATTGCAAGGGCAAATTCTTAAGTTTGAGGGGCAAAACGGTCATTTTACCCCCGACGTTCAAAACGTCGTTTTTCTCGCTTTGAAATTCATCGATAGGGCGACGGCCAATCTGAATAACGTTGAAATTATTGATTTTCCAATTCAAACTTTTCAGGACTCGTTTCTGATAGTTTTTTCTATCAGACGGGATTCCAACCTATCCTGAACCGACGGGCGGCTTTTGCAGACATTACGCGTATCGACCCCGTGATTCATATCACGTTTAGGGCTCGTCAATTCGTGGCGGCTTTGGTTGTCATGTAATTGTAAGGGTCTATCGCTAGTTTCCTCGATAATCCTTATGGCCAAAGCGCCATTTTCTATTCGAGTTCCCTAGGTCCATGTACCTCATCTCGCGTTAGCCTTTCCCTTTTGGTCAGTCTACTCGAATTGACCAGATTCGAGCGGAATACAACTGAAATACATCTCTAGATATACACTTCTCATTAATGAGCCTAAAATTGACTGGAAATCAGAATGTCACAACTCTTCCCCCCTTAACGAAATTTTATCCTCGAAATTCGCAACCTTCTGCCCTTCCAATTCTTTGCGGCATTGGCGCCTCGTCGTATTCTCATTCTTCCGAATAATCCTTTCCATGGCTTGACGATCTTGCTCGTCCTTTCCAAGCCAAACTATCTTTCCTCTGGGACTTGTCCCCTTCAGTCCTCAATCCAATGGGCTTTTCTCCATTCTCTTTTGGCATTTATATCCTTTGTCAGCAGCTCTTCCTCGAGCGTTCACCTTACCTCTTTCATTTGTCCATAACCATTATTATCAAGCTCTCGCCAGAATGCACTCTTAATGTCCATACCCTCCAGCGTATTACTCCTTTCAAGCTTTTTTTTTTCACGCCAACAGAGATTCAAGGGCTTTATCAATTTGCCCTCCATTAATCAAATCGAGTTATGGCCGTCTTAACTCGTCAAACATTTACATGGTTACTTCCGTAGCAATCCAATCTTGACTCCATTCGAAAATTCCCTTGGATCAAAGTGATCCTTTAGCTTTCGTCGTTATGTCCTTCTCTTCTATCGATACGTCTAGTGCTCGACTACAAGATAGACGAACTTCAACTTTCAATCTTATCACTGATAAATATATGCATCTTGGCACATCTTTGTGCCATCCCTAGGGAACACCATAATTCTCCCTTCGAATTTCAATGAGGTCATCTCCTTTTGTTTCCCTTCGATACTAAACTCGTACTTCCGTCCATAGTCCTCACGAGTTCCATCCATTTCTATAATCCGTCCAGTATTGGTGTTTAATCATGGTAACATCTCAATTTCCTTCTGGCCATTAGGCTAGGTGTTTCCAGTAACCGTCACGGTAGTCCATTAGCGAACTTCCAATTTAGAAGTTGAATATCTAATTTCTTGAGGGAAGATCTGTCCCTCAATTGCCAATTAAACCATGTTTAATTCTCAACGGTAAGCATCCATCAAACAATCAACCCTTCCTTAGCGATACGAATATCGCTATAACAACACTTGGGTGATCCCTTCGTTTCACATGCCTTGCCTTCAATTCCCTTTAGGCAGTCCATGCTTTTAATCTCTTATAGTTCACATAACTTCGAGGTCTTTTCTTTATCCATGCAACGCTCTCGTATCCACAAGCAATTTCATCCTTCGGCGTTGCCTCTCATTCAATTCCTCTCAGAAAACTACTACTTGATATCTTTGGAGTAGCTATAAACTTGAAATCTTCTTCCACCCAAGCAAGATTTTTCCAAATCTTGTTGCGAGAATATTTGCAAACCAATTCCAATCATGCTCTAAGCACACCAATTCATGTGGCCTTACTGTCACGACGTACAAGCAGTATCCATTTCAAATCGCCTTGTTATGCCTCAAGTTCCATTCTGTGTCGTGTCATTACGACCTTAATAAGCTTTTTAATTTCCAACTGGAATTGTCATAAATGGCGTAATCATCAACTTAACTCGAGTCCTCGAAAACTCTTTTCGCGTTCATTCACCCATTCGTGTCATGACTCATCCTTAGTCTATTTCATCGATCGAACAGCTTTTGTAGGGAATCTTCCGACGGTCCGTCTATTGCCATTCATCAATCCCAAGAAGCATTTTCTTAGAGCCCATATGACACTCTTAAAAAACCGTTCATGTTTCTCATGGCTCCTTACATGAATTCAACCATCGCCTCTTAAAACAGTAACGACCAACTCAACCATTCCTTGGGCACTTAGTTCGGCGATTATCAACTTCCTTCCGCCAGATTTCGAATCTTCCAAACTATTTCTCGCACTTCTCACTTGAGAGCTCAGACCTCGACTCTCTGTCATCACGAGTCTCCTCTAGGACCGCACGATATTTTGTTTACTCTTGTCACTCTTTTCACAAGAAGCATTAGTGCTTCAGCCTCTGAGTTCCATATTCACTAAGGCAACCTTATCACAATTCCGTTCGTTCCACTAAACGTCAACGTCACCCTGGAATTCAACATTGTCCAAAAGACTGTCTCTCTGACTTCACTTCCAGTAGTCATTCAAGTTCTGCGTCCTCTTCCTTGGTATAGACGCTCATTCATCATACTAAGACAATTTAGAGCCTTTCTCGCTTTTTCAATAGGGTCTCTCATCATGTGAGGGAAACTATACACTTCAGTGGCATCCTCTCATTTCAAATTCACCTTGTCCTTTCTATTTCATGGGACGTTAATCTTGAAGTCTGTGTCGACGGCAATACCTTTACTCCAGGATTCAAATGCCACCTTGCGTTCACTCTTTCCCATAACTCTGTCACCTCAGGTGACAATATTTGTTCGTCCCTGAGTCTCACAAATCCCCATGTCGAATACTCAATTCTACATTCTCGAATCACTTTTTATTTACACTCTAAGCGCTCTTTTCGCTTACCTAACCATTCATTGGAATTATAAACAATCAAGACTATCAAGTCTATTCAATGACCAATCCATGGTCCAATCGCCCTTTAAGGACAATGCCCTATTCTTTAGGGAATAGCAACTCATTATTTCATTTCTCATGGTTCCAATCCAATCAACCAACCCCAAGAAATCATTAACTCCGGGCAATCTAGCACGCCGATTCTTCCTCTACCTCATCCATAATAGGAAAGACTTACTACTCACTTTCCACTATGTGTCTGACGCATAGGTCATCAGCCATTTCCCGTAGGCACATTCTATACTCATAATGAACATCTCTTTGCTCGTAATCCATGAGTAGGAGTTCTCTTATTCATAAGTCTTTCGATCATTCTCCTCTTTAGCTGAGTCCTGTCACCATTCCTCAAAATCAGGAATAACAATCAACCATATGGTTCTCAAGTTCCAATCCACTCAGGGACTTACTCACCTCATTCAAGGGTCTTCGACCACTTTTACCATATGCTCATGCGACTTTGAGAACTCCGTCTCATACAGGTCGATCATCCTTTGATCCTTACAAAGTATTAGGATCCAAGCAGCCTTTGCTCTCAAGCAACCCCAGGACGATACTTTCTATCGAACAACTCAACAGAAGTTGGCTAGGCAAATCTCATGTCTCCAAGGAAATCCTTCCTCTAGTGACCTTTCACCAATCCTCGATAGCCTCTTAAGGCTAGTACTGCCAGGGTCACTTTCCTTCTTTGGTGCACCCAAAATCTCTGAGGTTTTCTCACAAAACCCTTAATCCAGAGGAGGACGATTTTGAATCTCATCCCTCTATTTGACTCAATCAATTTCAGCCTTATACATAATCTCACAAGCTTTTCCAAGCTCTCGTGGTCCTATCCACACATTCAATTTCTAAAAGACTTACTCAAAGTCACCTTCTTCGTGACTTTCATCACTCAACTGTCAGCACAAGTCGTCTCAGCGACTTGGGTAACCATGGCAACTCCTTTTGAGTTCGCTTACCCATAGAAATTTCTCATTTCTATTCAAGGTTCTCCCGACCCATTCAACTCTTGAGTTCCATATGGTTCACAAACTCGAGTCAATTGCTCTGCTGGTTTTTCGTGTTCTGGTTACTCATCTTTACTCAGTTTTCACGATCCATCTTAGTCCTTGGATCTTTTCGTATCTCACATACACCAGCCAAGTGCCACTGCGACACTACCTTGGTCCTTTAATCTTATTAGGTTCTCATGTCACTCGAACCACTATAATTCCCTCCAAGAATCCAAGACTCAAGTCATCTACTCAAGTCCATCAATCTCAGGCGGCTTATCTCAATATCTTTCACCATCAACCAACCTTCTAATGGTTCTTAAACAATTCTCAATTAATTGCCAATTATTCAAGGATCCCAAATCATCCTTGATCAGCAATCCTTCCTTAAGCCAGCCTCAACGAGGTAACTTCTCAACTAACGACCACTGCAAGGCTAGCCTCAACTAGGCAACTATTAATCAAGCACTTAAGACAGCGATTCACTAGGTCAAAAGCTCATACTCTAGGCCTAAAGGCATCCGCCACTCTAACATAGTCATAACAGACTATCTCATCTCAACATGCCTCGGTTCCTCGGGTATAAACCTGTACGTCATCTAACCTCTCAGTTATACCTTGGCCAAGCCAATCACATGAGGCTAATCATCAAACATGCCTAACATGCCTATCACAACCATCTCTTTTCTTCTTCAAAGGCGTTCAATGCCAAGCACAAAGCTTTTAATCATGCCATTCATAGGCGCCAGTACACATGTCATGCTACTTTTAATCATTCTTGATGAGAATCGATCCCGTGCCATACATCCCTTATCTACAATTGGACTCAATCTGATACCTAAGCTTCCCCTTTCAAGTTATGACTTGGGTCATTCCTGCCTCTTGCCATCTTAGAAGCCTGCCAGGAGTCGCTCCTTGTCCAGACCTCTCTGTCCCGGCGATCACTCCCTACCCTCATCAGACATGGTCGTTGCAAGTTATCCCAAGTCATACATCTACGGCGAAAGCCCCGTTCCACATGTCCCATACCATGTTTCATTACAATTTATAGGTATCTCATCAACTCGTCCCATACTAAGCGACGATTTATTAAGTCCAACAGCGATAAATCACTGCATGCACCCTCATCAACTTGCTTTTCATAACCATAAACATAGGCACAACATGACCGTCCTCATCACTTGTCCTGTCAGAACCGTCTTCAGATCAATCTCTATCCATTCAAGAGTTCTAATTTCACCAATGATCGTCACATCTCATAGATCAATTGCCTATATGCCATCATATATCTCAAGTCCAGTCAACATTCAAATCAAATCCCTATGCATTCGATCACAATTGATCTTCAACTCATATCACCCAAGGCAGTCAATAGTAATTGATAGCTAAACCATCATAATATCACGCAATTCAAGCTTGAATCCACCAATATCAGTCGTCTCCTTATAATTCGTACTCCTCAAGTTGGGTCATGGACAAATCAAGGTTGCAAGTATACATCTCAATTGACCTTTCATTCATAAACAATTCCCTATTATCCTCGAGTTCAACTACTACCTCAGAATCCATGCTTATGACTCTCAAATCCCAGCTTGCTTCCACTTAAGCTTTAATCACCACATAACTCAAGGTCATCCATTAAAGTCAACTCTAGGACCATTAGAATGCCTCACAAGTTCAAGCCTATAATCCTCAAGATCCAACAATCCATGCTCAATCCTATAGGACTCAATATCTAACTGTCCTCAAGTCATCGTTCATTATCACTCCAAATCTCAATCACATTAAATCGTACTGACCTTGCTCTGATATCAAATCGAGCGGGGATGTCATGCCCTGAATCCGACGAGCAGGCGTACATCCCACCAAGCCATTTTTTTATTCAATTTCCAGGATCTTTCGGCCAATAACTTACAACTCTTTACAAATTACGCACGCGAAAGTGATGCCATCTCCATTCACATAGATACAACCACATACGATGACTTAGGATAGATACATTAAAATCTCATTAACCAATTAGTCAAAGATCAATTCCTAATTCAATAATCCGAAGTACAATCCCAATATCACCAGAGCCAAATCCACTCTAAATATCATTGGTCAATTATCTCTTCAAACGCCAATCCTTTGCAAGCTCGTGTTTCCTTCGCTTGGAGCCTGAAAAATGTAAGCTCCCATTGGGGTGAGATATAAATCTCAGTAAGGTGGGTCCTAACCCTAGGCTAGGCTAACCGTCCACTCAGGCAGTCATCTATCCAGATCTTTCAAACTCATAATCATACAGGCATATCAAGGCCAATCAATAACATAGCTACATGCAGATGACAGGCGTGCAACGACGACCTCATGTCACGCTCAAACGATCATGTATACTAGTCCGGCCACTTCACAACATATACAATCTCCGCCTGCCTCAGTCTCCCGCCCGCAACCTCGTCGCATCAGGCTCGGTCCGCGTAAACGCATCAGATCGTCATCGGAAACCCGCGTAAACGCATCAGGTTCCGGTAAATCTCCAGGCCAATATCCTCACCTCATAACTCCGTCCCGCGAATGGTTCGTTTCAGGACCGTGGCTATCTCAGCCCCGCAATCTCGTCGCATCAGGGCGTCACACCATATCATCCCCACCTTGCGATCTCGTCGTATCATGGTATACATCTTTTGCCCTACGTCTCTTACCCCTCAAGGCCTCTCCGTCCCTCGAATAATTCGCATCAGGATTGTGGCCATCTCAACCCTGCGATTTTATGGCATCAGGGCGGCACATAATATCAATTCCACCCCGCGATCTTGTCGCATCAGAGTATTCTCACACTTTTGTCCCATGAATAGATTGCATCAAGGCTGTGGCTATCTCAATCCCACAATCTCGTCGCATCAGGGCGCCATGCAATATTAATTTCACCCCGCGATCTTGTCGCATCAGGGTATCCATCTACCGCCCCGCGTCTCATACGCCTCAAGGCCTCGCCATGTCAGGGTCATGCCACGACCATAACTCATACTATGACTTCTAATTCATTTGCATTCACGATACTAAGTGCAAATTCAAGCGCAATTCGAAAACTCCGTGGCATGCCAAGTAAATTAATGATATCCGGACATGGCAAACAACTCAGGCATAAATAATATCACACATAATCATCCTATAACATCTTAGGATATAATGAAAGTTACCCACTTGGACAATTTTTCATAATTCAATCCAATTGAACCTCGACTCGCCCAATCGAGTCCGATCTTCCTAGCATGAGGTTAGGAATTTCCTTACCTTTGATTTGCCAATGCAATTTACTCCTTTTGAGCCCTAAATTTTCAGCCTTCAATGTCCACAACCGGACTTGTCGCGCAACCTAACAAAATTCAACCAATTCCGTAAATTTTCACACTCAATTCCTCAATCCACGAACCCCAGTATTCATATACTAATCCTCATCATCTAATCATGTCTTAAACATCAATTTGAGGTTCAAAACCACCCGCTCTTCAATCCACCAGAACCGGTCTTGCATAGGACCTACTCGGTTCAATTCGGTTCTATACATTCCGTGTACTATCCATCCTAAATCAACTTCAATTCCACCATTTAACCCTTATCTTACCTCTTAACATGTCTATCTAAGGGTTCTTGAGGATCATCGAAGATTTGAAGTTAACTGGTCGCCGAAAACTCGTCGAACGTCGCCGGTTCTTCCCGAGTCAGAATTTGGCAGTTTCTAGGCAAAACGTACAAGGTCGGTTTGTGATAAAAAAAAACTTATCAAATAAATCTACAATTTTTACCACAGAGCCCTACATATGTAGAATGAGTCTCCACGAAATTTGAGCCCAAAAATCCAAGAATTCGACCATCAAAAGAGTCAAAAACTGGACCTACCTCAGTTTGAGTCAGTTTCCGTCGACTCTCAGGAAAACTCTTGGCCGGAGCTCCTCGGTGCTCCAAATGGCTTGATTCCATTTCAAGGAGGTCGGCAAGACATAGATCTAGGTTGGTATAGCTGGCCGGCGTCCATGTGATGGCCGGTGGAGGTCGCCGGCGGTGCCGAACAGCAACCCTAGAACCGATCGGCGACGAATAGATTGAAGAAGGAAGAAGAAGGTGGGTTTCGGTGATCTCTTGGTGGAATGGCCGACCAAATGGAGTGAGGAGAGAGAGAGAGAAGACTTATATTCAAATGCTTGGTCAATGGGTTGAATGTTAGGTGTGCATAAAGTGTGACATGACCACAATTGCCCATCTCTTGACACATGTTCATCTTGGCTTTTCATGAGATCCAATGGCCAATCTCCACTCTCCTTTTTCGGCAGCCACAAGGTGGGTTTAATTTTCAAAATGCCCTTCTTTAATTACAAGGGCAAAGTCTTAGGCTTGAGGGGCAAAACGGTCATTTTACCCCTGACGTTCAGAACGTCGTTTTTCTCGCTTCGAAATTCATCGATAGAGCGACGGCCAATCCGAATAACGTTGGAATTCTTGATTTTCCAATTTAAAATTTTCAGGACTTGTTTCGGATAGTGTTCTCTATTAGACGTGATTCCAGCCTATCCCAAACCGACGGGCGGCTTTTGCAAATATTACGCGTATTAACCCTGTGATTCATATCACGTTTAAGGCTCATCAATTCGTGGCGGCTTTGGTTGTCATGTAATTGTGAGGGTCTATCGTTAGTTCCCTCGACAATCCTTATGGCCAAAGCGCCATTTCCTATCCGAGTTCCCTAGGTCCACGTACCTCGTCTCACGTTAGCCTTTCCTTTTTGGTCAGTCTACTCGAATTGATCAAATTCGAGCAGAATACTACTAAAGTACATCTCTAGATATACACTTCTCATTAATGAGCCTGAAATTGACTGGAAATCAGAATGTCACATAACTTTACTAAAATCTTTCTCATCTTCAGACTCTTTAAAGTTTTTCTTTTTGAAAATTTTCTTTTCTGGTTTCGAAACTTGTTTTTTTTATTTATAAAAAGACCTTTTCTTTCTTTTGAAAGGTTTTTCTTTTGGACAAGAACCAGAACACTTTTTGGATGTAAAAGAGTAGGAAGGGTCATATTGTCGACAGAAATCTCCTAATCCTCTACGAGTAAGATTTCTCTTTTTTAAGTTATTTTTGCACCTTAATGTTATTGCACATTTGAGTACCTACTTTATAGACATGTGAGATTAATTCATCGTAAGACAGTGAATAATGGGGAATACTTTCACCAAATTGTTCACGAATTTTGTCGCGAACTTGGTTTCCTATAATGGTAGGAAGACCGACGAGGAACTTCTTTTTTCAAAAGAGTTGATTACAATCTGGACGTAATAATAACATTTTCAGAAATACATCCTTGTACTCTCGGAATTCTCCAAGAGAACGACATTTGAGATTAGAAAGAAGATCCTGATTGTGATCACGAATCACAGACGGATCTCCAATGAAGTGTTGGGAATAGAATACAATAAGGTGGAGACTGCATCTTGAACAATTTGACCATAATCATCAAACATAGCTTGACCATTATCGTCGACTTTAACATCATTAAGAATTTGGTTTCTTTGATCTTCGGTGAGATAATTATCCCACCAACCTTTCAGAGTACCAGAAAAACATGCGACGATCATATAAGCTACTTGCTGATCTGTTGTATCAGGAAGAGTCTTATAAGTCGTAGCACACATTACCATCTGACTTAAAACTTGTAAGAGATTTTGTTCAGAAATTTCATCTATGTTCCACTCATAAATGACATCTGCGAAATACTTGTTTTGGACTATATTGAGGGATTCCTTATAAAGAATGTCGGGTGGAGTAGCCCGAAAATAATATAATTTATGTGGTTCTGAAATTCCATCTAAAATGGAGTATCCTTTCCTTTTGGTATGAGAGCCAAGTAAATTGGAATTAGTTGATCTTTTTAGAAATGTTTTGTATAAACTAGATTTTGGTTGTTTTAAGGTGGATCTCATTTGGAGCCACAAAGCCTTGGCAAAGGTAGCGTAAGTCCAGTGGGCGTGGCAGCAGAGGTCAAAATTGAACAACAGAAAATTAATTTTATACAGAATGGATCTTTTTAGAAGAACTAATTCTTCTTCAAATAGTTCTATATCTGAGTTGGGCTAGATCCCAAATCCTTTAAATAGAGAAGAAATTACTTTAGAAGATTTTAACAAGTCTCTTAAAAATTGAAAAATCCCAAAAGTAAAATATGATCATATTTATTTTAAGTCTAAGTTTAAGAAACTTTTTAAGTCTAATGATTATGTCATCTCCACAGAAGAACGTGACATTCCTCTTTCTTGTCATATTCTGTAATTCCTCTTTCAAATAAGGAGTCGTTAAAGAAACATGCTCTAAAGTATAATTATCTTCATTTTGGTATGGTCCAAGTTGGTATTAAACTTTTGTTAAAAGAATGTTTAAATACGTCAATTCTTTTGGTCTTAAGAGATGCAAGACTCTTAAGATATGAAGATTCTCTTTTGCAACAATCGAAACAAGTCTTTGTAATGGTCCTATCAATTTTGATTGTTATCCCAATTTTTCAATATTGTTGAAAGATAAAAATATCATGAAGTCTCTCGTTTTGCAGATCGAAACTCATAATTATAGTATAGATGAAAGATCAATTCCACTCTTCCTCATCTATAAGGTCTACTATAAAGCTATGAGTTCTGCATTCGATGTTCATTCACTGAATGATGCACCAAAATGCCAAACCCTTTTGTTGCAAACTGATATTTCTCGTTCAAATTCCATAATTCCCAAGTCTATAAGTTGGAATGATGTTGTTCTTCCTGATCAATAGGAAATTGAAAATCCCATTCCTCATATCTCAAACAAGAATGACACTCCATCAAATATTATCCAACATCCTGAGGGAAAAGTTACCATACAATTTCCCAGGAGAAGTTTTGAAACAAGTTCTTTATGTTCTGCAAGACATTCTTTTCATGGGTTTTCTTATCGAAAGTCTGTGACTATCGTCCAAATCTGCCTCCTGTTATCACAATTCCTATGAGCAGTCAAGGTAGTATCAATATTCCCGATGCCATTCTTGCACAAGGATAAGCAACTCCAAGTGCACCTCTATTAAATATTTCTGGTTTAGATACTAGCTCAGGAATTTCCAGACCTGTCTATCGCCAGCAGGGTCCTGAATCTCCTGAACCAATCCAATCCCAAGTGGAAGATGATGATCTAGAATATAATATGCTAGAAGTAGAATTTGTTCTTAATCAAAAGTTTTTTAAATAAAGAATTTAATTCTAATGAGAATTTTGAAATAAGAAAATGATTTTTTGATAACTTTAAAGATTGTGCTAAACAGATCAAAGATCAATTTTATGAATTTTTAAATGAATTTGGAAAACACATGTTTTGTTTGATTGGTTTGAAAATTACTTTCTTGAAAAAAGAGAAATTTATAATGTAGAAAAAGTTTTCAAGTGGAAATTAGATGATGATCAAGTGATTGAGTCGTTTCATCATCCTTTAAGAAAAATCAAAATAATGCATCGTGAAAAGGAGATCTCAGCTGCTCCTTTCAAAACCCCTTCTGAAAGTGAAAATAATGAGTTTAAGAAAATAATTGAACAAAATAATTTTTCAAATCAACACCTTCATTCTATAGGAGTCCAATTAGATAGAATTGAATCTTCCATTGGGAAAACTACGATTCATTCTATTCCCTCAATGTCTACTCCTTCTAAATCTTTACAAATACCTCTATTTAAGAACTTTGAAATGCCAAAATCTTTCAGTAGAGAATTCCATGAAGCCCTCCAAGCAAAAACCACAAGCTTTTGAAAGAAAAAGTTCTTAAACAACCCGTTTTGAACACTCCCAAAGTTAATAAACCCTCAAGTATCAATTCTCCCAAGCCTGATAATCAAATATCAGTCCTTGAGAAAATTGACATTCCCGAAATCAATTGTATTTCATGGAAGGAACCACAGAAATTATATTATTCTTGGGCTACTCCACCCGACATTCCTTTTGAGGAATCCCTCAATAGAGTCCAAAACAAGTATTCTGCAGATGTCATTTATGAGTAGAACATAGATGGAATTTCTGAACAAAATCTCTTACAAGTTTTAAGTCAGATGGTAATGTGTGCTACAACTTATAAGACTCTTCTTGATACAACAGATCAGCAAGTAGCTTATATGATCGTCGTGGGTTTTTCTGGTACTCTGAAAAGTTGTTAGGATAATTAGCTTACCCAAGATCAAAGAGACCGGATTCTTAATGCGGTTAAAGTCAACGATAATGGTCAAACTATGTTTGATGATTATGGTCAAATTGTTCAAGATGCAGTCTCCACCTTATTGTATTCTATCTCCCAACACTTCATTGGAGATTTGTTTGTGATTCGTGATCACAACCAGGATCTTCTTTCTAATCTCAAATGTCGTTCTCTTAGAGAATTCTGAAAGTACAAGAATGTATTTCTAAAAAGGGTATTATTACATCCGGATTGTAATCAACCCTTTTGGAAAGAGAAGTTCCTCACCGGTCTTCCTACCATTATAGGAAACCAAGTTCGCGACAAAATTCGTGAACAATTTGGTGAAAGTATTCCTTATGATTCACTGTCTTATGGTGAATTAATCTAACATGTCTATAAAGTAGGTACTCAAATGTGCAATAACATTAAGTTGCAAAAACAACTTAAAAAAGAGAAAATTCTTACTCGGAGAGGATTAGGAGATTTCTGTCGACAATACGACCCTTCCTACTCTTTTACATCCAAAAAGTGTTATAGTTCTTGTCCAAAAGAAAAACCTTTCAAAAGAAAGAAAATGTCTTTTTATAAAAAACAAGTTTTGAAACCAGAAAAGAAAATTTTCAAAAAGAAAAACTTCAAATAGTCTGAAGATAAGAAAGATTTTAGTAAATTCACATGTTATAATTATGGTAAAAAAGGACACACGAAAAGATTTTGCAAGTTAAACAAAAAAGTTAATGAACTTGATTTAGATGAAGACATATTAAATCAGTTAAACCAATTAAAGGTTGAAACTGATTCAGAAAGTTCAAAATGCCCTTTAACAGATGAAGAGTTAGTAGAACATGGTCTTCAAATTAATGAAATTGAATCATCCTCTGACATGTCATCCGAATCAGATTCTGATAATGAACAAGAAGTAAATATTTTAACAAAAGAAGAACAAGATCTTCTTGATTCAATTGATAATATTTCTGATTCTAATGTTTTACTTAAGCAAATTCAAAATTCCAGTTCTTCCTTTTCCAAACATTCCCAAGTCCATGTTTATAATCTCACTGAAATTTTGAATAGGAGGAAGAAGTCCGTAAGACCAACAACCTTTAATGACCTTCAGTTTGAGATTAATGAAATCAAAAAAGAAATTAGAATGTTAAAAATTAACCAAATTGACCAACAAAAGGAATTTTTGGAATTTAAAAGACAAATGTTGAAAGGAAAAAATGCTTCTGAAGAAATTTGCAAAGTAACCACTTCCACCCAAAATGTCAATGATTTTGATTCCTCCAATTTTCTTGAATTACTCACAGAAGTTACGAATAAAAAATGGATAATTGATGTTTTAATTAAAATTAATGATGAATTTATTTTGAAAACAACTGCACTCTTTGAAACAGACACAGATTTGAATTGTATTAGAGAAGGTCTAATCCCCACAAAGTTTTTTAATAAAACCACAGAATCGTTAAAGTTTGCTTTTGGTGATCATTTGAAAATTAAGTATAAACTTCCTGAAGCTTTTGTGGTCAAAGAAAATATTGCCCTAAAACATTTTTTCTTTTGGTAAAAGACCTAAAAAGAAATGTGATTTTAGGAACCCCTTTCATAAATTTAATTCAACCTTTTATGGTCACTAATGAAGGAATTGAAATAAAGATTTCTAGTAAAAAAATAATGTTTACTTTTCTTACAAAAAATCGTTCAAGAAATTTAAATGTTTTGTATGAACATGCAATCAAAGAAATCAATTGTTTAATTCGTGATAAAGAAAGCCATCTTTTATTTTTAAAAGAAGAACTAAGTTTTCAAAAAATAGATCAACAACTTCAAAATCGTGATCTTCAAAAGAAATTTTCTGTTTTAGAACAAAAAATTAAAAGTGAGCTTTGTTTTATTCCAAACAATGCTTTTTGGGAAAGAAGTAATCACAATCATATTGTATAACTGCCTTATGAATCTGATTTTTCAGAAAGAAGTATTCCAACAAAAGCTCGTCCTTCGCAAATGAATAGCGAACTTTTGAAATTGTGTGAAAATGAAATTAATGATTTAATCAAGAAAAGATTGATTCGTAAAAGTAAATCTCCGTGGAGTTGCTCTGCTTTTTATGTGAACAAAAACGCTGAGATTGAACGAGGTGTTCCTCGCCTTATGGTTAATTATAAACCATTGAACAAAATTTTAAAAGGGATTCGATACCCGATTCCTAGCAAAAAGGATCTTTTGAATCGTCTCCATTCTTTTAAAGTCTTTTCAAAGTTTGATATGAAATCTAGTTTTTGGCAAATTCAAATTGCTGAGCAAGACAGATACAAAACTGCATTCACAGTTCTTTTTTGTCAATACGAATGTAATATAATGCCTTTTGATTTAAAGAATGCTCCTTCAAAATTTCAAAGAATAATGAATGACATCTTGAATCCATATTCTGAGTTCATAATTGTATATATCGACGATGTTCCGATATACTCTCCCAATGTTGATTCACACTTCAAACATATGAATCATTTCTTTAATATTGCAAAACGTAATGGTCTAATTCTTTCTGGGAAGAAAGTTTTTCTATTCCAAACAAAAATAAGAGTTTTGGGTCATATTATTCACCAAGGAACCATTGTACCAGTTGAGAGATCTATTCAATTCGCAAATAAATTTCCTGATGAATTGAAAGACAATACTCAACTACAAAGATTTCTTGGAAGTTTGAATTATGTGATCGATTTTATTCCCGACATCAATATCATATACAAACCTTTACACCAAAAGTTAAGGAAGGGCCCGAAACCTTGGTCTTAGTTGCATGGCATTTTAACAACTATTTGTATAGCTCAAACATTTACCATTTCAATTAAATGTAAACAGTCATAATACGTAGTCAAATAATCACCTAAACCATCTAATTTAGTACATGGATCGAAAACACAAACAACCAAATAAATAAGAGGAATTTCGGTATAATAATGCACCCGTTTTGTTCGCATTGCCATAATATTCTGACCTAATTGATCATCTTTTTCATACGTTTCAAAAAGACCGAAAATATTAATACAATCTATTAAAAATAGATGCGTAGTAGGATAATAAACACCGGATAAAGTATTAATTACATCATTATTTAGAAAAATCTATTTTTTACAAATAACCTACTTTTGTGGGTATAAATTAATTTGAGAAACATTATTCGAAATAAATATACATAATAAATTTTTATATGCAAAAGACTGATTAAGCAACTCATACGTAGAATTTGAATGAGTTGGAACATCTTTTGAAAAAAAAAATTCCTTTTTTTCCATGCATTCTACATAATCTGCCCCATTATTTCATAATGTGGGGATGTTTCCATAAAAACTGAATCGCTATTTCTATTGGGTTGAGAAAAACATCAAGAATTTTTAAACCATCTTGTACACAAATTTAAAACATGACAAATACATCTAATGTGAAAAAATTGTTCACCAAAAGTGGATTTACAAATCTCTTCTAACTCGGGAATTGAAGTGGTATTTGTCGCGACATTTTCAAAATCAATTGAAAAAATTTTATTAAGTAAAAAATATTCTTCTAAATCTCGGCATCCCCCTTCTTGCGGTTAAGGTAACAATTTCGGCCATGGCTAGCTTCCATAGTGTAACGGGCAGCATATACAAGACCCGGGAATGAATTCACCGTCGTATGGTTGACCGTCAATTATTAGCGATTTCAGCTTCTTGCAAGCGAGTTGCAACCTACAATCCAAACTGAGGATGGATTTTTGGAGTTAACTCAGCCTCGTGGGATTGCAACCCTTTGTTTAGCACGTGTGTCGCATAGGGCATAAGAGGCACGATGACTTAACGTCATCTTCACCTTCCTCGGGCTTATCACCGGTAGTCTATTTAGGATTTCAAACTCAATAGTGGCAACTAAACATGAGGGTTGCGCTCATTTCGAAACTTAACCCAACACCTTACGGCACGAGCTGATGACAGCCATGCACCACCTGTTTGCGTTCCTCAAGGCACACCTCTCTTTCGAGAGGATTCACGGCATGTCAAACCCTAGTAAGGTTCTTCGCTTTGCATCGAATCAAACTACATGCTCTACAGTTTGTGCGAGCCCCCGTCAATTCCTTTGTGTTTCATTCTTGCGAACGTACTCCCCAGGCAGGATACTTAACAGGTTAGCTATAGCATTGCATGGGTCGATATGCACAACACCTAGTATCCATAGTTTACAGTTAGGACTGCTGGGGTATCTAATCTCATTCGCTCCCCTAGCTTTCGCCTCTCAGTGTCAGTGTTAGCCTAGCATAGTACTTTCGCCATTAGTGTTCTTTTTTATCTCTACGTATTTCACCGCTTCACCGAAAATTTCCTCTGCCCCTACCATCTCCAGCTTAGTAGTTTTCACCGCCTATCCAGCATTGAGCCTTGAGATTTGACGGCGGACTTAAAAAGCCATTTACAGATGCTTTACGTCCAATCATTCTAGATAACGCTTGCATTCGCTGTATTACCTTAACTGCTGGCATATAGTTAGCCGATACTTATTCCCCAGATACCGTCATTGCTTCTTCTCTGGGAAAAGAAGTTCACAACCCGTGGGCCTTCTACCTCCACGCGACATTGCTCCGCCAGGCTTTCGCCCATTGCGAAAAATTCCCCACAGCTGCTTCTCATAGGAGTTCGGGCCGTGTCTCAGTCCCAGTATGGCTGATCATCCTCTTGGACTAGCTACTAATCATCGCCTTGGTAAGCTATTGCCTCACCAACTAGCTAATCAGACGCGAGCCCTTCCTTGGACGGATTCCTCCTTTTGCTCTTCAACCTACGGGGTATTAGCAATTGTTTCCAGCAGTTGTTCTCCTCCCAAGGGCGGGTTTTTATGCCATACTCGCCCATCCGCCACTGGAAACACCACTTCCCGTCCGACTTGCATGTATTAAGCATGCCGCCATCGTTCATGTCACGCCCCAAACCTGTCAGGCACGCAAAATCCCACCAGGGCCGTCTTGTCTTTCGGTGGTACCCAGGATCCATCGGCCAACAATTAATAACTTCTAAATGATACAAACATGCGGAAACGATGAAACTTCTCCATTCAATTCAACCTTAAGATGACTCAGGACATAAGGTACGTCTTCTTATAAACACCGACTACAGGTTCAGAGGATACAACTCTAACTTCAAGGTAACATGAAATCTCTAAATTCACCAAAGTATAAATCCATTTCATATAATTACTTCTTCAAACACCAACTATTGGCAAACTCAGATTTCCATCGTCTAGGACTTGAAAAAGTTAATCCCATGACGGGGTGAGATATATATTTCAGTAAGGTGGGTCCTAACCCTAGGTTAGGCTGACCGTCCACTTAGGCAATTACAATCACAAACAATGCATACAAAATCCCAAGAGGCATTCACCTATCACGAAATAACACATGAACAACAAGTATGCACTCCAAGCATCTTATCACGTCATTTAGTCCAATCATGCATGAACAAGCCATGTTACGCCTTCCACCATTTCCTGCCTCTTCACTTTCATGCCCGCATTTAGAACGCCTGAGCCTCGGTCCACGTAAACACATCAGACCGTTTCATTGACAAACCCGCGTAAACACATCAGGTTTTCAATGTCACTCTAGGTCTGTCACGCCCCGAACCCGTCGAGCTCACGAACATCCTTGCAAGGAAACAACACATCTCTCGTGGTCCCAAGATCCACGAACAAGTCGAGAGATAATATATAAACATAAGCACGTGGAAGCGATACTGAAATAATCCCCGTACAAAATATAAGATAAGTGAGACCTGGATAGCATGATAACTATCATACATCATAACATATGGTTCGTACAAATGCCGGCTACTACAATCCGTTAACAAACAGGGCAACGGGGTAGTAAACAAAAAGAGTCTCTCATGACATCCAAGGGACAGGGTCGGATCGCCCCCAAAAGCTCAGGTCAACGAACTGGGGTCCTAAGATGAACTGTTGGAACCTCGGTATCCTCGGCATACTCCGTCGGCTAGTACTCGGAGAAGGTCTCAGATGAGACCTCGATAGAATCCTCTATGGTTGCCTCATGAGACAGCTCCACAAGGTCCTCCTCGGTCACCTCCAGGACAATGACCTCTTCCTCCTCCACGGTGAAGTCTAGTGTCAGGGTCTTTTCTGACCCGTTCCTAGAACTAACTATGGACCCCTCTGGTAAATCCTGCTCCCCAGCAGTTTGACACCAAGGAGGGATAACACCCTGGGATATGTCGTGGAGCTTTAGCGGCTTAACCTGCTCGTCTCCGACCCTCTTAAACCATGTCTCGAACCTATGAGGCTTCTAGTCAGGGCTACCCTCGCCGATCCATACAACTGTGCATTTCCTCACATAAATGTTCCCCTGACTATCCGGGAACTCATCAAAATATGCCATCATCTTCTTAGGATCCCCAAAACGTATAAGCCACATATCTAAGGCCTAGGTCTGTAAAAATAAGGACCCCAAAGGGGTGAGATACTCATCTCAGTAAAAAAAATCCTAACCCTAGGTCAGGTCGATCGTCCACTCAGGCAGTCATACATCCCAATCATTCCAAACTCATAAACACATAGGCATATCAGACACAAATCAATGAAACAACAACATGCAGATGGCAGGCATGCAATGATGACCTCATGTCACACTCAGATGATCAGGTACACTCATTCTGCCACTTCACCACATCCACCTCTTCCTGCCTGCCTCAATCTCCAGCCCGCGTTCTCGTCGCATTAGGCTCGGTCCGCGTAAACGCATCAGACCGTCATCGGCAACCCGCGTAAATGCATCAGGTTCCAATGAATTTCCAGGCCAATCTCACCATCTCACACATCCGTCTCGCGAATAGTTCGTATCAGGACTGTGGCCATTTCAACCCCGCGATTTCATCGCATCAGGGCGCCATACAACATCAACTCCACCCCGCGATCTCGTCGTATCAGGGTATCCACCTCCCGCCCTGCGTCTCATACGCCTCAGGGCCTCACCATATCATGCTCATGCCATGATTTTCAATTTTTTTTTCCATACGAGATGACATGTGCAATTCAGGCATAATTCAAAGATCTCATGGCATGCAAGGCAATCAAATGACACACATACATAGTGAATAAATCAAGCATAAACAATAACATACATTATCCTTCTATAGCCACTTAGGGCATACCAAGAACTATCCTTTTGGAAACTCTTCATAAATCGATCAATTTCAACCTTGACTCACCCAATTGAGTCCAATCTCCTTATCCTAAGTTTAGAATTCCCTTACCTTGTGTTTGATTACACATATTCTTCCTTGCAAGTGCCTCAAGTCTCGGCCAAATCAATCCAAGGATCAATTCACTGCGCAACCTAGCATATTCAACCAATTCCATCAATTTTCAAGTCCAATTCCTCAATCCATGAACCATAATCCTCCATACCCTAACCATCATCATATTAACATGTCTTAAACATTAATTTTAACCATATGTTCTTGCTCCCACCAAAACTGGTTTTGCATAGAATCGAACCGGTTCATTTCGGTTCTGTGCAAACCGTGCACTTCCAGCCCTAAATCTTCATCAAATCCTTCATCTACTCACTATCCTACCACTTAACATGTCTATCTAAAGGTTTGTGATGGTCATCGTAAGTTTGAAGTCAATTGGTTGCTGGAAACCCGTTGAACGTCGTCGGTTCTTCCCAAGTCAGAATCTGACAATTTTTGTGCAAGGTTTACAAGATCGATTCATGGTAAAAAATTCATCAAATTGAATCCAAATTTTTATCACAGATTCATACTCATGTCTACTAGATCTCCACCAAATTTGGTCTCAAAACTCCAACATTTCGGCCTCCAAAAGGGTCAGAAATCGGACCTACCTCAGGTTGAGCTTGATTCTGTCGGCTCTTAGGAAAATGTTTGCTCGGGATTCCTTAGTGCTCCAAATGGCTTGATTCTTGTTCGAGGAGGTCGGAAATACGTAGGGCTTCGTTGGTATGGTCGGTCGGTGGTCGGATGGTAGCCAAAAAGTGGCGTCATGGGCAGCAAAAGGCAGGCTCAGTTCTGGTCGGCGTCGGGCAGATTGGAGGGAGAAGAGGATGTATTCGGTTGTTCTTGGGGAGGGAATGGCAGAATGAGTGAGGTGAGGAGAGAGAAAATTGACTATATACAAGGCTTGGTCAATGGTTTGAATGTACGAGTGGCTTTTGCGGACTTTACGTGTATCGACCCTGTGGTTCTCATTACATTTAGGGCTCGTCAATTCGTGGAGGTTTGGTTGTCATGTAATTGTGAGGGTTTATTACTAGTCCCTTTGGTCTCGATCTTCACGGTCCGATTCAGGAAAATTTTGCAAATCATACGTTGGTTATGCGTCATCACCCGCGCTCCAATCGTACGACACTCGCAAGGCATTCCCTAATCGTTCTTAGATCGGCCTTTTTGTGGTTCTAAATATCCCCTCGACAATTCTTATGGTCAAAATGTCATTTCTTATCCGAATTTCCTAGGTCCACGTACCATGTCTCGCGTTAGCCTTTCCCTTTTGGTCAGTCTACTCGAATTGATCAGATTCGAGCGAGATATTACTGAAATACATCTATAGATTTATTTATCATTAATGAGTCTGAAAGTGACTGGAAATCAGAACGTCACAACTCTTCCCCCCTTACAAAAATTTCGTCATCGAAATTTACATTACACTTAGTTACCCAAATAAATGGGGGTGCTGTCGCCTCATCGTCTCTTCATTCTCTCACGTGGCACCTTCAGTTCCATGGTGCTCCCATACTACTTTGACCAGTGGAATCTTCTTATTCCTGAGGATTTGCTCCTTCCGATCTTCGATCCTTATCGGCTTCTCTACATATGACACTCGGTCGTCCACTTCTATTGCTTCGTAATCCAGCACATGTGTCGGGTCTGGTTCATACTTTCATAATATCGACACATGAAACACATTATGTACTTGGGATAGATTAGGTGGCAGGGCAAGCCTGTAGGCCAAGGTTCCAATCCGCTCCAATATCTCAAATGGGCCTACATACCTTGGGCTCAACTTCCCTTTCTTTCCAAATTGTGACAATCCTCTCATTGGTGACACCTTGAGAAAGACGTGATCGCCCACTTGAAATTTCAAAGACTTGCGCCGCTTATCTGCGTAGCTCTTCTGACGACTTTGTGTCGTCCTTAGTCTATTCCGAATTATCTTCACTGCTTCTACCGATTGCTCTACCAATTCTGGGCGTGTGATACTCTTTTCTCCAACCTCATCCCAGCAAATCGAGGTTCTGCAATCTCGTCCATAAAGTGCCTCGAATGGTGCCATCTGGATACTCTGCTGGTAGCTATTATTATGGGTGAACTCTACCAGGTGTAACTGCTCTTCTCATCCACCTTTGAAATCTATGACGCATGCTCGCAACATATCCTCAAGTGTCTGAATTGTCTTTTCTGACTGTCTATCTGTCTATGGATGATAGGCCATACCGAACTGCAGTCGGGTCCCCATAACTTCTTGCAGACTTTTCCAGAAATTTGTCGTGAACTTCGGATCTCTATCCGAGGTGATCGTCAGTGGCACTCCGTGCAACCTCACTATCTGCCTCATGTATAGCTCTGCATACCTATCCATAGCGAAATACTTTCGCACAGGCATGAAGTGAGAGGACTTGGTCAATCGATCCACAACCACCCATATAGAGTCGTGACCTCTCTAGCTCCTTGGGAGTCCCATTACAAAATCCATGGTTATATGCTCCCATTTCCATTCCGAAATCTCCAGTGACTGTAACAGTCCTTCATATTTACAGTACTACGCTTTCACTTGCTGACATGTCAAACATTTAGCCACGTATTTTGCTACGTCCACCTTCATTCCGTTCCACCAATAATGTTGCCTCAAATTCTGGTACATCTTTGTACTTCCAGGGTGGACACTATAGTTGCTCCTATGAGCCTCTGATAAAATTCTTGCCTTGAGTCCTTCATCCTTTGGTACACACAATCATCCTCGGAACTTCAGAATTCCGTACTTCGACACCTGAAATTTCGACTTTCTCTTCGTCGCATCCATCTCTACAATTTTCTGAATCTCCGGGTCCGTAGACTGTAGTGTCTTTATTCCTTCTTGGACCTCAAGTTCCACCCTCAATGTAGCTATCAAACCGAACAACTGATCGACTTCTAGTCTGAACTCGGAATATCTCAAATCTTCTATCATCGACCAACTTCTCACTAGCATACATGCGATACTTGACTTCTGACTCAGCGCATCTGCTACTCTGTTTGCTTTCCCAAGGTGATATAGTATCACACAATCGTAGTCCTTGAGCAGTTCCATCCACCTATGCTGTCTCATGTTCAGCTCATTCTGGGAAAACAAATACTTTAAGCTTTGGTGGTCGGTATAGATCTGAAACTTCTCGCCACAAAGGTAGTGTCTTCAAATTTTCAATGCGAATATAATTGCCACTAACTCTAGGCCATGAGTCGGGTAACTCATCTCGTGTGGCCTCAATTGTCTGGACGCGTAGGCTACTACTCTCCCGTGTTGCATCAACACACAGCCTAATCCTTTCAACGAAGTATCGCTGTATATTTCATAACCTCTTGGTCCCGACGGAATTGTTAGCACTGGTGCGGTCGTCAATCTATGCTTAAGCTCTTGGAAACTCTGCTCACATTTATCAGTCCATTCAAACCTCGTTTCCTTCTTCGTCAACCGCGTCAGTGGGATGGCTATGGATGAAAATTTCTCCACAAAACGTCTGTAGTATCCTGTCAATCCCAAGAAACTTCTGACTTTAGTGACCGTAGTAGGTCTAGGCCAATTTGTTACAGCTTCGATCTTCGCAGGATCCACTGCAATTCCTTCACCAGACACCACATGACCAAGAAATGCTACCATGTTCAATCAAAACTCACACTTACTCAACTTCGCATAAAGCGTATGCTCCCTCAGCGTCTGTAGTACAATTCTCAAGTGCTCCTCATGTTCGGCACCATTCCTTGAGTAAATCAAAATGTCGTCAATGAAGATTATGACGAATCTGTCCAGGAACTCCTTAAATACTCGATGCATCAGGTCCATGAATGCAACTGGAGCGTTAGTCAATCCGAACGGCATCACCGTAAACTCATAATGACCATACCTCGTTCTGAAAGCGGTCTTAGGTATGTCTTCGTTCTTAATCCTCAGTTGGTGATATCCAGTCCTCAAGTCAATCTTTAAAAATACCTTTGCTCTTTGCAACTAATCAAAAAAGTCATTGATCCTTGGTAGTGGATACTTGTTCTTCACTGTCACATGGTTCAGCTGTCGATAGTCAATACATAATCACAAAGACCCATCCTTCTTTCTTATAAACAGCACCGGTGCTCCCCACGGTGAAGCGCTTCGTCGGATAAATCCCTTATCCAGCAGTTCCTGCATCTGCACCTTTAACTCTTTCAGTTCTGATAGGGACATCCTGTAAGGTGTTTTTGAAATCGGCTCCATTCCAGGGGCTAATTCAATCACAAATTCTATTTCCCGTTTCGATGGTAACCCTGGCAACTCTTGGGGAAACACATCAAAAAATTCACGTACTACCGGGACATTCTCTAACTTTGGCTCTTTGGTAGTCGCGTCCATTACCGCCACTAAGTATGCTTGACACCATTCGGTCATCAACTTTGTTCCTTCCAAAAATGAGACTAAGGGAATTGAGATTCCTTCTTGACTTCCCACCAATTCAAAGCTAAGGTGTCCTCTTTGATAAAATCGAATTACCCTACTATCACAATCTACTACTGCCTCCTGCTTACCCAACCAATCCATTCCTATTATTACGTCAAAGTCATTCATAGGCAAAACAGCCAAGTCAGTGCTCTCTTTACTCCCTCCAATAACAATCTCACAACCAGCACAGCCCAATGAAACTATTATGTTATCCTTTAAGGGGGTGGTAACATGCAGAGTTATGCTCAAGGGTTCCAATTTCATACCCACTAATTCAGCAAATTGTGCAGATACAAACGAATGCATGGCACCAGGGTCAAACAATGCATATGCAGCTTGGTTGCACAAGTAGACCGTACTTGTGACCACTCCTTGTGCTTCCTCCGCCTCTCTACGAGCTACTACATACACTCTGCCATGTGCCGGTGGTCTGTTCTGCTCAATCTGAGGCGTTGCAGTCGACGGTCCCGCTTGTGGCCTTTGTCCTTGTGGTCGACTTGCCGAAACTTAGTTTGGACATACCCTCATCTGATGGCCTAGTTGACTGCACTTGAAACAAGCTTCCGTCCTTATCGGGCATAGCCCATTCCCATGCCTCTTGCCACAAAGTCTACAGTTCCAGTTCGCAGGATTTGGCAACTTCACGATACTCTTCCGCACTAGAGGCACAAAGTGCCTATTACCCATCATCAGCCTCTTGCCCATCTGGTGGTTATCTTTGAATGATGGGAACCGCGATCCAGTTGCGGCGTTTCTTTATTTCAAGTTCCGCTCTATCATCTGGCCCCGCTCGTAGATCTCCTTGTAAGTCCTCAAATTTAGAGCGATCATCTGACTACAGAGCTCGGGCCTTAGACCATCTCTAAACCTTCTTGCTTTCTCTAGAGGGTCCTCTACAGATCGAAGTGCATACCTCGAAAGCCTCGCGAATTTGGCCTCGTACTGATCTATTGTCATATGGTTATGGCATAACTGCAGGAACTTCACCTGCTTCCTTTCCCTTGCCATTTCAGAAAAATACTTGTCATTGAACGCCATCTTGAAAACATCCCAATTCATGGCCGTTCCTTCAGGGAAAAAGCCATTCTTGGTGGCAGCCCACCAGTCATTTGTTGTACCCTCCAGTTGGTACACCGCTAGCAACACCTTCTCTTCATCGGTGCATCTCAGCACACCAAAAGCCTTCTCTAACTTTTCTATCCATTTAGGTGATAGCTCGGGATCTCTAGTCCCATCAAACTGTGTCGGCTTCAGCTTTATGAACTGTTCCACTAGTTGGCCCATCTGTTTGGCCACGACGATTTCCTCTTGAGTGTTTACAGCTTCATTACTCTAGTTCGGTTCACCCTGACTTTCACTTCCACAATTGTTGCCATGGTTGGCATTGACGGCTGCTATGGCAGCTCCTACTGCCTGGGCGATAGCACCGTCCCAATCCCAGGCCTGCTTATCAATCATGTCGCCGATTCTTTCCAGTGCTCTTAGCACGCCATCCATCCTTGGATCTTCAGCGTCAGGCGGCCTTGAGCTAGAGGCTCCGCCTCTTGGCCTTCCAGCCATTCTAAATGGGTTACTCATCTTTGTCTCTTTCTACTGAACCTGATCCACCACAAGTTCAGCGAAGAGTTCGTAACTTACTCAATCATCCAAGTCTAGAGCTACTCACTAACCCTTAACAAAAATAGTTACAATCCAATAGTACTCTATACCACAGACTCCAGAGACATTCAACCAATAGCCCATGGCCATTTTCCAGTTTCATTCACTCTAGTGATTCACTAAAACCAATCACTTTCATCCCTTAAACAAATCAAATTACAAAAATGACCTTCGATCTTAAGCAAGGAACTTGACCCTTATATATTTCCACAACCATGTCAAGGTCAAACACCAATCCTAAGTACCAAGTCACACACTATACAACTCATGCCTTATCTTAACCAGTCTCCTAAGGTCTCGCTAGCCATCCTTGTCCCACTTAATCCTCCTTATTACTCCAGTCATCACCAACTTTGGATCGAGTTGACCTTGCTCTGATACCAAGTAAAGCGGGGAAGTCACGCCCCGAACCCGTCGAGTTCGCGCACATCCCTATAAGCAAACAACACATCTCTCGTGGTCGCAAGATCCACGAATAAGTCGAGAGATAATATATAAACATAAGCATGCGAAAGTGATACTGAAATAATCCCCGTAAAAAAATATAAGTTAAGTGGGACCTGGATAGCATGATAACTGCCATACATCATAACATATGGTTCGTACAAATGCCAGCTACTACAATCCGCTAACAAACGGGACGACGAGGTAGTACAAAAAAAGAGTCTCTCATGATATCCAAGGGACAGGGTCGGATTGCCCCAAAAGCTCAGGTCAACGAACTGGGGTCCTAAGATGAACTGCTGGAATCATCGGTATCCTCCGTCGGCTCATACTCGGAGAAAGTCTCAGATGGGACCTCGATAGAATCCTCCATGGTCACCTCATGAGACGACTCCACAAGGTCCTCCTCGATCGCCTCCAGGACGAAGACCTCATCCTCCTCTACGGTGAAGTCCAGCGTCGGGGTCTTCTCTGGCCCGTTCTTAGAACCAATTACGGATCCCTCTGGTAACTCTTGCTCCCCAGCAGTCTGACACCAAGTAGGGATAACACCCTGGGATATCTCGTGGGACTTCAGCGGCCCAATCTGCTCATCCCCGTCCCTCTTAAACCATACCTCGAACCTATGAGGCTTCTTGCCAAGGCTACCTTCGTCGACCCATACAACCGTGCATTTCCTCACATAAATGTTCCCCTAACTATCCGGGAACTCATCAAAATACGTTGTCATCTCCTTGGGGTCCCCAAAACGTATAGGCCACATATCTAAGGCCTAGGATTTGTAAAAATAAGGGCCTCAAAGGGGTGAGATACTCATCTCAGTAAAGGAATCTTAACCCTAGGTTAGGTCGACCGTCCACTCAGGCAGTCGTACATCTCAATCATTCCAAACTCATAAACATACAGACACATCAGGCACAAATTAATGAAACAACAACATGCAGATGATAGGCATGCAATGATGACCTCATGTCGCACTCAGATGATAAGGCACACCCGTCCTGCCACTTCACCACATCCACCTCTTCCTGCCTGCCTCAATCTCCAGCTCGCGATCTCGTCGCATCAGACTCGGTCCACGTAAACGCATCAGGTTTCAATGAATCTCCAGGCCAATCTCATCATCTCACACCTCTGTCCCACGAATAGTTCGCATCAGGACCGTGGCCATCTCATCCCCGCGATTTCATCTCATCAGGGCGCCACACAACATTAGCTCCACCCCGCGATCTCGTCGCATCAAGGTATCAACCTCCCACCCTGCGTCTCATACGCCTCAGGGCCTCGCCATATCATGCTCATGCCATGATTTTCAAATTTGTTTTCCATACGAGATGACATGTGCAATTCAAGCACAATTCAAAGATCTCATGACGTGCAAGGCAATCAAATAACACACATACATGGCAAATAAATCAAGCATAAACAATAACATGCATAATCCTCCTATAGCCACTTAGGGCATACTAAGAACTATCCCTTTGGAAACTCTTCATAAATCGATCAATTTCAACCTCGACTCACCCAATTGAGTCCAATCTCTCTATCCTAAGTTTAGAATTCCCTTACCTTGTATTTGATTACACAAATTCTTCCTTGCAAGTGCCTCAAGTCTCGGCCAAATCAATCCAAAGGTCAATTCACCGCGCAACCTAGCATATTCAACCAATTCCATCAATTTCCAAGTCCAATTCCTCAATCCATGAACCGTAATCCTCCATACCTAACCCTCATCATATTAACATGTCTTAAACATCCATTTTAGTCCCATAACCATCTGTTCTTGCTCCCACCAGAACCGGTTTTGCACATAATCGAACCGGTTCATTTCAGTTATGTGCAAACCGTGCACTTCCAGCCCTAAATCTTCATCAAATCCTTCATCTACTTACTATCCTACCTCTTAACATGTCTATCTAAGGGTTTGTGAGGCTCATCGTGAGATTGAAGTCGGTTAATTGTCGAAAACCCGTTGAATGTCGCCGGTTCTTCCCAAGTCAGAATCCGGCAGTTTTTGTGCAAGGTTTACAAGATCGATTCATGGTCAAAACTTCATCAAATTGAATCCCAATTTTTATCACGGATTCATACACATGTCTACTAGATCTTCACCAAATTTGGCCTCAAAAATCTAACATTTCGGCCTCCAAAAAGGTTAGAAACTGAACCTACCTCAGGTTGAGCTCGATTCTGTCGGCTCTTGGGAAAATGCTTGCTCGGGACTCCTTGGTGCTCCAAATGGCTTGATTCTTATTCAAGGAAGTTGCCAAGATGTAGGGATTCATTGGTGTGGTCGGTCGGCGATCGGATGGTGGCTGGAAAGTGGCGTCCTGGGTGGCGAACAGCGGGCTCAATTTTGGTCGGGGACGGGCAGATTGAAGGAGGAAGAAGAGGATATGTTCGGTGGTTCTTGGGGAGGGAATGGCCAAATGAGTAAGGTGAGGAGAGAGAAAATTGACTATATACAAGGCTTGGTCAATGGTTTGAATGGTAGGTTGGCAAAAGTAGATATGACCACTCCTGACCCATCTCTTGACACTTGTCTTCTTGTCTTCCCAATGTGATCCAATGGCTCTCATTCCATCATCTTTTTCGGCAGCTAGGGGGAGGGTTTAATGTCCAAAATTCCATTCTTCAAATGCATGGGCAAGGTTTAAACTTGAGGGGCAAAAGGGTAATTTTACCCCCGACGATCAGAACGTCGTTTTTCTCGTTCCAGAACTCTTCGATAGGGCGACGACCAATCCAAATAACGTTGAAATTCTTGATTCTCCATTTCAAACTTTTCAAGGCTCGTTTCAGATGATTTTCTCTACCAAACGTGGTTCCAACCTATCTCAAACCGACAGGCAGCTTTTGCAGACTTTACGCGTATCGACCCTATGATTCTCATCACATTTAGGGCTTGTCAATTTGTGGCGGCTTTGGTTGTCATATAATTATGAGGGTTTATCACTAGTCCCTTTGGTCTCGATCTTCACGGTCCGATTCAGGAAAATTTTGCAAATCATACATTGGTTATGCGGCATCACCCACGCTCCAATCGTACGACACTCGCAAGGCATTCCCTAATAGTTCTTAGATTGGTCTTTTTGTGGTTCTAAATATCTCCTCGACAATCCTTATGGTCAAAGTGTCATTTCTTATCCGAATTCCCTAGGTCCACGTACCATGTCTCACGTTAACCTTTCCCTTTTGGTCAGTCTACTCGAATTGATCAGATTCGAGCAAGATAATACTGAAATACAACTCTAGATTCATTTCTCATTAATGAGTCTGAAATTGACTGGAAATTAGAATGTCACAAGGCCTATGTCGACACATCACAACTCCATCCCGCATTTCACTGCCTCAGGACTATGGCCTTCTCAACTCCGCATCTCGTACGCCTCAGGGTGCCATTCAATTCAAACCCCGCGCCTCAGGGCATTCAGCCACACAACCCCGCGTCTCATACTCCTCAGGATGTCACATCATCTCAGACATGCCATAAATTTTAGTTCATTTCATAACACACGTTCGATTGCAAGCTCATGCGACGAACGACACATCCATGGCATGCGAGACAATTACATCTGATATACAAATGCAACAACCAATTCATAACACAAACATCATCAATCAATCAAGCCCTCAATAGCTTTCTAGGATATACATTGGGCAACCACATAACAACTTCCAAAAACCGATCAATTTGTATCCAAAAATCACCCAATCAAGTCCAATCTTCCTATCAAAGAATTAGAATCCCCTTACCTCAAGATTAATGCAATACAATTCTTCTCCCAAGCACCTCAAGGGTTCGGTCCAAATAGTCCAAGGACAACTCAACCGCGCAACCTAATGAAATTCATCCAATCGTAAATTTTTCTTGCTCAATTAGCCAATCCATAGGACATAAACGTTATTGACATGTTCATCAACATCCTAGCATGTCTCAATGATGAATTTGAGACTCAATTCCAACACCAATGGTCCCCAACAGAACCGGTATGCACAGAACCGAACGGGGCATTTTCGATTATGTGTATACCCCAACTAATCAGCCTTTAAACTACCTCAAATCCTCAATTTATTCACTAATATACTTACTAATATGTAGTTCTAAGGGTTGGGGAGCCTCACCAAAAATTTGGAGCCAAGGCGACGTCGGGAAGTCCTTGAATGGCGCCGGTTCCTTCAGGTCCTCCAACGGTAAGTTTTTTCCCTTCAAACACAAGACCCAAAAACTCCATTAAATTCCTCCAAACTTTTTACTACAGCTCATCTAACTTTAATACTATAAGTGTAGAAGACCTCACCAAATATTTGAAGCAATTTGAAGTCCGAAAGACCCTAGAACAGGTCTTTCCCCAAAATTGGTCAGAATCTGACCTCGGCTGACCTTTGTCCACTCAAATCGATTTACGACAAGATCTATAGGGTCAAATTGAGATTATAATATGTTAATAGAAAGATAAGACAATAAGCTTTCATTTAGCGGTGGTTTTACATCGATCCAGTATCGAACGAAGAAGATACGGCCAGAATAGTGGGACAGTCGGACTAGTCGGCTGGGAGCTCTCGGATTCAAAACTGACCAGCCTGACCTTTGCTCCTTCAAACGGCTCTACGGGACAAACGACTGGGTGGATCTGGACCCATAATACCTTGTTGGAACGGCAAGACGATAAAATTTCCAATGGTAGATGGTACGGCTTAATCTGATGACAGTTGAAGAAGATATGGCCGGAACAGTGAAGCAATCGGGATAGGGTAACGGGCTGGTCGGCAAGAGAGAGAAGAGGAAGAAGAAGAAAATCGGCAATGAAGGGGTGTTTGGCCAAGAGGAGAGCGAGAGAGAGGTTTGCACTTCAATGGGCTTGGTCAACTTGAGTTGAATGGTAGGCTAAAAGTATTTACATCAACTCAAGGCTTCATCCATTGACGCTTGTCCATGGTGTCAATCAAAGCTCATCCAATGGCCATGGTTTCTTCAAATTTTTGGTAGCTATTGGGTGTGGTTTATGACCAAAATGCCATTGTCCAATCATCAAAGCAAGGCTAAGGCTTGAGAGGCAAAATGATAATTTTACCCCCGACGTCCGGAATGTCGTTTTTCTGATTTCAAATTTCTTCAATAACGCGATGGCTAATCCAATTGTAATGTTGGAATTCTTGATTCTCCATTTTCTAATTTTGAGATTTCATTTCATATCTCAAGCCTCAAGGGGACGGAAATTCAGAATGTCACAACTCTTCCCCCCTTAAAGTAATTTCGTCCTCGAAATTTGCAACCTTCTAACCATCTAGCCCTTTGGGATATCGATGTCTCATTGCATCCTCATTCTTCCGAATAATTCCTTTCATGACTTGACGATCTTACTTGTCCTTTCCGACCAAAGCCATCTTTTCCTAGGACTTGTCTCCTTCAGTCCTCAAAATGATTTGCTTCTCTTCATTCTCTTTCGATGCTCCTACATCTGTCAGCAGTTCATCCTCGAGCGTTCACATCATCTCTCCCATTTGTCCATCACCATTATTACTAAATGCTCGCCAGAATGCACTCTTTAATGTTCATACCATTCGGCGTATCAATCCTTTCAAGGGCATACCTTTTTCTTGTCGGTACGTTCAATACTTGACCTCATGTTCGACTAACCAAATTTTCAGTCCATTCCATTGATAATATCGATGCAATGGCACACCTTTGTGTCATCCCTAGAGACACCATAATTCTCCTTTTGAATTTCTGATGAGGTCATTTCTTTAAGTTCCTTTTCAATATTGGACTCGTACTCTTGTCCATGGGACTTTAAGGATTCTACATTCAACTTTGAGATTTCTTTCCCAGGTATCTGAAAATTTGGATTTCCTCTCTATTCTATCCATTTCCATAACCCCTTAAATGTCAAAGTCTATTCATCGCAGCATCTCAATTCTTTTTTGACTTCATGCTTGATGCTTCAGGTAGTTATCAAACTAGTCAATTGACAACCTTCCAATTTAGGAGTTGGATTTCTTATTCCTTGAGCAAAA
Organism: Rhodomyrtus tomentosa; assembly: GCA_028455895.1. Taxonomy (NCBI): domain Eukaryota; kingdom Viridiplantae; phylum Streptophyta; class Magnoliopsida; order Myrtales; family Myrtaceae; genus Rhodomyrtus; species Rhodomyrtus tomentosa. Next base: position 16,416,041 of record JAPCWY010000011.1, read on the forward strand.
CCTATTCTTTATCCGCCAAATGCACGATGCTCAATTTTCACTTATATGCATCTGCTGCTTAAATCACTCTTTTCTAGGCGATGTAATATATTTCATCCTTAGTCCTTAAGCAATCTCCTTCATACACGATGTTCCTCATTCAATTTTTCTAGGCAATCACATACCTCAAATTCTTATGGGTCATTTAAACTTGAAACCTCTCCATGCGAGTCGTGTTTTCCAACTTCATCGCAAGAACATTTGCAAGCCAACTCCAATCATGCATTAGACGTTCCAACTCATATAGCTTACTGTCACGACATATTCGCATAGCTCACTTCAGTTTGCTTTACTACGACTCAAATTTCCTTTCTGCATCATGTCATTATGATTCACTCGACCACTTTTTAATTCCAAATAGAAACACCATTGTCGGCCTAGTCATCAACTTGACTTAATTCCTCGAAAACTCTTTTCGTATTCATTCATCCATTGAATTGCTTTTGTGGGAAATCTTCCCCCGATCCATCCATAACAATTCACCAATTTTAGGAACTTCCAATTTCCGCAACTCACATCGATCTTAGTCAATTCATCACTTATTCCATTCCTCAAGGGCTCCACGGGGATTTCATTTTTCAGAAATATCACTACTGAGGAATCTTATCTCATCAGGCCCACAACTCGTGCTCTTCACAATTAGCAGCACACAACGAGCATCTCCTTAGAGTCCGTAGGATATTTTCAAAAGTTATTCATTTTTCTCCTGATTCCTTAAATGAGTCTATTCATCGTCTCTAAATACGGTAGCAATCAATCCAATTATTTCTTGGATACTCAATCTGACTTTTGTCAATTTCTTTCTACCAGGTATCGAATCTTCAAATTGTTCTTCATACTTTTCACTTGAGAGCTCAAACCTTGGCTCTCTACTCTCATGAGTCCCCACTTGAACTACACAATATTTTGTTCATTTTTGTCACTCCTTTTTCAGGAAGCATTAGTGTCTTGATCTCTTAGTTTCACAACCAGCTAATGCGACCTCATGTCAATTTCGTCGTTTTAACTCAACATCGACATCATCCTGGAATTCAACGTTGTTCACAGGATAGCTTCTCGAACTTGATTTAAAAAAAAAAATCATTCAAGCTTGCGTCCTCCTCGTTAGTCCAGACATTTCATTTTAGCACCAAGACAATTGGCATTTTTTTTCTTCCTTCCACACTAGGATCTCTTACTTCAGTGGCATTTTTTTACTTTGATTCCACCTTGTCTTTCTTATCCTATAGGACATCCGTCTTGGAATCTCGCCAACAGAAGTTCCTTTACTTCCAGATTCTAATGCTACCACACTTTAACATTCTCCTTTCAATAGTTCAGCCACTTCAAGTGACAAGTTTCATTCTTCTTTGGTCTCCACAAATTCATATTTTAGATATTCAATTCGACTTCCTCAAGTCGCCTTGCAATTACAATCTAAGCATTTTTTTTGCTTATTCACCCATTCATTAAAATCGCAAGTAACTAGGACCATCAAGTCTATTCACCTTTCTTTCCATCAATGATCATGTCATGATCCAACAACACCCTATTCTCTAGGAGTGATAACTCGCAATGCCACTTTTAGTGGTTTCGATTCAACCTCAATCAATCTCATAAAATTCACAAGGTCTGACAGACTGACACATCAATCTCCTTATTATTCCTCACGACAACAAAAGGTTAATCACCATAAGCCTTATGTCATAGTAACGACATTTCCTTACAGGCACATTCTATGTTCCATAAGTAAAGTTCTCTTTTCTCACAATCCATGAACAGAAATTCTCTTACTTATTCCTCTCCCGATCATCCACTTCTTTCCTGATGTCTATTAGGTTCATCAGATTCAGGAATAGCAATTAGCATAAAGCCTTCAAATCCCAATCTACATAGAGACTTCACGTCTCATTTAAAGGGTCCTTGACTACTTTTACCATATGTTTAAACGGCCTTGAGAACTCTGTCTCACACTGGTCGATCATCCTTAGATCCTTTTAAGATTATTACGATCTAAACAACCTTTGCTCTTAAACAATCCCAAGAGGATATTTTTCATCGAACAACTCAATAGGAGTAGTCCAAGAAGATATCATGCCCTTGAGGAAACCCTTCCTCTGGTGGCCTTTCAGCAATTACTAACAGCCTCTTAAGGCTAATGTGACATTCTGATTTTCTTGTCATTTCAAGACTTATTGATGACAATGTATCTAACGATGTATTTCAGTTATATCTCACTCGGATCTGATCAATCTCGAGTTGACTGACCAAAAGGAAAAGGCTAATGCGAGACAAGGTACGTGTCCTAAGGAATTCGAATAGGAAATGGCGCTTTGATCATAAGTATTGTCGATGGAACATTTAGAGACATAAAATGCCGATCTAAGAACGATTAAGGAATACATTGCTAGCATTATATGATTGGAGCGCGGGTGATGCCGCTTAAACCAATATATAATTTGCAAAATTTTCCTAAATCGAACAGTGACGATCGAGGCCATCGAAACTAGTGATAGACCCTCACAATTACATGACAACCAAAGTCTCCATGCATTAACGAGCCCTAATTGTGATATGAATCACAAGGTTGATACGCGTAACATCTACAAAAGCAGCCCATCGGTTCGGGATAGGTTGGAATCGCATTGAATAGAGAAATGATTCAAAAACAAGTCTTGAAATTCAAAAATAGAGAATCAAGAATTCCAACATTACAATTGGATTGGCTGTCACCTTATCGAAGAAAATCGGAATTAGAAAAATGACATTCTGGACGTCGGGGGTAAAATTACCATTTTGCCCCTCAAGCCTTAGCCTTGCTTATGCAATTGAAGGAGGGCATTTTAGGCTTTAAACCACCCCCAAGGCCACCGAAAATGAGAGTGAATCATGGCCATTGGATGAGCTTGAATGACACATTGGACATGTGTCAATGGATTAGCATTTGAGTGGACATATCCACTTTTCCCAACTACCATTCAATCCATTGACTTGTGAAGACTTGCATATAGCTTTCTCTCTCTCTCTCTCTCTCTCACCCCTCATTTGGCCGACCATCAACCCACCAACGCCATTTTCTTCTTTCTCTTCTTCTCCTTCATCGCCGAGCTACTGCCCTGTACTGACTGCTTCACTAAACTGGCCATAACTTCTTCGTCCGTCATCGGATTAAGGCGTACCACCTACCGTTAAAAAGCTTATCGTCTCGTTGTTCCAATAAGGTACTATGGATCTAAATCCACTCAGTCATTTGTCCCATAGAGCCGTTTGAAGGAGCAAAGGTCAGGCTGGTCTGTTTTGAATCCGAGAGCTTCTAGTCGACCAGTCCCGACCGTCTCACTATTTCGGCCATATCTTCTTCGTCCAATACCGAATCGACATAAAACTACCGCCAAATGAAAGCTTATTGTCTTATCTTTCCATAGACATATTACAAAATCAATTTGACCTAGTAGATCTTCCCGTAACTCGATTTGAGTGGACAAAGGTCAGGCTAGGTCAAATTATAACCGATTTTGGGGAAAGACCTATTCCGGGTCTTTCGGACTTCAAATTGCTTCAAATTTTCGATGAGGCTTTCTAAACTTATAGTATTAGAGTTGGATGAGCTGTGGTAAAAATTTGGGATGAATTTGATGGAGTTTTGACTCCAAATGGGTCTTGTGTTTGAAGGGCTAGAACTGCCAGTTTGCAGACTTGAGGAAACCGGCGACATCCAAGGACTTTCCGGTGTCGCCTTGGCCCCAAATTTTCGGTGAGCCTACCAAACCCTTAGAACTACATGTTAGCAAGTAGATTAGTGAATAAATTGAGGATTTGAAGTAGTTTAAGGGCTAGTTAATTGAGGTATACACAGAACCGAAAATTTGCCTGGTTCGGTTCTGTGCTTACCGGTTCTTAAAAGCTGTTGGCTGTTGGGATTAAGTCTCAAATTCATCATTGAGACATGCTAGGATATTGAAGAACGTGTCAATAAGGTTTATGCCACATGGATTGGTCAACTGAGCAATAAAAATTGACGGTTGGATAAAATTTCCTTAAGTTGCGCGGTGGACTTGATCTTGGACCGTTAGGACCAAATTGTTAAGGTGCTTGGGAAGGGGATTTGTGGCATTAAGCTTGAGGTAAGGGAACCCTAAACCTATGATAGGAAGATTGGACTCAATTGGGTGAGTCAAATGAGATTATGATTGATTTTAAGAGACCTCAATGAGATTATTCTTTGTGTGCATCCTAGAATGACATAGAAGGCTTGAATGTGTGCCAATGTGTGTGCTTGAATTGTATACCATGTCTGAGTGTCGATTTGATTGTCTTGCATGCCATGGGTATATGAATTGTGCTTGAGTTACACATGGTATTATGCGTGTGATTTGAATGGGAATCATAACATGAATGTGACATGATGAGACCTTAATGTGTAAGAGACGCGGGGTGATGTGATGGATACCCTGAGGCGTTGAGACGCGAGGTTGGAGTTGTATGACACCCTGATGTGTATGAGACGCGGGGTTGAGAAGGCCATAGTCCTAATGCGTTGAAACACGGGACGGAGTTGTGATGTGTCGACACTGGTCTGTAGTAGCATTGAAAACCTGTTGCATTTATGCGGGTTTGTCAATGACGGTCTGATGCGTTTACGCGGACCGAGCTTGAGGCATTCTAAACGCGGGCATGAAAATGAGGTAGGCTGGAAAAGGTGGAAGTGGTGATGTGGCATGGCGATTTGTGCATGATCATTTGGATGTGTTATGATGCCATGACTGCATGACTGACATCTGTGAGTTGTATCGATAATTGAATGCCTCGCATGTTTATTTGTATGAAATACGGGTTTTTTTATGACTGCCTGAGTGGACAGTCAGCCTAACCTAGGGTTAGGACCTACCTTACTGAGATTTATATCTCACCCCGTTGGGGATTAATATTTTCTTTAGGTTCCAGGCAATGGAGCATCAGTAAGTTCAACGATTGACATTCATGGGAGTAATAAGTGAATGAGTACAAGATATTCTGTGAACTTAGGGATTGTATTCTATTTTGCAACTGTAAAATGGAACAACTACTATTTGTCCCTAGTAATTTATTTTATTGAATAGAGTGGAGATGACTGAAGCTTCCGCTTGTAATTGGATTATTTGTATTGTAGGTCGAAAGATCCTAGAAGACTTTCATAAAGGAACGGCTTGGTGGGATGTTCGCGCGCTCGCCGGGTTCGGGGCGTGACAGCTAAAACTGCCAAGGTCACTTTCTTTCCTTAGTGTACCCAAACCTCTAAGGTTTCCTTATCAAAATCCCCAATCCATAGGGAGATAATTTCAAATCTTATCCCTCTACCTAACTCAGTCGATCTCAACCTTATACATAGTTTTACAAGTTTTCCCAAACTCTCGTGGTCCTTCTCACACATTTAATTTAGAAAAGATTAACTCAGAGTCACCTTTCTCGTGACTTCCATCATTTTAACTCATCAGTACTAGCATCTGTCGCCACAGTGACTTAGACAATGATGGCTCCTCCTCCTCGAGCTTGCTTAACCAATAAATTTTCACATTTCCATTCAAAGTTCCCACGACCCATTCAGCTCCTGGGTCTCGTACGATTAACAGATCGAGCCATATTCTCTTTTGGTACTCATACTCCAATCGCCCATCTTTACTCAATTCTCATGATCCATATCAGTTCTCGAATCTTCCATACCATGTATACTCGAGCCCAATGTTCTTCTACGACCATACCTTGGTCGTTCAACCTTATTAGGTTCTCATGTCACTTGAACCACTATGATTCCCTCTATGAATCAAAAACTGAAGCCATCTACTCAAGTCTATCAGTCTCAGGCTGTTCATCTCATCATTCATCATTATCAACCTTACAGTGGTTTCCAAACAACTCTCAACTAGTTATCCATTACCCAAAGATTCCAAATTCTCATCAGTCAATGGCTATTCAATAGCCCAGTCTCAACAAGGTAACTTCTCAATCTTCAGTCAATTACTAGGCAAGCCTCAACTAGGTTAACACCGAGCAAGTACTTAAGACAGCAATTCAATGAGTCAATCGATCATGTTATAAGTTTAAGGCATCTGCCACTCTGTCACAAACACGACATGCTTTCTGATTCTCAACAAGCATCAGTTCAATGGGTATAAACCCCACATGTTGTCTACTCTCCCAGTTAGACCTTGGCCAAGCCAATCACATAATGCCAATTACAAAATATGCCCAACAGACCAATCATAGACATCACTTTTCCTTTCAAGCGGCATCCACCGCCAAGCACAAAGCTTTTAATTATGCCAATAACAGACATCATTTCACATGTCATGCTACTTTTGAACATCTTCTTCGAGGATCAATTTCATGCCAAACATCTCTTAATCACAATTGGACTCAACCTGATACCTAGACTTCCCCTTTCAAGTTATGACTTGGGTCATTCCTGCCTCTTGCCATCTTAGAAGCCTGCTAGGAGCCGCTCCTTGTTCGGACCTCTCTGTCCCGGTGATCACTCCTCTCCCTCATCAGACCTGGCTGTTGCAGGTTGTCCCAAGTCATACATCTACGGAGAAAGCCCCATTCCACACGTCTCATACCATGCTTCATGATGGTTTATAGGTATTCCATCAACTTGTTCCATACCAAGCGACAGTTTATTAAGTCCAATAATGGTAAGCTCATGCACACACCTTCCTCGACTTTCATTTTAATGCCACAAACACATGCGCGTCCTGATTGTCCTCGCCATTCATCATACCATAATCATCTCTAAATCCATTCTTATCCATTAAAGATTTCTAATTCCATCAATGACCATCACATCTCATAGATTAATTGCCTATGTTCAACCATAAATCCCAAGTTTAATCGATATTCAAGCCAAATCCATATGCATTCAATCACAACTGGTCTTTAATCCAATATTTCTTATGTAAACTTCACCTCATTTCATCCAAGGCTGACAATAGCAATTGATAGCTAAACCATCAAGATATCACGCAATTCAAGCTTGAATCTACTAACATCAGTCGCCTCTTTATAATTCATACTCTTCAAGTTGGGTCATTGACAAACCAAGATCACAATCATACACTTCAATTGACCCTTCATTCATAATTTATTCTCTAGCAACCTCAAATCCAGGCTTATAACTCTTCAATTTCTATTCACTTCCTTGTGAGCCTTATTCATAAATCACTCAAGATCATCCCTTAAATCGACATTAGGACCATTAGAATACTACACAAATTCAAACCTATATTCCTCAAAATTTAGCAATCCATGCTTATCCCTCAAGGTCTCACTACCTAATTGTCCTCAAGTCATCGCACCTTATCACTCCAAGTCTCAATCACATTGGATCGAGCTGACCTTGCTCTGATACCAAACAAACGGGGATGTCACGCCCCAAACCTGTCAGGCACACAAAATCCCACCAAGGTTGTCTTATCTTTCAGTGGTACCTAGGATCCGTTGGCCAACAATTAATAACTTCTAAATGATACAAACATGCGGAAGCGATGAAACTTCTTCATTCAATTCAACCTTAAGATGACCCAGGACATAGAGGTACGTCTTCTTATAAACACCGACTACAGGTTCAGAGGATACAACTCTAACTTCAAGGTAACATGAAATCTCTAAATTCACCAAAGTATAAATCAATTTCATATAATTACTTCTTCAAACACCGACCATTGGCAAGCTCAGATTTCCATCGCCTGGGACCTGAAAAAGTTAATCCCACGACGGGGTGAGATATACATCTCAGTAAGGTGGGTCCTAACTCTAGATTAGGCTGACCGTCCACTCAGGCAATTACAATCACAAACAATTCATACAAAATTCCAAGAGGCATTCAGCTATCACGAAATAACACATGAATAACAAGCATGCACTCCAAGCATCTTATCACGTTATTTAGTCCAAGCATGCATAAACAAGCCATGTTACGCCTTTCACCCTTTCCTACCTCTTCACTTTCATGCCCGCGCTTAAAACGCCTCAAGCTCGATCTGCGTAAACACATTAGACCGTCTCATTGACAAACCCGCGTAAACGCATCAGGTTTTCAATGTCACTCTAGGCCTGTGTCGACACATCACAACTCCGTCTCACATTTCAATGCATTAGGACTATGGCCTTCTCAACCCCACGTCTCATACTCCTCAGGGTGTCATTCAATTCAAACCCCGCGCCTCAGTGCCTCAGGACATTCAGCCACACAGCCCCGCGTTTCATACGCCTCAGGGTGTCACAACATCTCAGACATGCCATAAATTTCAGTTCATTTCATAACACACGTTCGATTGCAAGCTCATGCGACGAACGACACATCCATGACATGCGAGAAAATTACATTTGACATAAAATGCAACAACCAATTCATGACACAAACATCATCAATCAATCAAGCCCTCAATAGCTTTCTAGGACATACATTGGGCAACCACATAACAACTTCCAAAAACAGATCGATTCGTGTCCAAAAATCACCCAATCGAGTCCAATCTTCCTATCAAAGGTATAGAATCTCCTTACCTCAAGCTTAATGCAATACAATTCTTCTCCCAAGCACCTCAAGGGTTCGATCCAAATAATCCAATGACAACTCAACCGCGCAACCTAATGAAATTCATCCAATCGTCAATCTTTCTTGCTCAATTAGCTAATCCATGGGACATAAACCATATTGACATGTTCATCAACATCCTAGCATGTCTCAATGATGAATTTGAGACTCAATTCCAACACCAATGATCCCCAACAGAACCGGTATGCACAGAACCGAACCGGTCATTTTTGATTATGTGTATACCCCAACTAATCAGCTCTTAAACTACCTCAAATCCTCAATTTATTTACTAATCTACTTGTTAACATGTAGTTCTAAGGGTTAGGGAGCCAAGGCGACGCCGGGAAGTCCTTGAATGGCGCCGGTTCTTTCGGGTCCTCCAACGGTCAGTTTTTGTCCTTCAAACACAAGACTCATTTGGGGTCAAAACTCCATCAAATTTCTTTAAAATTTTTACCATAGTCTATCTAACTTTAATACTATAAGTGTAGAAGACCTCACCGAAGATTTGAAGTAATTTGAAGTCCGGAAGACCCCGGAACAGGTCTTTCCCCAAAATCGGTCAGAATCTGACCTCGCCTGACCTTTGTCCACTCAAATAGAGCTATGGGAAAATCTACTAAGTCAAATTGAGCATATAATATGTCTATGAAAAGATAAGACAATAAGCTTCATTTGGAGGTGGTTTTACCTCGATCCGGTATCGGACGAAGAAGATATGACTAGAATAGTAGGACAGTAGGGACTGATCGGCTAGGAGCTCTCGGATTCAAAACTGACCAGCCTGACCTTTGCTCCTTCAAACGGCTCTACGGGATAAAAGGATGGGTGGATTTAGACTCATAATGCCTTGTTGGAACGGCAAGACGATAAGCTTTCCAATGATAGGTGGTACACCTTAATCCGATGACGGACGAAGAAGATATGGCCGTGACGGGATGGTCGGCAAGAGAGAGCATAGGAAGAAGAAGAAAACTGGCAATGGAGGGGTGTTTGGCCGAGAGGAGAGAGAGAGAGAGAGAGAGATTTATACTTCAATTGGCTTGGTCAACTTGAGTTGAATGGTAGGTTAAGAGTATTTACATCAACTCAAGGCTTCATCCATTGACACTTGTCCATGGTGTCAATCAAAACTCATTTAATGACCATGGTTTCTTCAAATTTTCAGTAGCTATTGGGTGTGGTTTATGACCAAAATGCCCTTGTCCAATCTTCAAAGCAAGGCTAAGGCTTGAGAGGCAAAATGGTAATTTTACCCCCGACGTCCGAAATGTTATTTTTTTTATTCCAAATTTCTTCGATAAGGCGATGGCCAATTCAATTGTAATGTTGAAATTCTTGATTCTCTATTTTCTAATTTTGAGATTTTATTTCATATCTCAAGCCTCGAGGGGGCGGAAATTCGGAATGTCACATTTCATCTTGAGCTTGGATCGAACTCTTCTTGAGATTCATAGTTGCATTACTTATAGTTTCCTTGTTCGTAGACAAAGCGAATTCGAAATTGTCTTTCATTCCATGGCATAACTTGTATCCATGCGCTTCATATCGCCTAGATTTCGCTTCCAAAACTATAGCCATCCCACCCCCTCACGTAAATCCCATAAGCCTCTTATCCATTCTCATTCGATCATGGCGTAGGAGCAAGTCAAAATAGAAAAACTCGTATTGGTTTTAAGGGCAATCAAGCTTGAACTGATGACTTCCACCAATTCAAGGTGACACCCTACCGTTGAGTTATATCCCTTTCCTACTCCCATCGAGAAATAGAGCTGATTAAACCTAAGATAAAGGGTTGAGAAACTCAACGCCATTATTATACAATTCTTGAACAATTTGGAGCCGGGCCTTCGTTGCGCACTATTACGGACACGAAAATAATGAAAAAAAAATTGATTTCATTCTCAATTGCTCCTATCGAAAAGAACTAGTTAATGATTTATAAATTTCAAGGTAATAGAAATACATGTCCTACCTAAATAGAATTTGTAACTTTTTATCCCCTTGTCGCAAAGATTTACCTTCGCGGAAAGGATGATTCATTCGTATCAACAAGAGAGTCCAACTCATTGCAAGGATCCATGTTGTATATTTATATTTGAAAGAAAGAGATTGATATCCTTGCTTCTCTCATGATACAATCCTCTTCCCGCTGAGCCCCCTTTCTCCTCGGTCCACGGAAACGAAATGTAGGACTAGTGCCAAAAGTGAATCATGGAAGAAAGGACTCATTGAGTCGGGATTACTAATGGATGCTAACAGAATAGAAAAGAACTGTCTTTTCTTTATACTTTCCCCGGTTCCTTTGCTACCGTAGGCTTTACACAATCGATCGGATCATATAGATATCCCTTCAACACAACATAGGTCATTAAAAGGATCTCAAAGACCCACCAAAGCCCGAAAGTTAGGATCTTTCATAAAATTGATTCATATTCGAAGAGTACATAACCGCATGGATAAGCTCACACTAACTCGTCAATTTGGAATCCAATTCGAGATTTTCCTTGGGAGGTATCAGGAAGGAATTAGAATGTAATAATATCAATTCATATAGATACAGAACAAAAAGGTTCTCTATTGATTCAAAGGTTGTACTTGTGGATAGGGATAGAGAAAGAGGAAAAAACTGAAGGTTTCACTCACATAGTACTTTTGATCGAAAAATCAATTTTTCATACCCTTCGCTCAACGGAAAATGGGTCAGATTCTAAAGGATCAAACCCATGGGACTTAAGGAATGATGGAAGGGAATAATAAAAGAAATAAAAAGAAATGAAGTAAATAAAAATGAAGTAGAAGAACCCATATTTCTATAAATATTATTTGCCGTATGCCTATTATCAAAAACTCGAAATGCAATAACTCTTTTTTGAATATTTCAATCAACATTTATCCAATGATATGTAATACCCATATAAGAATGAGTTTGCTAAGAATCACTCCAAATATCGCTATCTATATGCACACGCCCATTAAAATTCATAAAAAATGTTTTACAAATTACTTTTTTTCTCTTTTATAAAGATAAAAAAATTAGCGTTTAATTGTGTTTCTCGAAACATATTTTGCTTGTGGAGTATATGCAGTTCGTATAAAATGATTATAACCAAAATTTTTACTAAAATGAAATGATAAATGTTCAACGGCAATATATCTAGCAAATTCTACTTTATAAATTTTGTCATTGTAACAAAATAAAGGAGAAGTATTAGGATTGACATACCAAGAAATATGTTGTTGGCTAATTTCGATTTTCGATTAGGTTGGATGTTTCGCCACAAGATGTTTAAATGTTCCATAACCTGCTCCACCTTTATATTTGTATGTTGTCTCGCAATGTTTACAAATTACTTCATACCTTTTTTCGCTCAAATCAAATCTTTCTTTCTTCTCGAAGTAGTCCCATACGACAGATATACCCTCCCATTCTTGCTCCTTTGTTGTTGACATTTATTTGATACCAGTAGGAAGACAAAAACTTTCTTGCATTGGGACGTGCTCGACGTTGGGCATAATGTTGATATTATCAACATCGTCTGAGATAATCAGATTTCCCAATCGGGCTCTTTCCTTTGTCACTAACTCTAATTTCACTTGTCATTTTTTGGAGAATTGAATGGATAGCGGATTCAGTAAATAGAGAGAATTGAGTTGATTGAGAAAATTAAGCGGATTGAGAAAATTTGAGAGATATTATGGGAAAAATAAAAGATGAAAATGGGTATTTATAATAGTTATGATAGAATTAATAAATTAATTAAAAAGAGGCGGTGGGGTAAATGGCCATTGCCTTACAACGGTCGGGCCCATAGTGATCTCCTATTTATTTTTTTTAACGACTAGAAAGCCAATTCACGAAATTTCAGACTTGTAACTGGTCCATATGAGACGGGCCGATTCCATTTTGGAACAGGCGGCCCGATCAATGGACCAGTTACAGGTTTGACCTGGACAATCTGGGCCCAAACCAGCCAGTGGCCATCACTACATGGTGGGCATGCGCCACGTCTTCAAATGGCAAGTATGGGCACGTCCAAACTTCTATTTAGGAGATCTTGGTATCAGCGTGCTCGTATGAAGATTATACACATGATGGTATACTTATTTTAAATTTTGGATTTTTTAAAGATAGCAAATGCATAAAAACCTATGTATGTATTTTATGGGGGTACTTTTGGCTCTCTTTTTTATCGCCATATGATTTTGAAATTGTTAAGGCCAACTCACATGTAAATGACTATGTATAGGATGTAGACTACTATTAAGTATTGGCATATATAAGGTTTACATGCATCAATGAATAGAGCAATGCTAGAGGACCTATGATTTTAGGATAAAGTACCCCTATAATCAAGTCTAATATCACTTATATATGGTAAATGTGAAACATGAAGTTCATATCATTGGTGTGAGAGAGTTTCAAAGATTTAAGGGTAGTAACTACCAAACTGACACACTCGATTGAGTTTGAGAAATATCGATTTCATATTATGGTGAAATGTCTCATGTTTTAATGCATCGTCATACTCTCAAAGGAGGTGATTGTGTCTTGGTTCATGGAGGGATATATGCAGCATAGGTTGAGGATTGACCGATTCTAGTGATTCGTACACCCAAAAAGTAGTGATTCATGAAAATTGAAAATGTATTCTCATGTCTACTATCATGTGGAGAGCATACAATCGCATGTCATATATTCTGTCCAAAAGTGATTATATGATGATGTATGTAACTCTTTGGATGTGCACTTATGTAGTTTCAGGTTACAAAATATTTGTTCACAAAGGGTCATATGTATAGCACATGGTTGATGAGTGACTAATCCTAGTGGTTTATACATACAAAGGTGGTGATTCACGAAAGTTGAAATATATTCTCATGGAGGGCTATCATGTATTCTGTCCAAAGATAATTACATGATAATGCATCTAGCCTTTTAGATGTGTACTGATAAGGTCCAAATTATACGGTACTCACAAGATACTAATTGTATACGTCACTTGTTAAGTCCGGGCCAGCATTCAAAATTAGTTACCTTCTCTGTAAATGGTAATTCCATTAAAATTGAGATTTATATTGGTTCAAACTTTGAGAAGTGGGTAGTGCATTTTATGTTTTGGATGAAGCTAGCAGAAGTTCATATGCTCTTAATAAGGATAAGCCGATAGATTTTACTATTGATAGTACGAAATCCTAGAAAGCATATTTTGTTGTCTAGGTTAAGAGCAATCAAAATTGCTTATTATCTCTAAAACAATCTATTAAGTACCACTTTGAAAGTGGTTGCCAGCTGACTTCACTGCTATGCAAATGGTGGAAGCCTTAAGGATTAGGAACCGTGTCTCATCTAATGCTGAGATTGTAATACATCTGCAAAGAATCTTCAACATGAGGTTTGATGATTTTGGTGGGTTTAAAGATTATGTCATAAAGTTGGTGGACCCCTTGAGCAAAAGGTCTAAAAATCATACTCATAAATGAACTCCTGAAATCACCGGTCACTTTGAAAATTTGGGCCCAAAACTAACATCATTTAGGAAGGATGATGACCACAACTTCCTGTGTAAAAAAATGCAACATAAAGAATGATTGCAACAAATACAAACTTGATTGTTTAAGTAATGATTATTTAGCTCTAATTTGTGAATCCAATCTATCAGAAGCCTCATCCAATTAATGGAGGCTAGATAACGGTGCAACCAATTTCATTCTATTCATCATATAGGAATTCATGAATTGTATTGAGCATATTAGTGTGAATCAAAGTTCACAGCGAAAAATAAAATAAAGTCCTACATTGAGTTCATGGGAGATGTCATTTCAATTTCAGATTTTGGTTTTGTTTTGATATTAAGGAACACGCTTTTTGTTTCCTTTAGGTAAAGCTTCGTTTTCGCATCATGTTTGGACATGTGCGGTTAATTTTTTGAAATAAAAAACAACGGTATTTTCACGATTTTAAGTCAAATAAGACTAGGTACTGCAATACATATGCATTTAACCCTTAATAATATATACTTTGCTTATACAACTAAAAATATTGATTCCAAAAAACCTTTACATGAAGATCAATCTTATGCATTGTAATATAAATGAATTGGCCACATATCTAGGGAGAGAATAGAAAGGGTGATAAAGGCTAACATACTACGTGCTCTCAAATGTAACCTAAAGACCTGCATAGACCAATGTAGGGGTAAGCTAACTAAGATAAGGAAGAAAATCGTAATCTAAAGTTGTGACTTGTTAGGGGTCGTACACACTAATATCAGTAGATCCTATGCTGCAACCTTGTATAGAAATTTTTATTTCATCACTTTTATCGACGACTATTCTCGATATGATTATCTATACTAGATTAGCGAAAAGTCATAAAGGTTGTCAAAACAGACCGAAATGGTGAGTATTATGGAAAATATGACAATGCTAGACAATTTAAGGGCCATTTGCCAAGAACTTGAAGGATTTTGGGATAGTGGTTTAATTTACTATGCCTGTGAGTCTTAAACAAAATAATGTGGCCAAAATGCATAACCGTACTCTTAAGAATATGATAAGGAGTAATATTAGTAGACACGAATCTACATGGTTCTCTGTGGGGTGAAACTTTCAAAGCTACCCTTTACCTTCTAAACCGTGTTCCCACCAAAACTATTTTATGGAATTTTTTTTAGTTATGGACTGAACGTAAATCTAGTCGAATCATCTAAAGATTTGAGATTGTCATGTCGGAGTGAATTTATATTACCTAACATTAAGTGAGTTGGATTCCATGATCACTCCGTGTTACTTCATATTTACACAAATCACCTGAAGGGTGATCCTAATGGAGGCACAAGAATTGTGAAATAGACAATGAAGTTTCTAGTTTTTAATTGATTAAAAGGATATTTGCTCATATACTATTAATGTTAATGGTACGGTGGGCATTATCATGTCATTTTTCTCTGTATATACAGACAATCATGGAGCTTCTCACATCACAAATTGAGCCTATTGGGGTTCAGGATCATGTTGTTTAGACATATCCTAGTGAAGTTCCTCAAGCCCCGTGGGTGTAAAATCAGATTAAAGTAGTCATTACAAAATCAATAAACTGAAAAAGAATGGATTGTTGCAAGCTGGCGATCGGATGGATGAAGTTTTGCAAGCCCTAACCAACATTGACACGGCATTAGGAGTCCAAGCCTGGCAACCACCAGCTGGTGCTAATGACAGGGAAGATGAACGCCATTTGAAGAAATTGGTAGAATAATTTCTGAAGCTGAAATCGTTGAAGTTTGCGGGATTGGGAAAGCCTGAGGAAGCAGAGAAATGGATTAAGGGTGTGGAGAAGATTTTCAGGCTATTGAATCATAATGATGTTGATAGAGTCGTTCTGGCAGAACACCAGCTAGAGGATAATGTTCAGCACTGATGGAACGTAAACAAGGGCGTCATATTTCCCCAAGGTGCAGAAGTAATTTGGAAAGCCTTTGTCAATGCCTTTTATGGACAATATTTTTCTAATTGTACCTGAGACAGGAAGATAGCTGAGTTTATGAATTTAACTCAGGGTGACAAGACTGTGGTGCAATATGAGGCCAAGTTCTATGAGCTTTCCAGGTTTGCTCCTCAGCTAGTTGAAACCCAAGAATGCGGGTGCAAGAGATTTCTGAATGGCCTCAAAATTGAGGTACAAAGGCAACCGACACCTTAAGGATTAAAGAATATTCCGAACTGAACGAATGAGCCCAGTTGGTAGAATAAGTGTTGTTGAAAGAAAAAGGTGAAGCGGAGCAAAAAGCAGGATCAAGTCGCCATACCTTGCAAGATTACGGGTGACGTGACAACAAGAGAACTAGACCATTTGACAAAGCCTTCAGTGCTCCTAATAAGAAGCGT
Organism: Rhodomyrtus tomentosa; assembly: GCA_028455895.1. Taxonomy (NCBI): domain Eukaryota; kingdom Viridiplantae; phylum Streptophyta; class Magnoliopsida; order Myrtales; family Myrtaceae; genus Rhodomyrtus; species Rhodomyrtus tomentosa. The sequence goes on from JAPCWY010000011.1 coordinate 16,432,521, forward strand.
AACTTTTGCAATTATCAAGAAACTAGAGGAGGTTGATTGTCAGGACAAGCTCAACATTTCGAAGAAACTTGTCATCGTCATGGCGTGAAGCATAGCAATGCCCCTTGTGGGTCATCTAATCGGGGACCGCCTCCAAAGGGGATAACAATATCAGCGAACTACACCTACCCAACAAACCTAAAGCAGTGGAGCCCAACCGTCAAGAGCTCAACGAAGGCTCTCAACCCAAGGTCGAATACAAGCAATGACTCATGAGGAGGAAGAGACCTCCAAGACAATCATTATAGGTACGATTCTTTTATGTGATAGAAACGCCTATGTGCTATTTGATACAGGTAAAGCTCATTCTTTTGTATCTACAATATTTGTTAAGCTGTAGGGATTAAAACTCGAGCTGCTAGAAGTACCACTAAGCGTATCTACGCCTTTGAAGGATGAGGTTACGACAACTCTTATGTGTAAGGACTGCATGATTCTTATAAAGGGACAAAATTGGGAGATTGATTTGATATTCATGAATCTATCTGACTTTGATGTTATCTTGGGAATGGATTGGCTACGCAAGTTGTGAGCCAACTTAGATTGTTTCAGGAGAAGGAGTCAATTTAATCCTCTCGAAGGAAATAACTTTGAGTTCCTAGGACAAAGAGAGGGAATGTCATTTTCTCTCATTTCGACAATTGAGGTCTACGAGCTTCTTGACGATGGATGTCAAAGTTATCTGGCGTATATTAAGGATTTGACTAAAAAGGAAGCCATGATAGAGGAGATCCCAGTAATTCAGGAATTTCTAGATGTCTTTTTCAAAGAACTGCTAGGACTTCCTCCCAAACGGGAAGCGAAGTTCACAATTGAGTTAGCTCTAGGTATATAGCCAATTTTTTAAGTCCCATACAGAATGGCATTGGCAGAACTCAAAGAACTGAATACGCAATTGCAGGAATTACTAGATAAAGGCTTCATTGGACCCAATACATCACCATGGGGTGCACCAGTGTTGTTTGTAAAAAAAGAAGGATGGATCACTTCGCCTTTGTATAGATCATAGACATCTAAATCAAGTGACCATAAAGAATATATGCCTTTTGCCAAAGATCAATGATTTGTTTGATCAGTTGCAAGGAGCCTTGGTTTTCTCGAAGATTGATATGATATCTGGTTATCATCCGCTGGGAGCTAAAGAAGAAGATATTTCTAAAACAGCTTTTCGGACCAGATATGGTCACTATGAGTTTATAGTTATGTCATTTGGATTAACGAATGCTGCAGCAGCATTCATGGATTTAATGAACAAGGTATTCAAACTTTATTTGGACCAATTTGTAATAGTGTTCATCAATGATATACTGGTATATTCTAAAGGACTTAAGGAACACGAGGAACACCTTAGGATGAAACTTTAGACATTGAGGGAATATAAATTACGTGCCAAGTTCAGTAAGTGTGAATTTTGGCTTGATCGAGTCATATTTTTAGGTCATATGATAATTGGAGAATGAATCTCTGTCGATCCAACTAAAATAGAAGTAGTGGTGAATTGGCCACGACTGACGACCGTTACGGAAATTTGAATCTTCCAAGGATTGGTAGGCTACTATCGAAGATTTGTAGAAGAATTTTCTTGAATAGCTCGCCCATTGACTCAATTGATGAGGAAAGGAGTCAAATTTGAATGGACGAAAGAATGCGAACATAGTTTTCAAGAACTTAAGAAGAAGTTAACCTCTACGCCAATATTAACAATATCAGGACCCTGAGGATTTATCGTGTATAGTGATGCATCGCATAAATGATTAGGTTACGTCTTGATGCAACGCGGAAAAGTGGTGGCATATGCCTCGAGAAAACTGCGGCCTCATGAGCTAAATTATCCGACGCATGTTTTAGAATTGGCGGCTATCATCATCGCATTAAAAATGTGGAGGCATTACTTATATGGTGAAAAGTTCTAAATCTTTACGAATCATAAAAGCCTGAAATACTTATTCTTGCAAAAGGAGTTCAATATGCGGCAACGACGTTGGATAAAATTATTAAAAGACTACGATTTTGAGATTTTATATCATCCTAACAAGGCAAATAGGGTAGTGGATGCCCTTAGCAGGAAATCTGCATTAAGTATGGCCAGCATGATGAGCAAGTTAGAGATTGATGAACTCACTAACATACTTGCTACGCTCAGAATTGAGCCTGAAATGATCCAAAGGATTAAGACGTTGCAATCGTCAGATCTTAAGATTTCTAAAATCCGAAATGAAGTATTAAAAGGCAAGAGACCAGATTTTCAAATATCAAGAGGCGATGGGGTCATCATATTCTAAGAGCATCTCTGTGTGCCAGGACGAAAAGCTGAAGAAGAAATCATAGTAGAGGCTCATCGAAGCGGTTATAGCATGCATCCCGGAAGCACCAATATGTATCAGAACTTGCGACAACATTATTGGTGGAATAACATGAAGACAAATATTGTTAGATATGTTTCTAAGTGCTTAACTTGCCAGCAGATAAAAGTGGAACATCTTATACTAGCAGAGATGTTGAAACCTCTGGAAATTCCCGAATGGAAATGGGAACTTATTATGATGGATTTCGTGCAAGGACTACCAAGAACATCCAACGTACATGATTCTATTTGGGTGATTATTGACCGCCTGATCAAATCAGCTCACTTCCTAGTGATACAGACTGACTACCCGCTAGAGAAACTAGCTAAATTATATATTCAGCATATAGTAAAATTATATGGAATTCCTGTAAGCATCACTTCGGATAGAGATCTAAGATTTACGGCTAAGTTCTGGAAGAGACTTCAAGATGCTATGGGAACCAAGCTTCAATTTAGTACGGCCTTCTATCCCCAAACGGACGGATAGACAAAAAGAGTTACACAAATTCTAGAGGATATGTTGAGAACGTGTATAGTGGACTTCAAAGGTAATTGAGATGAAAAATTGTCTTTCGCAAAATTCGCTTACAATAACAGTTACCAGGAAGCATAGACGTGGCACCATTCGAGGCATTATATGGCTACAAATGTCGAACTCCTCTATGTTGGGATGAGGTCGGAGAGTGAAGAATGACAGGGCCTGAAATAGTTCAAGTCACAACAAAAGTTATACATGTAGTATGAGATAAGCTTAGAACAACTCAAAGTCGCCAGAAGAGTTATATGGATAAGCGACGCGGGCCATTAGAGTTTGCAATGGGCGACCATGTATTTCTGAAAGTGTTACCAATGAAAGGGAGATTAAGATTGGGGAAGAAAGGAAAATTAAGTCCCAGATATATCGGACCTTTTAAGACTCTTGAAAGGGTGGGAGAAATGGCTTACTGATTGGTCTTATCGCCAAAACTATCCAACATGCATGATGTATTTAATGTATTGATGTTGAAGAAATATCAGCCTAATCCTGACCATGTGATAGTGTCACGCCCCGAGCCCTGGCACCAGCGCGCGACTCCCTGCAAGCACAAACTAACTCTCGAGGACCCAAGATTTACATATTGGTCGAGAGATATATCATATAGAAAGCACACGGAAGCAATGATATAAAAACTCCTCTGTACAAATATAAAATGGGACCTAGGTAACGAGGGTACCAATAATACATAAACTTCTGATTACCCATACAAGGCACAACAAACTAAACATACTGATCGATAGGGTGGCAAAGCTAACACAAAAGATAGGCATCAGTCTTTCAAAAGAAGCAGGTATCGAGAACACCATCAAGATATAAGACCAGAAAAGCAGAGACTACTAGGTCGAGTCACTAGAGTCGTATGTCTCCTCCTCAACCAACTCAGTAGGCTTGTACTCTGAAAAGGTCTCCTAGCAAACCTCCACGGTGTCCTCCATCGTTACGTCAACTGATGGCTCCACCAGATCATCCTCAGTAGCCTCAATCACTATGACCTCATCAATGTCCTGAGTAAGGGTCTTCTCAAGGCCATTCCTCGAGCCAGCGACTAATCCCTTGGCCTCCACTAAATTCCAAGCGGGATGGCACCAACTGGGTATCATCCCAAGAGGTATCTCAGTAGACTTCAGTGGCCCTATAGAAACGTCCCATATCTTCCTGAACCAAGCCACGTACCTGTGAGGCTTCCAGCTACTGCCACCCTCATATACCCAAACGACCATACACTTCCTAACATAAACGATCCCGTGCCCATCAAGAAACTCCTCAAAATATACTGACATCTCCTTTGGATCACCAAACCTGATTGACCACATCCTCAAGGCCTAGAATCTGAAAAAATGGGGTCCCACAACGGGGTGAGACATACATCTCAGTAAGATGGGTTCTAACCCTAGGTTAGATTGACCGTACACTCAGGCAGACACAATTACAAACAATTTATACAAAATCACATAAGACATTAAACTATCAAGAAATAACACACGGATGCCAAGCATGCAATCAATGCATCTTATTACATCATTAAGCTCAAGCACATATTATCAAGCCAGATTACACCATCCACCTCTTCCTGCCTCCTCACTTTCATGCCCGTGTTCAGAACGCCTCAAGCTCGATCCGCGTAAACGCATCAAACTGTCTCAATGACAAACCCGCGTAAATGCATCAGATTTTCAATCTCATCCAGGCCTGTGTCGACACATCTCAACTTCGTCCCGCGTTTCAACGCATAAAGACCATGGCCTTCTCAACCCCGCGTCTCGTACGCCTCAAAGTGTCATTCAATTCGAACCCCACGCCTCAGCGCCTCAGGGCATTGATCCACACAATCCCGCGTCTCATACGCCTCAGGGTGTCACAACTTCTCAGACATGCCATAAGTTCATTTCATTTCATAGCACACGTTCGAATGCAACTCATGCAACGAACGACACATCCATGGCATGTGAGACAATTACATTTGACATACAAATGTGACAATCAAATCATAGCACAAGCATTGTCAAACATTCAAGTCCTCTATATCTTTCTAGGACGTGCATTGGACAATCATATTATGAACCTCCAAAAATCGATCAATTCGCATACAAATTACCCAATCGAGTTCAATCCTCCTATCAAAGGTTTAAAATCCCCTTACCTCAAGCTTAATTCAATACAAGTCTTCTTCCAAGCACCTCAAAGGTTCGGTTCTAATGATCCAAGATCAAGTCCGCCGCGCAACCTAAGGAAATTCATCCAATCATTAATTTTTCTTGCTCAAATCATCACCCCACTAAACATACACCTCATGGACTTATCAATTAACATCCCCACACTTCTCAATGATGAATTTAGAGCTTAATTTCAACACCAACAGCCTCCCATAGAATCGAAACAGGGCATACTTGGTTTTGTGCATATTCCAATTTAACAACCCTTAAACTAGCTTAAATCCTTAATTTATCCATTAATCTACTTGCTAACATGTAGTTCTATGGGTTGGTGAGCCTCACCGAAAATTTGGAGCCAAGGCAACGCCGGAAAGTCCTTGAACGGCGCCGGTTCCTCCGAGTCTGCTATCGGTCAGTTTTTGCCCTTCAAACACAAGACCTATTTGGGGTTAAAAATCCATCAAATTCCTCCAAACTTTTTACCACAGCTCAGTCTATGTGTCCCCTAGATGTCCACAAAATTTGGTCGAAAAACTTAAAGATTTCAGGGTCCTATGAGGCCTAAACCATGGCTTACCTCCAGTTGCGACAATTTCCGTCGACTTTCGGGAGATTGGTCGGCCGAAGCTCCTTAGGTGGTCAAACGGCTTGCTTCCATTTGGAGATCGTCGGCAAGAGGATGAGAAAGCAATAGGCGGTCAGCTCGGTGGCTAGGAGTTGCCGGAAGTGGCGGTCAACGGCGACGAACGGGCGAGCAGAATCCGATCGGCTGGGGAGTCCTCGGCGGCAAGGAGAAGAGAAGAAAAAGAAGAAGAAATCGGCAAACTTGGGAGGTGTTTCGCCGAGAGAGAGAGAGAGAGAGAGAGGTTTATATTTCATTGGCTTGGTCAACTTGTTGAAAAGTAGGTTAAAAGTGGTTCTATCAATATCATTGTCTAATCCTTTGACACTTGTCCATGTGTTAATCAATTGCTCATCCAATGGCTCTCAATTTTTCAAATTTTCAGAAGCTATAAAGGGCTTTAATGACCAAAATGCCCTTGTCCAATTATTAAGGCAAAGTTAAGGCTTGATAGGCAAAATGGTAATTTTACCCCCGACGTTCAGAACATTGTTTTCCTAATTTCAATTTTTCTCGATAAGGCGACGGCCAATCCAATTATAATGTTAGAATTCTTGATTCTACATTTTCAAATTTCAAGACTTGTTTCTTAATCATTTCTCTATCCAATGTGATTCCAACCTATCCCGAACTGACGGGCGGCTTTTGCAGACGTTACGCGTATCGACCCTGCGATCCATGTCACAATTAAGGCTCGTCAATTCATGGCGGCTTTGGTTGTCATATAATTATGAGGGTCTATCACTAGTTCCGACGCTCTCGATCGCCACTGTTCGATTTAGGAAAATTTTGCAAATTATATATTGGTTTAAGCGGCATCACCCGCGCTCCAATCATATAACGCTAGCAATGCATTCCTTAATCGTTCTTAGATCGGCCTTTTTATGGCTCTCAATGTCCCCTCGACAATCCTTATGGTCAAAGCGTCATTTCCTATTCGAATTCCCTAGGTCCACGTACCTTACCTCGCGTTAGCCTTTCCCTCTTGGTCAGTTAACTCAAGATTGATCAGATCCGAGCGAGATACGACTGAAATATATCGTTAGATACTTTCTCATTAATGAGTTTTGAAATGACAGGAAAATCAAAATGTCACAACTCTTCCCCCTTACAAAAATTTCATCCCCGAAATTTATATTAAACCCGTTACTCAAATAAATAGAGGTATTGACGTCTCGTCGTTTCCTTGTTTTCTCACGTAGGACCTTCGGTTCCATGGTGCTTTCAAATAACTTTGACCAATGGAATCATTTTATTCCTCAGAATTTGCTCCTTTCGGTCTTCGATCCTAATTGGCTTCTCCACGTAGGATACTCTGTCTTCTAGTTCTATAACCTCGTAGTCCAACGCATATGTCGGGTCCAGTTCGTACTTTCGTAAAGTGGACACATGGAAGACGTTGTGTACGTGAGATAGATTAGGCGGTAAAGCCAGTCTGTAGGCTAAGGTCCCAATCCGCTGCAGAATTTCAAATGGACTTACGTACCATGGGCTCAGTTTTCCTTTCTTTCCAAACCGCGATAATCCCCTCATCAGCGACACCTTAAGGAACACATGATCGCCTACTTGAAATTCCAAAGGCTTACGTCGTCTATCCGCATAACTCTTCTGACAACTCTGTGCCGTCTTCAGTCTATCTCGAATTATCTTTACCGCTTCCACCGATTGCTCTACCAACTCTGGGCCTGATACTTCTTTCTCCAACTTCGTCCCAGCAAATCGGGGTTCTGCAAGCTCTTCCATAGAGCGCTTCAAAAGGTGCCATCTGGATGCTCTGCTGATAGCTGTTATTATACGCGAACTCTACTAAATGTTGCTGATCCTCCCATCCACCTTTGAAGTCTATTACACACGCTCGCAACATGTCCTTGAGCTCTTGAATCGTCCTCTCTGATTGTCCGTCCGTTTGTGGATGGTATGCCGTACTAAACTGTAATTGAGTTCTCATGGCATCTTGAAGACTTTTCCAGAAATTCATCGTGAACTTGGGATCTCCATCCGATGTAATCGTCACGGGCACTCTATGTAGTCTCACTATCTATCTCATGTACAATTCGGCATATCTGTCCATTGCGAAATCCTTTCGCACAGGAAGGAAGTGTGCGGACTTGGTCAACCTGTCCACAACTACCCAAATAGAATCATGGCCACTTTGGCTCCTTGGGAGTCCCATCACAAAATCCATTGTTACGTGCTCCCACTTCCATTCAGGGATTTCTAGTGGCTGTAGTAATCCACCAAGCTTACAGTGTTGGGCCTTCACCTGCTAGCATGTCAGACACGTGGCCACATACTTCGCCACATCAACTTTCATCCCGTTCCACCAATAGTGTTGATGTAAGTTCTAATACATCTTCATGCTTCCAGGGTGGATACTATAGTTGCTCCTATAAGCCTCTGATAAGATCCTTTCTCTTAGCTCTTCGTCATTTGGCACGCATAGACGCCCTCAAAATTTCAAGATTCCATCCTCTAACGCTTGGAATTTCGGTTTCCTCTTTGTCGCGTCTATTTCCAGGATTTTCTAAATTTCTAGGTCCGTATGCTGCAAGGCTTTTATCCTTTCCTGGATCTCAAGTTCTATTCTCAATGTGGCTATCAAACTGGATAACCGATAGACTTCCAATTTGAACTCAGAATCCCTCAAGTTCTCGAATAACGACCACCCTTTCACTAGTAGGTAGGCGATGCTCGATTTTTGGCTAAGCGCGTCCGCAACTCGATTCGCTTTCCCAAGGTGATACAATATATCGCAATCATAATCCTTAAGCAGCTCCATCCATCGACGCTACCTCATATTCAGTTCCTTCTGGGAAAACAGATACTTCAAGTTCTGGTGTTCTGTGTAAATTTGAAACTTCTCGCCACATAAATAATGCCTCCAGATTTTCTGAGCAAAGGTGACTGCTGCTAATTCCAGATCATGGGTCGAATAGTTTATTTCATGCGGTCTCAGCTGTCAGGACGCATAGGCAACCACCCTTCCATGTTGCATTAGCACACAACCTAATCCCTTTAGCAAAGCATCGCTATATATCTTGTAACGTCCAGGTCCTAATGGAATCGTCAATACCGATACGGTTGTCAACCGATGTTTGAACTCTTGGAATCTCCTTTCGCACTTATCCGTCCACTCGAACTTAGTCTCTTTCTTAGTCAATCTCGTGAGTGGAATGGCTATAGAGGAAAACTTCTCCATGAAACGTCCATAATATCCCGTCAATCTTAAGAAACTTCGAACTTCCGTGACCGTAGTAGGTCTAGGCCAATTCGTTATAGCTTCAATCTTCGCAAGATCCACAGCAATTCATTCTCCAGACACCACATGGCCAAGAAATGCCACTTTACTCAATCATAACTCGCATTTGCTAAACTTAGCGTAAAGCGAGTGCTCCCTCGGGGTCTGCGAAACCATCCTCAGGTGCTCTTCGCGTTCCCCATTACTCCTTGAGTAAATTAAGATATCATCCATGAAGACTATGACGAATCTATCTAAGAATTCCTTGAACACCCGATGCATCAGGTCCATAAATGCGGCTGGAGCATTGGTCAGTCCAAAAGGCATCATAGTGAATTCGTAATGACCATACCTTGTCCTAAAAGCAATCTTAGGTATGTCTTCTTTCTTAATTCTCAACTGGTGATACCCGGTTCTCAGGTCAATCTTAGATAATACCGCAGCTCTTTGCAATTGGTCAAATAAATCATCAATTCTCGACAGCGGGTACTTATTCTTCACTATCACTTGGTTCAACTGTCTATAGTCGATGCATAGATGCAAGGACCCAACCTTTTTCCTTACAAATAACACCGGCGCTTCCCACGGTGAAACACTTGATCAGATAAATTTCTTATCCAGTAACTCTTGCATATGTACCTTTAACTCCTTCAGTTCTGATAAGGACATCTATAGGGTGCCTTTGAGATCGGCTCCGTTCCAAGAGCTAACTCAATCACTAACTCTATTTCTCGCTTTGGTGGTAACCCTGGTAACTTCTGGGAAAAAATGTCAAAAAACTCACGCACTACTGGAATGCTTTCTAGTGTGGGCTCCTCGGCAGTCGTGTCCATAACTGCAACTAAGTACGCTTGACATCCTTCAGTCATCAACTTTGTCACTTCAAGTGACGAGACTAAAGGAATCGAGGTTCCTCCGAGACTTCCCACAAATTCAAAGTTAGGGCGACCTTCCAAATAGAAACGGATTATCCTACTACCACAATCCACTATTGCCCCATGTTTACCCAACCAGTCCATTCCTATGATCATATCGAAGTCATACATGGGCAACACAAGTAAATCAATACTCTTCTTACTACCCCCAATGATGATCCTACAGTCAGCACAGCACAACGAAACCAATATATTATCTTTCAGCGAGGTGGCAACATGCAAAATCACACTTAACGGTTTTAACTTCATATCGACCAAATCAGCAAATCGAGTAGATACAAACGAGTGCATTGCGCTAGGATCAAACAAAGCATATGCAGCTTGGTCACACAAATAAACCGTACTTGTGACTACGCCTGGCGTTTCTTCTGCCTCTCTACAGGCTACAGCATAAACACTCCCCTGATCTGGGGGTGGATTATGATCAATCTGAAGAGTGGCAGCCGACGGTCCAGCCTGTGGTCGCTGCCCTTGAGGTCTATTCGCTGGACCTTGGTTCGGGCAAGTCCTCATTTGGTGGCCCATCTGACCACACTTAAAGCATGCTCCAGTTCTTGCTGGACATGGTCCATTACCATGCTTTTTGCCACAAAGACGACAGCTCTAGTTCATGGGGTTCGGTGGCTTCACAATATTCTTCCTTATCGAAGGGACAAAACGCCTATTGCCAGTCATTGGCCTCTTACCAATCTAGCGATTGTCTCTGAACGAATTAAATCGCGATCCAGATGCGGCATTCCTCTCCTTCAGATCCCTCTCAATCATTTGCCTTCGTTCATAGATTTCCTTATGGGTCTACAGATTCAGGGCTATCATCTGGCTGCAAAGCTCAGGCTTTAGTCCGTCTCGAAATCTCTATGCCTTCTCCAAGGGATCCTCTACCGATCGGGGTGCGTATCTTGACAGTCTGGAGAACTCAGCCTCATACTGATCTACGGTCAGCTGATTCTGACGCAACTGTAAGAATTCAACTTGTTTTTTTTTCCCAAGCTGTTTTCGAGAAATACTTGTCATTAAATGCCGTAGTAAAGGCATTCTAGGTCATGGCCATTCCTTCTAGAAGGACTCCATTCTTGGTGGTAGCCCCCCAATCATTCGCGGTACCTTCCAATTGGTACACCCCCAATAGTACTTTCTCTTCGTCTATGCACCTCAAGAATCCAAAAGCCTTTTCCAATTTCTCGATCCATCTCAGTGTTAATTCGGGATCTCCAGTCCCGTCAAACTGGGTCGACTTTAGCTTGATAAATTGTTCGACTAGCTAGCCCATCTACTTAGCCGCAATAATTTCTTCCTGAGCATTCACTGCCTTATTGCCCTGGTTGTGATCGTCATTGTTTCCATTGCCCCCGTTATTGTCGTTATTAGTGTTGACGACAGCTATCGTGGCTCCCACCACTTGGGTTATGGTAGCATCCTTATCCTAGGCCTACCTATCGATGAGGTCGCCAATACTTTCGAGCGCCCTTAGTACTCCGTCCATTCTCGAGTCGTCCGCTATGGGTGGCCTCGAACTAGAGGCTTCGTTCATGGGCCTTGCAAGTCTCCTAGATGGATTACTCATCCTTGTACGCTTTTACTGAGCCTGAATCACCACAATTTCATCAAGGAGTTAATAACTCATCCCTCCAACTAAGTTCAGAGCTACCAAACTATGCCTTACTAAAAATAGTCATATCATAACGACCTTTCACACAACAAATTCCAGAGGCACTTCAATATGCAGTTCATGGTTATTTCTCAATTCCATTCACTCCAACGGTTTATCAAAACAAGCCGTGATCATTCACTTAACAGGCCGAAATCCAGAAATGACTTTCAACGCTAAACATGGAACTTCGTCCTCATTAATCACCTCAATCCTGCCAAAGTTAAATGCCAATCACATACGATAAGCCCTATGCCATGCCTCTCGTGCCTTATTCTAGTAAGTCCCCTAAGGTCTTGCTACCCGTCCTTGTCCCAACTTAATCCTCCTTATTACTCCAATCCTCAATCAATTTTGGATCGAGTGGACCTTACTTTGATACCAAGCAAAAGGGGAATGTCACGCCCCGCGCCTCGGGCACGAGTGCGCGACTCCCTATAAGCACAAACTAACTCTCGAGGTCCTAGGATTCACATATAGGTCGAGAGATATATTATATAGAAAGCATGCGAAAGCAATGATATAAAAACTCCTCCGTACAAATATAAAATAGGACCTGGGTAACGAGGGTACCCATAATACATAAACTTTCGATTACCCAAACAAGGCACGACAAACTAAACATGCTGGTCGGTAGGGTGGCAAGGCTAACACAAAAGATAGGCATCGGTCTTCCAAAAGAAGCAGGTATCGAGAACACCATCAAGATATCAAACCAGAAAAGTAGAGACTACTAGGTCGAGCTACTGGAGTCGTCAGTCTCCTCCTTAGCCTCATTAGTAGGCTCGTACTCTGAGAAGGTCTCTGAACAAACCTCCACGGTGTCCTCCATCATCTCGTCAGCTAATGGCTCCACCAGATTGTCCTTGGTAGCTTCGATCACTATGACCTCGTCGATGTCCTCCAAAGTCGGGGTCTTCTCAAGGCCATTCCTCGAGCCAGCGACTAATCCCTTGGCCTCCACTGAATCCCGAGCGGGATGGCACCAACTGGGTATCACCTCACGGGATACTTAAGTGGGCTTCAATGGCCCTATAGAAACGTCTCCTATATTCCTGAACCAGGCCCCGTACCTGTGAGGCTTCCAGCTACAACCACCCTCATTTATCCAAACGACCGTACACTTCCTAAAATAAACGGTCCTGTGTCCATCAGGGAACTCCTCAAAATATACTGACATCTCTTTTGGGTCACCAAATCGGAATGACCACATCCTCAAGGCCTGGGATCTGAAAAATGGGGTCTCACAACAGGGTGAGACATACATCTCAATAAGGTGGGTCCTAACCCTAGGTTAGGCTGATCGTCCACTCAAGCAGATACATTCACAAACAATTTATACAAAATCACATAAGGCATTAAAATATCACAAAATAACATACAGATGTCAAGCATGCAATCAAGGCATCTTATTACATCATTAAGCTCAAGCACATATTATCAAGCCAGATTACACTATCCATCTCTTCATGCCTCCTCACTTTCATGCCCACATTCAGAACGCCTCAGGCTCGGTCCGTGTAAACGCATCAAACCATCTCATTGACAAACCCGCGTAAATGCATCAGGTTTTCAATCTCATCCAAGCCTGTGTCGACACATCTTAACTCCATCCCGCATTTCAACGCATCAGGACCATAGCCTTCTCAATCTTGCGTCTCGTACACCTCAAGGTGCCATTCAATTCGAACCCCACGCCTCAGCGCCTCAAGGCATTCATCCACACAACCCCGCGTCTCATACGCCTCAGGGTGTCACAACTTCTCAAACATGCCATAAGTTCATTTCATTTCATAGCACACGTTCGAATGCAACTCATGCGACGAATGACACACCCATGGCATGCGAGACAATTACATTTGACATACAAATGTGACAATCAAATCATAGCACAAGCATTGTCAAACATTCAAGTCCTCTATATCTTTCTAGGACGTGCATTGGATAATCATATTATGAACTTCCAAAAATCGATCAATTCGCATACAAATCACCCAATCGAGTCCAATCCTCCTATCAAAGGTTTAAAATCCCCTTACCTCAAGCTTAATTCAATACAAGTCTTCTTCAAAGCACCTCAAAGGTTCGGTTCCAATGATCCAAGATCAAGTCCGTCGTGCAACCTAAGGAAATTCATCTAATCATCAATTTTTCTTGCTCAAATCATCACCCCACTAAACATACACCTCATGGACTTATCAATTAACATCCCCACACTTCTCAACGATGAATTTGGAGCTTAATTTCAACACCAACAGCCTCCCACAGAATCGATAAGCGCAGAACCGAAACAAGGCATACTCGGTTCTGTGCATATCCCAACTTAACAGCTCTTAAACTAGCTTAAATCCTTAATTTATCCACTAATCTACTTGCTAACATGTAGTTCCAAGGGTTGGGGAGCCTCAATGAAAATTTGGAGCCAAGGCGACGCCGGAAAGTCCTTGAACGGCGCTGGATCCTCCGGGTCTGCTACCGGTCAGTTTTTGGGGTCAAAATTCTATCAAATTCCTCCGAACTTTTTACCACAACTCAATCTATGTGTCCCCTAGATTTTCATAAAATTTGATCAAAAAACTCAAAGATTTTGGGGTCTTATAAGGCCTAAACTGTGACTTACCTCCAGTTGCAACGATTTCCATCGACTTTCGGGGGATTGTTCGGCCGAAGCTCCTCAGGTGGTCAAACAGCTTGCTTTCACTTGTAGGTCATCGGCAAGAGGATGAGGAAGCAGCAAGTGGTTGGCTCGGTGGTTGGGAGTCATCGAAAGTGGCGGTCGACGGCGGTAACCGAGCGAGCAGAATCCGGTCGGCTAGGGAGTTCTCGGCAACAAAGAGAAGAGAAGAAGAAGAAGAAGAAATCGACAGACTTGGGAGGTGTTCGGCCAAGAGAGAGAGAGAGAGAGAGAGAGGTTTATACTTCATTGGCTTGGTTAACTTGTTAAATGGTAGGTTAAAAGTGGTTCTATCAACATCATTGTCTAATCCTTTGACACTTGTCCATGTGTCAATCAATTGCTCATCCAATGACTCTCAATTCTTTAAATTTTCGCAGCTATAAAGGGCTTTAATGACTAAAATGCCATTGTCCAATTATTAAGGCAAAGTTAAGGCTTGAGGGGAAAAATGGTAATGTTACTCCCGACGTTCGGAACGTCGTTTTCCTAATTCCAATTTTCCTTAATAAGGCGATGACCAATCCAATTATAATGTTGGAATTCTTGATTCTCCATTTTCAAATTTCAAGACTTATTTCTTAATCATTTTTCTATCCAATATGATTTCAGCCTATCCCAAACTGACGGGCGGCTTTTGCAGACGTTATGCGTATCGACCCTGCGATTCATGTCATAATTAGGGCTCGTCAATTCAGGGTGACTTTGGTTGTCAGGTAATTGTGAAGGTCTATTACTAGTTCCGACGGTCTCGATCATCACTGTTCGATTTAGAAAAATTTTACAAATTATATATTGGTTTAAGCGGCATTACCCACGCTCCAATCATATAACTCTAGCAATGCATTCCTTAATCATTCTTAGATCGGCCTTTTTTTGGCTCTAAATATCCCCTCGACAATCCTTATGGTTAAAGCGTCATTTCCTATTCAAATTCCCTAGGTTCACGTATCTTGCCTCACGTTAGCCTTTCCCTCTTGGTCAGTTAACTCAAGATTGATCAGATCCGAGCGAGATACAACTGAAATACATCGTTAGATACTTTCTCATTAATGAATCTTAAAATGACAGGAAAATCAGAATATCACAAATAGACTATGAGATTATAGAGGTTGATGAAAAAAGCCAAATATGTGGAGAAGCCTATGCAAATCTTGTATCCTAAGGAACAGGTCTTGTGAAATAGAGTCATCCCATTAGTGAAATTTTTGTGGCAACATCATAGCTCGAAAGGGGCTACCTGAGAACTTGAGGAAACGATGAAATAACAGTACCCTAACTTGTTTGGACCACAAGTCAAACCTTGACTCTTAACTATGTAGACTATATTTCCATCATAATGGATGGCCTTACCGGGCAGACTCCACCAACACTGACTTGGATTAAACTTAAAGAAAAAGCAATGAAATAGTCTGAAGCAATAGTCGCTGGTTCGACCTCGAAGATGTGCTTGGATGTACTTTGTAAATACAATGAAATAATATGTACCAATATGTGTGTGTATGTGTGTAATGTGTTATAGTTCAATGTATATTTTATTACTATACTTAAACTTCACGGATGAAATTTTATAAGGTGGGGAGAAGCAGTGGCATCCCATTTTTAATAATTCCTAAATGGTTTAGAGAGACCCAAATGGGTTTGAAAGCTGACTATTACCGAGAAGATTCGCGTAATTAGCATATTAACCAAGAGAGGTAATGAGCAACCATTAAATATTTCGCATTAGATGTGTCATGCTTGTTCAAAGTGGTCAAGTTAGCGTGCCATAGTTCTAATGTGGATAGACTGGTTAAATGGATATCTTGAGTTAAGAAATTTCTATCTCGGCTGGTGTTCGCACAAATGGAAAAGATATGTGCTTATTTTATGAATGAGATTAAGGGAAGTAGAGGAATATAACTTTCCTAAAGCTATCAGATTATGAAAGGACAACAAGGATATATGTTAAACAAGTGTCATGATTCTCTTAACCTCCCCTCAAGACCCTTCTGCATGTCGTCCACCATTAACCTCTCTTGTCCTCCCTCATTTTTAATGCCAACTTAAAAAGTATAGAGAAGGTTCGGTCGACCAACCTGTCTAGCGAAAAATAGTAGAGAAGGAGAAGAGGAGAACCTGCAACAATTCTTCGACATCCTTCGTCGTTTCACCTATCTAGGCCAAGAATTCTTCTTATTTTGTCTCATAGATACCTCAAATACTTGTATAATTTAGGCTGAATTGTTTTGGATGATAAAAAGGACGAACGCGTAAGGAGAGTTGCGAATCCAGTTGCTAGAAGTTTAAGGGTTGAGCGACATTGAGACTGAAGGTAGTTGTTGTAGGTGTCCCACTGAATTGTCAGTTCTATAGCTTGGTTATCTGCCGATTGGGAAAGAAAAAGTCAATGATGATATTTAAGGGGTTGTGTTGAGAGGGAGATTTTAGTCGAGTCAAGATTGAGACGTCAAGGAGGGATGGTCAGTTCAGGGATGGTGTCGTGGTGTCTGCTCTGCTCAGGAATGGATTGAAGGTTTGATCTATTCAGGAAAAACGTTGTGGAGGTTGTTCTGTCTGGGGTAGTACCGAGGAAAGGCTTATCTAGGCAGAAATGACAGAAAGTGAGAAGGAACGAGTGAAATACCTCAAGGTCGAGTGCGTGAAGATTCTGCAATGTGGACCGAATGTGCTAGAGAAATACTAGAGTACAGGAGTTGAACAGAAAGTAGTACAGATTATCTTCTCCTTGGCGTGAGGTGAGAATAGGGTGGTTGAGTAGATTGGGAATATTGGAGGTGGAAGGTTTGCTCCTCAGATGTGAGACTAAAGTGGTTGATCAATTATTGATGGTTAAATACAGACACAAGTAGTATAATAGGGCTATGTTTTTGGATGAGAACCACCTATATTGTTCAGTAGCGATGCATCCTTCGATCTTTGCTTTACATAACCTGATATCATGAATGATTTAATCCGCTGTTGCGATGAAAATGCCTTGAGTTTTGTGCAGGGTAAAGACATGATATGAATCCTTGAGCTTTGTGTGAGGAACAACACGACATGTAATCTCTGAGCTTTGTGCGGGGAAGTCTTTGTCCATATCATAGAGTCCCGAAATATTGACAGCAAAGGGACTGAGCATAATCGAGTCTTGCAATAGGTGGGGATCCTAACGAAAGGAATTCTTTATTGGCGCAAGATATCTTCCCGCATAAGCATAACTAGTGATTACATTGTACTACTTATAGTCGTGAATTAACATGTGCTAGGGGTATTTGTGCAGATTGCCTTAGTGAAGTGGTTGATACTCTTGTGTGTGGCGTTTAAAGTCTTGATTAATGCAAGGGCTACTGACGACTAAGTTCAATTGACAAGTCAAGAGTTTCTTGCTGAGCATACGTGTTCACCTTGCTTTGTTTTCTTTTATTTACTTTTTTCAGATTGATAAGTATAGAGGGCCCTTCGATGCATCGCTTCAGAGTTCCTTTTACCTTTGAACTAACCTACCATGATTACATTCACTTTGATATATTGAATCTGAAGTTGGTTAAGCATATAGCTAACCTTTGGGTTGACGATGGCACTCAAGTTGGTGTACGCCCGTATGAGTTTTATGATATCTATATAGTAGTCAATAATCTACTGGTCAAACCTTTCCCGAAATCAATGTCTGATGCCAACGACGAGACCACAGTCATAGAGGACTCAAGCGAGGAAGAGAAAGAGGTGTCGATGGAGACAGACCCCTCCGAGGTGTTCTAAACCGAAGAAGAAACCAACTAGAATGAAGGCTTTTGTTTTTTAAGGAACCTCGACAGCTAGTTATGGCCATGGAGTAGAGAGGAAACCCTTTCAATAGTGTCGAAGGGATTTTGTGAGATCCTAGTGATCCTATGTACATATGACTTTTATGCATCTATGATATGAATAAATAACCTTTTTACCAAACTTTTCGACTCGACTTTTACGGTTATTTCGTCAATATATGATAGTAGTCCTTACTTTCTTTCCTAACTTGCGATTTTCATGCTCGCTTCCTTATGAACGAGGTTCAATTAAATATAAAATTATTATCTATAGCATAGCGGATGTGGCGACCTGGGACGCCACACTAGCCTTGAGGATACATCTTGTTACACATAAAGCAAAGTCAACTATAAAGATAAGACAAATATGGGTTCATTAAAACCATAAAGGATATTCTCTTGTGGCACATCATGTTTTGTGACACATAAAGGAGAGAGAATGATAATCGACAAACAGGATGACACAAAAAGTACCACTATATTATAAGGTGTTATCCAATTGTCACATTGCCATGTTGAATTTATATCAGTAGAGTAAAGAACACTTGTGACTATGGATGGCTCTGTGTCTTCTGATGCAGTTACTGTTATGATTCGGTGTTAAGATTTTGTGAGATTAGATTGACTGTTAAGAATAATCTTTAGACCGGCATAGAGATGTGCACTTATAGTTTAGTTTTAATTCATATCCATCTAAGTGGGAGAATGTTAAAATTATCTTAATGTGAGCTTATATTAACTGAGATTGCAATTAATGTTCTATGAAATATATCGTTTACAAGATTGGTCCAATAAGATAAGATATAAGGATTCTTAACCAGAATATGGACCCGACTTTGTGTGGGCCAAGTTGAGCCCGACCTGTGATAAGAGAGGCCTGGCTGAAAACTCTATAAATAGCGCTATAGTCCATTCTCTAGCCCTAATGAACTCATAACAACCTCATATATAAAATGTATATAGATTGGCATCATTGAGGGGTTATCTCATTAAGCCAAAGATATAGAGGGTCATAGAGGAGAATATCTAAAATTTGAATATCTAGAGTTTCGGATCATTGTGATTCCGCCTAAAGTATGCTGGATTCTAAATTAGGTGCACAAACTCCTTTGTATCATTTCTGTGTTTCTAGATTCTAGCTATGTACATCCTAAACTGCCGTAATAAAGGTTTGTAATGGCTTACTATTAAGCCTCACAATGACTATGGTGGCTCCTGGAGGTTAAATCAAATTATCTGATATCTGATACCTTCTATGAACTTCGATGGGTGCGGTGAATGAATGCAATAACCAAACCAACGTCTCAAACTGAACAATTTGAGAACAAGGTTTGGTATTTATCATTTGAACTTAGACAATTTGCTCAAACTAAACAAGAAGACCGAATGAGACCCAAATTTTCGATTTCAAACGAAGGTTGTTAAAATTATATTTTCACTAAAATTGTCGTGAAGTTTATAAAACCTTATCACAAGATTGGATCTAAAATCTGCAATACAAGGTATATAATATAATTGTAAATTGGTAGGCGAACTATACAACAACACAATAAGCACTATAAAAGCCAGAATACACACATATATTCTGTGATGATTCATATGAGTGAACAAATGAAGTACAGACACAAACTCAATACATTATAGCTCCATAGCTCAGAACTTTATATGAAAAATAATATACTTCAAGAATAAACCAATTAAAATTTCAATATAAACACAATCAGAATTTTTATCAATTTGTAGAATATGATTAGAACATATTAAATTTATCATCGAGATGACTCATTGTTCACATGATGTGGGACTCCGTCAAAGGCATTCGATGATTGCGAATCACGTTCTAGAAGGTTGAAAATAATCCGAGACTTTGTTGGAGCAAAATCAGTGACAAAATTGATTATTTTTGCATTTTACACAAATCTTTTTTGGAAAATAATGTCAGAAAGGTTCTAAACCTATTGCATTAGTGTCAATATAGTCCTAAACATTTTAATGATGCCAATTTAGTCTTTTTGAACTAGAGCCAATTCAATCCTCCCGGCTAATTTTGACTGAATGACGTCGGCCGGCCTATGTGACATGGTTGGCATTGATATGGACAATCTTTATTAATACTATAATAAATTTTGATTTCTTGATTTCTTGTTCTTTTTTTTTCCTTTCTTTTTATTATGTCTTTTTTCTCCTCTTTCTCGATGACTAGCGAGGGCTGGTCTCACTTGACGTCGCTTGGGCCAGGGTGAGGTCGACAGTCACTTGTGGCGGTAAAGGCCAGCCTCGTCCAGGCAGGGTCAGCCCTCGTTTGCCATGGCTAAAATGACTAAATTGGCTCTAGATAAAAATATTTAGGATTAAATTGGTTCCAATGGAATAGATTTAGGACTCTTCTAACATTTTTTTCCTCATTTATTGTCCCAATCAAATGTTTTTGCTTATATACTTTGGCTCAAGTATTCTCTTTTTTGTTTTTCCAAATTCAACATAGGATCGGATATCGTAAAGTTGCTTTTTTTATTTTCCATGTTTGACAAATGGATGACATTTTGACATTATCAAAATCTTTTTTTTAAAAATTTGGATTTCACCAAATTCTACCGATTTGGATTTTAATGCGATTTGATCTTTGAATGCGTTTAGAATCGCAAAATGGTAAGATTTTGAGATTTAAATCTAGATTAAACAACAAGATCTTGAACTAAAATTTTCGGATTCCATTTTTTTTGGGGGGCGAACTCGGTACAGATACGCTAGGCATTTTCCCCTTCTTGTTGCATTTTTTAATTTCAAGATGGAGTTAATTTTTTGAACATTTTGTGGTCAAATTTTTTCGAGAAAAAAACACAAATGATTCTTGAATTTTGACTCAATATACAATGTGATCCCTAAACTTTTAATTGTTTCAATGTCCTCTCTGAATTTTTAATTTATTCAATGTGGTCCCTAGATTTATGATACATATTCAACTTAATTTTTGAACATATGAAAATGTTCAATATTGCCCTTCCATCAATTCAAGTCCAGGGAGAACTTGAATATATTTATGTAGTTTATGGACTAAATTGAATATGTACCAAAAGTACATATATCACATTGAAAATTTAAATTTTCCCAGCTTTTTCAATTTGGTTTTTCTATTGCATTACCTCTCAAATGATTCCTAAGTTTTGGATCTACAACAAAAACACCACTCTTTATGCACGTGACACCCCTAATTTTCGCTTGAATGGCGTGTCATTTATACACGTTGTCACCGTTTGCAACGTTAGCTGCCGCATATTTTTACGTTTTATGTTTTATTTTTTCTGATATGAGTTATTCGTGTCAATTTAGTTATGAATTCGTTACTTTTCTTTTGTCATTTGGGTAAGAAATTTACTCGGAGAAAGGTAAGAAAGGGAAGAGGAGGAGTAGGTGAAATTGAGAGCGACATTAAAGGCTCCTTTCTTTATCTGCGTGGTCAATAGAATAATCAACCATTGCAAATGTCCATTTATTAAAATATTTCAACATACTTGTCGACTTCCCAATCAAAAGAAATTTATTCTCTAGACACTCCTTGTCAGTTACCACAATTTTTAACTTTGTGATCTCACGTGAATTTTCATGACACATAAGAATATTTTCAAATAGCATTTATACTTTAGGAGTGATTTTGAAATAAAAATCTGTTTGATAAGGCTAATCTTAAAGCAAAAATTCATTTAATTGCGTAATTTTTTAAAAAAAAAATATTTTTAAAGCCACTTTTCTCTTCAAAAGTTTATATATATCAACTTCCAGAAGTTGATTTTTAAAGCAATGCTACCCGATCAACAATCTGAGAGGAATCGGGGCGATGAGTCCGAATCCAAATTAATAAGAATTTGGAACGACCCGGGAAGAGCCCTCAGGCTCCGGATATCCAAGAGGGCGCCGACGGCGTTCAATGGGTTTTTTCCCACAGTTGCCCGACCCGACCCGATCCGATAGGCGCTCGACAGAATTTTGTTTGATTAATGGCGAAGTAGGATGTCCGCGATGGAGATTTGAAGCCGGACGACCCAGGAGGAGGACCATTCGAAGGGCGAGCCGGAGATGAAGAACAAGAAGCGGAAGAGAGAGCAGCCCCGACCCACGATCCACCCGAGAAACAAGTACTCAGAGAACCCGCCCGATTTCGCGCGCCTGGCCTTCCTCTACCCCTCCTTCAACCCCTTCGTCTTCTACGGGCGCGACGGCCGACCCAGGATCGACTGGACCGACTTCAACGCCACCCGCGAGCTCACTCGGGTCTTGCTTCTCCACGACCATGGCCTCGACTGGTACTCCCTCCATTTCACCGAGCAAGATTCGAACTTTGAACACCTTTCTTTTTTGTTTATTTCCACTGAAGAGTGCTGATGTATGGCTGACCATTGTGGTGGTCTGTCTTTCTTATGCTTTTCTGGTTTGGTGTTCGTGGTTTTTCGGAGTTGGCTTCCGGTTGTGAGCATGAAAACTGATATAGCTGGTGAAGGAGCTATTCGATGATGCTCAAGATGAAAATAACCAATTTGATGACAAACAGTAATATCTTCTGAATTGCTCTATGCACGAGTAACAACAACTCTTTGCAAGGTCGTTTGGAGTGGTATGATAATTGCATCATCAATTATGTTGGGTGTGTTCTTACAAACTTGCACGCGGGAATGGAAACTTGGGAGATGGATTCCAGACATTTGAATGGTGCTTAACAGAACATAGTGACATAGGACAATCCATATACTTGACCAGCTTAATGGAGAAGAAAGAGCTTGGTTGTCTATCACTGCCGGCCATTTGCTTGCTCTTTTTTTTTTTTTTTTTTTTTTTTGGGGGGTGGGGGGGTCTGAAATTGCTTACTTTGTGCCTTGCTGTCTATACTATTATGAAGAGGTGAATGGCTCTGCGAAGCATCTCTTCCACCTGTTTTTAATCTTTAGGAAGTTAAAAGTCTGAATAATATGCTAACTACTTGGGCATGGTTATTGCATTTGCGAATGCTCTTTCTGAGGCCAATATCATGGTTAGAGAGTGCCTTTATATCCGCTGTGATTGCAGACCTGGCTGATTCCTCCTGTTGTGCAGTTCAAATGATAGTAACTCTAATTATGCCGTTGGGTAAAAAGAATCATATCCTGCCTTTCCCTGTGAAGGAAATTTACAGTCTAATTGGAAAATGAAATATGTTAGTGCATTGTTTGAATAAGGTCGCTGAACTTTTTTAAGTTTGGCTTTTGATAGGGCGTAATTTTTTGTTTTTCTGTTTCGAATACTGATATTCTGTTTGTTATTGTGAAAATGATTATTGTCCAGGTGGATCCCTGATGGGCAACTTTGCCCTACGGTGCCCAACAGATCTAATTACATCCACTGGATTGAAGACCTTCTGTCATCAGAAATTATCCCTAAGATTAATAGCAATGCAGATAATATCAGGGGATTTGACATCGGAACTGGAGCAAACTGCATTTATCCCCTTCTTGGTGCATCTCTTTTGGGGTGGAGCTTCGTTGGGTCAGGTGAGCTTCTTAGTTTTGATGTCAGTTGTCGATCTTTAGATCTGAAGGTGTCCTTTGAATTTCTAAATCATAATTTTTCTCCACCTGGTTGTAGATATGACGGATGTGGCATTTGAGTGGGCAGAGCGAAATGTTAAAACTAATCCACGAGTTTCAGACCTAATAGAAATTAGAAAGGTCGACACCTGTGTTGATGCTGTCCTTGGGGAAGATTTTTCCAAGGAGGATCTCCTATTCTGTGGCAGCAAAAGCAATTGTGGCAATAGCATAGGTAGAAAGTTGGTGCTCATATCTTCTTCAACATGTGATGATGCAGTTGAGGAAAAGAGTTATTCAGGACCGCCTATCCTTTTTGGTGTGGTCCAGGATGGTGAGACATTTGACTTCTGCATGTGCAATCCTCCATTTTTCGAGTCCATGGAGGAAGCAGGTCTGAATCCGAAAACTTCATGTGGCGGGACTCCCCAAGAAATGGTTTGTCCTGGTGGAGAGAAGGCTTTCATCATTCGCATTATTGAGGATAGTGTTAGACTGAAGCAGTCTTTTCGGTACTGTTTTGTGTTTTCAGCTTCTTGTTATGACATATTTATATGTTCTTTTGGATACATATGACACTGTCATTTATCATTTGTTTAGATGGTTTACTTCAATGGTGGGGAGGAAATCAAACCTCAAGTCCCTAATTGCCAAGCTACGAGAGGTTGGGGTCACAATTGTGAAGACAACTGAGTTTGTGCAGGGACAAACATGTCGATGGGGAGTTGCTTGGTCTTTTGTACCTCCTGCCAGGAAGATGATTTCACCTTATGTGACTGAGAAAAGCAACCTGTATTTCATGCTTGAGGTGTCAGTAAATTTTATCTCGCGGTTGTCGTAAGTTTGTCATTTTGAATCGTCACTCATTTGTTAGCTACTAGTCTGCCACTTAAGAGATAACATGCAGATTGCCACTTAAACTTGATTCACACCAACTCAGTAAGCTGTCAAGAAAAATGCCTTCCCGCTTTTATCTTCTTTGGGGTTTTGCTTTTGTTTAGCGGTTAAAGAAATTAAAATATCTAGGCTAGTTGTATGGCTGTTTTGTGCTGTGTCAGTCTTTACCTGGCTATGTATATCTGTATGGATAGGTTGTTTTCTTATTGTGGTAGATTAAAGATGTATTATAAGTTTATAATGCCGTTGGTTAGGTTTTGTGCTCTTCAAAGTTTGAGATACCATCTTCGATAGAATCTATAGTTTTAAGAGCTGCAAGCTCGCTGTACTTGTCATATCCAACAATATTAAGTGAAGACTTGCCTTTGATTTTCATCATGCACGCTGGTGTGGCATAATGTTGGAATCCTGAAATTTGAAGGAGTACCACTGCCCATTTCTTGCTCATATCATTCTATCTGCATTCCTTTTCCTTTCCGATGTTTTTGAATTTGTGATGTAATACTTGACATTTTGGTGTCTTTAGGGCCTCCAACGTCAGTTTGGTGCCACACAGGTCTTGCAGTCAGTCGAATCCTTTTTCCATGAAACTGGTGCATCCTGTAAATTGAATGTGCATTCATTTTCTGCTGATGTAAGCTTTTTATGGTGTAAGTATGAGTATGCTTTTGCATGCCAAAAATTGCTGTATTAGTAGTACGCATTTTTTCCTTACATCTTGGCCTTCTACTTTGAACAGATTACTGCATCAAATGAACATCTAAAAGGAATTTTGAGGAATAAGGTGGGGCTTCTCGAGGAATCGTTTGGTCGAGATTGTGAGGAAAAGCCACCCAGTTGCCCAGACACTGTGCCATGTACTTCAGATGACTTAAGTTTTCGTATAACAGTAAATCTCTCACCACTCTACGCTATGCTTGGAAAGAAATTGTAAAAAGTGAAAAGAAACCTTTCTTATTGGCCAATGATATAGTTTATCTTATATCCTAAGCAGGTATTTCAGCAAATTCCTGGCACCCTGCTAGTGAAAGGATCATTGCAGCGTAAAGATGGCTCAATTGCAGGTTCTTATGATTATAGCAAATGTTCACTATAGCGAATGTTCTCACTGGAGCAATTATAGCGAATGTTCTCACTGGAGATTATTATTATTATTTTTTTTTTTTTTTGGGTCAATGATGACTAGAAAAGAGTTAAGTGGTTGGTGATTGATCTGCGGGTTATTTCCCGTCAGTGTGTACTTTTTACTAAGTAAACACCAGCATCTATTCCTGAAGCATTACCTGATTAACATCCATTAAATAGAACTTTCTTGCCATGTGGGGGTAAGAATAAGCCTCCCTTCATGGAAAATTATTAGGTACTCCTGGCCTATGTTAGCCCACATGAGATTAACATAGACCAAGAAGGCTAACATAGGCCGGGAGTACTTAATAACTTTCCTGTGAAGGGGGGCTAACATAGGGGGCCGTACCCAAAATAAGCTCTCATGGGCTCAACCTCTATATTGATGCTTTGCTTCTAGTTGTATCTGCACAAGGCCTCCTCTCGTTAGTTTTTAGATATCCTTTCTTGACATCAGGCACTTGGGGTTTGCTCTATGTTATGTCGAGTTGTTTCCTGTCCTATGTGTGATGAATCCCGAGCGTATCTTCAATGGCCCTTTGACCTTCCTCCTCTGCTCACGTTGGCTTGGGAGAGAGGATCTGTCATGTAGCTCTCGTCTTAAAGGGAAAATAGATAGAAATAAGCATTTCATGCCGTACTCAAATCTGGTGGGTCTGCATTTTCTGATATATCTTACCATTTGGTCTGGTAAATATAGAACATCATGTCATTCTGGAACATTCTGGAACGTCTCAAAGCTTCTAGCATTTTGTGTAATTCAATTTTGCTTTGTCATGATGCAGGAGTTTTTTCATCCATCTTCCAGAGGTTAGAGGAAGTCCTGACACAAAAGTTTTGCAGAGAGAAGGCTTCTGTTGCTAATTTTTAGCAGGATATATGCCATCAAACTTGCACCTACATCCGATGCAAGCATCAATGCATATTCTGCTAGAAGAAATCCCATGCTTAGTATCCCCGGCAGAAAGACTCGCACTGAGGACCTTACTGCCGCTCGTGAGCATCCCGATAACTCAAGAACTTTTTGACTCTGTGCTCGGAGGATGAAACTGAACGCGCATCAGTGCTTTCATCTATCGAGGTTCCATTGATGCTTGCTTTTCCAGAATCTTGTTCTAGGTTCACTGTCAATGCAATTTGCTAGAAATGCCCAATGAGTTCTGTTTCTACAATTCGATGAAAGTAGTTGTAATAGATTTGAGTTTGGTATGGCATCCATTATTAAGGTTTACTTCTGCTTGGGTTGTCTTCCTGATCTCGTTATGCTTCATTTCCTCCAGAATCCAACAATATACAGAGAGAGTGGACGAATTTGTCTCGTACCATTATTGATTACACAGACAACTCTTTGTACACAATAAACCACAAAACAAACAAATACATCAACTTATGACCAAACAAATCTTACATACTTTCTGACCCCAAATCAATTACTGTCGCCTCTGATGCAGACGATTTGGCAGCAGGAAGGAGATCTCAAGCTCAGTACAAGGACCGTGACATTTACACAAAAATAATGCAGTGAAAAAATCACGAAAAATTTCATGTTTTCCCTTCGATCCTGGCATGTGTGAGCCCGATGCACGCATCGACAAAGTCCTCGTCGATGAAGTCCGTTGAGAGAACCTGCAGCCGATCCGCGCAACCCTTTGCAAAGCACTGCGATATAAAGAGCCGTGAATACCCGTGGATTCGGCGCGTCACCGGCTTAACGCACAAGACAGGATTGTCCGCTTTTGGCGTGGCCGTGTTCTCCACCCGGTAGAAGTAGTTCCTGGATGACGCCGGCGGCTGCTCGCTCAAATGCTTCATGTTGCTGTCAAATTTGGTCGAAGGCAAATCGGTGTCGATCCAATTGTCCGTCAAATACACCGCGCTCCACAGAGGATCACCCGCTTTTGGATGGGGCGACTTCCTAGGCTTCCAAATGCAGATTATCCTCCTCGGCAACAATTCCTCAATCGTCTTCCCAAAGACATGGTCGTCCTGGTGGATCAGGAATTCCCCTAGCTGGTCAACCAAGTACTTGTCGAAGTCCGGCGGGTCCTGGTGCCCAAACTCAGTCCTGATCTCGAGGATCACGATCTCCTTCTCGGTCTCCGATAGGAACTTCTTGATGTTCTGGATCACAACGTCGACGCTGTAGGTGACCAGGATCCCATGGCAGACTTTCCGATCCTCCTGGACCCGGATGTCCAGGACCCGCGTGCCCAGGACGAGCTGGCGGTAGATGGACAGGCTTTGGCATTGAGCGAAAGGGCGAGACACGAAGGGTGTGCCGATCTTGTTGGTCGCAGAGTCGTGGGTCCCCGGCCAAACAACCTTGTTTATGTGGAGTTTCTCGGCGCCAAGGCTGGCCATCCAGGCTTTCCTGTCCGGCGGACGGTAGTCGCAGCCGGGGAAATCGCAGCCGGAGGATTGGTTGAGATCACAGAGGACCTTCTTCTCTGTAGACAGGACCTTTCTTTTCTGGACCTGTGTGGAAACCGTGGATCCCATTCTTGAAACTCACAAGAAGAAGGGAGGAGGAGGAAGATCAGAGCCTTCTCTTCCTCTTCTTGCTTGGGGGTGGTAACTGGTGGCAGAACAATTATATCTTCATCAGGTATGGGAACATTGAAACCACAGGTCGATCAATTCCAAGGAGCTTGGACTTCCTTGGGATTGCAGGAAAGACCAGATGGAGAAACCTGTCATTTGGATTTTTGCGTGTTTTTTTATATAATTTTGTGTTTTATAATGTTGTTGGGTGGGAAATGTTGATTTGCATTATTGGCAGGAGGGAGGGAGCTATCATCATCAAGCGTTGGTAGGTCCGCTTGTGTGGCCATCTGTCTAGAAAGTTTTGTCCAACCTTGTGGGGATATATATCCTCATCTCTTCCCTTCACCTGCTTCTTGTTTCCAATGTTTTTTTTTTTTTTTTTTTTTTTTTTTTTTTTTTTTTTTTTTTTGGCCAACAGAAATGAGGAAACTCTGTTGGGAGTTAGTTAAGCTGCGCTGGAAAATCAATGTTTTCAGAGAAAGAAAGGCAATATAACAGTAA
The DNA here is from genome assembly GCA_028455895.1 of Rhodomyrtus tomentosa. NCBI lineage: Eukaryota > Viridiplantae > Streptophyta > Magnoliopsida > Myrtales > Myrtaceae > Rhodomyrtus > Rhodomyrtus tomentosa. The sequence goes on from JAPCWY010000011.1 coordinate 16,461,125, forward strand.
GTAAGAGCCATGTAAGGAGAGTAAGCTCCGTTCCTTTTTGCGAAAAATGACTTGAAGAAAAAAAATCTGAATTTTTTCGGCATTCGATCACGATCACGGGAAATAAAATAGTCGAGGAAAATAATTTCTACCCACGAACAAAACGCCTTAAAAAGTGAAGGAAAATGAAGAGAAAATCATTTTCCTTCATATTTTTGCCTTCCATCTCTTCACATTTGTTTTCTCTCTAATCATTTTTTATTTTTATTTTCTTTCTTTTAGTTTGGAATTTTCTGTCCTTTTCCTTTTCTTTTCTTTTTTCCTTTTCTTCCTATGTCGGTCCATGGCCATTAGAAATGAGCGGTTTCAGGTTCCGTAGAGGTTTCACCTAGAGCCTAAAACCTACTCATTTATACATGTTTCTTATTTTTGGGAATATAGAACCTACCATAGATACCTTGGACCCTAGATCCTACCTTGTCTCAAGTTCCAGGGTCGGTTCCAGGTTCCACCCACGTTCCACGTATATTCTTAGTTGAACGATTACAATGACTAATTATATTTAATGACTACCATCTACTATTAAAATCTACTAACCACAACTCATATTTAGACACGAGAAAAGTATGAAACAATAACAAAGTAAAAGTCTCAATGATAAAGTAGTTCCAGATTACATACTCATTATCATCCTTATGAAATACTTCAGAATGACGCGAAGACAAATACTAAGAAAAAATATAAAAACTTGCTCCGAGTTTTATGTTTCGATTTCATGTTCCACTTACCTAGAACCTGGAATCTACCCGTCAAAACAGGTTGCCTAATTTTTAGAATCTGGAACCTACCATTTATACCTTGAAACTTGGAATCAATTGGTTCCCATCAGTCCGGTTCTATAGATTCCAGGGTAAGACTCGAGCTCACCTGCAACCGGTGAAAAAGTGAAAAAGAAGAAACGAAAGAAAAAATTAAAAATAATGAAGATAAAAAATAAAAAATAATTTGATTTAAAAAAGACAATAAAACAATAAAACAATAAATTGTTAAAAGGAATATAAGGAGGAAAATTGAATTTGATTTTCCATACCGAACGACGAAATTTTTTTTTCAATTCATTTTCAGGTTTCGACCGAACACTAGAAAATATTGTTATTATTTTGAAAAATGACTTCCTAAAATATATTTTCAGAAACACATCCTTTTTCACGAAATGGATGTCGCTTGAACGTATAAATATTCTCTGAGCTCTAGATTTAGTAATTTTCAAAGAGACGTATAGATTAAAAAAAAAGTAGGGATAACTATCAAAAAATAATAACCCTATTATATGGATGCCAATTTGCTCCTAAACGCTTTGAAAATTTGCTACTTTTGATATGGAATCAATGAAGTGGATATTGATCGTCCTATATGGTACGTGGCCAATGTTGACGTGAATTTTTTTATTATAAATTTTTTAATAATTTTTTCTTTTTTTTTTATTCTCGTTGTCCCTTGTTGACCAAAGCAAGGGCGTTGTAACCTTCACCAAAGCCTTCATTGGCCACTAGGTAAGGGCTCATGGGCCCTCGTTGTGGCAAGCGAAGGCTTAGGCAAGGTAAAAAAAAAAATCAAAAAATTATTAAAGATTCACAAAAATTACTCACGTCAGTACTGGTGGTGTCACATAGCGTGATCGGTATTCATGTCAGTAATAATCGACCAAAATTGACTTAAAGGATTAAATTGACCAAATCAAAATTTTCAAAGTTGAATTTGCATTCGTACAATAAGTTTAGGACATTTTTATATGATAATTTTCGTAAAAGAGAAATACGTAGATTTATCCATGTCTATGGAAGGCCATTTTACCAATGTCTGAGTTCTAATCGTCTTCAACCATCTAATTCATCTTTTTGGTGATTCCATTGAACCCCTCTGTAGATCGTTTCCTCCGTTTTTTTTTTCGTGCGAAGGAGAAATAAAAACAGTCAGCATGCTTTCAATGTTGATCCTCAGGGGTGAGAGATGATTAGACTTTAGCGATGTCTAGATAAAGTTGGACAGAAATGGCTGGCTCAACAGGGAAAGCGGGATGGCAGATTGGACTGGCATGATGATGTAGGTCGAACCTTTACAAATAGTGATGAATTTAAAAGAAAAAATTTACTCCAAAGGTAATTTAAAAGTAACATATTTTAAGAAAAGGTAATTGTTTAACTGATTTGCTTTCGATTTTTGGACTGATTTTGAAGAGAAAAGGCATATATAATCCAACATCCGCCAAGGGAGTTCGCTCGTGTTTTGTCTGGAGATATACAGTAGGCTCCACCGTCTTTGGATGTTAATTGCTTTTCTTTCTTGGTTTTGAGTCCTTCGTTTCGTGAAAGGGAAAAATCATCCCCAAAAAGGTCATATGTTTTTATGGATAGCGTTGTGTAGCGCCTCGCCGGTCGATCCTCCGTCATGCCGGCGGGACGATGACACCCCCCGTGAGTTTTCGTAAGAGAGGAAAGCTTTGCTTTCGAAATTGAAACTCGAAGGAGATAGAAAGCAAACGAAAGGCATCGTGATTTCGAGAAACCCTTTCCCATGGCCTATCGCCTAGAGTCTTCCCCGCCCTAGAGTTTGGGTTGCCGTGATTCCAATCTTAAAACAATCTAGGTGTAGCACCAATCATTTTTAGGTCGATTAGGAACTTTAAATCTCAAGTGTTAGGAGGAAGTCAATTAATCACCTAAGGGTTAATTAATGTGCAAGAACTAAATATCTAGGTCGCGGGGTTTCAATTAGCAATCAATGAGTTATTCGAACTACACCAAGAAAGAAGGGATGAATCCAATCCAAACAACATCCACACTCTATAGACCTCGTGTATAATCTAAATTCCAAAGCTATACAGTAGAGAGGAATCTAGTAGTATGTAAAGAGACAAGGAAATTACCAAAAAAAGTTTTAAACTTGTTACAAAAAAAAAAATATCGATCGTCCTATGTGGTATAGCTGATGCTAACATGAATAATTTGTTTTATAATTTTCAAAAAATTCCTAAGCTTTTTTATAATATGTTCTTCTTTTCTTCTCTATTTTCCTTTTTCTTTTCTTTTTTTAATTTTGCCAGCCGACCCTTGTCCATCATAGCCAAGGGCACGTGACCCTTGCCAGCCACTAGGCGAGGGCCAGGACCCTCGCCCTCTACCAGTGAGGGCCGGCCAACCCTTGTCGGAATTTAAAAAAGAAAGAAAGAAAGAAAAAGAACAAGAAAATAAATAAATAAAATACAGGGAAAATACATTATAAAATCTAAAAAGTTACTTACGTCAGTGCCTATCGTTCTATGCGACATTGCCTGAGCTCACGTTAGTATTTTTCAACCAAAATTGGCCGAAATGACTAAATTGGCAAACCATCAAACTATTAAGGATTAAATTGGCAAAATTATAAAAAAAAATTATGACCGAATTAACGCAAATACAATAAATTCATAACTTTTTTTATAATTTTCTTTTAAACAGATATGTAGTCACTCAAGACGATGCATTTCGTATTCTCTTCGGCACTTAACAGCCCAAAAAATAGCTAGACAAGGAGATATTCTGACGAACTTTTTAAAATTTCATCGTCCCGGAGATCTACTATTTTCAAATTTCGAAAATTCATTGGTAAATTCAGCAAAACCATTCGAGTTATGTAGGATTAACTAACGGTGATTATAAACAAAACGCTAAGATGATAGAATTAGGATTGATTTTTTAGGAGATAAAAAAATTGGATATAATTGGGATATATGCTAAAATTGAGGATTTTTTCGGATATTAAACCGGTAAAATTGAGACAAAAGTAAACGTTGTGATTTTTTATAAGACAAAAAAAATGTTTTAGATAGAATTGACACAAATGCTAAAGTTAGAGTTTTTTTTGGATATTATGCTCTTATATATACATAGCTAGTATCTTTAATGGTTACTCAAATTAAAGTATGAGATAAGATGAAGAAGTTGTAGTTTAAGAAATTCAGGGCCTGCTTGGCAGCGATTCTGATTCAACGAGTTTGTTTGGTGACAATTCTAATTTTCTGATTTTGTTCCCCATAACAAAAAAGAATCAGAAATAATTTGGTAAGTAAATAATTTTGATTCTAATTTTATTATCGGAAACAATATTAGAGCAAAAATAAGAATAAAAAATTAATTCTGAAAAAGAGAATCACTTTTGAAAATTTTCAAAATCACAGGAAAATAAAATCTCAATTCTTTTAAAAAGATTAAGTCCATGTGGACTTCTGAACCTAAAAAAATAATTAAAAGTAGATTTAAAGTTTTCTAACAACTAATTTTTTGAAATTTAAATATTAAAATGAGCTTTAAAATTTAACAACAAAAGTTAAAAATTTTAAAAAGGGGGAAATTGAAAATTTTAAAAATGCAAAAAAAAATGGGGTAAAAAATTATTTTAAAAAAAAATTAAAAAAAAGATGAATTTTTTTTAAAAGAATTATCGCTACCTGATTGTTCAGGAACAGAAATTTTGTACAATTATCAAACGCATTTCTATTCGGGAACAGAAATTCTATGCAGTTACCGAATGCATTTGGATTTTTTAGAAAATCATCTAGAGAACGGAATCAAAAAATATGATTCCAATTAGAATAACTTTTTTTTATTAGAATCGTTACCAAACATGCACTAAAGCTCATGAAAATTTTATCCCTAACAATATTTTTGAAATTTTCTAATGTCAAATTAAGTGAATATTCAATTTAAGTTTATTAGATGTGATTCTAAATAACAAATAAAACGAATGATGTTCTAAAATAAATAGTAAATGTTAATAATTTTACTTCAGATAAATGTTAGCTTTCTTGAAACTTTGTAGTGACGGGGTTAATATATTTTGTTTAATTTGCTATAGTCAAAAGAAGAGAGAATAGTGAATTGTATTCACAATAAATTATAATCTAGTACTTGATTGTATTTTCTAGTGAAACATACAAAAGTTCGTTCCATTTTTTTTAGCTTTAAATTAAGTTAAATCCAAGTATCTTTTGCTAAGACTAATTGTAAATAAGATACGAATAAGCTGTAATTTAAATCAAGTTGTCACTTTTCGACCCATAAAAAGAAAATTCAAGTTGTGACTTTTAATTTGTGTAGTTTTAGAGATATATAACTTCACAGTTCGTATCATTTCCGGAACATGAAAGCAAACCATTGGGATCGCATGTTACCCACCATACAATCACATTCAAAGCTGTTAGCCATGATTCAAGTCCAAGTAGGCAGGAGAACTTTATTTTGGCCTCTCAATGGGAAATTCACAGTACAAAGTGTCTATCCCATCTCATTTATTATATGAATTCATTAGACAGTGAAAATCATCACTTCTCTTTGTGTCTAGGACCGACACAAAGAGAAGATCATAAACACTGCATAAGGAATTTGGTGACCGGATTTCTCAAAAATAAACCCAGGAAATCCCATCATTTCTTATTCCAAGGACAATAACAAAAGGAGGTAAATCAAGATGACCTGAAGCACAGAAGTCTTCAGCAGCCTGTCAAAACTTTGTTGATTCTAGAGTATACGACAAGAACATCAAAAGAATTGATGTTGGTGTTACAAGGCTTCACCAAAGTCGAGAGCACAAAAATTACAGGTTGATAATCTCCAAACAGAGCATGATCTTCCCTGGCCTAGCACAATAGAACAAAAATTACAGGCTGCTCTTTCCAACCAAAGTATCGTGTTCCTTGATTGAGCCCGATCTGTCTGAGGATTGAGGTTACATACGGTGACTATTGAGTATCGAGTCGTAACTTGTCCTTTTCCATCCGGATAGCAATCTGATCCAACATCGAATATATTTCTTCTTTTGAAGGATGCGAGCCATCTGCAACGGAGAAAGAATGCACCTTACTGTCTGTTTCTATCCAACTGACAGCTTGATCTTTCATTATACATCGATCATGCATAAGTTTTCTAACTTCCGCTACTAATTTCCACTTCCCAAGTGATGCATAGACACTTGAAAGGAATATGTAAACTTCAGGAGAGCTCGGTTGCAACTCAATAAGGTGTTCAGCTGCTTCCTTTCCTAGAGCCAAATTGCGGTGTATCTTACAAGCACACAGCAAGGCGTTCCATATGTGCTCATCCGGTGGAAAAGGCATCATACGGATCTGATTGATTACCTCATCAAACAGACCAGCTCGACCCAAGAGATCAACCATGCATGCATAATGTTCTTGATCTGGAGAAATTCCATGATCGTGTGTGATGGAATCAAACAACTGCAGTCCTTCCTTTGGAAGACCGGAATGACTGCAAGCATTGACAATGACAATTAAAGTGATCTTATCTGGCTTAATGCCCAACCTGATCATGTCATTAAACATCTCTATCGCAACTTTACCCTGGCCATGCTGCGCTAAGGCAGATATCATTGTGTTCCACAGAACCACGTTTTTCTTATCAACAACGAGATCAAAAACCAGCCTAGCAGAACTCAGAAGACCACATTTGGAATACATGTCAATGAGAGAACAGACAACAATTGCGTTGGGCTTAAAGTAAGTCCTTATTAAGAAGCCATGGATTTGTTTACCCTGGTTCAATGAGGCCATGCTAGCACAAGCACACAGGCTGCTACTGAAAGTGAATTGGTCAGGCTTAAGATGAAGTCTCATCATTTCTGAAAATGACTTAAGCGCGATATCACCCAAACCATTTCTAGCATATCCAGCAATCAATGCAGTCCAAGAAACTGCATTCTTTTCAGGCATCTGATCAAATATTCTCATTGCAGCCTCCATATTGCCCCATTTGGCATATCCAGAGACCATTGTGGTCCAAGCAAGAATATCTTTCACTTGCATGCCATCAAATGCTCTACGTGCATCACTCATCTCCCCACACTTTGCATACGCATCGACTACAGTGCTGATGATAACCGCATTGGATGCGTAGCCAGAAACCAAGACCTGCCCATGAATCTGCTTGCTAAGGCAAAAATCTTTCAACTTCACACAAACAGTCAAAATACCTGCAAAGCTAAACTCGCTGCACTCAATCCCCGACCTCCTCAACTCTCTATACAGCCTCACTGCCTCATCACCGCAACCACACCGCACATACCCCATCACCATGGTATTCCACGACACGACATCCCTCTCCGGCATTTTCTCAAACAGCCTCCTCGCCAAATTCATCCTACCCAACTTGGCATACCCACAGAGCATGTTGTTCCACGAATACACGTTCTTAGCCGGCATTTTGGCGAATACCTTGCGTGCAGCGACTTCGTCGCTGCATCTGAAGTACATCTCAATCAAATGGTTGGATAAGAACGTGCCGGGTCTCTTCAGCCCAGTGAGCTTCATATGAAGGTGCACGTGTTTCCCTTGTTTGAGGGACCCGGCGGTGCCGCATTGATGGATCAAGGACGCGAGCACTTTGGAGGGCAAGCGAACGCCTTTGAGGGCCAACAGGTGGAGGGAGTCAACGGCGTCCGCCAGTCGACCTTGAGAACAGAGATTAAGGAGGGAACGGACGAGGCAGGGAGGGCCCCGGTCGTGGGTGGGTCGTTTTCTTGGATTTGGACGGGATGGGAAGTGATTGAGAGGTTTGGGAGGAGAGAGATGGCGCATTGGGGAGAGAAACCATGAGAAAGTGAAGCAGAAGGGCGAGAGTTCTTCATCTAGGTATTGCTCGGGAGGTGTTGAACGACGGCGGCGGCGCGTGGTACGCGATTGGGCCCGGCGAGCATCGCCGCTGGAGGAGGACGATTGAGAGGATGACTTTCCGGGGAGGTGCGGATGGGCCCCGATGCCGTGGAGTTTGGGGCGCGAAAAAGATATGCGCTAGTACATGTCGCCACGTCAGCAGCAGAGAAGGACAGTGGGAAAGAAGAGAACAAAAACAAAAAAAAAGAGAGAGCGATACTTGCAAGATCCGAGTACTCGTAAGCTCAGTGGATCTTAACCGTATGATCACGTGGTTTCACCATGGGCTCACAAGATTGTGCGGCTCAAATCAGTGGGCTAAAAAATAATCGAAACATCTAATTATTTTTAGAAAAACGTTCCCATGATGAAAAAACATGTTTGGAGCCCTAAATTATTAAGGGTCAAAAATTCCACAAACTGAGCATATAAAAATGTGACTTGAAACTTTAAACTCAAAGTTTTGCTATACTAGCATATCGCAAAAAATAGTAATAATAAAAAAGAGAGTTTTGAATATTATTAGCTTCATCGCAACATTCATTTCGTTTTGTTTGAGAGAAAATTGAGATCCATCTTTTATTTTAGCATCGTGTTCTTCGAATGTCATTTCTATTCATTTTTTCTCGATGGCTAAATCAAAACTCAAAAGTCACCTCTTTTCGTCATATTAAAATGTGACTTTTTATCTCATTTATTTTATGAATCGATTTCAAACTAACATGGCTTCGAAAAAAAAAAACATATTGTTTTCCCTTAAATTTTCAGTGCTCTGTAAAGAGTCGGAGCAAAAGTCAGGGAGATAAGAATTAAAGATTAGACGCACAAAAAAAAAAAGAAATGAATTCTATATAATAATTATTCGATTTGCTTTCAAGGACATTTGGATTAGAACTATAGACCATACTGGTTCAATTAACACACATCCTTTTTGGCCAAAAATGTCTAGGATGATTCCTTCGGGGAGAGACGAGATGAAGAGCAAATAGGCTTAATTTGTTTTATGAGAGATTTATTACTAGTTCCCAATGACAAGCTACCCTGAATTTTAAACTCTATTCCTATACACATCATGGAACATTAGGGGGAGGAGATACAAGGAGGTGTTTGGAGATGTTCGCTCACTTTATTGATGTTGCTAATAAAGCAATTAGCGACGATGGTGAATTCCTTGTTTGGACCTTTTGGCAAAACATGGAAGGCACCAACTTGCAAAAAAAAAAAAGTGTGTGTGTATATATATATTGAAAATCGGGATAACTTTTATACATCGCTTGACAATGTCGCTAAGCACTTTTGAACAAACCCCCCCTCCTCTTTGACCAAAAAATAAATAAATTACAAAGCTATTCCCCCCTCTTTTTTTTATTAAATCATCGGGTGAAGATGTAAAATTTAGGCAATATCTTTTGTCCACTTGAGATTTTATAATATTAAGTTCGCAATGAATGGATATAGAAAAACACATTCACTTAAATTATCTTTCGTCAAAAGATCATAAAGATCTCATTTGCCGAGGAAGTCAGAGAGAGGACCCGGTGAAACTACTCGAAGGAAAATTCCGGTCCCCGGGAGAGTGGGAAATTAAAATCGGGAGAAACAATTTAGTAAAAACATTTAGTGGCAATTACATAAGATTGCCACCAATAGACTATCTTGAATTGCAATTTGCAAAAAAAAAAAAAAAAAAAAAATTGCCAAACGAGGTTACTTTTTTATGGTGGTAATTACTGAGCTGTCATTTAAAAGTGGCCTAACAATATCACCATGTTCAGGGGTGCCACGAACTCAAGCTTAGGTATGAACTAAGGCTAATTTTGATTTCGACGACAAAGTTAACTTACCCTTACAAAAAGAGAAATCGTTTCGAAACTCAATATGACCAACCCAGTAAGTTTTTCTGATCATGTCATTCAGTTAATCATCCCCCGCTAACTTATCTCGACTCGATTACACCTCTACTCCACTTCAAATTCAACCGGAAATGATGGAACACCGTCTCTCTTCGGTCTCCAATCCATCCCATTCCATGTTGACATTGTTTAGGTTGGAAAGACGAAAAGAAAAACCAGCCAAACATCATGAACAACAAGAAAAAGGCAAAATTGGGAAACGATCCAAAATGCTTCATCCTTCCTTGGATCTAACATCTTCACGTGGGTGATGCTGGTCTTTTTGCGAATTATTTCTCCAAGACAAGCCGAAGCAACCAAGAACGACGAACCCCACATGGTGGGTCGTCGGGAGGTGGGGCTGGTGGTCGGTGGGTGGTGGTGCTCCGCGTAGGCAACTCCATTAGCGCCGCTCCAAGCTCACGCCCATCAAGAGCGTCTTCTCAAGTGGGGGGGCCAGTTTGGGCTTCAGCCATTTCGTAGATTTTTGCATTTGGATGCGTAGTGGCTTGGTGGTGTTTTCATGACTGGTTGGTCAGAGATTGTCGATACACAACGCCAATTGATGCGCGCTCTCTCTCTCTCTCTCTCTCTCTCTCTCTCTCTCTCTCTCTCTCTCTCTCTCTCTCTCTTTGGGAGATGGTGAAGAGATTTTTCTGAGGTGAGCTTGGCTCTAGGAAGGTGGTATTGCTCGTGGCTAATTTACAATGCAAGATATATATATATATATGTGTGTGTGTAAATTATGGTTCTTGAAGTTGTCTTTATTTAGTGGATTAAAGTGTTTGGAGCGCATGGCTTTTCAAAATCTAGCATGCTTTTGCAATGGCACGAAAGTCAAAAACACAAGTATCATTATCTCTCGCTCTCTTAACGTCCTCTGAACGTGAATCGAGACATTCTGAAATGACTGCAGAACAATCGCGAAACTGATCTTTACCGTGACTCGACTTGCAAATCGGGTTAGTCGATTCCTCTACATATCCAAAAGGTAGTGGTGTTTATTGGGATAGGAAAATTACATACTTCAATTTACAGACGAGTCAGATTAATTCTGTGTCAGCTGTACACGAGTCGTAAACTGCTCCTGCTCATCTCGATTGAAACTCGACTTTGAAAATACTTTACCAGAGTGGAGCTCAAGAGCATGTTTGTAAATTTGATAAGTATTTACATATACACGTTTATTGTTTTTTGAATTCATCGCATCATTTATATTTGTATCTGAGCTCCAATCGAACATTAGTGGTACTCGGATTTAGTGTAATTCCTAATTAAGTCCAATTGCTAATTAAAAACACTTTGTCAACATCGGCATTGAAGCTGAATTACCCACCGAACTTCAATCGTAAACTGTGTCGATTCGACTCGACTAGGACTCCATAACACTCCAAGAATATCGACCGAGAGCCAAAGGTACTCCACGGTCGCTACATCCTCCTCTACCACCAGCACGTGACTCACGTGAGAAACCTCTCCCCCCCTCACTTGCTCGTGCTCTCGGCCGCAGTGTGGGGGCGCTCTCAATTTTCCCTCGACTCCACGTCATCACGGCTTGGCGTCTTTCACGATGATACCGATGCAAGGGGCTCCGCGCCGTCCGATCGAACCGAGGGCCGTCTCAGCCGTCGATAGCCCCCTTATCTAGCGATGAAAAAATTGGCCGGGATTGTTAAAAAAATTGGGGAAAAGAGAGAAGCGACTGAGAGAGAAGAAGCGGAGGAAGAAGAAGATCCCTAATTTTCCCCCAAAATCCTCCAATTTCATCTCACTGAAAACAACAGAGACCTTTTTTTCTCTCTACACTGCTCTCTCTCTCTCTCTACAATTCTCGAAACCAGGTGAGCTTTCTGCAATTTCCGATTGCTTTTCCGCTTTTCCATTTTGGCTATTGTTTGCTTCGGTTTCGTCGTTCCGGCAGCTTCGTCTTGTTTGTAAAACCCTAGCAAAAAACCATTTCCGCGCGCGTTGAAGGTTAGATGTAGTCGCGCGGAATTGGGATGAGTTCCGTTGCCTGTGTTCTTCAGTGGAGGGTGCGTCTGTGTTTGTGCGGTGGGTGAAATGGGGATTTCTTCTTGTGGTTCGATTTTTGTGAATGGTTTGTTTCTGATTCGTTGATGCGGGCTGTTTGTTTTGTTTGATGTGGGTTGATTGCGCGTCCCTTGAAATGGTTTCTTTTTTCTGGCGTTGTTGAATCTAGGCTTGGGGGAGGGAGGCCTGACGGGGTATCGATAATGGAGTATGCTGACCGAGATGTAGATGTCCTGTGCGTGGAAGAGCAAGTCAATGGGGAGGCTAGGGTCTTGGAGGAGAGAACAGAGGAGAGGGCCGAGTCGGTGGGGAATGAATTGAAGGTCAGTGAAGGAGAAGAGGTTTTTGAGGAGGCGGTGGACGCCCAAGACGGTTTGCTAGAGGAAGAAGTGAAGCTGGTTTTGGGGGTCAGTGTTTCGGGTCCTGATACGGATGCTATTGAGGCTGTTGATCCGAGTAGCGGTGCTTTTCATGAGAAAGCTAGTGTGGGAGATGAGGTTGAAAATTTTGAGGAGGCAATTGGCACCCCGGCAAAAATTGAGAACCTTAAGGAGATAGTCGAGGAGGTGGATGTGGAAGAGAAGGTAGAAGGTTTGGTGGGTGGGGAGAGCATCGGTGGTGCTCTGGTGGCGGCAGATGGAGTTGATGAGGGCGGGACTCCTGAGAAAGCGCCTGTCAAAGAAGATGATGGATTGATTAATAATGGGGAGGATGCTGTGGAGGAGATAGCTGAGCTTCATGTAGATGAAGAGATGCACAATGATGCAAATGAGTCCACTCCGACGCTTGGTGGAGTTCTTGAAAAGCTTGACAATGTGACCGAAGATGAATTGGAGAATGGGAATGTGAGCGTGGAAGGACTGCATGACGCTGATCAGAAGCGAACTTCTAGTGAGGAGGTTCTGTATGCAAATGATCAGCGTGGAGAATTAGTGGGCACTGACTTGGCAACTGAAGGCAGACTTACCATTAACAGGGATCTGGAAGTTGCTTCAGCTGCTAATCATCCAGATAATCTGGATGAAGGGAATGCTACTTTGGCCACAGAAAATAAAGTCCATGTGAACGTGGAACCTGAAGGTGTAACAGCTAGCTTTGACTCAGTCTATCATGATGCTGGTAGAGAAGTGAAAAAGTCTTCTTCTGATATCGATACAGGATATGAGAATGACATCAACAAGCAGGTGAAAGATGCTACTAATGGACCAGATTCCTTTCAGGAGGGAAACTCTGAGCAGGACCCAACTTCAATTGACAAGCCTTCGTTTAGCTCGGACAAGTCAGTTGCTCGTGAATCTGGGATCTTGACTACTTCAGACGAACTTAAGTCTGAGAAGGATGAGCAAATTATGGCTGGAACAATTGAAATTAACAAAGAGGATGTGACTTCTCATACTCAGCGTCCTGTTGAAAAAGTCCGGGAAAATCATCACAATCACACTGTTGCAGAGAAGCTTGTAAAGAAGGATTCAGATAGTGGGAATGATGGCACAAAAGTAATCAAGGAAAATGGTGTACAGGCTGCAGAAGAAGTTGCATCATCTGGAAGATCAATGAACCATGCTTCGGTACCTGCTCGCCCTGCTGGCCTTGGCCGTGCTGCTCCTCTGCTAGAGCCTGCACCTCGAGTGTCTCAGCAACCGCGTGTTAATGGAGCTGTATCTCATTCGCAGGCTCATCATATTGAAGAACCTGCTAATGGCGAGTCTGGCGATCATGACGAGACCCGCGAAAAACTCCAGATGATACGTGTTAAATTCTTGCGTCTTGCACATCGTCTTGGGCAGACTCCCCATAATGTTGTTGTGGCGCAGGTCCTGTACAGGCTGGGATTAGCAGAGCAGATTAGGGGAAGAAATGGAGGCCGTGTTGGTGCCTTCAGTTTTGATCGTGCGAGTGCCATGGCGGAGCAGCTTGAGGCGTCTGGGCAGGAACCGCTTGATTTCTCTTGCACTATTATGGTCTTGGGGAAGACAGGTGTGGGAAAAAGTGCGACAATCAACTCAATATTTGATGAGGTGAAGTTCAGCACTGATGCTTTTGACACAGGCACTAAGAAAGTTCAAGATGTCGTAGGAACTGTTCAGGGGATTAAGGTGCGTATAATTGACACTCCCGGCCTTCTGTCCTCTTTGACGGATCAACGCCAAAATGAGAAGATCCTTCAATCTATTAAGCGGTTCATTAAGAAGACTCCCCCTGATATCGTGCTGTATCTTGACCGCTTGGACATGCAAACCAGGGATCTTGGTGATATGCCGCTTTTGCGTACAATTACTGAGATATTTGGACCCTCTATATGGTTTAATGCAATTGTGGTTCTAACACATGCAGCATCAGCTCCACCTGATGGGCCAAACGGTACTGCGTCTAGTTATGACATGTTTGTGACTCAGCGATCACATGTCGTTCAACAAGCAATTCGTCAGGCAGCTGGTGATATGCGGCTTATGAATCCTGTTTCTTTGGTGGAAAATCACTCAGCATGCAGGACAAATAGGGCTGGACAGAGAGTGTTGCCTAATGGTCAGGTTTGGAAGCCTCATCTGTTACTGCTTTCCTTTGCTTCAAAAATTCTAGCCGAGGCTAACGCACTTTTGAAGCTGCAAGATAGTCCACCTGGGAAGCCTTTTGCATCTAGGTCAAGGGCCCCACCTTTGCCTTTCCTTCTTTCAACTCTTCTCCAGCCGAGGCCACAGCCGAAGCTGCCTGAGGAGCAGTATGGTGATGATGATGGCATGGATGATGACTTGGACGAGTCATCCGATTCTGATGATGAATCAGAATATGACGAACTACCGCCATTTAAGCGATTGACAAATGCCCAGGTGTCAAAGCTTACTAGGGCTCAAAAGAAGGCATATTTTGATGAGTTAGAATATAGGGAGAAACTTTTTATGAAGAAACAGTTAAAAGAGGAGAGAAGGCGACGGAGGATGATGAAGAAGATGGCAGCTGCAGCCAAGGATCAGCCAAGTGAATATGTTGAAAGTGCAGAAGAAGAAAGTGGCGGGGCAGCATCTGTACCAGTACCCATGCCAGATTTGGCCTTACCTGCATCGTTCGATTCTGATAATCCTACTCACCGGTATCGTTACCTTGATAACTCTACCCAGTGGCTTGTAAGGCCTGTTCTTGATACTCATGGTTGGGATCATGATGTTGGTTATGAAGGCATTAATTTAGAGCGATTGTTTGTTGTTAAAGACAAGATACCTATCTCTTTTTCGGGGCAGGTCTCAAAAGATAAGAAGGATGCGAATGTCCAAATGGAGGTGGCTAGTTCACTAAAACATGGGGAGGGAAAATCAACTTCACTAGGACTTGATATGCAGACTGTTGGGAAGGACCTGGCTTACACGCTTCGCAGTGAGACTAGATTTAGTAATTTCAGGAAGAATAAGGCGACTGCTGGATTGTCCTTTACTCTCTTGAATGATGCATTAACGGCTGGATTGAAAGTTGAGGACAAGTTGATCGTCAATAAATGGTTTCGTTTAGTTATGACTGGTGGTGCTATAACTTCTCGTGGTGATGTTGCTTATGGAGGCAGCTTAGATGCCACCTTGAGGGATAAAGATTACCCCTTGGGTCGTTCTCTGTTCACCCTTGGCCTTTCCATCATGGATTGGCATGGGGATCTTGCTGTTGGTGGCAATATACAATCTCAGTTGCCCATTGGACGGTCGACGAATCTGATTGCTCGCGCAAATTTGAATAATAGAGGGGCAGGACAGGTCAGTGTTCGGGTAAATAGCTCCGAACAGCTTCAAATTGCTCTGCTTGGCCTCATTCCACTATTCAAGAGGTTGCTGGATTTTCCTCAACAATGGCAGCTTGGACAATGATGAAAAATAGTTCGTACTTGCTTGGACAATGATGAAAAATAGTTCGTACTTACTGCATGATGCATGAAGCGACAGATAATAACTTGAATATGGTTTTTGTTGTTGTTGTTGGACCAGGAAAGTTCCATCTTGACATGTGGATCATAGTATTCTAGGTTTTTGTCATTAGAAATTTGGCATATGGTGAGTTTTGTTACTTTGAAGCTACTGGACACAAGCCAGTCCCTTTTACTTAATGGTGTTTCAGAGAGAGATTCTCTTGAAATGACATTCATGTTGAGGAACCACTGATGTTCTTTCTTTTCTCCCCCCTGAAAATATTTTTCTTCTTCACCTTTTGATTTACCTTTGCCTGAAATCAAGCTTCTCTAGAGCTGTTTATGTTATTTGGATGACATGGTATGAGATAATTAGGATCTCCTTATTGCGATTGAAAAGGCTGGAGACTTTTGAGAGCTCTTGGTTTTTCTCTGGTTGTTTAGATGTTTGTTCCCCAGCATCATTAGATTCGTTGAAGCATGAGCAAGCCAAAGATAACACCGATAGCATTAGATTCTGGTGCTTGTGGGATGATGTGTTGTAGCCTAGCAGGTTGCCTCTTGTTCAATTTCGTTTCACATGAATATGGAGCTACTGCTGAAGCTCTCTCATTCTTAATCGGAACATGAAGCATGGTTTGAAGTTGGTCTGGTTTTGCTGTAACTTAGTAAGATCTGCTGTGCAGCAATGCTGCGCTAGCCAGGACTGCTGCATTTGTTGAAAGCTTGTTAAGGAATGTTAGCTATTAGGTTATGCACCAAGTCCTCTGGTCATATAGGTGAACTTTACTGGTGCTGCTGACGTCTCCGGGGAAAACGAAAAATGATCTCGACACCGTTGCGTGTAGAGAATGGGGAAAGATGAGCTGATGAACTGACTATATTTCTCTTTTTCTCTCTGCTATTTCTGAATAAACCTCTTTAAGTTTGTCTAGCGCTATTAGTATTTGAGACTTTGTCAAAGGTCTCTCAACTTTTACAGGGTGGGGTGTCGGCGTAGTCTTGGTCGTGTTTGATGGAATTAGGAAGGCTTTTAAGGGTTTTCTTGACGTTTCAATTGTAATCCTAGAAAGAGATTCCACAACTAGTTTGCGAGACCATGTCGACCTGTTTATTTCCCGTCCACCTTTTCCTTCATTTCAAGATCGCCTTTATTTACCCCTTAACCTTCTCGAGTTTGTTGGTTTCTTGTTGAATCTGTCACATCGAACGTGAAATGTCTTGACACCATACCAACACCATTGAGAACCATTTAACTTCATACATCTTTCCATGAGTCGAGTTGCAGCCAAAATGTTTTGCCCCCTTTTATTAGGCTCGAGCCCACTAAGCCTCAGCATGGAAAGCGAAGGGTCCAATGAAGGAACGATGTTGAGGGAAGAATGCCTTTACCCAAAGCAGCTCGGGGAAAATGCCCTACCCAGCTTGGCCACGAAGGTCGACGACTACGGTTGCGCCGCTAAGCACCACCTCCAAGTGTTTAACCTGGCTTCTCTTTAGTTGGGTATGCCTTGTTATTGTGACTTTGCAAAATCAAGCAGCGCGTGAGGTTTCACAGTTCACCAACCCTTCCACGGGGAGCACACCAGAGGTGGACATAAAAAGGTAAGGATATTTATCCGAAAAGGTTAATCCAATGTTTCTACTAAATTGGATTTCTCACTAGGATAGCTTTTCTCTCAAAGTTCTCTCATTTTTTGTTCTTTATTCCTCGTTAATAAATCGGAGGTTCCTCTTGAGCGAGTTCAGCCAAGTCCAATTGAGATTGGAAAAAACTACGCACCAACACTAATGACATACTTCGCACTTTGTGACTAAGGGCAAGCAACGGACCCAGTCAACTTGGGAACCGGGCTTGCAAATCCGGTTCGAGGTCGGTTTGCTTCCCTGAAGACACAGACGTTCACGCGTTGAAAGCTTAGGAATTAATCAGTGCTCGGTTCAGTTCCAAAGTTGAACCTTGAACCCACTGATTTTGTCTAGGAACCGAACCGATCAGGCCAGTTCCCTGATAGAACCAATGTCGATCCAACTTTGAACTGGGCAGTTGGTTCCGATGCAATTGTAGGTTGGGAATGTGTTTTGGTTGATAATGATATGATGTATGATAGACGACGATCATTGCTAAGGCATAAAGAAAGGACGTGCCGCCGGTCAAGGATAAAGTTGAGGATAGACGAACTTTACCACTAAGGCTCAAAGGACAAGTCAGCCGCCAAGGATAAAAGCATTTCGGGATAAGATAAGTTTAACACTAAGGTATAAAGGAAAACCGCCGGCAAGGGGTAAAAGACTTTTTGGCTCGCCACCGAGAAAGAATCCATCAACCAAAGATGAATAACCGAGACAAAAATTTCCTCACTTGAAGAAAATCTCACATTCATCGACATTGAAGTAGTCTCTGTGTCTTACAAATGAGATTGCACCTTTATTTACAGTGTGATTCTACTAACAAAAGAAAAGGCCCCTTGAAATCCTATAAACGAAATGACTCTCGGACTATTCACATCGTGAAGACTCACAAAATATAGGCCTTAAGAATCATTAAACCAAGAATTAAGAAATTTCAGCTTACCTAAATCCATCGAACTAGGAATAGATGCATTGAAACTAAGAAAATACTCCGAATTTGTTCACTGACCTTGTGAGCGAAATAGCCACCTTAGGAGATGAACACCAGGTAGTCGATTGGGAGTCTCGAATTGGACAACAAACTTGTATAGTGGTAGTCCATGGGCAACCACGAAATCGTTAGCGATCCATGCGAATCGACAATCAGCTCGTAGAATCAACATTTTCCAAATTGGACCCATATATTTAAATTGTAAATGAAATTGGTCTTTGCTTGCAATACTAATGAAAGTTTCAGATCAGTTGGCGAAGTCTGAGTTGAGTGCGAGAGTTGATCGATAGAACCCGATGGTCCCGCATCGCTTCCCTGATAGAATCGATCTTGAACCGATTTTGAGCTGGGCATAAACTTTTGTTAAAAAGAAAAATCATTACATGTGATTGCAACAGTGGCTACTTATCTTGATCTATTCTTACAACTTGTAGCTATATTCATCCTTATAGAGAAAGTCCGAACTTCATTACATGCTTGAATAGTTGTATATACGACCATAAATACAAGCAGAATATGGAGGTGGATAAGGTTTTGATTGACCGTCCAATTATTGATCACACATCACATTGGCTGTGTGTTGGCCATCTCCACAAAATGGAGAACCGATGCTGCTGCTAAGCATTTTAAGATGAACTAACGACAGCCTCTTGCGAATCAATAGTGCATAGCTATTATGTTATACTCTACGATGGCGTCTCCGGTGGTGGCATTAAATCGATGGGTCCTCGCCGTTGCTGTTCCACGGGCGAGCCGGAAAACACCCGACCCACCAACGACCGGCATCTCACGGTATGCTTCCATGGCCGCGTTCCGGCCCATGATGCCCAGACTGCTCCGATTGTACTTCTCATCGGTGAAGATAAGGTTCATGTTCATGAGCAGGCCCAGGGATTCCAGCCCGGCAGACGCGTACAGCCCCTGGGCTCGGCCTACGGGCCTCGAAGACGGTTTGGGCCCTTCCGTCAGCGGGTTGTCGAAGACGTTCACCAGGCCGAAGAAGGTGGCGGACCGGTTCGTGAACGGGGCATGAGCGACCTGGGCCGAAGTGGGGTTCTTTCCCGAGGGGGTGTCGTGGAAATAGAAGCGGAGCCGGGTCAGCTTAGGCTTCGCTTGGTGGAGCTCATGGTACCACAAATTGACCGTTTTCGGGTCATCGGCCATGGCTCGAGCGGAGGGCATGGCCGTGTGAACAGCAAGAAAGAAAAGAGCAAGAGCTATCTTCCCCATTTCTGTAGATGAAACTCGTTTTGCTCTAGTTGATAGGGAAAAGAAGTCATTAGATGGGCTTTTATAGGATGAATCGAAGTGCCAATGCTAGTGCTTACTGCTTAGCGAACTTTCAGGTCCTGCTGTTCAAGTCAGCAGAGAAGAGTTTGCTTTGGACTTGGGGAGCAATTTTTCAGATAATTTGATCTTGGACTATTAAATCGGTCTGGCAATGAGGTGTCGGCTGGGTTGGTGAGATTCCTAGGCTTTAGTCAATTAAACTGATGAGGTGTCAGGTTCGAATCTCTCCAGCGGCGTCGTGAGCGACTTACCATCATATAATCGACTTTACCAATAGTTTTATCTAGATAAAAAGAGGGTAGTTTTATCTAGATAAAAAGAGGGTCCTCCCGTGTCAGCACAACTCAGAGAAATGAGTCCATACTTTGAAATAAATCACGGCGGTAGATAATTAAAAGTCGAGTTTTGAAAGGGAGAAAGTAATTCACCCATTGGAATTCAGATGAACGGCTGTGTTAGAATTCTCTTTTCTGGTCATAGACTCTCATCATTTGACGACTCCTACCCAATTTGACTGTCTTCTGGATCGCACACCTACCGCTATCTCTCCCCCACCAACCCAGGATGCTAAATAGAACAGCAATCACTTCAGGAATTTTTTTGGGAAATTGGAAACTTAGACAAGACCAGCAATCACCTACCCTATGTTTATGTCCGTTTTTGCATCGAAAAAGTTTGATTCAACCGGTAAGGTGATGGTTTATAAGACGAGAGACTTTGGTTTCTCTCGTTGTATCTCGAGTTCAATCTTAATTAAAAGCATTCGCTCTAAGAATAATGTCCATGAACACACTATGTCAATGAAGCACTCGCTCTAAGAATAATGTCCCTGAACACACCATGTCAATGCGGAGCGATGCACTCTTAAGATCGCTTGAGAGATGTATTTAGTTGAGATACACGACAGTGTGCACGGATATCATCGGACCACCAAAAGAAAAGGGGGGGGGGGGGTGGAGGGGAAGCCTAAAATGTTGTGAGTTGATTCTACAATCACCAATAGAGATTTCTAAGGTTGAAATTTGGATGAACTGAAATTAGACCGGGAAGGTCCGTTTTGTCTGGTCGGAAGGTCCGTTTTGTGTTTAATAGGTTTGACGTGGGTAAAAATATTTCTGGCCCAATATCTGCAAAAAGGCCCAACTTCTGAACTTCGTACTTAATTCCAACCTCAAGCAACGGGCCGACCCACGGGACACTAATCCCAAAATAAGTCTGGCAAGCCCAATTTAAAGATAAGAAAGAGATGGGTCTAGTCATATCGCAGTGACCCGCCCCGGCCTTTTTTAAAAAATGATCTTGCCATGTCTTTTCGGTTTTAGACTACACTTTTGGCAAGTGTTTTCAAGTGACAAAGACAAAATCTAGCATTTGGTTAAACTTTTTACTTTCAATTTTATTATGTCTGTAGTTGGCAAAATAGAACAAAAATGGTACCTAAATTTTCAATTTGCGCAATGTGCACTTTTAATTTGTGTAATATGGTGCATGAACTTCGACTCAATTTGCAATGCCGTCCTCCGAATTTTAACTCGCTCAACGTGGTCTTTGAACTATTGGTAAATGGTCAACGTAGTCCCTACATTATATGAAAGTGTTTGAAAGTTCAAGAACCACATCAAATAACTTAAAAAGTTCATGGACGATATTATATATTTGAACCAAAGTTTATAGACCATTAGTGTCGTTCTCCCTCTATGCTTTTTTACAATTTGATTTTTGTGTTGCCATATAATTATTTCCCACAAATCTTAACACTTAAAGTTATGTATTTCATTACTCACGAATTTTAGAGGGAAAGCAATTTGCATACAAAAGAGTAATTTTCCGTAACAAAAATAACATCACTAAGTAGATCCCTTTTCATTCAATCTTAAGGAATGAATATTGACCCCATATCTCTCCTCTAACGCTTAATGAGGCGCTACACATCGAGAAGAGGGAGAAATGGCATCGCGTCGCATCATCAAGGTTTGAACGAGGGAGGCTTCCTAATCTTTGTAGCTTGCTCGAATGAGTAGGCGATCTCGATCAGCTTCGGCTCCGTACCCTTCAGCCCACCGAAGCAAATTCCAAACGGTACCCCCCTGCCGTCGTAACCGGCAGGGACGCTAATCCCCGGGAAGCCACCGATGGCAAGAACCGGAGCAACATTGGACCCGGGAGCGATGATCGCATCTAGATTGTACTGCATCATCAGCTTCTCGAATCCGTTTCTTGATAGGGATGCCAAGTTCGACAAAGCCGCCTTCTCCGTGTCACCGATCCCGTTCGTGGCTTCGGATGCCAGAAAGATGTTCTGGCCGATCTGATCAGTTAGTTCCTGCGACACCATTGACGCACATACTTGTCATTCCCCAATGTTATCGGGTTATGGATGTTTTTATCAAACTAGAGCATGAGGTTGTCGCTCGGAAAGTGTCTTCCCTGGTGTTTCTTCACTTTTAGGTTTTGTCACACAATCCAGAAAAGCCGGTCCGGTCGAAAAATCATTTTCCGGATCGACAACAGCAATTATACATTAAGAAACCAAACTTTCGAAATATGAAGCGCGCTTTATGCAGAGGCAACGGAACTGACTTACCAGTTTAGAATTTTTTTGGTTGAAAGCTATGATATCTGCCAAGGTTCGCACTGGAGACACCACGAGATCCTTCAAGTAAGCATTCAAATTTGTCTTGAACTCTCCTAGTATGGCTACTGCTTCGCAGCTTGCAGTGACGTTCAATATGATATCGATGTTGTCTATCTTCAGATTATCTACCAGCACTGCACCTGCTTGACTAGCATCGAAAAAGTTTCGATTCATCATCCATGAACAGCAGATGATCAGGTATTTACTCCAAATATGTTAACTTTTCTGATAACACTATGCTGGTAAAACGATCGATACCGGAATGTTTGAAAATGATTCTGAAAAGCAAGAGCTTGGCCGCGCTTGTCGGTGAAATCAAAGAAGGGATCTCTCACTATCCCCAGCCTTTTTCCCTGGAGCCCATAAGCTTTGAGAAACTGTCTATATCCGCCTTTAGGAATAGATTTCGACGCTTCCCTCGTTGCTCCGTCGTTGTAGTCATAACCAACTATGGCATCAAGAACGTACACGGCATCCGAAACAGTTCGGCACAGAGGCCTGTTGCATCAAAGTATTTCGAGGCTGCTGTTTGAGAACGCTTATTGCAGATGATAAAGTATTCAGTATAAAGTTAAACATGTTGAGGGCGACAAGATCGGTCAAACAAGAAGTAATCAACTAGTCGTATTATTCGAGCTATTGATTGCCCGTAACAAATTTATCAACTCGATTATGTACGCCACTTAGAAAGAAATCGAGCGCACGACGTACCCGATGGTGTCTTGTCTAGGAGAGACAGGAACAACCCCAGCTCGGCTCGTGAGGCCAACAGTTGGCTTGATGCCTACTACTGAATTAGCACTAGCAGGGCATAAGATTGATCCGTCGGTCTCGGTTCCTAGTGAGACCGCCACCATATTAGCCGCCACCGAAATCGCCGGTCCACTGCTTGATCCGCAAGGATCCGCCGAAAGAACATATGGGTTCTGTACGCCATCCACAAAATGCGACTTGTGACTTTTGCAAAAGCCTGGGACTGATTATTAGCTAGCTGCTTTGCAAATTTATGACCTTTTCCTTTTATAGTTCTAGCAAGATAGTAACTCACCTTGCCTTGACCACCTCTGGCACTCCAACCATTCGGTGCAGTCAAAGACCTGAAGTTCGCCCACTCGCTCAAGCTAGCCTTCCCCAATATGACTGCACCAGCACTCCTCAGGCGAGCCACCACGCCCGCATCCCGAGCCACGACAGAGCCAAGCAGCGCAAACGAGCCGGCCGTGGTATTCAGCTTGTCTTTCGTGCCAATGGTATCCTTGAGCAGGATAGGAATCCCATGCAGGACGGGCAGCGAGCCATACGGCTTGGCCTTGCGCTCCCCGTCAGCCTTCCCAGCCTGAGACAGCGCGTCAGGGTTTACCTCGATGACTCCTCTCAGGACCGGGTTGAGCCGACCGATCTCGCTGAGGTAGAACTCGGTGAGTTGCCTGGAAGTGAGCTGGTTCTGCTCGAAAGCCTGTTGGAAATCATTTATGCTTGCTTCTCTGATTGACAATGCTTGCGCAGAGACCAAGAGGATCGTGCCAGACGATGACAAGTAGAGAAAAAATGGGAGGAACGATGATAGTAGAGGATTCATTTTTGGGTGTTTCGAACTTGGAAATGCATTCGAGGGTTGAATGTGAGAGTTGGGATGATCTTTGATATTGAGCGATTTATATGACTTTGGTTCCACTAAATGTCATTGGACGTTGCATAAAGAATTGTTTTGTTTATGTACGTTTATTGTTTAAATTGTTCTAATCCCATGAGCGTAAATCTGGTTATCCGGAGATCCGTGAAACATTCTGCAGATCTCATGAGCCGATTAAGTCCATGCATTTTGCTCTGTGCAAATAAATCTGACCTGTAACAGTTTGCACGCAGTTTATGGGATTTAAACAGATACCTAGAAATCCCCTTATGCCTCAATCAACCATACCAACCCAGTAAGGGTAGTCTTCTTCTTTGCTAACTAATTCTGAAATCTTATTTGTTGCTAACAGTACACGTGTTACAAGGGAGATGCTACCCAAGTACTGTTATTATTTCTAACTCCATGATTTTTCAATTAATGAGTGTTTTGTGCAAAACAATCGGTGATGATGTAACAGTACTATCAGACTACCAGAGAAGCATTTCCCATGTTACAATGCAAACTTCTGCACTTGGGATGATTCCTTTGTATTCATGCTAATCAACTTAGGGAAAAAAAATGAGGGGAATCTGAAATGGATGTCTTGACTCAGTATTTAACATGATGCCATGTCAAATGGCACATAAAAACAAAAGGAGATTCAAATTCTTGCTGTTGCTTCGACTCGTATTCCACGGATCGCCGCCTACACGAACAAATTGTCGAAAAAAACTCCAAAATGGTAGTATGATGCTAAACCATCCAGAAACTGGATGGAAGATATACGTGGATTTCTCTTCTGAAGTTGTAAACATTTTGTTTATGGATTCAAGCAGAAAACGTTGAACATAAAAGGACAATTGGATAAATAGAAAAAGAGCTCTGGGAATACTCGAATTGCAGACGATTGACCAAGTTCAGCGATTTGGCCGACTCCATCGAATTTTGGCCGTGGGGGTCTTGGATCGTTGCCCCAGTTTGAATCGAAATGGCCGATCGTTCTGTCTCTTTCAAACCAATGCATAAGCACCAAAAGAATACCCCAAAATTGGTAATTGCCGTTTGAATGAAAGGCATTTATTTTGGTGAGCCAAGATATCGAGGTTTCGTAATCCCACTACAAGTCCCAAGAACCGATTGCATAGCTTGATAATTGGATTCTCCATGCCGGTCGAACAAACAGACTGTATGTAGGAAAATTGTCCAAAAAGTTCTAAATTCGAAATTCAGTTATAAATCTTATAATTTTGTTAAAGATGACGCTCCTCATATGACTAAATCCACCCCCATAGACACTAGAAATATAAAATAGCTCTCAATCATTCAATTGCAATTTAAAGTGGCGACCCCAATTTTATTTACTTTCTTTTTCTTATTCTATGTAGGATTTAGTTACCAAAAAGATAAAATTCTCACGTATACTAAAAGGCATTATATTTTTTAAATTGTTAGTTCCATAAAAATTGCTAAGAGAAATTCTCAAGATTACCTAATTTTTTTCTACGTTGCCAATCAAATTTACGAATAATTTATCAAGTATAATCTAGAAATAATTTGACACATACGATTTTTTAGCGCAGTCATTTGTTTATAATTTTCAATTTTGTTGTGCATATCGCCATCAAATCCCATATATATAATATATGATGAACAGATGAAGCCAAAAAAAGTTCTTTGAAGACTTTGCAAAATAAACTTACAAACGTGAAACTTTAAAGATGAAATTCAATCAAGTCAAAACATTGCATAAAATATTTTTTTTAAAAAATGCTAGCGAAATCACATTATTGTGACTAATAAAAATTAAATTCATCTACAAAGTGTTTATGAAAATATAACAAGATGTCTTATCGTGCATGATACTTTTGGTGTATTCCTATATCTTTCTATAACGCCTTACATGTACAAAAATATCTCGCCATTTTGTCTTGTTAGTGTAAATAGGGGTGGATTTAGTCATATAAAGCATGGAAATAGTGTCGTATTTTTTTCAATTGAGTTAATCCAGCCAATTTTGGACAGAAATCGTTCATGTGGATGTCGATCGTCCTAGGTGGCATGATGAACACTAACGTGGACAACTTTTAGAAATATTTTAATATTTTACAAATATTTATTTTTTATTTTTATTTTTTCTTTACCTTTTAATTACTTATTTCTTTCATTTTTTCTATTTTTCTATTTTCCCTTTCTCTCTCTGCCAGGCCTTGTCAATGGCCGGTGGATTTTGCTAAGTCTATATTTGCGCCTAACCAAAAATGTCCCTTGGTCTCACACTTGGCTTGGACAATGTTCGTGCTTCACCTGACCATTTTCACACACTGCTTTGTCTGTTTTCTTCTTCTTGCGGTTGTTTCTCACCCGCACAAGTGCAATCCTTCTTCCATGAATAACCCCCCATGGATGCATTGCGTTCCGATCGGGGACTACATTCGTGCAAGGAGAAGATAAAACCCTTCTCCCAAGAAAATAAAACATAATGGACCGGGTTTGGTCAGCCCATCATGGATGGCCCTGACAATTGTGAAAATGAGCTGCGGGCGGCGACGGACGGTGGTGGCTGGCGTCGCCGGAGGTGCCGTGACTGGAGCAAAGGGCTTGGAGAGGGGTCCTCGACATTGACGCTTTCCCTCTCCCTTTCTCACCCATGTATTTTGAGTTTCTGCTCTGGAAATGCTGAATTCGCCGCCTTGAGTTGTGAGCCATAACATTATACTTATAACGTTTAAATCCCTGAATTCGCCCCCTTGTCCGGACGGCCTAGCCGCATGCTGCTCTGAGCGGGCTAAATGTAGGCATTTTGTCCTGATAAGAGGCTTCAATAACTAAGGTTTTTGCCTAATTAAATTTTAAATGGGTCGAATTAAGTTCAAATTAGGTCAATTATGAACCTATTACTGTACCATTTTTTTAAATAAAAAAATGCACCCCTTCACTAGCTTGACCAAATATTTTGGCGATGCTAGTCGAGTCTATACGATTGATCTTGGTTTGTTCGCTCCGCCTATCTAACTGCCATGCAAACTACATGAATGTTCCTAAAATTATATGCAAATTAATTTAATTATTTTTTTCAGGGACTAAGACTAGTCCATTATTTTCTATGCAACAAACGAATGAGTGTTTTTGTCAAAATTTAGGTGTCAACATGCTCGATGTCCATGTTTGCAATTTGAGGCAAAAAAGTGGATGAATAGACTGAATTGACCAAATACAAAAAGTTTACGGCTCAATTGGAAAAAAATTATAATTGAATTAACACGAATACAATAAATTTATAACTTTTTTTATACTTTTCTCATACACTATGTGTCATGAGATTTCTGTAGATGTGATTCTCTTGATTTTAATAAGCAAAAGAGGGATCGACAAGAAACGAAAAAGCAGCGCCATGCAAAAGTAAAGACAAGCGTCCGATGCGTTACAAAAAAAAAAGGAGAAAAAATTCAAAGGAAAAGAATTAGAAACAAAAATAAGGGGCATCAAGTTTGAGCAAGAATGAGCATAGGAGTTCTCCCTTTTTTTTTTTTTTTTTTTGATATGTAATGACCACAGAAGTTCAAATTGTCATTTGTTTCTGAGTTTAGTGCAACCATGACACTTGACAACATTGGTGGTCATACTAAGAAGCTTCGATGTTTTATCACAAGCAGGATATGGGACATGGTTCCTATAGTTCAGGATCGAAGACATGCCAAGAGGTCGATATGGTCATTTGACTTCGTTCACCGACATTATAGGTCCCATTTAATAAATAATTTAGAAGATACTTTAAAAATAATAATCGCCTGAATAATTAATCGACAAAAACGATTATGACAATAATTTGTATTTCAATATTTTCGTGAACAATAAAATTGTCTTTTATAAAGTACATTTTTGTAAGAATAACAGCGATCATTTTTCGAAAAAAATGCAAATCATTCAATTTTTTTTTTTGCAAGATCAAAATTATATCTGATCGCAATTAAAAAATTTTCAGGTGTTTCGCATAAAATAAAGTCAAAAATTTAAGTGATTAAAAAAATTACTGGTAAAAATAAAATGTCTCCGACCATACACTGAGGCACACATTGAACTACATCTATGGTGGCGGATGACATATATTCAACACAAAAGGTGAAATATGTTAAAATAGACAGAAATATTGACGTGTACAAGAAGAAATAAGAAAAGTAGCGGGCAATTTTCCAAATTAATTTGTTTTTTTTTAAATTAGCAAAAAACATTAAAAAAGAATAAATACCAAATTAGGTGCCGCTCGGCAAATGGGCTACCGAGCGGGGCCCAATAGCCGATTGGGTGCCGCTTGGCAGCCAATTTGCCGAGCAGGGCGCCGGGCAACCCCAATTGGCAAATGGGGCGCTAAGCGGGGGACAACCATTTTTTTAATTTCGTATTTAAAAAAAAATTAAAGATGTAACACGCTGGGAATGGAACCGACGACCACCAAAAACACTTTGCCCAAACAACAACCAACGGGGCAAACATCACAATTGAGAACATCATTTGCATATTAATTAATCTATACACTCATTAAAAGACGTGTTTTTGTAGTTATTATAATTATTTTATTTATAATTATTCTTTTTTAAGCTTTTTTTATAAGATAATCATCAATCATTAATTAAAAAATAATTTATATTTATGTAATTATTTAAAACCACAGCGAAAAATTAAAATCGTAGTAATGAATAAATGAAAAAACCGCAACAAAATAGCTAAAAATTGCATGGAAAGGAAAACCGCAGCAAAAGAGTGAAAACAAGTAAAAAAAGGAGAAAACTTTGAAATAACATATCTCATCGCTTGAGTGTTCATTTGGGATGAATTTGTTTTTTTTTTATTTTGCGTATTTTTTAGAGAAGAATCCATTGGCAAATAGTCATAGGCGGTTTAGCCAGTCTTTTTCCCCAAAACACGCCATTTTCCTGGTCAATTTTGCATTTTCTCCCTCCAATGCCACGTCTCGATCACGAATGAACAATCATTTCCCTCTTTCTTTTTTCGATCTTTCCATGACAGCCTCATTTTATAATGTCTTTTGTAGTGGGAAAGGAATCTAGGCAGTTTTTCATGCCCAAATTAATACCACGCCTTTTAATGAGTGTATAGATTAATTAATCTGCAAATGATATTGTCAATTGTGTTGTTTACCCTAAAGGTTGTTGTTTGGGTGAAGTGCTTTGATGGTCATGAGTTTAATTCCTAATGTGTTCCATCTCTAAATTTTTTATTTCTTTTTTTCCCAAAAAATAATAAAAAAAAAATAGCTGACCTACTCGACAAATGGGCCGCCAATCGAGGCTCAATCAGGCCCTGCGCCCCGCTCGTCAAATGAGCCGTTGAGCAGGGCCCAATAGAGCTGATTCGATGCTGCTTGGTAGCCCATTTGCTGAGTGGCACCTAATTTGGTATTTATTTTTTTAATGCTTTTTTGGTATTTTAAAAAAATAATAATTTGAAAAATTGCCCAAAAGTAGCGCTTTTAGAATTTGTCATTTTCCATATGTGCGCGTGTTTTTTATCGATAAAGCAAAATATAAATGAGTATAAAAGCTAAAGATGGGAAAAGAAGAGAGGCATAAAATATTTTGTACCCAAGTGGTGCCACGTCATTTTTACGCAAGTCCATTAAGTGAGCGCCACGTGTCATTTTTGGCCCGTGTCATCAATTTTGAAAGCGTCTCTCTCCTTTTGCCTCTCTCGTTTATCCTCTTCTTCTTCATTTCTTCATTTTTTTCCTTCTTTTTTTCTTTTGCCTTTCTTTCCCTTTGGCTTGTGGCCGATACTCGGCCGTCCATCCGCGACAAGCGACGGTGGCTTTCATTGGATTTGGGGTGGGTTCGACTCTTGTGGCCTAGCAAGGGCGGTCTTGTCAAATTCGAAAGATTTGGAGGAAGATGATGACATCAGAGCCACATGGCACCTTGAGAGGATGCAGGGGTCGAAGGAGGGCTCGGGGTCGTGGATAATGACGATGGAGGGCTTGGGCTTGCGATTAGACCTGAGGGTGGGGGGGTGACCTGTGGAGGAAGTGTCGCAACCTAAAAAATTTCAAGAAAATTTTCAGGCTAATAGATTATCAGGTTAATTATTTAACTAACTTAATTCGAACTCTTTCAAGTACATATCAAATCGCAACTTATTGTTCAATATGATTAACACGTAAAGATTTTTAAATTGGAGTCGCCGCTAATCATTTACGGTAGGCTGATTAGAAACCTAAAATAAAATAGCGAGAAAACTATTTTATTCCTACGAACCAAATAATAAAAGTTCGATAACTTAATTATACTAGATTACTCTAACGCCCTTTTGATACTATTTTATTTCATGAAAAATTGTTTGAGAATGCAACATTAATTGATTTTAACCTAAGTCTCTAACAAAGGTTATCATATGGGTGCACAATTAATTAAATGAATAAAAATAAGTTAATATAATTAAGGGAACATGTGCCACACAAAACATTGTTTCTTTTTTAGTTTTTGATTTTTATATGAATGAATAAAAGACTACATTATATGCAATGCTATGGATTAAATGCGAGACTAAACTAAATGACATGCAGATTAAACGAATGCACAAGTGTAACCATGATTAAATTAATTACATGACACATAAATTAATTAAAAACCTAGATGTGCGGTTCTAATACGCAAAATATGACATGGCAAGAAATAATGACATGGAAAAGATGACGTGGCGTGGATGACATGACAATTATGACTTGGCAACGGGGAATTTTTCTATTTTCAGATGATTTTATTTCCTAAAATAGAACTATGTCAAAATAATTTTTATCTTGCATGTTTTGAAGTTTAAATTGACCTAAACCATAATATATTAAAGATAGATTATTTTAAGCATAATATTCTATTTAAACATGCAATTTTTATCTTAAAATGCAATATAACCTAAATATTTTGTAAAAAGATTAGATATGCAATTGCAATTTTTAAAAGATATGAAATTTTCAAATATGGAAGGTGAATGGATGCAAATTTTTTAGATTTTTTTAGATCATATCATGCGACAGATATATTCTAGAAAAATTATGACAATCAAACAAATCGTATCAAATTAGGAGATTGAATATGCTAATCAATGCAAATCAAGAAAGGGGATATATCAATCAAATTTTTAAGTATTTCGCAAATATTTGAGTCAGTCTTTACTTCGTAATCCTACGATTAACGATTGAACTCAAATCTTTGTCTAATTGAGTATTCCATCGATAATCTTAAAGATCTACTTTCTTGATTATGTGGCAAGTCACGGATTAAGAAAGTAAATTTTTCTAATCAACCTGTATTTTTTTAAAAGATATCTACTTTGATGCAAGATATGCAAGATGTTTTAAGATAGGTAAATGAGTATTCAAAATCCAAGATAGGCAAGTAAATATTTCAATTAATAAAAATCAGAATTTTTACCCTTTCTAAAGATTATCTTTTCAAATTTGAGCCGATATCAAATAGATTTGATATTGGATCAAGGACTAGTCAGTGCTAGGACTTGCACAAGTGAACATCAATGCCCGGTGGTCAACTAGCCGTGTCCGATTTGAGTAGGATTGAGTCAAAGAGACGTCCACAAAGGCTTGCGCTAGCACTAGAAATGCTGATCACGTCAATATAAGCTGATGAAGTTGAGCTGGTATAGAAAACTTGTGGAAGAACAGTAAATTAAATAGAAATAATGAAGTGGGTTCGTACGATCAACAAAATAATAATCCCTTTGCGGATGATACCGAGGCGATCACCCCGCGTCTTCAAGGGGGACTCAACCGCTTCACTCTTGATAGGTAGCGTGTATGCTGTCGAGGTCGGGGCTGACTTTTTACCAGACCGGCAAGAAGTGACAGGGGTACGTGGCTTGGCCAGTGAACAAATCGCTTCATCGGATCAAAGCTTGGCGCTCCTCGAGTTAAGTGCTAGCAATCGATGACAGTGCATTGCTCTTGTTGATCTGCATAGGAGAGAAAAAAAGACTATAATAATAGCTCCTCTTTTGTGGTTGATCTTCCTTGCACGCGTCCCTGAACAGCCTGCAAGGTATTCTTTTCCATCACTAGGACATCTTCTTTGGCCTCGGTGTGCCCAGACTGTGGAGTGATCAGTGACGCAATGCTCGAGCGAGCTTTTTCTGACCATAATTGTCGGCCTCCATCACGAAGCATGGTGAATGATCTTTTTGAAGGCATGAGAATCACAAGTTTTCTGCAAAAAGAAAAGTAAGCTCGATACATGTCAGGTCAACATCACACATCACACGTATTACATTAAAGCTAAATTGGATCCACGTCAAAGTTGGATGCCGCACGACATGACGTACATGCTCTGTCCTCTCTCTCTTTTTTTTTTTTCCTCTACCTATGTCCTTACATTTGAGCCGTACCCCATATAGGGCGATACCTGGAAATGTTCACGACCACCCTCTTCACGACCCCCCTCGTGGATTGACCCCCCCCCCCCCCCCTCCTCTCTCTCTCTCTCTCTACTTCATCTAGAAGAAGGCCTAGTGCAACATTGTATCTCATGTGATCTTCTTTCCCTTTTGCTGATGATGGCCAATCCTCTGGCCAATTTCCTTTTTCCTCCCAAGTTTTATCCCCAGAACATCTCTTGTGCCGATCTCCTACCACTATGGTTTTGGCCAAACCTCCGTTAGTCCAATTAATGCAGTTCAAGACCATTCGCTTAGACCTATGTACCACTGGTCCGATTTAAATGCAAAAAAAAAAAAATTATAATGCTATGCATTGTGATGCTAAAAGTATGAAAAAAATGATATGATTATTTTTTGTAAGGATTAATTTTCAATTTTCATGATAAAAAAAAATTTAAAATTTAGGTGTCAACATGAAGTTTACAATATCGAAGCCGTAAGGCATCTCGATGATGGTGCGGTGACTAATGAAAGTCTATGTCGTTAGTGATCACGACGGCGGGTATGGGTTTGTTCTTAAACCGAGGGGGGGGGGGGGGGGCAGTGAACAACCTCAATGGTGGGGGGTGGGGGATTGGCAGACGAGGCAACGGCGGCGGGGATCACGCGTGAGGGAGCAAAGAGCAAAGCGGAGTTGTGAAAAGAGAAGGAAGAGAGAGGCTTTCAAAACTTTTAATATGTGGGCTCAAATATGACATGTGTCGCTCACTGAATGGATTGTGGTAGCACTTTTTGTAGTCTCACGTCACTTTGTGTAATGCCACGTGTCACTTTTCTATTGATGGTGCTCTTGCCTGGTAAATTCCAACGGGAAATCCAACTATTGAAGGAAAATGACTCTTGAACCCAAAAATTAATGGGTTAATACCTTAAAAAAAATCTTAAATTGTTGTACTTATGATAAATTTAGCCCAAATTATTTTTTTTGCCATGAAACGGTACAACAACGATCAATTTATACTTCGTTAGTTTTTGCTAATTTTTACCCAGTTGGATGACATGTGACAATTGTCAAGTGTACTTATTATCCTATATTTGCTATAGGTGTATCAATTTGAAATTTTTTATGATATTAAATCAATTTAACAGAAACTAATAGATGGTAAATTTGTCATATGTCTACAAGTTTGAGATTTTTTATAGTGAAAAAATTAGCTTGGGGTAAATTTATCGGCCTAATACTAAAAAAAAACTGTAACTTTAGCATTTGTATCAATTGTATTCAAAATATTTTTTGTCTCGTAAAAATTTCAACATTTACTGTTGTCCTAATTCTACCGATCTAATATCCGAAAAAATCTACAACTTTAGCATATGTCCCAAATATATGCAAAAAATATTTATTTCCTTAAAAATTATATTTTATCCCAATTCTTCCTTCGTCAGTCTTTTATTCATAATTACCGTTAGTTAATCCTATATGACTTGAATTTTCTTACCGACTTTACCAATGAATTTTCGAAATTTAGAAATAATAGATTTCAAAGACGACAAGATTTTAAAAAGTTCATCAGAATATCTCCATATTTAACTGTTCTTTGGGCTGTTGAGTGCGGACCAAAATACAAAATACGTGTCTTGAGTGAGTATATATCTCTTGGCAGCATATAGGAAAAGCAAACAACAGAAGAGGAGTTTGAAATTTTTCATGTCGGCTTTGTTGAGGTATAATTCATTAGTGACATGAAAATGCCATGTAAAATTAACTAATGATAATTATAGACGCAAAGCTAACGGTGCTAAAATTAGGACAAAAGTAAAAATTGAAAATTTTTTATGAGACAAAAAAATTTAAATTGGCCAATTACCTAAAAAAACCTCTAACTTTAGCATTTGTGTCAATTATATCCAAAAAAAAATATCTCATAAAAAACCTTTAACTTTTACTTTTGTCTAAATTCTACCCAAAAGTTTTACTTTTATTCTAAATTTACCTACCTAGTACCAACAAAACCCTTAACTTTTAATTTTATCCCAATTCTATCATTATCAGCCTTTTGTTCATAATTACCGTTAGTTAATCCTACTTGATTCAAATATATCCATGTTTAACCGTGGGCGGTTGTTAACACCTAAATTTTGACTGTTCCTTTTAATCATTTATTATGCATATGAATCAGGAATTAAATTTTAGTTCCTCCAAAAATAACTAAATCATTTGTCATATATGATAGTTTATTTTATGCATTCATGCATTACATTTTGCATTGGACTGACGGTGGAAGCGGATCCAAAATTTGACAAGTAATCGATATAACATGAGAAATTCGGCTAAGGCATGAGGTTACGTCAAAATTCAAAGCGGGCTTGGATTTATTTTATTATGCAATTCTGCCTACTAAATTTTAAATTAAAAAAGGGTTTTAAATTTAAATTTATTAATAAAAATAAAGCTAAAATTTAGGCCCACATTATTGATAGTTTTTAATCATTTATTATGCATATAAATCAGGAATTAAATTTTAGTTCCTCCAAAAATAACTAAATCATTTATCATATATGATAGTTTATTTTATGCATTCATACATTACATTTTGCATTGGACTGACGGTGAAAGCGGATCCAAAATTTGATAAATAATCGATATAACATGAGAAATTCGGCTAAGGCACGAGGTTACGTCAAAATTCAAAGCGGGCTTGGATTTATTTATTATGCAATTCAGCCTACTAAATTTTAAATCAAAAAAGGGTTTTAAATTAAAATTTATTAATAAAAATAAAGCTAAAATTTAGGCCCACATTATTAGGATTTGACTTACGCGTTATTTATATTAACACCTCAGTCACGTGACAAACAGGGGGGCGCATAATTAAAAAACACGGCAAGAGGGGAATGCCTCTCTCGATCTCGACGAAGGACCCGCAGAAGGTGTTTCACAATCAACTACTCATGTTCTGCACAGGAAAAATGGTCGGCGATTTTTCTCGGGCAATTGAGAGGCATAAAACAATGTGAAGGGAGGGTAGCACTGGGAAGGTGGCACTTGGAGAACACCCATAAAATCACCGAAGTGAGGTCAAGTGCAAACTCTAGTCAAAGAATGGTGCCTTCTTCATTGTGGCGTTGTCCCTATTCGCGCCGAAGCTGCCGCTTTAGTTTTTTGCCCCTTCTTGCTGTCCAAACTAGATACACTCTCACGCTCGAGCAACCCATGACTTAGGATCCCGATGGCACAAGCCTTTGTTTCGCGCCACAAACGATCTTGTCATGCTCGAATAATTTTCCTGCGGGTTTTTCCGTGAATATCCAGCAAGATGTCGATCAATTCTTTAGCGGAATCTGTCCCATCGCGTCCTGTCCGACAAACTGCAGCCGCGGCGCCAAACGCTGACCAGTTCACTGATTATGCCCACGATGTACCCTGTTCATCTCTCACCGATCCGGACTTTTGTTTGTTCTCTACCTTGCAGGTCTTCCCCAAGTATTTTGCACATCAACGGAAGATTTAGCACCACCGTGGTTGAGACCATCATCGGCAATCACAATTGATTGATGCAAGTCCAGATGGCGTCCTCCTCTCCTTGAAGTTCATGGTCAAGAAAAGAACCATCAAAGTCTAGGTTAATTAAGCTTACGTTGTGAATTTGTCTTATTTTGGCTTTTGTCCTGATCTGACAATAATTTCGTGGGTTCTGCAATTTTGTTTTCTACAAGAAAAAGCATTTTTGCCATAGGGAAAATTATGAAGTGTGCTAATTCTGGTCGGAGAAATCTTTCGTGCAATATCAGGTCACTCTACTATGAGTTGTTGCCAATCTTGCCGCAAGTCTTACCAGCCGGGCGGTCCCGATCCACGATTTGATCTTGGATCGAATTTTGGAAAGTTCATCCATAAATTGGGTCAATTTCTTATCTTGATTGATTCGAAATATTTGATTACATATTTGAGCTATTTCGTTATCTAACGAAATCTTTTTAAGTCGCATATAATCAATTAAGAAAATCTTTTCCTAATTCACAACCGCACACTTGGAATTAATTCTATCTATAAGTCTTTAAATGGAATTAATGACATAGCATTTATTTCGAACTTTAGGGTCTATTTATGATGCTTTAGATCAAAACTTGTTCGAAATAAATTGCGAAATATTCAAGTTGGTTTACTTTCCATATTTGAGCTTATTTGATTGGATCGTCATCTTTGCATATCTAATTAGTTATCTTTCCATGTTTGAATTGATTGGATGTGATTTGCTATCTTTTAGAATATATCTCGCCGTATGATGAAAATCTCGACAATTCTAAGAGATATCAATTGCCATGTTTATTTGAATTGCACGTCATGTAGATAATTTGCATTTTTAAATTTGAAAACTACATCCCGATGTGTAATCTTATGCCAATTACTCAATCTTTCAGAATTTATGGGTTAGGGCAACTTAAATCCTAAAACATATAAAATAAAGATAACTTGACATAGTTTCGTTTAAAGCTGTAATTAAATTCGAAAAAACAAAAAAAAAAACATTCTCATTTTGTTATTCATGCATTGCATTTAAGAAGCGAAAATCCCAAAAAAAGAATTTCTTCCACTAAACTTCGAACATTCATCCGAGTTGTGACATTTTGAATTTCTTGTCATTTTGAGGCTATTGAATGAGAATGTATCTTCGATTTATTTCAGTATTGTCTCATTCAGATCTGATCAATCATGAGTAAACTGACCAAAAGTGAAAGTCTAACGCATAACAAGGTACGTGGATTTAGAAAACTCGAAAAAGTAAATGACGCTTTGACCATAAGGATTGTCGACATAACATTTAGAACCAATAAGGTTGATCATATAGCGATTAAAAAATACAATGCTAGCGTTATACGATTGGATCGCGGGTGATGCCGCTTAATCAATATACAATCTGCAAATTTTCTTAAATTGAGCTTTGACGATCGAAACCGTCGGAACTAGCAATAAACCCTCACAATTACATGACAACCAAAGCTGTCATAACTTGCGTTTTACTAAGTGTGATGAGAATCACATAGTCGATACGCGTAACGTTTGCAAAAGCCGCCCGTTAGTTCGAGACAAACTAGAATTACGATTGATGGATGAATGATCATGAAATGGAAGCTCAAACTTGGCAAATGGAAATAGAGAATTCCAATTCTACATAAAAATTTGACGACATCTCGTCAAATGGTAATTTCGAATTGGAAAAGAGAAATTTGGACTGAAAGTGCAAAATTACCATTTTACCCCTCGAGTATTTGCTTTGCCTTAAGAAATCAGGACAAAATGGTCAATCCTTCTTCCCCATGGGCTGCCAAAAATGGATATGCAAGAGTCAAAGTATGAGTTAAAGCTTGAGTTATATTATTGATTATATGCCACATGTCAACCTATGAAGCCCTCAAGCATTAATTGCCCTCATCAAACCAAGTCTTATCAATGAACCCCTAATTATTTATGTGAGACAACCATTTTGAAGTCCCCTTCAACCGTGTTTACCATCTACCATCCTTCCTTTGCATTTTCTCTCCATTTTAGCTTCCACCGAAAACTGTCCCAGAAGATAGTTTCTACCCCACCATTCGGTCTGCTCAAGCACCCTCTTCCAGCGCCGCCTGGCCGTGCTTCGACCACCAGGAGCAAGCTTGATATGTCCTTGACACGTTTCAAGTGGTAGTTCGAGGTTTCGTTAAACGTTTTTTCCCGACCAGCCCTTAGACCAAAACTCGACAGAAATCACGAGAATTGAGGTAAGGTCTTGGTTCTACCTCTTAGAGACTCCAATTGGCCTCAAATTTTTTAGGAGACCTTTACAATATCTAGTACTAAGGTTTGATGGTATGTGGATGCAAGTTGGATGGTGTTAAAATAGGTTTTTATGGCTGACCATTGATGGTGAAATTTGGATAGATTTTGACCTTGAGGAAGCCGGGCTGTTCTCGGGTCATTGGAGTGTGGTTTCGCTTCAAATCTCTTGGTGAGCCTTCTAAACTTGTAAATGAAGGTCTTGGTACATTATTTGTGTAAAGAGTTAGGCTTGAGATTGAAGTATGGCTCGATTGAGTGGTTGAAAATCGAAATCGGTTCTGTTTAGTAGATGAACGATGCCAACCAGTTCTATTTAGGGGTTGAATGAGGAGCATTTGAACTTCAAATGGACTTATAATACCATATTTGATGTATTGTGAAGTGTCGATGAGAAGTGTGAGAAGTGGATTGAGGTTTAGAAATAAGTTATGGTCAAAATTGACGCTTAAACCTTGAAATTGAGTTTGGTCTTGTGTGTGGTCGTGTGAGCCTAGTCCATTGAGGATTTGTAGGAATGTTATTATGCATTCGTTTGCTTAATAAGGTGGCATGAATTGCCCGTAGTATACCTAAGAAAGAATTGGGTTAATGGAGGCGAGTATTTCATGATTTTTAATTTAAGATTGATAAATCTTTTTAGGTTGACGAAGAATTCGTGGGGATTTTATATTTGTGATCTTGAGGAGAGTCACATTGTGTGACACTGTGTTAATTGATCAAGCAAGTGTCTCTTAAACCTTTATTTAAATGCTAGAACACCGTTGGATGAGTCATTGAATGATTTGAATGATTGGTGAATTTTATGAATTGAATTGTGTGTGTTGTACTGGCATTGTAGATCTAATGAAGGAAGTCTGGAGGATACCGATTGGTCTGTGACCACGGTGGTATCGGAGGGTGGTGAAATTGAATGAGAATGAAAATGTCGATTGGTCTGTGACCCCGATGGCATTAAGTGGTTGTAAGCCTAGAGAGTATCGATTGGCTTGTGACCCCAGTGGTATGTGGACATCGATTGGCTTGTGGCCTCGGTGATGTCAGATGATAGGAATTCCAGTGGAGTGTGTGGGTGAATGAGAAAGTGGTGGATGTGGGGAATGTGGGGCATGTGCTTGCATATTGGGACCCTAATGTTGAGCATGATTGTTTATACTGATTATCCATGCCTAATAATTGATACTGCCGTTATGTGATGCCATGTACCATTGCATTATTTGTTATTTTCCGTTTGAGTGGCATATGTGTGTGGTCTAGTAGGACTGCTATTGAGATATAGGATTAGGTTTCACTTTCTGAGACGTCGATATCACCCCGTAGTGGAACAAACTTTTCAGACCCCAAGCCTTAGCCATGTTGCCAATCTGCTTGGGCTATTCAAAGGAGATGACTGCCCTTTTTGATGAGTTCCTTTATCGGAAAGGTATCACATATGTCAGGAAGCGCACAACTATCTAGGTAGATGAAGTAAAGCTGGAACTACAACCCCACCGTTTTGATGCATGGTTTCCTCAAGTGGGTGACAATAGCTTGATGGGACCTCTGCTGCCTGAGGATGTTCCATGGGAAGTAATTCCTACCTAGTGTCATCCGTCACGACCAAATATTGAAGTGGATAATACAGCATCCGTGGGAGGTTCAAGGAACATACCTAAAGTACCGAAGTCTCCACTGTCTTCTGTGGAGTACATGAATTATATAGAGATTGTTGCTGATGTGATCTAGGCCATTAACGAAGAAGACGAAGCTGAAGCTGAAAAAGAAGAGAAAACCGAGGAAGACGCTGAAGAACCTTTAGAGAATGTACCATCCGAGACTTTTTCGGATTACAATTCAGATAATGAGGGGGACGAAGGGAAGGATGACTCAAGTTGTTCTTCTGAAAAGTCTAGTTAAAAGTACAGACGTAGGAACTATTGGATAAAGGATTCATTAGCCCGAGTGCGTCACCACGGAGAGCGCCGGTGCTGTTTCTCAGAAACAATGACAGATTTTTGCTATTGTGTATAGATTACAAACAGTTAAATCAAGTAACCATCAAGAACAAGTATCCCTTGCCTAGGATAGATGATTTGTTTGATCAGCTACAAGGAGCATCTGTGTTTTATAAAATAGATTTGAGGACTAGTTATCACCAACTGAGGATTAAGAAGGAGGATATACCAAAGACTGCCTTCAAAACGAGATTTGGTGATTACAAGTTTACGGTTTTGACTTTTGGTTTGACTAATGCCCCTGCTGCATTCATAGATTTGATGCATCGAGTGTTTAAAGGAGTACTTAGACCGATTCGTCATTGTTTTTGTAGACAATATTTTGATTTATTCGAAGAGTAATGAAGAACATGAAGAACACTTGAGGGTAGATCTGGAAACCCTGAGGGAGCATTCGCTTTACGCCAAGTTTAGTAAATGTGAATATTGATTGAGTAAAGTAGCTTTCCTTGGTCATGTGATTTCTGGAGAAGAAATCTCAATAGACCCTTCAAAGATTGAGGCAGTGATGAAATGGCCTAGACCTATGACGGTTACCGAGATTAGAAATTTTCTGAGATTAGCAGGTTATTTAGGCAATTCGTGAAGAAATTTTTGTCTATAG
Organism: Rhodomyrtus tomentosa; assembly: GCA_028455895.1. Taxonomy (NCBI): domain Eukaryota; kingdom Viridiplantae; phylum Streptophyta; class Magnoliopsida; order Myrtales; family Myrtaceae; genus Rhodomyrtus; species Rhodomyrtus tomentosa. Next base: position 16,501,588 of record JAPCWY010000011.1, read on the forward strand.
CTACTCCATTGACGAGGTTAACGAAGAAGAATGTGGAGTTCGAATGGACGGACAAGTATGAGAAAAGTTTCCAAGAGCTTAAGTACCGATTGATGACCGCACCAGTGTTGGTTATTCTTTCTGGACTTGGAGGCTATGAGATATATAGCAATGCTTCGCTAATAGGATTAGGGTGCGTATTGATGTAACATAGAAAAGTGGTTGCTTATGCCTCACGACAATTGAGACCACATGAGATGAATTATCCGACGCATGATTTGGAATTAGCTGCTATCATATTTGCTTTAAAGGTCTGGAGACACTATTTAAGTGGTGAAAGATTTTAGATTTATACAGATCATCAAAGTTTGAAGTACCTATTTTCTCATAATGAACTGAATATGAGACAACATCGATTAATTGAGTTACTCAAGGACTATGATTGCGAGATTTTGTATCATCTTGGAAAGGCGAATAGAATCGCGGATGCACTTAGCCGAAAATCAAGTATTGCGCTCTTATTATTTAAAGGATGGTCCTTGTTAGAAGAATTACAAGATTCTGAGTTTCAATTGGAAGTTTGCCTACTGTCAAGTTTGGTGGCAACCTTGAGAGTTGAACCTGAAATCCAAGAAAGAGTAAAGGCCTTGCAGTCTACGGATCCGGAGATTAAAAAGATTCTTGGAATGAATGCGACAAAAAGGAAATCTGAGTTCCAAGTGTCGGAAGACGAAATTCTGAAGTTTCGGGGGCATTTATGTGTCCTTGGCGATAAAGAACTTAAGGAAAAGATTTTGTCAGAAGCTCACAGGAGCAACTACAGTATTCATCCAAGTAGCACAAAAGTGTATCAGAATTTACGACAGCACTATTGGTGGAATAGAATGAAGGTGGATAGAGCTAAACATGTGGCGAAATATTTAACCTGTCAACAAGTGAAAACTCAACATCGCAAGCCTGGAGGATTTCTACAATCTTTAGAAATTTCTAGAAATTCCTGAATGGAAATGGGAACATGCGACGATATATTTTGTGATGAGACTGCCAAGGAATCAGAAGGTCGTGACTCAATTTGGGTAATCGTGGATAGATTAACAAAGTCGGCACATTTCATACCTGTGGAAAGGATTTTGCAATGGATAAGTACGTAGAGTTGTATATGCGTCAGATTGTGCGATTGCATGGAGTCCCAGTTACGATTACGTCGAACCGAAATCCCAAGTTTACATCAAACTTTTGGAAGAGTTTGCATGAAGCTTTGGAAACTAGATTGCAATTCAGTACGGCATACCATCCACAGACTGACGGACAGTCAGAAAGTACGATACAAATGCTCGAGGATATCTTGCGAGCCTGTGTCCTAGATTTTAAAGGTGGCTGGGAGGACCAATTGCATTTGGTGGAGTTTGCGTATTATAACAGTTACCAGCAATGCATTGGTATGGCACCGTTCGAAGCATTTTATGGTAGAGCTTGTAGAACACCTGTATGTTGGGATGAAGTTGGAGAAAAGAGTATAACAAGCCCCGAGTTAGTGGAACAGTCTGTTGAGGCGATTAAAGTCATTAGAGAAAGGCTAAGAACGACACAAAATCGACAGAAGAGTTATGCTGATAAAAGACGCAAACCATTGAAATTTCAAGTTAGCGACCATGTTTTCCTGAAGGTATCACCGATGCGTGGATTGTCTCGATTTGAAAAAAAGGGAAAACTGAGTTCGAGATATGTAGGTCATTTTGAAGTTCTAGAGTGAATTGGGACTTTAGCCTACAGACTCGCTTTGCTGCTGAACTTATCGCAAATGCATAATGTATTTTATGTGTCAATGCTGAGAAAATATGAACCAGATCCAACTCATGTTTTGGATTTTAAAACCATCGAAATTGATGACAATGTGTCATATGTGGAAAAGCCTGTCAGAATTGAGGACCAAAAGGAGCAAGTCTTGAGAAATAAAATGATTCCGTTAGTCAAAGTAATATAGGAGCATCACGGGACTAAAGGAGCAACTTGGGAAAGCGAAAAAGTTATGAGACGTTAATACCCCCATTTGTTTACATAAGTTGGGTTTATTATAAATTTAAGGACGAAATTTCTATAAGAGGGGAAGAATTGTGATATTTTAAATTTCCTGCCATTTTGAGGCTGTTGAATGAGAATGTATCTTCGATGTATTTCAGTCTTGTCTTGCTCAAATCTGATCAATCTTGAGTAAATTGACCAAAAGAGAAAGGCTAACGCATAACAAGGTACGTGGACCTAGGAAACTCGAAAAAGGAATTGACTCTTTGACCATAAGGATTGTCGAGGAAATATTTAGAACCAATAAGGCCGATCAGATAGCGATTAAGGAATATAATGCTAGCGTTATACGATTGGATCGTGAGTGATGCCGCTTAACCAATGTATAATTACAAATTTTCCTAAATTGAGCTATGACGATCGAAGCCGTCGGAACTAGCGATGAACCCTCGTAATTACATGACAACCAAAGCTGTCATAACTTGAGTTTTCCTAAGTGTGATGAGAATGACAGAGTCGATATGCATAACGTTTACAAAAGCTGCCCGTTAGATCGAGACAAACTGGAATTACGATCGACGGATGATTGATCATGAAATGGAAGCTAAAACTTGACAATTGGAAATAAAGAATTCCAATTCTAGATAGGAATTTGATGACGTCTCGGCAAATGGTAATTTCGAATTGGAAAAGTGAAGTTTGGACTAAAAGTGCAAAATTACCATTTTGCTCCTTGATTATTTGCTTTGCTTTAAGAAATTACGAAGGACAAAATAGTCAATCCTTCTTTCCCATGGGCTGCCGAAAATGGATATGCAAGAATAAAAGGATGAGTCAAAGCTTGAGTTGTATTATTAGTTATATGCCACATGTCAACCTACGAAGCCCTCAAGCATTAATTGCCCTCATCAAATCAAGTCTTGTCAATTAACCCCTAATTATTTGTGTGAGACAACCATTTTGAAGTTCCCTTCAGCCGTGTATACCATCTACCATCCTTCCTTTGCATTTTCTCTCCATTTTTGCTTCCACCGAAAACTACCCCAGAAGACAATTTCTGCCCCGCCTGTTCGGTCTGCTCGAGCACCCTCTTCCGGTGTTGCTTGGCCGTGTTCCAACCTACAGGAGCAAGTTTGATGTGTCTTTGACATGTTCCAAGTGGTGATTCGACGTTTCGTAGAACGATTTTTCCCGACCAGCCCTTAGACCAAAACCGAATAAAAATCGCACGAACTAAGGTAAGGTCTTCGTTCTACCTCTAAGAGACTTCAATTGGCCTCAACTTTTTTAGGAGACATTTATAAAATCTAGTACTAAGGTTTGATAGTCTATGGATGCAAGTTGGATGGTGTTAAAATAGGTTTTTATGGCTGAACATTGATGGTGAAATTTGGACAGATTCTGACCTTGAGGAAGCCGAGCTGTTCCCAAGTAATTAGAGTGTGGTTTCGCTTCAAATCTCTTGGTGAGCCTTTTAAAATTGTAAATGAAGGTCTTGGTACATTATTTATTTGAAGAGTCAGGCTTGGAATTGAAGTATGCCTCGATTGAGAGCGGTTGGAAACCAAAACCGGTTCTGTTTAGTGGATGAACGATGCTGGTCGGTTCTGTTTATGGGTTGAATGAGGAGCATTTGAACTTCAAATGGACTTATAATACCACATTTGATGTATTGTGAAGTGTCGATGAGAAGTGTGAGAAGTGGATTGACGTTTAGAAATAAGTTATGGTCAAAATTGACGCTTAAACCTCAAAATTGAGTTTGGTCTTGTGTGTGGTCGTGTGAGCCGAGCCCATTGAGGATTTGTAGGAATGATATTATGCATTCGTTTGCTTAATAAGGTGGCATGAATTGCCCGTAGTACCTAAGAAAGAATTGGGTTAATGGAGGCGAGTATTTCATGATTTTTAATTTAAGATTGACAAATATTTTTATATTGACGAAGAATTCATGGGGATTCTATATTTGTGATCTTGAGGAGAGTCACATTGTATGACACTATGTTAATTGATCAAGTAAGTGTCTCCTAAACTTTTATCTAAATGCTAGGACACTGTTGAATGAGTCATTGAATAATTTGAATGATTGGTAAATTTTATTAATTGAATTGTGTGTGTTGTGCTGGCATTGTGGATCCAATGAATGAAGTATGGAGGATACCGATTGGTCTGTGACCTCGGTGGTATTTGAGGGTGGTGAAATTGAATGAGAATGAAAATGCCGATTGGTCTGTGACCGTGGTGGCATTGAGTGGCTATAAGCCTGGAGAGTACCGATTGGCCTGCAGCCTCAGTGGTACGTTGACATCAATTGGCATGTGGCCCCGGTGATATCAGATGGCAGGAGTGCCAATGGATGTGTGGGTGATGAGAAAATGGTGGTCGTGGTGTACGTGGTACCTTGATGTTGAGCATGATTATTTGTACTGGTTATTCATGCCTAATAATTGATATTGCCATTGTGTGATGCCTTGTGCCATTGCATTATTTATTATTTTGCGTTTGAGTGACATATGTATCTGGTTTGGTAGGACTGGTATTGAGGTATATGGTTAGGTTTCAATTTTTGAGATGTCGATCTCACCCCGTAGTAGGACAAACTTTTCAAACCCCAAGCCTTAGCCATGTTGCCAATCTGCTTAGGCGATTCAAAGGAAATGACCGCCCTTTTTGATGAGTTTCTTTATTGGAAGGGTATCACATATGTCAGGAAGCGCACAACTGTCTAGGTAGATGAAGAAAAGCTGGAACTACAACCCCACCGTTTTGAGGCAAGGTTTCGTCAAGTGGATGACAGTAGCTTGATAGGACCTCTGCTGCCTAAGGATGTTCCATGGGAAGTAATTCATACCTAGTGTCATCCATCCCGACCAGATATTGAAGTGGATAAGCCAACAACCGTGGGAGGTTTAAGGAACATACCTGAAGTGCCGAAATCTCCATTGTCTTCTGCGGAGTAGATAAATTATATAGAGATTTTGTTGATGCGATCGAGGCCACTGAAGAAGAAGTCGAAGCAGAAGCTGAAGAAGAAGTGGAAATCGAGGAAGACACTGAAGAACCTTTAGAGAATGTACCATCCGAGACTTTTTCGGATTACGATCTAGATAATGAGGGAGGGCGATGAAAAGGATGACTCAAGTTGTTCTTCTGAGAAGTCCGGTTGAATGGGTTAGGTGATTAAGGAACCATTTTGGTGTTAGACTCTGTGAAAGGTATAGTAGTAACCTTTGAACCAGAGGCCTTAGTTCCTTTTTCCTACCCAGTTGTGCGGCTTTGTATTTCCTTTTGTCTTTTTCCTTCCGATGTTTGTACTGAATGCTTTTGCAATATATAAATAGATGTGCTTTTCCCCTTGTTCCAAATTTTCTTTTTATTTCTTTTGTTTGGTGATGTTGTCACCCTTTCATATGCGCATTTCATACCATGCTAGGCCATGTGAGGTTCCTGGGTAATTAAGGGCCTAAGGTGGATGTAATGAGCTTCAAGGAACGCGGGGCGTTACACGAGTCGTCGATTTGGGACATCTCATGAAATTAAGGTATCGAAAGGGCACTAGCTTTAATTAATTAATGTAATCAAGTCCTCGAATTCACAATATCTGGTTCGTAGGAGTAAAATAGTACTCCCGCTGTTTTACTTAAATATCTAATTAACCTATAAAAAATGATTAGTGGCAGCTCCAATTTCTAAATTATTTTTAATTAATTTAAGTTGCAATTTGGTAGAGCTTAGGAGAGTCTGTACTAGGTTAGTCATTAAAATTAACCTAATAATCCATTAGTCTAGAATTTTTAATTTTAGGTCGCAACAGTTTGGCGACTCCGCTGGGGAATTGTTCTTAATTTTCAAAAATTTAAGAATCTAGTGGACTTTGGCCTAAACAATTCATGAAAAAATGTTTTCGATTGGCAACATAGACTCCATGTATGCCTTTAACCATTGCATTAAATGGTTTTGCAGGTTGGGAGTTATAAGGGGTGGAATGATTGACTAACCCTTTGTTTTGCATCCTTGGTGAATTGGAAATTGTGTTTTAATTTGTGAATTATTGGAGCAGTGTTTGCATTTCAATGTTGTGCATTTATTTACAGTATTTGCACTACACAGCACAGAACCTGTGACCGGACCTGGGTCACATTTTTAAGATGGTATGTAGATGGTTCTTTAACCTTGACAGTAAGGCTTCGTTAAAGGTTATCCCATATGGATCCCAAAATCTTCCAAAAAATGGCTCAAGGGTTGTTCTCATACACGTGAGGCTATGATGCATGAGCGTTGTCCTTGTCGATCGAACCAAACCAAAGTGATTGGACCCAACTAGTCATGACTATTGTACTCGAGACTGCGACTAGTTATGATGACCATGTGCGAGGCTGCAACATGTCACTCTATCCATTACTTCATTTTGCCAAGCTTTTAGGTAGATAGACTAAGGTTAACCTCACTATCCATGTGCATGTGTATGTGATTGGTATTTTATTTTTCCAAGTATAACTATGTTCTCTATCTTTATCTTGGTTTTTGTTTGTTGGTTAGTCCAAGTTAGGCGTCAATCAAATTTCGAATTTAACATCATGGTCATTTTTTTCAAAAAATCAAAAATCAAACCGGCGGTCCATTTTCAAAAAAAGATGAATGTGGGAAAATCCCTTTGGAAATTTTGTTGATCAATAAAAGATTTTGTTTTATCTTTCCTTAATGCTTCAATGGGTGGAAAAGTTTATCCTGATAAATTCACACTTGAAGATTCATTGTGATAAAAGGAGCAAATCGTTCAAACATCAAAAGGTCATCATATTCCTCCTAAAAAAAATTCGCCTTGTTTTTCCCTAAGAAAAGTTCGTCCTACTTCTGCATTAAAAAGGAAAACAAAGTTAGACCGATTAAGCGAGTCGTGGACCGGCCTCTCCTGAATCACATCCTCATTATTTTCTTTTTCTTTTTTAGGAAATCATGGGTCGCTTGTAGCAGGAACCGTAGATCAGTGGAGGGGAGACACAATTGTCCATCACACGGCCAGATTGGTAAGGAGAGTTGTGGTAGAGAGACTATTTGGAGAAAAGCAAAAGTTTCTTCTTCCCAGGACTTGACGATTCACAAAGAAGTGGGGCAAAAGTGGAAGGCACGGTCGTCTTCTCTGAATCTTAGTCTGTTTGTCCACCAAGAAAGAATCAAGTTATCTCACCCATGATCAAGTATCATCCATTCTGCCAAAGTCAGTAGTGATCTCCAGTGAGCATCTCTGAGTGGGATCTCAGCCTCGCGTAGCAGTCCTTCCTCGACAACAATGCCACTGCCCAGAGCCTAGCTTTGCTCCGACGCTTGACCATCAAGAGTCCTTGTGGTGACATTCATCAGAGAATCAACGAACTCCCCTGATGTTTTCTCAATGAGGCTGGTCATGTGTCGCTGTCCCTTTAGAGACAACGATCCTGTTTTGCAAATCCTCATTAAGGTAACTCGAAGGAATTTTATTTTGCTTACTGATTTCTACAGGCCACCTGCTGACCATCGAGAAGCTGAATCCGCCATCGCGAGCTTCACTGGTAAGCCAAGCTGTAGCAAGCTACTCTCTCACGCCATCGTCTTCTCTAATGGGCGATATTTCAGGTGTTTTCATACCTAACCAATGGAGTTTCTGAGTTTTATATGCCCTCCACTGCTATTGCACTCGCTGTTTTTTTTTTCTCCACAGGTTTTCTCCGACAAGTCCCGATTAAAGCATCCATCGCTCGTAGTCAATCTTGGACTAGAGTTGGCGAGATCATTTGCAACGCAAGCATTCTTGGTGGGGGTTCAGTAGCGGAATCAAGTGTCTAAGGAGAGAGTGGGTTATTATCTAATCCTCTACTCCTCCACAATTGTTATTCTACAAATGTCAATCAAGCCATCGCCCTCCTTTAGATCACTACAACATCAAGCAACGATAGCCGACGTTTTGGTCCTTGACGTGCCTTGCCGAGATACCTGTTACTTCGAACGTCTGATTTGCATAAAAATTTCGTTTCTATAGAGGTGAGCTCGGACCAGTAAATAATTTTCGGTGGAACCCCATTATGGCTCGGTCATCTAAAGAAGGCGACAATTCTAATAACATACAGTGGGGTCCCTCCTGTTTGATCCATTGTTGGTCAACTAACGAGTCTGGTGCAGTTTAATTTGTGGGAAAAGTTTTATTACTCACCCAAATTTTCTTTTGGAGAATCCAGGAACATCTCAGGTGGACTTTACAGTCTCAAGCCTTCACAGCCGATCCCTCACAATTCCGTAGTCCCAATCCAAGCCAATCCATGAGGTTCACATTCGATTTTGAAAGCTTAGTTTAGGCTATTCAAATTAGTCTAGTCTTCCTTCATGTAGGAATTAAGTTAGCACATCATGGATTGGATATCCGATCAACTTAGCTAGCCCCACGAGTCTTCCTTGTCCGCTGATTCAATCCCCTGTTCATAAGAAATTCTCTTGCATGCTGGCATAGTCTTTTTCATAAACAAATGCATGAAATGCTCATAAAATAGGATCGGAATCGCCACATTTTGCATGCCTGAAAATGCTCACGCATTTCCTAGTTTATGCATGATTGTTCTTCATGTTTAATTTACCAACTTTGAATAGGGAACGTAAACTACATATGATATATCGAATGTATAGAATGAGGCATGACAGAATGATGAAAGTTAATTCATTTCCACACATGTCTCGTATTTTATCCCCCAGTGAATTGAACGGTATTATTCCGCATTCTCCTAGGCGGAGGGTTTTCTCTCAAAAGGTACGATAGCTGAAATGATAGAGGCATTCATTTCTCTATCCTAAACAGTAAAAGTTATCCATTGATTAACCACTTTGAGCGGCGATTTCATTTCTTACCCCTATAAAGAACCACCCCACATTGGGGCAGAACAAGGTAATCCCAGAAGTAGAACGTGGTAAATTATTAGAAATTCTTTTGGTCGGACTAACATCAATTTTCAGGTATTTCTTTGCATTTATGCTCGAATATTAATTCAAGTGCCTTAAGATGACGAAGAACATTCATTTCTCTATCCTATGCACTTCATCCCTTGCATAGGCCACTTGAGCCTACAAATTTATTTCTTGAAACCCCGTTGGTGATCATTTGCTCATTCCAAGACAAAGATGACATTTTCCCAAGGAGCAGCACCGAAGAAGAATTGGATCAATAAAGAACTTTTGAGTGAACTCAACTTGTACTTTAGATTTTTCATAATTATTGTTTTGTAAATGCTTGTTGTAATTCCTGGTTCAAAATCATGGGATTGTAAATATATATATATATATATATATATATATATATATATATATATATATATATATATTCAGCCTGAAAGAAAATGGCCTACTCCCGTGTAAAAAAAATCGGAAAAAAAACTTTCTCTCTCTAAAAAAAGAAAATGGGAGTTGGGATTAAGAAAAGCAAAGGCCGATCTCACAAAAGTCCGGGGCAAAAAAAAAAAAAAGCAAATGCCTACCTAAAGCAAGGTCAATGCCCATTGAAATCCTACTTGTAAAATCCATGTACATGTTCATATTTTTTTCTTGTAAATCACCAACAGGAGTTGGTTGTAAAGAACGATTTCTCGAAAAGTCTGCTTGCAAAGTGCAATTCCCAGTAGCGTATATACCATATCTTGGTATCCTTTGAAGACAGCTCTTGAAGGCGAAGATCGGTGACGAGTCAGCAATGATCACCAACATCAAACCCTTCTCATATATTTTCTGAGCCAAAACGAGCCTTTTTTGTTTCTCAGTCCCTTATCCTAACATACGTTACAACCCTTCAAAGTCTCTTCGAATTAGGGCATTTGAGTTAGCGTAGAGTTAAATGATTTTAAGCATCGATCGAATAAGTTCGAGCGAGATTATTTCTCTTTTATTTTTTCAAGGTTCTTGACTTATAAACCTGGAACAGATGATGAAGAACTTCATTTCATAAAGCTTTGACTCGACTGGAGTCCCATTTGAAAACTTTTGACTCAGCCCACATTACAGTCATGATTAAAAAATCCAGATCGGCTCGGTCGTACCAATTGCGAGATTACTCGAATCCTTGTCGAAATGCGATGATGGTAAGATGGAGTGAATTCTCTTAAATCCTGCAGTCAGGATAAATAGTTTTTCTCAAGAGCGAGAGAAAGACCTTTTAGACTGAAATCCCCATTCAGATTATATTCGAAATATTCATAATGTGATTATCTCCCTAAGCAGAATTGTTAATGCAAACTTGACAGAATAGTTATGCATGGACCGCACGATAAGTCATAAGCAAAATGCACCATGCAAGATCGACAGAGTATTTTTGCATGATTTCATTGATGAATTTCAGCAATTATGTTTACACATATCACCTATGATATTGCCTGACATGAAGCAATTCTTGATGATCGAGATACCTCTCAAGGTTTTGAAATTCATCTAAGGACCATTAAATGACCAACCCTTACAAGCGAATTCTGACCAAGTAGTCTTCCAAATCCTGAGGTAAGTATATCTTCAACCTGAATCTCTTCAAGAGAGTAGGAGAAAGTCCTTCCTGACTAAAGTACTTCATTCAATTTTATCAAATCCATCAAAAGGATCAGATAGGTTTCCTCATTGATGAATTCTTTAGTGAAAACTAAGTAAAGTGAGCAAGTTTATTTTTGTGCAAATAATCACTTGCTGTGCTATACTAAGTGAAATGGACAGGTATGTTGCAGTCAGCCTAGCCATCTCTTACTCATTACTCGGAAAGTCAAGTAAGTTTGCTAATTCTCTTTCAAAATCTTATATCGACACTTGACAGCTCAAGTTATCTCCAGGATCTTATATTCTTTTGATGCTGGATTAGCTCAAGTTATCATTCCTTTGTGTTTGTTCTGATTAGCTCAGACATCACACCTCTTTGTGCTCATTCTGATTAACTCAAGCGTCACATTCTTTTGTCATTGTTCTGATTGGCTTAGGCATCACACCCCTCAATGTTCATACCGATTAGCTCGAGTGTCACATCTTTACCGGCTCATGGTTAATAGTCCACATGGCGACTTGCCAAGAGACACAGTGTTTGTACAGAATAGCTCGGACATCACATCTTTACTCACTCACAGGTTATAGTCCACATAGTGACTTGCTGAGAGATACTGTGATTGTACCGATTAGCTCGGATATCACATTTACCAACTAATGCTGACCCGTTGAGAAGGTCGCAAGAGGCATTTTACCGACTCATGTTGACCTGCTTGAGAAGATCACAAGAAACACTCTATCGCCTCATGGTGACCTGTTGAGAAAATCCCAAGAGACAAATGGTCAGCTCGAACCATAAGTTAAGTACATTTTCAAAACTTTACACAGATCCTGCACCATTTCACATCAGAAAGAAATTTCTAGCAACAATGGGCTCAGCACCTTGAAATCCTGGCATCCCCAAAGAGGTCAGGAAATTGAGGAAACATTAGCATTATGAGATATTTAGTAAAATAGGTATTTCATATGCGATCCATGTGCATGTTTTTCTAATACGGTGAAAAGAGAAATTTTTAGCGCGTGTTATTTACAACATTGCATTTCATGCATCATTTCACGTGCATCAGAAAATGGGATTTAATCATTCCAAAAATTATCATTATTTATCTGCATTTGCAAAATTTAGGCATCAATTTTAGTCTTTGAGCGAGAGCTCTGCGAGCTTCCACTCAAAGATGGGAAGCTGTTGCACCTAAATTTTAACTTTTCCTTTTAATCATTTATTTTGCATATAAAATCAGGAATTAAATTTTAATTCCTACAAAAATAACTAAATCATTTATTATATATGATAGTTTATTTTATGCATTAATGCATTACATTTTGCATTGGACTAACGGTGGAAGCGGACCCAAAATTTGATAAGTAATCGATACAGCATGAGAAATTCGGCTAACGTACGTCAAAATTCAAAGCGGGCTTGGATTTATTTTCTTATGCAATTCAGCCTACTAAATTTTAATTTAAGAAAAGGCCTTTAAATTAAAATTTATTAATCGAAATAAGGCCAAAATTTAGGCTCGTATTATTAGAGTTTGACCTACGCGTTCTTTATATAAACACCTCGGGCAGAGGCCACATAATTGTAAAACACGGCCAGAGGGGAACGCCTCTCTCGACCTCGGTGAAGGACCCGCAGAAGGGGCTTCACACTCAACTACTCATGTTCTGCACAGGAAAAGTGGTCGGTGATTTTTCTCAGGCAATTGAGAGGCATAAAAAAATGTGAAGCGAGGGTAGCAGTGGGAAGGTGGTACTTGGCGAACACCCACAAAATCACCAAAGTGAGGTCAAGTGCAAACAGTAGTCAAAGAATGGTGCCTTCTTCATTGTGGGGTTGTCCCCATTCGCGCCGAAGCTGCCGCTTCAGTTTTGAGCCCATTCTTGCAGTCCAAACCAGATATACTTCACGCTCAAGCAACAACCGTCACTCAGGATTCCGATGGCACAAGCCTGTGTTTCGCGCCACAAACGATCCTGTGATGCTCGAATATTTTTCCTGCAGGTTTTCCGATGAATATACAGCAAGATGTCGATCAATTCTTTAGCGGAATCTGTCCCATCGCGCCCTGTCCGACAAACTGCAGCCGTGGCATCAAACGCTAACCAGTTCACTGATTATGCCCACGATGTACCCTGTTCATCTCTCACCGATCCGGACTTTTGTTTGTTCTCTACCTTGCAGGTCTTCCCCAAGTATTTTGCACATCAACGAAAGATTTAGCACCACCGTGGTTGAGACCATCATCGGCAATCACAATTGATTGATGCAAGTCCAGATGGCGTCCTCCTCTCCTTGAAGTTCATGGTCAAGAAAAGAACCATCAAAGTCTTGGTTAATTAAGCTTACGTTGTGAATTTGTCTTCTTTTGGCTTTTGTCCTGATCTGCCAATAATTTTGTGGGTTCTGCAATTTTGTTTTCTGCAAGAAAAATCATATTTGCCATAGCGAAAATTATGAAGTGTGCTAACCACAGATTCTAGTCGGGCAAAAATTATGAAGTGTGCTAACCACAGATTCTAGTCGGGCAAAAATTATGAAGTGTGCTAACCACAGATTCTAGTTGGAGAAATCTTTCGTGTGATATCAAGCCACTCCACTATGAGTTGTTGCCAATCTTGCCGCAAGTCTTACCAGTCGGGCGGTCCCGAACTACGATTCGATCTTGGATCGAATTTTGGAAAGTTCATCCGCAGATTGGGTAAATTTCTTATCTTGATTGATTTGAAATACTTGATTACCTATTTGAGTTATTTCGTTATCTAACGAAATCTTTTTGAGTCGTAAGAAATCAATTAGGAAAATTTTATCCTAATTCGCAACCGCGCACATGGAATTAATTTTATCTATAAGGCTTTAGATGGAATTAATGACATAGCGGGTATTTCGAATTTTAGGGTCGATCTATGAGGCTTTAGATCGAAACTTGATTCGAAAGAAATTGTGAAATATTCAAATTGGTTTACTTTCCATATTTGAACTTATCTGATTAGATGTCATCTTTGCATATCTAATTAGTTGTCTTTCCATGTTTGAATTGATTGGATGTGATTCGCTATCTTTTAGAATATATCTCGTTGAATGGTAAAAATTTCAAAAATTCTAAGAGATATCAATTGCCATGTTTATTTGCATCTTTAAATTTGAAAATTACATCCCGATGTGCAAACTTATGCCAAATTACTCAATCTTTAAGAATTTTGGGGTTAGTACAACTAAAATCCTAAAACATATAAAATAAAGATAAATTAGCATAGTTTGATTTAAGGTTGTAATTAAATCCGAAAATACAAAAAAAAAATCATTCTTGTGACGTCCTGGAAATTCAACTTTTGTAAGCGCCGGAAGTCGATTGAATGATATGAATTTATAGTCATAGTCGACGTCTATTTTGGACTATATGGATCGAAGAGACGAAAATTTGAACGAATTCCGAACTTTAGATTATTTCAAATTGAGTTTCGAAATTAATCCGCGGCGATTTCGAATTTCTATTTTCGCAATCGATCCTAACCCCGACTGAGCTTGGCTAGTGAAATCACAGAAATTACCCTTCGTCCAGTGTACAAAAATTTTCGTTTTAGTCCCGGCACGCCAAAATTACTATTTTACCCCCAAATTATTCATACACAAAAGACAAAAAAATTTAATTTTTGGCCAAAAAGTCTTGCCATGGGCCACCTTCTCTTTGCCCCATGCACGTCGCTTCCCCCATCTGCCGCTTCTTCCTTCTTCTTTCTTTTTCTTTCTTCGTTCTGTTCTTCTTCTCCATTGTTCAACCGACGACCGACTCTCCCTTTGCCGATCAATCCTCCTCTCTCGTCGTCGTTTTTTGTGACCACCGTCCCACCATCAACTGCCACCGTCCTCAGCTACTCCCCGTCCCCGCCCTGATCCCAGCCGAGCCGCCATCGCCGTCGATCGGCAGAAGAGAAGCCGCGACCGAACCTGTTTTTAGGTCAAAGGACCCGAGAGCTTCTCGGCCTCCACCGGCCGCCACGGCCCACCGACGCCGACCACCGCCCCTCAGCTAGCCCCCGACTCCCCCTTGACCGATCCGACCCCTCCCCACCGGTCGTCCACCGCCGGAGTAGCCGGAACCGAGCCCCGAAGTTCCGGTGCCCTATTTTGGGCCCGATTTAGTCCGGTCTTCAATCTAGCCACCACGGCCACTGCCGTGCCTCACCGCCACCGCCAGACGACTCCCCTGAGTCCCCTCTACCGCCACCCAGCTCACCTCCGTCGGCCGCCGGCCGTGACGACCGGAATCGACCGCCGATCGAAACCTCTATTTCGGCGCCGTACAAGGCAGCCACTGATCATGGCTGTTCGCCGCCGCTGGCAGCCTCCTACCGCCATCCACCGGTCCCGACCGATCCCCACCGATCCCTGGGTGAGCCCCCAACCTTGACCGGCCTTGTCTCGGCCCGTGTTACAGAAAAACAGCCAAAATAATAGGGTTTGCCAGTTGAGTTTACTGTTTCTCACTATTTCAGGCCGCCGGCCACCTGTTCCGGCGACCTCGCCGGACTTTCTCGGGGTGTTACCGAAATTTGAGCTTGGGTCGCCGCGCGATAAACCCTAGTTTTGCCGCCGCCGCCGCCGCTCGAGCTAACTCACATTGTGAGTTGACCCTAAACCTTGATTAGGGCGCTAATTGCGCTTAGGATTTATTTTATTTATTTATTTATTTATTTATTTAAAAAAAAATTCGATCGGAACCGGTTTAGATAGAAATGATGGTTAGGATAAATGGCCGATCGATTATTTGTCTGTGGCTATTTGTGCTAATTTATTAATTAATTGATTGATTGTGCTTGGTCGTGAGTGAGTGACAGGTTAGAGACGAGGGAGCGATTGGTTGCTATAACTCAACTGAGAATTAAAATTTATAATATGAATTAAGCATGAAATTGCCGGGTTGAGTTGATTGCTCGCGAGTGTGTGAATTGCTTGATTGGTTTGATTGCCTGGCTGAAATGCTCAATTGAGAGTATTGTGGGCCTTGGGGCCAAGTTGGTTATTTTTCCAAATGGATTTTGGCATTAATCAAAGATAAATAATGAATTGATTGCCGAATGCAATTTGTGTGGTCATTTAAAGGATCAATGATGTTACCTGATAAGTTCGCATTGTACCATTGGTACTCGTGCCGTACCCATTGTATGAAAATTTATGACTTGTCAGAAGCAAGATAATCTATGCCCCGTGCCAGTCGTACTATTTTAAGGGATTATTGGATGCCAGTCGCAGCTTGTGATGGATTGAAACTCCTTTTTAAGGAATGCCTACTTGTAGTGCCGTGCCGGGTGCACTGGATGCACCGCTTGTAGTAGCCGTTGCTGAGAGGATAAAGTGGACGTAGCCTGGTCCTGCCAGAAGAGCGCGGGATCACACTATTGATATATCTATCACACCAGTTGCGTGGGTCATTATTTAATAATGGACTTGTGTATGCCTGAGTGGTTGTGCTTCTGTTGGTTGTTGATTTGACAGATTTATTTTATTGATATATATCTATTTATATCTTGTGGCTTATTGTGGTGCTTAGGATGTCCTGGGCGAATCAGTGTCCTAACCGAGATTAGGCTTGATTCACTGAGATTAAATTCTCACCCCGTCGTGGGATAACTTTTCAGGTCTGAATAATGGAGAGATCGGTGCGATTTGGTACCCCCACCCACTCATCACTCGATGTCAGTCTCCTCCCGGTGCCAGGTACGGACCAGATGTGGAAACGTCACATCACGACGATATGGGTCAATGAGGGGATGCCATAGCTGGTGGCGCACCTCTTCAAGGCCTGGTATCTTCGTGATGGGATGGATCTCTTTGGTCCGCTTAGAGGATTTGAGGGGCCACCTCTTCAGGGGGTTCCTAATGTACCCACTTGGGATCCAATGGACATCGATACGCCTAATGGGGAAGTAGTGGATTTCACACCCGGTATACAGCCTGAACTCGACCCCGAGTAGTCAGTAGCCCCTTCTGTGCATTCTAGCTAGAGTTCCTGTGACGACCCGAACAACCCGGCTCCCCCGATTGGTTATGATGACCCGAATGTCGAGTTTACCCAGTAGAGGGTTAGGTTCCTTTTGTGGTCAGGGAACTGGTGATGCTTTTGTGGGGGTACTGTTTTGGAGTAGATAAGAGTTAACCTTACTTGACTCTTGTATCTTTTTGCGAGTCCTAGAGGACCGCCCCTAAGCTTGGGGTTGTATGTATTAGTCGTTGACTCTGTAAGGTTATAGATCATTTATTTTCAGTAGTTTATTTTAGTGTTGTGTTATCTAGTTTTTCTTCCTACCTATCTCATGTTGATTTTATTGGATGGAATATTGTACGTTCCGCGTGTGCAGTATATTCTTAGGTCGATAACAGTTGCCTGGGACGCTATCTTTTATGACATGGTGGCGATTTGACAATGAATGTCGCGGGTTCGAGAGTCGGGACGTGACAATTCTCATTTTGTTATTCGTGCATTGCATTTAAAAACTGAAAATCCCAAAAAAAAGAATTTACTCCACTAAACTTCGAACATTCATCCGAGTCGTCGATTTGGGACATCTCATGGAATTAAATTACCCATCTCATGGAATTAAGGTACCAAAAGTGCATTAACTTTAATTAGTTCATGTAATCAAGTCCCCGAATCCACAATCTCTAGTTCGTAAGAGTAAAATAACCCCCTGTTTTACTTAACCTACCAAAAGTGATTAGTGGCGTCTTTAATTTGTAAATCATTTCTAATTAATTTAAGCTGCGATTTCGTAGGGCTTGGGAGAGTTCGTATCAGGTTAGTCGTTAAAATTAACCTAATAATCCATTAGCTTAGAATTTTTAATTTTAAGTCGCAACAGCTATTGAGTGCTGAAAAGAATACGAAATGCGCGGTAGTGACTATATATCTCTCAGCAATATATAGAGTTAGCAAAAAACGGAAGAGAATTTCAAAATTTTTGCATCTCAGCTTTGCCGAGATATAATTCTTTAATGACGTAACAATGTCACGTAAGATTAGATGATTATAGACAGAAAGTTAACGATGATAAAATTGAGACAAAAGTAAAAGTTGAGGGTTTTTTTGTACTAGGTTGGTAAAATTTGGACAAAAGTAAAAGTTTTGAGTAGAATTGGGACTAAAGTAAAAGTTGATTTTTTTTTGTACTAAGCTTGTAAAATTAGGATAAAAATAAAAGTTTTGAGTAGAATTGGGATAAAAGTAAAAATAGATGATTTTTTTTGTACTAGGCCAGTAAAATTAGGACAAATGTAAAAGTTAGAGGGTTTTTATGAGAAGAAATATTTATTGAATATAATTGCCACAAATGTTAAAGTTAAAGATTTTTTTTTTTTGGTATTGGGCCTTAATTTATCACTATTATGACAGTTTAAGGTTTTTGGTAATCAAAAAAATATTTTGGAGTAACTTTATCATAAGTGTACCTATTTGAGATTTTTGGTTATAAAAAAAATAATTTCGGATAAATTTATCATAAGTGTATCAATTTTGAGTTTTTCGTGATATTTACCCAAAAAAATAAATTGAAAATGACTCCAATTACTCACATTTTCATGTTTGGAAGACAATCCAAACTAGAATTTGAATTAGCGGTCGAATACAGTCCTTTTGACAAGAATGCGGAATTAGTCATGGAACCCAACTCTCGAGCAACCGGAAATGTATCCGGCTCCCCGCGGAAAGAAAGAGAGACGAAAGTGCTGCAGATGAATCGAACGGGCAAGCGGTTGACGTCGCCGGCTGAGGTGCGGTGGCAAAGGCTTGGGATGGCGATGGGCGGGTTGCAGTTCGGCTACGTGCTGGAGGGCCTCGTCGGCGGAGAAGAGACGAAAAAGAAAAGAAGAGACAATGCAAAGGTAGTAAGTCTCAGCATTCAACTATCAATGGTTCAGATGTGTCCTCCACTAGAGATTTAAGAAGCTTTTCGGCATCCAACAATGGAAAACGAATCCGATTCTTCTTGAAATGAGAAATTATTTGTGATTCTTTGTCAACAAACGAAACGAGCAACTAGTGATCATGAAGAATTGCTTTGAGGGGACTCTTGATCGGGGGAGCTTCAAGGCCTAAATAAGGGAGGCTTCCGGATCTTAGTAGCTTGCTCGAACCCGTACGCGAGTTCGATCAGCTTCGGCTCCGAACCTTTCAGCCCTCCGAAGCAAATCCCGAAGGGCACGCCCTCGGTGTCATAGCCGGCCGGGACAGTGATTCCTGGAAATCCGCCAATGGCAAGAACAGGAGTGAAGTCAAATCCAGGAGTCATGACAGCATCCAGCTCGTACCGCATCATTAGCCTCTTGAACCCTTCTCTTGTTAGCTTTCCTAGATTCGACAAAGCTGCCTTCTCTGCACTCCCAATCCCGTTTGTGAATTCGGACGCCAACAAGATGCTTTGGTCTATCTGGTCAGTCATTTCCTGCATTATCGTTTCGAGCATTCGGTCATTTCGAACTTTGAGGAGGGTCGAACTAGGTCAATGAACCAAAGTAACACTCTTACCAGTTTAGTGTTTTTCTGGTTGAAAGCTATTACGTCTGCCAAGGATCGGACTGGCGATGACACTAGCTCCTCAAGGTAAGCATCCAGGGCTATTTTGAACTCTGCGAGCACCGCCGTTCCTTCACCGCTCAAATTGGAGTTCAAGATCAAATCTATATTCTTGATTGTCAGATCATCCACCAAGACAGCTCCCGCTTGCCTAGCATGGACAAAGTACCTCTGTCATCATCCATGAATGACATGGGACCGACATCGGGTTCGATCGTACTCAAAATAAACTGCAGCAAAGACACTTTCTGTACCTCAGTGTCGCGAAATGTTTCGTAAAAGCTAGAGCTTGGCTGGGCTTATTGGTGAAATTGAAGAAAGGGTGTCTCACTATACCCAGTCTCTTGCCGTGGAGACCATGAACTTTGAGAAACTGTCTATATCCACCTCGAGGAAGGTATTTCGACGCTTCTCTTGTGGCTTTCGCGTCATTGGGATCATAGCCTATGATTGCATCAAGAACATCAACAGCATCTGAGACGGTCCTGCATATCGGCCTGTTACATTTAAATTGTTAACGACTTTGCTTGGCAACTCAAGAAGGATAACAATATGTGAGACCTTAATTTGAGCAGAATGATCTATTTCAGAAATTTAACCATTTAGCATGGGCAAGGATAGTAACAATCCTTGAGGTTTGATAGTGTACAAGAGTAATATGATGTGCATGACATACCCAACCGTGTCTTGTCTGGGTGTGATCGGAATCACCCCGGCTCGGCTAGTGAGACCAACCGTTGGTTTGATGCCTACTGCTGAATTTACACTGGCAGGACATAAGATCGAGCCATCGGTTTCAGTTCCTAGTGTCACTGCCACCATATTTGCTGCCACTGCTATGGCCGACCCGCCACTTGAACCGCAGGGATCTGCAGAAAGCACATAAGGATTCTGCGACGCAATCAAGGCAAAAACTTAGGATTAGAGAAAAGTACTGACTTGCATGAACAATTGCAGTTGTATATAGATAAGTAGCACTAAATTGTGAAAAGAAAAATAAAAAAACACTCACCCTGCCTTGTCCACCCCTTGCACTCCAACCATTTGGTTGAGTCAAAGACCTAAAACCAGACCACTCATTCAAATTGGCCTTCCCTAATATGACGGCACCAGCTCGCCTCAACCTAGCCACCACCCCTGCATCCCTAGGGACAACCGAGCCAAGCAGTGCAAACGAGCCGGCTGTGGTGTTCTGCTCGTCTTTCGTCGCAATGCTATCCTTGAGCAGGATAGGAATTCCATGCAAGCTGGAGAGTGCGACGTGTTTCTTGGCCTCACGTTCCCGGTCTGCCCTATCGGCTTGGTTCAAAGCATCTGGGTTCACCTCTATGATAGCTCTCAGGACCGGATTGAGTCGGCGGATTTCGCCGAGGTAGAACTTGGTAAGTTGGCTGGAAGTGAGCTTGTTTTGCTTGAATGCTAGCTGGAGATCACTTATGCTTGCTTCTCGGATTGAGATTGCTTGGCTAGTCAAGACCAGTGACAGAGATGATAACAGGCACAGGTATTGTAAGAAGAGACGTAATCTGATTGGGGTGTCGACCATGCTTAAACCTCGGAAAGATTGTCTATACCTTGTGAGTTTGAGTGAAAATAAGAAGTCTGTCGGGATTAGTATCTGAAAACAAGCAATAGATATATAAGACTTAGAGCTTAGCTCTAAAAGTCTGACGCTTCGAACGTTAGGTTTACCGCAGAACAGGCGTTTACATGTCTAAACAAAGGCAAGGGGGTTCAATTGCTTTTGAACTGAGCTAACCAACTTCTCAATTAAGCTACTCAGCATCCCTGACATTTACTTTCTTGACTTTGAACTTTTGGCTATATTGTCACATCATCTGAGAAATGGCCCAATGGTTTCCTGGTGTTGAATGCCAATCCACTTTTGACAAAGTCAAAGGTGGTATTCAACGCAAATACGGACGTTGCATCTTTGGCGGCGGAAGAAAAAATTTTAAAAAAAATAATGATAAAAGATAATGGCAGTGGTGTGCATAAGCGGTTTGCTTAGTCTATAAAAAGGGGTGATTGTTTCATTTGTGATATATGTATACTCCCATGTAAAAGAAGAGCTTTGATGAGGGCCATATTTGTAAGTCCTTTTATTTTGCTAGTCTTCTTGCCATTATTCCTCCATATTTCATACCAAACACACACATTTGCACACACACTTCCGTAAAAACCCAACAATGATATCATAGCTAAGTTCATTCCGATAATTTTAGGTATTTATCCTGACCATCCTCAACCAAAATCAAAGTTAGAGCTAGGCACATTCGGATGGTTTTGGGCATTTGTCCTGATCATCCTCTACTAAAAACTGAAGCCAGAACTCGAACCCAAGTCAGAGCCTACAGAGCTAGAGCAGGAGCCGTTCACAATTCGTTGGTTTTGAGTGTTTGTTCTAACCAACCTCGCAATGGCTAACATCGCCACATCATATCTCATCCCAATATTTGATGGAAATAACTATGATTACTGGAGCATCAAGATGACTACCTTCTTGATGGCACAAGACTTATGGGACATCGTCCAGTAAGGATATGAAGCCTCAAAAGAAGGTGCAAGTGTTCCAACAGAACTATGACAAAAGGATGCACGAGCTCTATTCATGATCCAACAAGCACTTTTGGATACGATATTTCCGAGAATCGTCGTCATGAAGACAGCAAAGCAAGCATGGGATGTATTACGATAAGAATATCAAGGCTCAGAAAAGGTATGCGCTATACGACTTCAAATTCTTATAAGAGAATTTGAGAATTCTAAGATGAAAGTGCATGAGTCTGTCCAAGAATATTGTGGACGATTGAAAGAATTAGTGAATCAGATGAGAGCCTATGGAGATGCAATCACCGATCAGAGGGTTGTTGAGAAAATATTGGTGACTCTCACTAGAAAATATAATTCTATTGTCACCACCATAGAATCATCTAAGGATTTAACAACCATATCTATAAGTGAGCTAATTGGTTCTTTAAAAGCACATGAGAAAAAATTGCAAGTACATAATGAAGATACAGTTGAAAGTGCTTTTCAGTCAAAAATGAGAAGGAGCTTATGGAAAAAAGAAAAGAAAGAAGAAAGGATTAGAAATATCTACAATGGAAAAATATCCACCTTGGAACTTTGCAAGACCGCGATGCAACTCTTGTAAAGATATGACCATATAGAAAAGTCTTG
Organism: Rhodomyrtus tomentosa; assembly: GCA_028455895.1. Lineage (NCBI taxonomy): Eukaryota > Viridiplantae > Streptophyta > Magnoliopsida > Myrtales > Myrtaceae > Rhodomyrtus > Rhodomyrtus tomentosa. The sequence continues at coordinate 16,523,874 of JAPCWY010000011.1, forward strand.
TCGCTCTAAAAGAAATTATAGGGCGAATTATGTTGAAGAAAAGGGAAAAGAAAAGGTAGAAGAAAATACAGATCATTGATTTTATGTAGGCCAAGTAGAAAAAGATGAGAAAAATGGTCCATGGTATATTGATAGTGGGTGTAACAATCACATGACTGGAGATGAAGATATATTCACCAATATTGATACTTCAGTGAAAACTCAAGGGAGTTCAATAAATTTTGTGAAGATGAAGGCGTTCATCGTCAATTAACAGTCAACTATGCACCAGAGCAAAATGGAGTAACAGAAAGTAAAAATAGAGCCATTATGGAAATGGCGAGATCGATGTTAAAGGATAAAGGCCTTCCTAACTATTTCTGGGCAGAAACAGTCTGCACTGTGGTATATCTGTTAAACAGATGTCCAACTAAAGCAGTTCAGAATAGAACTCCAATCGAAGCATGGAGCGAATTGAAACAGTCAGCTAAACATCTGACAATGTTTGGTTGTATATGCTATGTTCACATCCCTATCAGAAAAGGAGCAAGCTCGATGAGAAGACAGAAAATGGAATATTCCTTGGACATAGTGACCAACCAAAAGGTCATCAAATTTATAACCTAAGAACAAAGAAGCTCATGATAAGTCGAGACGTTTAGTTCGACGAAAATGCCGCTTGCAACTGGGAAGAAGAGAAGATCGAGAAGAAGTATGTTACCTTACCTGTTATACTACCTGCTCGAGAGGAATCAACGTCAAAAGAAGAAGGTGGAACATCATATTCATCCACTCAAGATGTCACACCACCGTCCTCTCTAAGTTCAGCACAAGAAGCACCAACTCCAGAATCTCATATACTAAGGGTAAAGTCTCTAAGAAAAGTCTATGAGACATGTAATTTTACGTCTTTAGAACTAGACAACTATAAAGATGCTTCGAAAGAATAAGTTTGGATTAAAGCGATGGAAGAAGAAATAAGATGATCGAGAAAAATGAAACTTGGGAGCTCATTGATTGCCCCAAAGACAAAGAAATCATTGATATCAAATGGGTTTTACAAGACGAAGCTGAATGCAGACGAATCAATTCAAAAGCATAAAGCAAGGCTTGTGGCGAAAGGGTACTTGCAACAGCCATGTATCGATTACACTGAAACTTTCGCTCATGTTGCTCGTCTTGATACTATCCGAGCACTCATAGCTCTAGCAGCACAAAAGAAATGGAATATACATCAACTAGATGTGAAATCAACATTCCTGAATGGATATCTCCAAGAAGAAATTTATGTGGAACAACCACAAGACTTTATCGCCAATGGTAATGAAGAAAGGGTTTTTAACGCTCAAGAAAGCCCTCTACGGATTAAAACAAGCACCACGAGTTTGGTATAGTAGAATTGATGAATATTTCACCAAGCAAGGATTCAAGAGGAGTATGAGTAAACATACACTCTACATCAAGACCCAAAGTAATTCTGATGCTCTTATTGTCTCTCTGTATGTATATACATGGAATAATGAGAAGATGATTCAGGACTTCAAAGAAGATATGATGAAGACATTCGAAATGACAGATTTGGGTTTGATGCACTATTTTCTCGGTATAAAGATTGATCAAAATGAAGGAATTTTTATCTCGCAGAAGAAATATGCAAAGAACATCTTAAAGAAATTCAAGATGGATAATTGCAAATCAATTGTGACGCTACTCGTGATAAACGAGAAACTATTAAAAGAAGATGGAGCAGAACTAGTAGATGCTTCGCTCTACAGAAGTCTTATTAGCCGTTTATTTTATCTTTCAGCTACACGACAAGATATTATGTATACTACCAGTCTACTATCACATTTTATTCAGAATCCAAGCCAAATTCACTTTGGAGCAGCCAAGAGAATTTTAAGATACTTAAGAGGAACTACAGATTTTGGCATTTGGTAGTCTAATGCAACGCCTAAGCTAATTGGATACATTGATAGCGATTGGACATGATCAACTGATGATAGAAGAAGCACAACTGGCTTTGCATTCACATTAGGTTCTGGAATAATCTCGTGGACATCCAAAAAACAAGACTCGACAGCACAATCTATTGTAGCAGCTACAACAACTAGTCATGCAATATGGCTTAGAAGAACTCTAGAAGACATTGGAGAAACGCGGGAAGAATCGACTCCAATATTTTGCGACAACAGGTCCGCGATTACAATCTCAAAGAATTCAGTTTTTCATGGAAGAACGAAGCATATTAACATCAAACATCATTTCATACGAGAAGTGCAGAATAATGGAGAGATCGAGCTCACATATTGTAAGATTGAAGATCAAATTGTTAATATATTCACTAAAACAGTACAAAGAGCAAAGTTTGAAACTTTGAGAAGCTCGCTCGGAGCATCACAAAAGTGGATCGAGGAGGAGTGTTGAATGCCAATCCACCTTTGACTTTGTCAAAGGTGGTATACAACTCAAAATACTTTACATCTCTGGCGGCGGAAGAAAAATTAATAAAATAATAATAATATAATGATAAAAGATAATGGCGGTGGTGTGCATAGGCGGTTTTCTTAGTCTATAAGAAGGGGTGATTGTTTCATTTGTGACACACACATGTAAAAGTGGAGCTTTGATGAGAGCCATATTTGTAATTCCTTTTTATTTCTTAATTTTATATCCTTTTATTTTGCTAGTCTTCCTGCCATTATTCCTCTATATTTCATACCAAACACACACGCTTGCACACACGCTTCCGCAAAAACCCGACACCTGGACAGAAGTTGGAAGGAATGAGATTAAAAACAATAGCCCCATTAAGTATGGCAAATGCGTTGATTGAGTAGTTCGGCTTCAGCCAATTGACCAAGCCTTACCAGAGTTTTCTTTGTCGTCAAGGAAGCTTTGGATCTCGTGTTAAGAAAATTAACCGATTGTTTTGTGAAGTCAGTGGGTCTTCAATCTGGTTGAAGTTGCCACTCCCCTGGTATATTCTAAGCTAATTCTGTCCATGAAGGCTTTTTCTATCCGTAACCCCAGATTATAAAATGATGAATTTGGTGGAGAGAAGCTTCCTTAAGTGCAAATTCTGATGCGCCGTTGACCAAAGTGGCAGCAGGAGGCAACATGTTTGAACTTGTCTATCCTTGTATAGTTTCTTGTTTCAGCCTCATGCATGTTTGTGGCCGTGAGATGAAAAACTAATGGAAACATAATCGACCAAAGCCGCATCCAGGAGTCGATGATTGTATGACCAGTAGTTACACCACTAATAACTCGATAGCAATGAGATGCACAAAATTACAGTAAGATTGCTCCATGCTGCGATGGTTCCATATATACGGCTTATACTCATTTTCGCAAATTCCCGACATGCTTGTTCCAGGACTTCTACTCATAACAGAAAAAGAGAGGAAAATGCAGGCACAAATTCGATGTCAAAGGTGTTGACTTTGTAAGTCCCACATCGCTTAAGAATGAGTTTTTGATGCTCTTTATATACTTGTGGCCTTTCTCCACCTAATAACTTAAGTTTTTGGATTGGATTTTCTAATATGGTATCGAGCAGGAGGTCCTGAGTTCAAACCCTTATTTGCCTCCCTAATAAATTTGTTCACACTTAAGCGTAAGGGGGAGTGTTGAAATATTTATATAAATATTAAAGCACGACTTCTTCTAAAAAGCTTAAGATGTGAGTGTTGGTATTCCACTTTATTATGTGACCTACAAAAAATGGTCGAGAACAACTCTTATTTGCTCAAATTCTGAAGAACACTAATACATTATGGTATGAAAATCCCCTGTGGCATAGAACATACAGAAGATTGGCATAGCAGCACAGGCATAAAATAGCCCGGTAAAATATTTGAAGTGTCCACTAAGATCTCAGCAAGGTAATATCCAAATCCAGTCTGCATAGCAATGGGTGCGTATATCGCAATCACTTGCAAGGGGTGAATTTGCAGGTGGCGGTGCCGTAACCGGAGTTGGCCCTCTTGAAGCGCAGCGCCGTGAGGAGGACGTCCTGTGTCGAGCCCATCAGGGCCCAGTTCATGTGCTGGATCACACCAAGGAAGTGATAAGGGAACTGGATGCTATTATAGGAGTTGAGAAGCGCGGTGGTACCCTCCCTCAGGAGGGTCCTGTACGGGTCGCTCCGGCCCTTTAGGCCCTGCCACAGCGTCACGTCGGTGCCATACCTCCGAGCCGCCACTAAGCCGAAGACCAGAGCCACCTTGGTTTCAGGGTTGACCGCCCTCCAGTAACATTTGTATTCCGGCATCATCCATTTCCTGAGACGTAAGACGCTCTCAGAGTCAGTAGGCCATCGGATTGGATCTCGAGAGCACAAGGGTCTCGAAGTACGTGACGCAGCCGTTCCTATATCCAACCTTTCATCCTATTTATGAGGAAAGTATGCCTTCCTTCATGCAACATAGAATTAATTTTCTGTCTGAAGTAGCTTTTGTCTGCCTAGAAGTGCATTGCCAGACGACAGTGAGCTTCAGGAGAGTCTTTGCTCTAGCTTTGATTAGAAGAGACTGAAACCGGACTTTTCACTTTCTCATAACGTGAATCAACATGTCATCCTATCCTCACACAGTGTTCATTTAGGATTACTCAAGATGGAACATGAATTGATTTAGCGAGTGAAGTCCTTGGGACCGTACCCGAAATACGGCATCGTATTGGCCTTGATTGGAAATTACAGGAAAAGAGGGAGGACTCAAACCATTTTGTAGCGGTATACCACCAACTGTAATAAAATTAAGTCTGCGAATATGCCGGCAACTCTTGCCTTTAATGCCTAGTAATCTCACTAACATTTTGGTCATCGGATTAGAGTAAGCGCGAGAATTATCGTAGAGAGGCTTTCTTTGGTCCATCTGAGGAATACTTTAACATTTCAAGAGGATTTTCGATTCCTGTATTGGCATATCTAATTAGAAATGCGGAACGAATTGATCACCTCGTGGATAGTCCTGGCCAAAAACAGAAAAAGGAAGCATCTTTCGGATCAAACTTACTCGTGTGGGCATGCTGAAGCTTCCAAAAAAGGGGCAGGCAGCAGCGGTGGAGTGGGAGGGAGATTGGAGGCCGGCGGCGACGGCACTGCCGGCGTGACCGGTGGGGGAGACTGTGGGCAGAAGGACATGGGCTGCGCGGGCTGCGAGAGCAAGGAGTCCACCGAATAGAACTCCATGTCGAACATCCGGAACATGAGCCTAAGGCTCTGCGCAGGGCCAGCCGACGCCGAACATCCCATGGAACCTTGACCGCTTCCTCCCATCACCTGCGCGTAGCAGCTGCTCAGGTCGGGCGTCCCGTCGAACCTCATGCCGTAGTTTCCGAACCAGTTCGTGGTCTCTTCTCTCGACACCGTGACTTGGCCGTCGCTATTGGCGCACGCCACCAAAACCTTAATTCCTGCACGACAACACAAGCTCTGAACCCATCATGGACTGCATCTATAGGATCCGCTCTCGTTGTTTCCCTCCAACTCCAACTCAGGACAAGCATCAATAATGAAACTGCACACATTCACATAATTCAAGCACCTAGGATTCTCTAATCTCTTCTACAACCTCAATAAATGTAAACCCCGACGCCCCATCTCATATTAAACCGGTGCAGAACAAAGATCTAGGATTAAATTAGTAGAATGTTGGCACGTGTATGTTGCATACACTGACTCTCTTTTTTTTTTTTTTTTGGGGGGGGGGGGGGGGGGGTGGTGTTTGGAGAGAGAGAATTAAAACAAATGGTTGAACTAGAAAAAACCCTGTGAGCATCTTCAGCTTACCATAAATGGGGAAATCAAAGAGGGATCTCTGACCATCCTTGCACTGGTCGCAGAAGACACTGCCTGTGACCATGGCATATCCTCGGGTGCCATCAACGGCGGATGCAAGGATGAGAAGAGCTGTGAAGAGGAGTCTGTGCATGGAAGAACCCATCAAGTTTTGGGAAAAAAAGCTGTGAATGAGAGACCAATCAGTAAAGAGAGCTTGAGAGAGGGCAGAGGGTGATCAGCATTTATTTGGTGCAGAAGCCCCATAGTCAGAAGAAGTAAATAAGGCCAGCAGCTGTTTTTTTTTCAACACTCACCTGTCAAAATTTATGAGGGTGCAAGAATTTCTTGATAGTAAAGAGACTTGGTGCGGTTAGTCATTCTCATCTTTGTGATATAGCCCATCTCGCTCCGGTCCGAGTCACGGGAGATCCAATGAAATCAATGAATTATTAATAAGGATGAGCAACATGAACTTTAGTTTTAATGTATTAATTGAAATTGGGTTTGCATTTTAGAGATAACAAAAATAACCGGTGAATTACTAGCTCTACATTTAAGAAATCAAAATTAATAAATAATTGGTCCGGTTCAATTCTTCTAAGACCGGGAATTGGACCGAGAAGCATTAGTTCTGATTTTATGAAATTGGAAATTGGACCGAACCGGCCACTTCAGTCATATCTAGACAATTCTTGATTCGACTGATCCGTCCTGCTCACTTTTATGTGTGATGGATGACTCGGGCTAGATCTAGAACTATGAGATAGAGAGTTGACGTATAAAGATTTGATGGTATGTGACAGATTTTGATTTGTGCATTAACGCTTGGGGAATGTCCTTCTAGATGCCGGTGAATATGCACTTGCTGATAGGATTGCATGGGGGTGGAGGTTGGGCGATCTAGGACGTGCATCAAATCAAGATCCTGAGAAGGAGAAATGGGAATCTTGTTCCGTACTTGGTTGCATGGGCCATCTACGACATGCAGTAAATCAAAAACCTAGGACAGAATTTCTGGCAGCAAAGAGACACCTTAATTGCATGGGGTGACCCATCCTCCTACTACGTTGAACCATCGTCGACAAAAAGATATTTTAATGTTTCAGAAAAAAAAAAGCAAATTGAAAAGCACCTTCATAAAAATGATCTCTTATATCGCCTGCAAAAATAAAAAACATCATCTTCGTCCGCGAGACTGTTCAGATGTAAATTATCGTCGACGATGAAAACATTTTCGGTTAACCAATTATTTTAAACGATACAAACAATCAGCTTTAAAAAAAATATTTTTCGAATCGTTCATTTTTCGCAAAACAAACGGAGCGTCGTAAACCACATAAGTCCGATTCATCTCAATTATTGATCATGTGAGCCTTAAGAAGGGTCATAACTATCGGTAAGATGCAATATAAGGTTAAACTAGTCGGAAGCACGCATAAGGAGTTGAATTGTCCGGTTGTGTCTATGGGAAAGAGCATGCACCACTCTTTTATTGCTCAGATCGGGGTCTGAGTTAATTATAAGAGCTACCCTTGAATGAGCCCGTGAGAATTAGAGATTTTATGCATTTACTTTTCCTTTTTTGGGTCATAAATTCTATGCATTTATAAATCATCGTGTTGATCGCAAGGGGAAAAAGAAGAGGAAGAAGGAGGAAGTTAGAAGGTATTAGCTAACCATTTAATATCCAAAGACTGAACTGTTAAAGGTGGGCTATGTCGGGTGGTATTTTAAGTTGGGAATAACGTAACTAGAAATCCTAAAACTTATTATGAAATTGCAATTGAGTTTTAAAATGTTTAAAAATAATAATCAAGTCTTAAAATTTGTCAAATTGATGCAACCAAGTCATTTAATTGACACCGTCAATTAGACTAATGAAAAATGTTGACTTAATATTTTTTAAAATTATTTTTGGTCTCCTACTTGGTATTCTTCAAATCCTATTTAAATTAGATTTTTTTTTAAGTCACGTGAATCGATCCAACTCTCTTCCTTAATTTTATCCTATCTTGTCAGAATGGTTCATTCACATTAGGATTATGATGATGGTTTCGAGGGAATGTATTTCTGCAAGATAATTTATGGCAATATTTCTACTTCAGAAATCAACTTCTAGAGACAAAAAAAAAATGATAACAAGAGAAAATTTCAGCTTCTGGAACAAAAATTCGCTCAATAACGATTGAAAATTTCTACTTCTGAAACATTATTAACATAAAATCTGCTACGAAAAATTATTTCCGGTGATTGAAAATTTTCTACTTCATTTTTGAAATTTTTATTGTTAAAAAATATATTGTTTACTACAGTGGCGATGGTTGGAGGTTGACGGTGGAGGCCAGCAGTGATTAAGGCGGAGGTCGACATTTGGCAGTGGGCAGCAATCAGCGGTGGGCGATGGCGGAGACGTGGTTGGGAGAGAGAGGCACTGAAAATGAAAAGAGACTGAAGTGAGAGACATATTAATGTTGAGATTTTTACTTCCGAAAAAGAAGTAACTTTTTTTTAAACTTATAAAATTGGTTCAAAAGCAACTTCAAAAGTAGAGATGTAACGTTACGTAGCTAAATGAATTTTTTCTTTATAAGTTGCATTATCAAACGGATTTTTGCTCTAGAGCCGCACAACAACACCATCTTAAGGATTCAAATTTGAGATTTTCTCAGGGTGTAAACTGAAGGGTTGTTCGACAAACGCAAAAGGACTTTGCGTTGCAACGGCTGAATATTAAACCGCAGATTCATTAGAGGATGCTACTCTAACTCATATGAAAATGCCATATAATGAAATTCAGTGCACATCCTCTATGATTCTTTCAGCATTTATCCTCCCAAGGGGAGTGAATCAGATGGTCCGCCATGAGGATGGTTGTCATCAAACTCCCTTCTCCTCTTTATTAGCTTTATTGAGGGGGAAAAAAAGTATCGAAACCCATTGTGTCAATTCAGTCTTCTTCTTTTTTATAGTGGAATCCTAAACCTTTTGCATTTATGTCAATCCACTCCATACGTAAACAATTTTTAATCATATGTTACTTTTTTTTCCTTATAGTTATGTGTTTTGCCTTTTCTTTCTCTTCCTTTTTTTTTTCTCTTCCCTTCGTTGTTCCTCCAACATGCCGCCGACCGGTCAGAGGCGAAGGCAGCCACGTTATCTAGGATTAGAAGGAAAAGCTTGCTACATGCTGACAACCTATTACGACAGTTAATTTAGGACTTTCAAGTGACGACCGAAGAAAACTAATGACGAAAATTGAAATATTGTGCACCTTTTGGTAACATGGTGTGTAAATAAGCACAGCGCGAACAGGAGAGCCATATTAAGTGTTCACTAATTCGTATGGCGAATTAAATCAACCTTTCGGCCAAAGTGAACATTGGTCACCCCCTTGCAGGCACACGATGGGCACTTTGTTGAAGGGCGAAGGTCGCTGTTCTTACTTACTAGCCTCGAGACGGTTATGAAAACATTGATCTAATTCGACCCTGCGATCTTGAACGAGAAAAACAAACACGCTTATCGCTTTAGATTGCCAAGCGGTTCTAAACAGAAATCGAACGTAATGTGTTATCGGGAATGCGCGAACACGATGATTTTCGATTTCGAACTGGAGCGATAAAAATTGAGTACGTGCATAGTTCGGGTGATCCCACAAAAAGTCATCCCACCTAACCATCTCGATGCCCAATTCACTGAACGTAACCATTCGGACGCGTGAACATCGCAGCCGCAACACCATGGTCACGGGACGGTGGTAGTTATTAGTTGGCCGTCCAGGTAGAGAGATTGGCATTGATGACAAATTGCACAGATGTCTCTCGTCTGAAAAGCAAGAAAAATTAGCCAATTCTTTCCAATCTTCTAGAATGAGATATCTAGGTCACGCGGGTCATAAACCATATGTAATTCTAGGGATAAGTATCCTAAGAGTACTAAAATTTGTCACGAAATAGTTATTGAGCTCTGAAACTTTCAATAAGTACAATTAAGTCTCAAAACTTATCGCAAAAGTGCAATTGAATTCTACAACTTTCAAAAAATACAATCAAGCCCTAAAACTTATCATACTAATGAAATCAAGTCCTTCAATATATTGCACTTGTTAAAATTTTCAAGAAGATTGCACTAGAGCAACAAGTTTAATGATTCCATTGCATTTTCCTTTTTCTTTTCTTTTTTTTTTGAAAATTTTAGAATTCAATTGCACATTGATGATAAATTTTAAAATTTTCAGTACACTTATCTCATAATTTCAAAAGTAAAGAAAAGACCTTTTTTTCGTGGTACAAAGTTCGAACGATGAAATTCTTGATTCTTTTAAGCAAAAATAAAAATAAAAAAAATAGAGGTCTCGCGTCTGGTTTGCGCCCCACGATGAGGACCCCCTCGTACAAAACAACTGTTTTTGGCTGTAAAAGAAATGCTGTGAGAAAAGTGCAACATGAGCGATTGAATCCCCAACGCACATTATTTTTATGGCCTGCCTGAATCTTCATGAGAATGAATTTGCTCTTCGTCCATTCATTTGATGGTTTAACGGGTCAGGAGACACCCACCTAAAAGATGTGGTAGATTGAATCCATGCACTCCTAAAACCAAATACAAAAGAGAGCTGACCCGACGTCCGAAAAGGAAAATTGATAGGCTATAGTGCAGCCTTTTTAAGCGGGAGAATTATCAAAAAAAGTCTTAGACCTATTATAATTATTATGTCAATTCAGTCTTATTCCTCTTTTTTTGTCAATTTAATCCTAAACATTTTGCATTTATCGAACTTCATAACAAAGATAATCCGATGGCATGACTTGTAATATAAGCATATGACTTGTAATATAAGCATGCATACCTTTCTGGTTGCACAGACTATGGATACCTTTCTGGTTGCACAGACTTCCCATGACCCGAACACTTACCCCCTGTAGCTTTCAGGGGAACTACAAGTTAAAGGGACAAAACACACTTACTAGGCTTGCACAAAGAGTGAGATCAAAGCCACAAGTCTCATTATTGGAAGCAAAACTTCCTCATCAGCACCGGATGCGCTCATTCACAACTCAGGTAAACACTAAAAAATGGCCGAATGAAGAAAATGTCACAACATATGTACAGAAACAATTGCTTCGTTGCCGACTTCTTCATGTCTGGGACGCCCGGGTTGAGAGGGCGCCGCTAGCACATCCAGTGCGGATTTCAGTGAAAGGGCTCAGAAAATGAGGATTCTTCCTTTCAAAATCCCAGCGCAAGGCTTGTCAAATTGAGACTAACAGAGATGCGCACCAGCAAAATTGGCTCCATCAAACTTCGCTTGGCAAAGCACGAGACTCTCCATGTCAACAGCGTGAAAAAGTGTCTGGTGGAGTTTTCAAATAATGAAAAAGCTTTCCAGAACCAAAGGAGAAAACTCTCTTGAGCGCATTCTATGTAAATTCTCAACGCTCCAAGTAACCTGAATTGCTCTATGTGACTAGATGTTCTTCCTCAACGCTTTTTATGGAATCCCCACCAACATACCACGTCACACTGCCTGCAAAAATTCAGTGGACTCTGATGATTAGATCCATTTCAAAGGCATAATTAACTTCCAAATAGCCAATCACTCCAGAAGCATGACAGCCCGGTAATGCATGATATTGGTGATACTTTCATATGAATAATAGTTCCTTTTATATTCAGAGGAATACTATTCCTTGAGAGAAAAGCAGGAAGATTATTTTTGACCCGTTGGCTATGTTTCATAGCATGCATCACCTGTCGGACAGCATTAAACATTTGCAAAAAAGAAATGAAGGACAGTCTCTACCTTGTGCATTAGCTAATTCCTGTTCTCTTGTTGAATGAAGTATGATTGTTCCTGAAAGTACAGTGATGAATCCGCATATCTCAGATGCTATGCTGCTTGCAGTCTGACCTGACCAATCCTGCAAAGAGAATGCAACTTGAAAACACTGCTCTCAAGAAAACTGAAAGCAGAAGTCTAACCGGCCAAAAACCTCACTTGATGAAGTAAGCCACTTACCTTGAACATTATTGCACTAGCAACAATTGTCAGAGTCGTGAACATCACGTAATATACTGGTGAAATGATGGCAGCATTGAATGTATCTAATGCCTATAGAAACGTTAAGAAGACTTCATTAGCATGTAAGTCTTACACCAGGTTTCACATTATCACCCCTTGATACTGTAAACATAAACTCTAAAATCTAAGAAGCCAAACTCCACAAAAAATCACAAGCAATATGAGGTGTCAGTAACATCCCCAGGGGTCAACAATCTGCTAAGATTGATTGATGACACTTCAATACGTGGTGGCTAACATACAGAAAGGAAACTCTCATGCAAGAACATCTTGATTGATGGCAATTGGCAAGTCAATGCATCATGTCGTCGTATATTGGACAAAAGTTCTTACACCTTGACATAGATGGTTAAACTAAAGCTGTCATGCCATTGCTGCATATTTATGATGGTAGAACATGATTGGACAGACATTTGCAGGTTAAATTCTAAATCTCAACAAAATCCTAATCCAATTATGGTAACAGTTTGGAGATTTTTTGTTAGAGAAAGCTAAGATCTGCGAGGCCTTTGAATATACAATGAAAATGTCTAGGAATAAACAAGAATATGGTGGATAAGTTACTCGAATTGTGTGTCAGAAAAATGCAAACGAATGGTTGCAGTAGCAACTTGTAGATTTCCAAGTTTCATGCACAACAGCAGTACACTCCTATTTCATGCAACAGACAGCAGTACCTAGTTCAATACCTTAAAATGGATTAATCCTTTTTTTAGGCGAAGGAAGGGAGGAACAGTATCATTGGTGGGTGAAGAAACTTTTGCTCTTTCCCTCCAAATCATTATCACCAAAAAAAAAAAAGTTAACATTTACAAATTTCCCATACCCACCATCTATTTTCTTTCCCTCCCCTCTCCCAAACAAAGCCTAAGACGCTTAAACTTCCTTTGTCTCAAACAAGAAAACAATGGAGCACTGCCAAATATTGCTGCATTAGGCATCAGATATCATGGGTCATTCCTCAGTAGACCTACTCCAACCATAATCACCCATCTTCTTAACAATAGACTCTTCCTAAATAAAAGCAAGAGCACAAGCAATTGCTATAACATGACTTGCATAATAACCTGATAAAAGTGACGTTTCATTTTCTAAAATTTCCATAGTAAGCAAGTGTTTTTTTCATACTCTCATAAATCATAATCCCAAGTAAAGATGGCCAATCCATTGTCATGGAGAGGAATATAACCACGTTAAAAGGCAAACAAACTTTGGGTGGCCTGCTATTTACTTGAAAATGCGATACTCACCTTGTTAAGGTAGTTCAACTGAGTGATGACACAAACTGCAGCAACTGTAAAAAAGAACCAAGTCTGTGGATAAGCAATTTGACTTATCCCCTCCAAAGTAAGCTTTATCGCAATACCAATAGCTTTTATGCTGACTACCTATAAAAAAGCACAGAAAATGTCTCGATGAGTTGGACACAGAACAAAGCGCACATACGGATTTTTGTTCTTATTTACAGAGAGTATGGCAGTTCATGACTCAATGGGAGATGGTTACCGTAAGTGAACCCATCAGGGAGCATATTCCCAAGTAGACAAGTATGTTTGTCTGGCCATAGCGAGGTTCAAAATATAACACCAAAGCTAACACTGTAGTTATTGTTGCCCCGACATAAATAAGAAAAGCTGTTGATGGAAGCAGGAAGAATGATTCATTAGCAATTCTCTCAGATGAGGTCAATTTTCTAACCACAAGATCTGAAGATGACAAATCTAACAGACCTGGTTGCATAGCTAGATCCCAAATTTCTTGGACTGAACTTGGAGTATGCTCTTCAGGAGCATGAATTACAATCACCACTGAACCAACGATGCAACAGACACATCCTACGATGCCCATCTTTTGGAGCCGTTCCTTCAACACGAAGTGTGCCAAAAAAGCACTGTCAAGATTTGCAAAAAAAGGCTGTCAGGTTAGAAGGCAGAGTTATGCCTAATCAGCATAAGCACAGGAACTGAGGTTGAATTTCCTGCACACCTGACTATTATACTCAATGCACCAAGAGGCGTCACCAGGACAGCTGGAGCATAAACGTAAGCCACAAAATTGGCAACCTCTCCAATAATCACTTTCACCGTTAAACATGCAGCAGGGAAAAAAAATCCAATTCAATGCTTGTCAACTGTAAACAAGGAGTTTAGAGTCTTTGATTTTCCAAAATCTAAAAGTCAAAAGACGAATTACAACATATAGTTTTTCTCTACTTTCATTCTGATATTTCTATTAACGATTCAAGAAATAATGGCTAAGTGAACCCTCCCCGAGGATGCAAAGCCTATGGACCTCACACAATATTAGAATCAATTTTTAGAGGTACTTCAAGACTTAAATTTCCCAAAAGAAAAGGAAAGCAACAATAAAAGACTCGACGCTTTCTAACAGAACCATCAAAGAGCTTATTAAGTTCCTCATTTTCAGGGCTAACCACTAGGCACTAGCAGTAAGAGACACTATGAGTAGATTTTACTTAAGACTTATCAAGAAATTGAGATCTTCGGTGAATATTGAGAGTGTGGATCCAACTTTGGAATAGTGTACAATTTTGTGTGTGTGTGTGTGTGTGTCATCAATGGCTTGACCTACCTATCTTAACATGTGAGGCATGCACACATCTGTATAGAAATAGGGGAAGAGAGAGAGAGAGAGAGAGAGAGAGAGTTACTCGTGACCATGCCTGCCCACCAAAGTGGCTCCAGTAAGTAGGTATATCCTCCAATCCCTACTTTATCAGAAAGAATCAGAAATGAGCTTGATCTTCAGATATGTTTAATCACAGGGACTCGGGAAAGCTTAATATAATTGTTGATGCAAAAGCAAATATTATGTATATACCTGCCAATCAAAGTTACAGATGGGAATTCAAAGCAAGAAAAGGCCAATTTATTGGCCAACAACAATCTTACCCTTCAAGAGCTTCCACTCATGCAAGACTACCAGAACTGAGGATTTAACACCTCGTGCACATTACCCAATGATTATACGAGATTGCTGTGTATGTGCCACGGACAGTTTCCCCAGCTATCTTTTAGTTTTGTAAAACATGCGGTCTGGTTAATGTAATGAATGAATATAATAGCCCACTTGTTAGTTGAATAAAAAAAGTATGAAATTAACAACTAAGTAAAAATTCAAAGCACAACTTCTCTTTGTACGCTGTGGCCCATGAGTAATTGATAAACCTCATAAGCTACAAACATACAGCTTTATCTATAATATTGTGACCCCTGCACACCTTAGAGCGTGTCTCGTCCATGCTTTCTTCCTAAACACTTGCCCAATTACACAATAAACCATCATCTATCCCAATTTATCCATTTCATAGGATGTAGCTATCCAAGCAGGGATTACGCTGGGATCGGATCACACGGCAATACGTCAAGGATTCAGTACTCATTCGAAGCTCTATTTACAAGATGAGCCATGTAATTGTTAAGGAAGCAGCAAGAATAACATGCGGATTTTTCACACACAAGAAAACATCCACTGGATAAGCAAACGGCGACGCAACAAAGAACGTAATCATTTCCGCACCTCACATCATTCAGCTAACAATTATGTGTTCAATTTGACACTCTCCTTCCAGTGCCACTAAAGAGTAGAAGGCATCGACCTAAAAACACTAGATTCCATCCAATCAGAACTATATAACTGATCCACCAGCACACAGAATCGAACCATTCCAATCAGTCGCAATAACTCGAGCAACTAAATCGAACTCCTAGCTAGCTTAGACATGTAAAATCCACGAAGGTCGCGATTACAGAGATATAGATGCGCAGGAGAAGTGAACCTGCGCGAGTACCAGCAGCACCAGCGCGCTTGAGGCCCTTCTTCTTCAAGATGAAACTCGCTCCGATGAACGCGCTCGAGGACACGGCCAATATGAGCCCCCTGGTGTTATCGGACATCACCATCTGCAGCTCGTTCTCGCGAGTGCGTACTCATGCAATCGCTTCGAGCGTATACTCGCGGATTCGGAGGACGTTCGATTGCTGTTCCGCTTCTGATTTGGGAGGATCACTCCTCAGTCGATCGAGATGAAGTTGTCTCGCATCGACGATCGAAGAGGCGCGAAGGCCGAGAGAGTCGCAACGCGGAGAGAATCTCCAGACTCGCCAGAGAGATCTTCGACGACGCCCGGAGTTCGTCGTCTTGTCGGAAGCTTCCGGCGGCTGGACCGGCTTGCGGCTTCGCAGGCGGTGACATAGTCAGACCGGCCTAGTTCAATCTGAGCCGTCGAACGATGTAATTTCCTTTATAAACCCTGTCTAATCCCGACTCCGCACCGTCTATTTTTTACAAAAAAAGAACATCAATTTTCACTTTAATCCCAAATTTACCCGTTAATCTCCGTAAAAGAAATCGTCCCTGGATTTTTCAAATAGTCCACGTGAAGTGAATATAAGGGTATTGTAAAAGCGTGGATTCTAATAATGAAGCTTTAAGGGTCATTGATTTTGATAATTTCGAAGAAATTAGTGGAGATTTCGGACACGTAAATAAATTTCAGATAAAAGTAAAAGTTAATAATTTTCTTTATAGAAAAAAATAGTTTGAAAAAGAATTAAAATTGTACCCGAATTATTGAATGCATACAATAAAAAGATGTGCCTTTCCATCTCTATTACTGGCATTAATATTAACTACTGGAATCAAATCTTTGAGGAAACTTGTTTTCCGTACAGTTTGTTTCGCGATACAATAAAAAATGTGCCTTTCTAAATTGTTTTCGGTACAATTTGGAATCAAATCTTTGAGGATTAAAACATGTGACTTTCCAAATTATTGAATGCATACAATAAAAGATTTGGGTACAGTTTGTTTAAGGAAAAATATCTTTGAGGAAATTTTTTTTTCAGATTTTCCGGGGTTCTTTTCACGCAAAATAAACGGGTCAAAGAAAACATTTTTCATTTATAGAAAAACACATTTTTTTTTGTCATAAGAAAAAACACGTTCAAAAGTAGGTAGAACAATTCTATTTTCTTCATACACAACTTCACATTCCTTTTCTTTTTAATTTTTATTTTCTATTAATTTAATTTTTATTTTTATTTTTTTATTTCTTTCTTTGCCAGCCAGCCACAGGCACTGCCCGAGGCTTGTAAGTTAGAGCAATTAGCGACCGGCCACAGACGAGGCTTAGCTTCGCCCAAGGCTAATGAGCTCAAGTCTCGCCTCCCTGGCCTCAAGCGAGGCAAAGCATCGCCATGGCCAACAAAGGAAGGAAAAAAAGAAGAGAACAAATAACATAAAAAAGTTATAAAAAAATCACCTTAGCTCTAGTCATGTCATATAAAACGGTCAGATTTATGTTGGTAATTTTCGACAAAAATGCGACACGGAAAATCAAATGAAGAAATATATTTACATTACCAAATGATAGGAAAATATTTTTCATTTCATTTTCAAGTTTTCGCCAAACATAAAAAAAGATTATTATTTTATTGGAAAATGATTTCGAGGAAAACATTTTCCAAAAAATCATATTTTCAGTGAAACAACCAAAAATGTGAATATTTATTGGTGTCTGGCTATGAAATGAAAATGAATAGTAAAATATATTCCGTTGTTTGGTATGAAAAATCTGATTTGATTTTTTTGAAAAAATTTCCAAAAATTTTTGAATTATTTTGTATTTTACTTTTTTTCTTTTCTTTCTTCCTGTGCAAGTCGTCAGCCACACGACAACAACTGTCGACCAGTCACAATCGAGGGATGACCTCCCCAGATCTAGTGACGTCAAGCTCCCCCATGGCTGGCGAGCTTAAGACTCAATCTCGCCGGATCTAGTGAGGTGGAACCCCACCTGAGGTCAACAAGACTTGTTCCTCGTTTGTGGTAAGTCGGCAACCGACAAAGGAAGAAAGTAAAAAAATTGATTAAAAAATTTAAAAAATCGAAAAACAAAAGGCCATTAAAATGGGATTTTAAAAAAATAATTAAGAGGAAATGGAATGTGAATGAATGGAAAGATGAACAAAAAATGGTTTTCCCCACTTTTGAATGTGTTTTTGTCATCAGTGAAAAACATTTTTCTTGACTAGTTTCTGTGAATCAAACGTCAGAAAAATCAAAAAAAAAATTGAAGTTGTTTTTCAAGAAATTTTATTCAAAGACGGATTATTTATGATTATACATGTAGTCTCTAGTAAAAAATTATGTAAATAGTGACATCCAAGTAGTTTTTTTTTTAAATTATACTTGAATTTAATATTTTCTTATGAGTATTTGGTATTGGAAGAAGTCTAATATTGTCGAATGTATCCTCTCTAGTTACTTGAAAATGCACCGTAGATTCAATTCATTGAACTTTTTTATTCCTAATATTTATAAAAAAAATTAATAAAGAAAAACGAAACATCGCAATCATCCAATCAAAACCTTAAACTCAATTGTATATCCAATGGGTATGATGCACGAATAATCAATTTGATTAGATAACATTAACTATTAATTTATAAAAATAATACTTCTTTTGCAGAATGACAAATAATAAAGAAAACACGTGATTCAATCTTATATCATCAAAGGATCAGCAGGCTAACCTATGTGGTAGACTGGTTGGTGCACGTGATTCCATCATTTTATTATTAACGGATCGCATCCCCAAGCTAAAATTACGGTCGTTTATGGGTGGGTGCCATTGAAATTGTTTATATTGTTTTTTAAGAAACTATATTGTGTTTGTCTAATAGAGATATTATAATTAGGGAAACGTTTTCGGATTAAAAAAAGAATAAATTTCAAACAATAGCCTCAAACATTATCACTTTTTTTCAATAATGACCTGAACTAAATTTTATTTCGAAGTATTTGAATTGACTTTATTATTTCAAAGAAAGGTCTAATCAATAATATTTTTTTATTTTTATTTTTATTTTTTATTTTTTCTATTTCTTTTACTTTACCTTTCTTTTTGTCCCATTTCTTTTCACCAGTGATCGATCTCATGCGATGGCTGGCCAAGGTGAGGCCTCCCAATTCCATTTCGACCCTCGCCCTAACGAGGCTAGCTGGGCAAGGTGAGCTATCGTCAACCACAAAAAAAATGAATAGAAAAAAATCAAAATAAATGAATGAATAAAATATCCTTGGTTAGGTAATTCTTAGAAATAAAGTCTAATCATGCCCTTATTTAAGAAAATAAAGGGTACTTCAGACTTTTATTTAAATTAAAAAAAAAACAAAAGGGAGATTGTTTTCCTCCCATTTTCACATTAATTACCGCACAACACAAAATCGACCATTTTCCATCAAAATGGTTATCATGCAAAATAATTTCGTTTAGTATAAGGTTTTTCACCGCCTTTTTGTAAAGTCGTGGCTATTGGAGAGAGAAATCTCAATGTGTGCTTATCATTAATGTTGATGCGAGATTTCGAAGGTTTGCCATTGAATGTGTTTTGATGGTACAACGGACTTATCTTTGTGAAATGAGTGAGTTTCTACAACTGATACCAAGTTGATTTTTTTTTTTAGATTTACTTATCTGGTTGGATTTGTATTTTTATCTTGAAGAGATGTATCTCTATTTCAAGTTAAATGAAAATTTTCCCTTCGATCAAAAAAGAAAAAGAAAAAAAAAACACCATAAGATTTCTGGCGAAATATACTCACCACTAATCTTGATCGACTTTAGTTTTAGAGCCGCAATAAGTCGTGCTTTTCCTCAAGTATTTTAAACGGATTGCTCTGACAGGCTTTTTCAAGAACGGATCGATGTGTCAAATGGAAGGTTACCGAGTGAGTGAGTCTTTGCTTGATTGTTATACTACTTGCATCTATCCTCCAGAAAAAAAAGATACTTGAAACGTGATATATTTGTCTAAGGGATTAAATAACTTAATAGGTGTAATATATTTGGATTAAGGGTGATAATTTTTTACGCAACAATATGACTTGAACATTTACCCGAAATTAGTGGGTGTGGGTTTATCCTAACGAATCTCCTTATTATAATCGTGTCAATACATTTGACATGTTTAATAAATGGGCCGTATTAAGATTCAACTTGTTTAAAATCGATATTGACCTAGTCTGAGCCGTTTTTATTAAAATGTGTTATGTCGACTTCACTAATACCGCTTCCTTTAATTATCATATACACCTAACAACTTATATTTCTTTTTATTTTTATTAAGAATGACCATGATATAATTAAGTGAATATTAACACAATAATTATTATACTATCAGGAGTGGTTAAGATGTACGGCCGTAAACCTTTTTAAGCTGTCAAAAGAAAAGAAAATAACACTTTGTTAATATTTGTGAGAAAACAACTTTCAATTTTATGATGTTCTGTTCGTGGTTAAGGATGTCACATTACCTTTCTCCGTTGTCATAAGTGAAAAAAAAAAAGAATTATCAATTTCTTTATTGTTATGACAGTCTGACTACCCAAAAACTTCACGAGTTGATTGGAGAAAATTGATTTTGAATTTTACGATATTTAATTCTTTGCTAGTCGAATAACCTTTGTTACTTGCCACAAGAAAAAAAAGAATTTGAGTTTTACGACATTTTAATTTTGAATTAAGATTTGTAAATCATGCTTATGACGTTTATTCTTTTTTTATTACGATTGATCATCGTGAATATTCTAGATCCTCGAAAGGAAAGAATTTCAATTTTACGATGCTTTATTCTTGATTAGAATTAGCCAAAACTTTCTAAATCGTCATTGCACAAAAAAAAAATCAATATTACGGCATGTAATTTTGTTTTAATATATTAATTGTATTCAAGGTCAAGACATGAAATCTTTGTGAATCGTCATGAGGACTTTCGTTTTTCAAATTTACAACGTATGACTCTAGGTCAGAAGAATTATTTTTTAAAAACTTTTATTTTACGGATTTTTACTTTTAATGATGATCAACCTTAATAAATCATTGTAAATCGTCGACATTTGTTTAAAGGTTATGACCATCTTAATCATTTGTAATTGTCATAAGAACAGAATCAATTTTAAGACGTTCTATTCCTGATTAGGAGGACGAACCTTCGCAAAATCTCTACCGACATTTTTATTCTTGTTAACCACAGAGATTTGAAGAAAATAATAAAAAATCATTGTAAACAGGACGGGCAAAAATAATCATAAGAAAATCAAACTCTATTGTCCTGGTGGTGCGTGAAAGTCCAAATTGCTTTTCAATAGTGGATAATGGGATGGAAACTGGCTCCATTTTCAACGGCTGAGATGCTTCTCATCCCAATCAAAGGGCTCATATTCGTGGGAAGGGTACAAGATCGTTGCCAATTTCCCTTCAGTTTAAAGATTCGCCACAGGAATCCGTTAAGGAATATTTCAAGATATCCACGAAAGAGATCAAAAAAAGATAAATATTCCAAACATTAATAGGATGGAATTGTTCAAGCCTTAGAAAGATTTTCCAATTTTTTTTTTCCAACTCGCAATTACACAATTGGGGGTCGAAATTCCCGTTCCCAGATCTAGGTTTTGCGCTCCTCCGTTGTGATGGGTTGTCTTCTCCACTTTCTTCCATCGTGATAGGCCGAGCGGAACTCGGGCCCCACTCAGTTCAGTCGCCGCGACTTTAGGTCAATTCAAAACCCAGTGGGCCCCACCCGATCAAGTTACATAGTATTTACTTTATCCTTATCCACTCCCCCAACCCTTTTACCGTATCTGTCCTTCCCCTCCCGGTAAAATTTCCAAGAACTCGCCTAATAGCTAATTAGATTCGAATTTTATCTCCATCAGGATCGATCCAAAACGCCCACACACCCACACCCACACCCACACCCACACCCACACCCAAGTCAACGCCAGAGTCAAGCCAAGCAACCCATCTTCTTCTACCCCCAGATCGAACCCCAACCCCACATTCCCAATCCGTGTTTCAGATCGAAGAGAATATAGAACAGCAATTGCAGAGAATTTGCCAGAACAGAACCAAGAAACAGGAAATCCAACAGGCGATGCATAGGAAAAAAAGGGACGATTCGAGAAAAGCTCCTATCTTATTTTTCCCAGGCAGTTAATGGCATTTCAACATCACATAAAAAGGAGTCTCGTCGGACCCACAAACACCACTGATCGGGGAGAGACCATAACCAGATTGGCCCGAACACCCCTACAAGCTAAAAGCCGAAAAACAAGAACACCCTTAAAAACGACGACGCTCGAAACGAACCCAGATCAGACAGATTCATAAAAGGACAACGGGGGTGATCCAGCGACCGATGGATAGCCGATCTAGGAGAGCTGGCCGCAGTCGGCGATGGCGACGGGCTTCGAGGTCCTGCCGGAGCTGGACCCCACCTTCTCGACGGCCTTCACCACGTCCAACCCCTCCACGACCTGCCCGAACACGACGTGCTTGCCGTCGAGCCACTCGGTCTTGGCGGTGCAGATGAAGAACTGGGAGCCATTGGTCCCCGGGCCGGCGTTCGCCATGGACAGGATCCCCGGGCCGGTGTGCTTCTTCGCGAAGTTCTCGTCGGCGAACTTGGCGCCGTAGATCGACTCGCCGCCGGTCCCGTTCCCGGCGGTGAAGTCGCCTCCCTGGCACATGAACCCCGGGATCACGCGGTGGAAGGTCGACCCCTTGTAGTGGAGCGGCTTCCCGGAGCGCCCGACCCCCTTCTCGCCGGTGCAGAGCGCGCGGAAGTTCTCCGCCGTGCGCGGGACCACGTCGGCGTAGAGCTCCATCACGATCCGGCCCGCGGGCTGGCCGCCGATCGTCATGTCGAAGAACACCTTGGGGTTTCCCATTGATCTTTTTCCTGGAGATTTGGCTGGCTCCTGATTTTTTTCTCGGGAAAACTTGAGGGGGAGTGAGAAAATATAGGGTTTTTCTGGCAGGAGGAGAAGATGGCGATGCCGACGACTAAATAGAGGGGTCGGCGAGAGGTTAATATCTAGGGAAAGAGGGAAGCGACCGTCCGATGGGGACACGTGTCGAGTTCTGAGCGGGGGTGGTATTAACCGGGGTTGAGTTAGTGTTGGACCACGGTTAGTTGTTAAGATCCGAGGCGAAGCGGCACGGCATATGCCGTTGTCACTTGTCAAGTTTTTTATCTAAAAGCGTGGATAAAAGAAAATTGGACGTTCTTTTGGAGACGACACGGAACGACGTCGTGGCTTCGCATGCAAATCGTGCGATACGACGTCGGTTCGGACTGGTGGCCAGCCTGCCGGGGGTTTAGGCTGACCACACGTGGCGGAAATCGGGGATGGTTCGAGAAACCGTGGGACTTCGCGGGGGTTTCATTTCAAAATGCCCTTTGTTTGGACCAAATGCGATTATAGTAATCATCAATTTCGTGAATCGTGGACCAGTTTCAAGTTGATCTTACGTGATGTACGGTTACGGTGAATTCGATGCTTCGTATTTGGATCCAGATAAAACAGATTTTAAAAATTATTAACTCGTAATTGTATTTTACTCTCTCGTTTGGTATGTCAAAATGACACAAGTGGAGTAAGAAAAAGAAAGGTTCGAAAAAAAAAATAAGAAAAATATAAATAGAACATAAAAATTATTCTCAAAATTATTGTTTTTGGTGACACCTCGAAATTGGGATGTCTTTCAATGTTTTTATTCTTTATTTTGCTTCAAATTATTAACTATATTGGCAAACTACATAAGTCGTCAATCTTTTGTACTAAAAAGTTACCAAATCTCGATAAGGGTGTTAATGGGCCGGGCCGGTTTGGGTCAGGTATCGGCCCTACCCGAGCTGGCCCGAATTGAGCAGTATTGTGCTCGGTTAGGGTCAATCTTTTTTCTTTCTATTTTTTTATTTTTTCAATCAAAATCAATTAACAAACCCATCAAATGAAAAAAAAAATAAAAATAAATTAAATTTAAAAAAAAAACAGGTATTAAAAAAAATTTGGCATTGGGCTTGCCCGGCCCGAGTATCAGACCTGGTCCGAAATACAAGAAAATTTTCCGACAGGGGTGGGCCGCCCGCCCGGCGCGAGAATATTTGACATCTCTAAATCTCGGGTCTAGTTAATAATCCATTCGTGTGCATGCCTTTTTTTTCCCCCTTTTAATCAACCTGTTCCCATTGATTCTCACTCATTCCTACGGACGAGCAAAACGAAACGACAGAATCGAAAATTACCTGGATTAGATTAAACGAGCCGATGTGGTCCTCTTCTTAGGAACGTCGATCCTCTCCTCACTTTCAAAAAATTGGATTCGATGATTTTGGGCTGGTTCTCTATTTCAGGGAAGAACTTGATAGTTTGGACCAGACCGACTATTTAGCACTTTCTTTTTAAATTTCTTAAATGTAAACCTGATAATTCACTAGCTATTTTTTAAATTTCTTTAACATAAAATCTAATTTTTACCAATATATTGAAATTAAAGTCCGTGTTGCTCGCCCCTACCAATAATGCAACAGTTTCGTTAGACTATTCGGAATTCGAATAGGATGGATTGGTGCGATCCTAGGACTATTTGGTTCGATTTTCGATCCCAAAAATTGGGAATTGATTTTTGGAATCGGTTTCCCCACTCATGAGCGGGGACGAAATCGAATTGAAAATCGATCACTGTTGTACTATGTTCCCACCTCTCCCATGGTGATGAAAATGCGGGAACATAATATTATGCAAAATGAACTTCACCTTATTTATTTATTTATTTAAATTGTTGGTCAAAATGAACTTCACCTCGAATAGATGCAATTTAACAAAACAAAAAAAGAGAAGAGAAGAAGAAGGGCAAATAACTCCATTTACTTCAACTTCCACTGTCGATCGTGGAGCGAAAGATCATTCGACTTGAAGAACTTTAGGAGAATCACGGGGCAAAAAAAAAACTCTCACGAGCTGCAAATTTTGATATCATCACATTTTTATGTCAGGATTCGCGCGAAGGTAACTCAGTTCATAAAATGAAATTGGAAACCGCTTGAGAACTACACATGATTTATATCATCAAAATTTTTTACACAATTTCTTATTTTATTTTATTTTATTTTATCGAATTAAATTTCTGTAAGTGGCTAGGGCGAGGGAGTCGGGTACCCGAGCGTGGTTGCTGGGGAGCTCGGACTCAGCGCTGGTGTCTTAAGCACGTGAGCTGATGCTCGGGGGCACGGCCGTTGGGAGCTTGGGGCATAAGCATTGAGGTCCTCGGTCTAGCCATCAAGAGATTAGGACTAGCCTTTGTGGACCCGAGCCCAGCACGAGTGACTTGGGCACGGGAATCGGGTACCCGAGGATGTCCACCGGGGACCCAGGCTCGAACGCTAGAGACTTGGGAGCAGAAGTCGGGTTCTCTAGGGCATGGCCTCGAGGGACCTAGGCCTAGCCTTTGTGGAACCGGACTCGAGTGCTAGCAACTTGGGTGGTGCACTGCAGGAGTCGTGTACTTGGGCATGGCCGCCAAGGACCTAAGAATGGGCACTGATGTCCTGATTTGGCCTGCTAGTTCGTGAAAATGCAGCTAGTGTCAAAGCAATTTGGTTGAAGCTAGAGCGGTGTCCGGTCGATCTGCCCAATTATGGTCTCTAACCTGTACTGTTTTAGACTTCTGTTCATCTTCTACCTAAGTTTCTTCATCAGTGGCCATTAGTAAGAGCACTGCAATGCTGTACTGGCGTGACGAATTTGTCTTGCATGGCCATTATGTTGGAAATCCTTATGTGAACTGTCTTCTATACTAGAATATTTCTAATTCGCGAAGAAATCAATCTGGTAGTCTCGTTGCATATACGAAGCCTTGCCGTGGTACTCGTGTTAAGGTGATCCATATGTTCACGGCCTTCGCCTATTCCTCGCTCTCGACATTCAGCGTCAGTTCAGATGTGTCCTCGCTCCTCCTTTGTTGTTTCTTGTGGTCTGACTACATGTGTGTGATTCTAGGAAGACTCAGAGCTGCCACCGGCTGCTGTTGTTTGATTTTGCCAAAGGTAAAAGCTTCTAACTGTCCTGAACGTACAGATAACGATATCAACTTCTTGCAAAGCGGGATTTGTTCTATGTCGTGGGCTGACTAGTCTGCAGGTTGCGTCCGTGGACCGTGCCTACAGCAACTAACCAATCTCGTTGGATCGATCCTTCATCGAGTCTGATGAACTAAAGAAAGACATGGAGCGATGGAATGCAAGCTTTTAAAGGAAACTTCGCTGTGCAACTTTTTGATTCCTCGCGTTATATACAGCAGAGAACGAAGAAAGTAAATTGCAGAGCAGTTACTACATCTAGGTAGATCCTCAAATTCCCGCCAGGGCAAAAAGAAGAGCAAAGCTTTAGCATCGAAAAGGAAGACGAGTTACATGCACATGAAATGCGACACGACATACAAAACCCTCTTCTACTAGTTGTGCTTGTCGATCATGCCGCGTCGTACTCCGTTGAAAAATAGCCGTGAAAATCAGAAACCAAGTACTTGGCAAGTGATGGCGAACAACAGGAAAATCCCAAGGAGCACGTTCAAAAGATTAGGCAGTGGATGATTTGTGTAACTTTCTGTGCTCTCGCTGATTGTTCCGGTCGGTGCGGCCACTGAATTCGATTCTCCTCTGGCATGCTCAATCTCCTTGCCGTTCGTCTTCTGGGGCGAATTACCGGCTCGACCGCGCTCTTTGTATTCTAGCACCTGCCAACATAAAAGCGTTCTCAAATGGTGAGATGAGGGGGGGAAAAAGGAAAGACACGATTAGCTGGAATCTAGAAAATGAAGAATTTTCCTAGTCCTTTCAATTGTTTGTGTTTCGCCAATTCTCCATTATGGAAATTTGGCTGTGCTGTACCAAAGCATTGCATCATATCAAATGGATCAATGGGAATAACTGAGGCATTACTTTCATTTCATGACAAGCATTCGTGTTTTTTGTTCTCAAGTTGTATGGAAGCTCTGGTTACATAATCAGCCCCTTAGTCATCTCCTGTTACCTTGTTCAATATCTCATCTGCTAGTTTTTAGAAATTGTTTTGTTTTCTGCTTTGTAGTTGAATCAAAGTTGATAAAGCATGAGAAATTTCGAGTGAAATTCCGCTTCCTTCGGTAGATGAATGCTAGAATCCAGTACATAGCTTGCTGCAGTCGAAAACGGAATACCGCCAACTAATTGACTACCCAAGCAGTGCACGTCTAAACATATAAGAATAGCAGTAAGACAACATGGGTTAAGTTTAGGAGCTGTTTTCACCTTTGCTCTGGCTGCTGTTTCATCCAAGGATATGCTCTCTGGTTTGATATTTATGGCTGCAGTTTCCTTCTTATTCCTTTCGAACCTCGGCTCTTCATCTTTGCCATCGCGTTTTGCACTTGCAGGTCGCACGACAGGTGCCACAGGTCTGTGAGGCGCCTTGAGTACAGGACGCGGCTTAGGATTCTCAGAAGTGGCAGGTGAGCCATTGAACTTATTCTCCACCATGCCTTTCTTTTCCTCGAGAGGAAGAAAACCGTGGACTGAGTCGGTTGTTTGTACTCGCCGATTCATCAGAACAGGATGTTCGTTATTCGAGTTAGATGTTTGGCCATACTGCAACGGCAGAATGCATGAGTTAAAATGAATCAGAGGAGATAACTAAGGCAAAATCTGAATTTCACAACTTTACTAGAGAAGTAACCACAGCAACCAAAATGACTTTCAAGTGAAGCATCTTGACCTCTGTTTGCATGTATCTGTCGAAGAAGTCGGCATAGGAAAGATCTGCATTTCGCATCTCACCAACGTCTTCATCCTCTTCACTTGTTCCAAACGTTAATTGAATCGATTCACCAGTAGGAGCATTGTCCAATGATATGTCCATAACAGATGGACTCTCGATATTCGCATGCTGATGTGTGGTGGAGGGGAAGCTATTATTCGCAGGCAGAAGCAGCCGCAAGAGGTCAGCCGAATTAAATTCAGCTCGGTTTTCATGCTGATATATGTGCTCCATCAGTGACCTCATCCTTGCTTGGACCAAAGGCTGTATCAACAAGTAAAACATTATCCATCAACACACTTTGCGCGCTCGTTAAGACGGATATTTAGTGTATAAACAGAACATTTTGTCCCCCGCACCTCAGGAATTAAGCCTTCATGCTCAGGTAGGTGAACATCCAAATCGAAATCTGCCAGGGTATTGGCTCCACGTGCTGATTCTGGGGTTGAATTATCAGCCTTCTCATCTCGCTTATGCTTTAAGCGACACAGAACATAAGTTCTATCTAACTGCCAAAAGACCATGTTATGCCAGTTTATACCAACAGATCAACTTTTCTTCAAAATTAAAATTCCGCTCACAAATTTGGCAGATATAGCATCATTCTCTAACATGGATAAGATTTCACTATTCTGCAGCGGAAACTGAGCAAGAAGAACATCTCTTTGCTTCTCAGGACTCGTGGATTGATCATGTGTTTCTGCAGATTTCTGTATCTATACTTCTCACATGACATGTTATCAAATTCATGTGTCTTGTGAATCTATTTCTTATAATGAACAGATGAGGGATAGATTAAGTACATCATTGATGAGTAGATGATACTCATGGATGACCCAGTTGGTCTTGATGCCCTTATTGCCTCGACCTCGGTGGAAGACTAGTGTTTTCTTCTTACCGATCACTCCGTCGGTATTTCTGGCCTTGACTTTCCGGTCGTCACCGGTCTTCTTCCAAAAGCCAGAGGGAGTCGATCGTTTAACCTGTCGGGGTGTATACAGACAGAAGAACCACCACTCTTGAACTTGGTCATCCAGGCCAATCATTGATGCACCTGTCAATCTCATCAATTTCTTGTTATCAAGAACTGATAATTTCTTTCCATGGCAAAACAGAGGATTTGCGTTTCACAATTGTTTGCTCCCCAAAAGGTGACAGTTCACCACCAGAGACTTTCAAATTCAATTCACATCTCATCGGCACACACCCTTGAGTTTTTACTGATTGACGATAACTGTTATGCTCCAAAAACTCATAAACTTAATAAGTTTCTGTCAATCATGGCTGCAGAGAAATTGAATCAAAGGGGCAAGATAAGTGATACTAGTATCTGTTCTTACCATGGAACTTCTCTGGTAATTCCCAAGGATCCCAGCTGCAGATGTCGACGTCGGGAATTATGCAGGGATGGTCTACGTATCCTAGGACTCGCCTCGTCAGGTAATGATCGACGAACTCCTCATCGGTCGGATGGAATCTGTATCCGACCGGCAAACTCTGCGGGATGATCGCAGCAGCCATCTCCTCCCGTTCTGTTCCTCACTCAACGCACAGGTACAAGTAATGGGCTCACTTCAGTTTGAAGAAGCAAGAGAAGTGAGCATCAACAACGCTACCATCTGGGAAGGTCTTTGTTGAAGTCTTCCCTTCTCTGAGAAGCTACAAAAGCTTTTTGTAAGTGGAATTAGAAAAAATTTTGATCACGATTGATAGCTGATGGTTTTTTTTTTTTGCCTCGTCCTGACGGACGGCCATCAAACTAATTTAAGATTGTAATCATTCACTGTTGACTAAAAAAAAGTTTGCTTTGCCTTCTCGCGTGACAATGACAACAACGTCCAGGAAAATTTCTGGGATTGCTCCTGTGATGTGTCCTGATAAGTTGCCTCTGATTACAAGGGGAGACTGTTGTAACTCTAACGCGAAAACTATCAGGATTTTGTAAATACGTCAACGTAAAAGCCCAAAAATAATAACGATGAACAGTAAAAAACATCAGATAATGTCGGTATCTACATTCACGGGGAGAGCCAGCAAGAACAATCCACTATATCGGAGAATTGGATTTACAATCGCTCAATACGCTCGTGTTTCCCGTACCTAAATTATACCCAATTCCAAAGTGTTTATAAACAGACAACTCTCAATTGAATATAAAATAAAACTGAAATAAACTCACAAACGAAGCGTAAATCTTGACCGTACTGCTCCTCTTTTTTTCGTGCGGCTGTGTCTTGGAATGAGCAAAGAAGAGAGTCTGCCAAGTCTTCTCTTTTTGGATATCTATATACCTCGCTGTTATTGCAGGATGTAGACAAGAAAAAAAAACCTTACTATTTTGTTTCCTTTCTTGGATCAAATATCTACCCAAATAATATATAATATTTGAGTCATATCTTTTGTCTTCTAATGCAGATATCAAATCTGCAATTAAAACCCGTCCAAAACATGCCACAATTGTTTCGGTCAAATATTGAATATTTAAACCAAAATATATATTCACGGACGATTTAAACTCGAGACATATTTAACAATTGTCCACCTTGACTCGATATTTGAAAGTCAACTCATAGTGCTCATCATCCATGCTGCTCTCCATCGCCCCGAAATTCGATCACTCTCCACAGACGCCAATAGTGCTCAAGCAAAACTTGAGTTTTGCCAAAGTAACAGACTTAGTCATCATGTCCGATGGGTTCTCTGCTGTAGCTATCTTTCTCACAACAACCTTAACTTTCGCTAAGATATCTCGAATGAAGTGGTACTTAATATTGATATGTTTCGTCCGCTCGTGATAAACCGGATTATACGCTGGAAATATCGCACCCTGGTTGTCACAGTATATATCAACACTTTTCTAATCCAACCCAAAGTCCAAGAGCAAACTCTCTAACCATATCGCCTCTTTTGCTACAAAGGTCAGTGCCATGTACTCCGCTTCAGTCGACGACAAGGCCACGTGGTCCTGTAGGGACACCTTCTAACTAAATACACCACCTGCAAGCGTAAACAAGTACCATGCTAAAGACCTGTACTCATCCAAGTCACCTGCATGATCAGAATCCACAAAACCAGTGGTTTCACATCCATCACTGTACCTCCGGTACACCATGCTAACGTCTGTTGTCCCCTTCAAATATCTGAGGATCCATTTCACAGCTTCCCAATGAACTTTACCAGGACGCTTCATATAACGACTAACTACACTGACATCTTGTGAAATATCAGGTCTAGTGCATACCATAGCATACATAATACTACCTACTGCACTAGAATATGGAACACGGGACATATGTTCCTCCTCCTCCTCAGTCTGCGGTGATAATTTAACTGAAAGTTTAAAGTGTTTCGCTAATGGTGTACTTACAGACTTCGCTGACTGCATATTAAAACGTGCTACAATCTTCTTAAGATATTTCTTTTGAGACAGACGTAATAATCCTGCATTCCTGTTACGCAAAATCTTCATTCCCAATATTTTCTTTGCAGCACCTAAATTTTTCATCTCAAACTCAGCACTTAACTGCCTTTTCAGCGCATCAATATCAGACATATTCTTAGCTGCTATCAACATATCATCAACATATAGCAATAGATATATCAAAGACCAATTATCCAATCTCCTAAAATAAACACAACTATCCATCTGACTCTTAGAATAGTCCTGACAAGTTATGAAAGCATCAAAGCGCTTATACCACTGCCTAGGAAACTGTTTCAGCCCATACAAAGATTTCTTTAATAAGTAAACATGATCTTCCTTACCCAGAATAACAAATCCCTCTGGCTGCCTCATGTAAATCTGCTCCTCCAACTCACCATGAAGAAAAACCATCTTTACATCAAGCTGCTCCAACTCGAGATCCTGTGCAGCAACTAAGGCAAGTAAAATACGAATAGAAGTATGCCTTACCACAGGAGAAAATACTTTATTATAGTCAATGCCCTCCCGCTGTGTAAACCCTTTCGCCACAAGTCTCGCCTTATACCTCGCTGCCTCGACACCGGGAATGCCTTCTTTCCGTTTGTAGACCCATTTGCTTCCAACAATCTTCTAACTCTTGGGTATTTTAACTAGCTTCCATGTCTGATTTCGATGGAGTGATTCCATCTCTTCACTCATAACCCCTAACCATTGCGACGACTCAGAATTGGTCATCGCCTCAGAATAAGACGAAGGCTTATCTGTCTCCACCTCGTCACCTACATTAAAAGCATAAACAATATCTGTATAACCACAACGTACCGGTGGTTTTATTTGCCTCCGTTGTCTACCCTCAACTAGAATATGTTGTGACTGTACTGGTTGTTGACTATCACTATCTTCAGGAACTGCGACCTCATCTGCAATCTTAACATCTGTTACCTTTGAGGTCTCCGGAGTCTCCACCTGAAGTTCCACCTCACTACTGAGACCATGATCTGTCTACTCTGCTGGTAGTGTCTCAGGACTTCTCTGTTGAAGTATTGCAGTCTCATCGAAAATTACATCTCTGCTGATTATAAAATCGGGTGATCTGGGATCAGTGCACCACAGCCGGTAGCCTTTCACCCCATGTGCATAACCCAGAAATATGCACTTCTTTGACCTCGGCTCAAGCTTACCATCACTAGTATGAGCATACACAGGACATCCAAATACTCGTAATCCGGAGTAATCAACAGTTTTTCCCGACCATACTTCCTCTGGAGTCTTCCACTCAATAGCAGATAATGGAGATCGATTAATCAGGTAACACGCTATGTTCACTGCTTCGGCCCAAAATTCTTTGCCTATTCCAGCATGTGATAACATGCTCTGAGCCCGCTCAAGTAAAGTTCTGTTCTTCCGTTCTGCCACGCCATTCTGCTGTGGTGTCCTAGGTACTGTGCGGTGTCTAACAATACATTCTCTTTCGCAGAACTCGGTAAAATCTTTACCACAGAACTCCATGCGGTTATCGGTTCTTTGGCACTTGATCTGTTTATCTGACTGCTTCTCAATCAATGCCTTAAATTTCTTGAATCGATCAAACACATCAGATTTGTGCTTTAGAAAGTATACCCATACTTTCCTTGAATAATCGTCGATAAATGTGAGCATATAATGGGCACTTCCTTTCGAAGGAACCGGAGACGGATCCCAAATATCTGAATGAATATACTCAACCGGTTGCTTGGTCGAATAAATACCTGTAGTAAACTTAATCCTGCGTTGCTTTCCAAAGATACAGTGTTCACATAAGTCTAACTTACTTGTCTTCTGACCCATTAACAACCCCCTATCACTCAGTATTGTCCTACTTGCCTCACTCATGTGCCCTAAATGCATATGCCATAAACGAGTTAAATCAGAATCTGACTCACCTGATGAAACTACGGCGGCTCCTATCACGGTCTCTCCCAATAGATGATAGAGAGAACTCACTTTCTTCCCTTTCATCACTGTCATGGCACCTCAAGAAATCTTCAGTATTCCACCTTCAGCGGTGTATTTACACCTGATATCATCGAGTGTCCCTAGAGAAATAAGGTTCTTCTTGAGCTTCGGTACATGCCTCACGTCTGTCAATGTGCGAACCACACCATCATGCATCTGAATTCGAACTGTCCCTATCCCAACAACCTTGCAAGCTGCATTATTCCTCAACATAACTCTACCACCATCTGCAGTCTGGTAAGAAGTAAACCAGCTCCTATGAGGCGTCATATGATAAGAACACCCCGAATCTAGCACCCATTCGTCTCCTGACGAACCTGTAATCACACATAAAACAGCCTCTACATCACTAATGCTCTCCTCAGCAATGTTCGCCACACTGACTGTGGCCTTCTGCTTATCACCTTTGTTTCTCAGCTTAGGACAATCTCTCTTGATGTGCCCCTCCTCGTGACATTCAAAGCACTTCACGCGCCCCTTGGATTTTCTATGGCGTGATTTAGACCTGTTTTTACCTCTGCTGCTGCTGGACCCCCGCTGTTGCTCTCTACCCCGAATCACTAGTCCATGCGCTACATCCTACGCTAGACTATCATCTCGCAACTTTCGCTGCCACTCTTTAAAAAACAAGGCGGACTTTACCTCTTCTGAGGTAATCGTAGTATGCCCCTACAATAGAGAATCAATAAAATGCTCCCATGACTCTGGTAAAGAAGCAACAACATCATGCCCTGCTCTTCATCTTCAAGAGTCTTACCGACGTTCTTCAGATCCATCATGAGTTTATTAAATTTGTCTAGGTGGGTTTTAATAGACATACCTTCAGTATATTTGAACTGGAACATCTTCTTCAACATGTACAAGCGATTGTTCAAACCCTTCTTTACATAGAGTGACTAAAGCTTTGCTCACAATGCTGCGGTATCCTTTTCTTCGCCTACCTCTATCAACACTTCATTCGATAAATTCAATAGGATTACACTCCTAGCCTTCCTAATCAATACATCTTTATCAACATCTTTCATTGATTCGGGCAACTTAGCCTTGCCCTCCAATGCTTTTGCCAAATCTTGAGTTGATCTTGAGGCTCCATAACCCAAAATTGTTCCTCCCGTTAAATTTCTCAATTTCAGCTTTCACCCCAGACATAATTTCAACAACAGAATTTTCAGATAATAATTAGACAAGCAAAAGCCCTAAATCACAATCTAGAAATCTAACCTGGCTCTGATACCAATTGTTGTAATTCTAACGCGAAAACTACCAAGATCTTGCAAATACGTCAACGCAAAAGCCCAGAAATAATAACGATGAACAATAAAGAACACTAGATATAACGTGGTTCGGTTCGAATGTCGGTACCTACATCCACGGGGAGAGCCAGTAAGAACAATTTACTATATCGGAGAATTGAATTTACAATCGCTCAATACTCTCGTGTTTCCCGCATCTAAATTATATCAAATCCCAAAGTGTTTATAAACAGACAACTCTCAATTGAATATAAAATAAAACTGAAATAAACTCACGAACGAAGCGTAAATCTTGACTGTACTGCTCCTCTTCTTTTCGTGCGGCCGTGTCTTGAAACGAGCAAAGAAGATAGTTTGCCAAGTCTTCTCTTTTTGGATCTCTATATACCTCGCGGCTATTGCAGGATGCAGACAAGAAAAAAAAAACCCTTACTCTTTTGTTTATTTTCTTGGACCAAATATCTACCCAAATAATATATAATATTTAAATCACATCTTTTGTATTCTAATGCAGATATCAAATATGCAATTAAAACTCGTTCAAAACATGCCACAATTGTTTCGGTCAAATATTAAATATTTAAACCAAAATATATATTCGCGGACGATTTAAACTCGAGACATATTTAACAGAGACTTTTTCAATTCATTTCATTAATGACTTAGAGTGAATTTGAGTTAGAATTTTTCAATAGCAAAGGTTCACCCACCCTGCACGAATTGTTTATTCCGCGAGGCTCGATTAGCCGGTCACTCCTAGAACTCGACAGCAAAGGTTCATGTCATTGCGCTTCCACTGTTATAAGATGATGATAGATGAAAGTTCAGATTCAAGAAAAGCGCCAGACAGCGGGATTTTTCTAAGATGACTTGCGACACCGCCTTAGATGCATAAGCCTGCCGGGCGGCTCTGAAAAACACTCCTTTGAGCATGAGCCGTCGTGTGTGACACAAACATGAGATTGTATGCGACTCATGGCGTGTTGGAGAATCGAACCGGCGTCGTGTGAACTATTCCACGCACAAGTCTGTTTCTTAGCTGTTAAAACAACCGAGAAGTGTTATTGCATCAGGGGCCTTCATTTACTGTACTTGAACTGTTAGATAATCATAGTCGATGATAACATCATTCAGAACTCCGAGATGCTTGTGTGCAGTCATAAGTTCAAAGTAGGAAATAAGACGTACTGTAGGCAAATCATCAATCTGCCGAGGATACGCGAATGTATCCAATCCAGATTTGCCGAGTTGGAGAAGTACTGTAACTTGGTTCGAACAATCCACGAGCAATTGATGTTCTCGTACTGAGATGAAACAGAAAAGTAAAATAAAATGAAAAGACCTCTGGCTAAGAAAGAAGATTGTACTTCTAATACACTGAATCCAGGGTAAGCAGCAGAGAAACTTAAGTTGAATACAAGTGTCTTCAGCCACTTGGATCGCGTGGAAATGTCCATTGGAAATGTCCGAATTATCAGCCTTCTCATCTTGTCGCACCTCCAAAAGGCCAAGAACGATATCTCTGCACACATTTGAAAAAAAGGAATGCGACGCTAATGGAGATGAGATGTAAAAAATAGCAAAAGTCAGCAACATATCCTCGTAGAACTGAGATCTATGCCAACTAGTTTGCATCAAGTATACTCCTATTTACTTGGGAAAAGCAATTGGACTAGCGAAATCGATGGTTATACCTCAGTCTGCAAAGCCAACCAGAGCACAGATATCACATGAAGGAGATAAATATATGTAATTGACCTCCTATTTAGGTGATATTCGTGCATGACTCCTTATTCCTGATCGGAACCAGGAGTGGTGAGAGAAGCGACACGCAGGCCGTTCTTTCACCTTCAAGTAATGATCGACGAGTCCTCCGATCCGAAACCCGGAGGATAACTTTGATCTTCAGCCTGGGCGAGGAGATGAATTTATACTTGACTTGCTTGAGCTGGAGTCCTGCCTCTGCTTTGTCTGATGCATTCTCCCCAACCTTACTTGGGAAGTTAGCTGTCTGTGGACTTTTTTTCTTTTTTTTTTTAGTGGATTCCACATCTTTCCATGCTCTTTTTATTTATTTTTATTTTATTTGTTGGAATTGTTTCTCTAGTGGGACAACTTCCTGGGAAGTCGAGACCGAGTCATTGCTGGTCCTACCAATGCTTTCTCCATTCAATTATTTGGCTTTACTTTTTATAGTGGGACCTTTCTTCAATTTTATTTGCTTATTTATTTTTTATTCACTTAATCTGTTTTACTGGTTTCTCTTCTTAAAAAAGCCAGAATAGTAGCAAGTGTGAATTATTAATGTTGCAAAAGAATGTTTGCTTACCGTATAATCAACTTTTCAACTTTTAAATGTCTACTTATACTTGCCATAGTATTTTGCCAACTAATTCGCACTTTAAGGTATTAGAGCATCGAATGTAATTGAGAGATCCAAAGATTATTACGTTATAGTCGAATTACGTTCTTGCCCTAGCTAGATTCAATAGCGTTGTATCTTGTAGCAACGGTCTAGGTATATCAACTTATCGAATGAAGGGAAGAGAAATATATTTTTTAAAGAACGATCACTTAAGTGCCAATTTTTTTTAAATGATCACTTTAGTGTCAACTCCAATTTGAGCTTCCACTGAAATGAGTATTTTTCAAGAAATTCGGTACTTAAGTGATCATTTAAAAAAAAATGGCGCTTAAGTGATCGTTTTGAAAGTTTTTGCATTGATGTGATCATTTTTTGAAAATGTTGGCATTTAAGTGATCGTTTTGAAAAATGGCACACAAGGCATTGCAGTGTTCCAGCTTGAGACACCAGAGCTGGTTAATTGCTTGATATGCTGAATATCATTAGAAAATTACAGTGAATATACCCGAAGTATGATGCCACGGCCCTATTTTTGTTCATTGTCATCCTCAGGAGAATTCTTACTTACTTGAGGAAGAGGCAGTGAGGTAAATTCCGGGCTTTAACTTTATTCTTAAGATCCTTCAATTTTATTTTTCTATCTGGAACACTTTGGTGCATTTAAGCTGGATTTCGTTCTTCAAACTGCAAGCATTAGTTTTGACGGGTAGATAATTTAAGACAACTGGAACAAAAGTGGCGAGTCTGATTCTTGAAGGAAATCCATTTTGAATCAATCTTTGATGGGTGACCCTGTGGTTACATATTGCGACATGTTTCTCTTTCTAAATGAAAAATATTCACCAGTTTATGAATGTTAGACCCTCCCAAATTATCATAGCCCCTCCCTAAATTGATGAATGAGCATTTGATCGTCCGCAATGAGCGTCGCACACAAGTTTTGACATTTGTAGTGTACTTAACCCTGTCAATGAGGAATGTAGACTCCACATCATCTTTGTCATGTTCGGATGGCTACTGATGGGTAGGCTTGCACAAAGTAGTGACCCGGCGATCCGCACCTAGAGTGAGTCATCGGAGTTTCGTTTCTTGCGTCGTAGACTTGTGCTTAACATAGTGTATTGTAACCGACTTGCCGATGATGTATGCCCGGTTACAAGAACCTCTGTGGCAAATCTTATAAGCCTCTCGCTACAAAGGTTATTTACTATTGACCAAATGAAAATTGCTAACATTTCGAATTTGAATAAACTCTGTCGCAAATCTTTTAACACCGCTGGTAGGGAAAAGAGTGGCCACAAGACTGTTCTAAGAAGAACATTTTTTTTAATTCCGCGTTGCGAGGTTATGCCAAATAGAAGGATACAAATTTAAATATGAAAAAAGACGATTTACCTGGTTTAATTACTCAAGGGAGAATGTTTAATGGAAAATAATTTAAGGGTGCCTGGTAATAATATTTATTTGGCTTCATATTGGCAATTAATTATCTAATTATTAAATATCTATTTGAAATTTCTTGTATGAAGGAAAATTGAAAAAAAGGTTCATTTACAAAAAAAAAAAAAAAAGTCTTACTTCCTATTCTGCTAATATTTAAGGCTGAAGAGGGCACAAAAATAATTACAAGACAATTTTTTCAGGGAGCGTAGTTTTTTGGATAGATTTGATATGATTCCAAAGGGCACGGGGATTTATCTTGAAAATATAAAAATGTGGTGATAAAATGAAAAGAGGAGAAATATGCAAGGATCTTTATTGCTATTTGTCGCGATGAAATTGTCATAACTTGATGAGATTATTTAAGTACTCTAAGGTATCCAAGTACCCAACAATTTACGACAATGGCATATTTAATTAACTAACACGTATATTGCAAGTTTACCAATTGGACGTGAAAACGGACTACTATTTGTAATGTACTTGGATATGTGCATCCTACGTG
Organism: Rhodomyrtus tomentosa; assembly: GCA_028455895.1. Taxonomy (NCBI): domain Eukaryota; kingdom Viridiplantae; phylum Streptophyta; class Magnoliopsida; order Myrtales; family Myrtaceae; genus Rhodomyrtus; species Rhodomyrtus tomentosa. The sequence goes on from JAPCWY010000011.1 coordinate 16,562,368, forward strand.
GTGGACGTGTGCATAGGGCGAGCGAATGTCATCTTCAATGATGGATGAAGGAATTGGGACAAATAAAGTGTATGGGGATGGATACCGATATATGTATGCAAATGTAGGATAGATACCGTTGGATGAGTTAGTAGAACAGTGTTAGGGTTGTCCCACATCGGTTGTGGAAAGGGCTGGTGGTCAGTTTATAAGTGTGGGGGAAAGACTCAACCTTTAACTAGCTTTTGGGTTGAGATAGGCCCAAGACCGCCCAGCACTGATATCAAAACCCAGATTACCAACAAGTTTGGACCCGATTATCACACGGAAGAGATACGGGTTGTTGCTCCCTCCGACCTGACCCATGGCCGTTGTCCCACATAGGTTGTGGATGGGGCTGGTGATCGATTTATAAGATTGATGGAAATCCTCAATCTATGAGCTAGTTTTTCGGTTGAGATAGGCCTAGGACCAACCAACAAATAGCAAAGTAACGAATAGAATAAGATCTACATCGAGGGCGTAAAGGACACATCACCAGCCAACCCGTTATTGACGAAGCTCACTACCATGGCAAAAAGGCTAAAACATCAGCCGAGGATAAAGGGTTTCAGGATAGGAAAGTTCACCACCATGACAGAAGCGAGGATAAAAGGCTTTTTGGCTCACCACTTAGGAAAAAAGGCTAAAACATCAGCCGAGGATAAAGGGTTTCAGGATAGGAAAGTTCACCACCATGACAGAAGCGAGGATAAAAGGCTTTTTGGCTCACCACTTAGGAGTAATCCACTCTCCATGAATAAAGAAACCGATGAGTTATCCAATCTACAAAGATAATCACTCAAACACGAGAAAAATCTCACAAGTTTTCATATTCATCAAAATAATTGTTTTCTGCATTACAACTGAAATTTCGTTTTGTGACTTAGGAAATAGACTAAACACCAAATACCTGCAAACCATCCAACTAACATCAACATGAGAACTAGAGAATGCAATAAATACTCATAAGAACTACCAAACTATTAAAGATAAATGAACTAGAAAACAATAAGGCTGTGTTTGATCGCCCGAATTTTTAGTCAGGATATGATTGGATAAGATATGATATGAAATCCATGGGTTTCGCTATATCCTATTCTGTGTGAATTGCAGTGATAGAGCCGGATATGTTCATATCATATCATATTTATTGTTTGGTATATACAATATAAAATGAATTTGAAAAGTCACAAGCGAAAAATATAATAGTCTTTTGTAATTCACTATTGAATCTAGCAAAAGAAAGAAAATATAAACATTCAACTTTTGTTGAAAAGTTTTTACTTTCTTGCGACATTCGTTAAAGCTCAATATGAAACACAAAGTTATGGAGGAGATGTAGTTTTGACTTTCTTTGTGCTTTTATTAGATTTTTAATATGAACTAGAAAGCTAAAAAGGAGAGTGAGTTTCAACTATCTCGCTATTTTCGTAAAATTTTATAATAAACTAAAAAGCTACAAAGTAATTATGAAACTTCCACATGAACTAAATATAGAAAAGACGAAGATGGAGATGCTAGTTATATTTAAGAAATTTCATTACTCCTTTTCTTCGAGAATTAGAAAAATTATTTTCAAGTTTGAATATATTTACTTAAAATCTAGTTTCTTCTACTTCATTTTTTTACTTATTTTTTAATTATAAATCTCTTTTTATCATTATTTTGACTTCCTTCAAAATTTTTTAATAAAATTTTCGTTAAATAACAAACTATACTATTATACTTAAAATATATAATGATATAGATACTAAGTGTGTGCATACCATAAAAAACTATATATTATAAAGAAAAAAGAAATCAAATTATAAATATGATTTATAAAAAATAAAAATGAAAATTATTATTTTTATTTTTCTTTCTAACATTAGAATTCAAATTTATTTTAAAATAATTACTATTTTTTTATTATATAAGAAGTTTGTTATTCAGAAAAATAGTTTTTATACCATAAAAAAAAAATCCTTTCTACTTTTATCCCACTCCTCCCCTAGGATAATTATATCTAGACTGCATTCCCTTATATGCTGCTATATCCTATCTATATAATAAATTTTATCCTATCCTGACTTATATCATGACTACCAAATGTAGCCTAAAACTCCTAGTAAATAGAAAATACATTGAAATACCTAATAACTTCAAAAAAATTGAAGACACTGAGACTTGTAACTTTGACTCCCCAGTCTTGTCCGTCCATAAGTCTGGTCCGGCAAATAACAATATTGAATTATAACCAAACAATTCAAGACATGGTTTATAATAATCTCCCATTGATATGTTGATGATTAACTTTGAAATCGGCTGCCAACTTAAAATGTAACCGACAAGAAAGATTCAGCAACTCCTTTATCGGTAGCTCTATTGTCCGCATCTTGATTGTCAACTTCTCACCTGCTAGTATTCCCGCCGACAACTTCATCTTGAGCTACCCATCCAAACTAATTTTAATCAGAACCTGCTTTAGCATGAATAAAAGTTGATGTTGCTAGGCTTGCCGACGGGATCATGTTGGAACTTGTTGATTGTTCCTTATAATCGGCCCTTCCTGCTTCATTAGTTACATTAATCGACGAGAACTGAATTGAGCTTGCAAGCCGATGGACAGAGTCCGATGCTCTGGCATCAATGTTGCCGACATGAACGATTTTTGCAACTTTGTTCAGTATGAGTGTGCAAATGTCTTAAAAAAAAAAAAATTGCTGGGAAAGCCAGGCTCCGATGACATTTGTTCAGTACGAGCCATTCTTCTGATATAAGTCAGAAATCAGGCCATCAGACATGGAATTCGGATAGATTACGAGTTCCAAAATGATAAAGGGCAGCAAAGCTTGAATGTCCCTCACTAAAGATGACCACACCATGACACCATCCGGCATTTTTTAGGTAATAACAGATGCTCATCAGGACTTCTGATTATGTTATGAACAGATGTACCGCAACTAGGATTAAAATTCCTCTTTGTTTTCTCCAGATTGTACTAGAATGTTAACCTGGCAGATTCCGTTGTGGAGATTGCAGAGGTAGAAAAAAAAAAAAATGAATCACAAAAGACTCATTCGAAGAACAGATAAAATTGTTTAACGGCGGGGGCCTTGGAACGCCGTGATCTTAATACTAGAAGTCGAGTCTCAATTATTTTCTCCAGCACTTCTTTTGCACAAAGGGCCTTCATTTGCCGATGTTGAGAACTCTGAGATGCTTGTGTTCTTCCATATGCTCAGAGTAGGAATTTAGACGTACGGTAGGCAAATCATCAATCTGCCGAGGATACGCGAATGTATCCATATTTACCGAGATGGAGAAGTACTGTAATTTGGTTTGAACAATCTTCCAGCAATCGATGTTCTCGTATTGAAATGAAATAGAAAAGTACAATAAAATGAAAAAGACTTCTTGCTAAGAAAGAATATTGTACTTCTAATACACAAAGCTTGGTTCACAGTAAGCAGTAGAAAAACTTGAGATGAATACAGCTTTACAAGTGTCTTTGGTCACTTTGGATCGGCTAAATCCATTAGGAATGTCCAAATTATCAGCCTTCTCATCTTGTCCCACCTTCAAAAGGCCAAGAATAATATCTCTGCATACATTTGAAAGAAGAACACGACATGAAGTGAAACACTATCCAGAAAGTAGCAAAAGGCAGCAACATATGCTCATAGTACTGAGATGTACAGAGCAGCATCATAATCGGTAGATGCAAACTGGCGTGCATCAAGTCTACTCATTTATACTCAGCAGGAAAAAATAAAAATGGTGGTGGCGAAACCAATAGTTAAACCTTAGTCTACAAAGCCAAGCAGAGTATAAATATGAGATGAGCATATATACCTGGCCACCTATTTAGGTGATATTCGTGCATGCCTCTTGTCCCTGTGTTCCGATGAGGAACCAGGAGTCATCGGGGCACCAACACATAAATGGTCTTTTCATCTTCAAGTAATGATTGACGAGTTCTCCAGTGACGGGCCCCATCTCCGAAACCCGGAGGATAACTTTGATCTTCGACCTGGGTGAGGGGATGAATTTATACACTTGGCTTGCTTGAGTTGGAGTCCTACCTGTCCATTATCCGACGCACTCTCCTTACTTGGGAAGTTAGGTTGTCTGTGGCTGTTTTAGGGGATTCCACATCTTTCCATGTTCTCGTCAAGTCTGAGAACTTCCTTGTGGAAGTTGAGAGCGAGTCATTGCTGGTCCTGCCGATGCTTTCTCCAATTAATTATTTGGTTTCCTTTGTAGTGGACCTCTCTTCAATTTTTCTGGTCGTTGTTTTTTTTTGTCCCCCCTCTTCATCTGTTTTTCTGGTTTCTCTTCTTGACAAAGGCAGAATAATAGCAAGTGTACAAAATTAATTTTACAAAAAATGTCTGCTTACAGTACTTATCAACTTTCTAAGAATATTCCTGGGCATTAAGTATCATCAACTTTTAAATGTCTACTAACGGTTGTTCTATTATTGTCGACTAATTTGTGAATTAAGCTGAGTATTACTAACATTATCCTCAAGGGCATGACATCAACGTGGTAAATGCGTAATATTTGCTCAGTTTAAGGTGATAAAGCATTTGGAGAGAAAAGAGTAGCCCCAAGACTGTTCTAAGGGGGAAAAAAATTATTCCTTGTTGTCATCGATGGCAACCGAAGAAATTTCCAAAGCAATACATTAGGGCGTGTTGTGCTGTAGAAATCAACTTTTGAAGAGATATATATATATATAACTTTATCAAGTGGCTCAAAAGTAATTTAGTAGCAAAAAAAAAAAAGTTTAAGAAGTAGAAAAATGAAGTTACGTGACCAAATGAATTTGGGCTTCAAAAATTATGTTGTCAAACATGTTTTTGCTCTAGAAGAATCAATTTGATACCTGTTTGGAGGATTGTAGGCCAATAGATGAGGCTAGACTGAACTTTTCCCATCGACTCTGCTAGCCGAAAATATGATAAAAGGAAATAAGAAAAAAATAATGGGAAAATTTTCGAAAAAAATTTAAAAAATTTCTACGTCAACGTCGGCCATGCCATATGAGATGGCCGATATTAACTGGATATCCACGGAAGTATTTTCAGGCCAAAATTGGCCATGGGTACTTAATTGGTAAATTATCATAAGTTAATGACTAAATTGAAAAAAATTAAAAAAATTAAGATTAAAATAGCCACCATACAAAAGATTTATAATTTATTTTTGGATAATTTTCCCTTTATTTGACTCCTCCTTAAGCAAGGAATTCGACTCCTAATAGGATTAATGCTCCTTTTGTACGTAATTAATAAAGGGAAAGAATTATGACGTGGAAATAAGTAATGCGCTATAATTGAAGATGTTGTGGCTCGAGTCGCGGATGGCGGCGACCGTGAGAATACAAAGCTGGACATAAGCCTTCGCGAATCTGATTCCTTTTTGCTTTTTTATTTGTGGGCTCACCAAAGATATTTTTTGTCCAAAGAATCGAGAATTGTGTGGTCGGACCGATTTATCGTGGGCAGGATAGATCAGTTGAATCTAGAGGACAAGGGCCACAAATCTTTTCGATGCTACAGTCTATTCCGAAGTACAGGCGTACGATCAATGCATGCAACTTTATTATATTTGGTTAGGCAAAATTGATTATCTACGGTACGGACGCAAAGTCCACATACTAACAATTTGGACTGAGAGACATAGTTGGCGTCCAGCAACCCGAGCATAGGCCCCGCAATTTTTTATTTTTTTGGTCTCGAAAATTAACCCCGACCAAATAATTCGGTTTGATTCGAGTTGGTTTAGCGTTCCTTCGCTGACGCCTCGTCGGAAGGCGAAGGTCTACAGGTGACCAAGCCCCACAAAACCAATAGCATTCGGCTTGTATGGATCTTCTCTACAACAAATTGGAAGCTTAACACAACAGATCAACTATTGACTGGCTCGCCTAACTTGACCGGAGCTAGTCTCTGGCGAGCGTTCTCCCTAGCCGTTCTAAGCGCGATCTAAAGTAAACAACCAATTAGGAAGCATCATAGCTGGTCTAGGATACTTACTTGGCCGTCGAAGAGCTTCTGTCTGGTTTAAACAAGCTATCGAGCTTGGGACCGATTGAGGATAGTTGGAGGTTGGCCCGACAATTCATGCAGGGATAATGCACAAAATCAAAGCGAGGGTGATCAGTAAGGGTGCAGGGAATAAATCGCAACCAGTAATATGCAAAATCATGACCTAGAATCTAAGACGCCCTAAGACGCCCTACAAGCCCCGTTGGCTACTCGAATCTCAACCGTACCTTTTTCGGGATCACAGCTTGATCTAGCGGGTGTGAGGGCTTCCTTAGGACTCAAGGAGGCTAGAGCGGCTGGCCTTCGGCTTCAATTTCTCCTAGATTGCTCCGGCGAAGTCCTAACTGGTTTGGCGAGGTTGAGCGACAATGGTGGTTCTCTCGAGCTCCTGATCGCCTCTCTCTCTCTCGCTTTCTCTCTCTTTCTGTCACCTTCAAAATAGAATCGGCCTCCTTCCCCTTCGAAAAACACCTTTCATTTTTTGTGTTCTCTCCTCCTTCAATTTGGCATTCGTGGAGAGGGTAAGTTAGTGGCTTTCGCACTAGCCAACAAGTGTGAAATTGTCGCCGGAGACTGGCAAACAACGAGAGCACAATGGTCGTTGAGAGTTCTCAGTAAGCTCTATTAGGAGCTAATTTGGCATGAATTTGCGTTGCATTTGAGCATATTTGGCCAGAGCACAAATTGGCCTCATCGGCGTCGATCCGGCGGACCCAGATCATTGGATCAGTTCCGATCGACACCAGACATCGTGGCCAACAAAACGCCTCAACCAATTTCATCAATTAAGGCCGATCAGTTTGTCAATTTCTCGATCAAAATCCAACCTGAAATTTGGAATTCGCGCAGGAAACGACCGTTGAAGGAGCCGGGTCTTGATCGGGTCTTTGGATCTGATCTGGTTTAATCCAGCAGACCCAGTTGATTCAATTCCTCTAAATCGACTTGCAATTCCTCAAAATTTTTCTGATTAAAGTTCACAATTGGACTTAAGGGCACAAATATTATCTAGAAATACCATTTTGCCCAAAATTTTAGTACGAATTGGTTAAAAGCCCCAATATGGTTCTAAGATCCGATTAGGAACATCTTCAATTTCAAGCCCTAATTGACCAAATCAAATCAAACCGCCCCCGTCAATCAATTTAGAAGGGTGAAAACATAGGTTAGTAGTCTCATTTTGTCATGGCAGTCCCTAAATTCCAAGTAATTTCATTTTTACCATGATTTAGGGACTAAAATGTAAGATTTCCAAGTAAACATGTAATTTCTTGAAACTTGATGGCTAAAATGCAATGCAGGACAATCAAGCCAAATGTCAAGATTCTGAAAACGCAAAAATTAAAAATTAAAAGACTCAAATGAAATTTTTTGGGCAAATTAAGGAACACACAAAATTGAGCTTGAATTTTGAATTTTTGAGAGGTCAAAATGAAGAGGAAATTAAAATAAAAATACTAAATATTTTTCTATATTTTTGTGACCTCAAATGCTATTTTTCTTGATTTTTCATGCATTTTTATATTTTTAAAAATATAAAAATATGAAAAATTATTTTTTTGATAAAAAATGGTTCCTTAATCTTGGCCAAGGCTGCAAAAGTTTATTTTGAAAAATTTTCAACTTTTTATGGATTTTATTTTATGAATTTTTCAAAATAAAATGAAAAAAAGACTAACCAAAATTCAAGTGTCAATAGATTAGAACCTATTTTAGCATGAATAAACGTTGATGTTGGTAGACTTGCCAACGAGATCATGTTGAAATTTTTTGATTGTTCCTTAGAATCGGTTGTTTCTAGATGATTAGTTAGATTAATTCATGAGGGTTGAGTTGAGCTTGTGGGTCGATGGATAGGGCCTGATGCTCTTGCATCAGCGGTGCCGGCGTTGACCTAAACGATTTTTGCAACTTTTTTTTTAATCGTTTCCTTTTTCCTTTTTGCCTAATCGCATTTATGACCGACGAGGTTGCCGGGTCATGACGAAAAGTGTAGGCTTGAAGATAGTGTTATTCGGGAACTTGGCCTTCCATACTTGTTTGAAGGCCATGGTCGCCCGAAAGCTCGGGATACAAACGTCGGAGAGAAGCTGTGTTTTTTCAAGTGGTTGGATGTATGAATGGGGCAACGAAGACGGATTGAAAATTGCTGAGGAAGTCTTGGTAAGGTAAAGAGCAGAGCTTGCCTGGGAGTGGGGAAATGTCTAATCGAATATTTTTTTAAAAAAAAATTGCTGAGAAAGCCAGGCCCATGATGACATTTACCTCTCGCCCAAATTGCTTTAATCCATATCGTGCTAATTTGAAGTCGCAATGATTATCTACAGAGGCAAAGCCCAGATCCGATGACTACAACCCAAGCATAGGCCAGGAAAACTAATCCTGGCCTAATAATTCAGTTTGATTTGAGTTGGTTTCCGACTTGGCCCAAGTTTTTTTCAAAGATTTTAGATTAATTGTTTGACACAACATCAAATGGTGCGGTGGTACCAAAAATTACTCAAGAACGGAGACTGATATAGTTTTTTTTTTTTTTTGACGAACGACGTGTCCGGGCCAGCTTGCGCGCACCTCGACTATTTCTTGAGAGGACTAGTACGACAACCACCAATCGCGACTTCCACTTAAGTCACGAAGCGCGAGTTGGGAGATTTGAACCAGGGAATTAACAATGGATAATTCATCTCTTAACCAATTCAGCCATACGTGGGTAGGTGAGAATGATATAGTTTATATCTTAATTTTTTGGATTGCGAGAAAGTTTAATTTAGATAGTGTTGTTTGGTGACACTATCACCTCGTGAAGGTGAATAGATGATTGCAATCACAATAGATAATATAATGCAGAAATAAAAACTTCAAGTTTGGTAGGAACTGTTGTGGAAACCTTCTCTCTATTTCGATTCTGACAAAACTATCAACAATAGAATCTTGTGATATTTGTAATGTTTCATTGCAGTAAGAAGGTGTAAACATAAGTTTGTATTGCTCCATTTTTGGCATTAAGACTCGAGAAGGAGTAATCATATAATTGCTTCAAAAGACATCCAGAAGGAGCGCTTCTGAAGAAACTCAGAAGTAGTGCTTCTGAAGAAGCTCAGAAGGAGTGTTTATGAAAATCGTCAGATGAAGTGCTTTTGAAGATCGTCGAATGGAATGGTTCTAAAGACATTCAGATGGAGTTGATTCTGAGGATCAAATATAACATGATTTTCCACTTGAATTTTTGTTCGTGTCAAATGGACTTTATTGAGGGTCAGATTTACCATTCCAAGTTATCTGTTCAGAATAAGAGAATCTTCTTCTGAAGATTGCTTCTGAATACTAATCAGATACTGCACTTATTAATAGACAGATTCTGAAAACCCACGAATGACAAGTTTCCAATTAACGGAAGTCCCTTTATGGAAGTTTGTGATATTTGATTGACAAGATATTCCTTCAATCAAATCAGGAAGAAATTTACGATTGGATATTACTTTCCAAGAATAAATCTTGTGAGTTATTTGAATCAACTCTACTTTTGAAAACTGAAGATTTGGTTATATGGGTAAATAAATTAGAAGGGTTCATATTCTACTTTAACGGTTGTCATATCTTCTCAGATACATTATCGTTCAATTAAGATTGACGTCAAAGATTGAAGAGCGATCCTTTGATAGATTATCCAACGGCTAGTTTGGAAGCAAATGAGTATAAAAGAAGAATTATGATAATTTGTGAGAGAGTTGAGAACAAGAATTTCCAAAGTGTGTGAGTTGTTCAATTTCACAAAGCTATTCTGAGAGCTCTAAATTTTCTTCACTGTGAATATTTATAAGAGAGATTGAGTGCTCGTTGTTACTTGTAACCTTCATCAAATCTTTCTAGTGAAATCCAGCCAATCGGCTGTCATCATGAGAGAGTGGACGTAGGCCTAACAAGTCGAACCACTATAAACTCAGTGTGCATCATTCTCATCTCTAAATTCTTATTTATGTGTTTAGATCTTTTGCACGTTATTATCATTGTTCTTGCTTTTATTTGAGCATTGAAATTGTTTAATTTTGCAAACTTTTTTAATTAGAATTAGAATAACCTATTCACCCCCCCTCTAGGTGATATTGTTAGATCCAACAGGAACATAAATGGAGAACAGAACTGTGTAGTGCTTCTATCAGATAGTAAACGGATTCAAGTAAGAGTATAGAAGATAATGCACAATAGTTTTTAGTGGTTCGGCTTTGGATTCCACTAAGTAATCAAATGAAAAATCACAAAATATATGATGGTTTGAATATAAACACTTCAACAGAAGCAATTGCTGCTTCTACTCAATGCTAACTCACTTTGCGCACACTTGAACTTTGTATTACACCTCTCACTCCGATTGATTTGATCCTGATTTCATCCAACTCTCAAGTGAATTTTGATAGCAAAGAAAGAGCTCAAGCTATGAAGAAACTTCATGAGCAGATTCGTTCAAAAATTAAGAAGGCCAACAAGACTTATAAGAAGAAAGCTAATTGACGTAGGAATTAGGCTTGTTTTGAACCTAGTGATGTTGTATGGCTTCACTTGAGGAAGGAAAGATTCCATCCCGCCGGAAGAACAAGCTCATGTCGCGAGCCGATGGCCCATTTCAGATTTTTCAAGAGAATTGGCGACGATGCATCTAAGATTGAACTTCCGGGAGAGTTTGGTGTTTCAGCAACTTTTAATGTGGGAGACCTTTCTTCTTCTTCGGAAGATGGGGACCTATATTTTTATTTGGAAGATGGTGACCTGTTAGATTTGAGGTCAAATCTCAAACAACTCTGAGAGAATGATGTGGGATCATTCATCGCATCGATACATTCCTTGAGTTCCGACATGGTTCCAAATCCGGCGGTGTCGATGTACATTTTAGGCCAAGTTAGATTATGGTTACAACTTTCGATGAATAATCTGACGTCCAGAAAAGTATTCGATTCTTCCATTGGTGATTATGTTTTGTTTCACCAAGATAATTACTGATTACGACGCAGATCAATGATATATTAATGGGGGACAATTCTGAATCATTTCCGTGCATGTTTAGAGATATCCTGAGGTGATTATTTGCTGGACCAGACTTATGGACGAAAATTGAAAAAAAAAAAAAACGAGACTAAAGAGTCCAAGTGCAAATCTCCAAGACTTTATTGTTTTCTAGTTTCTGGTTGTCAATATTGCTCTATTGGTTCCTAGGTATTCATTATTCTTTCTAGTTCATATGTCATTATTTGGGTAGTTGTTCTGTCTAGTCCCCATGTCTTAGTCCCTCTATAAATAGAGGAACGTTTCTCCATTGTAAGGCAGATTGTTGAATGAATTAGAATTACTCTACATGAGTTGAATTATAAACCCCTTCAGCATTTTTATCTTTGGAGGGTGTATTACTCCTTGGTGGTAAGCCAAAAACCATACATCTAGATTGGTGGTGTAGGCTTTATACTGTGTTGGTGAGTTTCTCTCCAATCCCAATCGTTATCCTTAACTGGCGGCGCGTCCTTTAGACATTGGTCGTGATCGTCCTATCGTTACGTTCTGTATCATTGACTGGTGGTTCGTCTTTTACGTTTCGATATAGTTTGTTTCCTATCGATTCGGTTATGTTTTACACACTTTGATCCCAAAATCCTCCATACATCGTCCATACACTTCATGTTATCAATACCTTTTGCAAACGCTTAACCTAGAGATACCTTCCCACCCACGCATGGATCAGAACTTCTTCCCCTGATGCTTGTGCTGCAGGGCTAGATTAGCCGATTACCCTTAGAACTTGTTTACCTTCGACAACAAAGGAAAATGAATGCTTATTTTCTTTGTTTGCGTCTCATTGCAGTTCCACCGTTATATGATGATGATAAATGAAAGTTCAGATACCAAAAAGGGCAAAAAAAAAAAAAAATCGCTAAACAAACGGACTTAACTAAGATGACTTGCTCCGATGAAGGGAAAAAAAAAAAAACATGATGACTTGCAACACCGCCTTAGATGCATAAACCCGCCGAGCTCTGCAAACATCCCTCTGACGTCGTGGACCAAGTGAGATTTGAGCATAATCCCTCGCGCGTGACATGAACAACATTGTATGTAACTTGTGGTGTTAGAAAATGAAACCTGCGTCGTGTGAACTATTGCAGACACAAGTCTGTCTCTTAACTGTTAAACCGGTGTGCTTACTGATTCTGGTGATCATCTTCTCCTTTTTCATGATGGGACGAGTTCATGTACTCTTTTTCACTCACCAATGCTTGCACTTTTAGAGTTCATGTCTGAGCCATTCTTTTGATATAAGTCATATATCAGGTCATCATACATGGAATTGGGATAGATTACTTGTTCCAAAATGATAAATGCAGCAAAGCTTGAATGCCCCTCACTCAAGATGACCACACCATGAAACCATCCAGCGTTTTTTAGGTAATAACAGATACTCACAGGGACCTCTAATTATGTTATGAACAGATGTACCACAACTAGGATTAGAATTCCCGTTTGTTTTCTCCTGATATTACTTCAAGTTTGTGGAGATTGCAGGGGTAGAAAAAAAAAGAAAGAATCACAAAAGACTCATTTGAAGAACGGGTATAATTGTTTCACGGCCAGGGCATTGGAACGCCGTGATCTTAATACTAGAAGTCGAGTCTCAATTATTTACTCCAGCACTTCCTTTGCATACCAATGTTGAGAACTCTGAGATGCTTGCGAGCTGTCATAAGCTCAACGTAGGAAATAAGACGTACTGTAGGCAAATCATCAATCTGCTGAGGATACACGAATGTATCCATATTTGCTGAGTCGGAGAAGTACTGTGATTTGGGTGAACAATCTCCGAGCAATCGACGTTATCATATTGAGATGAAACAGAAAAGTACAATAAAATGAAAAATACTTCTTGGCAAGAAAGAAGATTCTACTTCTAATGCACAAAGCTAACTTTGAACCCACGGCAAGCAGCAGAGCAACTTAATATGAATATGGCTTCACAAGTTTCTTGGTTACTTGGATCGCACCGATTTTATCAGAAATAAGTGGATCGCCTACTTAACCTGTCTGCAGATGAGGTAGCTGAATCCACTAGGAATGTCCGAATTATCAGCTTTCTCATCCTGTCGCACCTCCAAAAGGCCAAGAATGATATCTCTGCACACATTTGAAAGAAGAATGCGACATGAATTGAGACTATATCCAGAAAGTAGCAAAAGGCAGCAACATATCTTCATAGAACTGAGATGTACAGAGTAGCATCTTAATCAGTAGATGCCAACCGGTGTGCATCAAGTGTACTCAGTTATGCTCAGCTAAAACAATTGGTCGGGAGAAATCGATAGTTAAACCTTGGTCCGCAAAGCCAAGCAGAGCATAAATATCAAGCGAATGAGATAAACATATATACCTGGCCTTCTATTTAGGTGATATTCGTGCATGCCCTCTGCCCGTGTGTTCCGATTTGGAACCGGGAGTGATCGGGGTACCGACACGTGAATGGTTCTTTCAACTTCAAGTAATGATTGACGAGTCCTCCGGTCACAGGCTTCATCTCCGAGACCCGGAGTATAACTTTGATCTTCAAACTGAGTGAGGAGATGAATTTATATACTTGGCTTGCTTGAGTTGGAGTCCTACCTGTCCATCGTCCGATGCACTCTGCTTAACCTAACTTGGGAAGTTATGTTGTCTGTGGCTTTTTTAGTGGATTCCACATCTTTCCAAATTCTTTTTAATTTTATTGTAGTTTTTCTACTGGTTTCTCAAGTCTGAGAACTTCCTGTGGAAGTTGAGAGTGAATCATTACTGGTTCTACCAATGCTTTCTCCGGTCAATTATTTGGCTTACTCTATTGGACCCTTCTTCAATTTTCGTTGCTTATTTTTTTAATCAACTTTTCAACTTATAAATGTCTACTTATACTTGCCATAGTATTTTGTCAACTAATTTGTAAATTAAGCTTAGTAATATTCAAGGGCATGAAATCAACGTGGTAAATATGTAATATTGAGTTCACTTTAAGGTATTAAAGCATCGAATGTAACTGAGAGCTCCAAAGATTATTACCATTATAGGCGAATTAGATTCTTGCCCTAGCTAGATTCAACAGCGTTGTATCTTATAGCAAAAAGGTGTAGGCATACCAACCAAAGAAAGGTACCGAGAGGAAACAAGAACCTATCCCTGATAGACTAAGCGGACTCAGTTTTTGAATACGTGAATTTCACATGAAGCCAACAGTTATTCTACTAATGTGAATTACCGCCAATATCAATCAAGTCCATGCAGTCACTTTCCACACTCCCGTGGAATCTCTTATAAACCTCTTGCTTGGACCTGAGCAAGTCGTTAAACTACTTCATCCAATCTCCAGGATGTAAAACTTCAGCGTGTTCCCTGAAATGAAAGGAAGGAAAATATTTTTTCTCAACTTGGGAGATGTTAATGAGGAAGACTCCACACCATTTTCGTCATTTTCAGATGGCTATTTCTGGGTAAATTCATAAATTAGTGACCCACACCTAAAGTGAGGCATCAGAGTTTCGGTTTTTGCGTCGTCGACCTGTGATTAGCATAGTATCTTGTAGGTGACTTGTCGATGATGTATCCCCCATTACAAGAACATCTGTCGCAAATCTTGTAAGCCTCTCGCTACAAAGGTTATTTATCATTGGCCAAATGAAAATTGCTAGTCTTTCAGATTTGAATAAACTCTGTAGCAAATCTTTTAACGCCACTTCTAAGAAGAATATTTTTTTTTTATTCCTTGTTGTAGAGGTTATGGCAAAAGGAAGGATGCGCATTTAAATATGAAGAAAGAAGGTTTACCTGGTTTAATTACCCAAGGGAGGATGTTTAAAGGAAAATAATTTCACGGATGCCTAGAAATAATATTTATTTGGCTTCATATTGGCAATTATCTAATTATTAAAGATATTTTTTGAAATTTCTTGTATGAAGAAAAAAAAATGAAAAAATGGGTCATTTAAAAAAAAAAGTCTTAATTCCTATTCTGCTAATATTTAATGCTGAATAGGGCACAAAAATAATTACAAGACGATTTTTTGAGGGAGTGTAGTTTTTGGATAGATGTGATATGATTCCAAAAGGATACGGGGATTTATCTTGAAAATACAAAAATGTGGTGATAAATTGAAAAGAGGAAAAATATGTAAGGATCTTTATTGCTATTTGTCACGATGAAATTGTCATAACTTGATGAGATTATTTAAGTATTGCATATGGTAACATTTATGTTCCCAAAACAACTTTTGGAATAGAAACGCTTTTTTTTTTTTATTTCTGTTCCCAGCAATTATTTTTTGGAACATAAACGCGTTTGATAACTACAAAAAATTTTGTTCTCAGAATAAAAAAAGAACAGAAATGCGTTTCGTAGCTACGTAAAATTTTTGTTCCCGAAATAAGAAATAAGAAAAGAAACTTTTTTGATAACTGTAAAAAAGTTATTCCTAATTATTCATTTAATTAAGGGGACTATATATATTAAAATTAAGATGTATTTATATTTTTAACTTACTTAATCAAATTGGATCTCATTTGTTCAATTTACTATAACAAATTAGATCAATATATGTATAAGTAATTTATGCATGTTTTTTCAAATTACATTATGAATGAGATCAACTATAAAAGAAAAAAAATTGAAAGAGAAGATGAATTGAAATTGACAACGAGAACATCAAATATGCTTTCTATAGATGGAAAAAATTACAATTATGAGTCACAGATAAATATTCTCAAGTAGTTAAAAATATGATTACCTTTAAACGGGAACACCTAAAAAAATATTAATTACACTTTAAGTGAAACCGAGGACTAAAATGAAAAATATTTGTGCATTTAGGTCATTTTAGTCCAATTGTGCAATTTTTCAAAACATGAGGACTGAAATGAGATGCATGGTATCAAAATCTCATGTCATGACTCTAAAAGTAAATTTTTTTTGGCTAAAATGATTTAAGATGAAAATTTTTAGTTAATTCAGGGTTATGGTCAATGAAGATGCATATGGTCCCAAACTGAATTTTTAAAACTTTAAGAGGTCAAAAAGAAAAGAGAATAAAAAAAATATTGAGTCTTTTTGTGCATTTTTATGACCATGAATACTATTTTCCCTAATTTTTGGCTATTTTATAATTATTTTTATTCAAAATTGGTTCCTAAGGCTAGACCAAATCTTCCAAGGTTGATTTTGTAATTTTATGAAGTGTTTTGATATTTTTAATTAATTTTTTAAAATAAAATGATAAAAAATCAAGTGTCAACATCGTGCAAAAATAAAAGAGAAGAGAGCGTGTTAAAAACATTATTCCTATTTATTTTTTTTTAAAAATGTTCTAGATGTGTTTCTAAAAAGTGTTCTAGATACACATAAACAAGTTTTTTTTATTTTTTTGTTTTTGATCCAAAAGTGTTTCTGTTTTTCAAAAGTGTTATCGGAACACTAGTGGAATATTTTTTTACCGTACGTGTTTCTGTTACTAAAGTGTTTTAGAAATATTTTGGAAACATAAATACTTTTTCTAGAGTGTTACCATACAGGTTCTAAGGTATCTAAGTACCCAACAATTGATGAAAATGAAATGTTTAATTAATTAACGTATATAACGTGTTTACCAATGGGACATGAAAAAGAACAACTATTTGCAATATACTTGGATAAGGGCATCCTACGCGGTTGACGCGTGCATAGGGCGAGCGAATGTCATCTTGAATGATGGATGAAGGAATAAGGACAAATAAAAGCGTATGAGGAATGGATACTGATGCGGGATATAAACGATAGAACAGTAAAGTAATGAATAGAATACGATCTACACCGAGGGTGCAAAGGACACACCACTAGCCGACTCGATATCGACGAAGCTCACTGCCATGGTAGAAAGCCTATGCCACTGGCCGAGGATAAAGGGTTTTGGGATAGGAAAGCTCACAACCAAGACAGAAGCGAGGATAAATGGCTTTTTGGCTCATTACCGAGGAGTAATCCACTCTTTACGGATAAAGAAACCGAGGAGTTATTCAATCTCCAAAGATAATTACTCAAACACGATGAGTTTTCATATTTATCAAAATCATTGTCTTATGCCTTGCAACTGAAATTTCGTTTCATTAAATAGAGGAAGTCGGACTTAAGAAATACACTAAACACTAAAAGACTTGCAAATCACCTGACTGACATCAACATAAGAACTAGAGAACGCGTTAAATACTCATAAGAACTGCCAGACTATTAAAGATATAGGAACTAAGAAGGCAATAAAACTACTAGTAAATAGAAAATGCATTAAAAGACCTAAGAAACTTAGAAACAATTAAAGACACAGAGACTTGTAGCTTTGACTCCTCAGCCTTGTTCGTCCATAAGTCTGGTCCAGCAAATAACAATATTGAATTATAACCAAACAATTCAAGACATGGTATAGAATAATCTCCCATTGATATGTTGATAATTAATTTTGAAATCGACTATTAACTTGGTGAACTAGTAAGTTAAAACATAACCGGCAAGAAAGATTCAGCAACTCCTTTATCGGTAACTCTAGTTCCTTAGAATCTGTCGCTCCGGCATCATCAATTAGATTAACCGACGAGGATTGAGTTGAGCTTGCAAGTCGACGGACAGAGTCTGATGCTCACGCATCAAAGTCTGTTTCTTAACTGTTAAAAGACAAGTGTTATTGCCGCTTCCTTCTTCTGGTTAAAACCTGTGTGCTCACTGATTTTGGTGATCATCTTCTCCTTTTTCATGATGGGTGCAGTTCATGCACTCTTTTTCACTTACCAATGCTTGCACTTTTAGCCAGTTAATCGTGTTCAGCACGAGCCATTCTTCTGATATATGTCGGAAATCAGGACATCATACATGGAATTCGGATAGATTACGAGTTCCAAAATGATAAAGGGCAGCAAAGATTGAATGTCTCTCACTCAAGACGACCACACAATGACAACATCCGGCCTTTTTTAGGTAATAACAGATTGTACTAGAATGTGAACCTGGCAGATTCCGTTGTGGAGATTGCAGAGGCAGAAAAAAAAAAAAAAGAATCACAAAAGACTCATTCGAAGAACAGATAAAATTGTTTAACGGCGGGGGCCTTGGAACGCCGTGATCTTAATACTAGAAGTCGAGTCTCAATTATTTTCTCCAGCACTTCTTTTGCACAAAGGGCCTTCATTTACCGATGTTGAGAACTCTGAGATGCTTGTGTTCTTCCATATGCTCAGAGTAGGAATTTAGACGTACGGTAGGCAAATCATCAATCTGCCGAGGATACGCGAATGTATCCATATTTACCGAGATGGAGAAGTACTGTAATTTGGTTTGAACAATCTTCCAGCAATGGATGTTCTCGTATTGAAATGAAATAGAAAAGTACAATAAAATGAAAAAGACTTCTTGCTAAGAAAGAATATTGTACTTCTAATACACAAAGCTTGGTTCACAGTAAGCAGTAGAAAAACTTAAGATGAATACAGCTTTACAAGTGTCTTTGGTCACTTTGGATCGGCTAAATCCACTAGGAATGCCCAAATTATCAGCCTTCTCATCTTGTCCCACCTTCAAAAGGCCAAGAATAATATCTCTGCATACATTTGAAAGAAGAACACGACATGAAGTGAAACACTATCCAGAAAGTAGCAAAAGGCAGCAACATATCCTCATAGTACTGAGATGTACAGAGCAGCATCATAATCGGTAGATGCAAACTGGCGTGCATCAAGTCTACTCATTTATACTCAGCAAAAAAAAAAAAAAAATGGTGGTGGCGAAACCAATAGTTAAACCTTAGTCTACAAAGTCAAGCAGAGTATAAATATGAGATGAGCATATATACCTGGCCACCTATTTAGGTGATATTCGTGCATGCCCCTTACTCCTATGTTCCGATCAGGAACCAGGAGTAATCGGGGCACCAACACATAAATGGTCTTTTCATCTTCAAGTAATGATTGACGAGTCCTCCGGTGACGGCCCCCATCTCCGAAACCCGGAGGATAACTTTGATCTTCGACCTGGGTGAGGGGAAGAATTTATATACTTGGCTTGCTTGAGTTGGAGTCCTACCCGTCCATTGTCCGACGCACTCTCCTTGAAGGCTTAACCTTACTTGGGAAGTCAGGTTGTCTGTGGCTGTTTTAGTGGATTCCACATCTTTCCACACTCTTTTCATTTGTTTATATTATTTGTTCGACTTGTTCGTCAAGTCTGAGAACTTCCTTGTGGAAGTTGAGAGCGAGTCATTGCTGGTCCTGCCAATGCTTTCTCCAATTAATTATTTGGTTTCCTTTGTAGTGGACCTCTCTTCAATTTTTCTGGTCGTTGGTTTTTTTTGTCCCCCCTCTTCATCTGTTTTTCTGGTTTCTCTTCTTGACAAAGGCAGAATAATAGCAAGTGTACAAAATTAATTTTACAAAAAATGTCTGCTTACAGTACTTATCAACTTTCAAAGAATATTCCTGGGCATTAAGTATCATCAACTTTTAAATGTCTACTAACGGTTGTTCTATTATTGTCGACTAATTTGTGAATTAAGCTGAGTATTAGTAACATTATCCTCAAGGGCATGATATCAACGTGGTAAATACGTAATATTTGCTCAATTTAAGGTAATAAAGCATTTGGCGAGAAAAGAGTGGCCCCAAGACTGTTCTAAGGGGGAAAAAAATTATTCCTTGTTGTCATCGATGGCAACAAGGAATAATTGGTAAATTGTCATAAAGTTAATGACTAAATTGAAAAAAATTAAAAAAATTAAGATTAAAATAGCCACCATACAAAAGATTTATAATTTATTTTTGGATAATTCTCCCTTTATTTGACTCCTCCTTAAGAAAGGAATTCGACTCCTAATAGGATTAATGCTCCTTTTGTACGTAATTAATAAATGGAAAGAATTATGACGTGGAAATAAGTAATGCGCTATAATTGAAGATGTTGTGGCTCGAGTCGCGGATGGCGGCGACCGTGAGAATACAAAGCTGGACATAAGCCTTCGCGAATCTGATTCCTTTTTGCTTTTTTATTTGTGGGCTCACCAAAGATATTTTTTGTCCAAAGAATCGAGAATTGTGTGGTCGGACCGATTTATCGTGGGCAGGATAGATCAGTTGAATCTAGAGGACAAGGGCCACAAATCTTTTCGATGCTACAGTCTATTCCGAAGTACAGGCGTACGATCAATGCATGCAACTTTATTATATTTGGTTAGGCAAAATTGATTATCTACGGTACGGACGCAAAGTCCACATACTAACAATTTGGACTGAGAGACATAGTTGGCGTCCAGCAACCCGAGCATAGGCCCCGCAATTTTTTATTTTTTTGGTCTCGAAAATTAACCCCGACCAAATAATTCGGTTTGATTCGAGTTGGTTTAGCGTTCCTTCGCTGACGCCTCGTCGGAAGGCGAAGGTCTACAGGTGACCAAGCCCCACAAAACCAATAGCATTCGGCTTGTATGGATCTTCTCTACAACAAATTGGAAGCTTAACACAACAGATCAACTATTGACTGGCTCGCCTAACTTGACCGGAGCTAGTCTCTGGCGAGCGTTCTCCCTAGCCGTTCTAAGCGCGATCTAAAGTAAACAACCAATTAGGAAGCATCATAGCTGGTCTAGGATACTTACTTGGCCGTCGAAGAGCTTCTGTCTGGTTTAAACAAGCTATCGAGCTTGGGACCGATTGAGGATAGTTGGAGGTTGGCCCGACAATTCATGCAGGGATAATGCACAAAATCAAAGCGAGGGTGATCAGTAAGGGTGCAGGGAATAAATCGCAACCAGTAATATGCAAAATCATGACCTAGAATCTAAGACGCCCTAAGACGCCCTAAGACGCCCTACAAGCCCCGTTGGCTACTCGAATCTCAACCGTACCTTTTTCGGGATCACAGCTTGATCTAGCGGGTGTGAGGGCTTCCTTAGGACTCAAGGAGGCTAGAGCGGCTGGCCTTCGGCTTCAATTTCTCCTAGATTGCTCCGGCGAAGTCCTAACTGGTTTGGCGAGGTTGAGCGACAATGGTGGTTCTCTCGAGCTCCTGATCGCCTCTCTCTCGCTTTCTCTCTCTTTCTGTCACCTTCAAAATAGAATCGGCCTCCTTCCCCTTCGAAAAACACCTTTCATTTTTTGTGTTCTCTCCTCCTTCAATTTGGCATTCGCGGAGAGGGTAAGTTAATGGCTTTCGCACTTGCCAACAAGTGTGAAATTGTCGCCGGAGACTGGCAAACAACGAGAGCACAATGGTCGTTGAGAGTTCTCAGTAAGCTCTATTAGGAGCTAATTTGGCATGAATTTGCGTTGCATTTGAGCATATTCGGCCAGAGCACAAATTGGCCTCATCGGCGTCGGTCCGGCGGACCCAGATCATTGGATCAGTTCCGATCGACACCAGACATCGTGGCCAACAAAACGCCTCAACCAATTTCATCAATTAAGGCCGATCAGTTTGTCAATTTCTCGATCAAAATCCAACCTGAAATTTGGAATTCGCGCAGGAAACGACCGTTGAAGGAGCCGGGTCTTGATCGGGTCTTTGGATCTGATCTGGTTTAATCCAGCAGACCCAGTTGATTCAATTCCTCTAAATCGACTTGCAATTCCTCAAAATTTTTCTGATTAAAGTTCACAATTGGACTTAAGGGCACAAATATTATCTAGAAATACCATTTTGCCCAAAATTTTAGTACGAATTGGTTAAAAGCCCCAATATGGTTCTAAGATCCGATTAGGGACATCTTCAATTTCAAGCCCTAATTGACCAAATCAAATCAAACCGCCCCCGTCAATCAATTTAGAAGGGTGAAAACATAGGTTAGTAGTCTCATTTTGTTATGGCAGTCCCTAAATTCCAAGTAATTTCATTTTTACCATGATTTAGGGACTAAAATGTAAGATTTCCAAGTAAACATGTAATTTCTTGAAACTTGATGGCTAAAATGCAATGCAGGACAATCAAGCCAAATGTCAAGATTCTGAAAACGCAAAAATTAAAAATTAAAAGACTCAAATGAAATTTTTTGGGCAAATTAAGGAACACACAAAATTGAGCTTGAATTTTGAATTTTTGAGAGGTCAAAATGAAGAGGAAATTAAAATAAAAATGCTAAATATTTTTCTATATTTTTGTGACCTCAAATGCTATTTTTCTTGATTTTTCATGCATTTTTATATTTTTAAAAATATAAAAATATGAAAAATTATTTTTTTGATAAAAAATGGTTCCTTAATCTTGGTCAAGGCTGTGAAAGTTTATTTTGAAAAATTTTCAACTTTTTATGGATTTTATTTTATGAATTTTTCAAAATAAAATGAAAAAAAGACTAACCAAAATTCAAGTGTCAATAGATTAGAACCTATTTTAGCATGAATAAACGTTGATGTTGCTAGACTTGCCGACGAGATCATGTTGAAATTTTTTGATTGTTCCTTAGAATCGGTTGTTTCTAGATGATTAGTTAGATTAATTCATGAGGGTTGAGTTGAGCTTGTGGGTCGATGGATAGGGCCTGATGCTCTTGCATCAGCGGTGCCGGCGTTGACCTAAACGATTTTTGCAACTTTTTTTTTAATCGTTTCCTTTTTCCTTTTTACCTAATCGCATTTATGACCGACGAGGTTGCCGGGTCATAACGAAAAGTGTAGGCTTGAAGATAGTGTTATTCGGGAACTTGGCCTTCCATACTTGTTTGAAGGCCATGGTCGCCCGAAAGCTCGGGATACAAACGTCGGAGAGAAGCTGTGTTTTTTCAAGTGGTTGGATGTATGAATGGGGCAACGAAGACGGATTGAAAATTGCTGAGGAAGTCTTGGTAAGGTAAAGAGCAGAGCTTGCCTGGGAGTGGGGAAATGTCTAATCGAATATTTTTTTAAAAAAAAATTGCTGAGAAAGCCAGGCCCATGATGACATTTACCTCTCGCCCAAATTGCTTTAATCCTTATCGTGCTAATTTGAAGTCGCAATGATTATCTACAGAGGCAAAGCCCAGATCCGATGACTACAACCCAAGCATAGGCCAGGAAAACTAATCCTGGCCTAATAATTCAGTTTGATTTGAGTTGGTTTCCGACTTGGCCCAAGTTTTTTTCAAAGATTTTAGATTAATTGTTTGACACAACATCAAATGGTGCGGTGGTACCAAAAATTACTCAAGAACGGAGACTGATATAGTTTTTTTTTTTTTTTACGAACGACGTGTCCGGGCCAGCTTGCGCGCACCTCGACTATTTCTTGAGAGGACTAGTACGACAACCACCAATCGCGACTTCCACTTAAGTCACGAAGCGCGAATTGGGAGATTTGAACCAGGGAATTAACAATGGATAATTCATCTCTTAACCAATTCAGCCATACGTGGGTAGGTGAGAATGATATAGTTTATATCTTAATTTTTTGGATTGCGAGAAAGTTTAATTTAGATAGTGTTGTTTGGTGACACTATCACCTCGTGAAGGTGAATAGATGATTGCAATCACAATAGATAATATAATGCAGAAATAAAAACTTCAAGTTTGGTAGGAACTGTTGTGGAAACCTTCTCTCTATTTCGATTCTGACAAAACTATCAACAATAGAATCTTGTGATATTTGTAATGTTTCATTGCAGTAAGAAGGTGTAAACATAAGTTTGTATTGCTCCATTTTTGGCATTAAGACTCGAGAAGGAGTAATCATATAATTGCTTCAAAAGACATCCAGAAGGAGCGCTTCTGAAGAAACTCAGAAGTAGTGCTTCTGAAGAAGCTCAGAAGGAGTGTTTATGAAAATCGTCAGATGAAGTGCTTTTGAAGATCGTCGAATGGAATGGTTCTAAAGACATTCAGATGGAGTTGATTCTGAGGATCAAATATAACATGATTTTCCACTTGAATTTTTGTTCGTGTCAAATGGACTTTATTGAGGGTCAGATTTACCATTCCAAGTTATCTGTTCAGAATAAGAGAATCTTCTTCTGAAGATTGCTTCTGAATACTAATCAGATACTGCACTTATTAATAGACAGATTCTGAAAACCCACGAATGACAAGTTTCCAATTAACGGAAGTCCCTTTATGGAAGTTTGTGATATTTGATTGACAAGATATTCCTTCAATCAAATCAGGAAGAAATTTACGATTGGATATTACTTTCCAAGAATAAATCTTGTGAGTTATTTGAATCAACTCTACTTTTGAAAACTGAAGATTTGGTTATATGGGTAAATAAATTAGAAGGGTTCATATTCTACTTTAACGGTTGTCATATCTTCTCAGATACATTATCGTTCAATTAAGATTGACGTCAAAGATTGAAGAGCGGTCCTTTGATAGATTATCCAACGGCTAGTTTGGAAGCAAATGAGTATAAAAGAAGAATTATGATAATTTGTGAGAGAGTTGAGAACAAGAATTTCCAAAGTGTGTGAGTTGTTCAATTTCACAAAGCTATTCTGAGAGCTCTAAATTTTCTTCACTGTGAATATTTATAAGAGAGATTGAGTGCTCGTTGTTACTTGTAACCTTCATCAAATCTTTCTAGTGAAATCCAGCCAATCGGCTGTCATCATGAGAGAGTGGACGTAGGCCTAACAAGTCGAACCACTATAAACTCAGTGTGCATCATTCTCATCTCTAAATTCTTATTTATGTGTTTAGATCTTTTGCACGTTATTATCATTGTTCTTGCTTTTATTTGAGCATTGAAATTGTTTAATTTTGCAAACTTTTTTAATTAGAATTAGAATAACCTATTCACCCCCCCTCTATGTGATATTGTTAGATCCAACAGGAACATAAATGGATAACAGAACTGTGTAGTGCTTCTATCAGATAGTAAACGGATTCAAGTAAGAGTATAGAAGATAATGCACAATAGTTTTTAGTGGTTCGGCTTTGGATTCCACTAAGTAATCAAATGAAAAATCACAGAACATATGATGGTTTGAATATAAACACTTCAACAGAAGCAATTGCTGCTTCTACTCAATGCTAACTCACTTTGCGCACACTTGAACTTTGTATTACACCTCTCACTCCGATTGATTTGATCCTGATTTCATCCAACTCTCAAGTGAATTTTGATAGCAAAGAAAGAGCTCAAGCTATGAAGAAACTTCATGAGCAGATTCGTTCAAAAATTAAGAAGGCCAACAAGACTTATAAGAAGAAAGCTAATTGACGTAGGAATTAGGCTTGTTTTGAACCTAGTGATGTTGTATGGCTTCACTTGAGGAAGGAAAGATTCCATCCCGCCGGAAGAACAAGCTCATGTCGCGAGCCGATGGCCCATTTCAGATTTTTCAAGAGAATTGGCGACGATGCATCTAAGATTGAACTTCCGGGAGAGTTTGGTGTTTCAGCAACTTTTAATGTGGGAGACCTTTCTTCTTCTTCGGAAGATGGGGACCTATATTTTTATTTGGAAGATGGTGACCTGTTAGATTTGAGGTCAAATCTCAAACAACTCTGAGAGAATGATGTGGGATCATTCATCGCATCGATACATTCCTTGAGTTCCGACATGGTTCCAAATCCGGCGGTGTCGATGTACATTTTAGGCCAAGTTAGATTATGGTTACAACTTTCGATGAATAATCTAACGTCCAGAAAAGTATTCGATTCTTCCATTGGTGATTATGTTTTGTTTCACCAAGATAATTACTGATTACGACGCAGATCAATGATATATAAATGGGGGACAATTCTGAATCATTTCCGTGCATGTTTAGAGATATCCTGAGGTGATTATTTGCTGGACCAGACTTATGGACGAAAATTGAAAAAAAAAAAAAAACCGAGACTAAAGAGTCCAAGTGCAAATCTCCAAGACTTTATTGTTTTCTAGTTTCTGGTTGTCATTATTGCTCTATTGGTTCCTAGGTATTCATTATTCTTTCTAGTTCATATGTCATTATTTGGGTAGTTGTTCCTATATTTTTAATATTTGTCTAGTCCCCATGTCTTAGTCCCTCTATAAATAGAGGAACGTTTCTCCATTGTAAGGCAGATTGTTGAATGAATTAGAATTACTCTACAAGAGTTGAATTATAAACCCCTTCAGCATTTTTATCTTTGGAGGGTGTATTACTCCTTGGTGGTAAGCCAAAAACCATACATCTAGATTGGTGGTGTAGGCTTTATACTGTGTTGGCGAGTTTCTCTCCAATCCCAATCGTTATCCTTAACTGGCGGCGCGTCCTTTAGACATTGGTCGTGATCGTCCTATCGTTACGTTCTGTATCATTGACTGGTGGTTCGTCTTTTACGTTTCGATATAGTTTGTTTCCTATCGATTCGGTTATGTTTTACACACTTTGATCCCAAAATCCTCCATACATCGTCCATACACTTCATGTTATCAATACCTTTTGCAAACGCTTAACCTAGAGATACCTTCCCACCCACGCATGGATCAGAACTTCTTCCCCTGATGCTTGTGCTGCAGGGCTAGATTAGCCGATTACCCTTAGAACTTGTTTACCTTCGACAACAAAGGAAAATGAATGCTTATTTTCTTTGTTTGCGTCTCATTGCAGTTCCACCGTTATATGATGATGATAAATGAAAGTTCAGATACCAAAAAGGGCAAAAAAAAAAAAAAATCGCTAAACAAACGGACTTAACTAAGATGACTTGCTCCGATGAAGGGAAAAAAAAAAAACATGATGACTTGCAACACCGCCTTAGATGCATAAACCCGCCGAGCTCTGCAAACATCCCTCTGACGTCGTGGACCAAGTGAGATTTGAGCATAATCCCTCGCGCGTGACATGAACAACATTGTATGTAACTTGTGGTGTTAGAAAATGAAACCTGCGTCGTGTGAACTATTGCAGACACAAGTCTGTCTCTTAACTGTTAAACCGGTGTGCTTACTGATTCTGGTGATCATCTTCTCCTTTTTCATGATGGGACGAGTTCATGTACTCTTTTTCACTCACCAATGCTTGCACTTTTAGAGTTCATGTCTGAGCCATTCTTTTGATATAAGTCATATATCAGGTCATCATACATGGAATTGGGATAGATTACTTGTTCCAAAATGATAAATGCAGCAAAGCTTGAATGCCCCTCACTCAAGATGACCACACCATGAAACCATCCAGCGTTTTTTAGGTAATAACAGATACTCACAGGGACCTCTAATTATGTTATGAACAGATGTACCACAACTAGGATTAGAATTCCCGTTTGTTTTCTCCTGATATTACTTCAAGTTTGTGGAGATTGCAGGGGTAGAAAAAAAAAGAAAGAATCACAAAAGACTCATTTGAAGAACGGGTATAATTGTTTCACGGCCAGGGCATTGGAACGCCGTGATCTTAATACTAGAAGTCGAGTCTCAATTATTTACTCCAGCACTTCCTTTGCATACCAATGTTGAGAACTCTGAGATGCTTGCGAGCTGTCATAAGCTCAACGTAGGAAATAAGACGTACTGTAGGCAAATCATCAATCTGCTGAGGATACACGAATGTATCCATATTTGCTGAGTCGGAGAAGTACTGTGATTTGGGTGAACAATCTCCGAGCAATCGACGTTATCATATTGAGATGAAACAGAAAAGTACAATAAAATGAAAAATACTTCTTGGCAAGAAAGAAGATTCTACTTCTAATGCACAAAGCTAACTTTGAACCCACGGCAAGCAGCAGAGCAACTTAATATGAATATGGCTTCACAAGTTTCTTGGTTACTTGGATCGCACCGATTTTATCAGAAATAAGTGGATCGCCTACTTAACCTGTCTGCAGATGAGGTAGCTGAATCCACTAGGAATGTCCGAATTATCAGCTCTCTCATCCTGTCGCACCTCCAAAAGGCCAAGAATGATATCTCTGCACACATTTGAAAGAAGAATGCGACATGAATTGAGACTATATCCAGAAAGTAGCAAAAGGCAGCAACATATCTTCATAGAACTGAGATGTACAGAGTAGCATCTTAATCAGTAGATGCCAACCGGTGTGCATCAAGTGTACTCAGTTATGCTCAGCTAAAACAATTGGTCGGGAGAAATCGATAGTTAAACCTTGGTCCGCAAAGCCAAGCAGAGCATAAATATCAAGCGAATGAGATAAACATATATACCTGGCCTTCTATTTAGGTGATATTCGTGCATGCCCTCTGCCCGTGTGTTCCGATTTGGAACCGGGAGTGATCGGGGTACCGGCACGTGAATGGTTCTTTCAACTTCAAGTAATGATTGACGAGTCCTCCGGTCACAGGCTTCATCTCCGAGACCCGGAGTATAACTTTGATCTTCAAACTGAGTGAGGAGATGAATTTATATACTTGGCTTGCTTGAGTTGGAGTCCTACCTGTCCATCGTCCGATGCACTCTGCTTAACCTAACTTGGGAAGTTATGTTGTCTGTGGCTTTTTTAGTGGATTCCACATCTTTCCAAATTCTTTTTAATTTTATTGTAGTTTTTCTACTGGTTTCTCAAGTCTGAGAACTTCCTGTGGAAGTTGAGAGTGAATCATTACTGGTTCTACCAATGCTTTCTCCGGTCAATTATTTGGCTTACTCTATTGGACCCTTCTTCAATTTTCGTTGCTTATTTTTTTAATCAACTTTTCAACTTATAAATGTCTACTTATACTTGCCATAGTATTTTGTCAACTAATTTGTAAATTAAGCTTAGTAATATTCAAGGGCATGAAATCAACGTGGTAAATATGTAATATTGAGTTCACTTTAAGGTATTAAAGCATCGAATGTAACTGAGAGCTCCAAAGATTATTACCATTATAGGCGAATTAGATTCTTGCCCTAGCTAGATTCAACAGCGTTGTATCTTATAGCAAAAAGGTGTAGGCATACCAACCAAAGAAAGGTACCGAGAGGAAACAAGAACCTATCCCTGATAGACTAAGCGGACTCAGTTTTTGAATACGTGAATTTCACATGAAGCCAACAGTTATTCTACTAATGTGAATTACCGCCAATATCAATCAAGTCCATGCAGTCACTTTCCACACTCCCGTGGAATCTCTTATAAACCTCTTGCTTGGACCTGAGCAAGTCGTTAAACTACTTCATCCAATCTCCAGGATGTAAAACTTCAGCGTGTTCCCTGAAATGAAAGGAAGGAAAATATTTTTTCTCAACTTGGGAGATGTTAATGAGGAAGACTCCACACCATTTTCGTCATTTTCAGATGGCTATTTCTGGGTAAATTCATAAATTAGTGACCCACACCTAAAGTGAGGCATCAGAGTTTCGGTTTTTGCGTCGTCGACCTGTGATTAGCATAGTATCTTGTAGGTGACTTGTCGATGATGTATCCCCCATTACAAGAACATCTGTCGCAAATCTTGTAAGCCTCTTGCTACAAAGGTTATTTATCATTGGCCAAATGAAAATTGCTAGTCTTTCAGATTTGAATAAACTCTGTAGCAAATCTTTTAACGCCACTTCTAAGAAGAATATATTTTTTTTATTCCTTGTTGTAGAGGTTATGGCAAAAGGAAGGATGCGCATTTAAATATGAAGAAAGAAGGTTTACCTGGTTTAATTACCCAAGGGAGGATGTTTAAAGGAAAATAATTTCACGGATGCCTAGAAATAATATTTATTTGGCTTCATATTGGCAATTATCTAATTATTAAAGATATTTTTTGAAATTTCTTGTATGAAGAAAAAAAAAATGAAAAAATGGGTCATTTAAAAAAAAAAGTCTTAATTCCTATTCTGCTAATATTTAATGCTGAATAGGGCACAAAAATAATTACAAGACGATTTTTTGAGGGAGTGTAGTTTTTGGATAGATGTGATATGATTCCAAAAGGATACGGGGATTTATCTTGAAAATACAAAAATGTGGTGATAAATTGAAAAGAGGAAAAATATGTAAGGATCTTTATTGCTATTTGTCACGATGAAATTGTCATAACTTGATGAGATTATTTAAGTATTGCATATGGTAACATTTATGTTCCCAAAACAACTTTTGGAATAGAAACGCTTTTTTTTTTTATTTCTGTTCCCAGCAATTATTTTTTGGAACATAAACGCGTTTGATAACTACAAAAAATTTTGTTCTCAGAATAAAAAAAGAACAGAAATGCGTTTCGTAGCTACGTAAAATTTTTGTTCCCGAAATAAGAAATAAGAAAAGAAACTTTTTTGATAACTGTAAAAAAGTTATTCCTAATTATTCATTTAATTAAGGGGACTATATATATTAAAATTAAGATGTATTTATATTTTTAACTTACTTAATCAAATTGGATCTCATTTGTTCAATTTACTATAACAAATTAGATCAATATATGTATAAGTAATTTATGCATGTTTTTTCAAATTACATTATGAATGAGATCAACTATAAAAGAAAAAAAATTGAAAGAGAAGATGAATTGAAATTGACAACGAGAACATCAAATATGCTTTCTATAGATGGAAAAAATTACAATTATGAGTCACAGATAAATATTCTCAAGTAGTTAAAAATATGATTACCTTTAAACGGGAACACCTAAAAAAATATTAATTGCACTTTAAGTGAAACCGAGGACTAAAATGAAAAATATTTGTGCATTTAGGTCATTTTAGTCCGATTGTGCAATTTTTCAAAACATGAGGACTGAAATGAGATGCATGGTATCAAAGTCTCATGTCATGACTCTAAAAGTAAATTTTTTTTTGGCTAAAATGATTTAAGATGAAAATTTTTAGTTAATTCAGGGTTATGGTCAATGAAGATGCATATGGTCCCAAACTGAATTTTTAAAACTTTAAGAGGTCAAAAAGAAAAGAGAATAAAAAAAATATTGAGTCTTTTTGTGCATTTTTATGACCATGAATACTATTTTCCCTAATTTTTGGCTATTTTATAATTATTTTTATTCAAAATTGGTTCCTAAGGCTAGACCAAATCTTCCAAGGTTGATTTTGTAATTTTATGAAGTGTTTTGATATTTTTAATTAATTTTTTAAAATAAAATGATAAAAAATCAAGTGTCAACATCGTGCAAAAATAAAAGAGAAGAGAGCGTGTTAAAAACATTATTCCTATTTATTTTTTTTTAAAAATGTTCTAGATGTGTTTCTAAAAAGTGTTCTAGATACACATAAACAAGTTTTTTTTATTTTTTTGTTTTTGATCCAAAAGTGTTTCTGTTTTTCAAAAGTGTTATCGGAACACTAGTGGAATATTTTTTTACCGTACGTGTTTCTGTTACCAAAGTGTTTTAGAAATATTTTGGAAACATAAATACTTTTTCTAGAGTGTTACCATACAGGTTCTAAGGTATCTAAGTACCCAACAATTGATGAAAATGAAATATTTAATTAATTAACGTATATAACGTGTTTACCAATGGGACATGAAAAAGAACAACTATTTGCAATATACTTGGATAAGGGCATCCTACGCGGTTGACGCGTGCATAGGGCGAGCGAATGTCATCTTGAATGATGGATGAAGGAATAAGGACAAATAAAAGCGTATGAGGAATGGATACTGATGCGGGATATAAACGATAGAACAGTAAAGTAATGAATAGAATACGATCTACACCGAGGGTGCAAAGGACACACCACTAGCCGACTCGATATCGACGAAGCTCACTGCCATGGCAGAAAGCCTATGCCACTGGCCGAGGATAAAGGGTTTTGGGATAGGAAAGCTCACAACCAAGACAGAAGCGAGGATAAATGGCTTTTTGGCTCATTACCGAGGAGTAATCCACTCTTTACGGATAAAGAAACCGAGGAGTTATTCAATCTCCAAAGATAATTACTCAAACACGATGAGTTTTCATATTTATCAAAATCATTGTCTTATGCCTTGCAACTGAAATTTCGTTTCATTAAATAGAGGAAGTCGGACTTAAGAAATACACTAAACACTAAAAGACTTGCAAATCACCTGACTGACATCAACATAAGAACTAGAGAACGCGTTAAATACTCATAAGAACTGCCAGACTATTAAAGATATAGGAACTAAGAAGGCAATAAAACTACTAGTAAATAGAAAATGCATTAAAAGACCTAAGAAACTTAGAAACAATTAAAGACACAGAGACTTGTAGCTTTGACTCCTCAGCCTTGTTCGTCCATAAGTCTGGTCCAGCAAATAACAATATTGAATTATAACCAAACAATTCAAGACATGGTATAGAATAATCTCCCATTGATATGTTGATAATTAATTTTGAAATCGACTATTAACTTGGTGAACTAGTAAGTTAAAACATAACCGGCAAGAAAGATTCAGCAACTCCTTTATCGGTAACTCTAGTTCCTTAGAATCTGTCGCTCCGGCATCATCAATTAGATTAACCGACGAGGATTGAGTTGAGCTTGCAAGTCGACGGACAGAGTCTGATGCTCACGCATCAAAGTCTGTTTCTTAACTGTTAAAAGACAAGTGTTATTGCCGCTTCCTTCTTCTGGTTAAAACCTGTGTGCTCACTGATTTTGGTGATCATCTTCTCCTTTTTCATGATGGGTGCAGTTCATGCACTCTTTTTCACTTACCAATGCTTGCACTTTTAGCCAGTTAATCGTGTTCAGCACGAGCCATTCTTCTGATATAAGCCGGAAATCAGGACATCATACATGGAATTCGGATAGATTACGAGTTCCAAAATGATAAAGGGCAGCAAAGATTGAATGTCTCTCACTCAAGACGACCATACGATGACAACATCTGGCCTTTTTTAGGTAATAACAGATGCTCATTAGGACCTCTAATTATGTTATGAACAGGTGTACCCCAACTAGGATTACAATTCCTGTTTGTTTTCTCCAGATTGTACTAGAATGTGAACCAGGCAGAGATTGCAGAGGTAGAAAAAAAAAAAAAGAATCACAAAAGACTCATTCGAAGAACAGATAAAATTGTTTAACGGCCGGGGGGAACGCCGTGATCTTAATACTAGAAGTCGAGTCTCAATTATTTTCTCCAGCACTTCCTTTGCACAAAGGGCCTTCATTTACCGATGTTGAGAACTCTGAGATGCTTGTGTTCTTCCATATGCTCAGAGTAGGAATTTAGACGTACGGTAGGCAAAATCATCAATCTGCCGAGGATACGCGAATGTATCCATATTTACCGAGATGGAGAAGTACTGTGATTTGGTTTGAACAATCGTCCAGCAATCGATGTTCTCGTATTGAAATGAAATAGAAAAGTACAATAAAATGAAAAAAACTTCTTGCTAAGAAAGAGGATTGTACTTCTAATACACAAAGCTTAGTTCACAGTAAGCAGCGGAACAACTTAAGATGAATACGGCTTTACAAGTGTCTTTGGTCACTTGGATTGCGTCGGCTGAATCCATTAAGAATGTCCGAAGCCTTCTCATCTTGTCCCACCTCCGAAAGGCCGAGAATAATATCTCTGCACACATTTGAAGGAAGAACGCGACATGAATTGAGAAAACATCCAGAAAGTGGCAAAAGGCAGCAACATATCCTCATAGAACTGAGATGTACAGAGCAGCATCATAATCGGTAGATGCAAACTGGCGTGCATCAAGTATACTAATTTATACTCAGCCAAAAAAAAAAAAATCGGTGGGGCGAAACCTATAGTTAAACCTTAATCTACAAAGCCAAGCAGAGTATAAATATGAGATGAGCATATATACCTGGCCACCTATTTAGGTGATATTCGTGCATGCCTCTTGTCCCTGTGTTCCGATGAGGAACCAGGAGTCATCGGGGCACCAACACATAAATGGTCTTTTCATCTTCAAGTAATGATTGACGAGTCCTCCGGTGACGGGCCCCATCTCCGAAACCCGGAGGATAACTTTGATCTTCGACCTGGGTGAGGGGATGAATTTATACACTTGGCTTGCTTGAGTTGGAGTCCTACCTGTCCATTATCCGACGCACTCTCCTTTAAAGGCTTAACCTTACTTGGGAAGTTAGGTTGTCTGTGGCTGTTTTAGTGGATTCCACATCTTTCCATGCTCTTTTCATGTTTTATTTTGTTTGTTCGACTTGTTCGTCAAGTCTGAGAACTTCCTTGGGGAAGTTGAGAGCGAGTCATTGCTGGTCCTGCCAATGCTTTCTCCAGTTAATTATTTGGTTTCCTTTGTAGCGGACCTCTCTTCAATTTTTCTGGTCGTTGTTTTTTATTTTTCCTCTTCATCTGTTTTTCTGGTTTCTCTTCTTGACAAAGGCAGAATAATAGCAAGTGTACAAAATTAATTTTACAAAAAATGTCTGCTTACAGTACTTATCAACTTTCTAAGAATATTCCTGGGCATTAAGTATCATCAACTTTTAAATGTCTACTAACGGTTGTTCTATTATTGTCGACTAATTTGTGAATTAAGCTGAGTATTACTAACATTATCCTCAAGGGCATGATATCAACGTGGTAAATACGTAATATTTGCTCAGTTTAAGGTGATAAAGCATTTGGAGAGAAAAGAGTGGCCCCAAGACTGTTCTAAGGGGGAAAAAAATTATTCCTTGTTGTCATCGATGGCAACCGAAGAAATTTCCAAAGCAATATATTAGGGCATACATGACAACACTTCAAATCAACTTATGAAGAGAAGTGATTTTTTTTTTTTTACTTCATCAAGTAGCTCAAAAGTAATTTTGTAGCAAAAAAAAAAAATTGATTCAGAAGTAGAAAAATGAAGTTGTTTAACCAAACGGATTTGTGCTTAAGAAGTTACGTTGTCAAACAAGTTTCTGCTCTAGAAGAATCAGATTGATACCTGCTTGGAGGATTGTAGGCCAATAGATGAGGTTGGACCGAACTTTTCCCATCGACTTCGCTAGCCGAAAATATGATAAAAGGAAATAAGAAAAAAATATGGAGAAA
The DNA here is from genome assembly GCA_028455895.1 of Rhodomyrtus tomentosa. Lineage (NCBI taxonomy): Eukaryota > Viridiplantae > Streptophyta > Magnoliopsida > Myrtales > Myrtaceae > Rhodomyrtus > Rhodomyrtus tomentosa. The sequence goes on from JAPCWY010000011.1 coordinate 16,597,233, forward strand.
ATTCTAAAAAAGAATTAAAAAATTTCTACATCAATATCGATCATGTCATATAAGATGGACGATGCTAACTGGATATCCACGTAAGTATTTTCAAGTCAAAATTGGTAAATTATCATAAAGTTTATGACTAAATTGAATTTTTTTTAAAAAAATTAGGACCGAATTAGCCACTATACAACAGGTTTATAATTTGTTTTTGGGTAATTTTCCCTTTATTGGACTCCTCCTCAAGCAAGGAATTCGACTTCCAATAGGATTATGTTCCTTTTGTACGTAATAATAAATGGAAAGAATTATGACGTGGAAATAAGTTATGCGCTACAATTGAAGATGTCGTGGCTCCAGTCGTGGATGGCGGCGACCGTGAGAATATAAAGATAACGTGAGCATCGCGAATCTGATTCCTTTTTGCTTTTTATTTATGGGCTCATCGAGATATTTTTGTCCGAGGATCGAGAATTTTGTGGTCCGAGCAATTTATCGTGGGCAAGATAGATCGGTTGACTCCAGAGGACTAGGGCCGCAAATCTTTTCGATGCCACGGTCAATTTCGAGAGTTTAACCAATACGATCAATGCAGGCAACTTTATTATATTTGGTTAGGTAAAATTGACGAGAAAATTATCAAAAAAAATTATAAATTTATTTTAATTGTGTCAATTCAATCATAAATCTTTTTCTTAACCGATTTTGTACTGAAACTTTTATAATTGTGTCATTTCAGTCCATCCGACGAACTTTGACGGGCCAACTCTAGCCGACTAATGACTAAATATTTTAGTATTTTTTGAATTTTTTATGATATTTATTATTATTATTTTCTTTTTCCGTTTTTCGACCCCTCCCCTCCACTCTCCCACCTCTCCGCCAACGACTGAATACTTTAGAAGAGAGTCTCTACAGACCGACCAGGCCACGGCCGGCGAGGTCGAGTCTCCCTCGACCATGGCGGGGCCGAGCTCGCTGTCGTCGGGCGAGGCAACAGCGGCGAGGTTGAGCCTCGCCATGGTTGGGCGAGACTCAACCTTGCAAGCCCAGATCTAGGCCGATCTCCAATGCAGCATTTGCGTCCTTCCTGCAATTGCGGCTCTTGATTAGTAGCAAACAGTGTCTAGGAAGAGCTCACCGGTGATGGTGGCGAATGATTTCTCCTCCGATTGAGAAGAATCAAGGTTTTAGATATGGTTTTCATTTTGGTTGTGGCTCTGGCTCTTAGTGGAGGGCTTAGAAAGATTTGGAGATGAAGAGGTAAGCGGCCGATGGGGGGGGGGGGGCTTAACCTCGCTCTGCCATGGGGGCCGACCTTGCTGTCATCGAGCAAGGCAGCGACGGCTAGGTCGAGCTGCGCCATGGCCGGGCAAGGCTTGGCCTTTTTGGCTACGCTTCCGCTGGTCGCCATAGAGGTGGGAGAGGGGAGGGGAGGGGAGGGGCAGAAAAAAGGGAAAAGTAAAAATAAATAACATAAAAATTATAAAAAAATCATAAAAATTTTAAACAAAATATTAAAATATTTAGTCGATAGTCGGCCAGCATCCACGGTAGCGTCGACTGATCAAAGTTCGTCGGATGGACTGAAATGACACAATTACAAAATGTTTAGGATTGAATTCGACAAAAAAAAAGTTTAAGACTGCATTGATAAATTTTTTTTTATACATTTGTGTTTTTCTTAATTTATTGAGATGGCGAGAAAGTTCAATTTACATATCCCAATGCGAATCTTTGAAATACTCCATTCATTTTATGGATCATGTAAGGCACTAGTCAAATTGCACACTTGGTATATTTTTTGTTTTCGTTTGCGTAACGTAATATTTGCACTGTCAAAATAAATGTATGGATCATGGGCATCTAACACAATGCATTACATGCTGGTGTTTTGGCCGTAATATCACTAATTTTACTAGCGAGGTTATTTAAAAGACTTGTTGATTTTCACAGTCATCCAAAACAGAGAACTAATACAAACCTCGTTGTAGATGAAACCTACTAAAATAATGAGAATGCCATTTTAGTTTCGACGATTAATTTAAAGTGAATTATTGGGTGATTTCCATATTCATCCAAAATAGACGGTTAATACGAAGTACAAAAATGCATTTGATATGCACGGACGACAAGCGAGCTCGGAGCACTAAGTGCAAAGTCCCAAAAATACACCTACTAAAACATATATAGTACACACTAATTAAAATATCATTTTGGCTTCGACCGTTGATACACAATGTATTATTGCGAATTTTTATAGTCATCCAGAATAGATGATCAATACAAATTACAAAACTGTATGTGACATACACGTGATTAACTAGTCCCTTAGAATCGACACACTAAAAAGTGGGATGCTGAATCTCGGATCTGTCGCACAAAGGATAAGTAATGATAAAAATCTTGACCTCAAAGGATACATTCAGCACGTCACCAGCACACGATTGAGAGCACCATCAAAAGGAATTCTTCCCCGATATTTGCACCAGAAACATAAGGGCCTGTTCTATACATTGTTACTAAACCTGTCAAAACGGGTTCAAAAACTCATCTGATAACTCACAAGTATTTGATGCTTCATTTCGAGTAAGATATTTTCTCTATATTATTCCAACAGTGCATTCACCATATGGTTTCATTCGGATTTGCACACGAGAGGAGATAATTAAAGTATTTAACATCACTTGTTTATGAAGCTTATAATAATAAGTAGAGGCTGTTAGTTGCTAGCAGTTGGTAAGAATGAAACTCTGCCAAAGCACTCCAATGAAGAAATTCTCCCACCAAAAAATTGTAACTATACCAACTATTGCTAATTCGCTCTAAGTTTACAAGCCTGAGTAGACATGGCCATTTGAAACCGTGGGCCCAGAACTGGCCTGTTGACCGGGCCCACGGTTCCGAATCGTCATTTAAATAATAATAATAATAATAATTTATTTATAATTTATAATGTTTTTTTATTACACAAAAAATAATGTTCCACAAAAAATAATATTTTTTTTCTAAATTTTATTACAATATACAATTTGATTAATGATTATAATTTATAATTTATTATTTTAAAAATAAAATTAAAAGTTTGGAGCCAGGAACCGGAACTGGTCCCTTAAGGGCCGGTTCCGGTTCCCCTTTTGGTAGAATCGAAACCGGCAGTTCCACGGAACCGAGCACGTCTAATCCTGAGTCCCGTTTACTACGGCAAAACAAACTAGTAATCCAAATCAGTGCACCCTGCTTTCGCAATGATCTCTCTCATTTCGAGCCTTGGCCCATTGACTTTTTGGTTTGGGTCAACGTGATTGTCTTCTGTTCGGCCTAAGCTTTTTTTTGCCGAAATGTGTGTTTTTTTATAGGGTTAACACCACGAAAAATCTCAAATCTGTACATTTATGATAAATTGACCATAAATTAATTTTTTGGTCGCTAAAATCCCAAAATTAGTACACATGTACACATTTACCCTATGTTAGCTTTTATCAAATTTTATCATGAAATTGTTGAGCCTGGTAACACATGACAATAACTCAGTTGATCTAGTAAGTATAAGGTAAATCTATCTGTTCACTTGTGCTTTTGAGAAGGCATGGTAACATCCTTTCGATCATTAGGTTATGTGAACTTACTCCACCACCGGTAGAAGATCTGCTCAGATCTGCTCGGAAGTCTATCTGTTTATCTCCTAAATTTTCACATTGATTTGTCAGGTCAACTCAACCAGTACCATGTGTTATCCAACTCAGCAAATGACGGAATCTAACTGATGATAAACTTGTCACACGCGTACCGGTTTGTGATTTTTTCGACTCAAATTTATCATTGGTATATCATTTTATGATAAATTTATCGCAGTTATACTAGTTCATGGTAAATTTATCATCATCGAAGTGTGTTTTTAGTGAGTCCTTAAAGAAGAATACGGTGGAAATAGGTTTAATGCTTTGATTTAGGGGAAGTTTTGCTAATGTTTTTACTGTTTTGATTCCTTGAGTTTGATATGGAGCAGATATGGCAACGATGAAGCATTAAGACTGCGTTTGGTTGACCGAATAAAAAGTCAGGATATGATATATTTTATCATCTCTTCGCCACTCCATGTCCGCCTCTTCGCCACACTCAATCGCTTCTCCGGTGGCGGGCCGCCACTCCAGCTACGACGGGAAATTTCTCCGACAAATATTTCAAGTCATAGACAAATGTGTTGATCGATGGTACTCTCTCTCTAGCTATTTTTATTTTTATTTTTATCGTGTTTTTGGGTTTGTGGGGAACTGATCGGTGAAGTGATTTTTTTGCAGGTTTATGCTGCTTCTCGTGTTGGTAGCGATTCATCCATTAGAAGATTAGTGTTTAAGGTAGTTGTCCTTTTGTTCCTTTCTTGTTCTTAGGAGTCTAAGCTCTCTCTGGCTTTATTGCGTCCTCCAATATAATGAATGCATTATGCTTTTGGTTATCGTCAATGATGCGATATCAGGGAAACAAGTCAACTTCTTTTGAAACTCTTGTCCCCAGGGTGGTCAGAAATTCTCCAATCTTTTGTACTCAGTTGCGTCACCGCAGAGGCCACATCTCCGGCGACAGCGGGCAAAATCTTCGCATTTCTTGATTGGGGTACATACATTTGAGATTCTGGGGTTTCTTCAAGAATATGCTGCATCGACTATAAACTAGAGTCTTCGGATGGTAGAAATCAAGAATCATTGAATCAATATATTGATATTCATATTCTACCAAACATTGGATATGATATAATATAAATATATTCGACTTCAAATCTGCTATTTACCAAACAGAAGATAGGATATGATCAAATCCCAATGTTTGGGCTTAGGGTTTTAAAGCATTCTACGATTGAAATTGGGCTTAAAGATGGACTTGGTGCAGTTAGAAGAGAAAGCGGGCTAGAGTTGTCATCATTAGTAATGGGCTTTGGGTGTTAAAATTCCAAATTGGGCTTTTGTGATATTTTAATTGAAAAGCCGGACCCAAGGGCCCTGCCCGCCCCCCTACTCATCCAATTGACCAAAAAAAATAAAAAATAAAAAATCAATGTAGCCTTTCTTTGAAGGAACATGAACCAATAAAAGAGCAAGAAAACTTTTTTGATGCTTTGTTTTTAAATGCAAGGTCATATTTGATTGTCAAAATTCCAATTGGTGCTTAGGAAAAATCAACCTCGACTTCTCTAGCAGTTGGTTTCCTTGTTGTAAACAATTGTGGCTAGTGGAAACCATGTTGGTTAGCTTTAGGTTGCGCATGACAATAATTTTCTGCCTAGAAGTGACTTTTGGCCATAAGTTGATTTCTATAATTCTTCTTAAAAATAGAAGTTGATTTTTTTACTTTTGTTCCAGATTGACTGCTTATCAGAGATATTTATTTGGTAGCGATTGAAAATTTCTACTTTTGAAACATTTTTAACAAAATCTTCGACGTTGGTGGTCAGATGGCGGTGGCGGTAATGGCGGTGGCAAATGGCGACTGGTGAGCGGTGCCTGATGCCGGTGGACGCCGGTATGGTCAAAGAAGTGATTTCTCTATTGAGAAGTTAAAAATTTTTACTTCTCGAAGTTGACCAAAAATCTTACTAGAAGAAGAAAATTTGACCAAAAGTCACTTTTTTTACCAAATGCATTTCTACTTCGATAATATTTTTACCAAACGAATTTCTCTGCCAGATTGACTTATAGCAGAAGAATAAAAAAGCAGAAGTATTATCATGCATGGGCTATCAATTCTCAATTCATGTACTCGAGAATCACGCGACATTCCACTCAATCAAATAGGAAGTATCATCGGCCCAAATAGAAGAAGAAGAGGAAAGCATCGATTGGTATAAAATATATTCGAGAAAAACAAATTTTTGTACAAGCAACAACGGATCAAAGCGAAGTTGTTGAGGGTTGTTATCCACTAATTGTTAATATCTCAACTTCTGATAAACAGGGACACGGGATGGGCCGAGTTCTTGGGCTCCGTCCACATGCAAGGTCAGACTTGGGTTACAGGATGATGGGCCGTAAATGAGCTTTATTGATCGATCCCTCTTTAATTAAAACTCACAGGACCAATTCTAAACATAACGAAACTCGGCCCATGTTCCACCGTAACCATCCTAAGCCCATTACACTTTGTCATTTCATTCACTTGCTCCCATCATCTTCCTCCCAAGCAAACCGAGAAGCGAGAACAAAAAAACTCCAATCAAAGCTCGATACACCAACAAATCGAAACAGGAACGTACATAGTTCACTGACAATCAACATACATACTCATCGGCAGGCAGACCTCCGCCATCGACCGCCACATTCAACTGCCATCGTCTGCGACCTCTATAGATACGGAGAACAGAGACAAACAAGAGCAGTGCGATAATGTAAACAAGCCGGTTTAGATGAGCGTAACCATTGACACTCAGGCCATAGATTCAGCGCCATAGATTCAGCACCATAGACTAACACCATTGATAACCATGGGAACATATAACATAAGACAGAGGAACACTAATTCAGTGAGATTAATGATGAATTCGTTATGCATTAAAACCGTGTCTAAACAACATGAAATCCCCCAAGCAAATGACGTAGTCTCCAGATTGCGACCTCATCCCTTGACTCGTGTAACTCACAGAAGGAAACAACATGAACAGGTCTTCTACACCTTTTTTTTTTTTTACCCTTTCTTCTTTCGGTTCTCATCCTCTCCAATTTTTCTCTCCCCGATCAGAGATCGTTGCGAGACGGAGCATGGTCGACTCGCGTCTTTAGTCCTGGTTGTCCCAAACGTCAGCGATGGAGTCCTTGATGTACACGGTGAGGACAAAGCATGAGGTGCATACATAAGACGAACACGCCGCCGTATGCAATCGTGTCGAACGAACACGTCGCCGTAGGCAATCGCGTCCATCAACCGAGCGTGAAGCCTCTTGTGAAATTCACACCTCACTCTTGAGCACTCCATACGCTGACCCATCTCTTGGGGAGCTTGGGGGTGAAGAATCGAGGCTCTGGGGGCGCTGGTAGGGACGATTCTTCGTGCATTGTCGTGCATGCGCCGTGCACGTGTCGTGCCATACACATTTTCTAGAAAGACTTTCTGACAAAAGATTAATAAGAATTTTTGACCTAGACTTTTGATTTACTCATGGTTTGAGAGTGTGTTGATATGCCAATGTTGCTTCATGAACCTCGAGGCCCTTGCTTCCCAAGTAGGGATCGACAATTCAATTGTGTAGAAACAAATATGTTTCTAGAAAACATCTTGGATCATCTATTAAGCGCAACCGTCGTGTTTAGTTGCCATCAGTCAGTTGGTGCATGACCCAAAAGCTTCAATTCGCATCGACCTCTGTGAAAACATGTAAAAGGAATTTAGCCATGCTTTCAAAATAAGAGGAAACAGCTAGTGATGCATGGCTCACATGTGCAAAGAAGTTCGTGAATTGGATCGACCTCTCCTCGTGGACTTTGCAAGTTTAACCGACACAGAATTAAACCCTTTTTCTTATTTATACATTTACTTTTATTATTATTGATTTTCTTTTTTACTTAATTATTTGTCTGTTTATTTGTTTTTTTTCTATTGCTTATTTTCACTGAATTGTATGCCCAATTCTTCGACTAGAATTTAGTTGCAAAAAGTGCATTGAAAACCATATCCTGCGAAAAGTTTTCCATAGATGTGTCAAATATGTAGTCCGGTCGGGTTTGGGTCGGGTCGAATATGACCCGACCCATTGATGCAAATAAAGTTGGCGATCTCCATAATATTGCGTAATTTTAAGATTTTATGCAATTTCGTGATTTTAGTGATATTTTCGTAATATTGTGTTTCAAGGTTAATTATGGTTAGCACCTTATATAAGGATGTTTAGGGTTCGTGGAAGACTTAGACTTTGCAGACTTTTGATATTTTGTTGATTTTAATAAATCATAACATGGTTGAACAGAATCACGTTGGTTGTGGACGATGTGCGCGTGGAGGCCGGGCGCGAGGAGTCGTTCCTAATGCAAATGAACAGCAGCGTATAAGAGACCTGCGAGACATAGAGAATGAGGAGTAGAGAAGGTGAATCCAGGACTTGGAGCGACGACTTGCGTAGGCAGAGTTGGACGTTTAGTTCGAAAAAGATCCGATCTTTGATAAAGATTCGGTCTTTGATGAAGATTCGATCTTTGATCAAGATCCAATATATGATGAAGATAGACTTTCAGTTTATGACGAATCTGATGAAGAACAAGAATATGCGGATCCAGGCACCACGGTAGAAGCCATCGTGTCAGCGAAGTATGGCGAGGTCGCCTTTGGTGATGTTCCCAGGTAGCGGCACAGATACCGGCGTGGGAGGTGAACAATTGGGATGTCACCTCGTTCAATGATGAGGTGCCGATTTTCGACCTTGATGCCAACATCTCGATGATGGGCAATTTCGAAGCTGAAGGAGAAGAAAGGTATGGGCCTATGAATTCAAAATTGTTGTCTCGAGCCTTATCTGAGTCATTAGAGAACAGATAAGGGAGCTACCAGGTAGCCGCACAATAGAAACACTGTACATTGAGAAAGTTCACTTTTTCAACCACGCCCTTGATGGAAACGATGACATGGTCCAACTAGAGGAAGTGACTAGCCTATTTCACAATGCTGTAAATGAGACGGAAGGATCTGGATGCCAGCAATACAATAAAATCAATTTGGCAGAGACCTTGAAATCACGAGGGACTCAGGCCATGCAGTCAAAGCTATATGCTGATGTAATCGAAGACTGTCATAAATCTTTGGAGATTGACCCAAATTATTCAAAGGCATATAGCCTTTTGGGCACAAAATATTATGCTCTGGGGAAGTATGCTGACTCCATTGATAAAGGTTTTAAAAAGGCTTTGCAACTCGATCCAAACAATGAATTTGTCAAAGAGAATATTCGGGTTGCCCAGCAGAAATTGAAAGAATTACATCGGAAGAGGAAGAGAAAGACGCACTGGAAATATAGAAAGAGATTGAAGTCAAGGAAAACGAATCAGATTTGAGGGCGAATTTTTTTTTCCTAACAGGGGAGAATGATGCAAATAAAGTTGGCGATCTCCGTGATATTGAGTAATATTGCTTAATTTTAAGATTTCAGGCAATTTCATGATTTTAGTGATATTTTTTGTAATATTATGCTTTCTAGGTTAATTAGGATTAGCACCCTAAATAAGATTGTTTAGAGTCCATGGAAGACTTAGACTTTACAGACTTTGATATTTCATTGATTTTGATAAATTACAATTGAATGAATAGATTATTTCTCATATTTATTCAAGTTCTTCTGTTTAGCATATTTTCTATCACGCTTCGGCATCACCCGTCTAACCCATTTTAACTCATATTTGATAATTCATACTCAACTCGACCCGCAACTGACTCATATCTGACCTGACCTATTTTGACCCATATTACCAAAATACATTAATATTCTAAGAAAACCTATACAATTCATTTAATATATTTTAAACTCTTCACATATATATATTTCCAGATAAAAACTTCACATCAAATAAAAAAGGTAAATAATAAAAAATAGTAAATAAAATAAAAATGATATGACTGAAACACTTTCATGAAATAAAAATCTATTGAATATTTTTTGGAAAATTTTTAATAGTTGTTGAGCAGACGTGATCGCCTTTTCGGCCACGTACGACGGCTCTTGTCCCGCAGCTTTCGCCGCACCCGCCGAAAAAATGCACTAACCACGTTGAACTAACGGAGGAATCCTTTGGACCACAGCATATCTATCGATGATTTCGAGGGCCATCTTCATCAAGATAGCTTGAAGCCTTGTCCCGACGGCCAAGATTATCTGTAGTAGATTCGTGATGTGATGTTTATCATGGTCCTCGTCTCCTAATCTTAATCAAAACCACGAGACGTAAGCGGTCGCCTGCTATCCCGAAAGAAAGCGTCGACGATCGTGAACTTCAATTCATAACAACTCGTCTTCTGAGGAGAACAACGATGACTTAACTTTTTGATGGGTAAAAAATGAGTTCTATATGGATTTTATGTGTAACTCATTTTTGACTCATCAAATTTAGCTTTAATTCTTTGAACCCATTTTTATTGGGCTCTCTAAAAGACAACAACCCATTTAGGATCTATTTGTTCAAAATACGGGTTAAATATGACTCATTGACCAAATTGAATAAAGAGTTTTTCGCAAAATGCAAACTCCGAAAGTTTCTACAAAAGATAAAGTTCCAAACTTTTACATAAATAACTGAATAAAAGAGCGCACCGGATTTGATTCAACTCGAGAATTGGACCAAATTGAGTGATTTGTACCCTATCACAATTATTTTAGAAAAAAATGTCTACAAAAAAAAAAAAACGTACTATACAAGTGAATGTCACAATTGACTGATCTTACTCCAAAAAAGCAATATACTTTGACCCAACCGTCTGATTCGGACAGATTGGCAAAGATATGAAGATAACAAAGTAGATTACCAAGTTCGATCATCTTGAGGCCTTTTTTTTTTTTTTTTCCAGTAGAATTTTTCACATCAAATAACAACTTGAGTTTCACCTAATTCAAAAGACGTGACTCGTACCGTAAGAATCCACTCTACATAAACTTTTTTTTATCCCTTACTAAAAGTACCATATTTCGATGGTATTGCACGATTAATCATTAAATTCCCCAGCTTTGTTCCTTTGTTTCCTTTTGGATCTCCGTACATGAAAAACAGTTATATTATTCCTTTTTCTAGACTGAGATTCTGTGTACACATTGCAATGAATTCGAACCCACCCAACCTCAAGCTGGGCTCCGAAATGCCCACCCTAGGATCACATCAACTCTTTAAATAACATATCTTTCAAAATTCACATTAAAAAATGAACGCAAAAAAAAAAAAATAAAAATCAACATCCAACTCAACCACTTTTTTGTTTTTGCGGTTCGATAACTCAACCACTTTGGTTGCTCCATTTATAATTATAGGTTGGACAAATTAAGAGAGAGCGCTCATTCCAATTTCCAACCCTTAATTTTCCCTTGGCAAACAGGCATGGAGTTGGCATTTGTTGCTTTCTGCTGGCATGGGGCTCAGCCAGTGCCGTTGCTTTTCTGTCACTGATTTGAAATGTCAAATTATTTGGAAAAAGACAGCATTTAGGAGTCGGATTTGGTCTGCTAATACACAATGTCAACCTTAAACGTGGCGATGCGTGAATGCTTTTAATTTCTCGATTGTGGCATCACCATTTGGTGTCCTTTGTTTCATGAAGTATAGAGATAAGCGAACGAAAATTCTTGAAATTTATCTCCGAAGTGCAATTAAATTCTAACTTAAAGAAAGTGAAATCAAGTTCTGAAACTTGTCAAATTGGTGCAATTTGAATCATTATGTCCAGCTTGGCTAATGAAAAATATTGACATCGCTTTTTCTATAATTCTTTCTTTCTCCTTAGTGCCGATGAAGTGGCTAAAATATTAAATATAAGGCAAAAACGACGTCATTTTGGCCCGACTTTTAATACAAATTCTATTTAATTCAAATTAAAATAAGCTTAATTAAGAAAAAAAGAGAGGTGAGAAACCAGGCGTCGGTGGTGTCGCTGCCCCACCATCACTTGAAGGGCCGGCGAGAGCGGCGGATTTGTTCTGCTAATAGACATTGTCAATCTTAAACGTGTGCCTTTTTGGTGATGCTTGAACGCTTTTAATTTCTTGATTGTGGCATTTCCATTTGGTTTCCTTTGATTAAGCACATGTGTTGCAGATACCAAGACGAAATCGATGTGTTGAAAGAGAGGGCCAAAGAACTTCCATGTCAATTCAATGTCGTACGTCACATCTTAAAAGTTTAAAAGTTTCATGTATTTGAGCAACATCTTGCCTGAAAAGACTGTTTCCAAACAAATTTAAATACATGATCTGGTTGATTTTTTGATTATCTATGTATGCTATTAATTAAGCAAACCCGAAGACCGCCTCAGCCTCAAAAGTTTCCAAAACAATTCCACAGAAAACCCCATGGCATATTCGAAATATCATATAGGGACAAAGTCGTAACTAGTGATTATTAAGACGATTGGCAAATAATCAATGAATTTCTTACATTCTAAATTGAATTACAAAATAATTTAAAGGTGATTCACGATTGTTTTTTCGGATCATTCATTTAGGACAAGTAGAAATATATAAGAAAACCGAACAAAACCTTGATATACTTTTGTCCTTTATTAGTTTCATTTTTTTAATTGTACTATTTGCATGCAACTTGTGCCTTCATTTTGTGCTATAAAACTCCGCCTGTTTCGCAAAAAATGAATGATTGAGAAAATATTTTTCATAAAAATAATCACTTGTATCGCTAAGATTGATCAGTCAATGGAAAAAAAATTTCTCTATCTACGACAATTCATATCTAAATATTTCCATAGTCAATGAAAATATTTTCTTTTGTAAAAAATATGAACGATCATTTTTATGGAGTGTTTTTCGTATCATTTATTTTTCACGAAACAAATAGAGTCTAAGTGAAAAGATAACTACTTTTCCATATGTACACTAGATAAAAAAATTGCAAAAATGAGCTAAAAGTTTCCGCATGTGGCCATCAAACCAAACATGAAAAGAGAATATCTTTTCAAGCTACGATAATTAGATAATTGAAAGATTAACCGATTTCAGACTCTCTTCGTATTGAATAGTTAAATTGCTAAAATGGACTTATTTCCTATGATTAGCATCCAAGAATAGTTATTCAAAAAGTTCTAAATTTATTATAGTTTTGCCAATTCAATTATAAAAATTTCAATTTTGGAATTGAGTCATAAGCCTTTTCATATTTTATCAATTGAGTCAAATTGATCAATTTTAGCGTGAAATCACAAATATGGATGTCGGCTGTCCTACGTGGCACGATCGGAACTAACACGCACACTTTTTATTGAAAAACCTTTTCCGAGTCACTCGAAAAACATTTTTTATCAGTGGGTTCTCAAGCCCACTATGCATTGGGATCGACCTCTGAATTGATTTACCTAGTAGCGACACGAACAGTCCTTTCCATGAAATAATAAAGTAATAAAATTTGAAATATAGGATATAGAGGCTCGCAATGATAGCCCTTTGCTAGATCGTGCGAGGGTTGCCCTCGCCATCTCAGGAGTGGGCAACGGACGCCCACCCAAGCGAGGGTGACTATTGCTAAGGGTCGGCAGAGGCAGCCCTCGCTAACCCAGGCCGCCCGAGCGAGGGTGACCCTCATCTGAGGCCGATAAAGGGAAGAAGTGAAGGGAAAAAGAAAAGAAAAGTAAAGGAAAATAGAGATAAGTAAAAAAAAGGAAAAAAAATAAAAATAAGTAAATAATTCAAAGAAATAATAAAAAAATGATATTAAATAGTCTACATCAGCGCTAGCCATGCCACGAAGGATCGCTGATGTTCATGTCAACGATTTAGCTAAAATTGGTTGGATGAACTCAATTAGAAAGATGTGAAAATGTTTAAGACTCAATTGAAAAATTAAAAAAGTTGTATTTGGCAATAGGTTTAGGAATTTTGGAAACTCATGTGGTAAAGTTTGACCAAATCTGAATAGCGACAGTTGGGCTCTGCCTGATCAATAATTTATCCTCACTGATTTTGTTTGTATGTTTGTATGCATGATATTACTAGTGATGCACATAATGTACGTCCACCATCTAACAGTATTCCTGTGCAAAGTTAAATGCAAAGAACCTTTAACCAGTGTGGGTGTCCCTTTATTATTCTACATTAACTACACTCTCCATTATTTCCAACTGTGATTTCAATCATGTGGGTAGATGAAATAGGTGCAAGATTTCAGCTCGAGGGGGTCACTTGCATGTGGACTAACGATATCCTTCTCCCGTTCTAAAAGGGCCTCGTTGACTATTGCTCTCGAGACACTGTATTTCCATTTTGATAATGTTAACGAAATACTTCACTTTTCCAGAATTACGTCTTCCGAGGTCCACACGTTTCCAAGGGAAAGCTTTTGGTTGTACACACAGGAGTGAATTCACATGAAAGGTTCGCGGTATTTAGATGTGCCAAGCACGACTTCGGTAGTGCTTTCAAGCTGTTTCTGCGGGAACTGCACTTCATAAATGCACATGCAATGAAGAAGTACGTGTCCTAGAGAGTTCTGGGCAGAATGAATGATCAGTTTTTGTCCCAGATCCTCGTCCTTTGGACAGGGGTAGTACCAAACTAAAAAGATGTTATCTTTTATTTTCTCTCCCAATCCACTTTGGGAGATTGTCAGCGAGAATAAATTTATGCAGCTGATTTTGGGTGAACGTGGAGATCGGTTCGGTCATTTGTCCAGTCAACGGTCATCGAGGAGGATGGTCATGACCTGGCTCCACAACCCTCCCCGATATTTGGCCGCTCTCTTCTCCGATCTAAATTTAGGTCAAGATTTGGGGTTTTTACTCTCCTGAATTAAATCCAGATGTAAATCTTAGGAGTTTCTTATCGGTTTTTTGGTCCGTGTTTTTTCAATACATCGATGTTGGTTTTTCTGCACGACGATGGTGATGAAGAAGTCGAACCTAGACGCATGACGCAAGCCTTTGCAAATAGAGTGTGAGATATTGGCGTGTGCTCATTGCTAAATCTAGTGATCGACCATTGATCGTTAACGGGAATAGATACGTTCCGGAGGAATGAGAATGTGCTTCTAGCTCCAAATTGTGCTTTGTTATCTCCTTTCTCGCATGTACTTTGTTATGCATTTATTTGGAATTTGCTAGGCTTGAAAGCCTTCTATGTACCTCTCGAATATTATTTTGATTAATGAATTTTCTTTCGGAAAAAAAAAGTCTCCGAAGCTTTGAATGGAAAGTATTCATGAGAGTTGGCAAACAGGCTCGAATCCTGCTTCTCTATGCAAAATCTACCCAACCAGTGCACGCATTCTCCAGCCGGACTTAGATCAGTTTTAGGTCGAGGAGGTCAAGTATAGTTCGAATCACGTCAGGGCTCGCAATACTCGACACGCATCAGACGAGCGAGCTTTGCGCATGATGCTTAAGCTTCTGCTAGTAATTCGACTTGACCAGATGGTTATTGAGGACGGCAATTTGATTGACTTAACTATTGTGATTTGTGCTGCTGATTCTTTCTTGGGTATGTTTTTAGGATGTTTCAAAACCCATATAAGCACCAACCTACCACTGCGTAAACAGTACCATGCATGCAATTGATTTTTCCTTTACATCGTTTCCGCTTGAGCTCAATCTTGCATGGACTTACTCGATGACCAAGCGGTCAGATTGAGCAAAACAATTTTGTTAAGGGAAAAAAAATTTAAAACGGGCTCAATCAAGCTCGGAATTAGCTACGCCATCAGCAATTTGTCGCACGATCGACACAGCCCAGAAAACTTGGACAACTATTTAGGGATAGACAGATAGATAGATAGAGAGAGAGAGAGAGAGAGAGCAGTTGAGGGCGTTCAATGCAGAGTCTTGATTTTTCAGAGCCTCATATTATTAAGGGGTCATCTAAAAAATTGGTCCCTAAAGCTCCATGTGAGGCTCTTTACTGCAGTGTCGGTGATAGAAGCCATTAATGCCTTAAACCCTAACTTGCTCAACCCTCTATGCCATTATAAAACAAGCCCTAGAGTGATATCTCATAAAGCACAACGCTTTCTCTTAAGCTTGGGAGAGTTGGGCTCTCTCATTTTTTTTTGCCCTTTTTCGGGGGAAGCCGAGTACGGATCCCGATGAGGATACTGGGAGTACTTTCTCTGTTCTTGCTGTTGGCTGCCACGATCTGCCATGGAGAGGACACGACCGTGGAGGTTGTTGGTGTCATGGATTGCAGCGACTGTGCGCAGCGTAATGTCAAGCCCAGCCAGGCATTTTCTGGTACTACGTTTGTTTACTCTTCTTGTTCCATACCAGGAGCAGCTCATTGGCTTTGTCCAAACAATGCACGCGAGATTGCCTGAATTCGCATGCATTGCACTCAGTCTGCTTCTATGTCTAGGGCAGATTGTATCACGACACCTAGAGTTTACTTCTTTATACAAATGATCGAAGTTCTGACCCGATTCGACCATCTGTTTGTGCACGCTTGATGTTGTCATCGAAGGGATTCGAGTGAGCATCGACTGCAAGACCGCGCAAGGCAAGTTCGAGCGCAGAGCTGCGGGGGAGCTGGATGGAGAAGGGAAGTTCAAGGTCTCGCTCCCGCAGGAGATGGTGGAAGGTGGTAAGCTCAAAGAAGAGTGCTTTGCGCAGCTTCACAGCGCGCAGGCCACGCCATGCCCCGCCCTAGATGGCCTGGAGTCCTCAAAGATAGTCCTCAAGTCCGAGGCCGGCGGCAAGCACATTTTTGGCCTACCTGGGAAACTCAAGATCTCGCCCTCCACTTGTGCCTCGGCCTTCTTTTGGTTTGGCCACCCAATCCCTCCACTCCCACCAAAGCAACTCCCTCCATTCCCTCCCGTCTACAAGAAGCCCCTCCCTCCGCCGCTTCCGTTCTTCAAGAAGCCCCTCCCTCCACCGATCCCCGTGTTCAAGAAGCCGTATCCGCCCCCAGTGCCGGTATACAAGAAGCCATTGCCCCCTCTGGTGCCGGTGTACAAGAAGCCTTTGCCACCTCCGGTGCCCGTGTACAAGAAGCCATTGCCACCTCCGGTGCCGGTGTACAAGAAGCCCCTCCCGCCACCGGTGCCGGTGTACAAGAAGCCGTTGCCACCTCCGGTGCCCTTTTACAAGAAGCCATTGCCACCTCCGGTGCCGGTGTACAAGAAGCCGTTGCCTCCCCCGGTGCCGAAATTCAAGGAGCCGCTCCCGCCACCGATCCCAAAATTCAAGAAGCCGCTTCCTCCTCTGATCCCCAAAGTGAAGAAACCATGCCCGCCCCCGATTCCGAAGTTCAAGAAGCCGCTCCCACCTCCAGTCCCTGTATTCAAGAAGCCGCTCCCACCCCCAGTCCCCGTGTTCAAGAAGCCACTTCCTCCGCCATTCAAGAAGCCGCTCCCACCTCCAGTCCCTGTATTCAAGAAGCCGCTCCCACCCCCAGTCCCCGTGTTCAAGAAGCCACTTCCTCCGCCATTCAAGAAGCCGCTCCCGCCCCCTATCCCCTTGTTCAAGAAGCCGCTCCCGCCACCAATTCCCGTTTTCAAGAAGCCAATCCCGCCACCAATCCCTACATTCAAGAAGCCGCTTCCGCCGCCTATTCCGATCAAACCGCTACCTCCGCTCCCAAAGATCCCTCCTTTCACTAAGCCTCCATGCCCACCGCTTCCAGAGCTCCCTCCTATCCCCACAATCCCTCCAAAGTCCTATAAACACCCCAAACTCGGAAAGTTGCCTGCTCTACCTCCTTTCCCACCTCATTCTTAGGTTCTTGGAAAAAAAAGAAGTTCGTTTCCTGATGCAACTAGGATATCTTTTGATTTTGCCAATTGTCGAAGAATCTGCTTCAGATCGTGGCTGCTGTAATAATGCCTTCGACTTCGATCAGTGAAGCGCGTGGAATTAAGAGGAAGAGTGGTAAGGCATGGTGGAGTAGAGAAAATGGGATCAGTGGATCGCTGTTCGATTTTTCTTTTTATAAGTGTCGCATGCGTGTAAAATTTCTCACGTCACAGTGAGTGAATTCCGAACGTGTACAATATATTAATTTATCAAATATGCTACTGGGATGGGATTATTATTATTATTATTATTTCTTTTTTGTGCTTTGTTTTTTCCCTCATTGGAAAATCATGAGACATGCATGCATACTTATAGATAAATCAGTACTGTGATCTTGCTCAAGTAACACATACGGATTGGGAGATGATAAAGAGAGGATAAGAAGACAGAGTGACAGAGGATCTGCATGAATGGAACATTTAAGTGAGGAGACTTCTTTTGGAATAGTTCAATCGCTTTCAAGTATGACATTTGCTTGCATGACAGTTTCCTTTTTTTTTTTTCCCAAAAATGTTTTCATCACGATACTGTTAGGAATGATACAACCTCAATTGTAGATCCACACATCGTCACGTGTGCTTTGCATAAAATAATGATTGATTGAGATATCGTGTGGTCAGAAATAACTAATAATAATATTATACTGTCAGGTTAGCAATTTTTTTTTTCCTATTGTGAGACTCACAATAAGTTGTGAACCACAAAAAATAAACAAAAAATTCAACTATAAATTTTTTAATTTAGTCAATTTAATCATAGACATTTTGACGATTTTTACTTTCGACCAACTTTGCTCGATAATCGCTCAGGTGAACGCCAGCCATCTTAATAGATTCTTCATGTTCCCTCTTGTGTCGTGCTACACTTTTTTTTTTCATCATCAAACTTTTGATATTCTATCACGAGCATTTATAATTCGTTTGATAAAAAATTATAAGCTAGTGTAAAAGTTGAGCCGAAAGAAACGAACTATGTATGAAAAATAAAATTAGAAGGAAAGAGAGGTGTTGTTTCGATTGGGTTGGAAGTAAGGGTGAAGAAAATGTTGGGATTTGAAATTGTTTTGTTTCGACAGAAATTAATTTAGCGAAATTACACAACACTCTCACTCTCACTCTCACTCTCACTCCAATTCTAACATCACTGTATAAATCTTTGAGCTTGCAATTTTGTGGAAAAGAGAAGGGCAAAAGGCATTTGCCCACTTGGATTCCCATTGATTTCAATTCAACCGTAATTCTATACATCACATCAATTTCTTTCCCTTTATCCGGAGATATTTCCGCAATCGCCGCTCTTTTTTCTTTTTATATCGATGTCAGAGAATCCTCCTAGGGCGGCAAGTCCGTCTCCATCTCTTCGCGTCACTCGCTGTCCTCTTCGTCTTCCTCCTATCACGAGCTTGAGGACCTTTACCGCCTCTCGCTGGATTCCGACTAGCCTAACCCTAACTCACTCCACACGAACCGTTGTACCGTGGCAGTGATGAATGTCCCTAGGATGAGACTTGTTCGGAGGCGTCGACGGATCAACATCCGGTGAAGCCACGCAGCCCACGGTTGGCAAGCCGATGCAAGGGAAAGAGGAGAGAGAAAAAGGAAGAAAAAATTAATTTTTTTTTTGGCATTTTTCCTAAAAGCTCAATTTAGATTCGCGAGCTTGTTGGCTCAGTTAATGCTAGAACGAGCGGTTCAAGCCCCGGTTCAATATGAAATCAGGCAAGTTGATCTAGATTCTCGAGTACTAATCACCGGATCGATACTAAAGTAGCTCGATTCGTTTTCGATAGCCTCGGTCTAATCGGAGTGGAAACAATAAGGAGCAAAAAAAAGAAAAAGAAAAAAAAAGGTAACGACAAAATGAAAACATAGAGGAAAATTGAGTCTTGTTTTTGTTTTTTTGTCCGTATTAAACAGGCAACAACAGAAAACCAAGGAAGAGAACACCGAGGTTTTGTTTTGGCTTTGGCCCGGGAGAGATCAATCCATAAAGATAAATGCTCCCAATTTTTTTCCTTCTTTGCTGCCACTGTTCTTTCTTCATCGTTCCCTTGGGATAACGCAGACTCGAGAAAGACTCGAGCTTTATCGCCGTCTCACCACCAGTCTCATGCCCGTCTGCGTCAGATGGATCGCCCGCTGGAACCGGATTCTCTCTCTCTTCTCCAATCCGCGCGAACCCCAAATGCGCCTCCGGAGCCTCGCGTTCCCTCCACTTCCAGGTTCTGCCCCCTGACCCCATCCAAATCTTTCAATCCCGGCTCTTGACTTGCTTTCGTCGGCGAACTCAGGACCGAAACTTTGTCGATTACGAGGATAATTTGGGACAAGAATCCTGGATTATTTTCTATATCAGCGGCTTTGTCGGTCTCTCTTGTCGATTCCGAGGATAATTTAGGAAAACAATCCTGGGTTCTTTTCAAAATCAGCTTGGTGTTCCGTCTCTCTCTCTCTCTCTCTCTCTCTCTCTCTCTCTCTCTCTCCGGTTATGGTTGAGTTGCTTTGCTGAGTGTAGCATTCCCTTCAAAGTTAGAATGTTGCAACGTCCAGACACTAACTTTGGAAGCTTTCTTTATCGGTTTTGTTTTGGTAACGAGTTCTAAGTCAATAGGAATTTGACTTAGAGGCTGATTAAGCATTTTTTTTAAATGGAGGAACTGTTAATTCTATGGAACTATCTGAATTTTACTAAGGCTACAGGCAGGGGGTGGGGGGGGGGGGGGTGGAGGGGGGAGGCCAGAAGAAGTCAGCTAAAGAGTAAGGAGACATCCTTCCTCACCCCACTAAAATGGAGACATTTGTTTTTAATGCATTGAGTATTTTTTCCGATGCAGCAGAGATGAAGTTACTGTGCGGAAAAGTCAGAAGGCGGACCGTGAGAAATTGAGGAGGGATAGACTGAATGAGCATTTTATCGAGTTGGGGAATACACTAGGTGATGTTTGTACCCTCTATCAAATTGTGAAGGAGTGTTGATATTTGTTTCTTGTTGTCTGTGCTCTCACTGCATTAGGTGTATAAGTATTGTGTCTGTAGTTACTTTATAGTCTGATTTTGATCAATACATCATTTCCTTCGTTACAGTTCGCGATAAGTAGGACTTTCTTCTTCTTCTTCTCTTTCTTCAACCTTCATTCATCAAATTTTTCATGACGAAACCTCTTGAAGGATCAAGGGCCATTGATCTTGATGACTACTTCCCCTCTTCCTTTGTGAAAATACCACTATCTTACCCTCCTGATGGGTTATTTTATATCTTGATATGTCCTCTGCATTTCGAAAGCACAGGCTCTCAGTGCTTTACTCAATTGGCTAACATACTGATCACTAAATTATTTTTAGGCTGCACATAAATCTTCTTATATTTCAATCTAGGCTGTTGAGGCTTTAAATTCCTATCTAAGATTCCTGAGTTGATAGTGTAATTTTTGGAGATGTTTTTAATTATTCCCTATGTGCACGTGTTATGGCAATTTAACTCTTCTTAGCTAGTTAGTCTCTACGTAAAGGGATCTTTATCCCGCCTTTGTCTCTTTGTATCTTCCCTGGAGAAAGCACCTGGTTCTCGCAAGTCTTTTCTGAAAATTGTAGGATATATAGCTTTGAAGTATGCTGGCTACGTCCTACTTCAGCTTTCTACTCTGCCAATGTTGTTTTCTAAATTGCTCTTTTCATGTGTACAATGAACATAGACAGTTAACTCGAGCAATGACTTAGAAACGGAAAGACGCTCAACTCTAGTTGCATTGACAAGCTTTCACTTTCTGACAAAGAAAAAAGGAAAAAGAGAAGACTTTGTCATTGGTATCTTCATTGTTTTCCAAAAGTTAGACAGTTGAAGAAAAGAATTTGGCGAATTATTTAGCAAAAGTTTGTTTTATCATTGTGTGTAGGACGCTCAATGCACTTGTCATAATGGTTTTGCCCCCATTTTTAGTAGATAAGGCATGAAATTATTGTAATTTAAAACTTCCCAGGTTGTATGATTTCATACCATAAGGAGTTAGAAGCACAGTTATATCTTTTTGTTGAAGATCATAATATTATAGCCTGATTAACGTATAGCAATTACTCGGGCTGTATTTTAGCAATCTGAATCATGAGTTGAATGCTGATAATTTAATGAGATTTCCCATAAGCAAACGTATTTAGTTTTTGATTTTCAAGCTGTTTTACCCTGCGTGCACATCTTTGGAGTGGCAAAAGAAAAAATCACATTATAATAGTATCTTAAGAGAAAGCTACTTCCGCATACAGATCCCGACAGGCCAAAAAATGACAAGGCGACAATTTTATCAGATGCTATGCAACTGCTGAAGGATTTGACCTCTCAGGTTAACCAACTCAAAGCTGAATATAGTACGCTTTGTGAAGAATCTCGTGAGGTTATCTTCTGCTTAGTCTCTTTTGATTTAAGGTTAAAAATCATGGGGCACCTTGTAATGTGTTCTTTTCCTTCCTAAAATAGCTGACACAGGAGAAAAATGATCTCAGAGAAGAAAAGGCCTCTCTAAAATCCGACATCGAGAGCCTTAATGCTCAGTATCAACAGAGAGCTGGGGCCATGTTTCCATGGCCCGTTATGGATCACTCAATGGTTATGGCCGCACCTTCATACCCCTATCCGGTGCCCATAGCTGTGCCTTCTGGTTCTGTTCCTGTTCATCCACCTATGCAACCTTACGCTTTCTATGCAACTCCGAATCCCAGTGTCCTTCCCAACTCCCACTCGACTTTGCTTCCATTTGCAACACCTAACATTCAGGTTGAGCGGTTGTCAGGCCATTATGCACCTGCGCTTATGCAGCTGGGAAATCGGTCCCTTGTCTCGGGCAATAAGAACGACAAAAGCAAGGAGAGGAAGCATGAAAAGTCTGGTAGTTCAAACGATGTCACGACGGACTTGGAGCTGAAGACACCTGGGTCTGCAACAGACAATGTTAGTTTTTTCCCCCTGTTGAACCATTTCCGTAAAACCTGCCACTATGGGGGAAAAAAAAACTCTAATTTATTGTTGTGCAGGACTCGTTGTCACCACGTAGATCATCTACGAAATCTACGAGGAAGGATGGTAACACTGCAGCAAGGAGTTCTTCTAGTCATTGTTCATCGCCTCGTAGTGTACAGGATAGCTCTTCCAGTAGCATAGTTGGTGCTTCGAACTCGAAGGCAAATGGTTAAGTGTTCAGCGGCAGAGGTTAGTGGCCAAGTCCGATGGACGTGCTTTTTCCCGGCCCTCCGTTGTATAGCATACGTAGGTGTTCTGGGTTTACCTCTTCATATCCGATTGGCAAAGTGATGGCAGGAATTCAATTATAGTCTTTACGCAGCTGTCTCGGCAGAGTTCCCTTGGAATTTCACCCATTTTGTTGTTTGTGGCATGTCATTTCATGCCCTCCTAATCCGACCGGCGTTCAACACGAACAAGACTCGCTGCTTTTGATGTTCAGAGGCCTGCACGCCGATGCAGCACCACCCAAGCATCATGCGAAGCAGCTTCTGACCTGCATGTTGAGGACACTACCAAAATGCCGATTCTTAGCTTGAGCTTTTTTTCTTCTTTTGGGTTTTTTTGTTTGGGGGGGGGGGGGTGGTTGTTGGGTTGTGTTTCTCAAATTAGCTTGAGCTTCACTCGTGAAGTTTTTGCTTTGCCGCACGAGAAAGTGAACAAGGGGCTTCGCGTCCTGTTTGGTATAGGCAAATTTTGTGTCTATACAATCCTCCTCCCTTGGGCTGGCCTAGCAATTGCGTGCCAACCGCTTGCGTCGGTGCTGCTGGTCTGGTTTGTAAAACGGATGTCTTTCGAATTCAAATTACGTTTTTACTTCCTTGTACGACCATTACCAATCCAATTTTTATTTACAAATGTTGACGTCGCTTCTCATCGTTAAAACTTACGTCAAACATGGTCGAGTAGCCGCAGCATCAATCGGTAAGTGCCTGTGGAGGTTTGTACAGGTCTCGAGCTAAAAGGGAAAGGAGAGGTAGTTGAAGTTGAACTGGCTTACCGCGGCCTAGGCTCATCTTGCCGTGCGGTCAATCACATATATAGGAACAGGGGATGTTACGGCGTATCTCACCAGGAAACTCTTGGGTTTTTCGGCATCGCAAAGACTATAATACAATGATTGGCTCTATTTGTATAGGGGTGATGGGTTTCCAGCTCGGTCTCATTTAGGAATTGAGAATTGGATTGGCCATTGATTCTGTTCGGTTCTTGGACAGTCCAATGGAGCTAATGGACTGTCAGTAGAAGTGAGCAATACAAATTTAATCGGTAGATTGTAGAAATAAAAAAATGTAAAAAACAATGGATCCGGTCCGGTTCTCTCTTGTAATCTCAAATCGGACCGAAAGTCACTACTTTTAATTTTATGGAAATGAAAATCGGATCGGACTGAACCGGGCAGATTCGGTCTTGTTCGAGCAATTTCTGATTTGATCGATCCGTCTTGCTCGCCCATAATTTTACACATCATCCAAAGCACAAGTCTTTTCGTGTTAAACATGTTTAACTGAACAGATTAGCATGGCAAGCAGTGTTCCAGAAGGAGATGGACTTCTAGGTAAAGAAATAATGTCAGACCAAAGCACGAAGGAGGGGTTAGTTTTCCTTCTTAACATCATCAAGGCACCAGTGGTCTAGTGGTAGAATAGTACCCTGCCACGGTACAGACCCGGGTTCGATTCCCGGCTGGTGCACAGCTCATAGTTTTTTTGGGCCGTACAATGCATGGTTGAAGAAAAGCACGATGTCTGTCGTCGCACCATCTTTGAGTGCAACTCACTCCACGTATCGTAAACTCCAACCCCACTCCAACCATTTATCCCAGACGCTTCCCGACCATTAACACTTGCATCGCATCCAATTCATTTCAGAGAGAGAGAGAGAGAGCGCGCGCGAGAGAGATCACATTCGCATGGATTGGCTTCAACCAAGGAGGAGGAGAGGCCCAGAGTGGAAGCAGGGATGGACAACCAACACCTTGTCCTCGATGTCCACCCCTCCGCTCCACCTGCTCTTCATCTTCTTCATCGCGGTCTCCCTGCTCTGGTTCTCCGGCCGCGCCCGGTACGAGTCCCAGCTCCACCACTCCACGCTCAACCTCCAGCTCCTCCTCTTCCTCCTGCCCCTCCTCGCCTTCCTCTTCGCGTCCCTCTACTCCGGGGCTTCACGGCTCGACTACCTCCTCTCCTGGCGGCAGCCAAGGCATCCCATGCAACCCCACCTCCCAGGCAGCGGTGTTGGCGGAGGGGGTGATGGCGGAGGGGGAGGAGGCGTGCCCTGGGGCGTTGCCATCTTTGTGGTGCTGCTCCTGGTGATGGTGTCGTACCACCAGTCGTTTCAGTCCATGTGGTTCGGGCCTATGCGGAGATCGGACTGAGCGGCGTGTTAATATCTGGAGTCCAAATTGCGAGGGAAAGAAGACGAGTGGGGAAGTCGACTTTATAGGCAGACAGGGCATGTACGCAACTATAGAGCTTGTTGTTTTTTTTTTTGTTAGGCCCTTACTGTTTGAGGTTTCTTAAAATTACATGCATGGACTTGGACAAATTTTTCAAATTGAGTTCTCTTGACATGAAAAACATTGAGTGCTAGAATTTTGTAGTTTGACATGACCCGTTGCTAAACGTCTTGTGACGGTCTACATTATCAAAATTTTCAGTCCGAGCCATAAGCCGATAGCCCGCGGCGGCTAAAAGTTTTCGCACTCGGACTCTTACCGGCTCCGATGGACGCGTTAATTTCAATTACCTTGATTCAGAGCAAGTAGGAACTTGATTAGAGAAGTTATAAAAATGTAAGGGGGTTTAGACTAGATAAATTATGATAATTTCATAAACTTGCTTGGAGGAAAAAAGGGCCTAATTCCATTAAAAACAACTCAACTTTAGGTTTAATCTCAAATTTGTCCCAAACTTTTTATTTTTCTTAACCCAAACTTAAGGTACAATGAGTTTGGCTTAGAATTTGAAATGGGATTTGGAAAAAATGTAAATGCCTTCACCTCAAAGGGGTTTTAAAAAAATGCTAATCATGTTTGGTAAAAAAAATCCTTTGGAAATTGGCTTTGGGTTTTGCAATGGTGCTTTTGGATGCAATTTTTTTAATAAAAAATTATAACCCTCTGTAGGACCGACAAAGGTCTTAGGGCGCTGACGTTCGTCCTCTGAGATTGCCTAACCTCAGGTAACGCCACCTGATGTCGGGCGACGACACTTGGGTTGCGCGATCCAGGCGACCTCGCCGGTCCTCAACTCTCATTGGCCGTCCTCACGCAAAGAATATGAACAGAAACAAAGAGGGGCAAAATCGAAAGATTAGAGAATTGGTGAGGGTAGTTTTTTTTTTTTTTTTTTGGTGAGGGTGAGGTTAGCTTTGAAAGGAATAAAATTTGTAGCATTTGGCCAAATGTTGAATGCTCAATTCTAGTCCCTATCTGCATTGTGCTTAATGCTAGTTTAAAGTTGAACCAAACGCTTCAACATTTTTCCAAGGACCTTCGAAAGCCCCTTCAGAAAGCTGAACCAAACGCACCAGTAGTTTCAAATCTACCCCTAATTTTTCTTTGTTTCGGAAAAAATCCCAAAATTTAGGTGCAATCACAAATTTAACTCTATCTTCTTCTTTTTTGTCTATAAAAAGCCCCGAACTTTATGTGCAATCGCAAATCTACCCCGATTATTTTTTCTAAGTGAAAAATCATCAATTTCACTATGATATCAAATCTATCCCAATAGCTATCTCTCCAAAAATTGCAGTTAGTGTCTCATTTTGGACAATTAAATAATTTTTATAGGGTGGATTTTTTTTTCCGCTTGGAAAAATCCACGTCAACCATAAGGCCCCACATTACTTTGTCAATGCGGATTTTTTTTTATCATGAAAATGCCATGTCATGTTGGAGCTGAACCGTGAAGTAGATTTGAGAATAAATTGAAAAGTTGTGATTTATTTTTAGACAAAACAAATTTAGGTTAGATTTAGGATTGAAATGAAAGTTTGATTTTTTTTTTTCTGAGATAAAAAATAGTTAGAGACAGATTAGGACTGGAACTAAAGTTGGGGATTTTCGAAGACAAAAAAAAAAAAACAGTTTGGATAAGATTTGGGACTAGCATTAAAGTTGAGGGCTTTTTAGGGAATTATGATGAGGAAAATGTAAACTAAACCACAGATAAAAGGAGGTTGTTGCACGAAATTAAAATAATAAAAAAAAGTGGGTCGTTGCACCCATACAAGTTACAACGAGGTGTGAAGATAGCGGGCTATATCAAGTAATCATGCAATACATTACTATAACGATCATTTCGTTCTATAATCCCAAAAAATTATGCTTTTACACTGGCGATAATTAGAGATTCTGCTCAAATCAAGGCTTTCATGCAAAATCACGTTAGTGTGTGGTCAATTTACTGCTTCCTAATTAAATCATGACGTCATAAGCACCCCTTGCTTTTTATCAATTCCTTTTAATTAAATTGTAGTGTTTTCGCACGCTAAGAAAAGAGAAGTTCCGTTTGTTCGACCTATGGCTAAACATGTATATTTAGACGATTATGCGCATATGATATGACGACCCGAATGTTGAGTTTATTGTGCAAGGAGGTGAACAAAATTGATGGAAAGTGTTACTAATGATAAAAATATTACGCCGTCGAGTAATTTTGCTAAGCGATATAAACAACAATTTATCGGAAAAATATTTTCTAATTCTTGAGTTTTCCACGAAACGAACGCATCCTTTGCTTTCCACAATTTTTTTTTTTTTGAATTTCCGGCATTTCCAACACTGGCCCCTCGTTTTCCTTTCCTTGCCTTCCTTCGCAAGCAAAGCACAAAAGCTCTCCGAAGTCGGGGAGAAATGAACCAAAGTCCTTAATCTTGTGTACGAAGTGCATGCAATCTAATGATATCACATTAACACCGTATGAGTGAGCGTAGGCAATTGTAGATATTGTTCAACGTAAGGACTTGATCCCACTTTTAACTAAATTTCAAAACTTAATTGAATCAGTTAAAAAAGTATAGGATTTAATACGCAAATTTAGAACCTCTGTACAATTTGCCTCTCCAGAGGTTCTAAATTTGCCTCTCCAATGGCTTATTCCAATTTAACTATAAGCTCTCAATCATCCACTCTTCGATTAAAGCACGTGAGAACTTAATGTGGGTGGGAAAATTGTCAAAAAAGTGCTTAAGTACACTACAAATGTCAAAACTTGTGTACGACACTCACTTTAGTGGAAAACTTTCAAAACAATATTCAAGTGCCAACATTTTTGAAAAATGACCACTTTAGTGTCAAAACTTCAAAACAGTCACTATGACATTCTGATTTTTTCTGTCATTTGGAGACTTATTAATGAAAATATATCTAACGATGTGTTTCAGTCGTATCTCGCTCGGATCTGATCAATTTCTAGTTAACTGACTAAAAGGAAAAGGCTGACGTGAGACAAGATACGTGGACCTAGGAAACTCAAATAGGAAATGACACTTTGACCATAAGGATTGTCAAGGGGACATTTAGAGTCATAAAATGCCGATCTAAAATGATTAAGGAATGCATTGCTAGCATTGTACAATTGGAGCACGGATGGTACAGCTTAACCAATGTATAATTTGCAAAATTTTCCTAAAACAAATGATGACGATCGAGACCGTCGGAACTGGTATTAGACCCTCGCAATTACATGACAACCAAAGTTACCATGAACTGACGAGCCCTAAGTGTGATATGAATCACAGAGTTGATACGAGTAACATTTGCAAAAGTCACTCGTAAGTTTGGGATAGGCTGGAATCACATCTGACAGAGAAATGATTTAGAGACGAGTCTCGAAATTAAAAAATGGAGAACCAAGAATTTCAACATTATAATTAGATTGGACGTCGCCTCATCGAAGAAAGTTTGAATTAGAAAAACGACGTTCCGGACGTCGAGCTTGAAATTACCATTTTGCCCCTCAAGTCTTGGCCTTGTGTCTATAATTGGAATAAGGGTATTTTGGTTTTTGATACACCTCAAGGATGTCGAAAATTTGGAGGTTTAATGGCCATCAGATCATCCAATTGATTACAAAGAGGACAAGTGTCAAAAGATGGGGAGTGGGCATTAAATATCCGAATTTTAACCTATCATTCTTACAAGTTTGACTCTCAATTTGGTGTATACACCCCCTCTTCTTCCCCATTCAGCTGAAACCTCCATCACCATAATCATCTTCAGCTTTTTTTCTTCTTCTCCTTCAAGCCGTGAGCTGCCCCTGCCCGATTGAACCGCCACCGCCACTTCGCCGATCTTGAGTGCCACTTTTGGCGACCCCCACCCTCCTCACCGACCATCCTCACCTTCTTTATCCTCTTGCCGACCACCTCCAAGTGGTAGCTTAGCGTTTGACCCACTGAGGAGCTCCGACCAGCCATTCTCTCGAGAGTCAACGGAATTCGTCGCAGCTGGAGGTAAGTCGCCGTTTGAGCTCCGTAGGACTTTGATTTATCTCAAACTTCCGACCAATTTTTGTAGACATCTAGGGCACATATATACTGAGTTGTGGTAAAAAATTTGGGTGAATTTGATGGAGCTTTGACACCAAAATGGTGATGTGATTGAAGGACAGAAATTAACCGGTAAAGGGCTTGGAGAACTCGGCGCCGTTTGTGGACCATTCGGCGTTACCTTGACTTCAAATTTTCGGTAAGTCTTCCCAACTTGTAGAAATTTATGTTAGCAAGAAGATTAGTGGATAAATTAAGGATTTATGATAGTTTTTGGGCTGATTGAGTGAGATGTGCACAGAATCGAAAATGCCCTGTTTTGGTTATGTGTATATTGAAACTTTAGGGGCTGTTAATGGGGGAATTGAGCTCTAAATTATTCATTGAGGTATACTAGAATGTCAATGGATGTGTTATTAAGGCTTATACTTGATGGTTCGATGATTGGACGAAGAAATATTGACGAAACAGATGGAATTCCATTAGGTACAAAGCTAACCTATTTTGGAACCCTTGGAGACGATTACTTGAGGTGCTTGGAAAGGGAAATTTGTTGATTTTCGCACAAGGTAAGGAGTTTCTAAATCTTGGCTAGGAAGATTGGACTTGACTGAATGATTTGGGTGTGAATTGAGTTAGTTTTCGTGAGTTATGGTATGATTGTCCAATGTTCGTCATGGTGGATAGACAATTGCTTGAATGCATGCTTAATACATATGCCATGAATTGATTGCCTCTTGTGAGTGATAAAATTGAGTGCCTTGCATGCTGTAGATACTTAGCCCGTTTTATGAGCTTGGACTTGATCATGAAGTTTGAATTGAAATGATATTTGACATTCTTGGAAACTTGTGATACCTTGAGGTATTGAGAAGCGGGGTTGAAATGACCAAGTCTTGATGCGTTGAGACGTAAGATGAGATTTGATATGTGTCGATACAGGCCTAGAATAACATTTGGAAACCTGATGCGTTTACGCGTGTTTACAAATAAGATGGTCTAAGGCATAATTACGCGGACCGAGCCTAAAGCGTTTTAAAAGTGAGCGAGAACCATGAGGATGTTGGAAGGGTGGAATCTGTGGCTTGATTTAATATTGCCATGCCTGACTTGATTGATATGATACGATGCTAATACTGTGTGATTGACGAACGCTTGCATTTGTGTGGCATATTGACTGATGAGTGCATTATATTGCTGAGTGCATAATCTTGTTTATTATTTGCATTCATCTGGGTGTACTGTCAGTCTAACCTAAGGTTAGGACCTGTCTTACTGGGATGTAAATCTCACTCCGTCGTGGGACCATATTTTCAGATCCTAAGCCGTGAGAATGCTGCCGACTCGACTAGGTGATCCTAAGGAGATGACCACTTATTTTAAGGAGTTCCCGGATAGTAGAGGTACCGTGTATGTTAGGAAGAGTACTGTGGTTTGCGTCGATGAGGGTGGAGACGAGTGGATACCACATAAATTGAGGCTTGGTTCCGTAAGGAAGGTGACGTTACCACTGGTCCGCCGAAGGCCTCGGAGGTATCTTGCCGAGCTGTCCCTAGCTGGTGTCATCCCACTCGGAATTCGGTAGAGGTTGAAGGGCATGTAGCTGGTTCAAGGAACATACCCGAAAAGACCCCTACTATGGAGGACACGGTTGAAGTGATTGAGATCGACACCTTAGAGGGCGAACGGGAGGACGACACGATGAAGGATATCATGGATGTACATTCCGAGACCTTTTTTGACTACGAACCTACCAAGGATGTTGAGGAGACTGACGATTCCAGCAGTTCGACTTAGTGGTTTCTAACTTGCTGTAGTTTTTTTTTTTATGAAGGTTTCGCAGGCCATTGTCTCTTGAGGACTTATTATGGTTGTCTTTTGACGTAGTAGCGTTACCCCGACCCATCTGTAGGACTAGTTCTCCTATACTTTTGTATGAACTCATGGAATGTTATGTATATATGTTATGCACTCGCTATCCAGGTTCCCATGGATGTTGGTACAGAGGAGTATATGATATCGCTTCCGCATTCTACTGTTATTATACATCTCTCGATATATGAATACTGGGATGCTCGAGAGTTTACTCGCACGGAGTCGCGCGTCTGTGCCCGGGGTATAGGGCGTGATATCTCGTTTTTCTTGGTATTAGAGCAAGGTCAGCTCGATCCAAATTGATTGAGGATTGAAATAATAAGGATGAATGAGTTGGGACTGATTGGGTAGCGAGACCTTAGGAGCCTCGTTAGAGTTAGGCACTGAATGCATGACATATGACTTGGCGCATGTAATTGACATTTGGTCTTGACAAGATTATGGTGATTTATGAGGATTAAGTTCCATGTTTAGCGCTGAAAGTCATTTCTGGATTTTGGTCTGTTGAGTAAGAGCAAGGCTAGTTTTGGTGAACCGTTGAAGTGAACGGAATTGAGAAATGACCACGGACTGTTTATTAAAGTGCCTCTGGAAATAGTAGTGTGGGAGGTTGCTATGTTATGACTGTTTTTTTCAAACCTAGTTTAGTATTGCTGGACTTGATTAGATGAATAAGTTACTAATTCTGTGGTGGAATTGTGGTGGTCCAAGCATAGTAAAGTATACCAGAATGAGTAATCCGCTCAGAAAACCTAGAAAACTCCGGAGTGAAGCCTCTAGTTCGAGGCCACCTATGGTGAAAGACCCAAGAATGGACGGAGTGCTAAGAGCACTCGAAAGGATCGGCGACCTCATTGATAAGCAGACCCAAGATAGGGATGCTGCCATAGCTCAAGCAGTGGGAGCCGCAATAGCCTCTATCAACACTAATAACGGCAATAATGGAGGCAATGGGAACAACGACGATCATGACCAGGGCAATGAGGTAGGAAATGCCTAGGAAGAAGTTGTGGTGGCTAGGCAGATGTGCCAACTGATCGAACAATTTATCAAGCTGAAGCCAATCCAGTTCGATGGGATTGGAGACCCTGAGTTGACGCCAAGGTGGATTGAGAAACTTGAGAAGGCCTTTGGAGTCTTGAGATGCATGGACGAAGAAAAGTTACCACTGGCAGTGTATCAGCTAGAAGGCACCACAAATGACTGGTGGACTGCCACCAAGAATGAAGTCTTTCCAGAAGGAACAACTTTGACTTGGAATGCCTTTATTACGGCATTCAATGACAAGTACTTCTCTAAGACCGCTCGAGAAAGGAAGCAAGTGGAGTTCTTATAGTTACGTCAGAATCACCTGACATTGGACCAGTATGAAGCCGAGTTCTCCAGATTGTCAAGGTATGCGTCCCGATCAGTAGAGGATCCCCTTGGAGAAGGCGTAGAGATTTCAGGATGGATTGAGGCTTGAACTTCGCAGCCAAATGATAGCTCTGAACTTGAGGATCTATAAAGAAATCTATGAACGGAGACAGATGATCGACAAGGACCTAAAGGAGAGAAATGCCGCATTTGGATTGCGGTTCAGTTCATTCAAAGATAACCACCAGGCCGGCAAAGGCCTATGGCTGGCAAAAGACGCTTTGTCCCTTTAGTAAGAAAGAACATAATGAAGCTACAGAACCCAATGAACTGGATTTGCCGCCTCTGTGGCAGAAGGCATGATAACGAACCTTGTTCGGCAAGGATTGGAGCGTGCTTCAAATGTGGCCAAATGGGTTATCAGATGAGGATTTGCCCGAACCAAGCCTCAGCGAATAGACCTCAAGGGCAACAACTACAGGTAGGACCGTTAACTGCCACTCCCTAGATTGACCAGAACCGACATCCAGCTCAGGGAACGGTCTATGCTGTGGCACGTAGGGAAGCAGAAGAAGCACCTGGCATGGTCGTAGGTACGATTTGTTTGTGTAACCAAGCTGCCTATGCTTTGTTTGATTCTGACGTATCACACTCGTTTGTGTTTGCTCGCTTTTCTGATCTGGTTAATATGGAGTTGAAATCGTTGAGTGTGATTCTGCATGTTGCTACCCCGTTGAAGGATAATGTGTTGGTTTCGTTGGGCTGTGCTGATTGTAAAATTATAATTGGCAGTAGTAAAGAGAGTATAGACTTGGCTGTGTTGCCCATGTATGACTTTGATGTGATCATAGAAATGAATTGATTGGTAAGCAAATGACAGTAGTTGATTGTGGTAATAAGATAATCCGTTTTTATCCGAATGGCCGCCCAAATTTTGAGTTTGTGGGAAATCGGGGAGGAACTTCGATTCCTTTGGTCTCGTCTCTTGAAGCGACAAAGTTGATAACTAGAGGATGTCAGGCGTACTTAGTCGCAGTTATGGACATGAATACCGAGGAACCTAAATTAGAAAGTATTTCAGTAGTACGTGAGTTTCCTGACATTTTCCCTAACAGTTATCAAGGTTGCCACCAAAATGAGAAATAGAATTCATGATTGAGTTAGCTTCCGGAACGGAGCCAATCTCGAAGGCACCCTATAGGATGCTCTTATTAGAACTGAAGGAGTTAAATGCACAAATGCAAGAATTACTGGATAAAGGATTTATTCGACCAAGTGCTTCTGTGACATTCTGATTTCCTATTCATTTTCAGACTCATTAATGAGAAGTATATCTAGCAATGTATTTCAGTCATATCTCGCTCAAATCAAATCAATTTGAGTAGATTGACCAAAAAGGAAAGGCTAACGTGAGATGAGGTACGTGGACCTAGGAAACTCGAATAGGAAATGACGCTTTGACCATAAAGATTGTCGAGGGGACATTTAGAACCACAAAAGGCCGATATAAGAACAATTAAGGAATACCTTGCTAGTGTTATACGATTGGAGCGCGGGTGATGTCGCTTAGCCAATGCATAATTTGTAAAATTTTCCTAAATCGGACAGTGTCGATCAAGACCATAGGAACTAGTGATAGACCCTCACAATTATATGATAACCAAAGTCGCCACTAATTGACAAGTCTAAATGTGATATGAATCACAGGGTCGATATGCGTAAAGTCTACAAAAATCGTCCGTAAGTTCGGGATAGGCTGGAACCACGTCTGATAGAGAAAACAATCAGAAACGAGTCTTGAAAATTGAAAATAGAGAATCAAGAATTCCAATATCATGTTTGGATTGGCCATCGCCATGTCGAAGATTATTGGATTGAGAAAAACGATGTTTCAGACATCGAGAGTGAAATTATCATTTTTCCCCTCAAAGCTTTAGCCTTGCCTATGCAAATGAAGAAGGGCATTTTGGCCTTTCAACCACTCCAAGGATGCTAAAAAAAGAGGAGATTGTGGCCATTGGATTGAGTTTGATTGACACTTAGGACAAGTGTCTAAAGATGGGCTAAAGAGTGGTCTTGTCCACTATTAACCACCTACCATTCAACCATTGACTTTTGAGATTGAATATAGTCTCTTTTCTGTCTCCTTGGTCGGCCATACACCCCTCAAACCACCGAGACCTCATCTTCTCCTCCCTTCTTTCTACCGCCGCCGACGACCAGCTCCTGCCGCTCCATTCGTTGCCGCCAAACCCCTTCCTCTGGCGACCACCAGCCGGCGAACCGACTACCCACGTCTAGCGCCACCTCTTGCCGACCTCCTCGAAGTGGAAGCACGTCGATTGGGCCACCGAGTAGCTCCGGCCAAGCATTTTCTCGGAAGCCGACAGAAACTGACTGAAACTGAGATAGGCCGAGTTCCCCTTAGGACATCGAAATGTTGGAGTCTTGCAACCAAATTTTGTGGAGGTTTAGGGGACTTGTATATCAATCTGTGGTAAAAATTTGAGATTGATTTGATGAAATTTTGACCCTAAATGGTCTTGTGAATTTTGGACAGAAACTACCGATTTACTGTCTTGGAGGAGCCGGCGACTTTCGAAGAAATTCCGGCGACGACGCGACCTCAAACTCTTGGTGATACCCTTAGACCCTTAGATAGACATGTTAACAAGTAAGTTAGTGATTCAATGATGGATTGTGAGTTGATTTAGGGCTAGACATGTTCGGTTTGCACAGAATCGAAAATAGCCGGTTTGGTTCTGTGCAAGACCGAATCTGTGGGGGCTGAAGGTTGTTGATTTTGAGTCTCAAATTGATGATTGAGACATGCTAGGATGATGATAATCGAGTTATGGAGGTTTGTGATTCGTGGATTGGTGAATTGGATATAGAAAATTGACAATTGATCGAAATTTCCTAGGTTGCGCGGTGGATTGGACCCTTGGGCTAGTTGGCAGAAACATTGAGGCATTTGGAAGGAGAAATTCATGGTATCAAGCTTGAGGTAAGGTAATCATAAACTTAGGATAGAAAGATTAGACTCAATTGGGTGAGTCGGGCGATTGATTGACTTGCGAGAGATTTCCAAGAGGATTATTCTTGGTACGCCCTAAGATAATATATGGGATTAATGCGTTCTAATGCTTGTGCTTGAATTATCTGCCATATCTGAGTGTCACTTTGATTGTCTTGCATGCCATGAGCATATGAATTGTGCTTGAATTGCACCTGTTGTTATGTAAGTGAAATGAATTGAAAATCATGGCATAAGTATGACATGGCGGGACCTTGATGCGTATGAGACGCGGGGTGGTGGAAATGAGTATCCTGAGGCGTTGAGGCGTGGGGTTGGAGTCGTGTGGTGCCTTGATGCATACGAGACGCGGGGTTGAGATGGCCATGTCTTGATGCGTTTACGCAGGACAGAGATATGTGGTGTCGGCATTGGCCTGGAGTATCATTGAAACCTGATGTGTTTACGCGGGTTGTCAATGACGGTTTAATGCGTTTATGCGAACCAAGCTTGATGCGATCTAATCGCGGGCAT
Source organism: Rhodomyrtus tomentosa (assembly GCA_028455895.1). Taxonomy (NCBI): domain Eukaryota; kingdom Viridiplantae; phylum Streptophyta; class Magnoliopsida; order Myrtales; family Myrtaceae; genus Rhodomyrtus; species Rhodomyrtus tomentosa. Next base: position 16,632,958 of record JAPCWY010000011.1, read on the forward strand.
GAGAATGAGGCAGACAAGAATTGATGGATATGGTGATGTGGCAGGACGAGAGTGCATATCATCTGAGTGTGTTATGATGCTATAACTGTATGCCTGCCATCCGTATGTTGTTATCTATGCTTGCATTTGCCTCGTATATCTATGAGTTTGACTTATTGGGGTATGTGACTGCCTGAGTGGAAGGTCGGTCTGACCTAGGGTTATGACCCACCTTACTGAGATGTGTATCTCACCCCGTTGGGGACCCCCTTCTTTTACAGATTCAAGGTCTTGACGATGTGGCCCATTCATTTTGGAGACCCCAAGGAGATGACCGCTTATTTTGATGAGTTCCCTGATGGCCAAGGAACTATTTATGTAAGGAAATGTATTGTGGTTTGGGTAGACGAGGGTAGTACGAGTTGGAAGCCTCATCAATATGAGGCTTGGTTTAGGAAGGTCGGGGATGTGTCTACCGGGCCGCTGAAGCCCAATGAGGTGCTCCAAGGAGTAATCCTTGATTGGTGCCATCCCGCTCGGGACTTAGATCAGGCTGAGGGATCGGTTGTCGGTTCTAGGAATGGGCTGGAGAGGACCCTGACTCAGGAGGACACAAAGGAGGAGGTCATCATGGTTGAGGCGACCGAGGAGGATTTTGCGGAGCCGTCTACTAGAGAGACCATGGAGATACCATCGAGGTTCGCTCAAAGACCTTCTCAGAGTACTAGTCCATAGAGGATGCAGAAGACACCGAGGACTTCAGCAACTTGTCTTAGGAGCTCCTAGCACATTAGTCGATCTTTTGGTGGCGATCCTGACCCTGTCTCTTGTCGCGTGATGATGATGAACTTTTTGTGTACTTACCCCGTCGCCCTATGTGTTAGCGGTTCTAGTAGTTATGCGTTTGTATGAACAGTCAGGTTTTATGTATGACATGATTTGAGCTATCCAGGTCCCACTTATATTTTGTATGGGGGAGTTATTTCATTATCGCTTCCGCATGCTTGGTATGTATATCATGTCTCTCGACTTATTGGTGGATCTTGGGATCGTGAGAGATATTTGGTTTGTTTGCAGGGAGTCACGTGCTTATGCCGGAGCGCGGGGTGTGACATCCCCATCCGATTTGGTATTAGAGCAAGGTCAGCTCGATCTAAAGTTGAATGAGGACTGGAGTAATAAGGAGGATTAAGTTGGGACTTGGATGGATAGCGAGACCTTAGGAGACTGGTTAAGATAAGACATGGAGTGCATAGTGTGTGACTTGACACTTATGGTTGGTGTTTGACCTTGACAGGGTTGTGGAAACGCATGAGGATTGAGTTCCCTGCCTTGCGTTGGAGGTCATTTCTGGATTTCGGCCTGATAAGTGTTTGAACAGAGTTGTTTTAGGGAACCGTTAGAGTGAACGGAATTGAAGAATGACCATGAGTTACTTGTTGAAATGTCTGTAGAAGTTATTGTGTGAAAGGACTGTTGTAGTGTAACTATTTCTGTTAAGGATTAGTTAGTAGCTCTGGATTTGGATGAATGAGGGAGTTACTAACTCCTTGCTGAATTTGTGGTGGACCAGGTTCCGTAGAAGGAGATAAGGATGAGCAACCCATCCAGGAGATTTGGAATATCCAAAGGCGGAGCCTCTAGCTCGAGGCCGCCTATAGCGGAGGATCCAAGGATGGAAGGCGTACTGAGGGCATTGGAGAGAATTGGTAACCTTATTGACAGACAGACCTAGGATCGGGACGCTGCCATAACTCAGGCAGTAGGAGCTGCCATAGCTGCCGTCAACGCCAATAACGGCAACAATTTGGGCAATGGAAGCTAGGGCAAGCTTAACCAAGGCAATGAGGCGGTGAACTCCCAAGAGGAAATCGTCGTGGCCTGACAGATGGGCCAGCTAGTCGAGCAGATAGGCCAGCTAGTCGAGCAGTTTATAAAGTTGAAGCAGACACAGTTTGACGGGACTAGGGATCTCGAACTAGCATCCAGGTAGATCGAGAAGTTGGAAAAAGCCTTTGGAGTGCTGAGATGCACAGATGAGGAGAAAGTATTGTTAGCAGTGTACCAGCTAGAGGGTACGACAAACGATTGGTGGGCTGCCACCAAGAATGGAGTTTTCTTTGAAGAAACGGCCATGAATTGGGATGCCTTTAAGACGACGTTCAATGACAAGTATTTTTCGGAGATGAACATGGAAAGGAAGTAGGTGGAGTTTCTACAGCTACGTCAGAATCGGCTGGTGATAGATCAGTACGAGGCCGAGTTCTCCAGACTGTCGAGGTACGCACCTCGATCTGCAGAGGATCCTCAGGAGAAAGTAAGGAGATTTAGGGACGGATTGATGCCGGAGCTCCGTAGTCAGATGATTGCCCTGAATCTGAGGACCTATAAGGAGATTTACGAGCGGGGCCAGATGATAGAAATGGACTTAAAGGAGAGGGACACCGCTATTGGATCACGGTTTACACCATTCAGAGATAACCGCCAGATGGGCAAGAGATCGATGGCAAGTAATAGGCGTTTTGTGCCTTTCGTAAGGAAAAATATTGTGAAGCCGCCGAATCCCACAAACTGGAGTTGCCGCCTTTATTGCAGAAGGCATGAAAATGGGCCATGCCCAGTAAGGATTGGGGCTTGTTTCAAGTATGGTCAACTAGGCCACCAGATGAGGATGTGCCCGAACCAAGCTCCGACAAATCGACCTCAAGGGTAGAGACCGCAGGCTGTACCATCAACCGCAGGCTGTAGTAGCTCGCAGAGAGGCGGAGGAAGCGCCAGACGTGGTCACATGTACGGTTTACTTGTGCAACCAAACTGCATATGCATTGTTTGACCCTGGTGCCATACATTCATTTGTGTCTGCACAGTTTGCTGATTTGGTGGGTATGAAGTTGATATTGTTAAATATAATTCTGCATGTTGTCACTCCATTAAAGGATAATATATTGATTTCATTGGGCTGTGCTGATTGTGAAATCATGATTGGAGGGAGTAAGGAGAGTATTGACCTAATTGTATTGCCCATGTGTGATTTTAACGTAATCATAGGAATTGATTGGTTGGCTAAGCGGGGGGCAGTAGTGGATTGTGGTAGTAGGATAATTCAATTTTATCCGAGAGGCCGCCCTAACTTTGAATTGGTGGGAAGTCGAGGAGGAGTCTCGATTCCCTTAGTCTCATCCCTCGAAGTGACAAAGTTGATGTCTGAAAGGTGTCAGGCATACTTAGTAGTGGTAATGGACACGACTACCGAAGAGCCAAAGTTAGAGAGTATCCCGGTAGTGCATGAATTTCCTGACGTGTTTTTCCAAGAGTTGCCAGGATTGCCATCGGAGCGGGAGATAGAATTTGTAATCGAGTTGGCCCTTGGGACGGAGCCGATCTCGAAGGCACCTTATAGGATGTCCCTGTCAGAATTGAAAGAGTTAAAGGTATAGATGCAGGAACTGCTGGGTAAGGGATTTATCCGATCGAGTTCTTCACCGTGGGGAGCACCGATGTTGTTCGTAAAGAAGAAAGATGGGTCTTTACGTTTAAGCATTGACTATCGGCAGCTGAATCAGGTGACAATGAAGAACAAGTACCCACTGCCGAGAATTGACGATCTGTTTGATCAGTTGCAAGGAACAACGATATTTTCAGTGATTGACTTGAGGACAGGGTATCACCAACTGAGGATCAAGAAGGAAGATATATCTAAGATTGCTTTTAGGACGAGGTATGGTCATTATGAGTTTACGGTGATGCTGTTTAGATTGACTAACGCTCCAGCTACTTTTATGGACCTGATGCATCGAGTATTTAAGGAATTCTTGGATAGATTCGTCATAGTCTTTATTGATGATATCTTGATTTACTCAAGGAGTGACGCGGAACATGAAGAGCACATGAGGATTGTCCTACAGACCCTGAGGGAGCACTCACTCTATGCGAAGTTGAGTAAATGCGAGTTCTGGCTGAACAAAGTAGCATTTCTTGGCCATGTGGTGTTTGGAGAAGGGATTGCAGTGGATCCTGCAAAGATCGAAGTGGTAACAAATTGGCCTAGGCCCACTATAGTCACTAAAGTCAAAAGTTTCTTAGAATTGATCGGGTATTACAGACGTTTCATGGAGAAATTCTCATCCATAGCCATCCCATTGAGGAGGCTAACCAAGAAGGAAACAAGGTTTGAATGGACAGATAAGTGCGAAAGGAGTTTCCAGGGACTCAAGCATCGGTTGACGACTGCACCGGTGTTGACGATTCCATCTGGACTAGGGGGCTATGAGATTTACAGCGATGCCTAGCTGAAAGGATTGGGCTGTGTCCTGATGCAGCATGGAAGAGTGCGGTCTACGCATCCCGACAGTTGAGGCCACGTGAAATGAACTACTCAACTCATGACCAGGATTTAGCGACGATTATATTTGCTCTGAAGATTTGGAGGCATTACCTATGTGGCGAAAAGTTTCAGATTTACACCAACCACCAGAGCTTAAAGTACTTGTTTTCCCAAAAAGAGCTGAATATGAGGCAGCGTCGATAGATGGAGTTGCTCAAGGACTATGATTGTGATATACTGTATCACCCTAAGAAGGCAAACAGAGTCGCAAATGCGCTGAGTCGGAAGTCAAGCATCGCATGTTTGCTGGTGAGAAGTTGGTCGATGATAGAAGACTTGAGAGATTCTGAATTCAGATTGGAAGTCTGCCAGTTGTCCAGTCTAATAGTGACATTGAGAGTAGAACCTGAGGTCCAAAAAGGAATAAAGACCTTACAGTCTACGGACTTAGAAATTCAGAAAATTGTGGAGATAGACGCGACAAAGAGAAAACCAGAATTTCAGGTGTCAGGGGACGGAATCCTGAAGTTCCGAGGGCAATTATGCGTATCAAAAGATGAAGGACTCGGGGAAAGAATCTTGTCAGAGGCTCATAGGAGCAATTATAGTATCCACCCTGGAACTACGAAAATGTATCAGAACTTGCGACGACACTATTGGTGGAATGGAATGAAGGTGGATGTGGCGAAATATGTGGCTAAGTGTTTGACATGCCAGTAAGTGAAAGTGCAGCACTGTAAGCCTGGAGGACTATTACAGCCACTGGAGATTCCGGAATGGAAGTGGAAACATATAACTATGTATTTCGTGATGGGACTCCCGAGAAGTCAGAGAGGTCACAACTCTATATGAATAGTCGTGGACAGATTGACTAAGCCCGCCCACTTCATTGCTGTGCGAAAGGATTTCGCAATGGATAGATATGCCGAGTTATACATGAGGCAGATAGTGAGGTTATATGGAGTACTTGTGACAATTACGTCTGATAGGGATTCCAATTTACGGCAAACTTTTGAAAAAACCTGCAAGATGCTATGGGAACTCGACTGTAATTTAGCACGGCGTACCATCCACAGACAGACGGGCAGTTGAAAAGGACGATTCAGACGCTCGAGGACATGTTGCGAGCATGTGTAATTGATTTTAGAGGTGGAATGGAAGAGCAGTTACATTTGGTAGAGTTTGCGTATAACAACAGCTATCAGCAGAGCATCGAGATGGCATCATTTGAAGCGCTCTATGGTAGGGCCTGTAGAACCCCGATTTGCTGGGATGAGGTTGGAGAAAGAAGTATCACTAGCCCAGAATTGGTAGAGCAATCTGTGGAAGCAGTGAAAATAATTTGGGATAGACTGAGGATGGCACAGAGTCGTCAGAAGAGCTATGCAGATAAGCGGCGTAAGCCCTTGCAGTTTCAAGTGGGCGATCATGTCTTCCTCAAGATGTCACCAATGAGAGGATTATCGCGATTTGGAAAGAAGAGGAAACTGAGCCCAAGATATGTAGGTCTATTTGAGATACTAGAGCGAATTGAAACCTTGTCCTACAGGCTTGCCTTGCCGCCTGACCTATCCCAGGTACATAATGTCTTCCATGTGTCAATGCTGCGGAAATATAATCCAGACCTGACACATGTGCTGGACTACAAGACTATAGAAGTGGACGACTAGGTGTCTTACGTGGAGAGGCTGATAAGGATCGAGGACCGGAAGGAGCAAATCTTCAGGAATAAGACGATCCCATTGGTCAAGGTGGTGTGGGAGTACCATGGAATTGAAGGTGCCACGTGGAAAAATGAAGAGACGATGAGGCAACAACACCCCCATTTATTTGAGTAATTGAGTTCGATGTAAATTTCGGAGACGAAATTTTTGTAAGGGGGAAGAGTTGTGACATTCTGATTTCCTAGTCATTTTCAGACTCATTAATGAGAAGTATATCTACCAATGTGTTTCAGTCATATCTCGTTCGAATCTAATCAATTCGAGTAGGCTGACCAAAAGGGAAAGGCAAACGCGAGACGAGGTACGTGGATCTAGGAAACTCGAATAGGAAATGACGCTTTGACCATAATGATTGTCGATGGGACATTTAAAACCACAAAAGGCCGATCTAAGAATGATTAAGAAATGCCTTGCTAGTGTTATACGATTGGAGCGCGGGTGATGCCGCTTAACCAATGTATAATTTAAAAAATTTTCCTAAATCGAACAATGACGATCGAGACCATAGGAACTAGTGATAGACCCTTACAATTACATGACAATTAAAGCCGCCACGAATTGACGAGCCTTAAATGTGATATGAATCACATGGTCGATACGCGTAAAGTCTGCAAAAGTCGCTTGTCGGTTCGGGATAGGCTGGAACCACATCTGATAGAGAAAATAATCAGAAACGAGTCTTGAAAATTGAAAATGGAGAATCAAGAGTTTCAATGTCAAGTTCGGATTGGCCATCGCCATGTCGAAGATTATTGGATTGAGAAAAACGGCGTTCCGGACGTTGGGGGTGAAATTATCATTTTGCCTCTCAAAGCTTTAGCCTTGCCTATACAAATGAAGAAGGGCATTTTGGTCTTTCAACTATTCCAAGGCTGCCGAAAAAAAGAAGAGATTGTGGCCATTGAATTGAGTTTGATTGACACTTAGGACAAGTGTCCAAAGATGGGCTAAAGAGTGGTCTTGTTCACTATTGACTACCTATCATTCAACCATTGGCTTTTGAGATTGAACATAGTCTATTTTCTCTCTCCTTGGTCGGCCATACACCCCTCAAACCATCGAGACCTTATCTTCTCCTCCTTTCTCTCTATCGCCGTCGATGACCAGCTCCTACCGCCCCATTTGTTGCCGTCGACGCCCTTCTCCGGCGACCACCAGCCGGCGAACCAACTACCCACGCCTAGCCCCACCTCTTGCCGACCTCCTCAAAGTGGAAGCACGTCCATTGGGCCACCGAGGAGCTCTTGCCACGCATTTTTCCGGAAGCCGACGGAAACTGATTGAAACTGAGGTAGGCCGAGTTCTTGACCCATTAGGACATCGAAATGTTGGAGTCTTACAACCAAATTTTGTGGAGGTCAGGTGACTTGTATATCAATCTGTGGTAAAAATTTGAGCTTGATTTGATGAAATTTTGACCCCAAAAGGGTCTTATGAATGTTGGACAAAAACTGCCGATTTACTGTCTTGGAGGGGCCGGCGACTTTCGAAGAACTTCCTGCGACAACGCGACCTCAAACTCTTGGTGATACCCTTAGACCCTTAGATAGACATGTCAAAATGTAGGTTAGTGATTAAATGATGGATTGAGAGTTGATTTAGGGCTAGACATGTTCGGTTTGCACAGAAACGAAAATAGCTGGTTTGGTTCTGTGCAAGACCAAATATGTAGGGGTTGAAGGCTGTTAATTTTGAGTCTCTAATTGGTGATTGAGACATGCTAGGATGATGAGAATCGAGTTTTGGAGGTTTGTGATTCGTGGATTGATGAATTGGACATAGAAAATTGACAATTGATCGGAATTTCCTAGGTTGTGCGGTGGATTGGACCCTTGGGCTAATTGGCAGAAACATTGAGGCATTTGGAAGGAGAAATTTGTGGTATCAAGCTTGAGGTAAGGGAATCCTAAATTTATGTTAGGAAGATTGGACTCAATTGGGTGAGTCAGGCGTTAATTTGATTGACTTACGAGAGATTTCCAAGAATATTATTCTTGGTATGCCCTAAGATAGTATATGGGATTAATGCGTGCTAATGCTTGTGCTTGAATTATCTGCCATGTCTGTGTGTCACTTTGATTGTCTTGCATGCCATGAGCATATGAATTGTGCTTGAATTGCACCTGTTGTTATGTAAGTGAAATGAATTGAAAATCATGGCATGAGTGTGACATTGCGGGACCCTGATGCGTATGAGACGCGAGGTGGTGAAAATGAGTACCTTGAGGCGCTGAGGCACGGGATTGGAGTCGTGTGGCGCCCTAATACGTACGAGACGCGGGGTTGAGATGGCCACGGTCTTGATGCGTTTACGCGGGACAGAGATATGAGGTGTCGACACTGGCCTAGAGTATCATTGAAACCTAGTGTGTTTACGGGGATTGTCAATGACGGTCTGATGCGTTTACGAGGAACAAGCCTGATGCGATCTAATCGCGGGCATGAGAATGAGGCAGACAGGAATTGGTGGATGTGGTGATGTGGCAGGATGAGTGTGCATATTATCTGAGCGTGTTATGATGCTATAACTATATGCCTACCATTCGTATGTTGTTATCTATGCTTGTATTTGCCTCATATAGCTATGAGTTTGACTTATTGGGGTATGTAACTGTCTAGGTGGACGGTCGGTTTAACCTAGGGTTAGGACCTACCTTACTGATATGTGTATCTCACCCCGTTGGAGACCTCCTTCTTTTACAAATTTTAGGCCTTGACGATGTGGCCCATTCGTTTTGGATACCTCAAGGAGATGACCGCTTATTTTGATGAGTTCCCTGATGGCCAGGGAATTATTTTTGTAAGGAAATGTACTGTGGTTTGGGTAGACGAGGGTAGTACGAGCTGGAAGCCTCATCGGTGTGAGGCCTGATTTAGGAAGGTCGGGGATGTGTCTCCGGGCCGTTGAAGCCTAATATGGTGCCCTAAGGAGTAATTCCTGATTGGTGCCACCCCGCCCGGGACTTAAACCAGACTGAGGGATCGGTTGTCGATTCTAGGAATGGGCTGGAGAGGACCCCGACTCTGGAGTACACTGAGGAGAAGGTCATCGTGGTTGAGGCGACTGAGGAGGATCTTGTGGAGCCATCTGCTAAGGAGACCATAGAGGATACCATCGAGGTTCGCTCAGAGACCTTCTCCTCAGAGTACGAGCCCACGGAGGACACAGAAGACACGAGGACTCTAGCAGCTCGTCTTAGGAGCTCCTAGCACATCAGTCGATTTTTTAGTGGCAATCCTGACCCTGTCTCTTGTCGTGTGATGATGATGGACTTTTTGTGTACTTACCCCGTTGCCCCATGTGTTAGCGGTTCTAGTAGATATGCGTCTGTATGAATAGTCGGGTTTTATGTATGATAGAATTTGTGCTATCCAGGTCCCACTTATATTTTGTATGGGGGAGTTATTTCATTATCGCTTCCTCATGCTTGGTATGTATATCATGTCTCTCGACTTATTGGTGGATTTTGGGACCGCGAGAGATATTTGGTTTGCTTGCAGGGAGTTGTGTGCTCGTGTCGGAGCACGGGGCTTGACAGCTTCACTATGGGGAGAGCCGGTGTTGTTTGTGAGAAAAAATGATGAGTCCTTACGTTTATGCATTGGCTACAGGCAGTTGAATCAAGTGACTGCAAAGAATAAGTACCCACTGTCGAGGATTGATGACTTATATGATCATTTGCAAGGAGCTGCGGTATTCTCTAAAATTGATCTGACGACTGGGTATCATCAGTTGAAAATTAAGAAGGAAGACATACCTAAGACCACTTTTAGGACAAGGTATGGTCACTACTAATTCACCGTGATTCCTTTTGGACTAACCAATGCTCCAACTGCATTCATGGATCTGATGCATCGGGTTTTCAAGGAATTCTTGGATAGGTTCTTTATCGTCTTTATCGATGACATTCTAATTTACTCAAAGGGTATCGAAGAGCACGAAGAGCATCTGAGGATTGTTTTACAGACTCTGAGGGAATACTCGTTTTACGCTAAGTTTAGCAAATGCGAGTTTTGGCTGAATAAAGTAGCATTTCTTGGCCATGTGGTATCTGGAGAAGGTAATGCTGTGGATCTTACGAAGATCGAAGCCGTTATGAATTGGCCTAGGCCTGCTACGGACACGGAAGTTCGAAATTTCTTAGGATTGGCGGGGTATTATAGACGATTCATGGAGAAGTTTTCATCTATAGCCATTCCACTGACGAGATTGACTAAGAAAGAAACGAAGTTCGAATGGATAGATAAGTGTAAAAGGAGTTAATGACCGCACCAATATTGACGATTCCATCAGGACCTGGAGGCTATGAATATATAGCGATGCTTCGCTAAAGGGACTGGGTTGTATCCTAATACAACATGGAAGAGTGGTTGCCTACGCGTCCCGACAGCTGAGACCGCACGAGATGAGTTATCCGACTCATGATTTAGAATTAGCAGCGATCATCTTTGCTTTGAAGATCTAGAGGCATTATTTATGTGGCGAGAAGTTCCAGATTTATACGAACCATCAGAGCCTGAAGTATCTATTTCCCAGAAGGAACTGAACATGAGATAATGTCAATGGATGTAATTGCTTAAGGATTACGATTGCGACATATTATATCACTCTGAGAAAGCGAACCGAGTAGCGGAGGCGCTGAGTCGGAAGTCGAGTATCGCCTGTCGACTGGTTAAAGGGTGGTCGTTATTTGAAAATTTGAGGGATTCTAAATTCAGATTGGAAGTCTGTCAGCTATCCAGTTTGGTGGCCACACTGAGAATAGAATCCGAGATCCAAGAAAGGGTAAAAGCCTTGCAGCATACGGACCCGAAAATTCAGAAGATCCTCAAAATTGAAGAGACAAAAAGGAAGCCAGAGTTCCAAGCGTTATAGGATGAAATTTTGAAATTTCGAGGGCGTCTATGCATACCAAAGGACGAAGAGCTCAGAGAAAGGATTTTATTAGAGGCTCAAAGAAGCAATTATAGTATCCACCCAGGTAGCACGAAAATGTACTAGAACTTACGTCAGCATTATTGGTGAAACGGGATGAAGGTGGATGTAGTGAAGTATGTAGCAAAGTGCTTGACATACCAGCAGGTGAAGGCACAACATTGTAAGCCTGGTGGATTGCTACAACCCTTAGAGATTCCTGAATGGAAATGGGAGCACTTAATGATGGATTTTGTAATGGGATTACCAAGGAGCCAGAGAGGCCACGATTCTATTTGGGTTGTCGTGGACCGGTTAACCAAGTCTACACATTTTATTCCTGTGCGAAAGGACTTCGCGATGGATATGTATGCCGAATTGTATATGCGGCAGATAGTGAGAATACATGGAGTACCCATGACGATTACATCAAATAGAGATCCCAAGTTTACGGTGAATTTCTGGAAGAGTCTTCAGGATGCCATGGAAACTCGATTGTAGTTTAGTACAGCATATCATCCGCAGACGGACGGACAATCAGAGAGGACGATTCAGACGCTCGAGGATATGTTACGAGCGTGTGTTATAGATTTCAAAGGCGGATGAGAGGCTCAACTGCATTTGGTGGAGTTCGCATAAAATAACAGCTATCGGCAGAATATTCGAATGACACCTTTTGAGACACTCTATGGAAGGGCTTGTAGGACGCCTATTCACTAGGACGAAGTTGGAGAAAAAAGCATTACAGGCCTAGAGTTGGTAGAGCAATCAGTAGACGCTGTGAAAATAATCCGGGATAGGCTAAAAACAACATAGAGTCGTCAGAAAAATTATGCGGATAAATAACGTAAACCTCTGGAGTTTCAAGTAGGCGATCATATTTTCCTTAAGGTGTCGTTGATGAGAGGATTATCTCGATTTGGAAAGAAAGGAAAACTAAGTCTAAGGTTCGTAGGACCTTTTGAGATTTTGGAACGGATTAGGATCTTGGCCTATGGGCTTGCCGTGCCCCCTAACTTGTCCCAAGTATACAACGTCTTCCATGTGTCAATGCTATGGAGGTATGAGCTGGATCCGACGCATGTATTGGATTACAAAACCATCGAAGTAGATGACATAGTGTCATATGTAGAAAAGCCAATTAGGATCAAAGATTGGAAAGAGAAAGTTCTGAGGAACAAGACGATTTCATTTGTCAAAGTCATTTGGGAGTACCATGGAACCGAAAGCGCTACGTGGGAAAGCGAGGAAACGATGAGCCGTCAATACCCCCATTTGTTTGGATAGCTGGGTTTATTGTAAATTTTGAGGACAAAATTTCTGTAAGGGGGGAAGAGTTGTGACATTCTGATTTTTCCTATCATTTCCAAACTTATTAATGAAAATATATCTAACGATGTGTTTCAGTCGTATCTCGCTCGGATCTGATCAATCTCGAGTTAACTGATCAAAAGGGAAAGGCTAACACGAGACGGTACGTGGACCTAGGAAACTCAAATAGAAAATGACACTTTGACCATAAGGATTGTCGAGGAGACATTTAAAGCCATAAATGGCCGATCTAAGAATGATTAAGGAATGCATTGCTAGCGTTATAAGATTAGAGCACGGGTGATGCCGCTTAACCAATGTATAATTTGTAAATTTTTCTAAATCGAACAATGACGAACGGGACTGTCAGAACTGGTAATAGACCCTCACAATTACATGACAACCAAAGTCGCCATGAACTGACGACCCCTAAGTGTGATATGAATCACAGAGTCGATACGCGTAATGTCTGCAAAAGCCACCCATCAGGTCGAGATGGGTTGGAATCACATCTGACAGAGAAATGATTCAGAGACGAGTCTCGAAATTAGAAAATGGAGAACCAAGAATTCCAACATTATAATTGGATTGGACGTCGCCTCATAGAAGAAAGTTTGAATTAGAAAAACGACGTTCCGGACGTCGAGCGTGAAATTACTATTTTGCCTCTCAAATCTTGACCTGCGTCTATAATTGCAATAAGGGCATTTTGATCTTTGACACACCTCAAGGTTGCCGAAATTTTGGTGGTTTAATGGTCATTGGATCATCCAATTGATTACTAAGAGGACAAGTTTCAAAGGAAGGGAAGTTGGCATTAAATGTCCAACTTTTAACCTACCATTCTTGCAAGTTTGACTCTCACTTTGGTGTATACACCCCTCTTCTTCCCCATTTAGCCGAAACCTTCATCACCATAATCATTTTCAGCTTTTCTTCTTCTTCTCCTTCAAGCCGTGAGTTGCCCCTGCCCAACAGAACCACCACCGCCATTTCGCCGATCTCGAGCACTACTTCTGACGACCCCTAGCCTCCGCACCGACCACCCTCACCTTCTTAATCCTCTTGCCGACCACCTCCAAGTGGTAGCTCAGCGTTTGACCCACTGAGGAGCTCCGGCTAGCCGTTCTCCCGAGAGTCGACGGAATCCATCGTAGCTAGGGTAAGTCACCGTTTGAGCTCCGTAGGACTTCAAATTGTTTAAATATTTCGGCCAATTTTTGTAGAAATCTAGGGCACATATATACTGAGTTGTGGTAAAAACTTTGGGTGAATTTAATGGAGTTTTGACACCAAAATGGTGCTGTGATTGAAGGATAGAAACTGACCGGTAGAGGGATTGGAGAACTCAACGCCGTTCGTGGACCCTTCGGCGTTGTCTTGACTTCAAATTTTCGGTGAGGTTTTCTAACTTGTAGAACTTTATGTTAGAAAGAAGATTAGTGGATAAATTGAGGATTTAAGATAGCTTTTCGGCTAATTGAGTGAGATATGCACATAACCGAAAATGTCTTGTTTCGGTTCTGTGCATACCGAAACTTTAGGTGCTATTTATGGGGGAATTGAGCTCTAAATTCTTCGTTGAGGTGTACTAGAATGTCGATGGATGTGTTATTAAGGCTTATACTTGATGGTTTGATGATTGGACGAAGAAATATTGACGAAACGGATGGAATTCCATTAGGTACAAAGCTGCCCTGTTTTGAAACCCTTGGAGTCGATTACTTGAGGTGCTTGGAAAGGGAAATTTGTTGATTTTAGCATAAGGTAAGGGATTTCTAAACCTTGGCTAGGAAGATTGGACTCGACTGGATGATTTGGGTGTGAATTGAGTTAGTTTTCATGAGTTTTGGCACGATTGTCCAATGTTTATCACGATGGATGGATGATTGCTTGAATTCTTGCTTAATACATATGCCAAGAATTGATTGTCTCTTGTGAGTGATAAAATTGAGTGCCTTGCATGCCGTAGATACTTAGCCCGTTGTAAGAACTTGTACTTTATCATGAAGTTTGAATTGAAATGATATCTGACATGCTTAGAAACTTGTGATACCCTGAGGAGTTGAGATGTGGGGTTGTGTGGATTGGTACCCTGAGGCGTTGAGACGCGAGGTTGAAATGACCAAGTCCTGATATGTTGTGACGCGAGACGAGATTTGATATGTGTCGACACAGGTCTGGAATGACATTCGAAAACCTGATGTATTTACGCGGGTTTGCCAATAAGATGGTCTGAGGCGTAATTACGCGGACCGAGCTTGAGGTGTTTTAAACGCGGACGATAACCATGAGGAAGTTGGAAAGGTGGAATCTGTGGTTTGATTTAGTATTGCTATGCCTGACTTGATTGATATGATACGATGCTAATATTGTGTGATGGATGAATGCTTGCTTCTCTGTGGCATATTGACTGATGAGTGCATTATATTGCCGAGTGCATAATCTTGTTTATTATTTGCATTCATCTGGGTGTACTGTCAGCCTGATCTAGGGTTAGGACCTATCTTGTTGGGATGTAAATCTCACCCCGTCATGGGACCATATTTTCAGATCCTAAACCGTGAGGATGCTGCCTACCTCACTAGGTGACCCTAAGGAGATGGCCACTTATTTTGAGAAGTTCCCAGATGGTATGGGTACCGCGTATGTTAGGAAGAGTATTGTGATCTGGGTTGATGACGGTGGACACGAGTGGATACCACATAGGTTTGAGGCTTGGTTCCATATGGTAGATGAAGTTACCACTGGTCCGCTGAAGGCATTGGAGGTATCTCGCCGAGGTGTCCCTAACTAGTGTCATCCCACTTGGGATTTGGTAGAGGTTGAAGGGTCTGTAGCTAGCTGAAGGAACATACCCGAGAAGACCCCTACTATGGAGGACACGGTTGAGGTGATTGAGATCGACACCTTAGAGGGCGAATGAGAGGACGACACGATGGAGGATACCGTGGATGTATGTTCCGAGAGCTTTTCTGACTACGAGCCCACCGAGGATGCCGAGGAGACTGACGATTCTAGCAGTTCGACTTAGTGGTTTCTAATTTGCTGTAGTTTTTTTATTTTTATTTTTATGAAGGTCTCGTAGGCTAGTTTCTCTTGAGGACTTGTTATGGTTGTCTTTTGACGCAGTACCGTTATCCCGACCCATCTGTAGGACTAGTTCTCCTACGCTTTTGTATGAACTCAAGGAATGTTATGTATATATGTTATGTTCTCGCTATCCAGGTTCCCATGGATGTTGGTACGGAAGAGTATATGATATCGCTTCTGCATGCTATCGTTATTAAGCATCTCTCGATATATGAATCTTGGGACGCTCGGGAGTTTATTTGCAGGGAGTCACGCGCCCGTGCCCGGGGTGCGGGGCGTGACAATCACTTAAGTGCTAATAATTTTTTTTAAAAACGATCACTTAAGTGTCAATTTTTTTGAAAAACACTCACTTCAATGCCAATTCTGACGATTCATGTTAGCTCAAATATTTATAAAAAATAGGTCATGTCAGATTTTCAGTCAGCCACGTCAGTTCAAATAGAAGTTGACACTGATATGAGAGTTTTTAAAAAGAAATTGGCACTTAAGTGACATTTTTAAAAAAGTTGACACTTAAGTGAATGTTTTGACACTAAATAGGTGTCGCATTCAAGCTTTGGCACTTGTAGTATACTTTACCTGTCAAAAAAGTCATAAACCTTTCACACTTTTGCCAATTTGATCATAAACATTTTAAGCTTGTCAATTCAGTCATAAACCTTTTCATTTTGTGCATATTCAGTCTTATTCGCCCAAAATTACTGATGTGGATGCCGACTGTCCTACGTGGCACTGTCGGCGTTGACGTGAATAATTTTTAAATATTTTTATTTGCAATATATATATATATATTTCCATTTTTTCTTTGTTGGCTTTAAGGTGGCCAGGGGTCGCCGGCCCCTGGATGAGAGCGGACTAGGGCCGACAACTCTCGCGAGTCCCTAGGTAAGGGCCGCCGTGAATCCCTCACAGCCGAAGGCGAGGGGTCGCGACCTTTGCCCTCGAGGGCTATGGTGAGGGTAGCGTGGCCCTCGTCTGTTGTCGCCGTGGTCAAATCTAGCCATGGTAATCACTGCCATCCCAAATCTAGCGACGGTGAAGGCGGGTGAGGGCCGCGACACCTTCGCCATGGCTTGCGAGGGCGAGGCCGTGACCCCTTGCCTTTGGCCGTGAGGGATTCGCAGGGGTCGCCAGCCCCTGTCGACTCTCGCCTAGGGGCCAATGACCCCTGCAGCTTCTTTCCCAAGGGCTGGCGACCCCTGTTGGCCTTAATTCGGTAGGGGTCGGTTGCCTTAAAGCTAGCAAACAAAGAAAAAAAATTCAATTTTTTAAATAATTTTTTTAAAAAAAATTATTAAAATTTATGGGCGGCATGCACGTCAGCGATTTCCAGCGAATAGGGTTGAATTGGCACAAAGTGGAAAGGTTCAGGACCAAATCGACAAACTTAGATGGTTTAAGACTGAATTGGTAAAGTATGAAAGGTTTAGGATTTTTTTGACAATTTTTCCTAATTTGGGCAAGGCATTTTATGCCGAAATCTTCCTAAACGAAATCATGTAAGTAGAATTTTTTTGAGTAAATAAACAAATAAAGTTATTAATTAAGTTTTGTCTCGTGAGAAGAGTCCTCATATGTAAAGAAATTAGTACAATAAATAGAATTTATAAGGCTAATTTAGCTATACTAGCATGGGCTTAGAGACACACAAATGATGCAAACAAAGTACCATAATGATCATAATACACGACTTTTCTATATATATTAAGAAGTCCATCGCACGAATGGAAAAGGAAATTTTCACGAGATTTTTTTTTTCAAAGTCTTTTTGATAAAAGGAAATTCTAATTCACAGAAAAAGAAAAAGAAAAAAAAGACAAAGAAAGAGAAAATTAGAAAGAATAATTTATCGCCAAAGCACTCCATAAACTTAAAATGCAACCAAATATCATGAACCAATTTATATAAGTCCCGCATTTTTTTATACTATGGGGAGATATTATACTGAATTGCCTAACGTGAAAGGTTGCATAGGCTCACGACTAGCAATATACACTAGACAGTTGCAGCTCAAGAGAAAAGTAAACACAAGATCAAAGGAGTGGAAGGGAGAAAGCACAAGTTAGAAGATAATAATTGAATTCTTTAAGGAAGATGGTAGAGGTAATTAGGATATTTTTCATAATTTTCCATGTTAGTAATAATGAGACAATTATGAAAGAAGTACTAAACATATTTTCATTTTTTCAGAGTCCTAAACCTATTGCACTTGTGTCAATTCAGTCTTAAATCTTTTAATTATATCAATTTGCTAAACCTTTTTCACATTTTGCCAATTGATTTCATCCGGGCAATTATGACTAGAAATCATTGATATGGACGACGATTATCTTACTTGGCACACTAGCGCTAAGTGGACACTTAATAACAATGTTTTATTATATTTTTGATTTGATCTTTTTTTTTTTTTATAAACTTAGGACCGGCAAGGGTTGCTCACAAGCGAGGGCCAAGACTCCCTCGCTGGCTCTGGGCAATGGTCGTAGCGCCTTTGTTGGCCCCCATCAATGGCATTGCTGCCTCGCCCATATTGAGGTAGATCGTTGCGGCCCTTGCCAAGCCCCCCATAAGGGTTGAAATGTCCTTGCTTAGTGCCAGCGAGGGCATCCCGATCCTAAGTTAAAAATAAATAAATAACGAAAAGATAAAAAAATTCAAAAAATAAATTTAGAAAAATTTAGAAAATGTAAAATATTATTAACATATCCACATCAGCGCCTTCCGTGCCATGTATAATTATCGGAGCTCATGTCAACGATTTCAGGATATAACCGATCAGAATGACTTAATTGGCAAAACGTCTAAATGCTTTAGAGTCATTTGGCAAACTTAAAAGGATTAATACTGAATTGCTACAAATGCAATAGGTTTATGACTTTTTTGATAATTTTTTCTAATGATAATTAATCAAGGATATGTATGATCAAAGAAAATATGTGCATAATAAAGAATCAAGAGAGATATCCAAATTATGTAATTTGGAGGAGATTTTGCATAGAGATTGTTTGTTGCTAACACGGTAGAAAGAATCAATCACGGGGCGCGAATTACGTGAAAAAATCAATGATATTTAGGGAGATCCTTTGGACCTGTCGAAATGGGATTGATTGGATTTAAATAGAGCCGCGCATGTAATACTTGCCCCCATGATTTGACAAGAGGAAGAGCCAAGAAACTTCTTGGACCAAGCACCAGCAAGAACGTGGCGACTCCGCGGTGGCAATTTAATTTGTGATTGGGACTTCCACGACTCACAGGGGTCGGCAAATCATAATAAACGAAATCATGTCACGATCAGTCTTTGTGACCTTTGCTTTTTGAGTGACCAGACCAAAAAAAAAAAAAAAAAAACAAAAACAAAACATGATCCTTATTACTAGGAAAAAGGAAAGGGAACGAAGAGAAGGAATAAGTGTGCGCATTGAGATGGACCCAGAGGGAAACGCTCAGATTGATTTGTTTAATTAGGGAGGAGCTTCATGTCATCTTGAATTTGTTTAATATCCTTATTACCGATACGGACGATCTATAATCAAACCCAGCTACTCCGCAACTCGTTAAGCGACATTGTCCGAAGGAGGAATGAAGCGAAGCGAAGCTCACGCGAAATTCATCGAGTTCAATGAGACGGGTGTAGGTACCCTCACGCTTTGCGCGCAACTATGTTTAGATATCTCGATAGTGCTCGCCGTGTGACTTTTTCTCAGTCATATATACGCAAGAAATGTGTGAAACGAAGGCGGAAATTGAAGTCGGACCGCGAGTAATTTAGAAAATTCATTGTGTTGATGGATCACTATGCACCATTGATAAACCATTATTGAATTTAGTGGAAGATCTAAACGTCATGATGGAGTATGAAAATTTCAGAATAGGTCATTCCTTTAGTCCATATTTCTAAATCCAGGGCATTCTCCTGTCAATTGAATTCGAGAAATGGATTGTTGACGTAGCCTATGGGTCCTTCTAATGTCCCAAAGGGGGCAAAAAGGGGATCAACAAACATTTTCTTAAACCTGTCATAATTAACGAAAAATCGTCACGAGTTGGGTCGCGTTTAAACAATGATTTAACCGATTTTCCTATGTAATAATTTACCTAAAAGACTCATAAGATCAAATAATCCTGACGTTCGTAACTTTTCAAGATAAAATCCTGAACACCCTAAGGTTATCATAATCTATTTGTAAATTTAAAGGCTCTATCAGTGAGCAATTATCATCATATGTCGTAATTTTTCTTAGTCAACAGTGACATTCACAAACTTACATAGTCAATAAAACTCTGAAATATTCAAAAGATACTATCTTTTTAAAACCATCCGACAGTAGATTTTTTTGTTTTTTTGCCCCTCTTTTGATCCAAGGATCCATATAAAATACGATACAGGATCCTGTAAATCACTGCATTTGAACATGGAATTTCCCCTATATGATGTAACACCACCAAATAGGAAGTGATTTACAAATACGATACATGCTAATCCTCGTGTCATTCACGAGAACACCGTTTGGAGATTCGGTCCTCCCCCGTCTTGAGTCGACCAGTTATCAAATTAATTTACTTAGAAGAAAGGTTGTAATTAGTGGAAATTCAATTTATTTTGTATCTAAGAAATGACTAAGTCTAGTTTGGTAATCTTTCTAATTCTCTAATTTCTATTCTTTTGTTTCTAATAAAAATTTGTTTGGAAACGTCAGTTAAATTTTCTGTTTTCGAGAATACATCAGTGACTAGGTTACATATTTCAAATAAAAATAAGAACTAAAAAAAATTACTTCTCTATTTTTGGAAGAATTAGACAAAATCATTTTTATTGATCAGAAATTATTCTCGAGAATGGAATTATTAACTAATAGGCCCTAAGAAAAAGAAAAAAAAAGGCACTAATTGCTTTGACCCACAGGCAAGGAGGCAATATGTTAATTGATGTTGATCATTCTCTAACTGATGGCTAGAGTTCATCCGCCTCTATCTTCTTGCGTCTTTTTTAAACTTCCAAACAAACTCCTTTTTCTTTACTCTCTCTTTTACAAAATCAACAGTTATGGATGCTCATTGATTTTTTTTTTCTTTTAAATTTGCTTTATTTAGCTGCTTAGATCAACATATATCAACTCCAACTTCATCATGTAACTCCAGTATTGGCAATTTACAGGCTTCATATTTTGCTGGTACATAGAAAAAAAAAGAGATAATTGATCATCTCAAACCTCTAATCAACACCTACACATAACTTTCTTTCTCCTTCACAACCTCATACAACACTCTGTATCAGTCTCGTCCATTTTACAGAAACCCCACTTCTTGATCACTCCATCCAGAAGAAAAGGAAGAAGGAAAGACTAACATAAACACCTCAAGTTTAGCAGTTTCACATGATCATCATCATCATCATCATCATCATCATCTTCAAAAGCTTCAAAAAAACCAGCTCTCGAGAAAGCTAGACTGATACTGGAGCAAAACAAGGAGGAGCACGATGAGAGCCGCCACGCCCCATGGCGAGCCACCCTCGGACGGCTGGCTGTAGATCGCCCTGCGCCGGACCCACGGCGACCCGCTAAAGAAGCTCTGCGGATCATCCATGGATGACAGGAGTTTCACAAGCAGTATCAGAACGATAGGCGTCGCTAGAAGGACCCAACCCATCTGCTCTTCAGCGGTTTCGACCACCGATTCATAGCTGAAGTACCAAGATATGCCTAGAAAGATGGAGATCACTGCCAGGATCACAAGGACCGGATATGGTAGAGGGTTGAGAGTGAAGACATCTGTGATTGAGGAGCTTGTGCTTCTTCTCCCATAGGCCATGAAGAGAGGGGTTTTTTCCCCCCCTTCCTTATTTTAATGTTTTGTGGTAGCGGGGTTAGGTAGGTTTAGTTTTATGGCAAGAGGGTCCTCGAGAGTAATGGCCCAAGAAGTTTGCTTTTATAAGAAAACATTGAATCATAACGAAGAGACCTTTCTTTTCATAAGCAAAATGTTTGTTATATGAGAGAGCCCTAGCATTCGATGGTTCTATTTAACTCTGCGGATGTATATGATAACCAAAAGCAACGATGAAAATAACGTTCGATAACTTCTAACCACGCACTTAATTATTATTTTTTAAGTAAAACTCTCTTAACAAAATAACCATGGAGATGATAAAATATTCAATGGAAGTTAAAACCTTTTTCATCATATTGTCAATATCTTTCAATAATATTCACAATTCCATATAAGATAAACCGCTAATGAAATTTCCGACCAAACAAAAAAAACAGCTAATGAAAATTTCCTGTTTCAATTTCAATCTATTATCATAAAAATGTATTTCGAGCTTTACTCTTTAAATAATTTAGAATTATGTCAAATCACCCATCTTTTCTGCATACATGGAGGAATGCCTTTTTCAAGACCCAATTGGATGTACGTAATGCAAAGAAACCAACGAGAGGCGTGGATGACAAGATGTCACAATTGTCGTAGAATAACGTGGTGATATTACAAGATGTCACAATTGTCGTAAAATACCCGCTCTCGAGTCAATTAAGGCCAGGACTAGAATCCAACACTCTAGGGTCCATCGAGTTCGGGTCGAGACCTTGGTACCCATGCCCAAGCCCATCATGGTCAGGGCTTGCTCCTCAGCCCGGATGGATGGACTTGGGCGTAGGTGTGTAGGGATACTAGCATTGATAGAACCAATCATGGGCTTGGGGGTTTGGCCTCAACAGACTCGGGCATGGGCGTTGACTATAGATCTAGGATCTACGTGAACGGATCACGTGCCATAAAAAGGGGGAATGGAGGTGACATGAGGGATCTTGGCCCTCCATTCCCCCCCTTTTATAAAGGGGGGGAATGGAGGGCCAGGATCCCTCATGTCACCTGCCTTTATGGCAGGTGATCTGTTCACTATTCATGACTCTCCGTGCGACTTGAAGAAACCTCTGCGCGTACTGAAGAAAACTTCACATGTAGCGGAAGACGTCCTTATTACCTATTCTTTTTCTTGTGCGGTTTTTTTAAGATGAAAAAAAATACAGAAATTACGGCCTCTGGAGGATTCTTCCACTTGATCGTGTAACCTTGGATAAAAAAAAAAAAGTGGCTGGCGGGAGCGAGTTTCGCCCGAGGCCGGCGAGGTGGACCTTGCTGGAAATGACTAGGCACTGTATGCATCCGGGGAAATACGTTATACTATTTGTTGTAATCAAAAAAATAATAACATGTGGAAGGTGATAACAACTTCAATACCAATAACCTTGCCAATATTTGTGTATTAATCTTTACAAATAAAGATTACAAAATAAATAAATTGCTAAAAATTGCAAACTTGAAAAGAGTTGTATAAGAGGTGAGGTATAACTAACCGAATCTCCTTAAGGCGATTAGTTCATATCAACTGTGCTGAGCAGCTTCATGAACTATGTCTCCCAAGATATAACACTTCGAACTCAATTGAATTGGCACAATGGAAACATAACTCTGTTGGACACTTCTTGAAATCGGCACACCTAGAGAATAATCAAAGTGAAAAGATGAGAGGTATTTTGTTTGAATATATTGAATGAAGAATGGATCAACTCAGTTTATAGAGTTTAAAAGTTCATGTACCCAAGAAATGCAAGAATTAAAGAAATACATAAATTAAAAAGATTAAAGTATTCGAGAGATACACGAATTTGGAAGATACATGAATTCAAAAGGTACATGTATTCAAGAAATACATTAATCAAAGAGACGTTTCTCGATTTGCCCACTTTCATTGATTCATTTGGGAAGAAGAAGATGAATAGGGAAGGAAAAAAGAAAGAAAGAAAAGGAACATATAAAATGAATAAAAATAAAATAAGAAGAAACTTAAAAAGTACCGTAATATTATATCGCAGGATGGCCGGCACTGATCGACATCAACTTCAGTACTAGTAGGCCAAAATTGATTGTATAGACTGAATTAATATAATTGCAAAAAGCTTAGGATTGAATCGACAAAAAAAAAATAGTTTAGGAGTGAATTGACACAATGAAAATAGATTTAGGAATTTTCTTTTTGTAATTTTCTCCAAAAAGCTTGAGAAGATTATGAAAATGGGTGTAGCTGAAAACAAAAATTTAACGCTGTAAATATGTTGTTACTATTTATCATCTAATAAAATAAGATCTTAAAGGAACGAGTGAATTTTCTGCTGTTGACTTGAAAAAAATAATCCCAACCACATACTATATATATGTGTGTGTATGTGTGCGCGCCCTTCCATATGTTGTAATTTAGGGAACTTCTTCGACACATAATTCTAATTCGAATAAGAGAGTCCGGTATTGGGCTTTCTTTCTTCGACATATTTGATTTAACTAACCGATCTATATCAAATGAGATTGAGTTCGTAACAGACTCAAACTCGATGCATAATATAATAAATAATAATATTTTGTACAATCCTTAGATTCGTTTCCTACATATTTCAAACGTATATAGAGCTATACAGTAAACAGTATACACACACGTACATTACCTTCCAACTTGAAAACACTTCTATTAGTTGGTTTCCTATTGATTTGTTTTTTTTTGGGTCGGAAGTTTCCTATTGATTTAGAGAGCCCAATTAGAAACATGGAAATGACGAATCCAAACAAGGCCTGCAACGAAATGTGAAATTTCTTTAATTAAATCCCACGGTTGGCAAGCCAAAATTTAGAGACAAAATCAGAGGAATGCCCACCGTTGTTCCACTATTGCTGACGAGACACAATTAAATCCTGTAATCCTGAATTAAATCCCAATTAATTGAATTCTCTAGTCCTAAATCCCGTTAAGTGAATTTTCTTGAGTATGAAGAAATAAAAAATAAATTAAATACAAAATACAGAAAATCACAAGTAGAAAATTCCTCACTTTCTATAGGAAATCATCAATGTCATCATAAAGATCTACTATATTTAAAGAGGAAAAAAAAAACACTTGAAATATTGGCTTTGCAATTGATAACGAAATTATTGTGCAATGAAATGGCTCGCAATTTCTTCCGCTAAAATCAAATTGCTCTAGGATGACTCTGGACATAAATCAAGATCGGTAAAAAATGAAGTAAAGACAAGATCAAAATATTACTCCGTTGATTCGAATCTCTAGATGAAGATGTACAAGTACCCAAAAAACCATGTGATATAAATTGCAACTCTCAAACGATGTATATTATTCCAAAAATCAAATGTATTCTATCACATTTTTCGTGAAGAATATACAATAAGATAAGACGATTGCAGAATTTACCGTGTTTTCCGCATTACCTCAGAATTTTCTAAAAAGGAAAACTAGTTTTTGAAATCCTAAACAAATAAAAGGATGAAGATAACACTACAAAAGATTTATGCCAATCGCTAAATAGATTTTTGGACGAGTTTCATATAGATAGAAAAGGACTAGTAGAGAGGAAAAGCTTGGGGCAGTTTTTGGTTAACAGCGTAAGATCAAACAATGGCCAGTTAGGTCAATTCGATTATTCAACAATGGTGTGAATTCTTCTAGCTGAGTCTCAAAAAAAGCCCTTTCAAACCAATTTTCCCGATACATTACTAAAATTTGTTACGAGAAAAATGTTTGAACGGGGTTGGAACCAACCTCATGCACTGCTAAAGTGTTCGATTTAAGTCCCCGATAAAACATCAGCTGCCGTTTGGGTAGAAAGTTAAAAAATGTGATTAGAAATAGATGTAGAAACATACAAGAAAAATAACCTAAACACGTAATAGAAGAGTTGAATCAACTAAACACCATTTCTTATATTCCAATATCAGACTTTTGGTTATTAATAATTTTAGATCCTTTTGTCTTTAAGCTTACTATAGCAAAAATTGTGTTATTCATTCCTTGGGAAATTGTGGGGGTGCAGAAAGCACCGTTACTCTAGGCAGAGTAAGAGTGGCAGTGCTTAGATTCGATCCCCCATGTTGTGCTTATTCACTTCCTGTCCTGGCCATTTCCTTGGACAGCATTCGAGGTCACGCTCCGACCCACTTTGAAGGGACTAAAATCCAAACTATATGATGTTGACAACGATAAAATCAACTATTAGGGAGTGACCAAGATAATCATGAAATTGAGACCCACATGCAATAGTGAAATATTGAGTTGTCGGGATGCTTTATCAACTGGGAAATATAACGAGCAAAGGACGCGCTTAGGCAAGAGTTTTTAAACAGCCGATACATCAAAGAAAATGAATGGGGATCAAACATGATATCAAGGACAAACAGAAATGCTAGATTTTGGATTAAGACAAGTTATGATGGTGATGACATGTTTGACTTCCACGACTATATTAAAACTTCAGATGGTCTGTATTTTTTTTTTTACCTCTTATGCATCCCTTTATTGAGCCTTCCTCGCTTAAACTTTCATTCCATTAGAGGAAACAGTGGAGATGTGGCGAATTCGCTCTGCTCCATATTGACATACCGTGCATTTCTTCTCATGTTGCATGTTCTATTACGTGTATGCGAGACGAGTTGCGTTGTGGAGAAGAATCGCTTGTGTGCCGCTTCATCTTGCAGTGAGATCCGTAACATAAGCTATCGTTTTCGATTGAAAGACGAGCCAAAGGGCTGCGGCAACTCAAAGTACGAGCTAGCTTGTGAAAACAACCGCACCGTTCCGTATCTGCGTGCTGGCCGCTATTACGTGATGTTGATCCATTACATGGCCAATCTAGATAAGGATTTCTTCTATGGTGGCATCACTGTGGTGGACGATGGGCTGCAATAGGGTAATTGCATGTCCCTCCCTCGTTACTCATTGGCATACTCCAACTTCAGCAAATTCGAAGCCTACGATCCATACTATTATGTTAAAGGTTCGTCGGCAACGGCAGTGACCTTCGTGAAGTGCTCACGGCCTGTTGCTTCTGCTTCGTATGCCGATACCAAAACATGTGTCGAGGGAGTGTACTCCGTCGACTCGCCTCCTAATTTTTCCCAAATGAAGGTGCACTCGTACTCTATACATGGGTTTGATCTACGAGCACGGGACATCAAGGAATCTTGCGCAGAACAATGATGGCAGTCGCACCAGATTATGACTGGGAGTGGGAGGGGGATCCGTATAATCGTGTGAGCTCACCATACAAGGACCTCCACAACCTGATGACTGATGGATTCAATCTCTCCTATTCGCTATCCTATACGCGAGTAAAAACTCGATTATGTTTCTTAGGTTTCAGATACCTAGGGGCTCATTGCGACTACTATTCCTTCCGTGAGCAACTTTCCCTGAAGCTTTTCTTCCTTCCTTCCTTCCTCCCTCCTCCTCCTTCTTCTTTAAGGAAATGCTAGCTCTATTAATAGATCTTGCTAAAGTTTAGTTACTAGCGTCGCATCGTGTTTCGATTCGATATTGTGAGACCTGGGATCTACATGTTGAGTCCTTAGTTTCTTCAAGTACCCAATAGAGAAAATTGGCCTTCTTCCTCGAGAGAAAAGAGTTAATCGAGTAAAGTTGGAAGTGAGAGCCGCGTAGGATATGTTGGCCATCCAAGCGGTCATCCGTCGTCACAAACGACATCTCAAGATCACCTTAATCGAAAATGAGAACTCAATGATACCTGAAAAGGGTCGGCGTACCCGATTTGGGACGTTCTGATGCAAGGTGTGTTCGATTCCTTGGCCAACCGATTTGGGAAGCTACTCAGCCTTGATCCACTTTGAACGAGGTAGCTTTCTTTAAATCCACAACATTCTGAACATGCTTGGTTATTCGCTGAATATTCTTGGATCGTTGATCATTTAATGGTTTTCGATACCAATGTTCACTGTTAATTCTGATTAGGTTGAGTTTTGGATGAATCTGTTGAGATATTGAACGTAGCGTAGGGAATTTAAGTTGCAGATTATTTCGTACATATGGGCTATAGTTGGTTAATTTCAATTTTCAAAATTTGAAACATATTCACTTAAATTAACCGAGACTTCAAATTGAATGATGCCATGCTTATGGTCGTCTATCTTCGCGGTGATTTGATTGCTTTATCATTGTCCGGTATAGTTTTTAAAATAATCTTACGTAGGATATTATATTATTCGAAATGTCCGATTATCTTAAGATTGCATCTGAATGTTTCCGGAAATTTGAACACATTGGATAAGATTTGAGCTTAATTGGAATATATTTGAAGATTGGGAAAGCTATCTAATTTTAATTATCTAAACCTTAAAGATAAATTTCTCAAAATTCTGAAGATTTGAAATAAGATTTCACCCGAGTTAAGATATTTTTTAAAATTCTGAAGATAATCTAAAATTTTTTGAAAATCTTTAAGAGATAATCCTTTTTAATTTAAAAGATATGGATCCTTGGTGGATAAGGATCACCCCTTGAAAATTTCGGATATCCCCTAATTTTCAAAATTTCTGAACTTAAATCATTTTTTAATAAACATATGCACATTCTTAAATAAGCATGCCTATAATATATGATCCCCTCGTGCTTGACCTTCAGAATAGTTAAATTGCATGCCTTACCCATGATCTTATTGGGTGGGACGGCAATTTAGTATAGGACTTCGTATTCATTCCTCTTGCAAGAGGACGTTGTCGTCTTATACATGTACTCGCATACCGACTCGGATATTCGAGAATGCAGCGATAAAAATTCTACTATAACCCGAATATTTGGGAATGGGTGAATTATCGAAAATTCGGATATCAGGGCATTCTTGTTTAAGTTTATTCAAATCCTTACTTTTTTAAGAAATTTGAAAAGAACAAAAAGAAGAAGAATAAAACTGAAAACTCCAAAAAAGAGAAAAAAAATAGAAAAGACAAAAAAAAAACATTCACGTCACATAAATCAATAAAAAAAAAGTATTTTCATGAAATTGGTACCGAAATGGCATTAATTAATTTTTAATAATATAATAAAGTTCCCGAACTCATTATCTCTGATTCGTAGAAATAAAATAGTTATCACGCTATTTTATTTAGGAATCTAATCGACCTACCGAGAATCGATTAGTGGAGGCTACTAAATTAAAAATATTTTAGAAATCTAAGTTGCGAATTTGTACAACTTGATAGATTCCGTATTATGTTAGTTAATTTATTTAATTAATCTAATAATCCATTATCACGACAACTGAGTGCTCTTGACAATTCGTCTTTTATGGAGCAGTAAGTCCATCTCTTTTCTCTCCACCGTCCGAGATCAAGTTTTCTCCTTCCCACCAAAACCTCTCACCCTCGCCCCTCGACCGCTGCCTGATCTCCACCCACCTCGATGGTGGCCACCTCCGCGGAGGCAGCTCGCACCTCGACCTCATGTGCTGTGATGGGTTCCATCCCAACCTCCTCACTTTCTCTGTCCTCCTCAAGTCCTGCATTTTTTCGAGCTTGCCAATTTCATGATAATGCTGCACTTGCAAAGACAAGCTGGAGCAGTGATTTTTGAGCAAGAATTGGACGGTTCTACTGCTTTCGCTTTGCTAGCAGATATGTATGCCTTAGTAGGTCTGTGGGAAGATGCAGCAGAAAATCGGAAAGAAAATGAAAATGAAAAATCTTGCGAAAGAAGCCAGTTGCTGCTGGCTTCAAGTGAAAGATACATAGTTCACAAGGTCTATGTGGGCGGCACTTCACAGTTCACACCCAAAGGCACAGGAGATCTATCATGAAACTGGACCAATCGGGTAGTCGAATAAAGAAACTGGGTTATGCTCCGACTACTGAATTATGTTCTTCATGGTATGGAGGCGGCGCAAAAAGGAACAATATAATCGCCGGTGTTTTTGGCATTATAAGTACCTTCAGTCTGAAATCTATCAAGATACATACGAATCCTGACATTAGCAGTGATTGTCATTCTGCGATCCATGACTAATCATGCGTCAAATTGGCACTCCTACTGTCAAAATACCAATTTGAAGACCTCAAATGGATCTCTCAAAATTTCAGCAATATGAGTCATGGAATTCCATACGGTTACCCTTAATTAGAGTTCATATATTCTTTGGATTTTCTTGATCCCAGCGAGTCCAAACACACTATTCCCACGAAAGCTATGTTACTTAATACATGACCGTGTTAGTTTCAGTTTACTATGTAATTCGATTGTCAACACAAAAGCCTAAACATCATGTTTAGTTTGACAGCTACATAAACGGATATAGACAAAGTCAAATTTGCACATGTTTCACTTTGATCAGGACTAAAGGTGATATGCTTCAGAAACTCATTCATCCTCTCCACTTAACAGATCGGATCCCTAAAGTAATGAGAACTTGTTTGTTCACCCAATGATGAGACACAATATGGTGTCCTACATTCTTCCAAACCAGCATCATAGTCCTCACTACCGTTCCCTCAGCAGGATACCACTTCACTCATAGATCCGCAGACGGAGAGCCCTGACCTGATGCCAACTTAGCGCCGTCCTTCTGATCCGAAGCTGCCAAAAAAAAAAAAGAAAAAAAACTCGGTCGTCACGACTAATAATACACTCGAAACAAATTAGCATATTATTTGCACCATCTATTCAATTGCTTCAAATGGTTCTTAAAGCACGTAGAAACAAATCTGACCGAGTCTTAGTTTATAGCATGCAAAAAGGAATGGAATCTCTTCCGAAATCTAACTCAGGAATTTCTCAATTCTGCAAATGGCAAAGCGTCTGTACGTAGTAGGAGATGTACTGATTGAGACATCGATTACTATCGCATTTCTAGTGTTCATCACATCTGATGAATACCTTCAGGGTTTGAATCCAAGTGGCTCGAGCTTCCAGCCATTGAAGACGATGGCTGGGCAGGTCCCCTGAAGTTTGCAGTGTGGCTGCCACCACCGAAAAGGTATGGGACTTGCAAAATCGGCATATCTGCAGCATCCAATGTAGCATTTGTTTTCAATCCTTGTCCTTCCGATGGAGACCGAGCAAGATTACCGCCGGGCATGAGATTCGGATTGAACCCCACCAACTCTTCTGATCCGACAGGGCCGACAGGATTGGCAGGTAGCTTGTCAGATTGAGCTCTACTCATTTTCCAGCCACAAGCGTGAGCATTAGTTAGCATCACAACTGAAGATCAAAGGGTTAACTAGAATGCACCTTGACTGTCATGTTATTTCTGCCAATGTGTTTCATCGGTGAAAGCATTTACGATTTATCTAAACATACAAGACTTGACTGAGGCAAATGAAATTATGCCATGCCTCGTGCCATAAGCCGATACCGAGGCAAAAGATGATGCACCAAAAAAATTGTCTCGGACAGACGAGATACAGAAATATGGCATGATTTGAGTTTCTTGCCCATTCTCAGCCTGTGGAGCTGTCTCTGCCAATTCCATTGGCATTTGTTGCTCCACTGCACCATGAATGGAGGGCAAGAACAATTAATACCTTGCATAACGAATTGTTCAAAGTGCGATGAAGACGTGTCTAATCTAACATACACGGTTATCAGACACCCATGGAGAGGTATATTATATGGGAGACAAAATTCATAGGCTGAACTTCAAGGTCTACACAGAACGTCTTCCAGAACCGAGCAATTATAAACAGATGGGCGCGCTTAGAAGAGCACTCGACGAGACCCCGGTTTCTACAGTCTTCAAAGAACAGGGTTCGATGGGCTTTTTCTCTTGTTAGGGAAGTTGACCAGAGTATACATGATCCCATATGCTATGAAGGACAGAAGCTATGCATTTGAACTGAAAAAGTTCTGTACTATGAGAGCCTTACCAGGCACCAGAGGAATATTCATGGCTCGATGCCGTTGCTCGAGCAATTCATTGAACCTGACAGCGTGCTGTTTCAACACTAGCTTTGTGTTGTAATTCTGGAAAAACTCCTGATTTTCTTCTTCCAATTTGTCCCAAACTAGAATTTGAAAGACAATTTCAGGTGCTCCAGCCCGTACAAGAAACGGGGCCGGGAAAAACAGGACCGAACTATTCAGAATACTTAACCAGACTAGTTCTTAGCATTACTCATTGATCAGAACAAACAAGAAGATCTCTCACCGCGACGTGTGAGACGGCGGTTGATCCCGAAGTGAACATCCAACGTATGAGCTGTTTCGTTACGGTCCATGTTTTGCCGTATGCACTTCACTATCAAATTGTGGGCCTACGGATAAAGATCACGCGATGCGATTAGGGAACCTTTTGATACCAAGAAACTCGACAATCTTGCTGCAATGCAGTGTGAGAGATTAATACGAAATACAATAAAACTCGTGCCTCACCCTGTCAACATCTTCGTCGGGGTTGTCGTCTTCCATCGACCGAGCGTTTGGATCCGGGGCGGCCATGAAGCTACTGTGAAAACCACCTTCTGCGATCGAATGGAACCAAAAGAATTAGATAATGCAAGACGGTTTTATATGATAGCCGTTGGAGCAAGAAGTTGCAGCAAACATATGGGACGGAGAGAGAAAGACCTGGAGAAGTTGAAGTGACGAACGAGAGCAACCGAAATTTGATTTTGGTTTGCGGAGTTTGGAGATGGACTTGCCTTTTTGCTCAACCGTCTGTCCCCGCCTCTTTTTAACGACGTCAACTGCTTTTGTCCATTGCTCCCCGAACGTCGAAGTGTTTCTGTGCGACCCTGAATTTTCAAAACTTATTCCGTTCTACCCCTGTCCAGGGCCGACGACCCCTGCCGTGTGACATCCTAAAATTTTGCTTACTCGGTAACGGTAATTAGAC
The DNA here is from genome assembly GCA_028455895.1 of Rhodomyrtus tomentosa. Taxonomy (NCBI): domain Eukaryota; kingdom Viridiplantae; phylum Streptophyta; class Magnoliopsida; order Myrtales; family Myrtaceae; genus Rhodomyrtus; species Rhodomyrtus tomentosa. Next base: position 16,664,992 of record JAPCWY010000011.1, read on the forward strand.
GGTGCGATTAATTTCTGTTGATTCGAAGTTTAGACCGGCCTTCGAGATTAGACTGATAGCCAAGGATTTCCATAACGGCGATTGGAATTTTATTATTGCATGAAGCTATTTTTGGGCCTAAAGCATTCTAATTTTACGGTGACTGAGAATTATATGGGCATATTTGAGTGTTCTATTTTACCTTTGAGGACCGACAGTTTTGAGGCAACATTTTAAGTTTAATTCGCCCTATGATTGCGGAAAATTGGAATCAAATTATGAAATCGTGCGTCATTTGATTTTCTTTTCTTCACGTTGGAATCAAATGCAGAATAAATGTAGTTCTAGGCTCTAGCATTAGCGTAATCGTGCATCCTTATTAATTCCTGGGTTTTGTAGAAGACTTGGCTCATGGAGCAATGAGTCCTGTCTCTTTTCTCTCCTCCTGAAGTCCTGCATTCGCTCCCCCTGTCGATGCCGTCAGTTTGTAATTTTGATATGTTTCCGGGCCGAGAAACAGATCTGGCGTACATAGCTTGCCAAGTTCATGATAATGCTGTGCTTGCAAAAGCAAGCAAGCTGGAGCAGTGATTTTTTCGCAGGAACCAGACGATTCTGCTGCTTGTGTTTTTGCTAGCCGAAATGTATGTTTAGTTTAACAACCACATAAATGGGCAAAGTCAAATTTGCACATGTTTCACTTTGATCAGGACAAGAAGTGATCATCCTCAGAAACTCATTCGTCCTCTCCAATTAACAGATCCCTAATGTAATGAGAATTTGTTTGTACCCAACAGCAAGAGTTTCCCTACAAATCAAACATTCCCACCAGACACTGATATTGGATAAGGGACGCCTGAAATCACTTCACTCTGTGATCCGCAGATGGAGAGCCATCCTGACCTGATGCCGAATTATCGAGGTCCTTCTGATGGGGAGCTGCCAAAAAGCCTCGTTCATCATCACTTAAGAATACTGAGAAACAAATTAGCATTTTGCAAGGCCTTTTCAATTGCTTCAAATGCTTCTTAAAGCACGCAGAAACAAATCCGAATGAATCTCGGTTTACAGAATGCAAAATGGAATGGAAATCTCTTCCAAAAGCTAACTCGGTAATTTCTCAATTCTGTAAATGGCAAACTGTGTCTGTATGTACGTGCTAGGAGATGTACTGATTGATACATAGATTAATTTCGTATTACTTGCTTTTGTCACATCTGATGAGTACCTTCAGGGTTTGAATCCGAGTGTCTCGAGCTTCCAGTCAATGAAGACGATGGTTGAGCAGGTCCCCTGACGTTTGCTGTGTGGTTGCCACGGGCGATAAGGTTCGGGACTTGTGAAATTGGCACAAGTGCAGCCTCCAATACAGCATCTGTTTTCAATCCTTGTCCTTTCAATGGAGACCAAGCAAGACTACTGCCGGGGACAAGATTCGGATCGGACCCTGCCACCTCTTCTGATCCGATAGAGCCAACAGGATTGGCAGGTGTCTTGTCAGATTCAGCTCTGCTCATTTTTCAGCCACAAGCGTGAGCATTTATTAGCATCACGACTTGAAGATCAAAGTGTAAGCTAGAATGCACACCTTGACTGTCATGTTGTTTCACCGGTTAAAGCATTTGCGATTCATCTAAACATACAAGACTTGAGGGAGGCAAATGAAATCATGCCATGCCTCATGCCATAAACCGATACCGAGGCAAAAGACAGTGCACCAAAAAAATTGTCTCGGACAGACGAGATACAGAAACATGGTATGATTTGAGTTTCTTACCCCTAGTCTCTGCCAATTCCATTGGCATTTGTTGCTCCGCTGCAACATGAATGGAGGGCATGAAAAATTAAAACCTCGCATAATGTGTTTAAGGTGCGACAAAGACCTATCTAATCTAACATACATGGTTAACAGACACCCATGGAGAGGCACATGATACGAGAGAAAATATTCATAGGCTGAACTTCAAGGTCTACACAGAACGTCTTCCACAACCGAGCAATCATAAACAGAAGGGCACGCTTAGAAGAGCGCTCCCCAAGACGCCGGTTTCTACAGTCATCTTGAAAGCGCAACATCTTTCGCTTTTATCATATAGCATAATAACCGAGTTCATCGTCAACATCAACATCAACATTAATATCAATATCAACAACACTTTTATCCTAAATTAGTTGGGGTCGACGATCGATGAACCTCAAAAAATAAAGAAATAAAAGCAGAATCAAGGGAGGGAAATGAGATAAATGTGTAAAAATAAATAAGTAAATATATATATATATCTATCTATACACTACCCTTACACAACACTATTAGACTTCCTCCACTCTGTCCTAAGACAAACCGTACGCCAATCTATTTCTCATTCCATTAAATCTTGTTTTATTGCTTTTCCCCAAGTAAGTTTCGGCCGACCTCTTACTTTCTTCGTGCTATGCTCTTGATAGCAAATTTCTATTCGTACCAGTACATCTAAGGGCCTTCGGAGTATATGCCCAAACCATCTCAATCTATGCTCTCTCATCTTTTCTGCCATCGGTTCCACTCCAACTTTTCGTCGAATCTCTTCATTTTTTATCTTATCCATCATTGTATGACTACACATCCACCTTAACATCCTCATTTTCGCTACTCCCATTTTATACTTATGTTTCCTTTGTGTTGGCCAACATTCAGCTTCGTATAACATGACAGGTCTGACTGCCGTTCTATAAAATTTTCCTTTTAACCTAAGAGGAATTTTCCTCCACTCCGTCCTAAGACAAATCGTACGCCAATATATTTCCCACTCCATTAAATCTTGTTTTACTGCTTTCCCTCAAATAAGTTTCGGCCGACCTCTTGCTTTCTTCATGTTATGCTTTCGATAGCAAACTTCTGTTCGTACCGGTGCATTTAAGGGCTTTCGAAGGATATGCCTAAACCATCTCAATCTATGTTCTCTCATCTTTTCCGCCACCGGTTCTACTCCAACTTTTCGTCGAATTTCTTCATTCCTTATCTTATTCATCCTTGTATGACCACACATCCACCTTAACATTCTCATTTCTGCTACTTCCATTTTATGCTCATGTTTTCTTTGTGCTGGCTAACATTCAGCTCCGTATAACATGGCAGGTCTGACTGTTGTTCTATAAAATTTTCCTTTTAACCTAAGAGAAATTTTGAGATCACACAAAAATCCCGATGCACTGCGCCATTTCATCCAACCTGCTCTGATTCTGTGGCTTACATCCTCATCAATCTTTCCCTCCTTTTGCAATATTGATCCCAGATATCTAAATGTATCTTTCTTGGATACCTTCTGTCTGACCACATTTACGGTTTCTTGATCCCCTCTTCCTGCCATGTCAAACTCACACTTCAAGTATTCCATCTTACTTCGACTTAGCGTAAATCCTTTAGACTCTAACGTGATTTTCTATACTTCTAACTTAGCGTTAACCTCAGCCTTGGTCTCATCAATAAGCACAATATCGTCTGCAAATAGCATACACCACGGCATCTCATCTTGAATATCTTTTGTTGGCTAATCCATAACCAAGACAAAAAGGTAAGCGCTCAAAGCAGAACCTTGGTGTAGTAGCACTATTATACATGTCCTTGATTGCCTTAACATACTTTGAAGGTACTTTTTTCTTCTCAAGAATCCACCACAAAACCTTTCTTGGAACCTTATCATATGCATTCTCGAGATCAATAAATACCATATGGATAGAGCTGTTCATATCCAAAACCTCTATGAACTCTGTCAAAACCTCCACTACTCTGACTGACATGTCCATTTAGATCTACTCCTATGAATACCTTCTCCTCGTGTGGTATCCGCCTTAAAATCTCTTCCAAATCTTCCTAAAATCTACTCTTCTTAGACGCTTGCAGTCCAACTTGAGGGGCATACACGCTAAGTATATTCAGAATCAAATCCTCCACTATTAGCTTAACTAAAATAATCATATCTCCTATTTTTTTCACATCAACAACTCTATCCTTGAAATTTTTATCGATCAGAATCCCTACTCCATTTATACTCTTTGTCGTGCCTATATAACATAGCTTGAATCCGGTGCCATCCACTTCCTTAGCCTTCTCTCCTTTCCATTTAGTCTCTTGCAGGCAAGCAATATTCACTTTTTTTCTAGCAAAAATATCTATCAATTCCCTTAATTTACCCGTTAAGGAACCTACATTCCAACTCCCCAATCTAATCCCTATCCCCTGGGCTTTTTTTCCCCCTACACTAGCCCACGAAAATGTGGAGACCATTGCTCATTTATCACCACATCCGGGCACCGATGTAGTGCATCATTCTGGGAATGATGGCCCAAGGCTAGCTTCCTTACCTCTTGCACCCACTTATCTTGGTGCAAAAACCCTTGCTCATTTTTCATTACACCCGGACGCCGATGTAACGAGTCGCTAAGAAGGGTACGCTCAACAACATATCAATAGGTTCATCTCATAAAGGTAGCTATTTTTTTATAACCAGCTCGTTACGCCAGACGTAACCCTCCTCCTTTACCTAGCTTGAGACAGGCTATATAGACTACATAGACAACATAGGCGGAGTTCATAAGAACTGAATTCAATGGGCTTTTTCGCTTGTTAGGGAAGTTGACCGGATTATTCATGATAATGATACCAAATGCTATGAAGGACGAAACCTATGCATTTGAACCGAGAAAATTACTGCACTAATGAAACCCAGTCTTTTGAGTGCCTTACCAGGCACCTGAGGAATATTTAGGGATAAGTACACTATAAGTGCCATAACTTTTGTACGACGTTTACTTGAGTGTCATAACTTTCAAAACGATCATTTATATGCCAGAACTTTTGTACGATGTTCACTTAAGTGCCATAACTTTCAAAAATCGTTCACTTGAGTGCTATCGCTGATGTGGACGTCAGAAAAACTGATGTGGCATGCCGAGAAATTGACATGTCATATCGAAAAACTGATGTGATCTGCCGGAAAGATGTCGTGTACGCCGGAAAAGCTGACATAGAACTCAAGTGAATGATTTTTAAAAGTTATGGCACTCAAGTGAATACCGTACACAAGTTAGGACACTCATATTGCGCTTATCCCGGAATATTCATGTCTCCATGCTGTTGCTCGAACAATTCATTGAACCTGACGGTCTGTTGTTTCAACACTAGCTTTGTGTTGTATTTTTTGAAAAAAAAAACTCTTGATCATTTTCTTCCAATTTGTCCCAAATTAGAATTGGAAAGACAAGTTCAAGAGCTCCAAACCTTACAAGAAATGGTGGCGGGCAAACAAGACCAAACCATTTGTGTTGGGGTCCATGGGGTTTACGGTGGTCCGCTTATTTAGGCAACCACACCCCACGCCAACTATTGATAAGGCGTTATTGAAACTACGTCTTTACGTTTATATATATGGGCCTCCTCTCTGTCAATTTTAAGCATGAGGAACAAAGAACAGAGACGACGGCGATATCTCTTCCTTCTCTTCTCCAGAATGTCAAACGGGCGACGGATTCTCTCTCTGCATTGTAGATATTTAATCTATGAAAAAGGAGGAACTTCCGTTGTGTGATGTACTTCTCTGATCAGTGATTCAAGTAAGTTCTTGGACTTGTTAATTTTGAGTAATTCCGCTATGTATGTTATTGGGATTGGTTCCTTTCATCGGTATCAAAGCATTGTTCTTATCTCATGATCGTTTGTGTTTTATTGACGATTTTGAAGTGTGCAAAATCGATTTTCGAATGTACTATTCATCGATAATTGATTCCGTTTTGTGCGATGAAATTTTTTTTTGACCACATCAATGGAATGGGCTCAGCAAGACGAGCATTGGGAGTGGTCGTTCGTCGCAAGGTGACACTGGAGGATGCTGCACGCATCGCCACGAGATCGGGTTCATGAGGTAGCAGTGAAATGTCACCATTTCATGCCATTTCATTCAAAGAAAATAACATTCGAGTATGCCATCTAACTCGTATCATCAATACGAGCATTTTGAGTGACATCTAACTCGTATCATCAATACGAGCATTTTGAGGGGTCAATCGAAGCAAGAGGATGCACGCGCCGAATGCGCCAGACGAGACCTGTGTGGCTAGCGCCTACGCGCCACATGCACTACACGTGGGCGAACTGTCGCCCGCGCTGCTGACATCATCGTGTGCATCATAGTGCATGAACCGGTGCCTCATTGCTAATGTGAAGCTGACATCTTCGGTCGTTAACCTAGACTCGAATTTGACCCGAACCAGCCTGTGATTTGGATTCGACCCGATCTATGACTTGACTCAAGACCTGACTCAGATGCCGACCCTTTTCACCTAGTCGTCCATTGACTGATCAATGTTGACCATTGACCGATTAGACAATTTTTAAAAATTACATTTTGGCCCCTGATTTTTCCATAAATTTCAATTTGGTGCTCAAGTTTTCATGAAAATTTCATTGAGACCCCCACAATTTTTGAAGATTACAATTTAGTCTTTGGACTTTTCATAATTGCAATTTAGTACTCAGACTTTTAGAAATTACATTTTGGTCCCTAGAGTTAACTCGGACCATTGACCACGGGTTGACCAAGCGGGCTGAAACATTGACCGGCTCGTACGGGTGCGTTTGAGCTCTGTTTGGAGCATACGAGATACCTTTACGTTCGTCTCGAAATTATCTTCAATTTTATATATTATTTGGATATTTTTCTGAATATAAAATTATGAAAATACGTATGAAACCCATGATACAAGTATTTCAGGGTGTTTCCGAGTAATTTTTTTTTTAAGGCTTCATCTATACTCTATACTAATTATTTAGCTACTGGTAAGTATAGAGACGACAATTTTCCCGACAAAAAAGATAAGTCTCTATACAATTCTTCTCTTTGTTGTATAATATAAGAGGGTCGACTAACGATAGTAAGAGACGACGCATGCGTTGGCGGGCCTACTGTGGATCGGTCCAAGTCAATTCCATCGAGAAGATTTACGACCTTCTCCCACCGGATTTTCTTTAGCCGGGAACATGCGTCAGACAGCACGCACTACGCACGTTGGCCAGCTAATTCATAATCCCAAAGAAAACCTTTGACGCTGCTGCCCACACAGTTCATCATGTCGACTCCAACTCTCCGCACATTTCTCTTCGCTATTTTTGCAAGCCTCTTCGTCACTGCTCGCTGTGGCAATCAATCCCGGAAAGATGTTGTTCTGTTCAGCTTTGGCGACTCCCTTAACGACGCGGGGACCAACAACTACATAAATACCACTGCTGGTTTCAGGGCAAATTTTCCTCCTTATGGCGAGACGTTCTTCCGCTATCCCACAGGCAGATTCTCTGACGGTCGTCTCATCGTCGACTTTATCGGTAACTTAACTTGTACACAAATTCTATTTACTTCCTTATGAGTTACCGCTGAATTTATTTGTTTGTTGTTTGTTGTTTTTCTTTTGGTTATGCAGCTGAATATGCAAATTTGCCTCTGATTCCACCGTATCTTCAAATGAAAGAAGATGAATTCACGGGAGGGGCGAATTTTGCATCCGGTGGAGCTGGCGCGTTGGTTCAAACTTATGAAGGATATGTATGTCCATTTTCACCTTCTTCTTTTTTTGGCTCTAAGCCTTATCTAACATGAATATTTCCAATTTTTTAGACTGAAAGAAAGATGGGAAACGAACAAGTTCGTGTTTTTAATTTTATCAGGTGGTGGATTTGAAGATGCAGCTGAAGCAGCTTGAACAACTAGAGAAGAAGCTGCAGAAGGATATAGGGAACGAGAAGGCGAAGAGGATAATTAAGGACGGTGTTTACTTGATCAGCATCGGAAGCAATGATTACAACTCTTATAATCGAGCTCTGTTTCCGTCCATTTCCATGGAAGATTACGTGGGGATGGTGATCGGAAACATCACCACTGTGCTCAAGGTACGAAACTACTAAGAATCCTAAGAATTTAAAGCGCGATGGGAAATAAAAAAGTGTAAAGCTAAAGTGACAAAATTGCAATATATTGATGGCTTTTTTTTGGCAATTTCTCAAAATTTCTGGCACGAGTGAGCATGATTTGACAGCTCTATAATACAAAAGTTGATGTATATTGACAAACTCGAAAGCAAATTGAATTCAAATAATATGATCTTTAAGCATGCTCAATAGGGATATATTGTAATAGCGTGATTAAATATGAGTTTTTAAATCGAACTGACAAGTGAGAATGAGATACCGCCCTTAAGTTAGTTCTAAATGTAATTCTATCTCATTCTCTTTTCCATGTGCCATTTTGGATGTCCAATTAAGATACACCGCATACACTTGCTAAACATCAGGTGATTGTTATGGCATTTCAAGGGGATGATATTATGGCTTTTCTGAGTTTTACTTTTCAGGGAATCTATGGAGTAGGAGGAAGAAAATTTGCAATGATTGGATTGGGGCAACTCGGCTGTGTGCCAAGCATGAGAGCATCAACCGGAAATGGTTCTTGCTCAGGCGAAGCCAACAAGCTCGCCAAGCTTCACAACGTTGCCCTTACTTCAGTTCTTACCAAGCTAGAGACTCAACTCCAAGGATTCGTGTACTCCTACTTCGACTTCTACACTACAAGCGGTGACATAATCCAATACCCATCAAAATATGGTCAGTTGTTTGTGTCCTTTGTTTCCTTGAGCTTGAGCATCATTTTGGTTCTATGTCACCTGTGGATTTGTGCTTTTCTTCATTTCATAAAGTCCTTATTTTCGATTTGTGAAATTAATTCAGGCTTCAAGGAAGGGAAAACCGCGTGTTGTGGTTCGGGTCCTTATAGGGGAAACTCGACCTGTGGAGGCCAGAGAGGAGTGAAGGAATATTCATTGTGCCGCCATCCTGAGAAGTTTGTGTTCTTCGATGCCGGCCATCCAAGCGAGAGGGCTAACTGGCAGCTTGCGCGGTTGATGTGGAACGGGAGTCCGAGTGTAGTCCGACCTCGCAACCTGAAAGCATTGTTCAAGCATGAGGATGTTTGAATCTTCTTCTCCTTCTTTTCCTTTCTTGAACTAGTAGTCAAATAATCACATCCCTTTCGAACGTTATATCATGAATAATGAGGGATGATGTTGGGTTGATTGTATGCCTGCGCTTGTGTTAAAGAAGAGGATGTTCAAATGAGCCCTAGTATTGCTCAAAATTCTTGAATTCCTTAAATGATTTGTGAAATGTTGGAATAAATGAGAGTCGTTCTCTCTTTGGTCTTGTGCTTTTAACTATAATGCTGGGGGGCCCGCGGCACAGTCAATGTCCTTAAGATGAGGTCAAACTTGACAGGCCCACCCATGTATTTTAGAAAGTTTATGAGCTCTCCCGGAACGGATCACATGGTTAGATAAATAATAAGTATATTCAGATTGGCCAACAAAAATAGAACACTAATCGACCAGACACGCTGTTATTGGACATAGGATGTGCGACCCGTTTAAGATATCGATCTCGTGGACTATGTTTTAGCTTTCTTAAACATTGGTCTTCTGACTTTCTAATCCTATTCAAATTGGTACGTTACATCTATGACCCGCTTAATACATCAATGATTTCTCTCTTCGGTGCTTCATTGGTTGTCTTTTGTTCACCATTCACACTATTGACATAGGTACCCCACGTAACTCGTTAAGTGATGAAAATTTGTAAAAACTATCTTGAACAGCCAAACCTCTTGCTCTCTTATAAGAAGGTTGAGTATGGAACTTGGAGTTGTCCGATCAAATCTCACCGGTATATAAGGCTATTTATTCGTGAAATATATATATATATATATATATATATATTTTTACATTTGGTTCTCTTGAAAATTGAGTTAATGAAAAGTGTATTCCTAGTCAAAACGTGAAACCAATGATTAAGTTTGGGAAATAGTTTTCTCTTTAAAAAGTTGGAAATTATTTTTTTAAAAAATATAACTAGGTATTAATTCTTGACTTTAAACTCTAAAGTTGAGCATGAGAACCCCAATCCTAATTTCCAGATCCCTGGGTCCCCGACATCCAGGACCAAATCTCCAGTGCCCGGGCTCGGGGTTCATCGACGCCAATGCCCGAAGCCTCGATGCCCTAGTTGGATCTATCGAAACTGGATCCGAGACTCTGGTGCCCGTTTTCGGTTTCTCGACTGCCCATCCGTAACTTACTAGTGCTTGCATAATATGTGTCCGCAAAACATGAGAGCCTAAATGTGATGCGAAAATGAGAACGCGAATTATGCAAGCAAACATCTTTAAATGCCCCAGAAAGTTTGGCTCTGACAATTTATGACGTCATATGTTTGGCGCTATCCCGAGCCGCCCTCTTCACAAGTTTCTTATTAAAGTCGTACAAAAATCCCGGCACTCGCCGCATCGTCCGACCCAAGATCGCCATGTCGGCTCCGAATCTCCACATTCTTTCCTTCGCCATCTTCGCCAGCCTCCTCCTCTCGACACGCTGCGACATCGATCGGCCCCAACACGGCGTCGCTCTGTTCGTCTTCCGCGACGCCCTCAACGAAGCCGGGACCAACACCACCGCGTCTTTCAGGTTCCCTCCATACAGCGAGACATTCTTCCACTATCCCACCTGCAGATTCACCGACGGTCGTCTTATTGCCAACTTCATCGGTACGACTTCTCTATGTGCTCGCCTTTTTCTTCTCTCGTGAACGATCGATTGCGTAATCAAAGTATTTTTGGGTGATTCAGCTGAATATGCGAAGCTGACAGTGATCCCACCATATCTCCAGCTGAAGAGTGCGCGCGAATTTGTGGGAGGGGCGAATTTCGCGTCCGGTGGAGCTGGCGTTTTGCCCGATACTTACCAGGGGCTCATACGTCGAGTCTCTTATCTCTGATGTCATTCCGTGTACCGCTTCTGGGGTCGCCTTCGTCAATTTTTGCTTGTGTAGGTGGTGGATCTAAGATGCTACTGAAGCAGTTCGAGAAGCTGGTGAAGGATATGAGGAAGAAGATGGGGGACGAGAGGCCGGAGAGAATAGTTTCGGAGGGCGTTACCTGCTGAGCATCGGAGGCAACGATTACTTGACCTCGATTCTGAACAATCCAGCTCTGTTTCAGTCTATTTCCATGGAGGATTACGTGGGGATGGTAGTCGGCAACATCAGCACTGTGCTCCGCGTAAAATGTAAATAATTAGTTTCCGTCTGCTGGGTGCTGGCCACGTTCGGGTGGGGCCCATTTAAATTGGGTCTCACACCTGAAGCCTATATTTTTTTAACTTATTTTTAATTCCCATCTCTTTAATACTTTTTTTACTGCTTTGCATAATGCTGTAGTTGAACCCCTATGATATTAACATTTTCACCCTCTAATCTCTTTACTAGCAGGACTGCATGTCTATTAACGAGCCATTAGACAACTTTCATGCACCCTCAATAAATTTCCATTTTTTCTTAAATTTAATCTTTATCGAGTTCAACATTGATGTAGAAAAATAATTTGAACAATTAATTTTGAATTGTCGACAAGCCGAAGGATTTATTCAGAACTTATTGAAATATAAATGTCACTCATTATGCTGCTAAAATTGAAGAAGGAGCAAAGAGGCTGGCTAAGATCGAAGAATGCTTAAGCAGCCAAAATTATGAGCTGGTTCACTTTGATAAGATATCGCCTTTCGCCAAGATTGAAGTGCCATCGGATTACAAAGAGCCGAACTCTGTCAAAAAGTATAATGGGACAGGCTATCCCTGTGCTCATTTGAATTATTACCTGCACAAAATGGCGCGTTATTCTGATTACATTCCACTGCTGATAAACACATTCCAGGAGAACTTGTTGTTGTGACTAACGTTATCACCTAGAGAGGGTGAATAGATGAATATAGTGCAAATTTCAAGATTTAATGCGAAATTTAAATTGCACAAACTTTAAGTTCAACCCTTAAATGATCAATACAAGCTTTATCGCTATATGAGGTGAGTGTGCAGATCAACTATCACAAAAATATGTAATAAGATCATAGTAAGAGATAGAGAAGGCTACACAGGGGGTTTATAGTTCAGCTTTAATCAAACCTACGTCCACTTCTTCGGCTGTCAGTCAATCGGTTGGATACCACTAGTGCTGCTATGAGGTTACAGCTTAGTGATCTCCCTTGAGTTGCAGGACTCCACACCTAACACTCAACACTATTGTGTATACCTCCTTACAATTACAGTGAATGTATCAAGAAAAATATATAAAATAAAGTTATCTCAATCTTGGAATTATAAACACTTTTCCCTCTTAATGCTGATCTCTTTTCTCTTTAGTTTTGAGATACCTTTTATACTTCTTCACCTCCAATCTAATCGTCGCAAGGCCTCCAAAAGATTGCTTCCAAAACTTTCCATTTGGACAAGAAAATATCCAAAAGAAGATGTTGTAGCCATTGAGGATTGCTAATGGAAATCTTTCCCGTTCAGATTAAATCGCCCATACAATTGTGATCATGCGTTTCCATTGATGGATTCCTTCATTAGGAAAGTTGCATTCGTCTCTTTTGATCTGCGTCATTGATTAATCTATATCCCTGAGAATCTTTAAGAACGAGCCATATCGATTGTAAACGCTGTAATATATTAATTAAGATCAATTTGATGTCTCTTGAAATTCTGATTACTGCACATAAATATTTCTCTTAGAGCTTGAGCATCATTTCAACGTTTGAGCTATTCTCGCTCACCGTATGAGCTCCGCACAGCATCTGAGTCCCTCAAAAATCACATCTAAGCCATCCCTTTTTGGTAGATTCAATCTTGTGCATCCCGGCACTAAAAGACAATCTGCAAAATAAGCATTTCACGGTATTATCCCACAGTTAAGAGTACATAGACTGTTTTGTCAACTTTAAAATCATCTAGGGATTTTTCTCAACGATTTTTCCCTTTTTGATGATGACAAAACCATCCATTAAAGTGTCAAGTATTCCAATAAAAGAGTAAGTTATGAAGTTACTAAAGTAATATCTTGTTAAAGGATAAATTATCATTTCGTCCCTCGTACTATTGGTAAGAGTAAGTTCTGAAGTTCAAAATGCTATCATGATTTATCTCATAACTTGTAATACTTGTAGAGAATGATTTTGAATTTTAGGAATTCATACAATTATAAAGCATTTAAATTGTAAAGGCATATGATTCTTGATTTCAACAGTTCTTCATCACATGAATGATAATCTTGAGCAGTGTCATAATTGAGAGCATAATACTTGTGATCTAGAGCTTATAGTCAAATGCTCAGAACATCTTTTTTCTAACTTGTTTAAAGAACTGAGTATAGAGCTTGTTCTTCTTTAATCAAATTGCTCGAATTATGGCAATTATAGCATACTTGATTTAACCTGTTTTGCACAATATATTTCATGCACTTAGATTAATGAAGTGAAATGCTCAGAGTAAAAAAAAAAAATATTCACCTATTTAGCTTAAGAAGTGATAATTCTTTTCTTCCATATCATGTTTTCGCCGAACATGGAAACACATGTTCCCACGTTTTCGACCTATGAACTTGTTAAGACAACTTCACCTATGTGTAACATATATGTTGTACTTCTTCTTTTTGTACTCACAGTGCGGATATATCTTTATTCATAGCACAATATATCATCCTTGACATTCATAGCACAATGTATAAACTGTAGATATATCTTTATTCATAAGTTATTCTCTAGCAACCTCAAATCCATGCTTATGATTCCTCAATTTCTTTTCACTTCCTTGTGAGCCTTATTCATAAAATCACTCAAGATCATCAATTAAATCGGTACTAGGACCATTAGAATACTACACAAGTTCAAACCTATAATCCTCAAGATTCAACAATCCATGCTTATCACTCAAGGTCTCACTACCTGATTATCCTCAAGTTATCGCTTCTTATCACTCCAAGTCTCAATCACATTGGATCGAGCTGACCTTGCTCTAATACCACTTAAACGGGGGTGTCACGCCCTGAACCTATCAAGGACGCAAAATCTCACCAGGGCCGTCTTGTCTCGGTGGTATCCAAGATCCGTCGACCAACAATTATAACTTTTAAATGATACAAACATACGAAAGCGATGAAACTTCTCCATGCAATTTAGACTTAAGATGACTCAAGGCATAGGGTAAGTCTTGTTATAAATACCAGCTACAGGTTCAGGGGGTACAACTCTAACTTCGAGGTAACATAAAATCTCTAAAGTTACAAAAGTATAAATCCATTTTCTATAGGTACTTCTTCAAATATCGATCACTGGCAGGCTTAGATTTTCATCGCCTCGGACCTGAAAAAAAGTTAATCCCATAACGGGGTGAGATATAAATCTCGGCAAGTTCGCCCTAAACCTAGACTAGGCCATTAGTCCTCCCAGATTATGCAATAAAACAACGGACAAGGATTCATTGATAAAACAACACATGACAGTAAAACATCAAGGCACCTCGCTACGTCTAGCATAATGCAATAACGATTCAAGGTTAATCATATCATCACAACCAAGCTTCATACTAGCACAACATTAAATTCATAAGCAAATGTGCGTCCTCAATTTCATCACAACTTTCAATTTCAATGGTCAAGCCCGCGTCAATACGCATCAGGCTAATCACGAATTTAATTCCAATGGCCAAGCCCGATCAATACGCATCAGGCTAATCACAAATTTAATCCCAATGGCCAAGCCCGGGTCAATAAGCCTCAGGCTAATTAATGTCTCGATTGGCAACCCGTGTTCTGATGCATCAGTTCCAATGGTCATTTCGATACTTGTGTTAACACGTATCAAGACTATCCCACATTCTGACGCATCAAGATATCAATTCTCTTTTCAATAGCTATGCCCGCGTCAATACGCCTCAAGCTCGCTCTGCGTCGTTACGTCTCAGACCATCAAATTGACAAAACTTGCGGTAAATGCATCTGGTTTTTAATGCCATTCCCGACCTGTATTGATACATAATCAATCTCGTCCCGCGTCTCAATGCATTAGGACATTAGCCACCATAACCTCGCGTCTCAACGCATCAGGGCACTAGCCATCACCACCCCGTGTCTCAACGCATCAGAGTGCCACAAGCTCTTAGGCTCACAAATCAAACTCCCCTCTTAAGAAACTTTATAATTGAGTACAATTTTTATCAGCCAAGTAATGAATCATTATCATGCGAGACGTCAAGGCCAAACGCCCACAAGGTGATATCAAATACACAGCAAGATAATCAATCTAACGGTTTGTTCTTTTGCCAACTCATTCATATTTCTCAGACAGTCGCCATTCAAGGCCAAATATCACATAGCCATACCAGCATCCATGTCAATCGGATGCACACAACAACAATTTAGCCACGAGAGTTATAATTTATCACCATCAGGAATACACACGACTCACATCTCTATTATCTTAGTCGATCATGAACAATCAATGCAATAGACTCCCAAATTCAATATATCATCCAAACGCATCTAGTAGTATCCTAACTTCCTAGCAAAGGTTTATGAGTCACTTACTTTTCAATTTAATCCGTAAAATTCCCTCCAAGACTACTCCAAAGATTAGATTCCCTTGATCCCAAAATAGGACAGACGTGCGACCTAATTCAAAGTTCGTCAAATCATAAGTTTTTCTATTCAACTCACCAATTCACAAAGCATACACCTCATTAACATGTCGATTGACATCCTCATAAGCCTCAATGGTGAAATTGGAGCTCAATTCCATCACGTGCAGCCTCCAAAGTTTCGGTATGCACAGAACTGAAGCAGGGCATTCTCGGTTCTGTGCATATCTCACTTAGTCAGCCTATAAGCTACCATAAATCCTCAAATTACCCACTAAACTACTTGCCAAAATAAGGTTCTAGGTGTTAGAGAACCTCACCAAAAATTTGAAGCCAAGGCGACGCCTAGAAGTGCTCGAACAATGCTGGTTCTCACACGCCTACCACCGGACAGATTTTGTCCATTAAAGGCGACATCATTTCATCATCAAATCCCCATCAAATTTAGTCTAAATTTTTGTCGTAACTCAGTCTACATGTGCCCTTGATGTCCAACAAATTTGGCCAAAAAATTCGAACGATTAGAGGTTCTATGGAGTCTAAACAACAACTTACCTCCAGCTGCGACGGTTTCCATTGACTCTCGGAAAAATGGCTGGCCAGAGCTCCTCAGTGGGTTAAATGCCGTGATTCAAGTTGGAGGTTGTCGGCAAGAGGATGAGGAAGACGCTGATGATCGGCTCGAGCTCAGGTGGTGGCCGGAAGGGGCAGTCGACGGCAGCAAAGGCGGCAAGCAGGGCTGGTCGGACGGGAGCTACTCTCGGTGTGAAGAAGAAGGAATAAGAAGAAGGAGAATTGTCACGCCCCAAACTCGGCGAGCATGCGAACATCCCTGTCCATGCCATTCATTCAAGAATACTCCAAGATCCAACGGCCGATAACTTACGACTCCTTTCGTATGACGCATGCAGAAACGATGCCATCCCCCGTCATATAAATACAACAACATACAGATGACTTAGGACAGATACAACCAAATCTCATCTACCAATTACTAAAAGATCAACTCCTAATTCAATGTCTGAAGTACAATCTCAATATCCAAAATTTACACTTTCACTCTAAATACAACTAGTCAACTATCTCTACAAATGCCACTCCTTGGTAAACTCATGCTGCCTTCGCCTGGAATCTGAAAAATGTAAGCCCTCACTGGGGTGAGATATAAATCTCAGTAAGGTGAGTCCTAATCCTAGGTTAGGCCGACCGTCCACTTAGCTAGTCGCGTCACTCTTTAGATCCAATTTATGAGCACGCGCAGGCATAACAATCGCAATTCAATACACAACAACATGCAGAAGACAGGCATGCATTTATGATCTCATGCCACATTCATGTGCAAATGTATACTCGGCTTGCCTTTTTGCCACATCCATCAATTCTTGCCTGCCTCATTCTCTAGCCCGCGATTAGATCGCATTAGGCTTGGCCCGCGTAAATGCATCAGGCCGTCATCGGTGATCCGCGTAAATGCATCAAGTCCCAGTCCATCTCCAGGCAAGGTTTATGAGCTCATACTCTGTCCCGCGATTAGATAGCATCAGGACTGTGGCTATCTCAGCCTCGTGACTTCGTCGCATCAGGGCGTCATCTAATCATTCTTCACTCCGCGACCTCGTCGCATCAGGGTCTCAACCTTCCGCCTCGCGTCTCACACGCCTCAAGGCCATACCATGCTATGCTCATGCCACAATCAGGACTTATGCTTTGACTTTCAATTCAAAGGCACACTCAGTGGCAAGTGTCAATTCAAACACATTTCATAAATTCTGTGGCACGTAGGTAAATCAAATGACGTACAAACATGGCGATCACTCAAGCATAGACAACGTCACATACATTCATCCTATACATCCCAAGACATATCAAGCTATCACATTTGAAAATTTCCGCATAAATAGATCTAATCTGCCCTCGACTTACCCAATCGAGTCCAATCGTCTTAACATAGGGTTAAGAATTCCCTTACCTTTGCTTAGCAACACAATTCACTCCTCCTTGCACCTCCCAAGGTTCGGTCAACTCAAGTCCAAGGCCAATTTGTCGTGCAATCTAGGATAATCAATCGATTTGTCAAAATTCCAAGTCCGATTCCTCAATTCATCCATCCAAATCACCTATAACATACTCCTCATCATCTCTTCACATCATATACACCAAATCACAATGTAAATCCAGCATATCCAGCCACCCACAAAATTGGTTTGGCCCGGCATTGGACCGGTTCCATTCGGTTCTGCTCATGCCGGATCCAACCGATTCTAGTCTACTCAAAATCCATCAATTATACACTATTTACCTCTTATAACATCTACCTAAGAGTTTGGAAGGCTCATCATGAATTTTAGGCCGGTTGGTCGCCGAAAAACCATCCAAAGTCGCCGGTTCCTCCAAGCAAAGAATTTGGCAGTTTTCTGGGCAAGATTAACAAGGCCGGTTCGTGGTCAAAACTTAATCAAATTCATCTCAAATTTTTACCACAAACCATCTACATGTCTACTAGGTCTCCACGAAATTTCAGCTCAAAAATCAAAGATTTCGTCCATCAACAGGGCTGAAAACCGGACCTACCTCAGATTGAAGCAAATTCCGTCGACTCTCGGGAGAATCCTCGCTCCGGACTCCTCGGTACTCCAAATGCTCCGATTCTTATTGAAGAATGTTGGAAAGACATAGATATTTGTTTGTGTAGCTGGCCGGCATCCAGGGGTGGCCGAAAGTGGCCGTGGTGGCCGGCGAATTGGAGGTACAGAAGTTGGTCGCCGTTGCAGGATGAAGGAGGAAGAAGATGAGGTGATGGTCAGCTGTTCTCTCTCTCTCTTGGGGTGGTCTGGCCGAAAATAATGAGGTGAGGAGAGAGAAAATGCTATATATTCAAGGCCTTGGTCAAATGGTGGAATGGTAGGTGGCAAAAGTTGGACTTGACTAGTCCATGATTGATCTTGTGACACTTGTCACTTTGTCTTCCTAAGAGGATCCCATGGCCCTCATTCCTTCTTGATTTTCGGCAGCCTTGGGAGGGTGTAATGTCCAAATTGCCCTTCTTCATTTGCTTGGGCAAAGTTCTAAGCTTGAGGGGCAAAATGGTCATTTTACCCCCGACGTTTAGAATGTCGTTTTTCTCGTTTTGGAAATCTTCGATAGGGCGACGGCCAAACCGAATCACGTTGGAATTCTTGATTTTTCATTTTTAGTCTTTCAAGGTTCGTTTCTGATAGTTTTCTCTATCAGACGTGGTTCCAACCTATCCCGAACTGACGGGTGGCTTTTGCATGCATTACGCGTATCGACCCCATGATTCATATCACGTTAGGGCTCGTCAATTCGTGGCGGCTTTGGCTATTATGTAACTGTGAGGGTCTATCACTAGTTCCCTCGACAATTCTTATGGTCAAAGCACCATTTTTTATCCGAGTTCCCTAGGTCCACGTACCTCGTCTCGCGTTAGCCTTTCCCTTTTGGTCAGTCTACTCGAATTGATCAGGTTCGAGTGAAATACGACTGAAATACATCTCCAGATACACACTGCTCATGAATGAGCCTAAAATCGACTGAAAATCAGAATGTCACAACTCTTCCCCCCTTAAAGAAATTTTGTCCTCGAAATTTGCAATCCTTCCCATCCGTCCAATCCTTTGGAGGTGTAGGGGCCTCGTCGCATCCTCACTCTTCTGGATAATCCCTTCCAACTTAAGGCCATCCTTCTCTAGGACTTGTCTCCTCCAATCCTCAATCCAATGGGCTTCTCTCCATTCTCTTTTGGCATTCATATCACTTGCCAACAGCTCTTCCTCGAGCGTTCACTTTATCTCTTTCATTTGTCCATAACCATTCTCATCAAGCCCTAGCCAGAATGCACTCTTAACGTCCATACCATTTGGCGTATTACTCCTTTCGAGCTTCCTTTCATGCTAACAGAGATTCCAAGGCTTTATCAATTTGTCCTCCATTATCCAAATCGGGTTTGGTTCTCTCGACTCCTTAAACAGTTACATGGCTACTTCCATAGCAATCCATTCTCGACTCCATCCGACAATTCCCTTGGATCAAAGTGATCCTTCAACTTTCGTGTCATATCCTTTCCTCTTTTTGACATGTCTAATGTTCGACCACAAGATAAACAAACCTCAACTTTCAATATCATGCCCCTTTCCTTATCAACATACCTAATGCTTGACTTCGTGTTAGACTAATTCCACTTTAGTCCATTCATCGATAGCATTGATGCGAGTCTGGCACACCTTTGTGCTATCCTCAGGAAACACTATAATTCTCCCTTTGAATTTCAACGAGGTCACCTCCTTTAGTTTCTTTTCAATGCTGGACTTGTACTTTCGTCCATGACCTCAAGGGTTCCATCCATTTCTATAATCCCTCCAGCATCGGTGTTTAATCATGGTATACCTCAATCTCCTTCCGGCTCTCAGGCTAGATATTTTCAATAGCCATCACGCTAGTCCATTAGCGAACTTCCCATTTAGGAGTTGAATCTCTTATTTCTTGAGGGAAGATCTGTCCCTTCATCGCCAATTAAACCGTGCTCAATTCCCAACTATAGGCATCCGTTAAATGATTCACCCTCATTTGTAAACATCCGCTAAACTGTTTGCCTTTCCTTAGAAATATGAACATTGCTATAATAACACTTGGGCGATCACTTTGTTCCACATGCCTCGCCTTCAATTCCTTTAAGCAGTCTATACCCTTAACCTCCTTTAGTTAAGACAAGGCTAAGGCATGAGGGGCAGAATGGCAATTTTGCTCTAGCGGTCCGAAACGTCGTTTTTCCAATTTAATTTACCTTCGATAAGGCAAAGTCTAATTCGATTAGAATGTTGTAATCTTTATTTTTTATTTTTTAATTTTGAGATTTCATTTTATATGTCAAGCCTCGAGGGGTCGAAAATTCGGAATGTCACATATTTGTTCCATCACTCGTTAACACACTCTTCACTCATCATAGTTTTTAATCTCTTTGTCTAAGAATGACAAGTGAAGACCAAAGACAATGAAAGGTTATTAAAGAATTTCCCTTCATCTTCTTGGAAGACAGAGATGAACATGAATACAGGTAGATCCGGAAGGTACCAAATTCTGGAGTTTGAATTCCTTGTTGATTGTGCTCATTGCATATGTGTTAGAATCAAAGGTTATCCAAACATGAATGAAACATGCATGATGTGCCTTAAATCCCTAGTAGGGTAAAATTTTGGAAAAGAGCAGGAGAATGTT
Source organism: Rhodomyrtus tomentosa (assembly GCA_028455895.1). NCBI lineage: Eukaryota > Viridiplantae > Streptophyta > Magnoliopsida > Myrtales > Myrtaceae > Rhodomyrtus > Rhodomyrtus tomentosa. The sequence continues at coordinate 16,685,735 of JAPCWY010000011.1, forward strand.
TCCAAACAAGAGTTATTTAAACTATCTAAAAAGGATGTTTCTTTAGATAAGAGGCAAATCAAAACACATCCTACACAGACTTGAGAGATGAGAGGAGTGTAATGATAGGAAAACTTGGGCTCGCGGATGTAAGAGTCATTCGCATCGATTACATGGATTGAAGTGACGAAGGTATTTGTTCTCTACCCCAAACACTATAGGTAATCGTTGGCAACCCCTTTGAGCGCCCTGATGCGACAAGATCGCGAGTTGAGTTGGCCACGATCCTGATGCGAATTATTCGTGGGACGGAGAGGCCCTGAGGCGTGTGAGACGCGGGGCAAGAGATGTATACTCTGATGCGACGAGATCGCAGGGTGGAGTTGATGTGATGCGGTGCCCTGATGCGACGTGATCGCGGGATTGGGATAGCCACGGTCTTGATGTGAACTATTCGCGGGACAGAGTTATGAGGTGGGATATTGGCCTGGAGATTCATCGGAACCTGATGCGTTTACGCGGGTTGTCGATGACGGTCTGATGCGTTTACACGGACTGTGCCTAATGCGATTTAATCGTGGGCTAGAGATTGAGGTAGGTAGAGATTAGTGGATGTGATGAAGTGGCAGGCCGAGTGGACATGATCATCTGAGTGGGACGTGAGGTCATCATTGCATGCCTATCATCTGCATGTTGTGGTTTTATTGATTTGTGCTTGATGCACCAGTATGATTATGAGCTTGAATTTTGGGATAGATGACTGCCTGAGTAGACGGTCGACCTAATCTAGGGTTAGGACCCACCTTACTGAGATTTATATCTCATCCCAGTGGGGGCTTAATTTTTTTCAAGTCCCAAGCGAAGGAAGCGCGAACTTGTCAAGGATTGACATTTGAAGAGATCATTGACCAACTGTATTTAAGAGAGTACATGCTATGAATTTATCTTTTAATGAATGGATTAGGGATTGTTCTTCTGGTTGGTAGATTATTGAATTGAAACTTAGGGAATGAATTAATGAAATTTTGACGTATCTGTCCTAAGTCATCGGTTGTTGATTTATTCTTATGAATTGAGTTGGCATCGCTTCCGCATGTATATTTTAAAAGAGTTGTACGTTATTGGCCGTTGGATCCTGGAGCTTTCATTTAGACATGAACGGCTTGGTGGGATGTTTGCTTACTCGCTGGGTTACAAATACCACCGGGGCTCACAGCCAATTGGTATCACATTATAAATAACATTCAATAGCTTCAACGAACTCAAGCCATAGGCTTCATCAAATAATTAATTCATTCAACTAATCCATCCAGCAGTGTCCTAATGTTCAAGTAAAGATTTAGGAAACACTTACATGTCGATCAAGCCAGCAAATTCCCAATCAAATGATCCCCTAACACTACAAAGTCACGGCCAAACGATGTTCCTAGAGAAATTCCATCAAAATCATGTCATAACCCATTCATCCTTCTATTTCACTACACAAATTCCTCAATAACTAGTCAAATAATAATCTAGCATGTCTTAACTACCATTTAAAGACATGTAGATACTTCAATGGATCCCCAAATTGTTCGGTTCACACGGTCCTTTAATAGGGCAGAACCGATTCCTACTTACTTCGTTCAAATACATCCATAGATCGATCTTAGGTTTCAACTCCTCATGAATTTAACTTGCTAAGACCTTATTCTACATGTCTAGGAACCTCAGCGAAAGTTTTGAAGCGAAACGACACCTCGAAACCCTTAGAACAGCAAGGTTTCCCCACGGTCCTCAAACGACAGAATCTATTCGGTATAAATCACGTTTATTCAACCATAAAAACATCATAAATCCTCAATAAAATTACTGTATCTACTTGGCCAACTCAAGTACTAGATGTTATGAAGATCTCACAAATATTTTGGAGTCAATCAGAGTTTTTAAGAGGGTAAATGAAAGTCTTACCCCAGCTCGCTCAAAATCTGTCCAGTTTTTGATTTTGGGATTGGTTAGGAAAAACCACTCCACGAAACGATGAACTACCACTTGGAACGTGTAGAGCATAGGTTGGGCTAGCTATGGGTGGTCGGAGTACGGCGAGGCGACGGCTGAAGGTAGCCATTGAGTGTAGCGAAGGAGGCGGTAGAAACTGGTCGGGCGAGTAGTTTTTGGGTGAGAGAATAGAGAAGAAATTGAAAGGGAAATGGGGGAGAGGAAGTACACGGCTAATATGGCGTGTATTATAAAGTGTTCCATGCATATAATTGAGGTCTTAATTGACAAGATTGATTTGGGGGGCAATTAATGCATGAGGTTCTCTTTGGTCGACACTTGGCACATCTCAAATAATGCAATCCATAGCTTTGACTTTCTTTGACTTCATGCACATAATTTTCGGCAGCATATAGAGGAGTGGGAAATGGCAATTTTGTCCTTTTAAAAACCTTAAGGCAAGGGCAAATGGTCGAAGGGCAAAATGATAATTTTGCACTCTTTATCCGAAACTTCACTTTTTCAATTCTAAATTACCATTGGTGATACGACGTCAAATCCTTTTTTAATGTCGAAATTCTATATTTCCAATTGTTAATTTTGAGTTTCCATTTCATGATCAATCGTCTATCGATCGTATCTTCAGTTTATCTCGAACTAACGGGCGTCTTTTGCCGACGTTATGCGTATCGACACTGTAATTCTCATTACACTTAGGATGACTCAAGTTACGACAGCTTTAGTTGTCATGTAATTGCGATGGTTCATCGCTAGTTCCGACAATCTCAATCATCATTGCTCGATTTAGGAGAATTTACATATTATGCATTGGTTTAGCAGCATCACCTACGCTCTAATCGTATAACTCTAGCAATGGATTTTTTAATCGTTATTTGATCGGCTTTAATTGGTTCTAAATGTTCCCTCGACAATATTTATGGTCAAAGCGTCATTTTCTTTTTCGAGTTTCCTAGATTCACGTATCTTGTCATGCGTTAGCCTTTTCATTTTGGTCAATTTACTCAAGATTGATCAGATCCGAGCGAGACAAAATTAAAATATATCGATAGATACATTCTCATTCAATAGCCTCAAAGTGGCAGGAAATTCATAATGTCACAGCCAAGGCTGTTGTTGCTACTGTTAATAGAGCTAATGGTGGTAATCGATGGAACGGTGTTAGAGATGGGAATGGAGATTGTGAAATTCTGATTTCCCTGTCATTTTCAGATTCATTAATGAGAAGTGTATCTAGCGATGTGTTTCAGTCATATCTCGCTTAAATATGATCAATTTGAGTTCTGAGGAACAAAGACGATCTAGGAACATCGCGGAATGGCAAGAGTCACCTGGGAAAGTAGAAGAAGGGAGGGATGTTAGCACCACCCATTTGGTTGAGCAGTTGGGTTTATTAAAAATTTCGAGGATGAAATTTCTGTAAAAAGGGAAGAGTTGTGACATTTTAAAATCCGACCCTTTTTGAGGTATGAATGAATGAGGTCTCTCATCGGTGCGCTTCAATTAAATCTCACTCAGAGTTGGTTCCTCTTGAGAAAACTAACCGATGGGGAATATCCAACTAGGAAATCGGTACGTGGACCTAAAGACTTGACCATGGATTGACGTTTTTGCCATAAGGATTGTCGAGACAAGGCTTAAAACCATTATAGGCCAATCTAAGAATGATTATGGAATGAATTACTAGCATTATACAACTGGGTCGCTAGTGATTCCGTTTGACCAGAGTATAATTTGTGAACTTTCCCAAATCAAATTCTGACGATTGTTTGGAACTAGTGATTGACCCTCACAACTACATGATAACCAAAGGTCTCCATGAGTCGAGTAAACGTGAACGAAACGTTAATCGCAGGTCAATACGCGTAACTCCTAAAAGAGCTACCCATTAGTTTGAGATTGGATGTCGGATATTGAAGGATTCTGACGTTAATAAATTAGACGTTGCCTCGTCAAGATCAATTGAGTTTATGGTTCGCTCCAAATGGAATTTTGGACTATAAACTGGAAATTACTTTTTTACCCCTGGATTATGCTTGTACCTCTAAGATTTATCAAGGGCAAGATTGTCTTTTTTCTATTCCCTTAGTGGTCGAAAACTTGAGGGGTAATTTATTCAATTAGTGCTCTTGAATTATTGATGAGCAAAAGATAAAGTTGACTAAAGTTTAAACCCCTTCAACAACTTCCTCAACAACTCATTAGCTTGCCATTCCTAGTCACTATTTACTTCAATCATGTCGCTCAAGTTGTCTTTCACCATCATGGAAATTGGAAGGAAGCTCTTGACACTCTCTTTCCTCTCCCATTCATTATGGCCGACTACAATTTCAGTCTCCCTATCTTCTCGGTTTTCCTCTCAAGAATCAATGCCGTCTTCTTCTTCTTCTTCTTCTTCCTTGGCCGTGACACCATCACTGAACACCCTTCTCCACCTTTGGTACCCATTGACGCCGTGAAAGCTCGAGGAGCCAAGAACGCCACCGATCATATCTAGCTTTAAACCTAGAGCTTGAGTTGGAGTTTGGGAGCTTGTCAAACTTAGTCTTGTGTTTTGACCTCTTGGACTATCTGTGACTAGCCTTGGACGTGGACTTGCAGTGCTGATCCTGTGAGTTTTTTTAGCCTAAATACTTGGTAAGTTACTCTTAAACCTTACCTAGGGCTTTAAACTACTAATAGATGTGTTTAGTGATGGATTTGAAGGCGCTCAAAGGTAGTTTAAGGGTTGTGAATGTTGAGGACAGCGTTTCTTCTGAATGGTTGTTTCTGAACGTTTGCTTCTGAATGGTTGCTTCTGAACGTTTCCTTCTGAACGTTCCTTCTGAATGGTTGCTTCTGAATGATTCATTTGTTTCTGAGTGTTTGCTTCTGAACGTTGCTTGAGTGATCTTGGAGCCGATTGATTAGCCCATTTCATTATGTTCGACCATGACTCATAAATTGGGAATTTGATGATTGAATGGCTCGATTTGCCTCTGCGATGCTTGGCCATGGATTGTGATGTGAGATTTAATAGCTTGATGCAGAGGTCGAATTATGAGAATGCCTGAGAGCCGTTATTTCGGGGATCTAGGAAATCACATATTAACCTATTAACATTAAAGCACAACCCGAGAGCCGTTTTTATGGGGGGGGGGTCCTGATAAACATAAAATAGCCTCGACGTTATGACGATGACGTTTACCAAATGCAAGTCTAACTTAAGAGCCATTTTTAGGGAGATCCGAGCAGATGAATTTATTTAACCTGGGCGTTACAACGAGGGTCTTGCATAATATAATGTGATTAGTAAGCTATGTCCCGGGCGTTACGACATGTGTTGTATAGTTAGAATCAAATTATCTGATGGAGTGCCTTATTCGAGTAGTTGATTGTTTAAAAGCCTTAAGTACAAAGCTTCACCTTAAATTGTGATTCATGGTTTAATTTTTGAACTCCTGCGTTCATTGCGACATTCTGATTTCCCCGTCATTTTCAGACTCATTAATGAGAAGTGTATCTAGCGATGTGTTTCAGTCATATCTCGCTCAAATCTAATTAATTTGAGTTGACTGACCAAAAGGGAAAGGCTAATGCGAGACAAGGTACGTGGACCTAGGGAACTCAACTAGGAAATGACGCTTTGACCATAAGAATTGTCGAGGGGACATTTAGAACCACTAAAGGCCGATCTGAGAACGATTAAGGAATGCATTGCTAGCATTAGACGATTGGAGCGGTGGTGATACCGCTTGGAGCGCGGGTGATACCGCTTAACCAAGGTGTAATTTGCACAATTTTCCTAAATTGAACGTTGGCGATCGAGGCCACAACAACTAGTGATAGACTCTTACAATTACATGACAACCAAAGCTGCCATGAATTGAGGAGCTCTAAATGTGATATGAATCATAGGGTCGATACGCGTAACGTCTACAAAAGCCGCTCGTCGGTTCGGGATAAGCTGGAACCACGTCTGATAGAGAAAACAATCAGAAACGAGTCTTGAAAATTGAAAATGGAGAATCAAGAATTCCAACATCACAATTGGATTGGCTATCACCTTATCGAAGAATATTAGAATGAGAAAAATGACGTTTCGAACGTCAGGAGTAAAATTACTATTTTGCCTCTCAAGCTTTAGCCTTGCTTATATAATTGGACGATGGCATTTTGGTCTTTAATTCACCCCCAAAGCCACCAAAAATTTGAGAAGATCTTGGCCATTGGATTTGCTTGAATGACACTTGGAACATGTGTCAAGAGATTAAGCAATGAGTGGTCATATCCACTTTTTCCCAACTACCATTCAACTTGTTGACTTTGAAGATTGAATATAGTCTCTCTCTCGCTCTCTCTCTCTCTCTTGGTCGGGCATTCACCCCCATTTCCACCGAGAGCATCTTCTTCTTCTTCTTCATCACCAAACTACTGATGCCGACCGGTTCTGCTCTACCTGTTCGCTGCCACCGACGACCACCTCTAGTGACTTCTAGTCGGCGAGCTGACCACACCCTCCTAACTTGACCTCTTGCTGACATCCTCAAAGCGGAAGTGAGTCGTTTAACCCACCGAAGAGCTCCGACCAGCCATTCTCCCAAAAGTCGACGAAAACCGTCGCAACTGGAGGTAATCTGTTGTTAAGACTCCGTAGGTCCTCTTAACATTTGAATCTTTTGGCCAAATTTTGTGGAGATCTAGGAGACTCATATATTGAGTTATAGTAAAAATTTGAACCGAATTTGATGGAGGATTGATGATAGAATGGTGTCGCCTTTGATGAATAGAAAACTGCCGGTTGAAGGACTTGGGGAAACCGGCGACTTTCAAAGGGTTTCTGGCGACGGCTTGGCTTCAAATCTTCGGTGATCTTCCCAAACGCTTAGATTTACATGTTAACAAGTAGATTAGTGAATAAATGATGGATTTGGAGTAGTTTAAGGGCTAGATAATCTCGTTATACACAGAACCGAAAATAGCCCGGTTCGGTTCTATGCAAACCGATTCTGTGGAGGCTGTTATTGGTTGGTTTTGAGTCTCAAATACATCAATGAGACATGCTAGGATGTTGAGGAATGTGTTGATGAGATTTGTGGTCCATGGATTGATGATTAGGTAAGAGAAAATTGATGAATGGTTGAAATTTCATAGGTTGCGTGGCGTACTTGGTCTTCGACCACTTGGACCAAATTTGAGGAGGCGCTTGAGGAGAGGATTTGTGATATTAAGCTTGAGGTAAGGAAATCCTAAACTTAGGATAGGAAGATTGGACTCAATTGGGTGAGTTGGGTGGAAGTTTGTTTGATTCTTGAAAAGTTTGTAGTGTGATTGGTCTTGGTGCATCTTAGGACGGTATAGAGGATTTGAATGTGTGCAAATGCTTGTGCCTGAATTGTCTACCATATCTGAATATCGATTTGACTGTCTTGCATGCCACAAGTGTATGATTTGTGCTTGAATTGCACATGGCATTATGTATGTGAAATTGAATTGAATTATGGCGTGAGTGTGATATGGTAAGACCTTGATGCGTATGAGATGCGAGGTGGTGTAATTCTGAGGCGCTGAGGTGCGAGGATTGGAGTTGTACAACACCCTGATGCGTATGAGACGCGAGGTTGAGAAGTCCATAGTTGAAACGCGGGACGGAGTTCTGATGTGTTGACACTGGCCTGGAGTAGCATTGAAACCTAATGCGTTTACGTGGGTTGTTAATGACGGTCTGTTGCATTTACGCGGACTGAGCTTGATGTGTTCTAACGCGGGCATGAGAATGAGGCAGGCTGGAAGGGTGAAGGTGGTGATGTGGCATGGCGACTTGTGCATGATCATCTGGATGTGTTATGATGCCATGACTGCATGCCTGACTTCTGTGTGTTGCATTGATATTTGAATGTCTCGCGTGTTTATTTGTATGAGATGCTGATTTTTATGACTACATGCATGGGCTGTCGGCCTAACCTAGGGTTAGGACCCCTAAACTGAGATGTGTATCTCACCTCGTTATGGGACCCCCTTTTTACAGATCCTAGGAACCGAGGATGTGGCCTATCAGATTTAGAGACTCCAAAGAGATGTCTGTTTATTTTGATGAGTTGTCTGATGGGTAGGGAACCATTTATGTCAAAAAGTGTACAGTAGTGTGAGTAGACGAGGGTAGCACTAGCTAGAAGCCTCATAGGTACGAGGCTTCGTTCTGGAAAGTTGGGGATGTATCTACAGGGCAGTTGAAGCCCACTGAGGTGCCCCGGGGAGTTGTCCCTAATTGGTGTCATCCCACCCAGGATTTAGAGCAGGCTGACGGGTCAGTTGTCGGTTCGAGGAACGGACCTGAGAGGACTCAGACCTTGGAGGATACTGAGGAGGACCTGGCGGAGCCGTCTGTTGAGGAGATCATGGAGGATACCGTAGAGGTTCGCTTGGAGACCTTCTCGGAGTATGTGCCCACGGAGGAGGCAAGAGAGACTGATGACTCTAGCAGCTCGTCCTAGGAGCTCCCGGCTTGCTAGTTGATCTTGTGACGGCGATCTTGACCCTGTTTCTTGTTGAATCTAGAGGATGGATCCTTTTTGTGTACTTACCCCGTCACCCCTTGTCTAGCGGATCTAGTTGCTATGCTATTGTATGAACTTTCAGGTATTTTGTATTATGGTATTCTCGCTATCCAGGTCCCACTTTATGTTTGTACCTATGAGTTATTGTATGACCGCTTTCGCGTGCTTTGTAAATAGTATGTCTCTCGACTTATGTGTAGATCTTGGGACCACGAGAGATATCTTGAGTTGCTTGTAGGGAGTCCCACGCTCGTGCTAGAGGCGCGGGGCGTGACATCCCCGTTCGCTTGGTAGCAGAGCAAAGTCAGCTTAATTCAAAGTTGGTTGAGGATTGGAGTAATGAGGAGGATTAAGTTGGGACAAGGACAGGTAGCGAGACCTTAGGAGACTGGTTAGGATAAGACATGGGATGCATAGCATGTGGCTTGGCACTTATGGTTGGCATTTGGCCTTGGCAGGGTTGTGGTAAGGCATAAGGATTAAGTTCCCTGCTTAGTGTTGAAAGTCATTTCTGGACTTTGGCCGGATAACTTAATGAGTATGGTTGGTTTTAGTGAATCGTTGGAGTGAACGGAACTGAGGAATGGCCAAGGGCTACTTGTTGAAATGTCTTTGGAGTTGTTGTGTGGAGGACTGTTGTGTTATAACTATTTCTGTTAAGGCATAGATGGTAGCTCTGGACTTGGATGAATGGGTGAGTTACTAACTCCTTGATGAACTTGTGGTGGACCAGGCTTAGTACAAGAATATAAGGATGAACAACCCACCTAGGAGATTCGAAAGGCCTAGAGGCGGAGCCTCTAGCTCGAGGCTGCTTGTAGCAGAAGATCCTAGGATGGATGACTTGTTGAGGGTACTAGAGAGGATTGGCGACCTCATTGACAAGCAGACCTAAGATTGGGATGCTGCCATAGATGCCGTCAACGCCAACAACTACAACAACGAGGGCAACGAAAATCAGGATGAATAGGACCATGGCAATGAGGCAGTGAATGCCCAGGAGGAAATCGTTGTGGCCAAACAGATAGGCCAACAAGTTAAGCAGTTCATAAAACTAAAGCCGATCCAGTTCGACGGGACTGGAGATTTCGAACTAGCACCCAGATGGATTGAGAAGTTGGAAAAAGCCTTTGGAGTCTTGAGGTACATGGATGAAGAAAAAGTGTTGTTGGTAGTGTACCAGTTAGAATGGACTGTGAATGATTGGTGGGCTGCCACCAAGAATGGAATTTTTTCCTGAAAGAACGGCCATGACCTGGGATGCCTTTAAGATGGCGTTCAACGACAAATACTTCTCGGAGACGGCCAGGGAAAGGAAATAGGTGAAATTTTTGTAGCTACGTTAGAACTAACTGACGGTGGATCAGTATGATGCCGAGTTCTCCAGATTATCAAGGTACGCATCTCGATCAGTGGAGGATCCTAGGAGAAAGCACAAAGATTTAAGAACGGATTGAGGCCTAAGCTCCGCCGTCAGATGATTGCCCTAAATCTGAGGACTTGTAAGGAGATCTATGAGCGGGGCCAGATGATAGAGAAGGATTTAAAGGAGAGGAATGCCGCATCTGGATCACGGTTTACCCCATTACGAGACCGCCGCCAGATGGGCAAGAGACCGATGGCAGGCAATAGGCGTTTTGCACCTTTAGTAAGGAAAAACATTGTGCAGCCGCCAAATCCTACGAACTGGAGTTGTTGTCTCTGTGGCAGGAGGCATGGAAATGGGCCATGCTTGGTAAGGACTGAAGCCTGTTTTAAGTGTGGTCCGATGGGCCACCAGATAAGGACGTGCTCGAATCAAACCCCGACAAATCGACCTCAGGGACAACGATTGCAAGCTGGACCATCGGCTATCACTCCCCAGATCGAACAGAATCAACCCCCAACTCAGGGTAGGATATATGCTATAGCCCGTAGAGAGGCGGAGGAAGCACCAGGCGTGGTTACAGGTACGGTTTACTTGTGTAACCAAGATGCATATGCATTGTTTGACCCTGGTGCTACGCATTCATTTGTGTCTGCTCAGTTTCCTGATTTGGTGGGCATGAAGTTAAAACCGTTGAATATAAGTCTGCATGTGGCCACTCCGTTAAAAGATAATATACTGGTTTCATTGGGCAGTGCTGATTGTGAAGTCGTGATTGGAGAGAGTAAGGAGAGTATCAATCTAGCTGTATTACCTATGCATGATTTTGATGTAATTATAGGGATGGATTGGTTGGGTAAACAGGGAGCAGTAGTAGATTGTGGTAGTAGAATAATTCGTTTCTACCTAGAAGGCCGCCCTAGCTTTGAATTGGTGGGAAGTCGAGGAGGAATCTCGATTCCCTTAGTCTCATCTCTCGAAGTGACAAAGATGGTGTCTGAAGGGCATCAAGCATACTAAGTTGGGGTAATGGACACGACTGCCGAGGAGCCAAAACTAGAGAGTATCCCGGTAGTGCATGAGTTCCCTTACATTTTTCCCCAAGAGTTGCCAGGATTGCCACCGGAGCGAGAGATAGAATTCGTGATCGAGTTAGCTCCCGGGACGGAGTCGATCTCGAAGGCACTTTATAGGATGTCCCTGTCAGAACTGAAAGAGTTGAAGGTGCAGATGCAAGAATTATTGGATAAAGGATTTATTTGACAGAGTGCTTCATCGTGGGGAGCACCGGTATTGTTCGTAAGGAAAAAAGGATGGGTTCTTGCATCTATCTATCGATTATAGGCTGTTAAACCAGGTAACAATGAAGAATAAGTGCCCACTGTCGAGAATCGATGACCTATTTGATCAGTTGCAAGGAGCGACGGTATTCTCTAAAATTGATTTGAGGACCGGGTATCACCAGTTGAGAATTAAAAAGGAGGACATACCTAAGACTGCTTTTAGGACGAGGTATGGTCATTATGAGTTCACAGTGATGCCTTTTGGATTGACCAATGCTCCAGCTGCATTCATGGACTTCATGCATCGAGTATTTAAGGAATTTATGGATAGATTCGTCATAGTCTTTATTGACAATATCTTGATTTACTCGAGGAGTGACGTAGAACATGAGGAGCACCTGAGGATTGTCTTGCAGACTTTGAGGGAGCACTCGCTCTACGCGAAGTTGAACAAATGCGAGTTTTGGCTGAATATGGTAGCGTTTCTTGGTCATGTGGTGTCGGGAGAAGGAATAGCAGTAGATCCTGCAAATATCGAAGCTGTAACAAATTGGCCTAGGCCTACTATGGTCACGAAAGTCAGAAGTTTCTTGGGATTGACAGGGTATTACAGGCGTTTTGTGGAGAAGTTTTCATCCATAGCCATTCCATTGACGAGGCTGACAAAGAAAGAAGCAAGGTTTGAATGGATAGATAAGTGCGAAATGAGTTTCCAAGAACTCAAGCATCGGTTGATGACTGCATCGATATTGACGATTCCATCAGGACCAGGGGGCTATGAGATATACAACGATGCCTCGCTGAAAGGAGTGGGCTGCATGTTAATGCAGCATGGAAGAGTAGTGGCCCACGCGTCCCGACAGCTGAAAGACCACATGATTTGAACTACTCAACGCATGATCTGGAGTTAGCAGTGATCATCTTTGCTTTGAAGATCTGGAGACATTATCTGTGCGGTGAGAAGTTCCAAATTTATACCGACCACCGGCGCTTAAAGTATCTATTCTCCCAGAAAGAGTTGAATATGAGGCATCGTCGATGGATAGAGCTGCTCAAGGATTATGATTGTGATATACTGTATCACCCTGGGAAGGCAAATAGAGTTGCAGACGCACTTAGCCGGAAGTCGAGCATCGCATTTCAGTTGGTAAAAGGTGGGTCGATGATCGAGGATTTGAGAGATTTTGAGTTCAAACTGGAAGTTTGCCAGTTGTCCAGTTTGATGGCTATATTGAAAGTAGAACCTGAGGTCCAGGAAGGGATAAAGACCTTGCAGTCTACGGACTTAGAAACCCAGAAAATCCTAGAAATGGACGCGACGAAGAGAAAAATAGAATTTCAGGTGTTAGAGGACGAAATCTTGAAATTCCAAGGACGTCTATGTGTGCCAATGGATGAAGGACTCAGGGAAAGGATTATGTCAGAGGCTCACAGAAGCAATTATAGCATCCATCCGGAGAGTACGAAAATGTATCAGAACCTACGCTAGCACTACTGGTGGAACGGGATGAAAGTGGATGTAGCAAAGTAAGTGACAAAGTGCTTGACATGCCAACAAGAGAAAGCGCAGCACTGTAAGCCTGTAGGATTATTACATCCATTGGAAATACCGGAATGAAAATGAGAGCATATAATGATGGACTTTGTGATGGGACTCTCGAAGAGCCATAGAGTTCGTGTCTCTATATGGGTAGTCGTGGATAGATTAACTAAATTAGCACACTTCATCTCGGTGCGAAAGGACTTCGCAATGGATAGATACGCCGAGTTGTACATGAGGCAGATAGTGAGCTACATGGAGTGCCTGTGACAATTACTTCGGATAGAGATCCTAAGTTCACAGCGAACTTTTGAAAAAGTCTTCAATATGCCATGAGAACCTAATTGCAATTTAGCACGGCATACCATCCTCAAATGGACGGACAATCGGAGAGGACAATTCAGACGCTTAGGGACATGTTGCGAGCATGCGTCATTGATTTTAAAGGTGGATAAGAAGATCAACTACATTTGGTGAAATTTGCTTATAACAACAGCTACCAGCAAAGCATCCGAATGGCACCATTTGAAGCACTTTATGGAAGGGCTTGCAGAACCCCAATTGGCTGGGACGAGGTCGGAGAAAGAAGTATCACGGGTCCAGAGTTGGTAGAGCAATCGGTGGAAGTAGTGAAGATAATTCGGGATAGACTGAGGATAGCATAGAGTTGTCAGAAGAGTTATGCGGATAAGCGAGGTAAGCCTTGGAGTTTCAAGTAGGCGACCATGTTGTCCTCAAGGTGTTACGATGAGAGGATTATCGCGATTTGAAAAGAAGAAAAAATGAGCCCAAGGTACGTATGTCCATTTGAAATACTAGAGCGGATTGGGACCTTGGCCTACAGGCTTGCCTTGTCGCCTAATCTATCCTAGGTACACAATGTCTTCTACGTGTCAATGCTGCAGAAATACGAACCAGACCCGACACATGTGCTGAACTACGAGGTCATATAAGTAGACGACCGGGTATCCTACGTGGAGAAGCCGATTAGGATCGAAGATCGGAATGAGCAAACTCTAAGGAACAAGACGATTCCATTGGTCAAAGTCGTGAGGGAGCACCATTGAACCGAAGGCACCGCGTGGGAAAATGAGGAGACGATAAGGTGCCAACACCCCTATCTGTTCAAGTAATTAAGTTTGATGTAAATTTTGGGGAAGAAATTTTTGTAGGGGGGAAGAGTTGTGACATTCTGATTTCCCTGTCATTTTCAGACTCATTAATGAGAAGTGTATTTAGCGATGTGTTTCAGTCATATCTCTCTCAAATTTGATCAATTTGAGTTGACTGACCAAAATGAAAAGGCTAACGCGAAAAAAGGTACTTGGACCTAGGGAACTCGAATAGGAAATAACGCTTTGACCATAAGGATTGTTGAGGGGACATTTAAAACCACAAAATGCCGATCTGAGAAAGATTAAAGAATGCAATGCTAGCATTATACGATTGGAGCGCGGGTGATACCGCTTAACCAAGGTATAATTTGCAAAATTTTCCTAAATCTAACGTTGACAATCGAGGCCATAGGAACTAGTGATAAACCTTATAATTACATGACAACCAAAGCCGCCATGAATTGAGGAGCCCTAAATGTGATATGAATCACAAGGTCGATACGCGTAACGTTTGCAAAAGCCGCCTGTTGGTTCGGGATAGGTTGGAACCACGTTTGATAGAGAAAATGATTAGAAACGAGTCTTGAAAATTAAAAATAGAGAATCAAGATTTTCAGCATCACAATTGGATTGGCCATTGCCTTATCGAAGAATATTGAAATGAGAAAAACGACGTTTCGGACGTCGGAGGTAAAATTACCATTTTGTCTCTCAAGCTTTAGTCTTGCTTTTATAATTGAACGAGGGCATTTTGGTCTTTAATTCACCCCCAAGGCTGTCAAAAATGAGAGAAGATCTTGGCCATTGGATTATCTTGAATGACACTTGGGACATGTGTCAATGGATTAGGCAAAGAGTGGTCATATCCACGTTTTCCCTAACTACCGTTCAACCCCTTGACTTGTGAAGACTTGGATATAGCTCTCCCTCTCTCTCACCTCTCACTTGGCTGAAACCCTCACTTTCTCTCTGTAAATTTCCTCTTTTTCTTCTTCTTCTCCTTGCTGCCGTGGAGCTCTGCCCGATCGGTATCTGTCCGCCGATTCGCTGCCGCTGACAACTATCTCCGGCCACTGCCTGGACTCCAGCCGACCACCCACACCTAGCTTAACCTCTTGCTGACATCCTCGAAGTAGAAGCAAGTCGTTTGACCCACCGAAGAGCTCCGACCAGCCGAGCTCCCGCAAGTCGACGAAAATCGTCGCAACTAGAGGTAAGCTACCTTTTTGGCCTCTTAGGACCCGGAAAATTTAGATTTTTGCAGCCAAATTTTATGGAGATCTAGGGAACTCTTAGAGAGATTTGTGGTAAAAAGTTGGGGTTAATTTGATGGAGTTTTGACCCCAAATGGGTCTTGTGTTTGAAGGGCCAGAAACTGCCGGTCTGCAGACTTGGGGAAACCAATGACTTTCAAGGTGTTTCCGACTACGACTTGGCTTCAAATCTTTGGTGAGCTTCCCAAACCCTTAGATTTATATGTTAGCAAGTAGGTTAGTGAATAAATGATGGATTTGGAGTAGTTTAAAGGCTGGATAATCTCGGTATACACAGAACCGAAAATAGCCCGGTTCGATTCTGTGCAAACCGGTTCTTTGGAGGCTGTTATTGGTTGGTTTTGAGTCTCAAATTCATCAATGAGACATGCTAGGATGTTGAGAAATGTGTTACTGAGATTTGTGGTCCATGGATTGGTGATTAGGCAAGAGAAAATTGACGAATGGTTCGAATTTCATAGGTTGCGCGGTGGACTTGGTCTTGGACCACTTGGACCGAATTTGAGGAGGCGCTTGAGGAGAGGATTTGTGATATTAAGCTTGAGGTAAGGGAATCCTAAACTTAGGATAGGAAGATTGGACTCAATTGGGTGAGCTGGGTGGAAGTTTGTTTGATTCTTGAGAAGTTAGTAGTGTGATTGGTCTTGGTGCGTCTTAGGACGATATAGAGGATTTGAATGTGTGCAAATGCTTATGCCTGAATTGTCTACCATTTCTGAATATCGATTTGACTATCTTGCATGCCATAAGTGTATAATTTGTGCTTGAATTGCACATGGCATTATGTATGTGAAATTGAATTGAATTATGGCATGAGAGTGACATGGTAAGACCCTGATGCGTATGAGACACGAGGTGATGTGAGGAATACCCTAAGGCGCTGAGGCGGGAGGATTGGAGTTGTATGGCACCATGATGCGTATGAGACGCGGGATTGAGAAGGCTTTAGTCCTGATCCGTTGAAACGCGGGACGGAGTTGTATTGTGACGACACTGGCCTAGAGTAACATCGAAACCTGATGCGTTTACGCGGGTTGTCAATGACGGTCTGATGCATTTACGCAGACTGAGCCGAGCATGAGAATGAGACAGGCTGGAAGGGTGAAGGTGGTGATGTGGCATGGCGACTTATGCATGATCATCTGGATGTGTTATGATGCCATGACTGCATGCTTGACATTTGTGTGTTGCATTAATATTTGAATGCCTCGCATGCTTATCTGAGTGGATTATCGGCCTAACCTAGGGTTAGGACCCCTTTACTTAGATGTGTATCTCATCCAGTTGTGGGAACCCCTTTTTACAGATCCTAGGAACTAAAGATGTGGCCCATCAGATTTGGAGACCCTAAAGAGATGTCTGGTTATTTTGATGAGTTCCATGATGTGTAATGATCCATTTATGTCAGAAAGTCTACGGTAGTATGGGTAGACGAGGGTAGTACTAACCGGAAGCCTCATAGGTACGAGGCTTGGTTCCGAAAAGTTGGGGATGTATCTATAAGGCCGCTGAAGCCCACTGAGGCGCCCTAGGGAGTCGTCTCTAGTTGGTGTCATCCCACCCGGGATTTAGAGTAGGCTGAGGGGTCAATTGTCGGTTCGAGGAACGAACTTGAGAGGACTCCGAACTTGGAGGATACTGAGGAGGAGGTCTTAGTGGTCGAGGCTATAGAGGATGACTTGGCGGAACTGTCTGCTGAAGAGACCATGGAGGATATCGTAGAGATTCGCTCGGAGACCTTCTTGGAGTATGTGCCCACGGAGGAGGTAGAGGAGACTGATGACTCCAGCGTCTCGTCCTAGGAGCTGCCGGCTTACTAGTTGATCTTGTGACGGCGATCCTGACCCTGTTTCTTGTTGAATCTAGAGGATGGATCCTTTTTGTGTACTTACCCCGTCACCCCTTGTCTAGCGGATCTAGTTGCTATGCTATTGTATGAACTTTCAGGTATTTTGTATTATGGTATTCTCGCTATCCAGGTCCCACTTTATGTTTGTACGGAGGAGTTATTGTATGACCGCTTCCACATGCTTTGTAAATAGTTTATGTCTCGACTTTTGTGTAGATCTTAGTACACGAGAGATATCTTGAGTTGCTTGCAGGGAGTCACGCGCTCATACCCAAGGCCCGGGGCGTGAGAGAGATTGTTCAATTGACTTGCTTGTGGAACAATTTCTAAGGTTGAAGTTGATTGAGTTTGACGAAAAGAGTGATCGTGAGATTGCTCCTCTCTAGATTGAGGATTTTGGAGAAGGCTTTAGAAGTTTTGGGTACATTGAGGGAAAAGTGACCTTAACAGTTACCATCCCAATGTACTGCCAATAATTGGTGAAAGTTTACCAAAGGAAGGGTTTTCTTTAAAGGCACAGTGTAGTACTGAATTGCCTTCACCGAGTCATTTATTAGGAAATATTTCTCAGAAACAGCAAAAAAGCATAAGTTGGTCGAGTTTCAACAACTTCATCAAAAGTAGAAGACGAGCGACCAAAAGGAGACAAAGTTCTCAAGTCATCTGAGTACGCACCAATGATGGTCGAGGACACTTTGGATAAGGCAAGGGGATTCAAGGATGAAGTGAAATTAGAACCTTGTGGTCAGTTATTACTCCCGAATATGAAGGATTAAGATGAGCTGCATTAATGGCGTCAAATAATTAAGCATGATACGAATGTAAGAGGCCAAATGATTGAAGGGAATGTGAAGGAAATGACTACTGCTTCCGGATCGTGATATGTGCCTGTAAAGGATAATCGTCATTTTGGCAAGAGGCCAATGATAAGGAATAGACATTTCGTCAGGACCGTGACTATCTCAACCCCACGACTTCGTCGTATCAGGGCGCCACTCAATAATAACTTCACCCTGCGATCTTATCGCATCAAGGTATCAACTCCCGCCCCGCGTCTCATACGCCTCAGGGCCTCGCCATGTCATGCTCATGCCATGTTATTTCAATTCAATTCACATACAACAATAGGTGCCACTCATACACAATGTGAACTCTCAAGGCATGCAAAGCAAGTCACATAATACTCAGACATGGCAAACGACTCATGCATAGATCAAGTCCCACACAAACATCCCTTAAGACTTAGGATATAATGAATATTATCCACTTAGAAAGTTTCTCATGAATCGATTCAATCAAGCCTCGACTCATCCAATTGAGTCCAATCCCCCTAGCTTAAGTTTAGGAATCCCTTACCTTTGAGCTTGACAACACAAATTACTCCTTGTGAGCCCCAAAGTTTTGGCCCTCAATGTCCACAACCGGACTTGTCGCGCAACCTAACAAAATTCAACCAATTTCATCAATTCCCTTGTCCAGATTCTCAATCCATCAACCCCAATCACCCATGACTTAACCCTCATCATCTTATCACATCTTAAATATCAATTTGCATCTCCAAATCACCATCCATAGCCCTCCACAGATTTGGTTTGGCCTAGAGCCGAACCTGTCCTATTTGGTTCTGAGCAAGACGGGGCTAACCGGTCCTAAATCTACTCCAATTCCAATATTTAAATGTTATCCTACTCCTTAACATATTTACCTAAGGATTTGAGAGGCTCACCGTGAGTTTCGAGTCGATTGGTCGCCGAAAACTTGTCCGAAGTCGCCAGATTGCCTAAGTCAGTTCGCGGGCAGATTCTGGGCAAAATTCACAAGGCCAGTTCATGGTCAAAACCTTATCAAATTAAGCCTCAATTTTTACCTCAGAATCCTACACATCTCTATTATATCTCCACAAAATGTGAGCCCAAGATTCCAAGATTTAGACCGGCAAAAGGGCTAAGAATCAGACCTACCTCATATTGAGTTCTAATTTGTCGGCTCTCGGGAGAATCTCTGGTCGGGACTCTTCGGTGCTCCAAATGCCATGATTCTTATTCGAGGATGTCGGCAAGACGTAAATTTATACTGGTGTGGTCAGCCGGCAGTCAGATGGTGGCCGGAGAGGGCAGTTGTGGCCAGCGAACAAGAGGTCTAGCGACGGTCGGGCGGCTAGCAGAAATAGAAGAAGGAAGAAGAGGATGATCTGTGGTTCTTGGGGAGGCTTGGTCGAATGAGAGGTGAAGAGAGAGAAGAAAAGATTATATACAAAGCCTTGGTCAAGGGAGTTGAATGTTAGGTGAGCCAAAAAGTTGATATGACTACAACCTTTGATCTTGTGACACTTGGCATTGTCTATTCCTAAGAAGATCCAATGGCCATCATTTAATCCTCTTTTTCGGCAGCCATGGGAGGTGCATGGACCAATTTGCCCTTCTTCCATTGTAAGGGTAAAGTTCTAAGCTTAAGGGGCAAAACGGTCATTTTACCCCCAACGTTCAGAATTTCTTTTTTCTCGCTCTGGAATCCTTCGATAGGGCGACGACCAATCCGATTAACGATGAGACTCTTGATTTTTCATTTCAAATCTTTCAAGACTCGTTTCTAATGGTTTCCTCTATCAAACGTGGTTCCAATCTATCTCGAACCAAGGGCGGCTTTTGCAGACTTTACGCGTATCGACCCTATGATTCTCATCACGTTTAGGGCTCGTCAATTCAAGGCGGCTTTGGTTGTCATGTAATTGTGAGGGTTTATCACTAGTTTCTATGGTCTCGATCTTCACGGTCCGATTTAGGAAAATTTTGCAAATCATACGTTGGTTAAGCGGCATCATCCGCGCTCCAACCGTATGACACTCGCAAGGCATCCCTTAATCGTTCTTGGATCGGCCTTTCGTGGCTATAAATATCCTCTCGACAATCCTTATGGTTAAAGCGTCATTTCCTATCCGAGTTTCCTAGGTCCACGTACCATGTCTCACGTTAGCCTTTCCCTTTTAGTCAGTTTACTCGAATTGATTAGATTCGAGTGAGATATAACTGAAATACATCTCTAGATTCATTTATCATTAATGAGTCTGAAGTTGACTGGAAATCAGAATGTCACAATTTGCGCATTGACTATCGGCTGTTGAATCAAGTAAATATCAAGAGCAAATACCCATTGCCGATGATAGATGACTTGTGCGATCAATTGCAAGGAGCGTCAGTATTCTCCAAATCGACTTAAGGACAGGCTACCATCAGTTGAGGATTAAGAAAGAGGATATACCAAAGTCATCTTTTTAGACGAGGTATGGGCATTATGAGTTTATGGTTATGTTGTTCATATTGACTAATACCTCAGCCGCTTTTATGGATTTGATGTATCGAACGTTTAAGGAATCTCTGGATTAGTTTTTTATCACATTCATCGACGATATTTTGATATACTCAAGGAACCTAAGGAACATGATTAGCATTTAAGTATAGCTCTATGGGCCTTGAGGGAACGTTTGTTCAATGCAAAATATAATAGGTATGAGTTTTTACTCAATAATGTAGCACTTCTTGGATATGTGACATCTAGAAATGGGATCTCAGTTGATTCCTTAAGGATTGAGATAGTTACGAATTGGACAAGATTGACGTCAGTTATAGAGGTTCGAAATTTTCTGGGATTAGTAGGATATTGCATAAGGTTTGTGGAAAAATCCTCCACAATAGCTACTCCTTGGCAAGGCTAAAAGAAGCAAACACTATTCGAGTGGACAAAAAAGTGTGAAGGGAGTTTCCAAGAGCTTAAGCATAGATTAACGACTGCACCAGTATGGACAATACCATCTGGTCTTAGAGAATATGAGATATATAGGCATACGTCGTTAAAGGGATTATGATGCGTCCTAATGCAACGTGGAAGAGTTATTGTATACGCATTGCGACAAAAAAAGGCCTGATAAGATAAGCTACCCAACGCATAGTATAGTTCTAGCATTGATTATATTTGCTTTGAAAATTTTGAAGCATTATTTGTGTAGAGAAAGGTTTCAAATATACATGAACCATCAAAGTTTGAAGCACTTGTTTTCCCAAAAGGAATTAAACATGAAGCAACATTGTTGGATGGTGTTGTTTAAGTATTATAGTTGTGATGTCCTCGTATCACCATGGGAAAGTGAATAAGGTAGTGGATGCACTTAGTCAAAAGTCAAGCATCGCACGTATAATGGTTAAGGAATGGACTCTACTTGAGAGTTGAACCAAAGATTCAGGAAGAAAGATTAAGGCACCACAATCTATGGACCATGACATCCGAAAGATTCTTGAAGTTTCGTGGATGTTTATGCGACCCAATGATAAAAGAACCAAGAGAAATGATTTTGTCAAAAGCTCATTAAAGTAACTACAGTATCCATCCGAGTATGCACCAAGATGTATCAGGACTTACGTCGGCAATACTGATGGATTTGAATAAAAGTGGATGTAGACAAGCAAGTGGCTAGGCATTTTACGTGCTAGTAAGTAAAAGCACGACTTTGTAAACTTGGTGGTATGTTGCAACCGTTGGAGATTCTTGAATGGAAATGGAAACACATTACAATATATAAGTACGTTGAGTTGTACATTGGCCAGATTGTTCGTCTTCATGGAGTTCCGGTAACTATTACGTCAGATATGGATCTTAAGTTTGTTGCGATGTTTTGGAAAAGTTATTAGGATACTATAGAGACAAAGTTGTAGTATAGCCTCACCTGTCATCCGTAGACTAATAGACAGTCTAAGAGAATAATCAAACACTCAAGGATATGTTGCGAGCATGTGTTATAGATTTTAAATGAAGATTGAGTCCAAGGTTGAGGAAGTACGATTAGAACCCGACTCATATGCTGGATCATGAAGTCGTTGAAGTAGACGACAAGGTATTTTATGTTAAGAACCAATTCGCATTGAGAGCAAAAAAGAACAAGTTCTGAGGAACGAAGGCGATCTAGGAACATCGCGGAATGGCAGGAGTCACTTGTGAAAGTAGAAGAAGGGAGGGGCGTCAGCACCACCCATTTGGTTGAGCAGTTGGGTTTATTAAAAATTTCGAGGATGAAATTTCTATAAAAAGGGAAGAGTTGTGACATTCTGAAATCCGATCCTTTTTGAGGTATGAATGAATGAGGTCTCTCATTGGTGCGCATCAGTTAAATCTCACTCAGAGTTGGCCCCTCTTGAGAAAACTAACCGATGGGCAATATCCAACTAGGAAATCGGTACGTGGACCTAAGGACTTGACCATGGATCGACGTTTTGGCCATAAGGATTGTCGAGAGAAGGTTTAGAACCATTATAGGCCGCTCTAAGAATGATTATGGAACGAATTGCTACCATTATACAATTGGGTCGCTAGTGATTCCATTTGACCATAGTATAATTTATGAACTTTCCTAAATCAAATTCTGACGATCGTTCGAAACTAGTGATTGACCCTCACAACTACATGATAACCAAAGGTCTCCATGCGTCAAGTAAACGTGAACGTAACGTTAATCGCAGGTCGATACGCGTAACTTCTAAAGAGTTGTCCGTTAGTTTGAGATTGGATGTTGGATATTCAAGGATTTTGGCGTTAATAAATTAGACGTCACCTTGTCAAGATCAATTGAGTTTATGGTTCGCTCTAAATGGAATTTTGGACTATAAACTGGAAATTACTTTTTTACCCCTGGATTATGCTTGTACCTCTAAGATTTATCAAGGGCAAGATTGTCTTTTTTCTATTCCCTTAGTGGTCGAAAACTTGAGGGGTAATTTATTCAATTAGTGCTCTTGAATTATTGATGAGCAAAAGATAAAGTTGACTAAAGTTTAAACCCCTTCAACAATTTCCTCAACAACTCATTAGCTTGCCATTCCTAGTCACTATTCACTTCAATCATGTCCCTCAAGTTGTCTTTCACCATCATGGATATTGGAAGGAAGCTCTAGACACTCTCTTTCCTCTCCCATTCATTATGGCCAACTACAATTTCACTCTCCCTCTCTTCTCGGTTTTCCTCTCAAGAATCAATGCCGTCTTCTTCTTCTTCTTCTTCTTCCTTGGTCGTGACATCATCACTGAACACCCTTCTCCACCTTTGGTGGCCATTGACGCCATGAAAGCCTGAAGAGCCAAGAACGCCACCGATGATATCTAGCTTGAAACCTAGAGCTTGAGTTGGAGTTTGGGAGCTTGTCAAACTTAGTCTTGTGTTTTGACCTCTTGGACCATCGGTGACCAGCCTTGGACGTGGACTTGCAGTGCTGATCCTATGAGTTTTCTTAGCCTAAATACTTGGTAAGTTACTCTTAAACCTTACGTAGGGCTTTAAATTACTAATAGATGTGTTTAGTGATGGATTTGAAGGTGCTCAAAGGTAGTTTAAGGGTTGTGAATGTTGAGGACAATGTTTCTTCTGAATGGTTGCTTCTGAACGTTTGCTTCTGAATGGTTGCTTCTAAATGTTTCCTTCTGAACGTTCCTTCTGAATGGTTGCTTCTGAATGATTCATTTGTTTCTGAGTGTTTGCTTCTGAATGTTGCTTGAGTGATCTTGGAGCCGATTGATTAGCCCATTTCATTATGTTCGACCATGACTCATAAATTGCGAATTTGATGATTGAATTGCTCGATTTGCCTCTGCGATGCTTGGCCATGGATTGTGATATGAGATTTAATAGCTTGATGCAGAGGTCGAATTATGAGAATGCCTAAGAGCCGTTATTTCGGGGGTCAACGAAATCACATATTAACCTATTAACGTTAAAGCATAACCCGAGAGCCGTTTTTATGGGGGGGTCCTCATAAACATAAAATAGCCTCGACGTTACGACGATGGCGTTTACCAAATGCAAGTCTAACTGAAGAACCATTTTTAGGGAGATCCGAGCAGATGAATTTATTTAACCTGGGCGTTACGACGAGGGTCCTGCATAATACAATGTGATTAGTAAGCTATGTCCCGGGCGTTACGGTAAGGGCTGTATAGTTAGAATCAAATTATAGTAGTTGATTGTTTAAATGCCTTAAGTACAAAACTTCACCTTAAATTGTGATTCATGGTTTAATTTGTGAACTCCTGCGTTCATTGTGGCATTCTGATTTCCCTGTCATTTTTAGACTCATTAATGAGAAGTATATCTAGCGATGTTTTTCAGTCATATCTCGCTCAAATCTAATCAATTTGAGTTGACTGACCAAAAGGGAAAGGCTAATGCGAAACAAGGTACGTGGACCTAGGGAACTCAAATAGGAAATATCGCTTTGACCATAAGGATTGTCGAGGGGACATTTAGAACCACAAAAGGCCGATCTGAGAACGATCAAGGAATGCATTGCTAGCGTTATACGATTGGAACGCGAGTGATATCGCTTAACCAAGGTGTAATTTGCAAAATTTTCCTAAATTGAACGTTGGTGATCGAGGCCATAGCAACTAGTGATAAACCCTTACAATTACAAGACAATCAAAGTCGCCATGAATTGACGAACCCTAAATGTGATATGAATCACAGGGTCGATACGCATAACGTCTACAAAAGCCGCCCGTCGGTTCGGGGTAGGTTGGAACCACGTCTAATAGAGAAAACAATCAGAAACGAGTCTTGAAAATTGAAAATGGAGAATCAAGAATTCCAACATCACAATTGGATTGTCCATCGCCTTATCGAAGAATATTAGAATGAGAAAAACGACGTTTCGAACGTCGGGGGTAAAATTATCATTTTGCCCCTCAAGCTTTAGCCTTGCTTATATAATTGGACGAGGGCATTTTGGTCTTTAATTCACCACCAAAGCCACCAAAAATTTGAGAAGATCTTGGCCATTGGATTTGCTTGAATGACACTTGGAACATGTGTCAAGAGATTAGGTAATGAGTGGTCATATCCACTTTTTCCAAACTACCATTCAACTTGTTGATTTCGAAGATTGAATATAGTCTCTCTCTCTCTTGGCCGGCCATTCTCCCCCATTTCCACCGAGAGCATCTTCTTCTTCTTCTTCTTCATCGTTGAACTGCTGATGCCGACCGGTTCTGCTCCGCCTATTCGCTACCACCGATGACCACCTCTGGTGACTTCTACTCGGCGACCCAACTACACCCTCCTAGCTTGACCTCTTGCTGACATCCTCGAAGTGGAAGTGCGTCGTTTGACCCATCGAAGAGCTCCGGCCAGCCATTCTCCCGGAAGTCGACGAAAATCGTTGCAACTGGAGGTAATCTGTTGTTAAGACTCCGTAGGACCTCTTAACGTTTGAATCTTTTGACCAAATTTTGTGGAGATCTAGGAGACTCATATATTGAGTTATGATAAAAATTTGAGCGAATTTGATGGAGGATTGATGATAGAATGGTGTCGCCTTTGATGAATAGAAAACTGCCAGTTGAAGGACTTGGGGAAACCGACGACTTTCAAAGGGTTTCTGGCGACGGCTTGGCTTCAAATATTCAGTGATCTTTCCAAACCCTTAGATTTACATGTTAACGAGTAGATTAATGAATAAATGGTGGATTTAGAGTAGTTTAAGTGCTGAATAATCTCGTTATACACATAATCGAAAATAGCCCCGTTCGATTCGGTGCAAACCGATTTTGTGGAGGCTGTTATTGGTTGGTTTTGAGTCTCAAATTCATCAATGAGACATGCTAGGATGTTGAGGAATATGTTAATGAGATTTGTGGTCCATGGATTGGCGATTTGGCAAGAGAAAATTGACGAATGGTTGGAATTTCATAGGTTGCATGGCGGACTTGGTCTTGGACCACTTGGACCGAATTTGAGGAGGCGCTTAAGGAGAGGATTTGTGATATTAAGCTTGAGGTAAGGAAATCCTAAACTTAAGATAGGATGATTGGAATCAATTGGGTGAGTAGGGTGGAAGTTTGTTTGATTCTTGAGAAGTTTGTAGTGTGATTGGTCTTGGTGCGTCTTAGGGTGGTATAGAGGATTTGAATGTGTGCAAATACTTGTGCCTGAATTGTCTACCATAGCTGAATATCGATTTGACTGTCTTGCATGCCAAAAGTGTATGATTTGTGCTTGAATTGCACATGGCATTATGTATGTGACATTGAATTAAATTATGGAATGAGTGTAACATGGTAAGACCCTGATGCGTATGAGACGCAGGGTGGTATGAGGAATGCCTTGAGGCGCTGAGGCACGGGATTGGAGTTGTATGGCACCTTGACGCGTATGAGACGTAAGATTGAGAAGGCCATAGTCTTGATCTGTTGAAACGCGAGATGGAGTTGTGATGTGTCGATACTAGTCTAGAGTAACATTGAAACCTGATGTGTTTACGCGGGTTGTCAATGAAGGTCTGATGCGTTTACGCGGATCGAGCCTAAAGCTTTCTAAACGTGGGCATGAGAATGAGGCTGGCTAGAAGGGTGAAGGTGGTGATGTGGCATGGCAACTTGTGCATGATCATCTGGATGTGTTATGATGCCATGACTGTATGCTTGACATCTGTGTGTTGCATTGATATTTGAATGTCTCGCATGTTTATTTGTCTAAGATGCTAGTTTTTATGACTACCTGAGTGGACTGTCGGCCTAACCTAGGGTTAGGGCTCCTTTATTGAGATGTATATCTTACCCCATTGTGGGACCTCATTTTTACAGATCCTAGGAACTAAGGATGTGGCCTATCAGATTTGGAGACCACAAAAAGATGTCTGTTTATTTTGATGAGTTCCCTGATGGCAAGGAACCAATTATGTCAGAAAGTGTACAGTAGTATGAGTAGAGTAGGGTAGCACTAGCTGGAAGCCTCATAGGTATGAGGCTTGGTTTCGAAAAGTTGAGGATGTATCTACAAGGCCGCTGAAGCCCACTGAGGTGTTCCAGGGAGTCGTCCCTAGTTGGTGTCATCCCATCCAGGATTTAGAGCAGGTTGAGGGATCAGTTGTCGATTCGAGAAACGGACCTGAGAGGACTCTGACCTTGGAGGATACTAAGGATGAGGTCATAGTGGTCGAGGCTACAGAGGATGGCCTGGTGGAACCGTTTGCTAAGGAGACCATAGAGGATACCGTAGAGGTTCGCTCGGAGACCTTCTCGGAGTATTTGCCCACGGAGGAGGCAAGGGAGACTAATGACTCCAGTAGCTCGTCTTTGGAGATCCCGGCTTGCTAGTTTGATCTTTTGATGGCGATCCTGACCCTATTTCTTGTTGGACGTTTGATGATGGATCATTTTGTGTACTTACCCCGTCGCACCTTTATTAACTGATCTAGTTGTTATGCTATTGTATGAACTTTTAGGTATTTTGTATTATGGTATTCTTGCTATCCAGGTCCCACTTTAAGTTTGCACGGAGGAGTTATTATATGACTGCTTCCGCGTGCTTTGTAAATAGTATGTCTCTCGACTTATGTGTGGATCTTGGGACAACAAGAGATATCTTGAGTTGCTTGCAGGGAGTCACGCGCTCGTGCCCGGGGCGCGGGACATGACATTCATGATTGCGACGTATCCTTGCTGTTTGTCTAGTTTAGTGAATTGTTCCATTTGATTAGGATCGCATGATAAGGAATGATCTGGAGATTGACTTTGAAAGATAGAATGCATGATAAGGAATGATCTGATGGAAAGCTTTGATGGATATAATCGCTTGGTAGGAATTGATCTGACGAATGGCCTTGACGATTAGAGTTGCATGATAAAGAATGATCCGATAATTGACTTGGAATGTGGCAACTGCATGTTTAGGATTCGTCTGGAGGTACTATTGGCCTAGTCTAGGTTTAGGAGTTTACTTGCTAATTATTTTTCTCACTCCGTCGTGCGATAACATTTTTAGGTCCCGAACGATGAAGTTTCGTAGGTGATATCGAAGATGCCTTTTGGAGTAGATGAGCAATGAACCTTGTATTCCCATATGTAGTTGGTAGGGTTAAAATTCATCTGCCTTTGGTTTATGGATGACTGTTGTAGCTTTTGAAATTTCAAATATAATTGTAAAGATATTGGTTGTATTGGGAAAACCTCTTTTGTCCATCCTAAATCATCGTGTTAGTTATGTTGTACGAAGATTTGTTCTCATTTCCGCATGTGCATTTCATCTCGCGCTTAAATTAGTAGCCGTTGGATCCTAGAAAGTTTCTTAAGGGTCTACTTGGTAACCATTCTGATTCTCTAATTCTCATCCTAAAACAGTAAAAAATAAGAATGCTGCTTGGTAATGTAAATAATTTTGATTCTGATTCTATTCCCAAAATCAGTTTTAGAGAATCAGAATCCATTTTTGAGTAAAATCTTGAAGCAAAAAAAAGTAGATTCTAGAAAAAGAATCACTTTTGAAAATACCAAAATATGATGAACCTCATATCTCTCACTTTTTTTTTTAATTTTCTCGTCACTTTTCACTTTAATTGATAAAAATAAAATAAAATAAAATAAAACATAAATTTTTAAAAATTAAAAAAATTAGAAAAAATCTCGAAATATAGAAAAAACTTATATTATGCTAGTTTGACCTTATTTTCATAAATTTGGATCTAAATTTCATAGATTTCACTCTCCAACAAAAAGTATTACAAAAGATGAGGGCATCCGACATTTTTCTATGTATTTAGACAACATAACATTTAAAGAAAAATGAGTCCTTAATATTGGAACATGTCCATGCTTCATCAAACTTCAAACATCATATATTAAATTTTATGTTTCATCCATGACATGCTAAAAAATAATGCATTTTAAATTATTTTATGTGCATTGAAAATTAGTCTTCAATTTAGGATGAAATTTTACAAATTAACTACATAGTTATTTGACTTAAATGAAAAAATAGAAGAAGAAATAGTTTTTTGAAATATAAATTTGTGCAGTTACCAAACAGGTTCTGATTCTCTAAAACTCATCTAGAAACAGAAAAAAAAAAATTCATTTTAACAAGAATCAGTTTTGAGGATCAGAATCAGAATCATAAAATGAGAATGGTTGCCAAGCAAGCCCTAAGTCACTAGCCTTAGAGGGATGTTCACGCGCTAGAAAGGACACGGGGTGTGACAGTACACCTCTGACAGTTTTGTGGCAAGTGAAACTGAATTAGAAGAGTTGATTCAGACTATTGTGAAATTGGCTTATAAGGATGAGACTACAATCCAAATGGAGCAGTAACATATAGAAAGAGAAGAGAAGGAGAATGAAGAAAGAGAAAGAGAAGAGAAAGAAAATGAACAAGTTAGATTTGTTGAAAATGTCTAGGAAAATTACATTGAAAATGAAGAAGAGAAGCTGAGGGAGAGGACATAGCAATGGAGATCAATATAGCTGGTATAGGAATTTCCCCGGGCAAGTCAATTTCATTAGAGCCAGTCGACTGTGTCTTCATCGTTGAAGGTTTATTGAGCGCCATTGATGTATTTGAAAATCAAAATGTGTCTAACCATATCGTAAAATCAAAATGTATCTAGTGGGACGCAGAATGCAATCCAATCGAATTTTGTACATCACCTTAGTGTACCTATCTCGTGTAAACTGAAATTATAGCCAATCGTTGGTCTAGGAGCATCCCTATGTTTTCATTCACAGAGCATAAGATAACACATTCAGAAAATCGAGCTGTCACGGTTCGACATGTTTTCAACAGCAAAATGGACTAGTTCCGCATTGCTGCTGTGATGAGATGTATTGTAAACCGAGAACGATTCTGCTGAAAGTAATGAGGGGCAAAGCTTACATGAGATGGACTCAATGACAATGAAGGAGTGGTGGTGAGAGTGATAGCGCGAATAGATAAAATGGTGGTGCAGGGCTCGGTGAAGCTAGTAATAGAGGAATTCCACGACCGAGGCATGAATCAGGACGGTGATGATCACCCCGTCTATTCTCTAGAGTGGCAAGTGAGAGGCTTCTGGGAATGTCATGAGATACTCGTGCACCGTAAGCCCATTGAGCAATATCTGGTCGTCCCTGCATTAGGGAAAGAGAAAAGAAATTGTCATTGATCCAGAAGATGTTGCTTCATACGGTAGACTAGTGTAGTTTATATTTGTTAGGACATGATTCGTACTCCTCATCTACACAAAAGCACGAAGTCCCTCTTTCTAGTGAGACGGCAGGATTTCGAAAGAGCTGCTTCCGGGGGAGGGTCTCAAGGGGCAACATGTATTTTATTAGTAGTTTAGGCATGACTCTATGAATAGCTACTGTTATACATACTTCTTGTTCTTCTTTTTTTGCTAACAATTGAGTGATGTAACAAATAAGTGTAATGTGCCAATTAGATTCCACTAGATGTAGCTTTAGTTTAAGAGTGAATCAGGATAAAAAAAAATTATCTCTATTTCTCTTTATTAGTTTTACGCTCTATTTCATTGTGGTTGCACGTCGAGTCCCAACACTAGTTATATCTAATTTATATGTATTAAAGGATTTGAGAGTTTCAGCGTTTTAAAGGAACCGCACTTGAGAGGTTTTGAATGTCGAAAGTGACAGAAGGAAGAAATCTTTTAGGTGTTATAAGAGAAGATGACAGTTTAGGCATGGACTTCGTCTTTTCAAGATTTGAAAATCGCCTTTGCTTAAGATGTTTTGACAGAATGTAATGAATTACTTTTAGGAAAGCATATATTCAATCAACTCAATCAATTTAATCGAATCAATCAAGGCAATCAACACAATCACAATATTTGCAAAATATTTATAGGGATTGTTCGGCTTGAACTTTAAAAGCCTTCTCTATTTTCCATCCAGCGAGGAGCTGTCCCAAGATCTCCTTTCCCATCAAACTTATCCAGCTTCAACTTCAGAAATTGCTCCACTAACTGGCCCAATTGGCGATTTTCATTTTGTGACATTTTGAATTTCCTGCCATCTTGAGGCTGTTGATTGAGAATGTATCTTTCGATGTATTTTAGCTTTGTCTCGCTCAGATTTGATCAATCTTGAGTAAATCGACCAAAAGGGAAAGGCTAACGCATAACAAAGTACGTGGACATAGGAAACTCGAAAAAGGAAATGACGCTTTGACCATAAGGATTGTCGAGAAAATATTTAGATTCAATAAGGCCGATCAGATAACGATTAAGGAATACAATGCTAGCATTATACGATTGGATCGCGGGTGATACCGCTTAACCAATGTATAATTTCCAAATTTTCTTAAATCGAATCGTGACGATCGAAGCCGTCGGAACTAGCAATGAATCTTCGCAATTACATGACAACCAAAGCTGTCATAACTTGAGTTTTCCTAAGTGTGATAAGAATCATAGAGTCGATATGTGTAACATTTGCAAAAATCGCTCGTTAGTTAGAGACAAATTGGAATTTCAATCGACAGACGAATGATCATGAAATGGAAGCTCAAAATGGGCAATTGGAAATAGAGAATTCCAATTATGGATAGGAATTTGATGACGTTTCGCTAAATGGTAATTTCGAATGGAAAAAACGAAGTTTGAACTGAAAGTGTAAAATTACTATTTTGCCCTTCGACCAATTGCTTTGCCTTAAGAAATGCATGAAGGAAAAAATAGTGAATCTTTCTCCCTCAATGGTTGTCGAAAATTCATACACAAGGGGTCAAAGAGCAGTCAAAGCTTGAGCTGTATTATTGGTTACATGCCACATGTCAACCTATGAAGCTCTCAAGCATTAATTACCCCCACCAAACCGAGCCATGTCAAACTAATCTCAATTATGTGTATGAGACAACCATTTGGAAGCCTCTTCAGCTGGATATAGCCATGCCACAATTTCCCTTGTATTTTCTCTCCATTTTGCTCACAAGCAAAAACTACCCAAGAAGACAGTTTTCGGCCTTGTTGTTCGGCCTACTTGAGCCCCACTTTCCGGTGTCACCTGGTCGAGCTTCGACCACCAGGAGCAAGCTTGATGTGTCCTTAATAAGTTCCAAATGGTTGCTCGAGGTTTCGTTGAGTGGTTAGACAAAAATCGGATAGAAATCGCGCGAGCTGAGGTAAGATCTTCGTTCTACCTCTTAGAGACTTCGATTGGCCTCAAATTTTTAGGAGACCTTTATAACATCTAGTATTAAGGTTGGATAGTTGGTGGCTGCAAGTTGGATGGTGTTAAAATAGGTTTTCATGGCTGAACATTGATGTTAAAATTTGGACAGATTCTGATCAAGTAGAGACTAGGCTGTTTAGAAGTATTTGGGGTGTCAATTCACTTCAGATCTTGCGGTGAGCTTTCTAAACCCATAAAGGAAGATTTTAACAAGTTGGTTATTGAAGGATCAAGGATTAGAATTGTCACGCCCCGCGCCCCAGGCACGACCGCGCGACTCCTTGTAAGCATAAACTCTCTCAAGGTCCCAGGATTCACATAGATCGAGAGATGTACCATATTGATAGCACGTAGAAGCAATAATATACAAACTCACCCATACAATAATAAAAAAGGATCTGGGTAATGAGAGTACTAATAAAAACATAAACTCCATCCATGTTCGTACAAGATCACGGGTAAGCTAAACATGCTGGTCGGTAGGGGTAACACGGCTAGTACAAAAGACGATAATCAATCTTCCAAAAGAAGCAGGCATCGAGGTCAACATCAAAATATTAGACCAGAAAAAAAGACTCCAAAGTCGAGCTACTGGAATTGTCAGTCTCCTCAGCATCCTCAGATGGCTCGTATTCTTAGAGAGTCTCAGAGCAAACCTCCATAGTGTTATCGAGCGTCTCGTCAGCTAACGACTTCACCTGGTCGTCCTAGGTAGCCTCGATCTCGATGACCTTGCCCGTGTCCTCCAAGGTCAAGAACATTCCTCGAGCCAACTATTGACCCCTCCACTGAATCTCGAGCGGGATAACACCAATTAGGGACTACCCCACGAGGTACCTTAGTGGGCTTCAGTGGTCCCGTAGTCACTTTTCCTACTTTTCTAAACCAAGCCTCAAACCTATAAGGCTTCCAGCTCTTTCCACCCTCATCGACCCATACTACAGTGCACTTCTTAACGTATACGGTTCCCAATCCATCCCGAAACTCATCAAAATAAGCGAACATTTCTTTCGGGTCTCCAAATCTGATTGGTCACATTTCTCACAGCCTAGGATCTGAAAATAGGGTCCCACAATGAGGTGAGATTTACATCTTAGTAAGACAGGCCCTAATCCTAGGTTAGTTTGATCGTACAATCAGGTGCATGCAATCACGAACGAAAATGCACAAGCAATCACATGACACATTCAACATTCATTAAACAACATACGGGTACAAACGAGTGTCAAGCATGCTATCATGGCATCATATCACATCATTGAAATCAAGCACAAATTGCCAAGCCAGATCACACTTTCCACCCTTCCAATCCTCCTTATTTTTACGCCCACGTTTAGAGCGCTTCAGGCTCGGTACGCATAAATAAGCCTCAAGCCATCATATTGACAAACCCGCGTAAACACATCAAGTTTTCAATTTCATTCCAAGTTTGTGTCGATACATCTCCAATTCCGTCCCACGTCTCAACGCATCAGGACATTGGCCATTTCAACCCCGCGTCTCGTATACCTCAGGGTGTCATTTAACACAAACCCCACGCCTTAGTGCCTCAGGGTAGCCATCCACACAATCCCGCGTCTCAGCGCCTCACGGTGTCATAAGTTTCTTTGACATGTCAAATGCTAAATTCAATTCAAACTCATGATCTATTGCAAACTCATACAACGAGCAATATATCTATGGCATGCGAGACAATTAAATTCAATACTCAAATGTGACAATCAATTCATGTCACAAGCATTGTGAAGCATTCAAGCCATTTATATCTCCCAAGGACGCACAACGGACAATTACACCATAAACTTCCAAGAACCAATCTAATTCACACTCAATTCATCCAATCGAGTTCAATCCTCCTAGTTAAGGCTTAGAAACTTCTTATCTCAAGCTTAATTCAACAAAATTCTCCTTCCAAGCACTTCAATGATTCGGTCCAATTAGCCCAAGAACAAGTCCATCACGCAATCTAAGGAAATTCATCCAATTCGTCAATTTTCTCTTCCAATTCGTCAATTCACTAAACATACACCTCATTTTCATATCGATTTACATCCTCATACATCTCAACGATGAATTTGGGACTCAATTCCATCACCAACAGCCCCCACATAGATTCGGTATGCACAGAACCTAAACAGGGCATTTTCGGTTCTGTGCATATCTCAACCAATCAGCCCTTAAACTAAATTAAATCCTCAATTTATCTACTAATCTAATTGATAATATGTAGTTCTAGGGTTTGGGGAGCCTCATCGAAAATTTGAAGCTAATGCGACGCCGAGATGTCCTCGAACGGTGCCGGTTCCTCCAAGTCCTCCACTAGTCAGTTTTTATCCTTCAATCACAAGACCAATATGAGGTCAAAACTCCATCAAATTCATCTAAACTTTTTACCACAACTCAGTCTACATGTCCTCTAGGTGTTCACAAAATTTGGCTGAAATATTCAAAGTTTCGAGGTCTTGCGGGGTCCAAACAGTGACTTACCTCCAGCAGCAACGATTTTCGTCGACCTCCAGGAGAATGGCCGGCCGGGACTCCTCAGTGGGTCAAATGACTTGATTCCACTTGGAGATTGTTGGCAAGAAGATGAGGAAGGGGCTGGTGGTCGCTCGACAGTTGGAAGTCACCGGAAGGGGCGATCGAGTCGGGAGCTCTCTCGGTTGAATGAAGAAGAAGGAAGAAGAAGAAGAAATGGCTATGGAGGGAGGGTGTTCGGTTGAAGAGGGATAGAGAGAGTAAGATATGCACAATTTCAAGAGTCAACAAAGTTGAATGGTAGGTTAAAAGTGTCCCCACCCACATCATTGTCTAATCCTTTGACACTTGTCCATGTGTCAATCATTATTTCATCCAATGGCTGCCAATTTCCCCAATTTTCGACAGCTATAATGGGGCTTCAATGACCAAAATGCCCTTGTCCAATAATTAGTGCAAGGCTAAGGATTGAGGGGCAAAATGGTTATTATACCCTCGATGTTCGGAACGTCATTTTTCTAATTTCAATTTTCTTCGATAAGGGGACGACCAATCCAATTATAATGTTGGAATTCTTGATTCTCCATTTTCTAATTTTGAGACTCCTTTCTGAATCATTTCTCTATCAGATGTGGTTCCAGCCTATCTCGAACTGACGGGCGGCTTTTGTAGACGTTATGCGTATCAACCTTTGATTCATATCACAATTAGGGCTTGTCAATTCATGGCGACTTTGGTTGTCATATAATTGTGAGGGTCTATCACTAGTTCCGGCGGTTTTGATCGTCACTGTTCAATTTAGGAAAATTTTATAAATTATACATTAGTTAAGCGACATCATCCGCGCTCCAATCATATAACGCTAGCAATGTATTCCTTAATCGTTCTTAGATCGGCCTTTTTATGTCTCTAAGTGTCCCCTCGACAATCCTTATGGTCAAAGTGCCATTTCCTATTCGAGTTCCCTAGGTCCACGTACCTTGCCTCGCGTTAGCCTTTTCCTTTTGATCAGCCAACTCAAGATTGATCAGATTCGAGCAAGATACGACTGAAATACATCGTTATATACATTCTCATTAATGAGTCTCGAAGTGACAAGAAAATAAGAATGTCACAACTCTTCACCCCTTACAAAAATTTCATCCTCAAAATTTACAGTAAACCCGCTACTTAAATAAATGGGGGTATTGATGCCTCATCGTTTCCTCATTTTCTCAAGTAGCTCCTTCGACTGATTGCTCTACCAAATTTACAGACAACTTTGTGCCGTTTTAAGTCTATCCAAAATTATTTTCACCGCCTCCACTGATTGCTCTACCAATTTTGGGCCTATATTGCTTCTTTCTCCAACTTCATCCCAGCAAATCAGGGTTTTGCAAGCTCTTTCGTAAAGCGCTTCAAACGGTGTCATTCGAATACTCTGCTGATAACTGTTATTATATGCAAACTCCACCAAATGCGGTTGATCCTCCCATCCACCTTTGAAGTCTATCACATACGCTCATAACATATCCTCGAGCGTCTGAATTGTCCTCTCCAATTGTTCGTTCGTTTGTGGATGGTATGCCGTACTAAATTGCAGTCGAGTCTCCATGGCATCTTGAAGACTCTTCCAAAAGTTCGCTGTGAACTTGGGATCTCTGTCCGATGTAATCATCACGGGTACTCCATGTAGCCTCACTATCTGCTGCATATATAACTCGGCATATCTATCCATCGCGAAATCCTTTCGCATAGGGATGAAATGTGCAGACTTGGTCAACCTTTCCACGACTACCCAAATAGAATCATGGCCTCTCTGGCTCTTTGGGAGTCCCATCACAAATTCATTGTTATGTGCTCCCATTTCCATTCAGGAATTTCTAGTGGCTGTAATAATCCACCATGCTTACAATGTTGTGCCTTCACCTGCTGCTATATCAAGCACTTTGTCACATACTTCGCTACATCCACTTTCATCACGTTCCACCAATAATATTAATGTAAGTCCTGATACATTTTCGTGCTTCCTAAGTGGATACTATAATTGCTCCTATGAGCCTATGATAAAATCCTTTCTCTAAGCTCTTCGTCCTTTGGCACGCATAGACGCCCTCGAAATTTCAAAATTCCATCTTCGAACACTTGGAATTCTGGTTTCATTTTTGTCGAGCCCATCTCCAGGATTTTCTGAATTTCTAGGTCCGTATTTTGGGTCAGAATCACTCAAGTTCTCAAATAATGACTACCCTTTTACTAGTAGACAGACAATACTCAATTTCCGACTAAGCGCATCCGCGACTCTATTTGCCTTCCCAGGGTGATACAATATGTCGCAATCATAATCCTTAAGCAGCTCCATCCATCAACACTGCCTCATATTCAGTTCCTTATGGAAAAACAGATACTTCGGGCTCTAGTGGTCAGTGTAAATCTGGAACTTCTCGCCACATAAATAATAACACCAGATTTTCATAGCATAAATGATCGCTGCTAGTTCCAAACCGTGAGTCGGATAGTTCATTTCATGCGGTCTTAGCTGTCGGGATACGTAGGCAATCGCTCTTCCATGTTGCATTAGCACATAGCCTAGTCCTTTTAGCGAAGCATCGCTATATATCTCATAACCTTCCGGTCCTGATGGAATCGTCAATATCGGTGCGGTTGTCAATCGATGTTTGAGCTCTTGGAAACTCCTTTCACACTTATCCGTCCACTCGTACCTCGTTTTTTTCTTAATCAACCTCGTCAGTGGGATAGCTATAGATGAAAATTTCTCTACGAAACGTCTGTAATATCCCGCCAATCCTAAGAAATTTTGGATTTTCGTGATCGTAGTAGGCTTAGGCCAATTCGTTACAGCTTCAATCTTCGTAGGATCCACCGCAATTCCTTCTCCATACACAACATGTCCAAGAAATGCCCCTTTATTCAGCCAGAACTCGCATTTGCTAAATTTAGCATAAAGTGAGTGTTCTCTTAGGGTCTGCAAAACAATCTTCAGATGCTCTTCGTGTTCTTCGTTACTCCTTGAGTAAATCAGGATATCGTCGATAAAAACTATGACAAATCTATCCAAAAATTCCTTGAACACTCGATACATCAAGTCCATAAATGCGGCTAGAGCATTGGTCAATCCAAAAGGCATCACAGTGAATGCGTAATGACCATACCTTGTCCTAAAAGCGGTCTTAGGTATGTCTTTCTTCTTAATTCTCAACTGGTGATACTCGGTCCTCAGGTCAATCTTTGAGAATACCGCAGCTCCTTGCAATTAATTAAATAGGTCATCAATCCTCGGTAGTGTGTAATTATTCTTCACTGTCACTTGATTCAATTGTCTATAGTCGATGCATAGACGTAAGGATATCATTTTTCCTTACAAAAAATACCGATGCTCCCCATGGTGAAACACTCGGTCGAATGAATCCTTTATCCAGTACTTCTTGCATCTGCACCTTTAACTCTTTCAGTTCTAATAAGGACATTCTATAGGCTGTCTTTCCAGATCGGCTCCGTTCCGGGAGCTAACTCAATCATGAATTCTATCTCTCGCTCTGGTGGCAACCCTGACAACTCTTGAGGAAATATGTCAAGAAACTCACGTACTACTGGGATGCTTTCTAGTTTAGGCTTCTCGGTAATCGTGTCCATAACTACGACTAAGTATGCCTGACATCCTTCAATCATCAACTTCATCACTTCAAGGGACGAGACTAAAGGAATCGAGGTTCCTCCTCGACTACCCATAAATTCGAAACTAGGGTGACCTTCTAGATAGAAACGAATTATCCTACTACCACAATTCACTATTGCCCCTGTTCATCCAATCAGTCCATTCATATGATCACATCGAAGTCATACATGGGCAACACAGCTAAATCGATACTTTCTTTACTACTACCAATTACAATTCTACAGTTAGCACAGCCCGATGAAACCATCACATTATCTTTCAACAGGGTGGCAACATGCAGAATCACGCTTAACGGTTTTAACTTCACATCAACTAAATCAACAAACCAAGCAGACACAAACGAGTGTGATGCGCCAGGATCAAACAAAACATATGCAGCTTGGTCACACAAATAAACTGTACTTATGACCAAGCCTGACGTTTCTTCTGCTTCCCTACGGGCTACTGCATATACTCTCCCCTAAGTTGGGGGTCGATTTTAATCAATTTGGGGGGTGGCAGCCGACAATCAAACTTGTGGTCACTGCCCTTGAAGTCTTTTCGCTGGAGCTTGGTTCGGGCAAGTCCTCATCTGATGGCCCATCTGACCACACTTGAAGCACGCTCCAGTTCTTGCCGGGCATGATCCATTACCATGCCTTCTGCCACAGAGGCGACAACTCCAGTTCATGGGGTTCGACGGCTTCACAATATTCTTTCTTATCGGAGGGACAAAGAGCCTATTGCTAGTCATTGGTCTCTTATCAATCTGGCAATTGTCTCTGAATGAATTAAACGGCGATCCAGATGCGGCATTTCTCTCCTTCAGATCCCTCTCAATCATTTGTCCCTGTTCATAAATATCCTTGTAGGTTCTCAGATTCAGGATTATCATCTGGCTGCGAAACTTAGGCCTCAGTCCATCTTGAAATCTCCGCGCCTTCTCCAGGGGATCTTCTACCGATCGAGGTGCATACCTCGAAAATCTAGAGAACTCAGCTTTGTACTGGTCCATGGTTAGCTGATTCTGATGCAGCCATAAGAACTCCACTTGCTTTCTTTCCCGGGCTATCTCCGAGAAATACTTGTCATTGAATGCCGTAATAAAGGCATTACAGGTCAAGGTAGTTCTTTCTGGAAAGACTCCATTCTTGGTGGCAGCCAACCAATTATTTGCGATACCTTCCAGCTGGTATACCGTCAATAGTATTTTATCTTCGTTCGTGCATCTCAAGACTCTAAAGGCCTTCTCCAGCTTCTCGATCCATCTCGGTGCTAGTTCGGGGTCTCCAGTCCCATTAAACTGGACCGGCTTTAGCTTAATAAATTGCTCGACCAGTTGGCCCATCTGCCTGGCCACAACAATTTCTTCCTAGGCATTCACTACATCATTGCCTTAGTTATGATTGACATTGTTTCCATTGCCTCCATTGTTGCCGTTGTTGGTGTTGACGATAGCTATTGTGGCTTCTACCGCTTGGGCTATGGCAGCATCCCTATCCTGGGCCTACCTGTCGATGAGGTCGCCAATCCTTTCGAGCACCCTCAATACTCCGTCCATTCTCAGGTCTTTCG
The DNA here is from genome assembly GCA_028455895.1 of Rhodomyrtus tomentosa. Taxonomy (NCBI): domain Eukaryota; kingdom Viridiplantae; phylum Streptophyta; class Magnoliopsida; order Myrtales; family Myrtaceae; genus Rhodomyrtus; species Rhodomyrtus tomentosa. The sequence goes on from JAPCWY010000011.1 coordinate 16,725,356, forward strand.
CCACGAGTGGCCTCAAACTAGAAGTTTTGCTCTTGGGCCTGTCTTCTAGACGGATTACTCATTCTTATATGCTTTTACTAAGCTTAGACCACCACAATTTCATCAAGGAGTTAGTAACTCATTCATCCAACCAAGTCCAAAGCTACTAAACTATGCTTTAATAGGAACAATCATAACATAACGACCTTCCACACAATAAATTCTAGAGGCACCTCGATAAGCAGTTCATGGCTATTCCTCAATTCCGTTCGCTTCGATGATTCACCAAAACTAGCCATACTCATTCATTTAACAGGCCAAAATCCAAAAATGACTTTCAGTGCCAAACATAAAACTTCATCTTCATAAATCGCCACAATCCCATCAAGACCAAATGCCAATTACATGCGCCAAGTCATATTCCATGCATCTCGTGCCTTATTCTAATCAATTTCCTAAGGTCTCGCTCCCTGTTGTGTCCCAACTTACTCATCCTTATCACTCTAATCCTCAATCAACTTGGATCGAGCTGACCTTGCTCTGATACCAAGCAAACGGGAATCTCACGTCTCGTGCCCCGGGCACGAGTGCACGACTTCCTGCAAGCATAAACTCTCTCAAGGTCTCATGATTTACATAGATCGAGAGATGTACCATATCGATAGCACGCAGAAGCGATAATATACAAACTCCCCTGTACAATAATAAAAAGGGACCTGGGTAACGAGAGTACCAATAGATACATAAACTCCATCCATGTTCGTACAAGAGCACGGGCAAGTTAAATATGCTTGTTTGTAGGGGTGACACGACTAGTACAAAAGACGATCATCAATCTCTCAAAAGAAGCAGGCATCGAGGTCACCATCAAGATATCAGACTAAAAAAAAAGACTCTTAAGTCGAGCTATTGGAATCGTCAGTCTCCTTAGGATCCTCATATGGCTCGTACTCCGAGAGAATCTCAAAGCAAACCCCCACAGTGTTCTCGAGCGTCTCGTCAGCTGACGGCTCCACCTGGTTGTCCTCGGTAGCCTCGATCTCAATGACCTCGTCAGTGTCCTCCAGGGTCGGGGTCTTCTTAGGAACATTCCTCGAGCCAGCTACTGACCCATCGGCCTCTACCGAATTCTAAGAGGGATGACACCAACTAGGGACTACCCCATGGGATACCTTAGTGGGTTTCAGTGGTCCCGTAGTCACTTTCCCTACTTTCCTAAACCAAGCCTTGAACCTATGAGACTTCCAGCTCTTTTCACCCTCATCGACCCAGACTACAATGCACTTCCTAACGTATATAGCTCCCTGTCCGTCCGGAAACTCATCAAAATAAGCGAACATTTCTTTTGGGTCACCAAATTTGATTGGCCATATTTCTCACGGCCTAAAATTTGAAAATGGGGTCCCACAATGGGGTGAGATTTATATCTCAGTAAAACGGGTCCTGACCCTAGGTTAAATTGACCATATACTCAGGTGCATGCAATCACGAACGAAAATGCACAAGCAATCACATGAGACATTCAACAGTCATTAAATAACATACAGGTATAAACAAGTGTCAAGCATGCAATCATGGCATCATATCACATCATTGAAATCAAACACATATTGCCAAGCCAGATCACACTTTCCTCTCTTCCAGTCCCCCTTATTTTCAAGCCTGCGCTCAGAACTCTTCAAGCTCGGTCCACGTAAATACGCCTCAGACCATTACATTGACAAATCCCCGTAAACGCATCAGGTTTTCAATTTCATTCTAGGCTTGTGTCGACACATCTTCAATTCAGTCCCTCGTCTCAACACATCAGGACATTGGCTATTTCAACCCCGCGTCTCGTATGCCTCATGGTGTCATTCAACACAAACCCCGCGCCACAGCGCCTCAGGATATCCATCCACACAACCCCGCGTCTCAATGCCTCAGGGTGTCATAAGTTTCTCAGACATGCCAAATGCCCATTTCAATTCACACTCACGATCAACTGCAAACTCATGCAATGAGCAATACATCTATGGCATGCGAGATAATTAAATTCAATACTCAAATGTGACAATCAATTCATGGCACAAGCATTCAAGCCATCTATCTCTCTCAAGGACGCACAATGGACAATTACACCATAAACTTCCAAAAACCAATCTAATTCACACTCAATTCACCCAATTAAGTCCAATCCTCCTAGCCAAGGCTTAGAAACTTCTTATCTCAAGCTTAATTCAACAAAATTCTCCTTCCATGCACTTCAATGGTTCGGTCCAATTAGCCCAAGATCGAGTCAATTGCGCAACCTAAGGAAATTCATCCAATTTGTCAATTTTCTCATCCAATTCATCAATTCACTAAACATACAACTCATTGACATATCGATTGACATCCTCATACATCTAAATGATGAATTGAAGACTCAATTCCATCACCAACAGACCCCCACAGATTCGGTATGCACAGAATCGAAATAGGGCATTCTCTATTCTGTGCATATCTCAACCAATCAGCCCTTAAACTAACTTAAATCATCAATTTATCCATTAATCTATTTGCTAATATGTATTTCTAGGGGTTTGAGAGCCACACCGAAATTTGAAGCCAAGGCAATGCCGAGAAGTCCTCGAACGACATCGGTCCTCTAAGTCCTCCACCGATAAGTTTTTGATATTCAAACACAAGACCCATTTGAGGTTATCGGCAAGAGAATGAAGAAGGGGCTAGTGGTTAGCTTGGCGTTGGAAGTCACTAGAAGGGGTGGTCGATGCCGACGAAGCTGGCAGTAACGGCTGGTCGGCAAGTGGTCGGCGGGAGCTCTCTCGGCCAAATGAAGAAGAAGGAAGAAGAAGAAGAAGAAATGGTTATGGAGGGAGGGTGTTCGGCTGAATAGGGAGAGAGAGTGAGATATACACAATTTCAAGAGTCAACAAGGTTGAATGGTAGGTTAAAAATGTCCCCATCCACATTATTGTCTAATCTTTTGACACTTGTCCATGTGTCAATAATTATTTCATCCAATGGCTGCCAATTTCTCTAACTTTTGACAGCTATAATAGGCCTTCAATGACCAAAATGCCCTTGTCCAATAATTAGGGCAAGGCTAAGGCTTGAGGGGCAAAATAGTAATTTTATCCTTGATGTTTGGAACATCGTTTTTCTAATTTCAATTTTCTTCGATAAGGCGATGACCAATCCATTTATAATGCTGGAATTTTTTATTCTCCATTTTCTAATTTCGAGACTCGTTTCTGAATCATTTCTCTATCAGACATGGTTTCAGCTTATCTCGAACTGACGGGCGACTTTTGCAGACGTTACACGTATCGACCCTGTGATTCATGTCGCAATTGGGGCTCATCAATTCATGGCGACTTTGGTTGTCATGTAATTGTGAGGGTCTATCACTAGTTCCGACGGTTTAGATCGTCACTGTTCGATTTAGAAAAATTTTGCAAATTATACATTGGTTAGGCGGCATCATCCGCTCTCCAATCGTATAACGTTAGCAACGAATTCCTTAATCGTTCTTAGATCAGCCTTTTTATGGCTCTAAATGTCCCCTCGACAATCCTTATGGTCTAAGTGTCATTTCCTATTCGAGTTCCCTAGGTCCACGTACCTTGTCTCGCGTTAGCTTTTCGCTTTTGGTCAGTCAACTCAAGATTAATCAGATCTGAGCGAATTTTGACTGAAATAAATCATTAGTTACATTCTAATCAATGAGTCTCGAAGTGACAGAAAAATTAGACTATCACAAAAATTGAATTATTGCTTGATTAAAAGGTTGGAACCCAAAATCGGTTTTGTTTTGAGGATGACTACATGCTGGCTGGTTTTGTTTACAAGTGGTAGTATCAGGGCCCTTAGCTATTGTTCTAGCTTTCCCCCCTTTTCCGCCCGACTCTTGGGTCTTAAGATGGGAGATTCGATCTCATAGAGTTCAATTCCCGTTCTCAACTTTTCGTCTTGCAGCTTGTCGCTTACGGTATCCAAATTGTAGTACAGAATCATCTCCAAAGATCTCGGTCCCGGAGCTCGTATGAGAGTTGGTTTGACTGCCCTAACTATGGCGGAATATTTTTGAGATGTTAATGAACAAGACGTACTTCTATTTATCGACAATATCTTCCGTTTTGTCCAAGCAGGATCTGAAGTATCTACCTTATTAGGTAGAACTTTAATGGACTTATAATGTCTTATATGATATCAAGTGAGATGTCAATGGGAAGTGTGAGAAGTGGATTGAGGTTTGGAAATGATTTATGGCAAAATCGGTGCACGAAACTCTAAATTGTGTCATGCCACGTGTATGACTGAGTAAACCGAACACATTAAGGGTTCGGGAGTAAGCATTGTCATGTGTTCAATTGTTAGAAAAGATGTCTTGAATTGCCAATGACGTGGCTAGGGAAAGATTGAGTTAATGAAAGTGAGCATTCCATGGTTCATGACTCAAGATTGATTAATCTTTTTAGGTTGACGAAGAATTCATGGGGATTTTATACTTGTGACTTTAAGGAAATTTGCTTGGTGTGACATTGTGATAATTAATCAAGGTAAGTGTTTCCTAAACCTTTATTTGAAAGCTAGGACTCTGCTAGATAAGTTATTGAATGAATTGAATGACTGGTCAAATTTTTTATGAATTGAATTGTGAGTATTGTGATGGCATTGTGAATCCAATGAGGAAATATGGATGATATTAATTAGTCTATGACCCTGGTGATGTTGGAGGGTGGTGAACTTGGATGAGAATGGGAATGTCGATTAGTCTATGACCCCAGGTGGCAATGAATGGAAATAAGCCTTAAAAGGACCGATTGGCCTGTGGCCCCAGTTGTACGTAGACCGATTAGCCTGTGGCTCCGGTGATGTCATGTGGCAGGAGTGCTAGAGGAGTGTATGGGTGGATGAGTAAGTGGAGGCAGTGGTGTATTGGGTGCATACGCTTGTATATTGGAACCATGAAGTTGAGCATAGTTGGTTGTCATGTATTGCCTTGTGCCATTGCATTGTTTGTTATTTGCATTTAGAGTGGCATTTGTGTGTGGTCCAGTTGGACTGGTATTGAGGTATAGGGTTAGGTTTCACTCTCTGAGATGTCAATCTCACACGTAGTGGAACAAACTTTTCAAACCCCAAGCCTTAACCATGCTGCCAATCTGCTTGGGCGATCTAAAGGAGATGATTGCCCTTTTTTATGAGTTCTCTTCTCAGAAAGGTATCACATATGTTAGGAAGTGCATAACTATCTGGGTAGATAAAGGAAAGCTAGAACTACATCTACATCGTTTTGAGGCATGGTTTCGTCAAGTAGGTAATAGTATCCTGATGGGACCTCTCTGCCAAAGGATGTTCCATGGGAAGTGATTCCAACCTGGTGTCATCCGTCCCGATCAAATATCGAAGTGGATAACCCAGCATCAGTAGGAGGGGCGAGGAATATACCTGAAGTGTTGAAGTCTACACTATCTTATGTGGAGTACATGAATTATATAGAGATTTCTACTGATGCGAACGAGGACACCAATGAAGACGGAGAAGCAGAAGTTGAAGAAGAAGAAGAAACCGAGAAACACACTAAAAATCTTCAAAGGATATGCCATCTGAGACTTTTCTGATTCCAATCTAGATGATGAGGGGGATGATGGAAAAGATAACTCAAGCTATTCTTCTGAGAAATCCTATTAAGAGTGTTAGATGAATAAGGAACCATTTTGGCATTAGGTTCTAGGAAAGGTATAGTAGTAACCTTTGAACCCTAGGCCTTAGTTTCTTTTTCTTACCCAGGTGTGAGGCTTTATATTTTGTCTTTTCCCTGCTGTTGTATCTACTGAATGTTTCTAGAATGTATAAATGGGTGTGTTTTTGAAGTCTTTCAAAACTCCCATTTTCTTTTAATCTTTATTGTACGACAATGTTATTTCGTTTTTGTTTGCACACTTCATATCATACTAGGCCATGTAAGATTCCTAGGTAATTATAGGCCTGAGGTGGATGTGACAAGCTCCAAGGGATGCGGGGCGTTACATCCCCGTCCGAAGTGGTATCAGAGCAGGTTACCAAGATTACAATCGATTGAGAATTAGAGTAATAAGGAGTAAAGGAATTTGGATGGGTTGGGGTAGTGAGACCCCAGGGGGAGTCATTAGAGTCAAGCATGAATGCATGGCATATGAGTGGCGCATGTGATTGGCATCTTGACATGGTATGGTTGTGGTGAACCTATGAAGGGTCAAGCTCTACACTTAGCATGTTGTGGTGGATGTGGATTGAATGTTTTACTAAGTTGTAGATGAGTCTGGACTTGAGGTATGGATTTGTATTCTTGGTTAATATGCAAATGAGAATGCTTGAGTGATTGGTTGTTGTTTTATGATTGCTACTTTGTTGAGTAGCATAAAAGTATTGGAATATGAGAAAGTGAATTAGATCTTTGATTCCGTGGTGGAATTATGATGATTCAGGTAAGTTAAGTTAAGCAAGTATGAGTAATAGACCTAGAAGGCCAAGAAGCGGAGCTTCGAGCTCCAGAACTCCAGTGGCTGAGGATCCAAGAATGGAAGGAGTCTTGAGGGCCTTAGAACAGATTGTCGAACTGATGGGAAAGGAAGCTCAAGATAGGGTTGCTTCCGCTCTTAGACAAGTGGAAGATAGAGTTGAGATTATAGCTTGGGCTGCTGAAGCAGCAGTAGCAGCTGTGAATATGGCAAATGGAAATAATGCCCAGGGAGTTGAAGCTTGGAATGCACAAGGCAATGTTAATGTTAATAGACCAATGGGTCAGTTAGTCAAGCAGCTTATTAAACTGAAAACGACCCAGTTTGATGGTACCAGAGATCCTGAGTCAGCACCAAGGTGGATTGAGAAACTCGAAAAAGTTTTTGAAGTACTGAGATACACTGACGAAGAGAAAGTGTCGTTAGTTGTATATCAGCTAGAGGAAACTGCGCATGATTGGTGGAGCACCGTGAAGGAGGGAGTATTTTCGGAAGGTACAGCTTTGACTTGGGCTGCCTTTACTGTCGCTTTCAATGATAAATATTTTTCTAAGACGACATGTGAGAAGAAACGATTGGAATTTCAACAGTTGCGACAGAATCAACTGACCGTGGATCAGTATGAAGGTGAGTTTGCAAGATTGTCAAGGTATGCACCAAGATCAATTGACGATCCACTTGAGAAAGCACAACGATTTCGAGATGGTCTAAGACCAGAAATTCACAATAGGATCATAACTATGAATTTGAGAACATACGGAGAGATTTATGAGGAGAGCTAAATGATTGAAAGGCATATCAAGGACAGAGGCATTGCTTCTAGATCACGATTTACTCCTCTGGGTGATAATCGACAATTAGAAAAAAGGCCGATGTTGAACAGCAGATGATTCGTTCCTCCGATACGAAGAAATATCGGAAAGCCGACGAGTCAGTTCAATTGGTATTATCATATTTGTGGGAGGAGGCATGGAAGTGGTCCTTGTCCTTCTAGGACGAGAGCATATTATATATGTGGTCAGACGGGTCACCGAGTGAAAAATTATCCTAATCAAGCCCCGAGACCGATAGCACAAGGATAGAGACCATAGGTAGGACCATTGGTTGCAGTCCCACTTAATGAACAAAATTAACCACCAATTCAAGGAAGAGTTTACGCTGTGGCACGTAAAGAGGCAGAGGAAGCGTCTGGCATGGTCACAGGAACGATTTATTTATGCGATCAAGTTGTCTATGCCTTGTTTGATCCTGATGCTTCGTATTCCTTTATATCTGCTTAGTTTGCCGATCTGGTGGGAGTAGAATTGAAATCATTGAATGTGCTACTATATGTTGCTCACCATTAAAGGATAATGTGCTAGTCTCGCTAGGCTGTGTGGACTGTAAGATAGTGATTAGTGGTAGCGAAGAAAAGATAGATTTGGTTGTGCTACCTATGTATAATTTTGATGTGATAATTGGCATGGATTGGTTGGGAAAATAAAGGGCTATAGTTGATTGTGGTAACAGAGTAATTCACTTTTACCTGAAAGGTCACCCTGGTTTGAATTTGTAGGGAGTTGGGGAGGAACCTTGATTCCTTTGGTTTCGTCGCTTGAGGCGACTAAGTTGATGAACGAAGGGTGTCAAGCCTATTTGGCTGCTGCAGTCGACACAACGGTTGAGGAACCGAAGTTGGAAAGTATAGCAGTGGTACGTGACTTTCTTGATGTCTTTCCCAAGGAATTGCCAAGATTACCACCTAAGAGAGAGATTGAGTTTGTAATTGAGTTAACACCTGGAACAGAGCTGATCTCGAAGGCACCGTATAGGATGTCCTTGTCTGAGTTGAAAGAATTAAAAGTGCAAATACATGAATTATTAGATAAATGATTCATTAGACCGAGTGTGTCGCCATGGAGAGCGCCAGTGCTATTTGTAAGAAATAAGGATGGATCCTTGCTTTTGTGTATAGATTACAGGCAATTGAATCAAGTAACCATCAAGAACAAGTATCCCTTGCCCAAGATAGATGATTTTTTTTATTAGCTGCAAGGAGCGTCTGTATTTTCTAACATAGATTTGAGAACTGGATATCACCACCTGAGAATTAAGAAGGAGGATATACCAAAGACTGCTTTCAGAACAAGGTATGATCATTACGAGTTTACAGTTATGCCTTTTGATTTGACTAATTCTCCTGCTGCAGTTATGGATTTGATGCATTGAGTGTTTAAGGAGTACTTGGATCAATTCATTATCGTTTTTATAGACAATATCCTGATTTATTCAAAGAGCAGTGATGAGCATGAGGAACATCTGAGGGTAGTTCTGCAGACCCTGAGGGAGCATTCGCTTTACGCCAAGTTTAGTAAATATGAATTTAGATTGAGTAAAGTGGCTTTCCTTGGTCATGTGATTTCTGGAGAAGGAATTTCAGTAGATCCTTCAAAGATTGAGGCAGTAATGAAATGACCTAGACCTACGACAGTTACCGAGATTAGAAGTTTTCTAGGATTAGCAGGTTATTATAGGCGATTTGTGGAAAAGTTTTCATTTATAGCTATTTCATTGACGAGGCTAACAAAGAAGGACGTGAAGTTCAAATGGACGGAAAAGTGTGAAAGAAGTTTCCAAGAGCTTAAACATCGATTGACAACCGCACAAGTATTAACCATTCCTTCTTGACCTAGAGGTTATGAAATATATAGAGATGCTTCGCTAAAAGGATTAGGGTATGTATTGATACAACATGAGAAAGTGATTGTTTATACCTCACGATAGTTGAGACCACATGAAATGAATTATCCGACGCATGATTTGGAGTTAGCTGCCATCATCTTCACTCTAAAAATCTGGAGGCACTACTTTTTTTTTGGTCGGAGAGGCACTACTTATGTGGCGAAAGATTTTAGATTTATACTGATCATCAAAGTTTGAAGTACCTATTTTCGTAGAAAGAGTTGATTATGAGACATCGTCGATGAATTGAGTTACTCAAGGACTATGACTGCGAAATTTTGTATCATCTTGAAAGGAGACTAGAGTCCCGAATGCACTTAGCCGGAAGTCAAGTATTGCACTCTTATTGGTTAGAGGATGGTCCTTGTTAGAGGAATTAATGGATTCTAAGTTTAAACTGGAAGTTTGCCTACTGTCAAGTTTAGTGGCAACCTTGAGAGTTGAGCCTGAAATACAAGAAAGAGTAAAGACTCTACAATCTATAGATTCAAAGATTCAAAAGATTCTCGAGATGGATGCGACGAAAAGGAAACCTGAGTTCCAAGTGTCAGCTGATGGAATTCTAAAGTTTCGCGGACATTTATGTGTGCATGGGAATGAGAAACTCAAGGAAAAGATTTTGTCAGAAGCTCACAGGAGCAATTATAGTATTCATATGGAAAACACTAAGATATATCAGAATTTGCGTCAACACTACTGATGAAATGGAATGAAAACAGATGTAGCTAAGTATGTGGCTGAGTGTTTGACTTGTCAACAAGTGAAGGTTCAACATTGCAAGCTTGGAGGATTGTTATAATCTCTAGAAATTCCTAAGTGGAAATGGGAACACGCAGCGATGAATTTTGTGATGGGATTGCCAAGAAGTCAAAAATGGCATGACTCAATTTGGGTAATCGTGGATAGATTGACTAAGTCGGCACATTTCATACCTGCGTGAAAGGATTTTGCAATGGAAAGGTACGCAGAATTATATGTGTGTCAGATTGTGCGATTGCACGGAGTCCCAGTTACAATTACGTCGGATCGAGATCCCAAATTTACAGTAATCTTTTGGAAGAGTATATAGGAGGCTTTAGGAACTAGATTACAATTCAGTACCGCGTACCATCCGCAGACTGATGGACAGTCACAAAGGACGATACAAACGCGCAAGGATATGTTATGGGCGGGCGTCATAGATTTTAAAGGTGGCTGAGAGGACCAATTACATTTGGTGAAGTTTGCGTATAATAACAATTACCAACAAAGCATTGGTATGGCACCGTTCGAAGCACTTTTTGATCGAGCTTGCAGAACGCCTGTATGCTGGGATGAAGTTGGAGAAAGGAGTATAACAGGTCTAGAGTTAGTGGAACAGTCTGTTGAAGCGATTAAAGTTATTAGAGAAAGGCTAAGAACGACACAAAGTCGATAGAAGAGTTACGCTGATAAAAGACGCAAACCATTGGAATTTCAAGTTGGTAGCCATGTTTTCTTGAAGGTATCACCAATGCGTTTATTGTCTCGATTTGGGAAAAAGGGAAAACTAAGTTCGAGATATGTAGGTCCTTTTGAAATTCTAGAGCGAATTGGAGCTTTGGCCTACAGACTTGCTTTACCGCCGAATTTATCACAAGTGCACAATGTAATTCATGTATCAATGTTGAGGAAATATGAGCCAAATCCGACTCATGTTTTGAATTTTGAAACCATCGAGATTGATTACAAGGTGTCATATGTGGAAAAGCCTATTAGAATTGAAGACTGAAAGGAGCAAGTCTTAAAAAATAAAACGATTTCGTTAGTCAAGGTGATTTGGGAACATCACAGGACTGAAGGAGCAATGTGGGAAAGCGAAGAAGCTATGAGACGTCGATACCCCCATTTGTTTACTTAAGTTGGGATTATTGTAAATTTGAAGGACGAAATTTCTGTAAGGGGGAAGAATTGTGACATTCTGAATTTCCTACCATCTTGAGGCTATTGGTTGAGAATGTATCTTTTGATGTATTTCAGTTTTGTCTCGCTTAGATATGATCAATCTTGAGTAAATTGACCTAAAGGAAAAGGCTAACGCATAACAAAGTACGTGGACCTAGGAAGCTCGAAACAAAAAATGACACTTTGACCATAAGGATTGTCGAGGGAACATTTAGAGCTAGTAAGGCCGATCAGATAACGATTAAGGAATACAATGCTAGCGTTATACGATTGGATCGCGGGTGATGCCGCTTAACCAATGTATAACTTGCAAATTTTCCTAAATCGAATCGTCACAATTGAAGCCGTCGGAACTAGCGATGAACATTCGCAATTACATGACAACCAAAGCTGTCATAACTTGAGTTTTCCTAAGTGTGATGAGAATCACAGAGTCGATACGCGTAACATTTACAAAGCCGCCTGTTAGTTCGAGACAAACTGGAATTATGATCGACGGATGAATGATCATAAAATGGAAGCTCAAAATGGGCAGTTGGAAATAAAGAATTCCAATTATGGATAGGAATTTGATGACGTTTTGCTAAATGGTAATTTCGAATGGGAAAAGCGAAGTTTAGACTGAAAGTGCATAATTACCACTTTGTCCCTCGATCATTTGCCTTGCCTTAAGAAATGCAAGAAGGATAAAATAGTCAATCCTTCTCCCTCAATGGCTGCCAAAAATTCACACACAAGGGGTCAAAGAAGAGTCAAAGCTTGAGTTATATTATTGGTTATATGCCACATGTCAACCTATCAAGCCCTCAAGCATTAATTACCCCCACCAAATCTTATCATGTGAAATTAACCTCAATTATGTGTGTGAGACAATCATTTGGAATCCTCTTCAGCCGTGTATAGCCATCCCACAATTTCCCTTCCATTTTCTCTCCACTTTGCTCACAACCGAAAATTGCCTAGGAAGATAGTTTTCTGCCCTGTTGTTTGGCCTTTTCGAGCACCACTTTTCGGTGCCGCCTGGTCGAGTTCCGACCACCAAGAGCAAGCTTGAAGTGTCCTTAACAAGTTCCAAGTGGTAGCTCGAGGTTTCGTTGAGCGGTTTTTCCCGACCAGCCCTTAGACCAAAACTTGACAGAAATCGCGTGAACTGAGATAAGGTCTTCATTTTACCTCTTAGAGACTCCGATTGGCCTCAAATTTTTAGGAGACCTTTATAGCATCTAGTAATAAGGTTGGATGGTCGATGGCTGCAAGTTGGATTGTGTTAAAATAGGTTTTCATGGCTGAACATTGGTGTTAAAATTTAGATAGATTCTAATCAAGTGGAGACCTGGCTATTCTATTTGGGCTATCAATTCACTTCAAATCTTGTGGTGAGCTTTCTAAACCCATAAAGAAAGGTCTTAGCAAGTTGTTTAATGAAGGATTGAGGATTAAAATTGAATTATGGCTCGATTAAACAATTCGAACCCAAAAATCGGTTCTGTTTTGAGGATGACTACATGCTGGCCGGTTCTGTTTAGGGGAAAAATGAGGAGCATTTGAACTTTAATGGACTTATAATGTCTTATATGATATCATGTGAGGTGTCAATGGAAAGTGTGAGGAGTGGATTGAGGTTTGAAAGTGATTTTATGGCAAAATTGTTGCACGAAACTCTAAATTTTGTCTTGCCATGTGTATGGATGAGTAAACCAAACACATTAAGGTTTCGGGGTGAAGTATTGTCATGTGTTCAATTGTTAGAAAATATGTCTTGAATTGCCAATGGCGTGGCTAGGGAAAGATTGTGTTAATGGAAGTGAGCATTCCATGGTTCGTGACTCAAGATTGGTTAATCTTTTTAGGTTGACGAAGAATTCATGGGGATTCTATACTTGTGGCTTTAAGGAGATTTGTTTGGTGTGACATTGTGATAATTAATCAAGGTAAGTGTTTTCTAAACCTTTATCTGAATGCTAGAACTCTACTAGATGAGTTATTGAATGAATTGAATGACTGGTGAAATTTTTTTATGAATTGAATTGTGAGTATTGTGATGACATTGTGAATCCAATGAGGAAATGTGGATGATACTAATTGGTCTGTCACCCCGGTGGTATTGGAGGGTGGTGAACTTGGATGAGAATGGGAATGCCGATTGGTCTGTGACTCTAGGTGGTAGTGAATGGCTGTAAGCCTTAAAAGCACCGATTGGCCTGTGGCACCAGTGGTACGTAGACATCAATTGGCCTGTGGCCCCGGTGATGTCAGGTGGCAGAAGTGCCAGAGGAGTATATGGGTGGATGAAAATGTGGAGCAGTCATGTATCGGGGGCATGTGCTTGTATATTAGAACCTTGAAGTTCAGCATGGTTGTTTGTATTGATTATCCATGCCTGATAATTGATATTGTTGTTGTGACATTCTGATTTTTCCTGTCATTTCAAGACTTATTAATGAGAATATATCTAATGATGCCTTTCAGTCGTATCTCGCTCGGATCTGATCAATCTCTAGTTAACTGATCAAAAAGGGAAAGACTAACGCGAGACAAGATACGTGGTCTTAAGGAACTCAAATAGGAAATGACACTTTGACCATAAGGATTCTCGAGAGGACATTTAGAGCCATATGAGACCGATCTAAGAACGATTAAGGAATGGATTACTAGCGTTGTACGATTGGAGCGCGGTTGATGCTGCTTAACTAATGTATAATTTGTGAAATTTTCCTAAATCGAGCGATGACGATCGAGACCATTGAAACTAGTAATAGACCCTTGTAATTATATGACAACCAAAGTCGCCATAAACTGACGAGCCCTAAGTGTGATATGAATCATAGAGTCGATACGCGTAACGTCTGCAAGAGACGCCCGTCAGTTCGAGATAGACTAAAATCACATCTGACAGAGAAATAATTTAGAGACGAGTCTCGAAATTAGAAAATGGAGAATCAAGAATTCCAATATTATAATTAGATTGGACGTCGCCTCATCGAAAAAGATTTGAATTAAAAAAATGACGTTCCGAACGTCAAGGGCAAAATTACCATTTTGCCCCTCCAGTCTTGGTCTTGTCTTAATAAATGGATAAGGGTATTTTGGTCATTTATACACCCTCTAGGCTGCCGAAAATTTAGAGTTATATTGGCCATTGGATGAGTCAATTATGAGCAAAGAGGCAAGTGTCAATGGATGAAGAGTTGGCATTAATTGGACAACTTTTAACCTACCATTCTTCATGGTTGACTCTCAAATTTGTGCATACACCTCTCTCTCTCTCTCACTACCTCAGCCGAACACCATCTCCATTTGACATCTCCTTCTTGTTTTCTTCTTCTTCGTCCTCACTTCTCTCGGTCGAAGAATCCATCGCCCGACCAACCCTGCTTGTCGACTTCGCCACGTTCGACCGTCACTTCCGGCCGCCACTTGAGCTCGAGCCGACCACCAACCTCTAGCCCCACCTCTTTCCGACCACCTTTAAGTTGAATCATGGCATTTGACCCACTGAGGAGCTCCAGCCAGCCACTTTCTCGAGAGTCGACGGAAACCGTCGCAACTGGAGGTAAGCTGATGTTTGGACTACGTAGGACCTCTAATCTTTTGAATCTTTTAGCCAAATTTTATGGACATCTAGGGTACATGTATACTGAGTTGTGGTAGAAATTTGAGCTTATTTTGATGAAGTCTTAACCCTAAATGGATGTTGCGTTTGAAGGGCAAAAACTGACCGGTTGAGGACTTGGGAAAACCGGCACCGTTCGTGGACCATATGACGTCACCTTGAGCTCAATTTTTTGGTGAGGCTTCCTAATTTGTAGAACTAGTTGTTAGCAAGTATATAAGTGGATGAATTAAGGATTTATGGTCATTTAAGGACTGATCAAGGGAGGTATGACAGAACTGAAAATGCCCTGTTTCGGTTCTGTGCAAATCGAATTGCTGGGAGATGATAAGAGTTGAAATTGAGCTCAAAATTCACCGTAGAGACATGCTAGGATGTCAATGAATATGTCATTGAGGTTTATGCTTCATGGATTGGTGAATTGAACAAGAAAAATGAATGAATTGGATTGATTTCCAATAGGTGCGAGGCTGCCTTGTTTCGAGATTGTTGGACCGAGTGATCGAAGTACTTGGAATGAGATTTTTGTTGAATTTAGTACAAGGTAAGGGGTTTCTAAATCTTAACTAGGAGGATTGGACTCGATTGGGTGAATTGGGTGTGAATTAGGTTGGTTCTTGTGAATTATGGTGTGATTGTCCAATGTGTGTCCTCGTGAGATGTCGATGGCTTGAACGGTTGTTGAATGCTTGTGCCATGAATTGATTGCCTCTTGTGAGTGAAGAGATTGATTGTCTTGCATGCCATAGATATCTAGCTCGATGTATGAGCTTGTACTCGAGCATGAGTTTAAATTGAAATGAATGATAGGCATGATTGTGAATCGTGTAGTATCTTGAAGCGTTGAGACGCGGGGTTGTGTTGAATTGTACCCTAATGCGTTAAGACGCAGGGTTGAAATGACTAATGACCTGATGCGTTGAGACGCGGGACAAAATTTGATATGTGTCGACACATGCCTGGGATTAAATTGAAAACCTGATGCGTTTATGCGGGCTTGTCAATGGGATGGTCTAAGGCGTAATTACGTGGACCGAGCCTGAGACGTTCTAAATGCGGGCGTGAATCAATGGAGGCTTGGAAGGGTGGAAGGTGTAACCTGACTTGGTAATGCGTGCTTGATTTGAACGATGAGATATGATGCCATGATTGCGTGCTTGACACTCATCTGTATCTGTATGTTATTTAATGACTACCGAATGCTTCATGTGGTTGCTTGTACATTTTGTTCATGATTGCATTCACCTGAGTGCACGGTCAGCCTAACTAGGGTTACGACCTATCTTAATGAGATGTGAATCTCACTCCATTGCGGGACCATGTTTTCAGATCTTAGACCATGAGGATGTTGCCGACCAGACTAGGTGACCCGAAGGAGATGACCGCGTATTTTGAGGAGTTCCTAGATGGACGGGAAACTGTGTACGTTAAGAAGTGTACTGTAGTCTGGATCAATGAGGGTAGAAAGGGCTAGAAGACTCATAGGTTAGAGGCTTGGTTTCGGAGGGTAGGCGAGGTTACTATTGGACCACTGAAGTCCACTGAAGTACCCTGTAGGGTTATTCCTAGTTGGTGTCATCCCACTCGGGATTCTATGGAGGTCGAGGGATCAGTAGCTAGTTCGAGAAACATTCTCGAGAGGACCCCAACCCTGGAAGACACCAACGAGGTCATTGAGATCGAAGCCTCCGAGGACGACCTGGTGGAGCAGTCGGCATATGAGATGATGGAGGATACCGTAAAGGTAGGCTCAGAGACTTTCTCGGAGTATGAGCCTACCAAGGATGCTAAGGAGATTGCCGACTCTAGTAGCTCGACCTAAGGGTTTCCATTTTCTGGACTATTATTTTGCTGATGACCTAGATGGTACGTTTTCTTTTGGAGATATTAATGGTTGTCTTTTGAGCTGGTCCTGTTACTCCTACCGACTAACAAGATTAATCTGCCATCGCTTTTGTAAGAACTCGTGGGAGGTAGTGTATAAATGAATTTATAGTGTTCTTGCTATCTAAGTCCCCGCTAATGTTTGTACGGAGGAATTTATGCTATCGTTTCCGCATGCGAACGTTTTTTTTGTGCATCTCTCGAAATATGACTCCTGGGAAAAGAAAGAGTTCACTCGTAGGGAGTCGCCCGCCTATGCCAGGGGCATAGGGCGTGACAGCTGTCGTGTGATGCCTTATGTCATTGCACTGTTTGTTATTTGCATTTTGAATGGTATTTGTGTGTGGTCAAGTAGAACTGGTATTGAGGTATAAAGTTAGGTTTCACCTTCTGAGATGTCGATCTCACCTCGTAGTGGGACAAACCTTTCAGACCCCAAGCCTTAGCCAAGCTGTCAATCCTCCTAGGCGATCCAAAGGAGATAACTGCCCTTTTTGATGAGTTCCCCACTCGAAAGAGTATCACATATGTCAGGAAGCGCACAACTGTTTGGGTAGATGAAGGAAAGCTAGAACTACAATCCCATCGTTTTGAGGCATGGTTTCGTCAAGTGGATAACAGTAACCTGATGGGACTTTTGCTGCTAAAGCATGTTCCATGGGAAGTGATTCCAACCTGGCGTCATCCGTCCCGACTAGATATCAAAGTGGATAACCCAACATCAGTAGAAGGATCGAGGAATATACCTGAAGTGTCTAAGTCTCCACTATCTTATGTGGAGTACATGAATTATATAGAGATTTCTACTGATGTGATCGATGCCACCGACGAAGATGAAGAAGCAAAAGCAGAAGAAGAAGAAGAAGAAGAATAAATCGAGGAAGACACTGAAGAATCTTCAGAGGATGTGCCATCCGAGACTTTTTCTGATTAAAATCCAAATGATGAGGGGGACGATGGAAAGGATAACTCAAGCTATTCTTCTGAGAAATCCTGTTAAGGGTGTTAGGTGAATAAGGAACCTTTGGTGTTAGGCTCTAGGAAAGGTATAGTGGTAAGCTTTGAACCCTAGGCCTTAGTTCCTTTTTCTTACCCAGGTGTGCGATTTTATATTTTTGTCTTTTCCCTTCCGTTGTATGTACTGAATGTTTCTGGAATGTATAAATGGGAGTGCTTTTGAAGTCTTCCAAAACTTCCCTTTTCTTTTTATCTTTATTGTATAGTAATGTTATCTCGTTTTTGCTTGCACATTTCATATCATACTAGGCCATGTGAGATTTCTAGGTAATTATAGGCCTGAGGTGGATGTGACGAGCTCCAAGGGATGCGAGGCATTACATATTTCCTTCCCCATTGCCATTTCCATGACCATTCTCATTATTCCCATTAGCCAAGTTAGCAGCAGCTACCGCAACTTTAGTGGCTTGAGCAACACTAATAGCTCGCTCTTGAGCCTACTTGCCCATCAGGTTCCCTATTTCCTCCACCGCTCTGATGACTCCATTAGCTCTTAGGTCTTTCACAACATGCGCTCTCGAGCTAGACGTTCCTCTAGCACTCCTACCCTGATTACTCATCCTCGCTAATGACTCGTCGTACCTGAATCACTCTAATTTCGTCCAAGAATTAGAGACTTAAGCCATCTACTCAAGTATAGTAGTTCTATGGTACTCATCATAGCAGCGACCATAAATAACATTCCATCACAAATCAAGCAATCAGAGGTACCACATCAACGGAACTCTAATTCGTACCTCAAGTCCCAACGCGTCTACAACTTAGCATAATCACAACAAGCTATCTAGTACCTTAGATAAACATCGGCAAAACAAACACCTAATGCCAAGTACGAAGCTTTATGACTTTGAATCACCCATGATGATGCAAACTAAGTGTGCAAATCACAAGCGCAAAATGATATGACAAGAAGAATGTGCCAAACTCCTATAAACACCTAAGTTCTCACTATCTAATCATCATAAATTCATCACTTCTTATCACTCCAGGTCTCAACAAACTTGGATCGAGTTAACATTGCTCTGATACCACTTAAACAAGGATGTCACACTACAAACCTTGCTAGCGTGCCAACATCCCTCCAATGCTGTTAAGCTTAAGACTTCCGAGGATCTAATGGCAACGAACTTGAAAGCGAAATAAAAAAAAGCACATGCGAAAGCAGAATACAAATCTCCATACAAGATACATATAATGATAACTCAGAAAAGGAAATGAGACATTTACTCATTAAAACAATCATCCTTACAAATGATTTATTTTCAATATCAAAAGCAACAACAGTCATCCATGATTCCACGTGCATATGAGTTTTAACTCTATTGACTCTCCAATCTTTAAGACCACAAAAGGAAATACAGCCAGGTAAGGTTAAATGTCCATTCACTTCAAAATACTTCTCCAAAAGTCAATCATTTGGGACCTAAAAATGTTAACTCACGACGGGGTAAGAGTAAATCTCAGCAAATATACTCATAAACTTAGACTAGGCCAATAATACCTCCAGACAAATCCTAAACACGCGATACTCACATTTTAGGTCAATTATCAGATCATTCCTTAACATGCAATTCTAATAATCAAGGTCATTCTTCAGATCGATTCCCATCAACTGATTCTATCCATCGAGGCCATCCTTCAAATGAAGTCCTATCATGCATTTATATCCATCTGGGACAAGCTAAACAAGGAAAAGACAATAACACTTTTAAATGATAATGTAAGTCATGATTCATCAAGATAAGGTCAAGTTACATACTTGGCATTTCACAAATCACAAGTTCACATGGGGTATTCCCCATCGTATATCCCAATCTTCATTATTCAGGCCAGCGTCATAATGCTCAGGCTGTCATATTATACTAGGCAGAATCCACGTCATAATGCTCATCTTGTCATATTGTACTCCATGTCATAATGTTCATCTTGAATGATCCCATCTGCCCGGACCTACGTTATAACGCTCAGGTCGTATTATCACATTGTACTAGGCAGGACTCGCGTCATAACGCTCATATTCAATGATTTCTTCTACCCGGACCCGTGTCATAATGCTCAGGTCGTACTGCATTTGGCAAGGCCCACATCATAACACTCGAGCTATAATTTTGCCAGGACACGCGCCATAATGCTCAAGTCGTGCTTTAGTCCTCATAGGATTAATATGTGATCTCATATTTATGTACATATCTCATCAATCGATTGGCCAAACTAATTGAAATGCATAATTACAAAGAGGCAACTTATGGTTTCGGCCTCCACATTCCAGTTCAATCATTGAATCCCATTACACATGTCACGACATACATTATAGAGGCAAATCAAGAAATTCAATCAATCAATTCACAAGGATATATCAAAGCCAAATATATATAAGGCAAGTAAGTCAATTTACCCACTCAATCCACCTTAACCTCTCATGGCCGAATGCACAAGGGTAAGAAATTCAAATTCACCTCTTAATTAATCACTTGTCCTATTATGACTCAAACTTCTATTATTCGGCCCTCTATGACATCGCAACACCATGTCAAGAGAAGACCATAACGCCCTTGTAATAAACTAGAGGAATGAGCACAATTCAAGAGTAAAAAGGTTGTTTCCAATTCTAGCCCAAAACTACATTTTTCCAGAATGAACCATGGATTTTAAATGACCTTGATGAGGCGATGTCAAAAATGTTGATGTTGAAATCCTTGAATGTCTAACGCCAAATTTTAAAGTTCAATTCATGGCTCATATCGACCAATTGCGACTTCAATGTATCTCAACTAACGACTATCAC
This sequence comes from Rhodomyrtus tomentosa, assembly GCA_028455895.1. NCBI lineage: Eukaryota > Viridiplantae > Streptophyta > Magnoliopsida > Myrtales > Myrtaceae > Rhodomyrtus > Rhodomyrtus tomentosa. Next base: position 16,745,766 of record JAPCWY010000011.1, read on the forward strand.
GACCCTCTCACATGCAGTTTCAAGACGAGAGGGCTTATGGATCATCCCTTCGTCTGGTTGAACGCGGGCCTCTCCCAAGGCCCGTTACCCAAGTCGCAACGGCGGTATACGTAGTCGACCTTCGATGCGGTCTTGTAACATGTGATACGTGTACATGCCAAGGAGTCGCTACCAATTGTTTCATGGAAGATTCGATTGGAAACTATATCGAATAGTTGGGAGCATTCTATTCAATTTTGCGAAAATAAGAGAAACAAGATCGGGGACTCTGTTACGCTAACTATCAGAGTAAACGCCATTTCAGAACCTAAGTTGAATGATTTATCTAACCCTAAGATTTCATGCAGATGAGTGAGCTACGAACCCTAAGACTAGGAGTTCATGCAGATAGGAATGACTATCCTAGCACTCACAATCAATAATGAAATTGCGCAAATCAAAGATCCAAAACATACGGATAAATCCAATGAAAGTAACATGGCATCCCTAGTAAGGCCTTATTAGCCTAGAGAAATGTCAATCAAGGCTCAGAAGTGTTTTTGACATGATTTACCCTTGACGGGCAAAATCATAATTTTGAAGAGTTTTGAGACAATTTGCCCAAGAAGGGAAACATTCGTCATTTCAGATGACATATGGAGTCAAAAGATGGTGGAAATAGGATTAGTTACCAAGCCAATCTATTTCCTATTTTTTGGCAATTTTCCAAATTTTTCTGAAATTTTTAAGGCGATTTACCCTTTGAGGGGTAAAATCGTCATTTCTGAAAGTGATGAAAAGTGAAAATTTCAAATAGAAGGATTGATCGACCACCAAATCCAAATAATAATTTTGAGCAATGTTCACGACTCAATGGAATTTTAAGGAGTAAAATCGTCCTTTAAGAAAATGGGACGAGATTCGAAAACCCAAGCATAAGAGTCAGTCACCCAATCGACCCTAATTATTATCTTGGCATCATCGACTTATCTCATATACACGGCAAAGGTGATTTACCCCTAAAGGGTAATATCGTCAATTCTCAGATGAATAGATAAGAAATCTCAAAAATAGGATTGATTAGTTGTCTGTGGTAAATCCTCAATTTTTAAAAATTTCTAGAATGTCTAGGAATTTTCCATAACCTTCCTATATTTTTATGGGACTTTAGAATTTTGTAACATTTTTTAGAATTTTCTGAAATTTTTTCATTTTTTTATTATTTGAAAATAATTTTTTGAATTTTTATTATTAAAAAATGATTCGGACTGTTCGACCCGACCCACTAGGGTCGGATACCCGAACCCTTACACCTTAACCCTCAAAACGACACCATTTCACATTTTTTTATTTTTCGATTTATTCGGATTTAATCCGATGGTTCCTATTGAACCACGTGGCTAATCCACAGCCACCAGATTATTTGGCTGAAACCTACTGTTTAGATCAAAAGCGGACTATCCCTCAGTCGTCAGATCTGATTACTTAGACCTACGGCCACGATTAAAAGCCAAGACTCGATCCGAACCGTTTATCCTCATTAACCTAAACGACGCCGCTTGACCATTAACCTAAACGGCACCATTTCAGTTCAAATTGATTTTATGATTTTAAAACCATTTTTGGATATTCCTAATTACTAATTGGACGGCCATTAAATAGGATTCGATTAACCTAGACCGTCCGATCTAAGCTGACTCAGCCTAATAGACTAACGGTTAAATCACCCCAGCACCCGCATGGATCAATCACATCTTGCCAACTAAATCTTTGACTCGTTGACTTCACCACGTCAGCTTTTTCTTCAACCTCTCGACCCCGTTGGAATGGACGACCAAGACTTCTCCGGCGCCGATGAGCGACTAAACCTAAACCGATTAACATATAACCGGTGCCATTCGACTCGCCTTATCAACGAGTTTCACATATATCAGAATCGAAGCATTTCATCCATAGATCAAGCAAAGGCAAGCTCGAACCAGGTCGGATATGGCGACTTCATACATGCGAATCATGACATATCAAGCAAATTCATTCACAAAGAAGGTTGAGCTCGTAGGGCCTAGATTCGGCTAGGCGACATTGAACAGTGTTTGGCAATAGAGGTTGAGTTTGGAGACTCGATTCGAAGTATTCGAGCAAAATCAATGCAAAATGAAAATGTGATGATGGTCAGTGATGCTTGGAGAACAAAGCGCACACACTAAATGCAAAGATTAAGGTCGAAGATGAGATCCACCATTGATGCTCAGTGAGAAGCTCGAAGTTCTAACTCACTTGTTCTCGTGGTTTCAGGCGGCGTGGCCGGCGGCAATCGCTTCCTTGAAGCTTGGACGACCTCCTGATGACCTTTTTTAGCTTTGGGTTAGCCTGGAAAGACCTAATCGATGCTCTATAAATTCAAGCTCAAACCTTCACAATGGTGATGGAAGGCGAGCTCTCTCTCCTTCTCTCTACTCTCTATCTATTCTGTTTTCCTTCTGCGACAGAATGAGCCGATCCCCCTCAACAGAAAGTCCTCCAGAGGCCATATACCATTTTCGAAATTTTGCCGCCGATTGGTTAACGGCAATTTTTCCAATCACGTGCCTCCCGTGCGCCAATTGGTCATTGGACGGTAACGGAATTCGTTGGGATCCGTCTATACCCGCAAGGATCTCTAGCATTCTCTATTTTGCACAAATTTAGCAAGGATATGAGCTGAGTTTGATTTCATTGACTTTTATAGGTCCCGCGAGCTTGACTGACCAATTAATCTCTACTCCGACAACGTCGAGTGATGCCGCCGGTGTTAATCGACAGGGGACGATGAGAGAAACAGAACGCCTACCCTTCCTTTCCAATTATTCGCGAATTGATCTTCAATTTGTCGATGAAAATTCACCCAAGAGCTATTCATTCACGCGGGAACTTGAGGGAGAAGATGATACTATAGCGAACCAGTTCGACCGATTTGACCGGGCTGTCTGACCGGTCAGAATCGGTCTTAACTTGATTTTTCGAAATCAATCACAATTTGATGGGGGATTTTTGCAATTAAGCCTCAAAATTGAACTTATGACACGAATATTATCCAAAAATGTGATTTTTCCTAAAAATTCATGTCAATTTTTACAAAAGCCCCAAATTTATCCTCAATTACAATTCAAAAAATTATGAAATTGAAGGCTCAAATGATCAAATTGTACCAAATTAACCATGCCAATCAACATAGAATGATGAAATTCATTGGGCAATGGCTTCAATTGGCATAGGTGGCCCTTGAATTGGAAGTAATTTCAATTATACCCAAATTCAAGGAATAAATCGCAATAAAGTATGCAATTTTGCCAAATTCATGTAATTGAACAATTTGCACAAATAATTGGACTACATTACAATGAAGAACAATTAGATTGAATGTCAAGACCCTAAAAATGCCAAAATTATAAATTAAAAGACTCAATTGGCATTTTTTTACTAAATTCAAACATACGTGTAACAAAGGAATACATAAAATTGAACTTGAATTTGGACTTTGTATGAGGTCACAAATACAAGGAAATTAAAATAAAAATATTGACTATTTTTTCATATTTTTGGGACATCAAATGCTATTTTTCTTGAATTTTCATCTATTTTACTATTTTTCAAAAACATTAAAAAATATGAAAAATAAAAAATATTGTTTTGTTCAAAAATGGGTCCTTAGGCTTGGTCAAGGCTACCAAAGTTGATTTTACAATTTTTTAATATTTTATGAATTTTTTGTGAATTTTTCAAAAATAAATTAAAAAAACTAATCGAAAATCAGGTATCAACAGCTGCCCCTCTTTGAGAGGAATCTCGTGAGAGGTTTCACTCAAAGACGGGTGACACCTGAGTCTAAACTGACTCGACTAAGAAAAGAAAAAATGAATCCTGACATTCAATCTTTCTTGTCCTACTAGTAAACGCTCTGCTTATTCCATTTTAGCCGATGTAAGAGAGAGAGATGGAATAGAGATACTCACATGTTACTCACCTTCCTGATGCTCATGTGACATGCGTGGTGTATGGCGGATTCAAGTAGATACCTACCTGAGGACTCATCTCTTGTGTGTCTTAGGGCAGTTAAGTTCTAGCCCATATGGTGGGCGAAATCAGAATATGATTCCTATCTGATAGGAATCTATGGGTGACGCACTCATTCTTTAAAGATTGTCAAAGGTTTTGATTCGTATGGTGGATCAGACCATGAATAGGATTCATTTCTATCAGGAACCTATGGACGACGTACATGTTCTTTAGGAATTGTCGGGAACTAGGTTTCCTATCCACTAGGAACCTAAAAGTGACGCACCTGCTCTTTAGGGTTTGTTGGATATTAGGCTTCCTATCCACTAGGAACCTAAAGGTGGCGCACCCGTTCTTTAGGGTTTGTTGGATGTTAGGCTTTCTATCCACTAGGAACCTAAAGGTGACACACCCGTTCTTTAGGATTTGTCTGAGACTAGGCTTCCCATCCATCGAGAACATAAAAATGACGCACCTATTCTTTAGAATTTGTCGGATACTAGGCTTCCTATCTACCAGGAATCTAAAGGTGACACACCCGTTCTTTAAGGTTTGTCAGAGACTAGGTAGATCCTACACTTTGAGGAATCAACGAGGGTCTATACAAATAAGGTATACCTAACTCTTCGATTTTACCAAATGGGCTATTCTGAGGTTTAGGGGTTACCTAGAACCTTACAGAAAGCTGGTTCTATAGATTGTCTTCTTGACGTGCAAGGTGCCATTCTGGGATTTTGGGACTCCAAGTATCATGCAGAAAGCTCAAACCTGCAATCTTACATAAAAGATGACTCTGATACTCTTCCTTGTTAAGCGAGGTATTCTTCTTTGACCCTGAGCTGCCATGAGTCTCATAGAAGTTTCAACCTGAGGGTTCATTCCTCATCAAAGATATTAGTTATCTCAAGGTAATGATAGTTATAATGCAGGCAAAATTTTACTTTGATCTATGCAATTATGCAAAATGACTTATGTTGTTGGAGGTTATCCAAGACATCTTGAAGTATGCAAAGATGATTAGAAATTCTTGGAAGGAAAATCCTTGATCAAACAATTTAAAGTTTCCAACAAAGCTCACTTTTAAGCATTCTATAGGAATGTCTTCATCAACGAGGGTTTCTCTCTAATCCTTCGACTTTGACTTTTTACGAAGAAAGCACTTGAATCTCCTAATAACCTACACCTGGGCTTTCGGGATTATTTGCAGCGCATACACTTCGATCAATCGAGAGGTCTTTACGGGACCGTAATATTGGGCTTGGACATAGTTTCCAAAGGGGGACTCGTTTTCCGAGTCAGGCATTTTGAATGAAGCTTTATTCATCTACTCCGAGTTTACAAGTCAAAAACCCTACAAAATGAGAAAGAAATAATCTTACTCATACCTCTTCGAGCTAAGGTACACATTAACCTAGGAGTCTTAGTCAGAAAAGACTACAAAGGGTTGCAGTGTCGGTAGAATCGAGGATCGAAAAAGGCTTATTTTTGGTCCAAAATCGCGAAGAGTTTAACATTGGTGATCATCGCTGATCAATCTTTTGTTTTGTCTTTGGTTGACAACTCTTTCAAGAATATCTCTAGTCTTCTTGAGAACGGCTCTAGCCTTTGAGAGATTTTGTTTATCTTTTGGCAGTTGGCTATGATTCCATTCACGGGGTAGCTTTTTGCTGCACAGTTTCTGAGGCTTCTTCTTTATTTCAGAGGTTGTTGGGGATGGAAGCATCCAGTAATTCCTTGGTGTCCCAAAATTAGTCTTACGACTTTCAGTATTTCAATGAGCGTCTGCCTTGTTCTTGTTAAATTTTTTGTTTCTCTTTTTTAATGCACTAAGATTCAGCTTTTTCTCTTTGGATCCCGCCTTTTCCTTTTCTTTTTATGGGAACTAGGATTTTTTATGATTGTGTAAGGTATGTGACTTGAGTTTGATCCTGTCTGAACATTTTGCTTCGATAGTTTCGTGTAGCTCCTACTTCTTGAACTTCTCTGTCTACAAGCATCTTTGCCACCTTCGTCTTGGTGTTGTGCAATGATCATGTGACATTTCGATTTCCAGTCGGTTTCAGACTCTGTAATGAGAAGTTTATATGTATCAAACGATGTATTTCAGTTGTATTCCGCTCAAATCTAATCAATTTGAGTAGTCTAACCAAAGGGGAAAGGCTAACGAGAGACATGGTACGTGGACCTAGGGAATTCAGATAGGAAATGACGCTTTGACCATAAGGATTGTCGAGGGGAATTGGCCGTCACCCTATCGAAGAAGTCAAAAACGAGAAAAACGATGATCGGAATATCGGGGGTAAAATGACCGTTTTGCCCCTCAAACTAGAAGCTTTGTCTATACAACTCAAGAAGGGCAATTTGGACAATTGACACCCGTTGGCTGTCGAAAAAGGTGGAGAATTGGGGGCATTGGATTCATCTTGGGAAGAGACATTGCCAAGTGTCAAAAATCAAGCCATGAAAGTTATATCATCTTTATGCAAACCTATCATTCAACTTTAACCAAGTTTGGGATAAACAAAACTCTCTCTTCTCTCTCTCACCACTCTCTTTCGGCCAAGACACCAGGAGGAAGCACCAAAACACCCATCATCTTCTTCTTCCTCTCTACTGCTTACCGCCCAACCAGAATCACGCCGCCCGTTCGCCGCCCACGACCACCTCTTCCGGCCACCAACTGACCACCGGCTGACCATCCCGCTGAAGCTCTACATCTTCCGACATCCTCCAACAAGAATTAGGCCGATTGGAGCACTGAGAAGTCCCAACCAAGCAAATTCCCAAGAGCCGACAAATTTTTCTTCAGTTTGAGGTAGGTTCGGCTCTCAACCCTTTTGACAACCGAAATCTTGGAATGTAGAGATCAAATTTGGTGGACATCAAGTAGACATATAAGTGGTTCTGTGGTAAAATTTTGAGCTTGATGTGATAAGGTTTTGACCATGAACCAGTCTTGTACATTTTGCCCATGAACCAGTCTTGTACATTTTGCCCAGAAACTACCGGTATTCTATGCTTCGACGATCCGGGGAACTTCAATAGGAATCTGGTGGCCATTTAACTTGAAACTCACGGTGAGCCTCCCAAACCTTTAGGTAGACATGCTAAGAGGTAGAATAAGGTTTAAATGGAGGAATTGAAGAGGATTGAAGGCTGGAAGCACTCGGTTTGCATAGAACCGAAAATCGAAATGAACCGGTTCGGTTCTGTGCAAAATCGATTCTGTGGGTTCCAAGAACAGAAACTTATGGCATTTAAATTGATGTTTAGATGTGTCGAGATATTGGGGGTTAAGTTAGGGATGATTGGGATTGAAGGATTGAGAAATTGGGTATGAAAATTTGACGGATTCGTTGAAATTTCTAGGTTGCGCGAAGTGTTCGACCTTGGACCATAAGGGGCCAAACCTTGAGGAATTAAGAAGAGTAATTTGGTGTTATTGAAGCTAAGGTAAGAGATTTCTTAAACCTAGGCTAGGGGGATTGGACTCAATTGGACGAGTCAAGGCCTAGTTGAATGGATTCGTGTGGAAATTTCAATAGAGCTGAATTGTATTGTGTCCTAAAATGATATAGGACGTATACGTGTGACATTGTGTATGCTTGAGTTGTTGGCCATACCTTAGCATTATATGAATTGCTTTGTATGCCGAGCATTCGAATCGTGCATGAGTTACACCCGTTGTGTGCATGTGATTGTCTTGTGATGAATTGGCATAAGCATGGCATGGCAGGGCCCTGAGGCGTATGAGACGCGGGGCGGAAGGTGGATACCCTAATGAGATGTAAACGCGGGGTGGAGTTGGAGTTGTGTGGCGCCCTGATGCGATCTAATCGCGTGGTTGAGATAGTCACGGTCTTGATACGATCTAATCGCGGGACGGAGTATGAGTTAATGAGCTTTTCTTGGAGATTCATCGGGACTTGATGCGTTTACGCGGGTCACCGATGACAGTCTGATGCGTTTACGCGGACCGAATCTGGGGTGACATGTTCATAGGCTAGAGGCTGATGCAGGCAGAAAATTGGTGGATGTGAAGAGTGGCAGGCTATAGGTGCATGTGCATTTGAGTGTGAGATGTCGTCATAGTTGCATGCCTATCTGCTATATGCTGTTGTCTATTGATTCTTGCTTTATATGCCTGTCTGTTTCTGAGTCAGATCTATTGAGGGGTACGGCTACTTGAGTGGACTTTCGACCTGACCTAAGATTAGATTTTTCTTACTGAGATGAGTATCTCACCCTTTTGGGGAACCCTTCTTTTATAGATCCTAGGCCTTAGAAATGTGGCATGTTCGATTTGGCGACACAAAAGAGATGACAGCCTTCTTCGATGAGTTCCCTGATAGGTAGGGGAACATTTTTATAAGAAAATGTACAATGGTATGGGTCGATGAGGGCAAGCTAGACTAGAAGCCTCACAGGTTTGAGGCATGGTTGAGGAGGGATGGAGATAGACAGGTCGGGCCACTAAAGCCCCACGAGGTACCACAGAGTGTCATACCCGATTGGTGCCAAACTGTGGCGGAGCAAGAGCTATCGGAGGGATCGGTAGTAGGGTCTAGGAATAGACCCGAGAGGACGCCGACAGCAGAGTATTCCGTGCCACCACCGGAGGACGAGGTCATAGTCGTGGAGTTGTCAGAGGGGGACGTAGCTGAACCGTCGCAGGAGGCGACCATGGAGGATTCCGTCGAGATTCCGTCTAAGGCCTTCTTCGAGTACGAGCCGATGGAGGAGATTAGGGACACCGGAGATTCTAGTAGTTCTTTCTAGGCGACTCCGGTTGGTGATCTGATCTTTTGACTGGCGACTTGACCTCGCTCCTGACGGATTTTGTGGATATCTCTTCTGACATGCTTACCCTGTCGCCCTGATGTTTAGCGGATCTTAGTAGTCGGTATTTGTATGAACAGTACGATGTGATGTACGACGTTCCTTATGTTATCCAGATCCTACTCAATCTTTATATATATATTGCACGAGGATTTGTTTGAAAACCGCTTCTGTATGCATAGTGTAATTATTATATCTCTCGGCTTTTATGTGGTGGATTCTTGGGACCGCCGAGAGATTGTTGTTGTTTTATTTGCAAGGATGTTTGCGTGCTCGCGCAAGGAGCGCGAGGCGTGACAGATCACCAATGAGAGTACATGAAATGAATATGTAGGCTCAAATTGGCTATGCAATGGGTATAAGTATATAGGATGGAGAAATGAACGTGTCTTCGTCATCCTATGGCGCCTAAATCAATGCATATCAACACATGAAGATTGATGTTAGTCTGAGCAAAAAGATTTCTAACTATTTACCTTTTAAAGTTGCTGGACTGCTTCTATGCGCCCCCGATGTGGGGTGGCTCTTGACAGGGCTAAGAAATGAGGACTGCCATTCAAAGGGTTTATCAATGATCACCTATAATGTTTATGGAAAAGAATGAGTGTCTTTGTCATCCCAATCCATGTACTTGATGCAAATAGCCTTACATCTTCAGGTTCATGCTTTTCTATCCTTGCACTCATTTCATCTCTCTGGTGTGTATAGGACGTGTTTGGATTAGACTTGCCTCTTATCTGAAGAAACATTCATGTTAGGTAGCCTAAACAACTTTGTTTTGAAAACATCATTATGTTTTTCTCCAAACATTTCTCCTTACACGAAATTAATGATGCACCATGCATGTTTCAGCCATGTTTGGATAACCTCTAACCTTAACATGTGTACAACAAGTGTTAGAAATTTTTCTTTGAAAGTATGATACATTCCTAAGTTTGACCATATGCATGTTTATCTTTGACTTTTCATTTCTTACAAGAAAGTGAGAAATTTTATAGTATTTCTCCATTGTTGCTCTTTGTCTTCATTGGACATCCCTGTATGAAGAGAATAAAAATTCCAGTGAGTGAAAGATATTTTAATGCTCGATGGAACAGATACATATCACCTGGTTATATGCGTTAGGGGGCTATTATGTTCTTGGGCTCATTTGAAAAAGCTTGATTATGAGTCCATGTCATGGAATCTTGCAAAACATAACACATGCCATGTATGCATGGATGCATGATATGTCAATGTAATGACTGCTAAGGCAACTCGAATAGTTTTGGAGAAAGTCATGAGATCATCATCTGATTTCATTTCAAGGATAATACTTCTTCACAGCATCTGAGTTTACGGGATAGCCAAATTCTTCTCCTTCATAATTTAAAAGAATTAACGCCCCTCCTACAAGGACTTTCTTGACAACGTAAGGGACTTCATAGTTTGGGGTAAACTTGCCTCCCAAATGAGCGGCATTTGACAAAGTCTTCCTTGCCACTAGGTCATCTTCCTCAAAACTTCTAGGCTTGACCTTCCGGTTAAACGACTTGGCCACCCTCTTCTGGTAGCTCTAGCTATGACAGATCGCTCTAAGACGCTTCTTGTCTATCAAATTTAGTTGCTCATATCTGTGTTTGATCCATTCTGTCTCAGAGAGTTTAACTTCTCACAATATTCTCAGAGACGAAACTTCAATCTCTATAGGCAGGACAACCTCCATCCCATATACCAGTGCATAAGGAGTTGCCCCAGTTGAGATCCTAATCAAAGTCCGATATGCCATTAAGGCGGAGGGTAGCCTCTCATGCCAATCCCTGTAGTTCTCGGCAGTCTTAGTCAAAATCTTCTTGATGTTTTTGTTTGTCGCTTCTACTGCTCCATTCATTTGTGGGCGGTAAGGGGGAGAATTAAGATGTCGGATGCCAAAATAATCTACTAGATCATCGACAATCTTGTTGATTAAGTTGGACCATTAGCTGTGATGATCGCTCGAGGAATACCATATCAAGAGATTATATCCTTCTTGATAAATATTGCCACACTCCTCGCCCTGACATTTGGGTAAGAACTAGCCTCTATCCACTTCGTGAAGTAATCAATTGCAACTAGAATGAAGCAATTGCCATTTGAAGCCGCTAGATTGATAGGCTCTATCATGTCTATTCCCCACATAGAGAAAGACTAAACTTCAGATATTTGATGCAGTTCGTTTGGGAGTGCCTTAATCCTATCGCCATATACTTGACATTAGTGGCATGACCTGACGTGTTGATTACAGTATGATTCGATGGTCATCTAATAATAACCAAGCCTCATGATCTTCTTCGCGAGGAGATGGCCATTCATGTGTGGTTCGCATACACCTTCATTCATGAGAGTATTTACTTCTTTAGCGTCCACACACCTTAACAAAGTGGAATCAAACGACCTTTTGCACAAAGTTCGTCCAATGAGGAAGAATTTATTAGCCATCTTGGCTATATATCTTCAGTCTCCTGCTTGACATTCATCAGGAATTCTCTCTTCAAGAGGTAATTCTTAATATCGTGGTACGACGACCCTTCATCGAATTCTTCTTTGGCCAGCATACAATAAGCTGGTTTTATGGTTATGCCAATCTTCAATGGCTCTACTTCTAATTCATCAGTTATTTGCGGCATGGAAGCGAGCGTGGCCAACGCGTCTGCGAACTGGTTCTATGCTCTTGGCATGTATTCAAATGACACTTCTTCGAATTTGAGTATCAATTCTTCCATGTACTCAAGATAGGGGATAAGTTTTGTGTCGTTTGTCTTCCACTCCCCTTGTGTCTGAAAAATAATGAGCATAGAATCTCCATAAACTTGCAGCTTAGATATCTTCATGGAGATGGACAAATGTAGGCCTAGAATATATGCCTTGTATTCTGAAATATTGTTGGTACAAGTGAAAGTCAGTTTTGCTGCAACGGGATAATGTTGACCATCAAGTGAAGTGAATTTCTTACTCTAATAGTAGATGGCTCTTTCTTTACCATCCACAGGGTTTGTTTGAGCAAGTAAGACTCCCAAAGACTCTTGATGTATAGTCAAATACAAGGTCAAGAGGTGACTTGGGATTGGTGGCACAAGTACTGGTGGAGTGGCTAGATAAATTTTGATCTTTTGGAATGGCTGACTACATTCTGCATCCCATGTCACTTTTACGCCCTTCTTGAGCAATTTGAAAATTGGTTTAGCCACGTTCGATAACTGATTAATGAATTTGGTCATGCAGTTCAATCTCCTTAGAAGACTTCTTACTTCTTTCATTATCGAGGGAGTTGCTAGGTTACAAATAGCTTGGATTTTAGAAGGGTCAATTTCAATGCCCTTGCTACTGACCATGAATCCTAGAAGTTTCCATGATTTCTCCCCAAACACACATTTTTTAGGGTTCAACCTCAACTTGTATTTTCGGAGTCGTTCAAACAGCTTCCTTAACACTTGAGTATGGTCTTGTCCTTTCTTGGACTTGGCAATCATGTCATCGACATATACTTCGATCTATTTATGGATCATGTCATGGAATAGGGTGACCATCGCCTTTTGATAAGTTCCCCATCATTCTTTAGTCTGAAGGGCATCACTTTATAATAGAAATTTCCCCAAAGGGTGGTAAACACATTTTTCGATTTGTCCTCCTGCTTCATGAGGATTTGAATATATCCGAAGAATCCGTCCATGAATGAGAATAATTCGTACCATGCTATACTATCAACCAGCACATCGATGTGGGGAAGTGAGAAATCATCTTTTGGGCTTGCTATATTCAAGTCACGGTAATCCACACAGATCCGGACTTTGCCATCTTTTTTCATGACGGAGACTATGTTTGTAATCCAATCTGAGTAAGGGATGGCTTCAATAAAGCCTACTCTAAGAAGTTTCATCACTTGTTATTTGATTATGTCTTCTAATTCAACTTTCATCCGTCTGCTGCCTTATCTCACGGGTTTGACTGTAAGATTCGTGAGCAACGCATGTTCCACAATTCTTGGATCTAAACCCGGTATATTGGCGTACGACCATGCAAGGATATCCTGATATTCTTTGAGTAACTCTGTAAATCTGAGCCTTTCTAGTCGAGACAAATACCCACCGATCTTGACTTCTTTAACATCTGCAGCATTACCCAAGTTAATGACTATTGGCTCTTCTGAAGTGAGAGGTGTCAAATTTTCAAAGGCACTCCAATCTCTACGGATGGCTGCGTAACATTCATCTGCATCTTCCTCAATATCGCAAGAGTAATCATCTTGGTAATCTGGTATGTACAATAACCCAACATGTATGTTTGAGATGATATGCTTGAAATGTCATGAGAATTGTTAGTCTCTACTTCATATGAAAATGCAATGCATGAGTGTGAAAAATCTTTTCAAGAGACATTTCAAAATAAGTGTAGGCATAAATGGAATTAGTCCTCATGTCCTCGGACATCCTTGTTCCTTGAAAACCTTTTGAAAATCAAGAATAACAAAGCAAATCAAGCCTCGAACTTCCCATATGGAAGGCTAGTATCATCATCGGACTGATTTGTAGTCCCATATACCCTTAATAAAACTCGTGTGTTTTATTGAATGTAAAAATTGACCGCATTACAAGCTATGCTGTTTGGACCAACGGTCGAAGATCCAAAGGTATTTTCCTACCTCTACCTCAAACAATAAAGATGAATAATGCGAAGAAATGCAGGAATTTAAATGCAGTATTAAAAGTAAGGGAGTGATTTCTTTACTTAGACGTATCGGCTTTCTCATCAAGCCGCTCTATAATAACATTCACAAAGTCATCTCCCAGAAAAGGGTTTGTGAGATTTGGTTCTGTTGACGGAGTTATCCGTTCTTCTGACAGCCACTTAGAGTCTTTGCTGAAATACTCGTTTAAAGGACTACTGAACATCTTAGATTTGCCTTTCTAGGCTGAAGAACCAATGAAGGAATCCTTTTGATTTCATTAGCGTTCATGGCGTCCACGGCTCTCGCCTCGGCTTTGCCCTGCGGTCTTCGAGGTGAAATCACCAATACAAATGTCATAATATGCCAAGCCTACCGTGTGCTCGTTGGATTTTAACTGTAGAGGAGCACTGATCCTTGACCATGTTTGTCAAGACCTTTTCGTAGGTTGAACCTATATGCTAGCAACATATTAGTTGATAAAAGGTTAGCTTCAGAGATGAAGGGAACCTTTAGTTTCGCCCCCACAAGATTGTGGATTACTACCACCAGCTCCAAGGAATGATAGCTAGCTTCTTCCTTAACTTCAGGCTTAATGTAGGGGATAGCGCTATTCTGATATGCACGGAGGTCAACTTCTCAATGGACAAAAACTACCTTTCCATCAATCACGAATCACACTCTCTAATGTAGACTTGAAGGTACGGCTCCAATGATGTAAATCCAAGGTCTCCCTAATAGGAATCCAAATGCGCTCGGCAGATCCATCACTTGGAAGTTTATCGAGAATTTGGTAGGGCTTATGAGCACATCCAACTCGATCTCGCCTACCACCGTCTTCCTCATTCCATCGAAGGCTCTAACAGCTGCTTTGGAAGTTCGAATTGTTTTTTCTTTGATGCCCAAATTCCTCAATGTAGCTAGCGAGCAGATGTTGAAAGTTGATCCACTGTCAATTAGCACGTATGCCACTCTCTTCCCATTACAATGGGCAAATGATGTATAAGGCCTTGTTGTGCCCTCTTCCCTCCATGGGGAAATCTTCATCAGAGAAGCTCAAATGATTCTTAAGAAGGATTGCCTCCACAAATTTCTCAACTGTACGTTGTTGATGGTTTCAGGGACATGCACTTCATTTAACACCTTTAGTAGCGCGTCCTTTTGTTTTTCTGAATTGATGAACAAGTCCAACAAAGATATCTGGGGCTGGCATTTTTCTTAACTGCTCTATCACCTCAAATTCGCTGATCTTGATGATGGATAGGAGTTTTCTGCAGCTTCTTTTGATACCTCCTTCTTCTCATATTTGCCCTCCCTTGGGGCGTAAAATCGCCCGGACCTTATCACGGCATCTAGTTCACCTGTTCCATAGTCCCAATGAACTGCCTTAGAGTCATAGATCTCAACTGGCCGAACTTGTATGGTTACTATCGTCAGATGGGACGTTTCATGTTTGAGTTCATCATCGAATTCATCTCTTGATAGGTGAATTACCACCGGTTTCATCAAACAATCCTCTCTTGGCCCAAGATGTCAAGCTCATCCAACTTGATCACTATAGTTGTAGCAGTCTCAATTATCGCCACAGTATCACCAAAGCCTTCTGGGAAGTTTTCACATTCCAACAGTGATATTTGTTAGCGCTACTTGACTCGGCTGATATTGTAATCTTCAAGTGTCTTCTAATTCTCTTGAATAGTTCAGTCAAGCTTTAACACCGGGCCATTAATTTCTCCATTCTGACATATTGCTCTATGTCAAGCTTGTTATATGTCATATGAGGGTGACCGCACCTTGTTAATTGAAATGACACATACTCCATCTCTCTTGAGAGATCATTAACTTGTTCTTCAGGTTCTTCCGTTAAAAGCTCTATCACCGCCTCCTGGATTTCGGGTTGAACAAGATCATTCATACCTCCCCACCCATCGGGTATGATATCCTCTATTTTTTGAAAAAAGCTGGGAGGAGCAGAGTACTTCACTTTGAAGTTATATCCACGAGAATCATCGCCCAGATTGTCTATAACTTCACCTTTCTCTAGTGCTTCAGCTACAAAGCTGCAATCTGCCTAGCTTCGCATAACGACTTGTGGTTCGTCTTCATCAAACTCTTCTTCTAGTTCAGTAATCAACTCTACATCACCTACCAGACTTTCATGTGGGACATTTCACATATTTCCTCACTCGATTTCAACCACAAATTGATTCCATTCTAAGTTCACCGAGGCTCTAATTCCTTCAAATTATATTTCAGCAATGCCTGACATTAACCCTGGCTCATCATCTTGGCAATGCATAGCTTCTTTCTTTTAGCCAATACTTCCCCTTCTTTTGGATATAACGATGCGATTGCTATAATGTTGGTTAGCTTAAGCACATTTACCTTTAGCTCAAGGTAGTTTCCCTCTTCATCATCAAATATTGCACCAATTGCTTGGTGGTCAGGGAGCGGATTCTCTTGTACATTTAGAGCTACATTATCGAATTTCATAATTTGATTGTCAATGAGAGCTTGAACCTTCAGCTTAAGGATGTAGCAATTATCTACATTGTGTCATATTTCACCCATATATGATAGGTGCAAGTTTGGCTTTCATCAAAATCAGGATATTTCACCGGATTTGTTCTAGGAGGTTCTTTTGCCAGCAAGTGTTGCTCTAGTAACATTGGGAGCAACTTGGATAAGGACTTGGGAAGTTGAGAGAATTGCTTCGGAGGCCGTCTCTTTCTAGGCTCTTGTCCTCTAGATGCTGACCAAGAAGATCCCCCTCTTGTCTGATTGGAATTGGCGAACACTTTGGGTTTATTAGAAAATGGCACAAAGGCTATATCAACCCCAGCCTCTCTTTCTTTCCTCATAGGATATTGCTTCCTTGTCGAAGTTTCGCGTGGCCTTCTTTCTCTCAAAGTCCATTTCAATCTTTCAGCAACCTTTATCAAGTGTGTAAAAGTTTGGTATCCTGAGTTGTTCAATCTATCAAAATACTGATAGGGAAGTGCCTTCAAGAACAGGTCAATCAAGTCATCTTCCGAGATCGGTGGTTTTACTTGAGTTACCTAAGCATGCCATCTTTGGTCATATGTTATGATTGTTTCGCTTCTTTCTTTCACCGTTAGCAATAGATCTTCCCTTGTAAGGGTCATAGCCGTGTTAAACTTATACTGCATGAGGAAATCTCCGGCAAGATCCTCCCATCCGTCGTGGTCGTCCAAGTCTAATTCGATAAACCAAGCTAAAGCTACGCCAGCTAGACTTTCTTGAAACGTATTCATTAGAAGAGGAATATAACCAGAATAGTATGCCATCTTGCGCAAATAGTATTTGAGATGAGCACGTGGGCAACCTGTCCCCTTGTATTTTGTCACAAAGTATGGTTCTTTGTAATCCAAAGGAGTATTCACTTTAGCAAATGGTGATATCTTGTCGAAGTCAGCTAATTCATAGCCTTGACTGCTCAAGCACTCTTCAATCTTAGCTATTTTATCAGCCTCGACTTCAGTTTTCCTAACCTGCTTTCCTTTCTCCTCCTTCTCGATGTTTATGACAATAGGAGGCATCTTCGATTGTGGCAAGACATTTGACGCATGAATGTCCCCCATGACATGTTGGGCACGTTCAACCACCCCTTTGTTAGCTGCATCAAGTATTGAAGATTGACCTGAGTCGTTCAGATTAAGTACCTCCGTTTTTCTAGCTTAGGAGGTTCTCAGCATAGCCTTAATTTCAGCCATCATGGTGGTCATGGTGGTCATATGGGTCTCTAACATGCCTACTCGCGGAGTCAATTTCTGCTATTCCATTCTCGTCTTAAGTCGAGTACGGAAATGATATTGTGGTAATTCCGTAATTAAAGAATACCTATTTATTTGAAAGTAACAAGTAAGCATCTCTTTAGAACAAATAAGGAAAGTACAGAATTCCTTCAATTGCATGTTTTCTATTGATGAATGAGACAAATGGCTACCTTGCGAGCCTTAGTCTCACATGAGCAGTTCTTTCAATCATTTGCCAAGAGAATTCATGAAATTAAAGAAAGTGCAATTTTGGCGATAGTTTTAATGTATGCTTATGCTCATACACCTGTATTAAAAGTAACATATAGTACAGATGAGTATCCCAATGTTAAGAAAACAATATAATGTTCACACATTTTACATTTAACAAAATAATCTATCCAAGTCTAGGGCGCTTAGGGTCTAAGGCACCCTCATCGTCCTAGTAAAGATCGAATCCCTCATTCTGGGAATCTTCATCTCCTGAATATGGCGATGATCCCATGTCTTCAAGTGTCATGCCCCGAATCCGTCAAGCTCACGAACATCCCACCCAGCCGTTCACTTGACATTTTACTCCAGGATCCATCGGCCAATATCATATAGAAATACGCATGCGGAAGCGATGCCTTCTTCAATTATATAAATACAACTGTACCCAATGACTTAGGATAAATACATCAAAATCAACAACCAATACAAGTAGGTTCAACTCTTAACCTGCCAATCGGATGTACAATCCTAATATCACAAAAGACAAACACACTATAAATACAACTGTCCATTATCCCTTTAAATGCCATTCCTTGGCAAGCTCGTGCTCCCTTTGCCTGGAACTTGAAGAAATGAAGCTCCCCCACTAGAGTGAGATATAAATCTCAGTAAGGTGAGTCCTAACCTTATGTTAGGCCGACCGTCCACTCAGACAGTCATATATCCATATATCCAATAAATTTAGACTCGGGCTCATACAGGCATATAAGGCACCAGTCAATAAAACTCAACATATGGATGACGGGCAAGCATTGATGACCTCAGGTCACACTCAGATAGTAATGCGCATGCACTTTCAGCCTGCCACATCTCATATCCACTGATTTCAGCCTGTCTCAATCTCTAGGCCATGATCATGTCGCCTCAAACTCGGTCTGCGTAAACGCATCAAACCGTCGTCGGCAACCTGCGTAAACGCATCAGGTTTCGATAAATCTCCTGGCCAATAACAATATCTCATATTCTATCCCGCGAATAATTCGCATCCTGGCCATCTCAACCCCGCGTCGCATCAGGACGCCACACAATATCAATTCCACCCGCGATCTTGTCGCATCAGGGTACTCTCATACCTCCGTCCCGCGAATAGTTCGCATCAGAATTGTGGCTATCTCAACCCCGCGATCTCGTCGCAGTAGGGTGTCACACCTTGTCAATTCCACCTCGCGATCTTGTCGCATCAGGGTATTTATTTTCCTGACTCGCATCTTATACGCCTCAGGGCTTCGCCATGTTATATTCATGCCATAACTACGTCTCGTACCATGATTTTCCATTCACTTGTACCCTTAATGGCAAGTGCAAGTCCGAATGAAATTCGAAAACCTCGTGGCATGTCAAGCAAATCAATAATATCCAAACATGGCAAACAACTCAAGCATACACAATATTACTCACAATCATTCTATATCATCTTAGTATATCGCCAAGCTACCCACTTGAATAAATTCTCATAAATTGATCAAATCAAGCCTTGACTCACCCAATCGAGTCTAATCGTCTTAACATAGGATTAGGAATCTCCTTACCTTTGATTTGGAAGCACAAATTACTCCTCTTGGATCCTCAAGGTCTCGGCCAAGTCACTCCAAGGCCAATTCATTGCGCAACCTAATATAATTCAACCAATTCGTCAATTCCCAAGTCCAATTCAACCATTTATAAATCCTAATTTTCCATAGCATAATCCTCATCCTCTTAACATGCTTTAATCATCAATTTGAGGTTCAAAATTCAACCATCAACAGCCCAACAGATTCGGTTTTCACAAACACCGAACCGGTCCCTTCTTGGTTCGGTGCAAACCGAGCACCACCGGTCCAATCCCACTTCAAGTCCAACAATTAAATGCTATACTACCTCTTTACATGTCTATCTAAGGTTGTAGGAGGCCCACCAAAAGTTTGAGCTTGATTGGTTACCGGAAACCCTTTGAAATCGCCGGATCCTTCCTTGGTCAGTACCGGCAGTTTTCTGCTCCAATTTCACAAGATCGGTTCGAGATAAAAAATTCATCAATTCAAGCCCCAATTTTTACCACAGATTCATCTACATATCTACTGAGTATCCACAAAATTTGAGCCCAAAATTTCAAGATTTAGACCGGTTAAAGGGGTAAGAACCGGACCTACCTCAGTTTGAGTCCTAATCTGTCGGCTTTTGGGAGAATCTCTACTCCGGACTCCTCGATGCTCTAAATGGTCCGATTCCACTTCGAGGAGGTCGGTAGGACATGGGGCTACAATGGTGTGGCTGGCCGGCATCCAGGGGTTGCCGGAAGTAGCCCTTGTGGCCGGCGAACAGGAGGTCCAAAAGTTGTCCGGCGGCAGGCAGATTGAAGAGGAAGAAGAAGATGTGTTCGGCGGCTTGAGGGGGTTGGTCTGACCAAATGGAAGAAGAGGAGAGAGAGAAGAGAGAGAGAGTTCAATTATATCCAAATTTTGGTCAATGGCTTTGAATGTTAGGTGAACAAAAGGTGATATGACCATAACCCCTTGATCTTGTGACACTTGGCATGTTGCTTTTTCAATGAAAATCCAATGGCCATTTTTTATCTTCATTTTTGGCAGCTCAAGAGAGGGTATAATGTCCATTTTTCCCTTCTTCCATTATAAGGACAAAGTTCTAAGCTTAAGGGGTAAAACGATCATTTTACCCCCGACTTTTCGAACGTCATTTTTCTCGTTCCAGGATTATTCGATAGGGCGATGGTCAATCCAAATGACGTTGAAATTCTTGATTTTCCATTTCAAACTTTTTAGGAGTCGTTTCTGATAGTTTTCTCTTTCAAACATGATTCCGACCTATCTCGAATCGACGGGCAACTTTTGCAGACATTACGCGTATCGACCCCGTGATTCATATCACGTTTAGGGCTCCTCTATTCGTGGCAGCTTTGGTTGTCATGTAATTGTGAGGGTCTATTGCTAGTTCCCTCGACAATCCTTATAGCCAAATTGCCATTTCCTATTCGAGTTTCCCAAGTCCACGTACCTCGTCTCGCGTTAGCCTTTCCCCTTTGGTCAGTCTACTCGAATTGATCAGGATCGAGAGGGATATGACTAAAATACATCTCTAGATACACACTTATCATTATTGAGCTTGAAATCGTCTAAAAATCAGAATGTCACATCAGGTATATGTGGCTCCACTCCGAACACGTATGGCATAATGTATTCGAGTAGGTAAGGCTCGAGGAAGCTGTGTCTGGTCACCTCAAAGCATCTGATATATTCTGTAGAAACTCTGTGAGTATCCATCTCGGGAGTCATATCATCTGGCCATTCTACGTCTTCCATTCGAGAGTCCTTCAAAGCACGTTTGATGGACTCCACCTTAGCTTTGAATTGCTTTTTCTTCTCTCTTGTAAGGATCTCTTTCGGCACATCAAACGAGCAGATATTTGGTTGTGGCAATGAAAGAACCTCTTGCAATGCTCCATATTGCCGTATGACCCTCCTTGGATAATATGCGGTGGCGCCCGTGTATCCCAACAAGGGAACTGGATCCTCGTCATTGCGTGCTAGCCTGACTTTACCTAATTTTGGTAATCTAAGCCGCCATCGAAGTTGTTATGGCTTTAAAGCTCTAAGAAATTCCTTCCATTATTTGAAGTTGAATTTATGAATGCGTAAATGGGTTTTGACGAAAGTTCTAAAAGAATGAGCATAAGAGCTAATCTCAGTGAAACCCATACGGATATGAAATTGTTTTACATGGGATGTGAACCATAAGAACAGGAGACCACTAGAGGCTCTAAAAATTCCTTTCTTATTTTTCTCAAAACGGTTGAGGGAGAGGAAGGTTTCAACAAGGATAAGGTTTGAGTTCCCACCCATAACAAACTTGTTTGACTACTACAGCCATGATAGGGTCAAAAGTTACGGACGATCGGAAATAGGACAAAGCTAAAGAATGCCGAGATAAAAGATCTACCAGACTTGGTTCCTTTGCTAGTAGAAAGGTTGGGAAACCTTTCTAAAAGAAAGGATAAGGAAATTTGCCCAGAATTACTTTTGGCGTCTTCTTTGATTTCATTGAGATTTGTATCTAAGAATTCAGCTAGTTGACTCAAAGGCTCAAATCCTATAGGAGGTTGGATTAACAAGTGAGTAAACTCTACCCCAATGGCGGCACTTTATTCCTCCAGAGTAGGAGTAACCTCCAATCCTTCCATGCAGAAAATCGCGGTGGTTGGATCCCAATCGAGTGCCATGGCTTGGACAAAAGCAGGTGGACATTCATTCTTCAATAGGTCCAACAAATATCCTAGCCGCAATTTGGCGTACTTTTGGCTGGCTTCACCCCTGCTGTCGCGCTAGGCTATGAGCTCAACTCGATGGACTTTGAACACTTGAATATCATTCTTTCTCATCAAGTCTAAAATATGCAAATGATTTTAAAAGATCAATCGCCAAAGATTATTTTTAAACATGATTATACAAATGTCATGAAATATGCATGGACTAATTTAATTGCATATCCCAGTTAATGAAATGAAAATTAGAATTCCTTTCAGGCATGAAGAACCTGACTCAATGTCTAATTTGAATTTCAAAGAAGTGAATTATGCAATTAGTCAAAATCATCATAGTGACAAAAGAAAATAGCAATGTCACATTCCATTGGTCAAAACATCAACTATGAGTATAGCAAATGAAATTTCTTATTACAAAAAGGATATGATATGAGAGATCGAGAGGGGTTTCATGAGGGGAAGAAACACCAATCGATTTTATTCTAAAATAAAAAAGCCATAAAAGACCCTTGGAATGCTGGATCTAAACTATCCCTCCCCAGGATCTAGTCTTCTTCAAGGTTATAGTTGATCAAGATTTCCTTCTTGATGGCACCTTTGTCTAGTCCATTTTCAGGACACGACTCGGTAATCGGGACTTTTACCTTAGTTAAGCATTCCTCAGAATGCGAAAGATAGTCTTCAGTAGGCTGGTTGAGATGCTTTAACTCTTCTGGCCATTCTCTGGTCCATGGTGTGATGAATTCAGGGGTTTTGTTGGGTTTTGCCTTTTTGAGTATGATGCGCCTTGGCTTTGTCTTGATTGCAGGACGTCTCTTATTCCTCCAAAGAGAGATCACCGGTTGCTTCTCCCTAGGTTGACGTTCCTCTTTTCGGCGGGCATAAGTTTCTCTAGCTAAGCTGTTGCTATATTGCTTTTTCACTTCTAGATAGTGCTTGAACATCCCATCCTTCTGTCGTTTAAACCTAAGGCTATCGACATAGTAATTAGTCTAGCAGTTTTCAACATATCCCAGCTTACGTCCAGTTAACTCCCGGCCATGTACAAACTTAATAAAATGCAATCTTGTATTCGGTCTAGGACTAAGGACTTTCCTTAAACACTCAAAGACCACTAGTTCCATCGAACTTCTAGGAAATAGCGACATCATATCCCCTATCGTCATTATTTCAATCAGTCACTAGAATGATTTCAGAATGTATGCAATGCATGTAGATGCGAATGATATGTAATACATGAACATACTATGAAATAGAGACTAAGAAAATGCATCAAAAGTAAATGCCTTACCAACAAAAAGCTCAGGGAACAAGAAATATTCCCTTGTAACAATGTGTGGTTTTAGGTATACCTACCTTCCACAAACATGCACATGCGACAAGTGGGAGTATATTATAGAGATAAAATCAGGTGAGGAACCTTTGGCTCAGGCTCCCGCGATTCAAATATGACAGATTCCTCCCCCAAGAGTACCCACCCAAGAGGGTTAGATATCACCAATTTGGATCGTTAGCGGGAACGAATACGAGAGTCTCAAGTGTCATCAAACACGAGATCATTTCGTATACTTTCCCTATCTAAGGTAACCTAGAGGTGGTTGCAGTCGGGGTTTAATCGCTAGTGTATGAGATGTGTCGTGATCATCACAATGCAAGGTCCTACATAGCAGTTTGTATCAAACACCGCTTCAATATATGCATAAAATAAACATACATTCCCAACTCCAACTTACAGGAAAGATGTCAACAAACACTCTACCCCTTATCTCTCCAATCTGCAAAAATATCTAACACAATGGTTAGGGTACATACCTCACCTTCGAGAGCATCTATAGAAAGCAAGGTTAGATAAACCAATCAACCTTTTAATCGGCTCAAGTTCTCTAAAATTCCTAACCATAAATTCTGGTTTGGAATAAGTCCCCAATGGAGTCGCCAATCTGTCGCGACCCTTTCACGCACGGTTTCGAGTCGAGAGGGCTAATGGGCCATCCCTTCGTCTAGTTGGACACGGGTCTCTCCTAAGTCTTGTTATCCAAGTCGCAACGGCGGTATACGTGGTCGACCTTCGATGCGATCTAGTGACATGTGATACACGTACATGCCAAGGAGTCTCCACAAATTATTTCACGGAGTGTACGATTGAAAACCCTATCGAATAGCTGGGAGCATTCTATTCAATTCTGCGAAAAATAAAAAAACGAGATTGGGGACTTTATTACGCCAACTATAAGAGTTGACGCCCTTTTGGTACCTAAGTTGAATGATTTATCTAACCCTAAGATTTCATGTAGATAAGTACGATACGAACCCTAAGACTAGGAGTTCATGCAGATAGGAGTGACTACCATATCATTCACAATCAATAATGAAATTGTGCAAATTAAGGATCCAAAACATGCGGATACATCACATGAAAGCAACACCGCATCCCTAGTAAGGCCCTATTAGCCTAGAGAAATGTCAATCAAGGCTTAGGAGTATTTTTGACATGATTTATCCTTGAGGGGCAAAATCATAATTTTGAAAAATTTTGGGACAATTTGCCCAAGAATGGAAAATTTCATCATTTCGGATGAAATATAGAGTCAAAAGATGGTAGCAATAGGATTAGTTACCAAGCCAATCTATTTCCTATTTTTTGGAAATTTTTTGAATTTTTCTGGAATTCTTAAAGCGATTTACCCTTTGAGGGGTAAAACCGTCATTTCAGAAAGTGATGAGAAGTGAAAATCCCAAATATAAGGATTGGTCAATCACTAGACTCAAATCCTCATTTTGAGCAATTTCCACGATTCAATTGGGATTGGAAAGATGATTTACGTTTTGAGGGATAAAATCGTCATTTTAGAAAAAAGAACGAGATTCTAAAACCCAAGTATAAGAATCGGTCGCCCAACCGACCCTAATTCTTATCTTGGCATCATCGACTTATCTCATAAACAAGACAGAGATGACTTATAGCTAAAGGGTAATATCGTCAATTCTCAGATGAACAGATAAGAAATCTCAAAAATAGGATTGACCAGTTGTCTGTGGTCAATCCTCAATTTTTTTGAAATTTCTGGAATGTCTAGGAATTTTTCACAATCTTCCTATATATATTTGGATTTTTTAGAATTTTCTAACATTTTAAAGAAGTTTCTGAATTTTTTTTGATTTTTTTATTATTTAAAAATAATTTTTAAAATTTATATTATTAAAAAATAATTCAGATCGGGTCGACCCAACTCACTCGGGTCGAATACCCGGACCAAACCCAGACTCGCACTGCTTAACCCTCAAAACGACACCGTTTCATGTTTTTTTATTTTTCGATTTATTCGGATTTAATCTGATGGTTCCTATTGAATCACGTGGCTAATTCACAGCCACCGGATTATTTGATTGAAACCTGCGGTTCAGATAAAAAGTCAACTCTCCCTCAGCCGTCATATCTGATTACTTAGACCTACGGCCATGGTTAAAAGCCAAGACTCGATCCGAACCGTTTATCCTCGTTAACCTAAATGACGCCGCTCAACCATTAACCTAAATGGCACCGTTTTAGTTCAATTTGGTTTTCTGATTTTAAAATCATTTTTGAATATTCCTAATTACTAATCGGACAACCATTAAAAAAGGACTCGATTAACCTAGACCGTCTGATATAAGATGACTCGGCCTAACAGACTAACGGCCGAACCACCTCAACACCCACGTGGATCAATCACGTCTTGCCAACTAGATCTTTGGCTCATTGACTGCGCCACGTCAGCTTCTTCTTCAACCTCTCGACCCTGACGGAATGGATGATTGAGACTTCTCCGGCGTTGATGAACAACTAAACCTAGACCGATTAACATAAAATCGATGCCATTCGACTCGCCTTATCAACTAGTTTCACATATATCATAATCGAAGCATTTCATCCATAGAATTAAGCATAGGCAAACTCGAACCAGGTCAGATATGGCGACTTTATACATGTGATTCATGACATATCAAGCAAATTCATTCACAAAGAAGGTTATACTTGTGACATTCCGAATTTCGACCCCTCTCGAGGCTATGGAATGGAAGGATATGGATAGGTGTATTTCAGTTAGAACTCGCTCAGAGTTAGCCACTCTTGAGTTAACTAATCAAAATGGAAAGACTAACTCGAGGTCGGTACGTAGACCTAGAAAATTCGAATAAGAAATGGTACTTCAACCATACGGATTGTCGAGAGGATATTTTGCGCCAGTAGAGATTGATCTAAGAACGATCATGGAATGTCTTACTAGTGTTATACGTTGAGGCGCGAGTGATTCTGCCTAACCAATGTATAATTTGCGAGAATTTCCTAAATTAGATTTCGATGATTAGGATCGCAGGAACTAGTGATAAACCATCGCAATCACACGACAACCAAAGTCGCCACGACTTGAAAAATCCTAAGGTCGATAGGCGTAGCACCTGCAAGAGTCGCCTGTTAGTTTGGGATAAATTGAAATTATAATCGACGAGAACTCGACATGAATTGGACTTCATAAGTGGGTATCAGACAACGAGGAATTCCAACATTTGAAGAAAAAATGAATGTCGCCTCATCAAGGGTAATTAAAATCATGACTCGCCTCCTAAGATTGGAAAAATGAGATTTTGGACCGTAAAGTGGAAATGTCTGAAGAATTCTCATGCTTTTAAGAGTGAGCAAGGGCAACGTAATCATTTACCCTCCTCCTCTAAGTGGCCGAAAATTTAAGCGCAATATAGTCATTTAGCCCTTAGATATTTTGGAGATAAAAACAAGGCCATAAATACTCTAGTCAAATCTTACCTACCTAGTCTATTAAGCCTAAAAATGCTAGCTTGTCACCTCATTTTCTCTCTCTCCCTCTTAACTTGTGGATGAAGATTGGTTTTGGCTCATTTTCTCCTCATTTTGGCCGAGCAACCCACCCTCCCCCTCAAACTCTCTCTCGTTACTCAGCTCGCCGCCCGGCTCCGACCACCTCCACTCTTCAAGCCATAACTTCTTCATCCGGCATTAGATTGCGGTGAATCCACCTCCATTAGAAAGATTTTTCTCTTGCCGTTTTAACAATGTATTATAAGCAAAAATCGACCAAGCCGTTTTTCTCGTAGGTCAGTTTGAAGAGGCAAAGGTCAGGCTGGTCAGTTTCAGACCTGGTTTGAGAGAAGGTTCTTGTTCACCGACTTCAAGGGTTCATTTTCATGTTTTATAAAAATTCCTATTTGGGCCGAGTGTATTGAGGGGCCCGTGACTAACATCAAGCGTTGAGTTTTATGAATTGGTCGTAATAATTGAATTGCCTGAGGCTTTACTTGAAAATACGTGCTTGACTGAGAAATTTATTATTTGAAACGTGTGTTGTCCAGTGACAGACGTTTGAAAGAAATGCTTCGAGTAGGCGATGAACTGCTTGATTTCATGAGTTGTTCTTGAAAGATGAATTTTGAGGCATAAATTGTTTTCTTTGAATGAAAATACGAGGCTTTCTATAATTGAAACCTTTATGAATAAAAATGGTGTGTGGGATCACCGAGGAAATGATATGTGCATTGGCATGTGGGATTGCCAATGGCGTGTGGGATTGCCGAAAAAAATTATAAGTGCACTGGCGTGTATGATCGCCAATGGTAAGTGGGATCGTCGAAAAATTATATTTGGCCAACGTATTGGGAGGGAGTTACTCTCATTTGACCTAACGAGGTTGTGAGGCTAAAGAGTCTTAAATTGACACGATTCATCTCAATTGAAAATGAACGTCGAGAGTCATATGGTGACCGAATCATATCTAGGTCTGGATGCAAGAGTCTCATATGGAACGACGGGTCGTATGGAGACCGAATCATCTCACAGCCCCAAAGTGGATGGCCTAGGCTGGGCGGATATGGAAATATCTATTTTTCGAAAAACTCAAGAATGATTTTGAGAAATTGAATATGCCTCGTGTTTGATGATTTACCTCAAGTATGAAAGTTTGTATAACGAGTTTTAAGTTTGCCTCATGAGTTAAAAATGGCCCTCGAAGGGAATGATAGAAAAAGATATGTTTCCTAAAAATTCATGAAATGGCATTGGAAATATCCTTATGTTTTTGAGATGACGTCGAGTGCTTGCTTTTGATTGAAAACTCTGCTACCATATGAACCTCAAATTTTGCTATGATTTGTGACTGAATCGAGTCGATTTGAAGAACTGAAACGCCAAGTTTTGACAAGTACCCTGTTTTAAGCATGCCAATATTTTTAATCCCAAAATACCTATTTTTTAAAGTTTCTAGAGGTACTGGCAGCCTAGTTTAGGGTTAGGTTTGACTTACTGAGATTATATATCCCACCCCATCATGGGACAATATTTTTCAGGTCCTAGATGAAGGAAACCGAGTTTGCCATGGACTGGCATTTGAAGAAGTCATTGGAGGAAAATGAAGATTATTCTTTTGTGACTTTAAGGTTGAAAAGAATGATAAATCTGGGGATTTAGAGGTGTAACCTCTAAAGTATGATTGACCTTTATGAATGGTGTACCCTTTTGTCTTAAGTCATTCTGTGTTGCTTTAATTGTAATGGAGTTGACCTCGCTTTTGCATGCAAGCTCCATATAGAGTTTTATGTTATTGGCCGTTGGATCTTGGGAGTTCATTAAAGGTAACGGCAGCATAGGATGCTCGCGTGCACTCTGGGTTTAGGGTGTGACAATACTAGAGTTCATAACACTTACCTCTAGTTCCGATTAAGATCGCAGGGCCTAGATTCGTCTAGGCGACATTGAACAGTGTTCGACAATAGAGGTTGAGTTTGGAGACTTGATTCGAAGTATTCAAGCAAAATCAATGCAAAATGAAAATGTGATGATGGTCAGTGATGCTTGGGGAACAAAACGCACACACTAAATGCAAACATTAAGGTCGGAGATGAGATACACCATTCATGCTCAGTAAGAAGCTCAAAGTTCTGACTCACCTGTTCTCGTGGTTTCAGGTGGCGCAGCCGGCGGCGATCGCTTCCTTAAAGCTTAGGTGACCTCCTGACGACTTTTTCGAGCTTTGCTTTAGCCTGTAAAGGCCTACCCGGTGCTCTGCAAATTCACGTTCAAACCTTCACAATGGTGATGGAAGGTAAGCTCTCTCTCCTTTTCTCTACTTTCTCTTTATTCTGTTTTCCTTCAGCAATAGAATGAGTCAATCCCCCTCAACATAAAGTCCTCCAAAGGCTATATACCATTTTTGAAATTTTTCCGCCAATTGGTTAAGGACAATTTTTCCAACTCACGTGCCTCCCATGTGCCAGTTGTTCACCAAACGGTGACGTAATCCGTTGGGTATCCGTCTATGCCCGTCAGGATCTCTGGCATTCTCTATTTCGCGCGAATATGGCAAGGATTTGAGCTGAGTTTGATTTCATTGACTTTTATAGGTCCCGCGAGCTTGACCGGCCAATTGCTCTATATTCCAACGACGTCGAGTGGTGCAGCCGATGTTAATCGACAAGGGACGATGAGAGAAACAGAACGCCTACCCATTCCCTTCCAATTATTCACGAATTGATCTTCAATTTGGCGATCAAAATCCATCTAGAAACTGTTCATTCACGCGAGAGCTTGGGGGAGAAGATGATACTGTCGCGAACCGCTTCGATCGGTCTGACCGGTTAGAACCGGTCCTGACTTGATTTTTTGAAATTAGTCGCAATTTGATGGGGAATTTTTGCAATTAAACCTCAAAATCGAACTTAGTACACGAATATTATCCAAAAATGTGATTTTGTCTAAAAGTTCATATCAATTTTTACAAAAGCCCCAAATTTGTCCTTAATTACAATTCGTAAAATTGTAAAATTGAAGGCTCAAATGATCAAATTGGACCAAATCACCCATGCCAATAAACTTAGAATAATGAAATACATTAGGCAGTGGCTTCAATTGGCAAATGTAGCCCTTGAATTGAAAGTAATTTCAATCATGTCCAAATTTAAGGATTAAATAGCAATAAAGTATGCAATTTTGCCCAATTCATGCAATTGAACAATTTACGCAAATAATTGGACTACATTGCAATGAAGGACAATTAGATTGAATTTCAAGACCTTAAAAATACCAAAATTACAAATTAAAAGACTCAATTGACATTTTTTTTTACCAAATTCAATCATACATGTAACAAATAAACACATAAAATTAAAATTCAATTTTCACTTTTTATGAGGTAAAAAATACAAGAGAATTTTAATAAAAATAGACTATTTTTTCATATTTTTGTGACCCCAAATGCTATTTTTCTTGCATTTTCATCTATTTTTTCTATTTTTTGAAAATATTAAAAAATATGAAAAAATAAAGAAAATTATTTTTTGTTCAAAAAATGGTTCTTTAGACTTGTCCAAGGCTACCAAAGTTGATTTTACAATTTTAAAATTTTTTATGAATTGTTTGTGAATTTTTCAAAAATAAACTAAAAAAGACTAATCGAAAATCAAGTATCAACAATGACCAGCTTTTTAGAAGTTACGTGTATCGACCATGATTAACATCACATTCACATTTCCTCGACGCATGGCAATCTTTGGTTATCATGTAATTGCAGGGTAAACCAATAGTTCCAGAGAGCTCGATATTCAGAAATCGATTTATGAAAGTTCGGAAATTATACTATGGTCAAAGGGAATCACCCGCAATTCAATTGTAAAATGCTAGCAATTCATTCCAAAATTATTCTTGGATCGGCCTATAATGGTCCTAAACATTTCCTCGATAATCCTTATAGCCAAAGCGTCAATCCATGGATAAGTTCTTAGGTCCACATGCCCATTTCTTAGTTAGCCATTCCCCTTCGGTCAGTCGTCTCAAGAGTGATTACCTCTGAGCGAGATTTAACTAAAATATATTAATGAGACACTCATTCATAATTTCAAAAATGGTCAGATTTCAGAATGTTACATCTATTTCCTACTTGCAGAATTTTATTTTTTTTTGGGGGTAAGGCTACTTGCAGAAATTTTATCCTCTAAATTTACTATAAACCCAACTACTTGAACAATTGGGGATACTGACACCTCATCACCTTTTCACTTCTCCAGGTAGCTCATTCTATTTCGAAATCTCAAGTAGGCCTACGTAATTGGGATTCAACCATCCTTTACTTTCCAAGTCAAGACTAGCATCGAATGGGCGTTACCTTGAGGAAGGCATCCTCTCCTACTTGAAGTTCCAAAGGTCTATGTCGCCTAGCCACATAACTCTATTGGTGACTCCGAGCAGTCTTAAGCCTTTCTCTTATAACCTTTATTGTCTCAACTAACTGTTCAACCAACTCTGGATCTGTTATGCTTATTTCACCAACCTCATATTAGCATACTAGGGCTCTGCAAGCTCTTCCATACAAATCTCAAATGGTGTCATTCTGATACTCTGCTAGTAATTGTTGTGGTAGCCAAACTCAACTAAATGCATCTGTTTTTTCCAGATGCTTGCAACATATCCTCGAGCTCCTGAATCATCCTTTCAAACTGTCCATCTATCTGTGGGAGGTAGGCTATGCACTGCAGATTTATCCTCATAGCCTCCTGAAGACTTTTCCCAAAAGTTACAGTAAATTTAGGATCCCTATCTGATGGAATCATCATTGGAACTCTATGCATACGAACTATTTGACACACATACAACCTAGCATATCTATCCATGGCTAAATCCTTCCGTACAGGCAGTAAATGTGCATGCTTAGTCAACCTATCAACGATCACCCAAATCGAATCATGACCTCTTTGACTCCTTATCGTTAGATATACACAATTATCCATGATTCCATCCTCTGATACTTGAAAGTCAAGTTTCCTTTTTGTTATGGTCCGTAGATTGCAAAGCCTTAATCTTTTCCTAAATATCAGGCTCAATTCTTAACGTAGCCAACAAACTAGACAAGTGGCAAGCTTCAAGCTTGAATTTCAAATTTCTTATTCCTTCAAGCATAGTTCGTTCTTTAACCATCAAGTGCGTAATGCTTGATTCCGACTTAGTGAGTCTGCTACCTTATTTGCCTTCCCGGGATGATATAAGATATCATAATCGTAATCCTTCAGCAACTCCATCTATCGACGTTGCGTCATTTTCAGTTCCTTTTGGGAAAATAGGTACTTTAAGTTCTGATGGTCCATATAAATTTGAAAACTTTCTCCAAACAAGTAGTGCCTTTAAATTTTCAATGCAAATATAATTGTTATAGGCTCCAAATCATGCGTTGAGTAGTTCATCTCATGAGGTCTCAACTATCGCGATGCATACGCAACAACTCTTCCATATTGCATTAAAATGCATCCTAATCCCTTTAACGATGCATTGCAATAACTCTTATATCCTCCAGGGTCGAATGGTATCGTCAACACTAACGCGGTTGTCAGCCTATGCTTAAACTCTTGAAAACTCCTTTCGCACTTATCCGTCCATTCAAACCGTGTTTCCCTCTTCGTTAATCTTGTCAAAGGAGTAGCCATTGAGGAAAACTTTTCCACAAATTATTTGTAGTAGCCCGCCAAACTTAGAATACTTCAAACCTCTGGAACTGGTGTTGGTCTTGGTCAATTTGTAACTACTTTAACCTTTGATGGATCCATTGAGATTCCATTTTTAAGGACCTCATGTCAAGTAATGTTACCTTATTGAGCTAAAACTCACACTTACTGAACTTGGCATAGAGTGAGTGTTCTCTTAGGCTCCGTAGAAGTATCCCCTAGATGTTGTTCATGTTCTTCAGGGCTCTTTGAATATACCGAAATATCATCGATCAACACAATGATAAACTAATCCAAAAACTCCATGAGTATTTGATGCATCATATCCATAAAAGCAGTTGAGGCATTGGTCAATCCAAATAGCATGACTATAAATTTGTAATGTACATGTCTCGTCCGAAAAGATGTCTTTGGTACATCCTCCTTCTTAATCCTTAATTGATGGTAGTCCATCCTTAAGTCGATCTTGAAGAATACTGATGTTCCTTGCAGTTGATCGAACAAGTTGTCTATTCTCGACAATGGATACTTATTCTTGATAGTCACTTGGTTCAATTGTCGATAGTCAATGCATAAATGTAATGACCCGTCCTTTTTCCTTACAAAAAATACTGGTGCTCTCTAAGGTGACGCACTAGGATGAATGCATCCTTTGTCCAATAACTCTTGCACTGAACCTTCAACTCCTTCAGCTTCGAATAGGGCCTTTTGTAAGGTGCCTCATCAATTGATTCCGTCTCAGGGTTAACTCAATTTTGAATTACACTTCTTTCACGGGTGGCTATCCCGGCAATTCTTGAGAAAAGACATCGAAAATTTGCACAACATGGCTATGCGCTTTAGCCTCGATTCCTAAATCGATTAATCAACAACTGCAGCCATATAACTTTGGCATCCTTTGTCTAGCAACTTAATTACTTCAAGTGATGAGATCAAAGGGATTGATTCCTCCTCCACTCCCTACAAACTTAAATCTAGGTTGACCAATTGGATGGAATTGAATCACCGTGTTACCACAATCCAAGACAATCCTTTGTTTACCCAATCAATCCATTCCAATTATAACATCAAGGTCATACATATTCAAAACTGCCAAATCAATCAATTCCTCCCTACTACCAATGACTATCTTACAGTTTGAGCATCCTAAGGAAATCAATACTTTATCCTCTAAGGGGGTGGTAACATGCAACATTACTTCCAGCTGTTTTAATTCCATTCTAGCTAATTCAGCAAATTATTCAGATACGAATGAATGCAATGCTCTAGGGTCAAATAAAAACATGATCACATAAAGAAACCGTACCGGTGTGACCATGCCATGTACGTTCTCAACCTCCTTGCGCACCACAGCATAAACTCGTCCTAGAGCTGGTGGCCTACTCTGACTAATCTACGAAGCAGCTCTAACTTGAGGCCCCTCTTGACATCATTGCGCCAGAAACTGAGGTTCCACACCCTGATTCTTACAGTTCTTCATCCGATGGCCAATCTGACCACATTTAAAGCATTTTTATGTCCTACTTGGGTAGGGTCTATTTTCGTGCTTCCATCCAAAGATGCGGCAATTCCAATTAGACTGGTAAGTCGGCTTCCCAATATCCTTTCTGGGGGGAGGGACGAAATTTTGTTGTTCGCCATAGGCTTCTTGCCATAGTGGTGATTGTCTTTAGCTGGCGTAAACTGCAATCCAAACACGGCTGCCCTTTCCTTCGTGTCTTTTCAATCATTTGATCTCGTTCATATAGCTCATTATAATTTCTCAAATTCAACATTATTAGTTGGCTATGAAGTTCTAGTCTTAGTCCATCTCGAAACCTTCTTACCTTGTCTAAAAGATTCTCGATCATCCTTGGTGCATACTTTGACAATTTTGCAAACTCCACCTCGTACTGGTCAATTATTATCTGGTTTTGACGTAGTTATTGAAACTCGACCAGCTTCTTTTCCTCAGCGGTCTCTAAAAGGTACTTACCCATAAAGGTCTTAGCAGAGACGACCCTATTGGGGACCGTACCTTCAGGAAAGACTTTTCCTCGGGTGGCCATCCGCCAATCATTAGCGGTACCTTCAAATTGGTAAACTGTTAGGGTCATCTTTTCCACCTTGGTGCACCCTAAGCCCTCAATTCAATGAGGAGCAGTCTCAGGATCTCCTGTCCCATCAAAATTCTCCAACTTCAACTTTAGAAATTGCTCCACCAATTGGCGCAATTGGTGATTTCTATTTCTTTCCCCATTGCCATTTTCATGATCATTCCCATTTGCTACGTTAGCAGTAGCTACTGCAGCTTCAACGGCTTGGGCAACAGTGGTAGCTCACTCTTAAGCCAGCCTGCCCAATAGGTTCCATTTTTCCTCTAGTGCTTTGATGACCTCATCGACTCTTAGGTCTTCTACAACATGCACTCTCGAGCTAGACGCTCCTCTTGCATCCTTATCTCATTACTCATCCTTGTTAATTATTCACCGTACCTAAACCACTATAATTCCGTCTAGGAATTAAAGACCTAAGCCATTTACTCAAGTCTTGCAGTTCTATGCTACTCATCATAGAAGTAATCATAAAAAGCATTCCATCACATATTAAGCAATCGAAGGTACCACATCAAAGGAACTCTAATTCGTACCTCAAGTCCTAACATACTTGCAACTTAGTATAATCACAACATGCCTTTTAGTATCTCAGATAAACATCAACAAAACAAACACTTGATGCCAAGTATGAAGCTTTACGATCTTGAATCTCCCAAGCTGATGCAAACCAAGTGTGCCAATCACAAGTGTCAATTCATATGACATCCAGAATGTGCCAAACTCCTATAAGCATCTAAGGTCTCACTATCTTATCATCCCAAAGTGATCGCTCTATATCACTCCAGATCTAAACCATCTAGGATCGAGCTAACCTTACTCTGATACCACTTAAACGAGGATATCATGCCCATTTGCTAGTGCGCCATCATCCCTCTAATGCCATTAAGCTGAAAACTTCCCACGATTAAATGGCAACGAACTTAAGCTCGAAATGAAAAAGCACATGCGGAAGTAGAAAACAAGTCTCTGTACAAGATACATATAACGATGACTTATGATAGGAAAAGAGACATTTACTCATTAAAACAATTCTCCTTACGATGATTTAGTTTTAATCTCAAAAGCTACAACAGTCGTTCATGATTCCATAGGCAGATGAGTTTTAACCCTATAGACTCCCTAGTCTTTAAGACCACAAAAGGAAATATAGCAAGGTGAGGTTAAGTGTGGTGAAATTTTAAATTTCGATCTTATCTCAAAGCTTATGAATGAATGAATTTCTATCAATGTATTTCAGTTAAATCTTGCTCTGACTTGATCGCTCTTGAGGCAACCAACCAAACGAGAAAGGTTAACTAGGATTTAAGTACGTGGACTAAAGAACTTGACCATGATTTGACACCTTGACCATAAGAATTGTTGAGGGAACATTTTGGGCCATCAAAGGCCAATCTTCTTAGAATGATTTGCAAGCATTATACAATTGGACTACGAGTGATTTCGTTTGACCATAGTATAATTTGCAAATTAACCTAAACCAATTCTTGACAATCGCGTCCTTTGGAACTAGTGATTAACTCTCGTAATTACATGGCAAGTAAGGTCACCACGGCTCGGATAATTCTTAAATGTAACATTAATCACGGGTCGATACGCGTAACTCCTAAGAGTTGCCCATTAGTTTGAGATACATTGAAAATTCAATTGATTGATTTTACCCATGAAATTTGACTTCGAGATTGGATGCTTGATGTTCAAGGATTTCAATATTAATAAATTGGACATCACCTCATCAAGATCAATTAAGATTATGGTTCACCCTAAAGTGATCAGAAAAGAGAAATCTAGATTGAAAATAGAAATTATCATTTTACCCCAACTATTGCTCATTCCTCTAGAATTTAGAAAGGGCAAGATGGTCTCTAGTCCTTTCCCCTTATTGGCAAAAAATGAAGGGACATTATTGTCCATTAGGCCTATTGAATTTTCAATTAAAAGAGGGAGAGCCTTGGGGGATACAAAAGCAACCATCAATTAACTATTTATTTCACCTTATTACACTTGTCATTCAAGCTTGTCATTCCATCACACTTGCCACTCAAGCTTGTCAATCCATCACCCCACTTGCAAGGCAAGCTTCTTGAGGAAGCTTTACACCGTCTCCCACCACTTCTTCTCATTGGCATTACACTCCTCTAATTTTCTCCCTCACCGAACGCTCACTCTCTCTATCTCACTCTTTCAATTTGCTTTCTTTCTCTCTCTTACCTTTCACCGTTGAGTGCCACCATCACCAAGCATCCCCCTCCACCTTGAGCCACCGTGCACGAGCCGTCGTGGCTGTTGAGGCCCGAGATCACCGAACCACCTCCCGCTATCCCTACACCGTCGACCAGCCCTAAATCGTGAATGTTGAGGCTATTTAAAGGTTGCTCTTAGTTGTTTAAAGTGGTAAGTTATCCCCCAAACTTAGTTCAGTACGTTAGGAAGGTAATGGTTGAGGTTTGGAGTGATTTTGATGAAGATTAGTGGTTGATTCTTGCATAAATTTTCTTTAGGCCAAATCTGCTCCATTATCAAACAACTTGGTGTCGTGCCCTTGCATTACTTATTTCGTGAATTTACTTGACCTAAACTTGTGGTAAGTTATTCCTAAACAGCTTGGTGTCGTGCCCTTTCATTACTAATGTTCATGTTAGAGTGGATTAAAAAATTCAAGGGCTATTTTGGGGTAACCTATACTAGGCCGAAATCTGACTTGAGGTTGTATGAGTTGTGGTGACTTGACTTGGTCTTAAAATGAGAAATCCATGATTGATTTATGATGAATGGCTTTTAGTCATGTGCTATTGGCTAAGACCAAAATGGAACTAAGCTTATATTAGAATGATATGATAAAATATAAAGTTTAATGCTTGAAATTAAGTTGGAATTTGATTGTGAAATTGATGCTAGAGATACCTTGATAAATCCTTGAGTCCGATTACCCTTGCTTAGGTTGTGATTAGATTGAACAAGTTATTTGGTTTGAAAGTACACCTAGCATGTTCGGCCATGACTCTATGATTGTGAATTAAATGATTAAATAGGCTAGTTAAGCCTCTTTGTGTTCAACCATAGCAAGGAGTGCGGATTTAATGGTTAGCTATTTTGTTTATGCTTATTATACTTGATCATAAAATTTTAAAAGTGATATATGGTCGAGTTTTGGCATGTAATCCCATTATTGGAATTTGGGGCCTTGAGGCCAAATGAGGTACATTGGATGAGGAATCACGTATTTCAATTGATTGATCATTTATTGATTGAGTTATGAGCAGACATGCACATATTATCCTGATGCATTGTTACGCGAGGTTTGAACTTATCATGATGTGTTAAACGTGGGATTGTTACTTGAGGCGTTATTATGCGGGTTTGGTAAATTATTGGCTTGATGCATGTTTTGCGGGCTTTGGCATTGAGAATTGAATTGTGGTATATGGAATACCATGAATGGGTATGTGATTTGTAAATTGCCTTAGTATGAAGCTTGACCTTGAATTCTTGTAAGTCTTGAATGGAAATGTAAGAACTTAAAGTGTACTTGTAAAAATTAAATGCCAATTGCTTGTTTTAGCTCATTTGCTCTGTTGGTCAGAATTTCATGTTCGGATTTTTCGGAAGTATTATTAGCCTAATCTAGGTTTAGATTCGACTTACTGATATTTATTCTCACCCCATTGTGGGACCAACTTATCAAACCCTAAGCCATGACCCTAATTTCCATGCCATCACTTTTTGGGATGCCGATGGATCTTGAGATCGTGACTACTGAGTATTCAGTAGGCAAGGACCAGCATATTATAGGAAAGCTAGTACAGTCTGGGTGGACAAGGGAGGCAATTCCTAGAGATCCCTTACCTTCCTAGAGATTCCTAGAGATTCCTACAGCGGGGCCCTAAGGCATGTGAGAGGCGGGGCGGGAGGTTGAGACCCTAATGCGACGAAGTCGAGGGGTGAAGTATGGTTATGGGGCGCCCTAATGCGACGAAGTCGCGGGGTTGAGTTAGCCACGGTCCTGATGCGAATTATTCGTGGGACGGAGAATGAGTTAATGAACCTTGCTTAGAGATTCATCGGGACCTGATGTGTTTACGCCGTCACCGATGGCGGTCTAATGCGTTTACGCGGACCGAGCCTGAGGCGGCTAATTCATGGGCTAAAGAATGAGGCAGGCGGAGGTTGATGGATGTGGTGAAATGGCAGGCTGAGTGTACATGTGCATATGAGTATGACACGAGATCATAAATGCATGTCCGTCATATATATGTTGTTGTTTATTGAGTTATGATTGTTATACCTATGTGCTTATGAACGTGGATCTGTTGAGGGATGCGACTACCTGAGTAGACTGTCAACCTGACCTAGGGTAGGTTTTTCTTACTGAGATGTGTATTTCACCCCTTTTGGGGAAACCTTTACTTTACAGATCCTTGGTCATAGCCATGTGGCCTATCCGATTTGGTGATCCGCAGGAGATGACGGCCTTCTATGATGAATTCCTTGATAGGCAAGGTAACATTTATGTAAGAAAATGTATAGTGGTGTGGATCGATGAGGGTAAGTCGGACTGGAAGCCTCACAGGTTCGAGGCATGGTTCAAGAGAGACGGGGATAGACAAGTCAGGCCACTGAAGCCCCATGAGGTACCGGAGGGTGTCATACCCAATTGGTGCCAAACTATAGCAGACCAAGAGTTTCTCGAGGGATCGGTAGTTGGGTCTAGGAATGGCCCGAAACGGACGCCGACAGCGGAGTATTCTGTGCCATCGCTGGAGGACGAGGTCATAGTGGTGGAGTTGTCTAATGGAGACCTGGCCGAGCCGTCGTAGGAGGCGACTATGGAGGACTCTGTTGAGGTCCCGTCAGAGACCTTCTCCGAGTACAAGCCGACAGAGGAGACTGGAGACACTGGGATTCTAGCAGTTCTTCCTAGGCGACTCCTAATGGTGACCCGATCTTTTGACTGCCGACCTGACCCCATTCCTGACGGATTTTTGTGGATATTTCTTTTGACATGCTTACCCCGTCGCCTTGATGTTTAGCGGATTGTAGTAGTTGTTGACCAGTAGGTTGTGATGTACGATGTTCCTTATGTTATCCAGGTCCTGCTTAGTCTTTATATATATTGTACGGGGATTGTTAGGAACCACTTTCGTATGCTTAATGTAACTATTATATCTCTCGACCTTTTTATATAGGTGGATTCTTGGGACCGCCGAGAGATTGTTGTAGTTTTGCTTGCAGAGATTTTTGCATGCTCGTGCTGGGAGTGCAGGGCGTGACAAAAGTTATGTAGAAAACGCTTATGATTACAAAGTTCTGCAAAGTATTGATTTTCAAAATTTTGTCCATGATCTACTTTGATGCTTAAAATTGAGTAACATTTTTCATTTTGAATTTTCTTAAGAGAGGATAACTTTTGACGCTATACTTGATAGTTCATCAAGAGATACCAAGAGCGCGATTGGCCGAAACTAATCCAGAAGATGATAAGGAGAGAGCCATATACTACCTAAGTAAGAAATTCACTATGTCATAGATGAATTATTCCGTTGTTGAAAAAATGGGTAGCAATAGTCTGGGTGCTCCGCATATTTAGACAATATACTCTGTACCATCATATTCAATTGGTGACGGAGAATGATTCGATTAAGTATCTACTGGAGAAATTGGCTCTAATTGAAAAGTTGGCTAAATGGCAAGTTATGCTATCTGAATTTAACATAAAAAGTTCACCCCAAAAGTCTGTTAAGAGGCGAGGTATAGCAAATATGCTAGCAGAAAGCTCCCAGGTGAGAGCGGTTCCAGATGAAACTGAAACTGAAGATCAAATCCTCACAAATCATAAGACAATGGATCATGTATTTTGTTGGTGCAGTCAACTTATCAGGAGATGGCACTGGGGAAGTGCTAATTTCCCTTAGAAGGCCAACATTATCTAGTTACTGTGAAAGTGGTATTTCCATGCACCAATAACATATCACAATACGATGCGTGTGTTCTCATCCTAGAATTGTCCATTTTCAAGAAAGTGCGAAAGTTGCAAGTCTGCAAAGATTTCATGCTTATGATTCTTCAGATTCAAAGAGATGGAAGTCGAAGGATTCGAATCCCATATCGTGAATTTTTAGAAGAATTGCCTTCGAATTCAAAGAGATATCTTTCAAATACTATCCAGGACGTAAAACTACTTTGTAGATGTCTTAGCCACATTAGCTTCCATGTTACAAGTGATGAATGGGCGTAATGTCGAACTTTTGAGAATTGCCATCTTAAAAAATCCAGCTTACTACATGTTGATAGAAGAAGAGTTCGACGGGGAGCCACGATACCGTGACATCAAGAGCTATCTCTTCAAAGGAGAATTTCCTGAGGGGAGTCAGATTCAAGATAAGAAGTACATAGCCATGATGGCTTCTTCTTGAGCGGTCAAGTTTTGTATAAGAGATTCTTTGATTCATTCCTATTAAGGTGCCTAGATGCCAAAGAAGCAAACATACTCATGAAGGAGATTCACGAAGGTGTATGTGACCCACACATGAATGACAATCTCTTGACAAATAAAATTACATGACTTGATTATTATTGGATAACCATAGAGTCCGACTGCTATCAATACGTAAGATTGTGTCATCAATATCATATGTATAGAGACAGAATTAGTGCACCCCCAAACGAACTTCACCAAATGTCAGAAGCTTTGTCGTTCTCTATGTGGGAGATAGACATGATTAGGCCAATAAGCCTTACCGCTTCCAATGGTCGTCGTTTCATCTTAGTTGCAGTTGACTATTTCACCAAGTGGATTGAAGCCATTTCATACACTAAGTTCACTGCGAAGAATGTGGCAAGGTTTATCAAGAAAGATATAATTTCTCGGAACGGGTCTCCCCAAGAAATCATCACGGACAATGGGTCTAGCCTAAATAACAAGATAGTTGATGATTTGTTGGATCATTTTGGTATATAACTCTTCTCTATATCGCCTGCAGATGAATGGGGCAGTTGAAACGATAAATAAGAACATCAAAAAATTCCTGGCAAAAATGGCAGAAAATTATAGAGATTGGCATGACATGTTGCCCTTTGCATTAATGACATATCGAACCTCAACTCGAACTTCAATAGGGGCAACTCCAGATTCCTTACTCTATAGGATGGAAGCAGTCTTACTTGTAAAAATGGAAATCCATCCTTAAAGTTGTTATCAGAAGTTAAACTTTACAAAGCTGAATGGATACGATACAAATGTGAATAGTTGAATATGATTGACGAGAAACATCTAAAGGCAATTTGTCATGGCTAAAGTTACCAAAGAAGGGTAGCTAGGTTATTCAACCGCAAGGTTAACCCTAGGTACTTTGAGGCGGATGACCTTGTTGTGAGAAAGACACTGTCAAATGCCGCTCATCCTAGGGGTAAACTCACTCCAAATTATGAGGGCCCGTATGTTCTGATGAAAATCCTTATGGGAGGGATCCTGGTCCTTGTGAACTCAAATGGAGAAGAATTGAGATATCTTGTAAATACCGATATAATGAAGAAGTATTATCCTTAAAATAAAATCAGAAGTAAATTTCGCCTTCTTTTGGAATGATCCGAGTTGCCATAGAATCATTACATTGCATCTCATACATTCATACATACATACATGCATCATATTTTGTAGGGTTCAAAAGGAAGAACCCGAAACTAAGCTTGTTCAAAAGAAACTGGGAGCTCGCTGATCTCAACATGCTGAAACAGGAGATATATATCTATTCCATCGCCCTTTATTACGCTTTTTGCTTATCAAGTGTTTGACTCCTTTTGTCAACATACATTAATCAAAGACAAAGATGACTAAAAACCGATGTAAAAACCGCGCGAAATAATTTCCCATCCTCCTTTTAGAGCAAAGGTGACCATAAGTATGAATAATTCTTAAAAGAGTCGGATTTGAAAACTGACCTTTTCATTGATCACATTACTTGCATTCATTTTTAAAAATTGGAGGGCATTTAAATGTGATTGGAACGTGCGTGATGCATCATAAATCCCCTTTGAGGGTAAAACAAAATGAACTTTTCTAATAATGGTTGTTTAAATCATTCAAAAAGATGTTTCCTCAGACAAGAGGTAAACCAAATCCAAATGCGTTACGCACACACTTGAGAGACGAGTGGAGTGGAAATGATAATGAAATCTTGACCTATGGACATATGGATTATTCGCAGTGATTACATGGATTGCGACAACGGAGGCATTTCTTTCTCTATCCTAAACATTATAGGTGCGCATTGATGGCCCTTTTGGATAACGGTTTCGTTCTTTACCACTGTCAAGAAACACCCTATGTCGGGGCTAAATGGAGGTGAGTCCAGCGATATTAGGATAAAAAACATTAGAAATTCTCTGGCCCGAAATAATATCAATCTTTATGTGTAGCTTATACGATGATTCAAGTGCTTTAGAATGACGAAAAGTGTTCACTTCTCTATCCTAATTTGTACTCTTTGCATAGTCCAGTTGAGCTTATATATTCACTTCACGAACCCCGTTGGTGATCAGTGCACGTTCCAAGATGGAAATGAACTCACTTCAAGAACGGAAAAGTTCAAAAGATAGAATTTATGAAAAATTCCTACGTTAACACTTAAACGTGCTGAAATTCAAGTTGTACATCTAGCACATTCATT
The DNA here is from genome assembly GCA_028455895.1 of Rhodomyrtus tomentosa. Lineage (NCBI taxonomy): Eukaryota > Viridiplantae > Streptophyta > Magnoliopsida > Myrtales > Myrtaceae > Rhodomyrtus > Rhodomyrtus tomentosa. Next base: position 16,788,863 of record JAPCWY010000011.1, read on the forward strand.
GAAAATCCTAGTTCTAAAAAGAAAGGAAAAGGCGGTATTTCAACAAAAGATCCGAAAAAAAAGAGAGCCAATCCTAGGCATAAAAAAAAAGCGAGGTCGATGCTATTTAAGTTAATGTAAACTTGCAAATCATGTGTTTGATTTTATGTGTGTCAAAAGATTGCATGATATCTTTGTATAGATTGCCAATGAAATTTGGTACAAAAGAGAAAGTCCCCAGGGGAGCTAGATCATGAAAGATACTCCCTAGTTATGTCATACTCAAGTGACGTGGCTAGCGTTATCACCTAAAGGGGTGAATATGTAATTATTATGTAATTTTCAAGATTTAATGCAGAATTAGAAATTGCACAAATGTTAAGTACAGATCTCAAGCAATCAAAAACAAAACGGGGACAAGGACTGAACGGGGGACTATGTGCCATTACCATGGTTGACACGTGGCATGCGGTGGCCATGTAAAAGGGCCACGTGTTGTATGTGGCCATGCAGTGGGCCACGTGTCCACGTTAGACAAGTGGCAGTTACGCATGCCGCATGAGAGACACATGGCGACACGTACCATTGCCGCGGCCTTCAGCTGCTGAGTTGCTCGAAGCTGACTAGTCCACTCAACTTCCCCTATACAAGTTCTCACGTCAGTTCATTTTGTCAAAAAAAATCGTTATAATGTCATCACTCTTCTTCCAAATACTCTTTATGTGACATTCTGATTTTCCAGTCATTTTCAGACTCATTAATCAGAAATGAGTCTTGAAAATTTAAAATGGAGAATCAAAAATTCCAATGTTATATTCGGATTGGTCGTCGCCCTATCGAAGAATATTGGAACGAGAAAAATGACGTTTCGGACATCGGGGGTGAAATTACCATTTTGCCTCTCAAGCTTAAGCCTGCAAATGAAGAAAGGCATTTTGGTCTTTTAAACCACCCCAAAGCCACCGAAAATCTGAAGAAATATTGGCCATTGGATCAAGTTGGAATGACACTTGGACATGTGTCAATAGATGGACTAAAGAATGATCAAGTCTATTGTTCACCACTTGCCATTCCACTCTTTGACTTCAGCCTTGAATATAAGCTTCTCTCTCTCGCACCTCTTATTTGGACCAGCCATACACCCCCTAGCTCACGCCAACTTCTTCTTCTCTTCCTCTTCTCTTTCAGCGTCGCCGACCAGCTTCAAGGCTTCCCCTTCACCGTCGTCGATGCCACCCCCCGGCCATCAACTTCCATCACGCCAACCACACCCTTCTAGCCCTACATCTTGCCGACCTCCTCGAAGTGGAATCACGGCGTTTGGACCACCGAGGAGCTCTGGCCAAGCATTTTCCCAGGAGTCGATGAAAATTGATCCAATCTGAGGTAGGCCGAGTTTCCCTTTAGGAGACCGAAATGTTAGAATTTTTAGGTCAAATTTTGTGGAGGTCTAGGAGACATGTATATCGATCTCTGATAAAAATTTGAGAATGATTTGATAAAGTTTTGACCTCGAATGAGTCTTGTGAACTTTGGACAGAATTTTCCTGTTACTGACCGTGGAAGATCCAGCAACTTCCGACGGGATTCCGGTGACGACTAGACCTCAAACTCTCGATGAGATCCTTAAACCCTTAGATAGACATGTTAGTAAGTAGGTTAGTGGTTAAACAGAGAAATTGGAGTGGATTGAGGACTGGATACATTCGGTTTACACAGAACCGAACATAACCCGGTTCGATTCAGTGCAAACTGATTCTGTGGGGGGCTGATGGTGGTTTATTTTGAGTCTCAAATTGGTAATTAAGACATGCTAAGATAATGAGGGTTATGTTATGGAGGACTATGGTTCATGGATTGAGGAATTGGACAAAGAAAATTGACGAATTGGTTGAAATTCCTAGGTTGCGCGGTGAGTTCGGCCTTGGATCCTTGAAAATCGAATTGTGAGGGCTCAAGAGGAGAAATTTTGGGGCATCAAATGCAAGGAAAGGGAATCATAAATTTAGGATAGGAAGATTGGACTCAATTGAGTGAGTCGGGTGGAAATTCAATTGATTCTTGAGAAGTTCTTGAGGTGATTGGTCTTAAGCATCGTAGGACGGTATAGAGAATTTGAATGTGTGACATTGCTCGTGCTTGAATTGCTTGCCATGTCTGAATATCACTTTGACTGCTTTGCAGCCATGGATATACTAATTGTACTTGAGTTGCACTTGGCATTGTGTGTGCAAATGAATTGAAAATCATGGCATGAGTGTGACATGGCGAGGCCCTGAGCCGTATGAGACGCAGGGCGGGAGGTGGATACCCTGATGCAATCTATTCGCGGGGTTGAGTTGAAGTTGTGTGGCACCCTGATGCGATTGAATCGCGGGGTTGAGATGGCCACGGTCCTGATGCGTTTACGTGGGACGAGGATATACGGGATGACAATGGCCTGGAGTATCATTGAAACCTGATGCATTTACGCGGGCTATCAGTGACGGTCTGATGCGTTTACGCAGACTGAGCCTGATGCGATCTAATCGCGGACATGAGAAGAGCCTGAGGCGATCTAATCACAGGCATGAGAATAGCCTGATGCGATCTAATTGCGGGCATGAGAATGAGGTAGGCAGGAAGGTGGTTGTGGAGATGAGGCAGGGCGAGTTGTGCATATTCATATGAATGCACTATGATGCTATAATTGTATGACTACCATTCTCATGTTATTGTTTATATTGGCATCGTCTCGTATGTTTATGAGTATGAGGTGTGTGACTGCTTGAGTGGACGGTCGACCTAACCTAGGGTTAGGACCCACCTTACTGAGATGTGTATCTCACCCCGTTGGGGTTAACATTTTCTTCAGGTGCCAGCCAATGGAGCATCAGTCAGATCAACGATTGGCATTCGAGAGAGTAAATAGTGATTGAGGACAAGATTTTCTATGAACTTAGGGATTTTATCCTATTTTATTCTTTTGAGATTGTAAAATGGAACCACCACTAATTGTCCCTAGTCATTTATTTTATTGAACGGAGTGAAAATAACTGAAACTTCCGCTTGTAATTGGATTATCTGTATTGTGGGCCGAAAGATCCTGAAAGACTTCCTTAAAGGAATGGCTCGGCGGGATGTTCGCACGCTCGCCAGGTTTGGGGCGTGACATCCCCATTTAATTGGTATCAGAGCAAGGTCAGCTCGATCCAATGTGATTGAGACTTGGAGTGACAAGGAGCGATGACTTGAGGACAATTAGGTAGTGAGACCTTGAGGGATAAGCATGGATTGCTGAATCTTGAGGACTATATGTTTGAATTTGTGTAGTATTTTAATGGTCCTAATGCCGATTTAAGGGATGATCTTGAATGATTTATGAATAAGGCTCACAAGGAAGTGAATAGAAATTGAGGAGTCATAGGCTTGGATTTGAGGTTGCTAGAGAATAAATTATGAATGAAGGGTCAATTGAAGTGTATGATTGTGATCTTGGTTTGTCAATAACCCAACTTGAGGAGTATGAGTTATAAAGAGGCGACTGATGTTACTAGTTTCAAGCTTAGATTGCGCAATATCTTGATGGTTTAGCTATCAATGGCTATTGTCAGCCTTAGATGAAATGAGATGAGGTTTACACAAGAAATATTGAATTAAAGGCCAGTTGTGATTGAATGCATATGGATTTGGCTTGAATAGCGATTAAACTTGGGATTTATGGTTGAACATAGGCAATTAATCTATGAGATGTGATGGTCATTGATAGAATTAGAAATCTTCAATGGATAGGAATGGATCTAGAGATGATTATGGTATGATGAATGGCGAGGATAATCAGGACATGCATGTGTTTGTGGCATTAAAATGAAAGTCGAGGAAGGTGTGTGCATGAGCTTATCTTATTGGACTTAATAAACTGTCGTTTGGTATAGGACAAGTTGACAGGATACCTATAAATTGTAATGAAACATGGTATGAGACATGTGGAACGGAGCTTTCTCCGTAGATGTATGACTTGGGACAACCTGCAACAGCCAGATCTGATGAGGGCGGGGAGTGATCGCCGGGATAGAGAGGTCCGGACAAGGAGCGGCTCCTGGCAGACTTCTAACATGGCAAGAGGTAGGAATGACCGAAGTCATAACTTGAAAGGGGAAGTCTAGGTATCAGGTTGAGTTCAATTATGGTTAAGAGATGTATGACACAAGATTGATCCTCGAGGGAGAATGCCCGAAAGTGGCATGGCATGTGTAATGACACCGTGATTGGCATGTTTAAGTGCTTCGCGCTTGACAATGGATGCCGTTTGAAAAGAAAATCGATATATGATTGGCTTGTTGGACATGTTTTATAATTGGCATCATGTGATTACCTTGGCTAAGGTCTAATTGAGAGATTAGACAGCATAGGGGGTTTGTATCCTTTGAACTGATGTCTTTTGGAATTGAAATAACATGTCGAGTTTGTAATGAAGTGGCGGAGGCCTTATGCTTTACGTTTGGACGATTGACTCATAGAAGTAACGCCTTGAATATTTGTTGGATATTGGCCTAGTTGAGTTTTAGCCTAGCTAAGGCTTGCCTAGTGATAACTGTTAATTGAGAAGTTGCCTTGTTGAGACTAGCCTGTTGAATAGTCATTGATTGATGAGAATTTGAAATCTTTGGGTATTGGACAACTAGTTGAGAGTTGTTTGGGAATCACTGTAAGGTTGATAATGAAAGATAATGAGATGAGCAGCCTAAGGCTGCAAGACTTAAGTAGATGACATAAGTCTTGGATTCCTAGAGGGAATCATAGTGATTCAAGTGACATGAGAATCTGAAAAGATTAAAAGACCAAAATATGTTTGCTAGAGTAGCATTTGGCTTGTGTATGTGAGATACGAGAAGATCCAAGAACTGATATGGATCATGAGGATTGAGTAAAGATGAGTAACCAGAACTTGAAAACCAGTAGAGCGATTGACTCGAGTTTGTAAACCACATGGGACCCAAGGGTTGAATGGATTGTGAGAACCTTGAATGGAAATGAGAAATTTTTATTGGTAGGCGAGCTCGAAAAGGGGCTGCCATTGTTACCAAAGTCGCTGAGATGACTAGTGCTAAGGAGCTAAGTGATGGAAGTCATGAGAAAGGTAACCTTGAGACTACTCATTTCCAAAGGGGAAATGTGGATAGGAAACCATAAGAGTTTTGAAAAGCTTATGAAGTTATGTATACGGTTGAGATTGACTGAGTTTCATGAAGGGATGGAATTTGAAACCGCTTTCTTATAAATTGAGGGTTTTGTGAAAAAACCTTAGAGATTTTGGGTGCACTAAAGAAAGAAGGTTGGCAGTTATTAGCCTTAAAGAGACTGTTGAGGATTGATGAAGTGTCACCAAGGGAAGAGTTTTCTTTGAAAGCATGGTATATATCTAGATCACCTTCGTTGAGATGTTCAATGGAAGTATCCTCCTGGGATTGCTTGAGAGCAAAAGTTGTTGAATCCTAATAATCTTGTAAGGACCTGAGGAAGGTCGATTGATTTGAGACAGAGTTTCCAAGGTTCCCTAAGTGTATTAAAGGTGGTTGAGAACCCTTGAATAAGACAAATAGATCCCTGAATGGATTGGAACGAGAAAACCTTGTGGCTAGTGGTTATTCTTGATTCTGAGGAATGTTAATGAGATCCAGTAAGAGAAGTGAATGATCGGAAAACATGTGAATAAGAGAAACTCAAGCTCATGAAATACGGACAAATAAATGTTCATTATGAAACATAGAATTTTCCTTTAAGGAATGGTCATTACCTTGGCGTAAGGCTTATGGTGATACATTTCTTGTTGAGATGAAGAATATAAAAGAGACTGACGTGTCAGTCTGTCAGATCCTATTGATCGAGATGGGATTGATTAAGAATGAATCGAGACCATTAGAAGTGGTATTGTGTGTTACCACTCCTAAAGACTAGGGCGTTGTCCTTAAGGAGCGATTGGACTTTGAGATGGTCATTGAGGGAAAGGAAAGTTAATAGACTTGGTAGTCATGATTGTTTGTAATTCCAATGAATGGTTGGGTAAGCGAAAAGAGAGCTTAGAGTGCAATTACAAAGTGACTCGAGATTGTTGAATTGAGTATTCGACATGGAAATTTGTGAGACCGAGGAGGAACCTCGACTCCTTGAAATTTTGTCATTTGTGGCGACTAAGTCACTGAAAGAAGAGTGTTAGACAAGGTGAAATTTGAATCCTGGAGTGGAGACCAAGGAAGGATGAAACTTGTCGCTTGAGGTGGCTGAACTATTGAAAGGAGAATGTTAAAGTGTGGTGGCATTAAAATCTGAAAGTAAAGGAACCACTATTGGCGAGACTCTAAGACGAACGTCCTATGGAATAGGAAGGACATGGTGGATTTGAAATGAAAGAATGTCACTAAAGTGTATATCTTTCCTCACATGGTAAGAGACCCTAGTGTGGAAGAATGAGAAAATCCTAACTGTCTTGATATTAAGATGGAGCGTCTAGACTGGGAAAAAGACGCAGAACTTGAATGACTCTTGGAAGTGAAATCTGAGAGACTGTCTTGTAGACAATGTTGAATTCCAAGATGATGTTGACGTTCAGTGGAACAAACGGAATTGGGATAAGGTTGCATTAGCGAGTTATGGGACTTAGAGGCTAAAACGTTAATGCTTCTTGAGAAAAGAGTGACAAGAATAAATAAAATATTGTGCAGTCCTAGAGGAGACCCGTGACAACAGAGAACTAAGATCTGAACTCTCAAGTGAAAAGTGCGAGGAATAGTTGGAGGATTCGACACTTGGTAGATGAGAGTTGATAATAGTCGAATTAAGTGCCTAAGAAATGATTGAGTTGGTTGTTACCATCTTAAGAGACGAGGATTGGACTCATTTAAGGAGTCATAAGAAACATGAACAACTTTTGAGAGTGCCTACGGACTCTAAGGAGATGTTTGATATATGCTGAATGTGAAGAGTACGGGCTATGGATCTGATAAGGTAGGATTTCTCGGTCGTGAAATCTTTGAGAAATGAAATCTTTGTAGAGCCTTGGAGGAGTGAAATGAGTGATAAATCGACCAAAGTCGATGTGGGTTGCTAGAAGTTGAAAGTCCCTGTAATTGATGAATTGCAATAGATGGATGGACCATGGAAAGATTCCCCCACAAGAGCTGTTCCATTGGTAAAATGGATTAAGGACGAGATGTAACGCTAATAGGTGAATGAACGTAAAAAGATTTTTCGAGGGCTCGAGTTAAGCTAATGACTGTGCTGTTTATGACAATTCCAATTGAAAAATTGGAATGCATATGAGGGTCGCAATGACGCGACAAGAATGAAACTTGAGGTATAACAAGGCAACCGGAAGTGGGCATTGCACATACATTGTAATGATAAGACCACAGGAGTTGGAATGCCTAGAGCATATTGGAATGGTTGCGAGTATCCTCGTGATAAAATTGGGAAATGTTGTTTGAATGAAAGAATGTTTCAAGGTTATACCTACCACAAGAGTATAAGGTAGCAGTTTTCCGAGGGGAATTGAATGCATGAAATTGCTTGTGAATAGGAGGACGTAACATGTTTAAAGGAAGATCTTGAAGTTATGTGAACCAAAGGAGGTTGAGAGTATGGACTGCATAAAGGGAATTGAAGGCGAGGCATGTGAAACGAAGAGATCACCCAAGTGATGTTATAGCGATGTTCATATCGCTAAGAAATGGTGAATTGTTTAACGAATGCTTACAGTTAAGAATTGGGCATTGTTTAAATGGGTAATGGAGAGACAGATCTTCCCTTGAGCAACAAGAGATTCAACCTCTAAATTGGAAGTTTGTCAAATGACTAATTGACGGCCACCGGAAACACCTAGCCCGAAGGCCAGAGAGGAATTGAGGTATTGTCATGATTGAACATTGATACTGGAAGGGTATTGAGAATGGATGGAACCCTTGAGACCTAGGGACAGAGGTACGAGTCCAGTATTGAGGGGAACTTAAGGAGATGACCTCATCGAAATTCGAAAGGAGAATTATGGTGTTTCTTGGGATGGCACAAAAATGTGCCAAGATTTATATATACTATCGGTGATAAGGATTGAAAGTTAAAATTAATCTATCATATGGTCGAGCACTAGACATGTCGATAAAAGAGAAGGACATGACCACGACAGTTGAAGGATCACTTTGATCCAAGGGGATTTTCGGATGGAATCGAGAACGGATTACTATGGAAATAATCATATAATTGTTTAAGGAATCGAGGGAACCATAACTCAATTTGGCTAACGGAGGACAAGTTGATAAAGCCCTTGAATCTTTGTTGGTGTGAAAAGAAGTCTGATGGGAGTGATACGCCGGATGGTATGAACATTAAAGAATGCATTCTGACAAGGGCTAGTATTAATGGTGATAGACAAATGAAAAAGATAATGTGAGCGCTCGAGGATAAACTGCTGACAGGTGTTAGGAGTATCAAAGGAGAATGGAGGGAAGCAAATCAGATTGGGGACTAAAGGAGACAAGTCCTAGGGAAAGATGGCTTTGGTCGGAAAGGACAAATAAGATCGTCAAGTCATAAAAGGAATTATTTGGAAGAATGATGATATGATGAGACGCCAATACCCCAAGGGACTGGATGGTTAGAAGATTGTAAATTTCGAGGACGGAATTTCTTTAAGGGAGAAAGAGTTGTGACATTCTGATTTTCTAATCATTTTCAGACTCATTAATCAGAAACGAGTCTTGAAAATTTAAAATGGAGAATCAAGAATTTCAACGTTATATTCGGATTGGTCGTCGCCCTATCGAAAAATATTGGAACGAGAAAAACGACGCTCCGGACATCAGGAGTGAAATTACCATTTTTCTACTCAAGCTTAATCATTGCCCATACAAATGAAGAAGGGCATTTTGATCTTTTAAACCACCCCAAAGCCACCTAAAATCTGAAGAAATATTGGCCATTGGATCAAGTTGGAATGACACTTGGACATGTGTCAATAGATGGACGAAAGAGTTGTCAAGTCTACTATTCACCACCTACCATTCCACTCTTTGACTTGAGCCTTGAATATAAGCTTCTCTCTCTCTCACACATCTCATTTGGACTGGCCATACACCCCCTGCCTCACGGCAACTTCTTCTTCTCTTCCTCTTCTCTTTCTGCGTCGCCGATCAGCTTCTGGGCTTCCACTTCGCCGCCGTCGACGCCGCCCTCCGGCCACCAACTACCGGCACACTGACCACACCCTTCTAGCCCTACATCTTGCTGACCTCCTCGAGGTGGAAGCATGGCGTTTGGACCACCGAGGAGCTCCGGCCAAACGTTTTCCCGGGAGTCGACGAAAACTGATCCAATCTGAGGTAAGCTGAGTTTCTGACCCTTTAGGAGGCTGAAATGTTAGAATTTTGAGGTCAAATTTTGTGGAGGCCTAGGAGACATGTGTTTCAATCTGTGGTAAAAATTTGAAAATGATTTGATGAAGTTTTAACCTCGAATGGGTCTTGTGAACTTTGGACAAAATTTGCCGATTACTGACCATAGAGGATCCAGCAACTTCTGACCGGATTCCGACGACGACTCAACCTCAAACTCTCGGTGAGACCCTTAAATCCTTAGATAGACATGTTAGCAAGTAGGTTAGTAGCTAAATGACAAAATTAGAGTGGATTGAGGACTGGGTACATTCGATTTACACAGAATCGAACATAGCCCGGTTCGATTATGTGCAAACCGAATCTGTGGGGGGCTGATGATGGCTGATTTTGAGTCTCAAATTGGTAATTAAGACATGCTAAGATGATGAGGGTTATGTTATGGAGGATTGTGCTTCATGGATTGAGAAATTGGACAAAGAAAATTGACGAATTGATTGAAATTCCTAGGTTGTGCGGTGAGTTCAGCCTTGGACCCTTGAAAATTGAATTTGTGAGGGCTCAAGAGGAGAAATTTTGTGGCATCAAACGCAAGATAAGGGAATCCTAAACTTAGGATAGGAAGATTAGACTCAATTGGGTAAGTCGGGTGGAAATTCAATTGATTCTTGAGAAGTTCTTGAGGTGATTGGTCTTGAGTGTCGTAGGACGTTATTGAGAATTTGAATGTGTGACATTGCTCGTGCTTGAATTGCTTGCCATGTCTGAATATCACTTTGACTGCTTTGCATGCCATGGATATACAAATTATACTTGAGTTGCACTTGGCATTGTGTGTGTAAATGAATTAAAAATTATGGCATGAGTGTGACACGGCGAGGCCCTGAGGCGTATAAGACGCGGGGCGAGAGATGGATACCTTGATGCGATCTAATCGCGGGGTTGAGTTGAAGTTGTGTAGCGCCCTGATACGATTTAATCGCGAGGTTGAGATGATCACGGTCCTGATGCGTTTACGCGGGACGAGGATATAAGGGGTGACAATGGCCTGGAGTATTATTGAAACCTGATGCGTTTACGCGGATTGTCAATGACGGTTTGATGTGTTTATGCAGACTAAGCCTGATGCGATCTAATCGCAGGCATGAGAAGAGCCTGAGGCGATCTAATTACGGGTATAAGAATCGCCTGATGCGATCTAATCGCCTGATGCGATCTAATCGCAGGCATGAGAAAAGCCTGAGGCGATATAATCACAGGCATGAGAATAGCCTGATGTGATCTAATCGCGGGCATAAGAATGAGGCAAGCATAAAGGTGGTTGTGGAGATGAGGCAGGGCGAGTTGTGCATATTCATCTGAATGCACTATGATGCTATAATTGTATGACTGCCATTTGCGTGTTATTGTTTATATCGACATTGCCTCGCATGTTTATGAGTTTGAGGTATGTGACTGTCTGAGAGGACGGTTGGCCTAACCTAGAGTTAGGACCTACCTTACTGAGATGTGTATCTCACCCCGTTGGGGATTAACATTTTCTTCAGGTGCCAGCCGATGGAGCATCAGTTAGATCAATGATTGGCATTCACGGGAATAAATAGTGATTGAGGACAGGATTTTCTGTGAACTTAGGGATTTTATCCTATTTTATTCTTTTGAGATTGTAAAATGGAACCACCACTAATTGTCCCCAGTCATTTGTTTTATTTAACGGAGTGGAAATAAATGAAGATTCCTCTTGTAATTGGATTATCTGTATTGTGGGTCGAAGAATTCTGGAAGACTTCCTTAAAGGAATGGCTCAGTGGGATGTTCGCGCGATCGCCGGGTTCAGGACGTGACACTTTATTTGCCGACCGTCCCGAGCCGTCCCTGTCCACCTAGCTGAGCCTAGCTCCGCCCCGCCGCTGTGCTATCCATTCGTCGTTGTTGTCATGTCGCTCATTCGTCATCCCTGAATATTAGAGTTTTTGTAGAAAGGTGAGTGAATTTCTAAATTTTATAGTTTGTTTTGTTGGAATTAGAATCTTTAATCAATAATTTGAAATCATAATCGTATTCATGAATTCTTGCCTGATATGCCTGATTTCTGAAAAAATTGACTTTCTGTAGGGAATATAATTATGGAAACGAATGATTCATTCATTCCATTGAATATTTTGAATGTCAATAAAGGTATGATTGCATTGTTTATGCATTGCATGATATTTCATGATGAAACAAGTGATCTGCTTGTCGTGAGGTTTATCTGAGGTTACACCACCATGAGGTTTATCTAGTGATATCCCGTGGGGCCGGAGGAAAATTCGAGATGCCTTCTATGTACTTTAATCGGAGACACCTCCGCCTATGAGCTCGAGATGCCTCGGAGTGAGATGCCACTTGAGGTTCATCCGTGAGGACGGTTCATTCGCATGAGATTTATCTAAGAAGGAGTCGGGGGCCACTACATTGCATATAAATTCATGAGTTCGAAGAAAACTTATACTTGAATCGCTTGATACGCGTGTGTTTGAATTCATGAATTGTTGATGTAGTATTCTGATTTCAATACTTGTTTTTTTTTTAAGTTGGTTAAAACTTTTGGTTGTTCAAGTTTTTTTCGAGATAAGTGAAAACACTAAGTACTAAGTTGGGTTAATCTGCTTTGTACTCTTAACCTAGTTGATTGGTGTTTGTTAATTTTAGATTTAATGGAGTTTGAATTGGTTCAATTGGCTAGTGGAATAAAGAAGCTAGACTATGTCCCTATTGCTGAATTAATTGTTCATGGTATGGAGTGTTAAGGAAAATGGCATTGATCAAGAAATCAAGATCAAATCAAAAGAGGATGTTAATGATAATGGCATTGATAAAGGAATTGACATCAAATCAAATCAGATTGTTACAAGAAAGTGCTAAGATGAAGAGATTGTAAATTCAATTTGATTGATTCTAATGTACTGCAATATCTTGTATAAATACGTGTACTAACACATGGAAAATGTAGCAATTACAAAAATCTATTTCTCAGAATTCTCTCAAGTCTTTCAAAAATTTTATGAAATTAGAGCCTTTTCGCTCAATTGAGCCTTCGATCCCACCATGTCAAATTCAAAGACCAACTCCTCCGAAACCGGTCTCACAAACCCTTCCATAACCGGTCTCACCAACTCTTTTGCAACTGACCTCATCATCATCAACACTGTCCAGCTTCCTATGAAGCTCACAGTTGGCAAATTTCCCTCATGGCGAGCACAACTTAGCCATTTCAATCGGGCATGATCTGCTCCGATTTGTTGATGGCACATGCCCTTGTTCGTCACTTGATTCATCCGTATCATTCAGTCCAGCACGCACATTGTGGATCCGTCAGGACTAACGATTGTTATCCGTCATTTTTGGCTCAGTTTCTGAACATATTTTTCTACTGATTGTATTCAGTGAAACCTTTCAAGAGCATTAAAAAAGCTCAACAGCCTTTAGGTCAACAAATCTCGTTCTCGGGTAATGTTTGTCAAGGACTAGTTGTCCATAATCCGGCATCAGTCGAGGTCAGTTTCTGAATATTTTCAAGAATTAAAAGGCTTTGTCGATGAACTCTCAATTATTGATACACCCCTTCAAGATGATGATATTTTTATTCATGCCATGGAATTGGTCCTGAATTTGGAGAAAAAGCGACTGCAATTCATGATAGAGAAAATCCTATTTCATTTGAGAGAATTTTGAGGAACAGTTTTTGCAATTGATATTTTTTTCATATGTTAGTACATGTATTTATACAAGAGATTACAGGACATTAGAATCAATCAAATTGAATTTACAATCCCTTGATCTCGGTACTTGCTTGTAACAGCCTGATTTGATTTGATTTTGATTCATTAATCGGTGTCATTATTCTTAAGAACCAGATTTGATTTGATCTTGATTCCTTGATCAGTTCCATCCTTGATCAATGGAACATGGGAACTCACCCCCGACACAAATTCTAGAAATGTTGTTGGTTGCATGTGGATCTTTCGGATTAAAAGTTGACCCGACGGTAGTATTGAGCGCTGCAAAGGCGTCTCGTTAAAGGCTTTCATCAACGTCGTGGATTGCTATAAGGACACTTTTAGTCTAGTTGTCAAACCGACTACCATTCGTGTTGTGATTTCTATTGCGTTGAGTGGACGATGGCCAATTCGGCAAGTTGATGTCAACTATGCTTTCCTACGAGGGAATCTCACGAATAAGTATATATTTATCAATCTCCAGGGTTTATTGATCCGACTCGATCGAATAATGTATGCAAATTGAGGAAAGCCATTTACGGATTAAAACAAGCACCAAGGGCATAGTACACTGCATTGAGTAAATTTCCACACACTCGCGGTTTTCGAAACTATCGTACCATGGGTTCAATTACAACATTCTTCCTTGTTTACGTTGATGCTATTATCATCGCAGGCAATGACTCTTCTTTTATCGCCAACTTCATTAAAGCACCGTCTATGCATTATGAAAGATTTAGGAACACTTCATTATTTTCTTGGCATTGAAGTGATCTCAACCAAGATAGGTATACTTCTCTCTTAACATAAATATATCCGTGAGATCTTAGAAAAACACAAAAAGGAATAGGTACTCCTTTGGCAATGGAATCAATTTATCTACTCATGATCCAGCTGAGACAACCGATGTAAGTGAGTATCAAAGTCTTAATGGGGCTCTTCAAGATCTCACTATCATAAGACCGGATATTGCATTCTCTATCAACCAATTATCTCAGTTCATGCAACATCCCACTATCACACAGTGGGCTACTACTAAATGACTTCTCCGGTACTTAAAAGGAAGCATATTTCATGGGCTACATCTGACACGTTTCATGACTTCTATTCTTCACGGGTTCTCTGATGCTGACTGGGCACGTAATGCAGATGATCGATCATCCACCTCTGCATTTATTATCTATCTTGATCCCAATCCAATATCTAGGAGTGCGCGGAATCAACATATAGTTGCCCGGTCTTCGACCGAAGCCGAGTGCCGTGTCGTTGCCATCGCTATAGCAAAATTAAAATGGGTTCACAAACTACTAACTAAACTTGGCATCCAACCAATCATTACTCCAATACTATGATAATATTGGCGCTACATATGTATGTGCAAATCTGGTATTTCACCCCCTCCTGAAGCACATTGCCATAGATTATCATTTTGTTCATGATTTGGTTTCAAATGGAGCTCTCCACATCTCCCACACCTCAACCACAAATCAGCTCGCAGATGCCCTCACAAAACCATTATCCAAACCCCGATTAAATTATTTGCGATCCAATATAGGCGTCTTCAATGGAAGCGCCATCTTGTGGGAACATATTAAGGATAATGGCATTGATTGAGGAATCAAGATCAAATCAAATCAGGCTGTTACAAGCAAGTGCTATGATCAAGGGATTGTAAATTCAATTTGATTGATTCTAATGTCCAGTAATCTCTTGTATAAATACATGTACTAACACATGGAAAATGCATCAATCACAAAAAACTGTTCCTTAGAATTCTCTCGTCTTTCAAACTTTTTGAGGAGGTACAAAAGGAATAATATTTGCTCAGCATAGTGAAAAAATCGTAGCTGTTTTAAGCCTTGGAAGCACCCTCAGTCTGTATCAAGTTTTTCTCCAAACTTTCATGGACCGAACATGTCCCAAAAGGTTCATGGATTTCTGTCAAAATACCAACTTGAAGACCTCAAATGGATCTTGCGGAATTTCAGCAATATGAGTCCCGGAATCTGAAACATTTCTACGGTTTTAGCCTTTGGGATTGTCCTGGAGCATCATGCAATTTCCAGGATACTAGAGATCCGATTGACAGCAGAAAAGCCTAAACATCATAAATTTGTTTAACTACCGCACCGACGGACATAGACGAACAAATTTGTGAATCTTAAGGACAAGAAGTGATCATCTCAGGAAATTCAGTCATACTCCTCTCTCTACTTAACAGTTAACATGTGATGTGCAATTACAAAAGCACAATCCCTAACTGTGAAGAGAATATGTATGTCCAACCAATGATGAGACACAAGATGGTGTCTTACATTCTTCCAAACCAAGCATCATAGTCCTCGCTATCCTCCCCTCTGCATGATACTACTTCCCTCAGAGATCCGCAGACGGATAGCCCTGACCTGATGCCAACTTAGCAAGGTCCTTCCCATCGGAAGCTGCCAAAAACTCGTTCATTAGGACTACAAGTACATAGAACCAAAAATGGAATGAAATCTCTTCCGCAAGCTAACTTGGGAAAGTCTCAATTCTGTAAATGGCAAACTGCGTCTCAATTTCATATTACCAGCTTTTATCACATCTGATGAATACCTTCAGGTTTCGAATCCAAGTGGCTCGAGCTTCCAGCCATTGAAGACGATGGTTGAGGATGTCCCCTGAAGTATGCAGTGTGACTGCCAACAGTGATAATGTTCGGGACTTTAGAAATCTGCACGAGTGCAGCGTCCAACGCAGCATTTGTTTTCATTCCTTGTCCTTCCAATGGAGACTGAGCGAGACTGCTGCCAGGAACGAGATTTGGATCAGACCCCACCACCTCTTCTGATCCGACAGAGTCGACAGGATTCAGATCAGATTGAGCTCTGCTCATTTTTCAGCCACAAGCGTGAGCACTAGTTAGCATCACAACTTGAAGTAAAAGTGTTAACTAGAATGCGCACCTTGACTGTCATGTTGTTTCCGTCGACGTGTTTTATCAGCAAAAGCATTTAAGATTCATCTGAGCATTAGAGATATGACTGAGGCAAACGAAATTATGCCATGCCTCAGGCCATATCATGACAAAGTCATTTGCAGCCCGAACGACGCATATACTTAACATGCAAAGTTAAATAATTTGCACAAGCAGGTAATTTGAGTTATGAATCCTATAAAATAGATACAAAAAGTTTTAAGATTAAGATGAATAGTTAAGCGAATCACCAGATTGTTCGATTATGCACCAAAAAAATTGTCTTGGAAGAGACGAGATACAGAAACATGGCAAAATTTGAGTTTCATACTCATTCTCGTCGTTCATTATGCT
This sequence comes from Rhodomyrtus tomentosa, assembly GCA_028455895.1. Lineage (NCBI taxonomy): Eukaryota > Viridiplantae > Streptophyta > Magnoliopsida > Myrtales > Myrtaceae > Rhodomyrtus > Rhodomyrtus tomentosa. The sequence continues at coordinate 16,805,272 of JAPCWY010000011.1, forward strand.
CACTGGAGAGTCAGCCTGTGGAGCTGTGTCTGCCAATTCCATTGACATTTGTTGCTCCGCTGCACCATGAAAGGAGGGCAAGAACAATTAAAACCTGGCATAACGAAGTGTTCAAATTTCATATGCACTAAACGTCTTCAAGAACCAAACAATCACAAACAGATGGGCGCGCTTAGAAGAGAACTCAACAAGAACCCGGTCTCTACAGTCATAGGCTGTGAAGGACAGAAGCTATGCATTTGAGCAGAAAAGGTTCTATACTAAGAGAGCCTTACCAGGCACCAGAGGAATATCCATGGCTCGATGCTGTTGCTCGAGCAATTCATTGAACCTGTTGATCTGTTTTATCAACACTAGCCTTGTGTAGAAATTTTGGAAAAACTCGGGATTCTCTTCTTGCAATTTGTCCCAAACTGGAATTCGAAGGACAAGTTTAGAAGCTTCGTATCAAAATGTAACCCATAGAAGAAAAAGCGGCAGGTAAACAGGACCGAATCATTCGACAATACTCAAACTGGACTAGTTCTCAGACTTACTCATCAGACCAAAAAAGATGATTTCTTACTGAGATGTGTGAACGGGGGTGGGTTTGATCCCGAAATGAACTTCCAACGAACGGGCTGTTTCGTTCCGGTTCATGTACAGCTAAATGCACTTCTCTATCAAAATTTTAACCTGCGGTAAAAGATCAGGCAATGCGATTAGAGGCCCCTTTTGATTCGAAGAAACCCCGCAATGCAGTGTGAGATTGATTCGAAATATAAGAGAACTTGTGCCTCACCCTGCCAATCTCATCGTTAATACTCCGAGTGTTTGGATCTGGGGCCGCCATGATTCTACTGTGGAAACCACTTTCTGTGATCGAATAGCACAAAGAACTTGCAGCAAAAATGTGGAACGCAGAGAGAAGACCTGGAGAAGACGAAGTGACTAATGACTGAGAGAAACCGAACGTTGATTTTCCTTTGCTCAACTGTCACCTCCTCTTTTTAACGACTTCAACCGTTTTTGCCCATTGCTTCCCGAACTTTGAAGTATTTCAGTTCAGCCCTGAGCTCCCAAAACTTTTCATTTCTACCCCAGCAATTCGACGCCCGACCGTTTTGGCCTTGGGGAATAAGAAAAGATAGAATGTTTTATATTAGCAAATGTATTTACTGATAGAATTATTTAATTGAGAAGATTTGAAATTCTCAATTAAATCAAACTTATATAAGTTTCATATGTGCACTTTCTAAAGACACCACATAATAATTGTAAATCCCTGTCCGTTTGCTCGTGAAAAGAGTGCAAGGTGCTGGCAAATTGTAACTCCTCCAAGGTAAAGGTGATTAATGGGCTGACGGCTTGCTCAGCCTCCCAACGCTCGGCTAGACTCGAAAGATATACTAGCCTAGGAACGGCTCTTATATGAGGCGTTTTCACACAACTTTAACTAGCCCAATCAATTCCCAACTCTATTTTTTGGATGGGCCGATCGGGTGAATTCGGTCCGGTTGCACACTCATATTCACAACGTAAAAGAATTATTTGTGTTTGTTATATTTATGGTTAGCTATTATAATTTTATTAGGCAAAGTGACATCATAAGTACCAAAATTTATGTATGTCCATCACTTTCATATCAATTTGCCGACTCATTGAAGTGTCAAATCGGAGATAAAATGATTCTTTAAGTGCCAAATCAGAGAAATTATTGGCAAACTGATTGCGTCGCATTTATAACTAAAATTTTAATCTAACGTGGCAAATTTTTCATCAACCCACCCGAAATATCCACAATTAAAGCCTTTTATATGCCTAGTGCATCCAAAAAACCTTGTCCTAGGATTATCTCGCATCCAAGCTGCTCATGTTGGACTGCGTAGCCCACAATAGCAACAATTTTGACTTCAATCTTCGTTTTGCTTATCAAATCTTGAGCCGCAACCTGCTTCTGCTCTCATTGTGAATATAAGAGGTGATTTTTTCCAATTGGAAGATTTTCAAATTGGGGATTGGAGTTAGGGTTAGGGTTCTTGAATGATTTGTTTTGGATTTGCCCAAATTAGTTGAAGAAGTTAAGTTCTTTCTTCAACACGACGTCATTTCGCATCTCTATTACTGATTTGAGTTTCCCGGTGAGCCACACAGGACAGTTTAATATTAAATTAATACCGTGGGATTTCCAATGAGCCAAATCAGCAACTAACACTTTAGTGAATGTTTCTTCAATTTTGTGACACTCAAATGAGAGGAAAAAAATTATGGTACTCAAGTAAACACCGTACAAAAGTTATGGTACTTACAGTGTACTTATCCCCAAACTATTTACGTTGGACCACACCTTCATTTTTCACCACAACTTTAACCCCGAATTTCATTATTGTATTTTATCCTATTTAATTGAATCTATCATTATAAAATCTTATGACCTTGAGTCAAGTCTTCCAAATTCAATTATCAAAAAAGTCATAAACCTATTATAATTATGTCAATTCGACTCTAAATATTTTTTTGTGCAGATAAAATTTTTATATTTATATCAATTCAGTTTTTTCAGCCAACTCTGGCCGGTTGGTGTTGACTTGGATGTAGGGCTGATGTGGAATTTTTTTTAATAATATATTGTCTTTTTTTCCTTTTTTTGCTTTTTGTTTTCCTTTATTTCTTCATCCAGCCGGTCACCGAATTAGCAACTAGCCAGAGGGCAAATGCGGCCACGACGAAGTCAGCCTGAATGCTCACCCGGCCACAATGAGGTGGACCTCGCTCGTGAAGTTGAGGTTTGGACTCACCTTGTGATGGCGAGGCCTGGCCTTGATAGATTTGAGCAAGTCTCACCTCGCCATGGCTGGTTGTTCGTGTGGGTTACCAAAACTCATCTCCCCTCGTTTTGATTTCAATGTCGTGAGTTGATTTATTTTGGTGATCGCATTTGCGACTAGAAATGGAAACGAAAAGTACGACGAACTATTGTGCAGGTGGAAAAACTAAAAACCCTAGATTCTAGATGTTTATATTCCAAAAAGTCAGGATTTACCCGAGATTTATCCTAGTAACCTATGTAATTTGATACCACACTCCTCCGATAAAATTTACAAGCTTTTAGTACAAGAATTGGTCATGTCAATCTAATGAATCGGATACATAATATAAATTATAGGGATGAGCTAATCGGACCGCTCGGACCGGGCCCACCCAAGCCGTACCGAGACCGGCGGTCTAGTTTTCGCTTCTAGAGGGTGGTGGCCCGATTCGCGGTTCTTAAAAATGGAAACGGTAGCCAGGCGATCCTGTTCCCAGTCCCAGATGCATAAAACCAGACCGGATCAGTTGAACTATATTCCGCAATGAACTTCTAGCGTATGGGCTGTTTGGTTACGGTTCATGTACAGCTGAAGGCACCGCTCTATCATATCTTTGGTCTACGTAAAAAGATCACGCAATTCAATTAGAGGACTTTTCATTCCAAGAAACTCGGCGATCTTAATGCAATGCAGTGTGAAAGATTGATTCGCAATGTAAGAAAACTTGTGCCTCACCCTGTCAATCTCAGCGTGAAGATCCGCATCTTCCGTCGACCGAGCGTTTGGATCCGGGGCCGCCATGATTCTACTGTGCAAACCACTTTCTGTGATCGAATAGCACAAAGAACTTGCAGCAAAAATGTGGGACGCAGAGAGAAGACCGGGAGAAGACGAAGTGGCTAATGACTTAGAGTAACCGAACGTTGATTTTCCTTTGCTCAACTGTCACCTCCTCTTTTTAACGACTTCAACCGTTTTTGCCCATTGCTCCCCGAGCTTTGAAGTATTTCTGCTCAACCCTGAGCTTCCAAAACTTTTCGTTTCTACCCCAGCAATTCGACGCCAACCTGTTTGGCCTTGGGGAATAAGAAAAGATAGAATGTTTTATATTGACAAATGTATTTATCGATAGAATTATTCAATATTAAGCAACGTTTTCAGCTAACAGCTTAAATTTAAATAAAAATAGCCGATAATGATGTCTCAAAATCTGGCACTTATATGCGTGAAGTATATAAATTTGATGAACAAGATTAGACCAGTGCTTATGTTGGTGTTGTGTTAGTAATTAATCATTGATGGACATGGAAGTTCGTGGCAGATTCTGAAAAACTTCTAATATAAGATTTTTTTTTTGAGTTCCTAGGTGTTCGATAATGTTGGCTTATGTGGAAAAGAGGACCTCCGTGTTTATTCTCCATTTTCTAGTGTGGACGAGAATCTTTACTTGAAAAGATTTGAAATTCTCAATGAAATCAAACTTTTAAGTTTCATATATGCACTTTCTAAAAACACCACATAATAATTGTAGATCCCTGCTTATTTATATGTGAAAAGAGTGCCGGGTATTGGCAAACTATAATTGCTCGAATGTAAACATGATATACATGAAAAAGTTCAATCATGCCAGATGTAAACCTTATGTTATGGGCGTGCTTGGGCAACCTGAGTGTGGCCAAGCTCAGGTCAATCGATATTCACCTTGAATCTTAGAAAAAATTTTGATATTAAAGTTACGGTATGCCCCTGTGCCCCTGTTGAAGATAATGTTGTCATTAGTTGATTCTGTCAAATATATTATCTGGGCTAATTGTTCTTAATTGATCTTGGCTATTGCATTGATGGAAAATTAGAATTTTTTATCTTTTCTTTCTCTTTTATATATATTTGTTTCTCTAATTTTTCAGACCTCTTCTATTATAAAAAGGGCTGCATTTACAAGAAAAGTAATAGATAGTTTTTCCCCAAATTCTTGGATAAGCTCTCCTAATTCTCTGATTCTCTGACATCGTATCAGAGCCTCTATCTTTCATATAGCTTTTGCTATTTTCCTTCACATTTTTCTTTTCTTCCTAGGTTGGCAACATCATCAACGCCAGACCTGTGAATAATCTTAAGGAGTAGTTATGCCAAAAAAATTTAAGGAGTAGTTGGCAACATCATCAACATCACCAGCTCGCTGCCTTGTTCCGACAAACCCACTGTTTCGACCATAACTTTTTTGTCCGACATCGGATTGAGATAAACCATCGCCATCTGAAAGCTTATCATCTTATCTTTCTAATGACATATTATAAACTCAATTTGGCCCAACCGTTTGTCCCATACGCCTGTTTGAATGGGCAAAGATCGCGATGAGGCAAAATCTGACTAGTTTGAGGAAGAGCTCATTTTCAGCCACTTCAAGAGTTCAATTGGCCTCAGAATTTCGTTGAGGTATTCTATATTCATAGTAATAGAGTTGGCTGAGCTAGAGTTAAAAATTACTTTGCATTTGGTTGGGTTTCCATGGTTGAATTGAAGTGATTTTTGTATAACAGAATCTGATCGCCCGAAGATCGAGTGGAACCAGGTTGATCGGAAGTCCTTGAGATGCTATTTTGCTTAGAAACTCACGTGAGACTCCTATACATGTAGATTAGTGTATTGGCAAGTTGGTTTTGTGATGAATTGAAGCTTATGAGTGATTTAAGAGCTGTTGAATGTGATTTAACCAGAACAGATTCTACCCTGCTTATGGATTGAGTAGACCAAACCCTATAAGGGCTTGAGGAGGTGTCACCTTGCCATAAAATTCCTCGTTAAGGCATCTTGAAATGTTAATTGATGTATTAGCGAGATGTGCGCTTGATGGAATTGAGATTGGAAGAGTAAAATTGATCAATTAGTGAATTTTTCTTAGGAGCCCATTGCTGCCCTGTTTCGGCCAGAGTAGGATTGCGCTTGGTGAGGAGTTCTTGGTGGATTTTGCCAATTTAAATGAAGGGTAAGTGATCCTTAAACCTCTACGAGGATTTTAGGACACTACTAGCTGATTTTGATTGATGAATTGATTGATTGGTGGATCGATTGTGCTTTAATTAGCGTTGACCGAACGTGTGTGTTGCGCATCAAGCTTGGTGTGTTCATTTCGATGTGGAATTTGCATTTGATTGATGTGTGGCCTTGAATGGTCGTGAGATATATAAGTCTCGAATGGTGAATGTACGATATTGATGCTCGGATTGGCTACTGAGCCTTTGAGGTACGATTGGCTAGAGTGCCTTTATGCTATTAAAATGGCCAGAGTGCCCTATTGTGAATGCATGAGTAGAGTGCCCTCTTGCTATTGAAATGGCCAAAGTGCCCTATTGTGAAAGCATGGCCATAGTGCCCTTACGCTATTGAATTGGTCAGAGTGCCCTTATGCTATTAAATTGGCCAGAGTGCCCTTATGCTAGTTAATTGGCCAAAGTGCTCATATGTGAATACATGGCCAGAGTGCCCTTATGCAAATGAAATGGCCAGAGTCCCCTATTGTGAAATGAAAAGGCTATTGAGCTCATGAGAAACACATTGCGGCCAGAGAGCCCTTGGCAATCAAAGAATGTGATGCCATTGTGACAATTCTAAAGTTATAAGTTCATTCTATGATTGTGCGTAAAGCTTGGTCTCATGAGGTTAAGTATTTTTTACTATGGTTCTTGTTCATGCCAATCATATTTTAATGTTCAATATATGAATGCCATGTGTTAATTGTCTTGGTGGATTTCTGCATATTGTGTTGTTGCAGAGTTTTGGGGGACCAATGGCCTAGTCTAGATTTAGGGCGAGCTTGCTAAGATTTATAGCTCACCCCATCGTAGGACCAATAAATTCAGGTCTCAGACAACGGAAACCCGAGCTTGCCGATGACTGATGTCGGAAGACAACCTTGGAAGAGATTAAATATTAACCATTTTGCAACCTTGGGGATTGCTTATTGAATTTGAAGATTTAGAATTGTGGCCTTTGAAGTGTACCCGCTTCTATCCTAAGTCATCTTGTTGTTTTTGCGTATGGAGTTGCTTTGTCGCTCCCGTATGCTTGTATCCTTTGGGAGTATTGAATCTTCGTCCGATGGATTCTGGGTTTTGTCAAGAATAAATGGTTGCGGTGGGATGTTCGCGTGCCCGCCGGATTCGAGGCATGATAAGCTGGGTCCAAACCTAAACCCTAAAACTGACCCTATTATAATCGGTTCTCAGTTTTTGGAATCGAGAATCAACCTTATTTGTCTTCGAACTTGTTTTGGACTCAATCCTGTTTATTGGTCCGGTTCCAGAATCTATCAGAGAACCTATTTTTCTTTTTTTCCCCCATCAAAATAGTATGACTATCGATGAAATGAGTAATAAAAATTACGATCCACCAAAAGTAACAATCCAAAATATAAACAGTGGACTTTAAATGCAACAATCTAAAATTGGTTTTATGATACTATCCATGATTTTATGAAAATGATTAAAACTTAACACATAAAAAATGGACTTTTAAAAGTAACTAGAAATCGATTCTAAAATCAATCCACTAGAATTGGGAATCGGACCGGTTTCAACCTGTTCCTAAAAATTGAAATCGACACTCGGATCGGTGTGATGGGGAATCGATTCCCAACCTTATTTTTTGGAAGCAAAGGGAGACCATAAGTACCAAAATTTGTGTATGGCCATCACTTTCATATCAACTTGCTGACTCACTAAAATGCTAATTCGAAGATAAAATGATACTTTAAGTGCCAAATCAGAAAAATTATGGGCAAACTGATTACGTGGCATTTATAACTAAATTTTTAATCTAAGGTGGCAAATTTTTGAAGTTTCAGTCCACGTAGACTCTACATTAAAAAATAAGCTAAAAATTAATATGACAAATATAAAATAAGGTAAAAATTTGAAGGGGTCTTGCATGCAGCGAGTGCCCTAGACGAGAATAGCAACCCTTGCCAGTCATCCCCAATCTCGACGACCATTATTGGCGTTGGTGTGGCGGCGGCAAGGGTATGCAAGCATTCATTGATTGCAAGTCCTCTCTCTCTCTCTCCCTTAAATTTCTTTTTTTACAATTTTTAGCTTAATTTTAGTTTTTGTTTATTTTTTTTGTCTATTTAATATGATTAATTTCACATCGTAATTTTTTAATATTTTTATTTTGGACTTTTAGCTTTTGCCACGTCGTCTTCAGATATTAACAAAAAAAAAATTATCTTGGATTTTTGGCGAGTTGACATTTAAGTGATCATTTTTTAAAAAAGTTGGCGCTTAAGTGATAAAAAAAAATTTTGACATTTACACAAATTTTGACATTTTTGGCATGCCTTTGCCAATTTTATTGGTACATGTAAAAATTTATATAACACGGTATAATGATCATAAATGATGTAATTTCACAATAATTACCTGCAATGTTCATGACTTGATTAACGATTAAACGAGCTTTTTGATGATTGGTGAGATTGAATTGACAATTCGAACAATAGGTCCATGATTTAACATACCATTTTCATCCTTGAAACTTGTTTCTTAAAGTTGACCAAAGATTTCAGACCCTTGATTTTTGCTTGCATTGAGTCGGCGTTGTCCAACTCATCTATCACCAACGGTAGAGCTTCATGATGTCCTTCTAGTACCTGCAAGATCACCTTTGTTGCTCAGTTTGAAAATTTTGCGTCAACCCACTCGATATATCCACAATTGAAGCTTTTTCTATGCCTAGCGCATCCAAAGAACCTTGTCCCAAGATTATCTCGCATCCAAGCTAATCTTGTCGAACTTCGTAGCCCACAATAGCAACAATTTTGACTTCCATCTTCGTTTTGCTTATCAAATCTCGAGCCACAACCTGCTTCTGCCCTCCATTGTGAATATAAGAGGTGATTTTTCCCAATTGAAAGATTTTCAAATTGGGGATTGGATTTAGGGTTAGGGTTCTTGAATGACTTGTTTTGGATTTGCCCGAATTAGTTGAAGAAGTTAAGTTCTTTCTTCAATACGACGTCATTTCGCATCTCTATTACTGACTTCAGTTTTCCGGTGAGCCATGTAGGATAGTTTAATATTAAATTAACACCGGGAGATTTCCAATGAGCCAAATCAGCGACTAACACTTTCGTGAATGTTTCTTCAATTTTGTGGCACTCAAATGAGAGGAAAAAAAAAGTTATGGTACTCAATCAAACGCCGTACAAAAGTTGTGGTACTCACAGTGTACTTATCCGCAAACTATTTACTTTGTAATGAGCCCGTGGGCTCCCTTTATTTGATAGATTTCACAAATTATTTACCGATTTTAAACGAAGTTAATTAATGCTAATGATTATTTATTCACTCCATGGGGAAAGGAGATGAGTCTTTGTCTCTCAAAATGATTGCCTTCAACTATTTTACATGTAAGCCAGTCTTTTATAATTTGAAGCACTTGTATATTCTTTACACCTAGGACTAAATCATGACTACAACTAATATGAGTCATCCACTCTCATGTCTTGAATTCATTTTACTTGGCCATGTGTTCGTTAAATTTGGCTTTAGTTGAGTTTGATGGTAAGCGTGCGCAAGCCATAGCGGGGTGTTGAAACGTGGTGATGATCCAACTTGTGTGGATGAATTCTTACATGTTAAGATGTCTTTGGTTTATTTTCTTGAGGTTTGGTAGCATATTGTATGGTAAATGACAAAATTGGACGTGAAAGTATTATTTTCTTAACTGACTCTTACCAGGTATAGTCGCGTATTGACGACATTCAATTGCTAGCACGTGCTGATGACATTCACATATTAACTATACTCATTGTTGATGTCCACATGCTGGTTAAGAATATATGTTGGTTATTACTCGGTTACTTGACTAAAGCGTTTCATTACAGTTTTTACTACATCATAAGGAAGAAGAAATATATATATATCTAAAGACTAAAATGCATGTAATTATTTGATTCCCACAGATGGCACGAGAATAATACGTTTCTGTCACCGACAAGATAATGGTGACAATATCCTCATCGGATACTTATTATAATTTCTAGGGATGAACAAGGACCGCTCGGACAGGGACCGCCCAGGCCGTACCGAGTCCGGTGGTCCGGTTTTCGCTCTTAGAGGGCGGTGACTCGGTTCGCGGTTCTTAAAATTGGAGCCGGTAGCCAAGCGATCCGGTTTCCAGCCCCAGATGCATAAAACCGGACCGGACCAGTTGAACTATATGACTATCTTACCTGATGAGAGGAGATTGAAGACCTATGGGAAGATGCAGCAGCCATCAGAAACCGGACGGTTCTGCTGGATTCAAGTGATCATGAACTGGAACAATTGGCTTGTGGAATAAAGAAACTGCATTATGTTCTGACTACTGATTTTTTTTTGGCCATGGAAGCACCTTCAGTCTGTATCAAGTTTTTTTCCGAACTTTCATTGACAGAACATGCTTATGAAATGACAACTGGCGACAATCCTTCTTATATTATCTCATTTATTTGTCATAAATTCTTCATGGATTTCTGTCAAAATACCAAGTTGAAGACCTCAAATGGATCTCGCAGAATTTCAACACACTGTGAGTCACGGAATCTGAAACAGTTGTGCGCTTTTTCCCTTTGGGATTGTCCTGGAGCATCGTGCAGTTTTCAGGATACAAGACATCCGACTGACAACATAGAAGCCTAAGCATCATAAATTTGTTTAACTGCTGCATCGATGGACATAGACGAATCAAATTTGCAAATCTTTCACGTTGATCTAAAGGAAAAGAAGTCATCATCTTAAGAAATTCAATCATACTCCTCCCTACTTAACATGTTATGTGCAATTACAAAATCACAATCCCTAAATGTGATGAGAATATATTTGTTCAACCAGAGACACAAGATGGTGTCTTACATTCTTCCAAACCAAGCATGATAGTCCTCACCATCATCCCCTCTGCATGATACCACTTCCCTCAGAGATCCGCAGATGGAGAGCCCTGACCTGATGCCAACTTAGCAAGGTCCCGATCAGAAGTTGCTAAAAAACTCGTTCATCAGGACCACAAATACATAGTATGCAAAATGGAATGAAATCTCTTCCTAAAGCTAATTTGGAAATGTCTCAGTTCTGTAAATGGCAAAGTCTCTGTACGTACTAGGAGATGTACTGATTGATACATAGATTAAATCGCATTACTAGCTTTTGTCACATCTGATGAATACCTTCAGGGTTCGAATCCAAGCGGCTCGTGCTTCCAGCCGTTGAAGACGATGGTTGAGCATGACCCCTGAAGATTGCAGTGTGTTTGCCACCGGTGATAGGGTTCGGGACTCGTGAAATCTGCATGAGTGCAGCGTCCAACACAGCATTTGTTTTCATTCCTCGTCCTTCCAACCGAGACTGAGCAAGACTACCACCGGGCATGAGATTTGGATCAGACCCCGTCACCTCCTCTGATCCGACAGAGCCGAGAGGGTTCAGATCAGATTGAGCTCTGCTCATTTTTTAGCCATAAGCGTGAGCACTAGTTAGCATTACAAATTGAAGATTTTGGGAGCAGTGTCACCGAAAAAAAAATTAGTATAAATGTGTTAAAAGTGGGCATAATTTGAAGAATTTTAGTGGCTTTCCTCCTATTATCAAAATTTGCATCTGAAAAATATCACATGGCCATCGAATATACAGATGTTAACTCCATGAAGAACACTAATGGCCTGGGAGATAGATGGAAGTCGACGATGCAGCAAAAGAATTGTCTCGGAAAAGACGAGATACAGAAACATGGCAAGATTTGAGTTTCTTACTCATTGTCATTGTTCGTTATGCTAACTGGAGAGTCAGCCTGTGGCGCTGTGTCTGCCAATTCCATTGACATTTGTTGCTCTGCTGCACCATGAAAGGAGGGCAAGAACAATTAAACCTCGCGTAGCGAAGTGCTCAGAATTCATAGGCTTGACTTCAAGGTCTGCACTAAAAGTCTTCAAGAACGAAACAATCACAAACAGATGGGCGCGCTTGGAAGAGAACTCGACAAGGCCCCCGTTTCTACAGTCATCTTGCGAGTACAACTAGCTTCTGCTTTTATGATACCATATGCGATGAAGGACAGAATCTACGCATTTGAAACCAAGAAGTTCTACACTACGCGAGCCTTACCAGGCACCAGAGGAATGTTCATGGCCCGATGCTGTTGTTCGAGCAATTCGTTGAACCTGTTGATCTGTTTTATCAACACCAGCCTTGTGTAGTAATTTTGGAAAAACTCCGGATTATCTTCTGCCAATTTGTCCCAAGCTGGAATTTTCAAAGGACAAGTTCAGAAGTTCCGTATCGGAATATAATCCATACAAGAAATGGTGGCGGATAAACGGGGCCGAATCATTCCAGATACTCAAACCGGACTAGTTCTCAGCATTACTCATCGGACACCCAAAAAAAAAAAAAAAAGATCTCTTACTGAGACGGGTGAGACCGGGGTGGATTCCGCAATGAACTTCTAGCGCATGGGCTGTTTCGTTACGGTTCATGTACAGCTGAAGGCACCGCTCTATCATATCTTTGGTCTACGTAAAAAGATCACGCAATTCAATTAGAGGACTTTTCATTCCAATAAACTAGGCGATCTTAATGCAATGCAGTGTGAGAGATTGATTCGCAATGTAAGAAAACTTGTGCCTCACCCTGTCAATCTCAGCGTGAAGATCCGCATCTTCCGTCGACCGAGCGTTTGGATCCGGGGCCGCCATGATTCTACCGTGGAAACCACTTTCTGTGATCGAATAGCACAAAGAACTTGCAGCAAAAATGTGGGACGCAGAGAGAAGACCTGGAGAAGACGAAGTGACTAATGACTGAGAGTAACCGAACGTCGATTTTCCTTTGCTCAACTGTCACCTCCTCTTTTTAACGACTTCAACCGTTTTTGCCCATTGCTCCCCGAGCTTTGAAGTATTTCAGTTCAACCCTGAGCTTCCAAAACTTTTCGTTTCTACCCCAGCAATTCGACGCCAACCTGTTTGGCCTTGGGGAATAAGAAAAGATAGAATGTTTTATATTGACAAATGTATTTATCGATAGAATTATTCAATATTAAGCAACTTTTTCAGCTAACAGCTTAAATTTTAAAAAAATAGCCGATAATGATGTCTCAAAATCTGGCACTTATATGCATGAAGTATATAAATTTGATGAACAAGATTAGACCAGTGCTTATGTCGGTGTTGTGTTAGTAATTAATCATTGATGGACAATGAAGTTCGTGGCAGATTCTGAAAAACTTCTAATATAAGATTTTTTTTTTTTGAGTTCCTAGGTGTTCGATAATGTTGGCTTATGTGGAAAAGAGGACCGCCGTGTTTATTCTCCATTTTCTAGTGTGGACGAGAATCGTTACTTGAAAAGATTTGAAATTCTCAATGAAATCAAACTTTTAAGTTTCATATATGCACTTTCTAAAAACACCACATAATAATTGTAGATCCCTGCTTATTTATATGTGAAAAGAGTGCCGGGTATTGGCAAACTATAATTGCTCGAATGTAAACATGATATACATGAAAAAGTCTAATCATGCCAGATGTAAACCTTATGTTATGGGCGTGCTTGGGCAACCTGAGCGTGGCCAAGCTCAGGTCAATCGATATTCACCTTGAATCTTAGAAAAAATTTTGATATTAAAGTTACGGTATGCCCCTGTGCCCCTGTTGAAGATACTGTTGCCATTAATTGGTTCTGTCAAATATATTATCTGGGCTAATTGTTCTTAATTGATCTTGGCTATTGCATTGATGGAAAATTAGAATTTTTTATCTTTTCTTTCTCTTTTATGTATATTTGTTTCTCTAATTTTTCAGACCTCTTCTATTATAAAAAGGGCTGCATTTACAAGAAAAGTAATAGATAGTTTTTCCCCAAATTCTTGGATAAGCTCTCCTAATTCTCTGATTCTCTGACATCGTATCAGAGCCTCTATCTTTCATATAGCTTTTGCTATTTTCCTTCACATTTTGCTTTCCTTCCAAGGTTGGCAACATCATCAACGCCAGACCTGTGAAAAATCTTAAGGAGTAGTTATGCCAAAAAAATTTAAGGAGTAGTTGGCAACATCATCAACATCACCAGCTCGCTGCCTTGTTCCGACAAACCCACTGTTTCGACCATAACTTTTTTGTCCGACATCGGATTGAGATAAACCATCCCCATCTAAAAGCTTATCGTCTTATCTTTCTAATGACATATTATACACACAATTTGGCCCAACCGTTTGTCCCATACGCCTGTTTGAATGGGCAAAGATCGCGATGAGGCAAAATCTGACTGGTGTGAGGAAGAGCTCATTTTCAGCCACTTCAAGAGTTCAATTGGCCTTAGAATTTCGTTGAGGTATTCTATATTCATAGTAATAGAGTTGGCTGAGCTAGAGTTAAAAATTACTTTGCATTTGGTTGGGTTTCCATGGTTGAATTGAAGTGATTTTTGTATAACAGAACTTGATCGCCCGAAGACCGAGTGGAACCAGGTTGATCGAAAGTCCTTGAGATGCTATTTTGCTTAGAAACTCACGTGAGACTCCTAGACATGTAGATTAGTGTATTGGCAAGTTGGTTTTGTGATGAATTGAAGCTTATGAGTGATTTAAGAGCTGTTGAATGTGATTTAACCAGAACAGATTCTACCCTGCTTATGGATTGAGTAGACCAAACCCTACAAGGGCTTGAGGAGGTGTCACCTTGCCATAGAATTCCTCGTTAAGGCATCTTGAAATGTTAATTGATGTATTAGTGAGATGTGTGCTTGATGGAATTGAGATTGGAAGAGTAAAATTGATCAATTAGTGAATTTTTCTTAGGAGCCCATTGCTGCCCTGTTTCGGCCAGAGTAGAATTGAGCTTGGTGAGGAGTTCTTGGTGGATTTTGCCAATTTAAATGAAGGGTAAGTGATCCTTAAACCCCTACGAGGATTTTAGGACACTACTAGCTGATTTTGATTGATGAATTGATTGATTGGTGGATCGATTGTGCTTTAATTAGCGTTGACCGAACGTGTGTGTTGCGCATCAAGCTTGGTGTGTTCATTTCGATGTGAAATTTGCATTTGATTGATGTGTGGCCTTGAATGGTCGTGAGATATATAAGTCTCGAATGGTGAATGTACGATATTGATGCTCGGATTGGCTACTGAGCCCTTGAGGTACGATTGGCTAGAGTGCACTTATGCTATTAAAATGGCCAGAGTGCCCTATTGTGAATGCATGAGTAGAGTGCCCTCTTGCTATTGAAATGGCCAAAGTGCCCTATTGTGAAAGCATGGCCATAGTGTCCTTACGCTATTGAATTGGTCAGAGTGCCCTTATGCTATTAAATTGGCCAGAGTGCCCTTATGCTAGTTAATTGGCCGAAGTGCTCATATGTGAATACATGGCCAGAGTGCCCTTATGCAAATGAAATGGCCAGAGTCCCCTATTGTGAAATGAAAAGGCTATTGAGCTCATGAGAAACACATTACGCCCAGAGAGCCCTTGGCAATCAAAGAATGTGATGCCATTGTGACAATTCTAAAGTTATAAGTTCATTCTATGATTGTGCGTAAAGCTTGGTCTCATGAGGTTAAGTATTTTTTACTATGGTTCTTGTTCATGCCGATCATATTTTAATGATCGATATATGAATGCCATGTGCTAATTGTCTTGGTGGATTTCTGCATATTGTGTTGTTGCAGAGTTTTGGGGGACCAATGGCCTCGTCTAGATTTAGGGCGAGCTTGCTAAGATTTATAGCTCACCCCATCGTAGGACCAATATTTTCAGGTCTCAGACAACGGAAACCCGAGCTTGCCATTGACTGATGTCGGAAGACAACCTTGGAAGAGATTAAATATTAACCCTTTTGTAACCTTGGGGATTGCTTATTGAATTTGAAGATTTAGAATTGTAGCCTTTGAAGTGTACCCTGTTTCTATCCTAAGTCATCTTGTTGTTTTTATGTATGGAGTTGTTTTATCGCTTCCGTACGCTTGTATCCTTTGGGAGTATTGAATCTTCGTCCGATGGATTCTGGGTTTCATCAAGAATAAATGGTTGCGGTGGGATGTTCGCGTGCTCGCCGGATTCGAGGCATGATAAGCTGGGTCCAAACCTAAACCCTAAAACTGACCCTATTATAATCGGTTCTCAGTTTTTGGAATCGAGAATCAACCTTATTTGTCTTCGAACTTGTTTTGGACTCAATCCTGTTTATTGGTCCGGTTCCAGAATCTATCAGAGAACCTATTTTTCTTTTTTTTTCCCCATCAAAATGGTATGACTATCGATGAAATGAGTAATAAAAATTACGATCCATCAAAAGTAACAATCCAAAATATAAACAGTGGACTTTTAAAAGCAACAATCTAAAATTGGTTTTATGATACTATCCATGATTTTATGAAAATGATTAAAACTTAACACATAAAAAATGGACTTTTAAAAGTAACTAGAAACCGATTCTAAAATCGATCCACTAGAATTGGGAATCGGACTGGTTTCAACCTGTTCCTAAAAATTGAAATCGACACTCGGATCGGTCTGATGGGGAATCGATTCCCAACCTTATTTTTTGGAAGCAAAGGGAGACCATAAGTACCAAAATTTGTGTATGGCCATCACTTTCATATCAACTTGCTGACTCACTAAAATGCTACTTCAAAGATAAAATGATCCTTTGAGTGTCAAATCAGAAAAATTATGGGCAAACTGATTACGTGGCATTTATAACTAAATTTTTAATCTAAGGTGGCAAATTTTTGAAGTTTCAGTCCACGTAGACTCTACATTAAAAAATAAGCTAAAAATTAATATGACAAATATAAAATAAGGTAAAAATTTGAAGGGGTCTTGCATGCAGTGAGTGCCCTAGACGAGAATAGCAACCCTTGCCAGTCATCCCCAATCTCGAGGACCATTATTGGCGTTGGTGTGGCGGCGGCAAAGGTATGCAAGCCTTCATTGATTGCAAGTCCTCTCTCTCTCTCTCCCTTAAATTTCTTTTTTTACAATTTTTAGCTTAATTTTTGTTTTTATTTAATTTTTTTTATCTATTAATATGATTAATTTCACATTTTTATTTTTTAATATTTTTATTTTGGACTTTTAGCTTTTGCCACGTCGTCTTCAGTTATTAACAAAAAAAAAGATTATCTTGGATTTTTGGCGAGTTGACATTTAAGTGATCATTTTTTTAAAAAGTTGGCGCTTAAGTGATAAAAAAAAGTTTTGACATTAACACAAATTTTGACATTTTTGGCATGCCTTTGCCAATTTTATTGGTACATGTAAAATTTATATAACACGGTATAATGATCATAAATGATGTAATTTCACAATAATTACCTGCAATGTTCATGACTTGATTAACGATTAAACGAGCTTTTTGATGATTGGTGAGATTGAATTGACAATTCGAAAAATAGGTCCATGATTTAACATACCATTTTCATCCTTGAAACTTGTTTCTTAAAGTTGACCAAAGATTCCAGACCCTTGATTTTTGCTTGCATTGAGTCGGCGTTGTCCAACTCATCTATCACTAACGGTAGAGCTTCATGATGTCCTTCCAGTAGCTGCAAGATCACCTTTGTTGCTCAGTTTGAAAATTTTGCGTCAACCCACTCGATATATCCACAATTGAAGCTTTTTCTATGCCTAGCGCATCCAAAGAACCTTGTCCCAAGATTATCTCGCATCCAAGCTAATCTTGTCGAACTTCGTAGCCCACAATAGCAACAATTTTGACTTCCATCTTCGTTTTGCTTATCAAATCTCGAGCCACAACCTGCTTCTGCCCTCCATTGTGAATATAATAGGTGATTTTTCCCAATTGAAAGATTTTCAAATTGGGGATTGGAGTTGGGGGTAGGGTTCTTGATGACTTGTTTTGGATTTGCCCGAATTAGTTGAAGAAGTTAAGTTCTTTCTTGAATACGACGTCATTTCGCATCTCTATTACTGACTTCAGTTTTCCGATGAGCCATGTAGGATAGTTTAATATTAAATTAACACCGGGAGATTTCCAATGAGCCAAATCAGCGACTAACACTTTCGTGAATGTTTCTTCAATTTTGTGGCACTCAAATGAGAGGAAAAAAAAAAGTTATGGTACTCAATCAAACGCCGTACAAAAGTTGTGGTACTCACAGTGTGCTTATCCGCAAACTATTTACTTTGTAATGAGCCCGTGGGCTCCCTTTATTTGATAGATTTCACAAATTATTTACCGATTTTAAACGAAGTTAATTAATGCTAATGATTATTTATTCACTCCATGGGGAAAGGAGATGAGTCTTTGTCTCTCAAAATGATTGCCTTCAACTATTTTACATGTAAGCCAGTCTTTTATAATTTGAAGCACTTGTATATTCTTTACACCTAGGACTAAATCATGACTACAACTAATATGAGTCATCCACTCTCATGTCTTGAATTCATTTTACTTGGCCATGTGTTCGTTAAATTTGGCTTTAGTTGAGTTTGATGGTAAGCGTGCGCAAGCCATAGCGGGGTGTTGAAACGTGGTGATGATCCAACTTGTGTGGATGAATTCTTACATGTTAAGATGTCTTTGGTTTATTTTCTTGAGGTTTGGTAGCATATTGTATGGTAAATGACAAAATTGGACGTGAAAGTATTATTTTCTTAACTGACTCTTACCAGGTATAGTCGCGTATTGACGACATTCAATTGCTAGCACGTGCTGATGACATTCACATATTAACTATACTTATTGTTGATGTCCACATGCTGGTTAAGAATATATGTTGGTTATTACTCGGTTACTTGACTAAAGCGTTTCATTACAGTTTTTACTACATCATAAGGAAGAAGAAATATATATATATCTAAAGACTAAAATGCATGTAATTATTTGATTCCCACAGATGGCACGAGAATAATACGTTTCTGTCACCGACAAGATAATGGCACGAGAATAATGCATGTAATTATTACTCGGTCCGGTTTTCGCTCCTAGAGGGCGGTGACTCGGTTCGCGGTTCTTAAAATTGGAGCCAGTAGCCAAGCGATCCGATTTCCAGCCCCAGATGCATAAAACCGGACCGGACCAGTTGAACTATATGACTATCTTACCTGATGAGAGGAGATTGAAGACCTATGGGAAGATGCAGCAGCCATCAAAAACCGGACGGTTCTGCTGGATTCAAGTGATCAAGAATTGGAACAATTGGCTTGTGGAATAAAGAAACTGGATTATGTTCTGAATACTGATTTTTTTTTGGCCATGGAAGCTCCTTCTGTCTGTATCAAGTTTTTTTCCGAACTTTCATTGACAGAACATGCTCATGAAATGACAACTGGCGACAATCCTTCTTATATTATCTCATTTATTTGTCATAAATTCTTCATGGATTTCTGTCAAAATGCCAAGTTGAAGACCTCAAATGGATCTCGCAGAATTTCAACACACTATGAGTCACGGAATCTGAAACAGTTGTGCGCTTTTTGCCTTTGGGAATGTCCTGGAGCATCATGCAGTTTTCAGGATACAAGACATCCGACTGACAACATAGAAGCCTAAGCATCATAAATTTATTTAACTACTGCATCGATGGACATAGACGAATCAAATTTGCAAATCTTTCACGTTGATCTAAAGGAAAAGAAGTCGTCATCTTAAGAAATTCAATCATACTCCTCCCTACTTCACATGTGATGTGCAATTACAAAATCACAATCCCTAAATGCGATGAGAATATATTTGTTCAACCAGAGACACAAGATGGTGTCTTACATTCTTCCAAACCAAGCGTTATAGTCCTCACCATCATCCCCTCTGCATGATACCACTTCCCTCAGAGATCCGCAGATGGAGAGCCCTGACCTGATGCCAACTTAGCAAGGTCCCGATCAGAAGCTGCTAAAAAACTCGTTCATCAGGACCACAAATACATAGTATGCAAAATGGAATGAAATCTCTTCCTAAAGCTAATTTGGAAATGTCTCAGTTCTGTAAATGGCAACGTCTCTGTACGTACATAGATTAATTTCGCATTACTAGCTTTTGTCACATCTGATGAATACCTTCAGGGTTTGAATCCAAGCGGCTCGTGCTTCCAGCCGTTGAAGACGATGGTTGAGCATGACCCCTGAAGATTGCAGTGTGTTTGCCACCGGTGATAGGGTTCGGGACTCGTGAAATCTGCATGAGTGCAGCGTCCAACACAGCATTTGTTTTCATTCCTCGTCCTTCCAACCGAGACTGAGCAAGACTACCACCGGGCATGAGATTTGGATCAGACCCCGTCACCTCCTCTGATCCGACAGAGCCGAGAGGGTTCAGATCAGATTGAGCTCTGCTCATTTTTTAGCCATAAGCGTGAGCACTAGTTAGCATTACAAATTGAAGATTTTAAGAGCAGTGTCACCGAAAAAAAAATTAGTATAAATGTGTTAAAAGTGGGCATAATTTGAAGAATTTTAGTGGCTTTCCTCCTATTATCAAAATTTGCATCTGAAAAATATCACATGGCCATCGAATATACAGATGTTAACTCCATGAAGAACACTAATGGCCTGGGAGATAGATGGAAGTCGACGATGCAGCAAAAGAATTGTCTCGGAAACGACGAGATACAGAAACATGGCAAGATTTGAGTTTCTTACTCATTGTCATTGTTCGTTATGCTAAGTGGAGAGTCAGCCTGTGGCGCTGTGTCTGCCAATTCCATTGACATTTGTTGCTCTGCTGCACCATGAAAGGAGGGCAAGAACAATTAAACCTCGCGTAACGAAGTGCTCAGAATTCATAGGCTTGACTTCAAGGTCTGCACTAAAAGTCTTCAAGAACGAAACAATCACAAACAGATGGGCGCGCTTGGAAGAGAACTCGACAAGGCCCCCGTTTCTACAGTCATCTTGCGAGTACAACTAGCTTCTGCTTTTATGATACCATATGCGATGAAGGACAGAATCTACGCATTTGAAACCAAGAAGTTCTACACTACGCGAGCCTTACCAGGCACCAGAGGAATGTTCATGGCCCGATGCTGTTGTTCAAGCAATTCGTTGAACCTGTTGATCTGTTTTATCAACACCAGCCTTGTGTAGTAATTTTGGAAAAACTCCGGATTATCTTCTGCCAATTTGTCCCAAGCTGGAATTTTCAAAGGACAAGTTCAGAAGTTCCGTATCGGAATATAATCCATACAAGAAATGGTGGCGGATAAACGGGGCCGAATCATTCCAGATACTCAAACCGGACAAGTTCTCAGCATTACTCATCAAACCCCCCCCCCCCCCCCCCCCCCCCCCCAAAAAAAAAAAATCTCTTACTGAGACGGGTGAGACCGGGGTGGATTCCGCAATGAACTTCTAGCGCATGGGCTGTTTCGTTACGGTTCATGTACAGCTGAAGGCACCGCTCTATCATATCTTTGGTCTACGTAAAAAGATCACGCAATTCAATTAGAGGACTTTTCATTCCAAGAAACTCGGCGATCTTAATGCAATGCAGTGTGAGAGATTGATTCGCAATGTAAGAAAACTTGTGCCTCACCCTGTCAATCTCAGCGTGAAGATCCGCATCTTCCGTCGACCGAGCGTTTGGATCCGGGGCCGCCATGATTCTACCGTGGAAACCACTTTCTGTGATCGAATAGCACAAAGAACTTGCAGCAAAAATGTGGGACGCAGAGAGAAGACCTGGAGAAGACGAAGTGACTAATGACTGAGAGTAACCGAACGTCGATTTTCCTTTGCTCAACTGTCACCTCCTCTTTTTAACGACTTCAACCGTTTTTGCCCATTGCTCCCCGAGCTTTGAAGTATTTCAGTTCAACCCTGAGCTTCCAAAACTTTTCTTTTCTACCCCAGCAATTCGACGCCAACCTGTTTGGCCTTGGGGAATAAGAAAAGATAGAATGTTTTATATTGACAAATGTATTTATCGATAGAATTATTCAATATTAAGCAACTTTTTCAGCTAACAGCTTAAATTTTAAAAAAATAGCCGATAATGATGTCTCAAAATCTGGCACTTATATGCATGAAGTATATAAATTTGATGAACAAGATTAGACCAGTGATTATGTTGGTGTTGTGTTAGTAATTAATCATTGATGGACATGGAAGTTCGTGGCAGATTCTGAAAAACTTCTAATATAATATTTTTTTTTGAGTTCCTAGGTGTTCGATGATGTTGGCTTTTGTGGAAAAGAGGACCGCCGTGTTTATTCTCCATTTTCTAGTGTGGACGAGAATCTTTACTTGAAAAGATTTGAAATTCTCAATGAAATCAAACTTTTAAGTTTCATATATGCACTTTCTAAAAACACCACATAATAATTGTAGATTCCTGCTTATTTATATGTGAAAAGAGTGCCGAGTATTGAAAAACTATAATTGCTCGAATGTAAACATGATATACATGAAAAAGTCCAATCATGCCAGATGTAAATCTTATGTTATGGGCATGCTTGGGCAACCTGAGTGTGACGTCCTGGAAATTCACCATTTGTAAGCGCCGGAAGTCGATAGAATGATATGAATTTATAGTCATAGTTGACGTTTATTTTGGACTATAGGGATCGAAGAGATGAAAATTTGGACGAATTCCGAACTTTAGATTATTTCGAATTGAGTTTGGAAATTAATCCGCGGCGATTTTGAATTGCCGTTTTCGCAATGGATCCTAACCTTGACCGAGCTTGGCTAGTAAAATTACCAAAATTACCCTTCGTTCAGTATACCAAAAATTTCATTCAGTCGGGGCGCGCCAAAATTACCATTTTACCCCCCTTTTATTCATACACAAAAGGCAAAAAAAAAAAAAAAATCAATGTTGGCCTTCAAAGTATTGTTGTGGCCCACCCCCTACACTGCCCAACGTTTCATGTCGCTTCTTCCGTCTGCCTTATTTTCTTCTTCTCTGTTCTTCTTCTTCTTCGTTGTTTCTTTTGGCCAAGGACCGACTTCCTCCTTGAACAGATCCAATCTTCCTCCCCCGCCGCCGTTTTTTGCGACCGACGCCTCGCCACCGATAGCCACCGTCCTCAGCTACTCCTCGCCGCAGCCCTGACCCCAACAGAGCCGCCGTTGCCGTCGATCAGCCGAAGAGAAGCCACGGCCGAACCTGCCCTATTTTCAGGTCAAAGGACCCGAGAGCTTCTCGGCCTCCACCGGCCGCCACTTCCGCCACCGATGCCGACCACCACCCCTCAGCTAACCCCCGGCTCCCCCTCGACCGATCCGACCCCTCCCCATCGGTCGTCCCTCGCCGGAGCCGTCGGAACAGAGGCTCGAAGTTCCGGTGCCCTATTTTGGGCCCGGTTCGGTCCGATCTTTGATCCGGCCACCACGGCCGCTGCCGTGCCTCACCGCCACATCCAGACGACTCCCCTGAGTCCCCTCTACAGCCACCCAGCTCGCCTCCGCCGGCCGCCGACTGAAACCCCTATTTCGGCGCCGAACAGGGCAGCCACTAATTGTGGCTGTCCGCCGCCGCCGGCCGCCTCCCGCCGCCGTCCCCCTATCCCGGCCGACCCCAACCGATCCCTAGGTGAGCCCCCGACCCTTGGCCGGCCTTGTCCCGGCCCATGTCATCGGAAAACGGCTAAAAACAGTATAGTTCGCAGGTTGAGTTTAGTGTTTCTCACTATTTCAGGCCGCCGTTCGCCGGAGCTCCGCTGCCGGCCACTTGTTCCAGCGACCTCGCCGGACTTCCTCGGGGTGTCGCCGAAGTTTGAGCTCGGGTCGCCGTGCGATAAACCCTAGTTTTGCAGCCGCCACCGCCGCCGCTCGAGCTAAATCACATTGTGAGTTAACCGTAAATCTTGATTAGGGCACTAATTGCGCTTAGGATTAGTTTTATTTGTTTATTTATTTATTTATAAAAAAAATTGGTCGGGATAGGTTTAGATAGAAACGATGGTTAGGATAAACGGCCGATCGATTATTTGTATGTGGCTAATTGTGGTAATTTATCAAGTAATTGATTGATTGTGTTTGTTCGCGAGCGAGTGACATGTTAGAGACGAGTGAGCAATTGATTGCTATAATTCGACTGAGAATTAAGATTTATAATATGAATTGAGCTTGAAATTGCCGGGTTGAGTTGATGGCTCGCAAGTGCGTGAATTGCTTGATTGGTTTGATTGCTTGGCTGAAATGCTCAATTGAGAGTTTTGTGGGCCTTGGGGCCGAGTTGAGTGTATTTCCTTATGGATTTTGGCATTAATCCAAGATAAACAATGAGTTGATTGCCGAATGCAATTTGTGTGGTCATTTAAAGGATCAATGACGTTACCTGATATGTTCGCATTGTACCATTGGTACTCGTGCCGTACCTATGGTATGAAAATTCACGACTTGTCAGAAGCACGATAATCCATGCCCCGTGCCAGTCGTACGATTTTAAGGGATTATTGGATGCCGGTCGCAGCTTGTGATGGACTGAAGCTCCTTTTTAAGGAATGCCTACTTGCAGTGCCATGCCGGGTGCACTAGATACACCGCTTGTAGTAGCCGTCGCTGAGAGGGTAAAGTGGACGTAGTCTGGTCCTGCTAGAAGAGTGCGGGATCGTACTATTGATGTATCTATCACGCCAGTCGCGTGGGTCATTATTTAATAATGGACTTGTGTATGCCTGAGTGGTTGTGCTTTTGTTGGTCGTTGATTTAACAGATTTATTTTATTGATATATATCTGTTTATATCTTGTGGCTATTGTGGTGCTTAGGATGTCCTAAGCAAATCAGTGTCCTAATCGAGATTAGGCTTGATTCACTGAGATTAAATTCTTACCCCGTCGTGAGACAACTTTTCAAGTCCGAGATAATGGAGAGACCGGTGCGATTTGGTACCTTCACCCACTCATCACTCGATGTCAGTCTCCACTCGGTGCCAGGTACGGACCAGATGTGGGAACGTCACATCACGACGATATGGGTCGATGAGGGAATGCCACAGCTAGTGGCACACCTCTTCAAGGCCTGATATCTTCGTGATGGGATGGATCTCTTTGGTCCGCTTAGAGAATTTGAGGGGCCACCTCTTCAGGGGGTCCCTAATGTCCCCGCTTGGAATTCGATGGATATTGATACGCCTGATGGGGAGGTGGTAGATCTCGTACCCAGTATGCAGCCTGAGCTCGAGTCCGAGCAGTCAGTAGCCCCATCTGTGCATTCTAGCTAGAGTTCTTGTGACGACCCGAACGACCCAGCTCCCCCAGTTGGTTATGACGACCCAGATGTCGAGTTTACCTAGTAGAGGGTTAGGTTCCTTTTGTGGTCAGGGAACTGGTAATGTTTTTGTGGGGGTACTGTTTTGGAGTAGATGAGAGTTAACCTTACCTAACTCTTGTATCTTTTTGCGAGTCCTAGAGGGCCACCCCGATGCATGGGGTTGTAATTATCAGCTGATGGCTCTGTAAGGTTATAAATCATCTATTCTCAGTAGTTTATTTAGTATGGTGTTATCTGGCTTTTCTTCCTACCTATCCCATGTGATTTTATTGGATGGAAGATTGTACGTTCCGCATGCGCAGTATAATCTTAGGTCGATAACAGTTGCTTGAGATGCTATCTTTTATGACCTGGTGGCAATTTGGCAAGGGATGTCGCAGGTTCGAGAGTCGGGACGTGACATCCCCGCCCAAGGTGGTATCAGAGCGAGGTCAGCTTGATCCGTCTGGTCATTGGCATGGAGTAATAAGGAGCGTTGAGAAATGGGATAGTTAGTAAGATTTTTGGTTATTATGCCTGTGATTGTTAATTTCATGGTAGAATTTAAGGGTTGCCTTCTGATCGCGTTTTGCTATGGGGTAAGCAGGACTCCATATCTTACTGCAAAATGAGCGGACGTGGTAAAAGAGCACCTCGAGCACTTCGAAGGAGACCTTTAAGGCCAGTGGAAGAATTGGGTGATATTGAAAGAGCCCCGCTTGTAGTGTCCCCTATTGCAGCCTCTGCTGCAGAACCTACAGGACCTATTGGAAGGGAACCGACTATGGCTGAAGTTATGCAAGCCTTAGGCGCTATTGGAGATTTGATGGGGCAGCAAGTAAGGAATCAAGCTGCAGCTACTGTCGCTGCTGCTGGGACTTCATCTGCGATTTCGTTTGCAGTTCCCTCAGCGAGTCTACCACCTGTACATGACAGTGAAGAGCGTAGGGCTCAAAAGCTGGTGGAACAGTTTCTCAAATTGAAGCCACCTCAATTCACAGGAAGTGGAGACCCTGAAGCTGCTACTCGATGGGTCGAAGGGATGGAGAAAGCGTTCGATTTGCTGAGGTATTCAGATAGGGATAAAGTTACTCTGGCAGTCTATCAACTTGAAGGGAATGCTAGTACGTGGTGGAGAGCTGTCAAGGGTAGAACTTTTTCGGAAGGTACAATTCCAGTATAGAATACTTTTGTGGATGTTTTTAATAATAAATACTTCTCGAGGACAGCTAGAGAGCAAAAGATGACTGAGTTCTTCCGCCTTCGGCAGAATCAGATGACAATTGATCGGTATGAGGTGAAGTTTTCTGAACTGTCCAAATATGCTCCGAGAATGATTGAGGATCCGGAGGATAGGGCTAGAAGGTTTAAAGACGGGTTGAAGCTCGAGATTAAGAGTGCTCTGGCACCGCTCGACCTCCAGCACTATGATGATATCTACACAAGGGCGCTAATAGTGGAGCGGGACTTATCTGAAAGGACTACTGCATCTGGAACACGATTTACGTCTCCAAATAGATTCGACAGGAGACAAGGGAAGAAACCTATGTTTAACAACTGGAGTCACATCCCACCAAATCGCCGAGGGGCGATTAGTAAGCCGACATTTCGTCAGAGTGAGATGTGCGGCTTGTGTCGATAGAGGCATGTGCCTGGTTTGTGCCTATATCGAGGTGGTGCCTGTTTTGATTGTGGCCAGCTAGGCCATCAGGTGAGGGATTGCCCGCAGAGGCAAGGTGGACAGGCACAGCCACAACAGGGAGGACAGCCTAGAGGAACTATGCCGCCAAATTTCTAGAATCGCCCGCCGGACAAGGAAAGGTTTTTGCAGTCACTCGGGAAGCGGCAAAGGATTCGCCGACTATTACAGGTACGGTCCTCTTGCATAACCAAGTAGCATATGCCTTGTTTGATCCAGGTGCCACTCATTCGTTTGTTGCGGATTAGTTCGTTAAATTATCTGAGTTGAACTTGGTACCTTTAGATATTGTGCTTAATGTATCTACGCCGTTGAAAGATAAAGTAGTGGCTACAGTGAGCTGTCCTGATTGTAGACTTGTGGTGATGGCCATGAGAGTAAGATAGATTTGATTGTGCTGGAAATGTACGATTTTGACTTAATTGTAGGAATGGATTGGTTGGTAAAGCAAAGAGCCACAATGGACTGCTTTAATAAGGTGATACGGTTTAATCCGATGGATGGTATTAGCTTTGAATTTTTGGGTAATCGAGGAGGAACCTCGATTGTGATGATATCGTCGTTAGAGTCAACTCGATTGTTGGAAAATGGGTGCCAAGGTTATTTGGCTTCTGTGGTAGATACTTCTGATAAAGAACTGAAATTGGAGGATATTGCGATTGTGTGTGAGTTTCCAGATGTTTTCCCCCAAGAATTACCTGGTTTGCCACTAGAAAGGGAAATTGAGTTCGTAATAGAGTTAGCTCCTGGGACGGAGCCGATCGCTAAGGCGCCATATAGAATGGCATTGTTAGAGTTGAAGGAACTCAAGGTTCAAATGCAGGAGTTGTTAGATAAAGGATTCATTCGCCCTAGTGCATCGCTTTAGGGAGCGCCTGTCTTGTTCGTCAAGAAAAAGGATGGGTCTTTGAGATTGTGTATTGACTACAAACAGTTGAATCAGGTGACGATCAAGAATAAGTACCCATTGCCAAGAATTGACGACTTGTTCAATTAGCTGCAGGGAGCATCTATATTTTCAAAAATTAATCTACGGACGGGATACCATTAGTTGAGGATCAAAAAAGAGGATATACCGAAATCGGCATTTAGAACACGTTATGGGCATTACGAGTTCACAGTGATGCCGTTTGGTTTGACGAATGCTCCTGCTGCTTTCATGGATTTGATGAACAGAGTGATCAAGGAGTTTCTGGATCGCTTTGTAATCATTTTTATAGATGACATCCTAGTGTACTCAAAGAGTTTTGAAGATCATGAGCAACACTTGAAAATAGTTCTGGAAACTCTGAGAACGCATCAATTAGATGCTAAGTTCAGTAAGTGTGAGTTTTGGTTAGCTAGCGTGGCATTCTTAGGCCACGTAATTTCGGGTGAAGGTATTGCAGTGGATCGGTTAAAATTGAGGCAGTTATTAATTGGTCGAGACCAATAAATGCTATAGAAATTAGAAGTTTCTTAGGTTTGGTAGGTTATTGCAGGCGATTTGCGGAAGGGTTCTCAGCTATAGCCTTGTCTTTGACTAAATTGCTGAAGAAAGATATGAAGTTTCAATGGATGGACAAGTGCGAGCGTAGTTTCCAAGAGCTTAAGCATAGGCTAACTACGGCTTCTGTTCTGACAATTCCGTCTGGTCCTGATGGTTATGAAATTTATAGCGATGCTTCGCTTAGCAGACTGGGTTGTGTTTTAATGCAGCATGACAGGGTGGTAGCATATGCGTCTCGTCAGTTGAGACCGCACCAGTTGAGTTATCCCACACACGACTTGGAGTTAGCTGCGGTCGTGTTTGCCTTGAAGATCTGAAGACACTATTTGATTGGGGAAAGGTTTTAGGTGTATACCGACCATCAGAGTCTGAAGTACCTGTTCTCTCAAAGGGAGCTGAACATGAGACAGCGCCGATGGATGATTATGACTGTGAGATCCTGTATCATCCTGGTAAGGCGAATAAGGTTGCTGATGCCCTGAGTAGAAAATTAGTGATTGCTCAATTATAAGTGCAGGAGTAGCGTTTACTTGAGCAATTAAGAGACTCAGACTTTAAACTGGAGATAAGTCACCTGTCGAGTCTCGTGGCTACCTTGAGAATCGAGCCGAAAGTGCAAGTTAAAATTAAGACCCTCTAGTCCACGAACCCTTTTATTCAGAAGTTCCTGCAAGGAGATCTGACCAAACGAAGGGTCGATTTTCAAATAGCTGAGGATGGGATACTTAAGTTCAGAGGACGTTTGGTTGTGCCTGCGGATGAAAATTTAAAGGAGGAGATATTATCAGAAGCACATCGTAGTAGTTATAGTATCCACCCTGGGAGTACAAAGATGTATCAGAATTTGAAACAACATTACTGGTAGAACGGTATGAAAACAGATATAGCTAAACATGTGGCTAAGTGTTTGACCTGTCAGCAGGTCAAGGCGCAATACTGCAAACCTAGAGGACTGCTGCAGCCTTTGGAAATTCCAGAATGGAAGTGGGAGCATATCACAATGGATTTCGTAATGGGTTTGCCAAGAAGTCAGCGAGGGCATGATTCAATTTGGGTCATGGTAGATAGGCTAACAAAGTCAGCGCACTTTATTCCAGTAAGAAAGGATTTCGCCTTAGACAAATACGCAAAGTTATATGTGAGGCATATTGTAAGATTACATGGTGTGCCAGTGACAATCACTTCTGACCGAGATCCCAAATTCACTACTATATTTTGGAGGAGTCTACAAACTGCTTTAGGGACGAAGCTGCAATTTAGTACAGCTTATCACCCGCAGACAGATGGGCAGTCTGAAAGAACGATTCAAACCTTGGAGGACATGTTGAGAGCGTGTGTTCTAGATTTCAAAGGTAGCTGGGAGGAACAA
Organism: Rhodomyrtus tomentosa; assembly: GCA_028455895.1. Classification (NCBI taxonomy): domain Eukaryota; kingdom Viridiplantae; phylum Streptophyta; class Magnoliopsida; order Myrtales; family Myrtaceae; genus Rhodomyrtus; species Rhodomyrtus tomentosa. Next base: position 16,834,806 of record JAPCWY010000011.1, read on the forward strand.
TTGCATTTGGTTGAGTTTGCCTATAATAATAGCTACTAGCAGAGTATTAAGATGGCACTTTTCGAGGCCTTGTATGGCAGAGCTTGCAGGACGCTAGTCTGTTGGGATGAAGTTGGAGAAAGGAAGATAACTGGCCCTGAGTTAGTAGAACAGTCAATGGAAACAATTAAGGTAATTAAAGATAGATTAAAAACAGCTTAGAGTCGCTAGAAAAGTGATGTTGATAAAAGGCGTAGACCTTTGGAATTTCAAGTAGGCAATCATGTCTTTCTGAAAGTGTCGCCTATGAGAGGAACATCCCGTTTTGGCAGGAAAGGAAAGTTGAGCCCGAGGTATGTTGGATCGTTTGAAATCCTAGAACGAATCGAAATTTTGGCTTATCGACTTGCGTTGCCGTCTAGACTTGCTTGAGTGCATAATGTCTTCCACATATCGATGTTGAGGAAGTACGAGCCAGACCCTACTCATGTGCTGAGTTACGAGGAAATTGATTTGGATGAGTGGGCGTCATATGTGGAGCGACCAGTCAGGATCGTGGACAGGGAAGAGCAAGTACTCCGATCCAAGACAATTCCGTTAGTCAAGGTGGTTTGGCAACACCATGGTACTGAAAGAGCTACATGGGATAACAAAGAAGTTATGAAGCTTAGTTATCCTTATCTTTTTGAGTAATTAGAACTGTGTTGTAATTTCGAGGACAAAATTTCCTAAGTGGGGGGAATTGTGTCGTCCTGAAAATTTAACCTTTGTAAGCGCCGAAAGTCGATTGAATGATATGGATTTATAGTCATAGTCTACGTTTATTTTGGACTATAGGGACCGAAGAGACGAAAATTTGGACGAATTTCAAACTTTAGATTATTTCAAATTGAGTTTCGAAATTAATCCGCGGTGATTTTGAATTGTCATTTTCGCAATCGATCCTAACGCTGACCGAGCTTGGCCAGTGAAATTACCAAAATTACCCTTCGTTCAGTATACCAAAAATTTCGTTCAGTCGCGGCGCGCCAAAATTACCATTTTACCCCCCTTTTATTCATACACAAAAGATAAAAAAAAATTAATGTTGGCCTTCAAAGTCTTGCCGTGGCCCACCCCCTGCACTGCCCAATGTCTCACGTCGCTTCTTCTGTCTGCCTTCTTTTCTTCTTCTCTGTTCTTCTTCTTCTTCATTGTTTCTTTTGGCCGAGGACCGACTTCCTCCTTGAACCGATCCAATCTTCCTCTCCCGTCACCGTTTTTCGCGACCGACGCGTCGCCACCGACAGCCACCGTCTTCAGCTACTCCTCGTCGTTGTCCTGACCCCAACCGAGCCACCGTCGCCGTCGATCAGGCAAAGAGAAGCCGCGGCCGAACCTGCCCTGTTTTCGGGTCAAAGGACCCGAGAGCTTCTCGGCCTCCACCGGCAGCCACGGCCGCCACCGACGCCGTCCACCGCCCCTCAGCTGACCCCCGACTCCCCCTCGACCGATCCGACCCCCTCCCCATCGGCCGTCCCCCGCCGGAACCGCCGGAACCGAGCCTTGAAGTTCCGGTGCTCTGTTGAAAAATTAGAGGTTCCCGTATCAACTCTAGCACAATATCGCGCGATAGAGGAGAGGGAGAAGGTAACTCGGTTTTTACTGATTCTGAATGAGACCTACTCATCTTTTCGCAGCCAGATTCTTTCCATGGAACGGATCCCTCTACTTGGCCAAGTTTACCAACTCGCGGTTCTGGAGTAATCGCAGCACCTGGCTTCCTCAGAGTACCTGAAGGTCGAAGATAGGGTAGTTCTCGCGGCAAAGGCAACAATGGAACAGAAATTAGCGGCGACAAGATTCAGCTATGGCGAAACCAGACTCTCACTCACGGTGCTAGGGTTGCAGGAGGATGAAGACGACAGACTTCTTTTTCGAGCAAACGGTCATAATGCATTCGGTCGATCAGAGGGCCGTGAAATGATTAGACGTTCAGATGCATTGGCTACGCTTGCATGGAAAGGATCCAACGGCCAAACGTCTGGATCAAATAAAACTCATGTTCAAAATTTCAACAAAGGAAAAGGAAAATACTGTGATCACTACAAATGTCCCTTTCATACTCGAGAAATTTGTTGGAAATTGCATGGGAGAACAATAGAAAAGGACAAAAAGGAAGGTGATATTTTGGTCGCAGCATATGCCAAAGCTCAGCAGTCTATTAATAATAATCAATTCCAACATATCATGAGAGCTCTCAATCAATGGGGAACATAACATAAGATGGCGAGTTATGTAGGTATTTCTTACTATTTGAACTCCACACATCTGATTGATGTGTGGCCTTGAATGGTCGTGAGATATATAAGTCTCGAGTGGTGAATGTACGATATTGATGCTCAGATTGGCTACTGAGCCCTTGAGGTACGATTGGCTAGAGTGCCCTTATGCTATTAAAATGGCCAAAGTGACCTATTGTGAAAGCATGGCCAGAGTGCCCTCTTGCTATTGAAATGGCCAAAGTGCCCTATTGTGAAAGCATGGCCATAGTGACCTTATGCTATTGAATTGGTCAGAGTGCCCTTATGCTATTAAATTGGCCGTAGCGCCCTTATGCTAGTTAATTGGCCAAAGTGCTCATATGTGAATACATGGCCAGGTGCCCTTATGCAAATGAAATGGCCAGAGTCCCCTATTGTGAAATTAAAAGGCTATTGAGCTCATGAGAAACACATTGCGGCCAAAAAGCCCTTGGCAATCAAAGAATGTAATGCCATTGTGACAATTCTAAAGTTATAAGTTCAATCTATGATTGTGCGTAAAGCTTGGTCTTATGAGGTCAAGTATTTTTTACTATGGTTCATGTTCATGCCAATCATATTTTAATGTTCGATATATGAATGCCATGTGCTAATTGTCTTGGTGGATTTTTGCATATTGTGTTGTTGCAGAGTTTTGGGGGACCAATGGCCCAGTCTAGATTTAGGGCGAGCTTGCTAAGATTTATGTCTCACCCCATCGTAGGACCAATATTTTCAGGTCTCAGACAACGGAAAACCCGAGCTTGCCATTGACTGATGTCGGAAGACAACCTTTGAAGAGATTAAATATTAAACCTTTTGTAACCTTGGGGATTGCTTATTGAATTTGAAGATTTAGAATTGTAGCCTTTGAAGTGTACCCTGTTTCTATCCTAAGTCATCTTGTTGTTTTTATGTATGGAGTTGTTTTGTCGCTTCCGTATGCTTGTATCCTTTGGAAGTATTGAATCTTCGTCCGATGGATTCTAGGTTTCATCAAGAATAAATGGTTGCGGTGGAATGTTCGCATGCCCACCGGATTTGAAGCATGATAGGCTGGGTCCAAACCTAAACCCTGAAACTGACCCTATTATAATCGGTTCTCAGTTTTTGGAATCAAGAATCAACCTTATTTGTCTTCGAACTTGTTTTGGACTCAATCCTGTTTATTGGTCTGGATCTAGAATCTATCAGAGAACCTATTTTTCGTTTTTTCCCCCATCAAAATAGTATGACTATCGATGAAATGAGTAATAAAAATTACGATCCACCAAAAGTACCAATCCAAAATATAAACAGTGAACTTTTAAATGCAACAATCTAAAATTGGTTTTATGATACTATCTATGATTTTGTGAAAACGATTAAAATTTAACACATAAACAATGAATTTTTAAAAGTAACTAGAAACCGATTCTAAAATTGGGAATCGGACCGGTTTCAGCTTGTTCCTAAAAATTGAAATCGACACTCGGATCGGTTTGAGGGGGAACCGATTCCCAACCCTATTTTTTGGAAGCAAAGGGAGACCATAAGTACCAAAATTTGTGCATGGCCATCACTTTCATATCAACTTTCTGACTCACTAAAATGCTAAATCGAAGGTAAAATGATCCTTTAAGTGCCAAATCAAAAAAAATTATGGGCAAACTGATTACGTGGCATTTATAACTAAATTTTTAATCTAAGGTGGCAAATTTTTGAAATTTCAGTCCACGTAGACTTCTACATTAAAAAATATGCTAAAAATTAAAATGAAAAATATAAAATAAGCTAAAAATTTGTAGGGGTCTTGCATGCAGCGAGTGCCCTAGACGAGAATAGTGACCCTTGCCAACCATCCCCAATCTCGGTGACCATTATTGGCGTTGGTGTGGCGGCAGCAAGGGTATGCAAGCCCTCATTGATTGCAAGTCCTCTCTCTCTCTCTCTTCCCTAAATTTCTTTTTTTTTTTTACAATTTTTAGCTTAATTTTAGTTTTTATTTAATTTTTTTTATCTATTTAATATGATTAATTTTGCATTTTTATTTTTTAATATTTTTATTTTGGACTTTTAGCTTTTGCCACGTCGTCTTAAGATATTAACAAAAAAAAATTATTTTGGATTTTTGGCGAGTTGGCATTTAAGTGATTATTTTTCAAAAAAGTTAGCGCTTAAGTGATAAAAAAAAGTTTTTCACATTTACACAAATTTTGACATTTTTGGCATGCCTTTGCCAATTTTATTGGTACATGTAAAAATTTATATAACACGGTATAATGATCATAAATGATGTAATTTCACAATAATTACCTGCAATGTTCATGACTTGATTAACGATTAAACAAGCTTTTTGATGATTGGTGAGATTGAATTGACGATTCGAACAATAGGTCCATGATTTAACATACCATTTTCATCCTTGAAACTTGTTTCTTAAAGTTGACCAAAGATTCCAGACCCTTGATTTTTGCTTGCATTGAGTCGGCGTTGTCCAACTCATCTATCACTAACGGTAAAGCTTCATGATGTCCTTCCAGTAGTTGCAAGATCACCTTTGTTGCTCAGTTTGAAAATTTTGCGTCAACCCACTCGATATATCCACAATTGAAGCTTTTTCTATGCCTAGCGCATCCAAAGAACCTTGTCCCAAGATTATCTCACATCCAAGCTACTCTTGTCGAACTTCGTAGCCCACAATAGCAACAATTTTGACTTCCATCTTCGTTTTGCTTATCAAATCTCGAGCCACAACCTGCTTCTGCCCTCCATTGTGAATATAAGAGGTGATTTTTCCCAATTGAAAGATTTTCAAATTGGGGATTGGAGTTAGGGTTAGGGTTCTTGAATGACTTGTTTTGGATTTGCCCGAGTTAGTTGAAGAAGTTAAGTTCTTTCTTCAATACGATGTCATTTCGCATCTCTATTACTGACTTTAGTTTTCTGGTGAGCCATGTAGGATAGTTTAATATTAAATTAACACCGGGAGATTTCCAATGAGCCAAATCAGCGACTAACACTTTAGTGAATGTTTCTTCAATTTTGTGGCACTCAAATGAGAGGAAAAAAAAAAGTTATGGTACTCAATCAAACGCCGTACAAAAGTTGTGGTACTCACAGTGTGCTTATCCGCAAACTATTTACTTTGGAATGAGCCCGTGGGCTCCCTTTAATTGAAAGATTTCACACATTATTTACCGATTTTAAACGAAGTTAATTAATGCTAATGATTATTTATTCACTCCATGGGGAAAGGAGATGAGTCTTTGTCTCTCAAAATGATTGCCTTCAACTATTTTACATGTAAGCCAGTCTTTTATAATTTGAAGCACTTGTATATTCTTTACACCTAGGACTAAATCATGACTACAACTAATATGAGTCATCCACTCTCATGTCTTGAATTCATTTTACTTGGCCATGTGTTCGTTAAATTTGGCTTTAGTTGAGTTTGATGGTAAGCGTGCGCAAGCCATAGCGGGGTGTTGAAACGTGGTGATGATCCAACTTGTGTGGATGAATTCTTACATGTTAAGATGTCTTTGGTTTATTTTCTTGAGGTTTGGTAGCATATTGTATGGTAAATGACAAAATTGGACGTGAAAGTATTATTTTCTTAACTGACTCTTACCAGGTATAGTCGCGTATTGACGACATTCAATTGCTAGCACGTGCTGATGACATTCACATATTAACTATACTTATTGTTGATGTCCACATGCTGGTTAAGAATATATGTTGGTTATTACTCGGTTACTTGACTAAAGCGTTTCATTACAGTTTTTATTACATCATAAGGAAGAAGAAATAGATATATATATCTAAAGACTAAAATGCATGTAATTAATTGTTTCCCACAGATGGCACGAGAATGATACGTTTCTGTCAACGACAAGATAATGGTGACAATATCCTCATCGGATACATATTATAATTTCTAGGGATGAACAAATCGGACCGCTCGGACCGGGACCGCCCAAACCGTACCGAGTCCGGTGGTCCGGTTTTCGCTCCTAGAGGGCGGTGACTCGGTTCGCTGTTCTTAAAATTAGAGCCGGTAGCCAGGCGATCCGGTTTCCAGCCCCAGATGCATGAAACCGGACCGGACCAGTTGAACTATATGATTATCTTACCTGATGAGAGGAGATTGAAGACCAATGGGAAGATGCAGCATCCATCAGAAACCGGACGGTTCTGCTGGATTCAAGTGATCATGAACTGGAACAATTGGCTTGTGGAATAAAGAAACTGGTTATGTTCTGACTACTGATTTTTTTTTGGCCATGGAAGGACCTTCAGTCTGTATCAAGTTTCTTTCCGAACTTTCATTGACAGAACATGCTCATGAAATGACAACTGGCGACGATCCTTCTTATATTATCTCATTTATTTGTCATAAATTCTTCATGGATTTCTGTCAAAATACCAAGTTGAAGACCTCAAATGGATCTCGCAGAATTTCAACACACTATGAGTCACGGAATCTGAAACAATTGTGCGCTTTTTGCCTTTGGGATTGTCCTGGAGCATCATGCAGTTTTCAGGATACAAGACATCCGACTGACAACATAGAAGCCTAAGCATCATAAATTTGTTTAACTACTGCATCGATGGACATAGACGAATCAAATTTGCAAATCTTTCACGTTGATCTAAAGGAAAAGAAGTCATCATCTTAAGAAATTCAATCATACTCCTCCCTACTTAACATGTGATGTGCAATTACAAAATCACAATCCCTAAATGTGATGAGAATATATTTGTTCAACCAGAGACACAAGATGGTGTCTTACATTCTTCCAAACCAAGCATGATAGTCCTCACCATCATCCCCTCTGCATGATACCACTTCCCTCAGAGATCCGCAGATTGAGAGCCCTGACCTGATGCCAACTTAGCAAGGTCCCGATCAGAAGCTGCTAAAAAACTCGTTCATCAGGACCACAAATACATAGTATGCAAAATGGAATGAAATCTCTTCCTAAAGCTAATTTGGAAATGTCTCAGTTCTGTAAATGGCAACGTCTCTGTACGTACTAGGAGATGTACTGATTGATACATAGATTAATTTCGCATTACTAGCTTTTGTCACATCTGATGAATACCTTCAGGGTTTGAATCCAAGCGGCTCGTGCTTCCAGCCGTTGAAGACGATGGTTGAGCATGACCCCTGAAGATTGCAGTGTGTTTGCCACTGGTGATAGGGTTCGGGACTCGGGAAATCTGCATGAGTGCAGCGTCCAACACAGCATTTGTTTTCATTCCTTGTCCTTCCAACCGAGACTGAGCAAGACTACCACCGGGCATGAGATTTGGATCAGACCCCGTCACCTCCTCTGATCCGACAGAGCCGAGAGGGTTCAGATCAGATTGAGCTCTGCTCATTTTTTAGCCATAAGCGTGAGCACTAGTTAGCATTACAAATTGAAGATTTTGGGAGCAGTGTCACCGAAAAAAAAATTAGTATAAATGTGTTAAAAGTGGGCATAATTTGAAGAATTTTAGTGGCTTTCCTCCTATTATCAAAATTTGCATCTGAAAAATATCACATGGCCATCGAATATACAGATGTTAACTCCATGAAGAACACTAATGGCCTGGGAGATAGATGGAAGTCGACGATGCAGCAAAAGAATTGTCTCGGAAAAGACGAGATACAGAAACATGGCAAGATTTGAGTTTCTTACTCATTGTCATTGTTCGTTATGCTAACTGGAGAGTCAGCCTGTGGCGCTGTGTCTGCCAATTCCATTGACATTTGTTGCTCTGCTGCACCATGAAAGGAGGGCAAGAACAATTAAACCTCGCGTAACGAAGTGCTCAGAATTCATAGGCTTGACTTCAAGGTCTGCACTAAAAGTCTTCAAGAACGAAACAATCACAAACAGATGGGCGCGCTTGGAAGAGAACTCGACAAGGCCCCCGTTTCTACTGTCATCTTGCGAGTACAACTAGCTTCTGCTTTTATGATACCATATGCGATGAAGGACAGAATCTACGCATTTGAAACCAAGAAGTTCTACACTACGCGAGCCTTACCAGGCACCAGAGGAATGTTCATGGCCCGATGCTGTTGTTCGAGCAATTCGTTGAACCTGTTGATCTGTTTTATCAACACCAGCCTTGTGTAGTAATTTTGGAAAAACTCCGGATTATCTTCTGCCAATTTGTCCCAAGCTGGAATTTTCAAAGGACAAGTTCAGAAGTTCCGTATCGGAATATAATCCATACAAGAAATGGTGGCGGATAAACGGGGCCGAATCATTCCAGATACTCAAACCGGACAAGTTCTCAGCATTACTCATCAGACCCCCCCCCCACAAAAAAAAAATCTCTTACTGAGACGGGTGAGACCGGGGTGGATTCCGCAATGAACTTCTAGCGCATGGGCTGTTTCGTTACGGTTCATGTACAGCTGAAGGCACCGCTCTATCATATCTTTGGTCTACGTAAAAAGATCACGCAATTCAATTAGAGGACTTTTCATTCCAAGAAACTCGGCGATCTTAATGCAATGCAGTGTGAGAGATTGATTCGCAATGTAAGAAAACTTGTGCCTCACCCTGTCAATCTCAGCGTGAAGATCCGCATCTTCCGTCGACCGAGCGTTTGGATCCGGGGCCGCCATGATTCTACCGTGGAAACCACTTTCTGTGATCGAATAGCACAAAGAACTTGCAGCAAAAATGTGGGACGCAGAGAGAAGACCTGGAGAAGACGAAGTGACTAATGACTGAGAGTAACCGAACGTTGATTTTCCTTTGCTCAACTGTCACCTCCTCTTTTTAACGACTTCAACCGTTTTTGCCCATTGCTCCCCGAGCTTTGAAGTATTTCAGTTCAACCCTGAGCTTCCAAAACTTTTCGTTTCTACCCCAGCAATTCGACGCCAACCTGTTTGGCCTTGGGGAATATGAAAAGATAGAATGTTTTATAGTGACAAATGTATTTATCGATAGAATTATTCAATATTAAGCAACTTTTTCAGCTAACAGCTTAAATTTTAAAAAAATAGCCGATAATGATGTCTCAAAATCTGGCACTTATATGCATGAAGTATATAAATTTGATGAACAAGATTAGACCAGTGATTATGTTGGTGTTGTGTTAGTAATTAATCATTGATGGACATGGAAGTTCGTGGCAGATTCTGAAAAACTTCTAATATAATATTTTTTTTTGAGTTCCTAGGTGTTCGATGATGTTGGCTTATGTGGAAAAGAGGACCGCCGTGTTTATTCTCCATTTTCTAGTGTGGACGAGAATCTTTACTTGAAAAGATTTGAAATTCTCAATGAAATCAAACTTTTAAGTTTCATATATGCACTTTCTAAAAACACCACATAATAATTGTAGATTCCTGCTTATTTATATGTGAAAAGAGTGCCGAGTATTGAAAAACTATAATTGCTCGAATGTAAACATGATATACATGAAAAAGTCCAATCATGCCAGATGTAAATCTTATGTTATGGGCATGCTTGGGCAACCTGAGTGTGACGTCCTGGAAATTCACCCTTTGTAAGCGCCGGAAGTCGATAGAATGATATGAATTTATAGTCATAGTTGACGTTTATTTTGAACTATAGGGATCGAAGAGATGAAAATTTGGACGAATTCCGAACTTTAGATTATTTCGAATTGAGTTTGGAAATTAATCCGCGGCGATTTTGAATTGCCGTTTTCGCAATCGATCCTAACCTTGACCGAGCTTGGCTAGTAAAATTACCAAAATTACCCTTCGTTCAGTATACCAAAAATTTCGTTCAGTCGGGGCGCGCCAAAATTACCATTTTACCCCCCTTTTATTCATACCCAAAAGGCAAAAAAAAAAAAAATCAATGTTGGCCTTCAAAGTATTGTTGTGGCCCACCCCCTACACTGCCCAACGTCTCATGTCGCTTCTTCCGTCTGCCTTCTTTTCTTCTTCTCTGTTCTTCTTCTTCTTCGTTGTTTCTTTTGGCCAAGGACCGACTTCCTCCTTGAACAGATCCAATCTTCCTCTCCCGCCGCCGTTTTTTGCGACCGACGCCTCGCCACCGATAGCCACCGTCCTCAGCTACTCCTCGCCGAAGCCCTGACCCCAACAGAGCCGCCGTTGCCGTCGATCGGCCGAAGAGAAGCCACGGCCGAACCTGCCCTATTTTCAGGTCAAAGGACCCGAGAGCTTCTCGGCCTCCACCGGCCGTCACTTCCGCCACCGATGCCGACCACCACCCCTCAGCTAACCCCCGGCTCCCCCTCGACCGATCCGACCCCTCCCCATCGGTCGTCCCTCGCTGAAGCCGTCGGAACAGAGGCTCGAAGTTCCGGTGCCCTATTTTGGGCCCGGTTCGGTCCGATCTTTGATCCGGCCACCACGGCCGCTGCCGTGCCTCACCGCCACATCCAGACGACTCCCCTGAGTCCCCTCTACAGCCACCCAGCTCGCCTCCACCGGCCGCCGACTGAAACCCCTATTTCGGCGCCGAACAGGGCAGCCACTAATTGTGGCTGTCCGCCGCCGCCGGCCGCCTCTCGCCGCTGTCCCCCTATCCCGACCGACCCCAACCGATCCCTAGGTGAGCCCCCGACCCTTGGCCGGCCTTGTCCCGGCCCATGTCATCGGAAAACGGCCAAAAACAGTATAGTTCGCAGGTTGAGTTTAGTGTTTCTCACTATTTCAGGCCGCCGTTCGCCGGAGCTCCGTTGCTGGCCACTTGTTCCAGCGACCTCGCCGGACTTCCTCGGGGTGTCGCCGAAGTTTGAGCTCGGGTCGCAGTGCGATAAACCCTAGTTTTGCAGCCGCCACCGCCGCCGCTCGAGCTAAATCACATTGTGAGTTAACCGTAAATCTTGATTAGGGCACTAATTGCGCTTAGGATTAGTTTTATTTGTTTATTTATTTATTTATAAAAAAAATTGGTCGGGACAGGTTTAGATAGAAACGATGGTTAGGATAAACGGCCGATCGATTATTTGTATGTGGCTAATTGTGGTAATTTATCAAGTAATTGATTGATTGTGTTTGTTCGCGAGCGAGTGACAGGTTAGAGACGAGTGAGCAATTGATTGCTATAATTCGACTGAGAATTAAGATTTATAATAAGAATTGAGCTTGAAATTGCCGGGTTGAGTTGATGGCTCGCAAGTGCGTGAATTGCTTGATTGGTTTGATTGCCTGGCTGAAATGCTCAATTGAGAGTCTTGTGGGCCTTGGGGCCGAGTTGAGTGTATTTCCTTATGGATTTTGGCATTAATCCAAGATAAACAATGAGTTGATTGCCAAATGCAATTTGTGTGGTCATTTAAAGGATCAATGACGTTACCTGATATGTTCGCATTGTACCATTGGTACTCGTGCCGTACCTATGGTATGAAAATTCACGACTTGTCAGAAGCACGATAATCCATGCCCCGTGCCAGTCGTACGATTTTAAGGGATTATTGGATGCCGGTCGCAGCTTGTGATGGACTGAAGCTCCTTTTTAAGGAATGCCTACTTGCAGTGCCATGCCGGGTGCACTAGATACACCGCTTGTAGTAGCCGTCGCTGTGAGGGTAAAGTGGACGTAGTCTGGTCCTGCCAGAAGAGTGCGAGATCGTACTATTGATGTATCTATCACGCCAGTCGCGTGGGTCATTATTTAATAATGGACTTGTGTATGCTTGAGTGGTTGTGCTTCTGTTGGTCGTTGATTTAACAGATTTATTTTATTGATATATATCTGTTTATATCTTGTGGCTATTGTGGTGCTTAGGATGTCCTAAGCAAATCAGTGTCCTAACCGAGATTAGGCTTGATTCACTGAGATTAAATTCTTACCCCGTCGTGAGATAACTTTTCAAGTCCGAGATAATGGAGAGACCGGTGCGATTTGGTACCCTCACCCACTCATCACTCGATGTCAGTCTCCACTCGGTGCCAGGTACGGACCAGATGTGGGAACGTCACATCACGACGATATGGGTCGATGAGGGAATGCCACAGCTAGTGGCACACCTCTTCAAGGCCTGATATCTTCGTGATGGGATGGATCTCTTTGGTCCGCTTAGAGAATTTGAGGGGCCACCTCTTCAGGGGGTCCCTAATGTCCCCGCTTGGAATTCGATGGATATTGATACGCCTGATGGGGAGGTGGTAGATCCCGTACCCAGTATGCAGCCTGAGCTCGAGTCCGAGCAGTCAGTAGCCCCATCTGTGCATTCTAGCTAGAGTTCTTGTGACGACCCGAACGACCCAGCTCCCCCAGTTGGTTATGACGACCCAGATGTCGAGTTTACCTAGTAGAGGGTTAGGTTCCTTTTGTGGTCAGGGAACTGGTAATGTTTTTGTGGGGGTACTGTTTTGGAGTAGATGAGAGTTAACCTTACCTAACTCTTGTATCTTTTTGCGAGTCCTAGAGGGCCACCCCGATGCATAGGGTTGTAATTATCAGCTGATGGCTCTGTAAGGTTATAAATCCTCTATTCTCAGTAGTTTATTTAGTGTGGTGTTATCTGGCTTTTCTTCCTACCTATCCCATGTGATTTTATTGGATGGAAGATTGTACGTTCCGCATGCGCAGTATAATCTTAGGTCGATAACAGTTGCTTGAGACGTTATCTTTTATGACCTGGTGGCAATTTGGCAAGGGATGTCGCAGGTTCGAGAGTCGGGACGTGACATCCCCGCCCAAGGTGGTATCAGAGCGAGGTCAGCTTGATCCGTCTGGTCATTGGCATGGAGTGATAAGGAGCGTTGAGAAATGGGATAGTTAGTAAGCTTTTTGGTTATTATGCCTGTGATTATTAATTTCATGGTAGAATTTAAGGGTTGCCTTCTGATCGCATTTTGCTATGGGGTAAGCAGGACTCCATATCTTACTGCAAAATGAGCGGACGTGGTAAAAGAGCACCTCGAGCACTTCGAAGGAGACCTTAAGGCCAGTGGAAGAATTGGGTGATATTGAAAGAGCCCCGCTTGCAGTGTCCCCTATTGCACCCCCTATTGCAGCCTCTGCTGCAGAACCTACAGGACCTATTGGAAGGGAACCGACTATGGCTGAAGTTTGCAAGCCTTAGGCGCTATTGGAGATTTGATGGGGCAGCAAGTAAGGAATCAAGCTGCAGCTACTGTCGCTGCTGCTGGGACTTCATCTGCGATTTCGTTTGCAGTTCCCTCAGCGAGTCTACCACCTGTACATGACAGTGAAGAGCGTAGGGCTCAAAAGCTGGTGGAATAGTTTCTCAAATTGAAGCCACCTCAATTCACAGGAAGTGGAGACCCTGAAGCTGCTACTCGATGGGTCGAAGGGATGGAGAAAGCGTTCGATTTGCTGAGGTATTCAGATAGGGATAAAGTTACTCTGGCAGTCTATCAACTTGAAGGGAATGCTAGTACGTGGTGGAGAGCTGTCAAGGGTAGAACTTTTTCGGAAGGTACAATTCCAGTATAGAATACTTTTGTGGATGTTTTTAATAATAAATACTTCTCGAGGACAGCTAGAGAGCAAAAGATGGCTGAGTTCTTCCGCCTTCGGCAGAATCAGATGACAATTGATCAGTATGAGGCGAAGTTTTCTGAACTATCCAAATATGCTCCGAGAATGATTGAGGATCCGGAGGATAGGGCTAGAAGGTTTAAAGACGGGTTGAAGCTCGAGATTAAGAGTGCTCTGGCACCGCTCGACCTCCAGCACTATGATGATATCTACGCAAGGGCGCTAATAGTGGAGCGGGACTTATCTGAAAGGACTACTGCATCTGGAACACGATTTACGTCTCCAAATAGATTCGACAGGAGACAAGGGAAGAAACCTATGTTTAACAACTGGAGTCACATCCCACCAAATCGCCGAGGGGCGATTAGTAAGCCGACATTTCGTCAGAGTGAGATGTGCAGCTTGTGTCGATAGAGGCATGTGCCTGGTTTGTGCCTATATCGAGGTGGTGCCTGTTTTGATTGTGGCCAGCTAGGCCATCAGGTGAGGGATTGCCCGCAGAGGCAAGGTGGACAGGCACAGCCACAACAGGGAGGACAGCCTAGAGGAACTATGCCGCCAAATTTCTAGAATCGTCCGCCGGACAAGGAAAGGTTTTTGCAGTCACTCGGGAAGCGGCAAAGGATTCGCCGACTATTACAGGTACGGTCCTCTTGCATAACCAAGTAGCATATGCCTTGTTTGATCCAGGTGCCACTCATTCGTTTGTTGCGGATCAGTTCGTTAAATTATCTGAGTTGAACTTGGTACCTTTAGATATTGTGCTTAATGTATCTACGCCGTTGAAAGATAAAGTAGTGGCTACAGTGAGCTGTCCTGATTGTAGACTTGTGATGGATGGCCATGAGAGTAAGATAGATTTGATTGTGCTGGAAATGTACGATTTTGACTTAATTGTAGGAATGGATTGGTTGGTAAAGCAAAGAGCCACAATGGACTGCTTTAATAAGGTGATACGGTTTAATCCGATGGATGGTATTAACTTTGAATTTTTGGGTAATCGAGGAGGAACCTCGACTGTGATGATATCGTCGTTAGAGTCAACTCGATTGTTGGAAAATGGGTGCCAAGGTTATTTGGCTTCTGTGGTAGATACTTCTGATAAAGAACTGAAATTGGAGGATATTGCGATTGTGTGTGAGTTTCCAGATGTTTTCCCCCAAGAATTACCTGGTTTGCCACTAGAAAGGGAAATTGAGTTCGTAATAGAGTTAGCTCCTGGGACGGAGCTGATCGCTGAGGCGCCATATAGAATGGCATTGTTAGAGTTGAAGGAACTCAAGGTTCAAATGCAGGAGTTGTTAGATAAAGGATTCATTCGCCCTAGTGCATCGCTTTAGGGAGCGCCTGTCTTGTTCGTCAAGAAAAAGGATGGGTCTTTGAGATTGTGTATTGACTACAAACAGTTGAATCAGGTGACGATCAAGAATAAGTACCCATTGCCAAGAATTGACGACTTGTTCAATTAGCTGCAGGGAGCATCTATATTTTCAAAAATTGATCTACGGACCGGATACCATTAGTTGAGGATCAAAAAAGAGGATATACCGAAATCGGCATTTAGAACACGTTATGGGCATTACGAGTTCACAGTGATGCCGTTTGGTTTGACGAATGCTCCTGCTGCTTTCATGGATTTGATGAACAGAGTGATCAAGGAGTTTCTGGATCGCTTTGTAATCATTTTTATAGATGACATCCTAGTGTACTCAAAGAGTTTTGAAGATCATGAGCAACACTTGAAAATAGTTCTGGAAACTCTGAGAACGCATCAATTAGATGCTAAGTTCAGTAAGTGTGAGTTTTGGTTAGCTAGCGTGGCATTCTTAGGCCACGTAATTTCGGGTGAAGGTATTGCAGTGGATCGGTTAAAATTGAGGCAGTTATTAATTGGTCGAGACCAATAAATGCTATAGAAATTAGAAGTTTCTTAGGTTTGGTAGGTTATTGCAGGCGATTTGCGGAAGGGTTCTCAGCTATAGCCTTGTCTTTGACTAAATTGCTGAAGAAAGATATGAAGTTTCAATGGATGGACAAGTGCGAGCGTAGTTTCCAAGAGCTTAAGCATAGGCTAACTACGGCTTCTGTTCTGACAATTCCGTCTGGTCCTGATGGTTATGAAATTTATAGCGATGCTTCGCTTAGCAGACTGGGTTGTGTTTTAATGCAGCATGACAGGGTGGTAGCATATGCGTCTCGTCAGTTGAGACCGCACCAGTTGAGTTATCCCACACACGACTTGGAGTTAGCTGCGGTCGTGTTTGCCTTGAAGATCTGAAGACACTATTTGATTGGGGAAAGGTTTTAGGTGTATACCGACCATCAGAGTCTGAAGTACCTGTTCTCTCAAAGGGAGCTGAACATGAGACAGCGCCGATGGATGATTATGACTGTGAGATCCTGTATCATCCTGGTAAGGCGAATAAGGTTGCTGATGCCCTGAGTAGAAAATTAGTGATTGCTCAATTATAAGTGCAGGAGTAGCGTTTACTTGAGCAATTAAGAGACTCAGACTTTAAACTGGAGATAAATCACCTGTCGAGTCTCGTGGCTACCTTGAGAATCGAGCCGAAAGTGCAAGTTAAAATTAAGACCCTCTAGTCCACGAACCCTTTTATTCAGAAGTTCCTGCAAGGAGATCCGACCAAACGAAGGGTCGATTTTCAAATAGCTGAGGATGGGATACTTAAGTTCAGAGGACGTTTGGTTGTGCCTGCGGATGAAAATTTAAAGGAGGAGATATTATCAGAAGCACATCGTAGTAGTTATAGTATCCACCCTGGGAGTACAAAGATGTATCAGAATTTGAAACAACATTACTGGTAGAACGGTATGAAAACAGATATAGCTAAACATGTGGCTAAGTGTTTGACTTGTCAGCAGGTCAAGGAGCAATACTGCAAACCTAGAGGACTGCTGCAGCCTTTGGAAATTCCAGAATGGAAGTGGGAGCATATCACAATGGATTTCGTAATGGGTTTGCCAAGAAGTCAGCGAGGGCATGATTCAATTTGGGTCATGGTAGATAGGCTAACAAAGTCAGCGCACTTTATTCCAGTAAGAAAGGATTTCGCCTTAGACAAATACGCAAAGTTATATGTAAGGCATATTGTAAGATTACATGGTGTGCCAGTGACAATCACTTCTGACCGAGATCCCAAATTCACTACTATATTTTGGAGGAGTCTACAAACTGCTTTAGGGACGAAGCTGCAATTTAGTACAGCTTATCACCCGCAGACAGATGGGCAGTCTGAAAGAACGATTCAAACCTTGGGGGACATGTTGAGAGCGTGTGTTCTAGATTTCAAAGGTAGCTGGGAGGAACAATTGCATTTGGTTGAGTTTGCCTATAATAATAGCTACCAACAGAGTATTAAGATGGCACTTTTCGAGGCCTTGTATGGCAGAGCTTGCAGGACGCTAGTCTGTTGGGATGAAGTTGGAGAAAGGAAGATAACTGGCCCTGAGTTAGTAGAACAGTCAATGGAAACAATTAAGGTAATTAAAGATAGATTAAAAACAGCTTAGAGTCGCTAGAAAAGTGATGTTGATAAAAGGCGTAGACCTTTGGAATTTCAAGTAGGCAATCATGTCTTTCTGAAAGTGTCGCCTATGAGAGGAACATCCCGTTTTGGCAGGAAAGGAAAGTTGAGCCCGAGGTATGTTGGATCGTTTGAAATCCTAGAACGAATCGAAATTTTGGCTTATCGACTTGCGTTGCCGTCTAGACTTGCTTGAGTGCATAATGTCTTCCACATATCGATGTTGAGGAAGTACGAGCCAGACCCTGCTCATGTGCTGAGTTACGAGGAAATTGATTTGGATGAGTGGGCGTCATATGTGGAGCGACCAGTCAGGATCGTGGACAGGAAAGAGCAAGTACTCCGATCCAAGACAATTCCGTTAGTCAAGGTGGTTTGGCAACACCATGGTACTGAAAGAGCTACATGGGATAACAAAGAAGTTATGAAGCTTAGTTATCCTTATCTTTTTGAGTAATTAGAACTG
Organism: Rhodomyrtus tomentosa; assembly: GCA_028455895.1. NCBI lineage: Eukaryota > Viridiplantae > Streptophyta > Magnoliopsida > Myrtales > Myrtaceae > Rhodomyrtus > Rhodomyrtus tomentosa. Next base: position 16,852,522 of record JAPCWY010000011.1, read on the forward strand.
TGTTGTAATTTCGAGGACAAAATTTCCTAAGTGGGGGGAATTGTGACGTCCTGAAAATTCAACCTTTGTAAGCGCCAGAAGTCGATTGAATGATATGAATTTATAGTCATAGTCTACATTTATTTTGGACTATAGGGACCGAAGAGACGAAAATTTGGACGAATTTCAAACTTTAGATTATTTCAAATTGAGTTTCGAAATTAATCCGCGGCGATTTTGAATTGTCATTTTCGCAATCGATCCTAACGCTGACCGAGCTTGGCCAGTGAAATTACCAAAATTACCCTTCATTCAGTATACCAAAAATTTCGTTCAGTCGCGGCGCGCCAAAATTACCATTTTACCCCCCTTTTATTCATACACAAAAGATAAAAAAAAATTAATGTTGGCCTTCAAAGTCTTGCCGTGGCCCACCCCCTGCACTGCCCAATGTCTCACGTCGCTTCTTCTGTCTGCCTTCTTTTCTTCTTCTCTGTTCTTCTTCTTCTTCATTGTTTCTTTTGGCCGAGGACCGACTTCCTCCTTGAACCGATCCAATCTTCCTCTCCCGTCACCGTTTTTCGCGACCGACGCGTCGCCACCGACAGCCACCGTCTTCAGCTACTCCTCGTCGTTGTCCTGACCCCAACCGAGCCACCGTCGCCGTCGATCAGGCAAAGAGAAGCCGCGGCCGAACCTGCCCTGTTTTCGGGTCAAAGGACCCGAGAGCTTCTCGGCCTCCACCGGCAGCCACGGCCTCCACCGACGCCGTCCACCGCCCCTCAGCTGACCCCCTACTCCCCCTCGACCGATCCGACCCCCTCCCCATCGGCCGTCCCCCGCCGGAACCGCCGGAACCGAGCCTTGAAGTTCCGGTGCTCTGTTTTGGGCCTGGTTGGGTCCGCCTCTTTGTGGGGCCCTGCCAACAGGAATCTATAATACAACAAATTATCAGCATTATGGAATGAACTTGAGGCGACAGAGGAAAAATTAGAGGTTCCCGTATCAACTCTAGCACAATATCGCGCGATAGAGGAGAGGGAGAAGGTAACTCGGTTTTTACTGATTCTGAATGAGACCTACTCATCTTTTCGCAGCCAGATTCTTTCCAGGGAACCGATCCCTCTACTTGGCCAAGTTTACCAACTCGCGGTTCTGGAGTAATCGCAGCACCTGGCTTCCTCAGAGTACCTGAAGGTCGAAGATAGGGTAGTTCTCGCGGCAAAGGCAACAATGGAACAGAAATTAGCCGCGACAAGATTCAGCTATGGCGAAACCAGACTCTCACTCACGGTGCTAGGGTTGCAGGAGGATGAAGACGACAGACTTCTTTTTCGAGCAAACGGTCATAATGCATTCGGTCGATCAGAGGGCCGTGAAATGATTAGACGTTCAGATGCATTGGCTACGCTTGCATGGAAAGGATCCAACGGCCAAACGTCTGGATCAAATAAAACTCATGTTCAAAATTTCAACAAAGGAAAAGGAAAATACTGTGATCACTACAAATGTCCCTTTCATACTCGAGAAATTTGTTGGAAATTGCATGGGAGACCAATAGAAAAGGACAAAAAGGAAGGTGATATTTTGGTCGCAGCACATGCCAAAGCTCAGCAGTCTATTAATAATAATCAATTCCAACATATCATGAGAGCTCTCAATCAATGGGGAACATAACATAAGATGGCGAGTTATGTAGGTATTTCTTACTATTTGAACTCCACACATCTGATTGATGTGTGGCCTTGAATGGTCGTGAGATATATAAGTCTCGAGTGGTGAATGTACGATATTGATGCTCAGATTGGCTACTGAGCCCTTGAGGTACGATTGGCTAGAGTGCCCTTATGCTATTAAAATGGCCAAAGTGACCTATTGTGAAAGCATGGCCAGAGTGCCCTCTTGCTATTGAAATGGCCAAAGTGCCCTATTGTGAAAGCATGGCCATAGTGACCTTATGCTATTGAATTGGTCAGAGTGCCCTTATGCTATTAAATTGGCCGTAGTGCCCTTATGCTAGTTAATTGGCCAAAGTGCTCATATGTGAATACATGGCCAGGTGCCCTTATGCAAATGAAATGGCCAGAGTCCCCTATTGTGAAATTAAAAGGCTATTGAGCTCATGAGAAACACATTGCGGCCAAAAAGCCCTTGGCAATCAAAGAATGTGATGCCATTGTGACAATTCTAAAGTTATAAGTTCAATCTATGATTGTGCGTAAAGCTTGGTCTTATGAGGTCAAGTATTTTTTACTATGGTTCATGTTCATGCCAATCATATTTTAATGTTCGATATATGAATGCCATGTGCTAATTGTCTTGGTGGATTTTTGCATATTGTGTTGTTGCAGAGTTTTGAGGGACCAATGGCCCAGTCTAGATTTAGGGCGAGCTTGCTAAGATTTATGTCTCACCCCATCGTAGGACCAATATTTTCAGGTCTCAGACAACGGAAACCCGAGCTTGCCATTGACTGATGTCGGAAGACAACCTTTGAAGAGATTAAATATTAAACCTTTTGTAACCTTGGGGATTGCTTATTGAATTTGAAGATTTAGAATTGTAGCCTTTGAAGTGTACCCTGTTTCTATCCTAAGTCATCTTGTTGTTTTTATGTATGGAGTTGTTTTGTCGCTTCCGTATGCTTGTATCCTTTGGAAGTATTGAATCTTCGTCCGATGGATTCTGGGTTTCATCAAGAATAAATGGTTGCGGTGGAATGTTCGCATGCCCACCGGATTTGAAGCATGATAGGCTGGGTCCAAACCTAAACCCTGACACTGACCCTATTATAATCGGTTCTTAGTTTTTGGAATCAAGAATCAACCTTATTTGTCTTCGAACTTGTTTTGGACTCAATCCTGTTTATTGGTCTGGATCTAGAATCTATCAGAGAACCTATTTTTCGTTTTTTCCCCCATCAAAATAGTATGACTATCGATGAAATGAGTAATAAAAATTACGATCCACCAAAAGTACCAATCCAAAATATAAACAGTGAACTTTTAAATGCAACAATCTAAAATTGGTTTTATGATACTATCTATGATTTTGTGAAAACGATTAAAACTTAACACATAAACAATGAATTTTTAAAAGTAACTAGAAACCAATTCTAAAATTGGGAATCGGACCGGTTTTAGCTTGTTCCTAAAAATTGAAATCGACACTCGGATCGGTTTGAGGGGGAACCGATTCCCAACCCTATTTTTTGGAAGCAAAGGGAGACCATAAGTACCAAAATTTGTGCATGGCCATCACTTTCATATCAACTTTCTGACTCACTAAAATGCTAAATCGAAGGTAAAATGATCCTTTAAGTGCCAAATCAAAAAAAATTATGGGCAAACTGATTACGTGGCATTTATAACTAAATTTTTAATCTAAGGTGGCAAATTTTTGAAATTTCAGTCCACGTAGACTTCTACATTAAAAAATATGCTAAAAATTAAAATGAAAAATATAAAATAAGCTAAAAATTTGTAGGGGTCTTGCATGCAGCGAGTGCCCTAGACGAGAATAGTGACCCTTGCCAACCATCCCCAATCTCGGTGACCATTATTGGCGTTGGTGTGGCGGCAGCAAGGGTATGCAAGCCCTCATTGATTGCAAGTCCTCTCTCTCTCTCTCTCTCCCCTAAATTTCTTTTTTTTTTTTTTACAATTTTTAGCTTAATTTTAGTTTTTATTTAATTTTTTTTTATCTATTTAATATGATTAATTTTTTATTTTTATTTTTTAATATTTTTATTTTGGACTTTTAGCTTTTGCCACGTCGTCTTAAGATATTAACAAAAAAAAATTATCTTGGATTTTTGGCGAGTTGGCATTTAAGTGATTATTTTTCAAAAAAGTTAGCGCTTAATTGATAAAAAAAAGTTTTTGACATTTACACAAATTTTGACATTTTTGGCATGCCTTTGCCAATTTTATTGGTACATGTAAAAATTTATATAACACGGTATAATGATCATAAATGATGTAATTTCACAATAATTACCTGCAATGTTCATGACTTGATTAACGATTAAACAAGCTTTTTGATGATTGGTGAGATTGAATTGACGATTCGAACAATAGGTCCATGATTTAACATACCATTTTCATCCTTGAAACTTGTTTCTTAAAGTTGACCAAAGATTCCAGACCCTTGATTTTTGCTTGCATTGAGTCGGCGTTGTCCAACTCATCTATCACTAACGGTAAAGCTTCATGATGTCCTTCCAGTAGTTGCAAGATCACCTTTGTTGCTCAGTTTGAAAATTTTGCGTCAACCCACTCGATATATCCACAATTGAAGCTTTTTCTATGCCTAGCGCATCCAAAGAACCTTGTCCCAAGATTATCTCACATCCAAGCTACTCTTGTCGAACTTCGTAGCCCACAATAGCAACAATTTTGACTTCCATCTTCGTTTTGCTAATCAAATCTCGAGCCACAACCTGCTTCTGCCCTCCATTGTGAATATAAGAGGTGATTTTTCCCAATTGAAAAATTTTCAAATTGGGGATTGGAGTTAGGGTTAGGGTTCTTGAATGACTTGTTTTGGATTTGCCCGAGTTAGTTGAAGAAGTTAAGTTCTTTCTTCAATACGATGTCATTTCGCATCTCTATTACTGACTTCAGTTTTCTGGTGAGCCATGTAGGATAGTTTAATATTAAATTAACACCGGGAGATTTCCAATGAGCCAAATCAGCGACTAACACTTTAGTGAAAGTTTCTTCAATTTTGTGGCACTCAAATGAGAGGAAAAAAAAAAGTTATGGTACTCAATTAAACGCCGAACAAAAGTTGTGGTACTCACAGTGTACTTATCCGCAAACTATTTACTTTGGAATGAGCCCGTGGGCTCCCTTTAATTGAAAGATTTCACACATTATTTACCAATTTTAAACGAAGTTAATTAATGCTAATGATTATTTATTCACTCCATGGGGAAAGGAGATGAGTCTTTGTCTCTCAAAATGATTGCCTTCAACTATTTTACATGTAAGCCAGTCTTTTATAATTTGAAGCACTTGTATATTCTTTACACCTAGGACTAAATCATGACTACAACTAATATGAGTCATCCACTCTCATGTCTTGAATTCATTTTACTTGGCCATGTGTTCGTTAAATTTGGCTTTAGTTGAGTTTGATGGTAAGCGTGCGCAAGCCATAGCGGGGTGTTGAAACGTGGTGATGATCCAACTTGTGTGGATGAATTCTTACATGTTAAGATGTCTTTGGTTTATTTTCTTGAGGTTTGGTAGCATATTGTATGGTAAATGACAAAATTGGACGTGAAAGTATTATTTTCTTAACTGACTCTTACCAGGTATAGTCGCGTATTGACGACATTCAATTGCTAGCACGTGCTGATGACATTCACATATTAACTATACTTATTGTTGATGTCCACATGCTGGTTAAGAATATATGTTGGTTATTACTCGGTTACTTGACTAAAGCGTTTCATTACAGTTTTTATTACATCATAAGGAAGAAGAAATATATATATATCTAAAGACTAAAATGCATGTAATTAATTGTTTCCCACAGATGGCACGAGAATAATACGTTTCTGTCAACGACAAGATAATGGTGACAATATCCTCATCGGATACATATTATAATTTCTAGGGATGAACAAATCGGACCGCTCGGACCGGGACCGCCCAGACCGTACCGAGTCCGGTGGTCCGGTTTTCGCTCCTAAAGGGCGGTGACTCGGTTCGCGGTTCTTAAAATTAGAGCCGGTAGCCAGGCGATCCGGTTTCCAGCCCCAGATGCATGAAACCGGACCGGACCAGTTGAACTATATGATTATCTTACCTGATGAGAGGAGATTGAAGACCTATGGGAAGATGCAGCATCCATCAGAAACCGGACGGTTCTGCTGGATTCAAGTGATCATGAACTGGAACAATTGGCTTGTGGAATAAAGAAACTGGATTATGTTCTGACTACTGATTTTTTTTGGCCATGGAAGGACCTTCAGTCTGTATCAAGTTTCTTTCCGAACTTTCATTGACAGAACATGCTCATGAAATGACAACTGGCGACGATCCTTCTTATATTATCTCATTTATTTGTCATAAATTCTTCATGGATTTCTGTCAAAATACCAAGTTGAAGACCTCAAATGGATCTCGCAGAATTTCAACACACTATGAGTCACGGAATCTGAAACAATTGTGCGCTTTTTGCCTTTGGGATTGTCCTGGAGCATCATGCAGTTTTCAGGATACAAGACATCCGACTGACAACATAGAAGCCTAAGCATCATAAATTTGTTTAACTACTGCATCGATGGACATAGACGAATCAAATTTGCAAATCTTTCACGTTGATCTAAAGGAAAAGAAGTCATCATCTTAAGAAATTCAATCATACTCCTCCCTACTTAACATGTGATGTGCAATTACAAAATCACAATCCCTAAATGTGATGAGAATATATTTGTTCAACCAGAGACACAAGATGGTGTCTTACATTCTTCCAAACCAAGCATGATAGTCCTCACCATCATCCCCTCTGCATGATACCACTTCCCTCAGAGATCCGCAGATGGAGAGCCCTGACCTGATGCCAACTTAGCAAGGTCCCGATCAGAAGCTGCTAAAAAACTCGTTCATCAGGACCACAAATACATAGTATGCAAAATGGAATGAAATCTCTTCCTAAAGCTAATTTGGAAATGTCTCAGTTCTGTAAATGGCAAAGTCTCTGTACGTACTAGGAGATGTACTGATTGATACATAGATTAATTTCGCATTACTAGCTTTTGTCACATCTGATGAATACCTTCAGGGTTTGAATCCAAGCGGCTCGTGCTTCCAGCCGTTGAAGACGATGGTTGAGCATGACCCCTGAAGATTGCAGTGTGTTTGCCACCGGTGATAGGGTTCGGGACTCGTGAAATCTGCATGAGTGCAGCGTCCAACACAGCATTTGTTTTCATTCCTTGTCCTTCCAACCGAGACTGAGCAAGACTACCACCGGGCATGAGATTTGGATCAGACCCCGTCACCTCCTCTGATCCGACAGAGCCGAGAGGGTTCAGATCAGATTGAGCTCTGCTCATTTTTTAGCCATAAGCGTGAGCACTAGTTAGCATTACAAATTGAAGATTTTGGGAGCAGTGTCACCGAAAAAAAAATTAGTATAAATGTGTTAAAAGTGGGCATAATTTGAAGAATTTTAGTGGCTTTCCTCCTATTATCAAAATTTGCATCTGAAAAATATCACATGGCCATCGAATATACAGATGTTAACTCCATAAAGAACACTAATGGCCTGGGAGATAGATGGAAGTCGACGATGCAGCAAAAGAATTGTCTCGGAAAAGACGAGATACAGAAACATGGCAAGATTTGAGTTTCTTACTCATTGTCATTGTTCGTTATGCTAACTGGAGAGTCAGCCTGTGGCGCTGTGTCTGCCAATTCCATTGACACTTGTTGCTCTGCTGCACCATGAAAGGAGGGCAAGAACAATTAAACCTCGCGTAGCGAAGTGCTCAGAATTCATAGGCTTGACTTCAAGGTCTACACTAAAAGTCTTCAAGAACGAAACAATCACAAACAGATGGCCGCGCTTGGAAGAGAACTCGACAAGGCCCCCGTTTCTACAGTCATCTTGCGAGTACAACTAGCTTCTGCTTTTATGATACCATATGCGATGAAGGACAGAATCTACGCATTTGAAACCAAGAAGTTCTACACTACGCGAGCCTTACCAGGCACCAGAGGAATGTTCATGGCCCGATGCTGTTGTTCGAGCAATTCGTTGAACCTGTTGATCTGTTTTATCAACACCAGCCTTGTGTAGTAATTTTGGAAAAACTCCGGATTATCTTCTGCCAATTTGTCCCAAGCTGGAATTTTCAAAGGACAAGTTCAGAAGTTCCGTATCGGAATATAATCCATACAAGAAATGGTGGCGGATAAACGGGGCCGAATCATTCCAGATACTCAAACCGGACTAGTTCTCAGCATTACCCATCAGACCCCCCCCCCAAAAAAAAAAAGATCTCTTACTGAGACGGGTGAGACCGGGGTGGATTCCGCAATGAACTTCTAGCGCATGGGCTGTTTCGTTACGGTTCATGTACAGCTGAAGGCACCGCTCTATCATATCTTTGGTCTACGTAAAAAGATCACGCAATTCAATTAGAGGACTTTTCATTCCAAGAAACTAGGCGATCTTAATGCAATGCAGTGTGAGAGATTGATTCGCAATGTAAGAAAACTTGTGCCTCACCCTGTCAATCTCAGCGTGAAGATCCGCATCTTCCGTCGACCGAGCGTTTGGATCCGGGGCCGCCATGATTCTACCGTGGAAACCACTTTCTGTGATCGAATAGCACAAAGAACTTGCAGCAAAAATGTGGGACGCAGAGAGAAGACCTGGAGAAGACGAAGTGACTAATGACTGAGAATAACCGAACGTTGATTTTCCTTTGCTCAACTGTCACCTCCTCTTTTTAACGACTTCAACCGTTTTTGCCCATTGCTCCCCGAGCTTTGAAGTATTTCAGTTCAACCCTGAGCTTCCAAAACTTTTCTTTTCTACCCCAGCAATTCGACGCCAACCTGTTTGGCCTTGGGGAATAAGAAAAGATAGAATGTTTTATATTGACAAATGTATTTATCGATAGAATTATTCAATATTAAGCAACTTTTTCAGCTAACAGCTTAAATTTTAAAAAAATAGCCGATAATGATGTCTCAAAATCTGGCACTTATATGCATGAAGTATATAAATTTGATGAACAAGATTAGACCAGTGCTTATGTCGGTGTTGTGTTAGTAATTAATCATTGATGGACAATGAAGTTCGTGGCAGATTCTGAAAAACTTCTAATATAAGATTTTTTTTTTTGAGTTCCTAGGTGTTCGATAATGTTGGCTTATGTGGAAAAGAGGACCGCCGTGTTTATTCTCCATTTTCTAGTGTGGACGAGAATCTTTACTTGAAAAGATTTGAAATTCTCAATGAAATCAAACTTTTAAGTTTCATATATGCACTTTCTAAAAACACCACATAATAATTGTAGATCCCTGCTTATTTATATGTGAAAAGAGTGCCGGGTATTGGCAAACTATAATTGCTCGAATGTAAACATGATATACATGAAAAAGTCTAATCATGCCAGATGTAAACCTTATGTTATGGGCGTGCTTGGGCAACCTGAGCGTGGCCAAGCTCAGGTCAATCGATATTCACCTTGAATCTTAGAAAAAATTTTGATATTAAAGTTACGGTATGCCCCTGTGCCCCTGTTGAAGATACTGTTGCCATTAATTGATTCTGTCAAATAAATTATCTGGGCTAATTGTTCTTAATTGATCTTGGCTATTGCATTGATGGAAAATTAGAATTTTTTATCTTTTCTTTCTCTTTTATGTATATTTGTTTCTCTAATTTTTCAGACCTCTTCTATTATAGAAAGGGCTACATTTACAAGAAAAGTAATAAATAGTTTTTCCCCAAATTCTTGGATAAGCTCTCCTAATTCTCTGATTCTCTGACATCGTATCAGAGCCTCTATCTTTCATATAGCTTTTGCTATTTTCCTTCACATTTTGCTTTTCTTCCTAGGTTGGCAACATCATCAACGCCAGACCTGTGAAAAATCTTAAGGAGTAGCTATGCCAAAAAAATTTAAGGAGTAGTTGGCAACATCATCAACATCACCAGCTCGCTGCCTTGTTTCGACAGACCCACTATTTCGACCATAACTTTTTTGTCCGATATCGGATTGAAATAAACTATCGCCATCTAAAAGCTTATCGTCTTATCTTTCTAATGACATATTATAAACTTAATTTGACCCAACTGTTTGTCCCATACGTCTGTTTGAATGGGCAAAGATCGCGATGAGGCAAAATCTGACTGGTTTGAGGAAGAGCTCATTTTCAGCCACTTCAAGAGTTCAATTGGCCTCAGAATTTTGGTAAGGTATTCTATATTCATAGTAATAGAGTTGGCTAAGCTAGAGTTCTAAATTACTTTGCATTTGGTTGGGTTTCCATGGTTGAATTGAAGTGATTTTTGTAGAACAGAATCTGATTGCCTGAAGACCGCGTGGAACCAGGTTAATCGGAAGTCCTTGAGATGCTATTTTGCTTAGAAACTCACGTGAGACTCCTAGACATGTAGATTAGTATATTGGCAAGTTGGTTTTGTGATGAATTGAAATTTAGGAGTGATTTAAGAGCTGTTGAATGTGATTTAACCAGAACCGATTCTACCTTGCTTATGGATTGAGTAGACCAAACCCTAGAAGGGCTTGAGGAGGTGTCACCTTGCCATAAAATTCCTCGTTAAGGCATCTTGAAATGTTAATTTATGTATTAGTGAGATGTGTGCTTGATGGAATTGAGATTGGAATACTAAAATTGATCAATTAGTGAATTTTTCTTAGGAGCCCATTACTGCCCTGTTTCGGCCAGAGTAGAATTGAGCTTGGTGAGGAGTTCTTGGTGGATTTTGCCAATTTAAATGAAGGGTAAGTGATCCTTAAACCTCTACGAGGATTTTAGGGCACTATTGGCTGATTTTGATTGATGAATTGATTGATTGGTGGATTGATTGTGCTTTAATTAGCGTTGACCGAATGTGTGTGTTGCGCATCAAGCTTGGTGTGTTCATTTCGATGTGGAATTTGCATTTGATTGATGTGTGGCCTTGAATGGTCATGAGACATATAAGTCTCGAGTGGTGAATGTACGATATTGATGCTCAGATTGGCTACTAAGCCCTTGAGGTACGATTGGCTAGAGTGCCCTTATGCTATTAAAATGGCCAAAGTGACCTATTGTGAAAGCATGGCCAGAGCGCCCTCTTGCTATTGAAATGGCCAAAGTGCCCTATTGTGAAAGCATGGCCATAGTGACCTTATGCTATTGAATTGGTCAGAGTGCCCTTATGCTATTAAATTGGCCGTAGTGCCCTTATGCTAGTTAATTGGCCAAAGTGCTCATATGTGAATACATGGCCAAGTGCCCTTATGCAAATGAAATGGCCAGAGTCCCCTATTGTGAAATTAAAAGGCTATTGAGCTCATGAGAAACACATTGCGGCCACAGAGCCCTTGGCAATCAAAGAATGTGATGCCATTGTGACAATTCTAAAGTTATAAGTTCATTCTATGATTGTGCGTAAAGCTTGGTCTCATGAGGTTAAGTATTTTTTACTATGGTTCATGTTCATGCCCATCATATTTTAATGTTCGATATATGAATGCCATGTGCTAATTGTCTTGGTGGATTTCTGCATATTGTGTTGTTGCAGAGTTTTGGGGGACCAATGGCCCAGTCTAGATTTAGGGCGAGCTTGCTAAGATTTATATCTCACCCCATCGTAGGACCAATATTTTCAGGTCTCAGACAACGGAAACCCGAGCTTGCCATTGACTGATGTCGGAAGACAACCTTGGAAGAGATTAAATATTAAACCTTTTGTAACCTTGGGGATTGCTTATTGAATTTGAAGATTTAGAATTGTAGCCTTTAAAGTGTACCCTGTTTCTATCCTAAGTCATCTTGTTGTTTTTATGTATGGAGTTGTTTTGTCGCTTCCGTATGCTTGTATCCTTTGGAAGTATTGAATCTTCGTCCGATGGATTCTGGGTTTCATCAAGAATAAATGGTTGCGGTGGAATGTTTGTCACGTCCCGACTCTCGAATCCGCGACATCCCTTGCCAAAACGCCACCAGGTCATAATAGATAGCGTCCCAGGCAACTGCTTTCGACCTAAGATTATACTGCGCGTGCGGAACGTACAATCTTCCATTCAATAAAATCATATGGGATAGATAGAAAGTAAAGCCAGAAACCGCAACACTGAAAACTAAAGAGAATAGGTGATCTATAACCTTACAGAGCCATCAACTGATAATTACAACCCCATGCTTCGGGGCGGCCCTCTAGGACTCACAAAAAGATACAGGAGTCAGGTAAGGTTAACTCTCATCTATCCCAAAACAGTATCCCCCACAAAAACATCATCAGTTCCCTGACCACAAAAGGAACCTAACCCTCTACTGGGAAAACTCGACATCTGGGTCGTTATAACCAACCGGGGGAGCCGGATCGTTCGGGTCATCACAAGAACTTTGGCTAGAATGCACAAAGGGGGCTACTGATTGCTCAGGCTCGAGCTCGAGCTCCATACCAGGCGCGGGGTCCACCACTTCCCCATCAGGTGTGTCAATATCCATCGGGTCCCAAGCGGGGATATTAGGAACCCCCTGAAGAGGTGGCCCCTCAAATCCTCGAAGTGGACCAAAGAGATCCATCCCATCACGAAGATACCAGGCCTTAAAGAGGTGTGCCACCAGATGTGGCATCACTTCATCAACCCATATCGTCGTGATGTGACGTTCCCACATCTGGTCCGTACCTGGTAACGGATGGAGACTGATATCAAGTGATGAGTCGGTGGGAGTGCCGAACCGCACCGGTCTCTCCTTTACTTCGGACCTGAAAAATTTGTCCCACGACGGGGTGAGAAATGAATCTCAGTGAATCAAGCCTAATCTCGGTTAGGACATTGATTCGCCCAGAACATCCTAAGCGCCACAAAAAGATCACAGGATTTCAACAGAGAGAGATATATATATATATATATATATATATAGATATCAATCAAAATAAATCTGTCAAATCTACAACCAACAGAAGCACAACCACTCAGGCATACACAAGTCCATTATTAATCAATGACCCACGCGACTGGCGTGATAGATACATGAATAGTGCGATCCCGCACTCTTCTGGCAAAACCAGGCTACGTCCACTTTACCCTCTCAGCGACGGCTACTACAAGCGGTGTATCCAGTGCACCCGGCACGGTACTGCAAGTAGGCATTCCTTAAAAAGGAGCTTCGGTCCATCACAAGCTGCGACCGGCATCCGATAATCCCTTAAAACCGTACGACTGGCACGGGGCATGAATTATCGTGCTTCTGACAAGTCGCGAATTTTCATACAATCTGTACGGCACAAGTACCCACGGTACAATGCGAACTTGCCAAGTAGCGTCATTGACCCTTTAAATGACCTCACAAATTGCATTCGGCAATCAACTCATTGATTATCTTGGATTAACGCCAAAATACACATGAAATACAATCAACTCGGCCCCAAGGCCCACAAGACTCCCAATTGAGCATTTCAGCCAGGCAAACAAACCAATCAAGCAATTCACTCACTCTCGAGTAATCAACTTAACCCGGCAATTTCAAGCTCAATTCATATTAAAAATCTTAATTCTCAGTCAAATTATATCAATCAATCGTTCGCTCGTCTCTAACCTGTCACTCACTCGCGAACAATTCAATCAATCAATTAATTAATAAATTACCACAAATAGCCACAGACAAATAATCGATCGACCATGTATCCTAACCATGGTTTCTATCTATACCGGTCCCGATCGAATATAATTTTTTTTATAAATAAATAATTAAATACATAAATACATAAATAAATAAATAAGACTAATCCTAAGCGCAATTAGCGCCCTAACCAAGGTTTAGAGTCAACTCACTATATGAGTTAGCTCGATCGGCGACAGCGGCGACGGTGGCGACGGCGGCGGCGGCGGCGGCGGCGGCAATGAAACTATGGTTTATCGCGCGGCGGATCGAGCTCAAACTTCGGCGACACCCCGTGGGAGTCCGGCGAGGTCGCCGGAACAGGTGGCCGGCGGTGGAGCTCCTGCGAGCGGCGGCCAGCAGCCTGCAACAGTGCAAAATCAGTATATTTAACCGGCAAACTCCACTATTTTGGTCGTTATTCGACGACACGGGCCAGGACAAGGCCGGCCAAGGGTCGGGGGCTCACCCAGGGATCGGTGGAGGTCGGCCGGGACAGGTGGACGGCGGCGGAAGGCGGCCGGCGATGGCGGACAGCCACGATCAGTGGTTGTCCTGTTTTGCACCGAAACAGGGGTTTCGGTCGGCGGCCTTTTCCAGCGGCCACGTGCGGCGACCGGCGGAGGCGAGCTGGGTGGCGGTAGAGGAGACTCAGGGGAGTTGTCTGGCGGTGACGATGTGGCACGGCGGCGACTGTGGCTGCCGGATCGAAGATCGGAATGAATCGGGTTCAAAACAGAGCATCGGAACTTCCAGGCCTAATTCCGGCGATTCCGGCGGCTGATGGTCGGTGACGAGGGGTCGGATCGGTCGAAGGGAGGTTGGGGGTTAGCTGGGTGGTGGTGGTCGGCGTCGGTGGCGGCCGTGGCGGCCGGAGGAGGCCGCGGAGTCCTCGGGTCTCCTGACCCGAAAACAGGGCACGCCCGACCATGGCTTTTTTTCGGCGAAACGGCGACGACGGCGGGTCGGCCGGGGTCAAGGCGGCGACGGCGACTAGCTGAGGACGATGGCTGCCTGTGGTGGTGCGGTGGTCGCGAAAAGTGGTGACGAACGGAGGTGGATTGATCGGTTGAAGGAGGGAGTCGTCGGTCAAAGTTAAGAAGAAGAGAAGAAGAACAGAAAAGAAGAAGAAACGGAGAAGAAGAAAGAAGCGGCAGAGAGGACGTGCGTTGGGCAGAAAAATGGAGGCCCACCACCAAGACTTCAAGGGCCAAAAAATTAAATTTTCTTGTCCTATATGAATGAATAATTAAGGGAGGGTAAAATGGTAATTTTGGTGTGCCGGGACTGAAACGAAATTTTTGTTGTACTGATCGAAGGGTAATTTCGGCAATTTCACTGACCAAGCTCGGTCAAGATTAAGCTCGTTTGCGAAAACGACAATTCAAAAATCGCCGCGGATTAATTTCGAAACTTAATCTGAAATAATCTAAAATTTGGAATTCGTCCAAATTTTCGTCTTTTCAGTCCTTATAGTCCAAAATGGGCGTCGACTATGACTATACATTCATATCATTTAATCGACTTCCGGCGCTTACAAGGATTGAATTTCCAAGACGTCACAACTCTCCACCACTTAGGAAATTTCGTCCTTGAAATTACAACACAGTTCTAATTACTCAAAAAGAGAAGGATAACTAAGCTTCATAACTTCTTCGTTCTCCCATGTAGCTCCTTCTGTACCATGGTGTTGCCAAACCACCTTGACTAACGGAATTGTCTTGGATCGTAGTACCTGCTCTTTCCTGTCTACGATCCCGACTGGTCGCATCACATATGATGCCCGTTCATCCAAATCAATTTCCTCGTAACTCAACACATGAGCGGGGTCTGGCTCATACTTCCTCAACATCGATACGTGGAAAACATTATGCACTTGAGCAAGTCTAGGCGGCAATGCGAGTCGATAAGCCAAAATTCCAATTCGTTCTAGGATTTCAAATGGTCCAACGTACCTCGGGCTCAGCTTTCCTTTCCTGCCAAAATGGGATGTTCCTCTCATAGGTGACACTTTCAGAAAGACATGGTCGCCTACTTGAAATTCCAAAGGTCTGCGCCTTTTATCAACATAACTTTTCTGGCGACTCTGAGCTGTCTTTAATCTATCTCTAATCACTTTAATTGCTTCCATCAACTGTTCTACTAACTCAGGGCCAGTTATCTTCCTTTCTCCAACCTTATCCCAACAGACTAGCGTCCTGCAAGCCCTGCCATACGAGGCCTCAAAAGGTGCCATCTTAATACTCTGTTGGTAGCTGTTATTATAGGCAAATTCAACCAAATGCAAATGTTCCTCCCAGTTACCTCTGAAATCCAAAACACATGCTCTCAACATGTCCTCCAAGGTCTGAATCGTTCTTTCAGATTGGCCATCTGTCTGTGGATGATAAGCTGTACTAAATTAGTTTGTAGACTCTTGCAAAATATAGCGGTGAATTTGGGATCTCGATCAGAAGTGATCGTCACTGGCACACCATGCAACCTTATAATATGCCTTACATACAACTCTGCGTATCTGTCTAAGGCGAAGTCCTTTCTTACTGGAATAAAGTGCGCTGACTTCGTTAGCCTATCTACCACGACCCAAATTGAATCATGCCCTCGCTGACTTCTTGGTAAACCCATCACGAAATCCATCGTGATATGCTCCCATTTCCACTCTGGAATTTCTAAAGGCTGTAGTAGTCCTCCAGGTTTCCAATGTTGCGCCTTGACCTGCTGGCAGGTCAAACATCTAGCCACATGTTTGGCTATATCAGTTTTCATACCTTTCCACCAGTAATGCTGTTTCAAATTTTGATACATCTTTGTACTCCCAGGATGAATACTATAACTACTACGATGTGCTTCTAATAAAATCTCCTCCTTTAAATTTTCATCCACCGGCACAACCAAACGTCTTCTGAACTTAAGTATCCCATCCTCAGCTATTTGAAAATCGACCCTTCGTTTGGTCGGATCTCCTTGCAGGATCTTCCGGATAAAAGGGTCTGTGGACTGCAAGGCCTTAATTTTAACTTGCACTTCTGGCTCGATTCTCAAGGTAGCCACGAGACTCGACAGGTGGCTTATCTCCAGTTTAAAGTCTGAGTCTCTTAATTGCTCAAGTAAACGCCACTCCTGCACCTGTAGTTGAGCAATCACTGATTTTCTACTCAACGCATCAGCAACCCTATTCGCCTTACCAGGATGATACAGGATCTCACAGTCATAGTCTTTTAATAACTCCATCCATCGGCGTTGTCTCATGTTCAGCTCCCTTTGAGAGAACAGGTATTTCAGACTCTGATGGTCGGTGTACACCTGAAAACTTTCCCCAATCAAATAGTGTCTCCAGATCTTCAAGGCAAACACGACCGCAGCTAACTCCAAGTCGTGGGTAGGATAATTCAACTCGTGCGGTCTCAACTGACGGGACGCATATGCTACCACCCTGCCATGCTGCATCAAAACACAACCCAGTCCCCTAAGCGAAGCATCGCAATAAATTTCATAACCACCAGGACCAGACGGAATTGTCAGAATAGGAGCCGTAGTTAGCCTATGCTTAAGCTCTTGGAAACTACGCTCGCACTTGTCCGTCCATTGAAACTTCATATCTTTCTTCAGCAATTTAGTCAAAGGTGAGGCTATAGCTGAAAATCCTTCCACGAATCGCCTGTAATAACCTGCCAAACCCAAGAAACTTCTAATTTCTATAGCAGTTGTCGGTCTCAACCAATTAATAACTGCCTCAATTTTAACCGGATCCACAGCAATACCTTCACCCGAAACTACATGGCCTAAGAACGCCACGCTAGCTAACCAAAACTCACACTTGCTGAACTTAGCATATAATTGATGCGTTCTCAGAGTTTCCAGAACTATTCTCAGGTGTTGCTCATGATCTTCGGAACTCTTCGAGTACACTAGGATATCATCTATAAAAACGATTACAAAGCGATTCAGAAACTCCTTGAACACTCTATTCATCAGATCCATAAAAGCAGCAGGAGCATTCGTCAAACCAAACGGCATCACTGTGAACTCGTAATGCCCATAACGTGTTCTAAATGCCGATTTCGGTATATCCTCTTTTCTGATTCTCAACTGATGGTATCCCGTCCGTAGATCAATTTTTGAAAATATAGATGCTCCCTGCAGTTGATCGAACAAGTCGTCAATTCTTGGCAGTGGGTACTTATTCTTGATCGTCACCTGATTCAACTGCCTATAATTAATACACAATCTCAAAGACCCATCCTTTTTCTTAACGAACAAGACAGGCGCTCCACATGGCGAGGCACTAGGGCGAATGAACCCCTTGTCTAACAACTCCAGCATTTGAACCTTGAGTTCCTTCAATTCTGATAACGCCATTCTATATGGCGCCATAGAAATCGGCTCTGTCCCCGGAGCTAATTCTATCACAAACTCGATTTCTCTTTCTGGTGGTAAACCAGGTAATTCTTGGGGGAAAACATCTGGAAACTCACATAAAATCGCAATATCCTCCAATTTCAATTCTTTAGCAGATGTATCTACCACAGAAGCCAAATAACCTTGGCACCCATCTCCCAACAAACGAGTCGCCTCTAACGACGATATCATCACATTCGAGGTTCCTCCTCGATTACCCAAAAATTCATAACTACTACCATCCATCGGATTAAACCGTATTACCTTATTAAAGCAGTCCATTGTGGCTCTTTGCTTTACCAACCAATCCATTCCCACAATCAAGTCAAAATCGTACATTTCTAGCACAATCAAATCTATCTTACTCTCATGGCCATCCACCATAAGTCTGCAATCAGGACAGCTCACTGTAGCCACTACTTTATCTTTCAATGGCGTAGATACATTAAGCACAATTTCTAAAGGTACCAAGTTTAATTCAGATAATTTAACGAACTGATCCGCAACAAAAGAATGGGTGGCGCCCGGATCAAATAAGGCGTATGCTACTTGGTCATGCAAGAGGACCGTACCTGTAACAGTTGGCGAATCCTTCGCCGCCTCTCGAGTGACTGCAAAAACCCTTCCTTGTGCCGGCGGACGATTCTGGAAGTTTGACGGCACAGTTCTTCTAGGCTGCCCTCCTTGCTGGGGTTGTGCCTGTCCACCTTGCCTCTGCGGGCAGTCCCTCACCTGATGGCCCAGCTAGCCACAACCAAAACAGGTACCACCTCGATACGGGCACAAACCAGGCCCATGCCTCTGTCGACACAAGCTGCACACCTCATTCTGAAGAAATGTCGGCTTACTAATCGCCCCTCGGCGATTTGGTGGAATGTGACTCCGGTTGTTAAACATGGGTTTCTTCCCTTGTCTCCTATCGAATCTGTTTGGGGAAGTAAATCGTGATCCAGATGCAGTAGCCCTTTCAGACAAGTCCCGCTCCACTATCAGCGCCCTCGCGTAGATATCATCATAGTCTTGGAGGTCAAGCGGTGCCAGGGCACTCTTAATCTCGGGCTTCAATCCGTCCTTGAACCTCCTAGCCCTATCCTCCGGATCCTCAATCATTCTCGGAGCATACTTGGACAGTTCAGAAAGCTTTGCCTCGTACTGGTCAATAGTCATCTGATTCTGACGGAGGCGGAAAAATTCAGCCATTTTTTGTTCCCCAGCTGTCCTCAAAAAGTATTTATTATTGAAAACTTCCACAAAAGTATTCCATATTGGAATTGTACCTTCTAGAAAAGTTCTACCCTTGACAGCTCTCCACCACGTACTAGCATTCCCTTCGAGTTGATAAACTGCCAAAGTAACTTTATCCCTATCTGAGCATCTCAGTAAATCGAATGCTTTCTCCATCCCTTCGACCCATCGAGTAGCAGCTTCAGGGTCTCCACTTCCAGTGAATTGAGGTGGCTTCAATTTGAGAAACTGTTCCACCAGCTTTTGAGCCCTACGCTCCTCACTGTCATGTATAGGTGGGGGACTCGCTGACGGAACTGCAAAAGGAATAGCAGATGAAGTCCCAACAGCAGCGACAGTAGCTGCGGCTTGATTCCTTACTTGCTGCCCCATCAAATCTCCAATAGCACCTAAGGCTTGCATGACTTCAGCCATGGTCGGTTCCCTTCCAGTGGGTCCTGTAGGTTCTGCAGCAGAGGCTGCAGTAGGGGGTGCAATAGGGGACACCGCAGGCGGTACTCTTTGAACATCAACCAATTTTTCCACCGGCCTTAAAGGCCTCCTTCGAGGTGCTCGGGGTGCCCTTCTACCACGTTCGCTCATTTTGCAGTAAAAGGTGAAGTCCTGCTTACCCCATAGCAAAACGTGGTCAGAAAGAAACCCTTAAATTCTACCACAAAATTAACAATCACAGGCATAGCGACCAAGAATCTTACTAACTATCCCATCTCTCATCGCTCCTTATCACTCCATGCCAATGACCAGACGGATCAGGCTGACCTTGCTCTGATACCACCTTGGGCAGGGATGTCACGTCCCGACTCTCGAACCCGCGACATCCCTTGCCAAAACGCCACCAGGTCATAATAGATAGCGTCCTAGGCAACTGCTATTGACCTAAGATTATACTGCGCGTGCGGAACGTACAATCTTCCATTCAATAAAACCATATGGGATAGATAGAAAGTAAAGCCAGAAACCGCAACACTAAAAATTGAAGAGAATAGATGATCTATAACCTTACCGAGCCATCAATTGATAATTATAACCCCATGCTTCGGGGCGGCCCTCTAGGACTCACAAAAAGATACAGGAGTCAGGTAAGGTTAACTCTCATCTATCCCAAAACAGTATCCCCCACAAAAACATCATCAGTTCCCTGACCACAAAAGGAACCTAACCCTCTACTGGGAAAACTCGACATCCGGGTTGTTATAACCAATCGGGGAGCTAGGTCGTTCGGGTCATCACAAGAACTCTGATTAGAATGCACAGAGGGGGCTTCTGATTGCCCAGGCTCGAGCTCGAGCTCCACACCAAGCGCGGGGTCCACCACTTCCCCATCAGGTGTATCAATATCCATCGGGTCCCAAGCGGGGATATTAGGGACCCCCTGAAGAGGTGGTCTCTCAAATCCTCGAAGTGGACCAAAGAGATCCATCCCATCACGAAGATACCAGGCCTTAAAGAGGTGTGCCACCAAATGTGGCATCCCTTCATCAACCCATATCGTCGTGATGTGACGTTCCCACATCTGGTAAGTACCTGGTACCGGATGGAGACTGATATCAAGTGATGAGTCGGTGGGGGTGCCGAACCGCACCGGTCTCTCCATTACTTCGGACCTGAAAAATTTGTCCCACGACGGGGTGAGAAATGAATCTCAGTGAATCAAGCCTAATCTCGGTTAGGACATTGATTCGCCCAGAATATCCTAAGCGCCACAAAAAGATCACAGGATTTCAATAGATATATATATATATATATATATATCAATCAAAATAAATCTGTCAAATCTACAACCAACAGAAGCACAACCACTCAGACATACAAAAGTCCATTATTAATCAATGACCCACGCGACTGGCGTGATAGATACATCAATAGTGCAATCCCGCACTCTTCTGGCAAAATCAGGCTACGTCCACTTTACCCTATCAGCGACGGCTACTACAAGCGGTGTATCCAGTGCACCCGGCATGGCATTGCAAGTAGGCATTCCTTAAAAAGGAGCTTCGGTCCATCACAAGCTGCGACCGGCATCCGATAATCCCTTAAAACCGTACGACTGGCACGGGGCATGGATTATCGTGCTTCTGACAAGTCGCGAATTTTCATACAATCTGTACGGCACAAGTATCCACGGTACAATGCGAACTTGCCAGGTAGCGTCATTGACCATTTAAATGACCACACAAATTGCATTCGGTAATCAACTCATTGATTATCTTGGATTAACGCCAAAATCCACAAGAAATACAATCAACTCGGCCCCAAGGCCCACAAGACTCCCAATTGAGCATTTCAGCCAGGCAAACAAACCAATCAAGCAATTCACTCACTCTCGAGTAATCAACTTAACCCGGCAATTTCAAGCTCAATTCATATTAAAAATCTTAATTCTCAGTCAAATTATATCAATCAATCGTTCGCTCGTCTCTAGTCTGTCACTCACTCGCGAACAACTCAATCAATCAATTAATTAATAAATTACCACAAATAGCCATAGACAAATAATCGATCGACCATGTATCCTAACCATGGTTTCTATCTATATCGGTCCCGATCGAATATAATTTTTTTTTATAAATAAATAATTAAATAATTAATTAAATAAATAAATACATAAATAAATAAATAAATAAATAATCCTAGGCGCAATTAGCGCCCTAACCAATGTTTAGAGTGAAATCACTATGTGAGTTAGCTCGTTCGGCGACGGCGGCGGCGGCGGCGACGGCGGCGGCGGCGGCGACGGCGGCGGCGGCGTCGGCGATGAAACTAAGGTTTATCGCGCGGCGGATCGAGCTCAAACTTCGGCGACACCCCGTGGGAGTTCGGCGAGGTCGCCGAAACAGGTGGCCGGCGGCGGAGCTCCGGCGAGCGGCGGCCGGCAGCCTGCAACAGTGCAAAATCAGTATATTTAACCGGCAAACTCCACTGTTTTGGCCGTTTTCCGGCGACACGGGCCTGGACAAGGCAGGCCAAGGGTTGGGGGCTCACCCAGGGATCGGTGGGGGCGGTCGAGACAGGTGGACGGCGGCAGAAGGTGGCCGGCGACGGCGGACAGCCACGATCAGTGGCTGTCCTATTTTGCACCGAAAGAGGGGTTTCGGTCGGCGGCCGTTTCCGATGGCCACGCGCGGCGACCGACGGAGGCGAGCTGGGTGGCGGTAGAGGAGACTCAGGGGAGTCTTCTGGCGGTGGCGGTGTGGCACGGCGGCGACTGTGGCGGCCGGATCGAAGACCGGAATGAACCGGGTTCAAAACAGAGCACCGGAACTTCCAGGCCTGACTCCGGCGATTCCGACGGCTTACGGTCGGCGACGAGGGGTCGGATCGGTCGAGGGGAAGTCGAGGGTTAGCTGGGTGGTGGTGGTCGGCGTCGGTGGCGGCCGGAGGAGGCCGCGGAGTCCTCGGGTCTCCTGACCCGAAAACAGGGCACGCCCGACCGTGGCTTTTCTTCGGCGACGGCGACTCGGCCGGGGTCAAGGCGGCGTCGGCGACTAGCTGAGGACGATGGCTGCCTGTGGTGGTGCGGTGGTCGCAAAAAATGACGACGAACGGAGGTGGATTGATCAGTTGAAGGAGGGAGTCGTCGGTCAAAGATAAGAAGAAGAGAAGAAGAACAGAAAAGAAGAAGAAACGGAGAAGAAGAAAGAAGCGGCAGAGAGGACGTGCGTTGGGCAGAGAAATGGAGGCCCACCACCAAGACTTCAAGGGCCAAAAAATTAAATTTTCTTGTCCTATATGAATGAATAATTAAGGGAGGGTAAAATGGTAATTTTGGCGCGCCGGGACTGAAACGAAAATTTTGGTGTACTGATCGAAGGGTAATTTCGGCAATTTCACTGGCCAAGCTCGGTCAGGATTAAGCTCGTTTGCGAAAACGACAATTCAAAAATCGCCGCGGATTAATTTCGAAACTCAATTCGAAATAATCTAAAGTTCGGAATTCGTACAAATATTCGTCTTTTCAGTCCTTATAGTCCAAAATGGGCGTCGACTATGACTGTACATTCATATCAGTAAATCGAATTCCGGCGCTTACAAGGATTGAATTTCCAGGACGTCACAATGTTCGCATGCCCACCGGATTTGAAGCATGACAGGCTGGGTCCAAACCTAAACCCTAAAATTGACCCTATTATAATCGGTTCTCGGTTTTTGGAATCAAGAATCAACCTTATTTGTCTTCGAACTTGTTTTGGACTCAATCCTGTTTATTGGTCCGGATCTAGAATCTATCAGTGAACCTATTTTTCTTTTTTTCCCCCATCAAAATAGTATAACTATCGATGAAATGAGTAATAAAAATTACGATCCACCAAAAGTACCAATCCAAAATATAAACAGTGAACTTTTAAAAGCAACAATCTAAAATTGGTTTTATGATACTATCTATGATTTTATGAAAATGATTAAAACTTAACACATAAACAATGGATTTTTAAAAGTAACTAGAAACCGATTCTAAAATTGGGAATTGGACCGGTTTCAACTTGTTCCTAAAAATTGAAATCGACACTCGGATCGGTTTGAGGGGGAACCGATTCCCAACCCTATTTTTTGGAAGCAAAGGGAGACCATAAGTGCCAAAATTTGTGCATGGCCATCACTTTCATATCAACTTTCTGACTCACTAAAATGCTAAATTGAAGATAAAATGATCCTTTAAGTGCCAAATCAGAAAAAATTATGGGCAAACTGATTACGTGGCATTTAGAACTAAATTTTTAATCTAAGCTGGCAAATTTTTGAAATTTCAGTCCACGTAGACTTCTACATTAAAAAATAAGCTAAAAATTAAAATGAAAAATATAAAATAAGCTAAAAATTTGTAGGGGTCTTGCATGAAGCGAGTGCCCTAGACAAGAATAGTGACTTGCCAGCCATCCCCAATCTCGGTGACCATTATTGGCGTTGGTGTGGCGGCAGCAACGGTATGCAACCCCTCATTGATTGCAAGTCTTCTCTCTCTCTCTCTCTCCCTTAAATTTCATTTTATTTTTTACTAATTTTAGCATAATTTTAGTTTTTATTTAATTTTTTTTTTATCTATTTAATATGATTAATTTCTCATTTTTATTTTTTAATATTTTTATTTTGGACTTTTAGCTTTTGCCACGTCGTCTTAAGATATTAACAAAATAAAAATTATCTTGGATTTTTGGCGAGTTGGCATTTAAGTGATCATTTTTTAAAAAAGTTAGCGCTTAAGTGATAAAAAAAAGTTTTTGACATTTACACAAATTTTAACATTTTTGGCATGCCTTTGCCAATTTTATTGGTACATGTAAAAATTTATTTAACACGGTATAATGACCATAAATGATGTAATTTCACAATAATTACCTGCAATGTTCATGACTTGATTAACGATTAAACGAGCTTTTTGATGATTGGTGAGATTGAATTGACGATTCGAACAATAGGTCCATGATTTAACATACCATTTTCATCCTTGAAACTTGTTTCTTAAAGTTGACCAAAGATTCCAGACCCTTGATTTTTGCTTGCATTGAGTCGGCGTTGTCCAACTCATCTATCACCAACGGTAGAGCTTCATGATGTCCTTCCAGTAGCTGCAAGATCACCTTTGTTGCTCAGTTTGAAAATTTTGCGTCAACCCACTGGATATATCCACAATTGAAGCTTTTTCTATGCCTAGCGCATCCAAAGAACCTTGTCCCAAGATTATCTCGCATCCAAGCTACTCTTGTAGAACTTCGTAGCCCACAATAGCAACAATTTTGACTTCCATCTTCGTTTTGCTTATCAAATCTCCAGCCACAACCTGCTTCTGCCTGCCATTGTGAATATAAGTGGTGATTTTTCCCAATTGAAAGATTTTCAAATTGGGGATTGGAGTTAGGGTTAGGGTTCTTGAATGACTTGTTTTGGATTTGCCCGAATTAGTTGAAGAAGTTAAGTTCTTTCTTCAATACGACGTCATTTCGCATCTCTATTACTGACTTCAGTTTTCCGGTGAGCCATGTAGGATAGTTTAATATTAAATTAACACCGGGAGATTTCCAATGAGCCAAATCAGCGACTAACACTTTAGTGAATGTTTCTTCAATTTTGTGGCACTCAAATGAGAGGAAAAAAAAAGTTGTGGTACTCACAGTGTACTTATCCGCAAACTATTTACTTTGGAATGAGCCCGTGGGCTCCCTTTAATTGAAAGATTTCACACATTATTTACCGATTTTAAACGAAGTTAATTAATGCTAATGATTATTTATTCACTCCACGGGGAAAGGAGATGAGTCTTTGTCTCTCAAAATGATTGCCTTCAACTATTTTACATGTAAGCCAGTCTTTTATAATTTGAAGCACTTGTATATTCTTTACACCTAGGACTAAATCATGACTACAACTAATATGAGTCATCCACTCTCATGTCTTGAATTCATTTTACTTGGCCATGTGTTCGTTAAATTTGGCTTTAGTTGAGTTTGATGGTAAGCGTGCGCAAGCCATAGCGGTGTGTTGAAACGTGGTGATGATCCAACTTGTGTGGATGAATTCTTACATGTTAAGATGTCTTTGGTTTATTTTCTTGAGGTTTGGTAGCATATTGTATGGTAAATGACAAAATTGGACGTGAAAGTATTATTTTCTTAACTGACTCTTACCAGGTATAGTCGCGTATTGACGACATTCAATTGCTAGCACGTGCTGATGACATTCACATATTAACTACACTTATTGTTGATGTCCACATGCTGGTTAAGAATATATGTTGGTTATTACTCGGTTACTTGACTAAAGCGTTTCATTACAGTTTTTACTACATAATAAGGAAGAAGAAATATATATATATATATATATATATATCTAAAGACTAAAATGCATGTAATTAATTGTTTCCCACAGATGGCACGAGAATAATACGTTTCTGTCAACGACAAGATAATGGTGACAATATCCTCATCGGATACATATTATAATTTCTAGGGATGAACAAATCGGGCCGCTCGGACCGGGACCGCCCAGACCGTACCGAGTCCGGTGGTCCGGTTTTCGCTCCTAGAGGGCGGTGACTCGGTTGGCGGTTCTTAAAATTGGAGCCGGTAGCCAGGCGATCCGGTTTCCAGCCCCAGATGCATAAAACCGGACCGGACCAGTTGAACTATATGACTATCTTACCTGATGAGAGGAGATTGAAGACCTATGGGAAGATGCAGCAGCCATCAGAAACCGGACGGTTCTGCTGGATTCAAGTGATCATGAACTGGAACAATTGGCTTGTGGAATAAAGAAACTGGATTATGTTCTGACTACTGATTTTTTTTTGGCCATGGAAGCACCTTCAGTCTGTATCAAGTTTTTTCCGAACTTTTATTGACAGAAGATGCTCATGAAATGACAACTGGCGACAATCCTTCTTATATTATCTCATTTATTTGTCATAAATTCTTCATGGATTTCTGTCAAAATACCAAGTTGAAGACCTCTAATGGATCTCGCAGAATTTCAACACACTATGAGTCATGGAATCTGAAACAGTTGTGCGCTTTTTGCCTTTGGGATTGTCCTGGAGCATCATGCAGTTTTCAGGATACAAGACATCCGACTGACAACATAGAAGCCTAAGCATCATAAATTTGTTTAACTACTGCATCGATGGACATAGACGAATCAAATTTGCAAATCTTTCACGTTGATCTAAAGGAAAAGAAGTCATCATCTTAAGAAATTCAATCATACTCCTCCCTACTTAACATGTGATGTGCAATTACAAAATCACAATCCCTAAATGTGATGAGAATATATTTGTTCAACCAGAGACACAACATGGTGTCTTACATTCTTCCAAACCAAGCATGATAGTCCTCACCATCATCCCCTCTGCATGATACCACTTCCCTCAGAGATCCGCAGATGGAGAGCCCTGACCTGATGCCAACTTAGCAAGGTCCCGATCAGAAGCTGCTAAAAAACTCGTTCATCAGGACCACAAATACATAGTATGCAAAATGGAATGAAATGTCTTCCTAAAGCTAATTTGGAAATGTCTCAGTTCTGTAAATGGCAAAGTCTCTGTACGTACTAGGAGATGTACTGATTGATACATAGATTAATTTCGCATTACTAGCTTTTGTCACATCTGA
Organism: Rhodomyrtus tomentosa; assembly: GCA_028455895.1. Taxonomy (NCBI): domain Eukaryota; kingdom Viridiplantae; phylum Streptophyta; class Magnoliopsida; order Myrtales; family Myrtaceae; genus Rhodomyrtus; species Rhodomyrtus tomentosa. The sequence goes on from JAPCWY010000011.1 coordinate 16,879,613, forward strand.
TGAATACCTTCAGGGTTTGAATCCGAGCGGCTCGTGCTTCCAGCCGTTGAAGACGATGGTTGAGCATGACCCCTGAAGATTGCAGTGTGTTTGCCACCGGTGATAGGGTTCGGGACTCGTGAAATCTGCATGAGTGCAGCGTCCAACACAGCATTTGTTTTCATTCCTTGTCCTTCCAACCGAGACTGAGCAAGACTACCACCGGGCATGAGATTTGGATCAGACCCCGTCACCTCCTCTGATCCGACGGAGCCGAGAGGGTTCAGATCAGATTGAGCTCTGCTCATTTTTTAGCCATAAGCGTGAGCACTAGTTAGCATTACAAATTGAAGATTTTGGGAGCAGTGTCACCGAAAAAAAAATTAGTATAAATGTGTTAAAAGTGGGCATAATTTGAAGAATTTTAGTGGCTTTCCTCCTATTATCAAAATTTGCATCTGCAAAATATCACATGGCCATCGAATATACAGATGTTAACTCCATAAAGAACACTAATGGCCTGGGAGATAGATGGAAGTCGACGATGCAGCAAAAGAATTGTCTCGGAAAAGACGAGATACAGAAACATGGCAAGATTTGAGTTTCTTACTCATTGTCATTGTTCGTTATGCTAATTGGAGAGTCATCCTGTGGCGCTGTGTCTGCCAATTCCATTGACATTTGTTGCTCTGCTGCACCATGAAAGGAGGGCAAGAACAATTAAACCTCGCGTAACGAAGTGCTCAGAATTCATAGGCTTGACTTCAAGGTCTGCACTAAAAGTTTTCAAGAACGAAACAATCACAAACAGATGGGCGCGCTTGGAAGAGAACTCGACAAGGCCCCCGTTTCTACAGTCATCTTGCGAGTACAACTAGCTTCTGCTTTTATGATACCATATGCGATGAAGGACAGAATCTACGCATTTGAAACCAAGAAGTTCTACACTACGCGAGCCTTACCAGGCACCAGAGGAATGTTCATGGCCCGATGCTGTTGTTCGAGTAATTCGTTGAACCTGTTGATCTGTTTTATCAACACCAGCCTTGTGTAGTAATTTTGGAAAAACTCCGGATTATCTTCTGCCAATTTGTCCCAAGCTGGAATTTTCAAAGGACAAGTTCAGAAGTTCCGTATCGGAATATAATCCATACAAGAAATGGTGGCGGATAAACGGGGCCGAATCATTCCAGATACTCAAACCGGACTAGTTCTCAGCATTACTCATCAGACACCAAAAAAAAAAAAAAAAGATCTCTTACTGAGACGGGTGAGACCGGGGTGGATTCCGCAATGAACTTCTAGCGCATGGGCTGTTTCGTTACGGTTCATGTACAGCTGAAGGCACCGCTCTATCATATCTTTGGTCTACGTAAAAAGATCACGCAATTCAATTAGAGGACTTTTCATTCCAAGAAACTAGGCGATCTTAATGCAATGCAGTGTGAGAGATTGATTCGCAATGTAAGAAAACTTGTGCCTCACCCTGTCAATCTCAGCGTGAAGATCCGCATCTTCCGTCGACCGAGCGTTTGGATCCGGGGCCGCCATGATTCTACCGTGGAAACCACTTTCTGTGATCGAATAGCACAAAGAACTTGCAGCAAAAATGTGGGACGCAGAGAGAAGACCTGGAGAAGACGAAGTGACTAATGAGTGACAGTAACCGAACGTTGATTTTCCTTTGCTCAACTGTCACCTCCTCTTTTTAACGACTTCAACCGTTTTTGCCCATTTCTCCCCGATCTTTGAAGTATTTCAGTTCAACCCTGAGCTTCCAAAACTTTTCGTTTCTACCCCAGCAATTCGACGCCAGCCTGTTTTGTCACGTCCCGACTCTCGAGCCCGCGACATCCCTTGCCAAATCGCCACCAGGTCATAGTAGATAGCGTCCCAGGCAACGGCTATCGACCTAAGATTATATTGCGCAAGCGGAATGTACCATCTTCCATTCAAAAAAAAAACATATGGGATAGATAGAAAGTAAAGCCAGATTGCAAAACACTAAAGGCTGATGAGAATAGATGATTTATAACTTTATAGAGCCATCAACTGATAAATACAACCTCATGCTTCGGGGCGGCCCTCTAGGACTCACAATAAGATATAGGAGTCAGGTAAGGTTAACTCTCATCTATCCCAAAACAGTATCCCCACAAAAACATCAACAGTTCCCTGACCACAAAAGGAACTTAACCCTCTACTGAGAAAACACGACATCCGAGTCACAATAACCAACCGGGGGAGCCGGGTCGTTCGGGTCATCACAAGAACTCTGTCTAGAATGCACAGAGGGGGCTACCGATTGCTCAGGCTCGAGCTCGAGCTCCATACCAAGCGCGGGGTCTACCACTTCCCCATCAGGTGTATCAATATCCATCGGGTCCCAAGCGGGGATATTAGGGACCCCCTGTAGAGGTGGCCCCTCAAATCCTCGAAGCGGACCGAAGAGATCCATCCCATCACGAAGATACCAGGCCTTAAAAAGGTGTGCCACCAGATGTGGCATCCCTTCATCAACCCATATCGTCGTGATGTGACGTTCCCACATCTGGTCCGTACCTGGTACCGGATGGAGACTGATATCAAGTGATGAGTCAGTGGGGGTGCCGAACCGCATCGGTCTTTCCATTACTTCGGACCTAAAAAATTTTGTCCCACGACGGGGTGAGAAATGAATCTCAGTGAATCAAGCCAAATCTCGGTTAGGACAATGATTCGCCCAGAACATCCTATGTGCCACAAAAAGATCATAAGATATCAACAGAGATATACATATAAATATCAATCACAACAAATCTGTGAAATCTAATACCAACAGAAGCACGACCACTCAAGCATACACAAGTCCATTATTAATCAATGACCTACGCGACTGGCGTGATAAATACATCAATAGTGCGATCCCGCACTCTTCTGGCAGAAACCAGGCTACGTCCACTTTACCATCTCAGCGACGGCTACTACAAGCAGTGTATCCAATGCACCCGGCACGGCACTGCAAGTAGGCATTCCTTAAAAAGGAGCTTCGGTCCATCACAAGCTGCGACCGGCATCCGATAATCCCTTAAAATCGTACGACTGGCACGGGGCATGGATTATCGTGCTTCTGACAAGTCGCGAATTCCATACAATCTGTACGGCACAATTACCCACGGTACAATGCGAACTTGCCAGGTAGCGTCATTGACCCTTTAAATGACCACACAAATTGCATTCGGCAATCAACTCATTGATTATCTTGGATTAACGCCAAAATCCATAAAAAATACAATCAACTCGGCCCCAAGGCCCACAAGACTCCCAATTGAGCATTTCAGCCAAGCAAACAAACCAATCAAGCAATTCACTCACTCTCGAGTAATCCACTTAACCCGGCAATTTCAAGCTCAATTCATATTAGAAATCTTAATTCTCAGTCAAATTATAGCAATCAATCGTTCGCTCGTCTCTAACCTGACACTCACTCGCGAGCAACTCAATCAATCAATTAATTGCTAAATTACCACAAATAGCCACAGATAAATAATCGATCGACCATGTATCCTAACCATGGTTTCTATCTATACCGGTCCCGATCGAAATAATTTTTTTTATAAATAAATAAATAAATACATAAATAAATAAATAAATAAATCAGACTAATCCTAAGCGCAATTAGCGCCCTAACCAAGGTTTAGAGTCAACTCACTATTTGAGTTAGCTCGATTAGCGGCGGCGGCGGCGGCGGCGGCGGTGGCGGCGACAATAAAACTAAGGTTTATCGCGCGGCGGATCGAGCTCAAACTTCGGCGACACCCCGTGGGAGTCCGGCGAGGTCGCCGGAACAGGTGGCCGACGGCGGAGCTCCGGCGAACGGCGGCCGGCAGCCTGCAACAGTGCAAACTCAGAATATTCAATCGGCAACCTCACTGTTTTGGCCGTTTTCCGGCGACATAGGTCGGGACAAGGCCGGCCAAGGGTCGAGGGCTCACCTAGGGGTCGGTGGGAGTCGACCGGGTCAGGTGGACGGCGGCGGAAGGCGGCCGGCGACGGCGGACAGCCGCGATTAGTGACTGTCCTGTTTTTGCACCGAAACAGGGCTCTCGGTCGGCGGCGGTTTCCGGCGGCCACAAGCGGCAACCGGCGGAGCCGAGCTGGGTGGTGGTAGAGGAGACTCAGGGGAGTCGTCTGGCGGTGGCGGTGTGGCACGGCGGCGACGGTGGCGGCCGGATCGAAGACCGGAACAAACCGGGTTCAAAACAGGGCACCGAAACTTTCGGGCCTGATTCCGACGATTCCGGCGGCTGACGGTCGGCGACGAGGGGTTGGATCGGTCGAGGGGAAGTCGGGGGTTAGCTGGGTGGTGGTGGTCGGCGTCGGTGGCGACCGGAGAAGGCCGCAGAGCCCTCGGGTCTCCTGACCCGAAATAGGGGACGCTCGACCGGGAGTTTTCTTCGGCGAAACGGCGGCGACGGCGGCTCGGCCGGGGTCCAGGCGACGGCGGGGAGTAGCTGGAGGCAGTGGCTGCCGGTGGTGGTGTGGTGGTCGCGAAAAACAACGACGGACGAGGATGAATCGATCGGCAAGAGGAGTCGTCGGTCAACAAACGAAAAATGAAGAAAAGAAGAAGAACAGAAGAAGAAGAAGCAGAAAGAAGAAGAAGGGAGCGGCGGAGAAGACGTGTGTTGGGCAGAGGAATGGAGGGCCACCACCTTGACTTTGAAGAACAAAATTAAATTTTTTTGTCTCTTATGAATGAATAATTGGGGGGGGGGCAAAATGGAAATTTTGGCGCGCCGGGACTGAAACGAAATTTTTGGTGTACTGATCGAAGGGTAATTTCGGCAATTTCACTGGTCAAGCTCGATCAGGGTTAAGCTCGTTTGCAAAAACGACAATTTAAAAATCGCCGCGGTTTAATTCGAAACTCAATTCGAAATAAACTAAAGTTCGGAATTCGTCCAAATTTTCGTCTTTTCAGTCCTTATTGTCCAAAATGGGTGTCAACTATGACTATACATTCATATCATTTAATCGACTTCCGGCGCTTACAAGGATTGAATTTCCAGGACGTCACAACTCTTCCCCACTTAGGAAATTTCATCATCGAAATTACAACACAGTTCTAATTGCTCAAAAAGAGAAGGATAACTAAGCTTCATAACTTCTTCGTTCTCCTATGTAGCTCCTTCTGTACCATGGTATTGCCAAACCACCTTGACTAACGGAATTGTCTTGGATCGCAACACTTGCTCTTTTCTGTCCACTATCCTAACTGATCGCTCCACATATGACGCCCGTTCATCCAAATCAATTTCCTCGTAACTCAGCACATGAGCAGGGTCTGGCTCATACTTCCTCAACATCAATACGTGGAAAACATTATGCACTTGAGCCAGTCTAGGTGGCAATGCGAGTCGGTAAGCCAAAATTCCAATTCGTTCTAGGATTTCAAATGGTCCAACGTACCTCGGGCTCAGCTTTCCTTTCCTGCCAAAACGGGATGTTCCTCTCATAGGTGACACTTTCAGAAAGACATGGTCGCCTACTTGAAATTCCAAAGGTCTGCGCCTTTTATCAACATAACTTTTCTGGCGACTCTGAGCCGTCTTTAATCTGTCTCTAATCACTTTAATTGCTTCCATCGACTGTTCTACCAACTCAGGGCCAGTTATCTTCCTTTCTCCAACCTCATCCCAACAGACTGGTGTCCTGCAAGCCCTACCATACAAGGCCTCAAAAGGTACCATCTTAATACTCTGTTGGTAGCTGTTATTATAGGCAAATTCAACCAAATGCAAATGTTCCTCCCAATTACCTCTGAAATCCAGAACACATGCTCTCAACATGTCCTCCAAGGTCTGAATCGTTCTTTCAGACTGACCATCTGTCTGTGGATGATAAGCTGTACTAAATTGCAGCTTCGTTCCTAAAGCAGTTTGTAGACTCTTCCAAAATGTAGCGGTGAATTTGGGATCTCGATCAGAAGTGATCGTCACTGGCACACCATGCAACCTTACAATATGCCTCACATACAACTCAGCGTATCTATCTAAAGCGAAGTCCTTTCTTACTGGAATAAAATGCTCTGACTTCGTTAGTCTATCCACTACGACCCAAATTGAATCATGCCCTCGCTGACTCCTCGGCAAACCCATCACGAAATCCATTGTGATATGCTCTCATTTCCACTCTGGAATTTCCAAAGGCTGTAGTAGTCCTCCAGGTTTGCAATGATGCGCCTTGACCTGCTGGCAGGTCAAACATTTAGCCACATGTTTGGCTATATCAGTTTTCATACCATTCCACTAGTAATGTTGTTTCAAATTCTGATACATCTTTGTACTCCCAGGATGAATACTATAACTACTACGATGTGCTTCCGATAATACCTCCTCCTTTAAATTTTCATCCTCCGGTACAACCAACCGTCCTCTAAGCTTAAGTATCCCATCCTCCGCTATTTGAAAATCGACCCTTCGTTTGGTCGGATCTCCTTGCAGGATCTTCCGGATAAAAGGGTCTGTGGATTGCAAGGCCTTAATTTTTACTTGCACTTATGGCTCGATTCTCAAGGTAGCCACGAGACTCGACAGGTGGCTTATCTCCAGTTTAAAGTCTGAGTCTCTTAATTGCTCAAGTAAACGCCACTCCTGCACCTGCAATTGAGCAATCACTGATTTTCTACTCAGGGCATCAGCAACCTTATTCGCCTTGCCAGGATGATACAGGATCTCACAGTCATAGTCTTTTAATAACTCCATCCATCGGCGCTGTCTCATGTTCAGCTCCCTTTGAGAGAACAGGTATTTCAGACTCTGATGGTCGGTGTACACCTGAAAACTTTCAAATGGTGTCTCCAGATCTTCAAGGCAAACACGACCGCAGCTAATTCCAGGTCGTGTGTGGGATAATTTAACTCGTGTGGTCTCAACTGACAGGACGCATACGCTACCACCCTGCCATGCTGCATCAAAACATAGCCCAGTCCCCTAAGCGAAGTATCGCTATAAATTTCATAACCACCAGGACCAGACGGAATTGTCAGAACAGGAGCCGTAGTTAGCCTATGCTTAAGCTCTTGGAAACTACGCTCGCATTTGTCCGTCCATTGAAACTTCGTATCTTTCTTCAGCAATTTAGTCAAAGGCGAGGCTATAGTTGAGAATCCTTCCACAAATCGCCTGTAATAACCTGCCAAACCCAAGAAACTTCTAATTTCTGTAGCAGTTGTCGGTCTCGACCAGTTAATAACTGCCTCAATTTTAACCGGATCCACAGCAATACCTTCACCCGAAACTACGTGGCCTAAGAACGCCACGCTAGCTAACCAAAACTCACGCTTACTGAATTTAGCGTATAATTGATGCGTTCTCAGAGTTTCCAGAACTATTCTCAGGTGTTGCTCATGATCTTCAAAACTCTTCGAGTACACTAGGATATCATCTATAAAAACAATCACAAAGTGATCCAGAAACTCCTTGAACACTCTATTCATCAGATCCATAAAAGCAGCAGGAGCATTCGTCAAGCCAAACGGCATCACTGTGAACTCGTAATGCCCATAACGTGTTCTAAATGCCGATTTCGGTATATCCTCTTTTCTGATTCTCAACTGATGGTATCCCGTCCGTAGATCAATTTTTGAAAATATAGATGCTCCCTGCAGCTGATCGAACAAGTCGTCAATTCTTGGCAATGGGTACTTATTCTTGATCGTCACCTGATTCAACTGCCTATAGTCAATACACAATCTCAAAGACCCATCCTTTTTCTTAACGAACAAGACAGACGCTCCCCATGGCGAGGCACTAGGGCGAATGAACCCCTTGTCTAACAACTCCTGCATTTGAACCTTGAGTTCCTTCAATTCTGATAACGCCATTCTATATGTCGCCTTAGAAATCGGCTCTGTCCCCGGAGCTAATTCTATCACAAACTCGATTTCTCTTTCTAGTGGTAAACCAGGTAATTCTTGGGGGAAAACATCTGGAAACTCACATACAATCGCAATATCCTCCAATTTCAATTCTTTAGCAGATGTATCTACCACAGAAGACAAATAACCTTGGCACCCATCTCCCAACAATCGAGTCGCCTCTAACGACGATATCATCACAGTCGAGGTTCCTCCTCGATTACCCAAAAATTCATAACTACTATCATCCATCGGATTAAACCGTATTACCTTATTAAAGCAGTCCATTGTGGCTCTTTGCTTTACCAACCAATCCATTCCCACAATCAAGTCAAAATCGTACATTTCTAGCACAATCAAATCTATCTTACTCTCATGGCCATCCACCACAAGTCTGCAATCAGGATAGCTCACTGTAGCCACTACTTTATCTTTCAATGGTGTAGATACATTAAGCACAATTTCTAAAGGTACCAAGTTCAATTCAGATAATTTAACGAACTGATCCGCAACGAAAGAATGGGTGGCGCTTGGATCAAATAAGGCGTATGCTACTTGGTCATGCAAGAGGACCGTACTTGTAACAGTCGGTGAATCCTTCGCCGCTTCCCGAGTGATTGCAAATACCCTTCCTTGTGCCGGCGGACGATTCTGGAAGTTTGGCGGCACAATTCCTCTAGGTTGCCCTCCCTGCTGGTGTTGTGCCTGTCTACCTTGCCTCTGCGGGCAGTCCCACACCTGATGGCCCAGCTGGCCACAACCAAAATAGGCACCACCTCGATACGGGCATAAATCAGGCCCATGTCTCTGTCGACACAAGCTGCACACCTCATTCTGACGAAATGCCGGCTTACTAATCGTCCCTCGGCGATTTGGTGGAATGTGACTTCGGTTGTTAAACATGGGTTTCTTCCCTTGTCTCCTATCGAATCTGTTTGGGGAAACAAATCGTGATCCAGATGCAGTAGCCCTTTCAAACAAGTCCCGCTCCACTATCAACGCCCTTGCGTAGATATCATGATAGTCTTGAAGGTCAAGCGGTGTCAGGGCACTCTTAATCTTGGGCTTCAATCCGTCCTTGAACCTTCTAGCCCTATCCTCCGGATCCTCAATCATTCTCGGAGCATACTTGGATAGTTCAGAAAACTTTGCCTCGTACTGGTCAATAGTCATTTGATTCTGACGGAGGCGGAAAAATTCAGCCATCTTTTGCTCCCTAGCTGTCCTCGAAAAGTATTTATTATTGAAAGCTTCCACAAAAGTATTCCATATTGGAATTGTACCTTCTGGAAAAGTTCTACCCTTGACAGCTCTCCACCACGTACTAGCATTCCCTTCAAGTTGATAAACTGCCAAAGTAACTTTATCCCTATCTGAGCATCTCAGCAAATCGAATGCTTTCTCCATCCCTTCGACCCATCGAGTAGCAGCTTCAAGGTCTCCACTTCCAGTGAATTGAGGTGGCTTCAATTTGAGAAACTATTCCACCAGCTTTTGAGCCCTACGCTTCTCACTGTCATGTATAGGTAGGGGACTCGCCGAAGGAACTGCAAACGGAATAGCAGATGAAGTCCCAGCAGCAGCGACAGTAGCTGCGGCTTGATTCCTTACTTGCTGCCCCATCAAATCTCCAATAGTACCTAAGGCTTGCATGACTTCAGCCATGGTCGATTCCCTTCCAGTAGGTCCTGTAGGTTCTGCAGCAGAGGCTGCAGTAGGGGGTGCAATAAGGGACACCGCAGGTGGTACTCTTTCAGCATCGACCAATTTTTCCACCGGCCTTAAAGGCCTCCTTCGAGGTGCTCGGGGTGCTCTTCTACCACGTCCGCTCATTTTGCAGTAAAAGGTGAAGTCCTGATTACCCCATAGCAAAACGTGGTCAGAAAGAAACCCTTAAATTCTACCACATAATTAGCAATCACAGGCATATTAACCAAGAATCTTACTAACTATCCCATTTCTCAACGCTCCTTATCACTCCATGCCAATGGCCAGATGGATCAGGCTGAACTTGCTCTGATACCACCTTGGACGGGGATGTCACGTCCCGACTCTCGAGCCCGCGACATCCCTTGCCAAATCGCCACCAAGTCATAATAGATAGCGTCCCAGGCAACTGCTATCGACCTAAGATTATATTGCGCAAGCGGAACGTACCATCTTCCATTCAAAAAAAAACATATGGGATAGATAGAAAGTAAAGCCAGATTGCAAAAAACTAAGAGCTGATGAGAATAGATGATTTATAACCTTACAGAGCCATCAACTGATAAATACAACCCCATGCTTCGGGGCGGCCCTCTAGGACTCACAAAAAGATATAGGAGTCAGGTAAGGTTAACTCTCATCTATCCAAAAATAGTATCCCCCACAAAAACATCAACAGTTCCCTGACCACAAAAGGAACCTAACCCTCTACTGGGAAAACTCGACATCCGAGTCGCAATAACCAATCGGGGGAGCCGGGTCGTTCGGGTCATCACAAGAACTCTGGCTATAATGCATAGAGGGGGCTACCGATTGCTCAAGCTCGAGCTCGAGCTCCATACCAGGCACGGGGTCCACCACTTTCCCATCAGGTGTATTAATATCCATCGGGTCCCAAGCGGGGATATTAGGGACCCCCTGTAGAGGTGGCCCCTCAAATCCTCGAAGCGAACCGAAGAGATCCATCCCATCACGAAGATACCAGGCCTTAAAGAGGTGTGCCACCAGATGTGGCATCCCTTCATCAACCCATATCGTCGTGATGTGACGTTCCCACATCTGGTAAGTACCTGGTACCGGATGGAGATTGATATCAAGTAATGAGTCAGTGGGGGTGCCGAACCGCACCGGTCTTTCCATTACTTCGGACCTGAAAAATTTTGTCCCACGACGGGGTGAGAAATGAATCTCAGTGAATCAAGCCTAATCTCGGTTAGGACAATGATTCGCCCCGAACATCCTAAGTGCCACAAAAAGATCATAAGATATCAACAGAGATATACATATAAATATCAATCACAACAAATCTGTCAAATCTACCACCAACAGAAGCACGACCACTCAAGCATACACAAGTCCATTATTAATCAATGACCCACGCGACTGCATGATAAATACATCAATAGTGCGATCCGGCACTCTTCTGGCAGAAACCAGGCTGCGTCCACTTTACCTTCTCAGCGACGGCTACTACAAGTAGTGTATCCAGTGCACCCGGCACGACACTACAAGTAGGCATTCCTTAAAAAGGAGCTTCGGTCCATCGCAAGCTGCGACCGGCATCCGATAATCCTTAAAACCGTACGACTAGCATGGGGCATGGATTATCGTGCTTCTGACAAGTCGCGAATTCCATACAATCTGTACGGCACAATTACCCACGGTACAATGCGAACTTGCCAGGTAGCGTCATTGACCCTTTAAATGACCACACAAATTGCATTCGGCAATCAACTCATTGATTATCTTGGATTAACGCCAAAATCCATAAAAAATACAATCAACTCGGCCCCAAGGCCCACAAGACTCCTAATTGAGCATTTCAGCCAGGCAAGTAAACCAATCAAGCGATTCACTCACTCTCGAGTAATCCACTTAACCCGGCAATTTCAAGCTCAATTCATATTAGAAATCTTAATTCTCAGTCAAATTATAGCAATCAATCGTTCGCTCGTCTCTAACTTGACACTCACTCGCGAGCAACTCAATCAATCAATTAATTGCTAAATTACCACAAATAGCCACAGACAAATAATCGATCGACCATGTATCCTAACCATGGTTTCTATCTATACCGGTCCCGATCGAAATATTTTTTTTTAATAAATAAATAAATACATAATTAAATAAATAAATAAATCAGACTAATCCTAAGCGCAATTAGCGCCCTAACCAAGGTTTAGAGTCAACTCACTATTTGAGTTAGCTCGATCGGCGACGACGGCGGCGGCGGCGGCGACGACGGCGGCGGCGACAACGATAAAACTAAGGTTTTATCGCGCGGCGGATCGAGCTCAAACTTCGGCGACACTCCGTGGGAGTCCGGCGAGGTCGCCGGAATAGGTGGCCGGCGGCGGAGCAACAAGGTGTCGGTGGGAGTCGGTCGGGACAGGTGGACGGCGGCGGAAGGCGGCCGGCGATGGCGGATAGCTGCGATCAGTGGCTGTCCTGTTTTTGCACCGAAACAGGGCTCTCGGTCGGCGGCGGTTTTCGGCAGCCACGCGCGGCGACCGGCGAAGCTGAGCTGGGTGGTGGTAGAGGAGACTCAGGGGAGTCGTCTGGCGGTGACGGTGTGGTACGGCAGCGACGGTGGCGGCCGGATCGAAGATCGGAACAAACCGGGTTCAAAACAGGGCACCGGAACTTTCGGGCCTGATTCCGGCGATTTCGGCGGCTGACGGTCGGCGACGAGGGGTTGGATCGGTCGAGGGAAAGTCGGGGGTTAGCTGGGTAGTGGTGGTCGGCGTCGGTGGCGGCCGTGGCGGCCGAAGAAGGCCGCGGAGCCCTCGGGTCTCCTAACCCGAAACAGGGGACGCTCGACCAGGAGTTTTCTTTGGCGAAACGGCGGCGACGACGGCTCAGCCGGGGTCCAGGCGACGGCGGGGAGTAGCTGGAGGCAGTGGCTGCCGGTGGTGGTGTGGTGGTCGCGGAAAACAACGACGGACGGGGATGAATCGATCGGCAAGAGGAGTCGTCGGCCAACAAACGAAAAATGAAGAAAAGAAGAAGAACAGAAGAAGAAGAAGCAGAAAGAAGAAGAAGGGAGCGGCGGAGAATACCTGTGTTGGGCAGAGGAATGGAGGGCCACCACCTTGACTTTGAAGACCATATTAAATTTTTTTGTCTCTTATGAATGAATAATTGGGGGGGGGGCAAAATGGTAATTTTGGGGCGCCGGGACTGAAACGAAATTTTTGGTGTACTGATCGAAGGGTAATTTCGGCAATTTCACTGGTCAAGCTCGATCAGGGTTAAGCTCGTTTGCAAAAACGGCAATTTAAAAATCACCGCGGTTTAATTCGAAACTCAATTCGAAATAATCTAAAGTTCGGAATTCGTCCAAATTTTCGTCTTTTCAGTCCATATTGTCCAAAATGGGTGTCGACTATGACTATATATTCATATCATTTAATCGACTTCCGGCGCTTACAATGATTGAATTTCCAGGACGTCACATGTTTGGCCTTGGGGAATAAGAAAAGATAGAATGTTTTATATTGACAAATGTATTTATCGATAGAATTATTCAATATTAAGCAACTTTTTCTGCTAACTGCTTAAATTTTAAAAAAATAGCCGATAATGATGTGTCAAAATCTGGCACTTATATGCATGAAGTATATAAATTTGATGAACAAGATTAGACCAGTGTTTATGTTGGTGTTGTGTTAGTAATTAATCATTGATGGACATGGAAGTTCGTGGCAGATTCTGAAAAACTTCTAATATAAGATTTTTTTTTTTGAGTTCCTAGGTGTTCGATAATGTTGGCTTATGTGGAAAAGAGGACCGCCCTGTTTATTCTCCATTTTCTAGTGTGGACGAGAATCTTTACTTGAAAAGATTTGAAATTCTCAATGAAATCAAACTTTTAAGTTTCATATATGCACTTTCTAAAAACACCACATAATAATTGTAGATCCCTGCTTATTTATATGTGAAAAGAGTGCCGGGTATTGGCAATCTATAATTGCTCAAATGTAAACAAGATATACATGAAAAAGTCTAATCATGCCAGATGTAAACCTTATGTTATGGGCGTGCTTCGGCAACCTGAGCGTGGCCAAGCTCAGGTCAATCGATATTCACCTTGAATCTTAGAAAAAATTTTGATATTAAAGTTACGTTATGCCCCTGTGCCCCTGTTGAAGATACTGTTGCCATTAATTGATTCTCTCAGATATATTATCTGAGCTAATTGTTCTTAATTGATCTTGGCTATTGCATTGATGGAAAATTAGTATTTTTTATCTTTTCTTTCTCTTTTATGTATATTTGTTTCTCTAATTTTTCAGACCTCTTCTATTATAGAAAGGGCTGCATTTACAAGAAAAGTAATAGATAGTTTTTCCCCAAATTCTTGGATAAGCTCTCCTAATTCTTTGATTCTCTGACATCGTATCAGAGCCTCTATCTTTCATATAGCTTTTGCTATTTTCCTTCACATTTTGCTTTTCTTCCTAGGTTGGCAACATCAACAACGCCAGACCTGTGAAAAATCTTAAGGAGTAGTTATGCCAAAAAAATTTAAGGAGTAGTTGGCAACATCATCAACATCACTAGCTCGCTGCCTTGTTCCGACAAACCCACTGTTTCGACCATAACTTTTTTGTCCGATATCGGATTGAGATAAACCATCGCCATCTGAAAGCTTATTGTCTTATCTTTCTAATGACATATTATAAACTCAATTTGGCCCAACCGTTTGTCCCATACGCCTGTTTGAATGGGCAAAGATCGCGATGAGGCAAAATTTGACTGGTTTGAGGAAGAGCTCATTTTCAGCCACTTCAAGAGTTCAATTGGCCTCAGAATTTCGTTGAGGTATTCTATATTCATAGTAATATAGTTGGCTGAGCTAGAGTTATAAATTACTTTGCATTTGGTTGGGTTTCCATGGTTGAATTGAAGTGATTTTTGTATAACAGAATCTGATCGCCCGAAGACCGAGTGGAACCAGGTTGATCGGAAGTCCTTGAGATGCTATTTTGCTTAGAAACTCACGTGAGACTCCTAGACATGTAGATTAGTGTATTGGCAAGTTGGTTTTGTGATGAATTGAAGCTTATGAGTGATTTAAGAGCTGTTGAATGTGATTTAACCAGAACAGATTCTACCCTGCTTATGGATTGAGTAGACCAAACCCTATAAGGGCTTGAGGAGGTGTCACCTTGCCATAAAATTCCTCGTTAAGGCATCTTGAAATGTTAATTGATGTATTAGTGAGATGTGTGCTTGATGGCATTGAGATTGGAAGAGTAAAATTGATCAATTAGTGAATTTTTCTTAGGAGCCCATTGCTGCCCTTTTTCGGCCAGAGTAGAATTGAGCTTGGTGAGGAGTTCTTGGTGGATTTTGCCAATTTAAATGAAGGGTAAGTGATCCTTAAACCTCTACGAGGATTTTAGGACACCACTAGCTGATTTTGATTGATGAATTGATTGATTGGTGGATCGATTGTGCTTTAATTAGCGTTGACCGAATGTGTGTGTTGCGCATCAAGCTTGGTGTGTTCATTTCAATGTGGAATTTGCATTTGATTGATGTGTGGCCATGAATGGTCGTGAGATATATAAGTCTCGAATGGTGAATGTACGATATTGATGCTCGGATTGGCTACTGAGCCCTTGAGGTACGATTTGCTAGAGTGCCCTTATGCTATTAAAATGGCCAAAGTGCCCTATTGTGAACGCATGAGTAGAGTGCCCTCTTGCTATTGAAATGGCCAAAGTGCCCTATTGTGAAAGCATGGCCATAGTGCCCTTACGCTATTGAATTGGTCAGAGTGCCCTTATGCTATTAAATTGGCCAGAGTGCCCTTATGCTAGTTAATTGGCCAAAGTGCTCAAATGTGAATACATGGCCAGAGTGCCCTTATGCAAATGAAATGGCCAGAGTCCCCTATTGTGAAATGAAAAGGCTATTGAGCTCATGAGAATCACATTGCGGCCAGAGAGCCCTTGGCAATCAAAGAATGTGATGCCATTGTGACAATTCTAAAGTTATAAGTTCATTCTATGATTGTGCGTAAAGCTTGGTCTCATGAGGTTAAGTATTTTTTACTATGGTTCTTGTTCATGCCAATCATATTTTAATGTTCGATATATGAATGCCATGTGCTAATTGTCTTGGTGGATTTCTGCATATTGTGTTGTTGCAGAGTTTTGGGGGACCAATGGCCTAGTCTAGATTTAGGGCGAGCTTGCCAAGATTTATATCTCACCCCATCGTAGGATCAATATTTTCAAGTCTCAGACAACGGAAACCCGAGCTTGCCATTGACTGATGTCGGAAGACAACCTTGGAAGAGATTAAATGTTAACCCTTTTTTAACCTTGGGGATTGCTTATTGAATTTGAAGATTTAGAATTGTAGCCTTTGAAGTGTACCCTGTTTCTATCCTAAGTCATCTTGTTGTTTTTATGTATGGAGTTGTTTTGTCGCTTCCGTATGCTTGTATCCTTTGGGAGTATTGAATCTTCGTCCGATGGATTCTGGGTTTCATCAAGAATAAATGGTTGCGGTGGGATGTTCGCATGCCCGCCGGATTCGAGGCATGATAAGCTGGGTCCAAACCTAAACCCTAAAACTGACCCTATTATAATCGGTTCTTAGTTTTTGGAATCGAGAATCAACCTTATTTGTCTTCGAACTTGTTTTGGACTCAATCCTGTTTATTGGTCCGGTTCCAGAATCTATCAGAGAACCTATTTTTCTTTTTTTTCCCCCATCAAAATAGTATGACTATCGATGAAATGAGTAATAAAAATTACGATCCACCAAAAGTAACAATCCAAAATATAAACAGTGGACTTTTAAAATCAACAATCTAAAATTGGTTTTATGATACTACCCATGATTTTATGAAAATGATTAAAACTTAACACATAAAAAATGGACTTTTAAAAGTAACTAGAAACCGATTCTAAAATCGATCCACTAGAATTGGGAATCGGACCGGTTTCAACCTGTTCCTAAAAATTGAAATCGACACTCGGATCGGTTTGATGGGGAATCGATTCCCAACCTTATTTTTTGGAAGCAAAGGGAGACCATAAGTACCAAAATTTGTGCATGGCCATCACTTTCATATCAACTTGCTGACTCACTAAAATGCTAATTCGAAGATAAAATGATACTTTAAGTGCCAAATCAGAAAAATTATGGGCAAACTAATTACGTGGCATTTATAACTAAATTTTTAATCTAAGGTGGCAAATTTTTGAAGTTTCAGTCCACGTAGACTCTACATTAAAAAATAAGCTAAAAATTAATATGACAAATATAAAATAAGCTAAAAATTTGAAGGGGTCTTGCATGCAGCGAGTGCCTAGACGAGAATAGCAACCCTTGCCAGTCATCCCCAATCTCGACGACCGTTATTGGCGTTGGTGTGGCGGCGGCAAGGGTATGCAAGCCTTCATTGATTGCAAGTCCTCTCTCTCTCTCTCCCTTAAATTTCTTTTTTTACAATTTTTAGCTTAATTTTAGTTTTTATTTATTTTTTTATCATTAATATGATTAATTTCACATTTTTATTTTTTAATATTTTTATTTTGGACTTTTAGCTTTTGCCACGTCGTCTTCAGATATTAACAAAAAAAAATTATCTTGGATTTTTGGCGAGTTGACATTTAAGTGATCATTTTTTAAAAAAGTTGGCGCTTAAGTGATAAAAAAAAGTTTTGACATTTACACAAATTTTGACATTTTTGGCATGCCTTTGCCAATTTTATTGGTACATGTAAAAATTTATATAACACGGTATAATGATCATAAATGATGTAATTTCACAATAATTACCTGCAATGTTCATGACTTGATTAACGATTAAACGAGCTTTTTGATGATTGGTGAGATTGAATTGACAATTCGAACAATAGGTCCATGATTTAACATACCATTTTCATCCTTGAAACTTGTTTCTTAAAGTTGACCAAAGATTCCAGACCCTTGATTTTTGCTTGCATTGAGTCGGCGTTGTCCAACTCATCTATCACTAACGGTAGAGCTTCATGATGTCCTTCCAGTAGTTGCAAGATCACCTTTGTTGCTTAGTTTGAAAATTTTGCGTCAACCCACTCGATATATCCACAATTGAAGCTTTCTCTATGCCTAGCGCATCCAAAGAACCTTGTCCCAAGATTATCTCACATCCAAGCTACTCTTGTCGAACTTCGTAGCCCACAATAGCAACAATTTTGACTTCCATCTTCGTTTTGCTTATCAAATCTCGAGCCACAACCTGCTTCTGCCCTCCATTGTGAATATAAGAGGTGATTTTCCCCAATTGAAAGATTTTCAAATTGGGGATTGGAGTTAGGGTTAGGGTTCTTGAATGACTTGTTTTGGATTTGCCCGAATTTGTTGAAGAAGTTAAGTTCTTTCTTCAATACGACGTCATTTCGCATCTCTATTACTGACTTCAGTTTTCCGGTGAGCCATGTAGGATAGTTTAATATTAAATTAACACCGGGAGATTTCCAATGAGCCAAATCAGCGACTAACACTTTAGTGAATGTTTCTTCAATTTTGTGGCACTCAAATGAGAGGAAAAAAAAAAGTTATGGTACTCAATTAAATGCCGTACAAAAGTTGTGGTACTCACAGTGTACTTATCCGCAAACTATTTACTTTGGAATGAGCCCGTGGGCTCCCTTTAATTGAAAGATTTCACACATTATTTACCGATTTTAAACGAAGTTAATTAATGCTAAGGATTATTTATTCACTCCATGGGGAAAGGAGATGAGTCTTTGTCTCTCAAAATGATTGCCTTCAACTATTTTACATGTAAGCCAGTCTTTTATAATTTGAAGCACTTGTATATTCTTTACACCTAGGACTAAATCATGACTACAACTAATATGAGTCATCCACTCTCATGTCTTGAATTCATTTTACTTGGCCATGTGTTCGTTAAATTTGGCTTTAGTTGAGTTTGATGGTAAGCGTGCGCAAGCCATAGCGGGGTGTTGAAACGTGGTGATGATCCAACTTGTGTGGATGAATTCTTAAATGTTAAGATGTCTTTGGTTTATTTTCTTGAGGTTTGGTAGCATATTGTATGGTAAATGACAAAATTGGACGTGAAAGTATTATTTTCTTAACTGACTCTTACCAGGTATAGTCGCGTATTGACGACATTCAATTGCTAGCACGTGCTGATGACATTCACATATTAACTATACTTATTGTTGATGTCCACATGCTGGTTAAGAATATATGTTGGTTATTACTCGGTTACTTGACTAAAGCGTTTCATTACAGTTTTTACTACATAATAAGGAAGAAGAAATATATATATATATATATATATATATATATCTAAAGACTAAAATGCATGTAATTATTTGATTCCCACAGATGGCACGAGAATAATACGTTTCTGTCACCGACAAGATAATGGTGACAATATCCTCATCGGATACATATTATAATTTCTAGGGATGAACAAGGACCGCTCGGACAGGGATCGTCCAGGCCGTACCGAGTCCGGTGGTCCGGTTTTCGCTCCTAGAGGGCGGTGACTCGGTTCGCAGTTCTTAAAATTGGAGCCGGTAGCCAGGCAATCCGGTTTCCAGCCCCAGATGCATAAAACCGGACTGTACCAGTTGAACTATATGACTATCTTACCTGATGAGAGGAGATTGAAGACCTATGGGAAGATGCAGCAGCCATCAGAAACCGGACGGTTCTGCTGGATTCAAGTGATCATGAACTGGAACAATTGGCTTGTGGAATAAAGAAACTGGATTATGTTCTGACTACTGATTTTTTTTTGGCCATGGAAGCACCTTCAGTCTGTATCAAGTTTTTTTCCGAACTTTCATTGACAGAACATGCTCATGAAATGACAACTGGCGACAATCCTTCTTATATTATCTCATTTATTTGTCATAAATTCTTCATGGATTTCTGTCAAAATACCAAGTTGAAGACCTCAAATGGATCTCGCAGAATTTCAACACACTATGAGTCACGAAATCTGAAACAGTTGTGCGCTGTTTGCCTTTGGGATTGTCCTGGAGCATCATGCAGTTTTCAGGATACAAGACATCCGACTAACAACATAGAAGCCTAAGCATCATAAATTTGTTTAACTACTGCATCGATGGACATAGACGAATCAAATTTGCAAATCTTTCACGTTGATCTAAAGGAAAAGAAGTCATCATCTTAAGATATTCAATCATACTCCTCCCTACTTAACATGTGATGTGCAATTACAAAATCACAATCCCTAAATGTGATGAGAATATATTTGTTCAACCAGAGACACAAGATGGTGTCTTACATTCTTCCAAACCAAGCATGACAGTCCTCACCATCATCCCCTCTGCATGATACCACTTCCCTCAGAGATCCGCAGATGGAGAGCCCTGACCTGATGCCAACTTAGCAAGGTCCCGATCAGAAGCTGCTAAAAAACTCGTTCATCAGGACCACAAATACATAGTATGCAAAATGGAATGAAATGTCTTCCTAAAGCTAATTTGGAAATGTCTCAGTTCTGTAAATGGCAAAGTCTCTGTACGTACTAGGAGATGTACTGATTGATACATAGATTAAATCGCATTACTAGCTTTTGTCACATCTGATGAATACCTTCAGGGTTCGAATCCAAGCGGCTCGTGCTTCCAGCCGTTGAAGACGATGGTTGAGCATGACCCCTGAAGATTGCAGTGTGTTTGCCACCGGTGATAGGGTTCGGGACTCGTGAAATCTGCATGAGTGCAGCGTCCAACACAGCATTTGTTTTCATTCCTCGTCCTTCCAACCGAGACTGAGCAAGACTACCACCGGGCATGAGATTTGGATCAGACCCCGTCACCTCCTCTGATCCGACAGAGCCGAGAGGGTTCAGATCAGATTGAGCTCTGCTCATTTTTTAGCCATAAGCGTGAGCACTAGTTAGCATTACAAATTGAAGATTTTAAGAGCAGTGTCACCGAAAAAAAAATTAGTATAAATGTGTTAAAAGTGGGCATAATTTGAAGAATTTTAGTGGCTTTCCTCCTATTATCGAAATTTGCATCTGAAAAATATCACATGGCCATCGAATATACATATGTTAACTCCATGAAGAACACTAATGGCCTGGGAGATAGATGGAAGTCGACGATGCAGCAAAAGAATTGTCTCGGAAAAGACGAGATACAGAAACATGGCAAGATTTGAGTTTCTTACTCATTGTCATTGTTCGTTATGCTAACTGGAGAGTCAGCCTGTGGCGCTGTGTCTGCCAATTCCATTGACATTTGTTGCTCTGCTGCACCATGAAAGGAGGGCAAGAACAATTAAACCTCGCGTAACGAAGTGCTCAGAATTCATAGGCTTGACTTCAAGGTCTGCACTAAAAGTCTTCAAGAACGAAACAATCACAAACAGATGGGCGCGCTTGGAAGAGAACTCGACAAGGCCCCCGTTTCTACAGTCATCTTGCGAGTACAACTAGCTTCTGCTTTTATGATACCATATGCGATGAAGGACAGAATCTACGCATTTGAAACCAAGAAGTTCTACACTACGCGAGCCTTACCAGGCACCAGAGGAATGTTCATGGCCCGATGCTGTTGTTCGAGCAATTCGTTGAACCTGTTGATCTGTTTTATCAACACCAGCCTTGTGTAGTAATTTTGGAAAAACTCCGGATTATCTTCTGCCAATTTGTCCCAAGCTGGAATTTTCAAAGGACAAGTTCAGAAGTTCCGTATCGGAATATAATCCATACAAGAAATGGTGGCGGATAAACGGGGCCGAATCATTCCAGATACTCAAACCGGACTAGTTCTCAGCATTACTCATCGGACACCAAAAAAAAAAAAAAAAGATCTCTTACTGAGACGGGTGAGACCGGGGTGGATTCCGCAATGAACTTCTAGCGCATGGGCTGTTTCGTTACGGTTCATGTACAGCTGAAGGCACCGCTCTATCATATCTTTGGTCTACGTAAAAAGATCACGCAATTCAATAAGAGGACTTTTCATTCCAAGAAACTAGGCGATCTTAATGCAATGCAGTGTGAGAGATTGATTCGCAATGTAAGAAAACTTGTGCCTCACCCTGTCAATCTCAGCGTGAAGATCCGCATCTTCCGTCGACCGAGCGTTTGGATCCGGGGCCGCCATGATTCTACCGTGGAAACCACTTTCTGTGATCGAATAGCACAAAGAACTTGCAGCAAAAATGTGGGACGCAGAGAGAAGACCGAGAGAAGACCTGGAGAAGACGAAGTGACTAATGACTGAGAGTAACCGAACGTTGATTTTCCTTTGCTCAACTGTCACCTCCTCTTTTTAACGACTTCAACCGTTTTTGCCCATTGCTCCCCGAGCTTTGAAGTATTTCAGTTCAACCCTGAGCTTCCAAAACTTTTCGTTTCTACCCCAGCAATTCGACGCCAACCTGTTTGGCCCTGGGGAATAAGAAAAGATAGAATGTTTTATATTGACAAATGTATTTATCGATAGAATTATTCAATATTAAGCAACTTTTTCAGCTAACGGCTTAAATTTTAAAAAAATAGCCGATAATGATGTCTCAAAATCTGGCACTTATATGCATGAAGTATATAAATTTGATGAACAAGATTAGACCAGTGCTTATGTTGGTGTTGTGTTAGTAATTAATCATTGATGGACATGGAAGTTCGTGGCAGATTCTGAAAAACTTCTAATATAAGATTTTTTTTTTTTTGAGCTCCTAGGTGTTCGATAATGTTGGCTTATGTGGAAAAGAGGACCGCCGTGTTTATTCTCCATTTCTAGTGTGGACGAGAATCTTTACTTGAAAAGATTTGAAATTCTCAATGAAATCAAACTTTTAAGTTTCATATATGCACTTTCTAAAAACACCACATAATAATTGTAGATCCCTGCTTATTTATATGTGAAAAGAGTGCCGGGTATTGGCAATCTATAATTGCTCGAATGTAAACATGATATACATGAAAAAGTCTAATCATGCCAGATGTAAACCTTAGGTTATGGGCGTGCTTGGGCAACCTGAGCGTGGCCAAGCTCAGGTCAATCGATATTCACCTTGAATCTTAGAAAAAATTTTGATATTAAAGTTACGGTATGCCCCTGTGCCCCTGTTGAAGATACTGTTGCCATTAATTGATTCTCTCAGATATATTATCTGAGCTAATTGCTCTTAATTGATCTTGGCTATTGCATTGATGGAAAATTAGAATTTTTTATCTTTTCTTTCTCTTTTATGTATATTTGTTTCTCTAATTTTTCAGACCTCTTCTATTATAGAAAGGGCTGCATTTACATGAAAAGTAATAGATAGTTTTTCCCCAAATTCTTGGATAAGCTCTCCTAATTCTCTGATTCTCTGACATCGTATCAGAGCCTCTATCTTTCATATAGCTTTTGCTATTTTCCTTCACATTTTGCTTTTCTTCCTAGGTTGGCAACATCAACAACGCCAGACCTGTGAAAATTCTTAATGAGTAGTTATGCCAAAAAAATTTAAGGAGTAGTTGGCAACATCATCAACATCACTAGCTCGCTGCCTTGTTCCGACAAACCCACTGTTTCGACCATAACTTTTTTGTCCGATATCGGATTGAGATAAACCATCGCCATCTGAAAGCTTATTGTCTTATCTTTCTAATGACATATTATAAACTCAATTTGGCCCAACCGTTTGTCCCATACGCCTGTTTGAATGGGCAAAGATCGCGATGAGGCAAAATTTGACTGGTTTGAGGAAGAGCTCATTTTCAGCCACTTCAAGAGTTCAATTGGCCTCAGAATTTCGTTGAGGTATTCTATATTCATAGTAATATAGTTGGTTGAGCTAGAGTTATAAATTACTTTGCATTTGGTTGGGTTTCCATGGTTGAATTGAAGTGATTTTTGTATAACAGAATCTGATCGCCCGAAGACCGAGTGGAACCAGGTTGATCGGAAGTCCTTGAGATGCTATTTTGCTTAGAAACTCACGTGAGACTCCTAGACATGTAGATTAGTGTATTGGCAAGTTGGTTTTGTGATGAATTGAAGCTTATGAGTGATTTAAGAGCTGTTGAATGTGATTTAACCAGAACAGATTCTACCCTGCTTATGGATTGAGTAGACCAAACCCTATAAGGGCTTGAGGAGGTGTCACCTTGCCATAAAATTCCTCGTTAAGGCATCTTGAAATGTTAATTGATGTATTAGTGAGATGTGTGCTTGATGGAATTGAGATTGGAAGAGTAAAATTGATCAATTAGTGAATTTTTCTTAGGAGCCCATTGCTGCCCTTTTTCGGCCAGAGTAGAATTGAGCTTGGTGAGGAGTTCTTGGTGGATTTTGCCAATTTAAATGAAGGGTAAGTGATCCTTAAACCTCTACGAGGATTTTAGGACACCACTAGCTGATTTTGATTGATGAATTGATTGATTGGTGGATCGATTGTGCTTTAATTAGCGTTGACCGAACGTGTGTGTTGCGCATCAAGCTTGGTGTGTTCATTTCAATGTGGAATTTGCATTTGATTGATGTGTGGCCTTGAATGGTCGTGAGATATATAAGTCTCGAATGGTGAATGTACGATATTGATGCTCGGATTGGCCACTGAGCCCTTGAGGTACGATTGGCTAGAGTGCCCTTATGCTATTAAAATGGCCAAAGTGCCCTATTGTGAATGCATGAGTAGAGTGCCCTCTTGCTATTGAAATGGCCAAAGTGCCCTATTGTGAAAGCATGGCCATAGTGCCCTTACGCTATTGAATTGGTCAGAGTGCCCTTATGCTATTAAATTGGCCAGAGTGCCCTTATGCTAGTTAATTGGCCAAAGTGCTCAAATGTGAATACATGGCCAGAGTGCCCTTATGCAAATGAAATGGCCAGAGTCCCCTATTGTGAAATGAAAAGGCTATTGAGCTCATGAGAATCACATTGCGGCTAGAAAGCCCTTGGCAATCAAAGAATGTGATGCCATTGTGACAATTCTAAAGTTATAAGTTCATTCTATGATTGTGCGTAAAGCTTGGTCTCATGAGGTTAAGTATTTTTTGCTATGGTTCTTGTTCATGCCAATCATATTTTAATGTTCGATATATGAATGCCATGTGCTAATTGTCTTGGTGGATTTCTGCATATTGTGTTGTTGCAGAGTTTTGGGGGACCAATGGCCTAGTCTAACTTTAGGGCGAGCTTGCTAAGATTTATATCTCACCCCATCGTAGGACCAATATTTTCAAGTCTCAGATTCTGAAAAACTTCTAATATAAGATTTTTTTTTTTGAGCTCCTAGGTGTTCGATAATGTTGGCTTATGTGGAAAAAAGGACCGCCGTGTTTATTCTCCATTTTCTAGTGTGGACGAGAATCTTTACTTGAAAAGATTTGAAATTCTCAATGAAATCAAACTTTTAAGTTTCATATATGCACTTTCTAAAAACACCACATAATAATTGTAGATTCCTGCTTATTTATATGTGAAAAGAGTGCCGGGTATTGGAAAACTATAATTGCTCGAATGTAAACATGATATACATGAAAAAGTCCAATCATGCCAGATGTAAACCTTATGTTATGGGCATGCTTGGGCAACCTCAGTGTGACGTCCTGGAAATTCACTCTTTGTAAGCGCCGGAAGTCGATAGAATGATATGAATTTATAATCATAGTTGATGTTTATTTTGGACTATAGGGATCGAAGAGATGAAAATTTGGACGAATTCCGAACTTTAGATTATTTCGAATTGAGTTTAGAAATTAATCCGCGGCGATTTTGAATTGCCGTTTTCGCAATCGATCCTAACCCTGACCGAGCTTGGCTAGTAAAATTATCAAAATTACCCTTCGTTCAGTATACCAAAAATTCCGTTCAGTCGGGGCGCGCCAAAATTACCATTTTACCCCCCTTTTATTCATACACAAAAGGCAAAAAAAAAAAAAATCAATGTTGGCCTTCAAAGTATTGCTGTGGCCCACCCTCTGCACTGCCCAACGTCTCATGTCGCTTCTTTCGTCTGCCTTCTTTTCTTCTTCTCTGTTCTTCTTCTTCTTCGTTGTTTCTTTTGGCCAAGGACCGACTTCCTCCTTGAACAGATCCAATCTTCCTCTCCCGCCGTCATTTTTCGCGACCGACGCCTCGCCACCGATAGCCACCGTCCTCAGCTACTCCCCGCCGCAGCCCTGACCCCAAAAGAGCCGCCGTTGCCATCAATCGGCCGAAGAGAAGCCACGGCCGAACCTGCCCTATTTTCAAGTCAAAGGACCCGAGAGCTTCTCGGCCTCCACCGGCCGCCACGGCCGCCACCGACGCCGACCACCACCCCTCAGCTAACCCTCGACTCCCCCTCGACCGATCCGACCCCTCCCCACCGGTCGTCCCTCGCCGGAGCCGTCGGAACAGAGGCTCGAAGTTCCGGTGCCCTATTTTGGGCCTGGTTCGGTCCGATCTTCGATCCGGCCACCACGGCCGCTGCCGTGCGTCACCGCCACATCCAGACGACTCCCCTGAGTCCCCTCTACAGCCACCCAGCTCACCTCCGTCGGCCGCCAACTGAAACCCCTGTTTCGGCGTCGAACAGGGCAGCCACTAATCGTGGTTGTCCGCCGTCGCCGGCCGCCTCCTGCCGCCGTCCACCTATCCCGGCCGACCCCAACCGATCCCTAGGTGAGCCCCCGACCCTTGGCCGGCCTTGTCCCGGCCCATGTCATTGGAAAACGGCCAAAAACAGTATAGTTCGCAGGTTGAGTTTAGTGTTTCTCACTATTTCAGGCCGCCGTTCGCTGGAGCTCCGCTGCCGGCCACCTGTTCCAACGACCTCGCCGGACTTCCTCGGGGTGTCGCCGAAGTTTGAGATCGGGTCGCCGTGCGATAAACCCTAGTTTTGCAGTCGCCACCGCCGCCGCTCGAGCTAAATCACATTGTGAGTTAACCCTAAACCTTGATTAGGGCACTAATTACGCTTAGGATTAGTTTTATTTGTTTATTTATTTATTTATAAAAAAATTGGTCGGGACAGGTTAAGATAGAAACGATGGTTAGGATAAACGGCCGATCGATTATTTGTCTATGGCTAATTGTGGTAATTTATCAAGTAATTGATTGATTGTGTTTGTTTGGGAGCGAGTGACAGGTTACAGACGAGTGAGCGATTGATTGCTATAATTCGACTGAGAATTAAGATTTATAATATGAATTGAGCTTGAAATTGCCGGGTTGAGTTGATGGCTCGCAAGTGCTTGAATTGCTTGATTGGTTTGATTACCTGGCTGAAATGCTCAATTGAGAGTTTTGTGGGCCTTGGGGCCGAGTTGAGTGTATTTCCTTATGGATTTTGGCATTAATCCAAGATAAACAATGAGTTGATTGCCGAATGCAATTTGTGTGGTCATTTAAAGGATCAACAACGTTACCTGATATGTTCGCATTGTACCATTGGTACTCATGCCGTACCTATTGTATGGAAATTTACGACTTGTCAAAAGCACGATAATCCATGCCCCGTGCCAGTCGTACGATTTTAAGGGATTATTGGATGTCGGTCGCAGCTTGTGATGGACCGAAGCTCCTTTTTAAGGAATGCCTACTTGCAGTGCCATGCCAGGTGCACTAGATACACCACTTGTAGTAGTCGTCGCTGAGAGGGTAAAGTGGACGTAGTCTGGTCCTGCCAGAAGAGTGCGGGATCGCACTATTGATGTATCTATCACGCCAGTCGCATGGGTCATTGTTTAATAATGGACTTGTGTATGCCTGAGTGGTTGTGCTTCTGTTGGTCGTTGATTTAACAGATTTATTTTATTGATTTATATCTGTTTATATCTTGTGGCTATTGTGGTGCTTAGGATGTCCTTGGCAAATCAGTGTCCTAACCGAGATTAGGCTTGATTCACTGAGATTAAATTCTTACCCCGTCGTGAGATAACTTTTCAGGTCCGAGATAATGGAGAGACCGGTGCGATTTGGTACCCTCACCCACTCATCACTCGATGTCAGTCTCCACTCGGTGCCAGGTACGGACCAGATGTGGGAACGTCACATCACGACGATATGGGTCGATGAGGGAATGCCACAGCTTGGCACACCTCTTCAAGGCCTGATATCTTCGTGATGGGATGGATCTCTTTGGTCCGCTTAGAGGATTTGAGGGGCCACCTCTTCAGGGGGTCCCTAATGTCCCCGCTTGGGATCCGATGGATATTGATACGCCTGATGGGGAGGTGGTAGATCCCGCACCCAGTATGCAGCCTGAGCTCGAGTCCGAGCAGTCAGTAGCCCCATCTGTGCATTCTAGCCAGAGTTCCTGTGACAACCCGAACGACCCGGCTCCCCCGGTTGGTTATGACGACCCAGATGTCGAGTTTACCCAGTAGAGGGTTAGGTTCCTTTTGTGGTTAGGGAACTGGTGATGTTTTTGTGGGGGTACTGTTTTGGAGTAGATGAGAGTTAACCTTACCTGACTCTTGTATCTTTTTGCGAGTCCTAGAGGGCCACCCCGATGCATGGGGTTGTAATTATCAGCTGATGGCTCTGTAAAGTTATAAATCATTTATTCTCAGCAGTTTATTTAGTGTAGTGTTATCTGGCTTTTCTTCCTACCTATCCCATGTGATTTTATTGGATGGAAGATTGTACGTTCCGCATGCGCAGTATAATCTTAGGTCGATAACAGTTGTCTGAGACGCTATATTTTATGACCTGGTGGCGATTTGGCAAGGGATGATGTCGCAGGTTCGAGAGTCGAGACGTGACATCCCCGCCCAAGGTGGTATCAAAGCGAGGTCAGCTTGATCCGTTTGGTCATTGGCATGGAGTGATAAGGAGCGTTGAGAAATGGGATAGTTAGTAAGATTTTTGGTTATTATGCCTGTGATTGTTAATTTCATGGTAGAATTTAAGGGATCGCGTTTTGCTATGGGGTAAGCAGGACTCCATATCTTACTGCAAAATGAGCAGACGTGGTAAAAGAGCACCTCGAGCACTTCGAAGGAGACCTTTAAGGCCAGTGGAAGAATTGGGTGATATTGAAAGAGCCCCGCTTGCAGTGTCCCCTATTGCACCCCCTATTGCAGCCTCTGCTGCAGAACCTACAGGACCTACTGGAAGGGAACCGACTATGGCTGAAGTTATGCAAGCCTTAGGCGCTATTGGAGATTTGATGGAGCAGCAAGTAAGGAATCAAGCTGCAGCTACTGTCGCTGCTGCTGGGACTTCATCTGCGATTTCGTTTGCAGTTCCTTCAGCGAGTCTACCGCCTGTACATGACAGTGAGGAGCATAGGGCTCAAAAGCTGGTGGAACAGTTTCTCAAATTGAAGCCACCTCAATTCACTGGAAGTGGAGACCCTGAAGCTGCTACTTGATGGGTCGAAGGGATGGAGAAAGCATTCGATTTGCTGAGGTATTTAGATAGGGATAAAGTTACTCTGGCAGTCTATCAACTTGAAGGGAATGCTAGTAAGTGGTGGAGAGCTGTCAAGGGTAGAACTTTTTCGGAAGGTGCAATTCCAGTACGGAATACTTTTGTGGATGTTTTTAATAATAAATACTTCTTGAGGACAGCTAGAGAGCAAAAGATGGCTGAGTTCTTTCGCCTTCGGCAGAATCAGATGACAATTGATCAGTATGAGGCGAAGTTTTCTGAACTGTCCAAATATGCTCCGAGAATGATTGAGGATCCGGAGGATAGGGCTAGAAGGTTCAAAGACAGGTTGAAGCTCGAGATTAAGAGTGCTCTGGCACTGCTCGACCTCCAGCACTATGATGATATCTACGCAAAGGCGCTGATAGTGGAGCGGGACTTATCTGAAAGGACTACTGCTTCTGGAACACGATTTACGTCTCCAAATAGATTCGACAGGAGACAAGGGAAGAAACCCATGTTTAACAACTGGAGTCACATCCCACCAAATCGCCGAGGGGCGATTAGTAAGCCGACATTTCGTCGGAGTGAAATGTGCAGCTTGTGTCGATAGAGGCATGGGCTTGGTTTGTGCCCGTATTGAGGTGGTGCCTGTTTTGATTGGGCCAGCTAGGCCATCAGGTGAGGGACTGCCCGCAGAGGCAAGGTGGATAGGCACAGCTACAACAGGGAGGATAGCCTAGAGAAACTATGCCGCCAAATTTCCAGAATAGTTCGCCGGACAGGGAAAGGTTTTTGCAGTCACTCGGGAAGCGGCAAAGGATTCGCCCACTGTTACAGGTACGGTCCTCTTGCATAACCAAGTAGCATATGCCTTGTTTGATCCAAGTGCCACTCATTCGTTTGTTGCGGATCAGTTCGTTAAATTATCTAAGTTGAACTTGGTACCTTTAGATATTGTGCTTAATGTATCTACGCCGTTGAAAGATAAAGTAGTGGCTACAGTGAGCTGTCCTGATTGTAGACTTGTGGTGGATGGCCATGAGAGTAAGATAGATTTGATTGTGCTGGAAATGTACGATTTTGACTTAATTGTAGGAATGGATTGGTTGGTAAAGCAAAGAGCCACAATGGACTGCTTTAATAAGGTGATACGGTTTAATCCGATGGATGGTATTAGCTTTGAATTTTTGGGTAATCGAGGAGGAACCTCGACTGTGATGATATCGTCGTTAGAGGCAACTCGATTGTTGGAAAATGGGTGCCAAGGTTATTTGGCTTCTGTGGTAGATACTTCTGATAAAGAACTGAAATTGGAGGATATTGCGATTGTGTGTGAGTTTCCAGATGTTTTCCCCCAAGAATTACATGGTTTGCCACCAGAAAGGGAAATTGAGTTCGTAATAGAGTTAGCTCCTGGGACGGAGCCGATCGCTAAAGCACCATATAGAATGGCATTGTCAGAGTTGAAGGAACTCAAGGTTCAAATGTAGGAGTTGTTAGATAAAGGATTCATTCGCCCTAGTGCATCGCCTTAGGGAGCGCCTGTCTTGTTCGTCAAGAAAAAGGATGGGTCTTTGAGATTGTGTATTGACTACAAACAGTTGAATCAGGTGACTATCAAGAATAAGTACCCATTGCCAAGAATTGACGACTTGTTCGATCAGCTGCAGGGAGCATCTATATTTTCAAAAATTGATCTACGGACGGGATTCCATCAGTTGAGGATCAAAAAAGAGGATATGCCGAAATCGGCATTTAGAACACGTTATGGGCATTACGAGTTCACAGTGATGCCGTTTGGTTTGACAAATGCTCCTGCTGCTTTTATGGATTTGATGAACAGAGTGTTCAAGGAGTTTCTGGATCGCTTTGTAATCGTTTTTATAGATGACATCCTAGTGTACTCAAAGATTTTTGAAGATCATGAGCAACACTTGAAAATAGTTATGGAAACTTTGAGAACGCATCAATTATATGCTAAGTTCAGTAAGTGTGAGTTTTGGTTAGCTGGCGTGGCATTCTTAGGCCACGTAATTTTGGGTGAAGGTATTGCAGTGGATCCGGTTAAAATTGAGGCAGTTATTAATTGGTCGAGACCAACAATTGCTATAGAAATTAGAAGTTTCTTGGGTTTGGCAGGTTATTACAGGCGATTTGTGGAAGGGTTCTCAGCTATAGCCTTGTCTTTGACTAAATTGCTGAAGAAAGACATGAAGTTTCAATGGACGAACAAGTGCGAGCGTAGTTTCCAAGAGCTTAAGCATAGGCTAACTACGGCTCCTGTTTGATAATTCCGTCTGGTTCTGGTGGTTATGAAATTTATAGCGATGCTTCGCTTAGCAGACTGGGTTGTGTTTTAATGCAGTATGGCAGGGTGGTAGCATATGCGTCTCGTCAGTTGAGACCGCACGAGTTGAGTTATCCCACACATGACTTGGAGTTAGCTGCGGTCGTGTTTGCCTTGAAGATCTGAAGACACTATTTGATTGGGGAAAGGTTTCAGGTGTATACCGACCATCAGAGTCTGAAGTACCTGTTCTCTCAAAGGGAGCTGAACATGAGACAGCGCCGATGGATGGAGTTATTAAAAGATTATGACTGTGAGATCCTGTATCATCCTGGTAAGGCGAATAAGGTTGCTGATGCCCTGAGTAGAAAATCAGTGATTGCTCAATTACAAGTGCAGGAGTAGCGTTTACTTGAGCAATTAAGAGACTTAAACTTTAAATTGGAGATAAGCCACCTGTCAAGTCTCGTGGCTACCTTGAGAATCGAGCCGAAAGTGCAAGTTAAAATTAAGACCCTCCAGTCCACGAACCCTTTTATTCAGAAGATCCTGCAAGGAGATCCGACCAAACGAAGGGTCGATTTTCAAATAGCTGAGGATGGGATACTTAAGTTCAGAGGACGTTTGGTTGTGCCTGCGGATGAAAATTTAAAGGAGGAGATATTATCAGAAGCACATCGTAGTAGTTATAGTATCCACCCTGGGAGTACAAAGATGTATTAGAATTTGAAACAACATTACTGGTAGAACGGTATGAAAACAGATATAGCAAACATGTGGCTAAGTGTTTGACCTGTCAGCAGGTCAAGGCGCAACACTGCAAACCTGGAGGACTGCTGCAGCCTTTGGAAATTCCAGAGTGGAAGTGGGAGCATATCACAATGGATTTCGTAATGGGTTTGCCAAGGAGTCAGCGAGGGCATGATTCAATTTGGGTCATGGTAGATAGGCTAACAAAGTCAGCGCACTTTATTCCAGTAAGAAAGGACTTCGCCTTAGACAGATACGCAAAGTTATATGTGAGGCATATTGTAAGATTACATGGTGTGCCAGTGACAATCACTTCTGACCGAGATCCCAAATTCACTGCTATATTTTGGAGGAGTCTACAAACTGCTTTAGGGACGAAGCTGCAATTTAGTACAGCCTATCATCCGCAGACAGATGGGCAGTCTGAAAGAACGATTCAAACCTTGGAGGACATGTTGAGAGCGTGTGTTCTAGATTTCAAAGGTAGCTGGGAGGAACAATTGCATTTGGTTGAGTTTGCCTATAATAACAGCTACCAACAGAGTATTAAGATGGCACTTTTCGAGGCCTTGTATGGCAGAGCTTGCAGGACGCTAGTCTGTTGGGATGGAGTTGGAGAAAGGAAGATAACTGGCCTTGAGTTAGTAGAACAGTCAATGGAAACAATTAAGGTGATTAAAGATAGATTAAAAACAGCTCAGAGTCGCTAGAAAAGTTATGTTGATAAAAGGCGCAGACCTTTGGAATTTCAAGTAGGCAATCATGTCTTTCTGAAAGTGTCGCCTATGAGAGGAACATCCCTTTTTGGCAGGAAAGGAAAGTTGAGCCCGAGGTATGTTGGATCATTTGAAATCCAAGAACGAATCGAAATTTTGGCTTATCGACTTGCGTTGCCGTCTAGACTTGCTCAAGTGCATAATGTCTTCCACATATCGATGTTGAGGAAGTACGAGCCAGACCCTGCTCATGTGCTGAGTTACGAGGAAATTGATTTGGATGAGCGGGCGTCATATGTGGAGCGACCAGTCAGGATCGTGGACAGGAAAAAACAAGTACTCCGATCCAAGACAATTCCGTTAGTCAATGTGGTTTGGCAACACCATGGTACTGAAAGAGCTTCATGGGATAACAAAGAAGTTATGAAGCTTAGTTGTCCTTATCTTTTTGAGTAATTAGAACTGTGCCGTAATTTCGAGGACGAAATTTCCTAAGTGGGGGGAATTGTGACGTCCTGAAAATTCAACCTTTGTAAGCGCCAGAAGTCGATTGAATGATATGAATTTATAGTCATAGTCTACGTTTATTTTGGACTATAGGGACCGAAGAGATGAAAATTTGGACGAATTTCGAACTTTAGATTATTTCAAATTGAGTTTCGAAATTAATCCGCGGCGATTTTGAATTGTCATTTTCGCAATCGATCCTAACCCTGACCGAGCTTGGCCAGTGAAATTACCAAAAGTACCCTTCGTTCAGTATACCAAAAATTTCGTTCAGTCGCGGCGCGCCAAAATTACCATTTTACCCCCCTTTTATTCATACACAAAAGATAAAAAAAAACTAATGTTGGCCTTCAAAGTCTTGCCGTGGCCCACCCCCTGCACTGCCCAATGTCTCACGTCGCTTCTTCTGTCTGCCTTCTTTTCTTCTTCTCTGTTCTTCTTCTTCTTCATTGTTTCTTTTCGCCGAGGACCGACTTCCTCCTTGAACCGATCCAATCTTCCTCTCCCGTCACCGTTTTTCGCGACCGACGCGTCGCCACCGACAGCCACCGTCTTCAGCTACTCCTCGTCGTTGTCCTGACCCCAACCGAGCCACCGTCGCCGTCGATCAGGAAAAGAGAAGCCGCGGCCGAACCTGCCCTGTTTTCGGGTCAAAGGACCCGAGAGCTTCTCGGCCTCCACCGGCAGCCACGGCCGCCACCGACGCCGTCCACCGTCCCTCAGCTGACCCCCGACTCCCCCTTGACCGATCCGACCCCCTCCCCATCGGCCGTCCCCTGCCGGAACCACCGGAACCAAGCCTTGAAGTTCCGGTGCCCTGTTTTGGGCCTGGTTCGGTCCGGTCTTCGATCCGGCCACCACGACCGCCGTCGTGCCTCACCGCCACCGCCAGATGACTCCCCTGAGTCCCCTCTACTGCCATCCAACTCACCTCCACCTGCCGCCGCCCGTGACGATCGGAATCAATCGTCGACCGAAACCCCTATTTCGGCGCCGAACAGGGCAGCCACTGATCGTGGTTGTCCGCCGCCTCCCGTCGTCGTCCACCTATCCCAGCCGACCCCCACCTATCCCGGGGTGAGCCCCCGACCCTTTGCCGGCCTTGTCTCGGCCCGTGTCACCGGAAAACGGCCAAAAACAGTATAATTCGCCAGTTGAGTTTACTGTTTCTCACTATTTCAAGCCGCCGGCCGCCGTTCGTCGGATCTCCGCCGCCGGCCACCGTTTGTCCCAAGCTGGAATTTTCAAAGGACAATTTCAGAAGTTCCGTATTGGAATATAATCCATACAAGAAATGGCGGCGGATAAACGGGGCCGAATCATTCCAGATACTCAAACCGGACTAGTTATCAGCATTACTCATCAGACCCCCCACCCCCCCCCCCCAAAAAAAAAAAAAAAAAAAAAGATCTCTTACTGAGACGGGTGAGACCGGGGTGGATTCCGCAATGAACTTCTAGCGCATGGGCTGTTTCGTTACGGTTCATGTACAGCTGAAGGCACCGCTCTATCATATCTTTGGTCTACGTAAAAAGATCACGCAATTCAATTAGAGGACTTTTCATTCCAAGAAACTCGGCGATCTTAATGCAATGCAGTGTGAAAGATTGATTCGCAATGTAAGAAAACTTGTGCCTCACCCTGTCAATCTCAGCGTGAAGATCCGCATCTTCCGTTGACCGAGCGTTTGGATCCGGGGCCGCCATGATTCTACTGTGGAAACCACTTTCTGTGATCGAATAGCACAAAGAACTTGCAGCAAAAATGTGGGACGCAGAGAGAAGACCTGGAGAAGACGAAGTGACTAATGACTGAGAGTAACCGAACATTGATTTTCCGTTGCTCAACTGTCACCTCCTCTTTTTAACGACTTCAACCGTTTTTGCCCATTGCTCCCCGAGCTTTGAAGTATTTCAGTTCAACCCTGAGCTTCCAAAACTTTTCATTTCTACCCCAGCAATTCGACGCCAACCTGTTTGGCCTTGGGGAAGAAAAGATAGAATGTTTTATATTGACAAATGTATTTATCGATATAATTATTCAATATTGAGCAATGTTTTCAGCTAACAGCTTAAATTTTAAAAAAATAGTTGATAATGATGTCTCAAAATCTCGCACTTATATGCATGAAGTATATAAATTTGATGAACAAGATTGGACCACTGCTTATGTTGTTGTGTTAGTAATTAATCATTGATGGACATGGAAGTTCGTGGCAGATTCTAAAAAACTTCTAATATAACTTTTTTTTTTTTGAGTTCCTAGGTATTCGATAATGTTGGCTTATGTGGAAAAGAGGACAGCCGTGTTTATTCTCCATTTTCTAGTGTGGATGAGAATCATTACTTGAAAAGATTTGAAATTCCTAATTGAATCAAACTTTTAAGTTTCATATATGCACTTTTTAAAAACACCACATAATGATTATAGATCCCTGTTGGTTGGGTCCGCCTCTTTGTGGGGCCCTGCCAACAGGAATCTATAATACAACAAATTATCAGCATTATGGAATGAACTTGAGGCGACAGAGGAAAAATTAGAGGTTCCCGTATCAACTCTAGCACAATATCGCGCGATAGAGGAGAGGGAGAAGGTAACTCGGTTTTTACTGATTCTGAATGAGACCTACTCATCTTTTCGCAGCCAGATTCTTTCCATGGAACCGATCCCTCTACTTGGCCAAGTTTACCAAATCGCGGTTCTGGAGTAATCGCAGCACCTGGCTTCCTCAGAGTACCTGAAGGTCGAAGATAGGGTAGTTCTCGCGGCAAAGGCAACAATGGAACAGAAATTAGCCGCGGCAAGATTCAGCTATGGCGAAACCAGACTCTCACTCACGGTGCTAGGGTTGCAGGAGGATGAAGACGACAGACTTCTTTTTCGAGCAAACGGTCATAATGCATTCGGTCGATCAGAGGGCCGTGAAATGATTAGACGTTCAGATGCATTGGCTACGCTTGCATGGAAAGGATCCAACGGCCAAACGTCTGGATCAAATAAAACTCATGTTCAAAATTTCAACAAAGGAAAAGGAAAATACTGTGATCACTACAAATGTCCCTTTCATACTCGAGAAATTTGTTGGAAATTGCATGGGAGACCAATAGAAAAGGACAAAAAGGAAGGTGATATTTTGGTCGCAGCACATGCCAAAGCTCAGCAGTCTATTAATAATAATCAATTCCAACATATCATGAGAGCTCTCAATCAATTGGGAACATAACATAAGATGGCGAGTTATGCAGGTATTTCTTACTATTTAAACTCCACATCTGCTAAGGTATGGATTATTGATTCAGGTGCTAGTGACCATATAATCTGCGATAAACTTTTTTTTTTTGTGATATTTAGAAATCATCGCTTCATACCTCAGTACGTCTTCCAAATGGTAACGATATCTCTGTTGCAAAAATTGGAATGTCCCACTCAGTCCATCCATCACCTTGAAAAATGTCTTACTTATTCCTGATTTCCATTTTAATATCATTTCAGTCTCCAAACTTTGTGAAGATAATTCCTTTCAAGTCCTCTTCAATTTTGATGTATTCTTCTTTCAGGCCCTTTCGACTAGAAAACTGATGGGCTTGAGTAAAATTCGAGAGGGGCTCTATCTTTGGGCAGATCTTCCCAAAGATTTCGATCCTTCATCTTTTCCCTTAGATAAGAGCATCTTTTGTGATGCCAATAAATTTTTTTTGTCCCATCAACATTTGGGCAGTAATACCTCATTTCCTCATCTAAAATGTCATATATGTCCTCTCGCTAAGCAATCACGATTGCCCTTTCCACAAAGCACCTCACATGCCGATAAAGCTTTTTCACATCTTCATATGGACATCTGGGGACCATATCACACACCGCATCGAGATGGGTCTTGATTTTTCCTAACAATTGTGGATGATCACATCCGTGCAACTTGAATTTTTCTAATGCAATCCAAGGCTCAAGCTTTCTTGCTTTAATTAAAACTCAATTCCACAAATTTGTGCAACGAGTTCGAATTGATAATGCCTGTGAATTTTTTAATCATGAATGTTCTTAATTGTTCATTTTCAACGAGATCCTTCATGAAACTTCCTGTATTTATACACCTCAATAGTATGGAATTGTTGAGCGAAAATATGGTCATCTTCTAGAGGTTGCTCATGCTCATAAATATTAATCTTATATTCCAGAAAGTTTTGGGGAGACTGTGTGGTCATGGCAGCATAGTTGATTAATCGGATGCCATCTCAGATTCTCAATGGTAAGACTCCTTTCGATTTACTATTTGGGAAATGTCCATATCTTCGCCATCTCTGTATTTTTGGGTGCTTGTGCTACGTTTCCACCGTGGGCCCTCGGGACAAATTAAGTGCTCATGCTCTTAAGGGCATCTTTATGGGTTATCCTCCTCTGCAAAAAGGATATTTAGTTTATGATCCATCCACTAGACGATTTTTCGTCAGCATGGACGATATTTTCCATGAGGATATTTTTCCCTTTCAAGATGAGCTGTCTTCACATATAACTACTACTTAGCGATCTTTCTTATGTGAAGAAGATTTTCCAAATCCACAGTCGATATTAAGTACTCGAGATGAATCTCCCATAACATCTCATGCACTAGCTGATCCTTAGGAATCTTCTTGTAATGTGAACGAAACAACCTTACATGATTCACAAGGATCGATATCAGAAGATCATATAACTTTGACTTCACCAATTTCTTCAAATGATATCTCTTTGTCGTGACCCGATCTCAAGAGATGGCCTCTCTCGAACGGGTTAATGAGCCGTCTCGTCTGGTTGGACGCGGCCTCTCCCAAGGCTCGTTACCCAAGTTGCAACAACGGTATATATGGTCGACCTTCGGTGCGGTCTGGTGACATGTAAAACGTGTACATAACAAGGAGTCACCACCAATCGCTTTGTGGAGGGTACGATTGAAAACCTTATCGAATAGTTGGGAGCATTCTATTCAATTCTGCGAAAAATAAAGAAATAAGATAGGGGACTTTGTTACACCAACAGTTAGAGTTGATGCTCTTTCGACACTTAAGTTAATTGATTTGTCTAACCTAAGATTTCATGTGGATGAGTGAAGTGTGAATCATAAAATTAGGAGTTCATGCAAATATGAGTGACTACCCTAACACTCACAATCAATAAAATGAACACGCAAATCAATGATCCAAAACATGCTGATAAATCACATGAAAACGACGTGGCATCCCTAGTAAGGCCCTATTAGCCTAGAGAAATGTCAATCAAGGCTCGAGAGTGTTTTTGACATGATTTGCCCTTGAGGGGCAAAATCATAATTTTGAAGAGTTTTAGGACAATTTACCCTAGAAGGGTAAATTTATCATTCCAAATGAAATATGGACTTAAAAGATGGTGGAAAGAGGATTGGTCACCAAACCAATCTATTTTCTACTTTTTAGGAATTTTCAGAATTTTTCTGAAATTTCAGAAGCGATTTACCCTTTGAGGGGCAAAATCGTCATTCTTAAAAAAAGAACGACATTTGAAAATCCAAGCATAAGAATTAGTCGTCAAACCAATATCTTGGCGTTATCGACCTATCTTATATACAAGACAGAGATAATTTACCCATAAATGGTAATTTTTTTAATTTTTGGATGAACAGATAAGAATCCTAAATAGGATGTACCAATTTTCTGCGGTCAATCCTCAATTTTTGAGAATTTCTGAAATGTCTATAAATTTTTCACAATTTTCCTACATTTTTGGGATTTTCTAGGATTTTCTAACATTTTTTCGAATTTTCTAGAATTTCTCCAATTTATTATTATTTAAAAATCATTTTCTGAATTTTTTATATAAAAAAGTAAAAATGATTCTGACCGGGTCGACCAGACCCACTCGGGTCGGAACTCGGCCCAGACCCGAACCCACGTGGCCTACGCCTCAAAACGACGCCGTTCCACATTGTTTATTTTTCGATTATTCGAATTTAATCCAACGGTTCTTATTGAACCACATAGCTACTCCACGACCGCTGGATCTATTAACTAAAACTTACAGCTCAGATCAAAAGCCGACTATCCTTCAGCCGTCAGATGTAATTACCTGATTCTACGGTCACGATCGAACGACTCGGCTAATTCTCAACCGTCCGATTTGCCAATTTATTTTTTATTTCTGAAAATCATTTTTTTACTAAACTAAAGATTTAAAACTGATCTGACGGTCACCAAGCCCACACGTGGCGTAACCTAAACCATCAGATCGCCTGACAGACTAACTTTCGACACCAACGACTCTGCTGACTAGGCAAACACGTGGACTATCATAAGACGACACTAAAGACGTTGACTCCTTGACCAGCCACGTCAGCTCTGTCTTCAGCCTCTCGACCTCGGTGGAATGGACAGTCGAGACTTCTTCGGTGTCGATCGATGACTAAACCGACATCAATTAACCTAAAACTAATTCCATTCGACTTGTCTACCTCTCTAGTTTCACATATGTCAGAATCAAAGTATTTCATTCACAGAATTAAGCATAGGCAAGCTCGAACCAAGTCGACCGTGGTGACCCCATACATGTGATTCATGGCATATTAAGCAAATTCACTCATAGAGAGGTTATGCTAGAGTTTAGAACACTTACCTCGAGCTCCGATTGAGTTTGCAGGGTCTAGATTTGGCTAGGTGACATTGAATAGTGTTCGATAATGGAGGTTGAGTTTGGAGACTCGATTCGAAATATTCAAGTAAAATCAATGCAAAATGAAGATTTGATGGTGGTCAATGTTGCTTAGGGAGTAAAATGAACACACAAACTCGAAAAATGATGATCGGATGTAAAATTCGCCTTTGATGGACAATATGGAAGCTCGAAGACTGAACTCACCTTTTTCGGGATTGCAGGTGGCTTGGCTGGTGGCGATTGACTCCTACTATCTCAGGTAAGCTTTCGACGACGTTCAAAAGCTTCGGTTTGGCCCAGAAGAGCCTAACCAATGCTTTACCAATTCGAGCTCCAACCTTCGACAATGGTGATGGAAGGTAATCTCTCTCTATCTCTCTCTATCTCTCTCTATCTCTCTCTCTCTCTCCCTCTCTCTATTCTGTTCTCTCCTCTCAACTGAATGAACCTCTCTCTTGCTCTCGAAAGCCTCTAAAGGCTATATACCGATTTCTAATTTTTGGTGTCAAATAGTGGGAGCTAACGGACTCCAAATGGTGCGTGACCGTGCGTGACATTTGGTCCAAATGACGACGATGTCGATGGGTAACTCCGTTCAACTCAAATGGCCTTCCGGCGCGCACAAATGGATGGCCAATTTAGTCGTTCTATCCATGTTGACTTTCACGGCCGGTGTAGCATTAACCAATCGATTTCGTCTTCCTCCGACAGCCATTGGTCGCGACTCCGGTATCAATCGATGGGGATTGGCCTGAGGAACTAAACCCCCACCAAGTGTCTTCAATTGTGGTCGATTAGTTGATCAATTTTGCCATTAAAGTTCAGCCCCACACTGTTCACCTACATGGGAGTTTGAGGAAGAAGATGATACTGTAGCAAACCAGTTCGACTAGTCTAATCGAGCAGTCTGGCCAGTCTGA
Source organism: Rhodomyrtus tomentosa (assembly GCA_028455895.1). Taxonomy (NCBI): domain Eukaryota; kingdom Viridiplantae; phylum Streptophyta; class Magnoliopsida; order Myrtales; family Myrtaceae; genus Rhodomyrtus; species Rhodomyrtus tomentosa. The sequence goes on from JAPCWY010000011.1 coordinate 16,920,358, forward strand.
ACCAGTTTCGACTTGAAATTTTCAAAATTAGCATTGCCCAAAAGTTCATGTCAATTTTTACAAAAGCCCCAAATTTATCCTTAATTTCAATTCAGAAAATTCACGAATTGAAGGCTCAAATGATCAAATTGGACTTAATCACCCATGCCAATCGACTCAGAATAATGAAATACATTGGGCAGTGACTTCAATTGGTAAAGTTAGCCCTTAAATTGAAAGTAATTTCAATTATGCCTAAATTGAAGGACTAAATTGCAATTAAGTTTGCAATTTTGCTCAATTCATGTAATTGAGCAATTTGTGCAAATAATCAAGCTAAATTGCAATGAAGGACAATTAGATTGAATGTTAAGACCCTAAAAAAGCCGAAATTACAAATTAAAAGACTCAATTGATATTTTTTTTACCAAATTCAATCATACATGTAACAAACGAACACATAAAATTGAACTTGACTTTAGAATTTTTATGAGGTTAAAAATTCAAGGGAATTAAAAGAAAAATATTTACTATTTTTTTATATTTTTGTGACCTCCAATGCTATTTTTAAAAAAATTTGAGTATTTTTCTATTTTCTGAAAATACTAAAAAATGTGAAAAAATTATTTTTTATTCAAAAATGATTCCTTGAGCTTGGCCAAGGCCACCAAAGTTTATTTTGTAATTTATTTTAACATTTTATGAATTTTTTATGATTTTTTAAAAATAAACTAAAAAAGACTAATAAAAAATCATGTGTCAACAATTGTTGATCTTTGGGAAGAATCTCGTGAGAGGTTTCACTCAAAGACAAGTGACACCTGAGTCCAAACTGACTCGACTAGGGAAAAGAAAAATGAATCATAACATTCAATCTTTTTTGTCCGATTGGTAAACGCTCTGCTCATTCTGTTTTTGCGGATGTAAGAGAGAGATATGGAGTAAAGATACTCACCTGTTACTTATTTGCTTGATGCTCGCGCAACATATGCGGTATGTGGCAGATTCAAGTAAGTGCCTAGGGAACTCATCTTTTGAGCATCCTAGGGTAGTTAAGTTCTAACCCGTATGGTAGGCCAAACCAAAATGTGATTCCTATTTGATAGGAGCCTATGGATGACGCACCCGTTCTTTAGGGATTGTCAAAAGTTTTGATCCGTATGGTAGATCAAACCATGAATAGGACTCCTTTTTATCATGAACCTATAGATGACGTACTCGTTCTTTAGAGCTTGTCGGATACAAGGTTTCCCATCTACCAAGGACCTAAAGGTGACGCACCCGTTTTTTAGGGTTTGTCGCGGAGTAGGCTTCCTATCCACTAGGAACCTAAAGGTGACACACCCATTCTTTAGGGTTTATAGGATATTAGGCTTCCTATCCACGAGGGATCCAAAGATGCTGCACCCATTCTTTAGGGTTTATCGAACACTAGGCTTTCCATCCACTTGGGACCTAAAGGTGACGCATCCGTTCTTTAGGGTTTGTTAGAGAGCAGGCTTCCTATCTATCAGGAATCTAAAGGTGACACACCCATTCTTTAAGGCTTGTATAATACCAGGTTAATCCTACACCTTGAGGATTCAACGAGGGTCTATACACATGGGGTATACCTAACTTTTAGGTTTACCGAAGGAGCTATTATGGGGTTTAGGGGTTACCTAAAACCTTACAGAAAGCTGGTTCTAAAGATTGTCTTCTTGACGTGCAAGGCGCCATTTTGGGATTTGAGAACTCTAAGTATCCTACAGAAAGCTCAAACTTGCAAAAACTTTCGTTAACAAGATTCTTCTGGGATTTAGGGGTTACTTGAAATCTCTCAAAAAGATAATTTCAACGATTGTCCTTTCGACAAGTGAGGTACTATTATGGGATTTGGGAGTTCTAAGGATCCTGCAGAAAGTTTAAATATGAAATCTCACATAAAAGATGACTTTGATGCTCTTCCTTATTAAGCAAGGTATTCTTCTTTGACTTAGGGCTGCCATGAGTCTCATAGAAGTTTTAACCTGAGAGTTCATTCCTCATCAAAGATATCAGTTATTTCGAGGTAATGACAGTTATAATGTAGGCAAAGTTTTATTTTAAGTTATACGATTGTGCAAAATGATCTATGATATTAGAGGTTATCCAAGACATCTTGAAACATACAAAGATGATCAGAAATCATTGTAAGGAAAATCCTGGATCAAACAATTTAAAGTTTCCAACAAAGCTCACTTTTTAAGCATTCTATTGGAATGTCTTCGTCAAAGAGGGTTTTCCACCAATTCTTCGACTTTAGTCTTTTACGAAGAAAGCACTCGAATTTCCTAATAACTTACACTTGAGTTTTCGGGGCTATTCGCAGCACATACATTCCGATCAATCGGGATGTCTTTAAAGGACCATAATATTGGGCTTGGACACAATTTCAAAAGGGGACTCACTCTTTGAGTTAGACATTTTGAATGAAAGGTTTCTTCATTTGCTACGGGTTTACAAGTTAAGAACCCTGCAAAATGAGAAAGAAATAATCTTGCTCGTACATCTTCGAGTTAAGGTACACATTAACCTATGCGTCTTAGTCAAAAAAGACTGCGAAGGGTTTTCGGGGCTATTCACAGTGCATATTTTTTGATCAATTGGGAGGTCTTTACGGAGCCATAATGTTGGGCTTGGACACAGTTTCAAAAGGGGACTCACTCTTTGAGTCAGGCCATTTGAATGAAAGTTTTCTTCATCTGCTGCGGGTTTACAAGTCAAGAACCCTATAAAATGAGAAAGAAATAATCTTGCTCGTACCTCTTTGAGTTAAGGTACACATTAACCTAGACGTCTTAGTCAAAAAAGACTGTGAATGGTTGTAACGTTGGTAGGATTAGGAATCGAAAAAGGCTTGCTTTTGGCCCATAATCGCGAATGATTTAACAATAGTGATCATTTCTGGTCAATCTTCTGTTTTGTCTCTAGTCGATGACTTTTTGAAGAACATCTCTAGTCTTCTTAAGAACTGGTTTAATCTTTGAAAGACCTTGTTTATCTTTTGGCAGTTGGTTATGATTCCATTAGAGGGGTAGCCTTTTGCTGCACAGTTTCTGAGGATTCTTCTTTATTTCAGAAGTTGTTGGGGATGGAAACATCCAATAATCCCTTGGCCCAAAATCAGTTTTACGACTTTCAACATTTCAATAAGCTTCAGCCCTATTTTTATCGGGCTTTTTATTTCTTTTTAAAACATAGAGATTCGACTTTTTCTCTTTTTCGATCCCGTCTTTTCCTTTTCTTTTTTTAGGAACTATGATTTTTATGATCATGTATGGTATGTGACTTGAGTCTCATCTTGTCTTAACATTTTGCTTTGATAATCTCATGTAGCTCCTACTTCTTGAACTTCTCTGTCTACTTGTGTCTTTGCCACATTCGTCTTGGTATTGTGCAATGATCACCAATGAGGGTACATGAAATGAATATGTAGGCTCAAATTGGCTATGCAACAGGTATAAGTATATAGGATAGAGAAATGAACATCTCTTTGTCATCCTATGGCGTCTGGATTAATGCATATCAACACACGAAGATTGATGTTAGTTCGAGCAAAAAGATTTCTAAACATTTACTTTTCCAATCTGCTGGACTGCTTCTACACGACCCTAGTGTGAGGCAGCTATTAACAGGGTTAAGAAATGGAGACCACCGTACAAGGGGTTTATCAATGATCATTTATAGTGTTTATGGAGAATAATGAATGCCTCTGTTATCCCAATCCAAGTTATTGATGCGAATAACCCTTACATCCTCGAGTTCAGGCTTTTCTATCCTTACACTCTTCTCATCTCTCTGGTGTGTATTGGACGTGTTCGGATTAGGCTTGCTTCTTATCTGAAAAAACATTCCTGGTAAATAGCCTAAACAATTCTATTTTTGAAAAATTATTCTGTTTTTCTCCAGACATTTCACCTCACAGGAAATTAATGACGCACGATACGTGCTTTAGCCATGTTTGGATAACCTCTAACCCTAACATGTGTGCAACAAGTGTTAGAAATTCATCTTTTGAAAGCATGGTTCGTTTCTAAGTTCGGCCAAATGCATGTCCATCTTCGACTTCTCCTTTCTTACAAGAAAGTGATAAATTTTACGATATTCCTCTATTGCTGCCTTCCGTCTTCATCAGACAATCTTGTATGAAGAGAATGGGAACTCCAGTGAGTAGAAGATATTTTAACGCTTGACGGAAAGGATACATATCACCTGGTTCTACGCGTCAAGGACCATTCTGTTCTTGGTTCCATTTGAACGAGTTTGCTTCTGAGTCCATTTCTTGGAATCCTGCAAAACATAACACATGTCATGTATGCATGGATGCATGATATGCCTATGTGATGACTGCTAAGGCGACTCGAATTGTTTTGGAGAAACTCATGTGACTACCATATGATTTCATTTCAAGGATAATACTTCTTCACATCATCTGAGTTTACAAGATATCCTAATTATTCTCCTTCAGAATTTACAAGAATTAATGCCCCTCCCCCAAGGACTTTCTTGACAACATAAGGGCCTTTATAATTCGGGGTAAACTTGCCTCCCATAAGAGCAGCATTTGACAAAATCTTCCTTATCACCAGGTCATCCACTTCGAAACTTCTGGGTTTAACTTTTCGGTTAAATGACTTAGCCACCCTTTTCTGGTTGTTCTGGCAGTGACAAATCGCTTTAAGACGCTTCTCGTCTATCAGATTTAGCTATTCATATTTGTGTTTAATCCACTCTATCTTAGAGAGTTTAACTTCTGACAATATTCTCAAAGATGGAACCTCAATCTCTACAGGTAGGCCAACTTTCATCCCGTATACCAGAGCATAAGGAGTTGCCCCAGTAGAAGTCCTGATCAAAGTTCGATATGCCATTAAGGCAAATGGTAGCCTCTCGTGCCAATCCCTGTAATTTTTGACAGACTTAGCTAAGATCTTCTTGATGTTCTTGTTTGTCGCTCCTACTACTCCATTCATTTGCGGGCAATATGGACAAGAATTAAGATGTCGAATGCCAAAGTGATCCAGTAAATCATCGACAATCTTGTTGTTTAAGTTGGACCCATTATCTATAATGATCGTCCGAGGGGTACCATATCGAGAAATTATATCCCTCTTGATAAACCTTGCCGCACTTCTCGTAGTAACATTTGTGTAAGAACTGGCCTCTATCCACTTCGTGAAGTAATCAACTGCAACTATAATGAAGCGATGACCGTTCGAGGCTGCTGGATTGTGGGCCCTATCGTGTCTATTCCCCACAAAGAGAAAGGCCAGGCTTTAGACATCTGATGAAGTTTGTTAGGGGGTACATTAATCTTATCTCCGTATACTTGACATTGGTGGCATGACCTAACATGTTGACTATAGTCTGATTCAATGGTCATCTAATAATAACCAAGCCTCATGATCTTCCTCGCGAGGAGATGGTCATTCATGTGTGGTCCGCATACACCTTCATGTATTTTTCTCATGGGAGTATTTGCTTCTTTAGCATTTACGCACCTTAACAGAGTAGAGCCGAAAGACATTTTGTACAAGGTTTGTCTACTGAAGAAGAATTTACTAGCTATCTTGGCTATATATCTCAGGTCTCCTTCTTGACATCCATCAGGAAATTTTCTTTTCAAGAGATAATTATAGATATCACGGTACCATCGCTCTTCGTCGAACTCTTCTTCGACCAGCATACAATAAGCTGGTTTTCTGATTACACCAATTCTTAGTGGCTCTATTTATAATCCATCAGTTATTCGCAGCATGGAGGCTAAAGTAGCCAACAGTCTGCAAACTGGTTCTGCGCTCTTGGCATATATTCAAATGATGCTTCTTCGAATTTAAGCGTCAACTCTTCTAGATACTTATGATAAGGGATTGAGGTTTGCGTCCTTTGTTTTCCACTCCTCCTGTGTGTGATAATCTGATTTCCAGTCAATTTAAGACTCATTAATGAGAAATGAATCTAGAGATGTATTTTAGTATATTTCGCTCGAATCTAATCAATTCGAGTAAATCGACCAAAAGGGAAAGGCTAACGCAAGACATAGTACGTAGATCTAGGAAACTCGGACAGGAAATGGAGCTTTGACCATAAGGATTGTTGAGGGGATATTTAGAGCCACAAAAGGCCGATCCAAGAACTATTAAGGGATGCCTTGCGAGTGTCATACGATTGGAGCGCGGGTGATGCCGCTTAACCAACATATGATTTGCAAAATTTTCCTAAATCGAACCGCGAAGATTGAGACCATAGGGACTAGTGATAAACCCTCACAATTACATGACAACTAAAGCCGCCATAAATTGACGAGCCCTAAATGTAATGAGAATCACAAGGTCGATACGCATAAAGTCCGCAAAAGCCGCCTTTCGGTTTGGGATAGGCTGGAATCACGTCCGATAGAGAAAATCATCATAAACGAGTCCTAAAAGATTTGAAATGGAAAATCAAGAATCTCAACATTAATCGGATTGGCCGTCACCCTATCGAAAAATTATGGAACGAGAAAAACGACGTTCGGAACGTCGGGGTAAAATGACCATTTTGCCCCTCAAGCTTAGAACTTTGCCCTTACAATTGAAGAAAGAAAAATTGGTGTTTACCTCACCTCAGGCTGCCGAAAATCAAGAGTGGATGGTGGCCATTGGATCACCTAGGGAAGACAATGTGGACATGTGTCAAGAGATGGGCAAGGGTGGTCATGTCTACTTTTGGCCAACTACCATTCAAGCTCTTTGATCCAAGCTTAGATATAACCATCTTCTCTCTCTTCTTGCCTCACTCATTCGGCCAGATCACTCCCTCAAACTCCCGAAAATCTTCATCTTCTTCCTCCTTCAATCTGCCGATCGCCGACCAAAACTGGAGCCGTTGTTCGGCCGTTTCGATTACCCTCTCCAACCACCATCTGACTGTCGGCCGACCACACCAACGTAGATTTACGTCTTGCCGAAATCCTCGAATAAGAATCACGGCATTTGGAGCATCGAGAAGTCCTGAGCAAAGATTTTCTCAAGAGCCGACAGATTAGGACTCAATCTGAGATAAGTTTGATTCTTAGCCCTTTTGCCGGTCGAAATCTTGGAATCTTGGGCTCAAATTTTGTGAAGATCTAGCAGATGTGTAGGATTATGTGGTAAACATTGGGGCTTAATTTGATAAGGTATTAACCACGAATCGGCCTTGTGAATTTTGCCCAGAATCTGCTGGCGAATTAACTTGGGCGATTCGGCGGCTTCGGACAAGTTTTCGGTGACCAATCAACTCAAAACTCACGGTGAGCCTCCCAAATCCTTAGCTAGACATGTTAAGGAGTGGGATAGCATTTAAATATTAGAATTGGAGTAGATTTAGGACCGGTTGGCCCTGGCTTGCTCAAAACTGAATAGGATCGGTTCGGTGCCGGGCCAAACCGAATATGTGGAGGGTTGTGGATGGTGACTTGGAGATACAAATTGACATTTAAGATGTGATAAGATGATGAGGGTTACGTCTGGGTGATTGGGGTTGATGGATTGAGATTCTAGACAACGGAATTGATGAAATTGGTTGGATTTTGTTAGGTTACGCGACAAGTCCGGTTGTGGACATTGAGGGCCGAAACTTTGGGGCTCACAAGGAGTAATTTGTGTTGTCAAGCTCAAAGGTAAGGGATTCCTAAACTTAGGCTAGGGGATTGGACTCAATTGGGCGAGTCGAGACTTGATTGAATCGATTCATGAGAAACTTTCTAAGGGGATAGTATTCATTATATCCTAAGTCTTAAGGGATGTTTATGTGGGACTTGATCTATGCATTAGTCGTTTGCCATGTCTGAGTATTATGTGACTTGCCTTGCATGCCATGAGAGTTCACATTGTGTATGAGTGGCACCTATTGTTGTTTGTGAATTGAATTGAAATAACATGGCATGAGCATGACATGGAAAGGCCCTGAGGCGTATGAGACGCGGGGTGGGAGTTGATGCCTTGATGTGACAAGATCGCGGGGTGAAGTTATTATTGAGTGGCGCCCTGATGCGACGAAGTCGCGGGGTTGAGATAGCCACGGTCCTGATGTGAACTATTCGCGAGACGGAGCATGAGATAATGAGAATTGCTTGGAGATTCTTCAGAACCTGATGCATTTACGCGGATCACCGATGACGGTATGATGCGTTTATGCGAATCGAGCCTAAGGCGACATGATCGCGGGCTAGAGATTGAGGCCGGCGGTGATTGGTGGACGTGAGAAGTGGCAGGCTGAGAGTGCATGTGCATCTGAGTGTGGTATGAGGTCTTCATTGTATGCCTGTCGTTTGTCTGCTGTTGTTTTTTTGAATTGTGTCTGATATGCCTGTCTGTTTATGAATGTGAATTGTTGGAAGATTCGACTACCTGAGTGGACTATCAACCTGACCTAAGATTAGATTTTCTTTTACTAAGATGTGTATCTCACCCCTTTTGGGGAACTCTTCTTTTTACAGATCCTAGGCCTTAGATATGTGTCCTATACGTTTCGGGGACCCAAAAGAGATGACGGCATTTTTTACGAGTTCCCGGATAGGCAGGGGAACATTTTTGTGAGGAAATGCACTATTGTATGGGTGAATGAGGGTAAGCCAGATTGGAGGCCTCATAGGTTTGAGGCGTGATTTAAGAAGGAAGGGGATACACAGATTGGGCCACTGAAGCCCCACGAGGTACCTCAAGGTGTCATACTCGATTGGTGCCAGACTGCAGCAGAGTAGGAGTTACCAGAGGGATCAGTAGGAACGGACCAGAGAGGACACCGACCGCGGAGTACACCGAGCAGTAGGAGGATGAGGAGGTCATAGTCTTGGAGCCGTCGAAGGGGGACCTTGCTAAGCCCTTGCTAAAGGCAACCATGGGAGATTCCGTCGAGGTCCCGTCCAAGACATTTTCTGAGTATGAGCCAACTGAGGATGCAGAGGATACAAGGGACTCTAGCAGCTCCTCCTAGGAGTCTCCAGTTAGTGGCTCGATCTTTTGATGGTGACTCGACCCGATTCCTGCTAGCGTAGTAGATAGTCTTTTGTATGCTTACCCTAAAGCCCCGGTTGCTAGCAGATTGTTGTGGTCGATGTCTAAAGGAACAGTATATCGTGATGAATGACTATTATATGCTATCCAAGTCCCACTTATCTTATATATAGTACGAGGATTATGCAAGTATTGCTTCCGCATGCGTGATGTATTTATTATATTTCTTGACTTCTATTCGTGGATCCTGGAACCGCTGAGAGATTGTTATTGATTTGCTTGCAGGGATGTTCGTGTGCTCGTGCCTGGAGCGCGGGACGCGACACTGTATTTGAAAGATGATGAGCATAGCATCTCCATAAACCTACAGCTTAGGTACCTCTATGAAGATGGTCAACTGTAGGTCCAAAATGCATGCTTCGTACTCTGAAATATTATTGGTGCAAGGGAGTCAGTTTTGCTGCAACATGATAATGTTGACCACCAGGGGATATTAGCACCGCCCTTGTGCTAGCTCCCGATAGATTAACGGAACTTTTGAAATACATGACCCACTTGTCTTCTGTTAGATTCAAAATTTGATCTTCTATTTTTGTCTACTTAGAAGATGTAAGATTTTGGGAGCTCTCTGCCAACATATCAACTATGAATCTTCCATTCACAGACTTTCATGGAAAGCTTTTGATATCAAATTCAGACAACATCACTTTCCATTTTGTCAATTTCCCTATCAAGGCGGGCTTCTCCAGGAGATATTTAATACGATCATTTTCTATCGCCAGATGAATGTAGTGATGTAGGGTATATTGTCTCAATCTGCGAAGTACCTACACTATTGCTACACAAGCCCTTTCAACAGGTACATAATTTGCTTCAGATGAAGTGAATTTCTTGCTCAAGTAGTAGATGGCTCTTTTCTTACCGTCTACAGGGCTTGTTTAAGCAAGTAAGACTCTCAAAATTTTTTGATGTATAGTCGAATACAAGGTCAAAGGGTGACTTGGAACTGGTGGCACAAGTACCGGCAGAGTGGTTAAGTAAGTTTTGATCTTTTGGAACGCCTGACTGCATTATGCATCCTAAGTCACTTTCGCGCCCTTCTTGAGTAGTTTGAAAATCGGTTTAGTCACATCCTATAATTGATTGATGAATCTAGCAATGTAGTTTAGTCTCCCTAGAAGACTTCTTACTTCTTTCACCGTCGAGGGAGTTGCTAGATCACAAGAAGCGCGCGAAAGTGAATGCATTTTTCGACTTGTCCCCCTACTTCATGAGGATCTGTTTATATCTAGAGAATCCGTCTATGAATGAGAATAATTTATACCTTCTTGTACTATCCAACAGCACATCGATGTGGGGAAATCCTTTGGGCCTGCTCTATTCAAGCCTCAATAATCCACGCAAATCTGGACTTTGCCATCTTTTTTCATGGCGGGGACAATATTTGCAATCCAATCTTTAGTCCAAAGGGCATCACTATATAATAGAAATTCAATGCCCCTGCTACTGACCATGAATCCGAGAAGTTTCTCAAATTTTGCTCCGAACACACATTTGTTAGGGTTGAGTCTCAACTTGTATTTTTGGAGTCGCTCAAATAGGTTTCGTAGCACTTGAATGTGATCTTGTCCTTTCTTGGTCTTGGCGATTATGTCATCGACATATATTTCAATCTCCTTATGGATAATGTCATGAAATAGGGTGATCATCGCCTTTTGATAAGTTGCCCCAGCATTCTTTAGTCCAAAGGGCATCACTATATATTAGAAATTTGCCTAAGGGGTGGTAAATGCAGTTTTCAACTTATCCCCCTACTTCATGAGGATCTGATTATATCTAGAGAATCCATCTATGAATGAGAATAATATGTGCCCTCTTGTACTATCGACCAGCACATCAATGTGAACGAAAAATCATCCTTTGGGCCTGCTCTATTCAAGCCTCGATAATCCACGCAAATCTGGACTTTGCTATCTTTTTTCATGATGGGGACAATGTTTGCAATCCAATCTGAGTAATGGATAGCTTTAATAAAGCACACTCTAAGAAGTTTCATTACTTCTTCTTTAATTCTGTATTCTAACTCAGCTTTCGTCCGTCTGCTTCCTTGTCTCACGGGTTTAACATTAGGATCTGTAGATAACGCATGTTTCACAATTCTTAGATCCAAACTAGGCATATCGGCGTACGACCATGTAAAGATTTCCTAATATTCTTTAAGTAATTAAGTAGATCTGAGCCTTTCGGCTCGGGATAGATATCCACCAATCTTGACTTCCTTGACATTTGCAGCATTACCCAAGTTAATGACTATTGACTATTTTGAAGTGGGAGATGTCGAATTTTCGAAGGAACTCCAATCTCTACGGATAACCGCATAACCATCATCTGTGTCTTCTTTAATATCGCTGGAGTAATCATCTTGGTGGTCTGGTTCGCACAATAACCTAGCATATATGTTTGAGATGATATGCTTGAAATGTCATGAGAATGGTTAGTCTCCATTTTATATGCAAATGTGATGCATGAGTATGAAAAATTTTTTCAAAAGAGATTTCAAAATAAACACGGGCATAAATGGAACTAGTTCTCATATCCTCAAACATCCTTGTTCCTCGGGAATCTTTTGAAAATCAAGAATCATATGACAAATCAGGTCTCAAGCTTTCCATATAGAAAGCTAATATCATTATTGGGCTAATTTGTCGTCCCATATGTCCTTAATAAAACTTGTGTGTTTTATTGAATGAAAAAATGGACCGCATTATGAGATATGCTGTTTAGATCAACGGTCGGAGATCCAAAGGCGTTTTCCCACCTCTACTCCAAACAACAAAAATGACAACTGTAAAGAAATGCGATAATTTAAATGCAGTATTTAAAAACAGGGGAGAGATTTCTTTACTCAAAAGTGGTGGCTTCCTCATCAAGCCATTTTATGATAACATTCACAAAGTCATTACCCAAAAAAGGGTTCATTAGATTTGGTTCCATTGATAGCGCCGTCTCTTCTTCTGACGACCGCTTAGAGTCTTTGCTGAAATATTCATTCAAAGGTCCGGTAAACATCTTAGACTTACTTTTCCAGGCTGGAGAATCAATAAATGAATCCTTATGACTTTTTTGGCATCCATAGTGTCCACGGCTCTTGGCTCTTGCCTTGGCCTCGGCCTACTGTCTTAGACGTAAAATCTCTAGTGCGAGTGTTCTGATATCTCAAGCCTATCAAATGTTCGTTAGATTTTAACTGTAGAGGAGCATTGATTCCTTGACCATGCTTACCAAGATCTTTTCCTATGCTAGCAACATCTTAGCTGGTACAAGGCTAGCTTCGGAGATAAAAGGAGCCTTTAGCTTCACTCCCACAGGAGTGTGGACTACTGTCACCAACTCCAGGAAATGATAGCTAGCTTCTTGCTTAACTTCAGGTTCAATGTAGGGGATAACACTATTTTGATACGCAATGAGGTCAACTTCCCCATGGACAGTGATTACTTTCCCATCAATCACGAATCATACTTTCTGATGTATACTTGAAGGTACGACTCTAGTAACGTGAATCCAGGGTCTCTCCAATAGGAATCCAAATGCACTCGGCAGATCCATCACTTAGAAGTTTATGGAGAATTAGGTTGGGCCAATAAGTACATCAAGCTCGATTTCCCCTACCACTATTTTTTTAATCCCATCAAAGGCTCTAACAGCAGGCTTGGAAGTTCGAATCATTTCTTTTTTTATGCCCAAGCTTCTTAATGTAGCCAATGGGCAGATGTTAAAAGAAGATTTGTTATATATTAGCACGTGTGCTACTCTCTTTCCATTACAGTGTGTAGTGATGTATAAGGCCTTGTTGTGCCCCTTTCCTTCCATGGGGAAATCTTCATCTGAGAAGCTCAATTTGTCTTTAAGAAGAACTGCCCCAACAAATTCTCCCAATTGCATGTCGTTGATGGTTTCGGGGACATATATTTCATTTAGTACCTTTAGCAGCGCATCCTTATGTTTTTCTGAATTGATGAACAAATCCAACAGAGATATTTGGGCTGGCATTTTTCTTAACTGTTCTATCGCTTCGAATTCGTTGGTTTTAACAATGGATAAGAGCTTTTCCGTATCTTCCTTCGAAACCTCCTTGCTCCTCAGATTCTCCTTCCCTTGGGGCGTAAAATCGTCTGGACCTCATCACGGCATCTACTTCTCCCATTCCATAGTTCCATTGAACTGCCTTAGAATCATAAGTTTTTACCGGTGGGACTTGTATGGTTACCGTTGTCAGGTGGGATGTCTCTAGCTCATATTCATCATTAGTTTCATCTCTTAGTAGGTAAATTACCACAAGTTTCACTAGACAATTCTCTTCTTGGCTTAAGCTATCAAGCTCATCTAGTTTGATCACTAGAGTCGTAGCTGCTTCAATCATTGCCACCATATCGCTCAAGTCTTCTGGGAAGTTTTCGTATTCTGACTTGCGATATCTATCAGCGTCACTTGACTTAGCTAACATTGCAACCTTCAAGCGTCTTTCTACTCTTTCGAATAGTTCGGTCAAGCCTTGCCACTGGGCTATTAACTTGTCTATTCTAACATATTACTCGGTGTCAAGCTTGTTAGTTGTCATATGAGGATAACTGCACGTTGTCAATTGAAATGACATGTCTTCCATCTCTCTCGAGAGATCACTCACTTGTTCTTCTATGCGTAGGAAATGCTCTAATATCACTCGGTTGAGTGATCATTCAGGTTTTTCTGTAAAAGGCTCTATCACTGCCTCTATGATTTTTGATTGAACATGATCATCCACACCTCCCCATCCATCAGGAATTCTTTAGAAGAAATTGGGAGAAGTGGAGTATTTCATTTTGAAAATGTACCCACCTGAATCTTCGCTCAGATTATCTACAATTTCGCTTTTCTCTAGTGCTTCGGCTAGAAATCTACAATCGGCCAAGCTTTGCTTGGTAGCTTTTAATTTGTTTTCATCAGGCTCTTCTTCTGGTTCGGTAATCGGCTCTACGTCACCTACCAAACTTTCATGTGGGACATTCCACATATTTTCTCGCTCAGTTTGGACCACAAACTAGTCCCATTCTAGGTTCACTGAGCCCTTAATTACTTCAAACTTCTTATCAGCAATCCTTGACATTATCCCCAGGCTCATCATCTTGGCAATACATAGGTTCTTTCTTTCAGCCGACACTTCTCCCTCTTTTGGATATGACGAGGAAACTGCTAGAATATTGATTAGTTTAGGTACATTTACCTTTAGCTCTAGGCGATTTCCTTCATCATCATCAAGTATTGCACCAACTGCCTGGTGATTAGGGAGTGGATTCTCTTGCACGTTTGGAGCCCCATAATCGAATTTCAAAATTTGATTGTCAATGAGAGCCTAAACCTTCAGCTTAAGGATGTAGCAATTATCTATATTGTGTCATCTTTCACCAATATGATAGGTACAAGTCTGGCTTTCATCGAAATCAAGATATTTTGCCAGATTTGCTCCAAGAGGTTCCTTTGCCATCAGGTACTGCTCTAATAATATCGGGAGTAACTTGATAACGATTTGGAAAGTTGAGAAAATTTCTTGGGAGACTACCTCTTCTTGGACTCTTGTCCTTTAGACATTGACCACGATAATCCTCCTTTGGCTTGATTAGAATTAGGGAACACCTTGGGTTTATGGAAATTCGGTACAAAGGCTTTGTCAACTCTAGCCCCTCTTTCTTTTCTCAGGGCATATTGTTTTCTTATTGAAGTTTCATGTGGTCTTCTTTCTCTCAAAGTCCACACCAATCTTTCAGCCATCTTTATCAAGTGTTTAAAAGTTTGGCATCCTAGGGTGTTCAATTTATTGAAGCACTCATAGGGAAGTGACTTCAAGAACAAGTCAATCAAATCATCTTCTGGGATCGGCGGTTTCACTTGAGTTTCCAAAGCACGCCATCTCTGGGCATATGTTCTGATTATTTCGCTTCTTCCTTTCACTGTTCGCAACAGATCTTTCCTTGTCGGGGCCATAGCCGTGTTAAAATTATATTGCCTAAGGAAATCTTCAGCAAGATCCTCCCATCCGTCATAATCATCCAGGTCTAACTCAATAAACTAAGTTAGAGCGGCGCCAACCAAACTCTCTTGGAACTCATTCATCAGAAGGGGAATATAATCAGAATAATACGCCATCTTATGTAGATAGTATTTGAGGTCAACACGTGGACAGTCTGTTCCATTGTAATTTCTCACAAATTCCGGCTCTTTGTAGTCCGGAGGAGTCTCTACTTTGGCGAAAAGATTTTTCTTGTCGAAGTGGACTAACTCATAGCCTTGACTGCTCAAACACTCCTCAATCTTGGCTATTCTTTTAGCCTTGACTTCAGTCTTCATAGCCTGTTTTCTTTTCTCTTCCTTCTCGAGGTTATTGACAACAAAAGGTATCTTTGGTTGTGACTGGACATTTGGTGCACGAATATCCTTTATGACATATTGAGCACCTTCAATCGTCCATTTATCAATCGTATTAGGTATTGAGCATTGACTTGAGTCGTTCAGATTAGGTACTGCCGTCTATCTAGCTTGGGAGGCTTCTAACATGACCTTAATTTCAGCTATCATGGGAGTCATGGTAGTCATCTGGGTCTCCAACATGCCTACTTGTGGAGTCAATTCCTGTTATTCCATTCTCGTCTTAAGTCGAGTGCGGAAATGATGTTTTGGTAATTCCGTGATTAGAGAATACCTGTTTATTTAAGAATAACAAGTAAGCATCTCTTTATAACTGATAAGGAAAGTACTGGATTCCTTCAATTGCATACTTTCTATTGATGAATGAGAAAAAAAGACTACCTTGTGAGCCTTAGTCACACGTGAGCAGTTCTTTCAAGCATTTTCCAAAGAATTCATGAAACTGAAAGAAGCGCAATCTTTGACGATAGTTTTTAATGCATCGAAAAAACATGCTTATGCTCATACACAGTGCCAGAAGTAACATTTAATACAAATGAGTATCCAAATGCTAAGAAAATATCATATGTTCACGCATTTTACACTTGAGAGAATAGTCTATCCAAGTCTAGGGTGTTTGAGGTCTGAGGCACCCTCATCGTCCCAGCAAAGATCAGATCCTTCAATCTGAGATTCCTCATTTCCCGAATATGACGGTGATCCCATGTCTTCAGGTATATACAGCTCCATCCCAAGTATGTACGGCACAATGTACTCAGGTACATAAGGCTCAACAAAGCTTCGTTTGGTTGCCTCAAAGCGTTGGATGTATTCTATAGAAGCCCTATGAATATTCATCTCACGTGTCATGTCATCTAGCTATTTTACGTCTTCAATCTAGGAGTCTTTTAAAGAGCGTATGATGAATTCCACCTTAGCTTCAAATTGCTTCTTCTTCTCCCCTGTGAGGGTCTCCCTTGGCATGTTAAATGAGAAGACACTTGGTTGTGGTGATAAAGAAATCTCTTGCAATGCCCCATACTGCTAGATAACCCTCCTTGGATAATATGCGGTGACACTTGTGAATCCTAACAAGGGGATTAAATCTTCGCCATTGCATGCGGGCTTGACTTTACCCAATATTGGTAATTTAAGCTGCCATTGGAGTTGTTCTGGCTTTAGAGTTTTAAGAAATTCCTTTTATTCTTTAAAGTTGAACTTAGGAATTCATGTATGAGTTTTGATGAAAGTTCTAAAAGGATGGGCATTAGAGCTAATCTCAGTGAAACCCATATGGATATGAAATTGTTTGACATGAGATGTGAATCACAGATATAAGAGACCACTAGAGGCTTTAAAGATTCCCTTCTTATTTTTTCTAAAACGATTCAGGGAGAGGAAGGTTTTGGCGAGAATAAGGTTCGAGTAATCCCAACCGTAACAAACTTGTTTAAACACTACAGCCATTATAGGGCCAAAAGTAATAAACGAGAACGGAAATAGGACAAAGCTAAAGAATGTCAAGACAAAAGCTCTAACAGATTTTGTTCTTTTGCTAGCAAGGAGATTGGAAAATCTATCTAGGAGTAAAAAGAGGGAAATTCATCCGGAATTACTTCTGACGTCTGTTTTAATTTCGTTGAGGTTTGTATCCAGGAATTTAGCTAGTTGACTTAGAGGCACAAACCCAATAGGAGGTTGGACTAACAAGTGGGTGAACTAAACCCCAATGGCAGCGCCATATTCTTCAAGGATAGGGGTACCCTCCAATCCTTCCATGCAAAACGTCGCGACGGTAGGGTTCCAATAAAGTGTCATGGCTTGGGTAAAAGCATGTGGACATTCAATCTTCGGTAGGTCCAACAGATATCCTAGCCGCGATCTGGCATACTTCTAGCTGGCTTCACCCATGCTATCCCACCAGGTTAGAAGCTTAGCTTGAGGGACCTTGAACACTTGGATGCTATTCTTTTCCATCAAGTCTAAAAATGCAAATGATTTTGAAAAATCAATCGCCAAAGATTACTTTAAACATGTGATTATGCTAATGTCATGAAATATGCATGAACTGATTTAATTGCATATTCTAGTTAATGAAATGAAAATTAGAATCCCTTTCAGGTATGAAAGACTAGACTAAAGGTCTAATTTGAATTTCAAATAAGTGAATTATGTAATTAGTCAGAATCATCTTAGTGACTAAAGAAAATAACAACATCACATTACATTGGTCAAAACATCAATTGTGAACATAGTGGATGAAATTTCTTATTACAAAAAGTATATGCTATGATAGAGAAATCGAGAGGGATCTCGAGAGGGGGAAAATACCAATCGGGATTATTCTAAAATAAGAAAGCAATAAAAGACCAATGGAATGTGGGATCTAAACTATCCCTCCCCAAGATCTAATCTTCTTTGGGGTGATGGTCCATCAAGGTTTTCTCCTTAATTGCATCTTTATCTTGCCCTTCTTCAGGATGCGGCTCAGCAATCAGGACTTCTCCCCTAGTTGAGCGTTCCTCAGAATGTGAATGATAGTCTTCAGTAGGTTGGTTGAGATGCTTTATCTCTTTCGGCCATTCTTTGGTCCATGGGACAATGACTTCAGGGGTCTTCTTGGGTTTTATCTTTTTGAGTATGATGCGCTTTGGTTTTGCCTTGGTCACAAGGCGTCTTGTCTCCCCCTAAAGAGAGATCATTGGTTGATTTTCCTTGGCTTGACTTTCAGCTTTTCGATAGACATAGGTTTCTCTAGTTATGCCGTTGCGATATTGCCTTTTCATCTCTAGATAGTACTTGATCATTTTGTCTGCCTGCTGCTTAAACCTAAGGTTATCGACATAGTAACTAGTTTGACAATCTTCAGCTTATCTCAGCTTAGGTCCAGTCAGCTCCCGACCATGTACAAATCTAGTAAAATGCAACTTTGTGTTCGGCCTAGAACAAGTGACTTTTCTTAGATATTCGATGGTTACTAACTCCGTCGAACTTATAGGGAATATCAACATCCTATCCCCTATCATCGTTATTTCAATCAGTCACTAGAATGATTTCATAATGTATGCAATACATGTAGATGTGAATGATATACAATACATGAACATACTATGAAACAGGAAGTAAAAAAGTACATTAATAGTAAATGTATATTAACCTTCCACAGACATGCATATGAGACAAGTGGGAATATACTCCAGAAATAAAATCAAGTAAGGAACCTATGGCTCAGGCTCCCACTATCCAAATGTGGCAAATTCCTCCCAAGAGTACCCACCCAAAAGGGCTAGATATGACCAATTTGGATCATGAATGGGACAAACACGAAAGTCTCAAGTGCCATCACACACAAGATCCTTTCATATCATTTCCCTATCTATGGTAACCTAGAGGTGGTGGTAGTCGGGATTTGACCGTCGGTGTGTAAGATTTGTCGTGATCATCACAATGCAAAGTCATACATAACAGTTTATATCAAACACCGCTTCAATAAATGAGTAAAAATAAACATACAATCCCAACTCTAACCTGTAGGAAAGATGTCAACAAACACTCTACCCCTTATTTCTTCAATCTGTAAAAACATCTAACACAATAGTTAAGATACATACCTCACATTGGAGAGCATCTGCAGAAAACAAGGTTAGATAAACCAATCAACTTTTTAATCAGCTCAAGTCCTCAAAAATTCATAACCAGAGAGTCTAATTTGGAATAAGTTCCCAGCGGAGTTACCAGTTTGTCGCGACCCGATCTCGAGAGATTGCCTCTCTCGAACGGGTTAATGGATTGTTCCGTCTAGTCGGATGCGGGCCTCTCTCAAGGCTCGTTACTCAAGTTGCAACGGCGGTATACGTGGTCGACCTTCGATCCGGTCTGGTGACATGTGATACATGTACATGCCAAGGAGTCGTCGCCAATGGCTTTGTGGAGGGTACGATTGAAAACCCTATCGAATAGTTGAAAGCATTCTATTCAATTCTGTGAAAATTAGAGAAATGGGATCGGGGAATTTGTTACTCCAATTGTCAGAGTTGACGCCCTTTCGGCACCTAAGTTGATTGATTTGTCTAATCTAAGATTTCATACAGATGAGTGAGGCGCGAATCCTAAAACTAGGATTAACAGGAGTGGTTACCCTAACACTCACAATTAGTAAAATGAATGCGCAAATCAAGAATCCAAAATATGCAGATAAATCACATGAAAGCAATGTGGCATCCCTAGTAAAACCTATTAGCCTGGAAAAATGTCAATTAAGGCTTAGGAGTGTTTTTGACATGATTTTCCCTAGAGGGGCAAAATCATAATTTTGAAAAGTTTTGGGATAATTTACCTTAAAAGGGTAAATTTATCATTTTAGATGAAATATGAAGTTAAAAGATAGTGAAAATAGAATTTCTCACCAAATCAATCTATTTCCTAATTTTCAGAAATTTCCAGAATTTTTCTGGAATTTTAAAATAGATTTACCCTTGGAAGGGTAAAATCGTTATTCTTAGAAAAATGACGAGATTCGAAAACTCAAGCATAAGAATTGATCACCTAATCGACCATAATTCTTATCTTGGCGTTATCGACCTAGCTTATATACAAGGTAGAGACGATTTACCCATAAAGGGTAATAATGCTAATTTTCGGATGCCCATATAAGAAATCTCAAAAATAAGATTGACTAGTTGTCTGTGGTGAATCCTCAAATTTTGAAAATTTCTGGAATGTTTACGAATTTTCACAAATTTCCTACATTTTTTGGGATTTTCTAAGATTTTCTAACAATTTTTTAGGATTTTCTAAAAATTCTCTGATTTTTTTATTATTAAAAATTATTTTTCTCAATTTTTTATAAAAAATTGATTTGGACCGAGTTGACCCGACACACTCGGGTCAGAACCCGACCCAGATTCGGACCCCCGCGGCCTATACCTCAAAACGACGTCGTTCCATATTTTTTGTTTTTCGATTATTCAAATTTAATCCGACGGTTCCTATTAAATCATATGGCTACTCCACGACCACTGGATCTATTGACTAAAACTTACGGCTCAGATCAAAAGCCAACTATCTCTCAGCCATCAGATCTGATTACCTGATTCTACGGTCGCGATCGAACGACTCGGCAAATCCTCAACCATCCGATCTTCCGATTTATTCTTTATTTTTGAAAATCGATTTTTTAGTAAACCGAAGATTTAAAACTGATCCAACGGTTACTAAGCCCACACGTGGTATAGCCTAGATCGTCAAATCGCTTAACAGACTAACGTTCGACTCCAACGGCTCTATTGATTAGGCAAACACGAGGACCTATCATAAAATGACACCAAAGACGTTAACTCCTTGACTAGCCACGCTAGCTCTGTCTTCAACCTCTCAACCCCGGCGAAATGGACAGTCGAGACTTTTTCGGTGCCGATCGACGACTAAACCTACATCAATTAACTTGAAACTAATTCCATTTGACTCGTCTACTTCTCTAGTTTCACATATGTCAAAATCAAAGTATTTCATTCATAGAATCAAGCATAGGCAAGCTCGAATCAAGTCGACTATGGCGACCCCATACATGTGATTCATGGCATCTCAAGCAAATTCACTAACAGAGAAGATTATACTAGAGTTCAGAACACTTATCTCAAGCTTCGATTGAGCTCGTAGGGCCTAGATTTGGCAAGGCGACATTGAACAGTGTTCGATAAAGGAGGTTGAGTTTGGAGACTCGATTCGAAGATTCAAGCAAAATCAATGCAAAATGAAGATGCAATGGTGGTTAGTGATGCTTAGGGAGTAAAACGCTCACAAAACTTGAAAACTGATGACCAGATGTAAAATGATGCACAGTATAGAAGCTTGAAGATTGAACTCACATTTTCCAAGATTGCAGGCGGCCTGGCTAGTGGCGATTGACTTCTGCTATCTCAAGCAAGCTTTCGATGACGCTCAGAAGCTTCGGTTTGGCCTAGAAGAGCCTAATCAGTGCTTCCCCAATTCGAGCTCCAACCTTCGACAAATGGTGATGGAATGTGAGCTCTCTCTCTCTCTCTCTCTCTCTCTCTCTCTCTCTCTCTCTATTTTGTTCTCTCTTCTAAACCCAATCCTCTCTATTGCTCTCGAAAGCCTCTAAAGGCTATATACCGATTTCTAATTTTTGGCGCCGAACGTTGGGAGCTAACGGACTCCAAATGGCACATGACCGTGTGTGCCATTTGGTCCAAACGGTGACGATGGGTAACTCCGTCCAACTCAAATGGCCTTCTGGCCCGCACAAATGGATGATCAATTTAGTCGTTTGTCCATATTGACTTTCATGACTGGTGTAGCATGGATCAATCGATTTCTTCTTCCTTCGGTGGCCATTGGTCGCGACTCTGGTATCAATCGATGGGAATTGGCCCGAGGAACTAAACCCCCACCAATGTGTCTTTAATTGTGGTCGATTAGTCGATCAATTTTGCCATCAAAGTTCAGCCTCGCACTATTCACCTGCATGGGAGTCTGAGGAAGAAGATGATATTGTAGCGAACAGGTTTGACCGGTCTGACCGGTCTGAACCGGTTCCGACTTGAAATTTTCAAAATTAGCCCAAATTGGTGGGGAATTTTTGCAATTAAGCCTCAGAATCGAACTTATGACATAAATATTGTCTAAAAATGTGATTTTACCCAAAAGTTCATGTCAATTTCTACAAAATTTCCAAATTTATCCTTAATTTCAATTTGGAAAGTTCACAAATTGAAGGCTCAAATGATCAAATTAGACTTAATACCCCATGTCAATCGACTCAGAATGATGAAATATGTTGGGAAGTGGCTTCAATTTGTAAAGTTAGCTCTTGAATTGAAAGTAATTTCAATTATGCCCAAATTCAAGGACTAAATTGTAATTAAGTATGTAATTTTGTCCAATTCATGCAATTGAGTAATTTTTGCAAGTAATTGGGCTAAATTGCAATGAAGGACAATTAGATTGAATGTCAAAACCCTAAAAATGCCGAAATTACAAATTAAAAGACTCAATTGATATTTTTTTTAATCAAATTCAATCATACGTGTAACAAAGACACACATAAAATTGAACTTTAATTTGGACTTTTTATGAGATAAAAAATCCAAGGAAATTAAAATAAAAATATTGACTATTTTACTATATTTTGGTGAACTCAAATGCTAATTTTCTTGAATTTTTGAGTATTTTTCTATTTTCTAAAAATATTTCAAAAATATTAAAAATATGAAAAATTAGTTTTTGTTAAAAAAAATTTCTTAATCCTAGCCAAGACCACCAAAGTTGATTTTATAATTTTTTAACTTTTTATGAACCTTTTATGAAATTTTCAAAATTAAACTAAAAAAAGACTAATAAAAATTAGATGTCAACACTCTTCTACATCTAGTAATATTCCTTCTAATAAGCTCCTCCTTGACGATCAGGATGTATCATATGACCACCCAAATGTGCAGCAAAATACATATGCCCGACATTGGAATCATTTAGTACACATTATCCTGTCTCTTCTTATGTCAGCTTCAATTGCTTGTCACACAAACATAAATGCTGCATTAGTAGAATTTCTGAGGGACAGGAGCTTGCCGCTTATGACGAAGCTACCAAAGAACCTCATTGGCAACAAGCGATGAATGTTGAATTAGGAGCTTCAATATAGAACAAAACACGGGGCCTTGTTTCTCTCACTCTTAGTCGCAAACCCATCGGCTGCAAATGGGTATATAAGATGTGACATTTTGATTTTTCCAATCATTTCAAGACTCATTGATGAGAAAGTATCTAAAGATGTATTTCAATCATATCTTGTTCGGATCTGATCAATCTCGAGTCGACTGACCAAAAGGAAAAAGCTAATGCGAGACAATGTACGTGGACCTAGGGAATTCGAATAGGAAATTGCGCTTTGACCATAAGGATTGTCGAGGGGATATTTAGAGCCATAAAAGTCCGATTTAAGAATATTAAGGAATACATTGCTAGCATTATATGATTAAAGCGAGGGTGATGCCGCTTAAATCAATATATAATTTGTAAAATTTTCCTAAATCGAACAGTGACGATCGAGACCATCAGAACAAGTAATAGACCTCACAATTACATGATAACCAAAATCGCCATGAATTGATGAGCCATAATTGTGATGTGAATCACAGGGTTGATACGCGTAACGTCAGCAAAAGCCGCCTGTTGGTTCGGGATAGGCTGGAATCGCATTGAATAGAGAAATGATTCAGAAACAAGTCTTGAAATTTGAAAATGGAGAATCAAGAATTCCAACATTTCAATTGGATTGGTCATTGCCTTATCGAAGAAAATTGGAATCACAAAAACGACATTCTGGACATCGAAGATAAAATTACCATTTTGCCCCTTAAGCCCTAACCTTGCCTATATAATTGGATGAGGGCATTTTGATCATTAACTACACCCCCATAGCTGTCAAAAATTGAAGAATTGGAGAACCATTGGATGCACTTTGATTGACCCCTTGGACAAGTGTCAATGGATTAAGCCTTGAGTTGATAGATTCGCTTTTAACCTACCATTCAACTCAAGTTGACTCTTGAAAAATTGAATAAACCCTCATTCTCTCTCTCACTTAGCCGAACACCCTCCCCCTTTGCCGATATCTTCTTCTTCTTCTTCTTCTTCTTCGCTTCTCCTTGCTGTCGAAAACTCCTCAGCCGATCGGATTCTGTTCGCCCATTCGCCGTCATCCACCGCCACTTCCGGTGACTTTCAGCCGCTGAGCCAATCACTTGCTACTTCCTCATCCTCTTGCCGACATTCTCCAAGTAGAAGCGAGTCATTTGACCACCTAAGGAGCTCTGGTCGACCAATCTCTCGAGAGTCGACGGGAATTGTCACAACTGGAGGTAACCCACAATTTAGGCCTCATAGGACCCCGAAATCTTGGAGTTTTTCAACCAAATTTTGTAGACATTTAGGGGACACATAGATTGAGCTGTGGTAAAATGTTTAGATGAATTTGATGGAGTTTTGAGCCAAATAGGTCTTGTGTTTGAAGGGCCAGAACTGATCAGTAGAAGATCCGAAGGAACCGACGCCGTTCAAGGACTTTCTGGCGTCGCCTTGGCTCTAAATTTTCGGTGAGGCTCCCCAACCCTTAGAACTTCATGTTAGCAAGTAGATTAGTGGATAAATTGAGAATGAAAGCTTGTTTAAAGGCTGTTAAATTTGGATATGCATAACCTTTTACCAGAATTTCTCAAATCCTCGATCATCGACCAACCTTTTACTAGCAGACATGCGATGCTCGACTTCCGGCTAAGTGCATCTACGACTCCGTTTGCCTTCCTAGGGTGATACAATATATCACAATCATAATCCTTAAGCAGTTCCATCCATCGACACTACCTCATATTTAGTTCCTTCTGAAAAATAGATACTTTAGGCTCTGGTGGTCGGTGTAAATTTGAAACTTCTCACCGCATAGATAATGTCTCCAGATCTTCACAGCAAAAATGATCGCCGCTAACTCTAGATCGTGGGTTGGGTAGTTCATTTCATGTGGTCTTAGCTGTCGGGATGCGTAGGCTACTACTATTCCATGCTGCATTAACACACAGCCTAGTCCATTTGGCGAAGCATTGCTATATATCTCATAGCCTCCCGATCCTGATGGAATCGTCAACACCGATGCAGTTGTCAATTGATGCTTGAGTTTTTGAAAACTCCTTTCGCACTTATCTGTCCATTCAAACTTTGTTTCTTTCTTTGTCAACCTCGTCAATGAGATGGCTATAGATGAAAACTTCTCCACAAAACGCCTATAATACCCTGCCAATCCCAAGAAACTTCTGACTTCAGTGACGTAGTAGGCCTTGGCTAATTTGTTACGGCTTCGATCTTCGCAAGATCCATCGCGATTCCTTCTCCAGATATCATGTGACCAAGAAATGCTACCATATTCAGCCAGAACTCGCATTTGCTCAACTTCGCGTAGAGCGAGTGTTCCCTCAGGGTCTACAAGACAATCCTTAGGTGCTCCTCATGTTCTTTGTTACTCCTTGAGTAAATTAGGATATCGTCGATAAAGACTATGACAAATCTATCCAGGAATTCCTTAAACACTCGGTGCATCAAATCCATGAATGCGGCTAGAACATTGGTTAATCCAAAAGGTATCACTATGAATTCATAATGACCATTCCTCGTCCTGAAAGCAGTCTTAGGTATGTTTTCCTTCTTGATTCTCAATTGGTGATGCCCGGTCCTCATATCAATCTTAGAGAATACCGTCGCTCCTTGCAACTGATCAAGCAGGTCATCAATTCTCGGCAGGGGGTACTTATTCTTCGTTGTTACCTAGTTTAACTACCTATAGACGATGCATAGATGCAAAAACCCATCCTTCTTCCTTACGAACAACACTGGCGCTCCCCACGGTGAAACACTTGGTCAGATAAATCCTTTATGCAGTAGTTCTTGCATCTGCACCTTTAATTCTTTCAGTTTTGACAGGGACATCCTATAAGGTGCCCTTGAGATCGGCTCCGTTCCAAGAGCTAACTCGATCACGAATTCTATCTTCGCTCCGGCGACAATCCTGACAAGTCTTAGAGAAAAATGTTAGGGAACTCACGCACTATCGGAATACTCTCTAGTTTTGGCTCCTCGGCAGTTGTGTCCACCACTGCAACTAAATACGCCTAACACCCTTCAAACATCAACTTTGTCGCTTCAAAAGATGAGACTACGGAAATCAAGATTCCCCCTCGACTTCTCATGAATTCAAACCTAAGGCGGCCTTCTGGGTAGAAACGAATTATCCTACTACCATAATCTACCACTGCCCCATGTTTATCCAATCAGTCCATCCCTATGATCACATCAAAATCATACATGGGCAATACAGCTAGATCAATACTTTCCTTACTCTCTCCAATCACGATTTTATAATCAGCACAGCCCAACGAAACCAGTATATTATCCTTTAACGGAGTGGCAATATGCCGAATTATACTTAATGGTTTTAATTTCATACCCACCAAATCAGCAAATCGAGCAGATACAAATGAGTGCACAGCGCCAAGATCAAACAATGCATATGCAGCTTGGTCACACAAATAAATCGTACCTGTGACCACGCTTGGGGTTTCCTCCGCTTCCCTGCAGGCTACTGCATAAACTTTACCTTGAGTCGAAGGTCGATTCTGCTTGATTTGGGGAGTGGCAATCGACGATCCAACCTGCGGTTGTTGCCCTTGAGGTCAATTCGCTAGAGCTTGGTTCAAGTAGGTCCTCATTTGGTGGCCTATCTGACTACACTTGAAACAGGCTCTAGTCCTTACGGGGCATGACCCATTTCCATGCCTTCTACCACAAAGGCGGCAACTCCAATTCGTGGGGTTCGGCGGCTTCGCAATGTTTTTCCTTACTGGAGGGATAAAACACCTATTGCTCGCCATTGGTTTCTTGCCCATCTGGCGGTTGTCTCGGAATGAAGTAAACTGCGATCCAGATGTGGCATTCCTCTCCTTTAAATCTTTTTCGATCATCTAGCCGCACTCATAAATCTCCTTATAAGTTTTTAGATTAAGGGCTATCATTTGACTGCGGAGCTCAAATCTCAATCCGTCCCGAAATCTCCGTGCTTTCTCCTGGGGATCCTCTACAAATCGAGGTGCATACCTTGATAGTTTGAAGAACTCGGCCTCATACTGGTCCACCGTTAGTTGATTTTAATGTAGTTGTAAAAATTCCACCTGTTTCCTTTCCATGGCCGTCTCCGAGAAATATTTATCATTGAATGCCGTCGTAAAGACATTCCAGGTCATGGCCATTCCTACAAGAAAAACTCCATTCTTGGTTGCATCCCACCAATCGTTTGCAGTACCTTCCAGCCGGTACATTGTCAAAAGCACCTTCTCCTCGTCCGTGTACCTCAGGACTCCAAAGGCTTTCTCTAGCTTTTCAATCCATCTAGGTGCTAGCTCGGGGTCTCCAGTCCCGTCGAATTGGGTAGGCTTTAACTTAATAAATTGCTCGACCAACTGGCCCATCTATCTGGCTGCAACAATCTCCTCCTGGGCATTCACTGCCTCATTACCCTGGTTGTGATCATCATGGTTTCCATTGCTCCCGTTGTTGCCGTTGTTGGCGTTGACAGTAGCTATTGCGGCTCCTACCGCTTGGGTTATAGCAGCATCCCGATCTTGGGTCTGCTTGTCAATGAGGTCGACAATCCTCTCTAGCACCCTTAGTACGCCATCCATCCTTGGATCTTCTACTATAGGCGGCTCGAACAAGAGGCTCCGCCTTTGGGCCTTCCGAGTCTCCTAGATGGGTTACTCATTCTGAGGCGCTTCTACTAAGCCTGGTCCACCACAAGTTCATCAAGGAGTTAGTAACTCACTCATTCAACCAAGTCCAGAGCTACCAACTAGGCCTTAACAGTAATAGTTATAATATAACAGCCCTCCATTCAACAAATTCCAAAGGCATTTCAACAAGTGATCCATGGTCATTCCTCAGTTTCGTTCACCCCAATAGTTCACTAAAACAAGTCACACTCATTCACTTAACAGGTCAAAATCCAAGAATGACTTTCAACACTAAGCATGGAACTTAATCCTCATGCATTACCACAATCCTACCGAGGTCAAATACCAACCATAAGTGCCAAGTCATATGTTATGCATCTCGTGTCTTATCCTAACAAGTCTCCTAAGGTCTCGCTACCCGTCCCTGTCCCAATTTAATCATCCTTAGTACTCCAATCCTCAACCAACTTTGGATCGAGCTAACCTTGCTCTGATACCAGGCAAATGGGAATGTCACACCCCGCGTTCCGGGCACGAGCGTGTGACTCCCTGCAAGCAACTCAAGATATTTCTCGTGGTCCCAAGATTCACGTACAAGTTGAGAGATGTATTACAAGTCAAGCAAGCAAAAATGACGACATTAAAATTCTTCCGTACAAATATAAAGAGGGACCTGGATAGCAGGAGTACTAATAATATATAATATTTGAAGGTTCTTACATGTGCATAGCAACTAGATCCGCTAGTCAATAGGGGTGACAGAATAAGTACAAAAGACGATCATGGCCGCTCTCAAAAAGGGACAATATCCAGTCATCATCAAAATGTAAGACTAGTAAGGTGGAAACTCCTAGGTCGAGCTGCTGGAATCGTCAGTCTCCTCTGCCTTCTCAGTAGGCTCATACTCCAATAAAGTCTCAGAGCAAATCTCCACCGCATCCTCGAGTGTCTCGTCAGCTGACAGCTCCACCAGGTCCTCCTCAGTGGCTTCGACCACTATCACCTCATCCGTGTCCTCCAAGATCGGGATCCTCTCTGGACCAATTATCAAAACAGCAACCGATCTATCGGCCTCCACTAAATCTCGAGTGGGATGGCAGCAGTTAGGGATCACTCCATGAGACATTTTAGTGAGCCTTAACAGTCCCGTGGAAACGTCACGCACCTTTCTAAACCATGCCTCATACCAGTGAGGCTTCCAGCTACTACCACCCTCATCTACCCATACTACTGTACATTTCCTAACATATATAATACCCTGCCCATCAAGGAACTCTTCAAAATATACAGACATTTCCTTAGGGTCGCCAAATCTGATAGGCCACATCTTCAGGAACTAGGATCTGTAAAAAAGAGGAGTCTCACAAAGGGGTGAGATATACATCTCAGAGGAGTCTCACAACGGGGTGAGATATACATCTCAGTAAGGTGGATCCTAACCCTATGTTAGGCCGACAGTCCACTCAGACAGTCATAAACACCATCATTTCATGGAAATAAACAGATGAGGCATTCAATTATCAATAACAACACACAGATGTCAGGCATACAGTCATGGCATCATAACATACCAATATGGTCATGCACACATCGCCATGTCACTTCTCTAATTCCACCATTCCAGCCTGCCTTAATCTCATGCCCGGTTTAGAACGCCTTAGGCTCGGTCTGCGTAAACGCATCAGACTGTCTCATTGACAAATCCGCGTAAACGCATTAGGTTTTCAATATTACTCCAAGCCTGTGTCGACACATCACAACTCCGTCTCGCGTTTCAACGCATCAAGATTATGGTCTTCTCAACCCCGCGTCTCATACGCATCAATGTGCCATTCACTCCAAACCCCGCGCCTCAGCGCCTCAGGGTATTCATCATACCACCCCGCGTCTCATACGCATCAGGGTATTCACCATGCCTCAAACATGCCATAATTCGATTTAATTCATATACATAATGCCATGTGCAAACTCATGCACAAACCATACACTTATGGCTTGCAAGACATTCAAATTCACACTCAAATGCAACAAATTACTCAAGGCAAAAGCATAATTCAACGTTCGAGTCATCTATACCCTCCTAGGACACACAATGATCAATCACATTAAAGCCACTCAAAAATCGATCAAACTTCCACCCGACTCGCCCAATTGAGTCCAATCTTCCTATCATAAGTTTAGGATTCCCTTACCTCAAGTTAATGCCACAAAATCCTTCTCAAGCACCTCAACACTTTCGGTCCAAACCGTCCAAGAACAAGTCCACCTCGTAACCTATAGAAATCCATCTACCCGTCAACTTTTCTTGCTCAAATCTCCAATCTATGGACCACAAACCTTATTAACATGCTTCTCAACATCCTAGCATATCTCAATGATGAATTTGAGAATCACTTTCAACCGTTAACAGCCCCCACAGAATCGGTATGCACAGAACCGAATCGAGTAATTTTCGATTTTGTGTATACCACAAACGACTAGCCCTTAAACTACCTCAAATCCTCAATTTATTCACTAGTCTACTTGGTAACATGTAGATCTAAGGGTTTGGGAACCTCACCGAAGATTTGGGGTCAAGTCGTCCTTGGAAACTCCTTGAATGTCACCGGTTTCTTCAAGTCCTTAAACCGACAATTCTGGCTCTTCAAACATAAGACTCATTTGGGGTCAAAACTTCATCAAATTGCCCCAAAATTTTTACCACAGCTTACTCTACATGTTACCTAGATTTTCTCAAATTTTAATTGAAAAAATCCAAGGTTTCGGGGTCCTAAAAGGATAGAAACGTGACTCACCTCTGGTTGCGACGATTTCCGTTGACTTTCGGGAGATCGGCTGGTCGGAGTTCCTCGCTGAGTCAAATGACTCGTTTCCACTTCGAGGATGTCGGCAAGAGGTTAAGAAAGGAGTGGGTGGTCGGTCGGAGTCTAGGCGGTGGCCGGAGGTGGTCGTCAGCGGCAGCGAACAGGAGAAGCAGAACCAGTCGGGCGGCAGCAGAAGAAGAAGAAGAATAATAAGCTCTCGGCTTGGGTGGGTTGATGGTCGGCCAAGTGAGGGGTGAGAGAGAGAGAGAGAGAGAGAGAGAGAGAGAGAGAGAGAGATGTATATGCAAGTCTCAAAGTCAACAAGTTGAATGGTAGTTGGGAAAAGTGGATATGTCCACTCAAGGCCTCATCTATTGACACATGTCCAATGTGTCAATCAAGCTAATCCAATGGCCAAGATTCTCTCAACTTTTCGGCAGCCTTGGGGGTGTATTAAAGACCAAACTGCCCTCATCCAATTATATAAGTAAGGTTAAGGCTTGAGAGGCAAAATGATAATTTTACCCTCAACGTTCGGAACGTCGTTTTCTAACTCCAAGTTTCTTCGACAAGGCGACGACCAATCCAATTATGATGTTGTAATTTTTGATTCTCCATTTTCTATTTTCAAGACTTGTTCCTGATCGTTTTCTCTATCATACGTGGTTCCAGCCTTTCCCGAACCAACGGGTGTCTTTTGCAAACATTACGCGTATCGACCCTGTATTCATATCACATTTAGGGTTCGTCAATTCATGGCAACTTTGGTTTTCATGTAATTGTGAGGGTCTATCACTAGTTTCGATAGTCTCGATCGTCACCGTTTGATTTAGGAAAATTTTACAAATTATATACATTAGTTATGCAACATCACATGCGCTCCGATCGTATAACGCTAGCAGTGCATTCCTTAATCGTTCTTAGATCGGCCTTTTATGGTTTTAAATGTCCCCTCGACAATCCTTATGATCAAAGCCCCATTTCCTATTCTAGTTTCCTAGGTCCACGTACCTCGTCTCGCGTTAGCCTTTCCCTTTTGGTCAGTCAACTCAAATTGATCAGATTCAAGCGGTATATGACTGAAACACATCGCTAAATACATTTCTCATTAATGAGTCCGAAAATGATAGGAAAAATCAGAATGTCACACCCTAAGTCCTAATTAGTAGGCTTGTCTTTTCTCCATCAAAATATCAAGAAACTAAATTGACCAAAATGCCCTCAAAATTTCGGTCACCATAGGGAAAATAAATGACTAAAATGCCCTTACTTGCTCTTAAAAAAAAGAATATCCTTGAGGGGAAAAATGATCATTTCGCACTTTCTGTCTAAAATCTCACTTTTTCAATTTATATTGCCATTGATGAGGTGACGTCCAATTCTCTTCCAATGTTGGAATTTCTCAATGTTTGATATCCAATTCTGAGGCCAAATTCATGTTGAGTTCTCATCGACTGTAATCACAGTTTATCTCAAACTGACGGACGACTCTTACAGGCACTACGCATATCGACCTTAGGATTTCTCATGTCGTGATGACTTTGACTTTCATGTGATTACGAAAGTTTATCACTAGTTCTTACAGTCTTGATCATTGGAATCCGATATAGAAAATTCTCTCAAATTACATATTGATTAAGCGGAATCACCTACTTCCCAACGTATAACGCTAGCAAGGCATTCCACGATCATTCCTAACTCGATCTCTGTTGGCCCAAAATATTCCCTCAACAATCCTTATGGTCAAAGTGCCATTTCTCATTCAAATTCCCCAAGTCCACGTACTCGATTCCGCGTCAGTCTTTCCCTTCTGATCAGTTAACTTTGGAGTGGCTAACTTCGAGCGAGTTACAACTGAAACATATCGATTGATATCCTTCCATTCAACGGTCTCGAGAGGGTCGGGATTCAAAATATCATAATGAGAGAGAGAGAGAGAGAGAGAGAGAGAGAGCAGTTTGCATGTGGCAAGGATCCCTATATGGGGCCAACGACCCCCGCCAGCCATCCTCACCCTCAATGACCGTTATCGATGATGGTGAGGAGGCGGCGACGACAAGGGTTGCGCAAGCCCTTGTCGATTGCAAGCCCTCAAATGTCACATTAGATTTTCAGCTTCATATATTAATAAAAAATGTCACATTAGATTTTCAGCTAAGCATATTGGAGTTGGCACTTAAATGATTCAAAAAAGAGTTTTGGAAATAAAAAGTGCTCGATGTACACAAATTTTGACATTTGTGGCATCCTTTTGCAAATTTGTTTGGTCATAAATCCGACGTGACATTTTTTGTATTGATATGCAAAGCCCACCTGACTCGTCGAAGGTCCAGTCAGCGACTAAAAAAATATAAATATTGAAACAACTTATAAAAAATGCAAACTTAACTAGATTAAAAAATAAAAGGCTAAAAATTCCCAGACAAGAAAATGTGTATTAGATCCCTAAAACTTGTTACGAAAATCCAATTGAGTGCTAAAATTTATAAAAATTATATTCAAGTCCTAAAACTTGTCCAATTTGTACAATCAATTTCTTCCTTTAACTTTGTCAATTTAGACTAGCAAAAAATACTCATGTTTTAAATATTTTCTCTCTCCTATGTGATAATGATATAGCTAATACGCGTTGTTTTTGTTAAAAATATATATACTTATAACATATACTCAGTCGCACCAAATTCAAGATACCCAGCTAGCCCTAAAAAAAGCTTCGCTGACAGTAAGTCCTCTCTCTTTTTTTGTATTTATTTTTCTCAATTTCTCTTTCACTAATTTGGAGGAACAATATTTGCTCCGACAAATTCTGGTGGATACCAATTTCAGCATAGCAAAGTAAATGTACTTCTATCATAGGCATAATTGTGCATCCATTGTTACTTTTGTTTAACAAGCGGAAGAAATGCAAAATGAAGCCCGACTCGGTGATTCTCAGCATGCTCATCAGTCTCTACTAATGAGCCGGAGAGGGTTTTTTTGGGACATGGGTCATGAAAAGTGACTTGTTTTCATGCAGGTCCATAAACTCTTGCTATGCTAGCAATCACATGGAGTTTGAAGCGGTTGATGCTTGCGTTCATGTGCTTGAAGACGGTTGTTTCCTACGGATTATTTTATCCCTTTGTTTAATTGGGCTTGCTCGGTTCCGGAGAATGCATCAATTGGTGATGCAGTTCTCTGGTTTATCATTAAAAGTGGCTATCTGATTCTTGTGTGTGTTTTGGGTGTGCATTGATTGACGTGTTTGCAAAGGGTGGTGCTGATATGGTTTCAACTCCTAAGGTGCTTGAGAAAATGCACGAGGGGAATGTAGTTGACTTTTATGATGACAAGATATACTCAGTTAGCTTGTCTAAAGAAAGCTGTTGATCTTTCGAATATGCTGGTGTGTGTGCCTGTGCCAGATAGATTTAACCCAGAATCGAACGCCATGCATGCATGGACTTATGGGGCAAATCTGGATCCCTTGTCGAAGCCCTTCACTTTATAAATTCAAAGTGTATTACGGCCGATACACTGATCTACATTTCTTGGAGCTTGCCAAGTTCATGGCAATGCTGCACTTGCAAAAACGTGCTGGAGCAGTGAGTTTTTGGCAGGAGCGGGGCGATTCGGCTGCTTATATGTATGCCTTAGCAGGTGTATGGGAAGATGAAGCCAGCAATCAGAAAGAAAAACGAAACTGAAAAATCTTAGAAAAGAAGCCGGTTGTTGCTGGATTCAAGGGAAAAATATAGTTCACAAGGTCTGTTTGAGCAGCACTTCACACCAAAAGGCACAGGAGATCTATCACGAACTGGACCAATTGGCTAGTCAAATAAAGAATCTGGATCATGTACCGACTATTGAATTTGTTGTTCATGATGTGGAGGCACGAAAGGAACAATATTTGCTCCAGCATAGTGAAATCGCATTGTGAACCACTAGACATGAGATGGTGTTCTTACATTGTTTCCCCTCTCTGCATGAGTTTCCCCATAACCCACCGATAAAGGACGCACAATACCACTTCGCTCAGAGATCCGCAGACTGAGAGCCCTGACTTGATGCCAAATTGGTCCAATCCTTCTGATCGGAAGCTGCCAAAGAACTCGTTCATCATGACTAATAGAAACAAATAAAGCATGAAGGACCTTCTTAGTACAAACTGTCTGTATGAACTAGGAGATGTACTGATTGGTAGACTAATCTTATATTACTAGCATTTGTCAAATCTGATGAATACCTTCAGGATTTGAATCCGAGAGTCTCGAGCTTCCAGCCAGTGAAGACGATGGTTGAGTAGGTCCCCTGAAGTTCACCGTGTGGTTGCCACCTGCAATAAGGTTCTGGACTTGCAAAATCGGCATAAGCGCAGCATCTAATGCATCATTTATTTTCATTCCTTGTCCTTCCAGCGAAGATCGAGCAAGACGACAACCGGACACTAGATTTGGATCGGACCCTGCCACGTCTTCTGATCCGACAAAGCAGACAGGAATGGCAGGTGGCTTGTCAGCTCTGCTCATCATCATTTTTTCAACAACAAGCGTGAGCACGGGTCAGCGTCACAACTTGAAGATCGAAGTCTTTGGCAAGAATGTGCACCGTGACTGTCATGTTTTTTCTGCCAACGTGTTTTATTGGTGGTTGCATTTATGATCATCTAAACATATGTTTCCTATCAAAAGAATATTTATGCCAAACCTCATGCCATAAGCCGACATAGCCACTTGCACTCCCGAACGTCAGAACGATTCATGTGCAGATAACAGAATTTGCAAAGTTGGGTAATGTGCACAAGCAGGTAATTTGAGTTAAGAATCCCGGAAAACTAGGTAAAATGCTTTCGGACTGAGAATGGTTAAGCTAATCACCAGATTGTTCTATGCGGGGGAGGCAAAAGCTAGAAGTAATTGTAGAAGATGTACCAAAAACTTGTCTCAGAGAGACAAGATAGAGAAACATCGCAAGAATTCAGTTTCTTACTCATTCTCATTGTTCGTTATGCTCACTGGAGAATCAGCCTGTGGAGCTTTCTCTGCCAATTCCATCGGCCTTTGTTGCTGTGCTGCACCATGAAAGGAGGGCAAAGGACAAATATAACCTCGCATAACCGAGTGTTCAAAGTGCGACAAAGATCCATCTAGTCTTGAGAGCGCAACTATCTTTTGCTTTTGCGATATAGCATAAGAACTGAGTTCGATGAGTTTTTTTTCTCTTGTTCGGGAAGTTGACCAGAATATATACATGATACCATATGCTATGAAGGATACAAGCTATGCGTTTGAGCGGAAAAAGTTCTATACTATGAGAGCCTCACCAGGCACCAGAGGAAAATCCATGGCTCGAGGCGGTTGCTCGAGCAATTCATTGATCTTGATGATCAGTCGTTTCAACGCTAGCTTTGTGTAGTAATTCTGGAAAAACTCCTGATTCTCTTCTTCCAATCCGTCCCAAACTGGAAATCGATGGATAAGTTCAGAAGCGTGGTATCAAGATATAGAAAGGACCGAATCATTCAGAATACTCAAACGGACTTAGCATTATTCATTGATCAAACTAAAAAAGAAGATCTCACCAATATGCGTTACTTGGGGGTTGATCCCGAATTCAACTTCTAACTGAGGGGCTGTTTCGTCGCGATCCATGTACTGATCAAGGCACTTCTCTATCAGATGGTGGGTCTACGGAAAAAGAACAAGCATCACGATTAGAGACCCTTGTGATTCAAAGAAACTCGGGGATCTTGATGCGATGCAGTGTGAGAAATCAATTCGAAACCCAATAAAACGGGTGCCTCACTCGGCGAACTTGCTTCTCAGTATATTTTTTGGCTTCCGTCAACCGAGCGTTTGGATCCGGGGCCGCCATGATTCTACTGCGAAACCACTTTCTGCAATCGTGAATGACAAAAGAATCGAGTGATAGCCATCGAACAAAGAGTTGCAGCAAAAATTAAGGGGGCGGGGAGAGAGAGACCTGGAGATGACGAAAGTTTATTTTGGTTTGTGGAGTTTGGAGATGGACTGGCGCGTTGCTCAACTGCTTTTTAACGACAGCCAACCGCTTTTTCCAATTGCTCCCTGAACTTTTGAAGTATTTCAGTTCAATCCCTGAGCTTTACAACTTTTCAAGTTTATTTTGTCTTTTTTGAGTTCTTGGGTATTCGATAGTGTTGGCCTGTGTGGAAAAGAGGCCCTCCCTGTCAGTTCTCCATTTCTCGTCGGGAGGCGACTTTTCAAGTTGTTATGTTTACTTATTTGACACTGATGGATATATTTTCACACTAATTTTCACTAATTGCGCCATCTAGTGTGGATAAAAAGTTCAAAATAAATTGAAAAGATATTGAATTTTCAACGAAAAACTTTTTAAATTTAAATATGCACTTTCTCAGAATACCACAAACAATTGTGTGTCCCTTTCAATTTGTTGGTGAAAAAAGTGCCAAGCTTTGACAAATTATAAGTCACTCGCATATAAAGGTGATGAATGCAATAGACCTGTCGAATAGATGAATCGTGTCGGGTTTAGGTCGAATCATAAATGATCCGATTCAAATTGACCCATTAGTTTATGTGTAGTGTAAATTTCTTGACTCACTGACGATCCACTCACACTCAAGCCATACCTGTCGCGAGCAAGAGCCTCCCCACCTCTACCGCCCACCTACCCACCCATCTGCCATTGCCGCCTACCGATTTATTGCGTGGTCGCATTGGTCTATCATCTACACCTATGAACGGTTAAACCGAGCATCACCGTGGCTCACCACTAAGCCTAAAGGATGCTAAATCCTTGATTCTAAATAGTAAACGTGCAGAAACATGCCTTAATACCACTTTCATTACTGATTGGGAATCGAATACATCATGAGGTCATATCATAATTGCCAAATATTGACACCTAAAATTGGACTATTCTTCGTTAGACATTTCTGCACAAAAATTAGAGCTAATTTTTGTTCTAAACAAAAATAATCACCCATATTGATTAGCATGCGTTGCATTTGCATTTAGTCAGACTGGCAACACAGGAATAAATTAAATTGAGAAAAGAAAAATAAGAAGAGTGGCTTTAGGGCCTGAATTGAGCAGTACCATGCTCGGGCGAGGCCAAATTGTTTTTTTATTTCCTTTTTTAATTTTTTTTGAATCAAAATCAATTAATAAACCATCAAATGAAAAAATATAAAAAAGAAGTATAAAAATAAATAAAATTTAAAGTAAAAAATAGGTATTTAAAAAATTTTGGAGCCAGACCGGCCTGGGCCGACCTGGCCTGAGTACTAGACCTAGCCTGAACAGGCCTGAAAATGCAAGAAAATTTTTAAGCAGGGTTGGATCGGCTGGCCCGTCTGGCGCGAGCCCATTTGACAACCCTAAGTGGCTTGACTCCTTTCGATGGAAAATTAGGAAAGTACACTTGAGTGCAGGATAAAGGGGAGGCAACAACACATAGAAGGAAAAAAAAAGGAAAACGAGAGAGCTCTCTTTGGTTTGGGAGGTCTCCATTGAAGAAGAAGAGAGGCCGAGCACTTAGGGTGTGGTTTAGAGAGCATAAGAGCCATGCCACAGCACACCGTTCAGTCCTCGAGCTCCCGGCCATACTAAGGAACAACTGTAACCTAACTGCTTAGCTCTAAATGCCGTAAAAGGTGAGAAGCCTTCAAGGTCATATCCTCGGTCATTAATGGCAGCATGAACTTCAAAATGACGATTTTGCTGAAACCTTCGAGACGGCCCAAACCCTTCCAAAATGACAATTTTTCTCCCATAGGTAAATTGCTCTGAAAATTGAGAAAAAACCTAAAAAATGTTAGAAAATAGGAATGTGCACATCCAATTGGCCATCCTATTACTGACACTTTGGGGTCCTAATCCCTTTGAAAAATGATAATTTTGCCCTTCATTGGCGAATTTTCCTCTATTCTCCCAAAAATGACGATTTCGCCCCTCATGAGTAAATCATTCCAAAAAATATTAGAAAATAGGAAATGGGCCATTCAACTGGTCAATCCTTTTTTCAATGATCTTGGTTCCTATCCTTTTTTAAAATGACAATATCGCCCCATATAGGTGAATTGTCCCCTGATTTTCTCGAAATCATAATTTTGCCCCATGGGCAAATTGCCTCCAAATCATTTCCAATCTCCTACCATACTCCAAATATTCTTTCTCTAAGTTGTTAGGGTTTTACTAGGGATGTCATGTGTTGTATTCATGTGTTTATCTGCATGCTTAGATCCTTGATTTGCGTATTTATTTTAGTGATTGTGATTGTCAAGACAGTTACTCCCATTAGCATAACCTCTTAGATTTTAGGATCCTCACCTCAAATCTTCTGCATGAAGTTCCTCGCTAGGAAAATCATTCAACTTAGGTACCAAAAAGATCTCAATAAATGACATTGGCGTAACTAAGTCCTCGTTCCTGAATCTTTGGCTCCGTATGAGGCTGGCGACTCCTCCCATCGCGCAACAAGGTTTCTAATCTACCTTCCCCAAAGATTGGTGATGACTCATTTTGTATGTACACATATACACGCCACCTGATCACACTAAGATTGAATCGGATATGTCATGATCCGAACCCAGCGAGCACACGAACATCCAATCAGGCCATTCATCTTTAACAGTCTCCCAGGATCATTCGCCCCATAACTCAATAAATCTATCGAAGTCCGGAAGCGATAAAACAACTCCCTTTCAAAAACATAAAAGATGACTTCAGGATTGCACCACGAAATCGTTTAATCAAGATACTACATAAGGCTTGGGTTCACAAAAGAAATTAAAACTAGGTTAGGTCTAACATCACTTCTTCAATGGGGCATCTTCAACTGCCAATTCAAGATAATTTCGGTAATTCCATTGCTAGGGACCTAAAAAATGTTATCCCACGATGGGGTGAGATATAAATCTCAGTAAGTTAAACCTAACCCTAAACTACGCTGCCAATGCTTCCAAATATCTTTTGGAAAACAAGCATTTTTGGAGTTAAAACATTAGTGTGGCGAAAACATGATATTTCAATCAACTCGATTCAATCGTAGAAGTTCATGACTAAAACTGAGTTTCGTACTATGGAATGGTTTTCAATCAAAACAACCACTCTCGGGTCCCTCTTTCAAATCATGAGGCATTTCTCATTACATATCACAAGTTCACAAAAGATAATTCTCATCATGTATCTTAATTCTCAATATCAATGCCCCTATAATAATGCATCTGGCTACATAATGCTTCTCAAGACCCGCGTAATAATGCCTCAGGTCATCATATACTTGTCAAAACCCGCGTCATAATGCATCAGGTTATACTTCTCAATGCCTACGTAACACGCATCGGGCAGCCCGCGTAATAACACATCAAACTAGGTAATGATGCATCAGGTTAGTAATCCTTGCTTTGCCAAGTGTAATATCCCGCGTAATAACGCATTAGGATTATCCGCACCCCGAGTCAATACACCTCAGGTACAATCTACCTTTCATAGACCTGCGTCAATATGCCTCAGGTCGAATCCCACGTAACAACACCTCAGGATTTACTTAAGCCTCACGTTTAACGCATCAATGCATCACATGAATATGTACTCATGAATCAATCAATCATTGGCCAAATGAATCAAAGAGCTCATATCATAACTCAACCATTTCTAATTATTTCATCACTTCATGATCGAGTACAACTCGATTAAACAACAAGTGGCAATTTACTCCAAAGATCACTCATGCCCGAGCCTGCACAAGGGCATGGTATCAATTCCTCAACAAGGAAATCAATCAAGTATGTTGTTCTTTGGCCTTAATTTTTCCTTTGAAAACAAACTCATGAAACTCAAACATTTCATTGCCAAATCAAGGTACACAACTCAAGCACATCTGGCTTAGTAATTCAAGCACTCATTCAGCTATCAAGCACTCACATGCCACACACATTAAACATCTTTGATGCC
Organism: Rhodomyrtus tomentosa; assembly: GCA_028455895.1. Classification (NCBI taxonomy): domain Eukaryota; kingdom Viridiplantae; phylum Streptophyta; class Magnoliopsida; order Myrtales; family Myrtaceae; genus Rhodomyrtus; species Rhodomyrtus tomentosa. Next base: position 16,960,812 of record JAPCWY010000011.1, read on the forward strand.
GAATGCAAAATCAAGCTTTTAAGTGTTCAATTGAATCAGATTAATCGACGTATGCTACATTTCACACACGATTCCTAAATAACAAATAATCACATCCTTGATTCAACACTTTCTAGGTATGATAACATGATTTTCAATCAAGAAGAAGTCAGCAAGCATCGTCTTTCAATCCGGTCAGTTGGGTTCACACATTTCATGCCAAAATAACCCATAAATCTTCATGAATCACACTCTAATTTGTCCCTTAGTAACCTCACATCCTAATAGAGGGTTAGGATTAACTTACCAATAAAATTGAGCTAGCAAAAGTTCGCAAAAGCCTCCTTGGAGTTCACAGTTAGAAGTGGTCCAAATTGGACAAGTTTGCCATATTGAAAATCTAAGCAAGAATCATTACTAAATCCCATCAATTTTACCCCAAACTTCAACCAATAGCCTACTAACATGTCAAGATAAGATTTGGGGCATCTTACCACTCAATCAAAGCAAAATTAGTCCTCGAACAGCCTTCAAAGTTCACGGTTCAGTTAGGTGTTCTAATATGTTCGGTCCAAGCAAACACGCCATAAACGTCTATCAAAACCTCTAGAATCCTCAACAATCCTCAACCATTCACCTCTTAACTTGTTAGTCTAAGTTTGTGAAGGTTCTTACCTCGAGAATCAGTCTAGAGACCCTTAGCAAGGGCAACAAGTTCATAGTTTTTCCCTTGAACAGACCGGTCCGGGTTTTTGTCAATAAAATAACAAGAAATCCACCGTTAAATTCCGTTATAATTCATCCTCAACCTCAATTATATGCTTATATATGTCTAAATCAGTTCAAGGAGAGCCTTATCGAAGATTAGAGTGAAACGAGTTCAGATATACCACTTAGAGCTCTTGGGTTCAAAACTGACCAGCCTGATATTTGCTCCTTCAAACGGCTCTATGGGACAAACGGCTGGGTGGATTTGGACCCATAAGATCTTATTGGAATGGCATGACAATAATCTTTCTAGTGGTGGATGACATGCCTCAATCCGATGTCGGACGAAGACGTTATGACCGAAATAGTGACTAGAGACGGGACTGAACAATGTTCTGGGTGAGGGAAAAATGACAGAAAAATGGGGAGAGAGAGAGAGAGAGAGAGAGATCTGGCCAAACAAGTGAAAGGAGGGGAGTGGGAGAGAAGAGTTTTTCACCAAGTCTTGGTTAATGGATAAGGAATGGTAGGCAAAAAGTAACTAATTAATGATAATCACCTAAGAGGTGACACTTGTCTTGGAGTAAATAATATCTTGGCAACTATTGACTTCTTTTGACCACACCATCTTTCAATTTTCGGTGGCACTAAGGGGGGGTCTAATGACCAAATTATTCTTCATTAATCCTTAAAGCAAGGGTAAGAGTCGAGGGACAAAACGATAATTTTGCTCTTTCCAGCCGAAACTTCACTTTTCATATTTGATTTACCTTTCGATGAGGCGACGCCAAATCCAATTCAAATGTTACATTCTTCATTATCTTCTATTCGATTTCAAGACTCCAATCCATGTCATTAGCTTCGAAGAGGGTCAAAATTCGGAATGTCATAATTCTTTCCTCTTAAAAAAATTCCGTCCTCGAAATTTGTAACACTCTAACCATCCAGTCTTTAAAGGCAATGGTGTCTCATTGCTACCTTACTATTCATAGTAGCTCTTTTCATCACTTCACTCTTTCATAGGATTCTTGACTGAAGGCTTTTCCAGAGTATCATATTAAACTCAAGTTCCATGCCCATCACCATCAATACTAACCATCGCAGGAATGCACTCTTTGATGTCCATATTATTTAGCATATCATTTCCTTCGAACGTACTTTCGTACCACTAAGGGTTCACGGGCTTTATCAACTTGCCCTCTATTATCCAAATCGAGTCATAGCCATCTCGATTCCATTCGAACATCCCCAACGATCATAGTAATCTATCGACCTTCATTATCATGCCCCTTTCTTGCCGGCATTTCTAATACTTGGTTACAGGTTAGACTAATCCAACCTCCAATTTCTCCCATCGATAGTATTGAGGTAAGCCTTGGCACACCTTTGTGCCACTCCAATGGACACCATAGCTTTCATTTAAATTTTCGATGTGGTCACGTCTTTAGATTCTTCTTTAATATTGGACTCATACTCTCATCCACGGGACCTCAAAGATTCTATTCTCAACTTTAACGTTTTTTTCCCATGCATTCGAAAGTCTGGATTTTCTCCCTGCTCTAATTATTTCTTAATCCCTTAGATATCAGGGTCTACTCATCGTAGCATCTCAATTTCCTTTCTATCCTTCAGGCTTGATGCTTCAAGTAGCCATCAAACTAGTCAATTGGCAAATCTCCAATTTAGAAGTTGAATATCTTGTTTCTCAAAGGAAGATTTGTCCCTCCATCACCAATTACATAATGCCCAATTCTCAATTATAAACATATGCCAATTAATCCACCCTTTCTTTGCAAGATGGGGTATCGCAGTAACAATACTTGGGTAATTTCTTCATTCCATGTGACTTGTCTTCAATTCTATTTAGGCAGTCAATGCTCTCAACCTCTTATACTTCACATAATTTTGAGCTCTTTCTTTATACAAGCTATGCTTTCATATCCATAAGCAATTTCATACTTCTGCGTTGCCTCTGATTCAATTCCTCTCGGGAAACTAATACTTTATATTATTGTGGTAGATATTGACTCAAAACCTTCTTCCACCCAAATAATTGTCGCGACTTAACAATTAGCGGGTTTTTAGGTTAATAGATTATTAGTTTAATTTTAACCTAATTCGGACTCTCCCAAGCCCTACCAAGTCGCAACTTAAATTACTCAGAAATGATTTAGAATTCAGAGTTGCAACTAATCATTTTTGGTAGGTTGATTAAAAACCTAAGTAAAATAACGGGATAACCATTTTACTTCTATGAGCTAGAGATGGTGGATTCGGGAACTACATTACATTAGTTAATTAAAATTAATGCCCTTTCGGTACCTTAATTTCATATGAAATGTCTAAATGTCTTGAATTGACGACTCGATTTGAAGCTCATAAAATGGAATTCTTTTTTGGGTTTTCGCTTTTTAAATGCAATGCTAATGCAACCAAACTATATGTCATGTGAAATGCAATGACATAAAAGGATGACATGGCACGAAGTATGCACGGATGACGTGACAAGATAACATGGAAAAATGCGTAACATGCCACGATGACGTGGTGGATATGAATGACATAGAAAATGTGACATGCAAATATATAATATGCAATGCGAATGACATTTTTTTATTTTTTTTGTTATTTTTCGACAATGCATGAAATATGATATATACTAAGGGATTTTGAAAATATGAAATACATGAGGTGATATTCGAAAATATGAGATGCAAGATATGCAAAACATGATGCAAAAATGAGGATAAGATATGCATGATTTTTAAAGATATGCTATCATAGACTACATTTCATGTCACGCCCCGCGCCCCAGGCACGAGCACGTGACTCCCTGCAAGCAAATCAAGATATCTCTCGATGTCCCAGGATCCGCAAATAGGTTGAGAGACGTGTTATATATAAGCACGCGAAAACGACAATGTAATAACTCCTCCGTACAACAACAAAATGGGACCTGGATAGCGAGAATACCATAATACATAATATCCAAAAGTTCATACAAGAGCATAACAATTACATCTACTAGGGAGATAGGGTAATACAAAAGGTCCATCAACCATCAAAGGAAGTATGCATCAGGGTCGCCGTCAAAAGTCGGACTAGAATACCAAGAGCTCCTAAGACGAATTACTAGAGTTATCAGTCTTCTTTACCTCCTTTGAAGGCACGTACTCCGAGAAGGTCTCCGAGCAAACCTCTATAGTGTTCTACAAGATCTCGTTAGCGGATGGCTCCACCAGGTCATCTTCTATAGCCTCGACCACTATGAATTCCTCAGTATCCTCCAAGGTCGGGGTCCTCTCCTATCCGTTTCTCGAATCAGCAACTAATCCCTTAAGCTGCTCTAAATCCCGAGTGGGATGACACCAAATAGGGACGACTCCTTGGGGCACCTCAGTGGGCTTCAACGGCTCTGTAGAAACATCCTCAACTGTCCTGAACCAGACTTCGTATCTATAAGGCTTCCAGCTACTCCCACCCTCATCTACCTATACTACTGTACACTTTCTGACAAAAATGGTTCCCTGCCCACCAGGGAACTAATCAAAATAGACAGACATCTCTTTGGGGCTTCAAAATCTGATAGGCTACATCCTCAGTTCCTAGGATTTGTAAAAAAAGGGGTCCCACAACGGGGTGAGATTTACATCTCAGTAAGGTGGATACTAACTCTAAGTTAGGCCGACAGTCTACTCAGGCAATCACAAATACTAGCATTTCACACAAGTAAACATGCGAGACATTCAATAATCGATACAACATACAGATGTCAGGCATGCAGTCATGGCATCATAACGCATCTAGATGATCTTGTACAAATCGCCATGTCACATCACCACCTCCACCTTTAAGACTGCCTCATTCTCATGCCCGCGTTTAGAATGCCTCAGGGTCGGTCCTCGTAAACGCATCAGACCGTCATTAACAACCCACGTAAATGCATCAGGTTTCAATGTTACTCCAGGCTAGTGTCGACACATCACAATTCCGTCCCGCTTTTCAACGCATCAGGACTATGGCTTTCTCAACCCCACGTCTCGTACGCATCAGGGTGCCATACAGCTCCAACCCTGCGCCTCAACTCCTCAGGGTATTCCTCACACCACCCCGTGTCTCACACGCATCAGGGTATTCACCATGCCTCAAACATGCCATAATTCGTTTCAATTCACATACATAATGCCATGTGCAAATTCATGCACAAATCATACACTTATGACATGCAAGACATTCAAATTCTCACTCAAATGTAACAAATTACTCAAGGCACAAGCATAATCAAACACTTGAGTCATCTATACCCTCCTAGGACACACAACGATCAATCTCATTTAAGCCTCTCAAAACTCAATCAAACTTTCATCCAACTCACCCAATTGAGTCCAATCCTCCTATCATAAGTTTAGGATTCCCTTACCTTAAGCTTAATGTCACAAAATCCTCCTCAAGCACCACCACAATTCGGCCTAAATGGTCCAAGATCAAGCTCACCGCGCAACCTATGGAAATCCATCCAACCGTCAATTTTTCTTGCCTAAAGCATCAATCCATGGATCCTAAACCTTAGTAACACCTTCCTCAACATCTTAGCATGTCTCAATGATGAATTTGAGACTCACTTTCAACCATTAACAGCCCCCATAGAATCGGTATGCACAAGACCGAACCGGGCTATTTTCGATTCTGTGTATACCAAAATTTTCTATCCCTTAAACTATCTCAAATCCATCATTTATTCACTAACCTACTTGCTAACATGTAGATCTAAGGGTGTGGGAAGCTCATCAAAGATTTGAGGCTGAGTCGTCACCGGAAACTCCTTGAATATCACCTATTTCCCTTAGTCCTCAAACCGGCAGTTCTGGCCCTTCAAGTACAAGACCTATTTGGGGTCAAAACTCCTTCAAATTAACCCTAACGTTTTACCACAGATCACTCTAAGAGTCCTCTAGATCTCCACAAAATTTGGTTAAAAAACTCTATATTTTCGTGGTCCTAAGAGGCCAGAAATATAGCTTACCATTAGTTGAGACGATTTACGTCGACTTGTTGGAGATCGGCTGGCCGGAGCTCTTCAGTGGGTCAAACGACTCGCTTCTACTTAAAGGATGTCGGCAAGAGGTTAACGAAGGAGTGGGTGGTTGGCCGGAGTCCAGACGGTGGCTGGAGATGTTCGTCGGCAGCAGCAAACAGGAGGGGCAGAATCGGTCGGCGTGTAACAAAAGAAGAGGAACAAAAAGATGAAGTTTTCAACAATGGAGGGTGATGGTCAGCCAAGTGAAGGGCGAGAGAGAGAGAGAGAGAGAGAGAAAGAGCAATATTCAAGTCGCAAGGTCAACAAGTTGAATGGTAGTTGAAAAAGTGGATATGTCCACTTATGACCTAATATAGTGACACATGTCCATGGTGTCATTCAAACCAATCTAATGGCCATAATCCTCTCTCATTTTTGGCAGCCTTGGGGGTGTATTAAAGACCAAAATACCCTCATCCAATTATATAAGTAAGGCTAGGCATGAGGGGCAAAATGATAATTTTATCTCCAACGTCCGGAATGTCGTTTTTCTCATTCCAATATTCTTCAATAAGGCAATGACCAATCCAATCATGACGTTGGAATTCTTGATTCTCTATTTTCGATTTTCAAGTCTCGTTTCTTATTCATTCCTTTATCAAACGTAGTTCCAGCCTATCCGAACCGATGGGCGAATTTTGCAGACGTTACGCGTATCGACTATGTGATTCATATCATATTTAGAGCTCGTCAATTCATGGCAACCTTGGTTGTCATGTAATTGTGAGGGTATATCACTAGTTCCGATGGTCTCGATCGTTATCGTTCAATTTAGGAAAATTTTGCAAGTTATAAGTTGGTTAAGCGGCATCACCCGCGCTCCAATCGTATAACGCTAGCAATGCATTCCTTAATCGTTCTTAGATCGACCTTTTGTGGTTTTAAATGTCCCCTCGACAATCCTTATGGTCGAAGCGCCATTTCCTATTCGAGTTCCCTAGGTCCACGTACCTTGTATCGCGTTAACCTTTCCCCTTTGGTAAGTCAACTCAAATTGATCAGATTCGAGCAAGATATGACTGAAACACATCGCTAGATACATTTCTCATTAATGAGCCTGAAAATGACTGGGAAATCAGAATGTCACAACTTTTCTCCCCTTACAAAAAATTTCGTCCCCGAAATTTACATCAACCTTAGTTACTCAAACAAATGGGGGTGTTGTCGCCTCATCGTCTCTTCGTTTTCCCACGTGGCGCCTTCGGTTCCATGGTGTTCCCATACAACTTTGACCTATGGAATCGTCTTATTCCTGAGAATTTGCTCATTCCGATCCTTGATTCTGATCGACTTCTCCACGTAGGATACCCGGTCGTCCATTTCTATGACCTCCTAGTTCAGCACATACGTCGGGTCTGATTCATATTTTCGCAGCATTGACACGTGGAAGACATTATGCACTTGGGATATATTAGGCAGCAAGGCAAGCTTGTAGGCCAAGGTCCCAATCCGCTCTAGTATTTCAAATGGACCTACGTACCTTAGGCTTAGTTTTACCTTCTTTCCAAATCAAGATAATCCCCTCATCGGCGACACCTTAAGGAAAACATGATCTCCTACTTGAAATTCCAAAGGCTTACACCGCTTATTCGCATAACTCTTCTGACGACTCTCTGCTGTCTTTAGTCTATCCCAAATTATCTTCACTACTTCCATCGATTGCTCTACCAACTCTGGGCCTGTGATACTTCTTTCTCCAACCTCATCCCAACAAATCGGGGTTCTGCAGGCCCTTCCATAAAGTGCTTCAAATGGTGCCATTTGGATGCTTTGCTGGTAGCTATTATTGTACGCACATTTCACCAAATACAGTTGATCTTCCCATCCACCTTTGAAATCTATGATGCACGTTCGCAACATGTCCTTAAGCATCTGAATTGTCCTCTCTGACTGTCCGTCCATCTGTGGATGATACGCCGTTCTAAATTCCAATTGAGTTCCCATGGCTTCTTGGAGGCTTTTCCAAAAGTTCACTGTGAACTTGGAGTCTCTATTTGAGATAATTGTTATGGGTACTCCATATAGCCTTGCTATCTGCCTCATGTACAACTTGGCGTATCTATCCATTACGAAGTCCTTTCGCACAGGGATGAAGTGTGCAGACTTAGTCAATTTGTCTACAACTACACATATAAAGTCATGACCTCTCTGGCTCCTCGGGAGTCCCATCACAAAATCCATCGTTATATGCTTCCATTTCCATTCCGGTATTTTCAGTGGTTGTAATAATCCTCTGGGCTTACAGTGCTACGCTTTCACTTGCTGGCATGTCAAGCACTTTGCCACATATTTCGCTACATCTATTTTCATCCCGTTCCACCGGTAGTGCTGACGTAGGTTCTGATACATCTTTGTACTTCTTGGGTGGATATTATAATTGCTCCTGTGAGCCTCTGATAGAATCCTTTCCTTGAGTCCTTCATCCCTTGGCACCCATAGACGTCCTCAGAACCTCAAGATTCCGTCCTCCAACACCTAGAACTCTGGTTTTCTCTTCGTCACATCCATCTTTAGGATTTTCTGAATTTCTAGGTCCGTAGACTATAAGGTCTTTATTCCTTCCTAGACCTCCGGTTCTACCCTCAATGTAGCCATCAAACTGGACAACCGGCAGACTTCTAATCTGAACTCAGAACCTTTCAAGTCCTCGATCATCGACCAACCCTTTATTAGCAGACAGACGATGCTCAACTTCCAGCTAAGTGCATCTGTGACTCTGTTTGCCTTCCCAGGGTGATGTAATATTCACAATCATAATCCTTAAGCAGCTTCATCCACCGACGCTACCTCATATTTAGTTCATTCTAAGAAAGCAAATACTTCAAGCTCTAGTTGTCGGTGTAAATCTAGAACTTCTCGCCACACAGATAATGTCTCCAGATCTTCAGAGCAAAAATGATTGCTGCTAACTCCAGATTGTGAGTCGGCTATTTCCTTTCATGTGGTCTCAGTTGTCGGAACGCGTAGGCAACTACTCTACCATACTGCATTAACACACAGCCCATTCCTTTCAGCAAGGCATCGCTGTATATTTCATAGCCTTCCGATCCTGATGGAATCGTCAACACCGGTGCGGTCATTAACCGATGTTTGAGCTCTTGAAAACTTCTCTCGCACTTGTCTATCCATTCAAACCTTGTTTCTTTCTTTGTCAACCTCGTCAATAGGATGGCTATGGATGAAAACTTCTCCATAAAACACCTGTAATACCTTGCTAATCCCAAGAAACTTCTGACTTCAGTGACCGTAGTAGGTCTAGGCCAGTTTATAACGGCTTCGATCTTCGCAAGATCCACCTCGATCCCTTCTCCAGATACCACATGTCCAAGAAATGCTACTTTATTTAGCCAGAACTCGCATTTGTTAAACTTAGCGTAGAGCGAGTGTTCCCTTAGGATTTGCAAGACAATCCTTAGGTGTTCTTCGTTACTCCTCAAGTAAATCAGAATATCGTCTATGAAGACTATGACAAATCTATCCAAGAATTCCTTGAACACCCAATGCATCAAGTCCATAAATGCGGCTGGAGCATTGGTCTATCCAAAAGGCATCACTGTGAACTTATAATGACCATACCTCGTCCTAAAAGCAGTTATAGGTATGTCTTCCTTCTTAATTCTCAATTAGTGATACCTAGTCCTCAGATCAATCTTTGAGAATACCACCGCTCCTTGCAACTGATCAAATAGGTCGTCAATTCTCGACAGTGGGTACTTATTCTTCACTGTTACCTAGTTTAACTACCTATAATCGATGCATAGACGCAAAGACCCATCCTTCTTCCTTACGAACAATATCGACACTCTCCATAGTGAAACACTCGATCGGATAAATCCTTTATCCAGTAGTTCTTGCATCTACACCTTTAGTTCTTTTGGTTCTGACAGGGACGTCCTATAAGATGCCTTTGAGATCGGCTCCGTTCTAGGAGCTAACTCGATCACGAATACTATCTCTCACTCCGGTGGCAATCCTGGCAACTCTTGGGGAAAAATGTCAGGGAACTCACGCACTACCAGAATACTCTCTAGTTTTGGTTCCTCAACAGTCGTGTCCATCACCGCAACTAAGTACACTTGACACCCTTCAGACATCAACTTTGTCACTTCAAGAGATGAGACTAAGGAAATCGAGGTTCCTTCTCGACTCCTACGAATTCAAAACTAAGGCGGCCTTCTAGGTAGAAACGAATTATCCTACTACCACAATCTATCACTGCCCCCTGCTTACCCAACCAGTCCATCCCTATGATCACATCAAAATCATGCATGGGTAATACAACTAGATCAATACTCTCCTTACTCCCTCCAATCACGACTTTACAGTCCGCACAGCCCAATGAAATCAATATTTTATCCTTTAACGGAGTGGCAACATGCAGAATTATACTCAACGGTCTTAACTTCATACCCAACAAATCAACAAACTAAGCAGACATAAATGAATGCGTGGCACCAGGGTCAAAGAATGCATATGCAGCTTGGTCACACAAGTAAACCATACCTATGACCATGCCTGGCGCTTCTTCCGCCTCTTTGCGGGCAATTGCATACCCTACCCTGAGTTGGGGGTCGATTCTGCTCGATCTGGGGAGTGGCAACTGATGGTTCAACCTACGGTCGTTGTCCTTGAGGTCGATTCATCGGAACTTGATTCGGGCAGGTCCTCATCTAGTGGCCCATCTGACCACACATAAAACAGACTCCGGTCTTTGCCGGGCACGGCTCATTCCCATGCCTTTTACCCCAAAGGGAATAGCTCCAGTTCGTGGGGTTCAGCGGCTTCACAATGTTTTTCCTTACTAGAGGTACAAAACGCCTATTGTCCGCCATCTGTCTCTTGGCCATCTGGCGGTTGTCCCGAAATGAAGTAAACCGCAATCCAGATGCGGCATTCCTCTCCTTTAAATCTCTTTCGATCATTTAGCCCCACTCGTAGATTTCCTTATAAGTTCTCAGATTAAGGGCTATCATCTGACTGTAGAGCTCAGGTCTTAATTCGTCCCGAAATCTCTATGCCTTCTCTTGGGGATTCTCTACAGATCGAGGTGCGTACCTTGATAGTCTGGAGAACTTAGCCTCATATTGATCCACCGTCAGCTGATTTTGACATAGCTGTAGAAATTCTACTTGCTTCCTTTCCCAGACCGTCTCCAAAAAGTATTTATCGTTGAATGCCGTCTTAAAGGCATCCCAGATCATGGCCATTCCTTCGGTGAAAACTCCATTCTTCGTGGCAACCCACCAATCGTTCGCGGTCCCTTCTAGCTGGTACATCGCCAACAGTTCATTCTCTTCGTCTGTGCACCTCAGCACTTCAAAGGCTTTTTCCAACTTCTCAATCCACCTGGGTGCTAGCTTGGGATTTCCAGTCCCGTCGAACTAGGTCGGCTTCAGTTTTATGAATTGCTCCACCAACTGACCCATCTGTCTAGCCACGACAATCTCCTCCTGGCATTCACTACCTCATTACCCTGGCCATGTTCACCCTGATTTCCATTGCCCCATTGTTGCCGTTGTTGCCGTTGACGACTGCTATGACGGCTCCTACCGCCTAGGCTATGGCAGCATCCCGATCTTGGGTCTGCTTGTCAATGAGTCGCCAATGCTCTCTAATGCCCTCAGTACGCCATCTATCCTAGGATCTTCTGCTCCAGGCGGCCTCGAGCTAGAGGCTCCGCCTCTACACCTTCTAGATCTCCTAGATGGATTGCTCATCCTTATATACTTCTACTGAGCCTGGTTCGTCACAAGTTCATCAAGGAGTTAGTACTTACTCATTTATTCAAGTCCGGAGCTACCAACTATGCTTCAATAGAAACAATGATAACATAACAGTCCTCCATACAACAAATTCCAAAGACATTCATTAAGTAGCCCATGGCCATTCCTCAATTCTGTTTACTCCAACGGTTCACTACAACAGGCCATACTCATTCACTTAACAGGTCAAAATCCAGAAATGACTTTCAACACTGAACAAGGAACTTAATCCTTATGCATTTCCACAACCCTGCCAAGGCCAAATGCCGACCATAAGTGTCAAATCACATGCTATGCATCCTATGTCTTATCCTAACCAGTCTTCTAAGGTATCGCTACTCGTCTAAGTCCCAACTTAATCCACCTTATTACTCCAATCCTCAACCAACTTTGGATCGAGCTGACTATCCTCTGATACCAAGTAGACAGGGATGTCACGCCCCGCGCCCCGAGCACGAGCGCACGACTCCCTGCAAGCAAATCAAGATATCTCTCGATGTCCCAAGATTTGCACATAGGTCGAGAGACGTGTTATATATAAGCATACGAAAGCGACACTGTAATAACTCCTCCGTACAACAATAAAGTGGGACCTGGATAACGAGAATACTATAATACATAATATCTGAAAGTTCATATAAGAGCATAGCAACTACATCCACTAGGGAGACGGGATAATACAAAAAGGTCCATCAACCATCAAAGGAAGTATGCATCAGGGCGCCGTCAAAAGTCAGACTAGAATACCAGGAGCTCCTAAGACGAACTGATGGATTCATCAGTATCTTTTACCTCATCCGTGGGCACGAACTCCGAGAAGGTCTCCAAACAAACCTCTACGGTGTCCTCCAAGATCTCGTCAGCGGACGACTCCACTAGGTCATCCTCTATAGCCTCGACCACTATGACCTCCTCAGTATCCTCCAAGGTCGAGGTCCTCTTCGATTCGTTCCTCGAACTGGCAATTGATCCCTCAAGCTGCTCTAAATCTCGGGTGGGATGACACCAACTAGGGACGGCTCCCTAGGGCACCTCAGTAGGCTTCAGCGGCCTTGTAGAAACATCCCCAACTTTCCTAAACCAGGCCTCATATCTATAAGGCTTCCAGCTACTCCCACCCTCGTCTACCCATACTATTGTACACTTTCTGACAAAAATGATTCCCTGCCCATCAGGGAATTGATCAAAATAAATAGGCATCTCTTTGGGGCCTCCAAATTTGATAGGTCACATCCTCAATCCTAGGATCTGTAAAAAAAGGAGTCTCACAATGAGGTGAGATTTACATCTCAGTAAGGTAGATTCTAACCCTAGGTTAGGCGGACAGTTCACTCAGGCAGTCATAAATACTACCATTTCGCACAAGTAAACATGCGTGGCATTCAATAATCGATACAACACACGGATGTCAGGCATGCAATCATGGCATCATAACACATCTAGATGATCATGCACAAATCGCCATGCTACATCACCACCTCTACCCTTCAGGCTGCTTCATTCTCATGCCGGCGTTTGGAACGCCTCAGGCTCAGTCCGTGTAAACTCATCAGATTGCCATAGACAACCCGCGTAAATGCATCAGGTTTCACTGTTACTCCAGGCTAGTGTCGACATATCACCACTATATCCCGCATTTCAACGCATCAGGATTATGGCCTTCTCAACCCCGCATCTCGTGTGCATCAGGGTACCATACAGCTCCAACCCCGCGCCTCAGCGCCTCAAGGTATTCCTCACACCACCCCGCGTCTCATATGCATCAGGGTATTCACCATGCCTCAAACATGCCATAATTCACTTCAATTCACATACATAATGCCATGTACAAACTCATGCGCAAATCATACACTTATGGCATGCAAGACATTCAAATTCTCACTCAAATGTAACAAATTGCTCAAGGCACAAGCATAATCAAACACTTGAGTCATCTATACCCTCCTAGGATACACAACGATCAATCTCATTTAAGCCTCTCAAAACTCAATCAAACTTCCACCCGACTCACCAAATTAAGTCCAATCTTCCTATCCTAAGTTTAAGATTCCCTTATCTCAAGCTTAATGTCACAAAATCCTCCTCTAGCACCATCACAATTCAGCCCAAATAGTCCAAGAACAAGCTCACCTCACAACTTATGGAAATCTATCCAACCGTCAATTTTTCTTGCCCAAATCATCAATCCATGGACCATAAACCTTAGTAACACCTTCCTCAACATCCTAGCATGTCTCAATGATGAATTTTAGACTCACTTTCAACCATTAACAACCCCCATAGAACCGGTATGCACAGAACCAAACTGGGCTATTTTAGGTTATGTGTATACTGAAATTTTCTAGCCCTTGAACTACCTCAAATCCACTATTTATTTACTAATCTACTTGATAACATGTTGATCTAAGGGTTTGAAAAGCTCACTGAAGATTTGAGGCCGAGTCGTTGCCGAAAACTCCTTGAATATCACCGGTTTCCCTTAGTCTTCAAACCGACAATTTTGACCTTTCAAACACAAGACTCATTTGGGGTCAAAACTCCATCAAATTAACCCCAAATGTTTACCACTGATCACTCTATGAGTTCCCTAGATATGAAAAAACTTTGGTTGAAAAACTCCAAATTTTCGGGGTCCTAAGAGACCAGAAATATAGCTTACCTCTAGTTGCGACGATTTCCGTTGACTTGTGGGAGATCGGCTGGCTGGAGCTTTTCGGTGGGTCAAACAACTTGCTTTCACTTTGAGGATGTCGGCAAGAGGTTAAGGAAGGAGTGGGTGGTTGGTCGGAGTCCAGACGGTGGCCGAAGATGTTCGTCGGCGGCAGTGAACAGGAGGGACGAAATCGGTCGGCGAGCAATAGAAGAAGAGGAAGAAGAAGATGAAGTTTTCGGCAATGGAGAGTGATGGTCGGCCAAGTCAGGGATGAGAGAGAGAGAGAGAGAGAGAGAGAAAGAGCTATATTCAAGTCTCAAGGTCAATAAGTTGAATGGTAGTTGGAAAAGTGGATATGTCCACTCATGGTCTAATCTAGTGACACATGTCCAAGGTGTCATTCAAACCAATCCAATGGCCATAATCCTCTCTCATTTTCTGCAGACTTAGGGGTGTATTAAAGATCAAAATGCTCTCGTTCAATTATATAGTTAAGGCTAGGTCTTGATGGGTCAAATGGTAATTTTACCCCCGACGTTCGGAACGTCGTTTTTCTCATTCCAATATTCTTCGATGAGGCGATGACCAATCCAATCATGACGTTGGATTTCTTGATTCTCCATTTTTAATTTTCAAGACTCGTTTTTGATTAGTTCCTCTATTAGACATAGTTCCAACCTATCCCAAATTGACGGGCGGCTTTTGCAGACGTTACGCGTATCGACCCTGTGATTCATATCATATTTAGGGCTCGTCAATTCATGGCAACCTTGGTTGTCATGTAATTGTGAGGGTCTATCACTAGTTTCGTTGGTCTCGATCGTCATCGTTCGATTTAGGAAAATTTTACAAATTATACGTTGGTTAAGCGGCATCACCCGCGCTCCAATCGTATAACGCTAACAATATATTCCTTAATCGTTCTTAAACTGGCTTTTTATGGTTCTAAATGTCCCCTCGACAATCCTTATGGTCAAAGCGTCATTTCACATTCGTGTTCCCTAGGTCCACGTACATAGTCTCGCATTAGACTTTCCCCTTTGGCCAGTCAACTCAAATTGATCAGATTCGAGCGAGATATGACTGAAACACATTGCTCGATACATTTCTTATTAATGAGTTTGAAAATGACGGGAAATCGGAATGTCACATGAAATGTGCAAGATGTTGTGATATGCATAAATAAGGTTTTCATTGCCTTTTCCTTTTTTTGAAATTTTCAGCCAAGGTAGGGATATCTTCAGGATTCTATTCTTCTTAAAAAATTAACTAGATAGGGCTTCTAAGAACCCATATCTTACTAAAATCTTTTAGAAATTATTTTAAACATGGCAATAGAATCAAGATAACATAGTTATTGACAATATTCATGGCAAGATGAGGAAAGAAACATACAAGATTGCGACGTCACCCCTTTCTCAATTTTTTTTTTGAAAATTTGGCCTTCTAGATTGAGATCGATTTTCTGAAAATAGTGAATCGAATCTAAATGGCGATTGGTTAAATGAACTAAATTCACAATTTGTGACAAAAGTTAGGTTTGGACGTTTTAAAAGTCGTGCTTTAAATTTTTGGAAGAAAGTTTGCGCTTTTCTTGGACGTCATCAAAATCATACGAAAATAGCTAACCCGTGAACAAAACAACATGCTGATAAAGCAAGCAAATAGCAACAAATCACCCTGCAAACATATACGAATTAACCCTTGGACTATAGGAATGTTACCTTGATCCGCGAAGGCATAAATCGGGGCTATTTGGAGTGAGAATTTCACCAAACAATAGCGCCAGTAGAGCACCGCAGCAACAACGGTAGGGCATAATAGAAGCGTCGGTAGTGAGGTGAGCGAGCAGCAGCGGATCAAGCAGGGTTGTTGTTGGAATGTCGTGGATCATCGATGGACTTCTCGGCTCGGTTATAACCTTGCACTTCTCTGATGGGACTCCTCGAGGATGGCTCACGACTGTTTTCACGGCGAAGGGAAACCCTTGGCTTCACGACACTGACTACTTGCGTTTGGACCTCAGACTTGATAGTGATTGAGCAAGTATGCACGGAGAGAATTAGATTGGCGGATGAACTTCGTAAGTCCACTGTTTTGCTATGATGCACTGAATTCCTGCAAGAATAATAAAAAAATTCGCCAAAGGGAATCCCTGGTTCATCGTTTCAACCGAGGTTCTTCGTGGTGGAGCCCTTCCTTGGACATATACCTTCTCACACCCTCTCTCCTTTTTTCTTGGATTTTCCTCTCTGGTTTCTCTTTTTTTTAAGAAGATTGTCTCCTCCAAAATAAGCTCTCAAAAGACAGAGTTAAGGAACCCCAGAGAGAGAAAATCTCTCTGCATCATGATTCACCTTTTGTTCCTTCACTCTCTATGGCCGTGTACAAATTTTATGAATCAACCTCCTAATGTGGCTGTGAATTAGAGAAGAGAAGGAGCACCAGACCTAGAGAGAGACCCTTTCTTTTTCTCACCTCTGGTGCCGTGAGAATTCTTCTAATTCTCTCCCCCCTTCGATGTGAACTCTAAGGCATCTATTTGTAATAGTGAGCTAGGGTTTTGTGTTATTTCATTATTTGTAAAATTGTAAGGCATCTATTTATAATAGTGAGCTAGGGTTTTATGTTATTTCATTATTTGTAAAATGGTCCCTCAACTTTCGATAATCGCAAATTGATCTGAAGATAAAATATTATGTCTATAAAACTTTTTTTATTAATTAATGGACATTTTTAATTAAAAGACTTTTTCTAAAATTGAACATTAAATAGACCTCAAGATCTTGATGAATTGTTTTTTGAAATTGCCCCCCTAGCTAGCTGAATTATGTTTTTTGAGTTTTGGTTCACCGCTCGTCGTTTTCGATTCATTTTTCATCGTCGATCCGATTATATGTAAATGCAATACAATATGATGCTAAAAATAAATATGAAAAATGATATGACTAAATTAATTCCTAATTTTATGCAAAATAAATGATTAGGAAAAAATTCAAAATTTAGATGTCAACAGCCGCCCCTTTTTGAGTGAAAGCTCTAGGGGGTATGCTCAAAAACTAAAATTGAAGTCTAAATTATGCAGATGCAAATGATAATGAAATTTTTGTGGGAGTTTAAATCCTATTTTCTGATGCAAAAGAAAATTATGCATGAAATGTAATGCCATAAATAACATGTGCTAAAACTTCTCCCATCCCGCATAAAAGAAATCAGCACATGGATCATCTATGAAAATACTTTTTTCTATCAAATATCTCATAAGCTAATGATTCCCTTAACGTCCAGGCTTCCAATGGATGCCAGGATGCTAAGGTATTGGCCCATCTATTGCCATAAGTTTCCTTCTGACACGAAATGACGCAAGATCTATGCAGAGCTTGAAAATGTGTTTGAGTTATGGTTCGAGCTAGCCATTTGTCTCTCGGGAAGTGGCCCTCGTGCACTATCAACTGTGAGTCGGTAAGCTGTCTTTTGGGAAGTCACCCTCGTGGACTTCGACCATGAGTTGATAGGTTGTCTCTTAGGAAATCACCCTCATGGACTTCAACTATGAGTCGGTAAATTGTCTCTTGGAAAGTCACCCTCGTGGGCTTCAACCTTGAGCCAGTAAGTTGTCTCGTAGGAAGTCACCCTCGTGAACCTCAACATGAGATGGTAAATTGGGAAGTCACCTTCGTGGACTTCAACCATGAAATTGGCTCTTGGGAGATCACCCTCGTGGATCTCAACTTGAGATGGTAAACTGGGAAGTCACCCTCGTGGACTTCAACTAGGGATAGGCAAGTTTGCTATTGGGAAATCACCCTCGTGGATTTCAACCAAGTTGGTGGTTGTGACATTTTGATTTTTCCTAACATTTCAAGACTCATTGATGAGAATGTATCTAACGATGTATTTCAGTCGTATCTTGTTCGGATCTGATCAATCTCGAGTAAACTGACCAGAAGGGAAAGGCTAACGCGAGATAGGATACGTGGATCTAGGGAACTCGAATAAGAAATGACACTTTGACCATAAGGATTATTGAGGGGACATTTAGAGCCATAAAAAACTGATCTAAGAACGATTAAGGAATGCATTGTTAGCGTTATATGATTGGAGCAGGGGGATGCCACTTAACCGATACATAATTCGCCAAATTTTCATAAATCGAATAGTGACGATCGAGATCGTCAGAATTAGTGATAGACCCTCACAATTACATGACAACCAAAGTTGCCATGAATTGACGAGCCCTAATAGTGATGTGAATCATGGGGTCGATACGCGTAACGTCTGCTAAAGCCGTCTGTCAGTTTAGGATAGGCTGGAATCGCATTGGATACAGAAATGCTTCAGAAACAAGTCTTGAAATTTGAAAATGGAGAATCAAGAATTCTAACATTACAATTGGATTGGCTGTCGCCTTATTGAAGAAATTTAGAATCAGAAAAACGTCGTTCCGCATGTCGAGGGTAAAATTACTATTTTACCCCTCAAGCCTTATTCTTGCCTTAATAATTGGACAAAGGTATTTTGGTCATTGAATTCCTTTTATAGCTGCTGAAAATTGAAGGAAATGAGAGCCATTAGATGAACAATTGATTGACACATGGACAGGTGTCAAAGGATTAAGCTTTGATAATGATAGAACCACTTTTAACCTACCATTCAAATATAGTTGACTCTTGAAATTGAAGTATAAACCTCACCCTCTCTCTCGCTTGGCCGAAACCCCCTTCCATCTGCTGACCTCTTTCTTCTTCTTCTTCTTCTTCTCTTGTTGTCGAGAGTTGCATCACCGACCATCCGTAGGTCGCCCGTTCGCTCGCTCCGACCACCACCTTCGGCCACCGCCTAGACCCCAGCCGACCACCATCTCCTTCCTCATCCTCTTGCTGACATTCTCCAAGTGGAAGCAAGCCGTTTGACTCAGTAAGGAGCTCCAGCTGGCCAATCTCCCGAAAATAGATAGAAATCATCGCAGCTGGAGGTAAGCCACGGTTTAGGCCTCATAAGACCCCGAAATCTTTGATTTTTTTGATCAAATTTTGTGAATATCTAGGGGGCACATAGACTGGGCTGTGGTAAAATTTTTGGGTGAGTTTGATGGAATTTTGACCCTAAATGGGTCTTGTGTTTGAAGGGTCAGAACTAACCGGTAGCAGATCCGGAGGAACAGGCGCCATTTAAGGACTTTCCGGCGTCGTCTTGGCTTCAAATTTTCGGTGAGACTCCCCAACCCTTAGAACTACATGTTATCAATTAGATAAGTGGATAAATTAATGATTTAAGTTAGTGTAAGGGTTTATTAGTTGGGGTATACACATAACGGAAAATGCCCTATTTTGGTTCTGTGTATACCAGTTCTGTGGGAGGCTGTTGGTGAAGGAAATGGGTTCCAAATTCATTGTTGAGAACTATTAGAATGTTAATTGATAGGTCCATGAGGTTCATGCTTCATGGGATGATGAATTGAGCAAGGAAAATTGACGATGGGAAGGATTTCCTTAGGTTGCGCGGCTGAGTTGTTCTTGAGCTAGCTGGGCCAAACCCTCGAGGTGCTTGGAAGGAGAATTGAATTGAATTAAGCTTGAGGTAAGAGATTTCTAAATCTTTGATAAGAGGATTAGACTCGATTGGGCGAATTGTGTGCGAAGTGATTGATTCTTAGAGGTTCATAAGGTGATTGTTTAATGTACGTCCTAGAAAGATATAGAGAACTTGATTGTTTGACAATGCTTGTGCCATGAATTGATTGTCGCATTTGTATGTCAAATTTAGTTGTCTCGCATGCTATGAATGTGTCGTTCAACGCATGGTTGCATTCGAACGTGTGTTATGAAATAAAATGAACTTAGGGCGTGTCTGAGAAGTTGTGACACCCCGATGCATTAAGACACGGGGTTGTGTGAATGGATACCTTGAGGCGCGGGGTTTGAATTGAATGGCACCCTGAGGTGTACGAGACGGGAGGTTGAGAAGGCCATAGTCTTGATGAGTTGAAACGCGAAACGGAGTGAAGATGTGTCGACACAGGCCTGGAGTGAGATTGAAAACCTTATGCGTTCACGCGGATTTGTCAATGAGACGGTTTGATGCGTTTACGCGGACCATGCCTGAGGTGTTTTAAACGCGGGCATGAAAGTGAGGCAGACTGGAAGAGCGGGAGGTGTGACTTGGCATGGCAATGCGTACTTAATTCTAATGATGTGAAATGATGCCACAACTGCATGCTTGACATTCGTATGTTGTTTATTGATAGTTGACGACCTTATGGGATTTTTTTGTACAAATTATTTGTGGTTGCATTTGCCTGAGTGTATGGTCAGCCTAACTTAGGGCTAGGACTGACCTTGCTGAGATGTAAATCTCACCCGGTTGTAGGACCCCCTTTTTTTTAGATCCTAAGCTTTGAGAATGTGGCCAATCAAGTTTGGTGACCCAAAGGAGATGTCAGTATATTTTGATAAGTTCCCTGACGGACAGGGGACTATTTATGTTAGGAAGTGTACGGTCGTTTAGGTAGATGAGGTGGCAGTAGCTGGGAAGCCTTATAAATATGAGGCCTAGTTTAGGAAGATATGGGACGTTTCCATGGGGCCACTGAAGCCCACTGAGGTACCACGTGGGGTGATCCCTAGTTGGTGACATCCCACTCGGGATTCAGTGGAGGCCAATGGGTCAATCGCTGGCTCGAGGAATGGCCTTGAGAGGACCCTAACCTTGGAGGATACCGATAAGGTTATAGTGATCAAGGCTACCGAGGATGACTTGGCAGAGCCGTCAACTGGCGAGATTATGGAGGACACCATGGAGGTATGCTCTAAGACTCTCTCGGAGTACGAGTCATCTAAAGATACCGAGGATACTGATGACTCTAGCAGCTTGACATAGGAGTTTCTGTTTCTGGTCTGATATTTTGATGGCGACCTCGACGCCCATTTTCCTCTTGGAGATGATGATGGCCCTCTTTTGCGCACGCCCTATCACCCCTGCTAACCAGCAGTTTAGTTTGCCATGCTTTTGTATGAACAGTTGGGAACTTATGTATTTATTAGTACTCTCGTCACTCAGGTCCCATTTTGTTATTGTATGGAGGGGTTTGTTTATTATCACTTCCGCATGCTTTCTATATGATATATCTCTCGACCTATGCGAATCCTGGGACCTTGAGAGAGAATTTGTGCTTGCAAGGAATCGCGAGGTCTTGCTCGAGGCACGCGGCGTAACATTCTTATTTGCTTGGTATCAGAGCAAGGTCAGCTTGATCCAAAGTTGATTGAGAATTGGAGTGATAAGGAGAATTAAGTTAGGACAAGGACGGGTAGCGAGACCTTAGGAAACTTACTAGAATAAGGCACGAGATGCATGGCATATGACTTGGCGCATGTGATTGACATTTAGTCTTGGCAGGATTGTGGTGATTATCGAAGATTGAGTTCCATGTTGAGCGTTGGGCGTCATTTTTGAATTTTGGCCCGTTAATGAATGAGCATGGCTAGTTTTGGTGAACCGTTGGAGTGAACGGAATTGAGAAATAGCCAAGAACTACTTATTGAGGTGCGTCTGGAATTTGCTTTGTGGAAGGTCGTTATGTTATGACCGTTCCTATTAAGGCATAGTTTAGCAGCTCTAAACTTGGTTGTATAAATGAGTTACTAACTTCTTGATGAAATTGTGATGTTCCAGGCTCAGTAAAAGCATACGAGGATGAGTAACCATCTAGGAGACCTGGAAGACCTAGGAACGGAGCATCTAGTTCGAGGCCACTGATAGCGGAAGACCCGAGGATGGACAGAGTACTGAGGGCGCTTGAAAGAACTCGCGACCTCATTAACAGACAGGCTCAGGATGTGGATGCTGCCATAGCCCAAGCGGCGGTAGCCGCAATTGCTGTCGTCAACACCAATAACGGCAATAACGGGGGCAACGGAAATAATGAAGACTATGGCTAGGGCAATGAGGTAGTGAATGCCCAATAAGAAATTGTTGTGGCCAAGCAGATGGGCTAGCTGGTCGAGCAATTTATCAAGTTGAAACCAATCCAGTTTGATGGGACTAAAGACCCCGAACTAGCACCGAGATGGATTGAGAAACTGGAGAAGGCCTTTGGAGTCTTAAGATACACAGACGAGGAGAAAGTACTATTGGCAGTGTACCAGTTGGAAGGTACTGCAAATGACTGGTGGGCTTCCACCAAGAATGGAGCCTTTCCAAAAGGAACGACTGTGACTTGGAATGCTTTCACTATGGCATTCAATGACAAGTACTTCTCAAAGATAGCTAGGGAAAGGAAGCGGGTGAAATTTTTACAGCTACGCCAGAATTAGTTGACAGTGGACCAATATGAGGTTGAATTCTCCAGACTATCAAGATACGTACCTCGATCGGTAGAGGATCCCTTGGAGAAGGCGCGACGATTTCGGGATGGACTGAGGCCTGAGCTTCGCAGCCAAATGATAGCTCTGAATCTAAGAACCTACAAGGAAATCTACGAACGGGGATAAATGATCGAGAGGGACCTAAAGGAGAGGAATGCCGCATCTGGATCGCGATTTAATTCGTTTGAGACAATCGCTAGATTGGTAAGAGACCAATGATTGGCAATAGGCACTTTGTCCCTCCGATAAAGAAGAATATTGTGAAGCCACCGAACCCCATGAATTGGAGCTGTCGCCTCTATGGCAGAAAGTATGGTAATGGACCATGTCCAACAAGAACTAGAGCATGCTTCAAGTGTGGTAGATGGGCCACCAGATGAGGACTTGGTCGAACCAAGATCCATTGAATAGACCTCAAGGGTAGCGACCACAGGCTGGACCGTCGGCTGTCACTACCCAAATTGATTAGAATTGACCCCCAGCTTAGGGGAGAGTTTATCCAGTAGCCCGCAGAGAGGCAGAAGAAACGTCAGGCATGATCACAGGTACAGTTTATTTTTGTGACCAAGCTGCGTATGCTTTGTTTGATCATGGCGCAACACACTCATTTGTATTTGCTCGGTTTGCTAATTTTGTTGATATGAAGTTAAAATCGTTGAGTGTGAATCTGCATGTCACCACCTCGTTGAAAGATAATATGCTGGTTTCATTGGGCCGTGCTGACTGTAGGATCGTAATTGGTGGTAGTAAGAAGAGTATTGATCTAGTTGTGTTACCCATATATGACTTCGATGTGATCATAGGAATGGACTAGTTGGGTAAATAGAGGGCAGTAGTGATTGTGGTAGTAGGATAATTCATTTTTACCCAGGAGGTCGCCTTAGTTTCGAATTTGTGGGAAGTCGAGGGGGAATCTCGATTCCTTTAGTTTCGTCTCTTGAAGTGACGAAGTTGATGACCGAGGAATGTCAGGCATACTTAGTCGCAGTTACGATCACGACTACTGAGGAGCCTAAACTAGAAAGTATTATGGTAATGCGTGAGTTTCCTGACGTATTTCCCCAAGAGTTGTCAGGGTTGCCATCGGAGCGAGAAGTAGAATTCGTGATCGAGTTAGCCCCTGGAACGGAGCTGATCTTGAAGGTACCCTACAGAATGTCCTTATCAAAACTGAAAGAGTTAAAGGTGCAGATGCAAGAACTATTGGATAAATGATTCATTTGACCGAGTGCTTCACCGTGGGGAGTGCCAATGTTATTTGTAAGGAAAAATGATGGGTTCTTGCATCTATGCATCGACTATAGAAAGTTGAACTAGGTGACGATGAATAATAAATACCCACTGCCGAGGATTGATGACTTATTTGATCAATTACAAGGAGTTGCGGTATTCTCTAAGATTGACTTAAGGACCGGGCATCACCAGTTGAGAATCAAGAAGAAAGACATACCTAAGACTGCTTTTAGGACACGGTATAGTCATTATGAATTCATTGTGATGCCTTTTGGACTGACCAATGCTCTAGCCGCATTTATAGACTTGATGCATCAGGTGTTCAAGGAATTCTTGGATAGATTTGTCATAACTTTTATCGACGATATCCTAATTTACTCAAGGAGTAACGAGGAATACGAAGAGCACCTGAGGATTGTTTTGCAAATCCTAAGGGAACACTCGCTTTATACTAAGTTTAGCAAATACGAGTTCTGGCTGAGTAAACTGGCATTCCTTGGCCATGTTATGTCTAGAGAAGGAATTGCGGTGGATTCTGCAAAGATCAAAGCTGTTATGAACTAGCTTAAACCTACTATGGTCACGGAAGTCCGAAGTTTTTTGGGATTGACAGGATATTATAGACGTTTTGTGGAGAAATTCTCATCCATAGCCATTCCACTAACGAGATTGACCAAGAAAGAAAAAAAGTTTGAGTAAACGGATAAGTGTGAAAGGAGTTTTCAAGAGGTCAAGCATCGATTGACAACCGCACCGGTATTGACAATCCCATCAGAACCTGGAGGCTATGAGATATATAACGATGCTTCGCTAAAGGGACTAGGCTGTGTGCTAATGCAGCATGGAAGAATAGTGGTCTACGCTTCCGACAGCTAAGACCACACGAAATGAACTATCCGACTCACGATTTGGAATTAGTAGTGATCATCTTTGCTCTGAAGATCTGGAGACATTATCTGTGTGGCGAAAAGTTATAGATTTACACTGACCACTAAAGCCTAAAGTATCTGTTTTTCCAGAAGGAACTGAATATGAGGCAGCATCGATGGATGGAGTTGCTTAAGGATTATGAATGCGACATACTGTATCATCTTGGGAAAGCAAATCGAGTCGCAGATGCGCTCAGCCGAAAATCAAGTATCGCATGTGTACTCGTAAAAGGGTAGTCGTTATTTGAGAACTTGAGGGATTCTGAGTTCAGATTTGAAGTCTATCAACTGTCGAGTTTGATGGCCACATCGAGAGTAGAACCTGAGGTCCAAGAAAGGATAAAAGCCTTGCAGCATACCGACCTAGAAATTCAGAAAATCTTGGAGATGAATGCGACAACAAGGAAACAGAATTCCAAGTGTAAGAGGATGGAATCTTGAAATTCTGAGGATGTCTATGCGTGCCAAAGGACGAAGAACTCAGGGAAAGGATTTTATCAAAGGCTCGTAGGAGCAATTATAGTATTCACCTAGGAAGTACGAAGATGTATCAGAACTTGCGTCAATATTATTGGTGGAACGGGATGAAAGTTGATGTGGCGAAGTATGTGGCAAAGTGCTTGACAGGCCAGCAGGTGTAGGCCCAACACTGTAAGTCTTGTGGATTACTACAGCCACAAGAAATTCCTGAATGGAAGTGGGAGCACGTAATGATGAATTTTGTGATGGGACTCCAAAGGAGCCAAAGAGGCCATGATTCTATTTGGGTAGTCGTGGACCGGTTGACCAAGTCCGCACACTTCATTCCTGTACGAAAGGATTTTACAATAGACAGATATGTCGAATTGTACATGAGACAGATAGTGAGGGTACATGGAATGCTCGTGACGATTACATCAGATAGAGATCCCAAGTTCACGGCGAATTTCTGGAAAAGTTTTCAAGATGCCATGGGAACTCGATTACAATTTATTATGGCATACCATCCACAAACGGACAAACAATCGGAGAGGATGATTCAGATGCTCGAGGATATGTTACGAGCGTGCGTGATAGACTTCAAATGTGGATGGGAGGATCATTTACATTTGGTAGAATTTGCATATAATAACAACTATCAGCAGAGCATTCGAATGGCACCGTTGAAGCGCTTTATAGAAGAGCTTACAAAACCCCGATTTGCTGGGACGAGATTGGAGAAAGAAGTATCACAGGTCCAGAATTAGTAGAGCAATTGGTGGGGGATAGACTAAAGACGACACAGAGTCATCAAAAGAGTTATGTGGATAAATGGCGTAAGCCTTTGGAGTGTCAAGTAGGCGATCATGTTTTCCTTAAGGTGTCGCCGATGAGGGGATTATCTCGATTTGGAAGGAAAGGAAAACTAAGTCCAAGGTACGTAGGTCCATTAGAGATTCTGGAACGGATTGGGACCTTAGCCTACAGATTGGCCTTACCGCCTAATCTATCCCAAGTGCACAACGTCTTCCATGTGCCCATGCTACGAAAGTACGAACTAAACCTGACGCATATGCTGGACTACGAGGTTATAAAAGTGGACGATAGAGTATCCTATGTAGAGAAGCCAATTAGGATCGAAGACCGAAAGGAGCAAATTTTGAAGAATAAAACGATTCCATTGGTCAAAGTTCTTTGTGAGCACTATGGAACCGAAGGCGCTGCGGGAGAAAGCGAGGAAACGATGAGGCGTCAATACCCCCATTTGTTTGAGTAACGGGTTTATTGTAAATTTCGAGGATGAAATTTTTGTAAGGGGGGAAGAGTTGTGACATTCTGATTTTTCCTGTCATTTCAAGACTCATTGATGAGAATGTATCTAACAATGTATTTCAATCGTATCTCACTCGGATCTGATCAATCTTGAGTAAACTGACCAGAAGGGAAGGTTAATGCGAGACAAGATACGTGGACCTAGGGAACTCGAATAAGAAATGACACTTTGGCCATAAGGATTGTCAAGGGGACATTTAGAGCCATAAAAGGACGATCTAAGAACGATTAAGGAATGCATTGCTAGCGTTATATGATTGGAGAGCGGGTGATGCCGCTTAACCAATATATAATTTGTAATTTTTTTCTAAATCGAATAGTGATGATCGAGACCATCGGAACTAGTGATGGGCCCTCACAATTACATGACAACCAAAGTTGGCATGAATTGATGAGCCCTAACTGTGATGTGAATCACAGGGTCGATACGCGTAACGTCTGCAAAAGCCGCCCGTCAGTTCGGGATAGGCTGGAATCGCATTGGATAGAGAAATACTTCAGAAACAAGTCTTGAAATTTAACAATGGAGAATCAAGAATTTTAACATTACAATTGGATTGGTCATCGCCTTATCGAAGAAATTTAGAATTAGAAAAATGACGTTTCGGATGTCGAGGGTAAAATTACCATTTTGCCCTTCAAGCCTTAGCCTTACCTTAATAATTAGACAAGGGCATTTTGGTCATTGAATTCCTTTATAGTTGTTGAAAATTGAAGAAAATGAGAGCCATTGGATGAACAATTGATTGACACATAGACAAGTGTCAAAGGATTAAGCTTTGATGTTGATAGAATGACTTTTAATCTACCATTCAAATATAGTTGACTCTTGAAATTGAAGTATAAACCTCACCCTCTCTCTCTCTTGGCCGAAAATCCCCTCCATCTGCTGACCTCCTTCTTCTTCTCTTGTTGCCGAGAGATGCACCGCCGACCAGTCGCAGACCGCCCGTTCGCTCGCTTCGACCACCACCTCTAGCCATCACCTGGACCCGAGCCGACCACCAGCCCCTTTCTCATCCTCTTGCCGACATTCTTCAAGTAGAAGCTAGCCGTTTCACTCAATAAGGAGCTCCGACCAGCCAATCTCCCAGGAGTCGATGGAAATCGTCGCAGCTGGAGGTAAGCCACGGTTTAGGCCTTATAGGATCCCAAAATCTTTGAGTTTTTTGACTAAATTTTGTGGACATCTTGGGGACACATAGATTGATATGTGGT
Source organism: Rhodomyrtus tomentosa (assembly GCA_028455895.1). NCBI lineage: Eukaryota > Viridiplantae > Streptophyta > Magnoliopsida > Myrtales > Myrtaceae > Rhodomyrtus > Rhodomyrtus tomentosa. The sequence continues at coordinate 16,988,528 of JAPCWY010000011.1, forward strand.
AAAAATTTTGGGTGAATTTGATGGAGTTTTAACCTCAAATAGGTCTTGTGTTTGAAGGGCTATAACTGACGGGTAGTAGACCCGGAGGAACCGGCGCCGTTCAAGGACTTTTCGATGTTGCCTTGGCTTCAAATATTCGGTGAGGATCCCCAACCCTTAGAAATACATTTTAGCAAGTAGATAAGTGGATAAATTGAGGATTTAAGTTAGTTTAAGGGCTGATTAGTTGGGATATACATAGAATCGAAAATGCCCTGTTTCGGTTCTGTGCAGACCGATTTTGTGGGAGACTATTGGTGAAGGAAATGGGTTCCAAATTCATTGTTGAGACATATTAGAATGTTAATCGATAGGTCCATGAGGTTCATGCTTCATGGGTTGATGAATTGAGTAAGGAAAATTGACGATTGGAAGAATTTCCTTAGGTTGCGCGGCTGAGTTGTTGTTGAGCTATTTGGGCCAAGCCCTTTAGGTGCTTGGAAGGAGAATTGAATTGAATTAAGCTTGAGGCAAGGGGTTTCTAAACTTTTGATTGGAGGATTGGACTCAATTGGTCGAATTGTGCGCGAAGTGATTGATTCTTGGAGGTTCATACGGTGATTGTTTAATGTACATCTTAGAAAGATATAAAGGACTTCATTGTTTGACAATGCTTGTACCATGAATTGATTTTCGCATTTGTATGTCAAATTTAGTTGTCTCGCATCGTTCGTCGCATAAGTTGCATTTGAACGTGTGTTATCAAATGAAATGAACTTAGGGTATGTTTGAGAAGTTGTGACACCCTGATGCGTTGAGACGCGAGGTTACGTGAATGGATACCTTGAGGCGCTGAGGCGCAGGGTTTGAATTGAATGGCACCATGAGATATACGACATGCGAGGTTGAGAAGGCCATAGCCCTGATGCGTTAAAACGTAGGACGCAGTTGAGATGTATCGATACAGGCCTGGAGTGAAATTAAAAACCTGATGCGTTTACTCTGGTTTGTCAATGAGACGGTCTGATGCATTTACGCGGATCGAGCTTAAGCTGTTCTAAATGCAAGCATGAAAGTAAGGCAGACTCGAAGAGCGGGAGGTGTGACTTGGCATGGCAATGCGTACTTAATTCTAATGTTGTGGAATACTGCCACGATTGCATGCTTGACATTCGTATGTTATTTATTAATAGTTGAGTACCACATGTGATTTTTTTTGTACAAATTTTTTGTGATTGCATTTACCTGAATGTATGGTCAGCCTAACTTAGGGCTCGGACTGACTTTACTGAGATGCAAATCTCACCCCGTTGTGGGATCCCATTTTTTTTTTCAGATCCTAGGCCTTGAGAATGTGGACAATTAGGTTTGGTAACCCAAAGGAGATGTCAGTATATTTTGATAAGTTCCCTAACGGACAGGGGACCGTTTATGGTTGTTTGGGTGGATGAGGGTGACTGTAGCTAGAAGCCTCATAGATATGAGGCCTGGTTCAGGAAGATAGGGGACGTTTCCACAGGGCCACTGAAGCCCATTGAGGTACCACGTGAGATGATCCCTAATTAGTGCCATCCCATTCGGGATTCAATGGAAGCCAAGAGGTCAGTCACTGGCTCGAGGAATGGCCTTGAGAGGACCTCGACCTTGGAGAACACCGATGAGGTTATAGTGATCGAGGCTACCGAGGACGACCTAGCGGAGCCATCAGCTGGAGAGACTATGGAGGACACCATGGAGGTATGCTCTGAGAAATTCTCAAAGTACGAGCCATCTTAGGATCCTAAGGATACTGATGACTCCAGCAACTCAACATAGGAGTTTCTGTTTCTGGTCTGATATTTTGATGGCGACCTCGACGCCTATTTTCTTCTTGGAGATGATGATGACCCTCTTTTGCACATGCCCTGTTACCCCTACTGACCAGCAGTTTAGTTTGCCATGCTTTTGTATGAACAGTTGGGAACTTATGTATTTATTAGTACTCTCATTACTTAGGTCCTTTTTTGTTATTGTATGGAGGAGTTTGTTTATTATCGCTTCCGCATGCTTTCTATATGATATATCTCTCGACCTATGCGAATCCTAGGACCTCGAGAGAGAATTGTGCTTGTAGGGAGTTGCGAGCTCGTGCTTGGGGCGCGCGGCGTGACAGTGGTTGTGTCTTACGATCTTCTTCGTATTAGCAGGTCTCTCCATATCAAGGCAAGATATGTATCATCTGAATTGAATCAATATGAATACAAAATGATGTGATGCCTGAAAGCTCGTTAATGCGAACACAAGAGAGAGTGTGTTATATAAACCTTATTATGGAGAAAAGAGAATATGTCACGCGTACCTTATCAGTGTGAACATGAAGACTGTGTTGCACGAACCTTATTAGTGCGAACACAAAAAGGGATCACAACTAAGGTCGATTGAAAAAAAAGGTTCAGAAAACTTACCTAGATTTTTTTAGCAATGAGTAAGTAATGACCAAGTTGATTGCATCATACCTGTCCATTCTCTTGGAAATTGATGATATGCATAAAATTAATGCAAATGCAACATTATATGCCAAAAAAATTTGATCACCAATTGCTTGCATTTAAAAACTTCACTGGGAAATTTATCAATAAGGAAACCTGTCTATTCCTCTCGATAAAATTTGATCAAATGGAATGAGGAACCTTTATTTAGAAAGGACCGTCTCTTTTAAAAGACTTTTTAAAGGCCCAACCATTAATGTGGGCACGACAATCACTTGGAGCTGTCTTCATCACACTTGACAAGGATTCGGATAATCTTGCAATCAGTATGACCAGACCAATCCATGAGGTCTTTTGAAGTACTGTAATTCAGGCTTGGTCAAAGGCTATTCAAGGGGGACTCACATGAATTGTTTGGCCATAAAATGAAATAAAATCCTCCTTAGTCGCACCGGGTTTACAAGTGAAGAACCCTCCAAAATGAGATAAAATGATCTTGCTCGCACTTCTTTGAGCGATATTTATAAGTATTTGAATTACCGTGTTAACCCAAGTGCCTTACTCTGAAGAGACTATTGGTAAGGGTTGTAATGTAAGTTCATGATAGACTTGAAAATGAAATGCCCATTTTCAACAATAGGATTGTATAATGATAAGATCAATGGTCATCTTATCTTGAGTTTTTGGCATGAGTGTTGTTGTTAAGCCAACTCTTTTAAAAAATGTTTCTTCTTTGAGAGTAAATTTAGTCAAGACCTCATTTCCTTTGGAGATTTTTTTTTTTGAGAGAGCTCTTTCTTTTTTCTCTCTTCTCTTTTTTTTACAGGAGTTGGCCTTTTTTAGGCTACACTTTTTGGAATGCTCAAGTTTTTCTATGCACGAAAGCTTCACTTTTTCTTACTCCCAACTCTCATTTTTTTTTTTGCATGGTGAGCTCTTTTTTTAAAAAGGAAGAATCTGATGTGAAATGTATGCATGTTGTACTAGCAGATTTTCAAATTTCAGCTTGCCCCAAGGCATTTGGCTCATCTGTCAGATGATTTGAAATGATTTCCTTTAAGGATGATCACCAATTGGGTTTCAAAAAATGAATTTGCCGCTCAAATTAGGTTAAGCAAATGGATAAATGTATATGGTGTAGAAATAAAATGCTCTTCGTCATGTCCAAGGCACTTGAGCTAACATAGCATTTGCATACACTCAAAGATTGATGCAAGTGAAAGCAAGAAAATTGCACTCATTCTTTGAATTTTCTAAAATTTTTCCCAATGTGGGGTTGTTCTTGATAGGGGTATGAAAATGAAACCATCATTCAATGGGGTTTAGCAAAGGGCAATCTGTAGTGTTTGGGTAGATGAAATAAATGCCTCATATCATCTTGGTCGTCATACTTTTCGCAAGATAACCCTTCACCTTGTAAGCATGGAAATTTTCTAACTTACTCACCAGGGATGTGACATAGGATGTGTGTGGAGATAGTTTGTCTTTCATCGTCTCGACATTCCTCAATCAAAATGATCAATTCAATTGGATCAAAGAGATTTCCTAATTAAAAACATCTCACAGTGCAGATTAGCAGTATAGATAAAATATGATGAGATGGAATTAATGAACCTTAATTTGATTTGATCATCCATAATATGAGAAAATGAGTACAGATCAAATATAGACATGCATAGACTATGCAAGTACATTCATATGCGAAAGATATCTCAAGAAATGAGAAACTATGTATTGCCCCGTGAAATTGCATAATCATACTCCTTTTCCCAGATAAAGGACGCTCGATTTGCCCCATTTTCAATCAAGATAAGCGTGTTGGATGCTTATAATTTTGCTAGAATATGAGATTACCCCAGGTACGACTAGTGATGGGAACTCAATTTCAAGCTTTAGCAAATAACATTGTTTCCACATCCGTTCCTGCAAGACAAAAAAAGAAAGTCACTTTGAGGATGACGAGTTGAAGACAAGATATACTCCTTTTGAGATCGAGCGATCTTCGTCTTCTCCTATTTTTCGATGGATCGGCCTCAGCTGACTAATGAATTGGTGTTTGAAAACGATTGATGAATTGTGATTGGCCAAAGACTTTTAGCCTGCTTCAAATGCTTAATTACCATGTGCGAGATGTCCAAGGACTAGCCGGGCTAATGCGGGGTCAGATTTAAGAATTTGCCCCTTGCCTCTAGATTGATTCATAGATTGATTCATTGATGATAAATTATTCAATCGTTGGTTATCGTCATAGGGTTAGTTTGGTATGCCTCAACAAGACTTCAAATAATGAAAAACTTCTGTAATTTTGTTGATCACGAATAAAAAAATGACATCTTATTTGAATTCAAAATGCAGACAACTCCTCGACGGTGAGAAATTTTGACTCTAATCGACCTAAGAAATGAAATAGCAGCCTAGTCACCTAAAAAAATAGGAAATATCCCACGCAGGGGATTGTAGAAATATAAAAATGGTACTAGTTTGGGTCTACGTCCACTTCCTCAAAAGGTCCTTTAGTTGCCCACATGATTTGGCAGTGGGTTACTCTGCACGTTACGATGGTTGGTCGCCTGGAATGCAAATGCCCCTATTTCGAACAAATCTTGAATTCAATTCTTTAGCACCATACAATCATCAGTTGAATGACCTGGTTCACTCGAGTGATAATCACACTTCTAAGTCGGATCATACTTAGGGTATGATGCATAATTGGGTCGCTGAGGATCCGATGTCGGCAAGTTCTTCTTTCACAAGATAAACAAGAATTGGGAAGGAGTTCCCGGGAGAGGTGTAAACTGACATTTGGGGCGGAATTGCTAATGTTGGTTCTGCTGGCCATAGTTGACTATTTATTGAGCTTACATCTGTCCCTTAGGGATTTGAATGGGAGTCTTCAGAGCATAGGCCACATTTACCTCTGCGGCCACCTCCTTATCATTTTTTTTTTCCAAAGAATCGCTTCCCAATGCAACCAGAATCGCCATACCAACCTTGCTTTAATCCACATTCTATTTCTTTAGCCATCGAGACTAGCTGGATAAATGACTGAGCAGATGCACCTACTATACGAGAGAACATATTTTGAGGAAGCGTGGACATAAACAACTTCATCAATTCCTCTCTAGTGGCTTTGGCATAAGTTCGGACACCAAATTCCTCCACCTAGTTGCATATTGTTTGATAGTTTCTCTTTTCTTCATCTCAGCTTGTTCCAAATCTTCCCTAGAAATGGTGAGGTCTATGCTAAATTCAAAATGTTTGACAAATGCTGCGGTTGCCTTTTCCCAAGTCTCATTATTGTTGATACGGTGGTTGGTATACTATTTTATGGCTGGCCCTTTCAAACTAGCTTGAAAAGTTTAGATTATAAGAAGATCGTTGGTGGCATACTTGGTCATCCGAGCTTGGTACATGTGGACATGTTCCTTTGGGTTGGACATGCCTTCATATTTTTCAAATTCTGGCAATTTGAATTTGTCGGGGACTTGAACCTTTACGTACATAGACAGGTCGATCGGGGAAACATGACGCGTCCCTTCTACTTAACGCAATCATTGATCGAGTTGTGCCCCAAGTTTGGCAATTTCATCATTCAACATGCTAGCTACAGCACTAGGTTGTGGAGAGGAAATCATAAACGGCGTGATGATCTGAGCTATAGGAAAAATGACATTCCCAAAAGGTTGAGTGACACCCTGAACACCAGGTGGCGGAACATGTCCAAGAGGTGGATTGTTACCTTGAGCTCCAAGTAAGTCATCTTTAAGAGGTGGCATGTTATTCAATGGCCCATCGTCTTGTATGCTTACTTGAGGATCAGTAATTGTAGGAGGTTGAATCATGGGTGCCATTGGGGTTTGTCTTTGAGCCATCATAAAATTGGTCATCATTTGAGTCAGCATAGCCATCTGGTCTTTCGTATCCTTCATTTCTTCTTTGATCTGCTTTTTTACTTATGCTTCGACATGAGCCGCCATTTCAACATCATCGGCCATCTTCCTTGCTTTGGATCGAGTAACAATTGGTGCGTGTGGGGTATTTGTAATAGATTACCTTGAAAAAATGACAAATAAAAGATTAGTATAATGAGTGCAAAAAATGAGCCGGTCCATGACAACTCTGTGGACTCAACAAGATAGATATGCGCAAAAAGTCGAATCAGGCAGTTTTTCGGTTTCATCGGCCATCACGATAAAATTTGTCTTAATTAAAACGCCGATCGAACAATTGCCAATTTGTATGAGGAGGTACTAGACACAATGATGAACAATTTTTATGTTCGGACTTAGGGTCGAAAATGAACCGTCAAGTAGGGTCGAAAATGAACCGTCAAGTACTGTGACATTCTGATTTTCCTGTCATTTTTAGAATCATTAATGAGAAGTGTATCTAGCGATGTGTTTCAGTCATATCCGGCTCGAATCTGATCAATTTGAGTTGACTGACCAAAGGGAAAAGGCTAACGCGAGACAAGGTAGTGGACCTAGGGAATTCGAATAGGAAATGGCACTTTGACCATAAAGATTGTTGAGAAGACATTTAGAACCACAAAAGGATAATCTAAGAATGAATAAGGAATGCATTGCTAGCGTTATACGATTGGAGCGCGGGTGATGCCGCCTAACCAACGTATAATTTGCAAATTTTTTGCTAAATCGAACATTGACGATTGAGACCATCGGAACTATTGATAGACCCTCACAATTACATGACAACTAAAGTCTCCATGAATTGACTAGCCCTAAATGTGATATGAATCACAGGGTGGATACGCGTAACGTCTGTAAAAATAGTTCATCGGTTCGGGATAGGCAGGAACCACGTCCGATAGAGAAAACGATCAGGAACGAGTCTTGAAAATTGAAAATGAAAAATCAAGAATTCCAACGTCATGATTGGATTGGCCATCACCTTATCGAAGAATATTGGAATGAGAAAAAAGACGTTCCGGACGTCAGGGGTAAAATTACCATTTTACCCTTCAAGCCCTAACCTTACTTATATAATTGGACGAGGACATTTTGGTCTTTAATTCACCCCCAAGGGTGCCGAAAATGAGAGAAGATCTTGGCCATTGGATTAGCTTGATTGACACATTGGACATGTGTCAATAGATTAGGCCATGAGTGGACATATCCACTTTTTCCCAACTACTATTCAACTCATTGACTTTTGAAGGTTGAATATAGCCTTCTCTCTCTCACTTGGCTGGCTATTCTCCCCCATCTTCACCGAGAGTCTTCTTCTTCTTGGTCGTGTGAATTTTTGGGTGATCCTTGAAGGGTCTTTATTGTGATTGTTCTTTGTACGTCTTAGGACGGTGTAGAGGATTTGAATGTGTGTCAATATTTATGTTTTGAAATGACTACCATGTGTGAATGTCAATTGATCATCTTGCATGCCATAATTGTATGATTTGTGCTTGAGCTACACATTGCATTATGTGTGTAAATTGAATTGAAACTTTGGCATGGCTAAGACATGGTAGTACCCTGAGGCGTACGTGACACGGGTTACCGTGAGGAATACCCTGAGGTGCTGAAGCGCAGGGTTAGAGCTGTATGTCACCCTAATGCGTACGAGATGCTGGGTTGAGAAGGTCATAGTCCTGATGCATTAAAACGCGGGACGGAGTTGTGATGTGTCGACACTGACCTAGAATAATATTGAAACCTAATGCGTTTACGTGGGTTGTCAATGACGGTCTGATGCATTTACGCGGATCGAGCCTGAGACGTTCTAAAAGTGGGCATAAGAATGAGGCAATCTAAAGGGTAGAGGTAGTGATGTGGCATGGCGATTTGTGCATGATCATCTGGATGTGTTTTGATGCCATGACTGCATACCTGACATCTGTGTATTGTACCGATAATTGAATATCTCGCATGTTTATTTGTGTGAAATGCTATAATTTATGACTACCTAAGTGGATTGTCGGCCTAACTTAGGGTTAAAATCCACCTTACTAAGATATAAATCACACCTCGTTGTGGGGCCCCCTTTTTACAGATCCTAGGGACTGAGGATGTAGCCTATCAGATTTGGAGACTCCAAGGAGATGTCTGTCTATTTTGATGAGTTTCCTGATGGGCAGGGAACCATTTATGTCAAAAAGTGTACAGTAGTATGGGTAGACGCGGGTGGGAGTAGCTGGAAGCCTCACAGGTATGAAGCCTGGTTCTGAAAGATTGGAGATATTTCTACAGGGCCGCTGAAGCCCACTGAGGTGCCTTAGGGAGTCGTCCCTAGTTGGTGTCATATCACCCGGGATTTAGAGCAGCCTGAGGGGTCAGTTACCGGTTCGAGAAATGGACTTGAGAGGACCCCGACTTTGGAGGATATTGAGGATGATCTGGTGGAGCTGTCCGCTGACGAGACCTTGAAGGACACCGTAAAAGTTTGCTCGAAACCTTCTCGAAGTACGTGCCCATGAAGAAGGCAAAGGAGACTGATGACTCCAGCAGTTCTTCTTAGGAGCTCCTGGTATTCTAGTTCGATTTTTGACGTCGACCCTGATGCATATTTCCTTTGATGGGTGATGGACCTCTTTGTATTACTCTGTTTCCCTAGTGGATATAGTTGCTATGATATTGTATGAACTTTTGGATATTATGTATTATGGTATTTTCGCTATCCAGGTCCTACTTTATAGTTGTACGGAGGAGTTATTACATTGTAGCTTCTGCGTGCTTATATATAACATATCTCTCAACTTATGTGTGGATCCTGGGACACCGAGAGATATCTTGATTTGCTTGCAGGGAGGCGTTCTCGGGTCCGAGGTGCAGGGCGTGACATTCCCGTTCGCTCGGTATCGAGCAAGGTCAGCTCAATCCAAAGTTGGTTGGGGATTGGAGTAATAAGTAGGATTAAGTTGGGACAAGGACGGGTAGCGAGGCCTTAGAAGGCTGGTTAGGATAAAAATGGGATGCATAACATGTGACTTGGCACTTATGGTTGGCATTTGGCCTTGGTAGGTTTGTGGAAATGCATAGGGATTAAGTTCCCTGCTCAGTGTTAAAAGTTATTTCTGGATTTTAGCCTGTTAAGTGAATGAGTATGGCTTGTTGTAGTGAACCGTTGGAGTAAACAGAATTGAGGAATGGCCATGGGCTACTTGTTGAAATGTCTCTGGAATTTATTATGCGGAGGATTGTTGTGTTATCGTTATTTCTATTGAAGCATAGTTGGTAGCTTTGGACTTGAATAAATGAGTGAGTACTAACTCCTTGATGAACTTGTGGTGGATCAGGCTCAGTAGAAGAATATAAGGATGAGCAATCCATCTAGGAGATCTAGAAGGCCTAGAGGCGAAGCCTCTAGCTCGAGGCCGCCTGTAGCAGAAGATCCTAGGATGGATGGCGTATTGAGGGCGCTGGAGAGGATTGACGACCTCATTGACAGGCAGACCCAAGATCGGGATGCTGCCATAGCCCAGGTGGTAGAAGCCGCCATAGCTACTGTCAACGCTAATAACAGGGACAATGGAAACTAGGATGAACATGGCTAGAATAACGAGGCAGTGAATGCCTAGGAGGAGATTGTCGTGGCCAGACAGATGGGTTAGCTGGTGGAGCAATTCAAAAAACTGAAGCCGACCTAGTTCGACGGGACTGAAGACCCCGAGCTAGCACCCAGGTAGAATGAGAAGTTGGAAAAAGCATTTGAAGTGCTGAGGTGCACATACGAAGAGAAGGTACTATTGGCGATGTACCAGCTAGAAGAGACCGCGAACGATTGGTGGGCTACCACCAAGAATGGAGTTTTCTCTGAAGGAATGGCCATGACCTAGGATGCCTTTAAGACGGCGTTCAATGACAAGTATTTCTCGGAGACGACCAGGGAAATGAAACAGGTGGAATTTTTACAGCTACGTTAGAATCAGCTGACGATAGACCAGTATGATGCCGAGTTCTCCAGACTATTAAGGTACGCACCTCGATCTGTAGAGGATCCCTAGGAAAAAGCATAGAGATTTCGGGACGGATTGAGACCTGAGCTCCGCAGTCAGATGATAGCCCTTAATCTCAAAACTTATAAAGAAATTTATGAGCGAGGCCAAATGATCGAAAGAGATTTGAAGGAGAGGAATGCCGCATCTGGATCGTGGTTTACTTCATTCCGGGACAATCGCCAGATGGGCAAGAGACCGATGGCCGGCAATAGGCATTTTGTACCTCTAGTAAAGAAAAACATTGTGAAGCTGCCAAATCCCATGAACAGGAGTTGTCACCTTTGTGGCAAAAGGCATGAAAATGGGCCATGCCCAGTAAGGATTGGAGCTTATTTTAAGTGTGGTCAGATGGGCCACCAGATGAGAACATGCTCGAATCAAGCTCTGACGAATCGACCTCAAGGACAGCGACCGCAGGCTGCACCATCGGCTGCCACTCCCCAGATCAAACAGAATCAACCCCCAACTCAGGGTAGGGTATATGCAGTAGCCCACAGAAAGGCGGAGGAAGTGCCAGGCGTGGTCACAAGTGTGGTTTACTTGTGTGACCAAGCTGCATATGCATTGTTTGACCCTGGTGCCACGCATTCATTTGTGTCTGCTCAGTTTGCTGATTTGGTGGGTATGAAATTAAGACCGTTGAGTATAATTCTGCATGTTGCCAATCCTTTAAAGGATAATATACTAGTTTCATTGGGTTGTACTGACTATAAAGTCGTGATTGAAAGGAGTAAGGAGAGTATTAATTTAGTTGTACTGCCATGTATGATTTTGATGTGATTATATGGATGGATTGATTGGGTAAGCAGGGGGCAGTGGTAGATTGTGGTAGTAGGATAATTCGTTTCTACCCAGAAGGCCGCCCTAGTTTTGAATTCGTGGGAAGTCGAGGAGGAACTTCGATTCCCTTAGTCTCATCTCTTGAAGTGACAAAGTTGATGTTTGAAGGGTGTCAAGCATACTTAGTTGCAGTAGTGGACATGACTGCCGAGGAACCAAAACTAGAGAGTATTCCGGTAGTGCGTGAGTTTCCTTATATTTTTCCTCAATAGTTGCCAGGAAAGCCATCGGAGCAAGAGATAGAATTCGTGATCGAGTTAGCTCCTAGAACGAAGCCGATCTCAAAGGCACCTTATAGGATGTCCCTATCAGAATTGAAAGAGCTAAAGGTGCAGATGCAAGAACTACTGGATAAAGGATTTATCCGACCAAATGTTTCACCGTGGGGAGCGCCGATGTTGTTCGTAAGGAAGAAGAATGGGACTTTGCATTTATGCATCGACTATAGGCAGTTGAACCAGTTAACAGTAAAGAACAAGTACCTACTACCGAGATTTGATGACCCGTTTGATCAGTTACAAGGAGCGGCAATATTCTCAAAGATTGATATGAGGACTGGGTATCACCAATTGAGAATTAAGAAGGAAGACACACCTAAGACTGCTTTTAGGACAAGGTATGATCATTATGAATTCACTGTGATACCTTTTGGATTGACCAATGCTCCAACCGCATTCATGGATTCGATGCATCGAGTGTTTAAGGAATTCCTAGATAGATTCGTCATAGTCTTTATCGACGATATCCTGATTTACTCAAGGAGTGACGTAGAATATGAGGAACACCTGAGGATTATTTTACAGACCCTAAGGGAACACTCGCTCTATGCTAAGTTGAGCAAATGCGAGTTTTGGCTGAACAAGATAGCATTTCTTGGCCATGTGGTATTTGGAGAAGGGATAGCGGTGGATCCTGCGAAGATCGAAGCTGTAACAAATTGACCAAGGCCTATTACAGTTACGGAAGTCAGAAGTTTCTAGGGATTAGCAGGGTATTACAGGCATTTTGTGGAGAAGTTTTCATCCATAGCCATCCCATTGACAAGGTTGACAAAGAAAGAAACAAGGTTTGAATGGACAGATAAGTGCGAAAGGAGTTTCCAAGAGCTCAAGAATCGATTGACAACTGCGCCGGTGTTAACGATTCCATCAGGACCGGGAGGCTATGAGATATATAGCGATGCTTTGCTAAAGGGACTAGGCTGTGTGTTAATGCAACATGGTAGAGTAGTTGCCTATACGCCCCGACAGCTGAGACCACATAAGATGAACTACCCGACTTATGACTTGAAATTGGCAGCGATCATTTTTGCTCTGAAGATTTGGAAATATTATTTGTGTGACGAGAAGTTTCAGATTTACACAGACCACCAGAGCCTGAAGTACCTGTTTTCTTAGAATGAACTGAATATGAGGCAGCGATGATGGATGGAGCTGCTTAAGGATTATAATTGTGATAAACCATATCACCCTAGGAAGAAAAATAGAGTCGCAAATGCACTTAGTCGGAAGTCGAGCATCGCCTGTCTACTAGCAAAAGGTTGGTCGATGATCAAGGATTTGAGAGATTCAGAGTTCAGACTAGAAGTCTGCCAACTGTCCAGTTTGATGGCCACACTGAGAGTAGAACCTAAGGTCCAAGAAAGGATAAAGACCTTACAGTTTACGGATCCATAAATTCAGAAAATTCTGGAGATGGACGTGACAAAGAGAAAACCAGAGTTCCAAGTATCGGAGGACGGAATCTTGAGGTTTCGAGGACATCTATGAGTGCCAAAGGATAAAGTACTCAGGGAAATGATTTTATCGGAGACTCATAGGAGCAATTATAGTATCCACTTAGGAAGCATGAAAATATATCAGAACCTACGTCAGCACTACTGGTGGAATGAGATGAAAGTGGATGTAGCGAAGTATGTGGCAAAGTGCTTGACATGCCAGCAAGTGAAAGCACAACACTGTAAGCCTGGAGGATTATTACAGCCACTGGAAATACCAGAATGATTTGTGATAGGACTTCCGAGGAGCCAGAGAGGTCACGACTCTATATGGATAGTCGTGGACAGATTGACTAAGTCCTCACACTTTATCCTGGCGCGAAAGGACTTCACAATGGATAGATACGCCGAGTTATACTTGAGACAGATAGTGATATTGCATGAAGTACCCATGACAACTATCTCAAATAGAGACCCCAAGTTCATAGCGAACTTTTGGAAATGCCTCCAAGAAGCCATGGGAACTCGACTGCAATTTAGCACGGCATACCATCCACAAACGGATGGAAAAACGGAGAGAACGATTTAGACGCTTAAGGACATGTTGCAAACATGCGTCATAGATTTCAAAGGTGGATGGGAAGATCAGCTGCATTTGGTGGAATTTGCGTACAATAATAGCTACCAGCAAAGCCTCCAAATGGTACTATTTGAAGCACTTTATGGAAGGGCTTGCAAAATCCCAATTTGCTAGGATGGGGTTGGAGAAAGAAGTATCACAAGCCCATAGTTGGTAGAGCAATCGGTGGAAGCAGTGAGGATAATTCGGGATAGAATGAAGACGCTTAGAGTCGTCAGAAGAGTAATGCGGATAAGCGACGTAGGCCTTTGGAGTTTCAAGTAGGCGATCATGTTTTCTTTAAGGTATCGTCGATGAGGGGATTATCGCGATTTGGAAAGAAAGGAAAATTGGGCCCATGGCACGTTGGTCCATTTGAAATACTGGAGCGATTGGGACTTTGGCCTACAGGCTTGCCTTACCACCTAATCTATCCCAAGTGCATAATGTCTTCCACTTGTTAATGTTGCGAAAATATGAACCAGACCCGACGCATATGCTAAACTACAATGTCATAGAAGTGGACAATCGGGTATCCTACGTGGAAAAGCCGATCAGAATCGAAGATCGGATGGAGTAAATTCTCGGGAATAAGACGATTCCATTGGTTAAAGTTGTGTGGGAGCACCATGGAACCGAAGGCGCCATGTGGGAAAATGAAGAGACGATGAGGCGACAACACCCCCATTTGTTTGAGTAATTAAGGTTGATGTAAATTTCGGGGACGAAATTTTTGTAAGGGGGAAGAGTTGTGACATTTTGATTTTCCTGTCATTTTCAGACTCATTAATGAGAAGTGTATCTAGCGATGTATTTCAGTCATATCCCGCCTGAATCTAATCAATTTGAGTTGACTGACCAACGGGGAAAGGCTAACTCGAGACAAGATACATGGACCTAGGGAATTCGAATAGGAAATGACACTTTGACCATAAGATTGTCGATGGGACATTTAGAATCACAAAAGGCCGATCTAAGAATGATTAAGGAGTGCATTGCTAGCATTATACGATTGGAGCATGGGTGATGTCGCCTAACCAACGTATAATTTGCAAAATTTTTCCTAAATCGTATATTGACGATCGAGACCATCGAAACTAGTGATGGACCCTCACAATTACATGACAACCAAAGTCACCATAAATTTATGAACTCTAAATGTGATATGAATCACAAGGTCGATCCACGAAACATCTGCAAAAATCGCACGTCGGTTCGGGATAGGCTGGAAGCACGTCCGATGGAGAAAACGATCAGGAACGAGTCTTGAAAATTGAAAATGGGGAATCAAGAATTCCAACTTTATGATTGGATTGGCCATCGCCTTATCGAAGAATATTGGAATGAGAAAAACGACGTTCCGAACGTTGGGGGTAAAATTATTATTTTGCCCCTTAAGCCCTAACCTTACTTATATAATTGGATGAGGGTATTTTGGTCTTTAATTCACCCCCAAAGGATGCCGAAAATGAGAGAAGATCATGGCCATTGGATTAGCTTGATTGACACATTGGACATGTGTCAATAGATTAGGCCATGAGTGGATATATCCACTTTTTCCCAACTACCATTCAACTCATTGACTTTTGAAGGTTGAATATAGCCTTCTCTCTCTCTCTTGGCCGGCCATTCTCCCCTATCTTCACTGAGAGTCTTCTTCATCTTCTTCTTCTTCCCTTGGCCGAACTGCTCTTGTCCGACCGATTCTGTCTTCTAACTACCGAGCTGACCATCCACGCCTTCCTCGACCTCTTGCCGACATCCTCGAAGTGGAAGCAAGTTGTTTGACCCACCGAAGAGCTCCGGCCAGTCGATCTCCCACGAGTCGACGGAAATCATCGCAACCAGATGTAAGCTACATTTCTGGCCTCTTAGGACCACGAAACTTTAGATTTTTCCAACCAAATTTTGTGGCGATCTAGGAGACTCATAGAGTGATCTGTGATAAAAATTTGGAGTTAATTTGATGGATTTTTTTACCCCAAATGGGTCTTATGTTTGAAGGGCCAGAACTGTCGGTTTGAGGACTAAGGGAAACCAGTGATATTCAAGGAGTTTCCGGCAACGACTCGGCCTTAAATCTTCGAAGAGCTTCCCAAACCCTTGGATCTACATGTTAGCAAGTAGGTTAGTGAATAAATGGTGGATTTGAGGTTGTTTAAGGGCTAGATAATTGTGGTATACATAGAACCGAAAATAGCCCAGTTCGGTTCTTTACTTACGTTTCTGTAGGGGCTGTTGATGGTTGAAATTGAGTCTCAAATTCATCATTGAGACATGCTAGGATGTTGAGAGACATGTCATTAAGGTTTGTGGTCCATGGATTGGTGATTGGGCAAGAGAAATTGACGGTTGAATGAAATTTTAATAGGTTGCACAGCTGAATTGTTCTTGGGCTGCTTGGGCTGAGTTCTTAAGGTGCTTGGGAGAAGGATCTTGTGAAATTATGCTTGAGGTAAGGGAACCCTAAACCTATGATGGAAGATTGGACTCAATTGGGCGAATCGAGTGAATTTTTGGGTGATCCTTGAAGGGTCTTTAATGTGATTGTTCTTTGTGCATCTTAGGATGGTATAGAGGATTTGAATGTGTCTCAATATTTATGTTTTGAAATGACTACCATGTATGAATGTCAACCGATCGTCTTGCATGCCATAAGTGTATGATTTGTGCTTGAGCTGCACATTGCATTATGTGTGTGAATTGAATTGAACTTTGGCATGGCTGAGACATGGTAGTACCCTGATGTGTATGTGACGCGTGGTGATGTGAGGAATACCCTGAGGCGCTGGGGCGCGGGGTTGGAGTTGTATGGCACCTCGATGCGTACGAGACGCGGGGTTGAGAAGGCCATAGTCCTGATGCGTTGAAACGCGGGACGGAGTTGTGATGTGTCGACACTGATCTAGAATAACATTGAAACCTGATGCGTTTATCCGGGTTGTTAATAACGGTCCGATGCGTTTACGTAGACCGAGCCTGAGGCATTCTAAACGCAGGCATGAGAATGAGGCAGTTTGAAGGGTGGAGGTGGTGATGTGGCATGGCGATTTGTGCATGATCAGCTAGATGTGTTATGATGTCATGACTGCATGCCTGACATATGTGTGTTGTACCGATAATTGAATGTGTCGTATGTTTATTTATGTGAAATGCTAGTATTTATGACTGCCTGAGTGGACTGTCGGCCTAACCTAGGGTTAGGATCCACCTTATTGAGATATAAATCTCACCCCGTTGTGGGACCCCCTTTTTACAGATCTTAGAGACTACAGATGTGGCCTATCAGATTTGGAGACCCCAAAGAGATGTCTGTCTATTTTGATGAGTTCCCTGATGGGCAGGGAACCATTTAAATCAGAAAGTGTACATTAGTATGGGTAAACGGGGGTGGGAGTAGCTAGAAACCTCATAGGTATGAGGCCTGGTTTCGAAAGGTTAGGGATGTTTCTACAGGGCCACTGAAGCCCACTGAGGTGCCTTAAGGAGTCGTCCCTAGTTGGTGTCATCCCACCCAGGATTTAGAATAGCCTAAGGGGTTAGTTGTTGGTTCGAGGAACGTACCTAAGAGGACCCCGACTTTGGAGGATATTGAGGAGGTCATAGTGGTCGAGGCTAGAGAGGATGACCTGGTGGAGCCGTCCGCTGACGAGACCTTGAAGGACACCGTAAAGGTTTGCTCGAAGACCTTCTCAGAGTATGTGCCCACGGAGAAGGCAAAGGACACTGATGACTCTAGCAGTTCGTCTCAGGAGCTCCTGGTATTCTAGTCCGACTTTTGACGGCAACCCTGATGTATATTTCCTTTGATGGGTGATGGACCTCTTTGTATTACTCCGTCTCCCTAGTGGATATAGTTGTTATGCTCTTGTATGAACTTTTGAATATTATGTATTATGGTATTCTCACTATCCAGGTCTCACTTTATAGTTGTACGGAGGAGTTATTACATTATCGCTTCCGCGTGCTTATATATAGCATGTCTCTCGACTTACGTGCGGATCTTGGGACATCGAGAGATATATTGGTTTACTTGCAGAGAGTCGCGCGCTCGAACCCGGAGCGCAGGGCGTGACAAGTATAATTTAATTCTTGATTTGAAAATATTTTCCCATAAAATTATTTCGTCTGATTTTTATTAATTGAACGAAGGACCCTTTTGGAGTACAAATTAAAATCCGAAATTTTGCAGATTATTAGTTGAGAGGTCAACCTACAACTGTCATTTTATATGATTTGGCAAATGAGCTTGTTTGAAATTGATAATCCGACAAACAAAATGAGCACCAGACAAATGCCGAACTTCCAGCTTACATTGTTCTTCATTAAAGTTCGTTAATAAATGGAAAATGATCTGGATTATTCCCACAATTTTACAGATAATAGCCCAAGATGTTTTGAACATTTTCTATTCAGACATTAGAGTTCAAGAATGACTGGAAGAAGCTCTAAAAAATCAAACCGTACAAAATGTTCGCCTAAAAAAATAGTCATGGACCGGCCCAAAAGTATAAGTAAACAGGAGGAAAAGGGTTGAAGAGAATACCACCTATGAATGTCTGAAGTAAACAAACACATAGACATGCGTATGAAATGCGACATGAGATTCGATTTCTATCTAGTAAAGCTTGACAAAGGTGGAGCACCAGGGATACCTAGATCGAATTACTTTGGTTTGCAATTGAATCAGGATCCACCGTAGACATCCAGCTAGCCAAGTATCAACCCGTACCACATGGTAAATGGCAAGGGTGATGAATCATGACACTAATTTGAAAGAGCTCGGAACTTGAAGAGGGAGACTCAGCCCAGATGGTGATGGCCAGAGTGTCCCTAATCAAATACCATCCTAAGCCTAGCCATTCAGGTCCAATGGCGGGTTGTGTGTGCTATGTGTAAATACAAAGCAGTAAAGGCATGCACGAGAGTTTATATCAAAACAACGCTTCAATATGACCTCTAAAACATACATTCATACTCCAATTTGCCAAAAAAGGTTAGCAAAACAATCCACCCCTTATCATTCCAAGTCTACAAAAATATTTAACACCTTAAATTGTGAGATTCAACCAAATATCGCCAAAAGCGAGACATCCATGGAACTTTTCATCAGGCATAAGTCTACTAAAGTTTTTAATTTTCTAAAATTTTTCAAGTAAAGCAATTAAGTCTCAATTTTTTTTGAAAAATTAAAATGATTCCCTAGCGGAGTCAACAAGCTGTCACGACCAAAAAATTAGCGGATTTTTAGGTTAATGGATTATTAGGTTAATTTTAATGACTAACCTAATTCAGACTCTCCAAGCCTTATCAAATCGCAACTTAAATTACTCAGAAATGATTTAGAATTTGGAGTCGCTAATAATTATTTTTGGTAGGTTGATTAGAAACCTAAGTAAAATAGCGAGAGAACCATTTTTCTTCTATGAACTAGAGAAGGTGGATTTGCAGACTAGATTACATTAGTTAATTAAAACTAATGCCTTTTCGGCACCTTAATTAAAAAATGAGATGTCCTGAATTCACAACTCGGTTTGAATCAATTTGAAGCTCAGAAAATAGAATTCTTTTTTGGGATTTTTGCTTTTTAAATGCAATGCTAGTGCAACCTAGCTATATGACATGTGAAATGCAATGACATAAAAGGCTGACATGGCACAAAGTGTGCATGGATGACGTGACAAGACAACATGACAAAATGCATAACATGACACGATGACATGGCAGATATGAATGACATGGAAATGTGACATGCAACTATATAATATGCAATGCGAACAACATTTTTGAATTTTTTTTTTTTTGCTTATTTTTGGCAATGCATGTAATATGATATAAGCTAGGGGATTTCGAAAATATGAAATACATGAGGTGATATTCGGAAATATGAGATGCAAGATATGCAAAACATTATGCAAAAATGAAGATAAGATATGCATGATTTTTAAAGATATGCTATGATAGACTATATGAGATGTGCAAGATGACGCGACATGCATGAGTATGGTTTTCTTTGCCTTTTCCTTTTTTTGAAATTTTAGCCAAGGTAGGCATATCTTGAGGATTCTATTCTTCCTAAAAAATTAATTACATAGGCTTCTAAGAACCCATATCTTACTAAAATCTTTTAGAAAATTTTGTAAACATGGCAATAGAATCAAGATAACATATTCATTGACAATATTAATGGCAAGATAAGGAAAGAAATAGACAAGATCATGACGTCACCCCCTTCTCAATTTTTTTTGAAAATTTGGTCTTCTAGATTGAGATCGATTTTCTAAAAATAGTAAATCGGACCTAAATGGCAATTGGTCAGATTGACTAAATCCATAATTTGTGACCAAAGTTAGATTTTGACATTTTAAAAGTCGTTCTTTAAATTTCTGGAAGGAAGTTTGCGCTTTGCTTGGACGTCATCAAAATCATACGAAAATAACTAACCCACGGACAAAACAACATGCCGATAACATGGACAAAAGCAAGCAAATAGCAACAAATCACCCAGCAAACATATATGAATTAACCCTCGGAATATAGGAATGTTACCTTGATTCGCGAAGGCGAAAATCGGGGCGATTTAGAGTGAGAATTTCATCGAACAGCAGCATCGGTGGAGCAACGCAGCAACAACGGTAGGGCAGAATAGAAGCGTCAGTAGTGAGGCGAACGAGCAGCAGCGGATCGAGCAGGGTTGTTGTTGGAATGTCGTGGATCGTCGATGGACTTCTCGGCTCGGTTATAACCTTGCAATTCTCGGATGGGACTCCTCGAGGACGGCTCATGGCTGTTTTCACGGCGAAGGGAAACCCTTGGCTTCACGACACTGACTACTTGCGTTTGGACCTCAGACTTGATGGTGATTGAGCAAATATGCACGGAGAGGATTAGCTTGGCGGATAAACTTCGTAAGTCCATTGTTATGCTATGATGCACTAAATTCGTACAAGAATAATAGAAAAATTTGCCAAAGGGAATCTCTGGTTCACCATTTCAAACGAGGTTTTTCATGCGGAGCCCTTCCTTGGACATCTGCCTTCTTATACCCTCTCTCCTTTTGTCTTGGATTTTCCTCTTTGGTTTCTCTTTTTTTTGTTTGAAGATTGTTTCCTCCAAAATAAGCTCTCAAAAGACAGGGTCAGAGAAGCCCAGAGAGAGAAAATCTCTCTGCATCATGAATCACCCTTTGTGCCTTCACTCTCTGTGGCCATTTACAAATTTTATGAATCAACCTCCTAATGTGGCCATGAATTAGAGAAGAGAAGGAGCACCATACCTAGAGAGAGACCCTTTCTTTTTCTCACCTCTGGTGCCGTGAGAATCCTCCTAATTCTCTCTCCCTTCGATGTGAACCCTAAGGCATCTATTTATAATGGTGAGCTAGGGTTTGGTGTTATTTCATTATTTGTAAAATTATCCCTTAACTTTGGATGTCATGCCCCGCACCCCGAGCATGAGCACGCGACTCCCTACAAGCGTGAACTCTCGAGCGTCCCAGGATTCACATATATCGAGAGATGCGAAAGATCGATAGCATGCAGAAGCGATAACATACAAACTTCTCCGTACAATAATAAAGGTGACCTAGGTAACGAGAACACCAATAAATACATAACCTCCCAACTGTTCATATAAAAGCACTGGCAGACTAAACCTGTTGGTTGGTAGGGATGACAGGACTAGTACAAAAGATGATCTTCAACATCTCCAAAAAGAAACAGGGCATCAAGGTCATCATCAAAATAACAGCCTAGAAAATGGAAACCCCTAAGTCGAGCCGCTAGAGTCGTAAATCTTTTCAGCATTCTCGGTAGGCTTGTGCTCCGAGAAGGTCTTCGAACGCACCTCTACCATATCCTTCATCGTCTCATATGCTGACTATTCTACCAGGTCGTCCTCGGAGGCTTCGATCTCAATAGCCTCGTCGGTGTCCTTCAGGGTCGGGGTCCTCTCAGGTATGTTCCTTGAACTGGCTGAACCATTCGACCTCTACAGAATCTCGAGCGGGATGACACCAACTAGGGATTACCCCACGGGGTATCTTAGTGGGCTTCTTTGGTCTCGTAGTGATTTCCCCTACCTTCCGAAACTAAGCATCGAAACTATGAGGCTTCCAACTCTTTCCACTCTCGTCAAACTAGACCACAGTACACTTCCTAACATATACGATTCCTTATCTATTCGGAAACTCCTCAAAATATGCGGACATCTCTTTCGAGTCACCTAGTCTGATTGACAACATTCTCATGACCTAGGATCTAAAAATGGGATCCCACAACGGGGTGAGATTTACACCTCAATAAGGCAGGTCCTAACCCTAAGTGAGGCTGAGCGTATACTCAAGTGAGTATAATCCAAACAACGATGCACAAGCAATCACATGAGGCATTCAACAGTCATTAAAATACATACGGATACAAACGAGTGTCAGGCATGCAATCATGGCATCATATCACATCATTCCAATTATGCACACACAACCAAATCAAGTCACACCTTCCACCCTTCCATGCCTCCATTAGATTCACGCTCGTGTTTAGAACGCCTCAGGCTTGGTCCGCGTAAATACGCCTTAAATCATCTCATTGACAAACCCGCGTAAACGTATCAAGTTTTCAATTTCATTTCAGGCCTGTGTCGACACATCTCAAATTCCTTCTCGTGTTTCAACGCATTAGGACCTTGGCCATTTCATCCCCGCATCTCAACGCATCAAGGTACAATTCAATGCAAACCTCGCGCCTCAACGCCTCAAGGCATCAATCCAAACAACCTCGCGTCTCAACGTCTCAGGGTATCACAAGTCTCTCACTCATGCCAAAAACTCAATTCAATTCAAGACCTCGTGGTTAAGTGCAAACTCAAGCATCGAGCAATACATCTATGGCATGTAAGACAATTGGATTCAATACTCAAATGTGGCAATCAAGTCATGTCACAAGCATTCAACAAGCATTTACGTCATCTATACATCTCAAGGAAGCACAAAGAACAATTACACCATAACTCTCAAGAATCAGCCTAATTCACACCCAATTCACCCAATCGAGTCCAATCTTCATAGTTAAAGTTTAGAAACTTCTTACCTTATGCTAAAATCAACACAAATTTCCTTCCAAGTACTTCAATAGTTCGGCTCCAAGGGTTCCAAAAAAGGGCAGCGTATACCTAATGGAATTCCATCCATTTCATCAATTCTTCGTCATCTAATTATCAAACCACCAAGCATAACCTAAATAACATATCCATCGACATCCTAGTATGTCTCAACGATGAAATTTGAGCTCAATTGAATCCCAATCAACCCCCATGATCTTGGCAAGAACAGAACCAAATAGGGCATTTTTTGATTATGTTTCGTTTCCAACTAATCAGCCCATGAACCATCCTAAATCATTAATTTAATACTAATCTACTTGCTAACATGTAGTTCTAGGAATTAGGAAGCCTCACTGAAAATTTAAAGCCAAGGCGAGGTCAGAAAATCCTCGAACGGCGCCGGTTCCTCCAAGTCCTCAACCGGTCAATTTTTTCCTTCAAACACAAGACCCATTTGGGATCAAAACTCCATCAAATTCATCCAAATTTTTTACCACAACTCAGTCTACATTTCCTCTAGATGTCCAAAAAAATTGGCTGAAAGATTTAAAAGTTTCAGGGTCCTACGAAGACTAAATAGTAGTTTACCTCCAGCTGCGATGGTTTCCGTCAACTTCCGGGAAAATGGCCGGTTGGAGCTCTTAAAGGGGGTCAAATGACTTGATTCAAGTTGGAGGTTATCGGAAAGAGGATGAGGAAGGTGCTGGTGGTCGACACGAGCTTAGGTGGTGGCCAGAAGTGTCGGGCGAAAGTGGCGAAGCCGACGGGCAGAATCGGTTAGCTGGGGATCTCTCGGCTGGAGAAGAAGAAGAAGAAGAAAATGAAGATGGTGATGGCTGTGGAGTGTTTGGTTGGAGGGAGGGAGAGAGAGAGAGAGGTATATACAAAATTGAGAGTCAACCATGAAGAATGGTAGGTTAAAAGTGATTCAACTAATGTCAATGCCTAATATTTTGGCACCTGTCTTCATGTCAATCAAGGCTCATCCAACGGCTGTGGTTTTTCTTGATTTTTCGACAGCTATAGTGGGGTATCAATGACGAAAATGCCCTTGTTTATTCATTAAGGCAAGGCTAAGGCTTGAGGGGCAAAATGGTAATTTTACCCTCAACATCCTGAACATCGTTTTTCTGATTCCAATTTTCTTCGATAAGGCGATGGCCAATCCAATTATAATGTTGGAATTCTTGATTCTCCATTTTCTAATTTCGAGACTCGTCTCTGATTCTTTACTCTGTTGTATGTGATTTCAGTCTATCCCGAACTGAGGGGCGGCTTTTGCAGACGTTATGCATATCGACTCTGTGATTCATATCACACTTAGGGCTCGTCAATTTATGGCGACTTTGGTTGTCATGTAATTGCAAGGGTCTATTACTAGTTCCGACGGTCTCGATCGTCACTATTCGATTGAGGAAAATTTTACAAATTATACATTGGTTAAGCGGCATCATTCATGCTTCAATCATATAATACTAGTAATGCATTCCTTAATCGTTCTTAGATCGGCCTTTTATGGATCTAAATGTCCCCTCGATAATCTTTATGGTCAAAGTGTCATTTCCTATTTGAGTTCCTTAGGCCCACGTACCTTGTCTAGCGTTAGCCTTTCCCCTTTGGTCAGTCAACTCGAGATTGATCAGATCCGAGCGAGATACGACTGAAAGATATCGTTAGATATATTCTCATTAATAAGTCTCGAAATGACAGGAAAAATCAAAATGTCACATTGGATAATCGCAAATTGATCCGGAGATAAAATATTCTATTTATAAAATCTTTTTATTAATTGATGGGTATTTTTAATTAAAAGGCTTTTTCTCAATTGAACATTAAATAGACCTCAAGACCTTGATGATTTTTTTTGGAATTGCCCCCCCTAACTAGCTGAATTATGCTTTTTGAATTTTGGTTCACTGCTCGTCAATTTCGATTCACTTTCCACCGCCGATCTGATTAAATGTAAATGCAATGCAATATGATGCTAAAAATGAATATGAAAAATAATATGATTATTTTTTGTAGGAACTAAAATTAATTCTGAATTTTTATGCAAAATAAATGGTCTGGAAAAAATCAAAATTTTGGTGTCAACAATAATGTTTCCCAAACTCTGTCGCAAGGACATTCGCAATCCAACTGCAATCATGCATTAAGCTTTCCAACTCATATGGTCTTATTGTCATGGCGCATTCGCACAACCCACTTTAGTCTGCCTTGTTATGCCTTAAACTTGTTTTCTATGTCACGTCATTATGGTTCTATCGACCCCTTTTATTCCAAACAAAACGTCATTATTAGTGTAGTCATCATCTTGACTCAAGTTCTCAAAAACTCTTTTTACGTTCATTTATCCATTCGGGTTACATCTTGTCCTTAGTCCATTTCATCAATGGAATAGCTCTTGTGAGGAATCTTCCTACGATCCATCTATAACAATCCATCATTTCCGTGAAACTTTAAATCTCAGTAGCTCGTATCAACCTTAATCGATTCATTACTTATTCCAATCATCAATGGCTCCACAGGGATTTCACTCCCCAGAAATTTCACGACTAAAGAATCTTGCTTTCTCCAACCCACAGCTCACCTTTTCACCTTTAGCATACAAGGAGCGTTTTCGTTAGTGTCCATAGGATACTCTCGAAGGTTACTCGTGTTTCTCATGACTCATTAAATGAGTCCAATCATCGCTTCTCAAAACGGTAACAATCAACTCAATTATTCATTGGATACTCAATTCGACTATTATCCACTTCATTACTACTAAGTGTCAAATCATTCTAACTGTCTATGGTACCATTCGCTTGAGAACTTATATCTTGGCTCTCTGCTCTCATGGATCTCCACTCGGACCATAAAATATTTTGTTCATTTTTATCACTCTTTCCTGAGGATGCATTAGTGTTTTAGCCCCTGGGTTCCACAACCAGTTAATGCGACCATACCTCAATTCATTCATTCAGCTGGACATCGAAATTATCCTGGAATTCAACGTTGCCTATAGGACAGTTTCTCATACTTCACTTTCATAAATCATTCAAGTTCAGCGTCTTCTTCCTTAGTCCAGATGCTCAATTTCAATACCGAGACAATTAGTTTACTCTTCCTTTCATACTAAGGCCTTTTACCCTATGAAGGAAACTATACACTTCAGTGGCATTCTCTTATTTCGAATCCATCTTGTCCTTCCTATTCCGTAGGATGTCAATCTTTGAGTCTATGTAAACGACGGTACCTTCACTCCAGGATTTAAATGTACCCATGCCTAACATTCTTCTTCCAGTGACTCAGTCACCTCAAGTAACAAGATTTGTTTTTCCTTGGTCTCCACTAATTCACGTATCGAATACTCAATTCAACTACCTCAAGTCACTTTGTAATTACAACCTAAGCGCCCTTTTCGCTTACTCAACAATTCACCAAAATTATGAGTGACTAGGACTATCAAGTCCATTCACCTCTCTTCTCGCCAACGACCATCTCATGGTCCAATCGTCCTTAAGGACAACACCCTATTCATTAGGGGTGATAAATTGTAATGCCATTTCTAGTGGTTCCGATTCAATCTCATATTCATCAAGAATGTTAGATAACTGACATAGCTCTTTCCTCAACTTTCCCCACGACAGAAGGAATGATATGTCAAGCTTTCATTATGAGACTTACCCAAGGTAACAACCATTCCTTACAGGCGCATTCTACGTTTCAAAAGTGAAAATCTCTATATTCATAATCCAAATCCTCTTGCTTATTCCTCTTTTGATTATCCACTTCCTTCCTTAGGATCCATTACAGTTCCTCAAAATCAAGAATAACAACTAGCCATAAGGCTCCCAAACTCTCAATCTACTCGGGGACTTCCCGTCTCATTCAAAGAGTCCCTAACCACCCTTAGTACAGCTAGACGACCTTGAAGACTCTACCTCATATTAATCGATCATCCTCAGATCCTTGCAGGATTATTAGGATCCAAATAACCTTTGCCCTCGAGTAATCCCAGGAGGATATTTTCCATCGAACAACTCAACAAAGGTAGTCTAGACAGATATCATGCCTTCGAGAAAAATCCTTCCCTTGGTCACTTTTCACCGATCATCAATAGCCTCTTAAGGATAATAACTGCCAAGGTCACTTTCTTTTTTCAGTGTACCCAAAACCTCTAAGGTTTCCTTACAAAGATCCTCAATCCAAAGGGAGACAATTTCAAATCCCATTCTTCCATCAAACTCAATCAATCTCAACCTTATTTATAGATTCACAAGCATTTTAAAACTCCCGAGGTTCTTCCCACACATTCAATTAAGAAAGGAATAACTCACAGTCACCTTTCTCGTGACTTCTATCATTTAACTCATCGACACTAGCATCAATCATCCTAGTGACTTCGGTACAATGGCAGCACCTTTTCAAGTCTGCCTACCCATCAATTTTTTTCCTCGCTTCCATTTAAAGTTCTCAAGACCCCTTATTACACTTGGGTCTCGTACGATTAACAAAATCGAGCTTCATTGTCTTCCAGCACTCTTATTCCAGTGGCTCCTTTAGCGGCCGTACTTTGGTCATTCAACCTTATTAGGTTCTCATGTCACTTAAACTAATATGATTCCCTTTAGGAATCAAAGACTTAAGTCATCTACTCGAGTCTAGCAGTCTCGGGCTACTCTTCTCATTAACTTTCACCATCAATCAATCATCCAGCGGTGCTTAAGCAACTCTCAACTAATTGCTCATTATCCAAGAATTTCAAATCATTCTTAAGCAACAACCACTTATCAAGCCAGCCTCAACGAGGCAATTTCTCAATCATCAGCCAATTACTAGGCAAGCCTCAACTAGGCTAAAACTCAACTAGTTCAACACCAAGAAAGTACTCAAGGCATCACTTTAGTAAGTCAATTACTCATGCTTTAAATCTATAGGCATCCGTCACTCTAGTATAAACACAACAAGCTATCTCAATTTCAACAGACATTAGTTCAACAGGGTATAGACTCCACACACCGTCTAATCTCTTAGTTAGACCTTGTCCAAAACAAACAAGTGATGCCAAATACAAGATGCGCCAAACAGGCTAATTACAACATCAATATTCTCTTTTCGAACGGCATCCACTGCCAAACACAAAACTCTTAATCATGTCAATCATAGGCGTCATTACAAATGTCATGCCACTTTCGAAAATTCACTTCGAGAATCAATCTTGTGTCATACATCTCTTGACCATAATTGGACTCATCCTGCTACCTAGACTTTCCCTTTCAATTTATGACTTGGGTCTTCATGCCTCCCTACCATCTTAGAAGCCTGCCAGGAGCCGCTCCTTGTCCGTACCTCTCTATACCGGCAATCACTCCCCGCCCTCATCAGATCTGGTTATTGCAGGTTGTCCCAAGTCATACATTTACGGAGAAAGCCCCGTTCCATACGTCCTACAACATGCTTCATTATGGTTTGTAGGTATCCCATCAACTTGTCTCATACCAAGCGATAATTTATTATGTCTAATAATGATAAGCTCATGCATACACCCTTATAAACTTTCATTTCATAGCTACAAACACCTGCACAACATGTTTGTTCTCACTACCCGTCATACCACGATCGTCTTCAAATCGATTCTTATCCATCGAAGATTTGTAATTCCATCAATGACCATCACATCTCATTTCGTATCATCCAAGGTTGGCAATAGCAATCGATAACTACAAATCATCAAGATATAACACAATTCAAGCTTGAATATACTAATACTAGTCGTTTCTTTATAACTCATTTTCCTCAAGTTGGGTCATTGACAAACTGCAATCACAATCACATACTTCAATTGACCCTTCATTTAAGTCAAATCCATATGTATTCGATCACAACAGGCCTTTAATCCAAATATTTGTTGTATACAACTCAATCATATCACCCAAGATCTTCAATCAAAATCAACGCTAGAACCACTAGAAAACAACACTAGTTCAAGCCTATAATTCTCAAGATTCAATGATCAATGCTTAATCCAAAAGGTCTCACGATCTAATTGTCTCCAAGTTATCATTCTTTATCACTTCAAACCTCAATCATTTTGGATCGAGTTGACCTTGCTCTGATACCAAACAAATGGTAATGTCACGACTTGAACACAGCGAGCACGCGAACATCCCACTAGGCCGTTCATCTTTAATAGTCTCCCAAGATCATTCAGCCCATAACTCAATAAATCTATCGAAGACCGGAAGCGAGAAAACAACTCCCTTTCAATAACACAAAAGATGACTTCAAGACTACACCAAGAAATCATTTAATCAAGATACTAAAAAAGGCTTAGGTTTACAAAAGAAATTAAAACTAGGTCAGGTCTAACATCGCTTCTTCAATGGGGCATCTTCAACTGCCAATTCAAAATAATCTCGAGAATTTTATTGCTAGGGACCTGAAAAGTGTTATCCCACGACGGGGTGAGATATAAATCTCAGAAAGTTAAACCTAACCCTAAACTAGGCTGCTAGTATCTCCAGACACCTTTTAAAAAACAAGCATTTTGAAGTTAAAACATTGGCATGGCGAAAGCATGGTATTTCAATCAACTCAATTCAATCGCAAAAGTTTATGAGTAAAACTAAGCTTCGTACCATGGTAGGGTTTTCAATCAAAACAACAACTCTCGGGGCCCTTTTTCAAATCATGAGGCATTTCTCATTACATATCACAAGTTCACAAAAGATAATTCTCATCATGTATCTCAATTCTCTACCAATGCCCGTGTAATAATGCATCAGGCTACATAATGCCACTCATGACCCGCGTAATAACGCTTCATGTCATCATGTACTTGTCAAAATCCGCGTCATAACGCATTAGGTTAAACTTCTCATTGCCTGAGTAACACGCATCAGGTAGTTTGCGTAATAACGCATTAAACGAGGATTCTACCCGCGTAATGACGCATCAGGTTGGTAATCATTGCTTGGTCAAGTGTAATATCCCGCGTAATAACGCATCAGGATAATCCAAACCCCGCGTCAATACACCTCAGGGTATAACCTACCTTTCATAGACCCGCGTCAATACGCCTCGGGTCTTATCCCACATAACAACGCCTCAGGATTTACTCAAGCCCCGTGTTTAACGCATCAAGACATCACATGAATATGTACTCATGAATCTAAATGAATCAAAGAGCACATATCATAACTCAGCCATTTTTCATTATTTCATCACTTCATGATCGAGTACAACTCGATTAATCAACAACTGCCATTTTAATCCAAAGATTACTCATGGCCAAGCCTACACAAGGGCATGCTATCAATTCCTCAATAAGGAAATCAATTAAGCAAGTTGTTCTTTGGCCTTAATTTTTCCTTTGAAAATAAACTCATGAAACTCAAACATTTCATTGTCAAATCAAGGCACACAACCCAAGCACATATGGCTTAGTAATTCAAGCACTCATTTGGCTATCAAGCACTCACATGCCACACACATTAAACATCTTTCATGCCGAATACAAAATCAAGCTTGTAAGCGTTCAATTGAATTGAATAATCGACGCATGCCACATTTCATAAACGATACCTCAATACCAAATAAACACATCCTTGATTCAATACTTTTTTGGCATGATAACATGATTTTTAATCAAGAACAATTCAGCAAGCATCGTCTTTCAATCCAGTCAGTTCGATTTCGCGCATTTCATGCCAAAACAACCCATAAATCTTCATGAATCACATTCTAATTTGTCCTTTAGTAACCTAACATCCTAATAGAGGGTTATGATCAACTTACAAAGGAAATTGAGCTAGCAAAAGTTCACAAAAGTCTTTTTGGAGTTCACAGCCAAAAGTGGTCCAAATTGGACAAGTTTGTCCTCTTGAAAATCTAAGCAAGAATCAACCACTAAATCCTATCGATTTTACCCCAAACTTCAACCAATAGCTCACTAACATGTCAAGGTAAGATTTTGAGGCATCTTACCACTCAATCCAAGCAAAATTAGTCCTCGAACAGCCTTCAAAGTTCATAGTCAGGTATTCTAATCTGCTCGGTCCAAGCAAACACGCCACAAACATCTATCAAAACCCCTTGAATCCCAACAAACCTCAAACATCCACCTCTTAACTTTTTAGTCTAAGCTTGTGAAGTTTTTTACCTCGAAAATCAAGCTAGAGACCCTCGGCATGGGCAGCAAGTTCACGATTTTTTCCTTGAACAGACCGGTCCGAGTTTTTGTCAACAAAATAACAATAAATTCACCATTAAATCCCATTATAATTCATCATCAACCTCAATTATATGCTTTTATATGTCTTAAATCAGTTCAAGTAGAGCCTTACCGAAAATTGAAGTGAAATGAGTTCAGAAATCCCACTTAGAGCTCTCGAGATCAAAATTGACCAGTCTGACCTTTGCTCCTTCAAACGACTCTACAGGACAAATGGCTGGGTGGACTTAGACTCATGTTACCTTATTGGAACATGAAAAAGATAATATTTATAATGGTGGGTGGCACGCCTCAATTAGATATCAAGCGAAGAAGTTATGACTGGAACAATGACCGGAACAATGACCGGCGATGGGATTGGACAGTGTTCTGGGCAAGGAAAAAACAAGAGAAAATGAGAGATAGAGAGAGAGAGAGTGGTTTGGACGAATAAGTGAAGGGAATGGAGAAAGAAAGAAGAGTCTTCCACCAAGTATTTGTCAAAAGATAAGGAATGGTAGGTAAAAAGTAACTAATTAATGCTAATCACCTAAGGTGTGACACTTGTCTTGGAGTAAATAATATCTTGGCAACCATTGACTTTCTTTGACCACATCATCCTTCAATTTTTGGCAGCACTAAGGGGGGTCTAACGACCAAATTATCCTTCATTAATCCTTAAGGTAAGGGCAAGAATCGAGGGGCAAAATGGTAATTTTGCTCTTTCCATCCAAAACTTCACTTTTTCAATTTGAATTACCTTTCGATGAGGCGACGTCAAATCCAATTCAAATGTTACAATTCTTCATTATCCTCTATCCGGTTTCGAGACCTCAATCCATGTCATTAGCCTCGAAGATGATCGCAATTCGGAATGTCACCAGATATATCTCGTTGCGATTTGGTATGGGCCTAGGAGGACCCGAGGAAGCTCGTCCTAGTGGCTTAGCAATCTATTAGCTCAATCAATATTTTGAAATCGGATCTTAATAGCTGGCGTCTCCACTATGGACCTAGTTATTAACCCTTTATTAGTTCTTAACCCTTTTTTGAAGGTGAAGTACATCCACTAATGAATGTGTAAAATATTTTTGCAAGATGGGAGAGCTAAGGGGTGAAGTCTATGTTAACCATTTTCTATAGATGGGAGTTCGGAATGTATAATTGGTGGATGTTTGTGACATTCTGATTTCCAATCAACTTCAGACTCTGTAGTGAGAAGTTTATATATATCGAGCGATGTATTTCAGTTGTATTCCGCTCAAATATGATCAATTTGAGTAGGCTGACCAAATGGGAAAAGGCTAAAGCGAGCCGAGATACGTGGACCTAGGTAACTCTGATAGGAAATGGTGCTTTGACCATAAGGATTGTTGAGGGGACATTTAGAATCACCAAAAGGCCGATCTAAGAACGATCAAGGATTACCATGTGAGTGTCGTATGACTAGAGTGCAGGTGATGCCGCTTAACCAACATACGATTTATAAAATTATCTTAAATCGGACTGTGACGATCGAGACCTTAGGGACTAGCGATGAACCCTCTCAATTACATGACAACCAAAGCCGCCATGAATTGACGAGCCCTAAATTTGATGAGAATCACGGGGTCGATACGCGTATAGTCTGCAAAAGTCGCCCGTCAGTTCGGGATAGGCTAGAGTCACGTCTGATAGAAGAAACGATCAGAAACGAGTCCAGAAAAGTTTGAAAAAGGAAAATCAAGAATTCCAACTTCAATTGGATTGGCTGTCGCCCTATCGAAGAAGTCAAAATCGAGAAAAACATCGTTCCGAATGTCAGAGGTAAAATGACCACAATGCCCCTCAAGCTTAAGACTTTGTCTTTATAATTGAAGGAAGAGCAAAATGGATATTTTCCCCACTTAAGATGCCAAAAATTGAAGGGCAATTGATGGCCATTGGATGCCCTTGAAAAGAACAATTGCCAAGTGTCACAAATCCAAGGGTGGAAGATCATCTCACCATTAATGCCCACCTACCCATCACTTCAATTAATTAAATTTTTTTGGGGATAATCCTCTCATCTTTCTGCTCCCCCTCACTCTGCCATTCGGCCAAATCTCACCCCAGAAGAACCGGCCAAGCTTCTCCTTCTTCTTCCTCAGTTTTTGTTGTTGCCGACCAGACCGGAGCTCGCCATTCGATCCGTACGACTGCCGCCTCTGGTCATCTCCTACTATCGGCTGACCACCTAAATGTAGATCCACATCTTATCGACATCCTCCAACTTGAATCAGGTCATTTGGAGCTTTGTTGAATTTGGGGCAAGCATTCTCCCACAGGTCGACGGATTCTGCTCCAATTTGAGGTAGGTTCGGTTCTGAACCCTTTTGACAGCCGAAAGCTTAGAATATTTGGCTCAAATTTGGTGGAGATCAAGTAGACATATAGATGGTTCTGTGGTAAAAATTGAGAATTTGTTTGATAAGTTTTTGACCATGAACCACCCTTGTACATTATGCCTAGAATCTGCCAGTAATCTGTGCTTGGACGTTCCGGCGACTTCGGACGACATTCCGGCAACCAACCGACTTCAAACGATTGGTGAGCCTCCCAAACCCTTAGGTAGATATGTTAAAAGGTAGAATAAGGCTTGAATGAAGGAATTGAGGATGATTGAGGGATAGAAGCATTCGGTTTGCACAGAACCAAAGTGAATCGATTCGGTTCTGTGCAAAATTGATTCTGTGGGTTGCAAGAACATAAGCTTATGGAACTTAAATTGACGTTTATGATGTGTTAAGATGTTGGAGATTGAGTAATGGATGATTTGGATGGATGAATTGAGGAATTGGACTTAGAATTTTGACAAATCGATTGGTTAACCTAGGTTGCGCAACAAGTCGGCTTTGGGACTTGGATTGATCGAACCATAGAAGACTCGAGGAGGAGTAATTTGCATTGTCAAGCGGAAGTAAGGAATTTCCTAAACCAAGGCTAGGGAGATTGGACTCGATTGGGTAAGCGAGTGGGAAATTGATCGATTAATGGGCATATTTCTAAAATAAAGAGCCTTAGTATGTCTTAGGATTAATTAAAGAATTTATGTGTGCCTTGACTTATATTGAAATCGCGTGTCGTGTTTGGATAATGATTGAATTGCTTTGCATGCCATGGGATTGTGAATGCTATTTGAAATGTAATTGACATTGAGTGTGTAAATGATAGAAGATCATGGCATGAATCCTGATTGTAGCATGGCATGATGAGGCCCTGAGGCGTGTGAGACGCGGGACAGAAGATTGGGACCCTCAGGCGACGTGGTCACGGGGTGGATGATGATTAGGTGGCGCCCTGATACAACGAAGTCGTGGAGCTGTGATAGCCACAGTCCTAATGCGATATAATCGTGGAACAGAATATGAGCTCATAAACCCTGCCTGGAAATTGAACCAGGGCTGATGCGTTTACGCGGGTCAAGCTTGAGGCGATCTATCGCGGGCTAGAGAATGAGGCAGGCAGAGGTTGACTGGTGTAGTGAAGTGACAGGCCGAGCATATACGTGCATATGTGTGTGACATGAGAATATAAATGTAAGCCTGTCCTCTATGCATTATTGTTTATTGAATTATGACTGTCATATCCGCGTGAGTTCATGAGTTGGATGGTTGAGTGACTTGACTGCCTGAGTGGACGGTCAACCTGACCTAGGGTTAGGATTTTCTTACTGAGATGTGTATTTCACCCCTTTTGGGGAAATCTTACTTTACAGATCCTAAGCAGTAGCGATGTGGCCTATCAGATTTGGGGACCCGAAGGAAATGACGACCTATTTTGATGAGTTCTCGGACAGACAGGGGAACGTCTATGTTAGGAAATGTACAGTAGTATGGGTAGACGAGGAGAAGCCGGACTGGAAGCCTAACATATTTGAGGCATGGTTTAGACGAGACGAGGACAGGAAGGTCAGGCCTTTGAAGCCCCATGAGGTTTCGAGGGTGTCATACCTCCCTGGTGCCAGACCGTAGTAGAGCAGGAGTTGCCTGAGGGTTCGGTAGTAGGGTCTAGGAACAGACCGGAGTGGACGCCGACCTTGGAGGATACAGAGGAGCAGGAGCAGGAGGAGGATATAGTATTGGAGGCGTCCGAGGGTGACTTCGCTGAGCCATCGCAGGAGGCGACTATGGAGGATTCAATTGAGGTTCCGTCCAAGACATTCTCTAAGTACAAGCTGTCAGAGAAGAGTGAAGACACCGGAGATTCCAGCAATTTTTCCTAGGTGACTCCGGATGGCGACCTGACTTTTTGACTGGCGACCTGACCCCTTCCCTGATGGATTTTTATGGACACATTTTGGCATGCTTACCCGTCGCCTTTCTGTATAGCGGTTTGTGGTAGATGTGACTAGTAGTCGTTGATGTTTGACTTTGTGATGCTATCCAGTCCTGCTTAATCTTGGGGTATATATGTATATATGTATTGTACGGAGACTTGTTGGGAAATGCTTCCGTATGCTTAATGTAATATTGTCTTATCTCTCAATCTTTCTTTACATATAGGTGGATCCTTGGGACCGCCGAGAGATTATTGTTGTTTGCTTGCAGGAATGATTGCGTGCTCGTGATCAGGCGCGGGTCATGACAATGTTTTACAATGAAGCGGTGGTTGTTAAATACAATGCATGTCTATCGCTTTAACATGACACCATGAACACACAATCTCACCTAAAACCGTAGGCGTCTCATTAGGAAATTGATAGAAGGAATTGGAAATGAAATCTTCATGAGGAAAAACTTGGGGTAATCCACTTTCCAATTTCGCTCACTTCGAACTATGGATTGTGTCCAATGCAATGATAGTTGTGCAAAGGAATCAATCCTTTCTAGAACTCGAGGTGGGAACCTCAGCCTTAGGTTCCAAACGCTATCTTTTGATTTTTAGAAGCTTACCCTCACATGTTACATGTGTGTGTCCATGGATGGTTGGTATAACTAAAACCACAAAAATAAATAGACAAAAAAATCACTCTCACCGATCACTATGAGTATGATTTCTTCTTCTATTTGTGTTGAGAAAAGCCCCTAGATAATTTTCAAGATTGACAAAACAATCTAAGTATTCTTAAGTTTCGAGATAATACCGTAGAATACTTGTTTTGCAGATTATCCTTCGGTGCGAAAATGCACATGATTGAATCTGGCAAAAAATATTTTGCTCAGAGGGGATTTCTGAGAGACTCAGATGCTGTGTCGAGCTCAGACATTGAGTGGGGATAGCTCAGACATTGGGATGGTGCACAAGCTCTGAGTGGAGTATTCACGTGTAGTAAAAGAACTCGAAGAGGACTTCGAAACGTACTTAATTGATACTGTGATATTCCGAATTTCGACCCTGTCAAGGTTATTGAATGGAAGGATATCGATCAGTGTATTTTAGTTGTAACTCGCTCGAAGTTGGCCACTCTTTGTTAACTGCCCAAAAGGGAAAGACTAACGCGAAGTCAGGTACGTGAACTTGGGAAATTTGAATGAGAAATGACACTTTGACCATGAGGATTGTCGAGGAAATATTTTAGGCTACCAGAGATCGATTTAAAAACGATCGTGGAATGTCTTGCTAGTGTTATACGTTGGGACGCGGGTGACTCTACTTAATCAATGTGTAATTTGCGTGAATTTTCCAAATCAGATTTCGATGATCAAGACCGTAGGAGCTAGCGATAAACCCTCACAATTACAGGACAACCAAAGTCGCCATGATTTGAGAAAAATCTCAATGTCGATACGTAGCGCCAGCACGAGTCACGTGCCAGTTGGAGTAAACTAAGGTTACAGTCGACGAGAGTTCGACATGAAATTGGACCTCGAGATTTGGGTATTAGACATTGAGGAATTCCAACATTTGAATTGAATTTGACGTCGCCTCATCGAGGGCGATTTATAATGAAAAAGTGAAGTTTTTGATAGAAAGTGCAAAATGAGCATTTTGCACCTCGATCATTTGCCCATGCCTTAACATTTCAGAAGGACAAAATTGTCACGCCCTACACCCTGGGCACGAGCGCGCGACTCACCGCATGCGAACTCTCGAGTCTTAGGATTCAATTATTAAGAGTCGCACAATAAAAGATGCATGCGAAAGCGATATCATATACTCCTCCGTAAAAATATCCATGGGACCCTGGATAGTGAGAACATAACTTATATACATAATATTTCATGAGTTCGTACAAAAGCGTAGGAGAACTAGTCCAACAAATGAGTCAAGGTAACGGTACTACGTCAAAAGACAACCATAACAAGTCCTCAAGAGAAACTGGCCTACGAGACCATCATAAAAAAAAAAAAAAACTACAGCAAGTTAGAAATCACTAAGTTGAACTGCTGAAATTGTCAGTCTCCCCAGTATTCTCAGTAGGCTCGTAGTAAAAAAAAATCTCGGAACGTACATCCACAGTATCCTCTATTGTAGTGTCCTCCCGTTCGCCCTCTGAGGTGTTGATCTCAATCACTTCAATCGTGTCCTCCATAGTAGGAGTCTTCTCGGGTATGTTCGTTGAGCCAGCGACAGACCCTTCGACCTCTACCTAATCTCGAGTAGGATGACACTAGCTAGGGGCAGCTCGGCGAGATACCTCTGAGACCTTCAGCGGACCAGTGGTAACTTCACCTACCCTAAGGAACCAAGCCTCAAACCTATGTGGTATCCACTTAACTCCACACTCATCGACCCAGACCACAATAATACACGGTACCCCTACCATTCGGGAACTCTTCAAAATAAGTGGTCATCTCCTTAGGGTTACCTAGTCGGGTCGGCAACATCCTCAAGGCTTAGGATCTAAAAATATGTTCCCACGACGGGGTGAGATTCATGTCCTAGTAAGACAGATCCTAATCCTAGGTTAGGTTGACAGTACACCCAGATGAATGCAAACAATGAACAAGAATATGCACTCATCAGTCAATATGCCACAGAGATGCAAGCGTTCGTCAACCACACAATAATGACATCATATCATGTCAATCAAATTAGGCATGACGATACTAAATCAAGCCAATTCTACCCTTCCAACTTCCTCATGGTTCTCTCCCACGTTTGAAACGCTTTAGGCTCAGTCCGCGTAATTACGCCTCAGACCATCTAATTGGCAAACATGTGTAAACACATCAGATTTTCAATATCATTTCAGGCCTGTGTCGACACATATCAAATCTCATTCCGTGTCTCAACGCATCAGGACATTGCCCATTTCAATCCCGCGTCTCAACGCCTCAGGGTGCCAATCCATACAACCCCATGTCTCAACGCCTCAGGGTATCATAGGTTTCTAAGCATGCCAAACATCATTTCAATTTAAACTTCATGATCAAGTACAAGTTCACACAACGAGCTAAGTATCTACGGCATGCAAGGCAATCAATTTTATCACTCACAAGAGGCAATCAATTCAGGGCATATGTATTAAGCAAGCATTCAAGCAATCACCAATCTACGAAAACAACCCTTGGACAAATGTACAATAATCTCACGAAAATCCACCAAATTCACCACCAACTCATTTAGTCGAGTCCAATCTTCCTAGCTAAGATTTAGAAACCCCTTACCTTGCGTTAAAATCGACAAAAATCCTCCTCCAAGCAGTTCAAAATTTCGACCCCCAAAGAGTCCAAAATAGGGCAGCTTGCGCCTAATACCAATTCCATTCATTTCATCAATTTTCTTCGTCCAATCACCAATTCACTAAGTATATACCTCATTGACATATCGATGGACTTCCTCATAAGCCTCAATAATGAATTTAGAGCTCAATTCCTCCGTAGACAGCCCCTGAAGATTTGGTATGCATAGAACCGAAACAGGCCATTTTCGGTTCTATGCATATCTCTCTCAATCAGCCCATAAACTACCGCAAATCCTCAAATTATCCACTAAAAAACTTACTAACATGAGGTTCTAGGTGTTGAGGAGCCTCACCGAAAATTTGAAGTCATGGCGACGCTAAATGGTCCACGAATAGGTTCGGTTCCTCATGGTCCGCGTTGGGTTAGTTTTTGCCCTTCAATCACAATGTCGTTTCGGCATCAAAACTCCATTAAAATCATCCCAACTTTTTATCACAGCTTAATATATGAGCGCACTAGATTTCTACAAAATGTAGCAAAAAATTTAAGACAAATTGAAGTCTTACGGAGCTCAAACGACGACTTACCTCCAGTTGCAACGGATTCTGTCGACTCTCAGGAAAACGGCTGGCCGGAGCTCCTCAGTGGGTAAAACGCCGAGCTACCACTTGGAAATAGTCGGCAAAAGGATGACAAAGGTGAGGGTGGTCGGCTCAGTAGCTGGAGGTTGTTGGCGGTAGCGCTCGAGTGGCGCGAAGTGGCTGTGGCAGCTCGGTTGGGCGAAGCTACTCTCGACCGAAGAGAAGAAGAGGAAAGGAAGAAGAAGATGGCAGCTTAGGAGTGGTTTTCGGCAGAATAGAGGGGTGAGAGAGAGCTATACTCCAAATTGAGAGTCAACCAAGGTGGAATGGTACGTTCAACATTGATAATTAATGTCCAAGCTTCATCCTTTGACACTTGTCCACTAGTCAATCAAGTATTCATCCAATGGCTAGTATTTTTCCTAATTTTCGGTAGCCTAGAGGGTATTTCAATTGATCAAAATGCCCTTATCCATTTATTAAGGCAAGGCCAAGGCTTGAGGGGCAAAATGGTAATTTCACCCTTAACGTTCAGAACGTCGTTTTTCTAATTCAACTCTTCTTCAATGAGGCCACGTCGAATCCAATTTAAATGTTGGAATTCTCGATTTTCTATTTTCTAATTTCGAGACTCATCTCTAAATCATTTATCTGTCAAATGCGATTCTAGCCTATCCCTAACTGACGGGTGGTTTTTACAAACGTTACGCATATCGACTTTGTGATTCATATCACACTTAAGACTCGTCAGTTCATGGCGACTTTGGTTGTCATGTAATTGCGAGGGTCTATTACTAGTTCCGACGGTCTCGATCGTCATCGTTTAATTTAGGAAAATTTTACAAATTATACACTGGTTAAGCGGCATCACCCGCGCTTCAATAGTGTAACGCTTGCAATGCATTCCTTAATCATTCTTAGATCGGCTTTTTATGGCTCTAAATGTCCCCTCGACAATCCTTATGATCAAAATGCTTTTTTATACTCGAGTTCCCTAGGTCCACGTACTTTGTCTCGCGTTAGCCTTTCCCTTTTGGTCAGTTAACTCGAGATTGATAAGATTCGAGCGAGATACGACTAAAACACATCGTTAGATATATTCTCATTAATAAGTCTAAAATGACAGGAAAATTAGAATGTCACAACTCTTCCCTCCTTACAAAAATTTCATCCTCGAAATTTACATTAAACCCAGCTATTCAAACAAATGGGGGTATTGATGCCTCATTGTTTCCTCGCTTTCCCACATAGCTTCTTCGATTCCATGGTGCTCCCAAACGACTTTGACCAATGGAATCGTCTTGTTCCTCAGAACTTGCTCTTTCCGATCTTTGATCCTAACTGGCCTTTCCACATATGACACTTTGTCATCTACTTCGATGGTTTCATAATCCAATACATGTTTAGGTTCGGCTCGGCTTGTACTTCCGTAGCATTGACACATGGAAGACGTTGTGTACTTGGGACAAGTTAGGCGGTAAGGTAAGCCTGTAGGCCAGGTCCTACATATCTTGGACTTAGTTTTCCTTTCTTTCCAAATCGAGATAATCCTCTCATTGGCGACACCTTAAGGACAACATGATCGCCTACTTGAAACTCCAGAGGCTTACGTCATTTATCCGCATAACTTTTCTGACGATTCTATCCTATTTTTAGCCTATCCCAGATTATCTTCACTGCTACCACCGATTGCTCTACCAACTTTGGGCCCGTAATACTTCTTTCTCCAACTTCGTCCCAGCAAATCGGGGTCCTGCAAGCTCTTCCGTAAAACGCTTCAAAAGGTGTCATTGGAATACTTTGCTGATAATTGTTGTTATATGCGAACTCTACCAAATGTAGCTGATCCTCCCATACAACTTTGAAGTCTATCACACACGCTCGTAACATATCCTCGAGCATTTGAATCGTCCTCTCCGATTGTCCGTCCGTCTGCAGATGGTATACCGTACTAAATTGAAGTCGAGTTCTCATGGCATCTTGAAGACTCCTCCAGAAGTTCGCAGTAAATTTAGGATCTCTGTCTGACGTAATCGTTACGGGTACCCCATGTAGTCTCACTATCTATCGCATGTATAATTCGGCATACCTGTCCATCGCGAAATCCTTTCGCACAGAAATGAAGTGTGCAGACTTGGTCAATTTATCCACGACTACCCAAATAGAATCGTGACCTCTCTGACTCCTTAGTAATCCTATTACAAAATCCATCGTTACATGCTCTCATTTCCATTCAGGAATCTTT
The DNA here is from genome assembly GCA_028455895.1 of Rhodomyrtus tomentosa. Lineage (NCBI taxonomy): Eukaryota > Viridiplantae > Streptophyta > Magnoliopsida > Myrtales > Myrtaceae > Rhodomyrtus > Rhodomyrtus tomentosa. The sequence goes on from JAPCWY010000011.1 coordinate 17,029,816, forward strand.
AAGGGTTGTAGCAATCCACCAAGCTTATAGTATTGTGCCTTCACCTGCTGGCATGTCAAGCACTTCGCCGCATATTTCGCTACATCTACCTTCATCTCGTTCCACCATTAATGCTGACGTAAGTTATGGTACATTTTCGTGCTATCTGGGTGGATATTATAATTGCTTCTGTGAGCCTCCGATAAAATCTTTTCTCTGAGTTCTTTGTCCTTTGGTACGCAAAGACGCTCTCGAAATTTCAAAATCACATCCTCTAACACTTGGAACTCTAGTTTCCTTTTATCGCATTCATCTCTAGGATTTTTTGAATTTCTGGATCCGTATGCTGCAAGGCTTTTATCCTTTCTTGGATCTCAGGTTCTATTCTCAATGTGGCTACCAAACTGGATAGTTGACAGACTTTCAATTTGAATTTGGAATCCCTCAAATTTTCAAATAACGACCACCCTTTTACTAGTAGACAGGCAATATTCGATTTCCAACTGAGCGCATCCGCGACTTTGTTCGCTTTCCTAGGGTGATATGATATGTCGCAATCATAATCCTTAAGTAGCTCCATCCATCGACGTTGCCTCATGTTCAATTCCTTCTGAGAAAATATATACTTCAGGCTTTGGTGGTCCGTATAAATCTGGAACTTCTTACCACACAAATAATGTCTCAAAATCTTCAGAGCAAAGATGATTGCTGCCAATTCCAAATCATGAGTCGGATGTTCGTCTTGTGCGGTCTCAGTTGTCGTGACGCGTAGGCAACCACTCTTCCGTGTTGCATTAGCCTACAACCTAGTCCCTTTAACGAGGCATCGTTATATATCTTATAGTCTCCAGGTCCTGATGGAATCGTCAATACCGGTGCGGTTGTCAACCGATGTTTAAGCTCTTGAAAGCTCCTTTCACACTTGTCCGTCCATTCGAACTTTGTTACTTTCTTAGTCAATCTCGTTACTGGAATGGCTATAAATGAAAACTTCTCCACGAAACCTCTATTATACCCCGCTAATTCTAAGAAACTTCGGACTTCCGTGACCATAGTAGGCCTAGGTCAATTCATAACGGCTTCGATCTTCGCAGGATCCACAGCAATTCCTTCTCTAGATACAACATGGCCAAGAAATGCCACTTTATTCAGCTAGAACTCACATTTGCTAAACTTAACGTAAAGCGAGTGCTCCCTTAAGGTCTGCAAGACAATCCTCAGATGCTCCACATGCTCTTCATTATTCTTTGAGTAAATCAAAATATCATCAATAAAGACGATAACGAACCTATCCAAGAAGTCCTTAAATACCCAATGCATCATATCCATGAATGCAGTTGGAGCATTGGTCAGTCCAAAAGGCATCACAGTGAATTCATAGTGAGCATATCTTGTCCTAAAAGCGATCTTAGGTATGTCTTCCTTCTTAATTCTGAACTGATGATACCCGGTCCTCAAGTCAATTTTAGGGAATGCCGCAGCTCCTTGCAATTGATCAAATAAGTCATCAATCATCGGCAGTGGGTACTTATTCTTCATAGTCACTTGATTCAACTGTCTGTAATCTATGCATAAATGCAAGGACCCATCCTTTTTCCTCACAAACAACATTGGCGCTCCCCACGGTGAAGCGCTCGGTCGAATAAATCATTTATCCAGTAATTCTTGCATTTGTACCTTTAACTCCTTCAGTTATGATAGGAACATCCTATAGGATGCCTTCGAGATTGGCTCCGTCCTGAGAGCTAACGTAATCACAAATTCTATTTCTCGTTTTGGTGGCAACCCTTGTAATTCTTGGGGAAAAATGTTAGGAAACTCATACACTACCGGAATACTTTCTAGCTTAGGTTCCTCGTAGTCGTGTCCATAACTGCAACTAAGTACGCCTAACATCCTCCAGTTATTAGCTTTGTCACTTCAAGAGATGAGATTAAATGAATCGAAGTTCCTCCCTGGTTCCCCACAAACTCGAACTTTGGGTGGCCGTCTAGATAAAAACGGATTATCTTACTACCATAATCAACTACTGCCATGTGCTTACCTAACCAATCTATTTCTATGATCACAGCAAAGTCATATATGGGCAACACAGCCAAGTCTATACTCTCTTTACTATTGCCAATTACGATTTTACAATCAGCACAGCCCAACGAAACCAATACATTATCCTTCAACGGGGTAGCAACATGCAAAATCACACTCAATGGTTTCAACTCTATATTAACCAAATCAGCAAAACGAGCAGACACAACGAGTGTGATGCGTCAGGATCAAACAAAGCATAGGTAGCTTGGTCACACAAATAAACCGTACATGTGACCACGCTAGGCGCTTCTTCTGCTTCCCTGCGTGCCACAACATAGACCCTTTCTTAAGCTAGGGGTCAGTTCTGATTAACTTAGGGAGTGGCAGTTGACGGTCCTGTCTGTGATCGTTACCCTTGAGGTCTGTTCCCTGGGGCTTAGTTCGGGCAAGTCCTCATCTAATGGCCCATCTGACCACATTTGAAGCACGTTTCAGTCATTGTCGAACAAGGTTCGCTACCATGTCTTCTGCCACAAAGGCGGCAACTCCAGTTCATTGGGTTCGGTGGCTTCACTATGTTCTTTCTTACTGGAGGGACGTAGCATCTATTGCCAGCCATAGGTCTTTTTCCAATCTGACAATTGTCTTTAAATGAATTAAATCGCGATCCAGATGCGGTATCCTCTCCTTCAGATCCCTCTCGATCATATGTCCCCGTTCATAGATATCCTTATAAGTCCTCAGGTTCAGAGCTATCATCTGGCTGCAAAGCTCTGGTTTCAAACCATCCCGAAATCTCTACGCCTTCTCCAGCGGATCCTCTACTAATCTAGGCACATACTTTCACGATCTAGAGAACTCAGCTTCATACTGGTCTACGATTATTCTGACGCAGCTGTAAGAATTCTACTTGCTTCCTTTCTCCAGCTATCTTGGAGAAGTACTTGTCATTGAATGTCGCGGTAAAGGCATTCTAGGTTAAGGATGTCCCTTCCGGAAAGACTCCATTCTTGGTGGCAATTCACCAGTCATTTGCGGTCCCTTCAAGTTGGTATATCACCAATAGTACCTTTTCCTCGTCATGCATCTCAAGACTTCAAAGGCCTTCTCAAGTTTCTCGATCCACCTTGGCGCCAAATCAAGGTCTCCAGTCCCATTAAACTGGGTTGACTTCAGCTTGATAAATTGTTCGGCTAGTTACCCATCTGCTTGGCTACAACAACTTCCTCCTAGGCATTCCGTACCTCATTGCCCTAGTCATGATCGCCGTTGTTTCCATTACATCCATTATTGCCGTTATTGGCGTTGACGGTAGCTTCGCGGCTGTCACCGCTTGAGCTATAGCAACGTCCCTATCTTGGGCCTGCCAATAAATGAGGTCGCCAATCCTTTCGAGTGTCTTCAATACTCCATCCATTCTCGGGTCGTCCGCCACAGGTGGCTTCGAGCTAGAGGCTCCACTCCTGGGTCTTCCAGGTCTCCTGAGCAGATTACTCATTCTTGTATATTTTTACTACGTTTGGATCACCACAATTCCACCACGGAATTAGTAACTTAGTCATCTAATCCAATCCAGCGATACTAAACTAGGTCTGAAAGAAGTAGTCATAACATAGTAACCTCCCACACGACTACTTCCAGAGGCACTTCAATAAATAGTCCATGGCCATTCCTCAATTCCATTCACTTCAATGATTCACTAAAACTAGCCATACTCATTTACTCAATAGACCAAAATCCAGAAATGACTTTTAGCGCTAAACATGGAACTTAATCCTCATAAATCACCACAATCTCGTCAAGACGAAATGTTAATCACATGCGCTAAGTCATATGTCATGCATTTAGTGCCTAACTCTAACGAGTCACCTAAGGTCTCGCTACTCATCCTGTCCCAACTTACTCCTCCTTATTACTCTAACCCTCAATCAACTTTGGATCAAGCTGACCTTGCCCTGATACCAAAGCAATACGAGATGTCACGCCCCGCACCCCAGTCACAGGCGCGTGACTCACCGCATGCAAACGCTCGAGTCTTAGGATTTAATTATCGAGAGAGATGCATAATAAAAGAAGCATGCGGAAGTGATATCATATACTCCTCTGTAAAAATATCCATGGGAACCTGGATAGTGATAACATAACTTATATACATAACATTCCATGAGTTTGTACAAAAGCGAAGGAGAACTAGTCCTATAAATGGGTTGAGGTAACGGTACTACGTCAAAAGACAACCATAACAAGTCCTCAAGAGAAATTGGCCTACGAGACCATCATAAAAAAAAACACGGCAAGTTAGAAACCACTAAGTCGAACTGTTGGAATTGTTAGTCTCCTCGGCATCCTCGATAGGCTTGTAGTCAGAAAAGGTCTCGGAATGTACATCCATGGTATCCTCCATCATAATGTCCTCTCGTTCGCCCTCTGAGGTGTCGATCTCAATCACCTCAACTGTGTCCTCCATAGTAGGGATCTTCTCGAGTATGATCTGTCAACCTCTACCGAATTTCGAGTGGGATGACACCAACTAGGGACAGCTCGATGAGTTACCTCCGAGGACTTCAGCGAACCAGTGGTAACTTTACCTACCCTACGGAACCAAGCCTCAAACCTTTGTGGTATCTACTCGTCTCCACCCTCATCGACCCAGACCAAAGTGCTCTTCCTAACATACAAGGTACCCCTACCATTCGGGAACTCTTCAAAATAAGTAGTCATCTCCTTAGGGTCACCTAGTCGGGTCGGCAGCATTCTCACGGCTTAGGATATGAAAATATGGTCCCACAACGGGGTGAGATTCACATCCCAGTAAGACAGGTCCTAACCCTAGGTCAGGTTGACAGTATACCCAAATGAATGCAAACAATGAACAAGAATATGCACTCATCAGTCAATATTACACAGAGATGCAAGCATTCGTCAACCACACAGTAATAACATCATATCATGTCAATCAAGTTAAGTATGACGATACTAAATCAAGCCACAAATTCTACCCATCCAACTTCCTCATGATTCTCACTCGCGTTTAAAACGCTGCAAGCTCGGTCCACGTAATTACGCCTCTGACCATCTAATTGACAAACCCGCGTAAATGCATCAGGTTTTCAATATCATTCCAAGCCTGTGTCGACACACATCAAATCTCGTCCCGCGTCTCAACGCATTAGGACATTGGCCATTTCAACCCCGCGTCTCAACGCCTCGGGGTGCCAATCCACAAAACCTCGCGTCTCAACGCCTCAAGGTATCATAGGTTTCCAAGCATGCTAAACATCATTTCAATTCAAACTTCATGATCAAGTACAAGCTCACACAACGAGCTAAGTATATATGCCATGCAAGGCAATCAATTTTATCACTCACAAGAGGCAATCAATTCATGGCATATGCATTAAGTAAGCATTCAAGCAATCACCAATCCACGAAAACGACCCTTGGACAAGGGTACAATAATCTCACAGAAATCCACCAAATTCACCACCAACTCATCTAATCGAGTCCAATCTTCCTAGCCAAGGTTTATAAACCTCTTATCTTGTGTTAAAATCGAAAAACAGTCCTCCTTTAAGAACTTCAAAAGTTCGGCCCCCAAAAAGTCCAAAACAGGGCAACTTGCACCTAATGCCAATTCTATTCATTTCATCAATTTTCTTCGTCCAATCATCAATTCACTAAGCATATACCTCATTGACATATCGATGGACATCCTCATAAGTCTCAAAAATAAATTTAGAGCTCAATTCCTCCATAGACAGCCCCTAAAGATTAGGTATGCATAGAGCCGAAATAGACCATTTTCAGTTCTCTGCATATCTCTCTCAATCAGCCTATAAACTACCGTAAATCCTCAAATTATCACTAAACTACTTACTAACATGACGTTCTAGGTGTTGAGGAGCCTTACCAAAAATTGAAGTCAAGGCAACGCCAAATGATCCACAAACAGGTTTGGTTCCTCATGGTCCTCGCCGAGTCAGTTTCTACCCTTTAATCACAACGTCGTTTCGGCATCAAAACTCCATTAAAATCATCCTAACTTTTCACCACAGCTCAGTATATGAGTGCCCTAGATGTATACAAAATTTGGCTAGAAATTTGAGACAAATCGAAGTCTTACGGAGCTCAAACGGCGACTTACCACCAGCTACAACGGATTTTGTCGACTCTCGAGAAAACGGCTGGCTGGAGCTCCTTAGTGGGTCAAACGTCGAGCTACCACTTGAAGGTGGTCGGCAAGAGGATGAAGAAGGTAGGGGTGGTTGGCTCAGTGGCTGGAGGTCGCCGGCAGTAGCGCTCAAGCGGCGTGAAATGGCGGTGGCGGCTCGGTCGGGCGAAGCTGCTCTCAACCGAAGAGAAGAAGAGGAAAGGAAGAAGAAAATGGTAGCTTGGGAGTGGTTTTCGGCAAAATAGAGCGGTGAGAGAGAGCTATACACAAAATTGAGAGTTAACCAAGGTGGAATAGTAGACTAAAAGTTGATAATTAATGCCCAAGCTTTATCCTTTGACACTTGTTCACTAGTTAATCAAGTCATCATCTAATGGCAGGTATTTTTCCTAATTTTCGGCAACCTAGAGGGTATTGCAATTGACCAAAATACCCTTATCCATTTATTAAGAAAAGGCCAAGGCTTGAGGGACAAAACTGTAATTTCACCATCGACGTTCGGAACGTCGTTTTTCTAATTCAACTCTTTTTTGATGAGGCGACGCCCAATTCAATTTAAATGTTGGAATTCTTGATTTTTCATTTTCTAATTCTGAGACTCGTCTTTGAATCATTTTTCTGTCAAATGCGATTACAGCTCATCCCGAACTGACGGGCGGCTTTTGCAGACGTTACGCGTATCGACTCTATGATTCATATCACACTTAGGGCTCGTTAATTCATGGCGACTTTGATTGTCATGTAATTGCGAGGGTCTATTACTAGTTCCAACGGTCTCGATTGTCATCGTTCGATTTAGGAAAATTTTATAAATTATACATTGGTTAAGTGACATCACCCGCGCTCCAATCGTATAACACTAGCAATACATTCCTTAATCGTTCTTAGATCGGCTTTTTATGGCTCTAAATGTCCCATCGATAATCCTTATAGTCAAAGTGTCTTTTCCTACTCGATTTTCCTTGGTCCACGTACCTTGTCTCGCGTTAGCTATTCCCTTTTGGTCAGTTAACTCAAGATTGATCAGATCTGAGCAAGATACGACTGAAACACACCGTTAGATATATTTTCAAAAATAAGTCTCAATATGACAGAAAAATCAAAATGTCATAAAAATGGTCAATTCCCACTTCCTTATATGGCTGCCAAAATTATGTGGATATGGTCAAAAAAGGTCAAAGTTCTTGGATGGAATAATCGAGTTATGCCATGTGTCATCTATTGAAGGCCTCAAACATTTATTGTCCCCCCCAAATCAATCTTGTCAATTTAATCTCAATTATATGGGTGAGCGACTCCATTATACAACCATCTTCAACCGTGCTCCCTCTCCTTCTCTCTTTTCCTCTTCATTTTCTCCTTTTTCCTCTTAGCCGAGCAGCTTTTCTCGCGGACAGACAAAAATGGCTTTACTACTCTAGCTATAACTTTATTGTCCGACATCGTATTAAGGTAAAACTATTGAAATATTAAAGTTTATCATATTTCCATTTTAATAAGATATTATCAACTTAATTTGGCCTAGTCGTTTGTCTCATAGGTCTGTTTGAGTGGACAAAAGTCAGAATCTAACCCGGTTTTGGGGAGGGTCCATTTTTTGGGGCTTCTAGACTCCAATGACTCTAAATTTTCGGTGAGACCCTCTAGACTCTTAGTATAAGGGTTGAGTAAGTTTATATTGTGTATTTGTTGAGTTATAATTGGTTTTCATATAGAAATTATTGGATTTTACAAGCTCAGTTTCTATTTTGCTGCTGATCGTGAAGAACCAAGGCAATTTGGTGCTCATTGAAGTGTTGTTCTGCCCCAACAATTTTCGTAAGACCCCTATGGATGATGTATGTTGTATTGACAAGTAGATTTTATGATGAATTGGAGCTTAAGATTGACTTATAGACAGATTTGTGTGATTAAAGGCAGAACCGATCATGCCTGGCTTGGGGGATTGTTGGACCGAACCTTTTGGAGGTTCTTGAGGATGTCGCCTTATTATAAAATTATCGTTAAGGCATACTGGGATGTTAATTGATGTGCTAGCAAAGTATTTACTCGATGAATTTATGATTGGAAGAGTTTTATTGATGGAATCTTAAATTCTTCTTAAGATTGTGCTTGACCATTATGTGGCCGTAAGTTTGTTGATCTAGGGGGATCATTTGGCTTGGAAACTGTTAGCTTGATCGAAAGGTAAGTATTTTCTAAATCCTTACCTGAATGCTTGGACACTACTAGATAGATTGGCTAAGAGAATTGTTGGTTTGGTAAAGCCTATGGCTTAAATTAACTGATGTAATTGTGTGATGATGGGTAATTAGGATTTAAAAGGGAAAGAGAGCCCTAGTGATAAGAAATGGCTATAATGCCCTATGTGAAATAAGATGGCTATAATGTCCTGTGAAAAGAAAAGGCTATTGAGCCCTTGAGGTATACATTGTGGCCAGAGAGCCCTGTAATGTAAGTGGCTATTGGGCTTGGTGATATAGTTTGGATATTGAGCCTCGGATTCATGTGAATTGGTTATGAAACCCCTGTTATTGAATTGACAATAGTGCATGTGTTATTAAATTTGTCATAATGTTTATGCTATATAGATGGCTATAATGCCTATGTTGTATAAACGACTATAGTGCCGATGTTGTATGAATGGGCTATAATGCCCCACCGATCAATTGGCCTATGACCCTAGATATCGCATTTGCTTGGAGCCCTGATGATATCGATTGGCATGTGGCCTCGGTGATATCAATTGGCTTAGTGCCCTAATGATCCGATTGGCCTGTGGCCCCGGTGGTATCGATTGGCTGTGAGCCTAGTAAGATTAATTGGCTGTGAGCACCAGAGGTACCGATTGACTTGTGGTCCTGGTGGTATCAATTGACTAAGAGCCCTAATGATATCAATTGGCTTATGACCCTAGTGATATCAGTTGGTTAGAGTGCCTAGGGAAGTACATGGCAGCCTGAAAGTTAGGCGATGAATGATTGTGATGACTTGCGAAGTTATGTGTGTCTGTTTATATGTCATCAGCTTGAAGCTTGAACCCGTGAGACTGAGCATGAATGACTGTGACTTTTGATTATGCCTATCTGGCTGAGATAGTTGATTGGTGGATGACCTGTGCCATTGCTTGGATAATGTTTTGCATCTAGTGACGTTTCATGGTCTAGAGAGACTAGCGTTCAGGTCTAGGTTTATGTTTCACTTGCTGAAATTTATATCTCACCCTAGTGGGGGATTACCTTTTTCAAGTTCTAAGCGATGGAAATCCAAGCTCGCCAATGATCGATATTCGAGGAAGTGATTGTAGGAGATAGATTTACACTTTTGTGACTTAAGGGATTTCATGTTACCTTGAAGTTAGAGTTGTATTTTCTAAACTTATAATTGGTGATTATAAGAAGACATACGCTATGTCCTGAGTCATCTCATTGTGATTTTGTATGGAGCAGTTTATGGTTTTCGTGTCCTTGTTCCTTTTTGATATGATATGATTGCCAGAGGGATCCTAAGATATTATTGAATATTAAAGGCCTGGTGGAATGTTCGTGTGCTCGCCTGATTCGGGGCGTGACATTCCCGTTTAAGTGGTATCAGAGCAAGGTCAGCTCGATCCATTGTGATTGAGGTTTGAAGTGATAAGGAGTGATGACTTGGGGATAATTAGGTAGTGGGACCTTTAGGATTAAGCATTAATCACTAAATCTTGAGGATTATAGGCTGGAACTTGTGAGGTATTCTAATGACCCTAGTGTCGATCTAATGGATGATCTTGAGTGATTTTATGGATAAGGCTCACAAGGAAGCGAATAGAGATTGAAGAGTCATAAGCCTGTATTTGAGGTTGCTAAAGAATAACTTATGAATGAAGGGTCAATTGGAGCATACGATTATGATCTTGGCTTGTCGAGACCCAACTTGGGGAATATGAGTTATAAAGAGACGACTGATATTAGTGGATTCAAGCTTGAATTGCATGATATCTTGATGACTTTTAGATATCAATTGCTAATGACAACCTTGAAAGGCATGAGATGAGGTGTATACAAGGAAGTGGGTAAGGAATATTTTGATTAAAGGCCAGTTGTGATCGAATGCATATGGATTTGACTTGAATAGCGACTATACTTGAGGTACATGGTTGAATATAGGCAATTGATTTGTGAGATGTGACGGTCATTGATGGAACCAAAGGTTTTCTACAAATGAGGCTTCATATAGAAACGATTGTGGTATGACAAATGATGAGAACGAACATGTTGTGCATGTATTTGTGGCTTTGAAACAAAAGCTAATGAGGGTGTATGCATGAACTTATCGATGTTGGACTTAATAAACCGTCGCTTAGTTGGGACAAGTTGATGGGATACCTATAAATCGTCATGAAGCATGGTATGGGACGTGTGGAACGGGACTTTCTCCATAAATGTATGACTAAGGACAACCTGCAAAAGCCAGGTCTGATGAGGGCGATGAGTGATTGCCAGGACAAAGAGATCCGAACAAGGAGCGACTCCTAGCAGGCTTGTAAGATGGCAAGAAGCAGGAATGACCCAAGTCATAACTTGAAAGGGAAAATCTAGGTATCAGGTTGAGTCCAATTATGTTTAAGAGATGTATAGCACGAGATTGATTCTCGAAATGAATGTTCAAAAGTGGCATGGCACGTGAAATGCCGCTTATGAGTGGCATGATTAAAAACTTTGTGCTAGGCAGTGGATGCCATTCGAAAAAGAAAAGTGATGTTGTAATTGGCCTGCTAGGTGTGTTTTATGATTGGCATCATGTGATTGGCTTAGCCAAGGTCTAACTGAGAGATTAGGCGACGTGTAAAGAGTTTATACCCCGTTGAACTGATGCTTGTTGAGAATGAGAAAGTCTATCGTGTTTGTGACATAGAGACAAATGTCTTATGCTTAAAGTATAAGCGATTGACTCATCGAATTGCTTCCTTGAGCACTTGCGTGGTGTTGACCCAGTTGAGTTTTGGCCTAATTGAGGCTTGCCTAGTAATTGGCTGAAGATTGAGAAATTGCCTTGTTGAGGCTGGCTTGATAAATGGTTGTTAATCAGTGATGATTTATAATCCTTGAATAGTGAGCAACTAGTTAAGAGTTGTTTGGAACCACTAGATGGTTGATGGTGAAGGATAATGAGATGAGCAACCTGTGTCACGCCCCGAACCCGGCGAGTGTGCGAACATCCCCTCAAGCCATTCCTTTATGAAAATCTTCCAAGATCTTTCGGCCCACAATACAAATAATCCAATTACAAGTGGAAGCCTCAGTCATCTCCACTCCATTTAATAAAATAAATGACAAGGGACAAATAGTAGTGATTCTATTTTACAATCACAAAATAGAATACAATCCCTAAGTTCACAAAATATCTTGTACTCATTCACTTATTACTCCCACGAATGCCTCGTTGAACTTACTGATGCTCCATCACCTGGAACTTGAAGAAAATGTTAATCCCACAACTGGGTGAGATATACATCTCAATAAGGTGGGTCCTAACCCTAGGTTAGGTTGACAGTCCACTCAGGCAAATGCAAATGCTAATAATACATGCTAAATCGTATGAGGCATTCCACTATCACAAAGTAACACACAGATGCCAAGCATGCAATCAAGGCATCTTATCACATCATTAAACTCAAGCATGCGTTTCAAACCAGATTGCACCTTCCTCCCTTTTCCAGCCTCCTCACTTTCATGCCTGCGTTTAGAACACTTTATGCTCGGTCCGCGTAAACACATCAAGCTGTCTTCCTGCCTCTTCACTTTCATGCCCGCATTTAGAACGTCTTAGGCTCGGTCCGTGTAAACGCATCAGACCATCTCATTGACAAACCCGCGTAAACGCTACAGGTTTTCAATGTCACTACAGGCCTGTGTCGACACATCACCACTCTGTCTCGCATTTTAATGTATCAGGACTATGGCCTTCTCAACCCTGTGTCTCATACGCCTCAGGGTGTCATTCAATTCAAACCCCACACCACAGCGCCTCAGGGCATTTATCCACACAACCCTGCGTCTCATACGCCTCAAGGTATCACAACTTCTCAGACATGCCAAAAATTTCAGTTCATTTCATAACACACGTTCAATTGCAAGCTCATGCGATGAACGACACATCCATGCCATGCGAGAAAATTACATTTGACAAACAAATGCAACAACCAATTCATGACACAAGCACCATCAGTCACTCAAGCCCTCAATAGCTTTCTAGGACATACATTGGGCAACCACATAACAACTTCCAAAAATCGATCGATTCGTATCTAAAAATTACCCAATCAAGTCAAATCTTCCTATCAAAGGTTTAGAATCCCCTTACCACAATCTCCACTCAACAAATCATTCCCAAGCACCCTAAGAACTCGGTCCAATAGGCTCACGAACGACTCAGCCGCGCAACCTAAGGGAATTCATCCATTCGTTAATTTTTCTTGCTCAATTCGCCAATCCATGGGACATAAACCTTATTAACACATTCATCAACATCCTAGCATGTATTAATGATGAATTTGAGACTCAAATCCAACACCAATAGTCCCCAACAGAACCGGTATGCACAGAACCGAATCGGGCATTTTCGGTTCTGTGTATACCCTAATTAATCAGTCCTTAAACTACCTCAAATCCTCAATTTATCCTCTAATCTATTGAATAACATGTAGTTCTAAGGGTTGAAGAGCCTCATTGAAAATTTGAGCTCAAGACGACGTCAAATGGTCTACGAACGGCGTCGGTTCCCTCGGTTTCTCCAAAGGTCAGTTTTGGCCCTTCAAACACAAGATCCATTTGAGGCCAAACCTTCATCAAATTCCTCTAAACTTTTTACCACAGCTCATCTAACTTTAATAATATAAGTGTAGAATATCTCACCGAAGATTTGAAGTAATTTGAAGTCCGGAAGACCCCGGAACAGGTCTTTCCCCAAAACCTGTCAGAATCTGACCTCGCCTGACCTTTATCCACTCAAATCGAGCTACAAGAAGCTCTACAGGGTCAAATTGAGCTTCTAATATGACTATAAAAAGATAAGATAATAATATTTCATTTGGTGGTGGTTTTACCTCGATCCAGTATCGGACGAAGAAGTTATGGCCGAAATAGTGAGACGGTCGGGACTAGTCGACTAGGAGCTCTCGGATTCAAAACTGACCAACCTGACCTTTGCTCCTTCAAACGGCTCTATGGGACAAATGGCTGAGTGAATTTTGACCCATAATACCTTATTAGAACGGAAAGACGATAAGCTTTCCATTACCGGTGGTTTTACCTCAATCTGATATCGGACGACAAAGATATGGCCAAAATAGTAAAGCATTCGGGATAGGGTGACGGGCTGGTCGACAAGCAAGAAAAGAGGAAGAAGAAGAAAATGGAGAAAGTGAAGAGAGAGAGGGATGGCTAGCCAAATGAGAAGGAGTAAGAGTCTTCCACCAATAACTCACTTGGTCAAAGGCTTGAATTGTAGGTTAAAAGTGTTTACATCAACTCATAACCTAATCCTTTGACACTTGTCTTCATGTCAATCAAGGTTCATCCAATGGCCCCCATTTTTCTTGATTTTTGGCAGCCTATAGGGTATTGTGATTGACCAAAATGCCCTTATCCAATTATAAATGCAAGGCCAAGGCTTGAAGGGTAAAATGATAATTTTACCCTCGATGTCTGGAACGTCGTTTTTCTGATTCCAATTCTCTTCGATAAGGCGACGGCCAATCCAATTGTAATGTTGAAATTTTTGATTCTCCATATTTGAATTTCAAGACTTGTTTTTGAATCATTTTTCTATTCAATGCGTTTTCAGCCTATCTCGAACTGACGGGCGGCTTTTGCAGATGTTACGCGTATCGACCCTGTGATTCCTATCATAATTAGGGCTCGTCAATTCATGGCGACTTTGGTTGTCATGTAATTGTGAGGGTCTATTAGTAGTTTTAATAGTCTCGATCGTCACTGTTCGATTTAGAAAAATTTTACAAATTATATATTGATTTAAGCGACATCACCCGCACTCTAATCATATAATGCTAGCAACGTATTCCTTAATTGTTATTAGATTGGCCTTTTATGGCTCTAAATGTCCCCTCGACAATCCTGATGGTCAAAGCGTCAATTTCTATTCGAATTCCCTAGGTCCACGTACCCTGTCTCGCATTAGCTTTTCCCTTTTGATCAGTCGACTCGAGATTGATCAAATCCGAGCGAGATATGATTGAAATACATCGTTGATACATTGTCATCAATGAGTCTTGAAATGAAAGGAAAATCAGAATATCACAACTCTCCCCCCTTACAAAAATTTCGTCCTCGAAATTTACAACCTTCCAATCGTCTAGTTCTTTGGGGTTTCGGCGTCTCATCGCATCCTCATTCTTCCGGATAATTCCTTTCATGACTTGACGATCCTACTTGTCCTTCCCGACCAAAGCTATCTTTCCTTAGGACTTGTCTCCTTCAGTCCTCAATCTGGTTTGCTTCTCTCCATTCTCTTTCGATATTCATAACGTCTGTCAGCAGTTCATCCTCGAGCGTTCACCTCATCTCTTCCATTTGTCCATCACCATTATTACTAAACCCTCACCAAAATGCACTCTTTAATGTCCACACCTTTCGCGTATCAATCCTTTCAAACTTACTTTCATAACAATAAAGCTTCAAGGGCTTTATCAACTTGCCCTCTATTAACTAAATCGAGTTATGGCCCTCTCGATTCCTTAAACAATTACATGATTACTTTCGTAGTAATCCGTTCTCAATTTCGTCCTAACATCCCCTTAAATCAAAATGATCCTTCAACTTTCGTGGTCATGTCCTCCTTCTCTTTTATCGACATGTCTAGTGCTCGACCATACGATAGATTAATTTCAACTTTCAATCCTTATCACCAATAGAGTATATATATATATATATATATATATCTTGGCACATCTTTGTGCCATCCCAAGGAACACCATAATTCTCCCTTCGAATCTCAATGAGGTCATCTCCTTAAGTTCCCCTCAATACTGGATTCGTACTTCCGTCCATGGGGCCTCAAGGGTTCCATCAATTCCTATAATCCCTCAAGTATCGATGTTCGATCGTGGCAACACCTCAATTCCTTATGGCCTTCAGGCTAGGGGTTTTCGGTAGCCATCAACCAGTCATTTGACAAACTTCCAATTTAGAGGTTGAATCTCTTATTTCTCAAGGGAATATCTGTCCCTCTATCATCAATTACACAATACTCAATTCTCGACCTCTTATAATTCACATAACTTCGAGGTTTTTTTTTATACAAGCGACACTCTCATTTTATAAGTAATTTCACCCATCGGTGTTGTCTCTCATTCAATCCTCCTTAAGAAACTACTACCTTATTTTCTTGTGGTAGACATAGACACAAACCTCCTTCCACCCAATCAATGTTTCCAAATTTTGTCGTAAGGATATTCACATTCCAACTCCAATTATACACTAGGTGTTCTCACTCATGTGATATTATTGTCATGGTGCATTCACACGGTCTGGTTTAGTTGGCCTTGTTACGCCTCAAATTTCTTTCATACATCACTTCATTATGATTCACTTGTCCCCTTTTTAATTCCAAATGGGAATACTATTGTCAGCGTAGTCATCAACTTGACTTAATTCCTCGAAAACTCTTTTCATATTCATTCATCCATTGAATTGCTTTTGTGGGAAATCTTCCCCCGATCCATCCATAACAACTCACCAATTCTAGGAACTTCCAATTTCCGCAACTCACATCGATCTTAGTCGATTCATCACTTATTTCATTCCTCAAGAGTTCCACAGGGATTTCATTTCCTAGAAATTTCACTACTGAGAAATCTTACCTCGTCAGGCCCACAACTCGTACTCTTCACAATTAGCAGCACACCACAAGTATCTCTTTAGAGTTCGTAGGATACTCTCAAAAGTTATTCATGTTTCTTATGACTCCTTAAATGAGTTTATTCATCGTCTCTAAAGACGGTAACAATCAATCAAATTATTCCTTGGATACTTAATCTGACTTTTATCAGTTTCTTTCTACCAGGTGTCGAATCTACAAATTATTTTTCATACTTTTCACTTGAGAGCTCAAACCTTGGCCCTCTACTCTCATGAGTCCCACTTGAACTACACAATATTCTGTTCATTTTTGTCACTCTTTTCTCAGGAAACATTAGTGTCTTGACTTATTGGTTTCACAACCAGCTAATGCGATCTTATCTCAATTTTGTCCAATCAACTAAACCTCGACATCATCTTGGAATTCAACGCTGCTCACAGGACAGCTTCTCAGACTTGACTTTCAAAAATCATTCAAGCTTGCGTCCTCCTCGTTAGTACAAACATTTCTTTTTTGCACAAAGACAATTGGTATTTTTTTTCCTTCCTTCCGCAATAGGATTTCTTACCCTATAAAGGAAACCATACACTTCAGTGACATTCTTTTACTTTGAATCCACGTTGTCTTTCTTATCCTATAGGACATCGGTCTTGGAGTCTCGCCAACAACAGTTCCTTTACTTCCGGATTCTAATGCCACCACACTTTAGCATTGTCCTTCCACTAGTTCAGCCACCTCAAGTGACAAGTTTCATTCTTCCTTAGTCTCCACAAATTCAAATTTCAGATATTCAATTCGACTTCCTTAAGTCGCCTTGCGATTACAATCTAAGCATCTTTTTTGCTTATTCACCCATTCATTAAAATCGCAAGTAATTAGGACCATCAAGTCCATTCACCTTTCTTTCCATCAATGATCATGTCATGATCCAATCGTCCTTGAGGACAACGCCCTATTCTCTAGGGGTGATAACTCGCAATGCCGCTTTTAGTGGTTTCGATTCAACTTCAATCATTCTCATAAAATCCACAAGGTCTGACAAACTGATACATCAATCTCCTTATTATTCCTCATGACAACAAAAGGTTACTCACCATAAGCCTTATGTCATAGTAACGACATTTCCTTACAGGCACATTCTATGTTCCATAAGTGAAGTTCTCTTTTCTCATAATCCATGAACAGAAATTCTCTTACTTATTCCTCTCCCTATCATCCACTTCTTTCCTTGATGTCCATTACGGTTCATCAGATTCAGGAATAGCAATTAGCATAAGGCCTTCAAATCCCAATCCACTCAGAGACTTCACGTCTCATTTAAAGGTCCTTGACCACCTTTACCATATGCTTAAATGACCTTGAGAACTCTATCTCACACTGGTCGATTGTTCTTGGATCCTTTCAAGATTATTCGGATCTAAATGACCTTTGCTCTTGAGCAATCCCAAGAGGATATTTTTCATCGAACAACTCAACAGTGGTAGTCTAGGTAGATATCATGCCCTTGAGGAAACCCTTCCTCTAGTGACCTTTCACCAATTACTAACAGCCTCTTAAGGCTACAACTGCCAGGGTCACTTTCTTTCCTTAGTGTACCCAAACCTTTAAGGTTTCCTTATCAAGATCCCCAATCCAGAGGGAGATAATTTCAAACCTTATCCCTTTACCTAATTCAGTCAATATCAATCTTATGCATAGTTTTACAAGCTTTTCCAAACTCTCGTGGTCCTCCCCACACATTCAATTTAGAAAAGATTATCTCAGAGTCACTTTTCTCTCACTTCGATCACTTTGACTCATCAGTATTAGCATCTGTCACCACAGTGACATAGACAATCATGGCTCCTCCTCCTCAAGCTTGCTTAACCAACAAATTTCCTCATTTCCATTTAAAGTTCTCACGACCCATTCAGCTCTTGAGTCTCGTACGATTAACAGATCGAGCCATGTTCTCTTTTGGTACTCATACTCCAATTGCCCATCTTTACTCAATTCTTATGATCCATATCAGTTCTCGGATCTTCCATGTTATGTATACTCGAGCCCAATGCTCTTCTACGACCATACCTTGGCCGTTCAACCTTATTAGGTTCTCATGTCACTTGAACCACTATGATTCCCTCTGGGAATAAAAAACTTAAGTCATCTACTTAAGTCTATTAGTCTCAGGCTGCTCATCTCATCATTCATCATTATCAACCTTACAGGGGTTCCCAAACAACTCTCAACTAGTTGTTTTCTTTTTTTCTTTTGATAACCAAGGTGTCCGGACCAGCTTGCGCACACCTCGACTATTCCTCGGGGGACTCTCAACTAGTTTTCCATTACCCAAAGATTTGATATTCTCATCAGTTAATGACTATTCAACAGGTCATCTCAACAAAGCAACTTCTCAATCTTCAGCCAATTACTAGGCAAGCCTCAACTAGGCCTAAGCTCAACTAGATTAACACCGAGCAAGTACTCAAGGCAGCAATTCAATGAGTCAATCGATCATGATATAAGTCTAAGGCATCTATCACAAACAGGGAATGTTTTCTCATTCTCAACAGGCATTAGTTCAATGGGTATAAACCCCACATGTCGTCTACTCTTCAAGTTAGACCTTGGCCAATCCAATCACATGATGCCAATTTCAAAACATGCCCAACAGGCCAATGATAGACATCACTTTTCCTTTCACACGGCATCCATCGCCAAGCACAAAACTTTTAATTATGCCAATCACAGCATCATTTCACATGTCATGCCACTTTTGAACATCTTCGTCAGGGATTAATCTCATGTCATACATCTCTTAACCACAATTAGACTCAACCTGATATCTAGACTTCCCTTTTCAAGTTATGACTTAGGTCATTCCTACCTCTTGCCATCTTAGAAGCCCGCCAAGAGCCGCTTCTTGTCTGGACCTCTCTGTCCCGGCGATCACTCCCCGCCCTCATCAGACCTGGCTGTTGCAGGTTGTCCCAAGTCATGCATCTACGGAGAAAGCCCTATTCCACACGTCTCATACCATGCTTCATGACGGTTTATAGGTATCCTATCAACTTGTCCCATACCAAGCGATAGTTTATTAAGTACAATAATATAAACTCATGCACACACCTTCCTCGGCTTTCATTTTAATGCCACAAACACTTGCGCGTCCTGATTGTCCTCGCCATTCATCATACCATAATCATCTCCAGATCCATTCTTATCCATTGAAGATTTTTAATTCCATCGAAGATTTTTAATTCCATCAATGACCATCACATCTCATAGATTAATTGCCTATGTTCAACCATAAATCTCAAGTTTAGTCATTATTCAAGCCAAATCCATATGCATTCAATCACAACTAGCCTTTAATCCAATATTTCTTGTGTACACCTCATCTCATTTCATCCAAGGCTGACAATAGCAATTGATAGCTAAACCATTAAGATATCACGCAATTCAAGCCTGAAACCACTAACATCAGTCGCCTCTTCATAACTCGTACTCCTCAAGTTGGGTCATTTACAAACCAAGATAACAATCATACACTTCAATTGACCCTTCATTCATAATTTATTCTCTAGCAACCTCAAATCCAAGCATATGACTCATTAATTTCTATTCACTTCCTTGTAAGCCTTGTTCATAAATCACTCAAGGTCATCTCTTAAATCGGCACTAAGACCATTAGAATACTACACAAATTCAAACTATAGTCCTCAAGATTCAGCAATCCGTACTTAACCCTCAAGGTCTCAATACCTAATTGTCCTTAAGTCATCGCTCTTTATCACTCCAAGTCTCAATCACATTGGATCGAGATGACCTTGCTCTGATACCACTTAAACGTGTATATCACGCCTCGAATCTGGCGAGCGCGCGAACATCCCACCAAGCCGTTCCTTTATAAAAGTCTTCCAGGATCTTTCAGCTCACAACACAAATAATCTAATTACAAGAGAAAGCTTCAGTCATCTCTACTCCATTCAATAAAACAAATGACTAAGGACAAATAGTATTAGCTCCATTTTACAATCGTAAAATAGAATACAATCCCTAAGTTCACAAAATATCTTGTACTCATTTACTTATTACTCCTACGAATGTCAATCGTTGAACTTATTGATGCTCCATCGCCTGGAACCTGAAGAAAATGTTATCCCATGACGGGGTAAGATATACATCTCCATAAGGTGGGTCCTAACTCTAGGTTAAGCTGACAGTCCACTTAGGCAAATGCAAATGCTAATAATGCATGCAAAATCGCATGAGGCATTCCACTATCACAAAGTAACACACAGATGTCAAGCAGGCAATCAAGCCATCTTATCACATCATTAAACTCAAGCATGCGTTTCAAACCAGATTGCACCTTCCTCCCTTTTCCAGCCTCCTCACTTTCATACCCGCATTTAGAACGCCTTAGGCTCGGTCTGCGTAAACGCATCAAACCGTATTCCTGCCTCTTCACTTTCATGCCCGCGTTTAGAACGCCTCAGGCTCGATCCGCGTAAACGCATCAGACCATCTCATTGACAAACCCGCGTAAACGCATCAGGTTTTCAATGGCACTCCAGGCTTGTGTCGATACATTTCAACTCCGTCCCGTGTTTCAACGCATCAGGACTATGGACTTCTCAACCTCGCATCTCGTACGCCTCAAGGTGTCATTCAATTCAAACATCACGCCTGAGCGCCTCAGGGCATTCATCCACACAACCCCGTGTCTCATACGCCTCAGGGTATCACAACTTCTCAGACATGCCAAAAATTTTAGTTCATTTCATAACACACGTTCAATTGTGAGCTTATACGACGAACGACACATCCATCGCATGCGAGACAATTACATTGACATATAAATGCAACAACCAATTTATGACATAAGCATCATCAATCAATCAAGCCCTCAACAGCTTTCTAGGACATACATTGGGCAACCACATAACAACTTCAAAAAATAGATCGATTTGTATCCAAAAATCACCCAATCGAATCCAATTTTCCTATCAAAGATTTAGAATACCCTTACCTCAAGCTCCACTCAACAAATCCTTCCCAAGCACCTCAAGAACTCGGTCCAATAGGCTCACGAACAACTTAGCCGCGCAACCTAAGGAAATTCATCCATTCGTCAATTTTTCTTGCTCAATTCGCCAATCCATGGCACATAAACCTTATTGACAGATTCATCAAAATCCTAGCATGTATTAATGACGAATTTGTGACTCCAATCCAACACCAATGGTCCCCAACAGAACCAGTATGCACAGAACCGAATTTGGCATTTTCAGTTCTTTGTATGCCCCAACTAATCAGCCCTTAAACTACCTCAAATCTTCAATTTATCTACTAATCTACTTGCTAACATGTAGTTGTAAGGGTTGGGGAGCCTCACCAAAAATTTGAACTTAAGGCAACGTCAAATGGTCTACGAACGGCGTCGGTTCCCTTGATTCTTCCAACGGTCAGTTCTGGCCCTTTAAACACAAGACCTATTTGGGTCAAAACTCCATCAAATTCCTCCAAAATTTTTACCACAGCTCATCCAACTTTAATACTATAAGTGTAGAAAATCTCATCGAAAATTTGAAGCAATTTGAAGTCCGAAAGACCCCGGAACAGGTCTTTCCCTAAAATCGATCAGAATCTAACTTGCCTGACCTTTATCCACTCAAATCGAGCTACGAGAATATCTACAGGATCAAATTGAGTTTATAATATGTCTATGGAAAGATAAGACAATAAGATTTCATTTGGTGGTGGTTTTACCTCGATCTGGTATCTGACGAATAAGTTATGGCTAGAATAGTGAGACGGTCGGGACTGGTCAACTGGGAGCTCTCGGATTCAAAACTTACCAACCTGACCTTTGCTCCTTCAAATGGCTCTACAGGACAAATGGCTGAGTGGATTTTGACCCATAATACCTTATTAGAACGGAAAGACGATAAACTTTCTATTACCGGTGGTTTTACCTCAATCCGATATCGGACGACAAAGATATGACCAGAATAGTGAAGCAATCGGTTTAGGGTGACGGGCTGGTCAGCAAGCGAGAAAAGAGGAAGAAGAAGAAAATGGAGAAAGTGAAGAGAGAGAGGGATGGCTGGCCAAATGAGAAGGAGTGAGAGTCTTTCACCAATAATTCACTTGGTCAAAGGCTTGAATTGTAGGTTAAAAGTGTTTACATCAACTCATAACCTAATTCTTTGACACTTGTCCTCATGTCAATCAAGGCTCATCCAATGGCCCTCATTTTTCTTGATTTTTGGCAGCCTATAGGGTATTGTGATTGACCAAAATGCCCTTATCCAATTATAAATGCAAGGCCAAGGCTTGAGGGGCAAAATGGTAATTTTACCCTCGACGTCTGGAACGTCGTTTTTCTAATTTCAATTTTCTTCGATAAGACGATGATCAATCCAATTGTAATGTTGGAATTCTTGATTCTCTATTTTTGAATTTCAAGACTTGTTTCTGAATCATTTCTCTATTCAATGCGTTTCCAACCTATCTCGAACTGACGGGCAGCTTTTGCAGATGTTACGCGTATCGACCCTGTGATTCCTATCACAATTAGGGCTCGTCAATTCATGGCGACTTTGGTTGTCATGTAATTGTGAAGGTCTATCACTAGTTTCGTTGGTCTCGATCGTTACTGTTCGATTTAGGAAAATTTTGCAAATTATATATTGGTTTAAGCGGCATCACCCGCGCTCTAATCATATAATGCTAGCAATGTATTCCTTAATCATTCTTAGATCGGCCTTTTATGGCTCTAAATGTCCCATCGACAATTCTTATGGTCAAAGCGTCATTTCCTATTCGAATTCCCTAGGTCCACGTACCCTGTCTTGCATTAGCCTTTCCCTTTTGATCAGTCGACTCGAGATTGATCAGATCTGAGTGAGATATGATTGAAATACATCGTTAGATACATTGTCATCAATGAGTCTTGAAATGACAGGAAAATCAAAATGTCACAGCCTGAGACTACTAGACTTGAGTAGATGACTTAAGTATTTGATTCCTTGAGGGAATCATAGTGGTTCTAGTGACATGAGAACCTAATGACGTTGAAGATCAAAGTATGGTCATAGAAGAGCATTGGGCTCGAGTATACATGATATGGAAGATCCGGGAACTGAGAAGGATCAAGATAATTGAATAAAAATGATTGACTAGAGTATGAGTCCTGGAAGAGAATATGGCTCAATTTTGTTAATCGTGCAGGACCCAAGTGTAATGAGGGGTCGTGAGAACTTTAAATGGAAATAAGAAAAACTGATAGGTAGGCAATGTTGAGGAGGAGTTCTCATGATTGCCTAAGTCACTGTGGTGACAAATGCTAGTGCTGATGAAGTAAAAAGATGGAAGTCACGAGAAATGTGACTCTAAGTTGCTGCTTTCTAAATTGAATGCGTAGGAAGAACCACGAGAGTTTTGACAAGCTTATGAAGCTATGTATAAGATTGAGATTGACTAAGTTTGGTGGAGGGATGAGATTTGAAATTGTCTCCCTTTACATTGGGGATCTTGGTAAGGAAACCTTAAAGCTTTTGGGTACACTGAGGAAATAAAGTGACTCTGGTAGTTTTTAACCTTAAAAGATTGTTAATAATTGGTTAAAGGTCACCAGAGGAAGGATTTTCCTCAAAGGCATGATATCTGCCTGGACTACCTCTGTTGAGTGGTTCGATGGAAAGTATCCTCATGGGATTGCTTGAGAGCAAAGGTTATTTGAATCTTAATAATCTTGAAAGGATCCAAGGACAATTGGTCAGTGTGAGACAGAGTTCTCAATGTCGTTTAAGCATATGGTAAAGATGGTCAATGACCCTTTGAATGATACATGAAGTCCTTGAGTGGATTGGAATGTGAAAGCCTTATGGCTAATTGCTATTCCTGATTTTGAGGAACTGTAATGGATTTTAATAAGAGGAGTGAATGATTGAAAGAAACACAAGTTAAGAGAACGACACTTGTGGAACACGGAAAGTGTTTCCAAGGAATGGTTGATTATCTGGGCATAAGACGCATGGTGGAAAATGGGTAGTTCGTCTCTTCTGTTATGGAGGGAGTCGAGGAAAATCAGCATGCTAGTTTGCTTGGATTTAATGATTCCCTGGGATTGGTTGATTGAACTGGAACCATTAGGAATGGAATCATGAGTTGTTGTTCCCTAAAGAACATGGCGTTGTTCTTAAAGGGCAATTTGACCATGAGATTGTCGTTGAGGGAAGGGAAAGTGAATGGATTTGATAGTCATGATTATTCATAATTCTAGTGAATGATTGAGTAAGCAAAAAGGGCGCTTAGAGCGTAATTGCAGAGTGACTTGAGGTAATCGAATTGAGTATTCGATACGTGAATTGGTGGAAACCAAAGACAAATGAATCTTGTCATTTCAGGTGACGAAGTCCCTGAAAGAAGAATGTCAAGTCTAGTGACATTTGGGATTCTTGGAGTAAAACACCACCATTGGCGCAGACTCCAGGATTGACGTCCTACGAAATGGGAAGGATAAGGTGGACTCGAAGTGAGAGAATGCCACTAAAGTGTATAGTTTCCTACATAGGGTAAGATACCTTAGTGTGAAAGGAAGAGGAAACTAGTTGTTTTGGTGTTGAGGTTGTGCGTCTGGACTGAGAAAGAAGACGCATAACTTGAATGATTCCTGGAAGTGAAGTCCGAGAGATTGTCTAGTAGACAATGTTGAATTCCAAGATGATGTCGATGTTCAGTTGAATGGATGGAATTAGGATAAGATCACATTAGCGAGTTGTGGAACTCAGAGGCTAAAGCACTAATGCTTCTTGAGGAAAGAGTGACAAAAATGAATAAAATATTATGTGATCCTAGTGGAGACCCATGGCAACAGAGGGTCAAGGTTTGAGCTCTCAAGTGAAAAGGGTGAGGAACATTTTGAAAGATTCGACACCTAGTAGAAAGAAGTTGATAATAGTTGAATTAAGTGCCTAAGGAATGATTGAGTTGATTGTTAGCGTCTTGAGAGATGATGATTGGGCTCATTTGAAGGAGTTATGAGAAACATGAACAGCTTTTGAGAGTATCCTATGGACTTTAAGGAGATGCTCGTTATATGCTAAATGTAAAGAGCACGGGCTTTGGACTTGATGAGGTAAGATTCCTCAATCGTGAAATCTCTATGGAGCCTTGGAGGATTCGAATAAGTGATGAATTGACTAAAGTCGATGTGGGTTGTAGGAAGTTGAAGTTTTCGGAGATTGATGAACTGTTACAGAAGGATTGTGGGAAGATTCCCCACAAGAGCTGTTCCATTGATGAAATGGACTAAGGACGAGATGTAACATGAATGGATGAATGAACGTGAAAAGAGTTTTTGAAAACTTGAGTCAAGTTGATGACTACGCTGTTAATGGTGTTTCCGGTTAGAAATTGAAAAGTTTATGAAGGTCGTAATGACGCGATGCAGAATGAAACTTGAGGTGTAACAAGGCAACTGGAAATGGGCATTGCATATACATCGTGATGATAAGGCCACATGAGTTGGAATGCTTACAGCATGATTGGAGTTGATTTGCGAATGTCCCCGCGACAAAGTTCGCGAAACATTGTAGGTAGAAGAAGATCTCAAGTCAATATCTACCACGAGAGAATAAGGTAATAGTTTCTCGAAATGAATTGAATAAGAGGCAACACTGATATGTGAAATATCTTATGGATATAAGAGGGTTGCTTAGATAAAGAAAGACCTCGAAGTCATGTGAACTATAAAAGGTTGAGAGCATAGACTGCCTAAAAGAAATTGATGGAAAGGCACACAGAATGAAGAGATCACCCACATGTCGTTAAAGCGATAACCATATCGCTAAGGAATGGTGGAATAATTGGTGGATGCTTATAATTAAGAATTGAGCATTATTTAATTGGAGATAAAGGGACAAATCTTCCCTCGAAAAATAAGAGATTCAACTTCTAAATTGAAAGTTTGCCATGTGGCTGGTTTGATGGCTACCTAAAACATCAAGCCTGAAGGTCAGAAAGGAATCGAGATATTGCCATGATCGGACTCTGATATCTAAGGAGTATAAAAATGAATGGAACATGGAGAATTAAGGTGTTTCTTGGAATGACACAAAGGTGTGCCAAAATTGCTTTAATATTATCGATGATATGGATTGAATCTTGAATTAGTCTAACGTATAGTCGACCATTAGATAGGCCGACAAGAGGAAGAAACAGGGCCCCGAAAGTTGATAAATCATTTTGATCATTAGAGATTTTTGCGTGGAATCGAGAAGACTATAACTCGGTTTGGACAATAAAGTGCAAGATGATAAAACCCTTGAGTATCTGATGGTACAAAAGAACATTTGAAGGGGGTGACACATCAAATGACATGAGTGCCAAAAAGCATACTATTGCAATGATTGGATAAGGAACAGAGTTATTTTGGAAAGTAAAGATGCGGTGAGGCGATAGTGCCCCCATGGAAGTGGATAATCGAGAAATTGTAAATTTCGCGGACGAAATTTCTTTAAGGGAAAGAGTTGTGACATTTCGAATTTGGACCCTCTTGAGGTTATTGAATGGAAGGCTATCAATCGGTGTATTTCAGTTATGACTCGCTCGGAGTTAGCCACTCTTGAGTTAATTAGTCAAAAAGGAAAGACTAACGCGGAGTCAGGTACGTGGACTTGGGGAATTTGAATGAGAAATGGCACTTTGACCATAAGAATTGTCGAGAGAATATTTTTGGCCAGTAGAGATCGATTTAGAAACGATCGTAGGATGCCTTGCTAGTGTTATACGTTGGAACGCGGGTGATTCCGCTTAACCAATGTGTAAATTGCGAGAATTTCTTAAATCGAATTCTGATGATCAGGACTGTAGGAGCTAGCGATAAACTCTCGTAATTACATGACAATCAAAGTCTTCACGGCTTGAGAAAAATCCCAATGTTGATATGCGTAGTGCCTGTACAAGTCGCCCGTCAATTGGAGATAAACTGGGATTACTGTCATGCCCCGAACCCAACGAGCGCGCGAACATCCCTGCAAGCAAACAAAGACATCTCTCGAGGTCCCAAGATCCTCAAATAAGTCGAGAGATATAAAATAAGTCAAGCATGCGGAAGCGGCAATGAGATAACTCCCCCATACAAAATATAAGTTAAGTGGGACCTGGATAGCATAATATCTGTCATACATAATAACATACTGTTCATACAAGTTTAGAACTACTAATATCCGCTAAGCATGGAGGGTGACTAGGTAAGTACACATAAGTCCATCTCGACATCCAAAGAGGAGCATGATTTGGATCGCCATCAAGTGATAAGACCAACAAGCTGGGACTCCTAAGATGAGCTACTGGAGTCCCTGGTATCCTCGTCGTCCTCTGAAGTCTCGTACTCTGAAAAGGTCTCGAAGCGAACCTCGTGGTATCCTCCATGGTCTCCTCATGCGACGGCTTTACGAGATCCTCATCGGTCGGCTCCACGACAATCACCTCGTCCTCAGTGAAATCCAGAGTCGAGTTCTTCTCCGGTCCATTCCTAGAACCAGCAACAGACCCCTCTAGATGCTCTTGCTCCCTAGCGGTCTGGCACCAATCAGGAATAACGCCCTGGGGTACCTCATGAGGCTTCAGCGGCCCAATCTGCTCATCCCCTACCTTCCTAAACCAAACATCGAACCTATGAGGCTTCCAGCTCAGGCTACCCTCGTTAATCCATACCACCATACACTTTCTCACGTAAATAGTCCCTTGACTATCTAGAAACTCATAAAAATATGTGGTCATCACCTTGGGATTCTTGAAACGAATAGGCCACATGCTTAAGACCTAGGATCTGTAAAAATAAGGATCCCCAACGAGGTGAGATACATATCTCAATAAAAGAGTTCTAACGTTAGGTTAGGCCGGTCGTCCACTCAGGTAGTCATTCACCCCGATGGCCCTAAACTCACAATCACCCAGGCACATACACATAAGGATAACAGCACATAGATGACAGGCATGCAGATAAGACATCATGTCACACTCAAATGATCATGCACGCCTCGTCCTGCCACTTCACCACAACCATCGCTTCTTGCCTGCCTCATTCACGTGCTCGCGATTAAATCACTTCAGGCTCGGTCCGCATAAACGCATCAAACCGTCATTGACAACCCGTGTAAACGCATCAGGTTTCAATGATACTTCAGGCTATTTCCACCTTTATATCTCCGTCCCGCGTAAACGCATCAGGACCATGGCTATCTCAACCCCGCGATTAGATCGCATCAGGGCGCCACACAACATCAACTCCCTGCGATTAGATCACATTAGGGTATCCACCTCCCGCCCCACGTCTCATACGCCTCAAGGCCTCGTCATGTCTTGTTCATGCCATGCTTCTCAATTCAATTCACAGATAAAACAACAGGTGCAACTCATGCATAATTTGAATACTCATGGCATGCAGGACAATCAATGACATTCGAAATGGCAAATGATTTAGATACAAACAATGTCACACATAAACCTCCTATAACGACTTAGGATATGTCATGAACTATCCCTTAGTAAAACTCTCGTAATTCAATCAATTTAGCCCTCGACTCACCCAATTGAGTCCAATCTTCCTATCCTAAGTTTAGGATTCCCTTACCTTGAGTTTGATAATACAAATTTCTTCTTCTAAATGCCTCAATGTTTTGGCCAAATAGTCCAAGGGTCCAATTCACCGCGCAACTTAGGATATCCAATCGATTCGTCAATTTTCCACATCCAATTCCTCAATCCATGAACCACAATCCTCCATAACATAACCATCATCATCTTAACATGTCTTAATCATCAATTTAAGACTCAAAATCATCAGCCCTCAACCACAACAGAACCGGTCTTGCACAGAACCGAACCGGTTCATTTCGATTCTGTGTAAACCGTACATAATCTATCCTATTTCAACTCCAAATCCATCATCTACACACTATCCTATCTCTTAACATGTCTATCTAAGGGTTTATGAGGCTCACCGAGAGTTTGAGGTTGAATGGTCGCCGGAATCCCGTTGAAAGTCGCCAGATCTCCAAGGTCAGTATACCGGCAGTTTTCTGTCTAAGTTCACAAGACCCATATAAGGTCATAACTTCATCAAATCTTTCTCAATTTACCATAGATTCATATACATGTCTTCTAGACCTCCACAAAATTTGACCTCAAAATTCCAACATTTCAGCCTTCAAAAAGGTTAGAAACCTCACCTAGCTCAGGTTGAGTCTAATTCTGTTGGCTTTCGGGAAAACTCTTGGCCAGAGCTCCTCGGTGGTCCAAACGCCGTGCTTCCACTTCGAGAAAGTCAGCAAAACGTAGAGCTAAGTTGGTATGGTCGTCAACGTCCAAGTGGTGGTCGGAAGATGTCGTCGGAACTGGCGAAGGGAGGCTCTAAAACCTGTCAGTGGTCAGCAAAATGAAGGAAGAAGAAGAAGAGAGAATGGCGTGAGCTCTTGGGTGTTATGGCCGGTCATGAGTGAGGAGAGAGAGTGAAGAGACTATATCCAAGGCTCTTGGTCAAAGGGAAGAATGGTAGTTGGCTAAAGCTGGACAAGACTACTCTTTAATCCATCTATTGACACTTGTCCCCCTTGTCAATCAACTTTGATCCAATGGCCATGCTTCCTCTTAGTGTTCGGCAGCTCTTGAGGTGAGGTAAAGACCAAATTGCCCTTCTTCAAATGCGTGGCAAAGCTTTAAGCTTGAGGGACAAAAGGGTAATTTTACCCCCGACGTTCAAAACGTCGTTTCTCTCGCTCCATTATCATTCGATAGGGCGACGGCCAATCTGAATATAATGTTGGGATTCTTGATTCTCCATTTTTAATTTTCAAGACTCATTTCTGATGGTTTTCTCTATCAGACGTAGTTCCAACCTATCTCAAACCGACGAACGACTTTTGTAGACTTTACGCATAACGACCCTGTGATTTAAATCACATTTAGGACTCGTCAATTCGTGGCGGCTTTGGTTGTCATGTAAATGTGAGGGTCTATCACTAGCTCCTAAGGTCTCGATCGTCACTGTCCGATTTAGAAAAATTTTACAAATTATACGTTGGTTAAGCGGCATCACCCGCGCTCCAATCGTATAACGCTAGCAAGGCATTTCCTAATCATTCTTAGATCGTTCTTTTTGTGGTTCTAAATATCCTCTCGACAATCCTTATGGTAAAAGTGCTATTTCCTATTCGAATTCCCTAGGTCCACGTACCTTGTCTCGCGTTAGCCTTTCCCTTTTGGTCAGTCTACTCGAATTGATCAGATTCGAGCGAGATACAACTGAAATACATCTCTAGATTTACTTCTCATCAATGAGTCTGAAATTGACTGGAAATCAGAATGTCACAATTACAGTCGACGAGAGTTCGACATGAAATTGGATCTCGAGATTTGGGTATTGGACATTGAGGAATTTCAACATTTGAATTGAATTTGAAGTCGCCTCATCGAGGGCGATTTATATTGGAAAAATGAAGTTTCGGACAGAAAGTGCAAAATGACCATTTTGCCCCTCGATCATTTGTCCATGCCTTAACATTTCAAAAGGACGAAATGGTCAATTCTCATTTCCTTATATGGCTATCGAAATTATGTGGATATGGTCAAAGAAGGTTAGAGCTCTTGGATGGAATAATTGAGTTATGCCATGTGTCATCCATTGAATGCCTCAAGCATTTATTGCCTCCCAAATCAATCTTGTCAATTTAATCTCAATTATACGAGTGAGAGACTCCATTATACAACCATCTTCAGCCATGCTCTCCCTCCCTCTCTCTTTTCCACTTTATTTTCTTATTTTTCCTCTCGGCCGAGCAGCTTTTCTCGCAGACAGACAAAAATGGTTTCACTGTTCTGGCTATACCTTTATCGTCCGTTAACAGATTATGGTAAAACCACTATCATATTAAATATTATCGTCTTCCCGTTCCAACAAAATATTATAAGCTTAATTTGGTCGATTCGTTTGTCCCGTAGGTCTGTTTAAGTGGACAAAGGTCAGAATCTAACACGGTTTTAGAGAGGGTCCATTTTTGGGTGCTTCCAGACTCCAAATGACTTCAAATTATCGGTGAGACCTTCTAGACTCTTAGTATAAGGGCTGAGCAAGTTAAGATCCAGCGTTTGTTGAAGTTAGAATTGGTTTTCAAATAGAAATTGCTGGGTTTTACAAGCTCAGTTTTTATTTTGCTGCTAACCGTGAAGAACCAAGACTGTTTGGTGCACATTAAAGTTTTTTTCTGCCCCAAAACTTTCAATAAGACCCTTATGGATGATGTATGATGTATTGACAAATATGTTTTGTGATAATAGAGCTTATGATTGATTTATAGACAGATTTGTGCGGTTAAAGGCAGAACCGATCCTGCTCGGCTATGGGGTCATTAGACCGAACATTTTGGGGGTTCTTGAGGATGTCTCCTTGCTATAAAATTATCGTTAAGGCATATTGGGATGTTAATTGATGTGCTAGCAAAGTATTTACTCGATGGATTTGTGATTGAATAGTTTTATTTATGGAATCATAAATTCTTCCTAGCATTGCGCTTGACCATTATGTGGCCGTAAGTTTACTGATCTAGGGGGATCTTTTGGCTTGGAAATTGCTAGCTTGATCGAAAGTTAAGTGTTTCCTAAACCCTTACCTAAATGCTTGGACATTACTGGATAGATTGGCTAAGAGAATTGTTGGTTTAGTAAAGCATATGGCATAAATTAACTGATGCAATCGTGTGATGATGGGTAATTGGGATTTAAAAGGGACAAAGAGTCCCAGTGATAAGAAATGGCTATAAAACCCTAAGTGAAACAAGATGGCTATAGTGTCCTGTGAAAAGAAAAGGCTATTAAGCCATTGATGTGTACATTGTGGCCATAGAGCCTTCTAATGTAAGTGGCTATTGAGCTTGGTTATATAGTTTGGCTATTGAGCCTTGGATTTATGTGAATTGGTTATGAAGCCCCTGTTATTGAATCGGCAATAGTGCATGTGTTAGTGAATTTGTCATAATGTTTATGCTATATAAACGGCTATGGTACTGATGTTGTATGAATGGGCTATAGTGCCCTAGCAATCAATTGGTCTGTGGGCCCGAAGATCGCATTGGCTTGTAGCCCTAATGGTATCAATTGGCATGTGGCCTCAGTGATATCGATTGGCATGTGGCCTCAATGATACCGATTGGCCTGTGCCCTGGTGGTATCGATTGGCTGTGAGCCCAGTAAGATTAATTGGATGTGAGTCCCAAAAGTACCGATTGGCCTGTGACCCTAGTAGTACCAATTGGCCAAGAGCCCTAATGATATCAATTGGCTTGTGGCCCTGATGATATCAGTTAGCCAGAGTGCCCAGAGAAGTACATGGCCGCCTGAGAGTCGGGCGATGAATGATTGTGATGACTTGCAAAGTTATGTGTGTCTGTTTATATGTCATGTGCTTGGAGCTTGAACCCGTGAGGTTGAGCATGAATGACTGTGACTTTTGATTATGTCTATCTTGTTGAGATAGTTGATTGGTGGATGCCTTGTGCCATTATTAGATGTCAGGATCCCTAGATATGAGATGTTGTACAACGAGGAGTGAATCCGACTACAAGTGTCACAACTAGATCAAATGCAATGGATAATAATTCGACGTCGACTACCACTCTGTCAATTATTGAAATTTCCAAGAGAGATGCTATTGATGCAAATGCTATATATTCATTTTTGCAGTGCTTTTTCTTCTACTTAATATAAACGTATTGCAGATTATTTCTCATCGAAAGAGATTTGAGACAAGCTCTATATCACATATGAAGAAATGAACAAAGTTGAGGAGACTAAAGTCAATTTCCTTCTCGGCCAATATGAAGTATTCAAAATGAAGCCTGCAGAAACTGTGAAACTAGGATAGGAGTGCTGTGACTGGACTAGATGCACCCTTTTGACTACTACTGATGACCAAGTTGAAAAGTTGGAATTATATCAAGTTATGTATAAGTGTGTTTATCATCCTGGGTCATCTTTGTATTGCATTGTACGGAGTATGTATATTGCTTCCGCATATGCATTTGAATTTATTCGCCTATCGCTTGCCACTCGATCCTAGGAAAGTATGACATTTTAGGCTACCGCGGGATGTTAGCACGCTCGGAAGTACGCGGGGCGTGACATACAACGTCCCAAATTTGGGGATCCTGGTATCTAATATATGCCTTGAATTTATTTTGTCATTCATTGTACTTTTTCCCTTCAAAATATGGTTGCTTATTGTTGCTTCTGCCTTCAATCTATGTTAGAGTGAAATTACTAGCCATAAAGATCATTAGCTCGGAATTAAAAACACTTAACAAAATATGAGCACCATGCTCTGATACCAATTATTGTGGCTAGCGTCATCACCTAGAGGAAGTGAATAGGTGATTATTGTGCAATTTTCAAGATTTAATGCGGAATTTGAATTGTACGAATGTTAAACTCATATCTCTGATGATTAAAAAAGAATTTATCGTCGTGTACATTGAGTGTGCAGTCAGCTATCACAAGATATAAAATAAGATTAGAGTAATGGATAGAGTATATTGCACAAAGGGTTTATAGTTTTTTGACCCTGGTTAAACCTACGTCTACTTCTTCGGCTATCAGTCAATCAGCTGGATTTCACTAGTAAACTACTTGGGATTACAGCTTAGTGATATCTCTTGAGATGCAAGACTCCACACCTAACTCTCAACATTCTCATATACACCTCCTCACAATTACAATAAATGGATCAAGAAAAATGTATGATTTAAGTACTCTCGGTTTAAGAATTATGAGCATTTTTTCCTTTTAACACCAACATGTTCTCTTCGACTTCGATATGTCTTTTATACTTCTTCGCCTTTAATCTTACCATTGCAAGCATTTAGAAGAGGTCTCCAAAACTTCCTATTTGAACGACACAATTACCAAAAGAAGATTTTGTAGCCTTTGAGGATTGCCAAATGAAAGTCTTCCCGTTTGAATTAAATCACTCATACAATTATCATCTTGGGTTTCCATATATGGATTCCTTCAATAGGCAAGTTGCATTCATCTCGTAAGATATGCGTCCTTGATTGATCTTTATCCTCGAGAATTTTTAAGAACGATCTAGCTCGATTGTGTCAGTTGTAGTGCATTAACTAAGTACATCTTGAAGTCTTCTTCAAGTTTTGATTACTGCACGTAAATAATTCTCTCAAATCTTGAGTATCATTCCAACGTCTGAGCTATTCCCGCTTAACATCTGAGCTAGATACAACATCCAAGTCCTTAGAAATAGCATCTGAGCTAAATATTTTGCCAGATTCAATCTTGTGCATTTCACACCAAAAGGAAAATCTGCAAAACAATTATTCCGAGGTATTATCTCGAAACTTAAGAGTACTTGGATTGTTTTGTCAACTTCAAAATCATCTAAGATTTTTCTCAACAGTTGCAATGTCAAGGTGTCGTAATCTATTCCTCCAAGCTTTTTAATTGATCTAGAGGACGTGGTTACCAATAGCTGGGGAGGATTGGATAACCCTCAAGTGCCAAAAATAGCAGGGGCAATCGAGAAGTGGCCCCCACACAAGCCTAGAAAGCAAAAGGACGCCAATGGATACATACACGGTTAGCCAACATGAAGACACGACTGGCCAGCCTGGTTAATATTCTAATCGATCTGATCCAACAGAAGCCGACTAATGAACCCGTAGTATATAGCTTTATGCTGTTGAAATACCGGTAAGAACTAGATAGGCAAAATTGTAAGATCACTGACTTAGAGGGCCACTAGCAGCCTCGCTGAAATGAAGGCCCTTATAAACTCTCCTCCTCCACATGCTAAAGTTCCCTTGTCTGGTTGTGTTCACGATATCGCATTCCATCGGACGTATAGCGAAAATGGGCATCTGAGAACGCATATCCTATATTACATGAGGACAGAATTTGGCCTTGCCTGGGATGACGAGGCACTTATTCAAAACTTTGGGCTCAGCTTGGAAGGTTCCGCCCTGGTTTGGTTCCTTGCCTTTGACCACCACCAATTTGTTACCTAGGACGAGTTCATTGCCCGATTCTTGGAGCAGTATGACGCTGTGGAACCATTTCAATTTACTCGCAAGGACCTAATTTACATAGAGAAGAAGAAAGACAAAGACTTTTGGTCATACGCCTACCAATGGAGAAAACTTGTTGCACAAGTGTATCCCCCGTTGAGGGAAGAGGAGTTGGTCAAGCACTTCATGAAAGCCATGTCGCGCAAGACCGCTATGTCAATATGCACCTATAAGTACCAATCTTTCACTCACCTAGCGGGGGAGTTGGAGAAGATAGAATGGGCCTGGCAGCATGATCAAATCCGAGGCTCAAGGGCTGCCAGGACGGAGAGCGCAGTCCAATTCTTAAAGAGAATAAACGAGAAGTTCCGACTCTCCAAGTCCATATCCACCTCTACCGAGACTTGTCCACCTACCCCAAGGGAGGGATACAGTTCAGAAGAGCTATGTTTGAACGAGTCAATCTACATGGTGGAAGGTATGTCCCACTAGTAGTTAACCTCCTTGAGTTTAGTATCACCTATGAGAGCAACAACAGGATCAAAATTGGGATGATGGAAGAATCTGGCGAATCTCCCAAAAACGAACGAAGAACAAACCTCTGGTAATCGTCCTTCCTACGGTATAAGCCTATGACTCCAAAGCAGTACACTGGAACTACGGCACAAGCAATGTGGATGCCAATCACCCATTCAGGGAGTTGTCAAGTTTAGAAAGACTGTGGCACTAAAAAGAGAGGATTCGCTGAAGACGACGCCAGGAAAGTCCTGTCTCTTATCAAAACTAGTGATTTCAAGGTAGTCAAGCTGTTGAGGAAAATACCATCTCATATCTCACTTCTGGAACTCTTTAAGACCTCTGAGAAACATTGAGACACCCTTTTGAAAGTGCTTAATGAGGTACATATACACAAGACAATCAACGAGGCACAACTAGAAGACTTTGTGGGCACAATCCTTTTGAAGGACCATGTCTCCTTTTCAAACGAAGATTTCATATTCGAGGGATGAGGACATAACAAGGCTTTTTACATATCCGTGATATGTCATGGTAAACGAGTATCTTAAGTCCTAGTGGATAATAAGTCCACCTTTAATATATGCCCATTGAGTACTCTTAGAAGCCTAGGAGTGAAGGAAGACTCAATCAGTCCTCGAAATCCACCATTTGGGCGTTCCATGAGGCAAAGAGTGAAGTTGTCGGAGAAGTCGAAGCCCGTCACCTAGACCTAGGGTTAGGCAAGTATTACCAAGGGATTCGCAAGCCGACTGGCTTGGCGACAGTAAAGAATCGTAACGGACTAGGATACAAGATAGAGCCGAGCCACCATTATAGGTTAGAGGATTGCAGGCATAGCGAAGGCCGAAGTGGCCATTTTTTGGGATTGAGCGCTTGGAAAGGCAAAGGGAAGGTATTTGAAACATCCTTAAGTTTGTTTTTCAGTGAGGCCTCCAAGTGGCTAAAGGACAAAACGGTCGACATTGCACTAACCTGACCAATCTATTTCTCGAGGACTAGGTCAACATCATCATCGAATGGATCGACGGCAACATTCCCACCATTGAGTAAAGAAACTTTTATCTCTCTCTAACGCGGCTAAATTTGCTACACATTAGATGCCGTGCTCTTTCATCTGCTTTTTACATTAATGTTATTACCATTAGTTCAAAAAAAAAATATCACTAAAATAAAAAAAAATGGAGACCTTTGAGAGCCACAAATCGGTCGATGACAAAAAAGAAAGAAACAAAAGAAAAATCCTAAGACCTAATTTCCCACATATCTCATAGTTTTTAGAAAATCTTTTGGGGAGGCGAGGATGTCCGATAATAGGAGGACTAGCCCCCCATCTCTCCTTTGGAAATAAAGGTTTTTCCAAAATATCTTTTAAATAAATTCGTCATGCATAAACTTTCTTTACTATATGTCAACTAACCAGCTGCATGACATTCAGGCATACATCTCAGGCATACATAGCAGGTTACTGGATCACTCGGGTTCTCAGGAGGGATCCGCCCTCCAAATCGAAGAAGAGGATCATGATCAGGATCAAAGTGAAATCAGATGTAACTGGAGCCACCATGAAGAATCCAAACCACTCACTACAGAGGGTACCGTCTCAGTAAACTTAGGAACCTCAAAAAATGTCAAAGAGGAGCCTATCTTGATAAAAGCATTTAGGGTGGTTGAACTCCTCAAAAAATACCAAGATACCTTTGCTTGCTCATACGCTAGCACATTTCTTAGAGCTTTCCAAGTTCTTGATAATGCTGCATTTGCAAAAACAAGCTGGAGCTGTGATTTTTTGGCAGTAACCGGACGATTCAGCTGCTTATTTATATTTTACTATCAGATATGTATGCCTTAGCAGGAGAGATGCAGCAGCAATCAGAAAGAAAGTGAAAACGAAAAGACTTACAAAAGAAACTTGGATTATGTTCCGACCACTGAATTTATTCTTCATGGTGTGGAGGAGGCACAAAAGGAGTTATATTTGCTCCAGCATATTGAAAAAATCGTTCCTTGGAAGCACCTGCAGTCTGTATCAACTTTTTCTCCAAACTTTCATGGACAGAACATTTGCCCACGAAATGACAACCGGCGACCATCCTTCTTAAATTATCTCATTTAGTTGTCATTTCCTTCTAAAATAAATTAATGGTTAATTTCACAAAATAAAGAAGTCTTTTTTCACAAGTTCCAACAAAAAATTACTATTTGTTTTTTGCTGAATCGACCATAGACCAATCTCCGTTGAATATTTTATACACCCATAATTCTGAACTTCATGTTAATCATTTCACGAGACATGTCAGATCTGGGGCATCCCAATTTGGTTAATTGGGATGACAATTTCTCATTTCGAATCTGTAAAATCAGAATTTCGATCAAATCACACATCGCAGTATACTAGTCTTTCTAATTCTTTAATAGGTTTATCTAAAATATTCGCGATATAACTGGAATACGTTTCAAATACCACACATGGGTTACTGGACATGCTAATTTGATGTATCCCATTTGATATCTTCGTATCTAAGAATCAACAAATTCGACTCCGTGTTGCTCACAAAACTTTGGGTCCTCTTTTTCATCTCCGATTACTCGATAATTTCCACAAGCACAAATTCCACTTTTTATAGGACCAAAAATTCTTTCACAAAACAATCCATCCTTTTCCGATTTATTGGTTATGTAACGAAAAGTATAGGGTTTTGTCACCTCTCCAACTATCTCTCCATTAGGGAGGATTTTATTGGCCCAAGCACTTATTTGTTGAGGAGAAACTGATCCAATTCAGAGTTGTTGATGTTTATACCGATCGATCATAGAATAAAAATTAGGATTCATTCCGATTAAGCTTCCTTCCTATTAATCTGGAAGTTCTTCTCAGATACAAGGAAATGATTCAATTCCATGGCCAAAGATCGTAGTTCTCGAACGAGCAATCGAAAAAATTCTGGACCATCTTCAGGTTTAGGTATTATTCCCCCAATGATTGTAGTACCAAGTACTTCTTGACTAGCTCTAATATGATCCGATTTATAAGTAACCATCTCTTGTAAAATATGAGCAACACCAAATCCCTTGAGAGCCCAAACCTCCATTTCTCCTAACCGTTGCCCCCCTTGCTTGGCCCTT
Source organism: Rhodomyrtus tomentosa (assembly GCA_028455895.1). NCBI lineage: Eukaryota > Viridiplantae > Streptophyta > Magnoliopsida > Myrtales > Myrtaceae > Rhodomyrtus > Rhodomyrtus tomentosa. Next base: position 17,068,561 of record JAPCWY010000011.1, read on the forward strand.
CCTCTAAGGGGTTGTTGTGCAACAAGTGCAAAATGTCCACTGGAACGTCCGTGTATTTTATCATCAACTTGATGAATTAATTTCAAGATATAAGGCTTTCCTATTATAACAGGTTGTTCAAAAGGATCTCCCGTTCTTCCATCAAATATTCTGCTTTTTCCCGAATACTCGAGTTTAAATACCCATGCATTCGTTGTTTGCTGACTGGCTTCATATAATTCAAAAAACACTAGTTTTCTCGCATTTATTGTGAATTTACAGGCGAAAGATTTATCATCTCTATGGGATTAAATCCAAAGTTATTGCCAAATAAAAAATAATAATGAGATTATGGAAGTAAATATTCTCGCATTTATTGCTATTGCACTCCTCATTCTAGTTCGTACTGCTTTTTTACTTATGATATAAGTAAAAACAGTCAGTCAAAGTGATTAATTTGAATCAAACCTAACTTCTTTTCTTAGTCAATGATTGAAGAAATAGAAGAAATCAAAAGGATTGTCACCTCGCATCTTAAATGAAATGAGCGGACTCGGATTAGCATAGCGGTATAGTATTCTATAAGATCCGATAGCTAGTATGGCAGAAAGAAATATATCAATAGAAAGAAATATATCAATCTTTCTACCATACTAGCTATTATTCTTATAATAATTTATTGTAATGTAAAAAGTTGTACTGTATAAAAATAGAAATAATATAATCTTAATATAGATTAATCTACAATATGTATCTTTTTGATATATCTATTGATATACATATAAGCCAGCGTTTATATGTATATCAATACATATATCAAAATGACAACCTGCTATTAAGGATATGTATATCAATCACTTCCATTCCTCTCATTACATCACATGTTGGATCTCATTTAGTTTTTGGGATACTAGACATCCGATTGACAGCACAAAAGCCTATACATCATAAATTTGTTTGACTACCGCATTAACCGACATAGAAAAATCAAATTTGCAAATCTTTCAATTTGATCTAAAGGACAACAAGTGATCATCTTAGGAAATTCAATCATACTTCTCTCAACGTGTGATATGCAATTACAAAAGCTCAATCCCTGTGTGTGATGAGAATATGTTTGTTCAACCAATGATGAGACACAAGATGTTGTGTTAAATTCTTCCAAACAAGCATCATCATAGTCATCACTATTGTCCCCTCGGCATGATACTACTTCACTCAGAGATCTGCCGATGGAGAGCCTTGACCTGATGCCAAATTAGCAAGGTCCTTCTGATCGGAAGCTGCCAAAATATCGTTCATCAGGACTACGAATACATATAATGAAAAATGGTATGAAATCTCTTCCGAAAGCTAACTTGGGAATATCTCAATTCAATAAATGGCAAACTGTGCACGCACTTACTAGTAGATGTACTGATTGATACATCTGATGAATACCTTCAGTGTTTGAATCCAATTGGCTCGAGCTTCCAGCCATTGAAGACGATGGTTGAGCAGGTCCCCTGAAGTTTGCAGTGCGGTTTCCACCGGTGTTAAGGTTCGGGACTTGCGAAATCTGCATGAGTGCAGAGTCCAACGCAGTATTTGTTTTCATTCCTTGTCCTTCCAATGGAGACTGAGCGAGACTACCGCCGGGCACGAGATTCAGATCAAACCCCACCACCTCTTCTGATCCAACAGAGCTGACAGGATTCGGATCCGATTGAGCTCTGCTCATTTTGCAGCCACAAGCGTGAGCACTAGTTAGCATCACAACTTGAAGATCAAAGCGTTGACTAGAATGCACACCTTGACTGTCATGTTTTTTCTACAGACGTGTTTTTATCAGCGAAGCACGTACGATTCATCTAAGCATAGAAGATTTGACTGAGGCAAAGGAAATTATGCCATGCCTCACCCCATAAGCCGACAAAGTCACTTGCCGCCTGAAAGGCACATGTTTTTAACTTGCAAATTTAAATAATTTGCACAAGCAGGTAACTTGAGTTGTGAATCCTATAAAGTAGGTGAAAAAAGCTTTCAGATTGAGGTGAATAGTTGCTAATCACCAGATTGTTCGATGCAGTTGGAGAAAAGATTCAAAGAAATCGTACATGTGCACCAAAAAATTTGTCTCGGAAGAGATGATATCCAGAAACATGGCAAGATTTGAATTTCTTACTCATTGTCATTGTTTGTTATGCTTGGAGAGTCCGCCTGTGGAGCTCTCCCTGCCAATTCCATTGACATTTGTTGCTCTGGTGCACCATGAAAGGAGGGTAGAACAATTAAACCTCGCATAACGAAGTGTTCAAAATTAATAGGCTGGACTTCAAGGTCTGCATTAAACGTCTTTAAGAACCAAACAATCATAAACCGATGGGCGCCCTTAGAAGAGAACTCGACAAGACCACAGTTTCTACAGTCAACTTGCGAGTACAACTAGCTTTTGCTTTTATGATACCATATGCTATAAAGAACTATACATTTGAACCGAAGAAGTTCTATATTATGAGAGCCTTACCAGGCACCAGATGAATATTCATGGCTCGGTGCTGTTGCTCGAGCAATTCGTTGAACCTGTTGATCTGTTTTATCAAAACTAGCCTTGTGTAGTAATTTTGGAAAAACTCCGGATTATCTTCTGCCAATTTGTCCCAAGCTGGAATTCGAAGGACAAGCTCAGAAGCTCTGTGTCAGAATATAACCCATACAAGAAACAGCAGCAGGTAACGGGACTGAATCATTCAGGATACTGAAACCGGACTAGTTCTCAGCACTACTCATCAGACCAAAAAAGATGATCTCTTACTGAGATGGGTGAGACGGGGGTCTATTCCGAATTGAACTTCCAACATATGGGCTGTTTCCTTACGGTTCATGTACAGCTGAAGGCACCGCTCTATCATATCTTTGGCCTTTGGAAAAAGATCGCGCAATGCAATTAAGGACCCTTTTGGTTCGAAGAAACTCGGCGTTCTTAATGCAATGCATTGTGAGAGATTGATAGAAAACCTGTGCTCACCCTGTCAACCTCATTGTGGACATCATCATCTTCCATCAACCGAGCGTTTGGATCCGGTGCCATCAGGATCCTACTGTGAAAACCACTTTCTGCGAACGAATAGAAATTGTCTGTATGAACTAGGAGATGCACTGATTGATACATAGAAATGTGAATAATGTGCACAATCGAATATTGTATTACTAGCTTTTGCCACATCTGATGAATACCTTCCGGATTTGAATACGAGTGTCTCGAGCTTCCAACCAATGATGATGATTGAGCAGGTACCCTGAAGTTTGCAGTGTGGTTGCCACCTGCCGTAAGGTTCTGGACTTGAGAAACCGGCTTAAGTGCATCATCTAATGCAGCATTTTTTTGCATTCCTTGTTCTTCCGGCAAAGATCGAACAAGACTGCAACCGGGCAAGAGATTTGGGTCGGACGCTGCAACCTCTTCTGATCCGAGCATGCTGACAGGATTGGCAGGTAGCTCGTTAGATTCAGCTCTGCTCATCATCATTTTTCCAACCGCAAGCGTGAGCATGAGTCAGCCTCACAACTTGAAGATCAAAGTCTATGGCAAGAATGTGCACGTGGACTATCATGTTGTTTCTGTCAATGTGTTTTATAAGTGGTAGCATTTATGGTCATTTAAACATACCTTTCCCATCACAAGTGTGAAACAACGCAAGATCTTCAAGAAAGAGGAAGATGTAATCAAGAAAGGTTACATCTTTACTCAATCGACTTGACATTACACTTCATTAGAGAAGGGTATTTATAATCAATATAATTTGCATATGAAAGGAAATAGCTAATCTAGCAGAATTATAGAAAATCACATATCTAATCATATCCTTAATATCAAGAATTATCTTCAATATGCATAATTATTTTTCAACAACAAGAATATTTGTGTCATACCTCGTGCCATAAGCCGACATAGCCACTTGCACTTCCGAACGATTCATGTGCAGATAACAGAATTTGCAAAGTTGAATAATGTGCACAAGCAGGTAATTTGAGTAAGAATCCCATGAAGCAGGTAAAATGCTTTCGGACTGAGATGAAACTTTAAGCTAATCACCAGATTGTTCGATGATGCAGAGGAGACAAAAGCTAGAAGTAACTGTAGAAGATGTACCAAAAAATTTGTTTCCGAGAGACGAGATACAGAAACATCGCAAGAATTGAGTCTCTTACTCATTCTCATTGTTTGTTATGCTCACTGGAGAATCAGCCCGTGGAGCTTTCTCTGCCAATTCCATCGGCCTTTGTTGCTCTGCTGCACCAAGGGAAAGGATAACCTCGCATAACCAAGTGTTCAAAGTGCGTAAAAGACCCGTCTAATCTTGAGAGCGCAACTGTCTTTTGCTTTTGTGATATAGCGTAAGAACCGAATTCGATGGGCTTTTTCTCTTGTTCGGGAAGTTGACCAGAGTATACATGACACCATATGCTATGAAAGCTACAAGCTATGCGTTTCAGCTGAAAAAGTTCTATACTATGAGAGCCTTACCGGGCACCACAGGAAAATCCATGGCTTGAGGCGGTTGGTCGAGCAATTCATTGATCTTGACCATCAGTCGTTTCAATGCTAGCCTTATATAGTAATTCTCGAAAAACTCCTGATTATCTTCTTCCAATCTGTCCCAAACTGGAAATCGAAGGACAAGTTCAGAAGCTTGGTATCAAGGTATAAACCATACAAGATGATCTCTCACCGATTCATGTTAGGTGGGGGTTGATCCTGAATTGAACTTCCAACTTGCGGGCTGTTTCATCGCGGTCCATGTACTGATCAATGCACTTCTCTATCAAATGGTGGGCCTACGGAAAAAGAACAAGCATCGCAATTAGAGACCCTTGCGATTCGAAGAAACTCGGCGATCATGATGCAATGCAGTGTGAGGAATCAATTCGAAGTACAATAAAACATGCGCCTCACTCTGTCAACTTGCTTCTCAGGATATGTTTTGCCTTCCATCGACCGAGCATTTGGATCCGGGGCCGCCATGATTCTACTGTGAAAACCACTTTCTGCAATCGAGAATGACAAAAGAATCGAGTAAGAGCCATTGAACCAAGAAGTTGCAGCAAAAATTAAGGGGGCGGGGAGAGAAGGAACCTGGAGCTGACGAAGTGACCAGTAAGAGTAAACCAAAGTTGACTTTGGTTTGCGGAGCTTGGAGATGGACTGGCGTTTTGCTCAACTGTAACCGCCTCTTTTTAACGACGCCAACCGCTTTTTCCCATTGCTCCCCAAACTTGTGAAGTATTACAGTTCAACCCCTGAGCTTTAGAACTTTTAGAGTTTATATTGTGGAAAAGAGGCCCTCCCTATTAATACTCGACTTTCTCGACGGGAAGCTACTTTTCAAGTTGTCATGTTCACTTCCGACCAAAAAAAAAAGTTGTCATGTTCACTTATTTAACATTGATGGATATTTTTTCCACATTAATTTTCACAAATTACTCCAACTAGTGTGGATAAAAAGTTCAAATTAAATTGAAAAGATTTTGAATTCTCAAATTCTAAATATGCAATTTCTGAAAAATACCACATAACAATTGTGTGTCCCTTTCAATTTGTTTGTGAAAAGAGTGCCAAGCTTTGACAAACTATAAGGCTACTCGCATATAAAGGTGACTAATGGAATCAAGCTGTCAAATAGGTGAGTCGGATCGAGTTTAGGCCAAGTCATAAATGGTCCTGCCCAAATTAATTCATTAACTTGTTTATAACCCAATTATGCGTTGTGCAAATTTCTTAACCCGTACTCGTCCCCACCTATACCCAACTCATATCAGATTCGACCACATTATTAGAACACTTCTATATCTAATCATTGTGGATAATTTTTATATTTTTATAATTTTAAAAAAATATGATTATTTTATTTTATTTTTTTACATATATTTTAGAAAAATTGTATATTTTTATATTTTTCTATATTTTTTTATTTTTATATAATTATTTATTTTTTCTCAACCGATCTTACTTCTATTTTATTTATTTTTAAGTTCATCTACCGCCAACCCCAACTAGTTTGGAATAAAGTTGATATTGATGTTAATCTAATTTTTTTTTCGTATTTTTATCTATTTTTTTCCTTTTAAAAAATGTCATTTTTTTTCCTAAAACTTTTGAGGGTCCCCTCGACTCTCGCTAAACACAGGCGAGGTCTGGTGTCGTTGGCGAGAGGCCCCCGCATCTTTGCCTCTCATCCACCCACCCGCCGCAGTTACTGCGCGGCCACATTGGTCTGTGATCTACACCTCTGAACCTTTAAACGGAGCATCACCGTTGCTCATCACCAAATCACCACCAGATTTACCAATCATTACCACTTGGGACCGTCAGCCGTCAATACCCACCTCTACTCATCAACCGCTTAAAAAAAGATTTCAGCAGAACATACGAAATTAAAGGAAGAACACTTGAAAAAGAGCTGTAAGAATCTAGAGAAACATTGATAGATTGCCCCAGAGCGATGAAATTGGATGATAGTTTGCAGCAGAATTACAAAAATCACAAAGGCCTGGGTTCAGTTAGGCCGACCACTTCTACCTAAGGACGAGTTAAAACCACTCTACGTAACTGAGACAAAGACAGCCTTTATTGACATCCATCTATACGATCCTTGTTTTGTTTCTGGCATGCGAGAGAATTCTGAAACTAAAGTAAGATGTTATCCAGGTTACGAATTCCAGCCATTGAACTGTCAATACGCCGATGATAGAGGTGGGTGGGTATTGATGATCGACAGTCCCAGGAGTTAATGATTGGTGAATTTGGTGGTGTTTCGGTGATTGATGACGGTGGTGCTCGGTTTAAAGGTTCAGAGGTGTAGATCATGAACCAATGCAACCACCCAATAAATCGGCAAGCAGCGTGGCAACGGCAGTGGGTGACCGGGTGGCGATGGCCAGCGGCATGACCCTTGCCGACTGCATAAGAGAAAAGAAGGAAAGAAAAAGTAAAAGAAAGAGAAAAGGAAAGGAAAATGGGTAAAAAGAAAAGTAAAACAAAATGAGTTGTCTTAGGTGGGTTGTAAATGAATTCATAATTGACCCATTTATAATCCACTTATTTTACTTTCTTTATTCATAAACTTATTATGTTAGACTGGTAAGTTTGTTATAACCTATTTATGACCTACTTAAACAGTTGTGGATCAGCGAATGGGTCATGTACCCATTTTGACAGGTCTATAATGGAGGGGCAGATTGCTCAATCCACATACGCTCACCAAGACTCCAAAGATATGCAAGCCTACGTTTGGCTCTTACAGGAGGTGCTCTTACGTTAGAAAGTCCGGTCCCCCAATTTTAACCAGCTCAATTGTACAATATGTAAACTATATGTCGTGGGCGGGCTAGGGCAACATAGGCGTGGCCAGAATCGGGCCATTCCCTATTCACCTTGAAGGCTTAAACCACCGAAAAATGGTAAGATTAAGATCACAAGATGTCCTATCTTGTAATTGCAACACGTTTGAATTTCTTTTCTCTCACTAAAAGATGGAAAAAAAGGGAAACAATACTTTTGCGCGAGAGCTCAAGCCCAAGTTTCTTTTAGTCCCTGTTTGGTTCAACATTTGGCCAAGGGATTTTTGAGCCAAAGGCTTTTTTTCAAAATATAAGTAGTGTTTGGTAAAGTGTATTTTAAAAACACATTGTGAAGCAACTTTAACGCAAATACTGTTTGGTGAAAAAAGAACTTTGTAAATTATTTTTACTTTTTGAAAAAAAAAAAAAAGCAGCAATCGGCAATTGGCTGTTGTCAATGGCGACAACGGTGGCAATGGGCGGCGGCAACGGCGATGAGTGGTGGCAAGCAAAGGCAACAAAGTTGATATAAAATAAAAAATTAATTACATTTCACAAAAGTACTTTAACTCAAAGATGGGTACTTTGGGCTAAAGGACTTTGGGGATCATTTGAGATGTAGTTACATTTCTCCAAAGTAAGTTAAAAAAATAGCCAAACACCATTTGCATTTGGCCAAAGGGACTTTGAAGCCCCAATACTTATCTCGAATTATGAACCAAACGGGGCTACATGTTTGACCCTCCCAACGGACATGTTAGTCTGGCTATTTAGTGGTATCTTTGGTCCATAGAAAATGATCTCACTTCCAACATGTCCTTCATGAAACAATGGCTCGTTTCTTTCGATCAAACTCGAAGTTAAAGTTAGATTAAAAACCAGTATTACTTGGGAGGGTCAAGGACTAGGCGTTTTATGCAACTAGAAATAGCTTCAATCTTTATTTTCCACGAATAACCTTGCATTTTTAATAACGTTAAAAGCAAATCAACATTATCAAAAGAATGATTTTATCATAGTAGTATTGCTATGTTGAAACGTTTATTTAACGCAGTAAAATAATCATGAATGACATACTTCCATAACAATTGCCTCTACAGTTCGTGACTTGATTAATGATTGAATAAGCTATTCGATGATTGGTGCGATTGGACGATGATTCAAACAATTAGTCGATGATTAATGTGGTTAACCATCGAAATATAGTTTGATGATCTTCATCATGATGATTTTTAGCATCCGAAACATATTTTTCAAAGGATGACTATTGAAAAATGGTTTCGATGCCCAACATGCACCTTTAAATTATCAAATGATGATTTTTAGCGTGGAATGTATGCCTTTTGAAAAAAAAAATATATATCGGATAATAATAAAAACAATCTTAAGAAGTTGTGCCTCTTGGCGCCAAAATGTAAGAAACATTGTTGCCATTATATGGAAATTATCTTCATAATACTTAGAAGCGATCACCAGGGGATTATCTATTGTCAATCATGGACGCTTTGTCCTATAAAGAAAGAGATGTATTAAGTACACTACAACTACAAGTGTCAGAATTTATATATGGTACTCGCTTTAATGTCAAAACTTTCGAATGACCACTTAAGTGCCAAATTTTTTGAAAAACGATCAATTCAGTGTCAAAACTTTTAAAAAGATTGCTTAAGTGTCAATTTTGTTGAAAAACAATCACCTAAGTGCTAATTTATTTTAAAAACACTCACTTCAGTGGCAACTCCGGCAAGCCACATCAACTCAATTACTAATAAAAAAATTAAGCCACGTCGAATTTTCGGTGAACCACGTCAGCTCAAATTGGATTTGGCATTAAAATGATTATTTAGAAAAAAGTTGGCACTTAAGTGTTTATTTTTAAAAAAAAATTGGCACTCTAATGATTGTTTTGAAAGTTTTGATACTAAAATGAGCGTCATACATAAATTTTGGTACTTATAATGTATTTTAGCCAAAAGAGATTATTGTGGACTATCAGCCTATCTCTATGCATTACTAACACGACCTTTCATGCATAATTGAAACAAATGAAATGAATGATAAGAGATATTTCAACGAAAAATACCTATCAGTTATATGGAAATACTCTCCTCCCCCACCCACGAGCAAAGAAAAATAGATAACAAAATAAGTAATTTCTGAACTTTTTCTCAATTTTCAATGTTGTCCGTAAGTTTTCTTCTTCTTCTTTTTTTAAATCCTTGATGCTTTTCAAATTCTGCTCAGCTTGGTCTTCCATTCAATAGATTTGATAAGCTGATAGTATAACAGTATAACGGCGCAATCTAAATCGCAATTGCTGTGAATGGTAAACATATATAACAATCATATCGCCACCCACCTTTAATCTTATGTCTAAAATTCTACTGTTATACCGTCACATTGTCATATTAGCGATACACTCCGTTCAACTCATTGATATTTTGCTTTTGAGTACACATTGATGTTGTGGAGTCCAACTCAATTCAATGTGATTTCTGAAAAATTAAGATTCTTTCTTTTTTCTCTGCTCCCTCCTTCCTTTCTTTGTGCTGACCGCTCCATTGTGCTGAACGCTCCATTATTGGTGGCCATCATCACCAGCATTGGCACTGGAGTCGTCCTGCCATGTCCACCACCATCATCGTCGGCGTCGACCCTCCATGTCCAACCCAACCCCAAGTGGATTAGTGCAAACTTAGATTGGAATCACGCTGCCTCCATTGGAAGATGGTGTGAGAGAGAGACAAGCGATGGGGATGGCGATGGTGATGGCGATGGTGATGAAGGCAACGGCTGATTTTGGGGGGCCAACGTGACTATGCTCGAGTGTGATGCGACTGTAATGCCTAAATTTATTGCAATTGTACTAATGCATGAGTGTGCAAAAATTGGAGCAGCTTGGGCTTTCACTATGGTAATTGCGTGAGTTTGTCTTTTAGAAAAAATTATCAAAAAAGTCTTAAATTTATTACAATTGTGTTAATTCAGTCTTAAATTTTTTGTAATTATGTCAAAATAATTCATTTAACTAGTCAACAAGAGAGAGACAAGCGATGGTGATGATGATGAAGGCAGTGGCTAGTTTTGGGGGGCCAACGTGACGATGCTCAAGTGTGATGCAAGTGTGATGCCTAAATTTATTGCAATTGTACTAATGCACTAGTGTGCAAAAATTGGGCCAGCTTGGGCTTTCACTATGATATTTGCATGGGTTTGTCTTTTAGGGAAAATCATCAAAAAAAGTCTTAAATTTATTATAATTATGTCAATTCAGTCATAAATCTTTTGTAATTATGTCAATTTAATTCATTTAGTTGGTCGACATTGAAGTATAATTTTTTTAAAAAATGTAATAATATCTTCATATCTTTGAAATATTTTTAAATCTTTTTTCTGTACTTTTTCCCCTTTTTTTGAGTGTTTGGACTGGAAACCTCCTACTAGCCATTGGTCATTGGGCGAGAGTCTCGAGCCCTCATCCAGTATCTAGTGACCTCCGTTGGCCCAAATCCCAAAAAATAAAAAATAAAAAATATTTAAAATATTGAAAAATATTAAAACGTTATTGAAAATTTGATGCGCTAGAGCCGATCGCGCCACATTAGTGTCAACGGTCAAATGGACTGAATTGAGAAAAAAAAATTATGACTTAATTGGCACAATTATAATGAAACATGATCTTAAAGGCATGAGTGATTTTCCTATCTTCACTTCAAAATATGAATCCTTAACAGCTTATTATTTTATATATGTGTGTGCAGATGCGTACTTTCTTGTTTTATAATCTTAAAAAATTTCTTCGACACATAATATTGTAATAGGTCGGTATGTTATCTGTTTTGGATTCCAATTAATCCTAGTAATCAAGGACTATATGTGACCTCCCTTTATCATGACTGAAAATAATAACCACAATATTACAATCCAGTTAAAAATATTTGGCAACCCATTATCAAATGAAGACCGACCTTTTGTTGCGGCTCTATTATGGATTCATAATTTATATCATTGTGATTATACTTTTTTTTACTTTATTTCTCCAATTTTTGAATTTTTATTTATTTTCTCATATTATTTTATTATTATCTAATCCTACGACTCAAATTGAACCATGCGGCTAATCCAACACCATTGGACCAAACTAATGAAATCTACTGCCTAGATCGACTAGCTAATTCATGACCATTTGAACAAATTTTATTTTTTATTATGAAAAATGTTTTATAAAATATGAAATTTATTTTTATTTTTTGAAAAAGCCGGATGGCGCCACGTGGTCAAATCGTGACCGTCAGATCTAGTTTTTATTTTTAATTTTAAGAGAAATAGATCTAATAATTATCGGCTGACGTGGCTACCACATCAATTCCACATGGATGTTGACCAAGTCAACAAGAGCCGACTAGTCATGGAAAATAACTGAATGAACGGTCGAGAGTGTTTCGACTGTTTATCAACGGCAAAACCACCTCCAATCTTCGCGATTCTTGTACTGATCGACTCATCTACACTTCCAGATCAACATGTCCAAATCTCAGACAAATCTAATGGTGGAATCTAGACTAATCAAGATTGAACCAGCTCAGCCATGACAGACTCTATTACACAAACAAGAGCAAATCTAGACCTAAAAATCACATAGCAAGCATCCATGGAGTCTAAAGGAACTTGCCTGTGGTCCTGATCGACTTATAGATTGCAAGTTGTTGCTCACGAAGTCATGAAGGGAATAGTTGAAGGTTCGACTCGAGGTTTTGTGCAAAATCAAAGCAAACAATGGACATAAACATGCTTAGTGATGTTCAACGAGTAAAATGCCTAAAAAAATTCACGAAATAACGGTCGGAATCAAAGTCTATCATAGTTGCAGAGCTCAAAGGTCGAAGATGCAACTCACCATTATAGAGAGAACTGAACTGGGAGAGTGTGCGCAATCTCTTCCTTGGAGCTTGACAAATCTTGGAGGTGTGATTTAGAGGCTCGATTTGGCTTCGATCGTCGTGGCCGAGCTCGGAAAGCTTCAACAATGGCGATCACAGAGATCTTGAGAGTGATCTCTCTCTCTCTATTCTTGTATCGTGTTGGAACATGATGAACTCCTCTTTTGATTAAAAAAACGCATGGATTAATGTTGGGATAAGTATATTAGAAGTGCATTAACTTTTGCACGGCATTCACTTAAGTGCCTTAACTTTTAAAACATCACTTGAGTGCCACATTGGAGCACAAACGTTCGAATGAGTGTCAATTCCGGCCAAATCGTTCAACTAAGTGCTATTTTTGCCGGAAAAGCTGACGTAGACATTTTTACTATTACTTAAATAATTTTTGAGTGCCACATGGACTTTCTTATATTTTTAAATGGTCTCTGAATTTTTTATTTTTTAGTCATTTAGATGCTTTGATTTTTATTTTAGTTATTGAAAAAAAATTAAAAAGGGAGAAACATTTAGGTTTCTCGACAGTGGCCGACCAAGGTTGCCGCCGGCCACCACTGGCCGACCCAAGGACCAGGGAGACCCGGTGTGACATTCTGATTTTTCCTGTCATTTCGAGACTTATTAATGAGAATATATATAACAATGTGTTTCAGTCGTATCTCGCTTGAATCTAATTAATGTTGAGTTAACTGACCAAAAGGGAAAGGCTAACGCGAGACAAGGTACGTAGACTTAGGGAACTCAAATACGAAATGACACTTTGACCATAAGAATTGTCGATGGTACATTTAGAGCCATAAAAGGTCGATCCAAGAACGATTAAAGAATGTATTGCTAGCGTTATACGATTGAAGCGCGGGTGATGCCGCTTAACCAATGTATAATTTGCAAAATTTTCCTAAATCAAACGATGATGATCGAGACCATTGGAACTAGTAATAGACCCTCGCAATTACATGACAACCAAAGTTGCCATGAACCGACGGGCCCTAAACGTAATATGAATCACAAAGTTGATACGCATAACGTTTGTAAAAGCCACCCGTCAAATCGAGGTAAACTAGAATCACATTTGATAGAGAAATGATTCAGATATGAGTCTCGAAATTAGAAAACGGAGAACCAAGAATTTCAACATTATAATTGGATTGAACGTCGTTTCATTGAAGAAGATTTGAATCAGAAAAACGACGTTCCGGGCGTTGAAGGTAGAATTACCATTTTACCCCTCAAGTCTTGGCTTTACTTTAATAAGTGAATAAAGACATTTTGGTCAATTGCAATACCCTCTAGGCTGCCAAAAATTAGGAAAAATACCATACATTGGATGAAGACTTGATTGACTGTGGACAAGTGTCAAAGGATGAAGCTTGGGCATTAATTATCAACTTTTAACCTACCATTCCACCTTAGTTGACCCTCAATTTAGTGTATAGCTCTCTCTCACCCCTTTATTCTACCGAATACCACCCCAAGTTGCCATCTTCTTCTTCCTTTCCTCTTCTTCTCTTCGGCCAAGAGCAGCCTCACCCAACCAGACCCGACAGTCGGTTTCATTGCCATCGAGCGCCGCCACCGTCGACTTCCATCCTTCGAGCCAACCACCCTCGTCTTCCTCATCTTCTTTCCAACGCATTCCAACTTGAAGTGCGACATTTGACCATCGAAAGAGTCCCGTTCGGCTGTTTTCCCGCGAGTCGACGAAATCTGACGCAATTGGAGGTAAGCTGCTGTTTGAACTTCGTAGGACCTCGAATTGCCTCAAATCTCCGGTCAAATTTTGTAGAAATCTAGGGCTTTCTTATACTAAGTTGAGGTGAAAAATTAGGCTGAATTTGATGGAGTTTTAACTCCAAATGGGTGCTGTGGTTGAAGGACATAATCTGTCCGGTAGAAGACTTGGAAGAACCGGAGCCGTTCGTGGACCATTTGACGTCGCCTTGACTTCAAATTTTCGGTGAGGCTTTCCAACATTTATAACTATATGTTAGCAAGCCGATTAGTGGATAAATTAAGGATTTTGGATAGTTATTGAGTTGATTGAGTGAGATATACACAAAATAAAAAATGCCATGTTTCGGTTCTGTGCATGCCAAAACTTTGGGGGCTGTTCGTGGTGGAATTGAGCTCAAATTTCATCGTAAAGGCATATTAGAATGTTGATTGATATGTCACGAGGGTTTGTGTTTAATGAGTAGATGATTGGACGAAGAAAATTGATGAATTGGATGGAAATTTCAATAGGTGCAACCTGCTTTGTGTTGGACCCATTGGAGCCAGTTACTTGAGGTGCTTGAAAAGGAAAATTTGTTGAGTTGAGCTTAAGGTAAGAAGTTCCTAAACCTTGGCTAAGAGGATTGGACTTGACTGGATGATTTATGTGCAGATTGAGTTAGTTTTTATGAGTTATGGCATGATTGTCAAATGTTTGTCATGGTGGATGGATGATTGCTTGAATGCTTGCTTAATACATATGCCATGAATTGATTGCCTCTTATAAGTGATAAAATTGATTGCCTTGTATGCCGTAGATACTTAGCTCGTTGTGTAAGCTTGTACTTGATCATGAAGTTTGAATTGAAATGATGTTTGGCATGCTTGGAAACCTATGATACCCTGAAACGTTCAGACACGGGGTTGAAATGGCCAATGTATTGATGTGTTGAGACGCGGGACGAGATTTGATATATGACGACACAGGCCTATAATGATATTGATAACCTGATGTGCTTACGCGAGTTTGTTAATTGGATGTTTTGAGGCGTAATTACACAGACCGAACCTGAGGCGTTTTTAACGCGGGCATGATTCATGAGACAGTTTTGAGGGGTGAAATTTGTGGCTTGACTTAATATCTCCTGCCTGGCCTGATTATAAAGTCATGATGACATATTATTTGATTGATAGTCACTTGCATTTTGTGGTGTCCTTATGACTGATGAGTGCAGTATGATGTTGTTTGTGTATTATTGTTCATTATTGCATTCATCTAGGTGTGCAGTTGGCCTGACTTAGGGTTAGGACCTATCTTACTAAGATGTGAATCTCACCTCGTCGTGGGACCATATTTTCATATCCTAAGCTGTGAGGATGATGTCGACCCTATTAGGTGACTCTAAGGAGATGACCGCTTATTTTGAGGAGTTCTCAGATGGTAGGGGTACCGTGTATGTTAGGAAGAGTACTGTGGTCTGGGTCGATGACGGTGAAGACGAATGGATACCACATAGGTTTGAGGTTTGGTTCTGTAGGGTAGGTGGAGCTTCCACTGGTCCGCTGAAGGCCTCGGAGGTATCTCGAGAGTTGTCCCTAGCTGATGTCATCCCACTTGGGATTCGGTAGAGGTTGAAGGGTCTGTAGCTGGCTCAAGGAACGTACTCGAGAAGACCCCTACTATGGAGGATACGGTTGAGCTGATTGAGATTGACACCTCAGAGGGCAAACGAGAGGACGACACGATGGAGGATACCGTGGATGTACGTTTCGAAACCTTTTGAGACTCCAAGCCTACCGAGGATGTCGAGGAGACTGACGAATCCAACAGTTTGACTTAATGGTTTCTAACTGGCTATAGTTTTTTTTTCACGATGGTCTCGTAGGCCAGTTTCTCTTGAGGACTTGTTACAGTTGTCTTTTGACATAGTACCGTTACCCCAACCCATCTGTAGGATCAGTTCTCCTATGCTTTTGTACGAACTCATGGAATATTGTGTATTTACATTATGTTCTCGCCATCCAGGTTCCAATGGATGTTTGAACGGAGAAGTATATGATATCGCTTCCGCATGCTTCTTTTATTGTGCGTCTCTCGTTACTTGAATCATAAAACACTCGAGAGTTTACTCGTAGGGAGTCGTGCCCGTGCCCAAGGTGCAGGGCGTGACACCCGGCGAGGGCCTCGATTGGCGCATGCAAGGATTCAAAGCCCCCGCCAAAACTGGGCAAGGGCGTGGCCCTCATGTGCTACTGCTGAAGCCGCGACAACTGTCGTGGCCTCACCAGCCTAGGGTGAGCCGACCGTGGCCCTTGGGCCGGCCACCACCGAGAAAACTAAGGTTTCTCTTTCTTTCTTTTTTTTTTTTTTTTGGGCAAGGGCTTCAAACCCTCGCATGCCAGTAGAGGCCGCGACGGTTGTCGGTCAGCCACCCCGCGAAACCTAACTTTTTTTCTCTTTTTTTAAAAAAAAAAAATCAATAATTAAACAGATTAGAAAATAAAATCTGGAAAAAAATAAAAAATTAATGAAAATTTCCACCTGTAAATTAAATATTAAAAAATTCGTTCGCCACGACACGTCATCATTTTCAGCGGCCACATTAGCATTGATACTCAAGTGAATGTTTTTTAAAAGTTAACACACTTAAGTGAATGTTTTGAAAGTTAAGACACTTAAGTTAACGCTGTATAAATATTAAGGCACTTCTAGTGTACTTTTCTCGATTAATGTTTATCCACTTTGAACAGAATTTCGCATGCTTAGAAGGGAAAGTGACTCAGCTCCCGCACGTGAAACCCGTGCCAAATGGTTTAGATGGCAACAGATACGATGGGAACTTCCATTAGGTCCATTTGGACCTCCGACATGCACGGATCAATTACCAATTTGGAAGGTTTTGAACTCGGGCTAGTGTGGGCACTGTCTCGGCAAATATTGAGTTCGTTACTCTAGCTCTGGCAACGTTGGCCATGAAAATGGTCCCAATTGGAGCGGAAGGATGAGGTGCACATTGCCCACCCCTTAGCATCGCCGATTGTGATCGAATTGGTTCTCAATTTGGTCATCGAAGTTCAGCCTTCCATTGCTGATTTGAACGTGAGTGGGAATGAGTAGGGGAAGAAGAAGGTTGGTCGGGTCGTTGGGTCGGATCATGTTCGACCCGACAGACTTGGTCGACTAAATTTCTTGAAATTGACTTTACGAACTCCAAAATATATCATGTTAAATCTCAAAATTGAATTCTGGGACATGGATTTCATTTAGAAGTGATAAAATTGGGCAAAATTGGTGTTGATTTATACAAAACCCAAGTTTCCAAGTTGACCCGAGAATAAAATTTGAGAAATCCAAATCCTTAATGAAATTACTAGTCCAATTCAACCCTACCAATGGATTCAAAATGATGAAACATGTAAGGTAGTGGACCCGGATATGCATGATCATCCCTAAAATTTGATTAATTGCATTAGGAGTGAAGTCTAGGAACCAAACTGAAAAATAAAAGTTCAATTGGGTCCTTTTCGCCTAAATGGAGCAATTTCTCAAAAAATTGGACTAAAGTGCAATATGAGATATTGAAGGCAAATGTCATGACTTAGAAAAGTGAAAATTATAATAAAATGACCCAAAATGTAATTTTTGGGTCAATTTGGGGTTATGCTCAATGAAGAGACTTGTAATTCCGAATTGAATTTTTCAAATTTGAATGGATAAAATGAAATGAGAATTAAAATAAAAAATTTACTTTTTTGTTGTGGCCACGAATTTTATTTTTCTTTATTATAAGAATACTAAAAAATGCGAAAAAAATCAAAATTATTTTTTTGTTCAAAAATGGATCTTTAAGCTTGGCGAAGGTTTTCAAAGTTGATTTTTTAATTTTGTGAGTTTTTTTTTATGAAATTTTATTATTTTTCTAAGAAATACAGGACTAAAGACCATGCGTCAATAGTTGTGAAACAGATTAGGTAGGTAATAACTCGTAAATTAAGGATGAGAGGATGAATTAAGAGTATTATTTATTCATGCTTGACTATGTTAGAGATAATTGGGAATATGAGAGGACGTATTAAGAGTATTATTTATTCATTCTTGACTATGGTAGAATAATTAGGAATATATTTTCCTAATTATCTTTGACAGACTAAAATGTGGTGCTTGAAGTATCTGTTCTTCATTCCGACCAAAACAAAAAAATGTATCTGTTCTTCATGGACTTCTACCGATCTACCTGAAGTGTGTAGCTAGTAGATTGCTTCATGATTCAAGAAAGGTGTTTGATTGGATGAAAATTCATAATTAGAGGTGAGCATGGCGGACTGACCGAATTGGGAACTGCGCGGACTGGATCTGGTGTGGCATACATGTCTCGCGGCTTGCCAAGTCTATGGAAATGTTGAACTTGCAATTATTTTTAGGAGGAACCGGACGACCCTCCTGCCTATATTTTGCTAACAAGTACATATGCCTCGGCAGGTCTATGGAAGAAGTAGCAGCAACCCGAAAGAAACAAACTGAAATATCTTACAAAAGAAGCTGGTTGTAGCTGGATTCAAGTGAAATTTATGGTTCAATAGTTCTCTGTGGGCGACGCTTCACACCAAAAGAATGGAAGATCTATGACGAGCTGGACCAGTTTGTGAGTCGAACAAGGCACGCACGATATCCACTTAGAGATCAGCAGAAGGAGAGGCCTGATCCAATGCCAAATTAGCGAGGTCCTCCTGAACAGAAGCTGTAAAAACAAGAACAAGAAGAAGAGAGAGGGGAAAAGAAACTCTCCATTAGGACCAAGAATACATAGTGCAGTAGCAAAAACAATTAACAGTTTTTTCGTGGTCGTTTCGATTGTTTCGGATGATTCTTAAAGTACGTAGAAACAGATAAAGGAGAAAGGACCTTCCTCGTACAATGTCAAAAGTTGAAGGCTTCGAATGCCTCTAAATGAATATTGGTTTGCAGAGCACAAAATGGAACCAAACCGCTATCGAAAGCTTACTTAGGAAAGTCTCGATTCTATAAAGGGTACGTTGTGTTTGTATGTAACAACAGATGTAGTAATTCATGCACTAGCTTTTGTCAGATCTGATTCACTACTAGTTGAATGCAATGATGGGCAAAAATGAACAAAACCATGTCTAACGCAAGTATGCTGACAAGTAACATACCTTTGCCGAAAAGATTCGCCAGTCGAAAATCCAAACCAAGTGAAAGCGCAGACGCAGAACATCTAGCTAAACAGTGTTAAATATCATGAATACCTTCAAGGTTTGAATCCAAGTGGCGGAGGCTTCGAGCCATTGAAGGGGATGGTTGAAAAGGCCCCCTCGAGTTTGCATTTGTGCGGAGTAAGGTTCGGAACTTGCGAAATCGGCATTTGTGCGAAGTCCAATGCAAAATCTATTTTCATTCCCTGTGCTTCCTGTTAGAGATATAAAAAGGGTATAATGGTATTTTGGTTATGTAGGGTTTATTTTGTATATATATTGAGTTTATCAATAAGAATTAGTACGTTCTCTTCTCTACTTTCCACATGGTATCAGAGTATCGACCTATATCGTCCATCTCTCCTGCTTTCCTTCATCTCCATCTGTCATCGTCGCCGTCATAGATCACGCACGACCCATCCCTGGCGATTGCAATCGCAAGTCCAACGGGACCCACTCCTGGTAGTCGCAACGCGACTCTTCTCTGGTAGTCGCAGGTCGCGCGCAACTCACCCCTGGTGGTCGCAGCTCCAACGCGACCTCGACCACACCCTGGTGGTCACAGCTCCGACGCGACCTCTCCCTGGTGGTCGTAGTTGATGGCGTGACCTTCTTGGTCGCTGTTGGTCGAAGGCGCGACCCTCCTGGTGGTCGTGGTTGACGGCGTGACCTCTTGGTCGCTGGTGGTTCAAGCGCGTTGCTGATTAAGGTGAGATCTTCTTGTTGGAGTGAACAGGTGGTCGTTGGATATGAGGATTTTGTTTGATGAGTGAAATTGGTGTTACTGAGTTTACCTGGTTCTGGTTGTGGTGAATGCTGATGTCGGGTATGGTATTAGAAGAGGAATTGAATTTTATTGTGTTGGCCTTGGCTGAATTTGATGTCCTGAGTGTGATATTTGGGGGTATTTTGTAGCTGTAGCATTTTGGTGGAGCTTTGCTGATCTCATGATGCATTAAATTATTGAGTTGATCTAAAGTGATTATCAGTTATAAATGGCTGATCTTGAGAAGAGTGAGAAGTGTCACAATGTGACGATTGAGGTAATTTCCTCTTCGTCTTCTCGAATTACTGATAAGAAACTTGAGGGTATGTCTAATTTTCAACAATGGAAGAAGATTGTTAAGTTTGTTTTGACGGGTAGAAATCAGCACATTCATTTGATTGGAACTAAACCTACTGATGATGTAAATTGGGATGTTATTGATGCACGTCTTATGGGTCAGCTTTTGAACTCAATGGAGAGTAATATCGTAGATTTGGTAACTCATATTGATACTGTCAAAGAATTGTGGGAGTATTTGGATGTATTGTATTCTGGCCAGAACAATATTTCTAGAATATATGAGCTATCCCAGGAGTTTCACCGTTGTGAGAGCAAGGGGCGTTCCATTGATCAATATTTTGCTGATTTTAATCGTATGTATGAAGATTTGAATGCTCTTCTTCCTATTTCTTCTAATGCTGAACAAATGCGACTTCAAAGAGAGCAATTGGCTGTGATGAATTTTCTAGGAGGTCTTAGTTCAGCATATGATGTTGTCAAGTCTCAGATTCTTGGAGGAGAGACTATTGGATCACTTCGGGATACATATGCCCGAGTTCTTCGAGCATCTCGTGGTTCTTCTCAAAGCACCACATTTGTTGTTGATAGTTCAGCTCTTGTCTCTCAATCTAGAGCTGGTGGAGGTAGAGATGATGATGGAACTCGAGGATATAGTGGTCGCGGTGGCCGTGGTGGCAGAAGCACGGGAACAGGAAGAGGCCACTGACAAAGACAGCTTTATGGACAGTGTCAAACCTCTACTGAGAGTTCTGGGGCTATACGGACTTGTCATTATTCTGGAAGGCCTGGTCATATTCAGAAATTTTGTTACAAACTACATGGTAGACCAGGACAACAACAGCAGTTTGCCAATGCTGCATCTGGCATTGATTCTTTATCCCTACCACAATCTTCCCAGGGCAATGTGGTGGTTATGTCTGATGAGAAATTTGCACGTTACAACCAGTCTCTAGTTTCACAGCCTCTTTCTTCCACTGCTACTCTGGTCCAGACATGTAATGCTACTGCATGCATTTCAGCTAATTCTCGTCCTTGGGTCATTGATTCAGGGGCATCCGATCATATGTAAGGTCTTTCAAGTATATTTTCCTCTCTCACTTCTTCATCGTCCACTATTACTTTAGCTAATGACTCATCTTCTCAAGTTCAGGGAATTGGTACAGTTCATCCAACTCCTTCTTTATCATTATCCTCAGTACTTTATATTCCAAAATTTCCTTTCAATCTCATGTCTGTTAGTAAATTAACCAAACACTTTCAGTGTTCCGTGACTTTTTACCCCGATTCATGTATTTTTTAGGATCTGACTACGAAGAAGATGATTGGTAGAGGACGAGAGACGAGGGGGCTATATGTGCTTGAAGATGCTCCTTCCATTGCTTGCCCTAGTATTACCACTCTACATCGGATTCATTATCGTCTTGGACACCCGTCGCTACAGAGTCTTCAGAAATTGGATTCTAGTTTTCAGTCTCTTTCTTCTTTAGAGTGTGAATCATGCCAACTTGGCAAATTGCATCGTGTCAGTTACCCGCCTCGAGTCAATAAAAGAGCAGAGTCTCCTTTTTCATTAGTTCATTCAGATATATGAGGTCCTTGTCATTTGGTTTTTAATTTGGATTTTAGATACTTTGTTACTTTCGTTGATGATTATTCTTGAGTTAGTTGGTTATATTTAATGAAAAGTCGTTTGGAATCATTTTCTATATTTCGAGACTTCATTTCTGAAATTTATACCCAGTGTGGTGTGCATGTCTGCGTTCTGATAACGCTAAAGAGTACTTTTCTGCACCCTTTTCTGACTTTATGACTCAACATGGTATTATTCATGAATCTTCTTGTTCTTATACATCTCAACAAAATGGTGCAGCCGAAAGAAAGAACAAACATTTATTAGAAGTCACCAGGTCCATGTTTTTTGAGATGAAGGTTCCTAAAACCTTTTGGCCTGATGATGTTCTTACTGCATGTTATCTTATTAATCGTATGCCTTCTTCTATTTTACGAGGAAGTATTCCTTTCTTCACTTTGTTTTCCAATCAGCCTTTGTTTGCCTTATCACCCTGTACCTTTGGTTGTGTCTGCTTTGTTCGTGATCATCGACCTGGAATATCAAAGCTTGATCCCTGATCCATTAAATGTATGTTTTTGAGCTATTCTCGTACTCAAAAAGGCTATAGTTGCTATTCCCCAACCTTGAGGAAATACTTTATAACTGCCGATGTTTCGTTCTTTGATTCTACTTCTTATCATGAAGTTCCACTCATTATTTCTGAGATGGATGGAGATTTATGTGTGACTATTATTCAGTCACCTACTTCAATTGTTTCACCAGTGTCTACACAAGAATCTCCTCCTCTCAAGGTTTATACACGGCGTCCTCGAGCAGCCATTGATCCCCCCCAATGCTCCCGTCACTACTACGTCATCTTCATCTCCAGATCTTCCTTTAGTTAATCCTCAAGTAATATCTGATCTTGATCTTCCTATTGCTCATCGAAAAGGTACACGTGCTTGCACTCAACACTCAATTACAAACTTTGTCTCATACACTTCTGTCTCTTCCTCTTTTCAATCCTGTCTATCCACTGTTGATCAATATCCTGTCCCCAAGTCTGTAGCTGAGGCATTACAAAGCCCTGGTTGGAGGTCAGCTATGGAAGAAGAATTGGAGGCATTAGAGGTTAATGAAACTTGGGACTTGGTGCCTCTTCCATCAGGCAAAACAGCTATTGGTTGTCGTTGGGTGTATACTGTGAAGGTTAATCCCGATGGTTCTCTTGCTCACTTGAAAGCAAGACTTGTTGCGAAAGGATATGCTCAGGTTTATGGAGTTGATTATCTAGATATTTTTCCTCCCGTTGCTAAACTCACATCTGTTAGTATTTTGATCTCTCTTGCTGCCACATATAACTGGTCTTTGTTTCAGCTTGATGTAAAGAATGCTTTCTTGCATGGTACTCTTGATGAGGAGGTATATGTAGAGCAACCTCCCGGATTTGTTGCTCAGGGGGAGTCTAGTGAATTGGTTTGTAAGTTAAAGAAATCATTGTATGCCTTGAAGCAATCTCCACGAGCATGGTTTGGAAGATTTTATGAAGTTTTACTTTCATTTGGATTGTCTAGATGCGAAATTGATCATTCTTGCTTTTATAAACATTCGGGAAGAGGCAAGATTTTCTTGATTGTATATGTTGATGATATTATCATTACAGGAGATGACTCGACTGGTATAGATGAATTAAAAATTTACCTCAAGCAACAATTTCAGACCAAGTACTTAGGAAAGTTGAAGTATTTCCTAGGAATTGAGGTGGCACAGTCAAAGAAATGTATTGGATTTGCTCACTGAGATAGATATGTTGGGATCAAGGCCTCTTGATTCACCTATGGAACAAGGAGTTAAATTGGTAACTGATGCAGGAGAAATTTTAGATAATCTTGAGAGGTATAGAAGACTGGTAGGTAAACTGAATTATCTGACAGTTGCTCGATCAGATATTGCCTTTCCAGTTAGTGTGGTAAGTCAGTTTCTGTCTTCCCCTCGTACATCTCACTGGGATGCAATTATTCGAATTTTGAGATACTTAAAGAAGGCTCTAGGGAAAGGAATTGTTTATCAAAATCATGGTCACAGTAGAGTTGAAGTATTCTCTAATGCAGATCGGGCAGGGTCTCCAGATGATAGAAGATCAACTACTGGCTTTTGTACTTTAGTCGGAGGAAATCTAGTGTCGTGGAAGAGCAAGAAACAGAGTATTGTTGTTCGTTCCAACGCTGAGTCAGAATTTAGAGCTGTGGCACAAGTGACATGTGAATTAATGTGGATTCAGCAGCTTCTGACTGAATTAAGCTTTAAAGCTTCTGCTCCTATGATTTTATAGTGTGATAACAAGACAGCAATACATATATAGCTTCTAATCTTGTATTTCATGAAAGAACAAAACACATCGAGGTCGACTGCTACTTTATTCAAGAGAAGCTCTAGAGTGGAATGATTCTTCCTACTTATGTTAGGACTGGTGAACAACTTGGAGATATTTTTACTAAACCTATAGGTAATGGGAGGATGGGATATATTTGTAACAAGCTGGGCATGATTGATATTTATGCTCCAGCTTGAGGGGGAGTGTTAGAGATATAAAAAGGGTATAATGGTCTTTTGGTTATGTAGGGTTTATTTTGTGTATATATTGATTTTATCAATAAGAATTAGTACGTTCTCTTCTCTACTTTCCACACTTCCAATGAAGAACAAGCAAGAATACTGCCAGGAACGAGCAGGTAATTTCAGTAAAGGATCGTTTAAGTAGTTAACTGGCTTCCAGATTGAAATGCATAATTAAGCTAGAGTGTTCGACGGACTGGAGAAAAAGGTCAAAGAAACTCTGAAACATGTAGCATAAAAACGTTGTCCCGGAGAGGTGAGATACCGGAGACATCGCAAGATTGGAGTTGCTTACTCATTCTCATAGTTCGTCTCGCTCACTGGAGAATCATCCCGTGGAGCTGTCTCTGCCGGCTCCATCAACATTTGTTGCACTGCTGCACCATGAAGGGATGGAAATATCAACCGTAACCTCACATATCGAAGTGTACAAAGTAGGAGAACCGGAACCGTCTAATGGGCGGTCAAATTCATAGGCTGAACTTCAGGGTCTACACAAAACGACTTCGAGAAGCAGACAATCGTAGAAGGTGACATAACTTGGAAGGGTAGAAGCTCTGCATTTGCAGACCTAGTTCAATCTTAATGAAGTCTTATGAGAGCCTTACCAGGTAGTGCAGGAAAGTTCATGGCTCGCTGCTGTTGCTCAAGCAATTCATTGAACTTGAGGATCTGTCGTTTCAATGCTACCCTTACGTAGTAATGCCGGAAAAACTCCTGATTCAGTTCTTCCAGTCTGTCCCAAACTGAAATTTTGAAGGACATTCAGAATCATGGCATAAAGATATAGCCCATGCGAGAAACCATGGGTAAACAGGACTAGAATCACTTAGACTACTCGACCGGGCTATTTCTTAGCAATAGTCATTGATCAGATCAAAAAGATGATCTCTCACCCATATATGTGGTCTGGCGATCGATCCCGGTATGAATTTCTACCGTTCGGGTTGTTTTGTCGCGGTCCATGTACAGCTGAATGCACTTCTCTATCTAAAAGTATATCCGAACAAAAAACATACGCAATGCGTTAAAGGCCCTCCGAATTTGAAGAAACTCCGTGGTCTTGATGCTATGCAATGTGAGAGGCTAATTCTTAGAGGATAATAAAACTTGTGCCTCACTCACTTCAATCGCAAGTTCTCTGCTGCTTTCTGTTGGCCAAACGTTTGGGTCCGCGACTGCCATGGTTCTAGTGAAAGAACTACTTTCTACAATCAAACTATCGACGATGACCGCCGTATCCTTTTCAGAGGTGAACCACCAGGAAGATTAATGGATTATCAAACGGGCGCGGAAAGATCAAGTCATGATGGAAAATGAACCACTGCATGTGCTTAAGCTATCCAAAACATGGCTGTACACTCGCTAAAACAACCACACAACGATGTATGAACGTAATTCAAACGACTAAGACCACGCGAAAACTGATCGAGGAATTAGGAACTGAGTGCAAAATCTCTAACTTGAGCTTAATCTAGACTCACGATTAATCAAAATCTCAACCAGCCAGGCCGAAGCCGAGCGTTCCAGAAGCCTTCTAGCCGAGCAAACCGATCGAATTCGGTCAAGAAAGGACCGTCGCTTCACCTCGGTTTCAGGGGTGGTTGCTGCCTTTTCTACTCCGAAATCCTTTTTTCCCGTTCTTATCTTTGCTGAGTTTGCTTGCTTTTGAAAAGAGGTCGCTTATCTATTTTCAATTTGACGATCTCTTTATCTGTATAAACTCTTCGATAGTCGGTCGAATCTGTTTGAAAATTCCCAAGTCTCCCCCTCTAACATCTCTTCCTCTGGATAAACTTCACGTGTTTCCTTATTTTGCATGGCGTTTGCAAAATATAATAGTATGAAAATAAGATGGAAATCTGCGAAAAAGATAATAATAATAAAAATAACAACAACAACGATGATGATGATGAAAAACGTGATGATTTGGCACTATGTGAGGACAATGCCATCTCCATACTTTTTATTGTTTAGAATAGTAAAATACACATTCTTCTTGTCTTAAATGAAATGAGTAACTATAGGAATTTATTGATTAATCAATTGGGAATATTTTAACTTTGAAAGCATTAACTTTTTTTTCTTTTACGGTGTACTAGCATTGGTACTAGTTGAAAATAATAAAGCAAACTAGAGAAAAATGGAATCTGATGTATATTTCGATATTCATAGGTTTATTAGATGACTATTTAAGGTAATAAGATAAACATAATCACAAACATAATTAGTTAAGGATATGCGACATTAAGGGAGACATATGCAAAATCCTAATAAAAGATATGCATAATCAAGTAAATATCCTAGTATCACTAACAGCATTACTAGTTTGTTTCATATATGGGCCCAATATCCACAAATAATAATAAAAAAAAAACCCAACTTTAGCACATATCCCAATTATATTCAAGCTTTTTTGTCTCATGAAAAACCCCCTAATTTTTACTTTTGTCTCAATTCTACCGGTCAATATCAAAGAACCTTCAACTTTAGCATGTGTCCTCATTATATCTAAAATTATTTTTTGTCTCACAAAAAATCTCAAAATTTTACTTTTGTTTCGATTCTATCACTGTTAGCCTTCCATCCATAATCATTGTTGGTTATTCTTATATGGCATTTCTACGTTGTTAATAAATTGCACGTCAGCAAAGCTGACATGAAAAAATCTCTAACTTCTCTCCTTTTTGAGTGCTTCCCCTATACATTACCGAGATAAATAGCTCCGTTTGTAACACGTAAAGTGAATGATTAAGAAAATATTTTTTGAAAAGTAATCACTTATATCATTTAGAAAAATTAATCAATGAAAAATGCTTTCATCATCGATAACAATCTATGCCCAACTATTTTCATAAACGATGGGAAAAATTCATTTATTCATTTTTTAAGAGATATACACGATTTTTCCTGAAAAATATTTTCCAAATCACTCATTTTCCGTGAAACAAACTGAGCTACACAGCAACTTAAGATGACGCATTTCGGATTGTCACTAATACTCAATAGCCCAAAGAACGGTTGAACATATGATTATTTGGATGAACGATTTCAAATCTCATCTTCTGTGAAACCTAATGTTTTCAAATTACGAAAATTCATTAGTAAGTTTGAAAATTCGACTCACGTAGGATTAACTAAAGTGATTATGGATGGAAAGTTGCTAATGGTAGAATTGGGACAAAAGTAGAAGTTAAGGATTTTTTATGAAAAAAATTGGATATAATTGGACATATATTAAAATTGAGGGTTCTTTTGGTATTAGGCCGATAGAATTTGGACAAAAATAAAAGTTGATGATTTTTTAGACAAAAAAAAGAAGTTTTAGATATAATTAGAATGGATGCTAAAGCTGGAATTTTTTTTTTTTTGGGTATTAGGCCTTGACATATGTAACCCGAGTAACACTACAATTTACCAATTGTTTGTCTCTTGATTTCAGGGAAATTGTAGATATTTGGATTCTTCAATCTAGAAGATTAAAAGATGACTACATTCCAATTGATATATGATTAAGTTACAATCATTTGATTCATGGAAAGATTCTTAATTATGCTTGAAAGTTTAGAAACCAATTGAAAGTCAGAGTAATTTCGCTCAAAATCTCATCAAAAGTCACAGAAATGTGATTTCAATCACCAATTACATTGATATTTCCTTTTGTTAAACTTTATAAATATGAAACTCATCTCTAAAAAGCTAAAGAAAGATCGGTTCTCCACGGTCCCAAACGTGGACCAGTGTGGAATCGGCCACCCAAGGTTAACAAGATCACATGACATATCACATGACATAATGTCAAGTGACATAATCAAACCCCCCCCCCCCCCCCCCCCCCCCCCCAAATATCAAGGGGGAAGATGTAGGGTGGGGATCCACTGGATCACATGACGCCGATTTGGTTAGATTTTCGGATTAAATTGACCGGTTTGCTTATCCATAAGATTTATAAATTGGAAATATATAAAGTAGTGAATACAACAAAAGTTAGCAAATTTTAATGACACATAACTCCTCATTAATTTTTCGACCAAAAAATAACTCTTAATTGACAATTTATATGCTGGATTTAAAATAAGAAAAAGAAAAGTAAAAGTCACTGTTCAACGTAGCATTTGAGCAGATAACTAATTTTTTCTGAGCAACCAGTTACTCTCGTGGAGAAAGCAATAATTGAGGGGACTGAGGTGTTGTTCTAGTCAATTCCAACTCTGCCCTTGATTGTTGAATGGAATTTTATTCTACCACGGTAGAAATGCCGAGCTTTGTTTGTTTTTCTTCCCAAAGACAACGAAAATAAAAAGAAAATAATTGAAAAAGAAAATTTTTTCCTCTTCGGCAGGGACAAAATTAATAAATTTCCGCCTTTTCTTTTCACAAAGAAATGGGTACTTCCCAAAACTCAAGGGCTACAATTCTTGCCACCATTAATTTAATGCCAACAGATTCGGGCCCTATGTGGAATTGATTGACTCTTTCATGACACAGATTATCAACCAGAATTGGTTGATCCGACTCAATCTGTAGATCTCGACCCGTTGACCATTTGACTTGGGCGTTTCAATCGGACCGGTTTTAGGATCGCTAATTACAAAAACTTGCAAGGCATGAGACCGCGCGTGAATCTCACGTTCTAAGCTTCTAGAGGTGAATAACGGCGCGTGGCTTGTCCAATCAAAGAGTTTTAGGTACCGATACGCTCATATGCTTATGCTCTACTATGTGGTATATTTATTTTATATGTCTGATGTTTTTATGGATTGAAAATACTACAGAACCCTAGATACGTGGGTTGTTTTGATATTTTCGTATTTTTCATGTATGGACATGAGAGAGAGATGAGAGGAGTTTCACCGTTCCCTGGAAGAGGGAATGTGAATGGGTTCACTGCAACCGGAGTTCGATCTCTCCACACTCGACGCTGCGGATCCTAAGGACCCACGGCAGCCGGAGTTTGATCTCTCTACACTTGACTCTGCGGAGCCTTAGAAACATGTTCTGTGCCACTTTGTCGTTGCTCACCATGATGCAGCTCTCCTTAGACAGGTAATTCTGCCGGTTCAGAGGGATCGTCTTGACCACGGTCCCATCTTCGAGGCCTCGCAGGTCCGCCTTCATCCTCGCAGCTTCCAGGAACGAACAGTCATTACCAAGAATCCAAAAATCCTCGAGATGCATCTTCTGTCACTTTATTAATCGACGCAGCTGCGTGGCCCTTGACTATTGCCTGTAGAGGGAGAGCAAGAAATGTAAGAGTTTTTTTTTTTTTTCTAATGTGTGGGCTCTATTAACTAGTATTGTAATTATTAATTGATCTAATAAAAAAAAGATATAAATTTTCTTAATTAGTCAAATATGGTACTGGATAAGCGGGCCAAGTTAAATCTTATCTGTCCTCTAACCTAACACACAGATAACCTCACAATAGAAGTTAGCCACGGAACATGATACTTGTGCTGAAGTCTCATCGAAACTAGTGATTCATTGAGTTGTTTAGGAGAAACATTGATAAACGATAGATCTCAAATAAGGTGTGTAAATTTCTCTACTTTGATATTGTGATTTGCGTATCTAATTGTGATGATCTTAAGGCGCCGCTTAAGTTCATAATCGCAGTTTATACATGGTATCAAAATCTTTCACATTTTAGATGTCAAAATCACGCTATGTTTTTTTTTTTTTTTTCTCGAAATCTTATTTTATGTTAAATTTAATCACATATTCGGATGTTGCTCGTCGAATGAGCAAAACAAAGTAAAATTCAACCCCGAGGACCACCGCACACACCGCCACATGGTGGGCACGCATCAAGCCCACCACTCGTGAGTGTCTCCTGCATGTGCTGATGTCCCCAGGGTGACGCCATCATTACGTCACATCAATTTCCGAGCTCGACCCGACCTGATTCGGTTAACCGGACTCGGCTAGTTTACCCCGACCCAATTCGTTGATCATTTGACTTTGGCCTTTTGGTCGATCCAGTCACCAAATTGCTGGACCCAGCTCAAATGATCAGTCAAGGGGTAACGGTCGAACCGATTTTAGGATGTTAATGACAGCCATGTGCAAGGCACGTGACCTATCGTGGCTTGTCCGATCATAGAGTTTTAGGTACCGGCATGCTCGTATGCTTATACTCTACCACGTGGTATATTTATTTTACACGTTTAAAACTTTTATAGATTGAAAATATGACGAAACCCTAAATATGTAGATTGTTTAGAGTATTTTCGTATTTTCCCATGTATTGCTCTATGATTTTCGAAATACAAGTACAAGCTCAAATGTTTGTGACAACATATGCATTGTATAGACTATAATTTACTAACTGCATGTGTAATGTTTAAACATGCATTTTTAAGTGCATCAATGTAAATTAGCATTACATGTAATTTTAGTGACGAATAATTGTATATATAGTAAAAGTTTATTTCCCTGATATGAAAGAGTTTTGAAGATTCAGTTGGATAGTGACAGTCAAAGTGGCAAAGTTGGTTGGGTTTGAGAAATAACGGTCTCTTGTTGTGATGAGATGTTTCTTGTTCTAATTCGTGGTCATGGTTCAAGAGGAGGTGATTGTGCATTGGTTCATGGAGGGCACATGTACAATATATGATTGAGGAGTTGTGACCCCATCCCCTATGGTAAGAATATATCTGTCTACGGGGGGAGATATCGAGGGCTAATGGGCTGTCATCGTCCAAATCAAGATGGAAGGATTTAGGATGCAAGTCACTCCCAAGGCCCATTACCCAAATTGCGACGAGATGAAATTAAAGATTGGGGTTGACCTTAGTGTGGTTGTCGCAACCCTAAAAAAAAGAAAAATCTCCCCGACGAGAGATTCCAAGGGTTAATGGGCCGTCCCATCTGGTCAGATGCGGGCCTCTCCCAAAACCCGTTACCCAAGTTGCAATGGCGGAATACGTGGTCGATCTTCGGTGTGGTCTAGTGACATGTGATGCGTGTACATATCAAGGAGTCGCCACCGATCGTTTTGTGGAGGGCACGATCAGAGACCCTATCGAACAGTTGGGAGCATTCTATTCGATTCTGCGATAATCAGAGAAATGAGATCGGGGACTTTGTTACGCCAACTGTCAGAGTTGACGCCCTTTTCAAAATCTAAGTTGAATGATTTATCTAACCCTAAAATTTCATGCAGATGATTGGGGTGCGAACCCTAAATCTAAGAGTTCATGCAGATAGGAGTGACTATCCTAGCAAACACAATCAATAAAATGAGTGCACAAATCAAGAATCCAATACGTACGGATAAATCATATGAACGCAACATGACATCCCTAGTAAGGCCTTATTAGCCTAGAGAAATGTCAATCAAGGCTCATAAGTGCTTTTGACATGATATGCCCTTGAAGGGAAAGTCGTAATTTTGAAGAGTTTTGGGTCGATTTGCCATAGAAGGGCAAATTTATCATTTCAGATGAAATATGGAGTCAAAAGATGGTAGAAATAGGATTGGTCACTAAACTAATCAATTTCCTATTTTTCGAGGAATTCCAGAATTTTTTTGAAATTTTAGGAGCGATTTACCCTTTGAGGGGTAAAATCGTCATTACAGAAGGTGATGAGGAGTGAAAATTCCAAACAAAAATATTAGTTGACCACCAGACCCAAATCCTAATTTTGAGCAATTTTCACTATTTGATCGGAATAAGAATGTCGATTTACCTTTTGAGGGGTAAAATCGTCAATTTTAGAAAAAGAATGAGATTCCAAAATCCAAGTATAAGAATTGATCGCCTAACCGACCATAATTCTTATCTTGACATTATCGACTTATCTCATATACTAAGGAGAGATGATTTACCCCTAAAGGATAGTGTCGTCAATTTCCAGAAGAGCAAATAAGAAATCCCAAAAATAGTATTGGCCAGTTGTCTGTGATTATTTCTCAATTTTAAAGAATTTCTGGAGTGTCTAGGAATTTTTCTACAATTTTTTGGGATTTTCCAATATTTTTTAGAATTTTCTATGATTTTTCTGATTTTTTTATTTTAAAAATCATTTATGAATTTTTTATTAAAAATTTGATTCGGATCGGGTCAACCTGACCCACTCGGATAGGAATCCGGCCCAGACCCAAACCCGTGCGGCATTATCCACTAAAACGATGCCTTATCGTGTTTTTTTTTTTTTTGGTTATTCGGATTTAATCTGGCGGTTCCTATTGAACCATGTGGTACTCCACGACCACTGGATCTCTTGGATCAGAAGCAGACTATACCTAAGCCGTCAGATCTAATTACTTAAACCTACGGCCACGATTAAAAGCCAAGACTCAATCTGATCCGTCTATCCCTATTAACCTAAAAGACGCCACTTGACCATTAACCTAAACGACACCGTTTCAACCTATTTTGATATTCTGATTTTAAATCAATTTCTAATATCCGTAATTACTAATCGGACGGCCACTAAAAAATAGTACTCGATTAATCTAAGCCGTCCGATCAAAACTGACTCAGCCTTAGAGACTAACGGTCGAGTTGACTCGACTTCCACGTGAACCAATTACACCTAAGCCACTAGCTTGTTGACCTGCCACGTATGCATTGTCTTCAACCTCTAGACGACATCTAAACGAACGGCTGCAAGCCTCCAACGATGATACAACGGTGAAACC
Organism: Rhodomyrtus tomentosa; assembly: GCA_028455895.1. Classification (NCBI taxonomy): domain Eukaryota; kingdom Viridiplantae; phylum Streptophyta; class Magnoliopsida; order Myrtales; family Myrtaceae; genus Rhodomyrtus; species Rhodomyrtus tomentosa. The sequence goes on from JAPCWY010000011.1 coordinate 17,101,605, forward strand.
TCAACGGAATTGCACAAGACCGGCGCCAATCAACTCGTCCCACTGTCGCACATAACATATCATAGAATCATACAATTTCATCCATAGAATTAAGAACGACGAAGCTTACACAGTATGTGGACATGGCGTCTCAATCGAAATAAGACATTTCAGAGTAATTACTCCACAGAGAAGCTTCTAATGAGGTTTAGAATACTCACCTTCAGGTCCATTGACTTGGTTTAGGCTAGCTTGAGTTAGGGGAGCTTTGATAGGATCGATAACAGCGAGAAGATTTTCGGAGCTCAGACGCTAGAGTTTATGCAAAATTGACACAAAAGAGGATTACGACCATGCTCAGTAATGTTCAGGAAGTAAAACGCACAGACGAAATGCAAGAATGATTGAGTATAAGGCAAGTCGCCATTGATGCACGATGAAAAGCTTAAGGCTATGGCTCACCTGTTTCCGTGGTTTCAGGCGACATGGCTGTCGCGACTCTCTCGCGATCTTGAGGGCTAATGGGCCGTCCGCTCTTGTCGGATGCGGGCCTCTCCCAAGGCCCATTACCCAAGTCACAACAGCAATATACGTGGTCGACCTTCAGTGTGGTTTGGTGACATGTGATACATATACATATCAAGAAGTTGCCACCAATCGTTTCGTGGAGGGTACGATAGGAAACCTTATCGAATAACTGGGAGCAATCTATTCAATTCTGCGAAAATCAGAGAAATGAGATCGGGAATTTTGTTATGCCAACTATCAAAATTGACGCCCTTTCGGCACCTAAGTTGAATGATTTATCTAACCTAAGATTTCATGCAGATGAATGAGGTTTGAACCCTAACACTAAGACTTTATGTAAATAGGAATGGTTACCCTAGCACTCACAATCAATTAAAATGAATGCGCCAATCAAGGATCCAAAACGTGCGGATAAATCACATGAAAGTAACGTGGCATCTCTAATAAGGCTCTATTAGCCTAGAGAAATGTCAATCAAAGCTCAGGAATATTTTTGATGTGATTTGCCCTTGAAGGTCAAAATCATAATTTTGAAGAGTTTTGGGATAATTTTCTCAAGAAAGGCAAATTTGTCATTTCAGATGAAATATAGAGTCAAAAGATGGTGGAAATAGGATTAATTACCAAACCAATCTATTTCCTACTTTTCGAGAATTTTTAAAATTTTTCTGGATTTTTTAGGGTGATTTATCCTTTGAGGGGTAAAATTGTCATTTCATAAAGTGATGAGCAATGGAAATCCCGAACATAAGGATTGGTCGACCACCAGACCCAAATCCTAATTTTGAGCAATTTCTACGACTTGATTGTGATAGGAAAGACGATTTATCCTTTGAAAGATAAAATTGTCATTTCAGAAAATGGAACAAGATTCAAAAACTTAAGCATAAGAATTGATCGCCTAGCCGATCCTAATTCTTATCTTGACATTATCGACCAATCTCGTATACAAGGCAGAGGTGATTTATCCCTAAATGGTAATATTGTCAATTCCTATAAGAATAGATAAGAAATCTCAAAAATATGATTGACCATTTGTCTGCAGTCAATCCTCAATTTTTGGAAATTTTCTAGAATGTCTAGGAATTTTCACAATTTTCCTACATTTTTTGGAATTTTCTAGAATTTTCTAATATTTTTTTAGGATTTTCTAGAATTTTTCTGATTTTTTTTCTTTTTTAAAAAATCATTTTTCTAAATTTTTTATTAAAAAATGATTCGGACCGAGTCGACCCAACCCACTAGGGTCTGATACCTGGCCCAGACCCGGACTCACGCTCACCAGATGCCTAAAACAACGTCGTCCCGTATTTTTTTTTTTATTATTTGGATTTAATCCGATGGCTCCTTTTGAACCACATGGCTACTTTACGGCCTTAGGATCAGATTAGTAGAACCTACGGCTCATATCAAAAGCCGACTAACTCTCAACCATCAAATCTGATTACTTAAATCTACAGCCACAATTAGACGACTCGGCTAATCCTCGACCGTCCAATCAACAGATTTATTTTTTATTTTGGAAACTCAATTCATATTAACAGAATTTATAAAACTGATCGAACGGCTACCGAGCCAATACGTGGCCTAACCTAAGCCATTGGATCTCCTAATATATTCAAACCAGACTCTAACGGCTTGGCTGACATGGCTGCCACGTGGCATGCCACGTCAGCACCACATCAGCAGGTTGACCGTTCTGACCGTTACGTCATTTTCATATTCAACCTCGCGACTGCCACTAAATGGACGACCATGAATCTCCGGCGACGATCCGATGGTGAAACCTCAATGAAATCGCACGAAACCGGGGCCAATCGACTCGTAATAATATCTAGTTTAACATATCTAAAAATCAAAGCATTTTATCCGCGAAATCACGAGCATCATGTAAAATGCCAAGTATGGCCATGGAAGTTCAGTCGCACAATTTACACCAAACCATGGCATTTCAGTCACAAGATAGCATAAATAGAGGCTCAGAACACTTACCTCGAGCTTCGATCGAGCTCGCATGGCCTAGATTTGGCTAGGCGAAAGTAAACAGGGCTCGGCTATGGTGGAAGGTTTGAAGACTTGATTCGACGTGTTACGACAAAACCGATACAAAATAAAGATGCGATGATGGTCAGTGATGTTTAGGGAACAAAACGCACACATTAAATGTAAGAATAGACGAGAGTTATGTGAATTGCCATTGATGCACAGTGAGGAGTTCGAAGCTGCGTCTCACCTGTTCCCGCGATTTCAGGGGGCACGACCTACGGTGATCGCTCTCTGGAGCTCCAGGCGAACTTTCGGCAATTTAGCTTCGGTTTGGCCGAGGACGGCCTAACCACGCCTTACAGTCGAGCTCAAGTTCTCGACAACGGGGTTGGAGAACGAGTTCTCTCTCACTTTTTTTCTCTCTCTCTCTCAGCTCTGTTTGTCCTTCTTAACAGAATGAACCAATCTCTCTTTTAGAAAGTCGATTAGCCTTTTATCTCTTCGAAATTTTTTTGGCATCGAATCGGGGAACTCTCGTTTGTCCCTGTCACATGCCTCCCATGCACCATTTGATCATCGGATGGTGACGGAATCCGTTAGGTATTTGTTCAAGTCCATCAAGCCTTCCATCAAGTGTCATTTGGCTTGAATTTAACGCGAATTTGCTTTTGTTGACTTTTGCAGATTTGCAGGTTTGACGTCGTCGGAGCTCGTTCGGCGGCCATTTGTCTTAAGGCTGGTCTTGATCGAATGGTCTTGAGGTGAGGAACAAAACGCCCACCTAATCTCCTCCGATTATAGCTGATTGTCTAGTCGATTGCTTGATCAAAATTCGCCTGTTCATTTGCGCAGGAGTCTTGAGGAAGACGATGACACTGTAGCAGACCGGTTTGACCGGTCAGAACCGATTCGACAGCTCAGAACCGGTTCTGAGCTAATTTTCAAAATTAATCTCAATTTGACTGGAAATTTTTACAATTAAACCTTAGAATCGAACTTAAGACATCAATTTTATCTAAAAATATGGTTTTGCCCAAAAGTTCATGTCAATTTCTATAAAAGTCCCAAATTTGCTCTTAATTTCAATTCGAAAAATTGTGAAATTGAAAGCTCAAATGATCAAATTGGACCAAACCACCTATGCCAATCGATTTCAAATGGTGAAATACATTGGGCATTGGCTTCAATTTGTAGAGGTAGCCCTTGAATTGAAAGTAATTCAATTATACCCAAATTCAAGGACTAAATTGCAATAAAGTATGCAATTTTTGTCCAATTCATGTAATTGAGCAATTTGTACTAATAATTATACTAAATTGTAATGAAGTATAATTAGATTGAATGTCAAGACCCTAAAAAATGCCAAAATTATAAATTAAAAGACTCAATTGATATTAGTTTACCAAATTTAATTATACGTGTAGCAAAAGAACACGTAAAATTGAACTTGAATTTAGAATTTTTATGAGGTAAAAAAATACAAGGGAATTAAAATAAAAATATTGACTATTTTTTCATATTTTGTGACCTCAAATGCTATTTTTCTTGAATTTTCATATATTTTCATATTTTTTTGAAAATATTAAAAAAATATGAAAATTAAAGAAAATTATTTTTGTTCCAAAATGGTTCCTTAGGCTTGGCCAAGTCTAATAAAGTTGATTTTATAATTTTTCAAATTTTTATGATTTTTTTGTGAATTTTTAAAAATAAATTGAAAAAGACTAATCGAAAATTAGGTGTCAACAGCTGTCCCTCTTTGAGAGAAATCTCATGAGAGGTTTCACTCAAAGACATGTGACACCTGAGTCTAGGCTAACTCGACTAGGAGAAAGAAAAACGAATCCTGACATTCAATCTTTCTTTTCTTACTGATGAACGCTCTATTCATTCTGTTTTTGTTGATGTAAGAGAGAGAGATGGAGTAGAGATACTCACTTATTACTCACCTGCCTGATGCTTGTGTGACATGCATAGTGTATGGCGGATTCAAGTGGATACCTAGGGACTCGTCTTTTGAGTATCCTAGGGCAGTTAATTTCTAGCTCGTATGGTAGGCCAAACTAGAATGAGATTCCTATCTGGCAAGAACCTAGGGGTAACACACCCGTTCTTTAGGGTTTGTCATAGGTTTCAATCCGCATGGAGGATCAGACCATGAATAGGACTCCTTTCTATTAGGAACCTATGGATGATGCACCCGTTCTTTAGGGTTTGTCTAAAACTAGGCTTCCTATTCACTAGGAACCTAAGGGTGACACACCCGTTCTTTAGGTTTTGTCACAAGTTTTGATTCGTATGGAGGACCAGGCAATGAATAGGACTCCTTTTTATCAGGAACCTATGGATGACACACTCGTTCTTTATGGTTTGTCTGAAACTAGGCTTCTTAACCACTATGAACCTAAAGGTGACACACTCGTTCTTTAGGGTTTGTTGGAGACTAGGCTTCCTATCCACCAGAAATCTAAAGGAGATGTACCCGTTCTTTAGAGTTTGTCGGAGATTAGGCTTCCCATCTACTAAGAACCTAAAGGTGACGCACCCGTTCTTTAGGGTTTGTTGGAGACTAGCATTCCTATCCATCAGGAACCTAAAGGTGATGCACTATTTTTTAGGATTTGTCGAAGACTAGACTTCTTATCCACCAGGAACCTAAAGGTGATACACCCATTCTTTATGGTTTGTCGAATATCGGGTTGATCCTACACCATGAGGAATCAATTAGGGTCTATACAAATGAGGTATACCTAACTCTTAGGTTTTATCAAATGGGTTATTCTGGGATTTAGGGGTTACCTAGAACCTTACAGAAAGCTAGTTCTAAAAATTGTCTTCTTGATGAGCAAGGCGCTAGTCTGGGATTTGGGGATTCCAACTATCCTGCAGAGAGCTCAAACCTACAAAAACTTTAGTTAACAAGATTCTTCTAGAATTTAGGGATTACCTGAAATCTCATATTAAAATGATTCTAACGCTCTTCATTGTTGAGGAAGGTATTCTTCTTTGACCCAGGGCTGCCGTGAGTGTCATGGAAGTTTAACCTAAAAGTTCATTCCTCATCGAAGGGATATCAGTTACCTCGAGGCAATGATAGTTATAATGCAATGAAAGCTTTACTCTGACCTATGCAATTATGCAAAATGACTTATGATGCAGGAGGTTATCCAAGACATCTTAAAGCATGCAATGATAATCAGAAATCTTTGTAAGGAAAATCCTGAATCAAACATTTTAAAGTTTTCAACAAAGCTCGCTTTTAAGCATTCTATTGGAATGTCTTCGTCAAAGAGGGTTTTCACCGATTCTTCGACTTTGGTCTTTTTATGAAGAAAGCACTCGAATCTACTAATAACCTGCACCTCGGCTTTTGGGGCTATTCGCAGCGCATACACTCCAATCAATCGGAAGGTCTTTACGGGATCGTAATGTTGGGCTTTAACATAGATTCAAGGGGGACTCATTCCCCGAGTCAGACCTTTAGAAAGAAAACTTTCTTCATCTGCTCTGTGTTTACAAGTCAAGAACCTTGCAAAATGAGAAAGAAATAATTTTGCTCGTACCTTTTTGAGCTAAGGTACACATTAACTTAGGCATCTTAGTCAGAAAAGACTGCAAATGGTTGTAATATCGGTAGGATTGGGGATCGAAAAAGGTTTATTTTTGGTTCGAAGTCGCGAAGGGTTTAACATTGGTGATCATTGCTGATCAGTCTTTGTTTTGTCTTTAGTCGAGGACTCTTTGAAGAACACCTCTAGTCTTCTTGAGAACATGTCTAATCTTTGAAAAACCTTCTCTATCTTTTAGTAGGTAGCTTTTTGCTGCACAGTTTCTGAGGATTCTTCTCTACTTCAGAAGTTCTTGGTAGTGGAAGCATTTAGTAATCCCTTGGTGACCCAAAATCAGTCTTACGACTTTTTGGCATTCTGGTGAGGGTCAGCCTTGCTCTTTGTTGGGCTTTTTGTCTCTCTTTTAGTGCATAGAGATTCGGTTTTTCTCTTTTTGATCCCACCTTTTCCTTTTCTTTTTCCAGGAACTAGGATTTTTGTGATCATGTTAGGTATTTGACTTGAGTCTCATCCTATCTGAACATTTTGCTTTGACAGTCTTATGTAGCTCCAACCTCTTGAACTTCTTTGTCTATTAGTGTTTTTGCCACCTTCGTCTTGGTACTGTGCAATGATCACCAATGAGGGTTTGAAACGAATATGTAGGCACAAATTAGCTATGCAACAGGTATAAGTGTATAGGATAGAGAAATGAACGTCTCTTCGTCCTCTTATGACGCCCGGATTAATGCATATCAACACACGAAAATTGATGTTAGTTCGAGCAAAAAGATTTCTAACCATTTACCTTTCCCAGGTGCTGGAATGCTTCTATACTCCCCCGATGTAGGGTGGCTTTTGACAGGATTAACAAATAAAGACCACTGCTCAAAGGGTTTATCAATGATCACCTATAGTGTTTATGGAGAAGATTGAATGCCCCCATCATCCCAATCCATGTAATTAATGTGAATAGCTCTTACATCCCCGAGTTCAGGTTTTTCTATCCTTACACTCCTTTCATCTCTCTGGTGTGTACATGACGTGTTTGGATTAGGCTTGCCTATTATTTGAAGAAACATTTCTGCTAGGTAGCCTAAACAACTCTGTTTTGAAAAAATCATTATGTTTTTCTCCAAATATTTCACCTCACAGGAAATTAAAGACGCACCATGCGTGCTTTAGCCATGTTTGGATAACCTTTAACCCTAACATGTGTGTAACAAGTGTTAGAAATTTTTCTTTGAAAGCATGGTACATTCTTAAGTTTGATCATATGCATGTTTATCTTCGACTTTTCATTTCTTACAAGAAAGTGAGAAATTTTACAGTATTTCCCCATTGCTGCTCTTTGTCTTCATCGGACATCCCTATATGAAGAGAAAAAAAATTTCAGTGAGTGGAAGATATTTGAATGCTCGATGGAACAGATACATGTCACCTGGTTTTATGCGTCAGGGGACTATTCTGTTCTTAGTCTCGCTTGAATAAGCTTGATTCTGAGTCCATGTCATGGAATCCTACAAAACATAACACATGCCATGTATGCATGGATGCATCATATTTCTATGTAATGATTACTAAGACGACTCAAATCGTTTTGGATAAAGTCATGAGATCGTCATCTGATTTCATCTCAAGGATAATACTTCTTCACAGCATTCGAGTTTACAGTATATCCCAATTCTTCTCCTTCAAAATTTACAAGAATTAATGCCTCCTACAAGGACTTTCTTGACAACGTAAGGGCCTTCATAATTTGGGGTAAACTTGCCTCACGGATGAGCAGCATTTGACAAAGTCTTTCTTATTACCAGGTTATCCACCTTGAAACTTTGGGGTTTGACCTTCTGGTTAAATAGCTTAGCCACCCTCTTCCGGTAGCTCTGGCCATGCCAGATTGCTCTAACGCGCTTCTCGTCTATCAAATTTAGTTGCTTATATCTATGTTTGACCCACTCTGCCTTAGAGAGTTTAACTTATGACAATATTCTTAGAGACGGAACCTCAATCTCTACAAGCAGGACAACCTCCGTTCTATATACCAAAGCATAAGGAGTTGCCCCAATTGAGGTCTTGATCGAAGTCCGATACGTTGTTAAGGCGAAGGGTAGCCTCTCATGCTAATCCCTGTAATTCTCGCTAGTTTTAGTCAAAATCTTCTTGATGTTTTTGTTTGCCACTTCTACTGCTCCATTCATTTGTGGGTGGTAAGGGAAAGAGTTAAGATGTTGAACGCCAAAGTATCCAGTAGATCATTAACAATCTTGTTGTTCAAATTTGGACCCGTTGTCTATGATGATAGCCCGAGGGGTACCATATCGAGATATTATATCCATTTTGATAAATCTTGCTACACTCCTCGTCGTGACATTTGTGTAGGAACTGGCCTCTATCTACTTCGTGAAGTAATCAATTGCAACTAGAATGAAACGATGGCTATTTGAAGCTGTTGGATTGATAGGCCCTACCATATTTATTCCCCACATAGAGAAAGACCAAACTTCATACATTTGATGCAGTTCATTTGGGGGCGCATTAATCTTATCGCCATATACTTGACATTGGTGGCATGACCTGACGTATTGATTATAGTCTGATTCAATGGTCATCTAATAATAACCAAGCATCATGATCTTCTTCGCGAAGAGATGGCCAACCATGTGTGGTCCACATACACCTTCATGGATTTCCCTCATGAGAGTATTTGCTTCTTTAGCAACTACGCACCTTAACAGAGTAGAATCAAAAGACCTTTTGTACACGGTTTGTCCACTGAGAAAGAATTTACTAGCCATCTTGGCTATATATCTTCGATCTCCTACTTGACATTCATCAGAAAATTCTCTTTTCAAGAGATAATTCTTGATATCGTGGTACAATGACTCTCCGTCGAATTCTTCTTCGACCAGCATACAATAAGCTGGTTTTCTGATCACGCCAATCCTTAGTGGCTATGTTTCCAATCCATAAGTTATTTCCAACATGGAGGCCGGCGTGACCAGCGCTTCTGCCTATTGGTTCTGCATTCTTGGCATGTATTCAAATGTTCTTCGAATTTAAGCGTCAACTCTTCCAGGTATTTATGATAAAGGACGAGCTTTGCGTCCTTTATTTTCCACTCCCCCTGTGTCTGAAAGATGATGAGCATAGAATCTCCACAAACCTACAACTTAGGTACTTCCATAGAGATGACCAATTATAGGCCTTGAATACATGCTTCGTATTCTGAAATATTGTTGGTGTCAGGAAAAGTTAGTTTTGCAGCAACATAATAATGTTGACCATGAAGGGATATTAGCACTGCCCCTATACCAGCTCCGGACAGATTAACGGCACCATCGAAATACATGACCCATTTATCTTCTGTCAGGTTCAAAACTTGATCTTCTACCTTTGTCTGTTCAGAAGATGTGCGATTTTGGGCGTTCTTCTCTTCATAGACTTTTATGGAGAACTTTTGATATCAAATTCAGACAACATTACTTGTCATTTTGCCAACTTCCCTATGAAGGCAATTTTCTTCGGGAGATATTTGATAGGGTCATTTTCTGTCACTAGATAAATGTGGTGGTGCAGGGTATACTGCCTCAATCTACGAAGTACCCACACTGCTGCTACATAAACTCTCTCAACAGACACATAATTTGCTTCAGATGAAGTAAATTTCTTACTTAGATAGTAGATGGCTCTTTCTTTATCATCCACAGGGTTTGTTTGAGCAAGTAAGGCTTCCAAAGACTCTTGATGTATAGTTAAATACAAGGTCAAGGGGTGACCTGGGATTGGTGGCATAAGTACTGGTGGAGTGGCTAAGTAAGTTTTGATCTTCTGGAATGCCTGACTGCATTCTGCATCCCGCGCCCTTTTTGAGCAATTTGAAAATTGGTTTAACCACGTCCAATAACTGATTGATGAATCTAGTGATGTAGTTTAGTTTCCCTAGAAGACTTCTTACTTCTTTCACCGTTGAGGGAGTTGCTAGGTCACAAATAGCTTGAATTTTCAAAGGGTCAATTTCAATGCCCCTACTACTAACCATGAATCCAAGAAGTTTCTCGGATTTCGCCCCAAACACACATTTGTTAGGGTTCAATCTCAACTTGTATTTTTGGAGTCGCTCAAACAGCTTCCGTAGTACTTGAATGTGATCTTGTCCTTTTTTGGACTTGGCGATCATGTCATCAACATCTACTTCGATTTCCTTATGGATCATGTCATGAAACAGGGTGATCATCGCCTTCTGATAAGTTGCCTTAACATTCTTTAGTCCAAAGGACATCACTTTATAACAGAAATTTCTACAATGAGTGGTAAATGCAGTTTTTGGCTTGTCCTCCTCTCCATGAGGATTTGATTATATCCAGAGAATCTATCCATGAATGAGAAAAATTCATACCCTGTCGTGCTATCCACCAGCACATCGATGTGAGGGAGCGGCAAATCATCCTTTGGGCTTGCTCTATTCAAGTCCCGGTAATCCACACAGATCTGGACTTTGCCATCTTTTTTCATGATGGGGACTATGTTTGCAATCCAATCTAAGTAAGGGATAGCTTCAATAAAGCTCGCTCTAAGAAGTTTCATTACTTCTTCTTTAATTCTGTCTTCTAACTCAACTTTCATTCGTTGGTTGTTTTGTCTTACAGGTTTAATACTGGGATCCGCGGGTAACACATGCTCCACAATTCTTGGATCCAAACTTGACATATCAGCGTACGACCATGCAAAAATGTCTTGGTATTCTTTAAGCAATTCAATAAATCTGAACCTTTTAGATCGGGACAAATGTCCACCAATCCTAACTTCTTTGACATCTACAACATCACCCAAGTTAATGACTATTGGCTTTTCTAAAGTGGGAGGCGTCGAATTTTCAAATGTACTCCAATATCTACGAATAGCTACATAACCCTCATCTGCGTCTTCCTCAATATCGCAGGAGTAATCATCTTGGTGATCCAATTCATACAATAACCTAGTATGCATGTTTGAGATGATATGCCTGAAATGTCATGAGAATGGTTAGTCTCTATTTCATAAAAATGCGATGCATGAGTGTGAAAAATCTTTTCAAAAGAGATTTCAAAATGAGTGTAGGAATAAATGGAACTAGTCATCATGGCCTCAGACATCCTTGTTCTTCAAAAACCTTTTGAAAATTAGGAATCACATGGCAAATCAGGTCTCAAACTTCCCATATGGAAGGCTAGTGTCATCATTGGAGTGATTTGTAGTCTCATATGTCCTTAATAAAACTCATGTGTTTTATTGAATGTAAAAATGGACCGCATTACAAGCTATGCTGTTCGGACCAACGGTCGAAAATCCAAAGGCGTTTTCCTACCTCTACTTCAAACAATAAAGATGAATAGTGCAAAGAAATGTAGGAATTTAAGTGCAGTATTAAAAGCAAGGGAGAGATTTCTTTACTCAGAAGTATCAGCTTCCTTATCAAGCCACTCTATATTGACATTCACAGAGTCATCTCCCAAAAAAGGGTTCATGAGATCTGATTCTGCTGACGGAGTTATCCCTTCTTTTGACAACCACTTATAGTTTTGCTGAAGTATTCGTTCAAAGAACTGCTGAACATCTTAGATTTATCTTTCTAGGCTAAAGAACCAATGAAGGAATCTTTTTGATTTAGTTGGCATCTATGACATCCACGGCTCTTGCCTCGACCTCAACCTGATGTCTTAGAGGTGGAGTCACCAATACAAATGCTATAATATCCCAAGCCTACCTTGTGCTCGTTGGATTTTAACTGTAGAGGAGTGTTGATCCCTTAACTATGTTTGCCAAGACCTTTTCCCGGGTTGAACCTATATGCTAGCAACATCTTAGCTGGTAAAATGTTAGCTTCAGAGATGAAAGGAACCTTCAGTTTTGCCCCCACAAGAGTGTGGATTATTGCCACCAGCTCCAAAGAATGATAACTAGCTTCTTCCTTAACTTTAGGTTCAATGTAGGGGATAACGCTATTCTGGTATGTAACGAGGTCAACTTTCCAATGGACGGTAACTACCTTTCCATCAATCACGAATCGCACTTTCTGATGTAGACTTGAGGATACGGCTCCAGTGATATGAATCTAGGGTCTCCCTAATAGGAATCCAAATGCGCTCGGTAGATCCATCACTTGGAAGTTTATTAAGAATTTGGTTGGGCCTGTGAGCACATCCAGCTCAATCTCGCCTACCACTATCTTTCTCATTCCATCAAAGGCTCTAACTGTTGCTTTGGAAGTTCGAATCGTTTCTTCTTTAATGCCCAAATTCATCAATGTAGCCAATGGGCAGATGTTAAAAGTTGATCCGTTGTCGATTAGCACCAGTGCCACTCTTTTTCCATTACAATGGGCGGTGACGTATAAGGCCTTCTTGTGTCCTTTTCCCTCCCTGGGAAAATCTTCATTAGAGAAACTCAATTGATCCTTAAGAAAGATTGCCCCTATAAAATCTCTCAACTATACGTCGTTGATGGTTTCAGGGACATGCACTTCATTTATCACTTTTAGCCGCGCATCTTTATGTTTTTATGAATTGATGAACAAATCCAAAAGAGATATCTAGGCTGGAATTTTTCTTAACTGCTTTATCACCTCAAATTCACTGGCCTTAATGATAGATAGGAGTTTTTCTGCATCATCTTTCGATACCTCTTCCTTCCCTTGGGGCGTAAAATCGTTCGGATCTCATTACGACATCTACTTCACTTGTTCCATAGTCCTAATGAATTGGCTTAGAGTCGTAAATCTCAACTGATGGGACTTGTATGGTTACTGTCGTTAGTCGGGATATCTCTGATTCAGATTCGTTATTGGACTCATCGTTTAATAGGTGAATTACCATCGATTTTACCAAACAATCCTCTTTTTGGCCCAAGCTGTCAAGCTCATTCAGTTTAATCACCACAGTCGTAGCAATTTCAATCATTGCCACTGTGTCGCTCCAGTCTTCAGGGAAATCTTCATATTCCATCTGGTGGTAACTGTCAGCACCACTGGACTCAGCTGAAATTGCAAACTTCAAGTGTCTTGTTACCCTTTCAAATAGTTCAGTCAGGCATCGCCACTGGGCTATTATTTTCTTCACCCTAATGTATTGCTCTGTGTCAAGGTCATTATTTATCGTTTGAGGACGACTGTGCGTTGTCAATCGGAATGACACATCCTCCATCTCTCTCGTGAGGTCATTCACTTGTTCTTTTATGCGCAGGAAATGTCCCGATATTACTCAGTTGAGTAATGATTCAGGTTCTTTTGTTAAAGGCTCTATCACCGCTTCTTAGATTTCGGGTTGGATATGATCATCCATACCTCCCCATCCATCCGGTATAATATCCTCTATTCTTTGGAAGAAATTGGGAGGAGCAAAGTATTTTACTTGGAAATTGTACCCACCTGAATCCTCGCCTAGATTGTCTATGACTTCGCCTCTCTCTAGTGCTTCAGTTGCAAATCTACAATCAGCCTAGCTTCGTTTAACGGCTTGTAGCTCATTTTCGTCAAGCTCTTCTTCTGGTTCGATAATCAACTCTACGTCACCTACCAAACTTTTGTGTGGGACGTTCCACACATTCTCCCATTCGGTTTCAACTACGAACTAGTTCCATTCTAGGTTGATTAAGGCCTTAATCCCTTCAAACTTCTTGTCAACAATGCTCGATATTATTCTCAAACTCATCATCTTGGCAATACATAGCTTCTTTCTTTCAGTCGATACTTCTCCCTCTTTTGGGAATGATGATGCAATTGCCAGAATGTTGGTTAATCTAGGTACATTCATTTTTAGCATGAAGTGATTTTCTTTTTCGTTAGTAAATATTGCACCAACTGTTTGGTGGTTAGGGAGTGAATTTTCTTGCACATTTGGGGCTACATCATCGAATTTCAGAATCTGATTGTCAATGAGAGCTTGAACCTTCAGCTTAAGAATGTAGCAATTATCTACATTGTGTCATCTTTCACCCATATGATAGGTGCATGTCTGGCTTACATCAAAACCATGATGTTTTGCTGGATTTGTTCTAGGAGGTTTCTTTGCCGCCAAGTGTTGCTCTAGTAACATTAGGAACAACTTGGATAATGATCTGGGAAGTTGAGAGAATTGCTTCGGAGGCTGTCTCTTCGTAGGCTCTTGTCCTTTAGACACTGACTATGACGATCCCCCTCTTGTCTGATTGGAACTAGCAAACACTTGAGTTTGTTAGAATCTGGCACAAAGGCTATATCAACCCCAGCCTCTCTTTCTTTCCTTGAGGAATATTGCTTTTATGTTGAAGTTTCATGTAGTCTTCTTCCTGTCAAAGCCCATTCCAATCTCTCAGCCACCTTTATCACGTGTGTAAAGGTTTGGCATCCTGAAGTGTTCAGTCTATCAAAGTACTCATATGGAAGTGCCTTTAGGAAAAGGTCAATCAAGTCCTCCTTTGGAATCGGTGGTTTCACTTGAGTTGCCTAGGCACGCCATCTCTGAGCGTATGTTCTGATTGTTTCGCTTCTCCCTTTCACCGTCTGCGACAGATCTTCCCTTGTTGGGGCTGTAACTGTGTTAAACTTATACTGCCTAAGGAAATCTTTAGTAAGATCTTCCCACCCGTCGTAATCATCTAGGTCTAGCTCAATAAACTAAGCTAAACCAGATCCAGCCGGACTTTCTTGGAATGTATTCATTAGAAGTGAAATATAATCAGAATAGTGCGTCATCTTGTGCAGATAGTATTTGAGATGAGCACGTGGATAGTCTGTCCCATTGTATTTTCTCATAAAGTCTGACTCTTTGTAATTCGGAGGAGTCTCTACTGTAGCAAACTGTGACATATTGTCGAAATGAGCTAACTCATAGCTCTGACTGCTCAAGCACTCTTCAATCTTGGCTATTATCTTAGCCTCGGCTTCAATTTTCCCAACCTGCTTTCCTTTCTCCTCCTTCTCGAGGTTGATGACAATAGGAGGCATCTTTGATTGTGGTGAGACATTTGGCGCATGAACGTCCTGTACGATATGTTGGACACCTTCAGTGGTCCCTTTATTAGTTGTATCAGGTATTGAAGATTGACCTGAGTCGTTCAGATTAGGCACCGCCATTTCTTTGGCTCGGGAGGCTTTCAGCATAGCCTTAATTTCAGCCATCATGGTAGTCATGGTAGTCATCTAGGTTTCTAACATGCCTACTCGTGGAGTCAGTTCTTGCTGTTCCATCCTCGTCTTAAGTCGAGTACGGAAATGATGCCTTGGTAATTTCATGATTAGAGAATACCTGTTTATTTAAAAATAACAAGTAACCATCTCTTTAGAATAAATAAGGAAAGTACAGGATTCTTTCAATTGTATGTTTTCTATTAATGGATAAGAAAAAAGACTACTTTGCGAGCCTTAGTCTCACATGAGCGGTTCTTTCAATCATTTGCCAAGAAAATTCATGAAATTAAAGGAAGGAAGTGCAATCTTCGGCAATAGTTTTGATGCATCAATAAAACATGATTATGCTCATACACATGTGTTAAAAGTAATATTTAATACAAATGAGTATCCCAATGTCAAGAAAACACTATAAAGTTTACACGTTTTACACTTGACAAAATAGTCTATCCAAATTTAGGGCACTTAGGGCCTAAGGCACCCTCATCGTCCCAGCAAAGATCAAATTCCTCATTCTGAGAATCCTCGTCTCTTGAATATGATGATGATCCCATGTCTTCAGGTATATATGGCTCTACTCTGGGCACGTATGGCACAATGTATTCGGGTAGATAAGATTCGACGAAACTGCGTCTGATTGCTTCAAAGTGTTGGATGTATTCTGTAGAAGCTCTATGAGTATTCATCTCGGAGGTCATATCATCTGGCCATCCACGCCTTCCATTCAAGAGTCTTTCAAAGCACGTATGATGAACTCCACCTTAGCTTCTAATTGCTTTTTCTTCTCTCCCGTAAGGATTCCTTTCGGCACGTCAAACGAGCAGACATCTAGTTGTGGTGATGAAGGAACCTATTGCAATGTCCCATATTACCATATGACCCTCCTTGGATAATATGCGGTGGCGCCTATGAACCCTAACAAGGGGACTGGATCTTTGCCATTGTGTGCGAGCCTGACTTTACCTAAAGTTGGTAATCTAAGCCACCATATGAGTTGTTCTGGCTTTAAAGCTCTAAGAAATTCCTTCTATTCTTTGAAATTGAATTTAGGAATGCATGTATGAGTTTTGACAAAAATTCTAAGAGAACGGACATCAGAGTTAATCTTAGTAAAACCCATATGAATATGAAATTACTTTACATGGTATGTGAACCATATGTACAGGAGACCACTAGAGGCTATAAAAATCCCTTTCTTATTTTTCCCAAAACGGTTGAGGGAGATGAAGGTTTCAGCTAGGATAAGGTTCGAGTAATCCCACCCATGACAGACTTGTTTGATTACTATGGCCATGATATGATCAAAAGTTACAGACGAGATTGGAAATAAGACAAAGCTAAAGAATGCCAAGACAAAGGTTCTACCAGACTTAGTTCTTTTGCTAGCAGGGAGGTTGGGAAACATTTCTAGAAGAAACGATAAGGAAATTCTCCTAGAATTACTTTTGGCGCCTGCTTTGATTTCATTGAGATTTGTATCCAGGAATTTAGCTAGTTGACTCAAAGGCTCAAACCCTATAGGAGGTTAGACTAACAAGTGAGTAAACTCAACTCCAATGGCGGCGCTATATTCCTCAAGGGTAGGGGTAACTTCTAATTCTTCCTTGCAGAACGTTGCGGTGATTGAATCCCAATAGAGTGTTATGGCTTGGATAAAGGCGGGTGGATATTCAATCTTCAACAGGTCCAGCAAATATACTAGCCGCAATATGGCGTACTTTTGGTTTGTTTCACCCTTGCTATCCTACTAAGCTATGAGTTCAGCTCGAAGGACTTCGAACACTTGGATGTCATTCTTTTCCATCAAGTCTAAAATATGCAAATGATTTTAAAAGATCGATTGCCAAAGATTACTTTTAAACATGATTATGCAAATGTCATGTTTTACGCATGGACTGATTTAATTGCATATTTCAATTAAAGAAATGGAAATTAGAATTCATTTTAGGTATGAAGAACCTGACTCAAGGTCTAATTTGAATTTTAAAGAAGTGAATTATGTAATTAGTTAGAATCATCTTAGTGACTAATGAAAATAACAACGCCACATCCCATTGGTCAAAACATCACCTGTGAACATAGTAGATGAAATTCCTTATTACAAAAAGGATATGCTATGAGAGGTTGAGAGGGATCTCACAAGGGGATGAAACACAAATCGAGTTTATTCTGAAATAAGAAAGCCATCAAAGGCCTCTGGAATGTGGGATCTAAAGTATCCCTCCCCGGGACCTAGTCTTCTTCAGGGTTATAGTCGATCGAGATTTCTTCTTGATAGCATCTTTGTTTGGTCCTTCTTCAGGACTCATTAATGAGAAGTAAATCTAGATATGTATTTCAGTCGCATCCCGCTCGAATATGATCAATTTGAGTAGGCTGACTAAAAGGGAAAGGCTAACGTGAGACGAGGTATGTGGACTTAGGCAACTCGGATAGGAAATGGCGCTTTGACCATAAGGATTATCGAGGGGATATTTAGAACCACAAAGAGGCCGATCTAAGAACAATTAAGAAATGCCTTGCGAGTGTCATACGATTGGAGTGCGGGTGATGCTGCTTAACCAACGTATGATTTGCAAAATTTTCCGAAATCGGACAGTGACGATCGAGACCATAAGGACTAGTGATAGACCCTCATAATTACATGATAACCAAAGCCGCCACGAATTGACTAAATATGATATGAATCACAGGGTCGATATGCGTAATGTCTGCAAAAGCCGCCCGTCGATTCGGGATAGGTTGGAACCACGTCCGATAGGAAAAATCATTAGAAACGAGTCTTGAAAATTGAAAATGGAGAATCAAGAATTTCAACGTTATATTTGGATTGACCGTTGCCCTTTCGAAGATTATTGGAGTGAGAAAAATGACGTTCTGGACGTCGGGGGTAAAATTATCATTTTGCACCTCAAGCTAAAGCCTTGCCCATGCAATGAAAGAAAGACATTTTGGTCTTTTAAACCACCCTAAGACCACCGAAAATCTGAAGAGATATATGCCATTGGATCAAGTTGGAATGACACTTGGACATGTGTCAATAGATGGACTAAAGAGTGGTCATATCCACTATTGGCCACCTACCATTCCATTCTTTGACTTTGAGCCTTGTATATACACCTCTCACTCTCTCTCTCACCTCTCATTTGGCCAGTCACCACCTCATCTTCACTGAAACCTCTTCTTCTTCCTTCTTTCTTCACTGCTCGCCGGCGACAGTTTTTGGAGCTGCAGTTCGTTGCCATCGATGCCACCTTCTGGCCACCACCTGTCGGCACGCTGACCACATCCTCTTAGTTCCATGTCTTGACAACCTCCTAAAATTGGAAGCAAGCCGTTTGGACCATCGAGGAGCTCCAACCAAGTGTTTTCCCAGGAGTCAGCGAAAATTGATCCAATCTGAGGTAGGTGATGTTTCTGACCCCTTAGGAGGCCGAAATGTTGGGCTTTTGAGATTAAATTTTGTGAAGGTCTAGGAGACATGTATATTAATCTATGGTAAAAAGTTGAGAATGATTTGATGAAGTTTTGACCCCAAATGGGTCTTGTGAATGTAGGACAGAATCTGCCGGTTACTGACCTGGAGGATCCGGCCACTTTTGACGGGATTCCAGCGACGACTCGACCTCAAACTCTCGGCGAGACCTCTTAGATCCTTAGATATACATGTTAAGAGGTAGGATAGTGATTAAATGATGAAATTGGTGGAGACTTAGGGCTGGTTGTGCTCGGTTTGCACAGAATCGAAATAGCCGGTTCGGTTCTGTGCAAGACCGAAGCTGTTGGAGCTGATGGCCATTGGTTTTGAGCCTCAAATTGGTGATTTAGAAATGCTAAGATGATGAGGATTATGTTATGGAGGTTTGTAGTTCATGGATTGGTGAATTAGATATGGAAATTGACGGATTGGTTAGAATTTTCTAGGTTGTGCGGTGAGTTTGGTCTTGAACCATTGAGGGCCGAACCTTTGAGGGCTCACGAAGAGAAAATTGTGATATCAAATTCAAGGTAAGGGAATCCTAAACTTAGAATAGAAAGATTGGACTCGATTGGGTGGGTCGAGCGATAAATTGGTTGATTGGTGAGAGATTCCAAGATGAATGTTCTTGGTGCATCCTAAGTTGTTATTGGGGATTTATGTGTGCTAATGCTTGTGCTTAAATTGTTTGCCATGTTAAGTGTTACTTGATTGTGCTGCATGCCATGAGTATTCGAATTGTGCTTGAGTTGCACCTGTTGTTTTGTATGTGAAATGAGTTGAGAATCATGACATGAGCATGACATGGCGAGACCCTGAGGCGTGTGAGACGCGGGGTGGAGAATAGCCTGATGCGATCTAATCGCGGGCATGAGATTGAGACAGGTTGAAAAATGGTGGATGTAGTGAAGTGGCAAGATGAGTGTGCATGATCATCTGAGTGTGCATGATCATCTGAGTGTGTGTGATGCCACAGCTATATGCCTGCCATCTGCGTGCTGTCATCTCTATTTGTATTTGCCTGATATGTTTGTGAGTTTGAATGTTTGGGGTTTACGACTACCTGAATGGACGGTCGGCCTAACCTAGGGTTAGGACCCACCTTACTGAGATGTGTATTTCACCCCTTTGGGGACCCTTATTTTTACAGATCTTAGGCCTTGACTATGTGGCTTATCCGCTTTAGAGACCCTAAGGAGATGACCACATATTTTGATGAGTTCCCTGACGATCAGGGGACCATATACATGAGGAAGTATACAGTAGTGTAGGTTGATGATGGTAGTACGGATTTGAAGCCTCATTGGTATGAGGCGTGGTTTAGGAAAATTGGGGATGAGTCGACTAGGTTGTTGAAGCCCCAAGAGGTGCCCTAGGGAGTGAACCCTGATTGGTGCCACCCTGGTAGGGACCAGGACCAGGCCGAGGGATCAGTAGTCGGTTCTAGGAACGGACCGGAGAGGACCCCGACGCTGGAGTTTACTAAGGAGGAGAAGGTCATTGTCTTGGAGGCAACCGAGGAGGATCTCGCAGAGCTGTCGCATGAAGAAACCATGGCGGATACTAGTGAGGTTCGCTCTGAAACGTTTTCAAAGTATGAGCCGACGGAGGATGCCGAGGACACTGATAACTCCAGTAGCTCATCCTAGGAGACTCTAGTTGTAGCTTGATCTTTGGTGACGACCCCGATCCTATTCCTGTCAGATTTTTGGCGATGGTCCATTTTATATGCTCACCCCGTCATCCCCTTGCTTATCGGATTTTAGTAGCTCTGTACTTGTATGCACAGTCGGTTATTTTGTACGACAGTTTCTATGCTATCCAGGTCCCACTTAATTTATATTTTGTACGGAGGAGTTGCTTATTTACCGCTTCTGCGTGCTTGATATATTTGTTATATATTTCGGCTTAGATTGTGGATCTTGGGATCGCGAGAGATCATATGGTTTGCTTGTAGGGAGTCGCGTGTTCGTGCCCGGGACGTGGGGCATGACATCCTCGTTCGATTTGGTATCAAAGTAAGGTTAGCTCGATCCAAAGATGGTTGAGAACTAGAGTGATAAGGAGGATTAAGTTGGGATATGGACGGATAGCGAAACCTTAGGAGACTGATTAAGATAAGGTCTGGGGTGCATGGTGTGCGACCTGGTACTTATGGTTGGTATTTGATCTTGGCAAGGTTGTGGTAAGGCATGAGGATTGAGTTCCCTGCCTAGTATTGGAGGTCATTTCTGGATTTTGGCCTGATAAGTGTTTGAACAGGGTTGTTTTAGGGAACCGTTGGAGTGAACAGAATTGAGGAATGGCCATGAGTTACTTGTTGAAATGTCTGTGGAAGTTATTGTGCGAAAGGACTGTTGTAGTGTAACTGTTTCTGTTAAGGATTAGTTAGTAGCTCTGGATTTGGATGAATGAGTGAGTTACTAACTCCTTGCTGAACTTGTGGTGGACCAGGTTTAGTAGAAGGAGATAAGGATGAGCAACCCATCCAGAGATTTAGAAGATCCAGAGGTGGAGCTTCTAGCTCGAGGCCGCCTGCAGTAGAGGACCCAAGAATGGATGGCGTGCTGAGGGCACTGGAGAGAATTGGTGACCCTATTGATAGGCAGACCCAAGACCGGGATGCTGCCATAGCCCAGGCAGTAGGAGCTGCCATAGCTGTCGTCAACGGCAACAACGGTGGAAATAGAAGCCAGGGTGAGCTTAACCAGGGCAATGAAGCTGTGAATGCCCAAGAGGAAATCATCGTGGCCAGACAGATGGGCCAACTAGTGGAGCAGTTCATAAAGCTGAAGCCGACACAGTTCGATCGGATTGGAGATCCCGAGCTAGCACCTAGACGGATTGAGAAGTTAGAGAAAGCTTTTGGTGTGCTGAGGTGCACAGATGAGGAGAAGGTGTTGCTAGCAGTGTACCAGCTGGAGGGTACAATGAATGATTGGTGGCCGCCACCAAGGACAGAGTCTTCCCTGAAAGGACAACCTTGAACTGGGATGCCTTTAAGACGGCATTCAATGACAAGTACTTCTCTGAGATGGCCAGGGAAAGGAAGCAGGTGGAATTCCTGTAGTTGCGCCAGAACCAGCTGACGATAGATCAGTATGAGGCCGAGTTCTCGAGGCTGTCGAGGGACGCACTTCGATCTGTAAAGGATCCTCAGGAGAAAGCGAGGAGATTTAGAGACGGATTGAGGCCTAAGCTTCGTAGTCAGATGATTGCCCTGAATCTGAGGACTTATAAGGAGATATATGAGCGGAGCCAAATGATTGAAAGGGACTTGAAAGAGAGGAACACCGCAACTAGATTGCGGTCTACGCCATTCAGAGATAACCTCAAAATGGGTAGAAGACCGATGGCGGGCAACAGACATTTTGTGCTGGCCGTAAGGAAGAATATTGTGAAGCCGCCGAATCCCACTAACTAGAGCTGCCGCCTTTATGGCAGGAGGCATAGAAATGGGCCATGTCCAGTAAGGACTGGGGTTTGTTTAAGTGTGGTCAGCTGGGCCACCAGATGAGGACGTGCCCAAACCAAGCTCCGACAAATCAACCTCAAGGACAGAGACTGTAGGCTGGGCCGTCGACTACAACTCCCTAGATCGAGCAGAATCGATCACCGGCACAGGGAAGGGTGTATGCAGTAGTCCGCAGAGAGGCGGAGGAAGCGCCAGGCATGGTCGCAGGTACAGTTTACTTGAGCAACCATGCTGCATACGCATTGTTTGACCTTGGTGTCGTGCATTCATTTGTGTCTGCGCAGTTTGCTGATTTGGTGGGTATGAAACTAAAGCCGTTGAATATAATCCTGCATGTTGCCACTCCATTAAAGGATAATATATTGGTTTCGTTGGGCTGTGCTGGTTGTGAGATTATGATTGGAGGGAGTAAAGAGAGTATTGACCTAGCTGTATTACCCATGTATGATTTTGACGTAATCATAGGAATTGATTGGTTGGGTAAGCAGGGGGCAGTAGTGGACTGTGGTAGTAAGATAATTTGGTTTTATCCGAGAGGCCGCCTTAACTTTGAATTAGTGGGAAGTCGAGGAGGAATCTCAATTCCTTTAGTCTCATCTCTGGAGGTGACTAAGTTGATGTCCGAAGGGTGTCGGCATACTTAGTGACAATAATGGACACGACTACCGAAGAGCCAAAGTTAGAGAGTATCTCGGTAGTGCATGAATTTCCTGACGTGTTTCCCCAAGAGTTGCCAAGGTTATCACCGGAACGGGAAATAGAATTTGTAATCGAGTTAGCCCCTAGGACAGAACCGATCTCAAAAGCACCTTACAGGATGTCCTGGTCAAAGCTGAAGGAGTTAAAGGTGTAGATAAAAGAGCTGCTAGATAAGGGATTTATCCGACCAAGTGCTTCGCTGTGGGGAATGCCAGTGCTATTCATAAGGAAGAAGGATGGGTCTTTGCATTTATGCATTGACTGTCGACAACTGAACCAGGTAACGGTGAATAACAAATACCCATTGCCGAAGATTGATAATTTGTTTGATCAGTTGCAAGGAGCGGCGGTATTTTCAAAGATTGACCTGAGAATAGGTATCACCAGTTGAGGATCAAGAAGGAAGACATACCTAAGACTGCTTTCAGGACGAGGTATGATCATTATGAGTTTACAGTGATGTCGTTTGGATTGACCAACGCTCCAGCTGCATTCATGGACCTGATGCATCGAGTATTTAAGGAATTCCTGGATAGAGTCGTCATAGTCTTTATTGACGACATCTTGATTTACTCGAGGAGTGATGTAGAACACGAGGAGCACTTGAGGATTGTTCTGCAGACCCTGATGGAACACTTACTCTGCGCGAAGTTGAGTAAATGCAAATTCTGGCTAACAAAGTAGCATTTCTTGGTCATGTGGTATCTGGTGAAGGAATCGTAGAGGATCCTGCGAAGATCAAGGCTGTAACAAATTGGCCTAGACCTACTACGGTCATTGAAGTCAGAAGTTTCTTGGGACTAGCAGGATACTAGAGGCGTGTTGTGAAAAAATTCTCATCCATAGCCATCCCATTGACGCGGTTGACGAAGAAGGAAACAAGGTTTGAATGGACTGACAAATGTGAGAAGAGTTTCCAAGAGCTCAAGCATAGATTGACAACCGCGTCAGTGCTGACAATTCCATCAGGATCAGGAGGTTACGAGATTTACAGTGATGCTTCGCTGAAATGACTAGACTGTGTGCTGATGCAGCACGGAAGAGTAGTAGCCTACGTGTCCAAACAGTTGAGGCCACATGAAATGAACTACCCAACTCATGACCTGGAGTTAGCGGCAATTGTATTTGCTCTGAAGATTTGGAGACATTACCCATGTGGCGAAAAATTTCGAATTTATACCTACCACCAGAGCTTAAAGTATTTGTTTTTTCAGAAGGAGCTGAACATGAGGCAACGTAGATGGATGGAGCTGCTCAAAGATTATGATTGTAATATACTGTATCACCTTAGGAAAGCAAATAGAGTAGCAGATGCGCTGAGTCGGAAGTCAAGCATCGCATGTCTACTGGTGAAAGGTTGGTCGATGATAGAAGACTTAAGAGATTCTGAGTTCAGACTAGAAGTCGATCAGTTGTCCAGTTTGATAGCTACGTTGAGGGTAGAACTTGAGGTCCATGAAAGAATAAAGGCCCTACGGTCTATGGACCTAGAGATTCAGAAGATCCTTGAGATGGATGCAACAAAGAGAAAACCCGAGTTTCAGGTGTCTGAGGAAGGAATTTTAAAGTTTCGAGGACGATTGTGCATACCAAAGAATGAAAGGCTCAAGGAAAGGATTTTATCAGAGGCTCACAGGAGCAATTATAGCATCCACCTTGGAAGTACAAAGATGTATCAGAACTTACGACAACATTATTGGTGTAACGGGATGAAAGTGGACGTAGCAAAGTATGTGGCTAAGTGTTTGACATGCCAACAAGTGAAAGCACAACACTGTAAGCCTAAAGAACTATTACAGCTACTGGAGATCCCGGAATGGAAGTAGGAGCATATAACCATGGATTTTGTAATGGGACTCCTAAGGAGCCAGTCATGTCACGACTCTATATGGGTAGTCGTGGACAGATTGACCAAGTCCACACATTTCATCCCGGTGCGAAAGGACTTTGCTATGGATAAGTATGCAGAGTTGTACATGAGACAGATAGTGAGGCTGTACGGAGTGCCTATGACGATCAGCTCCGATAGAGATCCTAAATTCACGGTAAATTTTTGGAATAGTCTGCAAGAAGCTATGGGAACTTGACTGCAGTTTAGCACAGCATACCATCCACAGATGCACGGACAATCGGAAAGGACAATTTAGACACTTGAGGACATGTTGAGAGCGTACGTCATTGATTTTAAAGGTGGATGGGAAGATCAGCTACATCTGGTAGAGTTTGCTTATAATAATAGCTACCCGCAGAGCATCCAGATGACACCATTCGAAGCACTCTATGGAAGAGCCTGCAGGAACCCGATTTGTTGAGATGAGGTTGGAGAAAGAAGTATCACAGGCCCAAAATTGGTAGAGCAATCAGTGGAAGCAGTGAATATAATTCGGGATAGATTGAGGACGGCACAGAGTTGTTAGAAGAGCTATGCAGATAAGCGGCGCAAGCCCTTGGAATTTCAAGTGGGCGATCACGTCTTCCTTAAGGTGTCACCGATGAAAGGACTACCGCGATTTGGAAAAAAGGGGAAGTTGAGCCCAATGTACGTAGGCCCATTTGAGATACTGGAGCGGATTGGAACCTTGGTCTACAGGCTCGCCTTGCCACCTAATCTATCCTAGGTGCATAACGTTTTTCACGTGTCGATGCTGCGAAAGTATGAACCAGATTCGACACATGTGTTGGACTACGAAGCCATAGAAGTGGATGACCGAGTGTCTTATGTAGAGAGGCCGATAAGGATCGAGGACCGGAAGGAGAAAATCCTTAGGAATAAGAAGATCCCACTGGTCAAGGAAGTATGCGAGCACCATGGAACTGAAGGTGCCACGTGGGAGAATGAAGAGACGATGAGGCGACAACGCCCCTATTTATTTAAGTAATTAAGTGTAATGTAAATTTCAGGGACGAAATTTTTGTAAGGGGGAAGAGTTGTGACATTTTGATTTCCAGTCAATTTCAAACTCATTAATAAGAAGTAAATCTAGAGATGTATTTCAGTCGTATCCCATTCGAATCTGATCAATTAGAGTAAGCTGACCAAAAGGAAAAGGCTAACGCGAAACGAGATATGTGGACCTAGACAACTCAGATAGGAAATGGCGCTTTGACCATAAGGATTGTTGAGGGGATATTTAGAACCACAAAGAGGCCGATCTAAGAACGATTAAGGAATGCCTTGCGAGTGTCATACGATTGGAGCGCGGATAATGCCGCTTAACCAACGTATGATTTGCAAAATTTTTCTAAATCGGACAGAGACGATCGAGGCCATAGGGACTAGTGATAGACCCTCACAATTACATGATAACCAAAGCCGCCATGAATTGATGAGCCCTAAATGTGATATAAATCACAGGGTCGATACGCGTAATGTCTGCAAAAGCCGCCCGTCGGTTCTGGATAGGTTGGAACCACGTCTGATAGATAAAACCATCATAAATGAGTCTTGAAAATTGAAAATGGAGAATCAAGAATTCTACATTATGTTTGGATTGGTCGTCGCCATATCGAAGATTATTGGAGCGAGAAAAACGACGTTCCGGACGTCGGGGGTAAAATTACCATTTTGCCCCTCAAGCTTAAGCCTTGCCCATGCAATAAAAGAAAGGCATTTTGGTCTTTTAAACCACCCCAAGACCACCGAAAATCTGACAAAATATTGGCCATTGGATCAAGTTGGAATGACACTTGGACATGTGTCAATAGATGGACTAAAGAGTGGTCTTATCCACTATTGGCCACCTACTATTCCACTCTTTAACTTTGAGCCTTGTATATACACCTCTCACTCTCTCTCTCACCTCTCATTTGGCCGATCACCACCTCATCTTCACCAAAACCTTCTTCTTCCTTCTTTCTTCACTGCTCGCCAGCGACAGTTTCTGGAGCTGCCGTTCGCCACCGTCGACGCCACCTTCCGGCCACCACCTGCCGGCGCGCCAACCACACCCTGTTAGATCCACATCTTGCCGACCTCTTGGAACTAGAAGCAAGCCGATTAGACCACCGAGGAGCTTCGACCAAGAGTTTTCCCGGGAGTCGACGAAAACTGATCCAATTTGAGGTAGGTGATGTTTCTGACCACTTAGGAGGCTGAAATGTTGGAATTTTGAGGTTAAATTTTGTGGAGGTCTAGGAGACATGTATATCAATCTGTGGTAAAAATTTAAAAATGATTTGATGAAATTTTGACCCCAGATGGGTCTTGTGAATGTAGGACAGAATCTGTCGGTTATTGACCTTGGAGGATTCGGCGACTTTTGACGAGATTCCGATGACGACTCGACCTCAAGCTCTCGGTGAGACCCTTAGTGATGGACATGTTAAGAGGTAGGGTAGTGATTAAACGATGGAATTGGTGGAGATTTAGGGCTGGTTGTGCTCGGTTTGCACAGAACTGAAAATAGCCGGTTCGGTTCTGAGCAAGACCGAAGCTGTTGGAACTGATGGCTATTGATTTTGAGCCTCCAATTGGTGATTTAGAAATGCTAAGATGATGAGGATTATGTTATGGAGGTTTGTGGTTCATGGATTGGTGAATTGGATATGAAAATTGACGGATTGGTTGGAATTTTCTAGGTTGTGTGTTGAGTTTGGTCTTGGACCATTGAGGGCCGAACCTTTGAGGGCTCACGAAGAGAAAATCGTGATATCAAATTCAAGGTAAGGGAATCCTAAACTTAGGATAGGAAGATTGGACTCGATTGGGTGAGTCGAGCGATAAATTGATAAATTGGTGAGAGATTCTAAGATGAATGTTCTTAGTGCATCCTAAGTTGTTATAGGGGATTTATGTGTACTAATGCTTGTGCTTAAATTGTTTGCCATGTTAAGTGTCACTTGATTGTGCTGCATGCCATGAGTATTCGGATTGTGCTTGAGTAGCACCTGTTGTTTTGTATGTGAAATGAGTTGAGAATAATGGCATAAGCATGACATGGCGAGACCCTGAGACGTATGAGACGTGGGGTGGAGAATAGCCTAATGCGATCTAATCACGGGCATGAGAATAGCTTGATGCGATCTAATCGCGAGCATGAAAATAACCTGATGCGATCTAATCGTGGGCATGAGATTGAGACAGGTTGAAAAATGGTGGATGTGGTGAAGTGACAGGATGAGTGTGCATTATCATCTGAGTGTTTATGATGCCATAGCTGTATGCCTACCATCTGTATGCTGTCATCTCTATTTGTATTTGCTTGATATGTTTGTGAGTTTGAATGTTTGGGGTTTGCGACTGCCTGAGTGG
The DNA here is from genome assembly GCA_028455895.1 of Rhodomyrtus tomentosa. Lineage (NCBI taxonomy): Eukaryota > Viridiplantae > Streptophyta > Magnoliopsida > Myrtales > Myrtaceae > Rhodomyrtus > Rhodomyrtus tomentosa. The sequence goes on from JAPCWY010000011.1 coordinate 17,129,694, forward strand.
AAGGTCGGCCTAACCTAGGGTTAGGACCCACCTTACTGTGATGTGTATCTCACCCCTTTGGGGACCCTTATTTTTACAAATCCTAGGCCTTGACTATGTGGCCTATCCGCTTTAGAGACCCTAAGGAGATGACAGCGTATTTTGATGAGTTCCCTGATGGTCAGGGGACTATATACATGAAGAAGTGTACAGTGGTATGGGTTGACGAGAGTAGTACGGACTAGAAGCCTCATTGGTATGAGGTGTGGTTTAGGAAAATTGGGGACGAGTCGACTAGGCCGCTGAAGCCCCATGAGATGCCCCTAGGAGTGATCCCTGATTGTTGCTACCCCGGTAGGGACCAGGACCAGGCCGAGGGATCTGTAGTCAATTCTAGGAACGGGCCGGAGAGGACCCCGATGCTGGAGTTTACTGAGGAGGAGGAGGTCATTGTCTTGGAGGCGACCGAAGAGGATCTCGTAGAGCCGTCCATGAAGAAACCATGGAGGATACTATTGAGGTTCGCTCCGAGACGTTCTGAGAGTATGAGCTGACGGAGGATGCCGAGGACACCGATGACTCCAGCAGCTCATCCTAGGAGACTCTAGTTGTAGCTTGACCTTTGGTGACGACCCCGACCCTGTTCCTGTCGGATTTTTGGCAATGGTCCATTTTGTATGCTCACCCCGTCACCCCCTTGCTTATCGAATTTTAGTAGCTCTATACTTGTATGCACAGTCGGTAATTATGTATGACAGTTTCTATGCTATTCAGGTCCCACTTAATTTATATTTTGTATGGAAGAGTTGTTTATTTACCGCTTCCGCATGCTTGATATATTTGTTATATCTCTCAACTTAGATTGTGGATCTAGGGACCGCGAGAGATCATATGGTTTGCTTGTAGGGAGTCGCGTACTCGTGCCCAGGGCGCGGGGCGTGACATTTACCCTAGTTGAGTGACCTTCAGAATGTGAGGGATAATCTTCAATAGGCTGGTTGTGATGCTTTAAATCTTCTGGCCGTTCTCTAATCCATGGCTTGATGACTTCAGGGGTCTTATTGGGTTTTGCCTTTTTGAGTATGATGCGCCTTGGCTTTGTCTTGATTGTAGGACGTCTCTTCTTTCCCCAAAGAGAGATCACCGGTTGATTCTCCCTGGCTTGACGTTCCTCTTTTCGGCGGGCATAAGCTTTTCTAGCTAAGCTGTTGCGATATTGCATTTTCACTTCTAGATAGTGCTTGAACATCTCGTCTGTCTGTCTTTTAAACCTAAGGTTATCGATCTCGTAACTAGTCTGGCAGTCTTCAGCATATCCCAGCTTACGTCCACTCAAACTCCCGGCCATGTACAAATCTAGTAAAATGCAACATTGTGTTTGGTCCAGGACGAGTGACTTTCCTTAAACACTGAAAGGTCACTAGTTTCGTCGAACTTCTAGGAAATGCGACATCCTGTCCCCTATTATTGTTATTTCAATTAGTCACTAGAATAATTTCAGAATGTATGCAATGTATGTAGGCGTGAATGACATGCAACACATGAATATACTTTGAAACAGGGAGTGAGGAAATACATCGAAGGTAAATGCCTTACGAACCAAAACCTCGGGACCATGAAATATTCCTTTGTAACGATGGGTGGTTATAGGTATATCAACCTTCCATAGACATGCGCATGAGACAAATGAGAATATACTCCAGAAATAAAATCAGGTGAGAAACCTATGGCTCAGGTTCCCACGATCCAAATATGGCAAATTTCTCCCCAAAGGTACCCACCCAAGAGGGCTAGATATCACTAATTGGATTGTAACAGGAACGAACATAGAAGTCTCAAGCGCCATCAAACACGAGATCCTTTCGTATCCTTTCCCTATAAAAAGGTCAAGCTAGAGTTGGTTGCAGTCAGGGTTTGACCGTTAGTCTGTCGCGACCCTCTAGCGATCTTGAGGGCTAATGGGCCGTCCACTCTTGTCAGACGCGGGCCTCTCTCAAAGCCTATTACCCAAGTCGCAACGGCGGTATACGTGATCGACTTTCGATGTGGCCTGGTGATATGTGATTCGTGTACATGCCAAGAAGTCACCACCAATCATTTCGTGGGGGGTAAGATTGGAAATCCTATCGAATAGCTAGGAGCAATCTATTCAATTTTGCGAAAACCAGAGAAATGAGATCGGAGACTTTGTTACGCCAACTGTCAGAGTTGATACCCTTTCGGTACCTAAGTTGAATGATTTATCTAACCTAAGATTTCATGCAAATGAGTGATGTGCGAACCCTAACAATAGGAGTTCATGCAAATAGGAATGTCTACCCTAGCATTCACAATCAATTAAATTGAATGCGCCAATCAAGGATCCGAAATGTACGGATAAATCACATGAAAGTAACGTGGCATCCCTAATAAAGCTCTATTAGCCTAGAGAAATGTCAATCAAGGATTAGGAATATTTTTGACATGATTTGCCCTTGAGGGGCAAAATCGTAATTTTGAAGAGTTTTGGGACAATTTGCCCAAGAAAGGAAAATTTTTCATTTCAGATGAAATATGGAGTCAAAAGATGGAAAAAATAAGAATAGTCACCAAACCAATTAATTTCCTATTTTTCGAAAAAATTTCGATTTTTCTTGAATTTTTAGGATGATTTACCCTTTGAGGGGTAAAACCGTCATTTCAGAAAGTGATGAGCAGTGAAAATTTTGAACAGAAGGATTGGTTGACCACCAGACCCAAATCCTAATTTTGAGCAATTTATACGACTCGATTGGGATAGAAAAGACGATTTACCCTTTGAGGGGTAAAAGCGTCATTTTAGAAAAACGAACTAGATTCGAAAACCCAAGCATAAGAGCTGGTCTCCTAATCGACCCTAATTTTTATCTCGACATTATCGACCAATCTCGTATACAAGGCAGAGGCGATTTACCCCTAAAGGGTAATATCGTCAATTCCCAAAAGAACGGATAAGAAATCCCAAAAAATAGGATTGACCAGTTGTCTGTGGTCAATCCTTAATTTTTGAAAATTTTATGGAATGTCTAGGAATTTTCACAATTTTTCTACATTTTTTTTGGGATTTTCTAAAATTTTCTAACAATTTTTTAGGATTTTCTAGAATTTTCTGATTTTTTTTTCTTTTTAAAAAATCATTTTTCTGAATTTTTATTAAAAAAATGATTCTGACCGAGTCGACCGAACCTACTCGGGTTGGATGCCCGACCCACTCGGGTTGGGTACCCGGCCCAGACCCGAACCCACGCGCACTAGATGCCCAAAACGACGTCATCTCATATTTATTATTATTATTATTATTATTATTTGGATTTAATCCAACGACTTCTATTGAATCGCGTGACTACTTCACGGCCTTAGGATCAGATTATTAGAACCTATGGCTCAAATTAAAAGCCGACTAACTCTCGATCGTCAGATCTGATTACTTAGATCTACAACCACGATCAGACGACTCGGCTATCCCTCTAGCGTCCGATCAACAGATTTATTTTTTATTTTGAAAATTCAATTCATATTAACAGAATTTATAAAACTGATCGAACGACTACCGAGCCAACAAGCGACATTCCTAATTTCCGACCCTTCGAGGCTTGAGATATGAAATGGAATCTCAAAATTGAAAAATGAAAAATAAAGATTTCAACATTCCAATCGAATTAGACGTTGTCTCATCGAAGTTAAATTGAATTAGAAAAATGACATTCTGGACGTTGAGGTTAAAATGACCATTTTGCCCTTCAAGTCTTGGCCTTGCTTTAATAAAAGGATAAGGGCATTTTGGTCATTGGCCACACCCTAAATGTGATTTGAATCATAGCCCTTGGATGAGCCATTGATTGATATAGAGACAAGTGTCAATGGATGAAGAGTTGGCATTAATTGGACAACTTTTAGCCTACCATTCTTCATGGTTGACCCTCAAATTTGTGCATGTACTCCTCTTATTCCCTCATTCTGCCGAGAACCTCATCACCATAGCCATTCTTCTTCTTCTTCTTCTTCACGTCGAGAGTAGCACTCACTCGACTAGACTCAACCGCTGCCTTTGCTGCCTTCGACCGCCGTCTTCGGTGACCTCCAGCCACTAAGCCGACCACCAGTGTCTTCCTCATCCTCTTGCCGACAACTTCCAAGTTGAATCACAGCATTTGACCCACTGAGGAGCTCCAGCCAGCTATTTTCCGGAGAGTCGACGGAAACCGTCGTAGCTGGAGGTAAGCCACTGTTTAGACTCCGTAGGACCTCTAATCTTTGAATCTTTCGGCCAAATTTTGTCAACATTAAGGGCACATGTAGACTGAGTTGTGGTAAAATTTTGGGCTGAATTTGATGGAGATTTGATGATGAAATGGTGTCACCTTTGATGGACAAAAACTGACCAGCGGTAGGCGTGTGAGAACCGACGGTGTTCAAGCACTTCCAAGCGTTGCCTTGGCTTCAAAATTTTGGTGAGGCTCTCTAACACCTAGAACCTTATTTTAGCAAGTAGTTTAGTGGATAATTTGAGGATTTATGGTAGCTTATAGGCTGATTGAGTGAGATATGCACAAAACCGAGAATGCCCTATTTCGGTTCTATGCATGCCGAAATTTTGGGGGCTGTACGTGATGGAATTGAACTCCAATTTCATCGTTAAGGCTTATGAGGATGTCAATCGACATGTTAATGAGGTGTATGCTCCATGAATTGATGATTGGAATAGAAAAATTGATGGTTTGACGAACTATGGATTAGGTCGCACGGCTATCCTGTTTTGGGATCAAGGGAATTGAATCTTTGAAGGAGTATTGGAGGAAATTTTACGGATTAAATTGAAAATTAAGTGACTCCTAAACCTTTGTTAGGAAGTTAGGACACTACTAGATGCGTTTGGATGATATATTGATGAATTTGGGAGTCTATTGCATTGATTGTTCATGATCGACTGAGATAATGGAGGTGTGAGTCGTGTATACTCTTGATGATGAGAAATTATAACTCTCATGGCTAAATTGTTGTTGTGTGCATTCGATTGACATGGATGCTGGTATGGCTATGTGATATTTGGCCTTGAATGACGATTGTTTGAGAAATATGAATGAGATGGCAAGAGAACAAACCGTTATATTGATTGTCTTACAGTGTACTTGAATCACCTTGTGGGCGTTTGGCCTTGACATCTCGCATGATAATGATTCATTACTTGGCTGATAAAAATTATACTTGATTATGAAGTTCCTTAAGAGGGGAGTTTGATTTGTGAGCCTAAGAGCTTGTGGCACCCTGATGCGTTGAGATGCGGGGTTGTAATGGCTAGTACCCTGATGCGTTGAGATGCGGGGTTGTGGTGGCTAATGTTTTAATGCGTTGAGACGCGAGACGAGATTGATTATGTGTCGACATAGGCCGGGAATGGCATTGAAAACCTAATGCGTTTAACGCAGATTTGTCAATTTGATGGCCTGAGGCGTAATGACGCGGATCGGGCCTGAGGCGTAAAGACGCGGACCGAGCCTGAGGCGTATTGATGCGGACATAGATATTGAAAAGATAATTGATATCTTGATGCGTCAGAACGCGAGATAGTCTTGATACGTGTCGACACAAGTATCGAAATGGCCTTTGAAACCTGATGCGTCAAAACGCGAGTTGCCAATCGAGGCCTTGATTAGCCTGAGGCGTATTGACGCGGGCTTAACCATTGAGATTAAATTTGTGATTAGCCTGATGCGTATTGACGCAGGCTTGGCTTAAATTCGTGATTAGCTTGATGCGTATTGACGCGAGCTTGGCCACTGGAATTGAAAGTTGTGATGAAATTGAGGACACATCTTTGCTTAAGAATTTAATGTTGTGCTAGTATGAAGCTTAGTTGTGATGATATGATTGTCCTTGAATCGTGATTGCGTTATGCCAAATGTATCAAGGTGCATTGATGTTTTATTGTCGTGTGTTGTTTTATCAATGAATCATTGTCTATTATTTTATTGCATAATCTGGGAGGACTAGTGGCCTGGTCTAGGTTTAGGGTGAATTTGCTAAGATTTATATCTCACCCTGTCGTGGGATTAACTTTTTCAGGTCCTAGGCAATGGAAATTTCAGTTTGTCAATGATCTGTATTTGAAGAAGTAATTATAGGAAATGAATTTACACTTTTGTGATTTTAGAGATTTCATGTTACCTCGAAGTTAGAGTTGTACCCTCTGAACCTGTAGTCGGTATTTATAAGCAGACGTACCCTATATCCTGAGTCATCTTAAGATTGAATTGAATGGAGAAGTTTCATCACTTCCGTATGTTTATATCATTTAGAAGTAATAAATTGTTGGCTGACGAATCTTGGGGACCACCGAGACAAGACGGCCTTGGTGGGATTTTGCGTGCCTGACAGGTTCAGGACGTGACATCCTCGTTTATGCGACATTCTGATTTCCCAGTCATTTTCAGAATCATTAATGAGAAGTATATCTAATGATATGTTTCAGTAATATCTTGCTCGAATCTGATCAATTCGAGTATACTGACCAAAAGGGAAAGGCTAACGCAAGCGAGGTACGTGGACCTAGGGAATTCGAATAGGAAATGGCGCTTTGACCATAAGGATTGTCGAGAGGACATTTAGAACCATAAAAAGGTCGATCTAAGGACGATTAAGGAATGCATTGCTAGCATTATATAATTGGAGCGCGAGTGATGCCACTTAACCAATGTATAATTTGTAAAATTTTCCTAAATCGAACAGTGACGATCGATACCATAGGAACTAGTGATATACCCTCACAATCACATGACAACTAAGTCTCCATGAATTGACGAGTCCTAAATGTGATATGAATCACAGGGTCGATACGCGTAAAGTCTACAAAAACCGCCCGTCAGTTCGGGATAGGTTGGACCACGTCTAATAGAGAAAATAATTAGAAACGAGTCTTGAAAATTGAAAATGTAGAATCAAGAATTTCAACGTCATGTATGGATTGGCCGTCGCCATGTCAAAGAATATTGGAACGAGAAAAATGACGTTCCGGACGTCGGAGGTGAAATTACCATTTTGCCCCTCAAAGCTCTAGCCTTGCTTATGCAATTCAAGAATGGCATTTTGGTCTTTATTTTCCCCCAAGAGCCACTGAAAATTTGGAGAGATCATGGCCATTAGATTAAGCTTGATCGACACTTAGGACATGTGTCAATGGATTAGCTAAAGAGTGGTCATGTCCACTTTTTGCTAACTACCATTCTTCCCTTTGACTCTTGAGATTGAATATAGCCCTCTTCTCTCTCTTCTTGGCCGGCCACACACCCCATCTCCACCGAAATTTCATCTTCTTCTTCTCCTTTAAACTGCCTGAACCCCTACCGCTCGACAGCTTTTGTGCTGCCCGTTCGACCTCTTCGACGACCCCCTCCGGCCACCGCCTGGACTCCGGCCAACCACACCCTCCTAGCTTAGCCTCTTGCTGAACTCCTCAAGATGGAAGCACGTTGATTGAGCCACCGAGGAGCTCCGGCCAACCATTCTCCCGGAAGCCGACGAAAACCGACACAATCTGAGGTAGGCGAAGTTTCTGACCTCTTAGGACCTCGAAATATTGGAGTCTTGTGACTAAATTTTGTGGAGGTTAGAGGACTCGTATAGTGATCTGTGGTAAAAATTTGGAATTTATTTGATGAAATTTTGACCCCAAATGGGTCTTGTGAATGTTGGACAAAAACTGCCGGTTTGCAATCTTGAAGGAGCCAACGACTTTCGAAGGAATTCCGGCAACGACTCGATCTCAAATCTTCGGTGAGCTTCATAAACGCTTAGATAGACATGTGAGCAAATAGGTTAGTGATTAAATGGTGGAATTGGAGTAGGTTAAGGGCTGGATATGCTTGGTTTACACAGAAGCGAATATAGCCTAGTTCGGTTCAGTGTAAACCGATTCTGTGGAGGCTATTGGCTGTTGGTTTTGAGTCTCAAATTCATCAATGAGACATGTTAGGATGTTGAGGAATGTGTTATTAAGGTTGGTGGTGCATGGATGGGTGAATTAGACAGGAGAAATTGACAATTGATTGGATTTTCCTAGGTTGCACGGTGGGTTTGTTCTTGGATCATTGGACCGAATTGTTGGGAGACTTAAGGAGAGGATTTTGTGGCATTAAGCTTGAGGTAAGGGAACCCTAAACCTAAGTTAGGAAGATTGGACTCGATTGGGCGAGTCAGGTGAAATTGAAATGGATTCTTGAGAGACTTAATGTGATTGATCTTTGTATGCACTAAGAGAGTATAGATGACTCGAATGTTTGATCATGCTTGTGGCTTGAGTAATTTTGTCACATTTGAATGTGCATTTGAATCGTCTTGCATGCCATGGATGTATTGTTTATGCATGAGTTGCACTTAGCCTTGTGTGCTTGATTATGATTGTGACATGGCGGAGGCGACGCGAAACCCTGATGCGTATGAGACGCGGAGTGGTGTGAGGAATGTCCTAAGGCGTGGGGTTGTAGTTGCATGGCACCCTGATGCTTATGAGATGCGGGATTGAGAAGGCCATAGTCCTGATGTGTTGAAACGCGGGATGGAGTTGTGATGTGTTAACACTGGCCAGGAATAACATTGAAACCTAATGCGTTTACGCGGGTTGTCAATGACGGTCTGATGCGTTTACGCGGACCGAGCCTGATGTGTTCTCAACGCGGGCATGAGAATGAGGCAGGCAGGAAAAGGTGGATGTGGTGATGTGGCAGGACGAGTTGTGCATGATCATCTGAATGTGTTATAATGCCATAACTGCATGCCTGTCATCTGTGTGATGTTATTTATATTTGCACTGTCTTATATGTCTATGAGTTTGAATTGTTGGGGTTTGAGACTGCCTGAGTGGACGGTCAGCCTAACCTAGGGTTAGGACCCACCGTACTGAGATGTGAATCTCACTACATTTGGGACCCTTATTTTTATAGATCCTAGGTCTTGACGATGTGGCCTATACGTATTGGAGACCCCAAGGAGATAATCGCTTATTTTGATGAGTTTCCTGATGGCCATGGAACTATTTATGTAAGAAAGTGTACTGTGATTTGGGTAGACGAGAGTAGTACTAGTTGGAAGCCTCACAGGTATGAGGCCTGGTTCCGAAATGTCAGAGATGTGTCTACTGGGCCGCTGAAGCTCAATGAGGTGCCCTTGGAAGTAATCCCTGATTGGTGCCACCCCACCCGAGACTTAGACCAAGCTGAGGAGTCAGTTGCCGGTTCGAGGAATGGACCGGAGAGGACCCCAACCATAAAGGACACGGAGGAGGAGGTTATCGTGGTCGAGGCGACTGAGGAGGATCTCGCGGAGCCATCTGCTGAGGAGACTATGGAGGATACCATAGAGGTTTGCTCTGAGATCTTTTCGGAGTACGAGCCTACGGAGGACGCAGAGGAGATCGAGGACTCCAACAGCTCGTCTTAGGAGCTCCCAGTTTGCCAATCGGTCTTTTGGTGGCGACCCCGACCCTGTTCAAGAGTTGGTTGATGATGATAGATCCCTTTTGTGTACTTACCCCGTCCTCTATATTAGCGGATTTAGTAGCTCTATATCTGTATAAATAGTTGGATATCATGTATGATAGTATCTGCGCTATCCAGGTCCCACTTCATATTTTGTACGGAGGAGTTATTTCATTATTGCTTTCGCATGTTTGTATATTATAGATCTCTCGACTTATGTGTGGATCTTGGGACCACGAGATATATTTGGTTTACTTGCAGGGAGTAGCGTGCTCGTGCCCGGGGAGCGGGGCATAACATCCCCATTTGATTTGGTATAAGAGCAAGGTCAGCTCGTTCCAAAATTGATTGAGGATTGGAGTAATAAGGAGGATTAAGTTGGGACTTGGATGGTTAGTGAGACCTTAGGAGATTGGTAAGGGATAAGACATGGGGTGCATAGCATGTGACTTGACACTTATGGATGACATTTGGCCTTGGCAAGGTTGTGATAAAGCATGAGGATTGAGTTCCCTACTTGGTGTTGAAAGTCATTTCTGGACTTTGGCTTGTCGAATGAATGAGTATGGTTGGTTTTAGTGAACCGTTAGAGTGAACGGAACTGAGGAACGACCATGTGCTGCTTGTTGAAGTGTCTTTGGAAATTGTTGTGTGGAGACTGTTATATTATGACAGTTTCTGTTAAGGTATAGTTAGTAGCTCTAGACTTGGAAGAATGAGTAAGTACTAACTCATTGTTAGATTTTTGGTGGATCAGGCTCAGTAAAGGAATATAAAGATGAGCAACCCATCTAGGAGATTTAGAAGGTCCAGAGGCGGAGTTTCTAGCTCAAGGCCGCCTGTGGCAGAAAACCCGATGATGGATGGCGTGCTGAGGGCACTGCAGAGAATTGGTGACCTTATTGACAGGCAAACCCAGGATCGAGATGCGGCCATAGCCCAGGCAGTAGGAGCCACCATAGCTGCCGTCAACGCCAATAACGGCAACAACGATGGCAATTGAAACCAGGATGAATAAGGCCAAGGCAATGAGGCAGTAAACGCCCAGGAGGAAATTGTCGTGGCTAGACAAATGGGGTCAGCTAGTGGAACAATTCATAAAGCTGAAGCCGACCCAGTTCTATGGGATTGGAGACCCCGAGCTAGCACCCAGGTAGATTAAGAAGCTGGAGAAAACTTTTGGAGTGCTGAGGTACACAGATGAGGAGAAAGTATTGCTGGCAGTATACTAGCTAGAAGGTACTGCAAACGACTAGTGGGCTACCACCAAGAATGGTGTTTTCCCTAAAGGAGCAGCCATGACCTGGGAAGCCTTTGAGACGGCGTTCAACGACAAGTACTTCTCGGAGACGGCTAGGGAAAGGAAGCGGGTAGAATTTCTACAGCTACGTCAGAACTAGCTGACAGTAGACCAGTATGAGGCCGAGTTCTCCAGACTGTCGAGGTGCGCACCTCGATCTGTAGAAGATCCCCAAGAGAAAGCACGGAGATTTCGGGACAAACTGAGACCTGAGCTCCGTAGTCAGATGATTGTCCTAAATCTAAGGACCTTTAAGGAGATCTATGAGTAGGGTCAGATGATTGAAAGGGACTTGAAAGAGAGGAATGCTGCAACTGGATCGCAGTTTACCCCATTCAGAGACAACCGCCAAATGGGCACGAGATCGATGGCGGGCAATAGGCGTTTTGTGCCTCTAGTAAGGAAAATATTGTGAAGCAGTCAAATCCCACAAATTGGAGCTGCCGCCTTTGTGGCAGAAGTCATAGAAATAGGCCATGCCCGATAAGGACTAGAGCTTGTTTTAAGGGTGGTCAAATGGGCCACCAGATGAGGATGTGCCCAAATCAAGCTCTGGCGAGTCGACCTCAAGGATAGAGACTGCAAGCTGGACCGTCGACTGCCACTCCTCAGATCGAGCCGAATCGACTACCGGCCTAGGAAAGGGTATATGCAGTAGCCCGCAAGGAGGCGGAAGAAGCACCAGACGTGGTCACAAGTACGATTTACTTGTGTGACCAAGCTGCATATGCATTGTTTGATCCTGGTGCCACGCATTCATTTGTGTCTGCTCAGTTTGCTGAATTGGTAGGTATGAAGTTAAAACTATTGAATATAACTCTGCATGTTGCCACTCCTTTAAAGGATAACATATTGGTTTCATTGGGCTGTGCTGATTGTGAAATCATGATTGAAGGGAGTAAGGGAAGTATTGACCTAGCTGTATTACCCATGTATGATTTTGATGTGATCATAGGGATGGATTGGTTGGATAAGCAGGGGGCAGTGGTAGATTGTGGTAGTAGGACAATTCGTTTCTACCCGGAAGGCCGCCCTGGCTTTGAATTGGTGGGAAATCGAGGAGGAACCTCGATCCCCTTAGTCTCATCTCTGGAAGTGACCAAGCTAATGTCAGAAGGGTGTTAAGCGTACTTAGTGGCAGTAATGGACATGACTGCCGAAGAGGCAAAGTTAGCGAGTATCCCGGTAGTGCGTGAATTTCCTGACGTGTTTCTCCAAGAGTTGCCAGGATTGCCACCGGAGCGAGAGACAGAATTCGTGATCGAATTAGCTCCTGGAACGGAGCCGATCTCGAAGGCACCTTATAGGATGTCCCTGTCAGAACTGAAAGAGCTAAAGGTTTAAATGCAGGAACTGCTGGATAAAGGATTTATCCAACTGAGTGCTTCACCGTGGGGAACGCCGATATTATTCATAAGGAAGAAATGTCACGCGTCGAACCTGTCAAGCAAGCAAAATCCCACCAGGGTCGTCTTGATTTTTGGTGGTACCCAAGATCCGTCGGCCAAAAATTAATAATTTCTAAATGATACAAACATGCGAAAACGATGAAACTTCTCCATTTAATTCAACCTTAAGATGACTCAGGACATAGGGCACGTCTTCTTATAAACACCGTCTACAGGTTTAGAGGATACAACTCTAATTTCAAGGTAACATGAAATCTCTAAATTCACCAAAGTATAAATCCATTTCATATAATTACTTCTTCAAACATGGACCATTGGCAAGCTCAGATTTCCATCGCTTGGGACCTAAAAAAGTTAATCCCATGACAGAGTGAGATATACATCTCAATAAGATGGGTCCTCACCCTAGGTTAGACTGACTGTCCACTCAGGCAATTACAATCACCAACAATTCATACAAAATCCCAAGAGGCATTCAACTATCAAGAAATAACACAAACAACAAGCATGCACTTCAGGCATCTTATCACGTCATTTAATCCAAGCATGCATAAACAAGCCATGTTACGCCTTCCACCCTTTCTTGCCTCTTCACTTTCACGTCCGCATTTAGAACGCCTCAGGCTCGGTCCGCGTAAACGCATCAGATCATCTCATTGACAAACCCGCGTAAACACATCATGTTTTCAATGTCACTCCAGGCTTGTGTCAACACATCACAATTCCGTCCCGCGTTTCAACGCATCAAGACTATGGCCTTCTCAACCCCGCATCTCATACACCTCAGGGTGCCATTCAATTCAAACCTCGCGCCTCAAGGCATTCATCCACACAACCCCGCGTCTCATATGCCTCAGAGTGTCACAACCTCTTAAATAAGCCATAAGTTCACTTTAAAGCATAACATATACAATCAAGTGCAACTTATGCACGAACAACACACTTATGGCATGCGAGGCAATCAAGTTCAACACTCAAATGCAACAATTAACTCAAGGCACAAGCATGGCCAAGTATTTGAGTCATCTATATCTTTCTAGGACGTAAAATGGACAAACATTTGATAATCTTCCAAGAATCAATCAAACTCATACTCAATTCGCCCAATTGAATCCAATCCTCCCATCAAAGATTTAGAATCCCCTTACCTCAAGCTTAATGCAATACAATTCTTCTCCCAAGCACCTCATGGGTTCGGTCCAAATAGTCCAAGGACAACTCAACCGCGCAACCTAATGAAATTCATCCAATCGTCAATTTTTCTTGCTCAATTAGCCAATCCATGGGACATAAACCTTATTGACATGTTCATCAACATCCTAGCATGTCTCAATGATGAATTTGAGAATCAATTCCAACATCAATGGTCCCCAACAGAACTGGTATGCACAGAACCAAACCGGGCATTTTCGATTCTGTGTATACCTCAACTAATCAGCCCTTAAACTACCTCAAATCCTCAATTTATTCACTAATCTACTTGCTAACATGTAGTTCTAAGGGTTGGGGAGTCTCATTGACAATTTGGAGCTAAGGCGACGACGAAAAGTCCTTGAACGGCGCCGGTTCCTTCGGGTTCTCCAACTATCAATTTTTGCCCTTCAAACACAAGACACATTTGGGGTCAAAACTCCATCAAATTCCTCCAAACTTTTTACCACAGCTCATCCAACTGTAATACTATAAGTGTAGAAGACCTCACCAAAGAGTTGAAGCAATTTGAAGTTCGGAAGACCCCGGAACAGGTCTTTCCCCAAAACCGATCAGAATCTAACCTCGCCTGACCTTTGTCCACTCAAATCGAGCTACGGGAAGATCTATAGGGTCATATTGATCTTGTAATATGTCTATGGAAAGATAAGACAATAAACGTTCATTTGACGGTAGTTTTACCTCGATCCGGTATCGGACAAAGAAGATATGGCCAGAATAGTGGGACGGTCGGAACTGGTCGGCTGCGACTCTCGGATTCAAAATTGACCAGCCTGACCTTTGCTCCTTCAAACGGCTCTATGGAACAAACGGCTGGGTGGATTTGGATCCATAATACCTTGTTGGAACGGCAAGACGATAAGATTTCCAATGGTAGGTAGTACGCCTAAATCCGATGATGGACGAAGAAGTTATGGCCGGAATAGTGAAGCAGTCGGGATAGGGTGACGGGCTGGTCGGCAAGAGAGAGAAGAGGAAGAAGAAAAAAATGGAGAAAGTGAAAAGAGAGAGGGATGGCCGGCCAAATGAGAAGAAGAGGGAGTATTCCACCAATATTTCACTTGGTCAAAGGCTTGAATGGTAGGTTAAAAGGGTTTACATCAACTCATAGCCTAATCCTTTGACACTTGTCCTCATGTCAATCAAGACTCATCCAATGGCCCTCATTTTTCTTGATTTTCGGAAGCCTATAGGGTATTGTGATTGACCAAAATGTCCTTATCTAATTATAAAGGCAAGGTTAAGGCTTGAGGGGCAAAATGGTAATTTTACCCTCGACGTCCGGAATGTCATTTTTTTTTTCTGATTCGAATTACCTTTGATGAGGCGACGTCTAATTCGATTAGAACATTGGAATCTTTATTTTCCATTTTTCAATTTTGAGATTTCATTTCATATCTCAAGCCTCGAGGGGGCGGAAAATTCAGAATGTCACAACTCTTCCCCCTTAAAGGAATTTCGTCCTTGAAATTTACAACCTTCTATCCATCCAATCCTTTGGGGTATTAGCATCTCATCGCATCCTCGTTCTCCCGAATAATTCCTTTTATGACTTGACGATCTTACTTGTCCTTTCCGACCATAGCCATCTTTCCTTAGGACTTGTCTTTTTCAGTCCTCAATCTGTATTTGCTTCTCTCCATTTTCTTTCGATATTCATAACATCTGTCAGCTGTTCATCCTCGAGCATTCACATCATCTCTTCCATTTGTTCATCACCATTATTACTAAACCTTCGCCAGAATGCACTCTTTAATGTCCATACCGTTCGGCGTATCAATCCTTTAAGTGCATGCCTTTTTCTTGTCGGCACGTTTAATAGTTGACCTCATGTTCGACTAACCAAACTTTCAGTCCATTCCATCGATAATACTGATGCAAGTCTAGCGCACCTTTATGTCATCCCAAGGGACACCATAATCCTCTATTTGAATTTCTGAAAATGTCATTTCTTTAATTTCCTTTTTCAATATTGGACTCGTACTCTCGTCCATGGAACTTTAAGGTTTCTACCCTTAAATTTGAGGTTTCTTTTCCAGGTATCCGAAAATCTAGATGCAAGTCTGTCAGGGTCTGTTCATTGCAGCATCTCAATTCCTTTCTGACTTCAAGCTTGATGCTTCAGGTAATTATCAAACTAGTCAATTGACAATCTTCCAATTTAGAAGTTGGATTTCTTATTTCCTTGCGCAAAGCCTATCCTTTATCCGCCAAATGCACCATGCTCAATTTTCACTTATATACATCTACTTCTTAAATCACCCTTTTCTAGGCGATATAGGATATTTCATCCTTAGTCCTTAAGTAATCTCATTCACACACATTGTTCCTCATTCAATTTTTCTAGGCAACCACATACCTCAAATTCTTATGGTTTGTGTAAACTTGAAACCTCTCCATGCGAGTCATGTTTTCCAACTTCATCGCAAGAACATTTGCAAACCAACTCTAACCATGCATTAGACGTTCCAACTCATATAACTTTACTATCACGACGTATCGCATAGCCCACTTCAGTTTGCCTTGCTACGCCTCAAATTTCCTTTCTGCGTCACGTCATTATGATTCACTCGTCCACTTTTTAATTCCAAATATGAACACTATTGTCGGTGTAGTAATCAACTTGACTTAAGTCCTCGGAAACTCTCTTCGTATTCATTCATCCATGGAATTGCTTTTGTGGGAAATCTTCCCCCGATCCATCCATAACAATTCACCAATTCCAAGAAACTTACAATTTTCGCAACTCACATCAATCTTAGTCGATTCATCACTTATTTCATTCCTCAAGGGCTCCACAGGGATTTCTTTTCTCAAAAATTTCACTACTGAGGAATCTTACCTCTTTAGGCCCACAACTCGTGCTCTTCACAATTAGCAGTACACAACGAGTATCTCCTTAGAGTCTATAGGATACTCTTAAAAGTTATTCATGTTTCTCATGACTCCTTAAATGAGTTTATTCATCGTCTCTAAAGACGACAACAATCAATCCAATTATTTCTTGGATATTCAATTTGACTTTGATCAATTTCTTTCTACCAGGTGTCGAATCTTCAAACTGTTTTTCATACTTTTCACTTGAGAGCTCAAACCTTGACCCTCTACTCTCATGAGTCCCCACTTGAACTACACAATATTCTGTTCATTTTTGTCACTCCTTTCTCAGGAAGCATTAGTGCCTTGACCTCTTGGTTTCACAACCAGCTAATGCCACCTTATGTCAATTTCGTCGTTTTAACTCAACATCGACATCATCCTGGAATTCAACATTGTTTACAGGATAGCTTCTCGGACTTGATTTAAAAAAAAAATGATTCAAGCTTGCATCCTCATCGTTAGTCCAGACGTTTCATTTTAGCACCACGACAATTGGCATTTTTTTTCTTACTTCCACACTAGGATCTCTTACCCTATGAAGGAAACCATAAACTTTAGTGGCATTCTTTTACTTTGAATCCACCTTGTCTTTCTTATCCTATAGGACATCTGTCTTGGATGTCTCGCCAACAATAGTTCCTTTACTTCCGGATTCTAATGCCACCACACTTTAACATTCTCCTTCTAATAATTCAGCCACCTGAAGTGACAAGTTTCATTCTTCCTTGGTCTCCACAAATTCATATTTTAGATATTCAATTCGACTTCCTCAGGTCCCTTGCGATTACAATCTAAGCACCCTTTTTGCTTATTCATCCATTCTTTAAAATCGCAAGTAACTAGGACCATCAAGTCCATTCACCTTTCTTTCCATCAATGATCATGTCATGATCCAATCGTCCTTAAGGACAACGCCCTATTCTCTAGGGGTGATAACTCGCAATGCCACTTTTAGTGGTTTCGATTCAACCTCAATCAATCTCATAAAATCCACAAGGTCTGACAGACTGACACATCAGTCTCCTTATTATTCCTCACAACAATAAAAGGTTAATCACCATAAGCCTTATGTCATAGTAACGACATTTCCTTACAAGCACATTCTATGTTCCATAAGTGAAGTTCACTTTTCTCACAATCCATTACCAGAAATTCTCTTACTTATTCCTCTTCTGATCATCCACTTCTTTCCTTGATGTCCATTACGATTCATTAGATTCAGGAATAGCAATTAGCCATAAGGCTTTCAAATTTCAATCCACTTAGAGACTTAGGGTCCTTGACCACCCTTAATACGCTTAGACGACCTTGAGAACTCTATTTCATAATGATCGACCTTCCTCAGGTCCTTTCAAAGCTATTAAAGTTCATGCAATCCTTACTCTCGAGTAACCTCAAAAAGGTACTTTCCATGGAACAATTCAACGAAGACAATCCATGTAAATATCGTGCCCTCAAGGAAAATTCTTCCTTTGGTGACCTTTAATTAATCATCGACAGCCTCTTTAAGCTAATAGCTATTAGAGTCGCTTCCCTTCCTCAATGAATTTAATACCTTTAAGGTTTTTTTCCAAATTCTCAACCCAGAGAAAGGTAGTTTAGGCATCATTTTCTCCATCGAACCTTAGCCAATATCAGCCTTATACATCGTTTTACAAGCTCTTCCAAACTCACGTGCTCCTTCTTACACATTCAATTTAGAAAAGATTAACTCAGAGTCATCTTTCTCGTGATTTCCATCACTTTAACTCATCAGTACTAGCATCTGTCACCATAGTGACTTAGACAATCATAGCTCCTCCTTCTCGAGCTTGCTTAACCAACAAATTTCCTCATTTCCATTTAAAGTTCCCACGACTCATTCAGCTCTTGGGTCTCATACGATTAACAGATCGAGCCATATTCTCTTTTGGTACTCATACTCCAATCGCCTATCTTTTCTCAATTCTCATGATCCATATCAGTTCTCGAATCTTCCATACCATGTATACTCGAGCCCAATGCTCTTCTACGACCATACATTGATCGTTCAACCTTATTAGGTTCTCATGTCACTTGAACCACTATGATTCCCTCCAGGAATCAAAAACTTAAGTCATCTACTCAAGTCTATCAGTCTCAGGCTGCTCATCTCATCATTCATCATTATCAACCTCATAGTGGTTCCCAAATAACTCTCAACTAGTTATCTATTACCCAAAGATTTCAAATTCTCATCAGTCAATGACTATTCAACAGGCCAGTCTCAACAAGGCAAGTTCTCAATCTTCAGCCAATTACTAGGCAAGCCTCAACTAGGCCAAAACTCAACTAGGTCAACACCCAGTAAATACTCAAAGCATCACTTCTATAAATCAATCGCTCATACCATAAGCATATAGCATTTGCCACTCTGTCATAAATGCGACAGGCTATCTCATTCTCAACAGACATCAATTCAATGGGTATAAACTCCATATATCGTCTACTCTCTCAGTTAAACCTTGGTCAAGCCAATCACATGATGCCAATTACAAAACGTGCCCAACAGGCCAATCATAAACATCAATTTTTCTTTCAAACGACATTCACCGCCAAGCACAAAGCTTTTAATTATGCCAATCACAAGCATCATTTCACATGTCATGCCACTTTTGAACATCTTCTTCGAGGATCAATCTCGTGTCAAACATCTCTTAACCACAATAGGACTCAACCTGATACCTAGACTTCCCCTTTCAAGTTCTGACTTGGGTTATTCCTGCCTCTTGCCATCTTAGAAGCCTAGCAGGAGCCGCTCCTTGTCCGGACCTCTCTGTCCCGGCGATCACTTCCCGCCCTCATCAGACCTGACCGTTGCAGGTTGTCTCAAGTCATACATCTACAAAGAAAGCCCCGTTCCACACGTACCATACCATGCTTCATGACGATTTATAGGTATCCTAGCAACTTGTCTCATACCAAGCGACAGTTTATAAAGTCCAATAATGATAAGCTCATGCGCACAGCTTCCTCGACTTTCATTTTAATGCCACAAACACATGCACGTCCTGATTTTCCTCGCCATTCATCATACCATAATCATATCTAGATCCATTCTTATCCATCGAAGATGTATAATTCCATCAATGACCATCACATCTCATAGATAAATTGCCTATGTTCAACCATAAATCTCAAGTTTAGTCATTGTTCAACCCAAATCCATATGCATTCAATCACAACTGGCCTTTAATCCAATATTCCTTGTATACACCTCACCTCATTTCATCCAAGGCTGACAATAGCAATTGATAGCTAAACCATCAAGATATCGCGCAATTCAAGCCTGAATCTACCAATACCAACTGTCTCTTTATAACTCATACTCCCCAAGTTGGGTCATTGACAAACCACAATCACAATCATATAAACCAATCGACCCTTCATTCATAATTTATTCTCTAGCAACCTCAAATCCAGGCTTATGATTCCTCAATTTCTATTCACTTTCATGTGAGCCTTATTCATAAATCACTCAAGATCATCCCTTAAATCGACACTAGAACCATTAAAAAACTACACAAATTCAAACCTATAATCCTTAAGATTCAGCAATCCATGCTTATCCCTCAAGATCACACTACCTAATTGTCCTCAAGTCATTGCTCCTTATCACTCCAAGTCTCAATCATATTGGATCGAGCTGACCTTGCTCTGATACCAAATAAATGAGGATGCCATGCCCCGAACCTGTCAAGCAAGCAAAATCCCACCAGGGCCATCTTGATTTTCGGTGGTACCCAAGATCTGTCGGCCAACAATTAATAACTTCTAAATAATACAAACATGCGGAAGCGATGAAACTTCTCTATTTAATTCAACCTTAAGATGACTCAGGACATAGGGTACGTCTTCTTATAAACACTGACTACAGGTTCAGAGGATACAACTCTAACTTCAATGTAACATGAAATCTCTAAATTCACCAAAGTATAAATCCATTTCATATAATTAATTCTTCAAACACCGACCATTGGCAAGCTTAGATTTCCATCGCCTGAGACCTGAAAAAGTTAATCCCACGACGGGGTGAGATATACATCTCAGTAAGGTGGGTCCTAACCCTAGGTTAGACTGACTGTCCACTTAGGCAATTAAAATCACAAACAATTCATACAAAATCTCAAGAGGCATTCAACTATCACGAAATAACACATGAACAACAAGCATGCACTCTAGGCATCTTATCACGTCATTTAATCCAAGCATGCATAAACAAGCCATGTTATGCCTTCCACCCTTTCCTGCTGCTTCACTTTCATGCCCGCGTTTAGAACGCCTCAGACTCGGTCCGCATTAACTCATCAGACCGTCTTATTGACAAACCCGCATAAACGCTTCAGGTTTTCAATGTCACTCCAAGCCTGTGTCGACACATCACAACTCCATCCTGCATTTCAACGCATCAAGACTATGGCCATCTCAACCCTGCGTCTCATACAACTCAAGGTGCCATTCAATTCCAACCCCGCGCTTCAGCGCCTCAGGGAATTCATCCACACAACCCCGCATCTCATATGCCTCAGGGTGTTACAACCTCTTAAAAGCCATAAAATCACTTTAAAGCATAACACATACAATCAAGTGCAACTTATGCACGAACAACACACTTATGGCATGCGAGGCAATCAAGTTCAGCACTCAAATGCAATAATTAGCTCAAGGCACAAGCATGGCCAAGCATTCGAGTCATCTATATCTTTCTAGGACGTACAATGGACAAGCATTTGATAATCTTCCAAGAATCAATCAAACTCACACTCAATTCGCCCAATTGAGTCCAATCCTCCTATCAAAGATTTAGAATCCCCTTACCTCAAGCTTAATGTAATACAATTCTTCTCCCAAGCACCTCAAGGTTTCGGTCCAAATAGTCCAAGGACAACTCAACCGCGCAACCTAATGAAATTCATCCAATCGTCAATTTTTCTTGCTCAATTAGCCAATCCATGGGACGTAAACCTTATTGACATGTTCATCAACATCCTAGCATGTCTTAATGATGAATTTGAGACTCAATTCCAACATCAATGGTCTCCAACAGAACCGGTATGCATAGAACCGAGCCGAGCATTTTCGGTTCTATGTATACCTCAACTAATCATCCCTTAAACTACCTCAAATGCTCAATTTATTCACTAATCTACTTGCTAACATGTAATTCTAAGGGTTGGGGAGTCTCATTGAAAATTTAGAGCTAAGGCGACGCTAGAAAGTCCTTGAACGGTGCCGGTTCCTTCGGGTTCTCCAACGGTCAGTTTTTACCCTTCAAATACAAGATCCATTTGGGGTCAAAACTTCATCAAATTCCTCTAAAATTTTTACCACAGCTCATTCAACTTTAATAATATAAGTATAGAATACCTCACCGAAGATTTGAAGCAATTTGAAGTCCAAAAGACCCCGGAACAGGTCTTTCCCCAAAATCGATCAGAATGTGACCTTGCCTGACCTTTGTCCACTCAAATCGAGCTACAGGAAGATCTATAGGGTCATATTGATCTGGTAATATGTCTATGGAAAGATAAGACAATAGCTTTCATTTGGCAGTAGTTTTACCTCTATCCGGTACCGAACCAAAAAGATATGGCCAAAATAGTGGGTTGATCGAGACTGGTCGGCTGGGACTCTCGGATTCAAAACTAACCAGCCTGACCTTTGCTCCTTCAAATGGCTCTACAAAACAAACGGCTGGGTGAATTTGGACCCATAATACCTTGTTGGAACGGCAAGATGATAATATTTCCAATGATAAGTAGTACGCCTTAATCCGATGACGGACGAAGAAGTTATGGTCGGAACAGTGAAGCAGTCGGGACAGGGTGACGGGCTGGTCGGCAAGAGAGAGAAGAGGAAGAAGAAGAAAATGGAGAAAGTGAAGAGAGAGAGGGATGGCCGGCCAAATGAGAAGGGGAGAGAGTCTTCCACCAATATTTCACTTGGTCAAAGGCTTGAATGGTAGGTTAAAAGGGTTTACATCAACTCATAACCTAATCCTTTGACACTTGTCCTCATGTCAATCAAGGCTCATCCAATGGCCCTCATTTTTCTTATTTTTCGAAAGTCTATAGGGTATTGTGATTGACCAAAATGCCCTTATCCAATTATAAAGGTAAGGTTAAGGCTTGAGGGGCAAAATGGTAATTTTACTTTCGACGTCCGAAACGTCATATTTTTTCTGATTCAAAGTACCTTTGATGAGGCGATGTCTAATTCGATTAGAACGTTGGAATCTTTATTTTTCATTTTCCAATTTTGCATTTATGCATTTACGATCGGTAGTTGAACCAAGTAACAGTGAAGAATAAGTACCCATTACCAAGAATCAATGATATGTTTGATCAGTTGCAAGGAGCAGCGGTATTCTCAAAGATTGACCTGAGGACCGGGTATCACCAGTTGAGGATCAAGAAAGAAGACATACCTAAGACTGCTTTTAGGATGAGGTATGGTCACTATGAGTTTACACTGATGCCTTTTGGATTAACCAATGCTCCAGCCGCATTCATGGATTTAATGCATCAAGTATTTAAGGAATTCCTAGATAGAATTGTCATAGTTTTATTGACGATATCCTGATCTACTCGAGGAGTGATGCAGAACATAAGGAGCACCTGAGGATTGTCCTGCAGACTCTGAGGGAGCACTCGCTATATGCTAAGTTGAGTAAATGCGAGTTCTGGCTGAACAAGGTAGCATTTCTTGGTCATGTGGTATCTGAAGAAGGGATTTCAATAGATCCTGCAAAGATCAAAGCAGTAACTAATTGGCCTAGGCCTACTATGGTCACTGAAGTCAGAAGTTTCTTGGGATTGGCAGGATACTACAGACGTTTTGTGGAGAAATTCTCATCTATAGCCATTCCATTGACGCGGTTGACGAAGAAGGAAACGAGCTTTGAATGGATAGACAAATGTGAACGGAGTTTCCAAGAGCTCAAGCATCTATTGATGACCGCACCAGCGCTGACAATTCTATCAAGACCATGAGGCTATGAGATATACAGCGATGCTTCGCTGAAAGGACTTGGCTATGTGTTAATGCAGCATGGAAAGGTAGTGGCTTATGCGTCTCAACAGCTAAGACCACATGACATGAACTACCCAACGCATGATCTGGAGTTAGCAGCGTTCATTTTTGCTCTAAAGATCTGGAGACATTATCTCTATGGCAAGAAGTTTCAGATTTATACCGACCACCAGAGCTTAAAGTATCTATTTTCTCAGAAGGAGCTGAATATGAGGCAACGTCGGTGGATGGAATTGCTCAAGGATTATGATTGTGATATATTATATCACCCTAGGAAGGTAAACAGAGTCGCAGATGCACTTTGCCGGAAGTCGAGTATCGCGAGTCTGCTAGTAAAAGGTTGGTTGATGATCGAGTATTCGAGAGATTCCGAATTCAGACTAGAAGTCTACCAGTTGTCCAGTTTGATAGCAACACTGAGGGTAGAACCTGAGGTCCAGGAAGGAATAAAGGCCTTATAGTCTACGGACCCAGAGATTCAAAAGATTCTAGAGACGGAAGCGACGAAGAGAAAACCAGAGTTTCAAGTGTCTGAGGATGGAATTCTGAAGTTTCAAGTGATGTTATCTATATTTGCACGGTCTTATATGTCTATGAGTTTGAATTGTTGGGGTTTGAGATGCCTAAGTGGACGGTCGGCCTAACCTAGGGTTAGGACCCACCTTACTAAGATGTGAATCTCACCCCGTTAGGGACCCTTACTTTACAGATTCTAGGTCTTGACGATGTGGCCTATACGTTTTGGAGACCCCAAGGAGATGACTACTTATTTTGATGAGTTCCCTCATGGCCAGAGAACTATTTATGTAAGAAAGTGTACTGTGGTTTGGGTAGACGATGGTAGTACTAGTTGGAAGCCTCACAGGTATGAGGCCTGGTTTCGAAAGGTCGGAGATGCATCTACTGGGCCGTTGAAGCCCAATGAGGTGCCCTAGAGAGTAATCCCTAATTGGTGCCACCCCACCTGAGACTTAGACCAGGCTGATGGGTGGGTCAGTTGCTGGTTCGAGGAATGGATCAGAGAGGACCCCGACCATAGAGGACACGGAGGAAGAGGTTATCGTGATTGAGGCGACTGAGGAGGATCTTGTTGAGCCATTGCTGAGGAGACTAAGGAGGATACCATAAAGGTTCGCTCTAAGACCTTTTCGGAGTACGAGCCCACGGAGGATGCAGAGGAGACCGAGGACTCCAGCAACTCGTCTTAGGAGCTCCCAGTTTGCCAATGGGTCTTTTGGCCCGACCCTGTTCAAGAGTTGGTTGATGATGATGGATCCCTTTTGTGTACTTACCCCGTCCCCCATGTTAGCGAATTTAGTATCTTTGTATCTATATAAACAGTTGGATACCACTTCATATTTTGTACGGAGGAGTTATTTCATTATTGCTTCCGCGTGTTTGTATATTATATGTCTCTCGACTTATGTGTAGATCTTGAGACCACGAGAGATATTTGGTTTGCTTGCAAGGAGTCGCGTGCTCGTGCCCGGGGCGCGGGGCGTGACAGTTTAAGTGGTATCACAGCAAGATCAACTCGATCCAATGTGATTGAGACTTGGAGTAATAAGGAGCGATGACTTGAGGATAATTAGGTAGCGAGACCTTGAGGGATAAGCATGGATTGTTGAATCTTGAGGACTATAGGCTTGAACTTGTGTAGTATTCTAATGGTTCTAATGCCGATTTAATGGATGATCTTGAGTGATTTTATGAATAAGGCTCACAAGGAAGTGAATAGAAATTGAGGAGTCATAAGCCTAGATTTGAGGTTGCTAGAGAATAGCTTATGAATGAATGGTCAATTGGGTTATATGATAGTGATTGTGGTTTGTCAATGACCCAACTTGGGGAGTATGAGTTATAAAGAGACGATTGGCATTAGTCGATTCAGGCTTGAATTTCGTTGTATCCTGATGGTTTAGTTATCGATTGTTATTGATGACCCTGGATGGTATGAAATGAGGGGTATACAGAAAAATGAGGAAGGAATATTTGGATGAAAGATCAGTTGTGATCGAATGCATATGGATTTGACTTGAATAACAACTAGATTTGAGGTATATGGTTGAATATAGGCAATTGATCTGTGAGAGGCGATGGACTTTGTAGAACTAGAGGTTTTATATGAATAAGGCTTGATGTGGATACGATTGTGGTATGAAAAGTGGTGAGAACGAACATGCTGTGCATGTGTTTGTGGCTTTGAAACAAAAGTTGATAAGGGTGAATGCATGAACTTATCACTGTTGGACTTAATAAACTGTCGCTTGGTATAGGACAAGTTGATAGGATACCTATAAACTGTAATGAAACATGGTATGGGACATGTGGAACGGGGCTTTTTTCGTAGATATATGACTTAGGAGAACCTGCAATGGCCAGAACTGATAAGGACGGGGAGTGATCACCAGAACAGAGAGGTGCGGGCAAGAAGCGACTCTCGGCAAGCTTCTAGGATGGCAAGAAACAGGAATGACCCAAGTCATTACTTGAAAGGGAAAGTCTAGGTATCAAGTTGAGTCCAATTGTGGTTAAGAGATGTGTGGCACATGATTGATCCTTGAAAAGAATGATCGAAAGTGGCATGGCATGTGCAATGGCGCATATGAGTGGCATGGTTAAAAGCTTCGTGCTTGGCAGTGGATGCCTTTGAAAAAAAAGTGATGTTTGTGATGGGGCATGTTTTATGATTGGCATCATGTAATTGGCTTAGCCAAGGTATAACTGAGGGGTTAGACGATTTGTGGGGTTTATACCCATTGAACTGATGTCTGTTGAGAATGAGATAGCCTATCACGTTTATGATAGAGTGGCAGATGCCTCTAAACTGAATGTATGAGTGATTAACTCATTGAATTGAGCCTTGAGTGCTTGTTTGATAGTCGCCGAGCTAAGGCTTGCTTAGTAGTTGACTGTTTATTGAGAAATTGCCTAGCTGAGACTAGGTTGATATGTGGCTGCTACTTAAAGATGATTTGGAATCCTTAGATAATTAGTAATTAGTTGAGAGTTGCATAGGGACTACTGGATGGTTGTTTGATGGTGATAGACTCAAGTAGATAGCTTAAGTTTTTAATTCCTAGAGAGAATTGTAGTGGTTCAAGTACTATAAGAACCTAATGAGGTTGAATGACAAGAGAGTGGTCACTAGAAGAGCATTGGTTCGAGTATGTAAGATATGAAATGACTCTAGAACTGAAGGGAGTTGTGAGAATTGAGTAAAGATGAGTAACCAGAATATGAGTGCTAGAAAAGCGTTTGGCTCGAGCTTGTGGACTGTACAAGACCTAAGAGTTGAAAGGGTTATGAGAACTTTGAATGGAAACGAGAAAGTAGATGGGTAGGTAGACTCGAGAAGGAGCTGCCATTGTTATCCCAGTCACTAAGACTACAGTTGCTTTTGCTAGCAAAGTGAATGGTAGAGATTATAGGAAATGCGATAGAAAAGGAAAATCGCTCGGTGAAAAGCTTGTGGAACGATGTATAAGGCTGAGATTGACTAAGGTTCGATGGAGAAAATGATGCCTAAACTGCCTTTCTCTGGATTGAGAATTTGGAAAAGAACTTTAGAGGTATTGAATTCATTGAGGAAGAGAAGCGACTATGATAGCTATTAGCCTGAAGAGGCTGTCGATGATTAATAAAATGTCACCAAAGGAAGAATTTCCCTTAAAGGCAGAATATTTTCCTGGATTGTCTTCGTTGAATTGTTCTATGGAAAGTACCTTTCTGAGGTTACTTGAGAGTAAGGATTGCCCGAACTTTAATAGCTTTGAAAGGACTTGAGGAAGGTTGATCATTATGAGACAGAATTCTCAAGGTCATCTAAGCATATTTAGGGTGGTCAAGGAACCTTTAAATGAGACATGAAGTCTCTGAGTGGATTGGAATTGAAAGCCTTATGGCTAATTGTTATTCGTGAATTTGATGTGCCGTAATGGACATCAAAGAGAGAAGTGGATAATCGGAAGAGGAATAAGTAAGAGAATTTCTGTTCGTGGATTGTGAGAAAAGAGAACTTCACTTATGGAACATAGAATGTGCCTGTAAGGAAATGTCGTTACTATGACATAAAGCTTATGGTGATTAACATTTTGTTATTGTGAGGAATGATAAGGGGACTGATATGTCAGTCTGTCAGACCTTGTGGATTTTATGAGATTGATTTAGATTGAATTGAAACCACTAAAATTGGCATTGCGAGTTATCACTCCTAGAGAATAGAGCGTTGTCCTTAAGGATGATTAGATCATAACATGATCATTGATGGAAAGAAAGGTGAATGGACTTGATTGTCCTAGTTACTTGCGATTTTAATGAATGAATGAATGAGCAAAAAGGGTGTTTAGAATGTAATCGCAAGGCGACATGAGGAAGTCAAATTAAATATCAGAAATTTGAATTTGTGGAGACCAAAGAAGAATGAAACTTGTCACTTGAGGTAGCTGAAATATTGGAAGGAGAATGCTAAAGTTGGTGGCATTAGAATCCGGAAGTAAGCAAACTGTTGTTGGCGAGACTCCAAGACGGATGTCCTATAGGATAAAAAAGACATGGTGGATTCAAAGTAAAAGAATGCCACTGAAGTGTATGGTTTACTTCATAGGATACGAGATCCTAGTGTGAAAGGAAGAAAAAAAATACCAATTGTCTTGGTGCTAAAAAGAAACGTTTGGACTAATGAGGAGGACGCAAGCTTGAATGATTTTTGAAAGTCAAATCCGAGAAGCTATCCCATGAACAACGTTGAATTCCAAGATGATGTCGAGGTTCAGTTAATTGGACGAAATTGAGATAAGATCGCATTAGCTGGTTGTGAAACCAAGAAGTGAAGACACTAATGTTTCTTGAGAAAAGAGTGACAAAAATGAACAGAATGTTGTGTAGTTCAAGTGGGGACTCATGAGAGTAGAGGGTCAAGGTTTGGGCTCTTAAGTAAAAAGTATGAATAACAGTTTGAAGATTCGACACATGGTATAAAGAAACGGATAAAAGTCAGATTGAGTATCCAAGGAATAATTGGATTGATTGTTATCGTCTTTAGAGATGATGAATAGACTCATTTAAGGAGTCATGAGAAACATGAATAACTTTCAAGAGTATCCTACGAACTCTAAGGAAATGCTCGTTGTGTGTTGCTAATTGTGAAGAGCACGAGTTGTGGGCCTGATGAGATAAGATTCCTCAGTAGTGAAATTTCTAGGAAATGAAATCCCTGTGGAGCCCTTGAGGAATGGAATAAGTGATGAATCGACTAAGATCGATGTGAGTTGCGGAAATTGGAAGTTCCTAAAAGTGCTGAATTGTTATGGATGGATCGAGGAAAGATTTCCCATAAAAGCAATTCCATAGATGAATGAATACGAAAAGAGTTTTCAAGGAATTAAGTCA
Source organism: Rhodomyrtus tomentosa (assembly GCA_028455895.1). Taxonomy (NCBI): domain Eukaryota; kingdom Viridiplantae; phylum Streptophyta; class Magnoliopsida; order Myrtales; family Myrtaceae; genus Rhodomyrtus; species Rhodomyrtus tomentosa. Next base: position 17,158,403 of record JAPCWY010000011.1, read on the forward strand.
AGTTGATGACTATGTCGACAATAGTGTTCCTATTTGGAATTAAAAAGGGGTCAAGTGAATCATAATGACGTGATGTAGAATGAAAATTTGAGGCGTAGTAAGGCAAACTGAAGTGGGCTATGCGAATACGTCGTGATAGTAAAGCTATATGAGTTGGAACGTCTAATGCATGGCTGGAGTTGGCTTGCAAATGTTCTTGCGACGAAGCTGGAAAACGCGACTCACAGAAGAGGTTTCAAGTTTACACGAACCATAAGAATTTGAGGTATGTAGTTGCCTAAAAAAATTGAATGAGAAACAACATGTGTGAAGGAGATTGCTTAAGGACTAAGGATGAAATATCCTATATCGCCTAGAAAATGGTGATTTAGGTAGCGGATGCATATAAGTGAAAATGGAGCATCATGCATTTGGCGGATAAATGATAGGCTTTGCCTAAGGAAATAAGAGATTCAACTCCTAAATTGGAAGGTTGCCAATTGACTAGTTTGATAACTACTTGAAGCATCAAGCTTGAAGTCAGAAAGGAATTGAGATGCCGCGATGAACAGACCCTGACATTTAAGGGGTTATGGAAATGGATAGAACATGAAGGAAATCCAAATTTTCGAATACCTGGGAAATAAAACTCAAAGTTGAGGGTAGAAACATTAAAGTCCTGTGGACGAGAGAATAAGTCCAATATTGAAGAGGAACTTAAAGAAATGACCTCATCATAAATTCAAAGGGATAATTATGGTGTCCCTTGGGATGGCACAAAGGTGTGCCAGACTTGCATCGATATTATCGATGGAATGGACTGAAAATTTGGTTAATCGAACATGAGGTCAAGTATTAAACGTGCCAATAAGAAAAAGACATCCCCTTGAAAGGATTGATACACCGGATGGTATGGACATTAAAGAGTGCATTTTGGCGAGCGTTAGTAATAATGGTAATGGACAAATGGAAGAGATGAGGTGAATGCTCGAGGATGAACTACTAACAGATGTTATGAATATCGAAAGAGAATGGAGATAAGTAAATACAGATTAAGAACCGAAGGAGACAAGTCCTAAGAAAAGATGGCTTTGGTCGGAATGGACAAGTAAGATCGTCAAGTCATGAAAGGAATTATTCGGAAGAATGAGGATGCGATGAGACGCCAATACCCCAAAGAACTGGATGGCTAGAAGGTTGCAAATTTCGAGACGAAATTCTTTTAAGGGGAAAAGAGTTGTGACATTTCAAATTTTCGATCCCTCGAGGCTTGAGATATGAAATGAAATCATAAAATTGAAAAATGAAAAATAAAGATTCCAACGTTCTAATTGAATTAGATGTCGCCTCATCAAAGTTAAATTGAATTAGAAAAACGGCATTCCGGACGTTGAGGTTAAAATTACCATTTTGCCCCTCAAGTCTTGGTCTTGCTTTAATAAAAGGATGAGGGCATTTTGTTCATTGACCACACCCTATAGGATGTCGAAAATCGAGAAAAACCACAGCCCTTGGATGAGTCATTGATTGACATAGAGACAAGTGTCAATGGATGAAGAGTTGGCATTAATTGGACAACTTTTAACCTACCATTCTTCAGGGTTGACCCTCAAATTTATGCATATACCCCTCTTATTCCCTCATTCCGCGGAGAACCTCATCACCATAGCCATTCTTCTTCTTCTTCTTCTTCTTCTTCTTCACGCCGAGAGCGGCACCCGCCCGACCAGGCTCTGCCGCTGCCTTCGGTGTTGTTGACCGCCGTCTCTGGTGACCTTCAGCCACTAAGCCAACCACCAGCGTCTTCTTCATCCTCTTGCCGATAACCTCCAAGTTGAATCATGGCATTTGACCCACTGAGGAGCTTCGGCCAGCCATTTTCCCGAGAGTCGAGGAAAATCGTCGCAGCTGAAGATAAGCTGCTGTTTAGACTCCGTAAGACCTCTAATCATTCGAATCTTTCGGTCAAATTTTATGGACATCAAGGGCACATGTAGATTGAGTTGTGATAAAAATTTGGGCTGAATTTGATGGAGATTTGATGATGAAATGGTGTCGCTTTTGATGGACAGAAACTGACCGGCTGTAGGCGTGTGAGGTTCGACGTTGTTCGAGCACTTTCGGGCGTTGCCTTGACTTCAAACTTTCGGTGAGGCTCTCTAACACCTAGAACCTTATTTTAGCAAGTAGTTAGTGGATAATTTGAGGATTTATGGTAGTTTATAGGTTGATTGAGTGAGATATGCACAGAACCAAGAATGCCCTGTTTCGATTTTGTGCATACCGAAATTTTGGGGGCTATACATGATGGAATTGAGCTCCAATTTCATCGTTGAGGCTTATGAGGATTTCAATCGATATGTTAATGAGGTGTATGCTCCGTGAATTGATGATTGGAATAGAAAAATTGATGGTTTGACGAACTATGGATTAGGTCGCACGGCTATCCTGTTTTGGGATCAAGGGAGCCGAATCTTTGGAAGAGTCTTGGAGGGAATTTTACGAATTAAATTGAAAAGTAAGTGACTCTTAAACCTTTGCTAGGAAGTTAGGACACTACTGAATGCGTTTGGATGATATATTGATGAATTTGGGAGTCTATTGCATTGATTGTTCATGATCGACTGAGATAATAGAGGTGTGAGTCGTGTGTACTGCTGATGATGAGAAATTATAACTCTCATGACTAAATTATTGTTGTGTGCATTCAATTGATATGGATGCTGGTATGGCTATGTGATATTTGGCCTTGAATAGCAACTGTTTGAGAAATATAAATGAATTGGCAAGAGAACAAACCGTTAGATTGACTGTCTTGCTGTGTACTTGATATCATCTTGTAGGCGTTTTTCCTTGACGTCTCGCATGATAATAATTCATTACTTGGCTGATAAAAATTATACTCGATTATGAAGTTCCTTAAGAGGGGAGTTTGATTCGTGAGCCTAAGAGCTTATGACACCCTAATGCGTTGAGACGCGGGGTTGTGATGGCTAGTACTCTGATGCATTGAGACGCGGGGTTGTGGTGGCTAATATCCTAATGCGTTGAGACGCGGGACGAGATTGATTATGTGTTGACATAGGCGGGGAATGACATCGAAAACCTGATGCGTTTAATGCGGGTTTGTCAATTTGATGGCCTAAGACGTAATGACGAGAATCGAGCTTGAGGCGTATTGACGCGGGTATAGCTATTGAAAAGAGAATTGATATCCTGTTGCGTCAGAACACGGGATAGTCTTGGTACGTGTCGACACAAGTATCGAAATGGCCTTTGAAACCTGTTTGTCAGAATGCGAGTTGCCTATCGAGACCTTGATTAGCCTAAGGCGTATTGTCGCGAGCTTGGCCATTGGAATTAAATTTGTGATTAGCCTAATGCGTATTGACGCGGGTTTGGCCATTGGGATTAAATTCGTGATTAGTCTGATGCGTATAACGCGGGCTTGGCCATTGGAATTGAAAGTTATGATGAAATTGAGGACACACCTTTGCTTATGAATTTAATGTTGTGCTAGTATGAAGCTTGATTGTGATGATATGACTATCCTTGAATCGTGATTGCGTTATGCCAGACGTATCAAGGTGCCTTGATGTTTTATTTTCATGTGTTGTTTTATCAATGAATCCTTATCTATTGTTTTATTGCATAATCTGTGAGGACTAATGGCCTGGTCTAGATTTAGGATGAACTTGTTGAGATTTATATCTCACTCCGTCGTGAGATTAACTTTTTTAGGTCCCAGGCGATGGAAATCTAAGTTTGCCAATGATCGGTATTGGAAGAAATAATTATAGAAAATGGATTTACACTTTTGTGACTTTAGAGATTTCATGTTACCTCGAAGTTTGAATTGTACCCTCTGAACTTGTAGTCGGTATTTATAAGCAGACGTACCCAATGTTCTGAGTCATCTTAAGATTGAATTGAATGGAGAAGTTTCATCGCTTCTGTATGTTTATATCATTTAGAAGTAATAAATTGTTGGCCAACGGATCTTGGGGACCACCGAGACAAGACGGCCCTGTTGGGATTTTGCGTGCCTGACAGGTTCGAAACGTGACACAACTGTGGCCTAACCTAAGCCATTGAATCTCCTAACAGATTCAAACTAGACTCTATCGGCATGGCTGACGTGGCTGATACGCGGCATGCCATGTCAGCAGGTTGACCGCTCTAACCGCCACGTCATCTTCATCTTCAACCTCACGATTGCCACTAAACGGACGGCCATGAATCTTCGGCGATGATCCGACAGTGAAACCTTAACGAAATCACACGAGATCGGCGCCAATCGACTCGTAATAATCTATAGTTTAATATATCTAAGAATCGAAGCATTTCATCCGCGAAATCACGAGCATCATGCAAAATGCCGAGTACGGCCATGGGAGTTCAGTCGCACAATTTACACCAAACCATGGCAATTCACTCACAAGATAACATCAATAGAGGTTCAGAACACTTACCTCGAGCTCCGATCGAGCTCACACGGCCTAGATTTGGCTAGGCGAAAGTGAACAGGGCTCGGCTATGCCGGAAGGTTTGAAGACTTGATTCAATGTGTTAAGATAAAATCGATGCAAAATAAAGATGCGATGTTGGTCAGTAATGTCTAGGAAACAAAACGCACACACTAAATGCAAGAATAGACGAGAGATATGTGAATCACCATTGATGCACAGTAAGGAGCTCGAAGCTGCGTCTCACCTGTTCCCACGATTTCAGGGGGCGTAGCCGATGGCGATCACTCTCTAGAGTTGCGGGCAAACTTCCGGTAGTCTTCTTTGGCTTCGATTTGGCCAAGGACGTCTTAATCAGTGCCTTACAATCGAGCTCAAGTTCTTGACGACAAGGGTCGGAGAACGAGCCCTCTCTCGCTTCTCTCTCTCTCTCTCTCTCTCTCTCTCTCTCTCTCTCTCTTTCTTGGTTTTGTTTGTTCTTTTTAATAGAATGAACCAGCCTCTCTTCTAGAAATCTGATTAGCCTTTTATCTCTTCGAAATTTTTGTGGCGCCGAATCGGGAAACTCCCGTTTGTCCCTATCACATGCCTCCCATGCGTCATTTAGTCATCAGACGGGGATGGAATCCGTTGGGTATCTGTTCAAGTCTGTCAAGCATTTCGTTAAGTGTCATTTGGCTCGACTTTAACGCGAATTTGCTTTGCGTTTGCTTTTGTTGACTTTTGTAGATTTACAGGTTTGACTGACCTCGTCGGAGCTCGTCCGGCGTCTATTTGTCTTGAGGCTGGTCTTGATCGAAAGGTCTTGAGGTGAGGAACAAAACGCCAACCTAATCTCCTCCGATTATGGTTGATTGTCCAGTCGACTGCTCGATCAAAATTCATCTAGGAACTGTTTATTCGCGCGCGAGTCTTGAGGAAGACGATGACACTGCAGCGAACCGGTTCAACCAGTCTGACCGGGCGATCTTACCGGTCAGATTCGGTTCTGACCTAGTTTTCAAAATTAATCACAATTTGACTGGATATTTTTACAATTGAACCTCAGAATCGAACTTAGGACATCAATTTTATCTAAAAATGTGGTTTTGCCCAAAAGTTCATGTCAATTTATATAAAAGCACCAAATTTGCCCTTAATTTCAATTCCGAAAATTGTGAAATTGAATGCTCAAATGATCAAATTGGACCAAACCACCATTCCAAATGGTGAAATACATTGGGCAGTGACTTCAATTTATAAAGGTAGCTCTTGAATTGAAAGTAATTTTAATTATGCTCAAATTCAAGGACTAAATTGCAACAAAGTATGCAATTTTTGCCCAATTCATGTAATTGAGCAATTTGTGTGAATAATTATACTAAATTACAATGAAGGACAATTAGATTGAATGTCAAGACCCAAAAAAATACCAAAATTATAAATTAAAAGACTCAATTGACATTTATTTATCAAATTCAATCACACGTGTAACAAAGGAACACATAAATTTGAACTTGAATTTGGACTTTTTATGAGGTAAAAAATACAAGGAAATTAAAATAAAAATATTGCCTATTTTTTCATATTTTTGTGACCTCAAATGCTATTTTTCTTGAATTTTCGTCTATTTTCCTTTTTTTGAAAATACTAAAAAAATTTGAAAAATAAAAAATATATATTTTTATTCAAAAATGGTTCCTTAGGCTTGGCCAAGGCTACTAAACTTGATTTTGCAATTTTTCAAATTTTTATGAATTTTTGTGAATTTTTTAAAAATAAATGATAAAGACTGATCGAAAACTAGATGTCAACAACGGCTGACGGAAATCGCTTCCTTAGAACTCGGGCGACCTCCTGATGTCCTTTATAAGCTTTGGTTTGGCCAGAAAATGCCCAACCGATGCTCTGCAAATTCGAGCTCAAGCTTTCGACATTGGCGATGGAAGTCGAGCTCTCCCTCCTTCTCTCTCCTCTCTCTCAATTCTGTTCACCCCCAGCAACCGAATGAACCAAGCTCCTCTCAAGAATCAGTCCCCAAAGGTTAAATATCATTTTCAGTTTTGGCGCCCGTTCGGGGGGTGTATACCAGCTTGAAATGGCACGTGATCATGCGTGTCATTTTGTACAAACAGCGACGGTGACGATGTGTAACTTCGTCAAACTCAAATAATCTTCCAGGGTGCACGAATGGATGTTTTAGTAGTCCTGTGAATGTTGACTTTCACGGTCGCCACAACATTGACCAGTCAATTTCGCCTTCCTTCGGCGACCTTAGGTGGCGATTCCGGTATTAATCGATAGGAAATAGTCTAAAGAATTAAACCCCCACCAGTGTGACTTCAATTGCATTCGATTGATCGATCAATTTCACCGTCAAAACTCAGCATTGCACTGTTCATCTGCATGAGAGTCTTGGGAAAAAGACAATACTGTAGCGGACCGGTTCGACCCGTCGGACCATCTGACCGGTCAGAACCGGTCTTAACTTGATTTTCAAATTAATCGCAATTTAATGAGGAATTTTTGCAATTAAACCTCAAAATCTAACTTAGAACTTGAATATTGTCTAAAAATGTGATTTTACCCAAAAATTCATGTCAATTTCTATAAAAACCCCAAATTTGTCCTGAATCACAATTCGAGAAATTGTGAAATTGAAGGTTCAAACAATCATATTGGACCAAACCACAAACACCAATCGACTCAAAATGATAAAAATATATGTATATTGGGTAGTGGATTCAATTGATAAAGGTAGCCCTTGGATTAAAAGTAATTTCAATTATATTCAAGTTTATGGACGAAATTGCAATTAGTTATGCAGTTTTGCTCAATTCAAGCAATTGAGCAATTTGTGTAAATAATTGGGCTCAATTACAAGAAAGGATAATTAGATTGAATGTTAAGACTCTAAAAATGTCAAAATTGTAAATTAAAAGACTCAATTGATATTTTTTTACCAAATTCAATCATACGTATAACAAAGGAACACATAAAATTGAACTTAAATGTGGACTTTTTATGAGATAAAAAATACAAGGAAATTAAAATAAAAATATTGATTATTTTTTTATATTTTTGTGACCTCAAATGCTATTTTTCTTGAATTTTTGAGTATTTTTTTATTTTTTGAAATTACTTAAAATATGTGAAAAATGTGAAAAATTATTTTTTTTTTGGCCAAAAAAGGGTTCCTTGGGCTTGGTCAAGGCCACCAAAGTTGACTTTTCAATTTTCAAATTTTTTATGAATTATTTATGAATTTTTCAAAAGTAAACTGAAAAAAGACTAATCGAAAACCAGGTATCAACAGCTACCCCTCTTTGAGAGGAATATCGTGAGAGGTTTCACTCAAAAACAGGTGATAAATGTGTCTAGATTAACTCAACTGGGAAAAAGAAAACGAATCATGACATTCAATCTTTCTTATCCTACTGGTGAACGCTCTGCTCATTTCATTTTAGTTGATGTGAGAGAGAGAGTTGGAATAAAGATACTTATCTGTTACTCACCTTCTTGATACTCGTGTGGCATGCGCGGTGTATGGTGGATTCAAGTGGATACCTAGGGACTCGTCTCTTGAGTATCCTAGGGAAATTAAATTCCAGCCCATATAGTAGGTCAAACCAAAATGGGATTCCTGTCTAATAGTAATCTAAGAATGACGCACCCGTTCTTTAGGGATTGTCAAAAGTTTCAATCCGTATGGAGGATCAGGCTATAAATAGGATTCTTTTATATTAGGAACATATGGATGACGTACCCGTTCTTTAGGGTTTATTGGAAAATAGGCTTTCTAACCACCAAGAACCTAAAGGTGATGCACTCATTCTTTAAAGTTTATCGAAAAGTAGGCTTCCAATCCACCAGGAACCTAAAGGTAATGCACTCGCTCTTTAGAGTTTGCCATAAAGTGGGCTTCCTATCCATTAAGAACCTAAAGGTGACACACTCGTTCTTTAGAGTTTGTCGAAAAGTAGGTTTCTTATTCACCTGGAACCTAAAAGTGACGCACTCATTCTTTAGAGTTTGTCGGAAATTAGGCTTCCTATCCACTAGGAGCCTAAAGGTGACGCACTCGTTCTTTAGGATTTGTCGGATACTAGGCTTCCTATTCACCTGGAAACTAAAGGTGACGTACCCATTCTTTAGGGTTTGTCGGAAATTAAGCTTCCTATCCACCAGGAACCTAAAGGTGACGCACCCATTCTTTAGAGTTTGTCGGAAAGTAGGCTTCCTATCCACTAGGAACCTAAAGGTGACGCACCCGTTCTTTAGGGTTTGTCGAAGACTAGGCTTCCTATCCACCTGGATCCTAAAGGTGACAAAGCCATTCTTTAGGATTTGTCGGAGATTAGACTTTCTATACATCAGGAACCTAAAGGTGGCGCACTCGTTCTTTAGTGTGGCATTCTGATTTTTCCTGCTATTTCAAGACTCATTAATAAGAAAGTATCTAACGATGTATTTCAGCCGTATCTCGCTCGGTCTGATCAATCTCGAGTTGACTGACCAAAAGAGAAAGGTTAACGCGAGACAAAGTATGTAGACCTAGGGAATTCGAATAATGACGTTTTGACCATAAGGATTGTCGAGGGGACATTTAGAGCCATAAAAGGCCGATCTAAGAACCATTAAGGAATGCATTGCTAGCGTTATATGATTGGAGCGCGGGTGGTGCCGCTTAACCAATATATAATTTGTAAAATTTTTCTAAATCGAACAGTGACGATCGAGACCATCGAAACTAGCGATAGACCCTCACAATCACATGACATCCAAAGTCGCCATGAATTGATGAGCCCTAATTGTGATAGGAATCACAGGGTTGATACACGTAACGTCTGCAAAAGCCGCCGTCAGTTCGGGATAGGCTGGAATCGCATTGGATAGAGAAAAGATTCATAAACAAGTCTTGAAATTTGAAAATGGAGAATCAAGAGTTCCAACATTACAATTGGATTGGCCATCACCTTATCAAAGAAAATTGAAATTAGGAAAACGACGTTCCGGACGTCGAGAGTAAAATTACCATTTTGCCCCTCAACCCCTAACCTTGCCTATATGATTGGATGAGGGCATTTTGGTCTTAAACCACACCCAAGGCTGCCGAATATTTGAAGAAATGAGAGCCATTGGATGAGCATTGATTAACACAATGGACAAGTGTCAAGAGATTAAGCCTTGATGTTGATTGAGTCACTTTTAACCTACCATTCAACAAGTTGACCAAGCCAATTGAAGTATAAACCCCTTATTATCTCTCTCTTGGCCGAACACCCTCCCCCATTGCCGATTTTCCCCTTCTTCTTCTTCCCTTCTTCCTTGCCGTGAAGCTTGCCGCCCAATCGGTTCTGCCGCTACTGTTCGCCACCGTCAATTGCCACTTCCGACGACCCCCAGCCGCAAGCCGACCACCTGCTACTTCCTCATCCTCTTGCCGATGTTCTCCAAGTGCAAGTGAGTCATTTGACCACCTGAGGAGCTCCGGCCGGCCAATCTCTCGAAAGTCAATGGAAACAGCCGCAGCTAGAAGTAAGCCACGGTTTAGTCCTCATAGGACCCCAAATTCTTTAAGTTTTTGAGCCAAATTTTGTGGACATCTAGGGGACACAGAGACTGAATTGTGGTAAAAATTTTGGAGGAATTTGATGGAGTTTTGACCCCAAATGGGTCTTGTGTTTGAAGGGCCAGAATCGAACGATAGCAGACCCGTAGGAACCGGCACCGTTCAAGGACTTTTCGGCCTCCCTTTGGCTTCAAATTTTTGGTGAGGCTCCCTAACCCTTAGAACTACATGTTAGCAAGTAGATTAGTGATTAAATTAAGGATTTAAGTTGGTTTAAGGGCCGAAGAGTTGGGGTATCCACAGAACCGAAAATGCCTTGTTTCGATTCTGTGCATACCGGTTCTGTGGGAGGCTGTTGGTGTTGAGATTGAGCTCCAAATTCTTCGTTGAGAAATGTGAGGATGTTAACTGATTGGCCCATGAGGTGTATGATTAGTGGGGTGAAGTTTTGAGCAAGAAAAATTGATGATTGGATGAATTTCCTTTGGTTGCGCGGCTAAGTTGTTCTGGAGTCATTTGGACCCAATTATTGAGGTGCTTGAGAAGGGATTTTGTTGAGTGAAGCTTGAGGTAAGGGGATTCTAAACCTTTATAGGAGGATTTGACTCAATTGGGTGATTTGTGTGCGAATTGATCGGTCCTTGAAAGCCATAGTGTGGTTGTCTAATGCATGTCCTAGAAACATATAGAGGACTTGAATGTTTGACATTGCTTGTACTATGAATTGATTGTCACATTTGAATGTCAAAGTAAATTATCTCGCATTCCATGAATGTGTCGCTCATCGCATGAGTTGCATTCGAACATGTGCTATGAAATAAATTAAACTTATGGCATGTCTGAGATGTTGTGACACCCTGATGTGTATGAGATGCGGGGTTATGCGGATGAATGCCCTGAGGCGCTAAGGCGTGGAGTTTGAATTGAATGGCACCCTGAGGTGTACGAGACACGGGGTTGAGAAGGCCATAGTCCTGATGCGTTGAAACACAGGACGGAGTTGAGATGTGTCGACACAAGACTGAATTGAGATTGCAAACCTGATGCGTTTACGCGAGTTTGTCAATGAAACGGTCTGATGCGTTTACGCGGACTGAGCTTGAGGCGTTTTAAACGCGGGCACAATTCAAATGGAGGCATGGAGGGGCGGAAAGTGCAATCTAGCTTGATAATGTGTGGTTCAGATACCTTGATTGCATGCTTGACATTCGTGTGCTATTTCGTGCAAGTTGAATGCTTCATGTGGTTTTGTATAAATTGCTTGTGATTGTAATTGCCTGAGTAGACGGTCAGCCTAACCTAGGATTAGGACCCACCGTACTGAGATGTATATCTCACCCCGTTGATAGATCCTATTTTCAGATCCTAGACCGTGATCATATAGCCAATCCATTTTGGAGATCCGAAAGAGATGTCAGTGTATTTTGATGAGTTTCCAGACGGACAGGGGACCATTTACATTAGGAAGTGCACAGCCGTCTAGGTATATGAGGGTGGCAGTAGCTGAAAGCCTCACAGGTACGAGGCATGGTTCAGGAAGGTAGGGGACGTTTTCACAGGGCCACTGAAGTCCACTAAGGTACCCTGTGGCTTGATACCCAATTGGTGCCATCCCGTTCGAGATTCAGTGGAGGCTGAGGGGTCCGTCGCTAGCTCGAGGATTGGTCTTGAGAGGACCCCAACCCTCAGGACACCGATGAGGTGAGAGTGATCGAGGCTATCGAGGACGATCTAGTGGAGCCATCAGCTGACGAGACGACAGAGGACATCGTGGAGATTCGCTCGGAGACATTCTCAGAGTACGAGCCCATTGAGGAGGCTGAGGAGGAGACTGATGACTCCAGTAGCTCGACCTAGGAGTCTCTATTTTTATGGTCTGTCATTTTGATGGTGTTCTCGAAACCTGCTTCTTTTAGGAGATTGATGCCTATTTTTTGTGTTAGCCTTGCCACCCCAGTGACCAACATGTTTAGTTATCGTGCCATGCTTGGATATTCGAAAGTCTATATATTATTGGCACTTTCGTTACCCAAGTCCCATTTTATATTTGTACGGAGGAGTTTTTATATCGTCGCTTTCGCGTTCTTTCTATATGATATCTTTCTCGACTTATATTTGAATCCTGGGACCTCGAGAGGGTACGTGTGCTTGTAGGGAGTCGCATGCTCGTGCTTGGGGCGTGGGGCGCGACATCCCCGTCTGCTTGGTATCAGAGCAAAGTCAGCTCGATCCAAAATTGATTGAGGATTGGAGTAATAAGGAAGATTAAGTTGGGACAAGGATGGATAGCGAGACCTTAGGAAACTGGTTAGAGTAAGGCACGAGATGCATGGCATATGGCTTGGCCCATATGATTGGATTTTGGCTTTGGTAGGGTTGTGGTAATGTATGAGAATTAAGTTTCATGCTTAGCGTTGAAGGTTATATCTAGACTTTAGCCTGTTAAGTGAATGAGCATGGCTTATTTTTGGTGAACCGTTCGGGTGAACGGAATTGAGGAATAGCTATGAACTGCGTATTGAAGAATCTGTGGAATTTGTTGTGTGGAAGGCTGTTGTATTGTAACTGTTTCTATTAAGGTATTGTGTGGTAGCTCTACACTTGGTTGAATGAATAAGTTACTAACTCCTTGATGAAATTGTGGTGGACCAGACTCAATAGAAGCGTATAAGAATGAGTAATCTGTCTAGGAGACTTGGAAGGCCCAAGAACGGAGCCTCTAGCTCGAGGCCATCTGTAGCAGAGGACTTGAGGATGGACGGAGCACTAAAGGCGCTCGAAAGGATTGGCGACCTCATCGACAGGCAGACCCAGGATAGGGATGCTGCCATAGCCCAAGCGGTAAGAGTCGCAATAGCTGCCGTCAACGCTAACAACAGCAACAATGGGGGCAACGGAAATAATGGCGACCACGATCAGGGCAATGAAGCAGTGAATGCCTAGGAAGAAATAGTTTCGGTCAGGCAGATGGGCCAGCTGGTCGAATAATTTATCAAATTGAAGTCGACCCAGTTTGACGGGACTGGAGATCCCGAACTAGCACCGAGATGGATCGAGAAACTAGAGAATGCCTTTGGAATCCTGAAATGCACAGACGAGAAGAAGGTACTATTGGCGGTGTACCAGCTGAAAGGTATCGCAAACGACTGGTGGGCTGCCACCAAGAATGGAGTTTTTCTGGAAAGATCGGCCACAACCTGGAATGCCTTTACTACGGCATTCAATGACAAGTATTTCTCAAAAATAGCTCGAGAAAGGAAGCAAGTGGAATTCTTACAGCTGCGTCAAAATCAGCTGACCGTGGATTAGTATCAAGCTGAGTTCTCTAGATTATCGAGGTACGCACCCCGATTTGTAGAAGATCCCTTGGAGAAGGCGCGGAGATTTCGAGATGGACTGAGGCTTGAGCTTCGCAGCCAGATGATAGCCTTGAATCTGAGAACCTACAAGGAAATCTATGAGCGGGGTCAGATGATCGAGAGAGACCTGAAGGAGAGGAATGTCGCATCTGGATCGCGGTTTAATTCATTCAGAAACAATATCCAGACGGGTAAGAGGCCAATGACTGGCAATAGGCGTTTTGTCCCTCCAACAAGGAAAAACATTGTGAAATCGCCAAACCCCACGAATTGAAATTGTCGCCTTTGTGGCAGAAGGCATGGTAATGGACCATGTCCGGCAAGAACTGGAGCATGCTTTGAATGTGGTCAGATGGGCCACCAGATGAGAACGTGCCCGAACCAGACTCTAGCGAATCGACCTCAAGGGCAGCGACCACAGGCTGGACCGTCAGCTGCCACTCCTCAGATTGATCAGAATCAACCCCCAGCTCAGGGGAGAGTTTATGCAGTAGCCCGCAGGGAGGCAGAAGAAACGCCAGGCGTGGTCACAGGTACGGTTTATTTGTGTGACCAAGCTGCATATGCTTTGTTTGATCCTGGCGCAACACACTCATTTGTATCTATCCAGTTTGCTGATTTGATGGATATGAAGTTAGAACCGTTGAGTGTGATTCTGAATGCGGCCACCTCGTTGAAAGATAATATACCGGTTTCACTGAGCTGTGCTGACTGTAAAATCGTAGTTGGAAGTAATAAGGAGAGTATCGATTTAGCTGTGTTGCCCATGTATGACTTCGATGTGATCATAGGAATGGACTGATTGGGTAAATAGGGGGCGGTAGTGGATTGTGGTAGTAGGATAATCCAATTCTATCTAGAAGGCCATCCTAGCTTTGAATTTGTGGGAAGTCGAGGAGGAGCCTTGATTCCTTTAGTCTCGTCTCTTGAAGTGACGAAGTTGTGACTGAAGGATGTCAAGCATACTTAGTCGCAGTTGTGGACACGACTGCTGAAGAGCCTAAACTAGGAGGTATCCCAGTAGTGCGCGAGTTTCCTGACGTTTTTCCCCAGGAGTTACCAAGATTGCCACCAGAGCGAGAAATAGAGTTCGTGATTGAGTTAGCTCTCGAAACGGAGCCGATCTCGAAAGCACCCTCTAGGATGTCCTTATTAGAACTAAAAGAGTTAAAGGTACAGATGCAAGAGTTATTGGATAAGGGATTCATCCGATCGAGTGCTTCACCGTGGGGAGCGCCTGTGTTGTTTGTAAGGAATCTTGAAGTTCCGAAGATGTCTATGCGTGCCAAATGATAAAGAACTTAGGGAAAGGATTCTATAAGAGGCTCATAGGAGCAATTATAGTATCCACCTAGGAGGCACGAAGAAGTATCAAAACTTACGCCAACATTATTGGTGGAACGGGATGAAAGTGGATGTGGCGAAGTATGTGGCGAAGTATGTGGCAAAGTGCTTGACATGCCAGCAGGTGAAGGCCCAGTACTGTAAGCTTGGAGGATTGTTATAGCCACTAGAAATTCCTAAATGGAAATAGGAGCACGTGACAATGGATTTTGTGATGGGACTCCCAAGGAGCCAAAGAGGCCATGATTCTATTTGGGTAGTCGTGGACCGATTGATCAAGTCTGCACACTTCATTCCGGTGCGAATGGACTTTGCAATGGATAGATACGCCGAGTTGTATATGCGGCAGATCGTGAGACTACACGGAGTACCCGTGCCAATCACATCAGACAGAGACCCCAAGTTCATAGCAAACTTCTGAAAAAGTCTTCAAGATGCAATGGGGACTCGACTGCAATTTAGTACGGCATACCATCCACAAACGGACGGACAATCAGAGAGGACGATTCAGACGCTCAAGGACATGTTGCGAGCATGCATAATAGACTTCAAAGGTGGATGAAAGGATCAGTTGCATTTGGTGGAATTTGCATATAATAACAGCTATCAACAAAGCATTCGAATGGCACCGTTTGAAGCACTCTATGGAAGGGCTTGCAAAACACCGATTTGCTGGGACGAGGTTGGAGAAAGGAGTATCACAGGCCCAAAGTTGGTAGAGCAATCGGTGGAAGCAGTAAAGGTAATTCGGGATAGACTGAAAACGGCACAGAATCGTCAGAAGAGTTATGCGGATAGACAACGTAAGCCTTTGGAATTTCAGGTAGGCGATCATGTTTTCCTTAAAGTGTCACTGATAAGGAGATTATTCAGGTTTGGAAAGA
Source organism: Rhodomyrtus tomentosa (assembly GCA_028455895.1). Lineage (NCBI taxonomy): Eukaryota > Viridiplantae > Streptophyta > Magnoliopsida > Myrtales > Myrtaceae > Rhodomyrtus > Rhodomyrtus tomentosa. The sequence goes on from JAPCWY010000011.1 coordinate 17,173,986, forward strand.
AAGGAAAACTAAGCCCAAGGTACATAGGTCCATTTGAGATTCTGGAACGGATTGGGACCTTAACCTACAAACTGGCCTTACCGCCTAATCTATCCCAAGTGCACAACGTCTTCCATTGGTTAAAGTTATTCATGTGCTGGACCACGAGATTATAGAAGTGGATGACAAAGTATCCTATGTGGGGAAGCCAGTTAGGATCGAAGGCCGAAACGAACAAATTCTAAGGAATAAAACGATTCCATTGGTTAAAGTTATTTAGGAGAACCATGGAATAGAAGGCGCTACGTGGGAAAGCGAGGAAACAGTGAGGCGTCAATACCCCCATTTGTTTGAGTAACGAGTTTAATGAAAATTTCAAGGATGAAATTTTTGTAAGTGGGAAGAGTTGTGACATTCTGATTTTTTCTGCCATTTCAAGACTCATTAATGAGAAAGTATCTAACGATGTATTTCAACCGTATCTCGCTCGGATCTGATCAATCTCGAGTTGACTGACCAAAAGGGAAAGGCTAACGCGAGACATGGTACGTGGACCTAGGGAATTCGAATAAGAAATAGCGCTTTGACCATAAGGATTGTTGAAGGTACATTTAGAGCTATAAAAGGCCGATCTAAGAATGATTAAGGAATACATTGCTAGCGTTATATGATTGGAGCGCGGGTGATGCCGCTTAACCAATATATAATTTGCAAAACTTTTCTAAATCGAATAGTGACGATCGAGACCATCGGAACTAGCGATAGACCTTCATAATTACATGACAACCAAAGTCGCCATAAATTGACGAGCCCTAATTACGATAGGAATCACAGGGTCAATACGCGTAACATCTGCAAAAGCCATCCGTCAGTTCAAGATAGACTGGAATCGCATTGGATAGAGAAAAGATTCAGAAACAAGTCTTGAAATTCGAAAATAAAGAATTAAGAGTTCCAACATTACAATTGGATTGGTCGTCGCCTTATCGAAGAAAATTGGAATTAGGAAAACGACGTTTCGGACGTCGGGGGTAAAATTACCATTTTATCCCTCAAGCCCTAACCTTGCCTATATGATTGGATGAGGGCATTTTGGTCTTAAATCACACCCAAGGCTGCAGAATATTTGACGAAATGAGAGCCATTGGATGAGCATTCATTGACACAATGGACAAGTGTCAAGAGATTAAGCCTTGATGTTGATTGAGTCACTTTTAACCTACCATTCAACAAGTTGACCAAGCCAATTGAAGTATAAACCTCTCATTCTCTCTCTCTTGGCCAAACACCCTCCCCTATTGCCGGTTTTCTTTTTGTTCTTCTTCCCTTCTTCCTTGCCGCGAAGCTCGCCGCCCGACAAGTTCTGCCGCTGCTGTTCGCAGCCGTCGACCGCCACTTCCGGTGACCTCCAGCTACCGAGCCGACCACTTGCTACTTCCTCATCCTCTTGCCAACATTCTCCTAGTGGAAGCAAGTCATTTGACCACCTGAGGAGCTCTGGTTGGCCAATTCCCGAAAGTTGACGGAATCGCAACTAGAGGTAAGCCACGGTTGAGGCCTCATAGTGACCCCGAAATCTTTGAGTTTTTCAACCAAATTTTGTGGACTTCTATGAGACACATAGACTGAGCTGTGGTAAAAATTTTGGAGAAATTTGATGGATTTTTGACTCCAAATAGGCCTTGTGTTTGAAGGGCTAGAACCGATCGATAGCAGACCCGGAGGAACCGGCACTGTTCAAGGACTTTCCAGCGTCGCTTTGGCTTCAAATTTTCGGTGAGGCTCCCTAATCCTTAAAACTACATGTTAGCAAGTAGATTAGTAATTAAATTGAGTATTTAAATTGGTTTAAGGGCCGATGAGCTGGCGTATACACAAAACCGAAAATGCCCTGTTTCGGTTATGTGCATACCGATTCTATGGGAGGCTATTGGTGTTGAGATTGAGCTCCAAATTCTTCATTGAGAAGTGTGATGATGTTAATTGATTGGCTCATGAGGTGTATGATTAGTGTGGTGAAGTTTTGAGCAAGAAAAATTGATGATTGGATGAATTTCCTTAGGTTGCGCGGTTGAGTTGTTCTTGAGCCATTTGGACCGAATTCTTGAGGTGCTTGAGAAGGGATTTTATTGAGTGAAGCTTGAGGTAAGGGGATTCTAAACCTTTGATAGGAGGATTGGACTCGATTGGGTGATTTGTATGGGAATTGATCGGTCCTTGGAAGTCATAGTGTGGTTGTCTAATGCATGTCCTAGAAACATATAGAGGACTTGAATGTTTGACATTGCTTGTACTATGAATTGATTGTCACATTTGAATGTCAAAGTAAATTGTCTCGCATGCCATGGATGTGTCGTTCATCGCATGAGTTGCATTCGAATGTGTGCTATGAAATAAATTAAACTTATGGCATGTCTGAGAAGTTGTGACACCCTGATGCGTATGAGAAGCGGGGTTGTGCGGATGAATGCCCTGAGGCGCTGAGGCGCGGAGTTTGAATTGAATGCCACCCCAAGGCGTACGAGACGCAAGGTTGAGAAGGCCATAGTCCTGATGCATTAAAATGCGGGACGGAGGTGATATGTGTCGACACAGGCCTGAATTGAGATTGAAAACTTGATGCATTTACGCGGGTTTGTCAATGAGACGATCTGATGCGTTTACGCGGACCGAGCCTAAGGCGTTTTAAATGCGGGCACGATTCAAATGGAGGTATGGAGGGGTGAGAGGTGCAATCTGGCTTGATAATGTGTGGTTGAGCTTAATGGAGGCATGGAGGGATGAACTCTTAGGTTTACTAAAAGAGCTATTATGGAGTTTAGGGGCTACCTAGAACCTTACTGAAAGCTGGTTGTAAAGATTGTATTCTCGTCGTGCAAGGCGTCATTCTAGGATTTGGGAACTCCAAGTATCCTCCAGAAAGTTCAAACCTACAAAAACTTTTGTTAGCAAGATTCTTTCGGGACTTAGGGATTACCTAAAATCTCGAAGAAAACTAAATCTGAAAATTGTCTTCTTGACACGTGAGGCGCTATTCTGGGATTTGGGGACTCAAAGTATCTTGAGGCTGCCATGAGTCTTATAGAAGTTTAAATCCAAGAGTTCATTCCTCATCAAAAAGATATCAGTTATCTCGAGGCAATGATAGTTATAATGCAGACGAAGCTTTACTTCGACTTATGCAATTATGCAAAATAACTCATGATGTTGGAGGTTATCCAAGACATCTTAAAGCATGAAAAGATGATAAAAAAAATCCTTGTAAGGAAAATTCTGGATCAAACAATTTGAAGTTTCCAACAAAGGTTATTGTTAAGCATTCTATTGGAACGTCTCCGTCAAAGAGGGCTTCTCACGGATTCTTCGACTTTGGTCGTTTATATAGAAAGCACTCGAATCTCTTAATAGCCTGCACCTGGAATTTCAAGGCCATTCGCAGCGCATACATTCCAATCAATCGGGAGGTCTTCATGGGACTATAGTGTTGGGCCTGGATACGGTTTTCAAGGGGGACTCATTTTCTGAGTCAGGTCTTTTAAATGAAAGTTTTCTTCGTTTATTCCAGGTTTACAAGTCAAGAACCTTGCAAAATGAGAAATAAATAATCTTGCTCGTACCTCTTTAAGCTAAGGTACACATTGACCTAGGCGTCTTAGTCGGAAAAGACTGTGAAGGGTTGTAATGTCTATAGGATTGGGGATCAACAAACATTTATTTTTAGCCTGAAATCGCAAAGGGTTTAACATTGGTGATCATTGCCTATCAGTCTTCTATTTTGTCTCCAATTGATGATTCTTTGAAGAGCATCTTTAGTCTTCTTGATACCACATGCCTTGAGAATGGGTCTAATTCTAAAGACATTATTTATTTTTGGCAGTTGGCTATGATTTCGTTCGAGAGTTAGCCTTTTGCATCAGAATTCCTGAGGATTCTTATTTACTTCAGAATTTATTGGAGGTTGGGGTATCCAGTAATCCCTTAGTTTTCCCCAAAATCAGTCTTACGGCTTTCCAGCATTTCACTATGGATCAGCCCTGCTTTTGTCGTGCTTTTTGTCTCTTTTAAATGCATAGAGATTCGGCTTTTTCTCTTTTTCGATCACGCATTTTCCTTTCCTTTTTCTAGGAACTAGGATTTCTGATGATCACGTAAGGTATGTGACTTGAATCTCATCCTGATTGAACATTTTACTTTGAAAATCTCATGTCGCTTATACTTCTTAGACTTCTCTGTTCGTAAGTGTCTTGCCACCTTCGTCTTGGTGTTGTGCAATGATCACCAATGGGGATACATGAAACGAATATGTAAACTCAAATTAGCTATGCAATGGGTATAAGTGTATAGGATAGAGAAATGATTGTCTCTTCGTCATCCTATGGCGTCTAGATCAATGCATATCAACACACTAAGATTGATGTTAGTCCGAACAAAAAGATTTCTAACCATTTATCTTTCCAAGCTACTGGACTGCTTCTACATGACCCCAATGTGGGGTAGTTCTTGACAGGGTTAAGAAATGAAAACCACCGCTCAAAGGGGGTCTGTCAATGATTACCTGTAGTGTTTATGGTCGAAGAATGAATGCCTTCGTCAGCCCAATCCATGTAATCGATGCGAATAACCCTTACATCCCCGAATTCAGGCTTTTATATCCTTACACTGCTCTTTTCTCTTCGATGTGTATATGACATGTTTGGATTAGGCTTGCCTCTTATCTGAAGAAACATTCATGTTAGATGGCCAAAACAACTCTGTTTTGAAAAAATTATTTTGTTCTTCTCCAGACATTTCACCCCACGGGGATTTAATGATGCACCATGTATGTTTCAATCATGCCTAGATAACTTCTAATCATAACATGTGTGCAAACAGTATTGGAAATTCATCTTTTGAAAATATGGTTCATCCATAAGTTTAACCATACGAATGCTCATTTTTTATTCCTTCTTTCTTACAAAGGGGTGAGAAATTTTACAGTATTTCTCCGTCGTTGTCTTTTGTCTTCATTAGGCATTCCTGTATGAAGAGAACAAAAATTTCAGTGAGTGAAAGATATTTTTACACTTGATGTAACAGATACATATCACCTGATTTTTTGCGTTAGGGACCATTTTGTTCTTGGTTCCATTTGAACGAGTTTGATTCTGAGTTCATTTCTTGGAATCCTGCAAAACATAACACATTTTATGTATGCATGGATGCATGATATGCTTATGTAATGATCGCTATGGTACTCAAATCATTTCGACAAAGATCAAGTGATTGTCATCTGATTTCATTTCAAGGATAATATCTCTTCACAGCATATGAGTTTACAGGATATCACAATTCTTCTGTTTCAGAATTTACAAGAATTAATGCTCATCCCATGAAGATTTTCTTGACAACATAAGGGACTTCGTAATTTGGGGTAAAATTACCTCCCAAATGAACAGCATTCGGAAGAGTATTCTTTACCACTAGGTCATTTACCTCGAAACTTCTAGGTTTAACTTTTCGATTAAATGACTTGGCCACCCTGTTTTGGTAACTCTGGCCATGACAGATTGCTTTAAGACGCTTTTCGTCTATTAGATTTAGTTGTTCGTATCTGTGTTTGATCCACTCTGCCTCAGAGAGTTTAACTTCTAATAATATTCTCAAAGATGGAACCTCAATCTCTATAGGCAGGACAGCTTCCATCCCATAAACCAAAGCATAAGGAGTTGCCCCTGCAGAAGTTCTAATCGAAGTTCGATATGCCATTAAGACAAATGGTAGCCTTTCATGCCAATTCCTGTAATTCTCGGCAGTCTTAGTCAAAATCTTCTTGATATTCTTATTTGTCGCTTCTATTGCTCCATTCATCTGTGGGCAGTAAGGGGAAGAATTAAGATGTCGAACACCAAACTGATCTAGTAGATCATCGACAATCTTATTATTTAAATTGGACCATTGTCTATGATGATCGCTCGTGGGGTCCCATATCGAGAGATTATATCTCTCCTGATAAACCTCGCCACATTCTTGGCAGTGACATTCATGTAAGAACTGTCCTCTATCCATTTCGTGAAGTAATCAATTGCAATTAGAATGAAGCGATGACCATTCGAAGCTGCAGGATTGATAGGCCCTATCATGTCTATTACCCATATAGAAAAAGGCTAAGTTTCAGACATTTGATTAAGCTCATTCGAGGGCGCATCAATCTTATCGCCATATACTTGACATTGGTGGCATGACTTGACATGTTGACTACGGTCTGATTCAATAGTAATCCAATAATGACCTACCGCATAATCTTTCTAACGAGGAGATGGTCATTCATGTGTGACCTACATATACCTTCATGGATTTCCCTCATGAGGGTATTTGCTTCTTTAGCATTTATGCACCTTAACAGAGTGGAGTCAAATGACCTTTTGTATAAAGTTTGTCTATTAAGGAAGAATTTGCTAGCTATCCTACCTATATATCTTCGGTCTCCTGCCTGACATCCTTCAGCAAACTCTTCCTTCAGAAGATAGTTCTTGATATCACGGTACCACGGCTCTTCGTCGAAATCTTCTTCGACCATCATACAATAAGCCGATTTTCTAATTATGTCAATACTCAGTGGCTCTACTTATGATCCATCAGTTATTTGCAGCATTGAGGCTAATGTGACCAACGCGTCTGCGAACTAATTTTGCGCTCTTGGCATGTATTCAAATGACACCTCTTCGAATTTAAGTGTCAACTCTTCAAGGTACTCATGATAAGGGATGAGTTTTGCGTCCTTTGTTTTTCACTCTCCCTGTGTTTGAAAAATCATGAACATATAATCTTCAAAAACCTGCAGCTTTGGTATCTCCATAGAGATGGCCAACTGCAGGCCTAGAATACATGTCTTATATTCTGAAATATTTTTGGTGCAAGGAAAAGTCAGTTTTGCTGCAATAGGATAATGTTGACCATAAGGAGATATTAGCACTGCTCATGTTCTAGCTCTCAACAGATTGACGGCACTAAGAATTGACATATACTTCGATTTCCTTATGGATCATGTCGTGAAACAGGATGACTATCGCCTTCTGATAAGTTGCCTCAGCATTCTTTAGTCCAAAAGGCATAAACTTATAACAAAAATCTCCCCAAGGGGTGGTAAATGCAATTTTCGGCTTGTCCTCCTGTTTCATGATGATCTGGTTATATCTGGAGAATCCATCCGTGATTGAAAATAAGTCGTATCCCGCCATACTATCCACCAACACATCGATGTGGGGAAGTGAAAAATCATCTTTTTGACTTGCTCTATTCAAGTCCTGATAATCCACATAGATTCGGACTTTACCATGTTTTTTCATAATGGGGCTATGTTTGCAATCCAATCTGAGTAAGGGATGGCTTCAATAAAGTCTACTCTAAGAAGTTTCATTACTTCTTCTTTAATTCTGTCTTCTAACTTAGCTTTTAGCTGTCTGCTACCTTGTCTCACCGGTTTAACATTGGGATCTGTGGGTAACGCATATTCCATAATTCTTGGATCCAAACTCGATATATCGGCGTGTAACTACGTGAAAATATCCTGATATTCCTTAAGTAGTTCTGTGAATCTGAGCTTTTCAGTTCAAGATAGATGTCCACCAATCTTGACTTCTTTGATATCTGTATCATCACCCAAGTTAATGACAATTGGCTCTTCTGAAGTGGGAGGCATCGACTTTTTGAAAGCACTCAATCTCTACGAATAGCAGCGTAACCCTCATCTCCGTCTTCCTCAATATCGTAGGAGTAATCATCTTGATGGCCCAGTTCGCACAATAACCTCGTATGCATGTTCAAGATAATATGCTTGAAATGTCATGCACATGGTTAGTCTTTAAAAAATACGATGCATGAGTATAAAAAATCTTTTCAAAAAGATTTCAAAATAAGTGCAGGCATAAACGAAACTAGTCCTCATATCATCAAACATCCTTGTTCCTCAGAAATCTTTTGAAAATTAGGAATCATATGGCAAACTAGGCATCAAACTTCCCATACGGAAAGCTAGTATCATCGTCGGGCTGATTTGTAGTTCCATATGTCCTTAATAAAACTTGTGCATTTTATTGAGAGTAAAAATGGACCGCATTACAAGCTATGCTGTTTAGACCAACTATCGGAGATTAAAGTCATTTTCCTACGCTTACTTCCAACATAAAAAATGAAAAGTGCGAAGAAATGCAGGAATTGAAGTGCAGTATTAAAAGCAAGGGAGAAGTTTCTTTACTCCGAAGTAGTGGCTTCATCATCTAGCCACTCTATGATGACGTTCACAGAGTCATCTCCCAAAAAGGGTTTGCTAGATTGTTTCTGTTGAGGGAGTTATCCCTTCTTCAAACAACCATCTTGAGTCTTTGTTGAAATACTCGTTCAAAGGGCTTATGAACTTCTTAGATTTGCCTTTCCAAGCGAAAGAGCCAATGAAGGAATTCTTTTAATTTCTTTGGCATCCATGGCGTCCACGATTCTTGTCTCGGCCTCGGGCTGCTGTCTTAAGAGTAAAATCACCCATGCGAGTATTCTGATTTCCCAAGCCTATCTTATGCTCTTTAGACTTTAACTGTAGAGGAGCGCTGATTCCTTGACCATGTTTGCCCAGACCTTTTCCTGGGTTGAATCCACACGCTAGTAGCATCTTAGCTGGTAAAAGGTTAGTTTTAGAGATAGAAAGAGCCTTCAGTTTTGCCCTCTCAAGAGTGTGGATTACTGTCACCATCTCTAGGGAATGGTAGCTTGTTTCTTGCTTAATTTCTGGCGTAATGTATGGGATAGCGCTATTCTGATACGCAAGGATATCAACTTCTCCATGGACAGTAACTACCTTCCCATCAATCACGAATCGTACCTTCTGAGGCAGACTTGAAGGCACGGCTCCAACAATGTGGATCCAGGGTCTCTTTAACAGGAATCTAAATGCGCTCAGCAAATCCATTACCTCAAAATTTATAGAAAATTTAGTTGGGTCAATGAGCACATCTAGCTCGATTTCGCCCACTACTATTTTTCTCTTCCCATCAAAGGCTCTAATAGTTGCCTTGGAAGTTCGAATCATTTCCTCTTTAATGCCCAAATTCCTCAACGTAGCCAACAGGTAGATATTAAAAGTAGATCCGTTGTCGATCAACACATGTACTACTCTCTTCCCATTGCAGTGTGCAGAGATGTATAGAGCCTTATTGTGCCCCTCCCTTACATGGGGAAGTCTTCATCTAAAAAGCTCAATTGGTCCTTAAGAAGGATTGCCCCCATAAAGTCTCCCAATTGTATGTCATTTATAGTTTTAGGGACATGCACTTCATTTAATATCTTCAGCAGCGCATCTTTATGTTTTTCTAAGTTGATAAACAAATCTAACAAAGATATTTGGGCCAGCATCTTCTTTAACTACTCTATCATCTCAAACTCGCTGGCTTTAACAATGGATAGGAGCTTTTCTGCATCTTCTTTTGAAACCTCCTTATTTTCATATTCGCCTTCCCTCGGGGGGTAAAATCGTCCGAACCACATCACGGCATCTATCTCTCCTGTTCCATAATTCCAATGGACTGCCTTAGGATCATAGTTTTCTACCGGCAGGAATTTTATGGTTACTGTCGTCAGGTGGGATGCCTCTGGTTCAGATTCATTGTCAGTTTCATCTCTTGGTAAGTGAATCACAACAAGTTTAACCGAACAAACATCTTCGTAGCTTAGGCTGTCTAGCTCGTCTTGTCACGCCCCGCGCCCTGGGCACAAGCACGCAACTCCCTGCAAGCAAACCATATAATCTCTCGCGGTCCAAGATCTACAGTCTAAGCCGAGAGATATAACAAAGATATCAAGCAAGCAGAAGCGGTAAATAAGCAACTCTTCCGTACAAAATATAAATTAAGTGGGACCCGGATAGCATAGAATCTGTCGTACATAATAACCGATTGTGCATACAAGTACAGAGCTACTAAAATCCAATAAGCAAGGGGGTGACAGGGTGAGCATACAAAATGGACCATCAACAAAATCCAAAATAACCATGGTCGGGGTCGCCACAGAAGATCCAGCCACAAACTAGAATCTCCTAGGAAGAGCTGTTGGAGTCATCGGTATCCTTAGCATCCTCCGTCGATTCATACTCTGAGAATGTCTCGGAGCGAACCTCAATGGTATCCTCCATGGTCTCCTCATGCGACGGTTCAGCAAGATCCTTCTCGATTGCCTCCAGCACAATAACCTCATCCTCGGTAAACTCCAGAGTCGGGGTCCTCTCCAGTTCGTTCCTAGAACCGGCTACAGATCGTTCTGCCTGATCCTGGTCCCTATCGGGATGGCACCAATCAGGGATCACTCCCTGGGGCACCTCATGGGGCTTCAGCGGCCCAGTCGACACATCCCCAACCTTCCTAAACCACGCCTCATACTTATGAGGCTTCCAATCCGTACTACCCTCGTTAACCCATACCACTATACACTTCCTCACGTATATGGTCCCCTGACCGTCAGGGAACTCATCAAAATAATCAGTCATCTCCTTAGGGTCTCCAAAGCGAATAAGCCACATAGTCAGAGCCTAGGATATGCAAAAATAAGGGTCCCCAAAAGGGTGAGATACACATCTCAGTAAAAAAGTCCTAACCCTAGGTTAGACCAACCGTCCGCCCAAGCAGTCATCTACCCCAAAATTTCAACTCATAAACATACAGGCACATACAAATAAAGATGACGACACACAGATGACAGACATGCAGCTATGACATCATATCACATTCAGATGATCATGCACGCCTTGTCCTACCACTTCACCACAACCATCTCTTTCTGCCTGCCTCATTCTCATACCCGCGATTAGATCGCATCAGGCTAATCTCATGTGTTCGATTAGATCTCATTAGGCCCTCTTCATGCCCGCGATTAGATCGCATCAGGCTTTTCTCATGCCCGCGATTAGATCGCATCAGGCCTTTCTTTTCTCACGCCCGCGATTAGATCGCACTAGGCTTTTCTCATGCTCGTGATTAGATCGCATCAGGTTAATCTCATGTCCTCGATTAGATCTCATTAGGCCTTCTTCATGCCCGCGATTAGATCGCATCAGGCTTTTCTCATGCCCGCGATTAGATCGCATCAAGCCTTTCTTTTCTCACGCCCGCGATTAGATCGCACCAGGCTTTTCTCATGCTCGTGATTAGATCGCATCAGGCCCTCCTCATGCCGCGATTAGATCGCATTAGGCTTTTCTTTTCTCATGCCCGTGATTAGATCGCATCAGGCTTTTCTCCACCCTGCATCTCATACGCCTCAGGGTCTTACCTTATCTCTGCCATGCCACAACCATAATTCATGCACACAAGGTCAAGCGCATCTCATGCATAACATCTCATGCATAAACAAGACATCCATGGCATGCGAAACGAGTCAATACACATACAAATATGACCAATTACTCAAGAGACATGCATATGCAATTATTCGAAACATTTATAGTCTCCTGGCATTCACAAAGACCAATTACACTAAGCTCCTCAAGAAATCATCTCAGTCTCGTCCGACTCACCTAATCGAGTCCAATCTTCCTATCCTAAGTTTAGGATTCCCTTACCTTGAATTTGATATCATAAATTTTCTCTTCTTGAGCCCTGCAATTTTCGGTTTCAAGGGTCCAAGGTCGAACTCACCGCGCAACCTAATAAAATCCAACTAATTCGTCAATTTCCTTTGTCCAATTCCTCAATCCATGAACCACAAACCTCCATAACATAATTCTCATCATCTTAGCATGCCTCAATCACCAATTTGAGACTCAAAACCAACCATCATCAGCCCCTCACAGATTCGATTTGCATAGAATCGAACCGGGCTATGTTCGATTCTGTGTAAACTGAGTATATCTAGCCCTAAGTCTCCACCAAATCCATCATTTAATCACTATCCTACCTCTTAACATGTCTATCTAAGGGTCTGAGGGTCTCATCGAGAGTTTAAAGTCGAATTGTCGTCGGAATCCCATCAAAAGTCGCCGGATCTTCCAAGGTCAGTAACAGACATATTTTGTCCAGAGTTCACAAGACCAATTTGAGGTCAAAACTTCATCAAATCATTCCCAATTTTTACCACAGATTGATACATGTCTTTTAGACCTCCACAAAATTTGACCTCAAAATTCCAGCATTTCGGCCTCCAAGGGGTCAGAAACATTACCTACCTCAGATTGGATCAATTTTCGTCAACTCTCGGGAAAACGCTTGGCTGGAGCTCCTCAGTGGTCCAAATGCTGTTCTTCCAGTTTGAGGAAGTCGGAAAGACATGGAACTAGGCTCAGGTGGTCAGCCGATGTTCAGATAGTAGCCAAAGGGCGGCGTCGGAACGGCCGAACGGGAGTGGCAGAAGCTGTCGCCGGCGAGTAGAACAGGAGGAAGAAGAAGACGAAGGTTTTGGTGGTTTGGGGGGTTCTATGGCCTGCCAAAGTGAGGTGAGAGAGAAAGAGAAAAAGTCTTATATTCAAGACTCAAGGTCAATGGTTGAATGGTAGGTGGATAAAGGTGGACATGACCACTCAATGCTTGATCTAGTGACACTTGTCCAAGGGTCATTCCAACTTGATCCAATGGCCACACTTCATCCTAATTTTCGACAGCCTTGGGGGAGGGATAAAGACCAAAATGCCCTTCCTTATTTGCATGGGTAAGGCTTAAGCTTGAGGGGTAAAATGGTAATTTTACCCCCGACGTTCGGAAAGCCATTTTTCTCGTTCCAGTAAACTTCGATAGGCCGACGGCCAATCCAAACATAAAGTTAGAATTCTTGATTCTCCATTTTCAATTTTCAGGACTCGTCTCTGATGATTTTCTCTATCAGACGCGGTTCCAGCCTATCCTGAACCGACGGGCGGCTTTTGCAGACATTACGCGTATCGACCCCGTGATTCATATCACGTTTAGGGCTCGTTAATTCATGGTGACTTTTATTGTCATGTAATTTTGAGGGTCTATCACTAGTCCCTATGGTCTCGATCGTCATTGTCTGATTTAGGAAAATTTTGCAAATCATACGTTGGTTAAGCGGCATCACCCACGCTCCAATCGTATGACACTCGCAAGGCATTTCTTAATCATTCTTAGATCGACCTCTTTGTGGTTCTAAATATCCCCTCGACAATCCTTATGGTCAAAGCGTCATTTCCTATCCGAGTTTCCTAGGTCCACGTACCTCGTCTCGCATTAGCCTTTCCCTTTTGGTCAGCCTACTTGAATTGATCAGATTCGAGCGGGATACGACTGAAATACATCTCTAGATTTACTTCTCATTAATGAGTCTGAAATTGACTGAAAATCAGAATGTCACACGGCCAGTTTGATTACTATAGTTGCAGCAGTTTCAATCATTGTTATTGTATTGCCAAAGTCTTCTGGGAAGTTTTCATATTCCGACTGGTGGTTCTATCAGCGTCACTTGATTCTGCTAAAATTGTAAATTTCAAGAGTCTTCTTATTCTCTCAAATAGTTCATTCAAGCCTTGCCATTGGACAATTAATTTTTCCATCCTAACGTAGTGTTCTGTGTTGAGCTTGTTATCTGCTGTCCATGAATAACCGTATGTCGCCAATCGAAATGACACATCCTCCATTTCCCTCGAGAGATCATTCATTTGTTCTTCTATGCGCAGGAAATGTTCTAATATCACCTGGTTAAGTGAAGATTCAGGTTCTTCTAGAAAAGGTTTGATCATATCCTCTTGAATCCCTGGTTGAACAAGATCATTCATACCTCCCCACCCATCGGGTATAATATCATCTATTTTCTGAAAGAAACTAGAAGGAGCAGAGTATTTTACTTTAAAGTTGTATCCACCAGAATCCTCGCCCAGATTATCTACAATTTCGCCCCTTTCTAATGCTTCGGTTATAAATCTGTGATCAGCCAGACTTCGCTTGGTAGCTTTCAGTTCGTCTTCGTCAAGCTCTTCTTCTACTTCGATAATCAACTCTACGTCACCTATCAGGCTTTCGTGTGGAATGTTCCACGTATTTCCTCACTTGGTTTCAACCACAAACAGGTTCCATTCTAGGTTTACTGAGGCATTGATCCCTTCGAACCTTTCATCGGCAACATTTGACATTATTCGTAAACTCATCATTTTGGCGATACATAACTTCTTTCTCTCAGCCTACACTTCTCCCTCTTTTGGGTATGACGAGGCAATTGCCAGAATGTTGGTTAGCTTGGATACATTCATCTTCAGCTCAAGGTGATTTTCTTCCTCATCGGTGAATATTGCACCTACTGCTTAGTGGTCAGGAAGTGAATTTTCTTGCACATTTGGAGCTACATTATCAAACTTCAAAATTTGATTGTTGATGAGAGATTGAACTTTCAATTTAAGGATATAACAATTATCCACATTATGTCTTTGTTCACCCATATGATAAGTGCAAGTTTAGCTTTCATTGAAACTAAGATATTTTGCCGGATTAGCTATGGGAGATTCGTTTGCCACCAAGCGTTGCTCTAACAACATCGGAAGCAACTTGGATAACGACCTGGGAAGTTGAGAAAATTGCTTCTGGGGCTATCTCTTCTTAGGCTCTTATCTTTTATACATTGACCATGATGATCCTCCTTTAGTCTGATTGGAGTTTGCGAACATCTTCGGCTTATGGAAATCCGGTACAAAGGCTATGTCGACCTCAGCCTCTCTTTCTTTTCTCTGGAGATATTGCTTCCTTGTCGAACTTTCAGGCGGCCTTCTTTCTCTCAAAGCCCACTCCAATCTTTCAGCCACCTTTATCAAGTGTGTAAAGGTTTGGCATCCTAAGGTGTTTAATCAATTGAAGTACTCATATGGAAGTGCTTTCAAGAACAGTCAATCAAATCATCCTCCAGGATTGGCGATTTCACTTGAGTTGCCAAAGCACACCATCTCTAGGCATACGTTCTAATTGTTTCACCTCTTCCTTTCATTATTCGTAACAAATCTTCCCTTGTCGGGGCCGTAGCCATGTTAAACTTATACTACCTGAGGAAACTTCAGCAAGATCATCCCATCCGTCGTAGTCATCAAGGTCTAACTCAATGAACCAAGCCAGAGCGGTGCCAGCCAAACTCTCTTAGAATATATTCATCAGAAGTGGAATATAGTCAGAATAGTGCGTCATCTTACGTGGATAATTTTTTAGGTGAGCACGTGTACAACTCGTCTCATTGTACTTTCTCATAAAATCTGGCTCTTTGTAGTCCAGAGGAGTCTCTACTTTGGTGAAAGGAGATATCTTGTCAAAACAAACCAACTCATAACCCTAACTGCTCAAACACTCCTCAATTTTGGTTATTCTTTTAGCCTCTGCTTCAGTTTTCACAATTTATTTCCCTCTTTCCTCCTTTTTGAGGTTAATGACAATAGGGAGTGTCTTCGGCTGTGACTGGATACCTTTAGTTGTCCCTTTGTCAGTCGTATTGGGTATTAATGATTGACCTGAATTGTTCAGGTTAGGTACTGTTACCTGTCTGGCTTGGGAGTCTTCCAACACGGCCTTAATTTCAACCATCATGGTAGTCATAGTAGTCATTTGGGTCTCCAACATGTCTACTCATAGAGTCAACTCCTGTTGTTCCATTATCGTCTTAAGTCGAGTACGAAAATGATGTCTTGGTAATTTCGTGATTAGAGAATACCTGTTTATTTAAAAATAACAAGTAAGCATCTCTTTATGACAGATAAGGAAAGTACTAGAGTCCATCAATTGCATGTTTTCTATTGATGAATGATAAAAAAAGACTACCTTGTGAACCTTAGTCTCACGTGAGCAGTTCTTTCAATCATTTGTCAAGAGAATTCATGAAATTAAAGGAAGCACAATCTTTGATGATAGTTCTTTATACATCGATAAAACATGATTATGTTCATACACATGTGCCAGAAGTAACATCTTAATACAAATGAGTATCCAAATGTTAAGAAAAAATCATAATGTTCACACGTTTTACACTTGACAAAATAATCTTATCTAAGCCTAGGACGTTTAGGGTCTAAGGCACCCTCATCATCCCAGCAAAGATCGAGTCCTTCAGTTTGAGATTCCCCATCTCCCGAATATGACGGCGATCCCATATCTTTAGGTATATACAGCTCCACTCCAAGCACTACGACACAATGTATTTAGGCACATAAGGCTCGATAAAGCTGCGTTTGGTCGCCTCAAAGTATCGAATGTATTCTATAGAAGCTCTATGAGCATTCATCTCGCGAGTCATATTATTTGGCCATTCTAAGTCTTCAGTTTGAAAGCCTTTCAAAGAGTGTATGATGAATTCCACCTTAACTTCGAATTGCTTCTTCTTCTCCCCTGTAAGGGTCTCTCTTAGCAGGTTAAATGAGAAAACACCTGGTCATGGTGATGAAGGGATCTCTTGTAATGCTCCAAACTGTCGGATAACCCTTCTTGGATAATAAGCTGTGGCGCCCATGAATCCTAACAAGGGGACTGGGTCTTCGCCATTACATGCGAATCTAACTTTACCCAATGTTGGTAATCTAAGCTGTCATCGGAGTTGTTCTGGTTTTAAAATTCTAAGAAATTCCTTCCATTATTTAAAGTTGAATTTAGGAATACGTGTATGAGTTTTAATGAAAGTTCTAAGAGGATGCGTATTGGAACTGATCTCAGTGAAACCCATGCAGATATAAAATTGTTTGATATGAGAGGGGAACCACAGATATAGGAGACCACTAGAGGCTCTAAAGATTCCCTTCTTGCTTTTCTTAAAACGGTTCAGGGAGAAAAAGGTTTCGGCAAGGATGAGGTTCAAGTAATTCCACCCATAATAGACTTGTTTAACCATTACAGCCATAATAGGGTCATAAGTAACAGACGAGATCGAAAACAGGACAAAGCTAAAGAATGCCAAGACAAAAGCTTTGTCATATTTAGTTCCTTTGCTAGCAGGGAGGTTGGAAAACCTATCTAGAAGAAAAAATAGGGAAACTCGTCCAGAATTACTTTTGGCATCTGCTTTGATTTCATCAAGGTTTGTGTCAAGAAATTCAGCTAGCTGACTCAAAGGCTCAAACTCTATAGTAGGTTGGACTAACAAGTGAGTAAACTCAACTCCAATGGCAACGCTATATTCTTCAAGGGTAGGGGTAACCTCCAATCCTTCCATGCAGAACGTCACGGTGGTAGGATCCCAATATAGTGCCATGGCTTAGAAAAAAGCAGGTGGACATTCGATTTTTAGCAGCTCCAACGGATACTTTAGTCACGATCTGGCATACTTTTGGCTGACTTCACCCATATTGTCCCACCAAACTAGGAGTTCAGCTTGAGGGACTTTGAACACTCGGATATCATTCTTTTTCATCAAGTCTAAAATATGCAAATAATTTTGAAAAATCAATCGCCAAAGATTACTTTAAACATGATTATGCAAATGTTATGAGATATGCATAGACTAATTTAATTACATATTCCAGTTAATGAAATGGAAATTAGAATTCTCTTCAGGTATGAGAAACCCGACTAAAGGTCTAATTTGAATTTCAAACAAGTGAATTATGTAATTAGTCAGAATCATCTCAATGACTAAAGAAAATAACGATGTCACATTTCATTAGTCAAAACATCAACTGTAGGTACAGCGGAGTAAGCTCCTTATTACCACAAAAACATACTCAATGAAAGAGAGATAGAAATGAGTCTCGAGAAGGAGCCTTCTTATGTCCTGTCTTTTTTATTATGATGCACTTTAGCTTCGTCTTTATTGTAGGGCGTCTTTTCTTTCCTCAAATAGTGTTCAACAGTCTATTCTCATTAGCTTGACGTTCAGCTTTTTGGCGGGCATATGCTTCTCCTGATATGCTATTGCGATATTGCATTTTCATCTCTAGATAGTGCTTGAACATCTTATCTATCTGTCGCTTATACCTAAGCTTATTGACATAATAACTAGTCTAGCAATCTTCAACATATCCCAACTTATATCCAGTCAGCTCTTGGCCATGCACAAATCTAGTAAAGTGTAACCTTGTGTTCGGCCTAGGACGGGTGACTTTCCTTAAATACTCAATGGTCACTAACTCCGTTGAACTTCTAGGAAACAACGACATCCTATCCCTTATCATCATTATTTCAACCAGTCATTTGAATGATTTTAGAATGTATGCAATACATGTAGATGTGAATAATATGCAATACATGAACATACTATGAAATAGGAAGTAAAGAAATACATCAAAAGTAGATGCCTTACCAACCAAAACCCAGGAAACACCAAATATTCCCTTGTAACAATAGATGATTTTAGGTATACCAACCTTCCATAGACATGGGCATGAGATAAGTGGGAATATACTCTAAAAATAAAATCAGGTGAGGAACATATGGCTTAGGTTCCCACGATCCAAATATGACAGATTTATTCTCAAGAGTACCCACCCAAGAGGGTTAAATATCACCAATTTGGATTGTGAGGGAGAACTAATACGAAAGCCTCAAGTGCCATCAAACACGAGATACTTTCACATCATTTCTCTATCTAAGGTAACCTATAAGATGTTTGTAGTTAGGGTTTAACCTCCAGTATGTGAGATGTGTCATGATCTTCACAATGCAAGGTCATGCACAGCATTTTGTATCAAACGCCGCTCCAATATACACGTTAAAAATAAACATACAATGCTAACTCCAACTTGCAGAAAAGGTGTCAACAAACACTCCACCCCTTATTTGTCAAATCTATAAAAATATTTAACACAATGATTACGATACGTACCTCACCTTCGAGAGCATCTGCAGAAAATAATGTTAGATAAATCAATCAACTTTTTAATCGGCTCAAGTCCTCAAAAATTCCTAATCAGAGATTCTGGTTTGAAATAAATCCTCAGCAGAGTCGCCCGTCTGTCGGGACCCTAAAAAAAAAAAATCGTCCCGACGAGAGATTCCAGGGGTTAATGGGTCGTCTCGTCTGGTTGGACGCGGGCCTCCCCCAAGGTCCGTTACCCAAGTCACAACAGTGGAATACGTAGTCGATCTTCGGTGTGGTCTGGCGACATGTGATGCATGTACATGCCAAGAAGTCGCCACCGATCATTTTAAGGAGGGCACGATTGGAAACTCTATCGAACAGTTGAGAACATTCTATTCAATTCTGCGATAACCAGAAAAATGGAATCGAAGGCTTTGTTAAGCCAACTATCAGAGTTGACGCCCTTTCGGCACCTAAGTTGAATGATTTATCTAACCCTAAGATTTCATGCATATGAGTGGAGTGCGAACCCTAACTCTAAGAGTTCATGCAGATAGAAGTGACTATCCTTACAAACATAATCAATAAAATGAGTGCACAAATCAAGGGTCTAATACGTACGAAAAAATCACATGAACGCAACGTGACATCCCTAGTAAGGCCCTATTAGCTTAGAAAAATGTCAATCAAGGCTCATGAATATTTTTGACATGATATGCCCTTGAAGGGCAAAATCGTAATTTTGAAGATTTTTGGGTTAATTTATCCTAGAAGGGTAAATTTATCATTTTCATATGAAATATGAAATCAAAAGATGGTAGAAATAGGATTGGTCACCAAACTAATCAATTTCCTATTTTTTGAGGATTTCTAGAATTTTTTTGGAATTTTAGGAGCGATTTACCCTTTGAGGGGTAAAATCATCATTACAAAAGGTGATGAGAAGAGAAAATCCCAAATAGAAGGATTGGTTGACCACCAAACCCAAATCCTAATTTTGAGCAATTTTCACGGCTCGATCATAATAAGAAAGACGATTTACCTTTTGATGGGTGAAATCATCAGTTTCAGAAAAAGGATGAGATTCCAAAAC
The DNA here is from genome assembly GCA_028455895.1 of Rhodomyrtus tomentosa. Taxonomy (NCBI): domain Eukaryota; kingdom Viridiplantae; phylum Streptophyta; class Magnoliopsida; order Myrtales; family Myrtaceae; genus Rhodomyrtus; species Rhodomyrtus tomentosa. The sequence continues at coordinate 17,193,778 of JAPCWY010000011.1, forward strand.
CTAAGCATAAGATTGATCGCCTAACCGACCCTAATTCTTATCTTGGCATTCTCGACCTACCTCATATACCAAGGAGAGGCGATTTATCCCTAAAGGGTAATGTCGTTAATTTTCAGAAAACCAGATAAGAAATCTCAAAAATAGGATTGACCAGTTGTCTGTGGTCAATTCTCAATTTTTAGGAATTTCTGGAATGTCTAGGAATTTTTCACGATTTTTCTATAATTTTTTGGGATATTCTAGGATTTTCTAACATTTTTTAGAATTTTCTAGGATTTTTTTGATTTTTTATTTTAAAAATTATTTCTAAATTTTTTATTAAAAATTTAATTCGGACCAGGTCGACGCGACCCACTCAAATCGGAACCCAGCCCAGACGCGAACCTGCGCGGCATTATCCTCCAAAACGATGCCATATCGTGCTTTTTTTGTTTTTTGGTTATTCGGATTTAATCCGACGGTTCCTATTAAACCACGTGGCTACTCCACGGCCATTGGATCGGTTGACTGAAACATACGGCTCAGATAAGAAGCAGACTATCCATCAGCCGTTAGATCTAATTACTTAAACCTATGGCCACGATTAATAACCACGACTCAATCAGGTCCGTTCATCTTCACTAACCTAAACAACGCGCCTCTACCCTTAACCTAAATGACATCGTTTCAACCTGTTCTAATTTTCTTATTTTAAATCAAATTCTAATATCCCTAATTACTAATTAAACGGCCACTAAAAATAGTACTCGATTAATCTAAGTCATCCGATCAAAACTGACTCGGCCTAACAGACTAACGGTCGAGATGACTCGACATTCACGTGGACCAATTACACTATGCCACCTAAGCAGCTGACTTGTTGATCTGCCACGTATGCATCGTCTTCAACCTCTTGACGACATCTAAACGGATGGCTAAAAGCCTCCGGCGACGATCCAACGGTGTAACCTCAACGGAATTGCACAAGACCAGTGCCACTCAACTCGTCTCACCGTCGCACATAACATATCATAGAATCATACAATTTCATCCACAGAATTAAGAATGACGAAACTTACACAGTATGTGGACATGACGTCTCAATCGAGCAGAATAAGGCATTTCAGACTAATTACTCCACAAAGAAGCTTCAATGAGGTTTAGAATACTTATATTCAGGTCCGATTGACCTGGTTTAGCCAAGCTTGAGCTAGGGGAACTTCGACAGGATCGATAACGGCGAGAAGATTTTCGGGGCTTAGTTGCGAGAGTTTATGCAAAATTGACACAAAAGAGGATTGCGACCATGCTAAGTAATGTTCAGGAAGTAAAACGTACAGAAAAAATGAAAGAATGATCGAGTGTAAGGCTAGTCGCCATTGATGCACAGTGAAAAACTCAAGGTTGTGACTCACCTGTTTCCATGGTGTCGGGAGACACGGCTGACGACGATCGCTTCCTCAGAACTTGGGCGACCTCTTGATGACCTTGATAAACTTTGGTTTGGTCTGAAAAGGTCGAACCGGTGTCTGCAAATTTAATCTCAAGCCTTCGACAATGGCAATGGAAGGCGAGCTCTCCCTCCTTTTCTCTCCTCTCTCTCAATTCTGTTCACCCCCAGCAATCGAACAAACCAACCTCCTCTCAAGAATCAGTCCCCAAAGGTTATATATCATTTTCAATTTTGGCGCCCATTCGAGGGGTGTATACCAGCTTGAAATGGCACGTGATCGTGCGTGCCATTTGGTCCAAACAGCGACGGTGACGATGGGTAACTCCGTCAAACTCAAATGGTCTTCCGGCATGCACGAATGGATGTTCAATTTAGTTGTTTTGTGAATGCTGACTTTCACGACCGTCGTAATGTTGACCGGTCGATTTCGCCTTCCTTCGGTGACCATTGGTTGCGATTCCGGTATCAATCGATAGGAAATTGTCTGAAGAATTAAACCCCCACCAGTGTGTCTTCAATTGCAGTCGATTGATCGATCAATTTCACCATCAAAACTCAGCCTTGCACTGTTCATCTACACAAGAGTCTTGGGAAGAAGACAATACTATAGTGGACCGGTTCGACCGGTCGGACCGGGTGGTCTAACCGGTCAAAACTAGTCTTGACTTGAATTTCAAAATTAATCGCAATTTAATGGAGATTTTTGTAATTAAACCTCAAAAGAGAACTTAGGACATGAATATTGTATAAAAATATGATTTTTCTCAAAAGTTCATGTCAATTTCTACAAAAACCCCAATTTTTCCTTAATCACAATTCGGGAAATTGTGAAATTGAAGGCTCAAACAATCAAATTGGACCAAACCACCTATGCTAATCGACTCAAAATAATGAAAAACATTGGGTAGTAGCTTCAATTGGTAAAGGTAGCTCTTGAATCGAAAGTAATTTTAATTGTGCCCAAATTCAAGTATTAAATTGCAATTAAGTATGCAATTTTGCCCAATTCATGCAATTGAGCAATTCGTGCAAATAATTGAGCTAAATTGCAATGAAGTATAATTAGATTGAATGTCAAGACCCTAAACATGTCAAAATTGCAAATTAAAAGACTCAATTGGCATTTTTTTACCAAATTCAATCATTCGTGTAACAAAGAAACACATAAAATTAAACTTGAATTTAGACTTTTAAGAGGTCAAAAATACAAAGAAATTAAAAGAAAAATATTGACTATTTTTACATATTTTTGTCACCTCAAATGCTATTTGTCTTGAAATTTTGAGTATTTTCCTATTTTCTGAAATTACTAAAAAATTGAAAAATATGAAAAAAAATTTATGGTTAAAAATGGTTTCTTGGGCTTGGCCAAGGCCACCAAAGTTGATTTTTTTATTTTTCAATTTTGTATGAATTCTTTATAAATTTTTCAAAAATAAACTAAAAAAAACTAATCGAAAACCAGGTGTCAACAGTGATCGGATGACATATGCATAATGTGGATGCCAATGGAGTAGCAACCAATCATTTTTGGAGGGTATGGTTGGAAATCCGATCGAGTGATTAGGAGATATCATTCGATTCTACGAAATCGAAGAAAACCAGATAAGTGGATACAAGAACTTGGTTACGTCAAGATTTTCATCTACCCTCTTTCGGTACCTACGTTGAGTGATTTCCTAATATAAAATTTCATGCAGATGCGTCGGGAGATGAGGTAATCTGTACGATTTATGGGTATCATGCAGATAGAAATTTCCTATCCTATCAAACACAATCATTAATGAAAGTGCGCAGATCAAGAAATTAATAACGTGTGGATAAAATGAATCAAATCATCAAACAATTGGTCATATAGCAAACTTAGTAGAGCCCTAGAGACTTAAAGAAAGACTTATTTAAGTTTAGAGATGGTTCGAGAAAGGTTCGAGACCAGATGTCCAAAAGGGTAACTTTTTGAACAAAAAATCAATGTTATTTTAGCCTACCTTCTTTCCCAATTCGCATGCCCATGATGTCATATATATCTTCTAAATATGCGCAGGGAAATACCTCTATCTGACATCGCTAAAAGCTTTTTCCAAAGTTTAATAAGCACGTGATGGTATAAATTGTCTTCCTCGCAGGGAAATTCCTTCATATTAATATGCTAGAATGCTATGCCTTGGACATTTCTTACTTATCCACGTGCCCACTGAGCCAACCTCGGTATTGAATATTATATATATATATATATATATATATAAATGAAAAATAGGAACTACCATTGTCTTAAGTGAATATCTTAACCTGTCTAAAAATGCGACCACTAAATCTGTTAAAGTATTCCACGTGGTTTATACATGGGGTATCAATGGACCTACTATTCGTATATCTCCCACTACCTATTTGATTAGGTCTTTTGGACGGAAAAATCCTATATGAAACAGATATAGATTCTCTTTTGATCCATTTCGCTCCCCATTCATTCATTCCACGTACCTTCTTAACTATAGTTATATGTGAGAGGAGGTTTTGAAATATTTCACGTCAATTGCATTGTCTGTAGCACTTCAGTATATCCAATATTCACGTAATCTCTCTTTGCCGAAAGGAGAGCTTAACGACAATGTGTGACATCAATCCGGTGGTATATGTTCTTGTCAACAATCATACACATTTTGGTCGGGAATAGACGTTCAATCTTGGAAACGAGGGTGATAAAGATAATTTGCAAGGTTTTCAGCGACGCCATGATGGAATGCCACATCCCTTTCAGTGGGCACATGGTGGATTGTCTTCATTCGTTAGTGTTAGGTAGCAGTTCACATCCTCATCTTAAAATAGCACACTTTTCTTTGGTTAGCCATCGCATTACATCATTATGGTGGTTTTGGAGATTTCTTCAGCATGCTGCCATGACTTGGAAAGGCAAAGGCTAAAGTCACGCAAAAGTCAGCTAAGCCTGCCCACATAGAACAAGGGCCAACAAAACCATATTTCATGCACATTAATTACATTAGTTAGAAACTTCTGGTTCATCTATTGGTTCATCCAGTAAAATTTGGGCATTTCAATGTTCGTCTCGTCGTTTTGTAATTTGCAAGGGCGAATTCTCATTGTGACCAATGTTGGGTCGTCATGAAAAATAAAACTTTTCCTAAGTTAATTCCAACTAAGAACTCGAATTAGTTCAGTAGCATTCGGAGTTTGATTAAACGCTCTTCCTAAACGATCTTGAAGGGTCAAGGATCGATATGAAGCATACTAGTGGACTCTATTGAGGGAAGACCTAACAAAACAACATGAATTCAAGAGTTTAATTGGCGAGACAGCAGTGGCTCGGAGTGAATACTTCACATCCACCAGGAAGCCAAACAGCAATGGAAAAGGAACGTGTCAACACATGGAGGAGGTCCCATTGATGAGAATGGTCCCAACCAATACGATTCCTTCCATTAGGGTTTTGATACTGACAGATATAATTGCTTGTTGTGACAGATTGATCCAACCAAAGCTTTACCTTACGTTACGATGGAACCTAACTTACTCGTCATTACAAGTTAGTTTTTATCTTAGTTGAAGGAAGAATATCAGCATGTGGCAAAACTAGGGGAAAAAAAATCTGCAGATCACGAACACAGAGGAAGAAATTCACCACGGCTTGAAAAGTTCTCATGACAGTTTCAGATAAAGATGATTCAGTTCCCCGAATGAGCGTCGAGATTTTTTGGGCTTGATTGGGAAAATGATCATCTCTGAATGAAAACGGAATAAGTATTCGACCCATCATTCCGTAGAAATTTCTCGGCACTCTGGAAAATAAAACGTCTCAAGGCGAAACGAACGCCGTGAGAGGAATCCATTCCAAAGGGACTTTCATTCAGAATTTAGTTGAAAGAGACAGACCGAGAGGCTCGACTAGAAGGAATCGGCGGAGAAATTAGAAAAGGTACCTCTGCAATTCAACAGATCAGTATTGATTGTGATCATTTCTTTTCGCTGTTTGCGACTATGACAAAACAAGAACCTCATAGCCGCTTTCTTCAGCTCTTAGCTTGATGACACACATAAATTACACAGCTATAAGAAGAAGATGAAGAAGAAGTAATTCATGCACAAGTACGGGAACGCAGACCCTTTCCGGAGCCGGGGCGAACACTGACCAACAGAGGTGGCGCCATCAACGGCAATAGCATTGGTGGGTCTTCCAGCAACGGCAGCACGGTGCCGGGGCATAGAACTTCCGAGGTTTCTCCATGCCAGAGATCCAGTGGACCAAGGCTAAAATGGCTATGGGAACAATCAAGAGTGGCCAATTGATCTGGATCTCGGGAGCCTCGAAGAGCGAGTCGAACGACAACAATTTTGATAGGGCGATGAGGAGAAAGACCAATGCCAAGAACAACAGAACTGGGTATGGCAGAGGTCCTTGAGGTGGAGGTCTGCATTTGTAGCGGGTATAGTAAACCATTTTGACGAGAATTCACAGGGTGGACGATCAAGAAAGGTCAGGCGACAGGGCAAAACTAGCATATATACATGGCCTCTCTCTCTCTCTGTCCCTCCCTCCCTCTCCCTCTCTCTCTCACTTTGTTGGGCTGTTACATTGAAAGGCCTTTTTCTAGAAGATTAATTAAACGAGAGGCCCAAAGCATGAATCAACCGCATGTAAAGATGAGTCGCAACTCTCCGAACCGTCTCTGATAAGGACCTGCAAAATAGAAACAATTATAAGAAAATAATCCAAAAAGTCTCAAGTTTATTGTAATTTTGCAAGTTCAATCTTAAACTTTTAATTATGTCAATTGAATCGTAAAAATGTTCATGTTTTGTCAGCCTATTGGTAAATTTTTATCGAAAATCACTAACTTGGACGCTAACTGTTCTGTGTGGCACGACCGGCATTTTCGTGATATTTTTTAAAAAAATTAAATATTTTTTGCATTTTTTTTCATTTCTTTGTTTTTTTCCTTGATGTGGCCAGCGAGCCCTTACTGGTCAAAGTAAGAAAAATAGAAAATATTAATAAAAATATTTCAAATAATATTATAATATTATTTAAAACTGTTTACTTCAGCGTCGATCATGCCACGTAAGACACTTAACGCCCACGTAAGCGATTTCGGACAAAAATTGACCGAGATAAAAATATTTAAAATTGAATTGACACGATTAAAAAGTTTATAATTGAATTATTAAAAATGCAATAGATTTAATACTTTTTTCTGAACAATTACTATAGGGAAAATACCATACAAAATAACATCCTTCCTAGAGTATTTACGATTTGACTCGAGATGAGGTCACACATTCCACTCCGATGCCGGCAAAATATCATGATCAGAGGATCCTCCTTGCCCGCGTGTTTAAGAAATATAAGTCCGGTGGGTTAACCCAAGCGAGATCAGAATTTATCTCGGACCCAAGAAAGATGGATAGAGTGAACAAGCAAAGTAAATCGTACTCAGTTATCATTGCTTCCGTACCAGTTGTACCACTTGTACAACTTGTACCTTGATAAATACAAAACAGACAGGCAAAATTTACAGACAAAATTACAAATGTTACAATCTTAGTGAGGCCATTTACACGACTCAAAATCGCATGGTGCATACAACCATGGACTAATTCTAAATCCACTATAAGCCTAAACGTACATGATCACCCATTTGCCTATCTCCCCATAAAACTGGTTCATCCCCCCCAGTTCGGATCGTCTTCCTTTAAAGTTTCTTAGTAACTTCAAGTAAGTATTCGAAAAGGTCATCTTTCCCGTTCAATAGCTCGTGTATCTTGGTGATGCACGACGGCATTCGTCTTCAAGCGAATTAAATCACTATGATCACTCCTGCCTTCACAGCACTTCTCCATTTCCCTAACAGGATAATATTTGGTAGAATTTGAGCCCCCACTGAAGGCAGCAACAACAATACCCACCAAAATGTCTTCACTGCAGAAGAACCGAGAAAGACCATTTAGTTCGAAGGAAATACACTCGCATCAAACTTTCCCTTCGTATCGAAAGTAAACTTTGTAGTCATGCTGCAGAGATGCCAGAGAGTTTCTGCAAGGACCCTCTGCATAGGAAATTGCAACATAAGAAACTTGACAAAGAAAACGCTGCCCATTGAAATTGTATACGGCAAGATCAGCTTATAATAGCATACCTCCAAATACTGTATGAAGATATTGAAGATCATCTGCTGAGCAAGCATCAATTAAAGCATACACTCCGGGTCTCAAAGCTTCATCTATTTCTCTGTGAGAGAGTAAAAAATTACATTCTCTAAGTATCAAAACATGTCCCAATAGTAACTAGGTCGCTTAATCAAATATAAAGAGAAACACCAAAGGAAGGTACCTTCTGAATTTGGCCTTAAGGGGACCGCATTCTGAATATGTATGTATGTAGCTAGACAGGAACTTAAAACAATGACGCCCATATACATCTTTCTGCTGCCTCAACTGTAAAAGGATGAAAACACTAAAACATAAAGGGGGAAAACAGAAGACAGAGAATCGTAAACTCAGATTCCAATATCTTCTGCCAAGCACAAACTAAACACTCACCTTCTGTTTTGAGGCTCAGATACAGACAAATGCAAAACAAAGCAATCCAATGATTGGTTAATTAACGAAAGCATTCTTGCACTTCTTGCACTGGCTTATTAGCTTATTGCTAGGACAAACATAATTCTCCAACTACTTCTCATCCGCCTAAAACTAGACCAAATAAATCCTAAAGTCACATAGTTTTGTGAATTTCCCAACATTTTGTGGGTCAGATACCCATTTTCAAGAAACTAGCTCCTTCAATGCTAATGCATGAAAACTTGACACAAACATTATAAATCTCTCCCCATCGCTAAGGTCTATGAGGCCATGGCAATTGGTTAGAATGAACCACTCTGCTTGAAGAAATTGAATATAATGGTAAAATGATGAGGAACTCATCAATGACATTAGGAGCAGTTGAACACACAACAGGGAAAATAAAGTTTCTCCAACTACAGAAAAACTAACCTTATTTTCAATAGGAAATCAATAAGCGTGCAGCTAGAGGGAGAGTGGTGTGTGAACATGCCAATGAGATTATAAGGGATTCAACATCAACATCAACATCAACATCAACATCAACAACACCTTTATCCCAAACTAGTTGGGGTCGGCAGTCGATGAACCCCAAAGAATCATAAAAATAAAAGCAGAATCAAGGGAGGGAAAAGAGATAAATGTGTAAAAATAAATAAGTAAATGTGTGTATATATATATATATATATATATATATATCTATCTATACACTATCCCTCCACAACACTAATAGCCTTCCTCCACTCCGTCCTAAGACAAACCGTACGCCAATTTATTTCTCACTCTATTAAATCTTGTTTTACTGCTTTCCCCCAAGTAAGTTTCGGCCGACCTCTTACTTTTTTCGTGTTATGCTCTCGATAGCAAACTTCTGTTCGTACTGGTGCATCTAAGGGCCTTCGGAGTATATGCCCAAACCATCTCAATCTATGCTCTCTCATCTTTTCTGCCAACGGTTCTACTCCAACTTTTCGTCGAATTTCTTCATTTCTTATCTTATCCATCATTGCATGACCACACATCCACCTTAACATCCTCATTTTCGCTACTCCCATTTTATGCTCACGTTTCCTTTGTACTGGCCAACATTCAACTCCGTATAACATGGCAAGATTATAAGGGATTGTGCCCAAAAAAAAAAAAACACAAAGCAAGAATAATGTCACAAAGACTTCGATGATAACATTTGCCAGGATTGAACAACACTCACAGACTCACAAAACCTAGTAAAGAACTCTCAGCCAAGTTGGCCTGCATCCCCACATGCTCATTGCCAGAATTATAAAGACCTAGACCAACTTGTCCCCAAAAATATACATTCCACAAACATAAAACTAAGGAATTGCAGCGTATCAATCAATACCACACAAAGTTTCAACCCAAAAAAATAAATAAATAAATAAATAAATAAATACCACACAAAGCAAACAGTTTACTACAAAGTCACCTCTTCATATATCCGTCGCAGGGAACATGCACATCTGACTCCTTCTTGTACATCCCATGAAAGATAGCCTTGCCTGACCACCAGGTCCAAGTTTACAGTCTCCAAACAATTGAGAAGAACAGAAGCAGAATCTTGAAGCAAAGCAATGTATCTTTCGCATTCACTAGAAAAATACAACCATAGAGTATGTTTTCAGTAAAGAACCGCTTAGATGGTGCAAGAAAGCAAGGGTGACGAAAGATGATGGCAATATCTCCAAAAACTTGATTGCAATGTGAGCATATGATCTCTCTATGTGCATGCTTTTGGCCATGCATGTGTTCTTGCGCGCGTGTTTGTGAGAGAGAGATTACAGAAGTGAGAAGAGGTACACTGCTGTTGAAAAAGTACTAAAATAACTACATACTGTTAATTCGAAAGCCTTTCTCTAGTTCTTGTTTCTCATCCCACTCCACAAGACACTTCCAGGGGACAAGCCCCCAATTCCCCTTATATTTTTCCCAATCGTAAACAATGACTATTTCGCCACATAAATTAACTAATAAGTTTCTTGACCAACTTTTTACTGAGAACATGACTGAAAAATTTGTGAAGCATAGCAAACATTATGTGATGCTTAAGAACAGTACAGCAATCGACAACAGGTAGCATATATGAGGGAAAAAAATGACTATTTTGCCACCTAAATTAACTAATAAGTGTCTTGACCAACCTTTTTACTGGGAACATGATTGAAGAATTTGTAAAGCATAGCATACCTTCTGTGATGCTTAAGAACAGTACACAGCAATCGACAACATGTAGCGTATAGCATCACTGAAAATGGCCGATCAATGTCAAGATTTTCCGAAGAAAACATGGAGCTGGAAGAAATCGGATCTGTCAATTGAGATTGACAGAAAACCTGGAATAGCCCTGCAGGAATACCTAACATCTGGGCAACATGCCAAGGATCCATTTGAAAGAGAGCATGTCTTCCTGAAACCCTAATCAGTACCTCAATGCACATAAGAGTGACTGATCCTGGGTCAGGATCACCGAAGCCTTTGCCAGGTGAACTCTCATAGAAAATTAATGGGCTTTGCACATGCAGAATTATATTGAACAAAGCAGCCATAAAGCTCTGAATGTGTCTCCTGACCACACTCAAACGTTTGCGACCTACAGAAGGAATTCAAGGGTTGAGGAATACATTACTGAAAGTAAAGATACATTATTGCCACCTGAAGATGTATAACCGCAGGGAGACATGGCTAGTTCTTCAGTTTCCTTAAATGACACATTTGGACATATAAAGCAAAGTAATGGTGTTTCATGTAATCTGTGTGTTTCTATATCATAAATTGTTAGAACAGGAAAAGAGAAAGGGGCACAATAATTAATAAAAAAATCACCCAGTAGTCAGATTATGACATTGATTTAACATTATTCACTCCCATTATATTGCTCATAGATTTTATTTCCATTTTACACAAAGTATTTTGTAAAACAACCATGGAGCATCAAATTGTTCCTTTCATCAACAAACAAAGGCAAAGAGAGTTAGCAAGTTATTAAAGTCTAATACTTGGTCTATAAACAGAAAGTGAATATTAGTTACGCAACAATTCAGGAGAGTTTATTCCTATATTTGTTACTCAATAACTTCTTCCCTTCAACCACACCTTTAACATATATGTACACATTATTACCTGAAACATTTTCTAGGAGCATATCCAACAAGTCAATGCCAGCTGCAACAATGGGTGAGACGGTCCCTCCTACCCTTCCAAAAGTAATGCCATACTTAGCCGTGCAGCATTCTTGCACTCCAATTAATGCTCTCTCTATTGCTTGGATAGCGGATAAGAGATGCAACTCTGCAGGCTTCTTAATATAAATGGTAAATGACATTCTCAACCTTGCTTTGATGTTACCCAGGCAACACTCTAGAGGAAAAGCTTTTGGTCCATTTAGTCTCGCATGACCAGGAATTGTATTGGCGCTTGACTGTGTCTCATGAGTCATTACTGTATATCTTTTCCCTTGTAACACGATGCATTTACCTAGAGCCACCAACTGCAATTCTATCAGTCTGGCATAAATATTTCTGGATAATGTGGGATTAGTGTAGGGAAAATGACTCCCTAATTCTTCCAGATACTTCAGAACACCATCTAAGCAAACAAACGATGATGGCTGTGACAGCTCAAAACCATTAACCAACTCCAAGATCAGGAACTGCGCCATTGCTGTAAAAGTTTGCACCCAAGTTGTCGAGAGAAGAGTCCGGTCTTTCAAATTCAGCTTTAAAATAGCTGAATAACCAATAAATAAGTGCCTGAGCAGAAATGCCCCATCAGGATTATCACCCTTTAGCAACTGCTGTAAGAAAGGCTTATTTAAATATTGCGGGTCCAACAGATTGACTTCATTTGAAATGCTGGCAACACAATCATCACCTTCCACATGTGACAACTGAGGATCAACATCAGTATCCACTGACTGATCAGTAAAGCCAGATGACTCTAAGAAGGCAGTCACAACCTCCTTCTGTTCACAGCGACTCGATATATTAGGGAAAGATGAAGAGTCACAACGTGACAAACCATCCCTTCCCAATATCTCCCGGTTGTAGTTTGACATTTTACTACTTTGCTCTTGACCTACATATCCCAGCTGCTGATCATTCTGACCAAACATAATCCGCAGAAAGATACTAACTACATCTGCAAATATGTCGATAAAAAGGCTAAGCTTGCAAAGAGGTTCATGCTTCCAGTGAGACGATATAACTTTGTGAACCCGATCTTTTGCAGCAGTGTGGTCAACAGCCGATGCTAAGCCCCAAAAGAAACCGCTCAGGCAAGATATAATGGTAGATAATTTAGCCATATCTGAGGAGTCCTGGCCAACATCCACTCTTCTATCATGAAAAGAGTCTTCTAGAGAGCAAAATAACCGTTGTGTCTCTTCTTTCATACTCTGCGCAACAAGGCAGAAGCTTTTCAAAGCTTCAGAATGTTTAGGAGAATCCCAACATGAACCTGGTTTGACTAAATTTGTCTCCCCCAGGCCATTGTCAGAACCTTCTCGCTGTTTACAGTGCCGCTTAGACTTTACAATCGGCAAAAGAATTTGACAAAAGTAATACTTGCTGAACATTAGGAATATATATGATGTGTGGTCCATTAAAGAAAATTTTACTTTGCAAGAATTATACTCTCCCCATTCATCTTGAAGCCCACTCACAACAGCTACTGATTTGAAAAGCCATACAAGAGAAAATAATCCTTCTGATATAAGGGCACACAGCGGATGTTCAGTTGCTTCTATATTATTGGTCAAAGATGCTTCAACTAAATGTTTTAAAGCCTCCCGACAATATAAGAACAACTTGAAGTATTCGTTATGCTTAGATGACAATGAGGCACCTTGAAAGTCCAGTAAGCTGCTAGCTGCAAGTCTGGGAAAGATAAATGCTAGTTAATCCTCAAAGAAAAGCTAAAAGGCATACTTTAAAAAAAATAATAACAAATAAGATAAAATAAAGATAACTTTTGATGTGTTCACAAAATTAACTTAGAGCAAGAAAAGGTAAGACTCAAACTTTTTAAAGGGGAAATTATCAAGTAAGCTCAGTCCAGTTTTTTGTCTAACTTAAATCTCAAAGCTTATGAATTGTTTCAAGATACCACTGTACTACAAAACATGTAGCATCATGAACTCTCTTCAACAAGAAACATAGCCTTATGGGCCTGCACCACGAATTTCCCCTGATGCATCTTCAATGGTTTCTCCCATCAAATTCATGACTGACTCAGGTCAAGTATATTCGAAGAGAGGCATTTTGGCAGAAGAGAAAACAGGTGACAAGTGAAACTCAGAGGACTATAACTGCAATTGTCTCTGATGTGTTCTGAATACCAATTCTTTTCTTTTTATATTGTTGTTTCTTTATTTAAGTATTTGTTTTTTTGCCCACCAATGCCATTCATTATTCCACGACTGATATACATACATAGGTTAAGTCGACACGTGTATATATTTCAGGGCTTCTACTCTCAAAACTTGTGATTACCGAAAGAACTCGATCAGAACTTGTGTGAATTCCATTTGAAAAGAAGAGAGAGAATAACAAATGACTGGGCAACTAATATAGGCCAAACAAAGCTAAGATATAAATCAAAAGACCAAAAGAAAGAGAAAGGGACAGAGCAAGATATCAATCATCCAAAATCTTCTCCGGGCACTCTTCAGTTTTCCACTAAAATTCTCACAAACTGACTGTATGGGAGGGACTGCCTTAAAAGTTTCAGAACTCTTGACATCCATCATCAGCATTAAAATTTTTGAGAAACCAACAATGAATCTCTGCCAGAAGTTGTGCTGAGCAAATGATAGATTGACAGCAACCAAATTTACCTTTCAACATTAATAATGTGAGTTGCATAGCGCTTGAATGATCTCGAACTTAAGCAGTCTTTCGGCATCTGACTAAAAAGATTAAGCAAATCCATGCAAGCAGCAAAATTCATGCTTCGAGATGTTCTTATTTCAGTGCAATCATCAATAGACTCTTCATTGAATGAGGAAGCAGTCCGCTTCGAATAATAGGTGTGGCTTTTGCTACCTGAAACAACTGACAATGACTTCTGAAGTTCCATTAGACAATGAGACCAATTAGGTGATGAGCGGAGATCAAGTTTGCCAGATGAATTACTGCAAAATATTGACCCTGCTAACTTCTCCATCACACGACAAAGCCTTGATGCCAAGTGCCTGTGAACAAACTAATGCAAAAGACGATTAAAAACCCTAGACAATCATTGATACCAACACAAAAATAAGGATAAATAAAGGAGTGTAACTAGTGGGCAAAAGGACATCATAACAGACAAAGATACATAACAACACAACATAAAAAATCCTCTCTTCGACATGCTTTCGCAATCGAACATAAAATGAGTAAATATTTCGTAGGAATGATCATGGGCAATTTCTTACTCTATGCTCATGAAAAGTAGAGTCGTGTAGAACTTCGTATGAGATTTGATGCACTGACTTGTAGACCATCTCACTGGGAGTTTTGCGCTTGAAAGGACTTTCAGTTATAGCAGGAAGAGAAGATAGGATCAAAAAGTAGAGGAACATCTTCACATTCTTTTTAGAAGCGTGAATACACCAGATATCTGTGCTCTGGCATATGATCCACCAAATTGCAGTGAGCAATGTTTTTTCATCTATAGAACCTAGACAAAAATCCCACTGATTACTTATGTGCGGAGACTGGGCACATGTATTAATGCTTGCCTCATAATAACTGGAAAATACTGGATCATTCACCAGAGAAGTCAGGTGTCTCATTATGAAATCAGTAAGGCCTTGTGCTTCTTGTCTCAAGTTTACAACATTCTCTTCCCACTGTTGACATTTTTTGCTCAGAACTGAATGGTCGGCACCATCAAGGGGAATGCTACGCAGCAGTCCCTTCTTGCTCTGTAGTACATACCCGGCAGATTTCATCTGCCTGTTCAAATCAACCAGCCTCTGAAGTGCCATGGCATACAATAAGTAAACCAGACAACAGCAATCTGCAACACCATATTGAAGATAAATATCTGATACAGATTTAATAACAGTCAGAACAGAAGCTGAAGGTTTAACAACCCATGAGAAATAGCCATCATCTGGCAAATCATCTCTCTCAGTCCAATCTTTCCCGGAACATGATGTAAATGAATCGCCCATAAAAGCTGACATCTTTATTGATGAACTAGGGGGCATAAGGCTCATTGCTTGTCTATATAAGCTTCGACATGACAAGTATAGTCGAAAGAAGAACACAAAAGCCCAATGGCTGGAAAAGCCAAACTTCATTGAAATGATTTTATTAATCATTTTCTTATCAAAAATATTTCCTGACAATGACAAAAGGAACTCACTTAAGCTTCCCGACCGTGGTTCAACCAAACTACTCAAGCTAGGATGTATTACTGCCATCAAGTTGTTTATAGAAGATCCAACCGCCACACTGTTGCTAGTTGTCACAGTGATGGAATCTAGTAAACAACTGTATATCTCAGACAAACCTTTGCCCAACAATTCACAGTACAGGTTGAAACTAATTATAGTACATCTTCGTAAATTCCCACAGCCAGATCCTTCTCCAACATTCTTGGAGCAACAAAATTTCATCCATATCAGAGATTCTGATACATCTTCTGCCAACTGCCGAATGCATCCACTTGCTTGCCCCTCTGGTATGGATGAAATAGCTTTATGAACAGCCACCTTAAATTCTTGCGAGCAAAGTAATGTACCCACTGATTTAACATAAGCCTCACATGAGGCATGATTACCAACAACCATTTTAGGATTGATCTCACCATTAGCCTCCCAATTTGCTAAGAGTCTCGCAGCTTTACTAAGAGAAAAAATGACATTGCTCACCTACACCATGCAATGGATATCACGTAAAGAACAAGAAGCTAATAATCGAAAAGATCCAAACAACAATTAGACATAAACGAAGCACTTTTCCGGACAGTTAAGCACAGTTTCATATGAACAAGATCAATGCATACATTAAACAGATGTTTCGGGCCTTTGATAATTATGATTAACAAACCTGGCGAAGTTCACTGAAGAGACTGACAAGCTGGCATCCTAGGTCGATTATCTTGCTTATTAATGAGTTTCCGTCAGATAAATCATTTACAGAAAGCCCTGTAGCCAAGTGTACAAGCAACAAATGCCACAAACTTTCTAGGTCATCCCCAATAACCTCGTATTCTATATCTAGAAGACAACCTATAGCAGCAACCAGCTCCTTGACCGCAGAAGAAAATAGTCCCCCATGCATTCCAATATCTGCATGGTTTTTGGACTGCCAAAATACGTTGAAGTTTGCAGATAATGAGATCATTGTATGGTAAACTTCCTTAAGAAAACCCAAAAAAGCTCCTCCAGAGCTGTCCTCAGTCTTAACATAGACCTTTTCATCGATAATGCTCCGAAGTAGCCAATTTACAGAACCGAGTATGTATTGAACATTCAGCAAGTCTTCCACTTCCATTTTTTCCTGGAGATAGCTGTTAAGCTTGATCAATAGTGGCTCCATAATCTGCACAAAAAAATCAAACAGGGATTTGCGTGCTTCTGGGCTCAGATTAACCAAGCTATAATCTCTCTCAGAATTTGTATCACTAGCCACGGATAGCATTTTAGATCTGTGACCAAATAAACCATGTTCTAGTTGTTTTGAACCATCACCAACTGATGGTGCAATACTCACTTCTATTGGCACGGAAACTCCCCTGAGTTTTCTTACTTGCTTAACAAGCAAACGAAACAGTTTGCTCACACCTTTCAATGCCAACACCTTTGCAGTCATTATTCTCTCCAGTTCCTCAAATAAATGTCTATGGTAACTCATGATGATGATCTTTGAGTCTTTTGATTTACCTTCACTGGAAGTGAGATACTTGTCAGAGCTACGCAAAGTCAAGAAGCCCTCAACATGAATTGTATGGAACACCCCATTCGACAAAACTTGATCAACTGACCTTAAAAGGTTGCTAGTGAGACCAGGATTATTTCTGTTGCCACGTAGATGACCAAACAATTGCAACAATGGCTCAAGAAGTTCATGTACAAATTCACTAAAACCACCTTTCCGAGTTGGGTGAATCCTCAAAAATTTGGCAAATGGACTAAGTACAAAGCAGGAGAACTGCAGAACCAAGACACCTGCTTTCCTGCTGTCAAGATTCTCTGTAAAAATTCTGTTGATGAGCTCAATCACCATATGAACAGTTGAAATCCATTGCTCCAAGCTTTCATTTGATCCAGCAATGTCGGAAGCATATAACAAAGAAACGCAATCAACCACATGATTAAACAACTCAAACTCTTCATCATTAAGGAAGGACTCTTCAGCATGCATGGGTGAATCATTGAGCCTGAACAGCACATGCCTTGCGATAAACTGGATAGGTTGCAAAAGCTTTTGGGAAAAATTTAGAGGAATTTGCAATCTAGATGACTTATCCAGACAGAACTTGAAAATCTCCCAGCATCTAGCGTCGAAACATGTCATAACTCCATCAACTTGGACTTTCTTTCCAGATGAAATCAACAATGACTGGATCCAATCGCTAAGAAAGACTATCACACGGGACAGTTTCACCGTATCACAATCTTGTTCAGGGCCAGTACACTCTTCTTCGCTGCTCGTTCTGACATAATCTAGAGCAACCTCCACCTTCCTGCATTTAATATTTATTATCAGGATATAATTCCTAGAGTTTTGCAACAATTAAACAATTTTTGCAACTTCCAAATTTGTTTACTATACTAGTGCCAAGAGAGCTATTCCTTTCATACTGTTTTCCCTCTCAGGGTCGGTTACTAAATCTTCAAAATTCAAAAGGGAGTAGATTGATTTCCAGATTAAGGTCAAAGCACAAAACAAGATCTCGGAAATCCTCAATTTCATCGATAAGAAAGATTCCGATCATTGGTGACCCCGTCATAAATAAACATCACAGCAACTAAGTTCATACAGTCTCCGCTCTTCTTCATCACACTAATAGCAACCCAAGCATTGGTTGAACATGGAAATCAACTCGCATGGTTCGTCCTCCAATTGCTTCGGCCAACTTTCGATGGATTTCACTCCGCGATATGCATACAGATTCCCACGCGACAAAACAACAGCAAGCGAAATCATAACGCTAGCTTCAGAGAGAGAGAGAGAGAGAGACTAACTTTCCAACGTCGACGTCCTTGCTCTGCAACGAGAGAATAAACTGCAGGTTCCGCCAAGGACGATCCTTCTGCACCATCGGAATGGCTTCTTCGACTTGTGCCGGTCCTTCGACTTCATCCGTGGACTCAATGCGGCGCGACTTGCCATGTCTCGACGAACTCTCTTCTGCGAGCTTGAGTCTCTTCTTCTTGCCTTTCGAGTGTTTGGCTCCCGACTTCGCTTCTTCGGCCATGGTTGTCGTCACTCTAGCCTAAGAAATTCCAGATGGAAATAAAGAGGCGGGGTTTAGAGGACGGTGGACGGAGGAGGAAGCGGTTCGTGGAAGGGTTTAAGCCGGTTCATGGGCCAGTCCGGCTAGAATCGGGCCGGGCCCCGGTGGCTATAATGGATATGGAGCTGATCTTGTACTTGGATGACATTACGTGACGTCCAAAAAAATTACATGGACCGGCCCGAGAAGTGAACAGGTTCGCGCTACGCACATCAAGGCCGGTGGATTTGATAGGAACAGCGGGAGCCCCGCCCTTGAAGCAGATCAGAAGTCTCAAATCTTAAATGTTTACCATCAATTCTAGTCCGTTGGATTGGGCGCATCGCAACCGCCGATTTTATGGGCTGCATGTGGATCCACGAGCCATTGCAATACACTTAATCCATCATCCCACTAAACATGAAATTTCCGTTTGTTTCACAAAAAATAAATAATTTGAAGATATTTTCCTGAAAATAATTATTTTCTTAATATAATTAACCAATGCAAAAACATCTCATTGGTTAAAAAAATGTATATATAAATTCTTTAATGAACTATAAAAAAAAATCATTCATTTATTTTTTTCATGTGATATAAGTGATCATACTTTGAAAAATAATTTTTAAAATTATTTATTTTTCATTGAACAAATGAAGCCGAAATCTTAAAACAATTTAATTCCCCATGATCTCGAGACCAATTCAATCTAATGTGGATCCTTTAGATATTGTAAAGTTTTGATTGAGCGCTTTGTCGGTGAGCAAGACCACAACTGGCGCATACATGGCATGACTCAAATTCGTGATATCATAATAAAGCAACTAGCCCCAAATTATACAAAGAGACATATGAAAATCAGTGTTCATTAGATTCGTAACACGGGTGGGCCAGGTCCTATTTGGGTCGGGTCGAAAATAATCAGACTCATGTTGACTCATTTAATCGTTTAGATTCATTTTCATGTAATATAAATTTATTGATCTACAATTGACCGACCCATATTGCTAAAACGCCTTAATATCACATTTATTTTAGAAAAATATGTTTATAATATTTTTAAAACTATATATTGCTAAAATATTATTGACTTTTTCAAAAAAAATAAAATACTTTTAATGTTTTATATTTATAATTTTTTTTCTTTTTTTTTCTTTTTTCGTCAATGCCTGACGAGGGTTGTCAACCACCAGCGTGAGGCAATGGTGACCACTGTCATTCAGCAATGACCAATAACGATCATCGATGGTTGGCAGCTAGTGACCAAGGGGATTGGTAGCCAGCGATCGCGATAACTGGCAACCGACAATTGATGAAGACCATCAACCCCTACCAATTTTCTGTAAAAAAAAAAAGGAAAATAAAGCAAAAACAAAAATTAAGAAAACTCAGAAAATTAAAAGAATTTTTACAAAATTGTTTATGACTCACTTCATCTTATTTGATAACTAACTCATTTATGATCCATTTTAAAATAATTACTCATTAAATTGTTAACCAATCGATTTATGACCCATTAAGCTCGTTTTTTATGACTCAAGGTAACCTATCTTTGACCCACACCACTAAATATGGGTTCTAGACATGCCGCATGAATTATTGGACATCCATTGCTGCATATTTTGGAAGTAAATGTAACATGGTTTAAAGAGGTACGTTGGTAATGCCTAATGCTGTTTTTATTAGCTCTTCTAACATGGTTTAGACTTGCCAAATGCAGTCTCAAGATCTTTTCACAGAAGAGAAATGTCAAGTGATCTTCGATGAATCAGTTTCAACCAAATGTCTTCAATAGAATTCTTGATGTTACTTGCCCGGCGTGCACACGCAACAGGTGCATTTCAGTCTGACATTCTCCGTTAGTGTGCTAGTAGTCCGCGGCGGACATCACTTCATCAGAACACGGCGAGCTTTGCACCCAGTTAAACTTCCCTCTGAATGCGCATCTTCTCGTATGGTATGTTTCTCTTTAGAACACGAATCGATAATATCACGAGCGAATCCTATATAACAACAATCAAACTGCTCCTGGCCTGATTTTCCTCTGTAGCATACTTGGATAAATTCTTGTATTTGATTTCTTTGATATTGCTACTTGAGGCTAACTCATGAGGATCAAAAAAAGTTTGTGTCCGGAAAAATCACCAACTTGATGACAGCCGATCACAACAAAAAAAATCAGGTTTTAGTCACGAAATTTGCAACGAAAAATCTTCCAAAATTCGTTGCAAAAAAAAAATCATTGCAAATTCGGCATCTCAAATTTTGCAACGAAAAATTCGATGTTTCGTTGCAAATTTACGACGACAATTGCAATGAAGACAATGTCGTTGCTAATTTACAACGAACAATTTTCCGTCGCTGATTTGCAACGAAAAGCAACGAAAATCTATTTCGTCGCAATTGTAAAACTTGCGACGAAGTAGACTTTCGTCGCAAAACTTGCCACGAATTTACATGTCGTCGCAAATCTACGACAAATTATTTTTCGTCGCAAATGTTGTGACGACATGTAAATTCATTGTAAATCTGCGACGATATACTTGTTCATCACAGATTTGCAACGAATTGTCTTTTCATTGCAAAATTTGCGAATCGGCTTTAGCCACGACTTTTTCCGTAGAAAATTCATCGCTAATTGGTGACGATTATATATATATATATATATATATTGTTTTTTTTTTGTCGACAATATTTCATTTATTTTTAAATATTCTCAATGGATTTTGCGGGCATGTAGCCATAATGATCTTCTCAAAAGACCATTTCTGCGGTCACAGGCTTGCAGTACAATCTAGTAGATGTAAAAATCATCAAGCGTATTCCATCGAACACTGAGACTCAAGAATGAACAGAATAAGTACAGGATATATCCAACTTTTGGAAATTTACAACTTATGGAAATTTACAGAAGGGAAGTCTATGCTCACTTGACATCTGTCACGCCCCGAACTCGGCGAACACGCGAACATCCCACAAGGCCGTAATCAAGTTGTGCCATCCAGGATCCTTTGGCCAATCATATATCAATTATACAAAGTAACAAAATCGCGGAAGCCATAAATCCGCTACGTACAATGACATTATGAAATGACTCATGACAATAGGGTATACACTTATTATAAATAAAATTCTCCTCAGAAGTATCACAATCAAGTACCCAAAATTCAATTCATAATTCCTCAAAATTCAGATACAATCCTTAAGGCCACAAAATACATAAAATCATTCGTGTCATCACTTCATCGAGGGCTCATCCTCATCTCGCCTGTATTTCCGTCTTCAAAGATCTGAAAAAGTTAAGCCCCCACTAGGGTGAGATATAATCTCAATAAGTGAAACCTAAAACTAGACCTGAACACCAGTCCCCCTAGACCACACTCGCATGCGCTATCAGATACAGGCATTCATCAATGCAATGGCACAAGGCCTTCGTAAACCAGACATAATAACAACCAAGCATGGACCATCTTATGGGTTCAAGCTCAAAACACAAGTACATGCAATTCGATACACAATTGCCACCACTTTCTCATCCACCCACGTACTCCACTAACACTCTTGCCAGCTGACATCATCGGGGCCACAGGCCAATCGATGTACTCGTACCACAGAAACCACAAGCCAATCAGTACTTTCAAGACTCAAAGCCATTCAATGCCACTGGAGCCACAGGCCAATCGGCATTCTCATTTTTATTCGAGTTCACCATCATCTGATACCACTAGGGCCACATGCTATAGGACTCATCCTTTACACGTTAGCCTAAAACAAATATATTGTCTTTAATATGACAAACCATTTAATCATTGCTAGGGCCTATGGCCGTAATGTATCTCTAGGGCTCCAAGTCGCGATATAATTTCACAGGATTCCAAGTCAAATCATTGCCAGGGCCCACGGTCGCGATGTATCGCCAAGGCCCACGGTCGCGTCGTATCGCTAGGGCCCACGACTGCAATGTATCGCCAGGGCTCCAAGCCGCAATATAGTTACATAGGGTTTCAAACCAAATCATCGCCAAGGCCCATGGTTGCGATGTTATCACTAGGGCCCACGGCCATTTCACTATCAGGGTATCTCAGTCAATTCCTTAACAGTAACATGGCTCACAGCCAATTCAATAATAGAAACAGGGCTCACAGCCAATTCAATAACAAGAACAGGGCATCATTGTCAATTCATGAATACATGGTTCAATTGCCGAACTATATTACTAAGGGCTCGATAGCCACTTATCTCACAAGGCTCTTTGGTCAATCGAAACACACTAACCAAACATAATATCAAGGCATATCACAATATTCAATTGTCACACTATGCCATCCAAGTCGTGAAATTCACTACTTAATCAAGTAATTCAAGCCCTAGAATTCACCAAGCACTCAATTCATCCAATTAGTCAATCCAGTAGTGTCCTGGTATTCCGGTAAGGGTTTAGGAAACACTTACCTCGATTGATTAGCAATACTTCACACCAAGTAACTCCCCTCAATGTCATAAGTATGCAACCCACCAAGAATTCCTCGTCAACCTAGAAAGATTTACTAATCTTGAATAAAAAACCATGGAATGCTTACTTCCATTAACTCAATCCTTCCTTAATCATACCATTGGCAATTTATGCCACCTTAATAATCAAATGAATGCATAATGACACTTCCACAAACCCTCAATGGGTTCGGTTCACGCGGTCATGCGCAAGACTAAACTCAATATACAGGTTTAAGTATCCGTTTTGACCATAATTCTAGTCTAAACCTCAATCCACTTTTCACACTTCTCATTGACACTTCACAACATATCAAATATGGTATTATTAGTCCATTTGAAGTTCACATATTCCTCCCTTAGTCCCTAAAACGAGCCGGCCAGCATGGTTCACCCACCAAAACAGAACCGATTTCGATTTCCAACCATTTAATTGAGCCATACTTCAATTTAAAGCCTAACTATTTACACAAATAACATAATAAGACCTTCATTTACATGTTTAGAAGGTTCATCGTGAGATTTGAAGTAGATTGACACCCCCACAGACTTCGGAACAGCCCAGTCTCCTCTTGATCAGAATCTGTCTAGTTTTGATCATCAATGTTCAGACATGAAAACTCAATTTAAAACCATCAAACTTGCAACCACACACCATCTAACCATAGTACTAGATGTTATGAAGATCTCACCGAAAATTTGAAGGCATTTGAAGTCTAGAAGCCCTCGAAACAGATCTTTCCCCAAACCTGATCGGAATCAGCCTCCATCCTGATATTTGCCCACTAAAACAGACCTACGTGATAAATGACTAGGCCAAATTAAACTCATAATACCTTTCTAGAACGGAAATACGATAATATTTAAGATGGAGGTGGTTTTACCTGAATCTGAAGTCGAACAACAAAGTTATGGCCAAAACAGTGAGCCAATTTTTCCCTGTCCGCGAGAACCTTTCTCGATCGAGAGCAAAAATGAAGGAGGAAGAAGAAAGGGAGAGGGTGGCCGACTAAATTTGAGAAGAGAGAGTTTATTCCACCGCAATTATATACTTTTGGTCAAATTGATAAGATTGGTAGGTGTGGCTTAATTAATGCTTAACCTCTCTAATGGTGACACTTGGCAAGCTTCCATTGGTTGCTCCATTGACTTTGACTTCCATTAACTCTTCCTTGTTCAATTTTCGACAGTCATATATAGGAGGAGAAATGACCAAAAGGAACTTCTAAACTTCTTAAAGCAAGGCCAAAGGTCGAGAGATAAAATGGTCATTTTGCACTTTCAGTCCAAACTTCACTTTCCAATTCGAAATTACCATTTGGTGAGACGACGTCAAATCCCTTTTCCAATTTTGAAATTTTTTATTTTCAATTGCCAATTCGAGCTTTCATTTCATATCTCAAGTCTCGAGGAGCGGAAATTCAGAATTTCACAATTTTTCTTCCTTAAAGAAATTTTGTTCTTAAAATTTGCAACCTTCTGACTCCCTAGTCCTTTAGGGTATCACCGCCTCACCGTATTCTCATTCTTCAGGATAATTCATTCCATGACTTGACGTTCTTACTTATCCTTTCCAATAAAAGTCATCCTTCCCTCAATACTTGTTTCCTTCGATCCTCAATCTATATTTACTTCTTTCCATTCTCTTTCGACATTCATACATCTGTTAGCAGTTTATCCTCAAATATTCACATCGTCTCTTCCATTTGCTTATCATCATTATTATTAAACTCTCGCCAGAATGTACATTTTAGTGCCCATACCATCTAGCGTCTCAAATATTCATGTGTTCTTTCGTACCATCAGAGATTCATAGGCTTTATCAAATTGCCATTCTTTATCCAAATCGAGTCATAACTTTCTCGACTCCTTAATCAAGCCCATGGTTACTCCCGTATTAGCTCACTTTCGACTCCATTCGAATATCTCCAACGATCGTAGTAATCTATAAACCTTCAAGGTCATGTCTCTCTCTCTTGTCGGCATGTCTAATGCTCGACCACACGTTAGACTAATTTAACCTTCAATCCATATCATCGACCTTGTTAAAGCAATCTTGGCACATCTTTGTACCATCCCGAGAAACATCTTAATTTTCCATGTTCTATTCATTTCCATACCCCTTAGATATCATGATCCAATCATGGCAATATTTTGATCCTTTTCTGACCACTAGATTTGATGCTTCAGGTAGCCATCTACCTAGTCCATTGACAAAATCCCAATTTAGGAGTTGAATCTCTTATTTCTTGAGGGAAAATCTGTCCCTCCATCGCCAATTAAACACTGCTCAAACATCCGCCAGTTATTCCACCCTTCCTTAGCGATATAGATATCGCCATAACAACACTTGAGTGATCTCTTCGTTTCACATGACTCGCCCTCAATTCTCTTTGGGCAGTCCCTACTCTCAACCTCTTATAGTTCACATAACCTCGAGGTCTTTCTTTATTCCAAGCAACGCTTTTATAGCCATAAGCAATTTCACATATTAGTGTTGCCTCTTGTTCAATTTCTCTCGAGAAATTGCTACATTATACTCTTGTGGCAAGTATAACCTTGAAACATTCTTTCACCTAAACAATATTCACCAGCTTTATCGCGAGGATACTCGCAGACCAACTCCAATCATGCTCTAAACATTCTAATTCATATGGCCTTACCATTACGATATATGTCATGTCCACTTCCGATTGTCTCGTTATGACTCAAGTTTCATTCTGTGTCACGTCACTACGACCTTCATAAGCTTTTCAATTTCCAACCGGAACGCCATACACAGTGTAGTTATTAGCTTAACTCAAGTCCTCGAAAACTCTTTTCACGTTCATTCATTCATTTGTGTTACGTCTCGTCCTTAATCCATTTCACTAATGAAACAACTCTTATAGGGAAACTTCCCACGATCCGTCTGTAAAACTTCACCAATCCAAGGAAATTTTAACTTCCTGCAATTCACATCGACTTTAGTCGATTTATCACTTATTCTCATCCTCAAAGGCTCCATAGGGATTTCATTTCTCATAAATTTCACGACTGAGGAATCTTACCTCATCAGGCTCATAGCACATGCTCTTCACAATTTGTGTACAACGAGCAACGCATTAGAACTCACGAAAGTTCCTCGTGTTTCTCATGACTCCATGAATGAGTCATATCATCGTCTCCCAAGATGATAACAATCAATCCAAATATTTCTTAGATACTTAATCTAACTATTATCCACTTCATCACTACTAAGTGTCGAATCAATTCAATTGTCCATGGTACCATTGACTTGAAGGCTCAAACCTTAGCCCTCTACTCTCATGGTCTCCACTTGGATCGAACAACATTTTATTCATTTTTGTCACTCTTTCCTTATGAAGCATTAGTGCCTTAGTCTCTAAGTTCCACAACTAGCTAATGCGATCATACCTCAATTTCATCCATTTAATCAAACGTCGACATTATCCCGGAATTCAACGTTGTCTACAGGGCAATCTCTTGAACTTAACTTCCCTTCCAGGAATCATTCAAATTCTGTGTCTTTCTTAGTCTAGACGCTCCATCTTAATATCAAGACAATTAGTTTCCTCTTCCTTTCACACTAGGGTCTCTTACCTCTTTTAAGGAAACTAAACTCTTCAGTGGCATTCTCTCACTTCGAATCCGCCTTGTCCTTCCCATGTCATAAGACATCAATCTTGGAATCTGCGCCAACAGCGGTGTTTTACTCTAGAACGTAGATGCCACATCATTGGCATTCTTCTTCCCATAATTCAGTCACCTCGAGTGACAAGGGTCGTTCCTCATTGGTCTCTATATATTCATAATTCTGATATTCAATTCGACTACCTCAAGTCGCCTTGCGATTACAATCTAAGCACTCTTTTTGCTTATTCATCCACGCATTAAAATCATAAGTAACTAGAACCATCAAATCGATTCACATTTCTTTCCATCAACGACCATCTCATGGTACAATCGTCTTTTAAGAATGACGCCCTACCCTTTAGGGAACAACAATTCATGATTCCATTTCTAATGGTTCTAATTCAATTAACTAATCCCAAGGAATCATTAAATCCAGGCAAACTAGCATGCCGATAATTTCCTCGACTCCTTTTATAACATAAGAGACGGACTACCCATTTTCCACCATGGGTCTTACGTTTAAGTGATTAACCATTCCTTGGAGACACTTTCCGTGTTCCACAAGTGACGTTCTCTTCATTCATATTTCTTTTAATCATTCACTCATCTTATTAAAATCCATTACAGTTCCTCAAAACTAAGAACATCAATTAGCCATAAGGCTTTCCAACTTCCAATCCACTCAAGGACTTCCTGTCTCATTCAAAGGGTCATTAACCGCCCTTAGTTCGATTAGACAACCTTGAAAATTCTGTCTCACATTGGTCGATCATCCTCTGATCCTTGTAAAATTATTAGGATCCAAACAACCTTTGCTCTCGAGCAATCCCAGAAGGACACTTTCCGTCGAACAACTTAACAGAGGTAGTCCAGGCAGGTATCATGCCTTCAAGGAAACCCTTCCTCTGGTGACGTCTCACCAATTACCAACAACCTCTTAAGGCTAAAAACTGCCATGGTCACTTTCTTTCTTCAGTTTACCCAAGACCTTTAAGGTTTTCCCGTAAAATTCTCAAGTTATAAGAAGGCAGTTTCAAATTGCATCCTTCCACCAAACTCAATCAATCTCAACCTTATACACAACTTCACAAACTTTTCAAAACTCTCATGGTTCTTCCCATACATTCACCTTTCTCGTGAATGAAATAACTCAGAGTCACCTTTCTCGTGACTTCTATCACTTAACTCCTCAACACTAGTAGCAGTCGTTCCAACGACTTGGGTATAATGACAGCTCCTTCTGGAGTCTGTCTACCTATTAGTTTTTCTCATTTCCATTTAAAGTTCTCATGACCCCTTATCATACTTGGGTCTTACATGATTAACAAAGTCGAGCCATATGCTCTTATAGTACTCATACTCCAGTCGCTCATCTTTACTTAATTCTCATGATCCATCTCAGTTCTTGGATCTTTCCATATTTTATAAACTCGAGCCTAATGCTCTACGATCGTACTTTGGTCGTTCAACGTCATTAGAATCTCACGTCACTTGAACTACTATGATTCCCTCCATGAATCAAAAACTTAACTCATTTACTCAAGTCTAGTAGTCTCAGGCTGCTCATCTCATCATTCATCATTATCAACCATCCAGCGGTTCCCAAACAACTCTCAATTAATTGCTCATTATACAAGAATTCCAAATCCTCTTTAGTTAACAGGCCAGCCTCAACAAGGCGATTTCTCAGTTAGCAGCCATCACTATGCAAGCCTCAACTAGGCCAAAACTCAACTAAGTCAATGCTAAGCAAGTACTCAAAGTGTCATTTCAATCGTTCATGCCATAAATCAAGGGCATTTGTCACTCTAGCATAAACACAACATGCTATCTCAATCTCAACAAGCATAAGTTCAATGTGTATAAACCCCACATGCCGTTTAATCTCTCAATTATACCTTGGTCAAGCCAATCACATTATGACAATTATAAAACATGTCCAACAGGCCAATCACAACAGTACTTTTCTTTTTCAAACGACATCTACTGCCAAGTATAAAGTTTTTAACCATGCCACTCGCAGGTATCATTTCGCATGCCATGCCACTTTTGAACATTCATTTCGAGAATCAATCTCGTGTTATACACCTCTTAACCACAATTGGACTCAACCTGATACCTAGGCTTTCCCTTTTAAGTTATGACTTGGATTTTTCTTGTCTCTTGTCATCTTAGAAGTCTGTCAAGAGCCGCTCCTTGTTCGGACCTCTCTGTCCCGGCAATCACTCTCCGCCCTTATCAGACCTAGCCGTTGTAGGTTGTTCCAAGTCATACATCTACGGAGAAAGCCTCGTTTCACACGTCTCATACTATGCTTCATTACAGTTTATAGGTATCCCATCCACTTGTCCCATACCAAGCGACAGTTTATTAAGTCCAACAGCAATAAGTTCATGCATGCACCCTCATCAACTTTCATTTCGTAACCACAAACACATGCACAACATAACTGTCCTCACCACTTGTCATATCACAATTGCATTCAGATCAATTCCTATCTATTGAAGAGTTATAATTCCACCGATCAATTGTCTATATTCAACCATATATCTCAAGTGGAGTCGTAACTAAATCAAATCCATATGCATTCGATCACAACTGACCTTTAATCAAAATATTTCTTACCTACTTCCTTGTATACACATCATCTCATATCATTCAAGGTTGTCAATAGTAATCGATAACTAAACCATCAAGATACAATGCAATTCAAGCTTGAATACACTAATATCAGTCGTCTTTTTATAACTCATATTCCCCAAGTTGGGTTATCGACAAGCCACGATTACAATCATATATTCCAATTGACCCTTCATTCATAAGCTATTCTCGAGTAACCTCAAATCCAAGCTTACGAATTTTCAATCTCTACTCATTTTCTTGTGAGCCTTATTCATGAAATCACTCAAGATCATCAATCAAAATCAACTCTAGAACCATTAGGGTGCACACAAGTTCAAGCCTATAATCCTCAAGATTTAGTAATCCATGCTTAATCCTAAAGGTCTCACTACCTAATTGTCTTTGAGTCATCTCTCCTTATCACTCCAACCCTCAATCCAATGATTGAGCCGACCTTGCTCTGATACCACTTAAACAGGGATGTCACGCCCCGAACCCGACGAGTACGCGAACATCCCACCAGGTCGTAATCAAGCTATGCCATCCAAGATCCTTTGGCCAATCATATATCAACTATATAAAGGAACAAAATCGCGAAAGCCATAAAACTGCTCCGTACAATGACATTATGAAATGACTCGGGACAATAGGGTATACACTTCTTATAAATAAAATTCTCCTTAGAAGTTATCGCAGTCAAGTACCCAAAATTCAATTCCTAATTCCTCAAAATTCAGATACAATCCATAAGGCCACAAAATACATAAAATCAGTCGTGCCATCACTTCATCGAGAGCTCATCCTCATCTTGCCTGTATTTCCATCTTCAAAAACCTGAAAAAGTTAAGCCCCCATAGGGGTGAGATATAAATCTCAATAAGTAAAACCTAAACCTAGGCCTGAACACCAATCCCTCCAAACCACACTCGCACACACTATCAGATACAAGCATTCATCAATGCAATGACACAAGGCCTTCGTAAACCAGACATAATAACAACCAAGCATGGACCATCTTATAGGTTCAAGCTCAAAGCACAAGAACATTCAATTCGATGTACAACTACCACCACTTTCTCATCCACCCACGTACTCTATAGGGACTCTTGCCACCTAACATCACTAGAGCCACAAACCAATCGATGTCCTCGTACCATTGGGGCCACAGTCCAATCGATACTTTCAAGGCTTAAAGTCATTCAATGCCACTGGGGCCACAGGTCAATCGGCATTCTCATTCTTATTCGAGTTCACCATGATCTGATACTACCGGGGCCACATGCTATAAAACTCACACTTCACACATTAGCCTAAAACAAATATATTGTCTTCAATGTGACAAATCATTTAATCATCGCTAGGGCCTACGGCCATAATGTATTGCCTAGACTCCAAGCCGCGATATAATTTCATATGGCTCCAAGTCAAATCATCACCAGGGCCCACGGCCGCGATGTATCATCAAGGCTCCAAGCTGTGATATAGTTTCATAGGGTTCCAAACCAAATCATCGCCAAGGCCGACAATCACGATATCATCACTAGGACCCGCAGTCATTTCACTACCAGAGCATCTCAACAAATTTTTTAACAGTAACATGACTCACAACCAATTCAATAACAAGAATAGGTCTCATAGCCAATTCAATAACAAGAACATAGGTCTCATAGCCAATTCAATAACAAGAACAGGGCATCATTGCCAATTCATGAATACATGGCTCAATAGCCAAACTATATTACTAAGGGCTCGATAGCCACTTACCTCACAAGGCTCTCTAGCCAATCAAAACACACTAGCCAAACATAACATCAAGGCATATCATAATATTCAATTGTCACATTATGCCATCCAAGTCATAAAGTTCGCTACTTAATCAAGTAATTTAAGCCCTATGACTCACCAAACACTCAATTCATTCAATTAGTCAATCTAGTAGTGTCCTAGCATTCCGGTAAGGGTTTAGGAAACACTTATCTCGATTGATTAGCAATACTTCACACCAATTAACTCCCCTCAATGCCATAAGCATGCAATCCACCAAGAATTCCTCGTCAACTTAGAAAGATTTACCAATCTTGAATAAAAAATCATGGAATGCTTACTTCCATTAACCCGATCATTCCTTAGCCATACCATTGACAATTCATGCCACCTTAATAATCAAACGAATGCATAATGACACTTCTACAAACCCTCAATGGGTTCGGTTCACACAGCCATGCACAAGACTAAACTCAATATAGAGGTTTAAGTATCCATTTTGACCATAATTCTCGTCTAAACCTCAATCCACTTTTCACATTTCTCATTGACACTTTACAACACATCAAGTAGGGTATTATTAGTCCATTTGAAGTTCACATATTCCTCCCTTAGTCTTAAACATAGCCGGCCAGCATGATTCACCCACCAAAACAAAACCGATTTCGATTTTCAATCGTTTAATCGAGCCATATTTCAATTCCAAACCTAACTCTTTGCACAAATAACATATTAAGACCTTCATTTACATGTTTAGAAGGCTCACCATGATATTTGAAGTGGATTGTCACCCCAAAGACTTCAAAACAGCCTGGTCTCCCCTTGATCAGAATCTATCCAGTTTTGATCATCAATGTTCAGCCATGAAAACTCAATTTAAAACCATCAAACTTGCAACCACACACTATCCAACCTTAGTACTAGATGTTATGAAGATCTCACCGAAAATTTGAAGTCATTTGAAGTCTAGAAGCCCCCGAAACAGATCTTTCCTCAAACTTGGCCGGAATCAGCCTCCATCCTGATATTTGCCCACTAAAACAGACCTACGAGATAAATGGCTGGGCCAAATTAAGCTCATAATATCTTTCTAGAATGGTAAGGCGATAATCTTTAAGATGGAGGTGGTTTTACCTCAATCTGAAATCGAACGACAAAGTTATGACCAAAATAGTGAGCCAATTTTTCTCTGTTCGCGAGAACCTTTCTCAACCGTGAGCAAAAATGAAGGAGGAAGAAGAAAGGGAGAGGGTGGTCGACCAAATTTGAGAAGAGATTTTATTCCACTGCAATCATATACTCATATACTTTTGGTCAAATTGATAAGATTGGTATGTGTGGCTTAATTAATGCTTAACCTCTCTAATTGTGACACTTGGCAAGTTTCCATTGGTTGCTCCATTGACTTTGACTTTCATTGACTCTCCCTTATTCAATTTTCAACAGCCATATATAGGAAATGAAATGACCAAAATGACCTTCTAAACTTCTTAAGGCAAGGCCAAAGGACGAAGGGCAAAATGGTCGTTTTGCACTTTCAGTCCAAACTTCACTTTTTCAATTCAAAATTACCATTTGGCGAGACAACATCAAATCCCTTTTTCAATTTTGAAATTTTTTATTTTCAATTGCCAATTCGAGCTTTCATTTCATATCTCAAGCCTCGAGGGGCAGAAATTCAGAATGTCACAACATCACTTTACACAAATTCCCACGTCGTGCTCAACTTGTAACCATATAGCAAATACTATGCATTAAATGCCTTGAACACACCACTTCACGTTCTAGTAGAAAGAAAAGATTCCTCTGACAAATACAAATATTCAATAAAATACACATAAAGACGTGAAACTTCATCTACCGCACAAGACAAATGATGTGCACGCTCTTTTCAGTAAGCAAATAAAGCTTTAGAGTCCAACAAAATTCAACCTTTGAAATATTAAGGGCGGGGCTCCACTGCTCCTTCAATATGTCAACGCAAATGCTACCTTGCTATTGACGTTAGGGTGGAAGACTTTTGTCCTGAATGCAACCTGCAAATATCATCGACAATTATAAGCAAACTCTATGGCCAAAGGGAACCACAGGAAATGGGGCAAGTTTTTCAGCTACGCGCTCCATTTTAAAGAGACAGTCTTAGGTACCTGCCCATGGTAAGCCTAGAAACCACAAAGCTCACTCCCTTAAGAAGTAACATATACCCGCCTATCCGACTTTAAGGTGGGAAAATTCAAAGTTATGTCAAAGGTTCGCTAGTAATTCTCAAAACTGATGTCTACCACACATAATGATTTGAAACAGCATAGCCACAGAACAAAGGAGACAAAAATAATGATATAAAGCTGTGGAAAACAAACAACTATAGACAGAGATTAATAGTGAGAATCACGCAACGACAAATTGTGTGGGGGGAATCGCATTATCTTTTCGTGGAACTCACAGAAAACAAGAAAGGTTACGTGGTTCTAACAAATTAAGCATTCCAAAAGACTATACAATTAAAAAGTAAAATAAATTGCAGAGAAGTTTGCGTTAGGGGAGAATGGCATGTCGAGAGCAAAAAGATCGAAGATAACACGAGAATAAAATTACAGACATTATGTCAAACTATGCTCTATTACCTCCATGGATGAAAGTTTTCCACACCTAAATCTTCATTCCAAAGAAATATGTAATCATATACTAAGACAATCCGGGAATGTAGAAAACGCTTTGCAAACCACCTGCAATAGAAAGTCAATTGGAATGTGAATCTGAGACAAAGTTTTGCCTAAGAACTAGCATAGCATATGTTGCTCAAGAATCACACAAGAAGACTTCTATAATCACATAAATTCAAAGAAAATATGAGAAAATGGACATCATCATCATCTCAAACAACATGCAGCTAGCCAAGAACAAGAAAGGAATCACAGCTT
Organism: Rhodomyrtus tomentosa; assembly: GCA_028455895.1. Classification (NCBI taxonomy): domain Eukaryota; kingdom Viridiplantae; phylum Streptophyta; class Magnoliopsida; order Myrtales; family Myrtaceae; genus Rhodomyrtus; species Rhodomyrtus tomentosa. The sequence continues at coordinate 17,227,666 of JAPCWY010000011.1, forward strand.
AGATAAATTAAAAGGTAGTTGTTCTCTCTTTTTAATGATTCATTCAATATGCACACATAATCTCAACATTAGTCTAATAAAAAATTACAACACTTACTTTACCAAAAAAAAAATTACAACACTTCACATCGAAAATGACTGATTATAGAAAAGCCTTGACGTACTGGGATATGTCAACTCAAACTATAGGAATATCTTACTTTTTTACTCATACATCCCACCCTTTGCAGCAGTGTCACTACCCCCAAAATGAGACAATAAACAAGTCAGACTAGGCATCAACCAGATATTCTAGGAACGCAGAAGCTAATGGAGAAGGAGAGTTTGCAAAAGCTCGCACAAATATGTAGATTTATTTGAGCAACTTTAAACCCACAAAAAAAAATGGAAAAGGAGCAAAACAACAACAATAAAAGCAATATGCAAAATCTTGATACAATGATCACCGTGATCGTTATTACCTTGGTCCATGATCGTACCATGTCTTCATATCCACCTCGTCAACCTTCTTCATTGATACATCTAAAATAATTCTTCAGCATTATCATTAGCAATCTCGTCATCCTCATTGTGTTGCCTAGAATTTTGCCCATCACCTATTTGATTAGTGGAAGGTACAGGAATAACTCGTTCTTCAAAGGAGAAGGCCTGTGAAGAAATTCGATTGTATTCGCAAACAAGACCCGAAGAGAGCTACACAACAACGCCCAACTTATAACAAAGATCTACGAAGAAATCTAACTTTTTCACCCACAAACTCAGCTAATAAAGCCAAAAAAAAGAGAGTCAAAAATCACCTGATTTGTCATTTTCAGTAACGAAGTGGCGATGGTGAGGTGGCCGACTTGTGAGTTTCTCAGATAAGTGGGTCTCAGGCTCGGATATCGAGTGGCTAGCAGCAGCTGAGGTCGGCACAGGCCTTCTCCTTGGTGAATCCACTGCCGGAGTCGAGCACGCGAAGCAGATGGTTCAAGAGCAACAACCCCTTGGCAATCAAGATGGGGTTGTTGTTGTCGATTGCGGAAACTTGGGAGAGGGCAGCGACGGCCTTCTCTTTGACTTCGAGAAAGACGGCATCGGGGAACTTCACGAGGATGGAGACCCTGAGCGACGGCAACGAGGAAGTTCCTATTGTCCTTTGCGAGGAGGAGCAAGAGGTAGTCTAGGGCAGAGATCTTTAAGTCGGGCGCCAAGCTGGAGGTGGGTGAAGATGTAGTAGGACTAGATGCGAACAAACTCGCCCTTGGAAGAGGAAGAGGAGGAGGACATCGCAGTCGTGGAGGTGGTGGAGGAGTAGGAAGAGGGTGGAGTCGAGGAGGCTCGCCGTCGGAAATGGAGCTAGTAGGTGAGGACGAAGGAGAGGCAGCGAGAGAGGCAAGAGAGAGCGAAGCTTTTGCAAAAAGAGGGGTTGTTGGAGAGGGAAGCCCTAATTCTTTTGTTTTTTTACGAACCCATGATTGTCATTGCAAATATTGCAACAAAAACCATTTTGTCGCAAGTTTGCGACGACCACGTATTTTCGTTGCAAAACAAGAGAGCAAATGTTGCGACGAAAATTGGTTCTCATCGCAACATTTTGCGACGACATAATTAATTTTCGTCGCAACTTTTGAGACAAGAAACAATTGGTGACAAGTTTTGCGACAAATAATTTTTTGTCGCAAAAGTAATGAATTGAGATTTTGCGATGAATATTTATTTCGTCGTAAATTTGCAACATTTCGGACATAAATTCGTCCCAAATTTTGCAATACCAATTGTTTCTGATTGTTGAATCAAATGCGAAAAAACAAACACGAAACACAAGAATTTACATGATTCTTTTAAGGTGATCTACATTCACGGGCGAGGCAAAACAAGATTCCACTATAATCAGAGAGAAGACTGGTTATAGAAGTCGATTTTCTCGACTGAAAACAAAACACACGGCTCAATCACAAATCTCTCATATACCGAAAAATCTCGATGCAACAAAATAAACCTTAGCCGCAGCATAAAACCTCCGAGTTGGGCCTATTGGCTCAACTCTCCGCATCACAAACCAAATCTCAATTTTTCCTCCACTGTTGAGCCGCACAAAAAAATATGTCGGGTCGAATGATGAACCAAATCGAGTGCATAAAATTCAAGACATATTTAACACTGATTATAACTATAATAATTTATAATAATAATAATAATAATAATAATAATAATGATGATGATGATGATAACAAACGTCACACTAATAATACTAATTACACAACTTAGTGAAGAGTGTAAAAAAAAAACCTAATCTTCATCATTATCTTCACATTCATCTTCGTCTTATTCAAGAGTATCGTATATATTCATCCTCTGTCTCGAAATCAGATTCTTCGACGCCTTCTACATTTTATTCGCGAATTTCATTTGGATTCGCATCTATCACAACTCTGCATGGATCTCGTAAAGTCAAAATGTAAGAAGTGCAGCCTTCATTACAAATGTTTGATTAGTAAAAATATCATACCAAGTGGCGGATTGTACGGAGTTAAGATAACTGGCCAACGTGAATAGTTTTTTCCTGATTTCCCAAATGGGCCAAATCCATCGACATAAAGACCTAACCTAATGTTTTGAGGCTCCATCGCAAACTCAAAATATCTCCATGCATCTGCATTTGAAGGATAACGCATCAGACCCTCATTGGTTTCATGACTTGCATGCCAAGTCATGTGTCCAACAGTGGCTTGAGATACATAAAGCCTTTGCAATCTGGAGATTAAGGCAGATAAAACAATTGCTTGCACGGTCTATACTTTGATTACCACCCTGCCTCCTACTAATCTTTTGCCTCGTTTGGCCTCACAATTTGCAAGATTCGGTATTTTAATTTCATCATCACTTAGTATAACACACAACCCCACTACATACGTCAATCCTTATAACTGGAAGACCAAGTCATTCTGTGATATTCTGATTTTTCCTGTCATTTTCAGACTCATTAATGAGAAATGTATCTAGCGATGTATTTCAGTCATACCTCACTTGAATCTGATCAATTTGAGTTGACTAACCAAAGGGAAGGGCTAACGCGAGACAAGAAACGTGAACCTAAGGAACTCGAATAGAAAATGGCGCTTTGACCATAAGGATTGTCGATGGGACATTTAGAGCGATAAAAGGCCAATCTAAGAACGATTAAGGAATGCATTGCTAGCGTTATATGATTGGAGCGCGGGTGATGCCGCTTAACCAATGTATAATTTACAAAATTTTTCTAAATCAAACAGTGACGATCGAGACCGTCAGAACTAGTGATAGACCCTCACAATTACATGACAATCAAAGTCGCCATGAATTAAAGAGCCCTAAATGTGATATGACTCACAGGATCGATACGCGTAATGTCTGCAAAAGCGGTCCGTCAGTTCAGGATAGGCTGGAACCACGTCTGATAGAGAAAAAAATCATAAACGAGTCTTAAAAATTGAAAATGGAGAATCAATAATTTCAACATCTCAATTGGGTTGGCCGTCGCTTTATCGAAGAAAATTTGGATTAAAAAAACGACGTTCGGACGTCGGGGGTAAAATTACCATTTTGCCCCTCAAGCCTTAACATTTCTTTATTAATTGGACAAGGGCATTTTGGTCATTGAAACCCCCAAGAGCTGTCGAAAATTGAAGGAAATTGTGGGCCATTGGTTGAGCTTTGAATGACACATCGGACAAGTGTCAATGGATTGAGCCATGAATTGATGTTTACACTTTTAAACTACCATTCAACCCATGTTGACCAAGCCAAATGAAGTATAAACCCTCTCTCTCTCTCTCCTCATGGCCAATCACCCCCTCATTTGGCCCAAAACTTCTTCTTCTTTTCTTTTGCTGCCGTGAAGCTACTTGCCGACCGATTTCAGCCGCCGGCTTCGCCGTCGTCGACCGCCACCTCCGGCTATCCCCAGCGATTGAGCCGATCACCCACTCCTTCCTTGACCTCTTGTCGACGTTTTCAAAGTGGAAGCAAGTCATTTGGTTCAGTGAGGAGCTCCGACCAGCTGATCTCCCGAAAGTCGACGGAAATCGTTACAACCAGAGGTAAGCCACTTTTTGGCCTCTTAGGACCCCGAAACCTTGTATTTTTTCAACCAAATTATGTGGACATCAAGGAGACTCATAGATTGAGTTGTGGTAAAAAGTTGGGGTTAATTTGATGGAGTTTTAACCCCAAATGGGTCTTGTGTTTGAAGGGCCAGAATTGCCAGTTTCAAGGCTTGGGAAAACCGGTGATGTTCAAGAAGTTTCTGGCGACGGCTTGACCCCAAATTTTCGATGAGGTTCCCAAATCCTTAGAACTACATGTTAACAAGTAGATTAGTGAAAAAAATGAGGATTTGACGTAGTTTAAAGGCTGGTTAGTTGGGGTATACACTGAATCGAAAATTCCCCGGTTCGATTATGGGCATATCGATTCTGTGGGAGCTGTTGGTGGCTGTAAATGAGCTCCAAATTCATCTTTGAGAAATGTGAGGATGTTAATTGACAGGTCCATGAAGTGTATGTTTAGTGGGGTGATGATTTGAGCAAGGAAATTAACGATTGGATAAAATTTCCTTAGGTTGCGCGGTGGACTTGATCTTGAACTATTTGGACCAAATTGTTGAGGTGCTTGAGAAGAGGATTTTGTGGCATTAAACTTGAGGTAAGGGGAATCCTAAACCTTTGATAGGAAGATTGGACTCAATTGGGCGAGTCAAGTGCAATTTTGATTGATCCTTAAGGGACTTTAAAGTGATTGTTCATTGTACGTCCTAGGAGAGTATAGGTGACTCAAATGCTTGACCATGCTTGTGCCTTGAGTGATTGGTCGTATTTGAGTGTTGAATTTGATTGTCTTGCATGCCATAAGTGTATTGTTTGTGCATGAGTTTGCACTTGGCATTATGTGCTATGAATTGAATGGAAATTATGGCATGCCCGAGACGTGGTAATACCTTGAGGCGTATGAGACGCGGGGTGGTATGATGAATGCCCTAAAGCGTTGAGGCGTAGGGTTTAAAATGAATGGCACCCTCAGGCGTATGAAATGCGGGGTTGAAATGGCTAATGTCTTGATACGTTGAAATGTGGAACGGAATTGTGATGTGTCGACACAGGCCTGGAGTAACATTGAAAACATGATGTGTGTTTACGCGGGTCTGTCAATGAGAAGGTCTGATGCATTTACGCTAACCGAGCCTGAGGCGTTCTAAACACGAGCATGAGAATGAGGCACGCTGGAAGAGTGAAAGTGGTGATGTGACTTGGCGAAGTGTGCATGATCCTATTGATGTGTTATGATGCCATGACTACATGCCTGATATCTGTGTGTTGTTATTAATAGTTGAATGCCTCATGTGTTTATTTGTGTGAAGTGCTAGTGATTGCATCTGCCTGAGTGGACTGTTAGCCTAACCTAGGGTTAGGACCCACCTTACTGAGATGTATATCTCACCCCATTGGAGGACCCCATTTTTCAGATTCTAGGCCTTGAGCATGTAACCAGTCAAGTTTCGGGATCCTAAGGAGATGTTCGTCTATTTTGAGGGGTTCCCTAACGGAATGGGGACCATCTACGTTAGAAAGTGTACGATCGTTTGGATAGACGAGGGCGGTAGTAGCTGGAAGTCTCATAGGTATGAGGCATGGTTTAGGAAGGTATGGGACGTTTCTATAGGGCCGTTAAAGGCCACTAAGGTACCTCGAGGGCCGATCCCTAGTTGGTGCCATCCCGCTCAGGATTCAGTGGAGGCTGAGGGATCGGTTGCTGGTTTGATGATTGATCTAGAGAGGACCCCGACTTTGGAGGACACAGACAAGGTGATAGTGGTCAAGGCTACTAAGGAGTACCTGGTGGAGCCGTCTGCTGATGAGATCATGGAGGACACCGTGGAGGTTTGTTCAGAGACCTTCTCGGAGTACGAGCCTAGTGAGGAGGCTGAGGGGGAGATTGACGACTCCAGCAGCTCGTCCTACGAGTTTCTACTTTGTTAGTCCAGCACTTAGTTGGGTGACCTTAATGTCTGTCCCTTTTTTAGCGCAGTTATGACTGTCTTTTGTACCTACCCCGTCGCCCCTACTGACTAGCGGATCTAGTTTACGATATTCTTGTGTGAACAGTTGAGAACCTCTGTATGTATGGATATTATCGTTACCCAGGTCCCTTTTTATACTTGTACGGAGGAGTTATTATTTAGTCGCTTCCGCATGCTATCTAAGTGACATACCTATCGACATGCATGTGCATCCTGGGACCTCGAGAGATAGTTTGTGCTTGCAGGGAGTCGCGTGCACGTGCCCGGGGCGCGGGGCGTGACATCCCCATTTGCTTGGTATCAGAGTAAAGTCAGCTCGATCTAAGGTTGATTGAGGATTGGAGTAATAAGATGATCAAGTTGGGACAAAGATGGGTAACGAGACGTTCAGAGACTCACTAGAATAAGGCACAGGTTGCATGGCATATGACTTGGAGCATATAATTGATATTTGGCCTTGATAGGATTGCGATGATATAAGAGAATGAAGTTCCATGTTTAGCGTTGGAAGTCATTTCCGGGTTTTGACTTGTAAAGTGGATGAGCATGGCTAGTCTTGGTGAACCGTTGTAGTAAACAGAATTGAGAAATAGCCGTGAACGACTTATTGAAATGCCTCTGGGATTACTATGTGAAAAGTCGTTGTGATATAACTGTTTCTATTAAGAGATGGTTAGTGGTTGTGGACTTAGTTGGATAAATGAGTTACTAACTCCTTGATAAAATTGGGGTGGACCAGACTCAGTAAAAGCATTCGAGGATGAGTAATCCATCTAGGAGACTTGGAAGGCCTAGGGGCGGAGCCTCTAGTTCGAGGCCGCTTGTAGCAGAAGACCCAATAATGGATGGAGTACTGAGGGCGCTGGAAAGGATCGACGACTTTATCGATAGGCAAACCCAAGATAGGGATGCTGCCATAGCCCAAGCGGTAGGAGCCACAATAGCTGCCGTTAACGCCAACAACGGGGGCAACGAAAACCATGGCGACCACGATCAGGGCAATGAGACAGTGAATGCCCAAGAAGAAGTTGTCGTGTGCAAGTAGATGGGCCAGTTGATCGAGCAATTCATCAAGCTGAAGTCGACCTAGTTCGATGTTACTAGAGATCCCAATCTAGCACCCAGGTAGATTGAGAAACTAGAGAAAGCCTTTGGAGTCCTGAGGTGCATGGACGAAGAGAAAGTGTTGTTGGTGGTGTACCAGCTGGAAGGTACCACAAGTGATTGGTGGGCTGCCACCAAGAATGGAGTCTTTCCGGAAGGAATGGCTGTGACCTGGAATGCTTTCACTACGGCGTTCAACGATAAGTACTTTTTGGAGATAGCTAGGGAAAAGAAACAGGTGAAATTCTTGTAGCTGTGTCAGAATCAGCTGACAATGGCCAATATGAGGCTGAGTTCTCTAGGTTATCGAGGTACGCATCCCGATCGGTAGAAGATCCCCTGGAGAAGACGCGGAGATTTCGGGATGGACTGAGGCCTGAACTTCGCAGTCAAATGATAGCCCTAAACTTGAGGACTTACAAAGAAACTTATGAATGGGGACAAATGATTGAGAGGGACTTGAAAGAGATGAATGTCGCATCTAGATCGCAATTTAATTCATTCAGGGATAATCGCCAGATTGGTAAGAGGCCAATGGTTGGCAATAGGCACTTCGTCCCTCCCGTAAGGAAGAACATTGTTAAGCCGCCGAACCGCATGAACTGGAGCTGTCGCCTCTATGGCAAAAGGCATGGTAATGGACCATGCTCGGCAAGAACGGGAGCGTGCTTTAAGTGTGGTTAGATGGGCCACCAGATAAGGACTTGCCCGAACCAAACTCCAACAAATCGACCTCAAGGGCAGCTACCACAGGCTAGACTGTCGACTGCCACTCCCTAACTGATCAGAATCAACCTCTAGCTCAGGGTAGAGTTTATGCAGTAGCCCGCAAAGAGGCAGAGGAAACGCCAAGCATGGTCACAGGTACGGTTTATTTGTGTGACCAAGCTGCATATGCATTGTTTGATCCTAGCGCCACGCACTCACTCGTGTCTGCTCGATTTGCTGATTTGGTTGATATGAAGTTAAAATCGTTGAGTGTGAATCTGCATGTTGCCACCCCATTAAAAGATAATATACTAGTTTCATTGGGTTGTGCTGACTGTAAAATCGTGATTGGAAGGAGTAATGAGAATATTGATTTAGCTGTAATGCCCATGTGTGATTTTGATGTGATCATAGGGATGGACTGATTAGGTAAATAGGGGGTTGTGGTAGTAGGATAATTCGTTTCTACCCAGAAGGCCACCCTAGCTTTGAATTCGTGGGAAGTCAAGGAGGAACCTCGATTCCTTTAGTCTCATCTCTTGAAGTGACAAAGTTGATGTCTGAAGGGTGTCAGGTGTACTTAGTTGCAGTTATGGATACGACTGCCGAGGAGCCAAAACTAGAGAGTATTTCGGTAGTGCGTGAGTTTCTCAACGTATTTCTCCAAGAGTTGTCAGGGTTACCACCAGAGCGAGAAATAGAATTCGTGATCGAGTTAGCTCCCGAAACGGAGCCTATCTCGAAGGCACCTTATAGGATGTCCCTATCAGAACTAAAGGAGTTGAAGGTGCAAATGCAAGAACTACTGGATAAAGAATTTATCCGACTGAATGCTTTGTCGTGGGGAGCACCGTTATTGTTTGTAAGGAAGAAGGATGGGCCCTTACGTCTATACATCGACTATAGGCAGTTGAACCAGGTGACATTGAAGAATAAATATCCACTGCCGAGAATTGATGACCTATTTGATCAGTTGCAAGGAGCGGCAGTATTCTCTAAGATTGACCTGAGAACCGGGTATCACCAGTTGAGGATCAAGAAAGAAGACATACCTAAGACTGCTTTTAGGACAAGGTATGGTCATTATGATTTCATTGTGATGGCTTTTGGACTAACCAATGCCCTAGCCGCATTCATGGACTTGATGCATCGGGTTTAAAGAATTCTTGGATAGATTCGTCATAGTCTTTATCGACGATATCCTGATTTACTCGAGGAGTGACGAGGAACACGAAGAGCACCTGAGGATTGTTCTGCAGACCTTAAGGGAACACTCGTTCTACACTAAGCTTAGTAAATGCGAGTTCTGGCTGAATAAAGTGGCATTTCTTGGCCATGTGGTATCTGGAGAAGGGATTGTTGTGGATCCTGCGAAGATTGAAGCCGTAACAAAATGGCCTAGACCTACTACGGTCACGGAAGTCAGAAGTTTCCTAGGATTGGCAGGATACTACAGACGTTTTGTGGAGAAGTTTTCGTCCATAGCCATTCTACTGACAAGATTGACAAAGAAAGAAACGAGGTTTGAATGGACGAATAAGTGCGAAAGGAGTTCCCAAGAGCTCAAACATCTATTGACAACCGCACCCGTATTGACGATTCCATCAAGACCTGGAGGCTATGGATATATAGCGATGCTTCGCTAAAGGGACTAAGCTGTGTTTTAATGCAACATGGAAGAGTAGTTGCCTACGCGTCCCGACAACTGAGATCGCACGAGATGAACTACCCGACTCATGACTTGGAATTGGCAGCGATCATTTTTGCTCTTAAGATCTGGAGACATTATCTGTGTGGCGAGAAGTTCCAGATTTACACAGATCACCAGAGCTTGAAGTATTCGTTTTCCCAGAAGGAACTGAATATGAGGCAACGTCGGTGGATGGAGCTGCTTAAGGATTATGATTGTAATATATTGTATCACCCTAGGAAGGCAAATAGAGTCGCAGATGCACTTAGCCGAAAGTCAAGCATCGCCTGTCTACTGGTAAAAGGTTGGTCGATGATCGAGGATTTAAGAGATTCTGAGTTCAGACTAGAAGTCTGCCAACTGTCCAATTTGATGGCTACATTGAGGGTAGAACCTGAGGTCCAGAAAGGGACAAAAACCTTGCAGTATACGAATCCAGAAATTCAGAAAATCCTGGAGATGGATGCGACGAAAAGAAAATCGGAGTTTCAGGTGTTAGAGGATGGGATCTTGAAGTTCTGAGGACGTCTATGTGTGCCAAAGGACGAAGAACTCAGGGAAAGGATTTTATCATAAGTTCATAGGAGCAATTAGAGTATCCACCCAGGAAGTACGAAGATGTATCAGAACCTGCGTCAACACTACTGGTAGAACGGGATGAAAGTAGATGTAGCGAAATATATGGCAAAGTGTTTGACGTGCCAACAGGTGAAGGCCCAACACTGTAAGCCTGGAGGATTACTACGGCCACTAGAAATTCCAGAATGAAAGTGGGAGCACATAACGATGGATTTTGTGATGGGACTCCTAAGGAATCAGAGAGGTCACGACTCTATATGGGTAGTCGTCGACATATTGACTAAATCTGCACATTTCATCCCTGTGCAAAAGGATTTCGCAATGGATAGATACGCCGAACTGTACATGAGACAGATAGTGAGACTGTATGGAATACCCGTGATGATTACCTTGGATAGAGATTCCAAGTTCACATCGAACTTTTGGAAAAGTCTTCAAGATGCCATGGGAACTCGACTGCAATTTAGCACGGCGTACCATCCACAAACAGACGGACAATCGGAGAGGACGATTCAAATGCTCGAGGATATGCTGCGAGCGTGCGTCATAAACTTCAAAGGTGGAAGGGAAGATGTGACATTATGATTTCCAATCAACTGTAGACTCTGTAATGAGAAGTTTATATATATATCAAGCGATGTACTTCAGTTGTATTCCGCTTAAATCTGATCAATTTGAGTAGACTGGCCAAAGGGGAAAGGCTAAAGCGAGACGAGATACGTGGACCTAGGCAACTCTGATAGGAAATGACGCTTTGACCATAAGGATTATCGAAGGGATATTTAGAACCACCAAAAGGCCGATCTAAGAACGATTAAGGATTACCATGCGAGAGTCGTACGACAGGAGCGCGGGTAATACCGCTTAACCAACGTATGATTTGCAAAATTATCCTAAATCGGACTGTGATGATCGAGACCATAGGTACTAGTGATAAACCCTCGCGATTACATGATAACAAAAGCCGCCATGGATTGACAAGCCCTAAACGTGATGAGAATCAAGGGGTCGATACGCTTATGGTCTGCAAAAGCCACCCGTCGGTTCGAGATAGGCTGGAATCACGTTTGATAGAAGAAACGATCATAAACGAGTCCTGAAAAGTTTGAAATGGAAAATTAAGAATTCTAACGTCATTTAGATTGGTCGTCGCCCTATCGAAGAAGTCAGAATTTAGAAAAACGATGTTCGGAACGTCGGGGGTAAAATAACCGTTTTGCCCCTCATGCTTAGAACTTTGTTATTATAATTGAAGGAAGGGCAAAATGGACAATTGACCCCCCCAAGCTGTCGAAAATTCAAGGACAAAGAGATGGCCATTGGATCTCCTTGGTTAGAGCAAGTGACAAGTGTCAAACATCCATGAGTTGTGGTCATCTCACACTAAATGCCCACCTACCAATCAACTCATGTGTCCAATTTTTGGGATAAACAAAAGCTCTCTCTCTCCTCTCTCTCTCACTCTTTCATTCGGCAGATACACCCCTCAAAGCCACCGAGCGATCTCATCTTCTTCTTCTCCAGTTTCTGTTCTCGCCGATTAGCACCGAGACCGCTGTTCGGCCTGTACGACCGGCACCTCCGGCCATCAGTTGCTGCCGGCCGACCACCCAGACGTAGATCCACGTCTTTCCGACGTTCGCTAATAGAAATCAGGTCATTTGGAGCACTATGAAATTTAGGGCAAGCATTCTCCCACAGGCCAACAAAATAGGAACCAACCAGAGGTAGGTTCTGTTCTTAGTCCCGTTGATGGCCGAATTCTTGGAGTCTTGAGCTCAAATTTGGTGGAGACTCAGTAGACATATGTAGGGTTCTGTGAAAAAAATTGGGGATTCATTTGATAAGTTTTTTATCCCGAACCGGCCTTGGATATTTTGGACAAAATCTACTCGGTGGAACGATCTTGAACGTCTGGCGACCTTCGGTAACTTTCCGGCAACCATTTGGGTTGAACCTCACGATGAGCATTCCAAACCCTTAGGTAGATGTTATAAGAGGTAGGATAGTGTAGAATTGATGGATTCAGAGTAAGCTAGGATCGGTTGGACCCGGTATGAGCAGAACCAAATGGAACCGGTTCAATGCCGGGCCAAGCCGATTCTGTTGAGGGGCTGTTGATGATGGTTTGAGTTGTAAATTGGTATTTATGATGTGAAGAGATAATCAGGGGTATGTTATGGATGATTTGGATGGATGAATTGAGGAATCGGACTAGGAATTTGATAAATCGATTAATTATCCTAGGTTGCGCGACAAATTGGCTTTGGACTTGAGTTGGCCGAATCCTAGGGAGCTCAAAGAGGAGTAATTTGTGTTGCTGAGCAAAGGTAAGAAATTTCCTAAACCAAAGCCAGGGAATTGGACTCGATTAGGTAAGTCGAGTGTGAAATTGATCAATTAATGGGCATATTTCCAAAGTAATGAGTCTTAGCATGTCCTAGGATTAATCGAGGGGTTTATGCGTGCCTTAACTTGTATTGGAATTGCTTGTCATGTTTGGATAGCAATTCATTTGCTTTGCATGCCATGGGATTGTGAATTATACTTGAAATGCAATTAATATTGAGTGTGTAAAGGATATAAAATCATGGCATAAATCTTGATTGTAGCATGGCATGACAAGGCCCTGAGGCGTGTGAGACACGGGGTGGAGGTTGAGGCCCTAATGCGACGAGGTCACGAGGTGAAGTGCTATTAGATGGCGCCTTGATGCGATGAAGTCGCGGGATTGAGATAGCCACAATCCTAATGCGATCTAGTCGCGGGACAGAGTATGAGCTCATAAACCCTGCCTGGTTATAAATCGAGACCTGAGGCGTTTACATGGGTCACCGATCACGGTCTGATGCGTTTACGCGGGCCGAGCTTGAGGCGACTAGTTCGCGGGCTAGAAAATGAGGCAGGCAGAGGTTGATGGATGTGGTGAAGTGATGAGCCGAGCATATATTTGCATTTGTGTGTGATATGAGATCATAAATACGTGACCGTCTTCTGTATGTCATTGTTTATTGAATTGTGACTTTCATGCCTATGTGTTCCTGAGTTTATATCGGTTTAGTGACGTGACTGCCTAAGTGGACGGTCAACCTAACCTAGGGTTAAGTTTTTCTTATTGAGATGTGTATCTTACCCCTTCTTGGGAAAACTTACCTTACAGATCCTAGGTCGTAGAGATGTGGCCTATCCGATTCGGGGACCCGTAGGAGATGACGGCTTTTTACGATGAGTTCCTTGATAGGCAGGGGAACATCTATGTGAGGAAATGTACAGTAGTATAGGTAGACGAGTGGAAGCCGGACTGGAAGCCTTACAAGTTTGAGGCATGGTTTACGAGGGACGGGGACAAACAGGTCGGGCCGCTGAAGCCCTATGAGGTTCCGGAGGGTGTCATATCTCATTGGTATCAGACTATCTCGGACCAGGAGTTTCTCGAGGGATCGGTGGTTGGGTCGAGGAACGGCCCGGAGCAGACGCCGACAGCGGAGTACTCTGTGCCACCACCGGAGGACGAAACCATCATGGTGGAGTTGTCTAATGGGGACCTAGCCGAGCCGGACCAGGAGGCAACCATGGATGGAGACCGAAGCGAGCCGTCGCAGGAGGCGACTATAGAAGACTCTATGGAGGTCCCGTCAGAGACTTTCTTTGAGTACGAGCCGTCGGAAGAGACTGAGGATACCGGAGATTCCAGCAGTTCTTCCTAGGCGACTCCAGATGGAGATCCGACCTTTTGACTAGCGACCTAACCGCACCCCTGACAGATTTTTGTGGATACCTTTTTGGCATGTTTGCCCCGTCGCCTTGGTGTATAGCGATTTGTAGTAGTTGTTGACCAGTAGTTGATGATGTATGACTTTATGATGCTATCCAGGTCCTGGTTAATCTTTGTGTATATATATTGTACGGGGATTTGATGGAAACCGCTTCCGTATGCTTGATATAGTATTATTTCTCTCAACCCTTTTTATTATGGTGGAACCTTGGGACCGCGAGAGATTGTTGTTGTTTGCTTGCAGGGATGTTTGCGTGCTCGTACGATGAGGCATGGGGCGTGACAGAAGATCAACTGCATTTGGTGGAGTTTGCATATAACAACAGCTACCAGCAGAGCATTCGAATGGCACCGTTTGAGGCACTTTGTGGAAGAGCTTGCAGAACCCCGATTTGTTGGGACGAGGTTGGAGAAAGGAGTATCACAAGTCCAGAGTTGGTAGAGCAATCAGTGGAAGCGATGGAGATAATTCGAGATAGACTAAAGACGGCTCAGAGTCGTCAGAAGAGTTATGCAGATAAGCGGCGTAAGCCTTTGGAGTTTCAAGTAGGCGATCATGTTTTCCTCAAGGTGTCGTCGATGAGGGGATTATCGCGATTTGGAAAGAAGAGAAAACCGAGCCCAAGGTACGTGGGTCCATTTGAAATTCTAGAGCGAATTGAGATCTTAGCCTATAGGCTTGCCTTACCTCCTAATCTATCTCAAGTACATAATGTCTTCCACGTGTCAATGCTGTGGAAATATGAACCAGACCCGACAAATGTGCTGGACAACGAGGTCATAGAAGTTGACGAAAAGGTATCCTACGTAGAAAAATCGATCAGGATCGAAGATCGGAAGGAGCAAATTCTCAGGAATAGATGATTCCATTGGTCAAAGTTGTGTGGGAACACCATGGAATCGAAGGCGCTACATGGAAAAACGAGGAAACAATGAGGCGTCAACACCCCCATTTATTTGAGTAACCAAGTTTAATGTAAATTTCAGGGACGAAATTTTTGTAAGGGGGGAAGAGTTGTGACATTCTGATTATTCTTGTTATTTTCAGACTCATTAATGAGAAATGTATCTAGCGATGTATTTCAGTCATATCTCTCTCGAATTTGATCAATTTTAGTTGACTCACCAAAGAGGAAGGGCTAACACGAGACAAGGAACGTGAACCTAGGGAACTCAAATAGGAAATGGCGCTTTGACCATAAGAATTATTGAGGGGACATTTAGAGCCATAAATGGCCGATCTAAGAAAGATTAAGGAATGTATTGCTAGCGTTATACGATTAAAGCGCGGGTGATGCCGCTTAGCCAATGCATAATTTACAAAAATTTTCTAAATCGAACAGTGACGATCGAGACCGTCAGAACTAGTGATAGACCCTCACAATTACATGACAATCAAAGTCACCATGAATTGACGAGCCTTAATTGTGATATGAATCACAAGGTCGATACGCGTAACGTTTGCAAAAGTCGCCCTTCAGTTCGGGATAGGCTGAAACCACGTCTGATAGAGAAATAAATCAGAAACGAGTCTTGAAAATTGAAAATGGAGAATCAAGAATTCTAAAATCTCAATTGGGTTGGCCGCTACCTTATCGAAGAAAATTTGGATTAGAAAAACGACGTTCGGACGTCAGGGGTAAAATTACCATTTTGCATCTCAATCCTTAACCTTGCTTTATTAATTGGACAAGGGCATTTTGGTCATTGAAACCCCCAAGAACTATCGAAAATTGAAGGAAATTGTGGGCCATTGGAAGAGCTTCGAATGACACATTAGACAAGTGTCAATAGATTGAGCCATGAGTCGATGTTTCCACTTTTAAACTATCATTCAACCCATGTTGACCAAGCCAAATGAAGCATAAACCCTCTCTCTTTCTCCTCATGGACGGTCACCCCCTCATTTGACCGAAAACTTCTTCTTCTTCTTCTTCTTCTTTTCTTCTGCTGCCATGAAGCTGCTCGTCGATCGATTTCTGCCGCCAGATTCACTGTCGTTGACCGCCACCTCCGGCGATCGCCAGCCGTCCAGCCAACCAGCCACTCCTTCCTTGACCTCTTTCCAACGTTCTCAAAGTAGAAGTGAGTCATTTGGTTTAGTGAGGAGCTCCGGCCAGCCGATCTCCCGAAAGTCGACGGAAATCATCGCAACCAGAGGTAAGTCACGTTTTTGGCTTCTTAGGACCCCGAAACCTTGGAGATTTTCAACCAAATTTTGTAGACATTTAGGGGACTCATAGATTGAGTTGTGATAAAAAGTTGGGATTAATTTGATGGAGTTTTGACCTCAAATGGGTCTCGTGTTTGAAGGGCCAGAACTGTCAGTTTGAAGGCTTGGGAAAACCGGTGACATTCAATGAGTTTCCAACAACGGCTTGATCCCAAATTTTCGGTGAGCTTCCCAAACCCTTGGAAATACATGTTAGCTAGTAGATTAGTAAATAAATTGAGGATTTGAGGTAGTTTAAGGGATGGTTAATTGGGGTATACACAGAATCAAAAATTGCCCGATTCGGTTCTGTGCATACTGGTTCTGTAAGAGCTGTTGGTGGTTGTAAATGAGCTTCAAATTCATCGTTGAGAAGTGTGAGGATAATAATTGATAGGTCCATGAGGTGTATGTTTAGTGGGGTGATAATTTGAGCAAGGAAATTAACAATTAGATGAAATTTTCTTAGGTTGCGCGGTGGACTTGATCTTGGACTGTTTGGACCGAATTGTTAAGGTGCTTGAGAAGAGGATTTTGTGGCATTAAACTTGAGGTAAGGGGAATCCTAAACCTTTGATAGGAAGATTGGATTCAATTGGGCGAGTCGAGTGCAATTTTGATTGATCCTTGAGGGACTTTTAAGTAATTGTTCAATGTACGTCCTAGGAGGGTATAGGTGGCTCAAATGCTTGACCATGCTTGTGCCTTGAGTGATTCGTCGTATTTGAGTGTTGAATTTGATTGTCTTGCATGCCATAAGTGTATTGTTTGTGCATGAGTTTGCACTTGGCATTACGTGTTATGAATTGAATGGAAATTATGGCATGCCCGAGACGTGGAAATACCCTGAGGCGTATGAGACGCGGGGTGGTATGATGAATGCCCTGAGGCGCTGAGGTGCGGGGTTTGAAATGAATGGCACCCTGAGGCGTATGAGACGCAGGGTTGAAATGGCTAGTGTCCTGATGCGTTGAAACGCAGGACGAAGTTGTGATGTGTCGACACAGGCCTGAAGTAATATTAAAAACCTGATGCGTTTATGCGGGTCTATCAATGAGACGGTCTGATGCGTTTACGCGGACCGAGCCTAAGGAGTTCTAAATGCGAGCATGAGAATGAGGCAGGCTGGAAGAGTGAAAGTGGTGATGTGACTTGGCAATGCGTGCATGATCCTATTGATGTGTTTTGATGCCATGACTAATGCCTTATATGACATTCTAATTTCCCAGTCATTTTCAGACTCATTAATAAGAAGTATATCTAGTGATGTGTTTCAATAATATCTCGCTCGAATCTGATCAACTCGAGTAGACTGACCAAAAGGGAAAGACTAACGCGAGACAATATATGTGGACCTAGGGAATTCGAATAGGAAATAGCGCTTTGACCATAAGGATTACCGAGGGAATATTTAGAACCATAAAAAGTCGATCTAAGAACGATTAAGGAATGCATTGCTAGCTTTATATAATTGGAGCGCGGGTGATGACCCTTCACCAATGTATAATTTACAAAATTTTCCTAAATCGAACAGTGATGATCGAGACCATAGGAACTGGTGATAGATCCTCACAATTACATGACAACCAAAGTCGCCATAAATTTATGAGCCCTAAATGTGATATGAATTACAGGGTCGATACGCGTAAAGTTTGCAAAAGCCGTCCGTCGATTCAGGATAGGCTGGAATCACGTCTGATAGAGAGAACAATCATAAACGAATTTTGAAAATTGAAAATAGAGAATCAAGAATTCCAACGTCATGTTTGGATTGGCCGTCGCCTTATCGAAGATTATTGGAATGAGAAAAATGACGCTCCGAACGTCGAGATAAAATTACCATTTTGCCCCTCAAAGCTTTAGCCTTGCTTATGCAAATGAAGAAGGGCATTTTGGTCTTCTATACACCCCAAGAGCCACCGAAATTGTGAAGAAATTGTAGCCATTGGATCACCCTTGAATGACACTAGGACATGTGTCAATGGATGGGCTAAAGAGTGGTCTTGTCCACTATTAACCACCTATCATTCAACTCATTTGACTTAAGGATTGAATATAACTCTTTTTCTCTCTCTCTCTTCTCATTTTTGACCGGCCATACACTCCACCATCACCAAAACCCCCTTCTTCTTCTTCCTCTCTTTCTGCAGTCCCCGACCGCTCCTAACCTCTCTGTTCGCTGCCGCCTACGAATCCCTCTGGCTACCGCCTGGACTCCGGCCAACAACACCCACGTAGCTTAGCCTCTTGCCGACCTCCTCGAAGTGGAAGCGCGTCAATTGAGCCACCGAGAAGCTCCGGCCAACCATTCTCCCAGAAGCCGACGGACCCAAGGGCAATCTAAGGTAGGTAGAGCTTCTGACCCTTTAGGACCTCGAAACGTTGGAGTCTTCCAACCAAATTTTGTGGAGGTCTAGGGGACTTGTTTAGTGATCTGTGGTAAAAAGTTGAGCTCAATTTGATGGAGTTTTGACCCAAATGGGTCTTGTAAACATTAGACAAAAACTGCCAGTTGCAGTCTTGAAAGAACTGTGACTTTCGAAGGGATTCCGGCGACAACGCGACCTCAAATCTTCGGTAAGACTCTTAGACCCTTAGATAGACATGTTAGCAAATAGGCTAGTGATTAAATGATGAATTTGGAGTGGATTAAGGACTGGACATGCCTGGTTTGCACAGAATCGAAAATAGCCAGTTCGGTTCTATGCAAGACCAGTTCTGTGGAGGCTGAGATAAATCAGTTTTGAGTCTCAAATTGGTGATTGAGGCATGATAGGATGGTGAGGATTGTGTAATGGAGGTTTGCGATTCATGGATGGGTGAATTGCATAAGGGAAATTGACGATTGGTTGGAATTTCCTAACTTGCGCGGTGGGTTTGCTCTTGGACCCTTAAGACCGAATTATTGAGGGCTTGAGAAGAAGATCTTTGTGACATCAAACTCAAGGTAAGGGAATCCTAAACTTAGGATAGGAAGATTGGACTCAATTGGGTGAGTCGGCCGATAATTTCATTTATTTGTGACAGATTCCAAGATGAATGTTCTTGGTACGTCCTAAGATGGATAGGGGATTAATGTGTGCTATTGCTTGTGTTTGAATTACCTGCCATGTCTGAGTGTCACTTTGATTATCTTGCATGCCATGGGTGAATGATTGTGCTTGAATTGCACATTGCATTATGAATGTGAAATGAATTGAGAATCATGGCATGAGTGTGACATGGCGAGACCCTGATGCGCATGAGACGCGGGGTGGTGGAATGAGTATCCTGAGGTGCTGAGGCGCGGGGTTGGAATTGTGTGGCGCCTTGAGGCGTACGAGACACGAGGTTGAGAAGGCCGTCTTGATGCGTTAAAACGCGGGACGGAGATGTGAAGTGTCGACACTGGCCTGAAGTATCATTGAAACCTAATGCGTTTACGCAGGTTGTCAATGACGGTCTGATGCGTTTACGCGGACCGAGCCTGATGCGATCTAATCGCGGGCATGAGAATGGGGTAGGCAGGAAGAGATGATTGCGGTGATGTGGCAGGATGAGTCGTGCATAATCATTTGAGTGTGTTATGATGCCATAATTGTATGTCTGTCATCCGTGTGTTGTGATTTATTTTTGCATTGCCTCGTATGTCTATGAGTATGAATTATTGGGGTATGTGACTGCTTGAGCGGACGGTTGGCCTAACCTAGGGTTAGGACTCTTTTACTGAAATGTGAATCTCACCACTTTGGGGACCCCATTTTTATAGATCCTAGGCCTTGAAGATGCGGTCCATACGTTTTGACGACCCCAAGGAGATGTCCACCTATTTTGATGAGTTCCCTGATGAGCAAGGAACTATTTATGTCAGGAAATGTACGGTTGTCTAGGTAGACGAGGGTAATATAAGTTGGAAGCCTCATAGGTATGATGCCTGGTTCAGAAAAGTCGGGGATGTGTCTACCGAGCCGCTAAAGCCCAATGAGGTACCCCAAAGAGTTGTCCCTAGTTGGTGTCACCCCACCCGAGATTTAGACCAGGCTGAGGGGTCTGTTGTCTGTTCGAGAAATAGACCGAAAAGGACCCCAACCATAGAGAACACGGAGGAGGAGGAGGTTATTGTGGTCGAGGCGACTGAGGAGGATCTCGTGGAGCCATCTGCTGAGGAGACAATGAAGGACACCAGCGAGGTTCGTTCGGAGACCTTCTCAGAATACGAACTCACGAAGGACACAGAGGAGACCGAGGACTCCAGCTGCTTGTCTTAGGAGCTCCCAGTTTGTCAGTTTGATCTTTTGATGGACTCTTTTGTGTACTTACCTCGTCGCCCCTTGTGTTAGCGGATTTGGTAGCTACGTATCTGTATGAACAGTTGGATATTTGTATGACAGTATTTGCGCTATTCAAGTCCCACTTCATATTTTGTACGGAGTTATTTCATTATTGCTTCCGCCTGTCTTGTATATTATACGTCTCTCGACTTAAGCGTGGATCTTGAGACCACGAAGAGATTTTTTATTTGCTTGCAGGGAGTCACGTGCTCGTGCCCAGGGTGAGGGGCATGACATCCCCGTACGATTTGGTATCAAAGCAAGGTCAGCTCGATCCAAAGTTGGTTGAGGATTGGAGTAATAAGGAGGATTAAGTTGGGACTTGGAGGGTTAGTGAGACCTTAGGAGACTGGTTAGGATACATGGGGTGCATAGTATGTGACTTGATACTTGTGGATGGCATTTGGCCTCAGCAGGGTTGTGGTAAGGCGTGAGGATTTAGTTCCCTGCTTGGTGTTGGGAATCATTTTTGGACTCTGGCCTATTCAATGAATGAACTTGGTTAGTTTTAGTGAACCGTTGGAGTGAACGAAACTGAGGAATGGCCATGGACTACTTGTTGAAATATCTTTAGAACTTGTTGTATGGAGTACTGCTGTGTTATGACTGTTTCTGTTAAGGAGCAGTTAGTAGCTCTGGGTGTGGATGAATGAATGAGTACTAACTCCTTGCTGAACTTGTGGTGGACCAGGTTCAATAGAAGGAGATAAAGATGAGCAACCCGTCTAGAAGGTCTGGAAGGCCAAGAGGCGGAGCCTCTAGCTCTAGGCCGCTTGTAGCGGAGGATCCAAGGATGGATGGCGTGTTGAGAGCACCGGAGAGAATTGGCGACCTTATTGATAGGCAGACCCGAGATCGGGATGCTGCCATAGCTGCCGTCAACGCCAACAACGGCAACAACAGTGATAATGGAAACTAGGATGAACATGGCCAGGGCAATGAGACGGTGAATGCTCAAGAGGAAATAGTCATGGCCAGACAGATGGGCCAACTAGTCGAGCAGTTCATAAAACTGAAGCCGACACGGTTTGATAGGACTGGAGATCCCAAGCTAGCACCCAAGTGGATCGAGAAGTTGGAAAAAGTCTTTGGAGTGCTGAGGTGCACGGATGAAGAGAAAGTATTACTAGCAGTATACCAGCTAGAGGGTACTGCAAATGATTGGTAGCTTACCACCAAGAATAGAGTTTTCCTTGAAGGAACGGCCATGACTTGGGATGCCTTTAAGATAGCGTTCAATGACAATTACTTCTTGAAGACGGCCAGGGAAAGGAAGCAGGTGAAATTTTTACAGTTGCGTCAAAACCAGCTGACGATAGACTAGTACGAGGCCGAGTTCTCCAGACTGTTGAGGTACGCACCTCGATCCGTAAAGGATCCTCAAGACAAAATAAGGAGATTTAGGGACGGTTTGAGGCCTGAGCTCAGCAATCAGATGATTGCTCTATACTTGAGGACTTATAAGGACATTTATGAGTGTAATTAGATGATTGAAAGGGACTTGAAAGAGAGGAATACCGCAACTGGATCGCAGTTTACGCACTTCAGAGACAATCGCCTGATGGGCAAGAGACTGATGGTGGGCAACAGGCGTTTTGTTCCTCCCGTGAGGAAGAATATTGTGAAGCCGCCAAACCCCATGAACTGGAACTACCGCCTTTGTGGCAGAAGGCATGAAAATGGGCCATGCCCGGTAAGGACTGGAGCTTGCTTTAAGTGTGATCAGATGGGCCACCAGGTGAGGACGTGCCCAAATCAAGCTCCGGCGAGTCGACCTCAAGGACAGAGACCGCAAGCTGGACCGTCGACTGCCACTCCCCAAATCGAGCAGAATCAACCACCAGCCCAAGGAAGGGTATATGTAGTAGCCTGTAGAGAGCCGGAGGAAGCACCAAGCGTGGTCACAAGTACGGTTTACTTGTGCGACCAAGCTACATATGCATTGTTTGATCTTGGTGCCAAGAATTCTTTTGTGCCTGCTCAATTTGCTGATTTGGTGGGTATGGAGTTAAAACCATTGAATATGAATCCGCATGTTGCCACTCCATTAAAGGATAACATATTGATTTCTTTGGGCTGTGCTGGTTGTGAAATTCTGATTGGGGGGAGTAAGGAAAGTATTGACCTAGCTGTATTACCCATGTATGATTTTGATGTGATCATAGGGATGAATTGATTGGGTAAACAGAGGGCAGTAGTAGACTGTGGTAGTAGAATAATCCGATTTTATCCAAGAGGCCATCCTAGCTTTGAATTGGTAGGAAATCGAGGAGGAATCTCGATCCCTTTAGTCTCATCACTTGAAGCGACAAAGTTGATGTCTGAAGGGTGTCAGGCATACTTAGTGGCAGTAATGGACACGACTGCCAAAGAGTCAAAGTTAGAGAGTATCGCGGTAGTGCATGAATTTCCTAACGTGTTTTTCCAAGAGTCGCCAGGATTGCCACCGGAACAAGAGATGGAATTCGTGATCGAGTTAGCTCCTGGAACATAGCCGATCTCGAAGACACCTCATAGGATGTCCCTGTCAGAATTAAAGGAGTTAAAGGTGCAAATGCAAGAACTGCTAGATAAAGGATTTATCCGATCGAGTGCTTCGCCGTGGGGAGCGTCGGTGCTATTAGTAAGGAAGAAGATGGATCTTTGCGTCTATGCATCGATTATCGATAGTTGAACCAGGTAACAGTGAAGAACAGTACCCACTGCCAAGAATCGATAACCTGTTTGATCAGTTGCAGGGAGCGACCGTATTTTCAAAGATTGACATGAGGATCAGGTATCACCAATTGAGGATCAAGAAGGAAGACATACCTAAGACTGCTTTTAAGATGAGGTATGGTCATTATGAATTCATAGTGATGCCTTTTGGATTAACCAACGCTTCAGCTGCTTTTATGGACCTAATGCATCAAGTGTTTAAGGAATTCCTGGATATATATGTTATAGTTTTTATTGACGATGTCCTAATCTACTCGAGGAGTGACGCAGAACATGAGGAGCACCTAAGGATTGTTTTGCAGACCTTGAGGGAGCATTCGCTTTATGCGAAGTTGAGTAAATGCGAATTCTGATTGAATAAGGTAGCATTTCTTGGTCATATGGTATCTAGAAAAGGAATTGCAGTGGATCCTGCGAAGATCGAAGCGGTAACAAATTGGCTTAGGCCTACTACGGTCACTGAAGTTAGAAGTTTCTTGGGATTGGTCGGGTATTACAGACGTTTTATGGAGAAATTTTCATCCGTAGCCATCCTATTGACGAGGTTGACAAAGAAAGAAACGAGGTTTGAATGGACAGATAAATGTGAAAGGAGTTTCCAAGAACTCAAACATCGGTTGACAACCACGCTGGTGTTGACGATTCCATTAGGACCAGGGGGCTATGAGATTTACAGCAATGTCTCGTTGAAAGTACTGGGCTGCATGTTGATGCAGCATGGAAGAGTAGTGGCCTACACATCTCGACAGTTGAGGCCACATGAGATGAACTACCCAACGCATGATCTGGAGTTAGCAGCAATTATATTTGCTCTGAAGATTTGGAGACATTACTTATGTGGCGAAAGGTTTCAAATTTACATCGACCACCAGAGCTTAAACTATCTGTTTTCCTAAAAAGAGCTGAATATGAGGCAGCGTCGGTGGATGGAGCTGCTCAAAGACTATGATTGTGATATATTGTATCACCTCGGGAAGGCAAACAGAGTCGCAGATGCGCTTAGCCAGAAGTTGAGCATCGCTTGTCTGCTAGTAAAGGGGTGGACGATGATCGAGAATTTAAGAGATTTCGAATTCAGACTAGAAGTCTGCCAATTGTCCAGTTTGATAGCGGCATAGAGGGTAGAACTTGAGGTCTAGGAAGGAATAAAGGCCTTACAATCTATGGACCCAGAAATTCAGAAAATTCTGGAGATGGACGCGACAAAGAGAAAATCGAAATTTTGAAGTTCCAAAGACGACTGTGCGTGCCAAAAAATGAAGGGCTCCGGGAAAAGATTTTATCAGAGGCTCATAGGAGCAATTATAGCATCCACCCTAGGAGTACGAAAATGTATCAGAGCTTGCGACAGCACTATTGGTGGAACGAGATGAAGGTGGATGTGGTAAAATATGTGGTTAAGTGTTTGACATGCCAGTAAGTAAAAGCGCAGCACTATAAGCCTGGAGGATTATTACAGCCATTGGAGATTCCGGAATGAAATTGGGAGCATATAATTATGGATTTCGTGATGGGACTCCCGAGGAGCCAGAGAGGCCATGACTCTATATGAGTAGTCGTGGACAGATTGACCAAGTCCGCCCACTTCATTCCTGTGCGAAAGGATTTCGCAATGAATAGATACGCCGAGTTATATATGAGGCAGATTGTGAGACTACATGGAGTGCCTGTAACAATTACGTCTGATAGATTATGGCAAACTTTTGGAAAAGCTTGCAAGATGCTATAGGAACTCGACTGCAGTTTAGCACTGTGTACCATCCACAGACGGACAGTCAAAAAGGACGATTCAGACACTTGAGGATATGCTGCGAGCATGCGTCATAGATTTTAAAGGTGGATGGGAGGATCAACTACATTTGGTGGAATTCGCGTACAATAATAGCTACCAGCAGAGTATCCAAATAACACCATTTAAAGCACTCTATGGAAGGGCCTGCAGAACCCCGCTTTATTGGGATGAGGTTGGAGAAAGAAGTATAACAGGCCCAGAGTTGGTGTAGCAATTCGTGGAAGCAGTAAAAGTAATTCGGGATAGACTGAAAATGGCTCAGAGTCGTCAAAAGAGTTATGCAGATAAGCGGCGTAAGCCATTGGAGTTTCAAGGGAGCGACCATGTTTTCCTCAAAGTGTCACCGATGAGAGGCTTATCGCGTTTCGGAAAGAAGAGAAAACTGAGCCCTAGGTATGTAGGCCCATTTGAGATACTGGAGCGGATTGGAACCTTGGCCTACAGGCTTTCCTTGCCGCCTAATCTATCCCAGGTGCATAATGTTTTCCATGTATCAATGCTACAGAAATATGAACTAGACTTGACACATGTGCTGGATTATGAGATCATAGAAGTTAACGATCGGGTGTCTTACGTAGAGAAGCCGATAAGGATCGAGAACCGGAAGGAGCAAATCCTCAGGGATAAGAAGATTCCATTGGTCAAGGTATTGTGGGAGCACCATGGAACCGAAGGTGCCACATGGGAGAACGAAGAGACGATGAGGCGACAACACCCCCATTTATTTGAGTAATTAAGTTAGATGTAAATTTCGGGGACGAAATTTTTGTAAGGGGGAAGAGTTGTGACATTCTGATTTCCCAGTTATTTTCAGACTCATCAATGAGAAGTATATCTAGTAATGTGTTTCAGTAATATCTCGCTCGATTTTGATCAATTTGAGTAGACTGACCAAAAGGGAAAGGCTAACGCGAGACAAGATACGTGGACCTAGGGTTCGAATAGGAAATGGCACTTTGACCCGAAGGATTGTCGAGGGGACATTTAGAACCGTAAAAGGTCGATTTAAGAATGATTAAGGAATGCATTGCTAGCGTTATACGATTGAAGCGCGGGTGATGCCGCTTAACCAATGTATAATTTGTAAAATTTTCCTAAATCGGACAGTGACAATCAAGACCATAGGAACTAGTGATAGACCCTCACAATTACATGACAACCAAAGTCACCATGAATTGACAAGCCCTAAATGTGATATGAATCACAAGGTCGATACGAGTAAAGTCTGCAAAAGCCGCTCGTCAGTTCGCGATAGGCTGGAACCACGTCTGATAGAGAGAACAATCAAAAACGAGTCTTGAAAATTGAAAATGGAGAATCAAGAATTCCATCGTCATGTTTGGATTGGCCATCGCCTTATTGAAGATTATTGGAACGAGAAAAACGACGTTCCGGACGTCAGGGTAAAATTACCATTTTACCCCTCAAAGCTTTAGCCTTGCTTATACAAATGAAGAAGGGCATTTTGGTCTTCTATACACCCCAAGGGCCACCAAAATTTTGGATAAATTGCGGCCATTGGATCACCCTTGAATGACACTAGGACATGTGTCAATGGATGGGCTAAAGAGTGATCTTGTCCACTATTAACCACCTACCATTCAACTCCTTTGACTTGAGGATTGAATATAACTTTTTTTCTCTCTCTCTCTCTCTCTTCTCATTTTTAACCGGCCATACCCCCCACCATCACCGAAACCCCCTTCTTCTTCTTCCTCTCTTTCTGCAGTCGCCGACCGATCCTGACCTCTCTGTTCGCTGCCGCCTACGAGCCCCTCCGGCTATTGCTTGGACTCCGACCAACCACACCCACCTAGCTTAGCCTCTTGCCAACCTCCTCGAAGTGGAAGCGCGTCAATTGAGCCACCGAGAAGCTCCGGCCAACCATTATCCCGGAAGCCGACGGACCCCAGGGCAATCTGAGGTAGGTAGAGCTTCTAACCCTTTAGGACCTCGAAACTTTGGAGTCTTACGACCAAATTTTGTGGAGGTCTAGGGGACTTGTTTAGTGATCTGTGGTAAAAGGTTGAGCTCAATTTTATGGAGTTTTGACCCCAAATGGGTCTTGTGAACATTGGACAGAAACTGTCGGTTGCAGTCTTGAAGGAACTGTGACTTTCGAAGGGATTCCGGTGACGACGCAACCTCAAATCTTCGGTGAGACTCTTAGACCCTTAGATAGACATGTTAGCAAGTAGGCTAGTGATTAAATGATGAATTTGGAGTAGATTAAGGGCTGGACATGCCTGGTTTGCACAAAATTGAAAATAGTCGGTTCGATTCTGTGCAAGACCAGTTCGGTGGAGGCTGAGATAAGTTAGTTTTGAGTCTCAAATTGGTGATTGAGGCATGTTAGGATGGTGAGGATTGTGTTAAGAAGGTTTGCGATTCACGAATGGGTAAATTGAATAAGGGAAATTGACGATTGGTTGGAATTTCCTGAGTTGCGCTATGGGTTTGCTCTTGGACCCTTGAGACCGAATTATTGAGGGCTTGAGAAGAAGATCTTTGTGACATCAAACTCAAGGTAAGGGAATCATAAACTTAGGATAGGAAGATTGGACTCAATTGGGTGAGTCGGCCGATAATTTGATTGATTTGTGACAGATTCCAAGATGAATGTTCTTGGTACGTCCTAAGATGGATAGGGGATTAATGTGTGCTATTGCTTGTGTTTGAATTACCTGCCATGTCTGAGTGTCACTTTGATTGTCTTGCATGCCATGGGTGTGTGATTGTGCTTGAATTGCACATTGCATTATAAATGTGAAATGAATTGAGAATCATGACATGAGTGTGACATGGCGAGACCCTGATATGTATGAGATGCGAGGCGGTGGAATGAGTACCCTGAGGCGCTGAGGCGCGGAGTTGGAATTGTGTGGCGCCTTGAGGCGCGAGGTTGGAATTGTGTGGTGCCTTAAGGAGTACGAGACACGAGGTTGAAAAGGCCACGGTCCTAATGCGTTGAAACGCAGGACGGAGATGTGAAGTGTCGACACTGGCCTGAAGTATCATTGAAACCTGATGCGTTTACGTGGGTTGTCAATGACGGTCTGATGCGTTTACGTGGACCGAGCCTGATGCAATCTAATCGTAGGCATGAGAATGGGGCAAGCAGGAAGAGATGATTGTGGCGATGTGGCGGGATGAGTCGTGCATGATCATTTGAGTGTGTTATGATGCCATAATTGTATGCCTACCATCCGTGTGTTGTGATTTATTTTTACATTGCCTCGTATGTCTATGAGTATGAATTATTGGGGTATGTGACTGCCTGAGCGGATGGTCGGCCTAACCTAGGGTTATGACTCTTTTACTGAGATGTGAATGTCACCCCTTTGGGGACCCCATTTTTACAGATCCTAAGCCTTGAAGATGTGGCCCATACGTTTTGGCGACCCCAAGGAGATGTCCACCTATTTTGATGAGTTCCCTGACGGGCAAGGAACCATTTATGTCAGGAAATATACGGTTGTTTGGATAGACGAGGGTAGTACAAGTTGGATGCCTCATAGGTATGAGGCTTGGTTCAAGAAAATTGAGGATGTGTCTTCCGGGCCGCTGAAGCCTAATGAGGTACCCCAAGGAATTTTCCCTAGTTGGTGCCACCCCACCCGAGATTTAGACCAGGCTGAGGTCCATTGTCGATTCAAGGAATGGACCAGAGAGGATCCCGACCATAGAAAACACGGAGGAGGAGGTTATTGTGGTCGAGACGATTGAGGAGGATCTCGTGGAACCATCTACTGAGGAAACTATAGAGGACACCATCAAGGTTCGTTCGGAGACCTTCTCAGAGTACGAACCCACGGAAGATGCAGAGGAGACCGAGGACTCCAGCTGCTCGTCTTAGGAGCTCCCAGTTTGTCAGTTTGATCGTTTGATGGGCTCTTTTGTGTACTTACCCCGTCGCCCTTTGTGTTAGCAAATTTGGTAGCTACGTATCTGTATGAACAGTTGGATATTTGTATGACAATATTTGTGCTATTCAGGTCCCACTTCATATTTTGTACAGAGGAGTTATTTCATTATTGCTTCCGCATATCTTGTATATTAGACGTCTCTCGACTTAAGCGTGGATCTTGGAACCACGAGAGATTTTTGGTTTGCTTACAGGGAGTCGCGTGCTCGTGCCCGGGGTGCGGGGCGTGACATCTGACATCTGTGTGTTGTTATTGATAGTTGAATGCCTCATGTGTTTATTTATGTGAAGTGTTGGTGATTGCATCTGCCTGAGTAGACTGTTAGCCTAACCTAGGGTTAGGACCCACCTTACTGAGATGTATATCTCACCCCGTTGTGACACCCCATTTTTCATATCCTATGCCTTGACCATGTGGCCAGTAGGTTTAGGGATTCTAAGGAGATGTCTGTCTATTTTGAGGAGTTCCCAGACGGACGGGGGACCATCTACGTTAGAAAGTGTATGATCGTCTGGGTAGACGAGGGGCGGTAGTAGTTGGAAGCCTCACAGGTATGAGGTATGGTTCAGAAAGGTATGGGACGTTTCTACAGGGCCGTTGAAGCCTACTGAGGTACCTTGAGGGCCGATCCCTAGTTAGTGCCATCCCGCTCGGGATTCAGTGAAGGCCGAGGGATCGGTTGCTGGTTCGATGATTGGTCCAAAGAGGACCCCGACCCTGGAGGACACAGACGAGGTGATAGTGGTCGAGGCTACCGAGGAGAACCAGGTGGAGCCGTCTGTTGATGGGACCATGGAGGACACCATGGAGGTTTGCTCGGAGACCTTCTCGGAATACGAGCCTAGTAAGGAGGCTGAGGGGGAGACTGACTACTCCAGCAACTCATCCTAGGAGTTCCTACTTTGTTAGTCCGGCGCTTAGTTAGGTGACCTTGATGTATGTCCCTTTTTTAGAGCAACTATGACTGTCTTTTGTACCTGCCCCGTCACCCCTACTGACTAGCGGATCTAGTTTACAATATTCTTGTGTGAACAGTTGAGAACCTCTGTATGTATGGATATTATCGTTACCTAGGTCCCTTTTTATACTTGTACAGAGGAGTTATTATTTAGTCGCTTCCGCGTGCTATCTAAGTGACATACCTCTCGACATGCATGTGCATCCTGGGACTTCAAGAGATAGTTTGTGCTTACAGGGAGTCGCGTGCACGTGTCCGGGGCGCGGGGTGTGACACATTCACTAGCCTCTTCATGTCGTAAACATCATCTGGCATGATACTATTGCGAGGCATTACTTCCCGCATTACGTCAATGAAAGAGTTGAAGCAATCATCAGACATATTATGCTCTGCCTTGATGTTTAACAGTCTCGCGGTCACTAATAACTTAGTGTGGTTGTCACAACCTGCCCATCAAGGTTCATATGTGGCTTCCGACACTTCCCTGAACTAATTAGATGTAAAATTTTCGTTGTACACATTCTCATCAAAACATGTTACTCCTGCAACTTCAAATTATGATGCATAGGTAGTGCCCACTTATTCAAATGTGGGAGCAAAACTAGTATTCACATGGTTCGATTCTGAAGTGAAATTCTAACCGCATGAATCACCATCCTCTGATATGGGTTCAATTGATTATAATAGCTACATTCGTTCCCAACTGAAAATCGATCACTTGCTCTATATCCTTCCCAAGTGAAATTCTAACCGCATGAGTCACCATGCTCTGACGAAATTTTGTTTTCGTCACAAATTGCTAAATGAGAAGTTAGCGATGAAAGTCGTTATTCGTGGCAAAATTTGCGACAAATTAATTTCCCGTTGCAAAAGAAGTTGCGACGAAATTATTTTTGTGGCAAAATTTGCCACGAAAGTGAGTTTTCGTTGTTAAATTTGCAACGAACTAGGTTTTCGTAGAAAATTTTGCAACGAAATCATGTTTTCATTGCAAAAATTTGCAACGAACTCTAATTCGTGGCAAATTTTGCAACAAATAATGTTTTCTTTGCAAAAATTTGCGACAAGATGTATCTGTGTCGCTAAATTAGCGACGAATCCGTGATTTTGTCGCAAATTTGCGACGAATTTGCTTTTCGTTGCAAAAGAAGTTGCAACGAAATTATTTTCGTCACAAAATTTGCCACAAAAGTGAGTTTTCGTTGCTAAATTTGCAACGAACTATAATTCGTGGCAAATTTTGCAACGAAATCATGTTTTCGTTGCAAATGATTTCGTTGCAAAATTTGCGACGAACTTTAATTCGTGGCAAATTTTGAAACGAAATAATGTTTTCGTTGCAAAAATTTGCCACAAAATGTATCTGCGTCGCTAAATTTGTGACGAATCTGTGATTTCGTAGCAGATTAGTGATGAAATATGTTCGTCCCTCATTTTGTCGCAAATTCGCGACGAATTTTCTTTTTGTTACAAATTTCGTCGTAAATTTGCAACGAAATATTTTCATTGCAAATTTTTCGTGACTAAATCCGTGTTTTTTTTGTAGTGGATGCTGAATCACTTCAGGCACATGTCATATTCATTTTATGAGTATACATACTGGTCTCCATGTGGCTATTCATAGTTGAGTCTCATTTTGATTTAACAGTCTTATCTGGAAGTAGTAGTTGCTATTTCTTGAAGTCATTCCTTTTTCCAACAGCAAATATGTCAATCCCTCCATTTCTGTGGTCAGCTTCGTTTCTTATACTTGCAACGGTGGTGCGTTTGCACCAGCACCTTGGTATTGCTTCACTGCTGAGTGCTCTCATGCTTGTTCTTTTATTACCTGCGCAGGCACCCCAGGTTTTTATTCTATTTATTTTATGCTAAGTTATGTTATCCCCGATTTTTGTGTGTGTGTAAGGTAAATCTGTAGCATACTAGGTAATAAAGCTAATACTGCAATAAAGGTTAATGTTGATCGTACATCAAATCAGGAACGACAAGCAGATGAAGCATTGAACCTTGAATGAGTTTACTTTCTCCGTAATGCTAAGTGATGATTCCAGTCATTGGACTAGGTCCAAAGTCATAGTCATGTTTCCTCTGGCGTTATGAAAGGATGGTGCAGAACATCTTAAATGCCCGTAGCCGCTTTGTTTTGGATAAAGCTATCTTTAGCACTGTGATAGGCAATTTATATTCGGAAAGAGTTCTGGTTTGGAAGTTATACGGTTCAGATTAGGATGAACTATGCATGATTACAAGGTGAAGTTACAATTCCTCTGCTAGGAACATCATTTATACTATATGAAGTGCACTGAGGCCGATTTGCTTTCTAGATCAACGCCAAATAAGGTTCGCAAAGCATAATTTGGGTGACTAATTTGTTGTGAACAACTGTCCTTCTCGAGAGCATAAACCCTTAGGAAAAAGGTTCACTACTTATATAACAATTTTTTTTTAACAATCCCCTCATATTTAAGCCGGACATTTTTTGTGAAATTCAACATCTGGACATAATCACATTAATGGAAAAATAAGAGACTAGAGCACTCTGACATGAAAAATGTAGAATGATTTCGATTTATATTTGAGATGCACTCCTTATAAAATTTGTTTGGTTACATGGTTTGATGATTAGATCGAAGAGTGGGGAGAGATGGTCACTTGCCTAAACCACCCGATAGTGAGGATAAAGGCGGAAGGCCTGCAGCTTTTGCTTCATGTGCGAGGAATAATAATGTTACAAACAGATGTTTTGAATGAGCAATTTTTATTACAAATGGTTTTATCCTGGCCTGTTTGCACAGAAGTGGACACAAATTAGCTCCTGCGGTAAAAAGAGAGGCCGCCTAACAATGAGAACTGGCCTCACCATTGAAATTTTGGCTGCAATGGATGCTGTGAAGTATGATTTCATCTTTAGAATAGTTCTTTTTCATTCATCGTGAAAATTAACCATCTGACGTTTTTTCGGGGGCTTAAACTGCTTCATATGTTAATTATGCACGGGGCAAGTAGCTTCCAAGCCAAAGTTGAAAGCGTTTTCGGACTGATGAATTGTCACCACCTTCCTTCTTGGTGATTACAAAGCTAACAACTATTTATGCTTGGATTGCTAATTACTAAGAAGAGTTTCTTATATGGTGCCCAGCTCCGTTTGAAAATACTATTGAGACGGCGGCTTATTGTTGGTAGAAACTTTGATGACCGTAAGGTTGGCAGGTTTAAGTACCGATACCGATTTTGTCTCTGAATAGCATTCCTGCTGTGGTAACTGTTATTTCTTTTGGAATGTTCACTTTGCTCGGCGAAGATCTGGGGCTCGCAACGGCATTTACTACAAGAAAATCTTCTGATCTTTTACATGTCAAAGGTTCCTTGAACGCATAAACTATAAAGTTAGAATTTTCCAGTTGCTGTTATCAGATCTTTTGTCTTGGAGTCTTGCAATTTCCTGAGCTTTGTAAGATCGTTTTTATCTATCTTTCGCCCTCTGAATTAGTAAACCAACAATTTTGAGATGCATGTTGAATTATGTCTCGTGCTCGAGCCTTATCATGGAATCCGTTCCATTGGAAAATTATGATTTATTCAAAATCTGGCGTTTCCTATCCGAATTAGATATATTTCTTATATGGGGCGATGGTCTCTTCGTAACTATCCAAGAAGATACAAGAATATAAAGTAAAATATAGGATTTTGTTGTTTGTCTGTTATTATTTTGAAAATGAAAAGAGAGTCACACCTAATCACTTTTCGTAGCTGTTAAAATTGTAGCCAGATTAATTTCTTTCTTCCCAGAAAAGAGGACAGAGCCTTGTATGTAGATTGTAAAATATACCCTGGTGAATGTGTAGCTACACAATATAGTGGTCTTAGAGGTTCGGTATAACAAAGTACAAAAAATGAAGAGAAGTGTGCGGCACTATAAAGTAAGATGGTAAAAGTTATATGAGAAGAAACAAACATAATTCAATGAAAAAATGCTATAGGAAGGACCATGGCGATTGAAGGGCGAAGTAAATATGATGTGAAAATAGATGTCTAACTACATCCAGAGAGTAGCAAAAGAGGTGTTAGAAAAAAGTAGAGGGACTGGACATCAAACAAAGGAAATATGGTAGTGAAATGAAGAGGTGCATGAGAAAATAAAGTAGAAGAATAAGTGTTTCAGATATCTACATAAATGTATCAATAAAGAGAATTTGTAAAAATTTAGATTGGCAAGAAAAAGTGCCAAGAAAGCTGTGTTGGAGGCCAGAGGCAAGGTTTTCACTGATAAATACAAAAAAAAATTAGGAGTAAAGAATGAGAAAAATGTATCTATAAACTTGCAAAGTCGGGGGACAAGAAAATTAAAGACCTGACACGGGTTAGATGTATCAAGGATGAAGCACTTTTGATAAGAGATGAAGAAGTTAAGGACAGGTGGATGAACTATTTCAACAAACTTTTTTAATGGGGAGAGCTATAGAAGTGATGTGGATTTAGAAGATAATTCTGATGATTTAAACAGAAGGTTTCTGCATAGAGTTAAAACATGAAAAGTTAGAGAAACATTAAAAAAGATAAAGACTAGTAAAGTTTTGGGACCCGATGATGTTCATATTGAAGTGTGGAGATATTTAGGAAAAGTAGCAATAAGTTGATTGACTAGCCTTTTTAACAAGATCCTCTAAACTAATAAGATGTCTGATGAATGGAGAAAAAGTATAATTGTACCTATCTACAATAACAAGGGAGATATCAAAAATTGTTCCAACTATAGAGATATCAAGCTTATGAGCCATACAATAAAGTTGTAGGAGAGAGTTGCTGCGCATCGTTTTGATAATAGAGACCAAAATTTCTGTCAATCAATTTGAATTTATGCTAGGAAGATCACCATAGAGGCTATTTTCTTGATATGACAATTAATGAAAATATATCGAGAAAAGAAGAATGACCTCCATATGGTATTTATTAATCTCAAGAATGCGTATTATAGGATTCCAAGAAAGGTTCTGTAGTGAATTCTTGAGAAAAAAAAAAGTATTTACAAATTATGTAGAATCAATTAAGGACATGTATGATGGTGCTACTACATGTGTGAAGGCTTGTAATGGCACATTAAATTACTTTTCAATCATAATAGGCTTACACCAAGGTTCTGTTTTGAGCCCTTACCTTTTTGCCCTGGTTATGGATGAGCTAATAAAATATATCCAAGATAAGGTATCGTGGTGTATGCTATTTGCAAACGATATTGTGCTTATTGATGAGACCATGACAGGGGTTAACGTTAAGTTAAAATTATGGAGAAACATGTTGAAGTTTAAAGGATTTACGTTAAGTCGAAGTAAGACGAAATACTTAAAGTGTGAGTTTGACACGGCGGGAAGAGTAAATCAAGAAGCCGTAAATATGCTCGGACATAAGATACCCAAAAAAGATACTAAGAGAGATTGATGAGGATGTAAGCCAAAAAAATCAGAGCAGGTTGGATGAAATGGCGCAGTGCATCAGGATTTTTGAGTGATCGCAAAATTTCTCATAGGTTAAAAGGAAAATTTTATAGAATAGCAATAAGACTTGTTATGCTATACGGAGCTGAATGTTGGCCAGCGCAGACGAAACATGAGCATAAAATGGGAGTAGCGAAAATAAAGATGCTAAGATGGATGTATGGTCATACAAGGATGAATAAGATAATGAATGAAAATATTTGACAAAAAGTTAGAATAAAACCGGTGGCAGAAAAGATGAGAGAATACATATTGAGATGGTTTAGGCATATTCTCTAAAGGCCCCTAGATGCTCCGGTATGAATAGAATTTTGCTTTCGAGAGCATAACATGAAGAAAGAAAAAGGTCAGCTGAAATTTACTTAGGGGAAAATAGCAAAACAAGATTTAATGGAGTGGAAAATAGATTGGCGTACAGTTCGTTATAGGATGGAGTGTAGAACGGTTATTAGTACGGTGGAGGAGTAGTGTGTATGTATATATATTTATTTATTTATTATTGCATATTTTTTTATTTTCCCTCAATTGATTTGGCTTTTATTTTTATGAATTTTTAGGGCTCATTGACTACCGATCTCAACTAGTTTGAAATAAAAGTATTGTTAATGTTATTGAAAACTATGTTACATGGACTTGCATTTTTTGAGATTTTTTCGTGTCGGACTCGGACACGAGTCCGACATGTCCAGACACCACCAGACTCTTCTCGGACACGCAGTCAATAGGTATCCGAGCCCGAACTCACAGTTAGAAACTCGCATGTCCGACGTTATAATAGACAAAAAAGCCTAATTTTTGACCTAATTTCTAACACATCCCTCTTGGTCTCAACTCACCTTTGTCTCTCTCGCTCGAGACTGTCGACTGGCCTCTCCCTCTCGCGACTCTTCGGCTCCCATCACCGGCTTTTGCTCGCACGGTCCGTTCTTTGTTAGGAGGAGCAAATAATGCAGATCCATGACTTTTTTTGTTATTTTTTATGATGAAATGGGATTCGTTTTTTGTTTTCCACCTATGGTTAAATATTAAATTTAAGGTGGAATGTGGATTGTGGATTGCTTTTTTTCCCTCGAAGTTTTATGGATCATTAAAATGAAATGTAGTTGAATTCTTCACATAATATATTTTATGAGACCTTTTTAAGGAGCAGACTAATAATAGTTTCAGCATCACAATGTTATTATTATTGAAATCATAAAAATAATAATTTATCGTGTATATATAAAAATATACATATAATATACAATGTGTCCCAACATGTCGAATTTTTTTTATTTTTTTAGAATCCACATAGAATTACAACTCCTGCTCAATCTCATCAATGAGGAAAGAAGGAAAAGAATGGCAAAGAGGAAAAAGGTTTGGAAAGTCATAATTAAGGTAAACGAGGTGAATCTTTTGAAACAGTGATAACCATAAAATAGTAATGTCTTTAAAAAGAAAAAAATTATCCAAAAAAATTAAACATATTGTAATTATGGAAACTCATCTTTTTTCTTTTTTTTTTACCAGTTCAATCATAAACATTTCATGTTTGTGTTAATTCAGTTCTTCAGGCCGATTTTGGTAGATTTTCAATACTATTTTAATATTTTTTGAATTTTAAATTTTCTTTTTCTTTTTAAAATTTTTCTTTCTCTTTTTTTTTTCTTCTTCTTCCTCCAACTAGCCGCCAAGTCTAGCGGCCGATCAGAGGCGAGGGCAAATGAAGCTCACCCACGTAGACCATCAAGGGTGAGCCTCGCTGGCCCCTGGTGGTCTCACTGTTGCTGCGAGGTCAAGCCTCACCGAGCCAGGGCAAGAAGAGACCTCACCCAGTGACAGCGAGGTCGTGCCTCGCTCGTTTTGGGGAGAGGCTCGACCTTGCCCTGCGACGATGAGGCCGGCCTCACCTCTGACTGGTCACCGGAATTAGCCGTAGGACGGAGGAAGCAGAATAAAACGTAAAAGAAAAGAAAGAAAAAGGAAAAGAAAATTAAAAAAAAAGCAATTACAAAATAAAAATTTTCAAAAAATTTTAAAATATTATTAAAAATTTACCACGTCACCGCCATCCACTCTACATCATGGTTCCGGCCAAAGGACTAAGTTGACACAAATTCAAAAATTTTAGGACTTAATTTACGCCAATGAGAAAACAGATTTACGGTTGAACTGATACAATTCTAATATATTAATGGCTTTTTTGGTAATTTTCGCTAAATACACGGTAAGACCCACTTCAATATACCAAGATCTCAAACCCAGAATGTCGTGCAGGACAAAAACCTGGCCAAAAAGCCATGTCCCTACCTTCTCACAAACCTTGCTCCTAACTGCACTAATAGTTTTTGTCATTGATCCCAGTTCTTAGGAGCTAGTTTTGCGTGCGCTCATTACATTGGAACCAATCAAATCTAATTGTTAAGTGACGATATTTTTTTTCCAATAAATCCTCCATTGATGGTAGAAATTTATACTTGTAATTATTAAATTATCAGGAATAAAAAGGAAATGTATTTTTTTTTTTGTCTTCTTGCATTTTCCAATCAAGAAGTAAATATAGAGAAACTTGCAATTCTTTTCGATGTTTGATTATGAACAATTTACTTGCCAATTCCAGACATAACCCATGGATGTGTTTTTCTCAATAATGAATAAGTATCTCCTATGAACATGTCATTTAATAGACTTTTTTTAAGCAGATTTGTTTTTTTGCCTTCCAATAATGAGTAAATACTTTTACTAAATACATATCATTTAATGACCAGATAAAAATTTATAATTCTACTAGTTGTGAACTCTGGCATTCCACTAGCGCTCAAATTCGGACAAATTCAGACTCTATTCCTTTCTCGAAAAATGAAAATACATACAATCATTTCTAGAAAAAAGATTTTTTAGGTCAATTATTTTTCACGAAATAAACGGAGAATTGAATGAAAAATGAATAGAAAGCATTGGCATGGAAGTATCATTACTGCTATCGGCAGTAGGCGCCATTGATGCTCAAAAGCTCACTTGGGGTCTATAAAACAAAGTTGACATTAATGGCTATAGACCAAAAAGCTGTCTTCTCCATGTCATTAAATATAGATGGAGATATCGGTATTGATTGCAATATGTACTCTAATTATTGCATCATAAGTCGTGAAATATATTCAATAACGAGAAGCTTAAAAGTATCGTGAGGGTTTTACATCGCGTTCCTTGATATGTCTACTTGAAGCACTGTTTATATGCTTGAATTATGAATGATTAATGGAAATCGAGTACAGACAGGGACGTTTCAAACTCTCGATGTTCGATATACGCCGATATCGGGCGGTTCGAGTCATGGATCGGCATTACATTGAAGGAATTCCACTAGCATTGTTTGCCAATTGAGGAGAAAGAAGCTCGCAATTATTGAGTCTCGATAGGTGAAAGAGGTAGATTTAGTTAGGTCAATTCTTAATACAAAGAGATAATTTCCATGATTGCGATAGTAATAATTAATAAGTGAGAGGACCCATTATGTAACTGCGCCAAAGATATGTCTCACATAAATGATAATAAATTGTGCTAGTTCTTCATCAGTGTGATGGTAGGTAGGGATAAGCAAGATTGATCGATAGGATCTTGAATCACCCTAGTTGGACCATATAGATGGGTCCCGGTCCTGTCTCCATTTCCACCCCTCAAGGTGAAACCGGTGTCTAGTAATCCAATTCCCGATTCTGGGGGGAAACCAGACCGATGGACCACCAACCCGAACCGATAAATTTTCAATTTTTCTATACAAAACTTAACTATTACCCAAAAAAAAAATGCCCAATATTCTAAGCAAATAAGCAACTCCTCCTGCCTCGTGCGGTCGTGCCTAAAACAAAACCTAATTCTGACAATCGAAATTTGGCTTGCATAAGAGTTTTCATTTATGTGTTATATGGAAAGAAATGCATTCCTATATCAGCATTGCCTGTTATTATCATAGAGACATAGACTACTATAGAAGTGCAGTATTAGTTCTGCAACTAATGTTTTCATTTGGAAATATGCAAGCAGCAGTTAGATTTATTGCATTCGATTAGGTATTTCCATCTTGATCTTTTGAAATCACTCTTACATGGACTTGGGTAATAATTGAGCTAATACAATTCTTTACCTTTTATTTTCATTTTACCAATCTCCAGTTCTAAAATTTGAGAACCCAAATCACCGATTCGATCTCCGACTCATCCCTAATGATAGAATTGACCATCCTCGAACCGGTTCCTTTTCTAGCAATTTTTTAATGGAAAAGTTGTTGATATATTTAAGGATGATAAAATAAGTTATTTAATAAAATTGATATACAAGTACATTTTTCACAGGATTTGAAAAAAAAAATTATGGTTAATGGTTATATTAAGGGAGAAATTATCAAAACAAATCCACGAGTACCAATTCAATTCTCGACTTTTTAATTTAACCAATTTAATTATTAATCCTTAACAATCTTGTTAATGTAGCTCTTCTGGCTAATTTTGAATATACATTGGT
This sequence comes from Rhodomyrtus tomentosa, assembly GCA_028455895.1. Lineage (NCBI taxonomy): Eukaryota > Viridiplantae > Streptophyta > Magnoliopsida > Myrtales > Myrtaceae > Rhodomyrtus > Rhodomyrtus tomentosa. The sequence goes on from JAPCWY010000011.1 coordinate 17,267,470, forward strand.
TGGCTCATATTTTTAATATTTTTTAAAAAAATTATAATTTAATTGACATTCGTATAATAAATTTAATTTTTTTAAATAATAAATAGTGATGATTACGCACAAATTACACCAAATAAAAAAAGCCTAATACAGGTTAACCATATTCACGTGCCTTATACACGTCTATATTCTTTAGAGGAAAAAGACAAGCAAGACAAATAAACTTTTCATAATTGAGGCATGCTCACGTGAATGGATACACGTACACATTTTGCTTTAATCAAAAAGAAAAACAAGAAAGAAAAACAAAAGGCAAATAGCAGAAAAAAAAATTAGGAAAACACCCGCCTGCGAATCTGACCGCGAGATGCAGATAGCTGCCCCACCGGGCCACCATCTACCAATCAGTGTTCATGCAAGCTTACTTCTGTTGTTCCAGTCGGTTCTGAAGTGGGTCTAAAAGCGCAGCGACGATCGATCTCTTGAGGTTAGTTCCCCCTGATTCTGGAGCTTAAATTCGGACCCGACCCATCAAAACATCCGTCATTCTTGTCAGAGATCTGGGGTGTATACTGAACATGCAAGAGGGTTGAGAATTTCTTTCAGGCCGTCTCGGTTTCATATGCTTGTTTGGATTTGGTGCTGGAGACAATGCGAATCTGGTCTCTTTTTTTTTTGCTAGAAACAGTGGAATCCGACGCTGCCGCATGTGCTGATGTTTCGACAATTTAATGCATGTTCCATGTGTTTGTTGACAAGAAACTATTCTCATGGCGGGATCAGGATCGTGACACAAAGAATGGTTTCATCGTCTACGAAATTTGTTGACAAGAAACTATTCTAATGGCGGGATCAGGATCACGACACGAAGAATGGTCTCATCGTCTACGAAATTTTGATTGTGGGTGTACTTACCCAAAGAAAAAAAATTTTGATTGTGGGTGTGCTCTTTACATACTTTTTTTATGGTTTAATGGGAGTTAGTGTAAACGCACATGCCCTTCTCAATTCTGTTTTCGAGTGCTTTCGTAGATTTGGAAGGAATTGGAAATATTTTATACAGGAATGACAAGTTTCCGAGTAGCATCTGTTTGGCCTTACATAGTAGTTTCTAGTGTCGTTTTTTTTTTTTTTTTTTTTTTTTTGGAAGTAGCGTCGTTGATCTTGTGATTCAGTAAGAATTATGTGCATTTGAGATCTGGATTGGAATTTCGCTGAAAAAGCATTATGTCATCGATGATGAGATGGACAACCAACATTCTTAGCACAGGAAGAACGTGAGAACCTCTGTCTGTTGCTGTTTTTTAAGTAGCTTAATTATATTGTTTTGTACAGAGTGGATCGTATCATTCGAAAAAAAATTTGGGGATCACTTAACTTCACTCAAGAACCCTGAGAATATTGTCTACCCTTAGTAATGGACATGCAGCGGAAGAGCAACGTTACTCAAAATGGAAGTGTGAGAGGATCTGATATGCTGTGTACTTTAGCCGAGACCGGAGAATGTGATTTCTCGAAATTGATGGAGAGGCCAAGGCCTTTGAACATGGAAAGGAAGAGGTCACTTGACGAACGATCCCTCAATGAGTTGTCGATTGCACTGTCTCCTCATCTCTCCTCGAGAAATGCTGAGAATTCTTCCCGCTTTAGCGACCCCTTTGGTTACTTTCTGTCGCCAGATAGAAGGTCGGGCTATAATACCCCAAGGCCAGAGAATGGATTTGAGACCCATCCCATGGTTGCAGAAGCTTGGGAAGCACTTAGGAGATCATTAGTATATTTCCGCGGTCGACCAGTGGGGACTATTGCTGCATTGGATAATTCTGAAGAGAACCTTAATTATGATCAGGTAAAGAGTACTATTTCCGGATTGCATAACGGAGTACCTTCAACTTCGTCCTATTCAGTGATCATCACCATTGCTTGCTTCTGTCTTTCTTCTTGGTCCATCGAACATGAATGGTTTGGGAAAACGCATATCCATTGTATTGGGTGAAGTCATTTGTTGGTCGTACAGGTGGTTTTCTTCATCCATTTGTTTGTGAATAAGCATGTACTGAATTTGTTAGATTACATGCTCCCCTCAATGAGTCTTCTCTTTTTGGTTACAGCTCATTCAGCATCTACTTGTTCTCATTTTACAAACTCAGCATCTACTTGTTCTCATTTTACAAACTATCATGTACTTTACCTAATTCGGGATAATTACTGTCAATATTCTGTTCCAGAAATTCTTATTTACACTAGGCATCAGGGCATCTTTACATTATAGCTCTTATAATTCATCCACTATGTGCTATATGTTTACATGTCCATAGACTTGGTGCCAAGGGATTTTTTAATTATTCATAGGTTTCTAGTAAGTCAAGGGAGAAAGTATTTTCCTGGACATGATTCAGAGCATTGCCTGATTCAAGTTGTTAAAAAGTGAATGCTAACTTTTTCATTGGTTCTCTAGGTCTTTGTGAGAGATTTCTTTCCTAGTGCATTGGCTTTTCTGATGAATGGAGAATCTGAAATAGTAAAAAACTTCATATTGAAGACTCTTCGCCTGCAATCATGGGAGAAGAAAATCGATAGATTCCAGCTAGGTGAAGGAGTAATGCCAGCTAGTTTCAAAGTGCTCCATGATCCAGTCAGGAATAACGAAACTCTTATAGCTGATTTTGGAGAGAGTGCAATAGGAAGGGTTGCTCCTGTTGATTCTGGGTTTTGGTGGATTATTCTGCTCCGAGCTTATACAAAATCCACAGGAGATACATCCTTGGCTGAACAATCTGAATGCCAGAAGGGCATGCGTCTAATTCTGAGTTTGTGTCTGTCAGAGGGCTTTGACACTTTTCCAACTCTTCTCTGTGCTGATGGATGTTGTATGATTGACCGTAGAATGGTGAGTTTCTCATAGCATCTCTATCTTATGACTTTGTTTAGGTACATAGTAGTTCAATATGATACTCTTATAATAAACCGATATTCAATTGCAACTTTAATTTTTTTCTCACAATGTGAAGGGATTCACAAGATTATTATTTAAGGGTTTTTTTTTATATATACGTTTGATTGAGCTGAAATGCTTAATCTTTATTCTAAATAATCCTAATGGATAGACTAGTTCTCAAGCGGGGATTCACATGTAAGTGCATCATCATGCCAGTAATGAAAAAATAACATCAGTAATGAGCAAAATAGTAAGAGTTGCAATCTTGTAAGTTCATTGCATGAGTAATAGATGAGACATATAATTTGATTTCAGATGTTATACTCGTCTTTTCATGCCGCTTGATAATGATCTAAAGAGAGAATTCTTATCATCTAACTTGCTCACAACGTCCGATAAATATTGTGAGAAAAAATAAGTTAAGTTTGATGTTGTCAAATATATCTGTTTTCTGCCTAATCAAGTTCTACGAGGAGCTAGCACATCCTGAAACTTTTAGAAATGACAGAACTGTTATGGATCTACTTGTTCTCATTATTCATTTACTAGGTCAAAATTGTTTGTCTTTTGCAGGGTGTCTATGGCTATCCTATTGAAATACAAGCACTCTTTTTTATGGCACTAAGATGTGCTTTGCTTCTCCTAAAGCAAGATGTGGAGGGAAAGGAATTTGTGGAACGTATTGTCAAACGCCTTCATGCCCTAACTTATCACATGAGGGGTTACTTCTGGATAGACTTAAAGCAGCTTAACGATATTTATCGTTATAAAACGGAGGAGTACTCTCATACAGCAGTCAATAAATTCAACGTGATACCCGATTCTCTTCCGGAATGGCTGTTCGATTTTATGCCAACTCGCGGTGGATATTTTGTCGGCAATGTCAGCCCTGCTAGAATGGATTTCCGTTGGTTCTGCTTGGGTAACTGTATTGCCATCTTGTCGTCACTGGCGACGCCAGAACAGTCCACTGCCATAATGGATTTAATAGAATCGCGCTGGGAGGAGTTAGTCGGAGAGATGCCTCTGAAAGTTTGTTATCCAGCTATAGAAAACCATGAATGGAGGATTGAGACAGGGTCCGATCCGAAAAACACTAGATGGAGCTACCACAATGGAGGATCTTGGCCAGGTATACTCCTAAAATTTTTCCATGAGAAATGAAGTTGATTGGTTTCCATTGATCAGCTCTTCGAGGGATTTGTATAACATCAATTCTACTTGATTGATAAACTAGCACGGTTTACTTAACAATGTCAAAGTGCACTTTGCTAGTTTCTACAAATTTCTTCGACACACACATTCTTCGGTTTACTCTGAACGACTCTGTCAACTATGCTCATAATTTTTTGCTGTCGTAATGTGTGCAGTGCTTCTATGGCTTCTGACTGCCGCATGTATCAAGACTGGCCGACCCCTGATTGCAAGAAGAGCCATTGAACTCGCAGAAGCGAGGCTACTCAAGGACAACTGGCCGGAGTACTATGACGGGAAGCTTGGTTGTTACATCGGGAAGCAGGCTCGTAAATTCCAAACCTGGTCGATCGCCGGCTACCTGGTGGCAAAGATGATGTTGGAAGACCCTTCACATATAGGTATGATATCACTCGAGGAAGACAGACAGACGAAGCCGGCTATGAGGAGATCCAATTCATGGACTTTCTAGTAGATAACCTTTCATTCTCATTTTCTGCAATTGATCAATCCTTGACTCGTTTTGAGCTTTCACTTCCTGTCATTTAAAATTTGCTAATCTGAACTAAACTTCGTTTGCATGTTGTCTAAACAATGGAAGTAGGTAGATATTCTCCTGTATGTCTGCTTTTTTTATTAAAAAAAAAATCTGACTTCTATTACTTTTTTCTTTTGCAATTCGATTGCGTTCAAGTAGTCTGATAAATTTTGAGAAAATATTGAGTTCTTAATATATAATATGGAAATCATTTTGCGACAATATTCAAATGTACAAGACAAAGTTTACAAAGAATAGCTTAGTAAAGCAATGATTGACATTTTAACTTATTTTTGCTACTGTAATGTTTGCGTAAAGCATTTTATGTCTTTTTGGTGCTTGACCATATTCAGTTAATCACTATCTTATTAGCAAGTCAATTTTAAATCCTTACAAGGTACATATCTCCAACTACTAATATGAAAATGTGTGGGGGCAGTTCATTTTAGAGTGATATAATAATTATGATTCTACATGCCAAACAATTGAATTACGAAGAAATGAGATAATTACACATTGTCATAACTTTTAAAATGTTCATTTGAGTATCATAATTTTTAAAAATCTTTCACTTGAGTGTCATTGTTGACATGGCCGCCAGAAAAGCTGATGTGAAAGTCAAAAAAGTTGACGTGGCGTCGGCGAACTGATTTTTTGAATATTTAATGTACACGTGAAATTTTTCATTAATTTATTATTATTATTTTTTGCAAATTTTATTTTTCAGATATGTTTAATTATTGAAAATTATTAATAATAAAAAAAGAGGCCAAACCCTTAAATTCTCGGTGGTGGCCGGTGAGGGTCTCCATCGGCCACCACCAACCGACCCAAGGGTGAGGGTCGGTGAGGCCACGATGACCGTCATGGCCTCGAAAGCTGTGAGGGAGGGAGCAATGCCCTTACCCTTGAATTCTCTGTGGTGGTCGGCGAGGGTCTCCGTCGAGCCAAGGGCCAGGATTAGGTTGCCCTGGACCGGCGAGGCCGCAACAGCCTCTGCCAACGGTTATTGCAACCTCGAAAGCTGCAAGGGAGGGCTCTAGGACCTTGCCCAAATCTAGTGAGGGCTTCAAGCCCTCCCCTGCACCAGCCGCAACGGCCATCGATCGAGGCTTTGCAGCTTCGCCGACCTAGGGCGAGCCGACCCTAGCCCATGGGTTGGTCGGCGTCATTCCTGGCCAGCCACTACTAAGAAATCCTTAGGTTTCTCTCATTTTTTCTTTTGAAAATTTCATTAATTTTTTATTTGAATAAAAAATAAAAAAAATTCAAAAACTATTTGAAAATGTAAAGAAAATTCGTGTGGCGCTAAAAAAATTAATAAAATAATAGTGAAAAGTTCATGTCGAGTTTTCTAGCAAAAATAGCACTCAGTTGAACGATTTTAGCCATAATAGGCATTCACCTGAACGTTTTTGCTCTAATGTGGTACTTAGGTGAACGCCGTACAAAAGTTATGGCACTTCTTGTGTACTTATTCCCAACGAAATAATACCATTAATTTAAGTGCATTGTGTTTTGATTTTCTCTTTCTAATTATGATTCATTTTATATGTCTTTTTTGTGCTTGACCATATTCAATTAATCACTATCATATTAGCAAGTTAATTTTTAAAGGGTTAATATTACGAAAAATCTTAAATTGGTACACATATGATAAATTTACCCTAAAATATTTTTTTGGCTACGAAAAATCCCAAACTGGTATACTTATGATAAATTTACCCCAAACTGGTACACTTGTGATAAATTTAATCCCCTCATTAATTTTTATTAAATTTAACCATCAAATTGCTAAGTTGGATGGCACGCAGCAGTTTATGGATGTACCAATTTCACAGATGTATCAATTTAAAATTTTTGTGGCATTACCTGAATTTAACGAAAGATAAATTTGTCACAGGTGTACAAGTTTGAGAATTTTCGTGGTCAAAAAAATTAATTTATGGTAAATTTATCATAGATATATCAGTTTATGATTTTTTTTATGGTCAAAAAATAATTTAGGGTAAATTTATCACTAGTATATATGTTTGGAGTTTTTCATGGTCAAAAAAATAATTTAGGATAAATTTGTCACATTTGTGCTGTTTGAAATTTTTCATGGTATTAACCCATTTTTAAATCTTACAAGTTACATATCTCCAACTATTAAGATGAAAATGTGTGGGGGCAATTCATTTTAGAGTGATTTAATAATTATGATTCTACATGCCAAACAATTGAATTACAACGAAATCATACCACAAAGTTAAGCGTGTCGTATAGTGTTGTGTTCTGATTTTCTCTTTCTAATTTGTATTTCGTCTCGTGCGGGACTGCGAGTGCGAAGGAGTCCGTTTCAGTGTTTACCATCTCTATGAACACTTTTGACCAAAGAAAAATCTCTATGAACACACGACTCCTGTAGAGAAGGAAGGATACAGGAAGTAAAAGACGAAAGAGCTCAGCTTACGCGACTTTCATACAGAAGCTGACAGGATGCATACGTGAACCCATGCTGGCCAAAAAAGAAATCAATTAAAAGAAATCAATTTGAATATCATTACTGTTGACATGGCAATATAAAGATTAAGAAAGGAAAATAACAATTTTAAAATTGAAATAGATAAAAATGAAAAAAAGAAAAGAAAAAGAAATGAAAAGTCTTTATGGGCATGCAGCAGTAAGTTCGACCTATATGCATCCGGGGCAAATTAGCCGCGTCACAATCACGTGGCCGGAGTCCAAAAGAAGAATTTTCTGCTGAGAAAAATCTTGCCTTGTACCCAGCTCGTATGCTCAAATCCATCACGGCCATTAATCATGTGGGTCCAACATAGATCTTATAAGATAAACGGCAGTAGATGCATTGGAGATCCAGCTAAGAATTTCAACACAAGACAGGAGGAGTATCAATCAACTGGTCATCATGAGGAAAGCCATCGATCCTATCTAGAGATAAAGAAGCAACATGATACTTGGATAATGCCATCCTGGCCTTTGGTCCACATTAAAGTCTCGTTACATTCAGAAACAGCACGCTGGTGGTGCGTTTCAGGGAATGATCAACAGCATTCAATAGCATTTCCCAGTGAAACACAAGACATAATTTTTCAAGAGGAAATTTAGAAGTTTCCTCAGGCTGAGATTTGGCTCATTGCAACGGATGGCGTGTGATTAGTCTATGGCCTTTATGCTTCCCCGGTTGAATTCATCATGAAGGCCCTGGACTCCCAGTGATCCAACAGATGAGTCGTGAACGATCAAACTGCGATGACATTAAAAAACGAGAAGATCAAGTGCGTAAATGAAAACGACTATAGGTTTAATCAGGAAGATCTTGTAGAGCCTAGAGAAGATGTTTCAGAGACGGAAAGTTCAGACAGGGACTTCCCACTGATGAAATCCATGACTTCTGCAACAGTCCGATCGAGGGCAGACGTTGCCGCTGCCAAATTCTGGTGAAATTCCTCCACAGACGGCTTGCCACCATCAACGGCGTTGCTCACAACTTTCAAGAACATAGCGGGGACATTTAATAGACCTGCCACATAGGCAACAGCTGCTCCCTGCAAACCAAATCCATTCCTGATTCTTGGAACTGAAACGACTACTATAAAACTGTAATTCTCATTTTCTGAAGTAGCTCATAGAAAAGTCTATTTATACGTCATCCACCTAAAAGGGAAGCTGATACTTTAGCTTTTGTGAAACTTTGAACAATTCATTAGACACTCTACATGTTAATTTGCTGGTCTAATCAGAGCAAGTCGAGAAATCTGAGTGACCACGTCTGCAGAACTACTTGAGGATCTAAAATCTGGCCTCTACAACACCCTTCACAATGTCACCTTCAGACTTCTGTGGCTCTATCACCAAAACAATCCTTCTCTGTGTTATTGTCACTTCTATCAGTAATAATACTGCCATAATGCAGGAACTTTACTGCATCAAGATAATTTGGGAAACATGAAGTGCAGGTCAGAAATTGGTGTCAGGACATGCAGTGCTCGAAATGGTTACCTCCATGTCTACGAGGTTAGCATTATTAGCAGCAATGAATGCTCCATCCGGTGGGCAAATATCAAAGGAGTCACCAGTCGATAGTACTCCATCCTGGAATATCAAGTGACTCCAAATAAAATTCAGTGTAAGAGTGTTATAGGTGAAGAATTATAGAGGGCGATTATTAATAAGTACAACCTATGATGAGTAACTGATATGCAAAACCAATACACTAGATGAAAGGAAAACTATTCTGCAGAATACCAAGATCTTATAATCATTGGATTACATGCTTTCTCATTAAATCCATTAATACTAGAGAATGATCCACCTCAGTCAATATAACTAGACCTAAATGCTCCATCTCTATATCATGATTGAGGCTGCAGATGACAATTCTCATGTGAAGACTATCTTGATACAAAAGTAATGCAATGATGTAGTTCTTCAATATAACATATATCACGCAGAACTAGTGTAACATAGGGAGGTAAGCAAATTAAATAAATATATTGTTGAGAGTATTTGGCCAATGGGGGCATATTTGTCCATTTTTTTTATTATTTTATCAATAGCAGCAATAAGGGCAATATTGTAATTCTTGGCTTTTTGGCTTTATTATAAATCAATAGCTTGGGGTCACATTAACCTAATTAAGCAATCGGTTCAGTTTTTTTCTCTCACCAACTATGTTACTGTTTCTCAAGCGTTAATCATATATAAAATGCAAATCATGCTGTCATTCACAACAACTGTCACAAACTGCTCTATGCCAGGTTTCATGATAAACATCCTAAGTATGAATATATTTTGAGCAAGCCTACGATCTGTGTATGATGACCTTCAGTTGAAGCTTGGCTGAAAGAACAGGCGTTGAGAAGGACTGTCGCCGGCCAACTCCGTACAGATCACGACCCTGCAGAGAAAAAAAAGCATGACTTATTATCTTAAATTGCATTCAACATAATGCAATTGCTCTATTTTGGCAGACACCTCTTTATACTGCGAAGGATCTGATCACCACTACAATTTGAATAATACAAACTAATATTTGGAATTAAGGTAGATGCACCACCCTGCGAATATCTTGCGTTTATCAAAAGAAAAGGCATTTAAGAATCAAAAGGTCCAGCTCACTTACAGGAAGAGGTATCCTTCTATGATGGAAAGCAACACTTGATACAAGAAAAACATCCTTGATGTTTGCTCCTTTCGACTGAAACCGACGAAAGTCAGTACCATGACCTAAGTGATTATGTCTTCTAGACATGTGTGCTTAGGCGCTGTATAAATCTCATATCCCAATGTTTGTTCGTTCAAGAGTAAGCTGTCCTCCTGGATTCTATTTACTAAAGAGCAAAAAAGAAAGTAGTGGAAAGCATATAGTATGGACAACACTGAAATTCATAAGCATAGGGGCTGAATTAAGTTTATGAAAAGAAAGGAAACCGATGACCCCTATGTTGAGAAGAAACAAATCCACTTTACAAATTTGGAATAGAGCTACAAGACAGTATATTTCAGAAGCCTCATAAAGTATTCAGTTTCAAAATCCTCATGATAAGCAGCTTTACCTTATAGCCACCAGCTGTGCCTGCATTTATTATGAGATCTGGTTTCAATGCCTGGATAGAAGCACATGTCACGAGCGCTGCTGGAATAGTCCCAATATTATTAACACCTATCGAAGAGAGAAACTGAGAGGAGTTGGTAAGTCTTTTATGAGTAGACGAGCATGACAATCACAGCTCACGAATTGATTGCAGAGGGCATCTGATAGGTACTGAATTCTATCGTTGATCTTAAACAAAGGATACTGATCCTTCATACTTATTCTGGTCAAAGGCTCATGTGTTGTCGAGGACAGGTAACTTCAGATTGAAGTAACAGGAAAGAGATTTCAGAGTCTGAATTAGGTAATGAAAAACGAATGTATCAGCTAGAAAAGACTTGCAGAGGATTTAAATATGCTTTATCATGTCGAGAACTCTACAGAAGTTTGTTTGATGTGCTTGTTTGTGGCTATAGTAAACAAGAAAGGACTCATTACTAAGCTTACGTTGTCTTAGTGCACATGAAGTTTTAAATTTAATGAATATAGATAGGAAGGAAAAACTTGTCCTATGCCACCATAAGTCAGATTGTTCTCTGAGGTCAGCATTCTGCAGCTAGAGAACACTTGTCAAAAGAGGAAACTTATCGTGAATATCAGTCACAGGGAAAATTAGCTGACTCAAGAGTCAAGAAGAGGGAATTTAGTTGTTCCTAGCATCTAGCATCTATAACACTGAAATCTAGCAAAGTAGACTGAATGGTACAACCACGCTTGTACGTTTAAAAAATACTATAGAAGTTTCATTTTCTTAATCCTGTAGCTCCTCTTTTAGTAGACCCTGAAATAGGTGTACTGCATATCATCACAGCCATATTATTCAAACCTCGTGGTAAGAAAATGTTTCATTCTAGTGGCTGAGGATAATATTCAGAAGCTTTCCTATATTGACTTGGGTGGAAAAGGCCCAAGAGTAGGGAGTAGGGAAATAATGAACAAGGGAATAATAGATATTGTTAGGTACCCACCAAGAACTAGATCTTTTCCTGGCCAAATCACGTTCAGTTGCAAATCTTTGTAAAAACCATGGTACCGAATCCAAGGGAGACCTGGAAAACTGCATACGTGTTTTACTTCTTGTCACATGCGAAGATAAGAAATGTCTGAGGTAAGACATCTATCGGGATTCTCATGGAAAAACTTCAAGCATTCCACGACATCATGGCATCAAGCATTATGGAAGGGAACTTACATCCGGAAATTTCAGGAGTAGTCAAATGCCTTAAGAGACTGCCGGATACAATGAGAAAGCATGATAAAGCAAACAAAAGGTGAAACCATGCAAGAGCCAGCAACACGAGACAAAACAAGTTGTCTCCACCCATCCTGATTCGTCGGGTCGGAAAAAATCTGAAGGGTTTACCGGACTGCAGATGTATCTATGAGATTCGAGGTTTCCTTTTGGACCACGAAGACAAAAAAATAATTAAACAAATAAAAGAACAGAAGGCTCGTCTTGAGCCAGATCATCATTAAAGAGGTGATTGAACCGATCAAAAGTCAAAGCAAAGTGCAACTGAATAATTAAGGTAATCATTGAGGACATTGACTATAGATTCCTTAAATTATAGAAAGATAGATCCTGAATTGAAAATCCTAAAAGAAACCACTTAATGGGAGCCAAGCATGACAACATCATTACCATCCATGAAAGAAAAGAAGCTTACAATGTGCTATCCTCAGCAAGATTGAACCTTTTCAGAATAGGAAGTGCCTCGGCATCCATAGCTACAAATCCAAATTCTACCCCAGTGAGAAAAACCAGAAAAACTACGAATAAACGCAACTATGAGATCAAACATAATTACTTGCAAGAATCAGCAAGCTCATGATCAGCCGGAGAAGTCGTATAAATCAGAACTCGCGATTATACGAAGACCCAGAGCAAACCCAACATCTCTAACTCATCAGATTCACAGAGCAAACACGACATATTGGGACGAAATGCCACTCACTGAGAGAGAGAGAGAGTACCGATGATGAAGACGATGGTGGAGATAGGTCTTTCGCAGTCTTCTTTCGAGTCGGCGGTTGATCGAACGTGAAGAAGCGACATTGAGGAGGAAGGACGGTGATCGAAACCAAGAAGACAGGCAGAAACTGAGTTCAAGGTCGTTCCTCCCGATAAAAAAATCAGCAGTTTCATGGCGAGAGAAATGTGCTCATGCCGTTGACTGACCTTTACGATATATGAAACGTGGGCCCCGCCAACGATTTGGAAAACATTGTATCGCCCATATATAGAAATAAGTGAAAAATATTTTAATTATCCACGAAATGGTTAGATATAAATTTCTGTCAATAATAATAATAATATTTATTTTTGATTAATTATTTCATGATTTATAAATAATAATTTCTTAAAAAATATTTTTTAAATTATCTATTTTTCACGAAACAAGCGCAATAATATAATATGTTAGTATACATCCAATTTATTCACATAGCGCCAAATCTCACGATTTTAGTGCGACATCGTAGTCATCGATATAGAAAACCTTTCACGTATCCACCTATGAAGGAATGACAAGTTTAATTGAAGATAACTAATAAAAACTCTTTAAATCTATCCGGTGCATATCGATTGTCAACTTTTTCTCATAATATCAACGAAGTATATACCCCATAATAACTAATTAACTATACCAATATCAAAACAGTACCTGCTAATCTGATTTTTAAATCGGTGTCATTACGTCATTCACGTACTTCGAAACTTTTTTTTTTTACCACGACATAGGTTATTAGCGTCTACTACACAAGATTTATAGATCGATCATTTTGAAAAAATGGTGACTCAATTTCTTTGTAAGGGTGTCTAACGTATTAAAAAAAAAAATTGTTGCTAGATTAATAGAGAAAATAAAAAATTATCCACGACACAAGTTCTAATCTTAGGGAAAAAAAATGCCACTATAGCTATGGAAAATTACTTAAAATTGCCAGTGCACGCATCTTTGCATCTGAACCATAATAGATGCGAGTAGAGCCAAATCTTCGGCCTGCATTTCGAGCAATATGATCCAAAAAGATTCTGAAAGGGGCCAATCAGGAAAAGGGTAAGTCAAAGTCTGGTGGCTATTCCAAATTACTTAAAACTGAACAACGTGATCACTATTACAACCCCATGTGACTGTTGTCATTTGAAACATTGGTGCAACCAAAACCACAGATGTCCTAAATGCCACTTGTACAGATGATTCAAGAGAGAAGAAGTCCCCAGTGTGAAGCGAAAGAATCAATCGACAAGAGAGATTTGAACGCACGGATGATTGGACAGTTTCCGCACATGTGGAACACGAAGCATCTGGTCGTGCGTTCTTACCCACGCCATCCTCAGTCGGTCAACTCGAATAGCTTATATGGAGCGGAATTCCAGGAGGCACGCGTTTACCTTGTGTACATACAAATCAATTAAGTTCTACATTTATGTCTCAGAGTTCAGAAAGGCACTTCCCGCTGATGAATTCAACAACTTGAGAGACTGTCTGATCGAGGGCAGCAGTAACCGCCGCCAAATTCTGCAAGAATTCCTCCGCAGTCGGCTTGTCACCGTCCACGATGTCGGTCACTGCTTTTACAAATATCGCAGGAACTTTCAAGATATCGGCTACATAAGCAACAGCTGCACCCTACAATTTTCGAACGTTGGTGAGAAACTGTTAGCAAGTTACAAGAAATTAACAGGTGAAAAAAAAAAAAACGATTCCGATGTGATGTCAGTTACGGGCACACAACAGCAATAACCTCTCTATGGATGACATCACATTATCATAAACCAAAACCAAAACGGTCAACTATAAGACAATTGCCATGCCATGTGTCAGAAATTAATAGCACGTGCTTAATTGATACATAAGTTGTTCATTTTTATCTACAACCTGAGTTGGTAGCAACACTTAGCTAGCAAGGTCATCCATTGATGAGTAGACAGAGAGAAGGGAAATAACAGAATACCTCCATATCTTTGATTGTCGCATCATTTGCAATAATTGATGCTTCATCTTGTTGGGACATGTCCAGAGAGTCTCCAGTCGACAGCTTGCCCATCTGAAAGACCCATAAATCTAGTGAAGCTGACTCTACTCTGATATAACCAACTAGAGAAGGAGATAAGACCATATATATGCAGTCCATCTGATTTGTTCCTTTCAAAATACAAATGCATCATTAAGAGCAGAAACTAGATGAACTTAACAGTTGCAAACTGCTTGGAAAAGGAATGAGAAGCAGGATTTGCCAAAACCTTGACTATGAGGGATACGATTACCATAACTCTACTTTTGAGAAAAGAGTCAGTTTATGAATAGCTCATCCATGCAGAAATGGAAATGCCCCGGTAGGAAAAGTGGCCTCTAGGCTCACAGAGAGTAAGGATATAGGGTGAAGAATGACTCGTTTCTTCCAACAAACCCATCCTGAAGGACTTGCTACAAGTAATGTAGAAGCCCCATCAGCGAAGCTTCTAATCATAAACCTAGGCCTAGGGAGCATCAAGTAGGTGACGCCTGTTGTCTAGACAGTAGACAATATTCCGATAAACAGAAAGGAGATGCTTTTGCAAAAATTAAGCAGTACGACTCTGGGAAAACTGCCAAAAAAATAGTCCTCAAGTTGTTTCCAGTAACTAGTTTGCTTGACATTTTCCTCTTCATCCGTCAACCTCCAACCAACATCAACAGTAAACTACAGTTTGGTTAAACCATTTGTCAGAGCTTCTTGAACAATAAAGAGATTAGTCGTCAGATAATAACCTGTCTCACAATCTCCTAGAAGTTTCAGAGTTTCTTTTCATCAAAAGAAAAGAAAAGTAACATTGTCAAAGCTTACTTTGTCAAAGGCTGACCACCCCCATCCACCCACCCCTCCAAAAAATAAATAAATAAATAAACAAAAAGAATCTCCTACAAGTTTGAGAGGTTCTTTTCATTGAAAGAAAACAGAAGTGTAACATTGTCGACGGCTGACCCCCCCCCCCCCCTAAATAAATAAATAAATAAAACGTTTATCTCGGAAAAAATAGCATTCACAACAAAAACTTTTCTGGCTTAACTATCCCAGTTGACTGGGCCATTTCCTTTTATGATTCCAAAAGTCGAGACAAACTCCATTAACATAAGAAAAATGTATTGACCAAGCAAATGGTTCTGAGGTTAAGCAAGAGAAGTCTCTCAATCAAGCACGGAATTACCTTCAAGCTGAGTTCTTTTACAAGATTTGGTGTTGAGCATGCCTGTCGTAACCCAACTCCATACAGATCAAAAACCTGCAGAAGATATTGGAGGCAGAACAGCAGCTTGAAATATATGTTTTGACGAAGAAAAAAGCTAGCAGCAGCGTCAGCATCAGCGCGACTGCTTATGGACTAGCACCAAGACAGAAAGGGAATATATGCACTCGAGAAAATTTGCATATATTGAGCAAAAAGATCTGGAAACAATAGGTAAGGCATGTAAGGCAGACAAGCAACTGATTAACAGCTCGAGCTTGGAAAAAAAAACTATGCTGTTCAGGGCAATAAACATTGATAAACAACCTAATACAATGCGCTGTCATACAACTGACACTTTTTCTCAGTACTAGCAGAACTTTGAAAAAATCACATCTAGTTTATGTCAAATGCTAGAAATTAAGATCCAAATAAGCACTTTATCACCCAAACATGAGAAACACAATGCCACTTTAATGAAAAATGACTTACAGGGATAGGTATTCTTCTATCATGGAACGCAACCTCAGATGCCAGAAACACATCGCTGATGCTTGCTCCTTTAGCCTGTGGCAAATGGGAATAAACACGAATTACATGCTGCATGCTAATGGAAATGTAAACTCTGAGCTGAGAAACTGGAACTGATACATGCTATACAATTAAATTCTCTGTGGTGTTCTTCCAACACCAAACTATCTAAATAGGTAGAGAGGGGAAAGCCAAATAATGAAACCATAATTTGGCAGGACTAGCAATACCAATGAATTAATACGAATAGGATGATACGATCATAATCAAAATATAATTACAACTCCTCCAAAGCCAAAAAAAAAACCTTGAAACCACCAGCGGTGCCGGCATTTATGATTAGGTCAGGCTGCAATGCCTGAATAGAAGCATAAGTCACCAGGGATGCAGAAATCGTGCCAACACTGTCGACCCCTGTCAGCATTACAATATATCAAACACGTAAGGGTACAAACTACAAGCAAGTATCACCAAGCAAAAGTCCAAACCTTTTTGTTTTGAGGAACACAAATAAACAACATACCGAGTGAAGGATCTTTTCCGGGCCAGATCAAATTCACGTTCAAGTGTTTGTAAGTACCATAGTAACGAACCCAAGGGACACCCTTAGGGAACCTGTAGCATGTCAGATTCACATATCAAACTTAATGCAAAATATCAAGCAAGAAAGTAATGCCCCCAATAGAGAGATTTGAAAACTTAGAAACTTAAATAATCCAAAATCAATCTCTTGAACGACTCAAGAATCGCCTATACCATATTACTCCAAGCAGAGAGATGAAAAGAACATACACTTGCAGGTTAGTTTCTGAACATCCAGACGCCCGCAAAGGGTTTTGCTTTTTCCATTTTCTAATTCCCTCGAGATGCTTCGCTTTTCAGTCTCAATCATCAATCAGGCCCAAATCCACAGTTAACATCAAACGACCTCAAACTCAGAGCGCTAAATAGTCGAACACAGAAGCAACAAGTACAAAACCCCAATATTGTTTCCACACCTTAAATAGCATTTGACCGTAACAGGACAACTCCTGACTTCCTGCTATTAATCGAAGAAAGCATATAAAAAATAAGCGCAAAAATCAGCAGCTAATGAAGAAACTCACAAGGAGTCATGGTCCTCGACGAGCTGAAACCTGTTGACCAGTGGAAGTGCTTCAGTTTGCATAGCTATGCATCCCCAAAATCAACCAAAGAAAAATACCCAAGGAAAAAAAAGCATGTTATCAATTACCCAACAAGACAAACACAAACACATACCCAGTAAGAAACACGAAAGGATTCCACGGGCAGAAATGGAAAAAGGAAATGAATAAGTACCGATCAAGATGACGATGGTCGCAATAGGACGCTTCTCAGCCTCGACGACCGCGGCTCCCTCCGCAGCGCCCGATCCGTCGCCGTCGTGAGGAGCCATCGGGGGATTTTGCCTCTTCGCGTCGCGAATCAGCGGGGGCTCCTACGACAACGAGTGCCCGAGGAGGTAGAAGGGACAAGAGAACGTGCGAGGGAGTAGCGTAAAATAGAACAGGATTGGTCTGTGTGTTCTGTCGGGAGATGGAGATTACAGAGGAGAAAGAGCAGACGTCTTATTTTTAGGTTAATTCCATCCCTCAACTTTTGTAAGGAAAATCATTTCGAAACTGTCATAATAATACATTTTACAAAATTTTATTAGCATCGTTGGAAATTAGCGGATGTGATTTAAAGCAATAGAATTAAAAAATTTGTTGACTTGAATTTTTCTTTCCATGTTGACTATTCCCTCTATCTCTCTCTCTCTCTCTCCAGTCACTATGCTGGTGGTGGTGGTGCTGCTGGTCAAAATCCAAATCAAAACCCACAAAATCTAATATGCCCACCACCACGAAACTTCGAGCAGCCATGATCGAGCTCGGCACCAGCATCCCCGGCAGCCACCATAGTCAAGCTTGATGGAGCCAGAGTGGTCATAGCTCGGACCTCGATGGATTTCCCCCCATGTTTGAAATTAAACATGTTACATCCCGCAAATATTTTTCTTGTACAATTTATTCACCCTCTTTAGGTTGTATTATTAAACCCAATAATTGATATCAAAGCTCCGTTGCTTGTTACTGAAAGTTTATTCTTCTGAGCAGCTTTGCAAATCTCTATTTGGTGTTGGTGCATTCTTTCACTCAATTTTCCTGCTATTGCTTTGTTGCTTTTAGGGATTCCCTTGTTTTCAATTAAAGTTTTTCAGACTTGCATTTTACTAAAGGATCTTTAATATTTTCGAATTTTACGGACTCATCTTTGTTAGCGTTGAAAGATTTTTGTTGATTCTCTTTAGAAAGAAGATTATCCAGATCCAAATGATCCATCCTACTTTCTGGCAATGATTTTTACATGGATTATTCCGAACAAATGAATTTGTCCTATCTTGGAGTTCTAAGATGGTCTTGTTCATTTCTTATCCCACACAAACTTTCTACGAGCCATAGGAAAGATAACCTGATTTCTTGCTAGAAAATATGTTCATTTACAACAATCGGCACATCAATGAAAGATGCAACAAAGGCAATGATCGTGATGGATAAACACATGGTTCATGTGATTAAACATGGAATAGCAACTCAAACATATGCTCCACTAGTTTCATTAGATTTTGTCATGCCTCGACTCCCAAGCACTCGAAATCCCCAAAAAAACGCCTCAGGACATAAAGAATAACATCCTAGGTATGCTATCGACCCTCGATATTTACGCATGCGGAAACGAAAACACCCAGACAACAAGATCTGCGGGGATAGTAAGGTAGGAATCAACAACAACAACAGCAGTCAATTAGCAAAAGATAATTTCATTCATTTCCAAAAGCATATGATCGTTAACCTATACAACCCCATTCTTCGAGGCGACTTCGTAGGACCATCAAAAAGGTAGGTGGGTCGGGAAGGGTTAGCTTCTCATCTATTGCGAAAGAGAGGTCACGACACTCTCATCAACCACATCAACAAATCACTCAAAAAGGGGCCCCACTCCTACGCCTGCTAAAGAGCGGTAGCTAGGCGAAGTCTCGGGATCGTAGTCCGGGTCAGAATCGAGGTTCACAACCTCCTCATCCGAGGTATTGATATCCATCTGGTCCTAGGTTTGGATCCTCAGGGTTGCGATAGGCAGCCCCTCAAATCCATGGATCGATCCGTAGAGAGCGTCACCATGATGCACAAACTAGGCCTTGAAGTGATGGGGCGCTAAAGGGCATCAACCAACCCACAGTGTCGTGATGTGATGTTCCTAGATTCGATATGTACCTAGAACAGAATAGTACTCAATGTCAAAGGACTGGTCAAGCGTGACTCCAAACTGATTGGACGTCTCTCCGTCACCGCGGTCCTGAAAAAGGTTAAACACAATGTGGTGAAAAATAAATCTCAATGAGTTAACTAAGGCCGGCTGGGGCGTTGATTCGCTTAGAGCAGCCTACGCATACAACACAACACAATGGTATATCGCTAATTACATGCAAGGGGGTAAGTACACCGTGAGTGTCATAATTTGTATATGACGTTGACTTGGGTGCCACAACTTTCTTTTCACTCATTTAAGTGTCGTACCGAAGTAAAAACTTTCCATTGAGTCTAATTCTAGCAAAAATCATTCACTTAAATGCCACTTCCGGCAAATCGTCCTGCGTGAATTTTTCATTATTATTTTATTTTTTTAATGCCATGTCGATTTTTTAAATTTTTTAATATGTTATGATATTTTTTTTCTTATTTTGTTATTTATTTTGATATTTTGGTTTTTTTAAATTTTTGTGCATTTTTCTCCTTTAGCCGACGAGGGCCATCGGCAACCCATGACGGCCATGGGCGGGCGAGCCAATGGCCAAGGCCGTGACTATCGCGTGAAAGGCCGCAAAGGTGTAGCATCCTAGACCTCCGACCCCACCGACTTCGACGTCGACCAGGGTACTACCACATCTACCAACTTGCAAAAGAGTAAACAACGCAAGGGTGAGCTCACTAGCTTAGCAAGAAACATTCTAATCAGGTCGCCTAGCCAGGTTATATTTAATTATTATTTTATCAATTAGGCACGAATATTGGCTAGGGATCTAAGTTCATGTATCAAATCACTTGACATACGAGAAGTCAACTTAGCAAGGCATACCATAGACAATCACATTAGTTCAATTCGACCCATGTCAAGCTTAAGAGAATAAATGCTTCAAACAGATTCGAAACCAGGGCGAAGCGATTCCAATAATGAATGATCACAGGGCCCTGATAACTGTCGTCTCTCACACATAGCTCAGGAATAACTCCCGCACACGGCTCAGGTATGTCTCTCGCACACGGCTCAGGGTTATTTCCCGCATATGGCTTATCGTTGTCTCTCGCACATAGCTCAAGAATAACTCTCGCACATGGCTTAGGTACATCTCCTGCACATGGCTCAAGGTTGTTTTCTGCAAATGGCTCAGGAATATCTATACTTCTTGGCTCTCCCCGCATTCAGTTCAAAGTGCCGATCATTTCCAATAACCATGGAGTAATATGCATAGTTGACCAAGGAAATCTAGCATCATGTATATAAAGTCAATGCCAAACATTGGTACATGGACCGACCACACATCGACTTGCTAAAATGAGTGCTTGACATTCACTTTTCTTATAATGACAAGCTAGACATTTGCAAGTCTCAGGCATTTAGCGTCCACGACAAATCCCGAAGGCCATATCACAATTCTGACCAAGGCGTATCTCCTAGATCAGTGCAAGAGATTGATCACGAGGACCACTAGCCCTAGTGAGGTGTTCGGTTTAGACTCTCAAGCCTTGAAGACATCCTGAAGGCGACCAATATTTCAATTCTCCTTCTTTTAAACCCTAAATGAACACGTACTCTATGCTAAATCCAAGTAGCCTCACCTCGCTCATCCATTGGGTCAGAATCGAACTACCGCCCTTCGGTTCTTCAGCATTCCACAGCCAACCTTTACCAAACTCTCCTCTACCCTCGGTACTCCCATTGTCCATGGTCGAACCAGCCAATGCATTACGTCCCCATCACTTGCAAAATTTGATTCGAACTACAGCTCAAACCGAATCTTCACTACCAGATTTTTTAGCATATTGAGGAGTGAATCTGCCACTCAATTAAATCAAACGGCTCAGGCCTCTAATACACCCATAAACATCTTATCATTTACAAATTAGTGGATCATCACATGACAGGATGAAATCCGTGGTCTCCCATGAACAAATTCTGATCAGAATTGGCCCTATGTGAACCGCATGTTCTATTAATCGTATAATTGAAAAATCAGCACTTAAATCAGTTTTGCTCTTGCTCAAATAGACCCCAAACTATCCTACACGACATTCTTTGAATTGGCAAAATAGGTTAGAGAGAGTTCCTTGCCTTAGATTCGTGGAAGAGCTTGGAGCCGCCTTGATTGCTCTTTCGATCCCATTCTTCTTTCTCAACCGAGCGAACAACCTTTTGTCCTTCCTCTCCCAAACTAGGCGTGAAAACTCCCAAAATGAGACCAATCTCATTCTTTTGCATGTGTTAGTGAGGTACCTAGCGAAGGACAACACTTAATGGGATAATTACACTATCAATGTTATAACTTTTGTACGGTGTTCACTTAAGTGTCATAACTTTTGAAATGTTCACTTAAGTACCACAACTTTTATACGGAGGCTTATTTCAGTGCTACAACTTTCAAAAATCGTTTAATTGAGCACCATCACAGACGTGGGCGCCGAAAAAGCTGACGTGGCAAGCCAGAAAGCTGACATAGCACGCCGAAAAACTGACATAGCACGCTGAAAAGCTGATGTGACACGCCAAAAGGATTATGTGGCACGTCAAAAACTGACACGGCACACCAGAAAGCTGATGTGTACACCGAAAAAATTGAGGTACCACTCAAATGAACGATTTTTGAAGGTTATGACACACAAGTGAACGTTTTGAAAGTTATGACACTTAAGTGAACGTCGTACACAAGTTATGGCACTCACAGTGCACTTATCTCAAATTTGAATAACTTTGACACTTGGAAGGCATGCGACATGCTAATTTGCCATTTGGCCTTTCAGTTTTGCATGTATGCCATTTGTGGCTCATGCACCCTTACAGGCCTCTCTTTGCCATGTCATCTTTCTCTCCCTTGCCACTTGTTGGTGTCAATACGCCACTTGGTCTAACTATCTTTGACAATTGTTAGGCATGCATTAGACTTCGAATCCACCATACAAACCCGTCCAGATTCACTCTCGTTTAAACTGAAACAATTTCATATGCTTTCTTGATAATCAAACCTCAAAATCATGTTTTTCATGATCTTACGATCACGTGGGAGAAAACAGACCTTAATTCGGCCTTCAGACAAGCTCAAACGAATCATTTTACTTTTGACGCGCGCTAAAAACCAAGTATGCGAGCTCTGGGTCGTGGATTGATTTTCACACTAATTTCTCTTCTATTGAGTGCCAAAAAATTTTAGTAGCCAATCACACCTAATATAATGTTAGGATGACATCTCGCCATTAGTTAATCTCCTTGAATATGAGATCTAGCCGCTCGTACTTGAAGAACTTGTCGATGCTATCTCGATACTCACAAATACTAATCCAAAGTTTAGTGGGATCTCGAATTACTTTCTTAAACCCATCGAGACCCATCCTTGCAAAGCGAAACACATCCAATTCATAACATCCAACAATCACACATTGGTTCCTTATTTATATGGTCAAGGTGTCACTAGTATCTTCGGGGTTCTCGACCAATACTGACTTGGCGACAACGAACTGATTGATTTCCATTTAATAAGCATCGAACCTCCACATCTTGAGTCAGCTTCCAAATCCATTTTAGTCTTCCTTGATCGCCACTAAAAATGAGATGCCACAGAAGGCCCTCGCCAGATCTGGACGAGGGCCCTTGCGACCTTGACGGCCACGGGCGAGACAACCCTCGCTTGGACCCACAAGGTTGCGACCGCGACCGTCAATCCTTGTGGGAGCATTTGAAGCAGAAGCGAGTCCAGCTATCGACACCGATGGTTCGTGTCTTGTTGATCGATTCCTTTTTCCAACGCCTTCGAGCTGTTCATGTAGGGTTTGGCTTTCTTTCTAAGCATATTTTTTTAAACCTTTAAAAGAAAGAAAAAAAATGGGTCGTGAACAAATTTTATTTTTAAAAGTAATAATAACAGAACTTTCTAAAAGAAATCCAATTCAATTATTTAGATTAAGAGAAATATATAAATTGAGTGAAACTTAAAAAGAAAAAAGATGGGATAATCAGTACTGGAATGATTAATAAATCGTCCATCGTCCATTCAATTTCGATTTATGGATTTAACGGATTATTCATTGACAAAAACAATGAAAGATTCGGCTAATAGAACTAGTACAATCAGGAATCAAATAGAAAAAATTGCAAAAGATAAGAAGAAAGTATTTTTAACTCCGGAAATAAATAGAAATATCAGTTCTAATAAAAGAAGTTGCCCTACTAAACTATTAACATCAATAAAAAATAGTTTGCATAAATTAAAAGACGAAATGTTCGATTAATCTGTTGATCATATTATTTTTTTTCAAATTTTTAATTGAAAGGATATACATAGACATACTTCTCGGTATCATTAATATTACAAGGATCGCTACATAATGTTTTTTTTTTAACTCAAAAACAATTATCAATAAATACATTTATAATAAAAAAAATAAAGAAAATATTTTTAAAACAAATAAAAATACAATTCGTGTTATTTGGACCATAAAAAATGGATTAAATAAAAAGGCAGTAGCTTCATAGGTCCGATTCCTTGTAATAGAACATAGGGTTAATAGAAATAGTAGATCACATATATTCAAGAAATGAAGTGGAATCATTAACAATTCAAAGATGAAACGGAAAAATGGAAAAAAAAAAAGAAAAAGAAAAAAGAAAGCATTTCTTCTTCTTCTATATCTTACATCTATAGTATTTTTGCCCTGGTGGATCTCTCTCTCATTTAATAAATTCCTGAATTTTGGATTACTAATTGGTAGAATGGATTACTAATTGGTAAAATACTAGGCAATCCGAAACTTTTTTGACTGATATTCAAGAAAAAGATTATTCTATAAAAATTCATAAATTGGAAGAACTTTTACTCTTGAACGAAATGATAAAAAGAATACCTAAAAATATATCTACAAACACTTCGTATAGAAATCCACAAAGAAACATGCAATTGACCAAGATGCACAATGAGGATCATATCCATAAAATTTTTATTTTTTAGAAGTTTGGGAATGGAAACTAAACTTCCTATTGATTCTCCCATAAAACAACATCTATTTTTTTGAACCCATTTTTAAAGAACTCAGAAAAAATTATAAACTGAAAAATTATTCGTTTTTAGTTATACAAGCTTTAAAAGAAAAAATAATTTTTTCAAACCTTTCAAAAGAAAGGAAAAATGGGTCGTTAAAAGCATTCTATTTTTAAAAGTAATAATAAAAGAACTTACCAAAAGAAACCCAACTCAATTATTTGGATTAAGATAAATATATAAATTGAGTGAAACTAAAAAAAGAAAAATATGAGATAATCAGTAATGGGATGATTAATGAATCGTCCATTCAACTTTGATTTATGGATTTGATAGATTATTCATTGCCAGGAAAAAAAAGAAAGAACGAAAGATCAGGTTGATAGAACCAGTAATCAAAGAGAAAAAATTACGATGGATAAGAAGAAATTATTTTTAACTCCGAAAATAAATAGA
The DNA here is from genome assembly GCA_028455895.1 of Rhodomyrtus tomentosa. Lineage (NCBI taxonomy): Eukaryota > Viridiplantae > Streptophyta > Magnoliopsida > Myrtales > Myrtaceae > Rhodomyrtus > Rhodomyrtus tomentosa. The sequence goes on from JAPCWY010000011.1 coordinate 17,292,222, forward strand.
AATATTAGTTCCAATAAAAGAAGTTACCCTGCTAAACTATTAACATCAATAAAACTATTTTGCGGAAATTAAAAAGAAGAAATGTTCGATTAATCTGTCAATCATATTATTATTTCAAAATTTTAATTGCAATGATATATATAGATATACTTCTCTATATCATTAATATTCGGAAGATCACTACCCAACTTTTTTTTTATAATTTTAAAAAATGATCAAAAATACATTTACAATAACGAAAAAAAAAGAATTTTTAAAAACAAATAAAAATATAATTTGTTTTAATTGTCATACGCGCCCTTGGTCACCCACGAAGAAGGTCAAGTGACCCTTAGTCACGATCAATTAATTTTTGACCATGGATTAGAATCCGAATATGGGTATCGAGTCTTCAATGATTTCATGACTAAACTATTGGACGTCGCCTCATTGAACTACCAACCTATCGATTTTCGTAAGACTCTCGAAATAAGGATCAACATGCCGAGATTTGGAATCTTTGAGGAAGTGGACCGGACGAAGGCACATTGGGGCTCAAGCCCAAGTATAGTTCGGCCATTTGGGCCCAAGACCAACCCAAATGAGCCTAGTAATCTCAATAAAGTCCAACAAACTTTACTAAAGCCCAATAAACCATTTTAAGGCCCAAACCTTATCATTTGAGCCTGATTTTCATTTAAACGAATTCATACAAAATACTAACTCAAATACACATATTTTATGATAAACTATCAAGATTGCCTATGCCTCATGAAATGACCAAAATGCCCTTCTTGCTTTATGAAGAAAAGTCAAGAAAGCTATCATGATGGAAGACTTTTGAGGCTGTCATTATGAGGAGTTCTCATCTTGAAGATAGGTTTGTTCAAGAAGTCATTTGAAGATAATATCTCTCTCTCTCTATCTCTCTCTCTCTCCCTCCCTCCCTCCCTCCCTCCTTTTGATTTGGCTGAACTCTCCTCCCCCATTTCATTTTTGGGCAGCCCTCAATCCAACAATAAAATAGCTCTTTTGGTTGTTGTTTGGCTGGCCACGGACATCCCCTAGTGCCATTGTGATCTCCTGTTGTCGTATGTGCTTCCTTCGAGCCATTTGCGCCGCCAATTCGAGCCTCCTCAAGCAAAAACAACACCATCGGATATATTTTGTTGCTGGTTGGCTGTCCTTGGTGTTTACATGTTTGTTGTTAGACCAAGCTATGAGTAGCCCTTGCCGTCGCCGACGTGCTGGTGTTCTCAGATTCGTAATCGGGTGAGTCATCGCCCTAAACCCTTGATTAATATGTTAATCTTGATTAGGATGAATTCAGATTAATCTAAGAATGCTTAGCACTAATTAATTAGTGATTAGATTATAAGCTATCATGGTAAGTGATAAGTGGACTTGATAGGTTATCAATTTGTGCGATAAGCTATCGCTATTTTTATGATAAACTATCGCTAATTTTATGATAAGTATCACTTATTTTTATGATAAGCTATCACCAATTTTATAATAAACGATCAAGAATATGATAAGCTATCATCTATTTTATGATGAGCTATCACCTATTTTATGGTAAGCCACAAGAATTTTATGATAAGCTATCGTTATTTTTATGATAAGCTATTAGTATTTTTATAATAAGTTATTGGATTATTTCAATAATTATTATTCTCTAATTATATAAAATAATTTTTGATAATTAGACATTATAATTATTAACTTGTTCTTGTGTGGTATTTAATATTAAATTATGATATCGATATCGGGAATAGCCATATAAATTAACTTATATAATAATTGATCGGCAATTCTCAATGATGTATGGGTGGGGAAGTATGCTGAGTTGGTGATTGAATTATATGTATGTGATCACATGTAATTTATTTACTTCATACATTTGCACCAATTCAAGAACACTTAGATAAGTCGGAAGACCCTCGTATGAGATGGGCATACCCTCGATTGGCCATTATTGATAGATTGGAAATATTCCTGGATAAGCCGAAAGACCCTTGTAGAAAATCAGGCATGCCTTCAATTGGCCGTAATTGATTGATTGGAAACATTCCTGGATAAGCCAGAAGATCCCCATAGAAAGACGGGCGTGCCCTCAATCGGTCATAATTGATCGATTGGATAAATTCATGCGAAAGACCCCGTAGAAGGACGGGCATGCCCTCAATCGGCCGTAATTGATCGAATGAACAGATGTCTGGCAGAGCCGGAAGACCTTTGTATGAGGACGAATATGCCATGAGTGGCTATAATAATGAGAGTATGCTTGAGCGCATTGTACACAAGAAAGTTGACATGTGTTCTGATTGCATTATTGATTTAGTTGCATTGAATTGTGTACAATGGATTATAATGTGCAACCGCATGCCAAGGCAAGTAAGTTTGCGTATGTTTGTGTAATAGCATATTTGTATGTACTGAATTACGCTGCAGGTTCTAAATGTATCCGAGTTGAGTTGTCTCCTAATTGTGGGGCTGTTAACTTGCTGAGATTTAATATCTCACCGTTGTTGTTAACCAATTTTCAGGCCCTTAAATTGGGAGAGCAGTTCTAGCTTTTGGAGTAGCTGTGAGTAGTATTAACTCCTACTAACCCTGATCTGGTACTTTTGAGGTTGTAGGAAGTAGTCCTAAAGTGGGGCTTATGTGCATAAACGTACTTCTGAGGGTTAACGAATAACTATTAATAAAATAAACTTTTGCTATTATGAATTGATGGGATCTCATGTTGTTTATCCTATTGTTATGTTTATCTGGGAAAGTGAATCAATTTTGTGAGTGTTTAACTGAAAGATAAACTTTTAAATGGGTCTATGATGCATCATGAAATGTCGCAACTTAACAGCTGTGTAGGGATGTTGACATGCTGAAGGGTGCGGTGCGTGACACTTTGCATCTCATTTGTCAGGTCATATTGCACTTGAGTTGTCATATCTTATGTCTAATTTTCTATTGTGGTGATCTAAAATTAGACTAATAGATTGCTAAATTTATTTTAAACCTAGCTCAAACTCTCTTAAGTGCATACCAATCGCAACTTACGATTTATGTATTAACGTGTAAAAGAACTAATTTGGAGTCGCCACTAATTGGTTTATGGTTAGTCGATTAGACACATAAGTAAAATACCGGGAGAACTATTCTACTCTTATGAACCAGAGTTTGTGAATTTGGGGACTTGATTAAACTATATTTCTCTAACACCGTTTCGGTCACTAGGGCAAATCTTATCATGCAGGTTCACAATCCATAAAATAAATCCCCAAAGCAAGTCAAATAAATGGCAGGGATCATGTGCTGCACAATTATTCTCTCTTTTAGGTTTTCGCTTTTTTAAGGAACCTATATGCAATGCATGAAATTTTACTCTAAATGCAATGACATGGAAAAATATGCAGTCTATCCTAATGAATGCATATGATATAAATTTAATTAACAGATGACTAATCCTAAACAGCATGCAATAAATTTAAGCTAGTACGCAAACTACATGATGGCCTAACTAATTGATCTATTATGCAACCATGATGTGCAAATTTAGTAAATGACCCAGTTCCGATGACAGGTAAAAATGAATGCAACCTGAACATGCAATTCCACATGTTATGCAACAAACAAGCATACTACATGACATGGCATTATGTAGCTTAAATTATATCGCATGGTCATATTATTTTCTGTTTTTATGAATTTTTGGAATTGATTAGGGGCCTAATTAAACTATCTAGCAAAGTAGTTATTTAGCCTAAATCATGCATGAATTGAGCCTAATCCTATCAATAGCTTTAATAGACTAACTGAAACATGCAAATATGACCTTAAAATGCAAAGACGATAGAAAAATGTGGCAATAATCTAGAATCAATCTACTCAAACATGTGATACTATCTAAATTTATCCTGCGATGCAATCTATTTAAACATGCAACATTATCCATGCAGATATTCTGCCCTAGGATGCATATAGAATTTGAAATGATCCTAATCTACATGATGCAACCTTTTTAGAATTTTTTAAAGCATGCAGCATATCTGAGTAAAATATATTTCAATCCGCAAGTCACGAATATCCACGATAATCGAAATAGATAATCTGGCGTCTGGCGGATTAAGTTAACAATTGTCGACAACCATAAAATCGAAATAATTATAAATATTGTCTAATGTCTTGCGGATTAAATTAATCATAATAATAAAAATTTGATATTTTTCTAATTCTAGTGAACAATATTTGTATGATAGAAAAAATATATACATCCTTAGATATCGAATGTTCAAAATAGGTGACAGGATATTCGAAAATAGATTGGATCGCGATTGTTACCGAGTTTATGGAGTTAAAGCTTCTTTGAACAACCATCAAATTGCTTGTTGAGCGTTGACTCGATTCGTGGGTTCGTAATCGTTTCGAGAGCACGGGGGACCGAGCTCGAAATCGAACCTTCGAGGCTTCACGGACCAATTCACGAGTCCGGAAGCAATTTTCTCAAAGCTTCTTGGCAATGGAGTCCTTAAAGAGGCGTCCAAGCCCCAATTTCTCTGTCTAAACTGATAGGGCTCTTGCTCCACTTTCTAGAACAACTTGGAAACGACAATGAAGAAGTCAAGCGATCGAAACTAGAAATGGGTCAAATTGTTTGGAGTGGCTGGCTGATAGCATGAAGCGATTCCTCAGACTAGCTGCTAGGATGCTCGCGTGCGTGAAATATGGGAAAATTATCAAAAAAAAAAAATCTTAAACATATTGCAATATGCCAAATTAGATCTAAAATTTTATTTTTATGTCAGATTCACTCCTTCCGGCCAATTTTGGCTGGCTGCTCGAGCCCAAGCTTGCCCTACCCTTGCGAGGTCGACCTCGCCAGATCTAGCAAAGGCTAGGCTTAGCCTCGCTTAGCCAAACCTCGCTGTCCCTAGGCGAGGCTAAGCCTTACCATTGTAGGAAAGCTCGCCCAGCAATGGTGATGAGGCTTGGCCTTGGTGAGCCCTACTTTGCCCTCGCCAGAGGAAGGAGGAGAAGAAAGCAAAATGAAAAAGATAGAAAAGAAAAAAAGGAAAAAAATAATAAAAATTATTAGGATGTCAATAAAAAGAGTCCATGTCAGCGTCGGCGTCCACATCAGCGTTGGTAGTCCACATTGGCATCGGTCGGCCAAAATTGGCAGAAGGACTGAATTGGCACATGAAAAAATATTTAGAACCGAATTGGCATAATTACAATAGGTTTATGATTTTTTCGATTCTTTTTACTTAAATGAGAGTTGAAATGCTTCGTGGCTAGTGTTAGGTGTAACTCCCCTGACCCGAGTCCAATGGTATACTAGCACATGAGTGGTGCCAATTGGGGACCGGAACCGGTCTCGATTATAAGGCCTAGGCGTCGGCCGGTGAGGTCCTTCCACGTCCCAAGCCTGTCGACCTCAATTCGTCCCACCATACTATTAAATGTGCTTAAACAAGTTGTGGTTCCTATTGCTTATTTAAACAAACTACACTGATAACAATACATGAGCAAACACGTCATTTCATTTATATAACATCTATTCTAATTACATCACCTCATTAGTACATGCTTCTATTTTTTTTTTTATCATACAAGCCTACATATAGGGCGAGGGTACTCCTAGCACCTCTAGTGGTGTGTACACCAAAATTTCACCCTCCTTGTGATGTGGACATTGAGCCATATCGAGGAGGAGGTACTGGGGGCCCATTGTCCTGCCCACTTGGTCCGATCACTCGAGCGAGAGCGAAGAAATTCAAAGAAGCTGTTGGCATCGTGGTTCGCGATCGTGGAGATGACCTTGGATCGAGACTTGAAGAATTTTTGGCTTCTTAGCGTAACATGATCACATTTGGCTTGGTGAATTCTAAACGTATTCAAATTTGATGAACTTCGAATGGGCTCAAATTTAGTCTGCTACTTGGAAACGGGCCGCTGATCAATACACACTACTTTAGGAGTGACTGGCAACGTTTTTTGGTGAATCAAAGTCGTTTAGATGGGTTTTTAGGCATTTCTTTGTTTTTAGCAATTTTCGTCAATTAAGGATATTTTTTGTAATTTTGCCTTTCTTAGGGTAAGCGCTATATTTAAGATGTGTTTAGAGTTTCGAGAAAAATAACATTGATTTCGAATTAAATACAAAGAGATTTTTCTCTTCTTCGAGTTCTCTTGAGGACATACCTTATCAAGGTTCCTTTGTGGCCGTAAAAATTCAACTCATCAAGCAAGAACATGAATTCTCTTATTCGTGGCATTCATAACGTTGATTGATTGACATGAGTTCGTCAATAGGTCGCGTTTATACCAAGGTTACCAATCATAGGTTTGATTGGGGTCGAGGTCGCAATTTGCAACTCCTGGATCTTCGTAAAGCAATAGTTTTTGCATTGATTCACATCATCTGGCATCAGAGCTGGTTCTACAAGGTCTATTTATCCTAATTTTACTGCTTCTCATTCGATGATTTGAGATCTATAAAATTAGATTTTTGGTGTTAACCGAACTAGGGTTCTGAATTGTTGTTACTGCAGTTTCACTTGTGAATTATGGATTTCGGTCCTAGTTTGCTCGGATTATATTTGAGTTCGTAAAAAAAAAAGAGAAAAAGATTCGGCCAAAAGAAAAAGAGAAAAGAAAGAAGCCGAACCCAAAAAAATAATAATCAAGAAGGTGACTCGTTTTGTTAGTTGGACTGAATTAAAAAAAACATTCATTATAAAAAATTAAGTCTGAGTTTGAAATTAACGAAAGTTGTTGAATTGCTGAACTTAGCAGTACATTGCTAGATTGTTTTTGATCTTGCTTGGTGGTTTAGACGACTATTGTGTGGAGGTTGAGAGATTGGTTTCTAGTCTAATAAAGAGTTTATAAGAAGGAAATGAGAGGTAAAAGGCAAGAGCGTATGAGCTTAATTGAGGGGAGAAAAGAGTCGAAATTGAGTTAAACACGAGGAGAGTGCCAAACACCTTGAGCAAAAACACACACTCATGGGTAGCTTAGTTGGTTAGGGCGTACTTGATATTATGTGGTTAGGCCAATTGATCTCAAGTTCGATTCTCCAGCTGAGCACCTGTGATTTAAGTGGAGGGCCATGGCGATGGAATGCTTTGCTAGTCGATGGAATGCTTTGCTAGTCTCCATCGAGGAATAGTTGAGGTGCGGGCAAGCTGGCCCGGACATCTCAGTTACAAAAAAAAAAAAAAACACCTTGAGCGAAAACACTTGAGAGAGCGTTTGGCAAGGTTTCTGTTATTTCTAATGTTTTTCTTGCATGTTTAAATCATGAATCAAATGGATAGTAGTTCCAAACAAAGGGATGATACGATTTTGGCAGCATCCAACAGTTGAGTGTGCAACTTGAAATATTAAGGGTGCGTATGAGAACGTTTATGTTCTCGAGCAATGTTTTTGAACAGAAACATTTTTTTTTTGTTCCCGACTACTTTTTTTGGGAACAGAAACACATTTGGTAAGTTTAAAAAAAAAAAAATTCTCCTTCGCCAACCGACGACTAGCAATGGGCGGCCGATGGCAGCGGCAGCAGTGGGGGCAAGCTATGGCGGGATCGGCAGCGGTAGCGGGTGGCCGGCGACGGCCGTGGTGGGGGTAGGCGATGACACCTGGGGGGTTGCCGGCTTTGGCGGCAAGTGGCGGTGGAGGGCAACTGACAACCGGCGGCCGACGGCAGCAGTCAACAACGGCGGCAATGGGCGGTGGCTACCGACGAACGGCGGCGACGGTGGCTGGTGGGTGGTGGCCCGTCTGTGGCAATGGATGATGGTTTCAAAAGTGTTCCAAAAAAGCGTTCCAAAATTCAGAATCAAGTTTTGTTGTTTTTTCAAAAGTGTTCTCTGGCGTAAAAGTATTATGTGGAACACTTTTGAAACATTTTTTAAACATACATGCTTCTGTTTCAAAAGTATTCCGGGAACACCTTTGGAACAAAAATACTCTCTTTGGAGCGTTTCTAGAGGTTGTGTTTGGTAACATTTCTATTCCTAAAAACATATTTGGAATAGAAATATTTTTTAGTGTTTTTGTTCCCAGTTACTATTTTTTGGGAACATAAACGCGTCTGGTAAGTTAAAAAAAAAATACTTTTCTCGCTAAAAGGAAGGATCGACGGCGGCGGAGCATTGCGGCGTCGGGCAACCGATAATGGCGATGGTGGCATGTGACTGGTGAACGGAGGCGTTTGGTGGCGGCGACCATCGATCGGCGACCGGCTGCACCTAGAGACCCGCTGCCGGCCGCCAAGTGGTGGCCTTGGTGGCAGAGTATGGTGGTGGTGGCTTGCACAAAGTATTTTAAAACCCAGAAATAAGTTTTTTTGTTTCTTTTTTTGGGTCAAAAGTGTTTATTTTTTTCAAAAGTGCTTTTAGAACATTTTTTTTACCATTTGCATTCCTGTTCCAAAAGTATTCCCAGAACACTTTTGTACACTTTTGGAACAGAAACACTTTCTCTTGAGTGTTACCAAACGCAGCCTAAGAAACCGAGTTGTAAGGTGTGAGACGAGACTTGATGGTAACTAACTTTATCTTTTCTGGTATATGTGATCGGGTTCATAATTTTTTTATTTGACAAGAGGATTTAATTCCTTTTTAATTATGAAAACAACTCTTTCTTAAGACTACAGAGTATAAACACACAAGAATACCCTTCTGAAGAGCCCTCGTAGGTGCCGCATGAAATCACTTCTATTTCTCAATTTCCCTGCCAGATTGACTTCTCGCAGGGAAATTTATTTGGTAAAATCACTTTCGAAAAAAAAATAATGCTTGGTAAAAAAATTGACTTAGGGTAGGATTTTTTACTTTTGGTTGGATTTTTGGCTAATTTTGAGAAGCTAAAAATTTCTACTTCTCAGCTCCAGAATCACTTCTTCGATCACTCGAGCCTCGGCCGACCAACGTTGCCACCCGTGATAGGACGCCGCCTACTATCGCAGGACGCCGGCCATTGGTCGCCCGCCGCCGTCGCCTTGCGGTCACCAGTCGCCTGCCAGTCGCCCACCAGTCGCCCACCAGTCGCTCGCTGCTCGACCGCCCACCGGTCGCTCGCTGCTCGACCGCTGCCACTTCTAAAGATTTTGTTAGTAATATTTCAAAAATAGAAATTTTCAACCGTCACCAAATGAATTTTTTCGATCAAAAGTCAATCTTGAGTAAAAATAGAAAAATCAACTTCTGCTTTTGAGGAAAATTAAACAAATCAATTCCTGATCAGAAGTTGAGAAGTTGATCAGAAGTGTTACCATGCAGGGGGTTAAAGTTCAATAAAATGTTAGCTTTGTAGACAACTAGTACTACCAAAATAGGTGGCCGAAAAAGTAAACAGGAAGTAGTGATTAATTAATCCAATGTTGGGGTACGATATTCTTCATATAAGTAGCACGCTATCTCTAGAAATTATAAATACTTAAGTGCATTTGTTTTCCAAAGTTTGAATTTTTCATTAAAAACAAACAGACAAAGGCACTCAAATTCCATGCTTGAGTGAGATCATCGTTTAAGGATGTAATTCTGAATACAAAAGTTTTCTGACATAAAAGTTCCTAATAATGGCTCCTCTAGATCAATGGGATTTGAAGTAAAGGGTTTGAAAAGAGTTTTCTTATGGCACGGAGTGAACTATCTGGACTTGGGATCGTCCTTAGCGAGTCCACATACTTACTATTCTTCATGATATTGATCATTACTAACCCGCTCGTGTCGTCTTCACATATCCACTATTCTTCATTAATTGTTTCTTTGCCACAAAGTTCGTCTTAGCAGTTTTTTCTGGGCTTTTCCCTCCTGTGTGATTTCTTCCGCCTCAGTTCGGATCGCTCTAGAGTAGGTTTCGGGCTTCCACGGTTCTTGCTGTGCCCTTATTATGCCCCCATCACCATCAGGGGTCCGCTAGATGACGAGCCCGGGCAGCCAGCTCACCCTTTGTGCAAAACTAAGGTAAATAAACCAATGTTTCTTTAATAGAATCGCGGTTGGCCCCGTTAATGTTTGCATTTGCGCGTCCAGTAGCTGTCATTTGATGGGTAGAATTGCGTTAATCCTTTTGGGGCCTCGTAATGGGCCAAGAAATTACCGATGGCCCAAAGAGAGTTGGGCCATCTAGCCCTTGCATCCATGCTGACATTTGGAGTTTTGGGGTGTGGATTTGATCTGTATTTTCTTCTGAGGTAATGGTGTGTTTGTGCAGAGATTATTCATGGAATCTTCTCCGACACTGCGGCTTCGCTGGTGACGCTGGTGAAAGTGGTTGTTGTCGGTGAGAGCCACCACCAAGGTAGGTGCCAGGGACTAGCGAGGGTAGCCAGCCCTCGTCGAGAGCTGATGAGCCTCGCTAGACCATCTTTGGGTTTTCTCAAACTTAGATCAAGGCCTTGCTTGGGACCGACGAGATCTTGCCCGAGGTTAGTTACGCCTGACCAACCTTGTTTAGGGCTTGCGACCTAGCCTTACCGGTGATAAACTATCCAATTTCTTTTTTATGTATTTATTTTTTTTAGTTTTTTTCTTTTCAAAATTAAATTTCAGGATTTTCTTACTTTTATAATTAATTTTTTAAGGAAAAATAATAATAATAAAAATGACATCTAGAAAAGAGAAATTAATTTTAAAAGGACACAACATCATTTTTTATTAGATAAATTGACGGTATTAATGAAATGACTCAATTTAACAAATTTGACAAGTTTTAGAAATTAATTGCTCTTTTAAAAATTTTAACACTTAATTACATTTTCGCTATAATTTTTAGGATTTTTAGTGCACATATCTCTATAAAATAATTAAATTCGTAATTAAAAATAAAATGACAAAAGAAAAATAAGCATGTGAATAGACTAAAATGACCTTTTGCATCATCTTCATACTCAATCCTCTACGATTATCTTCCCACTTGCGACTGGGCACAAGCGATGCCAAGCCTCATCCTCCATAATGCGCCGTCCATCAGGCATCCGCTCCCGCCGGCCGTCTGTCGTCTCGCCGCGACGTTTCCTTCGCACGTCCGCTTCACCAAACCCCTTGGCGGACCTCCCGTGCGCGCGTTCCCGGCCATCATGGGCGCGAGGCCGGTTGCGGTGGTGAAGTGCATGGCGAATCCGAGGAGGGTGAAGATGGTGGCGAAGCAGATAAGGAGGGAACTCTCCGACATGTTGCTCACGGACAAAGTGTTGCAGTATGCGATACTTCCCGAGGCCGCCCTGGGAGCTGATCGCTACATGTCGTCGGTCACTACCATCAGCGACGTCGAGGTCTCTTCCGATTTGCAGGTGAATTTGTGGGTGGAATACGCTTTAATTTTTGAATGCGTAGTTGATTTTTAGCTGCAATAAGCCCTGATCGTCTGATAATATTATTATTATCATCTTGTGATAAATGAAGTAGAGAATTAGTGTTCCTGAGATTTGCTAGATGATTGATGTTTTGACCCTTCCAGAGCGGTCTATAGGCTGCTAATCTGTGTGGAGTATTGGAATCAGTTTCAGAGGTGATTTTTCTAGCAATTTCATCTAAATACTTTGTAAAGATGGAGTATAGGGCTTGCAATGAGTATCGTAGAGAGGCGGAAATGGCATTGCTTGGTTTGTTCTCCACCTCAATATTCTTTTGCAACGAATTGAGTTGGTGGGTTGTCCTTTGGATCTGCTCCTGCCTTTATCGTTTAAGCTGGATGAATCAGAGTTCTACAATGGCTAGCAATCACTGGTCTCTTGATTCTTTTTTGGCCTGTCGCTGCACCTTGGAGAGTTGCAATATCGAAAGATTAGCTGGCTAGTGGCTTGTCTTCCCTGCAGTCTTTTCTTGTTATGGGATCGTGCTACTTGGTTCATAATGCAAGCTTGTTTTTGTACTTGAATTGCCTGATTGTCGGTCTAACAATGTAAAATGCTGCATAGTATTGGCAACGAAGATATCTGCAGACTTGTCTGGAGAACTGATTTGCATTCTTGATGTTTAGACCTAGAATGATTGCCTATGTTGCATCTAACTCTGCAAATATGTTGTTGGCCTTCATTTTAACCTGCTTCAATAGATATTCTTTGCACAGTTTTGTGTGTCTGTTGACCTATCCTAGTGGATCAATCAGATGAGCTAGTTCTTTGAATTTCCATCCGTTCATTGAGGATAGTTTATGATATCTTCGGTGATGTATATAATGCAACTTGTGCATACTATACTTATGTGTATATCATGAGTTACACGAGGCCACTATACTTGATCTCATCTTTCCACTATCGTTCTTATAATTATATTCTATGGGCAGGGTTTTCATCAGAACTCTGGCTGCCACAAACCCTAAATGAAAATTTGGCTTAATTTTTAGAGAGTTAACATTTTTATTAGGTTTTCGTGATTGTACTACTCGTGTCTCCATTTCTTAATACAAATAAGACTTGGAAGCCTCTGAATTCTACCCTTTGTTGCCTGACTCATCCAGGTGGTTAAAGTGTACGTATCAGTCTTTGGTGACGAAAGAGGAAGAGAAATTGCAATTGCTGGGTTGAAATCAAAAGCTAAATATGTTCGTAGTGAGCTGGGAAGACGTATGAAGTTACGTCTCACTCCTGAAATACGTTTTATAGAAGATGAATCTGTAGAAAGGGGAACCAGGGTAAGAATTGCCTTATTTACAATGGGTCTATGTTCTTCTTGGGTTGTGGAATGCAGGTTTTACTTATGTAAGCTCTTTATTCATTTCTATTGGAAGCTTCAATTATCTACAGTCGAGCTTCTTATTACTTGTTTCAATATGTAAAGAGTCTAAAGACATTAAGACGAGCAGAAGCCCTCTTGTATTTTAGCAATATATTATTTATTTAGAACACGATCTGCTGTTACAATTCCCACTCCCAGATTGTCAACTTGAGCCTTAGTTTATGTATATAGTAGGTGGTTTCTCAGCAAGATTGCATTGCCTCCTGACTGTTCTCTTGAAATGTCCCCTTAGAGACAAGATGTGGGGGATTTTGGAATTTCAGAAACTTCTTCTAATTTATTTCGTGACACTGTGTTTCAAGGCAGCAGAGAAAATAGTATAGTTTCTTCTCAATTGCCTTATCTATGGCAATCTCCATATTGCGTCATTCTCCCGTTATATATTTTCTTGAATAATAATGGCATCTGGCAAATTCCCAGATAAAATTCAAGGTCCATACGTCTGCTTTCAAATTGTTAACAATCCATTTAATTATATTTCTTCAGGTTATTGCTATACTAGATAAATTAAAGGCTGAGAAAAAGACAGCAAAAGGTCATGATGAAGAGCAAGTTGAGGCATCAGGTCATCCTCAAGATGACGGAGATTGGGAAGGCAAGGACCCTGATGGAGACATTATTTATGTGGAGTAGGTCTAACTGCTGCATATCAACGGCACTATGTTGATGGACTGGACATACTGTGGCTTCACCGGTTAGTTTGGAGTTGTCTTTACAGGGCAGAGAATTATTTTCTTCTGTTCAATAACAAAATGCGATCGCAATCGTATTGTAGGTTGCAGCTTAGCCATATTCTAGATCTTGTTGGAACAAGTTATTTATGTACTATACTTCCATAGGATATATAGTTTCAAAGGTTTGAATAAAATCCTCCTGCAGACAGAGAGTGGTAAATCTCAGGTTTAAATATCCTTGGTAGAGGAAGGAAGAGAGAGAACCGTGAGGTTTGAGATAGGGTGTTAGTCTTTGTCCCTTAAGCAAGTTAAAAAGAAACCTTTCAGTCTTTGTCGAGTCATTTCATTTCTTTGGCTTTGGTAAGCCCCTGTTTCTTTCAGTTAAGGTCTAGTAACTAAGAAAGTCTCTTTTTTTGATTGTATTGGCCTTCTGGCTTTCAAAGTAACTTGCTGTAAAATGAAATAAAAAAGGTTTTAAAATTCACTCATTTACCCTAATTTACTTTTTCTCATTGATCTTTTAAATGAGTCTACTGAAGGAATAGCCAATGTCCGTATCTAAATTATTTGCCACTCTACTTGACAATGCCCATTTGAATTATGAATCTTCAGCTGATATTGATGTGTCCATTTTCTTTAGCCGGCCCGAAATAGGAAAGAAATTATCAGCCATTTGATTCTCTAGTTAAATGCCAAAGCCGATAAACAAGCTGAATCCTTCTGTCGAGGCTGTCTGCATGACATGCAGTCCAGGTCACAGAACACTTGTAAGCATGTTCATTTCGTCATAATTGGTTAATCTCAAGCATCTTACTATGGAAACGGAGGTTTTTGACATCTTTCGCTAGTTAATGGCACAATGAACGCAGTTGCAAGTGTTCACTTGTCCTGGGATACATACGTTCACTAAAGCACCTTATGCTTGCTCTTGTTGGGTTTTACATTTCCAGTTGTTCTTTCAATGATGCTACTTATTATTTCCAGAATGAAGATAACCGAAAAGTCAGTCTCTCTTTATGCAGGTTTAAGGCTGTAACAATTAACAGCTCTTTGCGCAGGAAAGTTGGTTTTATAACATCATCTGGACTTGAAATGCATCCTGCCAATCTTCCATGCAACCCTCACAGTTTTGTCCTTGCATTTGCTGACCACACGCCATGGCAAGCTACTTATTGAGCTTGTACTTTATGTATCTGAGCATGTTGCCCTAACTTCTGAGAAGAGCGGATAGCAACCTTAAACAAGGCAAGAACCTGATTTGAATCCCATACGTTGAGAAAGGCCTGAACGGAAAATTCAATTCATGTATAACCAGGCGTTTTATTTGGTGAGGAGAAACCAAATTCTATTGAAGCATAGGGATATCCGCCTTTTGTTTTGATCTGGGTCATTAGTCCCCATATGGTCGATTGGCTTTTACGCTTCTTTCAATTGCAAGTTCAAATTACAATAGGATCGAGCAAATCTCTTGTGGGCATGTGTGTTCAGTGTGTATATTCATCTCATTAACTACGAAAGGGATACTGCTATAGTTCTTGGACGGTGGACATATTTTGCTGACAGGGACTGGTAAACGTCAACCATTTTTTCTATTTAAGAAGTTGACGTGGTCTCTCTCTCTCTCTCTCTCTCTCTCTCTCTCTCTCTCTAGAATCTCTCCGGGCAAATTAATTAGAGAACCATCAGCCACCACTTGCAGCGTCAGACCATCGGACATGGTCAGGTTACGACACTCGCGGCCTAGATATGAAGCACCAGACCTTGGGAGCGGCCATGGCAGTATCTCTCCACTTCAAGCCCACTCATCGACCCAATCCACTCTAAGAATTCCCTCACTCATTTTCATCTCTGGATCCTCTTGCTCTTCGCCCACTATTCTGGCTCAGGCGATGGAGAGCCCACTATTCTGGCTCAGGCGATGGAGACCGTTCCTCGCTTGTGTTTTTACTTTCCTGAAGTCGCACCAGTACTGTCGAAATGCGTTGTATGGGACACGAGTTCTCAATTTGTCCAACTCAGCACTCCGATCTCCACCCGGGCACTCCAGTGGGGGATTTTGATCCAGCGGCCGCAACAATTTCTTGAAAATACAAGGACCATTTTGAGTAAAAAGAAGAATACAAGTACGATATTGATAATCTTGTAGATCATCTTACTGTAACAATATCTTGCATTGAGGTGCCAGAAAACGAGCTTAGGAATTTGTGCGCAGGCCATGCACCATAAGATAAAAATACAGGGCACGCCAGCATTATGAACCGATACTTAGCAACTAATGCAAACGAAGTATGCAAATTCTCCCATCATTCGATGCGGAAACAACTTCTCCCAAGTCCCAAAATTTCTACGCAAGAGCAATTATTTTCCAAGGGAAAAGACTAACATGTCCATCCGGACAATTTGGTAAGCCATGAAAGGTGGAACGCCATGACGGTAGCCGACCCAAGATTTAAGTAAATTCACAAAACATGTAGACAGTGGGAGGCGCTGCAAATGCTCATGGTAAAATCTACCAGCTGATTATTAAATCCCTAATTCTAGCAATTGAGACTTCCAATCGAAAGGAGCTGTAACAGTCAATGATGAGCCTTGGCCTCAGCTTTCCTTTGGGACTTTGCCTTCGCCTGGAAACAAAACAAAAGGTTTAGTTACCAAAACAGATGCTTATGTTGCTGGAGAAGGGACTAGAATGTCCGAGGGAAACACTTCAATAATGAGCATCACTCTCTAGATTGAAAAATTCTACAGGGTCTTCTTGGTCATTCATATGTTTTACATAACCTCAAAATTCAGGTGAGGTTTTACAGTCTGATAAATTCTTCCCTTATTATACTGAACCTTGAAACCTAACGGAAACCATGATATGAGGTTGAGCACTAACGCCAGTTCTAGTTATACAACAGTACCTGCCCTTCAAAGGAACAGAGCCAAAGAAATGGTGTCCCTAGCTACTTCGACGTTCAAAATCGGACAGTTTTGAGACTAACATCTACAAGGATAATAATATAGAAAATGTAACCAGCTCACTGCGGAGATCTGATTCTTCTTTCGTAATAACAATATTATCATGAAACTTAAAATTTAGCCAACATGAGAAAAGTATAGTCCAAGTTCTCAAACTATTTTATAGAGTACACTTGCTCCCAAAACTTCTTAAAATTGACTCAACGAACTATCTCCAGCAATTTATCTTGCTAGAAAATTCACCCTGACATTATTTTAATAATTAATGTCCTGCGAGTCATTTTTTATGTTGAATTCATCCCTATGCAAGTACTTTATTTACCAGAAAGAGAAATATAAGAAAATTAAGGAAAAAGAATCATCCCAGCATGCCATCTTCTCCACCATCCATCCCCATTTCTACATTGTCAGCACACCAACGCATTTTGCCACCCACTTCAGAAAAGGTATTTTATCTCCAAAAGACAAGCACCAAGAACACCGAAAGAAGTTGAGCAGCGAAAACCAGGAAGAAAATTCTAAATTTTTACATGAAGGGGTGAAATCCCAGAGAAATTTTCTTTCACTTGCACCTATGAACTGGAATTCACTGGATTTTAGGATTCTCGGCCAAGAGTTTTGGCTTTGAGCCTTCATATAGTGTTAATGTGAACAACTATCACAGCAAAAAGTAAGTGTTCCTTCACTCCTACTTCCCTCATTTAATTCTTCACAGACAATGCAATGCTTAGTTTCCTTCCTTATCCGTGTTTCCCTCATTTAATTCTTCACGGGCACAGCCAAATAGATCATCATGCCACAGGCCATTTATGCACGCAATGCAGTAATGTTAGGCTCTTATTTTGCTCGTGCAACACTACGAGGAATAAATATTGAAGCAATATAAACAAGAATCCTTCATTGAAAATCCACTACCTCACTAAAGGAGATCCAGTCCAGAAAATCTACACTAACAGTCATTTCCACAAGCTACTCGTGTGCTTCCTAAACACCCATGAGAACACTGACCCACAAACCCATCAATCATTTCAACTAAAAATGATAACACTATACTAGAAAATGAACAGCAAAGTCAAGTTCTTTCATACCTTGAGATACTTCAACTTGACGCTCCCATAGACAACTCCGAAAGAAAAGGCCGAAACACGAGCCACCTATCCATCGGCCCCATCAAATAGAAACAGCCCAAATCAATCAAAGCCGAGATCGATATCTTGTTTTTCTCTCGCCCTTCCCTTTCCCTTCCCTCATCGCATTCACAGAGAAATTAAACTCACACAAAAGGATGGCGAATTCGGCTTACCAAAGCGAGAGTGCTGGTTCCGGAGTAAGGTCCTGGGGGCGGCGCCATTGAAAATGCCCGTGCTCGGTCAACGAAAGCTCGTGCCTTGGAGATCAATCGGAGAAACAAGAGGAGGGTAGAGAGAGAGAGAGAGAGAGAGAGAGAGAGAGAGAGCTAGCTATGCACACCAAAGACCAAACGTCACCAATGTGTTGGGCTCTAGTAATGTGTTGATATGGGTTTACCGTGAAATGTCGCGGGCGGGCCGAATTCCCGAAACCTGAATTTGATCCTGATCGTTCCGACCATTTTATGAGAAGAATGGAAACGGGCCGGGTTTGACACCGTTGAGCATGACTATAGCTGGCAACATGGGTCACATACCCATATTTGACCCATATTTGTATAAAATGGGTCAAATATGGGTAATTAACTTATAAATATTTTATTAAAAATGGGTCAATAATGGGTCACACTTAAATCCATATTGACCCATTTTCGACCCGTAAGAACAACATTCTTCCATCAGTTACAAATGGTCCTGGAACAAGGTTCAACGATCGAGGCCGTGATTGGGACTAGAGCCGAGCTCGGGGCGAGCGACCGGGGCCAGGAACGGGACTAGTGCCGGGGTCGAGGCCCAAGCCAAGTTCGAGGACGGGGGCTGGGAGTCAGCAACCGGGGTCGAGACTGGTGCCGGGGGCTAGGGATTGACGACCAGGTTGGGACCGGTGCCGAGGGCTTGATTCAGGGGCTAGGGCCAGTGTCGGGACCGTGACCGGGGTCGGGGATGGGGCCGGGACCGGGATCCCGATCGGGCACTAGGATTGGGACCGGGACTCGAGGCGGGTGCCGAAGTCGGGACCGAGGATCAGAATCGGGGTTAGGGCGGGGGCCGGCGCCAGGACTAGGGCTGGGACCGGGGCCAGAGCGGGGGCTCGGGGCGGGGCCCGGGTCCTAAGGTGGGGGCCGGGACTCGAGGCCTGGTCCCTAGGCTGGGGCCGGCGCTAGAGCCGGGGTGGGTGCCGGGGTTAGGTCTCTAGGTCGAGACTAGCGCAGGGGCTTGGGAGAGTGTTGGGGCTAGGGCCGAGTCCCGAGGTCGGGACCGAGTCTCGAGGCCGAGTCCCGTGACCGAGTCCCGTGACCGAGGTCAGGACCAGGGCAAGGCAGGGGTAGGGATCGGGGCCAGGGTCGATTCTCGGGGTCTAGTTCTAAGACCGGGTCCCGGACCGAGGTCGGCCCCAAGGTCAGGGCCGGGGCAAGGACCCGGGACAGGTGCTAGGGTCGGGTCCCGGAGCCTATTGGGGTAGGTGTTGGGGTTGGGGCCGGGTCCCGGGGCCAAGTCTGGGGTCGGGTCTCGCGGCCGGGTCCTGAGACCTGGTCTAGAGATCGGGGCCGACGCCGGGTCTTGAGGCGGGGGCCGGGGCCAAGACTCGGGGTGGGTGACGAGATTGGGTCCCGGGGCCCCGGCGAGTGCCGAGGCCGCGACCTGGGACCGGGGACCAAGGACGGGGCCGATGTTGAGGACCAAGGATGGGACCAGGGACAGGGTCAGTGTAGGGACCAAAGTCGGGACTGAGAAGTATTTTAGTAGTATCATTTTCTTAAAATATTATTGTATTTTGATAATATGGATCAAAACGAGTCGGATCGAATCAGGTCGGGTATGAGTAATTAAATATGGGTCAGATGGGTCAATATGGATCGGGCCATATTCGACCCGACCCGACCCACTTATTTGCCACCTATATACATGACCAAACCCAAGTCCACTTCTCTCCAACAAAAAGCCAAGCTCGTCCGAAATCTAAGATGAGTTTTGTAGATGACTTCCCAAACCCTTCTCTTAAAAAAAAAAAAAAACATTTCGGGTCAACAGATATTCAAATCAGCAAAAATAAAGGATATAATTGCCTTAGCTTGATTAAATGTAGTAAAAAGTAGGGGCATTTTAGTAATTTGATTAGCTAACTGGGTTTGAAAATGGGGAACCTTGATCAAATTAACTAGAAATAGAAACAATATTTTTCAAGACGCCTTGAGAATGAAAGAAATGCGAGTTTTAATAAATTAACTAAGTTCAAAAAAGTAATTTATTTATTGAAAACACGTTTAATAAGATTTTAGAATGTGATTTAGAAATAAATACTCTTCATCATTTTCGTTCACAAAACGTTCACCTATTAAGTCTCCATCTAAGGCTTTTCCTAATAAGACCAGAGAGGTTGCCGGAGCCGAGCTATGGGTTGCATGGATGCCGCCAGCTTCTAAAGTCGTGATCGCATTGCTTTTCGGGAGGGCAAACATGGCACAAGCGACGACTGCGACAAAAAGGCAGAGAATCACTATGGGAATTTTGGTGAAGTGTCTATGATTATGTGAGCGCAAGTCAAAGTGAACGGACGATACAATCAAATCTTGGCGTTTTATTGTTCAATTATCGACCAAAATCTACTCCGAAAGGCACGTCGTAAAGATGCCTCGAGACCTTAAAATCACAAGAAATATTTCATGTTATCGAGTGTTGATGGAGTAGATAATGGGATTGATGGGTGGACGTGGAGTTTAGTTCATCCTTTTTCTTATTATTCCATTTATTATTTTTTCCATATTTTTCTTATTATTCCCTTTTCGAGTGCTTTTTTGGGGACGTGTAGAGCGTTACAGCTAAACGACAAAATTGCTTTGGTCAATATGGAATTTTTTTGGTCAATATGAAATATGTACAAACGTTTTCTTCCCCAAAATTCTCGGTCCGTGCGAATATTAGCCATGTCTATTGGCGTTCCGTGGGTCGGCACTCGCTTTCATGACGAAAGAGGAAAGAGCTTTATCATGTTAAATTCTAAGTGGGAACAATATAGTTTCGCAGATCTCCCTTTACGTGTACTTAAAAGCAAGAGATCTCGTTAAAAGGTTACGGGACAATACTTTTAGAATACCAACTTATTTCTAGAATGGAAATTCATTTGATCACGCAATTTTATTTTATTTTCTCTCAAAGTATTTTTGGAACCACTTAAATAAGTAAAATAAATTTTACTTCTTTTCAGAAGTAGAAAAAATGATCCTTTAGTCAAAAGTAGAAGCTGATTTCTAGAACATAAGTGTTGCCATAAGTGCAATCATTTGTTTCGCGAAGAGTAAATGATTTGCAAAATAATTTTCTAAAAATGATTGCTTATATCACTTGAAATAAATAATCAACAAGAAATGTTTTATTGTCGTTAACGTCTAAATGTTTTTGTGAACGATTGATTATTATTGTTATTTATGGTCGAAATGTTGGTTATTATTTCAAGCGATAGCAAATGAACATTTGTAGGGAAATGTTTTTTTTACCAAATTTTTTATTTTTCGCTAGACAAAAGGATCCTAAATCCAATAAGTTTTACCGAATGAACCTAAACTTTCGGTGACGCGTGTTCTTTTCATAATGCTCATTATTTAAATTTGATTTTGTCCCGTCGGAATACAAATGTGAAGTTAAGATATTCGAATTTTCGTCCGCGCATACTTGGCCTTTTTGTTTTATCACATCTTGATTGAATATTGCATTTTCATTAATATATTGTTCTTCTTCTTTTGCGTTGTTGACTAATTAATTAAGTTGATACTTAATACTGTCATTACAACAACTTGGGTTAAAAGATTTAAACTAGATTTCTGGCTCTGTCATTGGCTATACGGATCCAACCGTGTCCGTTTGTCATATCTGCAAGCTTGGAAACTTATAGCTTATATCATGAAACATTTCGTGCCTAGAGAATAAGCTGAAAGTGCCCACAAGAAATGCTCTCTTTTCAATAATCTTATTTATTTATTTTTTTTAAAAAAGAGGGTCCATTTTAGTTTAAGTTTCATAATTTTATTTTATATTACGACTATTAGGGGGGATGTGCTTTCTCCTCTCTAATCATTTATTTAACTTCGTCATCTTATAAAAAAGCGGAATAATAAATTATTCCACTAACCTAATTATCTTTCATGTAACAGATTTTTCGTATATAGTACACACATAAAATAATCTAAGCATCACCAACATGCGATAACGACATAACACGACACGACACACCGACTTAAAAATAGCGAAGTTCGACACGTTAGGAACGTTGTATATTAGATGTATTTTTTTACTTATATGTCATAAGACGAGAGAGAATAGGAGAAAATGTGTATTGTATTATAATTGAGAGAATGTACACTTGTGTATTTATAATCCTAAGAAAATGAAAAAAATAAGAAAGTGAATATACAAGATAGTAACATCCCAAAAATAAAGATTGATTGAATCAGAAATTGTCAATCAATCAATCTCTTTCAATCTTCAATTATAATCTCCAATAACCTTCAATTAGGATTGTCAATATTTTCAACACTCCCCCTCAAGTTGGCGGCCTATAGATGTCAAGGGCGCCGAGCTTGCTTAGAAGATATGTATGTTGTCCGTGGCACAAAGATTTGGTAAAAATGTCTGCAGGCTGTTCCATAGTTCTAATTCATTTGGTCATAATGATTCCTTCTCGAATCTTGTCTCGAGTAAAATGACAGTCAACTTCTATATGCTTCGTCCTTCCATGAAAAACTGGATTTGCAGCTAACTTAAGAGCGGCATCATTATCGCAGAATAACTCAGTTGATTTTTTAATTTATATTCCAAGATTCGGTAATAGTCCTCGTATCCGAATAATTTCACAAACAGTTTTAGCCGTTGCACGATATTCTACTGCTGTTGATGATAAGGAGACGGTCGACTGCTTTTTTGTTTTCCATGAAATCAACGATCTTACCAATTTTATGCAAAAATCAGTGATAGATCGCCTAGTCATGGGACATGTGGCATAGTCCGTATCGCAATATGTAGTCATCTTCATATCGCAGTCACTATACAAGAAAATCCCAAGGCCTGGACATCCCTTTAAGTACCGTACTACTTTCAATGCCGCATTCATATGGGATTGCTTTGGCTTGTGCATGAATTGACTAAGCATCTGAACCGCATAGCATAAGTCACGTCGCGTCATAGTGAGATATATCAGTTTTCTAACAAGTTTTTGATATCCTGATGGGTTTTCGAGCAAGGGATCCTCGATGGATGATGATATTCCTATGTTATATTCATGAGTTGTCATTTTGACATTCTGCTCTATCAAAATGATAGCTGGCTTGCATTCCGACAAACCTGCTTCAAATATAATCTCGATGGCAAACTTTCGTTGACTGAGATTAATTCCTTTCTCGGAACGTGTGATCTCAATCCCAAGAAAATATTTAGGAGCTCCTAGGTCCTTGATATGAAGAGAAGAATGCAAATATTCTTTGAATTTCGCAATGCAAGGTTCGTCGTTTCCCATTATAAGAATATCATCAACATATATCAGCAAATATATTGATGAAGTACCTGAAGTCCATGTGAATAATGCATAATCATATTTAGAGTGTCGAAATCCCACATTGGTCAATGCATCAGTAAATTTGGCATACCATTGTCGGGAAGCCTGTTTGAGTCCATACAAGGATTTGCGAAGATGACATACCCGAGACTCCCCTTGTCTATGTAGTCCCTGTGGAAGATCCATATAAATTTATTCATCGAAATCGCCATGAAAAAATGCATTGTGAACATCCATCTGATGGAGTGTCCAATTGCGAATCGATGCAATGGAGAAGAAGGAGCGAACAGTAACCTCCTTTGCAACTGGGGAGAATGTCTCATGATAATCAAAACCTTCACGTTGAGTAAACCCTTTCACTACTAAACGAGCTTTATAACATTCCACAGTTCCATCAGCCTTGAATTTAAGTTTGTAGACTCACTTACGGCCAATGGATTTTCGATGTGGAGGCAATGGAACGATGTCCCGTGTATGGTTGGCAATAAGAGCATCAAGTTTGGCAGTCATCGCCTATTGCCAACGAGGATCTCGAAATGCCATTTGATATGATGATGGCTCTATTTACTTAGAAATTCGATTAATACTACACATGTATGTGGGAGATAGCCGACTAAAGGAAACATAAGAGGACACGGGGTAATGGATACCTAAAGAACGAGAAGTAGAACAAATATATTCCTGCGTCCATGTGGGTGGCATGATGATACATCCAGAACGTCGAGGCCGCACAGACGTTGAATCAACTATCGGTGAAGATTCTAACGTAGCAATTGGAGATGGCGAAGAATCAGCTATCGATGACTGAGAGATATCAATCATAAGTGCTGAAGTAGACTCTGGTGAAGACGCCAATGTTTCAGACAATATAGGCGTTGGTTGTAGAGTATCTTTCGGAATGGATCTTGGAGGAACAAGTATATAGGGCACTGAAACATCTTCTTCTAACAAAGCTGGAGAGCCTAAAGAGGGCTCAGATGTGGCCGGTGAAGACGTTGCATCCCGAAAGGGAAATAAATCTTCATGAAAAATGACATCCTTGCTTATAAAAAAATCTCCAGTGGCAATATCCATAATTCTATATCCTTTCTGCAGAGTAGAATACCCCATGAAAACACATGGAGTCGCACGAGGAGCCAATTTGTCTCGAGGTCCCACAGTGGTTGCATAACATAAACATCCAAATACCCTTAGATGATCAATAGATGGGGTAGTATCATGAAGTAATTCATAAGGAGTTCTACCTGCAAGAATTCTACTCGGCATGCAATTAATCAAATAGGTGGCAGTGACCACACAATCGCCCCAAAATTTTTCTGGAATAGAGGCTTAATACTTGAGAGCTCTTGCAACCTCCAAGAGATGCTTATGTTTTCTTTCCACAATATCATTATGTTGTGGGATATAGGTGCGGGAGGTTTCATGAATAATGCCATGAGAGACAAAGAGAGACTGACAATCGTTAGGAAGAAATTCACGTCCATTATCTCTCCAAGTTTTTTTGACAGATGTATCAAATTAAGTTTGGACTATAGAGAGAAAGTTTGCTAAGCGAGAAAAAGTTTGACTCTTAGAATGCATGAGAAAGACCCAAGTAGTACGAGTAAAATCATCAACAATTGTGAGAAAAAAATGGGAACCATCACGAAGAGGAGTGTGATAAGGTCCTCAAATGTCCACATGTAATAATAAAAAAGGGCGATTATCTCGAGATGTGCTCATGGGGAAAGATGGTCTGGATTGTTTAGCCAATGGACATATGGAACATTTTGGATGAGGATAACGTGCATTATGGCCCAATCGTTGATGTAAAAGGAGATTATTATTTCTTGAAGTGGCATTACAAGAAATGCTATTATTGGAAAAATCTAAATCTCCAATGAAATCAATCCAAAAAAGTAACCCGTCTGCGACTCTACCCAAGCCCATCAGTTTGTCAATCGTATGGTTCTAAAAGAAGCAATTGTCTAAATTGAAAATGACATTGCAGGAATTATCTTTGCATACCCTTGAAACCGAAAGGAGATTGAATTCAAATTCAGGAATATAAAGAACATTGTGAAGGATAAATTTTGGACTAAGCGGAACAGTTCCAATTTTAATAACCTGAGTAGTATTTCCATTGGGGAGGCGTACTGATAAAGGGGACTTGGAGTGATCATGAATATGTGAAAATAAGGTTTCTGTGCAGACTGTATGGTCACTAGCACCTGAATCGATTATCCATACATTAGCCGAAATAGATTTTGCTTATGATAGAAGGGTACTTGAGAAACCTGCGCTGTCATCAGTAGTCTTCAGTTTACTCAGTATGTTCACAATATGCTGATATTGTTCCTGAGTAATTGTGGAGTGTCATCCATCAATTTTTTGTTTTGCAACCTAAAATGCATAGGCTTATTTGTCCCTCTTTTCATGATCACTTGGTTGCCCATGTAATTTTCAACATATCTCTATGGTGTGATGCGGTCATTTGCTATATTCACAATATTGATTTTTTATTTTAAAATAATTACCACTAACCTTGCCTGAAGACATGGACGCACAAGAGTTGTTCATTCCTTTAAAAAAATATAGCAGACGTGGCACGATCATGGCCGTTGGAACCGGTCGCTTGAGTGGACAAACTAGAGCCGTTGGATTTCCATCTGTGATCCTGTCCGTCGATTGATAACTCATTAGGGTTGCCTCTCCATCTTTCTCCCAGGTTCTGGAAACCTCCCCTCTCGTGCTCGCGTGAGACAGAGAAAGCGTTCAAATTCTCGATGTCCAGAGTTACTCCGGGAACGTCGTGAGGTGAGAAGGCCGAGAGGGCAACTCCCTCATCGGCTCGGGTAGGTGCCGTCACGGCCAATCATTGGCTTTCTTTGGTACTGCCAATTGGAAAATTAGTCCAAGAGAGGGCGCAGGTTGCATTGCCAGAATCTAGGTTCGAAAAGCAAGAAAGTCGTCGTTGAGGACGAGCAAGAACCGAGTAGCCTTCTCTCGGTCTCGAATAGCTTGATACTGGCGAAGCGTTTCCTCCGAGCCTTCAATCCGTTCTTCAGCGGCTTTAATCTCGTTCCACAACATCGAGAGGCAATTGAACAAGGATGTCACAGATTGACTTCCCCGTTTCAAATCTGAAAGTGTTTGCGTGAGGTAAAACAATGTTGCCCTATCTAGCTTACCATACATTTCACGTATGTTGTGTCACATAAGTTAGAGCGTCTTCTGTGGGAGGTAATCCGGCAGCTACCTCGGCTGTGAGGCAGTTCCCGATCCATTGTCGTCCGAGCTGATTGCACCAACGCCAATGTCGACGCAATCGTTCGTCGGATGGAATAGGCACGGTCCCATCTAAGAACCCATCTTTGTCTTTGGTGACCAAAGCTCGCCGTAAATCTCTTGTCCATGTCGAGTAGCTCTCGGATCCTGCGAGTTGAAAAGTGATAAGGCGTAACTCTGGTCCGTTGGCCGGTGAGGTATAAAGTGGGTCCCCGATCTTCGGTCTGCCGTTGCCGATTCCTATATAGTATGGATAGGCGGCTTGGAAACCTGGTGGAGGAACCGGGTAGGGATTTGACTCGATTCCTGATTAACCTGATCCCGGTTTGGGTGTTTGTCCTGCATACCCCGCATATGTGACATTAGGCCCCGGGACTGGGCTTGCCCTGATTGCTGCTGGTGAGCTCTCCCTGGGCTGGACATGCGTTTGGCCCATTTCCATATTAACAGGCAATGATGATCCAAAAAAAGTTGGTTGAATGGGCTTGTAGTACCATGAGCCTAATGATGCTGGAGTAGGTAGCCACTAAATGGGCTGGCTCGAAATGGGCTACCTTTGGTTGGGCTGAGCCTGAAAAAATATTGATTGATTGGGTTGAGCCTGAATACATGGTTCTGTAATGAGCTCCGAGAGTTGAGGTAAGTATTCGGTAGAGTGAATTGGGTTCTCCTAAAAAAGGTGGTTGTCGTTCGGCATGGTATATGTGAGAATGATTTCTACACGGAATGCTAAGTGTTTTGCAGGTTGATAAACCCTATTTCTACAACAACAAAAGCAAGACCAATCCGAAAGACAATCAAAAGAATGAAGCGTACGGAAGCTAAGCCAGGATGGCGAAGTGCTCTGATACCATGTCATAATACGATAGAGAATAGGAGAAAAATGTGTATTGTATTATGTTTGAGAGAATGTACACTTGTCTATTTATAATCCTAGGAAAATGAAAAAAGTAAAAAAGTGAATATACAAGATTGTAACATCCCAAAAATAAAGATTGATTGAATCATAAATTGTCAATCAATCAATCTCTTTCAATCTTCAATTGTAATCTCCAATAATCTTCAATTAGGATCTTCAATATTTCCAACAATATACTTGATAAATTATCGTTTTTATGATTATTTCAATCAAATTAATTTGATCCAAAATTATAAATAAATAAATAATAAGAAAAGATCCTAGAATGAGTTTACACTAAAAGACATTAATCCACCATTTGTTAATATCATTAATTATTTCGAAGTGCTGACCACATGTCGAATGTCTCTCACCTGTTGATCACTTGTCGATCGTGTGGCGAAATGTGTGTTCAACACACGTCACCAACAAGCATCGGACACAAACGCAGAGGCCCCAAATAATGTGTTGTTAGCTTATCTGTCATGAGAAGGTTATAATTTTGAAGATACAATACTAATTAGCGAGTCCTAGCATATAATATAGGTTTTTTTATGCTAGTATTATTCAATAAAAGACCAGGAAAAAAACAACATACGAGTTTTATTTGGACTCTCTTAGTTTTGATAAGTCAACCTTCGTAATCTACTAAACATGCCCATGTATAACATACATAGTAGAAATGATCAAATTTTTGTCTCTCCATTGTAAGAATTTTTCTGATGTAGGCTAAATTAATTGAATTGATTTACCATTTAACGGGATTGATCTATTAAGGTATGATATACAGATCCTTGAACAATGTAATATGGATAGGTTAATGTATCTCGAGTTGGGCCTAGGTCGTAATGAGAGAGCCCGTGGTCGAAAACTCTAATAAATAGCGCTCAAGTCCCTCTTTTATCTAACTCTCTACTGCATAAACATACTCACATAAAGGAATAACAGACATGTTCGTGAGTGGCACTCTTATTTGGCTAGAGCTCTAGTGAGGGGAATAAAGGGGAAGCATTTGACTTTCAAATCGTCGTTGTTCCGCAGTAGTTTGGATTGATTCCAAATCAAGTGCGCAAATCCTGTTTCCTCTATCATAGAGCATTTTAGTTTTTGGTGATGGTGTTTCTAGGGTGTGCCATTTTTGTGCCCTTACATTTGGTATCAAAGACGCTACAACGAATTAAACATTTCGATTTAGTCTATTTTGGAAATTTTCATCTGGGGAAGCTATTTTTGATCACATAGACAGACACGAGAATTTGAATGGTCGCACACCTCTAGCGAACACTGGATGGACGTTCATACGCCCGCACACACCACGGTTGTAGTGATGCGTGATGGTCAACGATGAATAGTACAATTTTTACCTTTGTGTGCTTTTTGTTCGATGAAAATCATTCTAGATCACGTAGTCGGATTGGTCTCATCAATACGATCATTTTTAGTGGTTGCACACCTCCAAATGATGCTAGACGGCAATGCACGGGTAATTGGGACGTGCCATCATGTTGCATGACTAGTAGTAGTGGTCATGCTGACGTCACCCTTAACCCAGGTCTAACCCTTTAACTGACTCGACCTTGACCGTTGATTGGTCAAACCGATGGAACCGATTGGTGGTAGGATCTTTATGGTCGAATCGACCTTCAGACTGGAATAGATGTCGTGTGCACATCTCACGAGCCGAGCTTTCAGGCATCACGTGATGGCGTGTACAAGCTCTATTTGGAGCATGGTCTATGCCAGCATGCTCGCACGATCCTACTCTATACTGTGGTATATCATATAACATGCTTGAGGCTCTGATAGATGAAAAAGGGTGTACATAACCTTGTATACATATATCTTTAAGGATTTCTTTTTCATTTTCCTTATATTTCAATTTGGATTTCGAAATACATGGTGTTGGCTCACATATTTATGACTACATACAAAATGTGTAGAGCTAATTCATAAATTGGAGCAATGAAAATGGCATCGCATGTGATTTTAGTGATGAATTTTCCCCATCTTCGAGTTTAAAATTATATGTGCATGATAGATGTAACACATGAGATTTATATCTTTATATCTCTGGCATGACAGATTTTCAATGATTCAATTGGTAGTGACCACAAAAATGACACATTTAATTGGGTTTGAAAATATCGATCTCATATCGTGGTGGGATCTCCTATTCTAATGCGTTATCATACTAACAAAGTAGATGATTGCATATTGGTTTACATAGGAATGTAAAATTAGCGAGTTCACGAAGATTGAAATATATTCTTATGATCGCTATCATGTGGAGAGTGTATAATTGCATGTCATATATTCTTCCCAAAGATGATTACATAATGATACATGTAACTCTTAGGATGTATACTTGTACGATTTTAAGTTACAAATTATTAGTTCATGAAGGGTCACATGTATAACATATGATTGAGAAGTGACTAATCATAGCAGTTTAAACACCTAAAGGTAGTGAGTTCACGAAAATTAGAATATATTCTCATGGACGCTGTCATGTGAAGAGTATATTATTGCATATCATATATTCTGCCTAGAGGTGATTACATGATTGTAAAAATTTAAAAATTGTATTGTACATGTTTTTTACATTTTTATCTCTCTTTATAACTTCTATGTATAAGAAGTTAAAAACATAAACAAATCAACAATAAATCAGAAAAAATCAAGTAGTGATTGCAAGAGATTTGCGATTATAAGAGATCCGCTGAACATCAAGAAGTGATTGTTAGAGATCTACAGTTGCAAGAGATTCGCTGAATATTAGGATTGATTGCTGAAAACTGAGAATGGTTACTAGAGATTTGCTGAAAATCAGATTCTAGATTTGATATTCTTGGACATCTCCCCGAAGCTACTGTGAGAGATTTCACAGTAAGCTTGTACTACAATAAACGAAATGGAGTGGTAGACATGGCTTTGGTGAAGATTCCGCATGTTGATCTATGAAGGAGATGTACTGCACATGGAGTTGCTTCTGAACCACCCTTTTTCGAACGAAATGATAATCAATCTCAATATGCTTTGTTTAGGCATGAAAAATGGGATTATTAGTGAGGTAAATGGCCGAAATATTGTCACACCATACAATAGGAGGACTCAGCAAGATGGGATGGAGGTCACATGATAAGGCTTCTATCTATATGAGCTCAGCCATTGTATCAGCTAGACACTTAAGTTCCGCTTCAGTGCTAGAGCGAGTTACAATCCGTTGTTTACAGGAGCTCCAGGAAATAAGATTAGATCCAAGAAAGACACTGTAACCACCAACAGACCTGCGAGTGTCATGATCACTAGCCCAACCTGCGTTGGAGAAATCATGTAATTGACTAGTAGAGCTGCGAGTAAGCAGAATGCCATACTTAATAATACCACGTGGAAAATGAAAAATACGCTTAACGAACTGCCAATGTGTGTCGGTGGGAGCATGAATGAACTGACACGCGATATTCACCGCATAAGCAAGATCTGGTAGGGAGATGGTAAGGTATTGAAGAGTGACAACAGTTCTACGTTATAAGGCAGGACCATGAAATAAAGCTTTGTGCTACAATAAAGGCGGGTCAGTACTAGTAACACAAGGAGTCGTGACTAGTCGGGCATCTTGCATATTGGTACGTTGAAAAATGTTGTGTGCATACTTGCCTTGATGGTTCTTTGCAATTTAATGTCGAGAAAATAATGGAGCCCACCAAGGTCCTTAATAGCAAATTCTTGCTGCAGGGATTCAATTGCCATTTTCGACATGGCTTGTCGAAAATCACGAGTGGCACACATGTGACTTGCCGAAAATTCTAATCAGCACACGTGGATGCCACGTGGACGTTTGAACATTAAAATAGTTAACTTATTTCAGAAAAATTAAAATTAAACTAAAAAAATAGTCCAAACTTTTTTTTTTTAAAAGGTAGTGGCGAGGGCTATGAGTCCTTGCCATCACCGCCCTCCCTCGCGCCCGCGCGAGGGGGACCAAGGGTCACCGGGATTGGGCAAACCCCATCACAGGCTTGCAGACCCACGAGTGTCGCAAGGTCGCTTAGATCTAGAGTCGCCTAGGTTGCGGTGTCGCTTGGGTCGTGAGATCACAGGGTTACAAGTCGCGGGATTGTCTAGATCTGCAGTCGCCTTGGGTTGTGGGGTTACTTGGGTTGCTTGGGTTACGGGTCGTAGGGTCGCTTGGGTGGAGGGGTCCCTTGAGTCGCCTGGATCTGGGAAATGCCAGGCTGCATGGAAAAGGGGAGGCTCCGGCGACGAGTGGTGAAACAAAGAAGGGAAGAAAGAGAGAGAGTTGGAGTCGGGGCTTGAGGCAGTGGGTCCTCTCGGCTGTGTGGGATAACGACGATTAGGAGGAGCAGTGTGAGGTCGACGGCTTGAGAGTTGACAATGGCTGGAGGGGGGCGACGACGACGAGTAATGCGGCAAGAGGGTGGAGGCGCGATTGGGAACCAAGAGGGTGACATGGAGGCTCGGTTGGATGGTGGTGAGGCGGAGCGAGCTGGTGGCTCTAGTGGTGCGATTGACGTGGGGTTAATGATTGACGGAGCTAATGGAGTGGCGACGATGGTGGTGACCGGTGGGCATAGTAGTGGCAGCAAGGCATCGGGGGTTGCTGGGATTTTACCGAAGGGGAAGGGGTCGGGGGAGAGCAAAAGAGATGCCGCCAAATCCATTTTCCAGCCTTGATTTGTTTTTCATTTGTTTTTCTATTTTTAGGCTATTTTCTAGTTTAATTTTAATTTTTCTAAAAAAATTAACTATTTTAATGTTAAAACATCCACGTGGCATCAATGTGTGTTGATTGTTTTAAATAATAATAATAATAATATACCACGTGTATTGTTTGGCCGGAATTGACATTGAAATAATCATTTTTTGGCCGTAATTGGAACTTCGGTGATCAATTTCTCTCCGATGTGGCACTGAAGTGATTACAAAAATATTAGCATTAAAGAGATCTCTATACACAAATATTGGCATTTCTGTTGTACTTTTGCCAAAGAAAGAACTTAGTCGTTGGTGCCATGCACGCGGTGCCTGTTTCGGTTCATAAAGCGAACGTTAAAGACGGCATACATGGTGAGGATGAATAGAGTCGATGAAGCCTGGAGGTTGCTACATATAAATTTCCTCTTCAAGATGATAAGGGAGAAAAGCATTCTTCACGTCTAATTGTTGAAGCTGCCTTCTCTAACTAAAAGCAAGAGAAATAACGGTGCGAACCGTTACATGTTCTACGATGGGACTAAAAGTTTCATGGAAATCTACCTCTTTTTGTTGATTGAAGCTTTTGGTGACTAACCGAGCTTTGTATATTTCAAGAGATCCATCAGCCTTTAGTTTGACTCGAATACCCATTTACAACCAATGAGTTTGCATTAATTCGGCGAAGGTATAGGGCTCCAAATGTGATTGTGAATTAAGGGAGTGTATTCTTCAATCATATATGCTCGCCATGCTGGAGCTTTATTTTCTTGAATGAAGGAAATCAGTGTCGGTATTGAGGAAGCTTTGGTTTGCAGGGCATAAGTGTGAGCAGTCCAAAGTTGACGTCGTGCCAAAGTTCCATCACGCACCCTTGTCACCATAGGATGAGATGAGGTAGCTGGCGGTGAAGGTGAGTTGGAGGTCCCGTTACTATTGATTCGATCATCCGGAGTGGGTGGATCTGGGGGCAAAGATGACTCCGATTCTAAAAAAGGAGTTGGAGAATTTGTTGAACCTGTACATGAGAAAGAAAATTAGTTGGGGCAGTAAAGATGCGCTCCATTAACTGAGGTTTTTGCATGTTGTTGTTAAAAAATAAAGGGAGCATATGATATTCTAGAGCCGTAACAGTAGTTTGACAAGTATCCGTTGGACCAGAGATAGCAAAAGGAAATAATTGCTCATAAAAAAATTGCATCATTTGTGATGTAGATGCGATGATCTCTCTGAGAATAACAACGGTAGCCCTTGTAGCCCGACAGATATCCTAGAAAAAAATGTTGTTCTTCGTATAAGATCGAAGATTGGGGTAGATCGCACAGCTGAAAACCTTGAGGTGCTTAATAGAAGGAATAATTCTACGAAGTGTCTCTCATGGTGTTCAGTTATGTAGAACCCCCATCGGTAGACGATTGATAACATGTACTGTAGTCTCAAATGCAAAATCCCAGAAGCGAGGCACCACAAAATCATGGTTAGGCAGTGAAAGGTCTATTTCAACAATATGGCATGCTTTTTCTCGGTTGTCCCACTTTAATGATGTTGATAAGGACATGAGGCCCTTTGATGAATGTTACGGTCTTGTAGTAAATGCTTAAAAGAGATCGATAGAAATCCACGTACACTATCACACTGTGGTGGAAAATTGATTTTCTACAAAATTGAGGAACACAGAGAAAATGGAGAGGAATTGATCACGAGAATACAACAAGTACAGCCATATAAATTTTGACTATTCATGAACAAAACAAATAGAATATTGACTATTAGATGTAGAGGTTACAAAAGCTGAACTCCGTCTATCAAAGTGAATTAACTGCAACGGAAAGGTAGACATATGATGTGTGGGAGCATGAAATTGACTATGACTCTTACTAGACATGCACGCAGGACATGGTGAGAGTGCCACCGGTGATTTATTTAGATCTTGACAAACAACTGGGAAGGCGGCATGACCAAGTCGATTGTACACAAACGAACAAGATCGGCTGTAAAGGCTTGCAACACGGACGAAGATGACGATTGCAAAGAAGACGTTGGAATGAAATAAAGATTGTGATCAGTTTCTCCTTGAAGTAGAGACCTCTTTATATGACGACACTTCACAGAAAAGAAGTTTGGTGAGAATAGGAAATCATAGTTGTTTTCTTGATAAAACTAACGTACAGATAGCAAATTCTTTTTTATTGTGGGAACAACGAGAATAGTAGATATACAAAAATGAGGAGAAACGTAGCTACCTCTGTGAGTAATGGATAGATGAGACCCGTCACCTAAGGTGACTTGCTGGGATCCAAAATAAGGCTGAACATTAGACAGATTGAAAAGATTGTTTGTTACACGGTGGGTAGTACCAGAATTAGGATACCTAGATTCATTGGAGAAGATGGAAGGTGGAGGAGGAATTTCAACCAAGTTAAGTTGAGGAGAAAATTCGGATGGTGACTGCTGAAGATATCTGTCACGACAAACATTGGGATTATGACCGTGTCTGTTACAAACCTAACATCGAAGATTGCTTCATCTCTTACTCTAGTTATTGTCAAAAGATGGATTGAAATTGGTGTTGAGATTCCAATTGTGATATTGCTGATCATCCCCTCGATAATTCCTGTCTCTTCCATGTTGAATTCGATTTTGAAAAGAATTCCCATTACCTCGAGAATATCCGACAACATGTTGTTGTCGTGATCTTTGAGGTTGTGAGGAAACCATTGTATACCCATCAAAATGTGCAGCAAAAGCAGCCGGTAGAGCAACAGTAGACTCCATGAGGTCTAAGCGTGCTCATAGAACAATATGAGACCGTGAAGGGCATCTCTAGTCATTCTTTGATTTTGACTTTGCATTGATATTAATACTGCAAAGCTTTGATATTCGGCTCTCAATACACGAAAATGTGCGTTTGATACTCATTTGGGGAAATAATCTCGCCAATCGAAGCGAATTGGTCCATAAGAACAGTGGCTTGTTGAAGAAATTATGTAACCGTTTGGTTACCTTTTCGAAGAGCATGCAGCTGCATTCTAGGATGAGTCGTTCTATCAAGATTATGAGCAACATAGATTGTACCAAGGAATTCCGATGCTTCTGCGGATGCGTTGAAATTCGAAAGCTGGCTAACGATGGCATCAAATGTTGTGCTAAGAATCCACCCGAGTGCGATTTGATCGCGTGTTACCCACTCGTTATATGTTGGGTTTCGTAATATTGGTGGTGGTTCCATCTGCTGCTGTTTGCACAATTTGGCTTGGTGAACATACAGAAGATCTTTCCATAATTGGTAGTAGTTTGCTTGCTGGAAGACACGGTAATATGTGTGCCGTCCAAATAACAAAATTGTCTCTCTTGAGCTTGGCTCCAATTGCTGGACATGAGATGGAATTTGCAGGAATTCCAGTGGCTATGGATCCATATACCTGGGTTGTTAACCTAAGGATGGTACTCGAGATCAAAGCAGATTTTCGGGAAGGCGAGGATGCCATTTGAGAATAAAAGAAACCTTTCCTTAGAAAGGCTTAGATACCATGTAAAAACTTAAAAATTGTATTGTATTTTTTATGAATGTTTTTATACATCTTTATCTCTCTTCACAATTTCTATTTATAAGAAGTTAAAAATATAAACAAATCAACAATAAATCAGAAAAAAATCATTAAGTGATTGCAAGAGATCCGCAATTACAAGATATTCGCTAAATATCAAGAAGTGATTGCAATAGATATGCTAAATATCATGAGCGATTGCTGAATATCGAGAATGGTTGCTAGATATTTGCTGAATATCAGATTCCAGATTTGATATTCTTTGATAATGATAATGCACGTAACTCTCACAATGTATATACGATTTCAAGTTACATAAAATTGACTCATAGAGGGTCACATGTACAATATATGGTTGAGAAGTGACTAATTTCTTGTGTTCATACACGCAAAGATGGTGACGAAGAATGATGTATATCTCATGGTCACTATTATGTGAAGATTATACTACTACATGTCATGTGTTATGTCCAAAGGTGATGCATATAACCCTAAGGATGTATATTTATATGGTTTCAAGTTACATAATACTCACATGATGTTCATTACATGCATTGCTTGTTAAATCAGTCACATTCTTTGTGAAAAATAACTCAATCAGGATAGAGGTTCATGGAGGTTCAAACTTTAAGAAAATGGGTAGAGAATCATTTGTTTGGGATGGAGTTAGCAAATGTTTACATTGCTCTGCCAACTAAATTTTGAAAGCCCAAAAAACGCATTTTGCTTATTGGGAAAAGAGCAATAGGATTTACTTGTTATCTATAAAGTGATCTATTCATGAACATTTGAAATGTACTTTGACAACTGACTACACTGCTAGACATATGATGGGAAGCCTTTGAGGCTAAGAATACTGTCTCGTCTATGATGAGCTTAGGTCTCTTTTGCAAGGACTCTTTAACATGAAGTATGCTGGTTCTGATGGGGTTAGGGATTGCATTTAATGGACGGTAGACTGACAGAATAAGAGGTTTAAAAATAATATTCATAAAAGAACTCATAAAATTACCCATAATAGTTACCATAAGAAAAATGGTGACCTTATTATTTTTTTTTTGTAAGAAGAAAGGTCACATAAAGCAAAACTGTGACAAATTTTTTTGTTTCATTTCATTTTTTGACAATTATTCACTCATTTTTTACAATTATTCTCAATATGATTATATGTACTTGATTAAGGAAAAATCTTAATCTATTAACAAGTTTAAGATTTTTTTGAAATAAAGTCAAGAAATAGATGGGAAAAGTTATAAATGTTGTCAAATCTGATTGAGGATGTGAGCATTTTCGCAAGTATGGCGGTGTTTGACAATTTAAAGGGTCATTTGTCAACTACTTGGAGGATTCTAAGTAGTCTCTTAGTTTACTATGCTTGCAAGTCCTAAATAAATGGTGTGGCCAAAAAACATAATTGCACCTTTATGGATATGATGAGGTGAAACTAACTTGCCTGATTTTCCATGGAGGTGAAACTTTGAAAGCAACCCTTTACATTCTAAAATGTGTGTCTAGCAAAATTGTTTCATTATCTCCTTTTTAGTTATAGAATGGATGTAAACCTAAAATGAACCATCTTAGTACTTAGGGTTGTCTACATCTAACATTAAGTAAGTTAGACTCTTGGACCACTCGATGTTACTTCCTATATTATCCAGACAATTTGAATGGGTATTGGTAATATGATCTCAATGGAAGCACAAGAATTGTAAAATCACAAACATCAAAATTTCTGGAATTTGATATAGCTGTAGAGGGTAGCTTCTCACAGACTATTGAAAATAAGGTATGATGAGGACTATTATGTCTTCTCTGCCTATAAAGATGATCGACAAGCCTCCTGCATTACATGCTAAGGCTGTTGGGATTCAGGATCCTGTTATTGAAATAGTTCGCAACGAAGTTTCTCAAGCCCGATAAGTGTAAGATGAGGTTGAAGTAAATATTTATCAAGTAGAGATGATGACATATACCACCGAACTATATAGTATATATAGGAGAGTATGATTACGATATCGATTATATGGTCAATCAGTGACTTATACATAGTTGTTTCTTGTCCTCAGTCGAATATATAGTTGGAAGAGATGAAAGACATGCAATCTATGAAAAATAATGATATTTGGAAACTTGTTGAATTACATGAAGG
The DNA here is from genome assembly GCA_028455895.1 of Rhodomyrtus tomentosa. Classification (NCBI taxonomy): domain Eukaryota; kingdom Viridiplantae; phylum Streptophyta; class Magnoliopsida; order Myrtales; family Myrtaceae; genus Rhodomyrtus; species Rhodomyrtus tomentosa. The sequence continues at coordinate 17,329,841 of JAPCWY010000011.1, forward strand.
CCACAAGCCCATCAGTTATAGGTGAATATATAATACTAAAAAGGACTTCAAAATAAAGATTGAAACGTTTAAAACCAGATTAATAGCTAAGGGTTTCACTCGAAGAGAAGATGTAGACTATGAAGTAATTTTTTTCCCTAGTCTCTTCTATTTTTTTTTAGAGTGATCATGGCACTAATAGCTCGTTTTGACATGGAGTTACATCAAATTAATGGTAAAACTGCTATTCTGGATATAGATCTGGATGAGAAAGTCTATATGATGCAACCCAAAGGCTTTGCAGCTGATAATTTAGATAAGTATATATGTAGACTAAAAAGGTCCATTTATAGCCTCAAACAAGCTTCTAGATAATGCTATTTGAAGTTTCATAGTGTTATTATTTCATTCAGTTATGTCGAGAATAAAGTAGATTATGGTGTACACTGCAAAGTCAGTGGGAGGAATTTTATCTTCCTAATTCTTTATGCAAATGATATCTTGCTTGTGAGCAGTGATATTGGATTATGCATGGGATGAAACGAATGTTGTCAAAGCGCATTTTTACGTAAAAGACCTTGGTGAGGTCTCTTTAGTCCTTGACATTGAGATCCATAGGGATCGTTCTTGTCGTGTATTGGATTTGTCTCAAAGGGCATAGGTTGATTTTATTTTGGAAAGATTTAGTATGTAACACTATAAGCCAGGCATTGCTCCTATCATTAGGAGTGATAAAGTGAATCTCTTTCATTGTCTGCATACGAATATTAAGAAAGTCCAAATGAGAAATGTATATTATGCTAGTGCACTAGACTGGGCATTGCTTTTGTTTAAGTTTGCACTAGACTGGACATTGCTTTTGCAACAAGACTTCTAAGTAGATATAAATCAAAATCAGACACAATTACTAGGTTATTACCAAAAATATTTTGAATTACTTAAAGAGGACAAATGATTATATGTTGATTTATAGATATGTTCAGAACATGCAGCTACTAGGGTATTCTGATGCAAACCTTGTTGGCTGTCAAGATGACTTGAGATCAATAACATGATACATTTTTATGTTAACAGGAGATGCAGTATCATGAAAATGTGAGAAATAAAAAATCTATATCATCCTCGATCATGCAAATGAAATTTGTATCATGCTTTTCAGCCACTACTCAAGCTATTTGACTCTGAAACCTCATTAGGGAGGTGGCCATATTTAATTTTATGGATATATCCATATAGTTGTATTGTGACAAAAGCTATTCAGTGTTGTTTATTAACAACAACGGAAGTCATGTTGTTAATAGCTCGTTTTGATATGGAGTTATATCAAATGAATGTTAAAACTGCCTTTCTAGATAGAGATTTGAATGAGGAAGTCTATATGGTACAACTTGAAGGCTTTGCAGCTGATGATAAGTTTATGTGTAGACTAAAAAGGTCCATTTATATCCTCAAACAAGCTTCTAGATAAAGGTATTTGAAGTTTCATAGTGTTATTACTTCATTCGGTTATATCAAGAATAAAGTGGATTAGTGTGTATATTACAAAGTCAATGGGAGGAATTTTATCTTCCTAGTGTTTTATGCAGACGATATCTTATTTGTGAGCAATGATACTGGATCACTGCATGAGATGAAACGAATGTTGTTAAAGTGCATTTTCACATAAAAGACCTTGGTGAGGCCTCTTTAGTCTTTGACATTGAGAGCCACAGGGATCGTTCTCGCCGTGTATTGGATTTGTCTCAAATGGCATAGGTTGATTCAATTTTGGAAAGATTCAGCATGTAATATTATAAGCTAGGAATTGCTCCTATCATTAGAGGTGATAAATTGAATCTCTTTCATTGTCCTCATATGAATATTAAGAAAGTTCAAATGGGAAATGTATCTTATGCTAGTGCACTAGAAAGCATCGTGTATGTTTAAGTTTACACTAGACTGGGCATTGCTTTTGCAACAGAACTTCTAGGTAGATATAAGTCAAAATCAGACATAATTACTAGGTTAGTACCAAAAATATTTTGAGTTATTTAAAGAGGACAAAGGATTATATGTTGATTTATAAATATGTTCAGGACCTGCATCTATTAGGGTATTCGGACAAAGGATTATATTTTGTTAGCTATCAAGATGACTTGGGATCAATAACATCATACATTTTTATGTTAGCAGGACGTACAATATCATGAAAATGTGAGAAACAGAAATCTATATCATCCTCTATCATACAAGCGAAGTTTGTAGAGTGCTTTTCAGCCGCTACTCAAGCTATTTGGCACCAAAATTTTATTAGGGAGGTGGCCATATTTAATTTTATGGATATATCCATATAGTTGCATTGTGACAAAACTATTCAATATTGTTAATTAAAAACAACAGAAGTCTTAAGGGATCTAAATATCTTGTAGTTGTCACGCCCCGAACCTTTCAGGCACGCAAAATCCCACCAGGGCCGTCTTGTCTTTCGGTGTTAACCAGGATCCGTTGGCCAGCAATTAATAACTCCTAAATGATACAAACATGAGGAAGCGATAAAACTTCTCCATTCAGTTCAATTTTAAGATGACTCAGGACATAGGGTACGTCTTTTTATAAAAGCCGATTAAGGTTTAGAGGATACAACTCTAACTTCAAGGTAACATGAAATCTCTAAAGTCACCAAAGTATAAATCCATTTCATATAATTACTTCTTCAAACACCGATCATTGGCAAGTTCAGATTTCCATCGCCTGGGACTTGAAAATTAATCCCACGACAGGGTGAGATATACATCTCAGTAAAGTGGGTCCTAACCTTAGGTTAGGCTGACCGTTCACTCAGGCAATTATAATCACAAACAAATTATACAAGAATCACAAGAGACAGTCAACTATCATGAAATAACACATAAACATCAAGCATGCACTCTAGGCATCTTATCACGTTATTTAGTCCAAACATGCATAAACAAGCCATGTTATGCCATTCACCCTTTCCTGCCTCCTCACTTTCATGCCCGCGTTTAGAACGCCTCAGACTCGATCCGTGTAAACGCATCAGACCGTCTCATTGACAAACCTACGTAAATGCATCAGGTTTTCAATGTTACTCCAGGCCTGTGTCGACACATCTTAACTTCGTCCCGCGTTTCAGTGCATAAGGACTATGGCATTCTCAACCCCGCGTCAGATACGCCTCAGGGTGCCATTCAATTCAAACCCTGCGCCTCAGCACCTCAGGGCATTCATCCACACAACCCGCGTCTCATATGCCTCAGGGTGTCACAACCTCTTAAATAAGCCATAAGTTCACTTTAAAGCATAACACATATAATCAAGTGCAACTTATACACGAACAACACACTTATGGCATGCGAGGCAATCAAGTTCAACACTCAAATGCGACAATTAACTCAAGGCACAAGCATGGTCAAGCATTCGAGTCATCTATATCTTTCTAGGACGTACAATGGACAAGTATTTGATAATCTTCCAAGAATCAATCAAACTCACACTCAATTCGCCCAATTGAGTCCAATCCTCCTATCAAAGGTTTAGAATCCCAAGCACCTCAAGGGTTCTGTCCAAATAGTCCAAGGACAACTCAACCACGCAAGCACCTCAATCTTAATGTAATACAATTCTTCTCCCAAGCACCTCAAGGTCGATCCAAATAGTCCAAGGACAACTCAACCACGCAACCTAATGAAATTCATCCAATCGTCAATTTTTCTTGCTCAATTAGTCAATCCAAGAGACATAAACCTTATTGACATGTTCATCAACATCCTAGCATGTCTCAATGATGAATTTGAGACTCAATTCCAACACCAATGGTCCCCAACAAAATCGGTATGCACAGAATCGAATCGGACATTTTCGGTTCTGTGTATACCCCAACTAATCAGCCCTTAAACTACCTCAAATCCTCAATTTATTCACTAATATACTTGCTAACATGTATTTCTAAAGGTTGGGGAGCCTCACCGAAAATATGGAACCAAGGCGACGCCGGGAAGTCCTTGAATGGTGCCGGTTCCTTTGGGTCCTCCAATGGTCAATTTTTACCCTTTAAACACAAGACCCATTTGAGGTCAAAACTCCATTAAATTCCTCCAAAATTTTTACCACAGCTCATACAACTTTAATAATATAGGTGTAGAAGACCTCACCGAAGATTTGAAATAATTTGAAGTTCGAAAGACCCCGAAATAGGTCTTTTCCCAAAACCGGTCAGAATCTGCCTCTTCTAGACCTTCGTCCACTCAAATCGAGCTATGAGAAGATCTATCAGGTCAAATTGAGCTTATAATATGTCTATGGAAAGATAAGACAATAAGCTTTCATTTGACGATTGGTTTATCTCAATCCGGTATCGGACAAAGAAGATATGGCCAGAATAGTAGGACGGTCGGACTGGTCGGCTGGGAGCTCTCGAATTCAAAACTGACTAGCCTGACCTTTGCTCCTTCAAACGGCTCTACAGGACAAACGGCTAAGTAGATTTCGACCCATAATACCTTGTTGAAATGGCAAGACGATAAGTTTTCCAATGGTAGGTGGTACGCCTTAATCCGATGAAGGATGAAAAAGTTATGTCCGGAACAGTGAAGCAGTCGGGACAGGGTGACGGGCTGGTCGGCAAAGAGAGAGGAGGAAGAAGAAGAAAGTGGAGAAAGTGAAGAGAGAGGGATGGTCGGCCAAATGAGAAGGAGAGAGAGTCTTCCACCAATAATTCACTTGGTCAAAGACTTGAATGATAGGTTAAAAGGGTTTACATCAACTCATAGCCTAATCCTTTGACACTTGTCCTCATGTTAATCAAGGCTCATCCAATGGCCCTCATTTTTCTTGATTTTCGGCAGCCTATAGGGTATTGTGATTGACCAAAATGCCCTTATCCAATTATAAAGGCAAGGTTAAGGTTTAGGGGGCAAAATAGTAATTTTACCCTCGACATCCGGAACGTCATTTTTCTGATTCAAATTATCTTTGATGAGGCGACGTCTAATTCGATTAGAACGTTGGAATCTTTATTTTCCATTTTCCAATTTTGATATTTCATTTCATATCTCAAGCCTTGAGGGGGCGGAAAATTCAGAATGTCACAACTCTACCCCCCTTAAAGAAATTTCGTCCTCAAAATTTATAATCTTCTATCCATGCAGTCCTTTGGGGTATTGGCGTCTCATCGCATCCTCATTCTCCCGAATAATTCCTTTCGTGACTTGACGATCTTACTTGTCCTTTCCGACCAAAGCCATCTTTCCTAGGACTTGTCTCCTTCAGTCCTCAATCTGATTTGCTTCTTTCCATTCTCTTTCGATATTTATAATATCTGTCAGTAGTTCATCCTCATCTCTTCCATTTGTCCATCATCATTATTACCAAACTCTCGCCAGAATGCACTCTTTAATGTCCATATCATTCAGTGTATCAGTCCTTTTAAGGGCATGCCTTTTTCTTGTCGGCACGTTTAATACTTGACCTCATGTTCGACTAACCCAATTTTCAGTCCATTCCATCGATAATATCGATGCAAGTCTGGCACACCTTTGTGTCATCTCAAGGGATACCATAATTCTCTTTTTGAATTTCTAATGAGGTCATTTCTTTAAGTTCGTTTTCAATATTGGACTCGTACTCTCGTCCATAGGACTTTAAGGTTTCTACACTTAACTTTGAGGTTTCTTTCCCAAGTATCCGAAAACCTGGATTTCCTCTATGTTCTATCCATTTCCATAACCCCTTAAATGTCAGGGTCTATTCATCGCAGTATCTCAATTCCTTTCTAACTTGACGCTTGATACTTCAGGTAGTTATCAAACTAGTCAATTGACAACCTTCCAATTTAGGAGTTGGATTCTTATTCCTTGAGCAAAGCCTATCCTTTATCCGCCAAATGCACGATGCTCAGTTTTCACTTATATGCATCTGCTTCTTAAATCACCCTTTTCTAAGCGATATATGATATTTCATCCTTAGTCCTTAAGCAATCTCCTTCACAAACGTTCCTCATTCAATTTTTCTAGGCAACCACATACCTCAAATTCTTATGGTTCGTGTAAACTTGAAACCTCTCCATGCAAGTCGTGTTTTCCAACTTCATCGAAGAACATTTGCAAACCAACTCCAACCATGCATTAGACGTTCCAACTCATATAGCTTTACTATCACGACGTATTCGCATAGCCCACTTCAGTTTGCTTTAGTACGACTCAAATTTCCTTTCTGTGTCACGTCATTATGATTCACTTGACCCTTTTTAATTCCAAATAGGAACACTATTTTCGACGTAGTCATCAACTTGACTTAATTCCTCGAAAACTCTTTTTGTATTCATTCATCCATTGAATTGCTTTTATCGGAAATCTTCCCCCGATCCATCCATAACAATTCACCAATTCCAAGAACTTTCAATTTCCGCAACTCACATCGATCTTAGTTGATTCATCACTTATTCCATTCCTCAGGAGCTCCACGGGGATTTCATTTTTCAGAAATTTCACTACTGAGGTATCTTATCTCATTGGGCCCACAAGTCGTGCTCTTCACAATTAGCAGCACACAACGAGCATCTCCTTAGAGTCTGTAGGATATTCTCGAAAATTATTCATGTTTCTACTGACTCCTTAAATGAGTCTATTCATCGTCTCTAAAGACGGTAGCAATCAATCCAATCATTCCTTGGATACTCAATATGACTTTTGTCAATTTCTTTCTACCAAGTGTCGAATTTTCAAACTGTTTTTCATACTTTTCACTTGAGAGCTCAAATCTTGGCCCTCTACCCTCATGAGTCCCCACTTGAACTACATAATATTCTGTTCATTTGTCACTCCTTTCTCCGGAAGCATTAGTGCCTTGACCTCTTGGTTTCACAACCAGTTAATGCGACCTTATGTCAATTTCGTCATTTTAACTCAACATCGACATCATCTTGGAATTCAACGTTGTTCACAGGATAGCTTCTCGAACTTGATTTTTAAAAAAAATCATTTAAGCTTGCGTCCTCCTCGTTAGTCTAGACGTTTCATTTTAGCACCAAGACAATTGGCATTTTTTCTTCTTCTTTCCACACCAGGATCTCTTACCCTATGAAGGAAACCATACACTTCAGTGGTATTCTTTTACTTTGAATCCACCTTGTCTTTCTTATCCTATAGGACATCCGTCTTGGAGTCTCGCCAACAGTAGTTCCTTTACTTCCGGATTCTAATGCCACTACACTTTAATATTCTCCTTCTAATAGTTCAGCCACCTCAAGTGACAAGTTTCATTCTTCCTTGGTCTCCACAAATTCATATTTTAGATATTCAATTCGACTTCCTCAAGTTGCCTTGCGATTATAATCTAAGCACCCTTTTTGCTTATTCATCCATTTATTAAAATCGCAAGTAACTAGGACCATCAAGTCCATTCACCTTTCTCCCCATCAATGATCATGTCATGATCCAATCGTCCTTAAGGACAACGCCCTATTCTCTAGGGGTGATAACTTGCAATGTCACTTTTAGTGGTTTCGATTCAACCTCAATCAATTTCATAAAATCCACAGGGTCTGACAGACTGACACATCAGTCTCCTTATTATTCCTCATGACAACAAAAGGTTATTCACCATAAGTCTTACGTCATAGTAACGACATTTCCTTACAGGCACATTCTATGTTCCATAAGTGAAGTTCTCTTTCCTCACAATCCATGAACATAAATTCTCTTACTTATTCCTCTTTCGATCATCCACTTCTTTCCTTGATGTCCATTACGGTTCATTAGATTCAGGAGTAGCAATTAATCATAAGGCTTTCAAATTCCAATCCACTCAGAGACTTCACGTCTCATTTAAAGGGTCCTTGACCACCCTTAATACGCGTAGATGATCTTGAGAACTCTGTTTCATAATGATCGACCTTCCTCAGGTCCTTTCAAAGCTATTAAAGTTCAAGCAATCCTTACTCTCGAGTAACCTCATAAAGGTACTTTCCATGGAACAATTAAACGAAGACAATCTAGGTAAATATCGTGCCCTCAAGGGAAATTCTTCCTTTGGTAACCTTTGATTAATCATCAACAGCCTCTTCAAGTTAATAGCTATTAGAGTCGCTTTCCTTCCTCAATGAATTTAATACCTCTAAGGTTCTTTTCCAAATTCTCAATCTAGAGAAAGGCAGTTTAGGCATCATTTTCTCCATTGAACCTTAGCCAATCTCAGCCTTATACATCATTTTCCAAGCTCTTCCAAACTCTCGTGGTCCTTCTCACACATTCAATTTAGAAAAGATTAACTCAGAGTCATCTTTCTCATGACTTCCATCACTTTAACTCATCAGTACTAGCATCTGTCACCACAGTGACTTAGACAATCATGGCTCCTCCTCCTCGAGCTTGCTTACCAACAAATTTTCTCATTTCCATTTAAAGTTCCCATGACCCATTCAGCTCTTGGGTCTCGTACGATTAACAGATCGAGTCATATTCTCTTTTGGTACTCATACTTCAATTGCCCATCTTTACTCAATTCTCATGATCCATATCAGTTCTCGGATCTTTCATATCATGTATACTCGAGCCCAATGCTCTTCTACGACCATACCTTGGTCATTTAACCTTATTAGGTTCTCATGTCACTTGAACCACTATGATTCCCTCTAGGAATCAAAAACTTAAGTCATCTACTCAAGTCTATCAGTCTTAGGCTGCTCATCTCATCATTCATCATTATCAACCTTATAGTGGTTCCCAAACAACTCTCAACTAGTTGTCTATTACCCAAAGATTTCAGATTATCATCAGTCAATGACTATTCAACAGACCAGCCTCAACAAGGCAACTTCTCAATCTTCAGCCAATTACTAGGCAATCCTCAACTAGGCCAAAACTCAACTATGTCAACACCCAGCAAATACTCAAAGCATCACTTCTCTAAATCAATCGCTCATACCATAAGCATATAGCATTTGCCACTCCGTCATAAACGCGACAGGCTATCTCATTCTCAACATACATCAGTTCAATGGGTATAAACCCCATTGAACTGATGCCAATTACAAAACATGCCCAATAGGCTAATTATAAATATCAATTTTCCTTTCAAACGGCATCCACCACCAAGCACAAAGCTTTTAATTATGCCGATCATAGGCATCATTTCACATGTCGTGCCACTTTTGAACATCTTCTTCGAGGATCAATCTCGTGCCAAACATCTCTTAACCACAATTGGACTCAACCTGATACCTAGACTTTCCCTTTCAAGCTATGACTTGGGTCATTCCTACCTCTTGTCATCTTAGAAGCCTGCTAGGAGCCGCTCCTTGTCCGGATCTCTCTGTCCCGACGATCACTCCCCGCTCTCATTAGACCTGGCCGTTGCAGGTTGTCCCAAGTCATACATCTACGGAAAAAGCCCCGTTTCACACGTTCCATACCATGCTTCATGACGGTTTATAGGTATCTTATCAACTTATCCCATACCAAGGACAGTTTATTAAGTCTAATAATGACAAGCTCATGCACACACCTTCCTCGACTTTCATTTTAATGCCACAAACACATGCGCGTCTTGATTGTCATCGCCATTCATCATACCATAATCATCTCCAGATCCATTCTTATCAATTGAAAATTTCTAATCTCATCAATGACCATCACATCTCATAGATCAATTACCTATGTTCAACCATAAATCTCAAGTTTAGTCGCTATTCAAGCCAAATCCATATGCATTCAATCGCAACTGGCCTTTAATCCAATATTTCTTATGTACACCTCACCTCATTTCATCCAAGACTGACAATAGCAATTGATAGCTAAACCATCAAGATATCACGCAATTCAAGCCTGAATCCACTAACATCAGTCGCCTCTTTATAACTCATACTCCTCAAGTTGGGTCATTGACAAACCAAGATCACAATCATACACTTCAATTGACCATTCATTCATAATTTATTTTCTAGCAACCTCAAATTCAGGCTTATGACTCCTCAATTTCTATTCACTTCCTTGTAATCCTTATTCATAAATCACTCAAGATCATCCCTTAAATCGGCACTTGGACCATTAGAATACTACACAAATTCAAACCTATAATCCTCAAGATTCAGCAATCCATGCTTATCCCTCAAGGTCTCACTACCTTACTGTCCTCAAGTCATCGCTCCTTATCACTCCAAATCTCAATCACAATGGATCGAGCTGACCTTGCTCTGACACCAAACAAACGGGGATGTCACGCCCCGAACCTTTCAGGCACGCAAAATCCCACCAGGATCTTCTTGTCTTTCGATGGTACCCAAGATCCGTCGGCGAACAATTAATAACTCCTAAATGATACAAACATGCGGAAGCGATAAAACTTCTCCATTCAGTTCAATCTTAAGATGACTCGGGACATAGGATACATCTTCTTATAAACGCCAACTACAGGTTTAGAGGATACAACTCTAACTTCAAGGTAACATGAAATCTCTAAAATCACCAAAGTATAAATCCATTTCATATAATTACTTCTTCAAACACCAATTATTGGCAAGCTCAGATTTCTATCGCCTGGGACCTGAAAAGTTAATCCTACGACGGGGTGAGATATACATCTCAGTAAGGGGAGTCTTAACCCTAGGTTAGGCTGACCGTCCACTCAGGCAATTACAATCACAAACAAATTATACAAAAATCACAAGAGATAGTCAACTATCATGAAATAACACATAAACATCAAGCATGCACTCCATGCATCTTATCACGTTATTTAGTCCAAACATGCATGAACAAGCCATGTTATGCCATCCACCCTTTCCTGCCTCCTCACGTTCATGCCCGCGTTTAGAACGCCTTAGACTCCATCCGTGTAAATGCATCAGACTGTCTCATTGACAAACCCGCATAAACGCATCAGGTTTTCAATGTCACTCCAGGCCTGTGTCGGCACATCTCAACTCCGTACCACATTTTAACGCATCAGGACTATGGTCTTCTCAACCCCGCGTCTCGTACGCCTCAAGATGCCATTCAATTCAACCCCCGTGCCTCAGCGCCTCAAGGCATTCATCCACACAACCCCGCGTCTCATATGCCTCAGGGTGTCACAACCTCTTATATAAGTCATAAGTTCACTTTAAAGCATAACACATATAATCAAGTACGACTTATACACGAACAACACACTTATGGCATGCGAGGCAATCAAGTTCAACACTCAAATGCGACAATTAACTCAAGGCACAATCATGGCCAAGCATTCGAGTCATCTATATCTTTCTAGGACGTACAATGAACAAGTATTTGATAATCTTCCAAGAATCAATCAAACTCACACTCAATTCGCATGAGTCCAATCCTCCTATCAAAGGTTTAGAATCCCCTTACCTCAAGCTTAATGCAATACAATTCTTCTCCCAAGCACCTCAAGGATTCGGTCCAAATAGTCCAAGGACAACTCAACCGCGCAACCTAATGAAATTCATCCAATCGTCAATTTTTCTTGCTCAATTAGCCAATTCATGGGACATAAACCTTTTTTACATGTTCATCAACATCCTAGCATATCTCAATGATGAATTTGAGACTCAATTCCAACACCAATGGTATGCACAGAACCGGTATGCACAGAACCGAACCAGGCATTTTTTGTTCTGTGTATACCCCAACTAATCAACCCTTAAACTACCTCAAATCCTCAATTTATTCACTAATCTACTTGTTAACATGTAGTTCTAAGGGTTTGGGAGCCTCATTGAAAATTTGGAGCCAAGGCGATGCCGGGAAGTCCTTGAATGACGTCGTTCCTTCGGGTTCTCTAACGGTCAGTTTTTGCCCTTCAAACATAAAACCCATTTGGGGTCAAAACTCTATCAAATTCCTTCAAAATTTTTACCACAACTCATTAAACTTTAATACTATAAGTGTGGAAGACCTCACCGAAGATTTGAAGCAATTTGAAATCTGGAAGACCCCAGAACATGTCTTTCCCCAAAATTGGTCAGAATCTGCCTCGTCTAGACCTTTGTCCACTCAAATAGAGCTATGAGAAGATCTACCGAGTCAAATTGAGCTTATAATATGTTTATGGAAGGATAAGGTAATAAGATTTTATTTGGCAATGGTTTTACCTCGATCCGGTATCGGACGAAGAAGATATGGCCAGAATAGTGGGATGGTCGGACTGGTCGGCTGGGAGCTATAAACTGACCAGCCTGACCTTTGCTCCTTCAAACTGCTCTACGGGACAAACGACTGAGTGGATTTGGACCCATAATACCTTGTTGAAATGGCAAGACGATAAGCTTTTCAATGGTAGATGGTACGCCTTAATCCGATTAAGGACGAAGAAGTTATGGCCAGAACAGTGAAGCGGTCAGGACAGGGTGATGGGCTGGTCGGCAAGAGAGAGAAGAGGAAGAAGAAGAAAATGGAGAAAGTGAAGAGAGAGAGGGATGGCCGGCCAAATGAGAAGGACAGAGAGTCTTCCACTAATAATTTACTTGGTCAAAGGCTTGAATGGTAGGTTAAAAGGGTTTACATCAACTCATAGCCTAATCCTTTGACACTTGTCCTCATGTCAATGAAGGCTCATCCAATGGCTCTTCATTTTCTTGATTTTTGACAGCCTATAGGGTATTGTGATTGACCAAAATGCCCTTATCTAATTATAAAGGCAAGGTTAAGGCTTGAGGGGCAAAATGGTAATTGTACTCTCGACGTTCGGGTCGCTTTTTTGATTGAAATTACCTTTGATGAGGCGACATCTAATTCGATTAGAATGTTGGAATCTTTATTTTTCATTTTCCAATTTTGAGATTTCATTTCATATCTCAAGCCACGAGAGGGCAGAAAATTCAGAATGTCACAGTAGTCAAGTTTTTTTTACCATAAATGAAATAATAGAGATGTAACTGTCGCGCCCCTCTCGCGATTTCGAGGGTTAATGGGTCGTCCTGTCTGATTGGACGCGGGCCTTTCCCAAGGCCCGTTACCCAAGTCGTAACTGTAGTATACGTGGTCGACCTTCGGTGTGGTCTGGTGACATGTGATGCGTGTACATATCAATGAGTCGCCACTAATCGTTCTGTAGAGGGTATGATTGGAAACCTTATCAAATAGTTGGGAGCATTCTATTCAATTCTGTGGAAACTAGAGAAATGGGATCGGGGACTTTGTTTCGCCAACTGTCAGAGTTGACGTCATTTCGGCACCTAAGTTGAATGATTTGTCTAAACTAAGATTTCATGTAGATGAGTGAGGCGCGAACCCTAAAATTAGGAGTTTATACAGATAAGAGTGACTATCCTACCACTCACAATTAGTAAAAATATATGCGCAAATCAAGGATCCAATACGCACGGATAAATCATATGAATACAGCGTGATATCCTTAGTAAGGCCTTATTAGCTTAGAAATATGTCAATCGAGGCTTGGGAGTATTTTTTTTACATGATTTGCCCTTGAGGGGCAAAATCGTAATTTCAAAGAATTTTAAGACAATTTGTCCATGAAGGGAAAATTTGTCATTTCAAGTGAAATATGGAGTTAAAAGATGATGAAAATTGGATTGGTCATCAAACCAATCCATTTCTTATTTTTCGAAAATTTTCAGAACTTTTCGGGAATTTTAGAAGCGATTTACCTTTTGAGGGGTAAAATCGTCATTTTAAAAAGTGATGAGAAGTAAAAATCCCAAATATAAGGATTAATCGATCATCGGATCTAAATCTTAATTTTGAGCAATTTCCACGGCTCTATTGGAATAGGAAAGACGATTTACCCTTAGAAGGGTAGAATCGTCATTTTAGAAAAAGGTACGAGATTCGAGAATCCAAACATAAGAATTGGTCTCCTAGCCGACCCTAATTCTTATCTTAGCCTTATCGACCTATGTCATATATCAAGCAGAGGTGATTTACCCCTGAAGGGTAATATCATCAATTTTCTTATGAACAGATAAGAAATTTCCAAAAATAGGATTAAACGTTAATTCCTTAGCCATGCTTGCCAAGACCTTCCCCTGGGTTGAATCTATATGCTAGCAACATCTTAAATAATAAAAGGTTAGCTTCAGAGACGAAATGAGCTTTTAGTTTCACCCCTACAGGAGTGTGGATTACTACCACCAGCTCCAAGGAATGATAGCTAGCTTATTGCTTAACTTCAGATTCAATGTAGGAGATAGCGCTATTCTGATATGCAAGGGGGTCAACTTCCCCATGAACGGTAGATACCTTCCCATCAATCACGAATAATCGTACCTTCTGATGTAGACTTGAAGGTACAGCTCCAACGATTTGAATCTAGGGCCTCTGTAATAGGAATCCAAATGCGCTCGGCGGATCCATCACCTAGAAGTTTATGGAGAATTTGGTTGGGCCAATGAGCACATCCAGTTCGATCTCGCCTACCACTGTCTTCCTCATCCCATCAAAGGTTCTAATAGTTGCTTTGGAAGTTCGAATCATTTCCTCTTTAATGCCCAAATTCCTCAACGTAGCTAACGGGCAAATGTTAAAAGCTGATCTGCTGTCAATTAGCACATGTGCCACTCTTTCCATTATAGTGTGCAGTGATGTATAAGGCCTTGTTGTGCCCTCTTCCCTCCACGGAGAAATCTTCATCTAAGAAGCTTAATTGATCCTTAAGAAGGATTGCCCCCATAAAATGTCTCAATTGTACGTCGTTGATGGTTTTGGGAACACGCACTTCATTTAGCACCTTTAGCAGTGCATCTTTATGTTTTTCTGAATTGATGAACAGATCCAACAAATATATTTGGGCTATCACCTCAAATTCGCTGGTCTTGACGATGGATAGGAGTTTTTTTGTATCCTCTTTTGACACCTCCTTTTTCTTAGATTCGCCTTCCCTTGGAGCGTAAAATCATTTAGACCTCATCACGGCATCTACTTTACCCGTTCCATGGTCCCCATGAACTGCCTTGGAGTCGTAGATCTCTACTGGTGGACTTGTATGGTTACCGTCATCAGGTGGGATATCTCTAGTTCAGATTCACCATCGGATTCATCTCTTGGTAGGTGAATTATCACGGGTTTCACCAAACAACCCTCTTCTTGACTTAGGCTGTCAAGCTCATTCAGTTTAATCACCGCAGTCTAGTGGTTTCAATCATTGCCACTGTGTCGCTCAAGTTTTCAGGGGAGTTTTTGTATTTCGACTGGCGGTATCTATTAACTTCATTTGGCTCGGCTAACATTGCAAATTTCAAGTGTCTTCCTACTCTTTCAAATAGTTCAGTCAGGCTTTGCCACTAGGCTATTAACTTGTCCATCCTGACATATTGCTCGGTGTCAAGCTTGTCATTTGTCATATGAGGATGACCACACGTTGTTAATTGAAATGACATGTCCTCCATCTCTCTCGAGAGATCACTCATTTGTTCTTCTATCCGTAGGAAATGCTCTGATATCACTCGGTTGAGTGATGATTCAGGTTCTTTTGTAAAAAACTTTATCACTGCCTCCGTGATTTCTGATTGAATAGGATCATCCATACCTTCACATCCATCAGAAATGATATCCTCCATTCTTTGAAAGAAACTGGGAGGAGCAGAGTACTTCACTTTGAAATTGTACTCACCTGAATCTTTGCCCAAATTATCTACAATTTCGTCTTTCTATAGTGCTTCGACTACAAATCTACGAATCTACAATCGGCATGGCTTCGCTTGATAGCTTTTAATTCGTCTTCATCAAGCTCTTCTTTTGATTCGGTAATCAGCTCTATGTCGCCTACCAGACTTTCTTGTGGGATGTTTCACATATTTCCTTACTCGATTTCAACCCCAAACTGGTTCCATTCTAGGTTCACTGAGGCCTTAATTCTTTCAAATTTCTCATCAGCAATGCTTGACATTATCCCTAGGCTCATCATCTTGGCAATACATAGCGTTTTTTCTTTCAGCCGACACTTCTCCCTCTTTATGGTATGACAAGGCAATTGCCAGAATGTTGGTTAGTTTAGGTACATTCACCTTCAGCTCAAGGTGGTTTTCTTCTTTGTCAGCAAATATTGCACCAATTGCTTGGTGATCAGGGAGTGGATTATCTTTCACGTTTGGAGCCACACCATCGAATTTCAAAATTTGGTTATCAATGAGAGCCTGAACCTTCAGCTTAAGGATGTAGCATTTATCTACATTGTGTCATCTTTCACCCATATGATAGGTGTAAGTCTGGCTTTCATCAAAATCAGGATATTTTGTCGGATTCGCTCCGGGAGGTCCTTTGCCACCAAGTGTTGCTCTAATAACATCGGGAGTAATTTAGACAACGACCTGGGAAGTTGAGAGAATTGCTTCGGAGGCTGCCTCTTCTTAGGCTCTTATCCTTTACACATTGACCATCATGATCATCCTTTAGCCTGATTGGAATTAGCGAATACCTTGGGTTTATGGGAATCGGGCATAAAGGCTATGTCAACTCCGGCATCTCTTTCTTTTTTCGCAGGATATTACTTCCTTGTCGAAATTTCGTGTGGCCTTCTTTCTCTCAAAGCCCACTCCAATCTTTCAGGCACTTTTATCAGGTGTGTAAAAGTTTGGCATCTTGAGGTATTCAATCTGTCAAAGTACTCATAGGAAAGTGCTTTCAAAAACAGGTCAATTAAATCATCTTCCGAGATCAACGATTTCACTTGAGTTGCCAAAGCACACCTCCTCTGCGAATATGTTCTAATTGTTTCACTTCTTTCTTTCACTGTTCGCAACAGATCTTTTTTTGTCGGGGCCGTAGCCGTGTTGAACTTATACTGCATGAGAAAATCTTCAGTAAGATCCTCCCATCTGTCGTAATCATCCAGATCTAACTCAATAAACCAAGTCAGAGCGGCGCTAACCAAACTCTATTGAAACGTGTTCATTAGAATGGAAATATAATCAAAATAGCGCACCATCTTACGCAGATAGTATTTGAGGTGAGCACGTGCACAACCTTTCTCGTTGTACTTTCTCAAGAAATCCTGCTCTTTGTAATCCGAAGGAGTCTCTACTTTGGCGAATGGAGATATCTTGTCAAAACATGCTAACTCGTATTCCTGACTGCTTAAGTATTCTTCGATCTTGGCTATTCTCTTAGCCTCGACTTCAGTCTTCACCGTCCGTTTTCCTTTCTCTTCCTTCTCGAGGTTAATAACAACATGAGGTATCTTTGGTTGTGACTGGACATTTGGCGCACGAATGTCCTTTACGACATGTTGGATACCTTTAGTCGTCCCTTTGTCAGTCGTATTAGGTATTGAGAATTGACCTGAGTCATTCAGGCTAGGTACTGCCGTCTGTCTAGCTTGGGAGGCTTTCAACATGGCCTTAATTTCAGCCATCATGATAGTCATAGTAGTCATTTGAGTTTCCAACAAACCCACTTGTGGAGTCAATTCATGTTGTTCCATCCTTGTCTTAAGTCGAATACGGAAATGATTCTTGATAATTCCGTGATTAGAGAACACATATTTATTTGAAAACAACCGGTAAGTATTTCATTAGGACAAATAAGGAAAGTACTGGATTCTTTCAATTGCATGTTTTCTATTAATGAATGAGAAAAAGGACTACCTTGCGGGCCTTAGTCTCGCGTGAGCAGTTCTTTTAATCATTCGTCAAGAGAATTCATGAAATTAAATAAAGCGCAATCTTCGGCGATAGTTTTTTATGCATCGACAAAACATGCTTATGCTCATACGCATGTGTTAAATTAACATGTAATATAAATGAGTATCCAAATGTTAAGAAATCATCATAATGTTCACACGTTTTACACTTAACAGAATAGTCTATCCAAGTCTAGGGCGCTTAGGGTCTAAGGCACCCTCATTGTCCCAACAAAGATTGGATCCTTCATTATGAGAATCCTCCTCTCCCGAATATGACGATGATTCCATGTCTTCAAGTATATACGGCTCCACTCTAGGCACGTATGGCATGATGTATTCAAGTACATAAGGCTGGACAAAGCTGCGTCTAGTCGCCTCAAAACGTCGAATGTATTCTATAGAAACTTTGTGTGTATTCATCTCATGAGTCATATCATCTAACCATTCTACATCTTTAGTTTGAGAGTCCTTCAAAGAGCATATGATGAATTCCACCTTGGTTTCGAATCGCTTCTTCTTCTCTTGGCAAGTCAAACGAGAAAATACCTAGTTGTGGCGATGAAGGAATCTCTTACAATGCTCCAAACTGTCGAATAACCCTTATTGGATAATATGCGGTGGCGCTTGTGAATCCTAACAAGGGGACTGGTTCTTCTCCATTGCATGCAAGTCTGACTTTACCCAATGTTGGTAATCTAAGCCGCCATCGAAGTTGTTCTGGCTTTAGAGTTCTAAGAAATTCCTTTTATTCTTTAAAATTAAACCTAGGAATACGTGTATGAGTTTTGACAAAAGTCCTAAGAGGATGGGCATTAGAGCTAATCTCAGTGAAACATATACTAATATGAAATTATTTTACATGGGATGTGAACCATAGATACAGGAGACCACTAGAGGCTCTAAAAATTCCTTTCTTGCTTTTTCCAAAACGGTTGAGGGAGAGGGCGGTTTCAGCGAGGATAAGGTTCGAGTAATCCCACCCATAACAGACTTATTTGACCACTACAACCATGATAGGGTCAAAGTTACAGACGAGACTAGAAATAAGACAAATCTAAAGAATGCCAAGACAAAAGCTCTACCAGACTTAGTTCTTTTGGTAGCAGAGAGGTTGTAAAACTTATCTAGAAGAAGAGATAGGGAAACTCGCTCAGAATTACTTTTGGCGTCTGTTTTGATTTCGTTGAAATTTGTATCTAGGACTTCAGCTAGTGACTCAAAGGCTCGAACCCTATAGGAGGTTGGACTAACGAGTGAGTGAACTCAACTCCAATGATATCGCTATATTCCTCAAGGGTAGGGGTAACCTCCAATCCTTCCATACAGAATGTCGTGGTGGTCGGATTCTAATAGAGTGCCATGGCTTGAATAAAGGCATGTGAACATTCAATTTTCAGTAGGTCCAACAGATATCCTAACCGCGACTGGCGTACTTTTGGCTAGCTTCACCCATGCTGTCCCACCAGGCTAGAAGCTCAGCTTGAGGGATCTTGAACACTTCGATGTCATTCTTTCCCATCAAGTCTAAATATATAAATAATTTTAAAAAATCAATTGCCAAAGATTACTTTAAACATGTGATTGTGTTAATGTCATGAAATATGCATGAACTGATTTAATTGCATATTCCAGTTAATGAAATGGAAATTAGAATCCTTTCAGGTATGAAAGACCTGACTTGAGGTCTAATTGAAATTTCAAACAAGTGAATTATGCAATTAGTCAAAATCATTTTAGTGACTAAAGGAAATAACAATGTCACATTCCATTGGTCAAAACATCAATTGTGAATATAGCGGATGAAATTCCTTATTACAAAAAAGGATATGCTATGATAGAGAGATCGAGAGGGGTCTCGAGAAGGGGAAAATACCAATCAGGTTTATTCTAAAACAATAATGCTATAAAAGGCCCCTGAAATGTGAGATTTAAGCTATCCCTCTCCCAACATCTAATCTTCTTAGGGGTAATGGTTCATCAAGGTTTCCTCTTTAATTGCACTTTATCTTGCCCTTCTTCAGGATACGGCTCGGCAATCAGGACTTCTTCCCTAGTTGAGCGCTCCTCAGAATGTGAAGGATAGTCTTCAGTAGATTGGTTGAGATACTTTACCTCTTCCGGCCATTCTCTGGTCCACGGTATAATGACTTTAGAGGTCTTCTTAGGTTTTGTCTTTTTGAGTATGATGCGCCTTGATTTTGTCTAAGTTGTAGGGCGTCTTTTCTTTCCTCAAAGAGAAATCACCGGTTGGTTCTCCCTAGCTTGACGTTCAGCTCTCCGGCAGGCATATGCTTCTCTAGCTAAATCGTTACGATACTGTCTTTTCATTTCTAGATAGTGCTTGAACATCTCGTTCATCTGTCGCTTAAACATAAGGTTATCTACATAATAACTAGTATAGCAATCTTCAATATATCCCAGCCTACGCCCAGTCAGCTCTCGGCCATATACAAATCTAGTAAAATGCAACTTTGTGTTCAGTCCAGGAAGAGTGACTTTCCTTAGATACTTGAAGATTACCAACTCCGTCGAACTTCTAGGGAACAACAACATCCTAACCCCTGTCGTTGTTATTTCAATCAGTCACTAGAATGATTTCATAATGTATGCAATGCATGTATATGTGAATGATATGCAGTACATGAACATAATATGAAACAAGGAGTAAGGGAATATATCAAAAGTAAATGTCTTACCAACCAAAACCTCAAGGGACATGAAATATTCTCTTGTAACAATGAGTGATTTTAGATATATCAACCTTCCATAGACATGCGCATAAGATAACTGGAAATATACTCTAGAAATAAAATCAGGTGAGGAACCTATGGCTTAGGCTCCCACTATCTAAATATGGCAGATTCCTCCCTAAGAGTACCCACCCAAGAGGGTTGGATATCAACAATTTGGATTGTGAGCGGGAACGAACATTGTCACGCCTCGAACTCGTCGAGCTCGCGAACATCCCTGCAAGCAAACTACACATCTCTCGTGGTCCCATGATCCACAATCTAAGTCGAGAGATATAATAAATACCTCAAGCATGCGAAAGCGGTACTCAATTAAAAGTTAAGTGGGACTTGGATAGCATAATAAGTGTCATACATCACAACATACTATTCATATAGATTCCAACTATTACAATCCGCTAATAAACTGGGCGACGAGGTAGTACGCAAAAAGAGTCCCTCAGGACATCCAAAAGGACAGGGTCGGGTCGCCTCCAAAAGATCGAGCTAATAAACTAGAACACCTAAGATGAGCTGTTGGAGTCTCTTGTGTCCTCTTCATCCTCTATCGGCTCGTACTCGGTGAAGGTCTCTGATGAGACCTCGATGGAATCCTCCATGGTCTCCTCATGAGACGGTTCCGCAAGGTCCTCCTCGGTTGCCTCTAAGACGATGACCTCATCCTCCTCCACCGTGAAGTCCAGCGTCGAGGTCTTCTCTGGCCCGTTCCTAGAACCAACTACAGATCCCTCTGGCAACTCTTGCTCCCCAGCAGTCTGACACCACGCAGAGATAACTCCCTAGGGTATCTCGTGGGGCTTCAACGGCCCAATCTGCTTGTCCCCGACCCTCTTAAACCATGCCTCAAACCTTTGAGGCTTCTAGTCAGGGCTACCCTCATCAACCCATACAACCGTGTATTTCCTCACATAAACATTCTCCTGACTATCCAAGAACTCATCAAAATACGCCGTCATCTCCTTGGGGTCCCCAAAACGTATAGGCCACATATCTAAGGCTTAGGATCTGTAAAAATAAGGGTCCCCAAAGGGGTGAGATATACATCTCAGTAAAAAAACCCTAACCCTAGGTCAGGTCGATAGTTCACTCAGGTAGTCGTACCCCTCAACAATTCCAAACTCATAAACACACAGGCATATAAGGCACAAATCAATAAAACAACAACATACAAATGACAGGCATGTAATGATGACCTCATGTCACACTCAGATGATCATGCACACCCGTCCTACCACTTCATCACATCCACCAATCTCCGCATGCCTTAATCTCTAGCCCGCAATTAGATCGCATCAAGCTCGGTCTGCGTAAACGCATCAGACCGTCATCGGCAACCCGCGTAAACACATCAGGTTTCGATGAATCTCCAGGCCAATATCATTATCTCATACCTCCGTCCCGCGAATAGTTCGCATCAGAACCGTGGCCATCTCAACCTCGCGATTTCATTGCATCAGGGCGTCACACAACATCCACTCCACCCCGCGATCTCATCGTATTAGGGTATCCACCTCCTGCCCCGCTTCTCATACGCCTCAGGGCCTCGCCATGTCATGCTCATACCATGATTTTCAAATTTATTTTCCATACGAGACGACATGTGCAATTCAGGCACAATTCAAAGAACTCATGGCATGCAAGGCAATCAAATGACATTCGACATGGCAAACAACTCAGGCACAAATCATGTCACACATACACATCCTATAACGTCTTAGGATATAAAAAAGCTATCCCCTTGGACAAATCCTCATAAATCAACCAATTCAACCCTCGACTCACCCAATTGAGTTCAATCTCCCTATCTTAAGTTTAGGAATTCCCTTACCTTGCGTTTGATTACACCAAAATACTCTTCTTGAGTCCTCAAGGTTCGGCCCCCTATGGTCCAAGACCAAATTCAACACGCAACCTAATAAAATTCAACAAATTCCATCAATTTCCAAGCCCAATTCATCTATTCATGAACCATAAACTTCCATAGCATAATTCCCGTCATCTTAACATGTATTAATCATAAATTTGACACTCAAAATCACTAGCCATCAGCCCTCCAAGGTTCGACCATGCACAGAACCGAATCGGTTCCTCGCGGTTCTGTGCATGCCGTGAGCTACCAGTCCTAATTCAACCCCAAATCCATCATTCAATCCTCATCCTACCTCTTAACATGTCTATCTAAGGGTTTGTAAGGCTCACCAAAGGTTTGAAGTCAAATGGTCGCCGGAAACTCGTCGAACGTCGCCGGATTGTCTAAGGTTAGAATCTGGCAGTTTTCTGTCCAAGTTTACAAGATCGATCCATGGTCAAAACTTCATCAAATTGAACCCCAATTTTTATCACAAATTCATACACATGTCTACTTGATCTCCACCAAATTTGGCCTCAAAAATCCAACAATTTGACCTTCTAAAGGGTTAGAAACCGGACCTACCTCAGGTTGAGTTCAATTCTGTCGGCTCTCGAGAAAATCCTTGGTCGGGACTCCTCGGTACTCCAAATGGCTCGATTAGTATTCGAGGATGTCGGCAAGATGTAGGGCTTCGTTGGTGTGGTTGGTCGGTGGTCAGACGATGGCTGAAAGAGGCCGTCGTGGGCGGCGAATGGCGGGACCAGTGCTGGTCGGCGATCGGCAGAAAGCAAGAGGAAGAGAAGAGAAGTTTCGAAGGTTCTTGAGGTTGTGGCCGGCCAAATGAGTGAGGAGAGAGAGTGAGAAGACTTATATTCAAGGCTTGGGTCAATGCTTTGAATGGTAGGTTTGGCATCGTAGATTTGACCACTCTTTACACCATCCATTGACACTTGTCCTCAATGTCAATCATGCATGATCCATTGGCTAATAATCCTCCTTGAATTCGGCAACCTTGAGGGGGGGTTTACTATCCAAAATGCCCTTCTTCAATTGCATGGGCAAAGTTCTAAGCTTGAGAGGCAAAAGAGTAATTTTACCCCCGACGTTCAAAACGTCGTTTTTCTCGCTCCAAAACTCTTCGATAGGGCGACGACCAATCTGAATGTAATGTTGGAATTCTTTATTTTTCATTTTCAATTTTCAAGACTCGTTTCTGATGGTTTTCTCTATCAGACATGGTTTCAGCCTATCCCGAGTCGACGGGTGGCTTTTGCAGACATTACGGATATCGACCTCGTGATTCATATCGCGTTTAGGACTCGTCAATTCTTGGCGACTTTGGTTGTCATGTAATTGTGAAGGTTTATCACTGTCCCTATGGTCTCGATCTTTACTGTCCGATTCAGGAAAATTTTACAAATCATACGTTGGTTAAGTGGCATCACCCGCGTTCCAATCATATGACACTCACAAGGATATCCTTAATCATTCTTGGATCGGCCTTTTGTGGCTTTAAATATCCCATCGACAATCCTTATAGTCAAAGCGCCATTTCTTATCCGAATTCCCTAGGTCCACGTACCTCATCTCGCGTTAGCCTTTCCCTTTTTGGTCAGCCTACTCAAATTGATCAGATTTGAGTGAAATATGACTGAAACACATCGCTTGATACATATAAACTTCTCATTAGTGAGTCTGAAATTGATTGAAAATCAAAATGTCACAAACATAAAAGTCTCAAGTGCTATCAAACACGAGATCCTTTCGCACCCTTTCGCTATCTAAGGTAACCTAGAGGTGATTGTAGTCGGGGTTTGACCGTCAATGTGTGAGATATGTCGTGATCAGCACAATGTAAGGTCATGCACAGCAGTTTGTATCAAACACCGCTTCAATATACGCATTAAAATAAACATACAATGTTAACAAACATGCCATCCCTTATTTCTCCAATCTGCAAAAACATCTAACACAATAGTTGGGATACGTACCTCACCTTCGAGAGCATCTACAGATAACAAGGTTAGATAAATCAATCAACATTTTAATCGGCTTAAGTCCTCTAAAATTCATAACTTGAGATTCTGGCCTAGAATAATTCCCCAGTGAAGTAGCCCGTCTGCCGCGACTCTCTCACGATTTCAAGGGCTAATAGGCCATGTCGTCTGATCAAATACGGGCTTCTCCCAAGGCCTATTACCTAAGTCGCAACGGAAGTACACGTGATCGACCTTCGATGTGGTCTGATGACATGTGATGCATGTACATGCAAAGGAGTCGCTACCAATTGTTCTGTGGAGGGTGCGATTGGAAACCCCATCGAATAGTTGGGAGCATTCTACTCAATACTGCAAAAACCAAAAAAATGAGATCGGGAACTTTGTTACACCAACTATCAGAGTTGACGCCATTTTGGCACCTAAGTTGAATGATTTGTCTAACCTAAGATTTCATGTAGATTAGTGAGGCGCAAATCCTAAAACTAGGAGTTCATGCAGATAAGAGTGAGTACCCTACCACTCATAATTAGTAAAAATAGATGCGCAAATCAATGATCCAATATATATGGATAAATCACATGAATACAGCGTAATAATGCCCTATTAGCTTAGAGATACGTTAATCAATGCTCAGGAGTATTTTTTTGACATGATTTGTCCTTAAGGGGCAAATTCATAATTTAGAAGAATTTTGAGACAATTCCATGAAGGGAAAATTTATCATTTCAGGTGAAATATGGAGTCAAAAGATGGTGGAAATAGGATTGGTCGTCAAACCAATCCGTTTCCTATTTTTCAGACATTTTCAGAACTTTTCGAGAATTTGGAAGCGATTTACTTTTTAAGGGGTAAAATCGTTATTTCAAAAAGTGATGAGAATTGAAAATCCCAAACACAAGAATTGGTCGACCATCAGACGTAAATCCTAATTTTGAACAATTTTCACGGCTCGATTGGAGTAAGAAAGACGATTTACCCTTAGAAGGGTAGAATCGTCATTTCAGAAAAAAAGGGATGAGATTCGAGAATCCAAACATAAGAATTGATCGCTTAGCCGACCTTAATTATTACCTTAGCCTTCTCGACCTATCTCATATACCAAGTAGAGGCGATTTATTCCTAAAGGGTAGTATCGTCAATTTTCAGATCAACAAATAATAAATCTTCAAAAATAGGATTGAGCAGTTGTATGTAGTTAATCCTCAATTTTTCGGAATTTCTGGAATGCCTAGGAATTTTTCACAATTTTCCTACAATTTTTTGGGATTTTCTAGAATTTTCTGACATTTTTTTTTATAATTTTCTAGTATTTTTTATATTTTTTTATTATTTAAACATGTTTTTTTTGAATTTTTTATTAATAAAAATGATTCGGATCGGGTCGACCCGACCCATTCGGGTCGAATACCCGGCCCAAACCCAAACTCGCGCAACCTACGCCCAAAAACGACGTTGTTCCACTTTTTTTATTTTCTGATTATTCGGATTTAATCCGACGGCTCCTAATGAATCACGTGGCTAATCCACGGCCACTAAATTGTTGATTAAAACCTATGGCCCAGATCAAAAACCAACTATCCTTCAACGGTTAAGTCTGATTACTTAGATCTACGGCCGAGATCGAACGACTAGACTAATCCTCAACCGTTCGATCAAATTCATTATTTTTTTATTTTTAAAATTTTGATTTTTTTAACAGAATTTATAAAACTGATCGAACGGTCACCAAGCCAACACGTGGCGCAACCTAGACCGTCCGATCATCTAACAGATTCAAACCGAATTTTAACGGCTCAGTTGACATGGCATGCCACGTCAACGCCATGTCAGCAACTCTAACCGATTGACCACCACGTCATTGTCTTCTTTCTCGAACATTCTTCATCTGCAACGAACGATCGAGAAACTCCGGCAACGATTTGACGATGAAATCTCGACGAAATAGAGCAAGACCGGCTCCAATCGACTCGCCTTAGCGTCGCGAGTAACATATCGTAGAATCAAACGTGATTATCCAAGATAACTAGGTTAATCGAGACATTACCAATTCAACCATGGCTACGTTAATCAAGCAACAGAGAGCACACCAAGCTAATTCATTCACATGATCGCTTCTAAGTGAATTCAAGAGACTTACTTTGAGCTCCGATTGAGTTCGCATGACCTAGATTCGGCTAGGTGACTTTGAATAATGATCGACAACGGAGGTTGAGTTTGGAGACTCAATTCAAGATATTCAAGAAAAATCGATGCAAAATGAAGATGCGATGATGGTCAGTAATGCTTGGGAAACAAAACGCATACACTAAATGCAAGGATCAAGGCCGAAGATGAGATCCGCCATAGATGCTCAGTGAGAACTCGAAATTCTGACTCACTTGTTTACGTGATTTCAGACAGCGCGGCCGGTAGCGATCGCTTCCTTGAAGCTTGGGCAACCTCATTTCGACCTTTGCAAGCTTTGGTTTGGCCTGAAAAGATCTAACCGATGCTCTGCAAATTCGAACTCAAGCCTTCGACAATGGCGATGGAAGGCAAGCTCTTCCTCGTTCTCTCTACTCTCTCTCTATTATGTTTACTTCCAGCAACCAAATGCACTCTCTCTCCCCTCAAGAATCTGTCCCCAAAGGTTATATCCATTTTCGGATTTTTGTCGCAAATGGGGGAGGCTAACTGACTTGAAATGGCACGTGATCGTGCATGCCATTTGGTCCAAATGGCGCTGAAGACAATGGGCAATTCCGTTAAGTAGGAATGATTCCCCGGCGTGTGCGAATGGACGTCTGATTTGGCCATTATGTGAAAGTTAACTTTCACGGCCGCCTGCGACATTGACCGGTTGATTTCGCCTTCCTACGGCAATCATTGGTCGTGATTCCAATCTCAATCGACGGGAAATGGCCTGAAGAATTAAACCCCCACCAATGTGTTTACAATTGCAGTCGATTGATCTATCAATTTCACCGTCAAGACTCGGCCTTGCACTTTTCATCTACACGAGAGTCTGAGGAAGAAGATGACACAATAGCGAATTGGCTCGACCGGGTGGTCTGACCGATCCAAACAGGTTTCGACTTGAACTTTTCAAAATTAACCCAAATTGTTGAGGAATGTTTGTAATTAAACCTCAGAATCGAACTTAGGGCATGAATATTGTCTAAAAATATGATTTTGCCTAAAAGTTCGCGTCAATTTCTATTTAAAAAAACCCCAAATCTGTCCTTAATTGCAATTCTGGTAATTGTGAAATTGAAGATTCAAGTAGTTAAATTGGACCAAACCACCTATGCTAATCGATTTAGGATGATGAAATACATTGGGTAGAGACTTCAATTTGTAAATGTCGCCCTTGAATTGAAAGTAATTTCAATTATACCCAAATTCAGGGATTAAATTGCAATAAAGTATGCAATTTTGCCTAATTCATGCAATTGACCAATTTGTACGAATAATTGGGCTAAATTGTAATGAAAGACAATTAGATTGAATGTCAAGACCCTAAAAATGCCAAAATTGTAAATTAAAAGACTCAATTGATATTTGTTTACCAAATTCAATCATACGTGTAACAAAGGAATACACAAAATTCAACTTATATTTGGACGTTTTATGAGGTCAAAAATAAAAAGGAATTAAAATAAAAATATTGACTATTTTTCTATATTTTTGTGACCTCAAATGCTATTTTTCATGAATTTTCAAGTATTTTCCTATTTTCTTAAAAATGCTAAAAAATTTGAAAAATTTGAAAAATTATTTTTGGTCAAAAATGGTTTCTTGAGCTTGGCCAAGGCTACCAAAGTCGATTTTGCATTTTTTTAACTTTTTATGAATTTTTCAAAAATAAAACTGAAAAAGACTAATAAAAAATCAGGTGTCAACAGTGACATATTTGTAGAGCGTATTTTTTCAGATGACGTGGTTACAAAAGGTCTTCCCACATGTGCATTTGGTCGATATGTGATTTCTATGGGCTTAGAGACATCATTAGATGTTGTTGTTTAGTGTGAGTTACTTTCTCTTTCTACTATAATAAAGCCAACATCTGTGTTTGTTACATTTTGTAACATTTAGATGTGTATCAATTCTTTTGCATTCAATAAAGTGTTGTGCAAATCTTGAGTAAAGGCTAGGGACATTCAATGATATGTCTTGTTACATATGACGAAAAGTTAACTATAAGGATAAAATATACGTGGGTTCATTGAAACTATAAGGAAATTCTTTTGTAGCACATCAGATTTTGGGATACGCAAGAAGAGAGAATATGACCAATAAAGGGGATGACACATAAATCATCACTATTTTTATGAAGTGTTATCCATTTGTCACACTATCATATTAAATCCATATCGGTAAAAAAATGCATTCATGACCATGGAAAGACCCTGTGTTATAGTTACTGTCATGATTCGGTATTTGAAAATTTATGGGATCAGATTCACTATTTGAAATAATTACAAGACCAACATAAATGTGCGCACATATAGCACAGTTTCAATTAATATAGCCCAAGTGAGAGAAATAATTTTTTTAGTGGGCTAAATTAATTGAAATTGATATTTACTTTTTAAAATGGTTAGTTTATTAATGTGATATACATATTCTTAATTAGATTAATACGGGTAGGCTAGTGTTGGCCGAGTTGGGCCCACCCGTGATGAGATAACCATAGCTGCACTCTATAAATGGGGCTCAAGTCCCTCTTCTAATCCTCTAATATATAAACATACTCACATAAAGGAAGAACTCACCCATTCGTGAGTGGTGCTCTCATTTGGTCAGGTTTCTAGCGAGGGAAATTATAGGAGAAGCATTTGGGCATAAGTACCTCAAGTGACAACATTTGTATACGACGCTCACTTTGGTACTAATTTTTTTTGGATCACTTAAATATCAAATCGGAGAAAAATGATCATTTTAATGCCAATGGCGAGAAATTTCGGCTACCTCATCGGGGTTATAACTTAAATAATTATTTTTTCAAAAAAATAGAAACTTAAGTGGTCCAAAAAAAGATCACTTCACTATCAAATCAAAGAAAAAACGACCACTTTAGTGCTAACGGGAAGAAATTCGAGTGACCTCATTGGAATCACCACTTAAATAATCATTTTTTAAAAAAAATTGACATTTAAGTGGTAAAAAAAAGCATTACCAAGTGCCGTACATAAATATTGATATTTGTGGTATCCTTTTACCGAAGTGTTTGAGTTTCGAATAGTCGATGTACCGCGTTAGTTTCAATGGATTCCAAATTAGTTGCGCACTCCCTCTATCATGTAGCGTTTCAGTTTTTTGTTATGGTGTTCCTAGGGTGAGCCATTTTTGTGGCCTTACATCCATAATGTAAAGTAAATATAAAATATCTCAATAAACCTAAATAATGTTTATAGTGATGTAATTACTCCAATTCGTTGGTATTGGATAATAATAATAAGTGGGGTCCATGGGGTTACGGTGTGCGCCCATGCGGGCAATCACACCCCTGATCGTTATCCGTTAAAGTCGAATGAAAGGATACGTTACTTCGTTATTTGTTAAGCTAAATGAAAGGATGCGTTCCTTCGTTCAACAGAAGTTGCTTAAAAGAACGTCGTCCTCTCCAAACGATTATTGTTGAAGCGTTCGACTCACTCACAAAACGAATGAAGAATTATCCTCCCTACCAACTGTCGATCATCGTTAGTCAAAGCGACGTCAAAGCAACTCTGTGATCGCAAAGAGCTCTTAACTTGTGACAATTAAGGTATGTCCTCGTGGTATACTTTTATGATCAGTGATTCAAGTGATTAGTATTGGCATGTTTCTGCAATCAGAGATTGAGTATAGAATGGGTTCAGTACCTAACATTGGTATCAGAGCAAGCATTACTTAATTCCCGATTGTTTTATGTTAATTTCATACAATTAAGCCCTAATAATGATGTTATTGTTCATGCATAATATTCTGAGTTTGGTGTGTCGAAAATATATTTTGAATATACCATTGAACGGGCTCGTCGAGACAATCGTTTTTAGTGGTCGTCGGCCCCAAGGGGACACCGAAAACTGTCACATGTGCGCCACGCGCCGCAACTGGGCGGAGTCCCTCGAGGCCGAGGCTGTTCGTCCTTTTTAAGCCACTTTTTGTTAGTCAAAATTGAGGTCTGAATATACTATCGTTTTCGTCTCGACAAGATGAGAATTTTGACGTAGGATGGTCGTCGGAAGAGGCCGAACGGCGACGCACGTGCTGACACGCGCTGGCGGTGTCGCTGCCGTCGCGAGCCACGCCACTTGTGGCGCACGTGGTCCACCCGCGCGGCTGACGTCAGCCACGTCCGACGCACACGACACGACCGGGTGGGCTGACGTCAGCGAACCGAGTCCGGCCCGACATGCGACTCAGCCCAGCCCATTTAAAAAAAAAGCCCGGCCCATTTTTCAAATGTTTTCTAATTCGGCCCACGGTGGACATGGCCCGACCCGTCTGATTTTGACTCAATTCGTTTGACCGTGACCCAACCTGACTAACCGTTGACCTGATCCGTTGACTATTGACCATTAACCGTTGACTTTGACCGTTGACAAAAAAAGAAAAGGTTGGTCATTTTACAGGAGCTTGTTTTATATCTTGTTTTGTTTATTATTTATTACGATATGTTCGTAATAATAATTGCATAATTGATGAATTTTAGTAATCCACTTTGTACTGCATTCGTTGCAGGAACATTGCCCTTAAGAAAAGCACCTCGGCATAAATGGAGGATGCTAAAAGACAAGAAACCTCCAAAGCTAAGGAGACAAAGACAAAGGCAAATAGAAGCCCTTAATGAAAAGATTGAGATCTTGAACAATTATACATGAGATAATGTATGTAACATTATAACTCACGTAACAAAGGTCAACAATATGATCCAAGAGATCATTTGGGATGGTCGTATAATGGAAGATCGAGAAGCGTTTAACGTACTTAAATATTCTATGCCTAAAGATTGGCATGATCAGTTCGACCGCACTTGGGATGAACAATGGTCATATAAGACATTTGTACTATATTTTTTACAAAAAGTTGTAAAAGTCGGGGCGGTGAAGACGTCGTCACTTGGGATGAATAGATCACGCAAGCACAGTGCACCCTGGCTAAAGAGCAAGGGTCCTTAGAGGGGTTTTCCTAAGACAGCGATATGAACTCACGATTTTGTCGAAAATTCCCCTAGAGAACTTGCGGATTCCCTACCTTATATAAGGAAAATTACCTGGGTTAATCGTCAAATCTTAGAGGAAATAACAACACATGATTATGTTTAGACTATAGAAACTTAATGTTATTTGTAACTATTGTAAGTTCAGTTTATGTACATCGCATTTGTTAAATGTAATAATTTGTGTATATATATACATATAATGTTATATATGTTTGAGTGGGGGTGTTCATGAGTTTTAGTAAATGTATGATGAACACACATGGATGATTGTATTAATATAGGTTTTAGATTAGAATATCTAGATGATGATGGGGAACTTAGTGAACCGTTGATTTTGGAATATTTTCTGAAATAATATATCAATATAATCTAAATGCATAAATAGAGTTGCATTTGTTGCATACAAATAGACTTAAAATTCGTGCAAAATGTCTAATATTCAGATACAATGGCAATGGCTTCAAAGAACATTATTGCTGAACTCAACAATGGTGAGAAATTGAATAGAGAGAATTATGAAATCTGGAGTATGAAAATCCAGTATGTGCTAAAGGAGCTTGAGGCATTAGAAGCTCTTAACCTGACCATGGCTGAACTAAAGGATGGTAACACTGCACAGCATAGAAGGGACAAGGAAACCTTCGCTACCTGGAAGAAAAAGAACTCAACTGCTCGCATTACGTTGTTGAGAAGTATGGATAATGATATAATGCGAGAGTTCAGGCAGCACGAGAATGCTAAAGATATGTGGGATGCCCTGAAAGCTAGATTTGGACAAACTTCTATCACTAAGCTGAAACAACTTACTATCAGGTTCGATACATGTAAGATGCCACATGGGCAGAATATGAGACAACATCTGAGGAAGATGTCAAACATGATTAGCGAGCTGAAGGATACTAGTCACATATTGTTTGATGAACAACAAGTGCAGGCTGTAATCCGCTCTTTGCCTAATAATTGGGAACACATAAAAGTTAACTTGACTCACAATGTGAATGTCACAACCTTCGAGGATGCTATACGCCATCTGGAGTTAGAAGAGGACCGCCTTCTGGCAGCTAAAACACAAACTGATGTGTATTTTATTGGTTCTAACTCACATGAAGTTTTGGTTTCCAAGCGCAAGCACCATGATAGTTTCAAGAAGTGGAAAGGTAAAGGAGTACAACCATCAAGTAAGAAATCAAAGTTTGAGAAGCATAGAAAAGGGAAGCGTCCCGTAAAGAAAAACATTTCAAGAATGAAATGTTATAACTGTGGCAAGAAGGGTCACTTCGCTCTCGACTGTGGAGAGCAGAAGAAGGCAGAAACCCTGAACACTCTTAAAAGTGTTAGTTTTGTGTCCAGTTCTCTATTTTTGACTGAATCTCATCCTTTGTGGACTGTAGACTCAGGTGCCACAGACCATGTAGCCAGAGATAGAAGTACGTTTTTGGAATTTCGACGAATTCCAAGTGGAGTGAGATGGATCTATGTAGGAAATTATTCTAGAGTGGAAGTAAAAGGAATTGGCACCTGCCAACTGATCATGCGTGGTGGATGCACATTATTCCTACACGATATCCTATATGCTCTAGAGATTCGTCAAAATCTAATCTCTATATTGGTTTTAGTCAAACTTGGTTTTAGTATGAATTTCTCTAATAATGGTGTGGATCTGTTGTTAGGTACAACTTACTATGGTTGTGGTTATTTCATGATGGCTTTATTATATTAGATATTGAACATGCTAGTGTGAATATATGTTATTCCTTATTCACATCTTCCAATTCTAGTAAAAATGGTGTGAATGTTTGGCATGCTAGGCTTGGTCATATTGGCCAATAAGGAATGAATAGATTAGCCAAAGATAGCTCATTAGGCAATATTGAAAAAGTTGAATTGCCTGTTTGCGAACATTGCTTAGTTGAGAAAACTACACGAAAGCCATTTGGAAAGGGCACTAGAGCTGAATTTCCTTTGCAATTAGTCTATACAGACATCTGTGGTCCAATGAATGTAAAAGTAAGGCATGGTGCTGTTTATTTCATCACATTTATTGGCGATTATACTCGATATGGATATGTCTATATGATTTCTCATAAGTCAGAAGCATTAAGTTATTTCAAGAAATTTATGACCTTAATGGAAAATTAGTTAGATAAGAAAATAAAAGCCTTGAGATCCGATCGAGCTCGAGAATATTTATCTGATCAGTTTAGATATTTATGTGATGAAAAAGGAATAGATAGACAATTATCCATTCCATATACTCCTCAATAAAATGGAGTGGCTGAAAGAAAAAACGGAACCTTACTAGAAATGGTTAGGTCCATGATGGCGTAAGCTAATTTACCGATCACTTTTTGGGATGATGCATTATTAACTGATGCCTATGTACTTAACCGAGTGCCTTCCAAATCAGTTTGTTTCACCCCATATGAGTTATGGGCAAGTCGAAAACCTAGTTTAAGCTTTCTTAAATCTTGGGGTTGTGCTGCCTGTACTCATGATCTTCTCATAAATATAGAAAATTAGGACCAAGAGGCAAAAAGAGTATCTTCATAAGATACTCAGAACACTCTAAAAGATATGTGTTCATAGGTGAGCAAGAATGCAGAAGCATGACTGAATTTGAATCAAGAGATGTCTTATTCTTAGAGAATGATTTTTAAAATAGGTGAAGACTGTTCCCTATTTGAGACCTTAGATCAGAATAATGGAACTACTGGATATAATGATCCAAGTGTGAGCAATGTGAGAAGTGTGGAGTTAAGTGCGAACCAGTCTCAATTGCAACTACTTGATGAATCAATACCATTATCTTGTCCTAGTGGGGACATAATGGAGAATGAAGTACCCCAGGTATAATCTTCTCCACGGCGATCAACTCGCAAAAGCATTCCTCGATGACGTTTTGAAATTGAAGGGGAAGTTTTCATGATCGCTCCACTAGAAGAAAATGAGCCAAGAAATATAATTGAGGCTCTATCATGCCCTGATAAGAAAAAATGAATGAAAACAATGAAAGAAGAAATGGAATAAATGAGATCAAACCACGTTTGGGAACTGGTTGATCTTCCAAAAGAATGTAGAGCCATTAGGAACAAATGAGTTCTCAAAATAAAGTGCAAGGCTGATGGTTCAATTGAAAGACATAAGGCTCGTCTTGTGGCGAAAGGGTATAACCAACAGGAAGGAATTGACTATGAAGATACTTTTTTCCTATGGTAAGATTTGCCTCAATTCATCTTATTCTAGCAATAGTGGCTAGTTTGGATCTTGAGTTACATCAAATGGATATTAAGACCGTTTTTCTCAATGGAGAATTAGATGAAGAGATCTATATGGAACAACCTGTAGGGTTTGTTAAAAAAAAGCCAAGAAGAAAAGGTTTATCGACATCTAAGATCAATATATGGCCTTAAGCAGTCTTCTAGACAATGAAATATACGCTTTCATAATGCTACAGTGGCATATGATTTTAAGATGAACAATGAAGATAATTGTGTGTGTATCAAAAGATTCAAAGGTCACTTTGTTATTTTGTCATTATATGTTGATGACATAATGATTGCTGGAAGTAATATGGAGTTTGTTGAGACAGTCAAAAGTTGGCTATCTTAAAATTTCGAAATGAAAGATATGAATGAGCTACATACATTCTCGGAGTTAAGATTTCGAGAGATCGTTCGAAAAAATTGTTGTCTCTTTCGCAAGAGACATATATCAATAAAGTTCTTGAACGATTTCGTATGCAAGATTGTAAACCCATTGATACTCCTATTGCAAAAGGTGAAGGGCTGAGCCGAAGAATATGTCCTAAGACTCCACAAAAACAAGAACGTATGAAAAAACGTTCCATATGTCAGTGATATTGGAAGTCTCATGTATGTTGTGATGTGTACAAGACCTGATATATGTTATGCAGTTGGACTGGTCAGTAGATATCAATCCAGGTCAAGCACATTGGACTGCCGTAAAGAGAATCTTGGGATATCTGAAAGTAACTGCCGATTGTTCGTTGACGTATCAAGGAAGTGATCTGAACATTGAGGACTACGCTGATGTTGATTGGGGAGGAGAATTGGATGAGAGAAAGTCCACTTCTAGAAATGCATTCTTACTGAATAATGGCGCCATATTGTGGAGCAGTAAGAAAAAACAGTGTCTATAGCCTTATCCACCATGGAAGCCGAGTTCGTGGCATTATCAGCGGCAACACAAGAGAGTGTTTGGCTTAAAAGATTTATGGATCATTTGGGTGTTACTATAGATGCTGCAAACACTGTGAAGGTTTATTGTGATAGTCAGGATCAATAGCTTACACTAAGAATCCTAAGTTCCATGGCAAAACCAAACACATAGACATTAAGTATAACTATGTCAAGGACATGGTAGCACGAAAGGAAATAAACCTACAGTATGTATCTACGCATAAAATGTTAGCAGATCCTATGACAAAGCCAATTCCTAGAGATGTCTTTCTTAGTCATATAAAGACTCTAGGATTGCGCAGAGGTTGATGTATTGAATATTTGTATTTTTCCCTTGAACATATATAATTGATGATGTTGTTTATCAATATGGAAGTCGAAAAATCTATTTGATATTTATGTATGTTAGTGCTTGGTACATTATATTGAGAAGGTATGTCGGACAGATGAGATATTAGCCCACTTATACGGATAATCGCCTCTATTTTTTTGTAATGAATAGAGATGATGCAATTTTAAGCTTATTATCTAGGTGGTAATTAAGATTTCATGTTTAAAATATTTTATGCCGTCTTAACAAGAATGTTAGGATGAGGACTTAAACTTTATAAAGTTCAAAAGTGAAATGATCCACATATTTCACTTTACCTGTCTTTATTGCTAGATGAGAGTTCTGATGGAAACTCTTGGCTGGAGTTATTACTTAAACTCAAGTCAGATATTAAGTGTGTCAAAATAATCATCTGTACGGTATTAAAATAGAAAGACATACACTCCATGAGAATGGAGAAAATACCGTAATACGTATTTCATAGTACGTATGCATAGTCGACCAATGAGAATTGAAAAAAGTTATGATCTTAACTTTCTTAAGTCATGTGAGACTCTCAAGGATAAATTTCTCATTTTTATTGTACCCTCATGACTTTTCGTTATTTTTGAAATTTATATTTAGTGTTTGCTATCTTAGAGTGTTGCCTATGGTCATGGAATTGATTCAATCTAAAGGGACACTTCCAAAAAAGCAAGCTGAACTGAAATTGAGAGATCTAATGAAAGAGGAAGATTGATTTGGAGTTTTAGTCACATTATGGACTATATTCACAGACCGGTCAATTATGGTTATTTAGTGTAATCATAATTGTGAATATAATGTATCTAATTATTAAATGAGATTCAGTGAGAAGTACTGCGACATTCTGATTTCCAGTCAGTTTCAAACTCTGTAATGACAAGTTTGTAAATATCAAGCGATGTATTTCAGTCATATCCCGCTCAAACCTAATCAATTTAAGTAGGCTGACCAAAGGGAAAATGCTAACGAGAGACGAGATACGTGGACCTCTACGACTAGGATAGGAAATGGCGCTTTGACTATAAGGATAGTTGAGGGGATATTTATATAAAGATTAAAGATTACCTTGCGACTGTCGTACGATTGGAGCGCGGGTGATGCCGCTTAACCAATGTACGATTTACAAAATTATCCTAAATCGGACTGTGACGATTGAGACCATAGAGACTAGTGATAAACCCTCATAATTACATGACGACCAAAGCCGCCACGAATTGACGAGCCCTAAACGTGATGAGAATTCACGGGGTCGATACGCGTAATGTCTGCAAAAGGCGCCCGTTAGTTCAGGGTAGGCTGGATCACGTCTGATAGAGAAAACTATCAAAAACGAGTCCTGAAAAGTTTGAAATGGAAAATCGAGAATTCCAACGTTATTTAGATTGGCCATCGCCCTATCGAAGAATTCTAGAACAAGGAAAACGACGTTCTGAACGTCGGGTAAAATGACCGTTTTGCCCCTCAAGCCTGGAACCTTGTCTTCACAATTGAAGAAGGGAAAAATGGGCATTACACCCTCCTATGGCTGCCGAAAATCAAGGAGGATTATGAGCCATTGGATCTTCATTGGAAAAGCAATTGTCAAATGTCAAGAGATTAAGGGTTGTAGTCATATCAACTATTTGGCTCACCTAACATTCAACTCTATTTGACCAAATTTTTGTATAGCAATCTTCTCTCTCTCTCCTCACCACCATTCAGCCGAAACCCCTCCTCAAGCCACCGAAATCTTCTTCTTCTCCATCCTCAGTTTT
This sequence comes from Rhodomyrtus tomentosa, assembly GCA_028455895.1. Taxonomy (NCBI): domain Eukaryota; kingdom Viridiplantae; phylum Streptophyta; class Magnoliopsida; order Myrtales; family Myrtaceae; genus Rhodomyrtus; species Rhodomyrtus tomentosa. The sequence continues at coordinate 17,367,496 of JAPCWY010000011.1, forward strand.
GTGTCGCCACCCGACCAAACCCAACGCCGCCGTTCGCCGCCCACGACCGGCCTTTTGGGCCATCATCTATTGTCAGTCGACCACCCTAACGAAGATCCATGTCTTGCCGAACTCCTCCAACAAAAATCAAGGTGTTGGGAGCACCGAGGAGTCCTGGGCAGGAGATTTCTCGAGAGCCGACGGAATTGGAACAAACCTGAGGTAGGTCCGGTTCTTAGCCCTTTTGATGGTTGAAATCTTGGAGTCTTGAGCTCAAAATTCGTGGAGGCTCAGTAGACATATATAGCATTCTGTGGTAAAAATTGAGGCTTAATTTGATAAGTTTTTTTTTTTATCACGAACCGACCTTGAACATTTTGGACAGAATCTGCCCGGTGTTCTGACTTTGGGCGTCCGGCAAGTTTCAACGAGTTTCCGGTGACCAACCGACTCCAAACAACCGATGAGCCTCCCAAACCCTTAGGTAGACATTTTAAGACGTAGAATAGTGTATAAAAGTCAAATTTGGAGTAGATTAGGACCAGTTGGACCCGGCTAGCACAAAATTGAGTGGAATCGGTTCGGTGCCAGGCACAAATCGAATCTGTGGAGGGCTGATTGTGGATGGTTTGTGCTGCAAATTGGTGTTTATGATGTGAAGAGATGATGAGGGGTATGTTATGAATGATTGGGAGTGATGGATTGAGGAATTGAGTACGAAAATTGATGAATTGGTTGAAATTCTAGGTTGAGCGACAAGTCCGGGCATGGACCTTGGTTGGCCGAAACTTAGGTGATCCGAGAAGGGGAAATTTGGGTCGCCGAGCTAAGATAAGGGAATTCCTAAATCGAGGCTAGGGGGATTGGACTCGATTGGGTAAGTTGAGGGTCGATTGGAATGGTTTAAGAGAGATTGACAAATGGGATATTTTTTATATGTCCTAAGACTTTAAGGAATGATTGTATGACATTGCCTATGCCTGAGTTGTTTGCCATGTTTGTATACCATTTGAGTTGATTTGCATGCCACGGATTTATGAAATGCATTGAATGCACACTTGCTAGTGAGTGTGAAATTGAATTGAAAATCAAGGTATACGATATGATGTGGCATGAGCATGGCGTGGCGAGGCCCTGAGGTGTGTGAGACGCGGAGCGAGAGATTGAGACCCTGATGCGATGAGATCGCGGGGTGAAGTATGGTTAGGTGGCGCCCTGATGCGACGAAGTCGCGGGATTAAGATAGCCACGGTCTTGATGCGAATTATTCGCGGGACGGAGTATGAGTTAATGAGCTTTGCCTGGAGATTCATCGGACCTGATGCGTTTATGCGGGTCACCGATGACGATCTGATACTTTTACGCGGACTGAGCTTGAGGTGACTAGTTCGCGGGCTAGAGGGTGAGGCAGGCAGAGGTTGATAAATGTGGTGAAGTGGCAGGCTGAAAGTACATGTGCATCTGAGTGTGACATGAGATTATAAATGCATGCATGTCTTCTGTATGTTGTTGTTTATTGAATTGTGATTGTTATGCACGTGTGTTCATAAGTTTGGATCTGTTGAGGGATGCGACTACCTAAGTAGACTTTCTACCTGACCTAAGGTTAGGTTTTTCTTACTGAGATGTGTATCTCACCTCTTTTGGGGAACCCTTTCTTTACATATCCTATGCCATAGTTAAGTGGCTCATTCGTTTCGGGGACCCAAAAGAGATGACGGCGTATTATGATGAGTTTCCGGATAGGTAGGGGAACGTATATGTAAGGAAATGTACTATTGTATGGGTAGATGAGGGTAAGCCAGAGTGGAAGCCTCGTAAATTCGAGGCGTGGTTCAAGAAGAAGGGGGATTCACAGATAGGGCCGTTAAAGCCCCACGAGGTACTACAAGGTGTCATACCCGATTGGTGTCAGACTGTAACAGAGCAGGAGTTGCCTGAGGGGTCAGCAGTAGGGTTTAGGATTGGACCAAAGCGAACACCGACCTTGGAGTTCACCGACAAGCAGGAGCAGAGGAGGTCATAGTCTTGGAGGCGTCCGAGGGGGACCTTGCTGAGCTGTCGCAGGAGGTTACCATGGAGGATTCCGTCAAGGTCCCGTCCGAGATGTTTTTTTAGTACAAGCCGACCAAGGACGCAGAGGATACGGCTGACTCCAACAGCTCATCCTAGGATGCCCCAATTGGTGGATCGATCTTTGAGTAGCGATATGACCCTACTCCCGATGGATTTTGTAGACGATCCCTTTTTGATATGCTTACCCTATCGCCTTTTGTTTAGCGGGTTTAGTATCCAATGATGCATGAACAGTACGCTTTGTAGTATGAATGTTATATGCTATCCAGGTCCCACTTATCTTATATATTGTACGGGGATTTATTAGAGTATCGCTTCCATATGCGTGATGTATTTATTATATATCTCGACTCCTATTGGTGGATCTTGGGACCGCCGAGAGATTATTGTTGGTTTGTTTGTAGGGATATCCGCGTACTCGTGCTCGGGGCACGGGGCGTGACAAGTACAAATGTGACTGATCAATCTAGGGTATAGCATACCAAAATCTATCTTTGATTATGCCTTTTTAGAGCTGTCATATACTTCCAACGGATATATGACAACAAGCTCTCAACATATGCTAGTCACACAAGTTATTTGCCAATATGAACTTTGCAAAGATATTAAGAGTTATGCTTGGCCCTTTGTGGGCGAGTGGGAGTTGTTTGTCCTGCATGGGCGAGTGAGAGATATTGGATAATAATAATAAGTGGGGTCCACGAGATTACGATGTACACCCATGCGGGAAATCACACCCCTGACCGTTATCTGTTAAAGTCGAACGAAAGTATACGTTCCTTCGTTATCTATTAAGTTGAACAAAAATATACGTTATTTCGTTCAACAGACGTCACTTGAACGAAAGGATACGTTACTTGAACGAAAGGATACGTTCCTTCGTTCAACAGACGCTGCTTAAAAGAACGTCGTCATCTCCAGACGATTGTTGTTGAAGCGTTTGACTCACTCACAAAACGAACGAAGAATTCTCCTCCCTACCGACTGTCGATCGTCGTTAGTCAAAGCGACGTCAAAGCAACTCCGTGATCGCAAAGAGTTCTTAACCTGTGACAATTAAGGTATGTCCTCGTGATATACTTTTATGATTAGTGATTCAAGTGATTAGTATGGGCATGTTTCCGCTATCAGAGATTGAATATAGAATGGGTTCAGTACCCCAACAATTTGTATCACCAAAACCTAAAAACATGTACAAGTATGACAAAAATACGCACAGTCTATCACAAAAAATCATAATCCCCTCTAGGATACTGATACCCCCGTGCTTTAACTTTGGTTTCAAAGTTGTGACTGGGGTCGGCAACAATCTGTGGAATCACCACTGCCTCCGAAGGGGATAGATCTCACTATTTCTAGCAGTGTAGATAACGTCTATCGAGTTGTAGAGGCACGTCAAAATCGTTGTTGGCATTCGTGTCAATATGTGTTAGCACAATATGTCGTACTTTGATTTTGTGTGCCTGCCAAATAATTGAAATAATGATGTCAAATTGTTAATTCCTGTCGGCCTATGGAATTAAGCATCCTATCACATTTGAATTTTGTTGGAAAAATTATAAACATCTTATGTTTTATCAATCTAGTCCTTCTGCCAATTTTGGCAAACATCCTAAAGGAGGCCAGTCATTCTACATGGCATGATCCACGCTTACATGAAAGGTATTTTTGCATTTTTTTAATTTACACGAATTTTTTTTACATTTTCCTCCTTATTTTATCTTATTTCTATTTTCTTGGTTTTCTCCTTCTTTCTCCATCGGTCTCCATGGCTGACGAACGATCAGGCAAGAGCTGCTGAGGATGGTTGAGGCCTGATGATTGGCGGAGGAAGAAGAAAAAAGAAAGAAAGAACTAAAATTCAAAATTATTAAAAGCATATATAAACAATTCCAACAAATTCTAAAAAAAAATACAAAAATTTATCCACACCAGCAATGACCATGCCATGTAGGATGGCCGATTTCCACATTAGCAATTGATTGCTAGAATTAGCTGGAAGAACTAAATTGATAAAAGCTTTAAGACTTAACTAGTCAAATTGACATGTTTAAAACTAAATTGACATCTATACAATATATTTATGACTTTTCTGATAGATTTGTCAAATTTTTCTTCGTAGAATTTGTGTTTTGCCTCGTCTCCTTCATATTATGCAAGCGAGTCTATGTCCAACATTGCCAGCTTGAGTATAGGGGAGGAGATCCTCTCTCTGCCGGCGTATTCATTTGGTGTCTCATCGATGTAATCCATTAATCCAAGCTGGTAAGGGTAGTAGTGAAATTTGTTATTAATATACCAATGTTTACGACTTATTAAGATATCAATACAGATACCGAGCGGGATAGAGTATGCACATTCTAAGTGTAGACGTTTTTTGATACGAATTCAATACTCCTGGTTAGTTCTTGCAATTGAGGAAGCGAGATGCTCAAGTCACCATCACGGTGCTGAGGTTCCTTCTGTCTGATTCCCAAAAGGCTCATCAAGTCAAAAAAGTGCAACTTAAACAGTGCGTGATTGATGTCCCATGTACGGCAAAAGTCATTTTCGATCCACTTACAGGTTGATGCGTCTGGACATTTCTCAATATATTAAGAACAAATAAAAGAGGCTTTCTGGGAGCGGCTCCCAAAGGAGTATCGTGAACTGAAAGGAAAATGATTCAGTGACACAGATATAGAGGTGATATTAAATTTAGACCGTCCGATTCAAAATGTACGGTTCAGATCAATCAATAGTTTTTTAGTGAAAAATGATACGGACTGATCTGGACCGTTCATTTTGAAAATGATAGACTTTGGTAGGAAATGGTAGAAATTTTCAATATTAGAAAATCCAGATCCGGACTTAAATGGCATAGTTCATTTTTTTTTTCCTGAAAAAAAAAAATGATGGTAATTCTTATTTAACTGCTGTGCTTTCCTACAACAAAGCATTTATATAAGAATTTCCAATAGCAATCTTATTTTATCTTGAGTTTATTTTTTTTCAGAACATAAAAAAAAAAAAAAAAATTCACATTCGCTTCCTATTTTTCTTTCCTATGTTTTTAACTTGCTTTTCCAATTTTCTTCCTACTATGTTGGAGGTCCAATGAAGACTCCTTGTGAGAAATTTATGATTGAGACATGAATTCTTCCTCAATATACTGTCACATATATCGTGCAAGGACTACAGTTTGTTTAAGAGAATAAAAAATAAATATATATATATTCTACAACTTATAATTTTCAATTTTTTGAAAATTCCTTTTGATTTTTATCAAGCGTATTAATTCCATGTATTCCCATAGATTTCCGTCTAGTTATGTTGTATAAAGTATTTGTATCGATAAGTAGTGACCTTTTGGCGGTAAGTTATTATTTAATACTGGTAAAATATGTCTTGGCTTTTGAGCCTGTGAACGAAGATTTATTAAGAGAGTCTGAAATCAAGCGAAGCAGAACGTATGAAAATCTATTCCCGAAGTCCGCGGAGTCAATCAAAAGAGGAAAATTAAAGGTTTTGTTTATATGTTTATTTCGAGTTGAAATTTCTCTTTTGAAGTCCGACCATGTGTTGGAGTCATCGAAATAGGAAAGTCCAATGTGGACTACGAGTTTGACCATGACTCGGTCAAATTTGGTATGATGTATTCTATATATGTGTTCTTTGCAGAGTAACTTGAGTCTTGAGGCCCCCCTTTGACTAGTGATTGTCGGTAGGTTTTACTCGTGAAATTACGTCTAGAATTCAATCGTTGAAGTCAATTAAATTTTGTTGTAAGAGTTGTGTAATTTTATCATGAGATTGAGAGATTATTTTTTGAAAAATTGTAGGCTAAATATTGCATGAGTTATTAGGTGTAATTAGGGATTATGAAAAATACGAAATGTTTGAGTGATTCGAGCGTGGTTGTGATATATGTTGTATTACTCAATCTACAGTGAAATTTGTTATTGTTCTCTTCGTGGATGCAGACAACCTGACTGAACCACCTAAATTTGACATATGATTTATTTTCTTGGTCTGTTCGTTTTATTATTTGATCGCTTGCTTTTGCAATAATTGTTATTAGAGCTAGACTTGGCTGAGTTGAACTGAATGGATGGCGAAAGAAGAAGGAAAAGTGGGAATCGGCAAATTTGATGGGAACGATTTTAGTTTTTGGAAAATGTATACTAGGGATTATCTATACCAAAGAAAATTATACTACCACTGTCAAGGGAGACACCAAAGTTGATGAAGCAAGCTGAATGGACATTGTTGAATAGACAAGCTTTGGGTGTCAGTATTCTTCATAACGTGAAATTCTAAAGATTAATCAAGGTGCCTTGTAATAATGAGAGGAATCAAGTAGAGTGATCTCTATGAGTTGCATAATGAGACTATAATGAATTTCGTCATGAAGACTTCAAATGTATGTATCAAGAGTCTAAATCGTTGGATATGCGTTTGGGTCACATTAGCGAGAGAAGCCTAAAGGTTATAAGTAAAGGAATTTGTTGTGGGTTTATGTTGCTGATAAGTTGAATGTATATAGTTGTTGTGATCTAGATAACGGTGGAAAGTGTAGTTTAGTACGACTTTCAAAGAAACCACGAAGATTGCAGAGTTCGTTCACTTAGATAGTTGCAAGTTGTCACGGTTTCCTTTGAGGGAGAGTGCTAGATTTATACTAACAGTCGATAACTCCTCAAGGAAGACCTGGATGTTTGTGCCAAGGGACAAGTTTAATGGCGTTATCAGGATCAAGCTGTTTATAGCTTCGATCGAAATAAGACTAATAAAACAATCAAGCATGTGCAGATTGACAAAAGTATGGAGTTCTAATTGGAGCTATTAAACGAATTATGCATGGATAAGGCATAATGAAACACCACACTGTTGCTAGTGAACTACAACATGTTGCAAAATTGATAAGCAGAACATTACTAGACATACGCCACAAAATGATCTCTAATGCTGGTATGATTAGGAGATTCCTAACATATGTGCTCAGTATGGTGAGGTGAAAAGATTTTCATCAACTACAATTAGATGTAAGACTCTCGTAAACATGTGGTTAAGTAACATTCATGATTATTTTATTATTAAAATATTCGATTGCTCATGTTATACTCGAATTAGTTTTGATAAGCTCAATAGAAGTGCAAATTAGTGCATGTTCCTAGGCTATATGGGCGGGATTATCGATTGTAGTGCCCGAATTAAATTCACATGTTATCCCAAAAAAGTTACATTTGGCGAGTATTTAATACTTCTAGTTAGGAGTGATTCTAGCAGTGCTTAAATGGATCTAGGAGGTGTAGTTTGCAATTACAAACTCCCGAGGTAGCGAGTATTAGCTTGGTAATTGACACAAATTGCGCTTGTAGCAAGTTAGATCATGTAGAGCCAACAGTTGTTATAACTGCTGATATGTCAAGGAATGTGTTCAATCTCCTAACATATATTAATGTAATGAGAATTTACTTTATTTGTGGTTGATGAGGTTGTGTCAAAAGGTTCTTATAGAGCGGTTAAAGGCGTAGGTATAATTGGTGTTTTGATGAAATCCTCGGTTATATTGAAGCTCAACTAAAGTTTGGACACGGTTGACACGGTTGATGCCGGTTTCTCTCTAGCAACTGGTTCACCGATGAACCAATCTTGGCACTGCGATGCCAACGTTGGTTCATGGTTTTTGTGACCAGTTTTTACTTGTACTTAGCTATTTGAAAAGTATATAAAATCTTACTTTACCAAAAAAAAAAAAAAACTAAAGTTTGGACTTTAGAGATGTCTATGATGGTTGAGCCCATGAGAGTTGAGGGATAGTGCCAGGTTAGTTCATATTTCCAAAAGATGTGATTGTGATTTGGCTCAAATATCAAGTCAAGATGGATATTATTAAAATATATTTCGAGTCTAACCTCATGAACGAAATTCAGTATGAGATTTATTAAAAGACAGTATGAAATCAAGCGAAGCTAAATATAATCGTTGAAATCAGCGAAATTAATCAAAAGGGAAAATTAAAGGTTTTGTTTTTATGTTTTATTTCGAGTTGAAATTTTCCTGTTGAAATCCTACCGTGCGTTAGAGTCCTTTGGCCACCGAAATACGAAAAGTCCAATGCAGAGTTTGAATTTGATAATGACTCAGTCAAATATGGTCTCATATATTTCATATGTGTATTTTTTGCAATAGGAACTTGAGTCCCGAAGGAGCGCCGCCTAACATGAGTCTTGAAGCCCCATTTGACGAGTGCCGTTAGTGGATTTTAGTCGTGAAAATTACATCGGGAATTCGAGTGTTGAGCCAATTAAATCTTATAATAAGATAGGTGTAATTTTTTTTGTGAGATTGAACCATTATTTCGTGAAGTACTTGGGGCTAAACACTGTGAGTTATTAAATGTAACTGAGGACTGAGAAATATTAAAAGTGTGAGACCGACTGAGTGTAGTTGCAATATCCATTGTATCTCTTCATTTATAGATGAATTTGTTGCTGCTCTCTCCATAAACGCAATTTACCAAATCGAACCATGTAAATCTGACATCCAATTCGGTATATTGTTATGTCTATTTTAATGTTCGATCATTTACTTGAGTAGTAATTAATTCATTAGAAAATTACCGTGCAATTCACTTAAAATGTACTCGTAATTATTATTCTGGAATTACCCCTTCTTCAATGAACGAAACAACTTGTGATTTTGAAAAAGGAGTAATTATTTGCATCCACTAAGTGGCTAGATTTGCTCATCTTATACATGATTGACAAAATCTCCCTTGATGAATTACGCATTTATACAATTTTCCTCATTTCAGCTCTTTTCTATTGTGGAGTCCCTTCAATTTTGAAGACATTGTTGTAAAAAAAAAAGTAAAAAGGGACATTTTTTTGGTCATTACCCTATGAGGCCATCAACCAACCCAGGGCATCCCACGGCTCCGGCCTTTCCCACGGCTCCGGCGATCCAGTGGCATGTCGTCTTGAATCGCGCGGGAAAACTTGGTCGTGTTGGGCCCGCAGTTCACAAAGAAGAAGGTCGGGCCATACAGGAACATGAACAATTTTTTTTTTTTAGGTCAGAAGACATGAACAGTTTGTTCGTGTGGCAGAATTTTGATTTAGCTAAGTTTTTATCTTTCAAGTCTTCTTTCATTGTGAAAAGCCTGCTGGGCTTCGTAGTAAAATTCTTAAAGCGGATCCCTTTTGGTTTGTCTATATTACAAACATCGTATGCATTCAGATTTTCCTGGAATTCTAATTGACAATTAATCTGTTGCCCATGAAACGACAAATTGTTATAATTTATCTACTGGACAACTCATAGTATATATGGTAATATTCACTTCAATGTGTTATTTTTAATTATAGTAATCAATTCTACACAAGAAGGAAAGTACATAAAAGGGGTTCACTACTTCTAAGTTTCAATTCATTAATAAAGGGTAATTCCATCTCTCTAGTAGTTTCTCTATCGGGCAACTGCATCATTAAATCTTTTAAGTATATAAATTGGGTCTATTATTTTACGGGTAAAAGGACGCATGAAGTGCCAATATTATGAATGACACTCACTTTGATGTCATTTTTTTTTGTTTGAGTGTCAATTTTTTAAATGTTATTTCAAGGCCAACTCTGACGTGCATCACCGAAAAACATATGTGGCATTTACATGGCTCACCAGAGGATCTTGATCAGCAAATTTTTTTAAATAAATAAAAAAATCCATGTAATATTAAAGAAAGTAAAAGTAAACTAAAAATTAAAAATTAAAAAATTAAAAATAAGTTAAAGTTGCAGCGGTGAGGGCAGGGGTTGCCGAGCTCACAAATCCGCGGCAAAGCCAATCCCAAGCGAGGCCTTGGTGGAGATTGTCGAGGTTCGACAATCCCCCTGGGCGCTCCCCCAGCCCACCGCAGCCATCACTAGTGGCGGCAAAGGTTCACAGCCCTTGCCACTGCAACTGCAACTTTTTTATATTTAATTTTAATTTTTTTTAAAATTAACTTAAATTTTAATGTAAGTGATTTTTTAGGCAAAAATTGACACTCAAGTGATTCAAAAAACTATTGATACTAAAGTGAGTACCACACAAAATATTAACATGCTATGTGCCCTTTTGGCCTATTTTAAAGAAGTGTTCGTTTCACGAAAAATTCAAGATCAGAAAAATATTTTTCGAAAAACAATCGGTTGTATCGCTTACAAAAATGAATAAATAAATTTTTTTTCATCAACCATGATAATGTTAGTTATAAATTGTTATTGATAGTAAATATATTTTTCGCTGACTGATTTTTTTAGGAATATAATTAATTATTTTTTGAAAAGTGTTTTTCAAATATTAATTTTCTTGTGAAATAAACGCGCCTTAAGATTCAATTCATTAATATAGAATAACTTTCCACCTCTTTAGTAAATTGCCCGTCGATGTGAAATTTTTTTAATAGTTTTCCTCTGGACAATTTTCCTCTTTTCTATTTGGTCGAACTACTGGACAATTTTTTTTTTTGGGTAAGGAAATTATTAACATGCATAGAGGTGAAAAAAAAATCTTACGACATATATGATAAATATGTACTTAAATGTGTTATTCTTAATTATGGTAATCATATGCTACTTAAGTTTGAGTTCACTAATAAAGGATAATTCTGTCTCTTTGACAAAAAAAAAAGGATGGAAATAGAGAAAATTTCAAATAAAGACTAGAAGTGACCTTATTTATCAAATAAGGTCCTAAAGAGGATCTTGTTTTAAAGAAGAGACATGAAATGTTTTCATTATTTTAAAGAATGGTCTGACCAAAGATATTTTCGTCATTTTAAATTTTCTTAATTTTTTTTTCTTCATTTTCATCGGTAATCAATCTCAAGCAATGTTTGGTTACCGATGAGAGTTGGGCGATACCTCTGGCAGTTGAGAGCCAACCTTGCCTTTGGCAAGCAAGATCGCTAGAGGATGTAATAACCCTTGCTTGAGCAAAGTCGTCGATATCCTCGCCCGGGTGAGACCGTCGTGACCTTTACCCTAGCAAGGCCGTCGTGTGCTTGTGCGGCCACACCTAGGTGAAGCGAGCTTCATTGGCCATAGGCCAAGCCAACCCTTGCCAGATTTTGGCAAGCCCTTACTAGCCCTTGTGAGCTTCTAGTGAGCTCTCAACCTATTCTTGCCTAATGGTTGGCAAGGGTCCTTGGGCCCTTGTCGGCCCCAACAAAAGGAAAAAAAAGCAAAAGAGACTAAAAAAAGGAAAAAGGAAAAAATCAAGAAAATATAAATGATCAAAATATTCTTGATTTTTAAGGTTTTTTTTTAAGTAATATTCACTTTAAAATTTTATTTATTTTTTAAAAAAGAGGACACTTTAATTCTTTTATTTGGAATTTTCACGTGGAAATATAAGTTGGGAAGATAGCTTTCCTCTTTTGAAAGTCTTCCAAGTTTCATTTCAGTTTGTTTGTTTGCTTTATAAAAACAAATTTTCTCCCCCTTCTTTGATATTTTATGATATTTTCTTCCCTGACAAAATAAAATAACTCCACCAAAAACCTAGAGCCAACTTTCCCTTGCGCTTGGGGAAGTCGTCGTCTTCTTCTTCTTCTCCCTCCTACTTCGCTCTCTCTGCGTAAACCACCCTCTCACTTTTCATCATCGTCTCTCTCTCCCCCTCTCGTCTTCTTCCTCTCCGCAACCCTCACATGGCTTCCACAGCCACGGCCCCAGCCCCTGCCTCAGCCTCGGCCTCAGCCCATCTCTCCTCTCTCTCCTCCTCCAAGCCCACCGCCACCGCCACCGCCCTCTCTCTCCACCGCTGCGTCCCCCTCCCCAAAACCCTCTCTAAAACCCTCTTCCCTCTCAAAACCTTCCTCTCTTACTCCACCCCAAGGCTACCCTCCACCGCCGCCTCCTCAAAAAGCCCTCTTTCCGACTTCTTCGCCTCCGGCGACCAGCCCCACCACGCCGTCCTCGACGAATCCGACGACAAGCCCCGCGAGGAGTGCGGCGTCGTGGGCATCTACGGCGACCCGGAGGCCTCGCGGCTCTGCTACTTGGCCCTCCACGCGCTCCAGCACCGCGGCCAGGAGGGCGCCGGCATCGTGGCCGTCCATGACAACGTCCTCCAGTCCATAACGGGCGTGGGGCTCGTGTCCGAGGTGTTCAACCAGTCGAAGCTCGACCAGCTGCCGGGGAGCTCGGCCATCGGGCACGTGCGGTACTCGACCGCCGGCTCCTCCATGCTCAAGAACGTCCAGCCCTTCGTCGCCGGGTACCGGTTCGGGTCCGTCGGGGTCGCCCACAATGGCAATCTGGTGAATTACCAGGCCCTGCGTGCGCAGCTCGAGGAGAGCGGGTCGATTTTCAACACCAGCTCGGATACGGAGGTGGTGCTTCACCTGATAGCAATCTCGAAGGCGAGGCCCTTCTTCGTGCGCATCATCGAGGCCTGCGAGAAGCTCAGAGGTGCGTATTCTATGGTGTTCTTGACTGAGGATAAGCTCGTCGCTGTTAGGGACCCACATGGGTTTAGGCCATTGGTGATGGGTAGGAGGAGCAATGGTGCTTACGTTTTCGCCTCTGAGACTTGTGCTCTTGATCTGATTGAGGCCACTTATGTGAGGGAAGTGAACCCAGGAGAGGTTGTGGTGATTGATAAGGATGGGGAGCATAATCTCTGCTTGATGGCGCACCCCGAGCCGAAGCAGTGCATCTTCGAGCATATCTACTTTGCGCTGCCGAATTCCATTGTGTTTGGAAGGTCTGTCTACGAGTCGAGGTCTAAGTACGGGGAAATTCTGGCCACTGAGTTTCCCGTGGAGTGCGACGTCGTGATTGCGGTGCCGGACTCCGGTGTCGTGGCCGCTCTTGGTTATGCTGCAAAAATTGGCGTCCCATTCCAACAGGGTTTGATTAGGTCTCACTATGTGGGAAGGACTTTCATTGAGCCCAACCAGAGCATTAGGGATTTCGGGGTGAAGCTTAAGCTCGCTCCGGTCCGGGGGGTGTTGGAGGGTAAGAGAGTTGTGGTTGTGGACGACTCGATCGTGAGGGGAACCACATCATCAAAGATTGTGCGGTTGATTAGAGAGGCAGGGGCCAAGGAGGTCCACATGAGGATTGCGAGTCCACCCATAGTCGCTTCCTGTTACTATGGAGTGGACACGCCGAGCCCGGAGGAGTTGATTTCTAACAGGATGACTGTGGAGGAGATACGGGAGTTCATCGGGTCGGATTCACTCGCATTCCTGTCGTTCGATAGCTTGAAGAACTATCTGAGCAGTGATGCGCCAAACTTCTGCTATGCTTGCTTCTCGGGAAATTACCCTGTCAAGCCCACCGAGGTCAAGGTGAAGAGGGTCGGCGACTTTCTGGATGATGGCTTGAACGGAAGCATAGAGTCCATTGATGGGGGTTGGGTTAAAGCTCGGAGTGAGAAAGAAGAGAAGGTCGAGCACCCGGTTTAGTTGCCACTCCTTTGTCGTCTTTAGTGCCGTCGCAATGATGAAGCTTTGTGTGATTGACAGATTTGGGGTAAGGGGTATAGGAATGATTCAATTGCTTTTGCAAGGGGCCTGCCTTGGCGAAATCCAGATTCCGGAAATCCAAAAGCCAACGATATATCGGTCCCGTCTCCAGTTTTGAGAAACTAAAAAATGGGTAGGATTTCTTGTTTCCGTGTTCTTGAGGGTGGTATAAGAAGATTAAAGTTTTGTTCTGATGATGATGATTATTTTTTAACCTCAAGTATGGCATTGTATACCAGCTTTGCTTAACTGCTGCTTATTTACTTGATGAAAGAAATAGATGAAGAATTACTGAGTTGTCTTCCCTTCTTTTATTGTACTCGCTGTTCATTTAATATCACGTGCTTGAAGCATTCAGATTCGCACTCATCTTATTAGCTCGATGACCGTGTGGATACGTTTCGTTCCGTCTGTAGTTTTCCCCAAAAGAGACCTGGCTTCTTTCGTTTCTTTCTGCTGTTGTTAGGGGATCAAAAGCTCTTTTTGGTCGCTAAAAGCAGTTCATATCCTCCTTGGAGCTTCTAACTTGGAGTGAGCACAGTGGCAGAATCTAGAAACTAAAACCCATTAGAAACATGTTCTAATGGGTAATCTTCAGGTTCGAGGTACATGTAACAAGTTTTTGTGATTTTGTTGGTTTATGTTTTCGGGCAATTCTGCATTATTTCGTGGCATTCAATAATGAATTTGCAATTTGGAGTTACTTTTCGAGCTACCATTTTCGACGGTATTAATAATTGAGATTGTTAATATGAATTGTGGTCGGTGGGTTATAGCCGCAAATGATAATTATTGAATATGATGATTTATTGTAATCGTTTAATTAAAAATATATATAAAATTTATATAGATTCTGAGACCCAGTACAAGATAGAATTTGAAAAATGAGAAACGTGGAACTTGCTCAATCCTATTTCTAATGATGAGCAAAATCTCAAGTTTCAAATTTCAAAAAATAAGAAACCTCAATCGTACTTCCAATGATAAGCAAAAAATCTAGGACTGTTGTTGCTTTTTCGTCTCCAAATTGCGCAGTTCACTTCGCTCCATTCAATTGCTTTGGATGGATTGGCTTCACTATTTTTATTCAGGCTTTGGCACCGGTACCAGCGATGGAACCATTGAGACGAGATTTTGTACTTCTGGCCGTAGCAAATTTGGTGCGCTCCCACTCTCTCTCAAAGATCTAAAATAGTCCAAGTTTTGACTGGGCCAGGTTTTGTGAACTTAAACCCTCAAAGATCTTTTCACATAATTCACGGCAAGCACAAGAATCAAGTCCCCAACACAAACTCGATAATCCCGTCTCCGACAGTCTTTAAGCAGTGAAGTGAAGCTTTGAGACACTGGGAGGGAAGAAAGATCGATAGAAACTTGCTGATGTTTACAGCCCATACATGCTCGGAACCCCCTGATGAAACTGGAAAGCGACAAGGCCGTCATATCAAAGTTTACTGGTACTCCACGAAACAAAAAGATCGTTCGAATTTTATAATATCTCATGCTTTATTGGATACAAGGTAAAAACAGACATGTCGAGAAGGATAAAATATGCTCTTGTGGTTGTTAAAAGTAGCACATTGCTTTGATAAAGCCTCCGCAGCGACCTTGCCGTCCTGTTGATGGTCATTTCCCAGATGCTGCATGGGTAATTTCCCGAGGCTCATCCTGTGACAACATTTGCAGCCTCAAGGTATATCTGTATAATTGCCGCCCGAAAACATCGGGGGACCAAAATGACTCCACTGAAAGAATTGTCATATCATGCAAAACTGTCCACAATTAGCCATTCTCTGCTCTGTCATAAGCATTCGATTTATGCTTTGGTGCAAAAGTGAAGCCATCTGGAACTTTACCTAGCAGCATTTCTGAAATTCGAACCTGCAGGGGCGTGACAATTATATCAGCTCTTATAAGCGTTACAACTCACAGCATCTCTCCACATAAATTTCAGGTTGGGAAAAAAGAGGAAAACCATACCCAGTCGACTGCAGAATCAGATGCCATTAATGTCTCCAGGTCATCTCGACCGTAGTAGGAAGGTGGGCGCCAATTCAGTTGCTGAGGAACGACTTCCAAAAGCCCAACCGGTACATATCTACATGTGTAGCTCAGCCACTCCAACAAGAAATGTCTAGTTGTCTCCACTCCTGTAAAAGGAAGAGATTTTGCTATTTTCATCATTACTCAACAAAACGGAAAAAGCTAGTTCTTCCTCATCTCTAGGAGGCAGTAATTTGTGGTCTCATCTTTCAGTGATCTAAAAGACGGTGAGAAAAAAATGGCAATACCTTTTCTGTCAGAACCCCAATGCTCTAGTCCAAAGCGAACATAATCCTTCAAAATGTTTAACCTCTCCCCAGAAGTAATATCCCAGTGTCTCTGTTCCTTGATCTCAGTGAATAACCAAGGCTGGAAAAAGATCACAACTATCATTGTCTAAACTTAGCATAATAAAACCATGAAAGAGATAAAAATATGCTTGAGTTCCAAACCTTAATGAGTGCCCCTCGAGCAATCATGCACGTAGAAAGGCTGGGGCAGTCAGACTTGTGCTTGTTCCAGTCAACATAAGAAAAGATGTCCCCATTCCCCAGGACTTGCAGAGAATCGGGGGCTCTTGCAGCACACTGATATATGTAGTCCCAATCAGCAAGCTTACTATAACGCTGCTGACGTGATCGGCCATGAATAGTAACTGCACTTGAGCCCCAGTAACCAATATCTGCAATCAGTGAGTCGATGCGGTTTTTCCCTTCAAAATAACCCATCCTCACCTAACAGTAAAACAATTTGAAAGAAAAGTTTGAAAGAAAATTCCCAAACCGACCAAGGAAATACAAAAAAGCTCAAGTTGCAACATGACAAAGCATATCAATTTAAGACCAAAGAAACAAATCAGGCACATTTTCCAATTTGATTAGATGTTACTAAGTTCATTTGTTTGAGTCCGCACAGCCTGTTAGGACCAGTAGACTACACCGATCATTCATATACCTTGACAGTGATGGATGTGTCTACTGTGCCAGAAGCTGCTTCTATGATGGCTTTCATCCGCATTGGCTTAGTTAGAAGGGCTGATCCAGCACCCTTGTTAACAACTAGATCTATCGGGCACCCCATGTTAATGTCAATGAAATCTACCGTACACTCCTGGCTTATAAGCTCAACAGTCCGTGCTACAGTGTCTGGATATGCCCCACATATCTGTACACCAAATATATCCTCAGATGAATGTCGCCTCAGCAAAGCCCACTCTGAAGCTTGACCCTGTTCGACAATTGAGTGATACATGAGAAAACGGATGTTTATGCTTGGGCAACAGTGAATACAGAAAGAAAAATGCATATACAACCGAGGATGGTATCAAAGATGATAATTCCCATGTCAAGATCAAAAAAATCATCAAGAAACTATCACTTTAAAATGTATGAGAGGCATTTGATAAAATTCACACCATTTAAGACATTACTTCTACCAAAGAGAAATGAAAACTGAGCAACGTATCCAGAGCTCGACAATATCTAAATCTTCCCATTAAAAATATTCTTGAAACTGGAGATATAAGAGCCTGCGAAAATAATGTTCTTCGGTTCAATTTAACAGCATACGATTATTGAGAAAAAGCCATGGATGCATGGAAGCAAAAGTACATAATGTTGACTAATAAAAGCTCCAGAATGGTAGAGCGAAAACACGAGCGCTTGGAGCATACAAGCATACACATATCCATTCACAAATACCTGCAATAGATTTGTACCCATAGCCATTTCACCACATGTTACATCAGCCCCTAAAGATTTGCAGAGCCTTCGGAAAGGTAGATTTCCCACGGTCGTCAGAGGTGCAAGGTACAGCTTATCTCTTAAATCAATGAGCTTTTTTTCGCGTGGGTTCAATTTAAGACTTCTATCATTCTCTGCCATCATATCACCAGTTGAGGCCTTTTGTTCAGTTAGTGTGCAGCTTTCTTTAGAGTCCCTCTGCAGGATATCAGTTCCTGTTGCAAAAAGATCCATAAGTTCCAGAGTCATGGAGAAAGAGAGACCCAGTGAAAATTCATCTTCACACAAAAAAAATACCATCATTGGCATTGCCAGTGGAGTTCTCCTCTTCAAGAACATTTTTCTGCTTTTTGAGGGGCCGGAGTTCATCAGCAACAGTGATATTGATGGCGGCGGCACTATTTTCTTCAGCAACCTCCCGTAGATGGTCCAAGTTAGTCAATTCGCTGGGAACCCCATCTTTACAGTCATTCCCATTAGCAACACGACATTCCTTTGAAGCAGGTTCTTTACTTTCCACTTCTTCCAAAATCTTTTTCACTGACTTATTGTGAACCTAAAGGGAAGGAAACAAGATTGATGTATTAACATCCAGTTCTTTTGAGTAAATACAGAAAATAAAAAACGGAGAAAGATTCACGGGACACAGTATAGGACTTGATCTAAATCCATAAAAAGTGAGAAGATAAGTATAGGAGCCATAGTATACTTACCATAAGGCCAAGAGATTTAAGACGGGCTTCAGACTTTGGGAGTCGCATTTTGTTCTTCCACAGTAGTTTCTGTACATCTTTCTTCAGTGAATTCATTTCAAAACTTTTCTTGTGAGAATTTGGAGTAGAGGCAGAAGCAACAACTTTATGTGTACCAGAGAATCTGCAGGCTAAACCGAAAGGGCATGGCTCCTCAGCACCTAAGAAAGGGCACTCTCCCTCCAATTCAGCTGGTTTCTTCATTTAAAAGACCAAACAATGAATGACAAAATATCCCAAAGACGATAGTGGATATATAGTCAATAGATGACTTGTTAAGTACCTGTGCCTTGAATGCTTCCAGATCATGGCTAAAGCGGCACTTATCATTGTAACGACATGAACTTATGTCGCCAGTTTTTGCAATCTCAGGACAGAGATTTAAAGCAGATTTCTTTTCCTAAAAAATTAGAAACAGACATATCATGGCAAGAAACTAAATGAGAGAAGCAAACAGATTTTTTATTTTTATTTTTCAATCAGAGCAGTCAGAACTGAAGAAACATCAAAGGAATAAGAATCGAGCACAATCAGATTTGTCAGAGTAAGGAGCAAAATTCTACAAATCAGTATTTCTACTGAAAAACCCAAAAGTCATAGTTCAGAATTCCTGAAGAAAAACTGTTAATCTCAACTGTGTCCTTTCATCAATCACAATGCCAGAATTTAGCAACAGAAAACAGATAATATCCCAAAAAAGCCACATACTCATTCTTCCCTTTCCTTTCCAACTTCAAAAGAACTTCCTCTCAGCATCACAATGTTAACAGATCAATAAGAAATCTTTGAAAACCATATGCCTAAGATCGTACCGACACAACAACAAACAGAAAATTGTCAACTGGCTCCCCAGCCTAATCACAAACGCATGTCCTTATAGGCGAAGTTCAAAACCAACCGACAACTTTTAGTAATTCTATGGAACCATTAAACATCGCTGTGGCTTGTACCAGTGCACAAGATCAAGCTTTCATGACTAGACCCTGATCTTACTTGGGAGAAAGTTCAGTTGTCAGGCCATGGCTTTGAGAGAAGTCGACAGCAACTACATAACAGAACACAAGATGCCCCCTCTTTTATAATCAATTTACTTTACGCAATGAAACGAAAGCGAATCAATGACCTGAGCAAGCGCTTGAGATTTTTGAACGGTGAACATAGCATTTCTCTAGCAAAGGTATCTCATCTCTGAACGCATTTACAAGAGAAATCCGCGAGACAAAACAATCTCAAAGTCTTCACAGTCAAAACTCGCGCGTACACGTACACGCTCAAAGAAATCGCGAGGAGATAGGAGAGACCTGCTGGCGTTCGCGCTTCAACTGGCGTTTCGACTTCTTCTCCTTGACCAGCCCCGACTGCGGAGCGCTCGCCTTGGCCTTCGGGCCGGCTTCGGTCTGGCCGGAAGAGCAGGGCCTGACGGGAGGACGCCGGAGGAACTCACTCTTCACCGGAGCTATAGCCTTGGCGACAAGCTCTTCCGGCGTTCCAATAGCTCCGTTCTCGTTCGATGGGGGGGCGTCCCCGGCAGTCTCCGGCACAGGGAGTTCGCCGTGCTCCGCCGTGAGCTCGGCCATGGGCGGCGAGTTCGAGTTACGAGTGTAGGGTCTCGGTTCACTGTTCTCGGATTGCCTTGTAATTGGTTTCAATCCAAAGAAATACGGAGTTCGGTTTCGGTTTAGGGTTTTGTGGCCAGTAAAACCAGCAGCGGTAACGACGTGTCCGAATTTTGAGAGAATGTATAATTTTAATTTATTTAACCTACTTAAAATTTAATTTAATATTTTATATAATTTTTAATTTTTTAATATGTTCAATATAATTATTAAATTTTTGTTACATATTTAATATTATCTTTAAATAATAGTAAAATGTTCACAGTATTCCTTTTATTAATTTAAAATCAAGAACAATAATGAGGATTTTTATATAATTCAAAGATTAAATTGAACATAAATTAAAAA
This sequence comes from Rhodomyrtus tomentosa, assembly GCA_028455895.1. Classification (NCBI taxonomy): domain Eukaryota; kingdom Viridiplantae; phylum Streptophyta; class Magnoliopsida; order Myrtales; family Myrtaceae; genus Rhodomyrtus; species Rhodomyrtus tomentosa. The sequence goes on from JAPCWY010000011.1 coordinate 17,387,552, forward strand.
GTTTAGAGACTAAATTAAATAAGTCAAAATTTTAGGAATCAAATTGCACATTAGGCTAAAATTTAGGGACTATGACCTTGCTTGGTTCAGCATTGTAGATGAGCATTTTGACTCTAAAGTATCTTGATCAAATGCAAATACTGATTTAAATTTTTGCTGACTTTAATCAGATACACTTGCATATCAAATGATCTCTAAAATCTCTTAGCCCAAAGTACCTTTAAAAATATTTTAGGCTAAATTACTTTTACGAAACGTAATTAATATTTTTTATTTTAACTTTGCCAACCTCAATTTGACACGCGCCACCTCGACCTGGCTCTGCTCAGTCTGAACATTTAGATGTATTTTCAGGTCGGGTCTCGTTACTATTCCGCGCAAGGCTTTACCCACGTAAACAAGATGGCTCGAAGGTAAAGTGACAATGCAATAGGTCACTTGCTTTGCCCAGCATCTTTGCGAGCATCTCCCAATCTTAGAGAGATGCCGAGTCATAGAGAATAGAGAGAGAGTGCTTTAGAGAGAAAATGGTTTTAGGGTTTCTTCATATTCTTGTATTCTCTCCCTCTCCTTTAAGTTTGCTGGAATTCCAGAGTAGGATCGCGTGGCAGTGAAGGGACGAAGAGGACTTGATTCCCTAACGAACCCTGAGTTTGAGCTTGATAGTATTTCGGATCCCACAGATCTGGATCAAAACGCTTTGTGATTCCCTGACGAACCTTGAGTTTGAGCTCGATAGCATTTCGGATCCCACAGATCTGGATCAAAACGCTTTGTCCTTCTCTTGAATCATAGGTAAGTACAACTCTTGACCTCTTTTTAGGGAATATCTTGGTGCATATGGATTTTTTGGGGAAAAATTTTGTGGGTTCGACGAGCGTGTGTTTATGGTCTAGTCGTACCTGTTCTTCTCGTAAACAATTTCGTTGACAGAATTCCTCATCACCGGTTCTTTTAGCATCAGAATCGGCGTTTATCTGGACTGGAGGGACTGAGAGATGACTGAAACTTTAAACCAATCAGAAGATCAAAAGCCGCACACTGAGTAATCTCTTTTGCTGTGTATGTGATGCATAGATGCTTGCCCCAACATAGTGATCACTCATGATTTTACAAGCTCTTTGTCAAACTATTAGACTAGAACTCACTAAAGCTGCATGTCTTAGTTGACAAGTGTTTGGTATGCCATTGTCACGTCCCGACTCTCGAACCCGCGACATCCCTTGCCAAATCGCCACCAGGTCATAATAGATAGTGTCCCAAGCAACTGCTATCAACCTAAGATTATATTGCGCATGCGGAACGTACAATCTTCCATCCAATAAAACCATATGGGATAGATAGGATGTAAAGCCATATATCACAATACTAAAAGCTGATGAGAATAGATGATTTATAACCTTATAGAGCCATCAACTAATAATTACAATCCCAAGTTTCGGGGCGGCCCTTTAGGACTCACAAAAAGATACAGGAGTCAAGTAAGGTTAATTCTCATCTATCCCAAAACAGTATTCCAAAAACATCAACAGTTCCCTGACCACAAAAGGAACCTAACCCTCTACTGGGAAAACTCGACATCCGGGTCGTCATAACCAACTGGGGGAGCCAGGTCATTCGGGTCATCACAAGAACTCTAGCTAGAATGCACAGAGGGGGCTACTGATTGCTCAGGCTCGAGCTCGAGCTCCATACTAGGCGCGGGGTCCACCACTTCCCCATCAGGTGTATCAATATCCATCGGGTCCCAAGCGGGGATATTAGGAACCCCCTGAAGAGGTGGCTCCTCAAATCCTCGAAGCGGACCAAAGAGATCTATCCCATCACGAAGATACCAGGCCTTAAAGAGGTGTGCCACCAGATGTGGCATCCCTTCATCGACTTATATCGTCGTGATGTGACGTTCCCACATCTGATCCGTACCTGGTACCGGGTGGAGACTGATATCAAGTGATGAGTCGATGGGGGTGTCGAACCGTACCGGTCTCTCCATTACTTCGGACCTGAAAAATTTGTCCCACGACGGTGTGAGAAATGAATCTTAGTGAATCAAGCCTAATCTCGGTTAGGACATTGATTTGCCTAGAACATGCTAAGCGCCATAAAAAGATCACAAGATTTCAACATAAATATATATAAATATCAATCAAAATAAATCTGTCAAATCTACAACCAACAGAAGCACAACCACTCGACTAGTGTGATAGATACATCAATAGTGCGATCCCGCACTCTTCTAGCAAAACCAGGCTACGTCCACTTTACTCTCTCAGCGACGGCTACTACAAGCGGTGTATCCAGTGCACCCGGCACGGCACTGCAAGTAGGCATTCCTTAAAAAGGAGCTTCGGTCCATCACAAGCTGCGATCGGCATTCAATAATCCTTTAAAACCGTACGATTGGCACGGGGCATGGATTATCGTGCTTCTGACAAGTCGCGAATTCTCATACAATCTGTACGGCACAAGTACCCAAGGTACAATGCGAACTTGCCAAGTAGCGTCATAATGACCACACAAATTGCATTCGGCAATCAACTCATTGATTATCTTGGATTAATGCCAAAATTCACAAGAAATACAATCAACTCGGCCCCAAAGCCCATAAGACTCCCAATTGAGCATTTCAGCCAGGCAAACAAACCAATCAAGCAATTCACTCCCTCTCGAGTAATCAACTTAGCCCGGCAATTTCAAGCTCATTTTATATTAAAAATCTTAATTCTCGGTCAAATTATAGCAATCAATCGTTCGCTCGCCTCTAACCTGTCACTCACTCGCGAGCAACTCAATCAATCAATTAATTGATAAATTACCACAAATAACCACAGACAAATAATCGATTGACCATGTATCCTAACCATGGTTTCTATCTATACCGGTCCCGATCGAATATAATTTTTTTAGAAATAAATAAATAAATAAATAAATAAATACATAAATAAATAAATAAATAAATAAATAAGACTAATACTAAGCTCAATTAGCGCCCTAACCAAGGTTTAGAGTGAACTCACAATGTGAGTTAGCTCGATCGGCGACGGCGGCGGCGGCGACGGCGACGACGATGAAACTAAGGTTTATCGCGCGGCGGATCGAGCTCAAACTTCGGCGACACCCCGTGGGAGTCCGGCGAGGTCCCCAGAACAGGTGGCCGGCGACGGAGCTCCGGCGAGCGGCGGCCGGCAGCCTGAAACAGTGAATAACAAAATATTCAACCGGCAAACTCTACTGTTTTGGCCGTTTTCCGGCGACACGGGCCGGAACAAAGCCGGCCAAGGGTCGGGGGCTCACCCAGGATCGGTGGGGGTCGGCCGGGACAGGTGGACGACGGCGGAAGGCGGCCGGCGACGGCGGACAGCCACGATCAGTGGCTGTCCTATTTTGCACCGAAACAAGGGTTTCGGTCGGCGGCCGTTTCCGGCGGCCACGCGCGGCGACCGGCAGAGGCGAGCTGCGTGGCTGTAGAGGGGACTCAGGGGAGTCGTTTGGCGGTGGCGGTGTGGCACTGCGGCGACTGTGGCGGCCGGATCGAAGACTGGAATGAATCGGGTTCAAAACAGAGCATCGGAACTTCAAGGCCTGATTCCGGCGATTCCGGCGGCTGACGGTCGGCGACAAGGGGTCAGATCGATCGAGGGGAAGTCGGAGGTTAGTTGGGTGGTGATGGTCGGCGTCGGTGGCGGCTGGAGGAGGCCGCGGAGTCCTCGGGTCTTCTGACTCGAAAACAGGGTAGGCCCGGCCGTGGTGTTTCCTCGGCGAAATGACGGCGACGGCGGCTTGGCCGGGGTCAAGGCGGCGACGGTGAGTAGCTGGGGACAGTGGCTGCCGGTGGTGGTGCGGTGGTCGCGAAAAATGGCGACGAACGGAGATGGATTGATCGGTTGAAGGAGGGAGTCGTCGGTCAAAGAAAATGAAGAAAAGAAGAGTAGAGAAGAAGAAGAAACGGAGAAGAAGAAGGAAGCGGCAGGGAGGACGTGTGTTGGGCAGAGGGGAAGATGGCCCACCTTGACTTCAAGGGCCAAAATTAAATTTTTTTGTCCTATATGAATGAATAATTGAGGGAGGGTAAAATGGTAATTTTGGCGCGCCGGGACTGAAACGAAATTTTTGGTGTACTGAACGAAGGGTAATTTCGGTAATTTCACTGGCCAAACTCGATCAGGGTTAAGCTCGATTGCAAAAACGGCAATTCAAAAATCGCCGCGGATTAATTTCGAAACTCAATTCGAAATAATCCAAAGTTCGGAATTCGTCCAAATTTTCGTCTTTTCAATCCTTATAGTCCAAAATAGACGTCGACTATGACTATACATTCATATCATTTAATCGACTTCCGGCGCTTACAAGGATTGAATTTCCAGGACGTCACAGCCATTGTCTCTAATCAGACAAATGAAAAGAGTATGGTGCCATCAGGGCAAATCAAAATTGATTATGAAGTCTGGGTTGGGAATCTAATTTCTCGAGCCCTTTTAGGAGCTTGCTCTCTGTAGGATTTTTTTTAAAGTTCTTGCTGATTTTCGGAAATTTGGCTTTTCAAATGCTGATGATACTTATATCACTGATATAAATTTCACACTTACAGGTGCAAATACGAAAACTATTCTTGGATCCTTTTCAAGATTAAGTCAAAGGGTAGCCTGTTTGCTGAAATTATAATCAAACATCACACTCATAGGTACAGATTGTCCTTATTGTACACTTGTTGCATTGTTTGAAGGCCGTTTGCTGAAATTGTATAGGTGAAAATGACAGAAGGGCTGTGTTGAAATTTGTTTGTGAATTGAGAGATTTTAGTAATTACCATTGAATGTTCAACTTGTTAGATTGCTGAAAGTGGCTTCTTCTCTGACTAATTACTGTGCGGCGTTCTTTGAAACCTATTTGGTCATTTAGCCTTCTTTGGTAAATGGCCTTATGATTATAGTTGTGCTTGCAGAGTTCTTTGCGTCTTTGCAAGTTCTAATAATATAAGTAGCTTTATGGTTTCTGTGGACCAACCGTTGCTCGTTTTTGGATTATTTGAGATTTAGATTTACAAGCAGTAATAAGTGAAAACTTTGGCCATTTAGACAAACATGCTACAAGCTTATGGTCTACTTTTTGACTGCAGGGGATAGGAATACTTTTTGTAAAACTTAACCATGAGGCTATGCAGAACTTGCGCGTGTTCCTTTTCTTTCTTCTTCTATTCTCAAATTGACCTCTCCAGCCTATTCCTAATTTGAAGGTCAATTGACTGTAAGCATTTCAATTTTGGAGATGGAAACTGCCCTTTTGGGACTAGTTATTTTTACGGGGTAGTGCAATTCCGAGCTTAGAGAGTATTCTGATTTCATTACAGAGCTTGCCCTGCCCTGTGCATACTTCAAGTGAGGCTTCTGTGATGGAATTCATTGTTGGCCATTTGCTTTCTCCTGCTGACAATTGTGAAATGCATTTTCTCCACTTTTTTGATACATGTATTGGTTGTCTCTCAAAAGAAGATATCTCATTGTTAAAGTGAACGTGGAGATAAGCCCATCCATTTTTAAATTGGGAAGGATAAGTCAAGGCAAGAGGATTTTTCTTTTGTTTACATCTAATTAATGTTCCGGTGCAAGGTTATGTGGAAAAAGAGAAGTCCCGGAAGGGGCCATGAGTCGAGGACATAGAGCAAACTAGTGCAACCTCTCTCTTGTTCTTTGCAATGCAACACAAACCATTTCATTGTTGCTTCTCTGGTCTTTTGTAATGTAGCTTTTAAAGATGATCTAATTCTCTCTCTCATATTAACTCATATTTTTGCGGGTTTTCATCGATGTGCCTATAGATTCGCTTGACTTCGGCTCACCATCTTGGTCCCTTTATCTGCTTTTGAGCTTGACCTGGAATATGCTATTCGGAATTTGAAGTTGTGCAATTTTGAAGTTGAGTCCTTAAGAGTGAATATAGCATTGTTGTTCAAAAATTAGAGTAGGAATCTTTCTTTCTTTAGCTTCACACCGATGATGATGATTTAACACCTATGGACTATAGATATGGCCTTTTTATTGGCACAATTGAGGATTAACCCTGGTCCTTGAGTTTCAGATTTTGGCTTGTTGTCGTTGAGTTTGATTTGAGATTTGGAGATGATTTTAATGAATATGAAAAAGTGGATATAATCTAAATTCAGAAAATATTGAATTGTTCAAATATCTGAAATTTGGCAATTTGAGGAGGAGCCACAAAAAAAAAAAAAAAACTACCTACCGGACCCGAAAATATGAGATATATGAAATTCGGGTAACGGGCCGGCTCGGGCCGGGTTAACCTCGATATTGTTAAGTTTCGGGCCGGGTCAAGTCTTTAAGAGACCCTGCCTAGTGACAACCCTAGCAGCTGCCCCCACCGCCACTCGCCACACCTTGTCGCCGTTGCCCACCCTCACTCGCCATACCTCGTCGGTCGCCGTTCGCCGTTGCGCGGGTTGCCTGTCGCTGTTGCCGTTGGTCACAGGCCCTAGTCGCCACCCGCAACCATCGATCGCTGTCGCAGCCGTTAGTCTTTTTTTTTTGCAGCCGGTCACGGCAGTCGAACTGTCACTGGCACTTTTTTTTTATAGTAAAAATACTTTACAAAGTTCATTTTTCACCAAATAATATTTACGTTAATGTTACTTTCCAATGTGTTTTTAAAATACATTATACCAAACACTATTTTCATTTTTAAAAGTTTAAGGATTACATTGCATATTCTACGAAATTTAAGTACTATTTGTGCCATTTTCCCTAAAATTACTGCCCAAAGGAATGGGTTTGGTTTGACGGGAAAAATTTCAAGGTATAGAGGATAAATATCAGATTTTAAAAGTTGAAGAATCTATTTCAAAAAATAGATTTCAAATTTCAAGTAGGTAGAATCTGTAACTTGAAAGCAATAACATGTGATAAGTTTTTATGTTTTTCTTGGGATGTCATTCCGCGATCATTCGATATTCCATGACATTTGATAATGAGTACGTAATTTAAATTCCTTACTACGAATTTTTATTTTCGACGATATTTATGATGAGTGCATAGTATGAAACTATTGGTATGAGATTTCATCTTGATCGATATTTATAACTAAAAATTTTAGTTTATTAATATATTATATTTTTGTGTGTGTCTCTAGATATGAGTTATAATCACTGAATTACAGAAGATGGTGATTGTTGGGTTTATTACAATGGAAATTTAGTAAGTTGGGGTATATGTGTAATTATACTAGGCTTAAAGTTAAGCTTATAAGTACTTCTTTCTCAGAAATAAAATTAATCGTTTTTTTATGGCTAACATGGTAACAGACCAAACCCTAGCCTTTTTATTCCTTTGTGCCATATTTTTGTCATTTCATTTCTGTAAAATCTCCATTTTTTCAACACTCAACGATGCTACTATGTTATTCGTTGTGGTACTCTCTTTTAAATGAGAGCATTGTCGATGAGTGAGGTCGCCGTTAAATGTTGAGGTTACTGTGAGCATCAGAGTCGAGCACACTTTTATCGAGCGGCTAAAAATGAGCGTCGTGGGGTGCTACAATTTAGTTTGCCACAACGCAAGTTGGGTTTCCACACGGTTCTATCAAGATTATATGAGAAAAAATATGTCAACCTTTTGATTATGTATTTTTCAACGCTTGTCAAATTCAGTGACGATATGGAGTACATTTAATTTGTGGTGTAAAGTCCGGCTTACACAATTATTGTGGCATTCTATTTGGAGACTTATCAATGAGAATATATCTATCGATATATTTCGGTCTTATCTCGCTCAGATCTAATTAATCTCGAGTGAACTGACCAAAAGAGAAAGGCTAACGCAAGACAAGGTACGTGGACCTAGGGAACTCGAATAAGAAATGACACTTTGACCTAAGGATTGCCGATAGAATATTTAGAACCATTAAAGGCTGATCTAAGAACGTTTAAGGAATTCATTGCCAGCGTTATACGATTGGAGCGCAGGTAATGCCGTTTAACCAAAGCATAATTTGTAAATTTTTTCAAAATCGAACTATGACGATCGAGATCGTTGGAGCTAGTAATAGACCCTTGCAATTACATGAAACCAAAGTCGCCATGGATTGATGAGTTCTAAGTGTGATGAGAATCAAAGAGTCGATGCGTGTGACGTTTGCAAAAGCCGTCCGTTAGTTCGAGATAACTTGAAAATTTCAATTGATAGAGAATTGACTAAGAGATGGGATCTCAAAATTGAAAAAGGACAAGAAAGAATTTCAATATTTGAAATGAATTAGATGTCGCCTTGTGACATTATGAATTTTATGTCATTTTGAGGCTATTGAATGAGAATATATCTATCGATGTATTGCAGTTTTATCTTGCTCGAATCTGATCAATCTTAAGTTAATTGACCAAAAGGGAAAGGCTAACGCATGGCAAGATACGTGGGTCTAGGAAAATCGAAAAAAGAAATGACACTTTGACTATAAGGATTATCGAGGGAACATTTAGAACCAATAAAGGCCGATCAAATAACAATTAAGGAATCCATTACTAGCGTTATACGATTGGAGCATGGGTGATGCTGTTTAATCAACGTATAATTTGTAAAATTTTCCTAAATCGGGCTATGATGATTGAGACCGTTGGAACTGGCGATGAACCCTCACAATTACATGACAACCAAAGCTGTCATGACTTAAGTCGTACTAAGTGTGATGAGAATCACAGTATCCATACGCGTAACGTCTGCAAAAGCCGTCCGTTAGTTCGAGATAAACTGAAGATACGATCGACGGTAGATTGATCACGAAATGGAAGCTCAAGATTGATAAATGAAAATATAGAATTTCAATATTAGAAAAGGATTTGACATTGTTCTGCCAATGGTAATTTAGAATTAAAAATACGAAGTTTCAGACAGAAAGTGCAAAATTACCATTTTGCTCCTCGACCATTTGCCCTTGTCTTGAGAAGAATAGAAGGACAAAATGGTCATTTAGACCCTCTAAGTGGTTGCCAAAATATGATGAGGAAGAGTCAAAGGGAGTCAAAGCCAATGAAGTTAATAATTGAGCTTTGCCAAGTGTCAACCATATAAGAACCCAAGCATTAATTGCCCACAAAATCAATCTTGTCACAAAAAATCCCCAATTATTTGTGGAAAGCCTCATTATACCCCTTTCTCAGCCGTGACCTCCTCTCTCTCATTTCCCTTCATTTTCATTTTCATTTTCTTCCTTCACCGAAACCGCGCAGCCCGACCAGCCTCTGCCGCCCCGTTCGCTGCTCACGACGACCACCTTCAGCGATCGCCTCGCCTTGCGTCAACCACCAGCATTTACCCGTCCTCTCTACTACAAGTTCCAAGTGGTAGTTCACCATTTCATGGATTGATTTTTCCCGACTAGCCCTGAGACCAAAACTGGACAGATTTTTAGCGAGCTGGAGTAAGGCTTTCGTTCACCTTCTTAGAGACTTCGTTTATAACCAAACATTTTGTAGAATCTCTATAACACTTAGTATTTGAATTCACCGAGCAAAGGTTGTGATTTTATTGAGCATTTAGGGTGTTTTTATGACTGATTTGTGGTGACTTCTACCGAGTAGAAATCTGATTGTTGATCACCAAGAGGAAACCGAGCTATTTGAAGAGCTTCGAGGTGTTATTTCAATCCGAAACTCTTGGTGAGCTTCCTTAACACTTGGATTAAGATGTTAGCAAGTTTATTTCGTGAAGAATTGGAACTAGGATTGATTTATGTACTGATTAGGACAGATTAAGGCAAAACCGATTCTGCCCTATTAAAGGATTGTGTGAACCGAACCTTTTGAGGGTTCATTGGAGTGTCGCCATGTCTTTAAATGGTCATTAAGACATCTTAGGTTGTTATTTGGTTAGTTATTGAAGTATTGGTGTGATGGAATTGAAGAACGAATGGGTTATGACATGTTTTTGATGGAATTTCTCTAGGACCGCAAGTGTACTTCTTTGGCCATGGGATTACTGGGCTAGGAGGATCGTGTGTGATTAATTTAGCTAGCGTGATCGAAGGCTAAGTGTTCCTTAAAATTTTACTTGAATATTAGGACACTATTGGATAAATTGGTTGAATGAATTGATTGATTAGTGAAGTCTGTGGCTTGAACTGATTGTTGCAATCATATGATGATTATAGTGTGAATGATACTAGTGATATCGATTGGCCAGAGTGCCCCAGTGACATCAATTGGCCAGAGTGCCCTAGAGAAGTACATCGCGGCTTGAGAGCCCAGGCGATGAGTAAATCAGATGTCATTTTGATGACCTTTCGAAGTTATATATTTATTTATATGCTATGCGCTTGAAGCTTAATCCCATGAGATTGGGTATGTTCGACTGTGACTCTTGTTTATGTCTGACGTGTTGAAATGCTTGATTTATGAATTTCTTGTGCCATTGCATGGATAATTTTCTACATCTAGTGTCATTTTGTGGTTTGAGGGGACTAGTGATCAGGTTTAAGTTTAGGTTTCACTTGCTGAGATGTAAATCTCACCTGTAGTGGGACATATTTTCAGACCCCAACCGCAAGCATGTTGCCGATCCAACTAGGCGATTCGAAAGAGATGACTGCCTCTTTTGATAAGTTTCCCGCGAGGAAAGAGACTGTATATGTTAGGAAGCGAACAACGGTTTGGATGGACGAAGGAAAGATGGAACTGCAACCTCACCACTTTGAATCATGGTTTTGTCATCTAGGAGGTAGTAACCTGACAGATCCTCTGTTGCCTGAAGACGTTCCAATAAAGGTAATACCTAGCTGGTGCCATCCGTCCCGTCCAAAGATTGAGGTGGAGAATGTGACGTCAAAGGGAGGATCAAGGAACATACCCGAAGAGTCAAAGTCTCCCCCTACTAATGAGTATATGAACTACATGGAGATCTTTGCCGAAGCAATGGTGGATACCGAAGAGGAAACATAAGAGGATACTGATGAGGTTTCGGAGGAGGAGCCTTCTGAAACATTTTCTGAATACAACCTGGAAGACGATGAAGCTAAAGCAAGTAATGGGTCGAGTGACTCTTCAGAGTAGTTTGGTGCAGTGGTTTAGTATTTTGAGAGTAGGAACAATTTTGGTGTTAAGTTTTACCAAGGCTGCGGAGTAACCCTTTTGACTTGGGCCTTAGTTCCATGTCCCATTTGGGTGCGCGACTTTCTTTACATCTTTTTTCCCTTCCGTCAAATGTAACTAAATGCTTATGCTATGCTTATATATATGTGTGGGCTTTAGTATCATTCCAAAATTTTCTTTTGTTTCTTTTATTTGTCAGGGTTATTGTCTTTCCTTTCGCATGCGTGTCTCATTTCACTTTTAGGCCTGTGTAGTTCCTGGGTATTTATGAAAATCATTGGCCTGTGTCGGATGTAACTTGCTAAAGGGAACGCGGGCGCTACATCCCCGTCGAAATGGTATCAGAGCGAGGTCAGCTCGATTCCAATGGATTGAGAATTGGAGTAATAAGGAGTAAAGGAATTTGGATGATGGGGTAGTAAGACCCTAGGGGGATTCGTTAGAGTCAGGCACGAATGCATGGCATATGATTGACACATGTAATTATTATTCTGAATTGGCATTATTGTAATGAACCTATGGGGATCAAGCTTCGTATTTGGTATATTGAGTTGTTGTGGATGTTGGATTGACGAGCAAGTTATTGCTTCTGATTATACTAAGTTACATATGCGTCTGGAGTTGAGGTATGATTATGCATCCCTGATTGATGTGCTCACGAGAATGCCTGAGTGATTGGTTGTTGTTTTATGATTACTGCCTTGTTGAGTAGCATAAAATCACTAGACGTGAGCACGTGGCTTAGGTCTCCAATTCTGTGATGGAATTATAGTGACTCAGGTAGACTAAGTTTGAGCGAGAATGAGCAATAGACCCGAAAGGCCAAGAAGTAGAGCTTCTAGCTCGAGAGCACCAGCGGTTGAGGATCCAACACTGGATGGAGTCCTGAGGGCCTTGGAACAAATTATAGCTCAAGCTAATGGGAAAGGAAGCCCAAGATAGAGCTACTGCGGCTCTTCGACAAGCCAAAGATAGAGCTGAGATTAAAGCTCAGGCAACTGAAGTTGCAGTGGCAGCCGTGAATTCGTGAATGAAAATAATGTTCGGGGCGCTTAAGCTAGTAATGGCCAAGGTGATGCTAACACCAATAGACAGATGAGTCAACTGGTTGAACAGTTTATAAAGCTAAAACCGTGACATTTTGAATTTCCGCCCCTCGAGGCTTGAGATATGAAATGAAAGCTCAAATTGGCAATTGGAAATAGAGAATTTCAATTCTAGATAAGAATTTGACGACGTCTCGTTAAATAGTAATTTCGAATTGGAAAAGCAAAGTTTGGACTAAAAGGGCAAAATTACCATTTTATCCCTCGATCATTTACCCTTGCCTTAAGAAATTATGAAGGACAAAATGGATATTCCTCCTACCCTTATGGTTGCTGAAAATCAAATGTCAATGGGTCAAAGGTGAGTCAAAGTTCTAAGTATATTATTGGAGCTTGTCACTTGTCAACCATTGAGACCCCTAAGCATTAATGATCTCACCTCACCAAGTCTAATAAAATTTAGGCCAATTATATGTGTGAGACAAGGATATTGAAGCCTTTATCTGCTGTGTATACCATTCCCTCACGTTCATAGCTTTTCCTCTCCAAGACTCACCTCACCAAAAACTGCCGAGAAAGATAGATTCTGCCTCCTCTGTTCAGTCTAGCCGAGTGGCCCTTCCCTATGTCCATTTGAGGTGCTTCGACTTCCAGAGGTAAGGTCTGTGTGTCCTTGACAAGCTCCAATTGGAATTTCTTCATTTGGATAAGTACTTTTATCAATGTGAGTCCGAGACTAAAACTAGATGAAATCGGCGCGAGCTGGAATAAGACCACCGTATACCCTTTTAGAAATTCTGAATGACTACAAATATTTTAGGAGAGCTTCATAACACCTAGTATTATGTTCAGATGGTTTATGGCTGCAAATAGATGGTGTTAACTTCAGTTTTCATAGCTGAACATTAACGGTAAAATCTGGACAGATTCTAACCAAGAGGAGATCAGATTGTTCGACATCTTTAGGGTGTCAATCGACTCTAATCACTTGGTGAGCCTTCTAATCATGTAAATGAAGGTCTTGGAATATTGTTTGTGCAAAGAGTTAGGCTTGAGATTGAAGTATGATTTGATTGAGCGGTTAGAACCCAAAATCAGTTTTGTTTTGAGGGTATATACATGCTGTTCGATTATGTTTAAGGGTTGAATGAGGAATATTTAGACTTCAATTAACTTATAATGAGTTGTATGATGTATGGTGAAATGTCAATAGGAAGTGTGAGAGATGGATTGAGGTTTATAGGTGATTTATGGCAAAATTGGTACATAAACCACTAGATTGTGTCTTGCCATGTCTATGACCATGTAAATCGAACCCATTGAGGGTTCGTGAGAGTGTGATTATACATTCATTTGAGTAATAAGGTGGCATGAATTGCCAAATGTATGGTTAAGGAAGGCTTGAGATAATGACAATGAGTAAGCCATGGTTTATTGATTCAAGATTGGTGAATTGTTTAGGTTGACGAAGGATTCGTGGGGATTTTATACTTGTGGTTTGGAGGGGAGTCACATTGTGTGACATTGTGTTAATTAACCATGTAAATGTTAGCTAATCCTTTCTCTAAATGCCAGGATATGCTGGATGAGTAATTGAATGACATGATTAACTGATGAATTTTTATGAAATGAATTGCATGTGTGTCCTGATGGCATGATGAAATTGAATGAGAAAGGTGTGGAGGATACCATTTGGTCTGATAACCCCGGCGGTATCGAAGGGTGGTGAAATTAAATAAAAATGTGAATACCATTTGGTCTGATGACCCTGGCAGTATCAAAGGGTGGTGAAAAGAATGAAAATGTGAATGCCATTTGGTCTGATGACCCCGACGCAATGGAGTGACTGTAAGCCTGGAGGATACCATTTGGTCTGATGACCCTGATAGTATTGGAGGGTGGTGAAAAAGAATGAAAATGTGAATGTCATGCCATTTGGTCTGATGACCCCGGCGACATGGTGTGGCTGTAAGCCAAGGGAGTACTGATTGGTCTGATGACCCTAGTGGTACGTGGACATCATTTAGTTTGATGACCCCAGCAATGTCAGATGGCAGAAGTGCTAGATGAGTATATGGGTGGATGAGAAAGTGGTGGCTATGACGTATGTGGTGCATATGTTTGTATTTTGAAAATCTGGATTTAAGCCTGACTGTTGTATTGATCGTCCATGTCTGATTATGAATGTTGTTGTCGTGTGATGCTTTTTGCCATTGCATTGCATGTTATCTTGCCTTTTGGGTGGCATTTGTGTGTGGTTTGGTAGGACTGGTATTGAGGCATAGGGTTAGGTTTCACTTCTTGAGATTTATATCTCACCCCAGTAGGGGCTTAACTTTTTCAGGTTCTAGGCGAAGGAAGCCCGAACTTGCCAATGATTGGCATTTGAGGAAGTAGTTGATCAAATGCTTTTAAGTTATTGGATGACCTTAGAGATTGTATGTCACGCCCCGATTCTCGAGCCCGCGACATCTCCTGCCAAGTCACTACGAGGTCATAGAGAGAGCGTCCTAGGTACACTATCGACCTATCATTTACTTAAGCATGTGGAAACGTGTTATCTCCTTGACAATAAAAACAAACAAGAATAGAATAGTAGGAGTCAAACACCACAAATAAATCTTAATCCTATCGATACTAATTCCGTACGTATACAATCCCATACTTCGGGATGACTAGACAAGGCTTAAGCAGGTGTACATAGTCAGGTAAGACTAACTTCTCATCTTACTTCAGATGACTAATCCAAAAACAAATCCTCGGTGTCCACGAGGCTTCGTACTTGGGACTTGAAAATGTTATCCCACGACGGGATGAGAATAAATCTCAGTAAATCAAGCTTAAGCTCGGTTAGGAAACTGATTTGCCCAGGCATCCTAACAGAAGTCTCATAATAACAAATCACCACATATAACACCCAATTACAGTCACGATAAAAAAATAATCCACATGCATACTTGCCAGCCTCAGTTACATATAATGCAATGCTTGACTCGACTCCCAACCAATCAGTCAATCACCCAACAAGCACCGTATCTACAAGTAGGCACAGGACATCACACAAGTCTATTTATTAACGATGATCGTGTCCACGACACATGAGAGGATCTACGTGAAAGGAGGCGTGATTCGACTCCCACAAATAACGCGATCCAGCACCTCAGTGCAATCGAGCGTTCTACCAGCATGACTGAGCTACGTCCCTTTTCTCTCGGCAACGGCTACTATAAGAGGTGTCTCCGGTGCGCCTAGCACGACACCAGTAAGTAGGCATCCCTAAAATGGGCATCGATCCATCACAAGCTACGACCGGCATCCGACCAACTCTGCCTCCGTGCTAGTTAGCACCGGAATAGAATTAACGTGCTTTTGGCAAGTCGTATGGTTATATACAATTGGTATAGTACGAACTTGCCAGGAAAAGCATCATCGTTCGCTTATATGACCATACAGAACACATCCAACAATCAACCCATTTCATTATCTTCGGTTAAAGCCGGATGCTCACTCACACGTGTAAAAGATCAGTCAAATGCCATTTTCATGCTAAAACATGTCTTTTGACTTCTCACACGGTCATATGCATATGTAGTTTAACATTAAACACTGCAATCATAAAAGGGCTATCAGACCCCAAACAGACAATCAATTACCCAGTGGACCAAAAGGTAATCAAATAGGCAGTTCAGCGAAACGATCCAATCAACAAGGCCACCAAGCAATCACGAGCAGCCAAAATCGATTAGGCCACAAAAGCTTGATTTGTACAATAATGCTTTATTAATCCAATTAATCGATTTAAGACGTCGATCGCTCGCTCGTCTCTAGCCTATCGCTCGCTCGCGATCTAACATAATCAATCACTCAATCAATTACAACTAATCACAATTAGCCACAGACAATATAATTAACCGACTATCCTAATCAATCGGCCATGTAACTTAATCACAATTTCTATCTAAACCGGCCTCGATCGTGTACCTAAATTCCCTAATTGACTAAGTGACTAATTCTAGGCGCAATTAGCGTCCTAACTAAGGATTAGAGTCAACTCATAAATTAAGTTGGCTCGAGCGGTCTCAATGGCGACAGCGCGGGTGACGACGACGAACCGCGACGGTGATGACGGATCAAAGGCCAACTTCCTCGTACAACGACTTAAACTTCTCGGCCAAAATGGCCCACGGACCTAGCCATTCGGCTCAGATTCTCTTCCTCTCGGCCCAGGCCGATATGGGCCACGGTAGGCGCGAATTGGCCCGAGCAATGCACTAGGCCGGGCAGGGCAGGGCCGGCTTGGGGCTAAGGTGGCCGGTTCGACGACCGGCGGACAGCGGTCGGCTCGGGGGTTGGCGGTGGAAGGATCAGGGGGTTGGGGAGGGGTCGATCGGGAGTGGTGGCAGCGGTAGAGGGCGGCCGGAGGCGGCAGATTGGCGAGGGACAGAATCGGGTGGGGCAGGATGTGGGGGTGCGGGAACAGGGCGGCTGTTCGGGCGGATTTTTGGCCACCATGCGCAGCGGCTGGTGGCCACGAGCTCAGGGAAGATGGAGAGAGGTCCTAGGAGTTCGTCGGCTGCGGTGGTGAGAGGTGTTGACGGCTGATCCGGCCGGATTGAAGAGAAATCCTACCGGTCCCCAAAACAGGGCATCGACGGTTTCGGGGCCTATTGCGGCGGCTTCAGTGGGCAACGGTCGGCGAGGCTGGGTTGAGGGAAGGCAGGGGAATGTCGGAGACGTGGTGGGTGGTGGTGGTGGCGCTGGAAATGGCTGGAGCGAGCCCCGACGTTCTCGGGTTAGTGGAGGCCGAAACAGGGGGTTGGAGTTTTGCGGTTGTTCGGGGCTTCCAGCGGCGAGCGACGGCTGGGGAAGGGTCGGTGGCGGAGGCAGGAGGTGACCGGAGGTGGTGGTCATCGGTGGTGGGGTGGCGGTGGCGCAAAAATCGCCGGCAGTAGGAGGAAAAGGGAGAAGGAGCGAACGATCGGGGGGCGTTCTGCCGAGAGAGAGAGAGAGCATGTGAAGAATAAGAGAGGAGAGAGAGTGTGGGCCCATGAAGACTTTTGGGGCTAATTTGTCTTATACACAAATAATAGAGGGGTGTTTTGGTAATTTGACAAATCAGGATTGAACGAAACTTTGATACACTAGACGAGTGGTATTTTGGTTATTTCACAAGCTAGGCTCGGTCGGGATTAGACTCGGGCGCGAGGATTGAAATCCCATTTCGCGATGACTAAGAATTTTGAAACCTAATCTAAATTGACTGAAACTTCAAAATTCGTCCAATTATTATCTCTTCAGTCCTTACGATCCAACATTTTCCATCGACTGAAATTCGATGTCAATTGTGACATTTTGATTTCCAGTCAATTTCAAACTCATTAATGAGAAGTAAATCTAGAGATGTATTTCAGTCGTATCCCGATCGAATCTGATCAATTTGAGTAGGCTGACCAAAAGGGAAAGGCTAACGTGAGATGAGGTACGTGGACCTAGGCAACTCGGATAGGAAATGACGCTTTAACCATAAGGATTGTCGAGGGGATATTTAGAATCACAAAGAGGCCGATCTAAGAACGATTAAGGAACGCCTTGCGAGTGTCATACAACTAGAGCGCGGGTGATGCCGCTTAACCAACGTATGATTTACAAAATTTACCTTAATCGGACAGTGACAATCAAGACCATAGGGACTAGTGATAGACCCTCACAATTACATGACAGCCAAAGTCGCCACGAATTGACGAGCCTAAAATGTGATATGAATCACGTGGTCGATACGCGTAATGTTTGCAAAAGCCGCCTGTCGGTTCGAGATAGGCTGGAACCACATCTGATAGAGAAAACCATCAGAAACGAGTCTTGAAAATTGAAAATGGAGAATCAAGAATTCCAACATTATATTCGGATTGGCCGTCATCCTATCGAAGATTATTGAAACGAGAAAAACGACGTTCCGGACGTCGGGAGTGAAATTACCATTTTGCCCCTCAAGCTTAAGCCTTGTCCATGCAATTAAGGAAGGGCATTTTGGTCTTTATCCCTCCCCCAAGGCTGCCGAAAAAGTGGGTGAATTGTGGCCATTGGATCAAGTTGAATGACATTGAGGACAAGTGTCAAGAGATGGACTAAAGAGTAGTCATATCCATATTGGCCACCTACCATTCTTATCTTTGACTTGAACCTTGAATATAAGACTTTTTCTCTCTCTCTCTCTCACCTCACTTTGGCCGGCCATAGAACCCCCCAAACTACCGAAACCTTCATCTTTTTCTTCCTCCTATTCTACTCGCCGGCGACAGCTCCTATTGCTCCCGTTCGGCCGTTCTGATGCCGTCCTTCGGCCACCACCTGCCGGCGCGCTGGCCACACCCTCTTAGTTCCACATCATGCCGACTTCCTCGAACTAGAAGCAAGCCGTTTGGACCACCGAGGAGCTCCGACCAAGCATTTTTCCGAGAGTCGACGAATACTGATCCAATCCGAGGTAGGTGATGTTTCTGACCCCTTAGGAGGCCGGGATGTTAGAATTTTGAGGTCAAATTTTGTGGAGGTCTAGAAGACATGTATATCAATATGTGGTAAAAATTTGAGAATGATTTGATGAAGTTTTGACCCGAAATGGGTTTTGTGAATGTAAGACAGAATCTACCGGTTACTGACCCTGGAGGATCCGACGACTTTTGATGGGATTTTGGCGACGATTCGACTTCCAACTCTTGGTGAGACCCTTAGATCCTTAGGTAGACATGTTAAGAGGTAGGATAGCGATTAAAAGATGGATTTGGTAGAGACTTAGGGCTAGATATACTCGATTTACACATAATCGAAGATAGTCCGATTCGGTTCTATGTAAACTGAATCTGTGAGGGGCTGATAGTGGTTGGTTTTGAGTCTTAAATTGGTGATTGAGGCATGCTAAGATGATGAGGATTATGTTATGGAGGTTTGTGTTTCATGGATTGAGGAATTGAGCATGGAAATTGACGGATTGGTTGGATTTTATTAGGTTGCGTGGTGAGTTCGACCTTGGACCCTTGAAGTCGACAATTGTAGGGCTCAAGAAGAGAAAATTTGTGATATCAAATTCAAGGTAAGGGAATCCTACACTTAAAATAGGAAGATTGGACTCGATTGGTTGAGTCGAGCGATAAATTGATTGATTGATGAGAGATTCCATGGTGAATGTTCTTGGTGCACCCTAAGTTGTTATAGGGGGTTAAGGTGTGTAAATGCTTGTGCTTAAAGTATCTGCCATGTGTGAGTGTCACTTGATTGTCTTGCATGCCATGAGTCTTTGAATTGTGCTTGAATTGCATATGTCGTCATGTATGGGAAATGATTTGAAAATCATGGCATGAATGTAACATGGCGAGACCCTGATGGGTATGAGACGCGGGGTGAGGTGGATGATACCCTGAGGCGTGGTTTTGGAATTGTGAGACACCTTGATGCGATCTAATCGCGGGGTTGTGAAAAGGCCACGGTCCTGATGCGTTTACGCGGGTCGGAGATATAAGGTGGTGACACTGGCCTGGAGAATCATTGAAACCTGATGCGTTTACGCGGGTTATCAATGATGGCCTGATGCATTTACGCACACCGAGCCTGATGCGATCTAATCGCAGGCTTTAGAATGAGGCAGACAGGAAGAGATGATTGTGGTGAAGTGGCAGGACGAGGCGTGCATGATTATTTGAGTGTGATATGATGTCATAGCTGCATGCCTGTCATCTGTGTGTCTTCATCTCTTTGTGCATGTGCCTGTGTGTTTATGAGTTTGGAATTTTGGGGTTTGCGACTGCATGAGTGGACGGTCGGCCTGACCTAGGGTTATGACTCTTTTACTGAGATGTGTATCTCACCCCTTTGGGGACCTTAATGCGATCTAATCGCAGGCATGAGAATGATGAGGCAGGCAGGAAGAGATGGGTGTGGTGAAGTGGCAGGACGAGGCATGCATGATCATCCGAGTGTGATATGATGTCATAGCTGCATGCTTGTCATCTGTGTGTCTTCATCTCTTTGTGTATGTGCCTGTGCGTTTATGAGTTTGAAATTTTGGGGTTTACGACTGCTTCAATGGACGGTCGGCCTGACCTAAGGTTAGGACTCTTTTACTGAAATGTGTATCTCACCCCTTTGGGGACCCTTATTTTTACAGATCCTAGGCCTTGACTATGTGGCCTATTCGCTTTAGGGATCCAAAGGAGATGACCGCGTATTTTGATGAGTTCCTTGACAGTCATGGGACCATATACGTGAGGAAGTGTACGGTGGTGTGGATTGGCGAGGGTAGTTCGGACTGGAAGCCTCATAGGTACGAAGCTTGGTTTGGGAAGTTTGGGGCGTGTCGACTAGGCCGTTGAAGCCCCATGAGGTACCCTAAGGAGTGACTCCTGATTGGTGCCACCCCGGTAGGGATTAGGATCATGCCGAGGGATCGGTAGTCGGTTCTAGGAACGGGTCGGAGAGGACCTTGACGCTGGAGTTTACTGAGGAGGACCTCGCGGAGATTGTGCTTGAGGCTACTAAGGAGGACCTCGCGGAGCCATCAGCTGAGACGACCATAGAGGATACTATTGAGGTTCGCTCAGGGACATTTTCAGAGTATGAGTCGACGGAGGATGCTGAGGACATCGATGACTCCAGCAGCTCTTCCTAGGAGATTCTAGTTTGTGGCTTGATCTTTTGTGACGATCCCGACCACGGTTATTTGGATTTTTGTCAATGGTTCATTTTGTATGCTCACCCTGTCACCCCTTACTTATCGGATTTTAGTAGCTCTGTACTTGTATGTATAGTCGGTTATTATGTACGACAGATTCTATGCTATCCAGGTCCCACTTAATCATATTTTGTAAGGAGGAGTTATTTCAATGTCGCTTCCGCATGCTTTGTACATATATATATATATATATATTACGTCTCTCATCTTAATTGTGGATCTTGAGACCGCGAGAGATTATACGGTTTACTTGTAAGGAGTTGCGCGCTCGTGCGCGGGGCGCCATGCGTGACATCCCCGTTTGCTTGGTATCAGAGCAAGGTCAACTCGATCCAAAGATGGTTGAGGATTGGAGTGATAAGGAGGATTAAGTTGGGACAAGGACGGATAGCGAGACCTTAGGAGACTGGTTAAGATAAGGCCTGGACTGCATGGTGTGCGACCTGATACTTATGGTTGGTGTTTGACCTTATTAAGGTTGTGGTAAGGCATGAAGATTAAGTTCCCTACCTAATGTTGGAGGTCATTTTTGGATTTTGGCCTGATAAGTGTTTGAACAGGGTTGTTTTAGGGAACCGTTGGAGTGAACGGAATTGAGGAATGGCCATGAGTTACTTGTTGAAATGTCCGTGGAAGTTATTGTATGAAAGGATTGTTATAGTGGAACTGTTTCTGTTAAGGATTAGTTAGTAGCTCTGGATTTGGATGAATGAGTGAGTTACTAACTCCTTGCTGAACTTGTGGTGGACCAGGTCAGTAGAAAGAAGCAAGGATGAGCAACCCGTCTAGAAGGTCTGGAAGGTCAAGAGGTGGAGCCTCTAGCTCGAGGCCGCCTGTAGCAGAAGATCCAAGGATGGAAGGTGTGCTAAGGGCACTGGAAAGAATTGGTGACTTGATAGATAGGTAGACCCAGGACCGGGATGCTGCAATCGCCCAGACAGTAGGAGCTGCCATAGCTACCGTCAATGCCAACAACGGCAACAATGGTGGCAATGGAAGCCAGAATGAACATGGCCAGAGCAATGAAATTGTGAATGCTCAAGGAGAAATCGTCGTGGCCAAATAGATAGGTCAGCTAGTAGAGCAGTTTATAAAGTTGAAGCTGACCCAATTCAATGGAACTGGAGATCCTAAGCTAGCACCTAGGTGGATTGAGAAGTTAGAAAAAGTTTTTGGTGTGCTGAGGTGCACGGATGAAGAGAAGGTGCTACTAGCAGTGTACCAGCTGGAGGGTACGGCGAATGATTTGGTGGGCTGCCACCAAGGACGGAGTTTTCCCTGAAGAAACAGCCTTAAACTGGGATGCTTTTACGACGGCGTTCAATGACAAGTACTTTTCTGAGACGGCTAGAGAAAGGAAGCAGGTAGAATTTCTACAGCTACGTCAGAACCAGCTAACGATAGATCAGTATGAGGGCGAATTCTCGAGGTTGTTGAGGTATGCACCTCGATCTGTAGAAGACCCTCAAGAGAAAGCAGGAAGATTTAGGGATGGTCTGAGACCCGAACTCCGTAGTCGAATGATCGCTCTAAATCTAAGGACCTATAAGGAGATCTACGAACGGGGCCAAATGATAGAACGAGACTTGAAAGAGAGAAACACTGCAACTGGATCGCGGTTCACACCATTCAGAGATAACCGTCAAATGGGCAAGAGGCCAATGGCGGGCACCAGGCGTTTTGTACCTCCCTTAAGGAAAAATATCATGAAGCCACCGAATCCCACGAACTGAAACTGTCGCCTTTGTGGCAGGAGGCATGGGAATGGGCCATGCCCGGTAAGAACCGGGGCTTGTTTTAAGTGTGTTCAGCTGGGCCACCAGATGAGGACATGCCCGAGTCAAGCTCCGACAAATCGACCTCAAGGGCAGCAATCGCAGGATGGGCCATCGACTGCAACTCCCCAGATCAAGTAGAATCGACCACCAACACAAGGAAGAGTATATGCAGTAGCCCGTAGAGAGGCGGAGGAAGCACCAGGTGTGGTCACAGGTATGGTTTAATTGTGCAACCAAACTGCATACGCATTGTTTGACCCTGGTGCCACGCATTCATTTGTGTCTGCACAGTTTGCTGATTTGGTGGGTATGAAATTGGAACCGTTGAATATAATTCTACATGTTGCCACAACATTAAAGGATAACATATTGATTTCGTTGGGCTGTGCTGGTTGTGAGATTGTGAATGGAGGGAGTAAAGAGAGTATTGACCTAGCTGTATTGCCCATGTACGATTTTGACATAATCATATGAATGGATTGGTTGGGTAAGTAGGGGGTAGCAGTGGACTGTGGTAGTAAGATAATTCGATTTTATTCGAGAGGCCGCCTTAGCTTTGAATTGGTGGGAAGTCGAGGAGGAATCTCGGTTCCCTTAGTCTCATCTCTGGAGGTGACTAAGTTGACATCTGAAGGGTGTCAGGCATACTTAGTAGCAGTAACGGACACGACTACCGAAGAGCCAAGGTTAGAGAGTATCCCGGTAGTGCGTGAATTTCCTGATGTGTTTCCCCAAGAGTTGCCAGGGTTACCACCGGAACGAGAAATAGAATTTGTAAACGAGTTAGCCCCTGGGATAGAACCGATCTCGAAAGCACCTTATCGGATGTCCTTGTCAGAACTGAAGGAGTTAAAGGTGCAGATGTAAGAGCTGCTAGATAAGGGATTTATCCAACCAAACGCTTCACCGTGGAGAGTGCCAGTACTATTTGTAAGGAAGAAGGATGGGTCTTTACGTTTATGCATTGACTATCGGCAGTTGAACTAGATAACGGTGAAGAACAAATACCCATTGCCGAGGATTGACGACCTGTTTGATCAGTTGCAAGGAGCGGCGGTATTTTCAAAGATTGACTTGAGAACTGGGTATCACCAACTGAGGATCAAGAAGGAAGCATACCTAAGACTGCTTTCAGGACGAGGTATGGTCATTATGAGTTTACGGTGATGCCGTTTGGTTTGACCAACGCTCCAGCTGCATTCACGGACCTGATGCATTGAGTATTTAAGGAATTCATGGATAGATTCACCATAGTCTTTATTGATGACATCTTGATTTACTCGAGGAGTGATGCAGAACACGATGAGCACTTGAGGATTGTTCTGCAGACCCTGAGGGAACACTCGCTCTACGCGAAGTTGAGCAAATGTGAGTTTTGGCTGAACAGAGTAGCATTTCTTGGTCATATGGTATCTTGTGAAGTAATCGCAGTGGATCCAGCGAAAATTGAGGCTGTAATGAATTGGCCTAGACTTACTACGATCACGGAAGTTAGAAGTTTCTTGGGACTGGCAGGATACTACAGGCGTTTTGTGGAGAAATTCTCATCCATAGCTATCCCATTGACGCGGTTGACGAAGGAAACAAGGTTTGAATAGACTGACAAGTGTGAGAGGAGTTTCCAAGAGCTTAAGCATAGATTGACAACCGCACTAGTGTTGACAATTCCATCAGGACCAAGAGGTTACGAGATATACAGCAATGCTTCGCTGAAAGGATTGGGCTGTGTACTGATGCAGCACGGAGGAGTAGTGGCCTACACATCCAGAAAGTTGAGGCTACATGAAATGAACTACCTGACTCATGACCTGGAGTTAGCGGCGATTATATTTGCTCTGAAGATTTAGAGACATTACCTATGTAGCGAGAAGTTTCAGATCTATATCGACTACCAGAGCTTAAAGTACCTGTTTTCCCAGAAAGAGCTGACTATGAGACAGTGTAGGTGGATGGAGCTGTTGAAGGATTATGATTGTGATATACTATATCACCCTAGGAAAGCAAACAGAGTAGCAGATGCGCTTAGCTGGAAGTTGAGCATAGCCTGTCTGCTAGTGAAGGGATGGTCGATGATTGAGGACTTAAGAGATTCCGAGTTGGACTGGAAGTCTGTCAATTGTCCAGTCTGATAGCTACATTAAAGGTAGAACCTGAGGTCCAGGAAGGAATAAAAGCCTTACAGTCTATGGATTTAGGGATTTAGAAGATCATTGAGATGGATGCGACAAAGAGAAAACCCGAGTTTCAGGTGTTTGAGGACGGAGTTTTGAAGTTCCGAGGACGATTGTGCGTATCAAAGGATGAAGGACTTAGGGAAAGGATTTTATCAGAGGCTCACGGGAGCAATTATAGCATCCATCCTAGAAGTACGAAAATGTATCAGAACTTGCGACAACACTATTGGTGAAACGAGATGAAAGTGGACATAGCAAAGTATGTGGCTAAGTGTTTGACATGCCAGTAAGTGAAAGCGTTGCATTGTAAGTTTGGAGGACTACTACAGCCACTGGAGATCTTGAAATGGAAGTGGGAGCATATAACTACGAATTTTGTAATGGGACTCCTAAGGAGCCAGCGAGGTCACGACTCTATATGGGTAGTCGTGAATAAATTGACCAAGTCTGCACATTTCATCCCGGTGCGAAAGGACTTCACTATGGATAAGTATGCAGAGTTGTACATGAGATAAATAGTGAGACTGCACAGAGTGCCTATGACGATCACCTCGGATAGAGATCCTAAATTCACGGCAAATTTTTGGAAGAGTCTGCAAGAAGCTATGGGAACCTGACTGTAGTTTAGCACAGCGTACCATCCACAGAAGGACGGATAATCGGAAAGGATGATTCAGACGCTTGAGGACATGTTGAGAGCGTGCGTCATTGATTTTAAAGGTGGATGGGAAGATCAGCTACATCTAGTAGAGTTTGCTTATAATAATAGCTACTAGTAGAGCATCCAGATGGCACCATTCGAAGCACTCTATGGAAGAGCCTGTAGGACCCCGATTTGCTGGATGAGGTTGGAAAAAGAAGTATCACAGGCCTAGAATTGGTATAGCAATCGGTGGAAGTAGTGAAGATGATTCGGGATAGACTAAGGACGACACAAAGTCGTCAGAAGAGCTACGTAGATAAGCGGCACGAGCCCTTGGAATTTCAAGTGGGCGATCACGTCTTCCTCAAGGTGTCACCGATGAGAAGACTATCGCGATTTGGAAAGAAGGGGAAGCTGAGCCCAAGGTACGCAGGCCCATTTGAGATACTGGAGCGGATTGAAACCTTGGTCTACAGGCTTGCCTTGCCGCCTAATCTATCCCAGGTGCATAATGTTTTCCATGTGTCGATGTTGCGAAAGTATGAACCAGATCCGACACATGTATTAGACTACGAAGCCATAGAAGTGGACCGAGTGTCTTATATGAAGAGGCCGACAAGGATCGAGGACCGGAGGAGCAAATCCTCAGGAATAAGAAGATCTCACTGGTCAAGGTAATATGGGAGCACCATGGAACTGAAGGTGCCATGTGAAAAAATGAAGAGACGATGAGGCGATAACACCCCTATTTATTTAAGTAATTAAGTGTAATGTAAATTTTGGGGATAAAATTTTTGTAAGGGGGAAGAGTTGTGACATTTTGATTTCCAGTCAATTTTAGACTCATTAATGAGAAGTAAATCTAGAGATATATTTCAGTCGTATCCCACTCGAATCTGATCAATTCTAGTATGCTGACCAAAAAGGAAAGGCTAACGTGAGACGAGGTACGTGGACCTAGGCAACTCGGGTAGGAAATGACGCTTTGACCATAAGGATTGTCGAGGGGATATTTAGAACCACAAAGAGGCCGATTTAAGAACGATTAAGGAATGCCTTGCGAGTGTCATACGATTAGAGCGCGGGTGATGCCCCTTAACCAACGTATGATTTGCAAAATTTACCTTAATGGGACAGTAACGATTGAGACCACAGGGACTAGTGATAGACCCTCACAATTACATGACAACTAAAGTTGCCACAAATTGACAAGCCCTAAACGTGATATGAATCACGGGGTCGATACGTGTAATGTCTGCAAAAGCCGCCCATCGGTTCGGGGTAGGCTGGAACCACATCTGATAGAGAAAATCATCAAAAACGTGTCTTGAAAATTGAAAATGGAGAATCAAGAATTCCAACATTATATTCGGATTGGCCGTCGCCCTATTGAAGATTATTGGAACTAGAAAAACGACGTTCCGGACGTCGGCGGTGAAATTACCTTTTGGCCCCTCAAGCTTAAGCCTTGCCCATGCAATTAAGGAAGGGCATTTTGGTCTTTATCCCTCCCCCAAGGATGCCGAAAAGTGGGTGAATTGTGGCCATTGGATCAAGTTGAATGATGTTGAGGACAAGTGTCAAGAGATGGACTAAAGAGTAGTCATATCTACTATTGACCACCTACCATACTTCTCTTTGACTTGAACCTTGAATATAAGACTTTTTTTCTCTCTCTCTCTCTCACCTCACTTTGGCCGGTCATAGAACCCCCCGAACTACCGAAACCTCCATCTTCTTCTTCCTCATGTTTTGCTCGCTAGTGATAGCTCCTATCGCTCCCGTTCGGCCGTTCCGATGCTGCCTTCCGGCCACCACCTGACGGCGCGTTGACCACACCCTCTTAGCTCCACGTCTTGCTGACTTCCTTGAATTGGAAGCAAGCCGTTTGGACCACCGAGGAGCTCCGACCAAGCGTTTTCCCGAGAGTCGACGAAAACTGATCCAATTTGAGGTAGGTGATGTTTCTAACCCCTTAGTAGGCCGAAATGTTGGAATTTTGAGGTCAAATTCTATGGAGGTCTAGAAGACATGTATATAAATCTGTGGTAAAAATTTGATAATGATTTGATGAAGAGGGTCTTGTGAATGTAAGACAGAATTTGCCGGGTACTGACCTTGGAGGATCCGGCGACTTTTGACGGGATTCCGGCGACGATTTGACTTCCAACTCTTGGTGAGACCCTTAGATCCTTAGATGGACATGTTAAGAGGTAGGATAGTCATTAAATGATGGATTTGGTGGAGACTTAGGGCTAGATATACTTGGTTTACGCAGAACTGAACATAGCCCAGTTCGGTTTTGTGCAAACCGAATCTGTGAGGGGCTGATGATGGTTGGTTTTGAGTCTCAAATTGGTGATTAAGGCATGCTAAGATGATGAGGATTATGTTATGGAGGTTTGTGGTTCATGGATTGAGGAATTGGGCATGGAAATTGACGGATTGGTTGGATTTTATTAGGTTGCGTGGTGAGTTCGACCTTGGACCCTTGAAGTCGACAATTGTAGGGCTCAAGAAGAGAAAATTTGTGATATCAAATTCAAGGTAAGGGAATCCTACACTTAAAATAGGAAGATTGGACTCGATTGGTTGAGTCGAGCGATAAATTGATTGATTGATGAGAGATTCCATGGTGAATGTTCTTGGTGCACCCTAAGTTGTTATAGGGGGTTAAGGTGTGTAAATGCTTGTGCTTGAAGTATCTGCCATGTGTGAGTGTCACTTGATTGCCTTGCATGCCATGAGTCTTTGAATTGTGCTTGAATTGCATATGTCGTCATGTATGGGAAATGATTTGAAAATCATGGCATGAATGTAACATGGCGAGACCCTGATGGGTATGAGACGCGGGTTGAGGTGGATGATACCCTGAGGCGTTGAGGCGCGGGGTTGGAATTGTGAGACACCCTGATGAGATCTAATCGCGGGGTTGTGAAAAGGCCACGGTCTTGATGCGTTTACGCGGGACGGAGATATAAGGTGGTGACATTGGCCTGGATAATCATTTAAACCTGATGTGTTTATGTGGGTTGTCAATGACGGTCTGATGCGTTTACACAGACCGAGCCTGATGCGATCTAATCGCGAGTATGAGAATGAGGCAGGCAGGAAGAGATGGTCGTGGTGAAATGGCAGGACGAGGCGTGCATGATCATCTGAGTGTGATATGATGTCATAGCTGCATGCCTGTCATCTATGTGTCTTCATCTCTATGTGTATGTGCCTGTGTGTTTATGAGTTTGGAATTTTGAGGTTTGCGACTGCCTGAGTGAACGGTCGGCCTGACCTAGGGTTAAGACTCTTTTACTAAGATGTGTATCTCACCCCTTTGGGGATTCTTATTTTTACAGATCCTAGGCCTTGACTATGTGGCCTATTCGTTTTGGGGATCCTAAGGAGATGACCTCGTATTTTGATGAGTTCCTTGACGGTCAGGGGACCATACGTGAGGAAGTGTATGGTGGTGTGGGTTCAAAAGGGTAGTCCGGACTGGAAGTCTCATAGGTACGAGGCTTGGTTTAGGAAGGTTGGGAACGTGTCGATTGGGCCACTTAAGCCCCATGAGGTACCCCAGGGAGTGACCTCTAATTGGAGCCACCCCGGTAGGGACTAGGATTAGGCCGAGGGATCGGTAGTCAGTTCTAGGAATGGGCCGGAGAGGATCCCGACGCTGGAGTTTACTGAGGAGGACCTCGCGGAGCCATCGGCTGAGATGACCAAGGAGGATACTGTTGAGGTTCACTTAGAGACATTTTCAGAGTATAGGCCAACGGAGTACGCCGAAGACACCGATGACTCTAGCAGCTCTTCCTAGGAGATTCTAGTTTGTGGTTTGATCTTTTGTGACGACCCCGACCACGGTTATTTGGATTTTTGTCGATGGTCCATTTTGTATGCTCACCCCGTCACCCTTTACTTATCGAATTTTGTAGCTCCGTACTTGTATGTACACTCGGTTATTATGTACGACAGATTCTATGCTATCCAGGTCCCACTTAATTATATTTTGTAAGCAGGAGTTATTTTATTGTTGCTTTCGCATGCTTTGTACACACACACACACACATATATATATGTATATATTACGTCTCTCGTCTTAATTGTGGATCTTGGGACCGCAAGAGATTATATGGTTTGCTTGCAGGGAGTCGCGTTCTCGTGCTCAGGGCGCGGGGCGTGACATCAATTCCTTGTATTGATTTCAGTTATCTTGCTAGAGGTGAATTTTTAGGGCGTTACAACTCTCCCCTCCTTAGGAAATTTCATCCTCGAAATTGAAATACTGCTACATCCTTTAAACACATAAGGATATCCTATCCTCACAATTTCTTCAATCTCTTAAATAGTTCTTGTCAGTTCTGTGGGTTCACCAAATTATCTTTACCAAGGGGACAAATTCTTGTCCCGGAATACTTGCTTTTTCCTACCCACGATCATAACTGGACTTCCTAGATACGATGCTCGCTCATCCAGATCAATCTTCTCATAACTCAACACAACACATGAGTAGGGTTCGGTTCGCACTTCCTTAATATCGACACATGGAAGACGTTGTGCACTTGAACCAGTCTTAGAGGCAACGTAAGACGATACGCCAATTTCCCAATTGTTTCTAAAAATCTCGAAAGGTTCAACATACCTGAACTTAGCATTCCTTTCTTGCGAAAATGAGTTGTCCTTCCAACAGGCGTCACTTTCTACAGACATGATCACCCACTTGAAATTCCATTGATCTTCGCTTCTGAATAGCGTAACTTTCCTAACGACTCTAAACTGTTCTCAGTCTGTTCTTGATAACCTTAATTGCGTCTAGCGACTGTTCTACTAACTGAAGACTCATGATCTTCATCTCACCATTTTCATTCCATCGGACTAGCGTTCTGGATGTTCTACCATATGGTGCCTCAAAAAGCATCATCTTAGTACTATACTAGAACTGTTATTTAAGCAAACTCCATCAGGTATAATTATTCCTCTCGATTATCTTGAAATCCAAAATGCATGCCTCCAAGTCAATCCAACTTTATCTCCACTCTGAGCATCAAAATCATAAAGCGACTATCAAATCCAAGTCGGATTCTAACTTACGATCCTTGACTACTAATCTGACACAATTCCATATCCATAATTCGTTTCAATAGGGTGAATCATCCGACTCTAGGGATTCAACTCAACTGCGACTATCCGATCTTGCTGTCCCAATCAACTGTTGGTTATCCTAGTAACCGTAGTAATTATCTATTCCCACGAATAGATTGGCCATTTCTTAACTTCCAATTTGCAGAGTTTAACGCTGCCATTTCCTCCTGTTCCATAGATGCCAACCACGATTAACACTAATGGCAATTTGGACATTCTGCTTACATGGATAAGGTCTACTAATAATTCGTCTCTTCTTCAACGCTTTGAGATTTAGAATCATCACTTGTCATCCCTTGAATACCTGGAGAGTTACTGAACTCAGGCGCCAAATTAAACCGAGGATTGGACCGTCCATTCTATTCAACATGGTCAGCTCACAAGCGATTGACGAGTTGAGGATCACCTCAAATATTCCGGTTTAGGGTTGGAATCACCCATTCCTAGACCGGTGGTACAATCGAACACTATCAAGATCACCTATCATGACCAACTCAAATTGATGCAGGATTAGTTCGCCTCGACCCATATTCTTCCAACAACACATCACAAAATCCAGGGTAGCTAATCCTTGACTAGTGTGTGGCTGGTACGGGGTTCTAGTACAAATCGTTCCTCACTAGGTCCATGGCCATCCTGAATATCGAACAATGCCAACTCGCAAATCTTGCCACGAATCAATCCCGGGTCGATTTCAGGATAATCCTATGGTTGAGTTACAGTTGAGCGAGATCAACCCAATTCGGTCCATGCTTGATTTGAGATCGCCATACAGTCGACCCTTAATCAATAACACAACCGACTGGCAAATTAGGCCATCATCCACGTCGAGGGCGACCTCTAACTCTCAGTGGCTTCCTCTATCCTTGGTTGTTGTTCGCAAGTAGTTCGAGTGTTAAACTTGAATCGGTTGTAAGTTTTGGAGTATCACACTCATACTAAGTTGAATTTCTTCACACTGTTATGTCTTGAACATGCATCGTCAATCTACTTACTGTACTCCAAACTGAGTCATTTATCCCTTGACTTCTTAGAAGTTTCATCACCAATCCATTGTAATCTTCTCCCACCTTTACCTTAGAATCTCCAACGACGACAGCGGTCTATTTAGGCTTGCAATGTTGCTCTTTAACTTATTGATACACCAAAATCTTCGTCCTTTGCTTGACCATGCCTATTAATCTTCTAGTAGCCTTACCTCAAATCTTGATGTCTTCATGAGCTATCTGGACCAACGCTGAGACTACTGTTGTGAATCCCGATCAGTTTTCTGCTTTATCGTGGTCATTATTCCAAGAAATAACGTGGTCTTACTATGCTTCCGCTGCATCACTCTGTTAACTAATTTTCCTTAATTGTCACATCTCGCAATCTTAATCTTATTCAGGGGCATCGCCAAACTCAATAGTTTGTGCATTCAACTGGCGACCCTATCATGTCACCTAACCTTAGATTGCCATTACGAACCTTCCTTGTTCGTCTTCACTGTCCTTGTTTCATGCACATGTCTAAGGTTTCATTAACTATAATCTTCAAACAGTGTATACTTCTCCATGACCTTATTAGGTTACTAGTCGATCATACGGCCTCAAGTCATTCCTATGCTGCCTTTGGTATACTGCAAGGTCTTCTTCAATCAAGATTCGAAGATAAAATTAACTTTCACCAATTCTGCAAAGTACATAAGTCTTACTTACCTATGACATCTCAGTTCATCCACAATGTTCTGTCCATCACCTGAAATGACACATGGCACTCACAATCGTGTTTTCACTTTTAAGTCCCACTTTAACCACATGTAGAGAAAGATTTTCATCGCTCTTCAGTACACTTTACCTGCCTTCATATTGATCCTTATCAATTCATACTTTCTGACTCTTTGGGGGTTCATTACATCGCAGAGATTACTTTCGCAATTCATGCTCGCCCTTCCGAGGATATTCATCTAATCAGTGATTAGGACCCAAGAAAACAACACTTCAAACTTATGCAATCCACAAAATACTAATTGTCTTATTACAAACCCATATCCATAAGCCTTATCCATAAAAAGGTCTTTTCAAGCTCAACTAGCTATTGCTAATCTATATCAAAGCATCTTAACTCAAAAGTCACCCTACTCCCAGTAGAGTTAATCTTAGGTATTCTGCTGAACATCTCCTCGAATTTGTCCTTCTTGCGACAACGATGCTTAGACGGTTTTCTGTCTCAGCGGGCAGTCCTTCATTTGGTGTCCCGGCTGATAACATTTAAAGCATTCTCCTCTATACGGGCAGGGACCAGACCCATGCCTTGGGCAACACAAGCGACACTTCTCAATTTGGCGGAACATCAGCTTCCTGATTGTACTCCTCCGATTAGACGGGATGTGATACCTGTTGGCATACATCGGCCTCTTCTCTATCCAATGGTTATCTCTGGAAGAAGGCACGACTCGCGATCCATATGCGATTGCTCTATCAGTCATGCTCATCTCCACAAATTGGGCCCTTTTATACAATTCGCTATAACTCTTAAGGTTCAACGGCACCAGTTGATCCTTGATCTCGGGCTTCAATCCTTCATGAAATCTTTTCATCCTATTCATAAGATCTTCAACCGTCCAAGGTGCAAACTCTGACAGCTAAATAAATTTCGCCTCATTGCTCTACTATCATTTGGTCCTGTTGAAGCTGCAAGAATTCAGCCATCTTTTTCTCTCGTCTACAGTCCATAAAGTACTTGCCATAAAATGCTTCAATGAAGGCATCCCACACCGGGACCACACCTTCAGGAAAGATCTTTCTTCGTGTGTTTTCCCACCATGCATTAGCGTCACCTTGAAGTTGGTAAATGACCAGTGTCACCTTGTCCTCTTCGGAACATCCTAACACGATGAATACCTTCTTGATTTCCTTAATCCACAAGATTGCAGCCTCTAGATCTCCTAATTCTTTGAACTTCGGTGGTTTGAGGTTAAGAAACCTCTCCATCAACTCAAGTATCGATTGTATTTCCAGTCAACAAGTTTTCACTCGAAATGGCGACATCATTAGATTGACTACTCACTTGCTGTCCAACTACCACTTTCAAAATTTCCAACGCCTGCATATTCCCTTCCGTTCTAGGATTTTCTTGAGCTATACTTCCACTAGGCAGCCTCTCATTACCGTTGCTCATTATACAGGTAACTTACGGAGTCCTGTCCACCCCAAGCAACGCGTAATGAGATCACTAACAACCAATCAAAAGAAACAAAGATAACAACCACATGCAAAGACTTACGATCCTACAAACTATCCCAAATACCAGCGCTCCTTATCACTCCAAGCCAATGACCAAATAGTTTAGGCTAACCTTGCTCTGATACCACCTTGGGTGGGGATGTCACGCTCTGACTCTTAAGCCCGCGACATCCCTTGCCAAATCACCACGAGGTCATAGAGATAGCGTCCCAGATACACTATCGACCTATCATTTACTTAAGCATGCAGAAACGTGTTAACTCCCTAACAATAAAAATAAAAAGGAATCGAATAGTAGGAGTCAAACACCACAAATAAATCTTAATCGTATCGATACTACTTCCGTATGTATATAACCCCATACTTCGGGATGACTAGACAAGGCCTAAGTAGTTGTACTTAGTCAAGTAAGACTAACTTCTCATCTTACTTCAAATGATTAATCCAAAAGCAACTCTTTGGCATCCACGAGGCTTCGTCACTTGGGACCTGAAAATGTTATCCCACGACGGGGTGAGAATAAATCTCAGTGAATCAAGCCTAAGCTCAGTTAGGAAACTGATTTGCCCGGGCATCCTAATAGAAGTCTCACAATAACAAATCACCACATATAACACCTAATTACAGTCACGATATAAAAACAATCCACATGCATACTTGCCAGCCTCAGTCACACATAATGCAATGCTTGACTCGACTCCTAGCCAATCAGTCAATCACCCAACAAGCACCGCATCCACAAGTACGTACAGGACATCACACAAGTCCATTTATTAAATATGATTGTGCCCACAACATATGAGAGGATCTACGCGAAAGGAGACGTGATTCGACTCCCATAAATAACATGATCCAGCACCTCAGTGCAATCGAGCGTTCTACCGACAAGATCGGGCAACATCCCTTTTCTCTCGGCAACGGCTACTACAAGAGTGTCTCCGATGCGCCTGGCACGACACCAGCAAGTAGGCATCCCTAAATGGGGTATCAGTCCATCATAAGCTACGATCGGCATCTGACCAACTCTGCCTCCTTGCTAGTTAGCACCGAACCAAAATTGACGTGCTTCTGACAAGTTGTATGGTTCTATATAATTGGTACAGTATGAACTTGCTAGGAAAAGCATCATCGTTCCCTCATATGACCATATAGAACACATCCAGCAATCAACCCATTTCATTATCTTTGGTTAAAGCCGGATGCTCACTCACGCATGTAAAAGATCGGCCAAAGGCCATTTTCATGCTAAAATATGTCTTTTGACTTCCTACACGGCCATATGCATATGCAGTCTAACATTAGACACTAAAATCATAAAAGGGCTATCAGACCCCAAACAGACAATCAATTACCCAGTGGACAAAAAGACAGTCAAACAAGCAGTTTAGCGAAACGATCCAATCAACAAGGCCACCAAGCAATCGCGAGCAGTTAAAATCGATTAGGCCACAAAAAGCTTGATTCGTACAATAATGCTTTATTAACCCAATTA
This sequence comes from Rhodomyrtus tomentosa, assembly GCA_028455895.1. Taxonomy (NCBI): domain Eukaryota; kingdom Viridiplantae; phylum Streptophyta; class Magnoliopsida; order Myrtales; family Myrtaceae; genus Rhodomyrtus; species Rhodomyrtus tomentosa. The sequence continues at coordinate 17,422,862 of JAPCWY010000011.1, forward strand.
ATCGATTTAAGACGTCGATCGCTCGCTCGTCTCTAGCCTATCGGTCACTCGTGATCGAACACAATCAATCACTCAATCAATTGCAACTAATCACAATTAGTCACAGACAATATAATTAACCGAGTAACTGAATCGATCAGCCATTTAACTTAATCACAATTTCTATCTAAACCTGCCCCGATAGCATACCTAAATTCCCTAATTGACTAAGCGACTAATTCTAGGCGCAATTAGCGCCCTAACCAAGGATTAGAGTCAACTCACAAATTAAGTTGGCTCGGGAGGTCTCAACGGCGACGGCGCGGGCGATGATGACGAACAACGACGACGGATCACGAGCTAACTTCCTCGAACAACGGCCCAAACTTCTCGGCCAAAATGGCCTACGGACTCAACCATGGTCCCGGCCATTCGGCTTGGATTCTCGGCCACTCGGCCTAGGCCAATACGGGCCACGGTCCGCGTGAACCGGCCCAAGCAGGTTACTTGGTCGGGCAGGGCAAGGCTGGCTTAGGGTTGAGGCGGCCGATTCGACGACCGGCGGCTGGCTCGGGGGTTGGTAGTGGAACAACCAGGCGGTCGGGGGGGTTGATCAAGAGGGGTGGCCGCGGCAGAGGGCGACCGAAGGCGGCGGATCGGCGAGGGACAGAATCGGGTGGGGCAGGGCGTGAGGGCGCTAGGAACAGGGCGGCTGTTCGGGCAGATTTTCGATCACCATGCGCGGCGACCGGTGGCCATGGGCTCAGGAAAGATAGAGAGGGGTCCTAGGAGTTCATCGGCGACGGCAACGGTGAGAGGCGGTGACAGCTGGTCCGACCGGATCGAAGAGAAATTCGATCGGTCCCCAAAACAGGGCATCGGCGGTTTTGGGGACGATTACGGCGACTTTGGTGGGCGACGGTCGACGAGGCTGGGTTGAGGGAGTTGAGGGAAGGCAGGGGGATGTCGAAGAGGTGGTGGGTGGCAGCGGTGGCGTCGAAAATGACTAGAGAAAGCCTTGACATTTTCGACTTGGTAGAGGCTGAAACAGGGGGCTGGAGTTTCGTGGTTGTTTGCGGCTTTCGACGGCGAGCGACGACTGTGGATAGGTAGGTGGTGGCGACCGTCGGTGGTGGGGTGGCGGCGACGCAAAAATCGCCGGCGGTAGGAGCAAGAGCGAGGAGAAGGTCAATCCGGGGGGGCATTCTACCGAGAGAGAGAGAGAGAGCACGTGAAGAATAAGAGAGGAGAGAGAGTGTGGGGCCCATGAAGAATTTTAGGGCTAATTTGCCCTATACATAAATAATAGAGGGGTATTTTGATAATTTGACAAATCGAGACTGAATGAAAATTTGGTACAGTGGACAAGGGGTATTTTGGTAATTTCACAAGCTAGGCTCTGTCGGGATTAGGCTCGGGCGCGAGGATTGAAATCCCAATTCGCGATGGCTAAGAATTTTGAAACCTAATCTAAATCAACTGAAACTTCAAAATTCGTCCAATTATTGTCTATTTAGTCCTTGCGATCCAAAATTTTCCATCGACTGGAATTCGATGTTATTTCCTTATCTTGATTTCAATTACCTTGCCAGAGGTGAATTTTTGGAGCGTCACATTTTATATTGTTTTGTGGATTAGTCTTGACTATTACAATGGATTGAGGTGTATTTATAGATGCGGGAGGTGTACTATTTTTCCGTCCTAAGTCATGATTGATTGTATTTGTGTTCGGAGTAGTCTCTTGCTTCTACATGTGTAAGATAATTAGTGATAAGGGTCGAAGGATCCTAGATGGCACAACTTGAGATGTTCGCGTGCTTGTCGGGTTTGGGGCGTGATATCCCCGTTTAAGTGATATTAGAGCAAGGTCAGCTCGATCCAATGTGATTGAGGTTTGGAGTGATAAGGAGCGATGACTTGAGGACAATTAGGTAGTGAGACCTTTGGGATTAAACATAGATTGCCGAATCTTGGGGACTATAGGCTTGAACTTGTGAGGTACACTAATGGTTCTAGTGTTGATTCTAATGGATGATCTTGAGTGATGCTATGATTAAGGTTCATAAGGAAGCAAGCAAGAAATTGAAGAGTCATAAGCCTAGATTTGAGGTTGCTAGAGAATAGCTTATGAATGAAGGGTCAATTGGAGTATATGATTGTGATCATGGCTTGTCGATGACCCAACTTGGGGAGTATGAGTTATAAAGAGACGACTGATATTAGTGTGTTCAGACTTGAATTGCATTGTATCTTAATGATTTAGTTATTGATTACTATTGACAGTCTTGGATGATATGAGATGAGATGCATACAAGGGAACATATAAGGAATATATGAATTAAAAGCCAGTCGTGATCGAATGCATATGGATTTGATTTAGTTAGCGACTCCACTTGAGGTATATGGTTGAATATAGGCAATTGATCTTTGAGATGTGACGATCATTGGTGGAATTATAACTCTTCAATGGATAAGAATTGATCTGAAGGCGATTGTGGTATGATAAGTAGTGAGAACAGTCAAGTTGTGCATGTGTTTGTGGTTATGAAATGCAAGCTGATAAGGGTGCATGCATGAAGTTATCGTTGTTGGAGTTAATAAACTGTCGCTTAGTACGAGAAAAGTTGATGGGATACCTATAAACTGTAATGAATCATGGTGTAGGACGTATGGAATGCGACTTTCTCCGTAGATGTATGACTTGGGACAACCTGCAATGGCCAGAACTGATGAGGGCGGGGAGTGATCGCCGGGACAGAGAGGTCCGAACAAGGAGGTGCTTTTGGTAGGCTTCTAAGATGGCAAGAGGCAAGAATGACTCAAGTCATAACTTGAAAGGGAAAGTCCAGGTATCAGGTTGAGTCTAATTGTGGTTAAGAGATGTATGGCACGGGATTGATTCTAAAAAAGAATGATCGAAAGTGGCATGACATGTGTAATGACGTCTATGAGTGGCATGGTTAAAAGTTTCGTGCTTGACAGTGGATGCCCTTTGAAAAAGAAAAGTGATGTTTGTGATGGGCTTGTTAGGCATGTTTTATGATTGACATCATGTGATTGACTTGGCCAAGGTATAATTGAGAGGTTAGACGACCTGTGGGGTTTATACCTATTGAACTGATGTTGGTTGAGAATGAGATAGCATATCGCGTTTATGACAGAGTGGAAAATGCCTTATGCTTATGGTATGAGCGATTGAATTATAGAAGTGATGCCTTGAGTAATTGTTGGGTGTTAATCTAGTTGAGTTTTAGCCTAGTTGAGGCTTACTTGACATTTAGTTGTTAAGTGAGAAGTTGCCTTGTTGAGGCTGGCTTAATGAATGGTTGCTGCTTAAGGACGATTTGAAATCCTTCGGTAATGGACAACTAGTTGAGAGTTGCTTGGGAACCATTGGATAGTTGATAATGATGAATGATGAGATGAATAGCCTGAGACTGCTAGACTTGAGTAGATGAGTTAAGTCTTTGATTCCTGGAGGGAATTATAGTGATTCAAGTAACATGAGAACCTAATGAAGTTGAACGACTAAAGTATGGTCGTAGAAGAGCATTGGACTCGAGTATGTAAGATATGAGAAGATTTAAGAACTGAGATGGATAATGAGAATTGAGTAAAGATGAGCGATTGAAGTATGAGTACCAAAAGGGACTATGGCTCGATTTGTTAATCGTGCGAGACCTAAGTGTAATAAGGGGTCGTGAGAACTTTAAATGGAAATGAGAAAACTGATAGGTAGGCAAGCTCGAGGAGGAGCTGCCATGATTGCTTAAGTCAATATGGTGACAGATGCTAGCACCGATGAGTTAAAGTGATGGAAGTCATAAGAAATGCGACTTTGGGATTACTCATTTTCAAAGTGAAAACATGGAAAAGAACCATGAGAGTTTTGAAAGGCTTGTGAAGTTATTAATAAGGTAGAGATTGACTGAGTTTGAAGGAGGGATGGGATTTGAAATTGTCTCCCTCTTGATTGGGGATCTTGATAAGGAAACCTTAGAGTTTTGGGTACACTGAGGAAAGAAAGTGACCCTGGCAGTTTTTAGCCTTAAGAGGCTGTCGATAATTGGTGAAAGGTCACCAAGGGAAGAGTTTTCCTCGAAGGCATGATATCAGCCTGAACTATCTCTGTTGAGTTGTTCGGTGAAAAGTATCCTCTTGGGATTGCTTGAGAGCAAAGGTTGTTTGGGTCATAATAATTTTGCAAGGATTAGAGGATGATCAACCAATGTGAGACAGAGTTCTTAAGGTTGTCTAAGGGAGTCAAGGGTGGTCAAGGACCCTTTGAGTGAGACATGAGTTCTCCGAGTGGAATGAAATTTGAAACCTTATGGCTAGTTATTATTCCTAATTTTGAGGAAGGGTAATGGGATTTAGCAAGAGGAGTGAATGATTGGAAGACATGTGAATAAGAGAACTCCTGCTCATTGATTATGAGTAAAGAGATGTTCATTTTAGAACATGGAACGTGCCTGCGAGAAATGACTTTTACCTTGGCGTGAATCTCGTAATGAGAGACTGGCATGTCATCCCTTCCGTCGTGGGGAAAGTTGAGAAAATAGTTATGTCAGTTGTTTGACTTTGATGATTCTATGAGATCGATTAAGGTTGAATCAGGACCACTAGAAGTGGTATTGTGTGTTGTTATCCCTAAAGAGTAAGGTGTTGTTCTTAACGAATGATTGGACCATGAGATGGTTGTTGAGGGAAAGGAAAGTGAATGCACTTGATAGTCCTGGTTGTTCGTAATTTTAATGAAGGTTGAATAAGCGAAAAAAGGGCACTTAGAGTGTAAGTACAAAGTGACTCGAGCTAGTCGAATTGAGTATTTGATACAGGAATTTATGGAGACCGAGGAAGAATCTTGACTCTTTGGAATTTTGTCACTTGAGGTGACTGAGTCACTAGAAGAAAAGTGTCAAACATGGTAAAATTTGAATCCTGAAATGGAGGTACCACCGTTGGCGTAGATTCCAAGATTGACACTTTGTGGAATAGGAAGGACAAAATGGATTCAAAGTAAAAGAATGCCACTGAAGTGTATAGTTTCGTTCATGGGGTAAGAAACCCTAGTGTGAAGGGAAGAGAAAATCTGAATCGTTTTGATATTAAGATTAAGCGTCTAAACTAAGAAAGAAGACGTAGAACTTGAAGGATCCCTAAAAGTGAAGTCCGAGAAACTGTCATGTAGACAGCGTTGAATTTCAGGATAATGTTGACATTTGGTTAAATGGATGAAATTGAGGTATGATCGCATTAGTTGGTTGTAGAACCCAGAGGCTAAGACACTAATGCTTCATAAGGAAAGAGTGACAAATATGAACAAAATATTGTTCGGTCCAAGTGGAGACTGTGAGAACAGAGGGCTAAGGTTTGAGCTCTTAAGTGAATGGTACCATGGACAGTTAAAATGATTCGACACTTAGTAGTGATGAAGTGGATAATAGTCAAATTGAGTATCCAAGAAATATTTGGATTGATTGTTATCATCTTGGGAGACGATAATGAGACTCATTCAGGGAGTCATGAGAAACATAAGGAACTATCGTGAGCTCTAAAGCGATGCTCGTTCTATACAAATTGTGAAGAGCACGAGCTATGAGCCTAATGAGGTAAGATTCTTCAGTTGTGAAATTTATGAGAAATGAAATCCCTGTGGAGCCTTTGAGGACGGGAATGAGTGATGAATCAACTAGGGTCGACGTGAGTTGCTCAAACATGAAGTTTCTTGGGATTGATGGATTGTTATGGATGGATTATGGGAGGACTCCCCTCGAGAGTTGCCCCTTGATGAAATGGACTTATGACGAAGTGTAACCTGAATGGGTGGATGAACAAGATGAGTCTTTGAGGACTTGAATCAAGTTGACGACTATACCGATAATGGCGTTCCCGTTGGAATCAAAAGACTCAAAAGAATCATAATGACGTGGCGTAAGAAGGGAATTTGAGGCGTTGCATGGCAAACTGATACGAACTGTGTGAATGCGCCGTGACAATAATGTCATATGAGTTGGAATGCTTAGAGCATGATTGGAGTTGGTTTGCGAAAGTCCTTGCAACAAAAGTTCGGGAACATTATGGGTGGAAGAAGATTTCAATTCGATATCTACCACAAGAGAATAAGGTAATAGTTTCCCAAGAGGAATTGAACAAGAGGCAACGCTGATGCGTGAAATTGCTTGTGGATACGAGAGTATTGCTTGGATAAAGAAAGACCTTAAAGTTATGTGAATTATAAGAGGTTGGGAGCATAGACTGTGGAACGAAGAGATTACCCAAGTGTTATTATTGTGATATCCATATCGCTAAGGAAGGGTGAATTATTTAGTGGATGCTTATACTTAAGAATTGAGCGTTGTTTAATTGGTGATGGAGGGACAGATCTTCCTTCGAGAAATAAGAGATTCAACTTCTAAATTGGAAGTTCGCCGATTGACTAGGTTGATGGCTACTGGAAGAATCAGGTCCGAAAGTCAGAAATGAATTAAGAGGTTGCGAGGAATGGACTCTAAGATCCAAAGGATTATGGAGTGAACATAGTAGGAAAGAAACCCAGACTTCCAAATGCTTAGGGAAGAATTTATGGAAGTCGAGAATAGAAACCTTGATGTTTCATGGATGAGGGTATGAGTCCAGTATTGAAAAGGGGAATTTAAAGAGATGGCCTCAACGAAAATTCGAAGGGAGAATTATGGTGTCCCTTGGGATGCCATAAGGAGGTGTCAAGATCTTTTCTTTACTACTATCGGTAATATGGATTGAGAATTGGATTAGTCTATCATGTGAATAAGAGAACAAAACCACGAAAGTTGATGGATCACTTGATCTAATGGGATTTTCGAAGGGATTTTCGAAGGGATTATTACGGAAGTAGCCTTGAATTTGCTTATGGAGACGAAGGCTATAATTCGATTTGGATAAAGAAGGGCAACTTGATAAAGCCTATGAATCTTTGATGGTACGAAAGAACATATGAATGTTTGAGACGCTAGATGGTATGGACACTAAAAAGTACATTCTGACGAGGGTTTAGTAATAATGATGATAGGCAAATGGAAGAGACGATGTGAATGTTTGAGGATAAATTGCTAACAGATGCATAAATGTCGAAAGAGAATAGAAAGAAGTAGATACAAATTGAGGACTGAAGGAAACAAGTCTTGGGGAAGGATGACTTTTGTCGGAAAGGATAAGTAAGAACGTCAAGTCATGGAAGGAATTATCCTGAAGAATGAGAATATGGTGAGACGGTGATAACCCAAAGGACCGAGGAGTTGGAATGTTGCAAATTTCGAGGACGAAATTTCTTTAAGGGGGAAGAATTGTGACATTCTAAATTTCCGTCCCTCGAGGCTTGAGATATGAAACGGAAGCTCGAATTCTAAATAAGAATTTGACGACGTCTCGTTAAATAGTAATTTCGAATTGGAAAAGCGAAGTTTGGATTGAAAGTGCAAAATTACCATTTTACCCCTCGACCATTTACCCTTGCCTTAAGAAATTACGAAGGACAAAATGGACATTCCTCCTACCCTTATGGCTGCCGAAAATCACGTGTCCATGGGGTCAAAGGTGAGTCAAAGTTCTCAGTGTATTATTAGAGCTTGCCACTTGTCAACCACTGAGACCCCAAGCATTAATGACCTCACCTAATCAAGTCTAATCAAATTTAGGCCAATTATATGTGTGAGACAAGGATATTGAAGCCTTCATTTGCTATGTATATCATTCCTTCACGTTCATAGCTTTTCCTCTCCAAAACTCACCTCACCAAAAACTGCCGAGAAAGACAGATTCTGTCTCCTCTGTTCGGTCTGGTGGAGTGGCCCTTCCCGGTGTCCATTTGAGGTGCTTCGACTTCCAGAGGTAAGGTATATGTGTCTTTGACAAGTTCCAATTGGAATTTCTTCATTTGGATAAGTAGTTTTATCGGTGTGAGTTCGAGACTAAAACTGGACGAAATCTGTGCGAGTTGGGATAAGGCCACCGTATACCTTCTTAGAAATTTTGAATGACCACAAATATTTTAGGAGAGCTTCATAACACCTATTATTATGTTTTGATGGTTTGTGGCTGCAAATAGATGGTGTTAACTTTGGTTTTCATATCTGAACATTAATAGTAAAATCTTGACATATTCTGACCAAGAGGAGATCGAGCTGTTTCGACGTCTTTAAGGTGTCAACCGACTCCAAATCACTTGGTGAGCCTTCTAATCATGTAAATGAAGGTCTTGGAATGTTGTTTGTGCAAAGAGTTAGGCTTGATATTGAAGTATGGCTCGATTGAGCGGTTAGAACCCAAAATCGGTTCTGTTTTGAGGGTGTATACATGCTGGCCGGTTCTGTTTAAGCGTTGAATAAGGAATATTTAGACTTAAATTGACTTATAGTAACTTGTATGATGTATGAGGAAGTGTCAATAGGAAGTGTGAGAGATGGATTGAGGTTTAGAGGTGATTTATGGCAAAATTGGTGCATAAACCACTAGAATGTGTCTTGCCATGTCTATGATCATGTAAATCGAACCCATTGAGGGTTTGTGAGAGTGTGATTATACATTTATTTGAGTAATAAGGTGACATAAATTGCCAAATGTATGGTTAACGAAGGCTTGAGATAATGACAATGAGTAAGCCATGGTTTTTTTTATTCAAGATTGGTGAATTGTTTAGGTTGACGATGGATTCATGGGGATTTGATACTTGTGGTCTGGAGGGAAGTCACATAATGTGACATTGTGTTAATTAACCAAGTAAGTGTTACCTAATCCTTTCTCTGAATACCAGGACACGCTGGATGAGTAATTGAATGATGTGACTGACTGATGAATTTTTATGAAATAAATTGCATGTGTGTCTTGATGGCATGGTGAAACTGAATGAGAAAGGTGTGGAGGATACCATTTGGTCTGATGACCCTGACGGTATCGAAGGGCCGTGAAATTCAATAAAAATGTGAATACCATTGATCTGATGACCCCGGCGATATTGGAGGGTGGTGAAAAAGAATGAAAATGTGAATGCCATTTGGTCTGATGACCCCAGCGACATGGAGTGGCTGTAAGCCTGGAGGATACCATTTGGTCTGATGACCCCGGCGGTATCGGAGGGTGGTGAATAAGAATGAAAATGTGAATGCCATTTGGTTTGATGACTCTGGCGGCATGGTGTGGCTATAAGCCAGGAGAGTACTGTTGGTCTGATGACCCTAATGGTACGTGGACATCATTTGGTCTGATGACCCCGGCGATGTCAAATGGCAGGAATGCTAGTGAAGTATGTGGGTGCATGGAAAAGTGGTGGCTGTGGCGTTTGTGGTGCATGTGTTTGTATTTTGAAAATCTAGATTTGAGCCTGACTGTTGTATTGATCGTCAATGTCTGATTATGGATGTTGTTGTCGTGTGATGCTTTTGCCATTGCATTGCTTGTTATCTTGCATTTTGGGTGGCATTTGTGTGTGGTTTGGTAGGACTAGTATTGAGGCATAGGGTTATGTTTCACTTATTGAGATGTATATCTCATCCCAGTAGTTTTTAGGTTCCAAGTGAAGGAAGCCCGAACTTGCCAAGGATTTGCATTTGAGGAAGTAGTTGACCAAATGATTTTAAGATGTTGGATGACCTTAGAGATTGTTTTGTGGATTAGTCTTGACCATTACAATGGATTGAGGTATATTTATAGATACGAGAGGTGTCCTATTTTTCCGTCCTAAATCATGATTGATTTTACTTGTGTATGGAGTAGTCTCTTGCTTCTACATGTGTAAGATAATTAGTTGATGAGGGCCGAAGGATCCTAGATGGCACAACTCGATTACGGTCTGGTGGGATGTTCGCGTGCTCGCCGGGTTTGGGGTGGGATAAAAACCAACCTAGTTCCAAGGCACTGGAGATCCTGAGCTGGCACCGAGATGGATTGAGAAACTTGAAAAGGCTTTTGGAGTGCTGAAGTGCACTGATGAAGAGAAAGTATTGTTAACTATATATCAGCTAGAAGGAACTGCGAATGACTAGTGGAGTGCCTCGAAGGAAGGAGTGTTTCCTGAAAGTATGACATTGACTTGGGCTGCCTTCATTACCGCTTTTAACGATAAGTACTTTTCGGAGACGGCACGTGAGAAGAAACGAGTGGAATTCCAGAGGCTGCAACAGAATCAACTGACGGTGGACCAGTATGAGACTGAATTTGCAAGGTTATCGAGGTATGCCCCGAGGTTAGTTGAGGATCCGCTCGAGAAAGCGCAGAGGTTCCGAGATGGTTTGAGATCAGAGATTCGAAGCCGAATAATAACGTTGAACCTGAGAACATTCAGAGAGATTTATGAATAGAGTCAGATGATCGAGAGAGATACAAAAGAAGGAGCCGCTGCTTCTGGATCGCGGTTTACTCCCTTGAGAGACAATCAGCAGTTGGGTAAGAGGCCAATGGTGAACAACCGATGCTTTGTCCCTCCGGTTCGAAGAAATATTGGAAAGTCGTCGAATCAGTCAAACTAGTATTATCGTGTTTGTGGCAGAAGGCATGGAAGTGGTCCCTGCCCTGTTAGGACGGAAACATGTTTTAGATGTGGTCAGCTGGGCCACAAATTGAAGAATTTTCCGAACAAAGCTCTAGGGAACCGAGCTCAAGGATAGGGACCGCAGGCTGGACAGCTAGCGTAGCCCCACAGAACGAACAAAATCGACCACTAACTCAAGGAAGAATGTATATTGTGGCATGTAGAGAGGCAAAGGAAGCACCTGACGTGGTCATAGGTACGATATATTTATGTGACCAAGCTGCCTATGTTTTATTTGATCTCGGGGCTTCGCATTACTTTATATCTACTCAGTTTGCTGATCTACTAGGTGTAAAGTTGAATCGCTGAATGTGTTATTGCATGTTACTGCACCATTAAGGATAATGTGCTAATTTCGCTAGGTTGTGCGAACTGTCAGATAGTGATTGGTGGTAGCGAAGAAAGGATAGATTTGGCTGTGCTGCCTATGTATGATTTTGATGTGATTATTGGAATGGATCGGTTGAGAAAACAAAGAGCTGTAGTTGATTATGGTAACAGGGTAATTTATTTTTATCCGGATGGTCACCCTAGTTTTGAATTTGCAGGAAGTCGGGGAGGAACCTCGATTCCTATGGTCTTGTCGCTTGAGGCGACTAAGCTATTGAATAAAGGGTGTCAAGCTTATTTAGCCGTTGTAGTTGACACAATAGTCGAGGAACCAAAGTTGGATAGTATAACAGTGGTACGTAAGTTTCCTGATGTCTTCTTTAAGGAATTGTCAGGATTACTACCTGAGAGAAAAATTGAGTTCGTGATTGAGTCAGGTCCTGGAATGGAGCCAATCTCGAAGGCACCGTATAGAATATCCTTGTCGGAATTGAAAGAGCTAAAAGTACATATGCAGAAGTTGCTAGATAAAGGGTTTATTAGACCGAGCGCGTTGCCATGGGATCGTCGGTGCTGTTTGTGAGAAAAAAAGATGGGTCTTTACAATTATGTATTGATTACAGACAGTTGAATCAAGTAACCATTAATAACAAGTATCCGTTGCCGAGGATAGATAATTTGTTCGATCAGCTACAAGGAGCATTTGTGTTTTCTAAAATAGACTTGAGGATTGGTTATCACCGGCTGAGGATTAAGAAAGAGGATATACCAAAGACTGCCTTTAGAATGAGATATGGGCATTATGAGTTTACAGTTATGCCTTTTGGTTTGACTAATGCCCTTGCTGCATTTATGGACTTGATGCATCGAGTATTTAAGGAGTACTTGGATCGATTTGTCATTGTTTTTATAGACAACATCTTGATTTACTCGAAGAGCAACAGGGAACATGAGGAACATTTAAGAGTAGTTCTGCAGACCTTGAGGGAGCATTCGCTTTATATCAAGTTTAGTAAATGCAAATTCTGATTGAGTAAAGTAGCATTCCTTGGTCATGTGATTTTTGGAGAAGGAATTTCTGTGGATCATTCAAAGATTGAGGCAGTGATGGAATGGCCTAGACCCACGACAGTTACTAAGGTTGAAAGTTTTTTGGGATTGGTAGGCTACTATAGGCAATTTGTGAAGAAGTTTTCATCTATAGCCACTCCGTTGACAAGGTTAACAAAGAAGGATGTGAAATCCGAATGGACTGATAAACGTGAAAGAAGTTTTCAAGAACTTAAGCACTGATTGAAAATCGCACCAGTGTTAACGATTCCTTCTGGACCTGGAGGTTACGAGATATATAGCGATGCTTCGCTTAAGGGATTAGGGTACGTGTTAATAAAACATGGGAAAATGGTCGCTTATGCTTCGCGACAATTGAGACCTCATAAGATGAATTACTCGACGCATGATTTGGAATTAGCTACCATCATTTTCACCTTAAATATTTGGAGACATTACTTGTATGGCGAAAGGTTTCAGATTTATACAGATCATTAGTGTGACATTCTAATTTTTCCTGTCATTTCAAGACTCATTAATGAGAAAGTATCTAACGATGTATTTCAGTCGTATGTCGCTTGGATCTGATCAATCTCGAGTTGATTGACCAAAAGGGAAAGGCTGACGCTAGACAAGGTACGTGGACCTAGGGAATTCGAATAGGAAATGACACTTTGACCATAAGGATTGTCGAGGGGACATTTAGAGCCATAAAATGCCGATCTAAGAACGATTAAGGAATGCATTGCTAGCGTTATACGATTGGAGAGCGGGTGATGCCGCTAAACCAATGTATAATTTACAAAATTTTCCTAACTCGAACTGTGATGATCGAGACCATCGGAACTAGTGATAGACCCTCACAATTACATGATAACCAAAGTTGCCATGAATTGACGAGCCCTAATTGTGATATGAATCACAGGATCGATACGCATAATGTCTGCAAAAGCCGCCCGTCAGTTTGAGATAGGCGGGAACCACATCTGATAGAGAAATGATTCAGAAACAAGTCTTGAAATTGAAAAATGGAGAATCAAGAATTCCAACATTATAATTAGATTGGCCGTCGCCTTATCGAAAAAAATTAGAATTAGAAAAACGACGTTCCGGACGTCGGGGGTAAAATTACCATTTTGCCCCTCAAGCCTTAAACTTGTATTTATAATTGGATGAGGGCATTTTGGTCATTAACACACCCCCATAGTTGCCGAAAATTTGAGGGATTGAGAGCCATTGGATGAATATTGATTGACACATGGACAAGTGTCAAAGGATTAGACAATGATGTAGATGTAAACACTTTTAATCTACCATTCAACCAAGTTGACCAAGCCAATGAAGTATAAACCTCTCTCTCTCTCTCTCTCTCCTTGGCAGAACACCCCTTCATTCTGCCCATCTTCTTCTTCTTCTTCTTCTTCATGCCTGGAAGCTTTACCGCCCGACCGGTTCTGCCGCCGCTGTTTGCAACTCCCGATCGCCACCTCCGGCAACCTCCTGGACTCGAGCCGACCACCAGTCCCTTCCTCATCCTCTTGTTGATATTTTTGAAGTAGAAACAAGCCATTTGACCACCTGAGGACCTCGGGTTTGCCAATCTCCCGGAAGTCGAAGGAAACCGTCGCTGCTGGAGGTAAGCCATGGTTTAGGCTTCATAGAACCTTGAAACCTTTGAATTTTTCGACCAAATATTATGGACACCTAGGGGAATTGTAGACTGAGCTGTGATAAAAATTTTGGAGGAATTTGATGGAGTTTTGACCCCAAATGAGTCTTGTGTTTGAAAGACCCGAACTGATCAGTTGAAGACCTGGAGGAACCGGCGCCATTCAAGGACTTTTCGGCGTCGCCTTGGCTTCAAATTTCTGGTGAGGCTTCCCAACCCTTAGAACTACATGTTAGCAAGTAGATTAGTGAATAAATTGAGGATTAAGGTTAGTTTAAGGGCTGAATAGTTGGGATATGCACAGAATCGAAAATGCTCTGTTCTGTTCTGTACATACCGATTCTGTTGGGGACTATTGGTGTTGGAATTGAGTTTCAAATTCATCATTGAGACATGCTAGGATGTTGATGAACATGTCAATAAGATTTATGTTCCATGGATTGGCGAATTGAGTAAGAAAAATTGACGATTGGATGAATTTCCTTAGGTTGCGCGGTTGAGTTGTTCTTGGGCTATTTGGACCGAACCCTTGGAGTGCTTGGGAAGAGATTTTTGTTGAGTTAAGCTTGAGGTAAGGAGTTTTTAAGCCTTGGATAGGAAGGTTGGACTCGATTAGGCTAATTGAGTACGAATTTGATTGGTTCTTGGAAGGTCATGACGTGATTGTCCAATGTATGTCCTAGAAAAATATAGATGACTCAAATGCTTGACAATGCTTGTGTCACGAAACGGTTGTTGCATTTGAATGTCAAATTTAATTGCCTCGCATACCATTTATGTGTTGCTTGTGCATGAGTTTCAAATTAAGCATGTGATATGAATTGAAATGAGCATGTGGCATGTCTGAAGAATTGTAACACCCTGAGGCGTATGAGACGCGGGCTTGTGTGGATGAATGCCCTGAAGCACTGAGGTGCGGGGTTTGAATTGAATGACACCTTGAGACGTATGAGACATGGGGTTGAGATGGCCATGATCCTGATGCGATGAAAGGCGGACGGAGTTTGAGATGTGTTGTCACAGGCTTAGAGTGAAATTGAAAACCTGATGTGTTTACGCGGATTTTTCAATGAGATGGTTTGAGGCGTATTTACACGGATCGAGCCTGAGGCATTCTAAACGCGGGCGTGTTAATGAGGAGGCATGGAAGGGTAGAAGGTGTAATATGGCTTGGCTATGTGTGTTTAATTTTGATGATGTGTATGGTGTAAGGATTGCATGCATGACACTTGTTTTATTCGCATGTTATTTAATGACTGCTGAATGCCTCATGTGGCCATTGTGCATTATATCCTTGATTGTAATTGCCTGAGTGTATGGTCAGCCTAACCTAGGCTTAGGACCTACCTCACTGAGATGTAAATCTCACCCCGTTGTGGGGCCCCATTTTTAGATCCTAGACCGTGATCATGTGGCCAATCAGGTTTGGTGACCCGAAAGAGATGTCAGTATATTTTGATGAGTTCCTGGATAGACAAGGAACTGTGTACGTTAGGAAATGTACTGTGATTTGAGTCGATGAGGGTGGCAACAACTAGAAGCCTCATAGATATGAGGCTTGATTTAGGAAGGTAGGGGGTATTTCTCCGGGGCCACTGAAGCCCATTGAGGTACCCCGCGGGGTAATCCCCAACTGGTGTCATCCTGCTCGGGATTCAATGGACGCCGAAGGGTCATTAGCCAACTCGAGGAATGTACTTGAGAGGACCTCGACCTTGGAGGACACCGACGAGGTCATCGTGATTGAGGCCACCGAAGATGACCAGGTAGAACCGTCAGCTGACGAGACACTAGAGGACTCCTTGGAGGTTTTCTTTGAGATACTCTCGGAGTACGAGCCATCTGAGGATACCGATGATAGTGACGACTCCAGCCGATTGACTTAAGAGTTCCTGTTTCTGGTTCGATGTTCCGACGCCGCTTCTTTTGGAGATGATGATGGCCCTCTTTTGCACTTACCCCATCACCCCTGCTGACCAGCAAGTCTAGTTTGCCATGCTCTTGTATGAATATTTGGAAACTTATGTATTTTATTGGTATTCTCGTTACCCAAGTCCCTTTTTTATCATTGTACGGAGGAGTTGTTTATTATCGCTTCCGCTTGCTATCGATATGGTTCACCTCTCGACCCATGTACATCCTGGGACCTCGAGAGAGAGTTTGTGCTTGGAGGGAGTCGCGCGCTCGTGACCGGGGCGCGGGGCAGACAATTAGAGTTTGAAGTATTTGTTTTCGCAAAAAGAATTGAATATGAGACAACGTTGATGGATGGAGTTACACATTTGTTGGAAATCCAACATTACCCTTTTGTTGGTAAAAGGATGGTCCTTACTAGAGGAATTGAGAGATTCTGAGTTTAAATTGGAAGTTTGCCAACTGTCTAGTTTAGTGGCAACCTTGAGCATTGAGCTTGAGATTTAAGAACAAGTAAAGACTTTGTAGTCTACCAATCCAGAAATTCAAAAGATTCTTGAGATGGATGTGGCGAAAAGGAAACCTGAGTTCCAAATGTCAGAAGATGGGATTCTGAAATTCTGTGGACGTTTATGTGTGCCTAGTGACAAGGAACTTAAGGAAAAGATTTTGTCCAAAGGTCATAGGAGTAATTATAATATTCACCCAAGTAGCATGAACATGTATCAGAATCTGCGTCAACACTACTGGTGGAATGGAATGAAAGTGGATGTAGCTAAGTTAGTGGCGAAGTGTTTGACCTATCATCAAGTAAAAGCTCAGCGTTGCAAGCCCGGAGGATTGCTGCAACCTTTAGAAATCCTTGAGTGGAAATGGGAGCATGTGACAATGGATTTTGTGATGGGATTGCCGAGGAGTCAGACAGGTCATGACACGATTTGGGTAGTCGTGGATAGACTGACCAAGTTTGCACGTTTCATACCCGTACGAAAGGATTTTGCGACGGATAAGTACGCGGAATTGTATGTGCGTTAGATTGTATGATTGCATGGAGTTCCTGTCAAGATTACATTAGACATATATCCCAAATTTACAGCGAACCTCTAGAAGAGTCTTCAGGAGGCTTTGAGAACTAGGTTACAATTTAGTACGGCGTATATCCACGAACTGACGGATAATTGGAGAGAACGATTCAGACGCTCGAGGATATGTTACAAACGTGCGTCATAGATTTTAAAGGTGGATGGGAGGACCAACTACATCTAGTGGAATTTGCTTATAATAACATCTACCACCAAAGCATCCGAATGGCACCGTTTGAAGAGCTTTATGGTAGAGCTTGCAGAACTCCGGTATGTTAGGGTGAAATTGGAGAAAGAAGCATAATATGTCCCGAGTTGGTGGAACAATCAGTTGAGATGGTAAAGGTTATTAGAGAAAGGCTAAGAACGACACAAAGTCGTCAAAAGATCTATGTCGATAAAAGACGCAAGTCCTTAGAGTTCCAAGTTGGTGATCACGTTTTCCTGAAGGCATCACCAATGTGCGGATTATCTTGATTTAGGAAAAAGGGAAAACTGAGTCCGAGGTACGTAGGTCCTTTTGAAATTTTGGAACGAATTAGAACTTTGGCCTATCGACTCGTTCTGCCGCTGAACTTGTCGCAAGTGCACAATGTGTTTCATGTGTCAATGCTAAGAAAGTATGAGCCAGATCCGACTCATGTTTTATATTTTGAGACCATTGAAATAGACGATAAGGTGTCGTACGTGCAAAAACCCATTAGAATTGAGGATTGAAATGAGCAAGTCTTGAGGAATAAGACGATCCCGCTAGTCAAAGTAATCTAGAAGCAATACGAAACTGAAGGCGCTACATGGGAAAGCGAAGAGGCTATGAGACGTCAATATTCCTATTTGTTTGAATAGTTAGGTTTATTGCAAATTTCGAGGGTGAAATTTCTGTAAGGGGAAAAAGTTGTGACACTCTGAATTTTTTGCCATTTTGACGCTATTGAATGAGAATATATCTATTGATGTATTTCAGTTTTATTTCGCTCGAAACTGATCAATCTCGAGTTGACTAACCAAAAGGGAAATGCTAACGTATGGCAAAATACGTGGACCTAGGAAACTCGAAAAAGGAAATGATACTTTGACCATAAGGATTGTCGAGGGAACATTTAGAACCAATAAAGGCCGATCAAATAACAATTAAGGAATCTATTACTAGCGTTATACGATTGGAGCGCGGGTGATACTGTTTAACAAATGTATAATTTGTAAAATTTTCCTAAATTGAGTTATGACGATCAAGACAACGGAACTAGCGATGAATCCTCGCAATTACATGACAACCAAAGCTGTCGTGACTTGAGTTGTCCTAAGTGTGATGAGAATCATAGTGTCGATAAGCGTAACATCTGCAAAAGCTGCCCGTTAGTTTGAGATAAACTGAAGATACGATCGACGGTAGATTGATCACAAAATGGAAGCTCAAAATTAGCAAATGAAAATAGAGAATTCTAATATTAGAAAAGGATTTGACGTCGTTCCGCCAATGGTAATTTAGAATTGGAAAAATGAAATTTCGGACAGAAAGTGTAAAATTACTATTTTGCCCTTCGACCATTTGTCCTTGTCTTGAGAAGAATATAAGGACAAATGGTCATTTAGACCCTCCAAGGTGGCTGCCGAAATTTGATGAGGAAGAGTCAAAGGGAGTCAAAGCCAATGGAGTTAATAATTGAGCTTTGCCAAGTGTCAACCATAGAAGAAGCCAAGCATTAATTGTCCACAAAATCAATCTTGTCACAAAAAATCCTCAATTATTTGTGGGAAGCCTCATATTATACCCCTCTCTCTCATTTCCCTTCATTTTCTTATTCTTTTTCTTCCTTCACCGAAACCGCGCAACCCGACTAGCCTCTGCTGCCCTGTTCGCTGCTCACAACAGCCACCTTCAGCGATCGCCTTGCCGTTCACCGACCATCAACAGCTAGCCTGACCTCTCCTCTACAAGTTTCAAGTGGTATTTCATCATTTCATGGAGTAGTTTTTCCCGACTAGCCCCGAAACCAAAACTGGACAGATTTCGAGTGAGTTGGGGTAAAGCTTTCGTTCACCTTCTTAGAGACTTCGTTTAACTTCAAACTTTTTGTGGGATCTCTACAATACTTAGTACTTAAGTTCACCGAGCAGAGGTTATGATTTTATTGAGGATTTATGGTGTTTTTATGGCTGATTTGCAGTGACTTCTACAGAGTAGAAATCTGACTATTGAGCACCAAGAGGAAGCCTATATATTTGAAGGACTACGAGGTGTTATTTCAATCCGAAACTCTTGGTGAGCTTCCTCGACACTTAGATTAAGATTTTAGCAAGTTTATTTCGCAAGAATTGGAATTAGGATTGATTTATGGATTGATTAGGACGGATTAAGGCAGACCGATTCCGCCCTATTAAAGGACTATGTTAACTGAACCTTTTGAGGGTTCATTGGAGTATCGCCATGTCTTTAAATGGTCATTAAGACATCCTAGGTTGTTATTTGGTTAGTTATTGAAGTATTGGTACGATGGAATTGAAGAACAAATGGGTTATGACATGTTTTTGATGGAATTTCTCTAGGACTGTAAGTGTGCTCCTTTGGCTGTGGGATTACCGGGCCAGGAGGATCATTTGTGATTAGTTTTGTGACATTATGATTTTCCAGCCATTTTCAGATTCATTAATGAGAAGTAAATCTAGCGATGTGTTTTAGTCATATCTCAATCGAATCCGATCAATTCGAGTAGGCAAACCAAAAGGGAAAGGCTAACGCGAGACAAGGTACATGGACCTAGGAAACTCGGATAGGAAATGACGCTTTAACCATAAGGATTGTCAAGGGGACATTTAGAGCCATAAAAAGGCCAATCTAAGAACGATTAAGGAATGTATTTGCTAGCGTTATACGATTGGAGAATGGGTGATGCCACTTAACCAATGTATAATTTGCAAAATTTTCCTAAATCGGAAGTGACGATCGAGACCATAGGAACTAGTGATAGACCCTCATAATTATATGACAATCAAAGCCGCCACGAATTAACGAGCCCTAAATGTGATATGAATCACAAGTTTGATACGCGTAACATCTGCAAAAGTCGTCCGTCGATTTGGGATAGGCTGGGACCATGTCTGATAGAGAAAACAATCAGAAACAAGTCTTGAAAATTGAAAATAGAGAATCAAGAATTCCAACGTCATGTTAGGATTGGCTGTCGCCATATCTATGAATATTGGAACGAGAAAAACGACATTCCAAACGTCGGAGGTAAAATTACCATTTTGCCCTTTAAAGCTTAAGCCTTGCCCATGCAAATAAGGAAGGGCATTTTGGTCTTCATACACTCCCCAAGGTTGCCGAAAAAGTGAAGGAATTGTGGCCATTGGATCAAGTTCGAATGACACTTAGGGCAAGTATCCAAAGATGGGCTAAAGAGTGGTCATGTCCACTATTCACCACCTACCATTCAACCCCTTGACTTGAGGATTGTATATAGTCTTTTTCTCTCTCTTCTCTCCCCTTAACCGGCCATAGCACCCCCACAACTCACAACCACTTCATCTTCTTCCTCTTCTCTTTCTACATCGCTGACCAGCTTCTGGACTCCTGTTTGCTGCCACCGACGCCACTTTTTGACAACCACCGGCCGGCAAGCCAACCACCTGAGCCTAGCCCCACCTCCTGCCGACCTCCTTGAAGTGGAATCAAGTCAATTGGGCTACCGAGGAGCTCTAGTGAAGAATTTCCCTGGAAGCCGACGAAAACTGACCTAATCTGAGGTAGGCCAAGTTTCTAACCCCTTAGGACATCGAAATGTTGGAATTTTGAGACCAAATTTTGTGGAGATCTAGGGAACTTGTATATCAATCTGTGGTAAAAGTTGAGCTTTATTTGATGAAGTTTTGACCCTAAATGGGTCTTGTGAACCTTGGATAGAATCTACCGATTTACTGCCTTGAAGAATCCGGCGACTTTCGAAGAGATTTCGGCGACGACGAGAATTCAAACTCTCGATGAGACTCTTAGACCCTTAGATAGACATGTTAAGAAGTAGGTTAGTGATTAAATAATGTATTTGATGGAGATTTAGGACTGGTTATGCTCGGTTTGCACAGAACTGAAAATAGCCAGTTCGGTTCTATGCAAGACCGAATTTGTGGAGGCTGATGGCTATGGATTTTGAGTCTAAAATTGGTGAGTTAGACATGTTAGATGAGGATGTGTTATTGAAGGTTTGTGATTCATGGATGGTTGAATCGGACAAGGAAAATTAACAATTGGTTGAAATTTCCTAGGTTGTGCGGTGAGATTGGTCTTGGACCATTGAGGGCCGAATCTTTGAGGGCTCAAGAAGAGAATTTTGTGGCATCAAACTCAAGGTAAGGAAATCCTAAACTTAGGATAGGAAGATTGGATTCAATTGGGTGAGTCAGACGTTAGTTTGATTGATTTGTGAGAGATTTCCAAGAGGACTGTTCTTGGTACGCCCTAAGATGGTATAGGGGATTAATGTGCGCTAATGCTTGTGCTTGAATGATTCGCCATGCCTGAGTGTCGCTTGGATTGCCTTGCATGCCATGGGCGTATGATTGTGATTGAGTTGCACATTGCATTATGAATGTGAAATGAATTGAGAATCATGGCATTAGTGAGGTATGGCGAGATCCTGAGGCGTGTGAGACGCAGGGTGATGTGGTGGATACCCTAAGGCGCTGAGGCTCTGGGTTAGAGGTTGTGTGGCGCCCTGATACGATTTAATCGCAGGGTTGAGATGGCCACGGTCCTAATGCGTTTACGCGAGACGAAGATCTGAGGTGTTGACACTAGCCTGGAGTATCATTGAAACCTGATGCGTTTACGCGAGTTGTCAATGACAGTCTAATGCGTTTACGCAGACCGAGTCTGATGTGATCTAATTGCGGGCATGAAAATGATGAGTCAAAAAGGGAAATGGTGGATGTGGCAGGACGAGTGTGTATATCATCTGAGCGCGTTATGATGCTATAACTGTGCGCATGCCATCTGTGTGTTGTTATCTATGCTTGCATTTGCCTCGTATATTTATTAGTTTGACTTATTGGGGTATGTGACTGCCTGAGTGGATGGTCGGCCTAACCTAGAGTTAGGACCTACCTTATTAAGATGTGAATCTCACCCCATTGGGGACCCTTTTTTTTTTACAGATCCTAGGCCTTGACGATGTGGCCATTCGTTTTGGAGACCTGAAGGAGATGTCCACTTATTTTGATGAGTTCCTTGACGGGCAGGGAACGATTTATGTAAGGAAGTGTACTGTAGTTTAGGTAGACGAGGGTGGTACGAGTTGGAAGCCTCATCGATATGAGACCTGGTTTAGGAAGGTCGGGGATGTGTCTAGCGAGCCGTTGAAGCCCAATGAGGTGCCCCAGGGAGTTGTCCCTAGTTGGTGCCACCCCACCAGAGACTTAGATCAGACTGAGGGGTTCGTTGCCGGTTCGAGGAATGGACCGGAGGGGACCCCAACCATAGAGAACATGAAGGAGGAGGTCGTTGTGGTCGAGGCGGCCGAGGAGGATCTTATAGAGCCATCTGCTAAGGAGATCACTGAGGATACGATAGAGGTTCGCTATGAGACCTTTTCGGAGTACGAGCCCACGGAGGACGTAATGGACACCGAGGACTCCAGTTGCTTGTCTTAGGAGCTCTCAATTTGTCAGTTCGATCCTTTGGTGGCGACCTTGACCCCGTTTCTTTTGGGTGTTGATGATGAACCCTTTTTGTGTACTTACCCCGTCGGCCCTCGTGTTAGTGGATTTAGTAATTATGTACCTATATGAACAGTTGGATATTTTTATGACAGTATTTCCACTATCTAGGTCCCACTTATATTTTGTACGGAGGAGTTATTTCATTATCGCTTCTACGTGCTTGATATATATATATATATATATTATGTCTCTCGACTTATTGTGAATCTTGCGATCACGAGAGATATTTGATTTGCTTGTAGGGAGTTGTGTGATCGTGCCTGCGGGCACGGGGCGTGACATCCCGTTCGATTTGGTATCAGAGCAAAGTCAGCTCGATCCAAAGTTGATGGAGGACTTGAGTAATAAGGAGGATTAAGTTGGGACTTGGATGGATAGCGAAACCTTAGGAGACTGGTTAGGATAAGACATGGGGTGCCTAGCATGTGATTTGACACTTGTGAATGGCATTTGGCCTTAACAGGGTTGTGGTAAGGCATGAGGATTTAGTTCCCTACTTGGTGTTGAGAACCATTTCTGGACTTTGGCCTGTTGAATAAATGAGTATGGTTGATTTTAGTGAACCGTTGGAGTGAACGAAACTGAGGAATGACCATGTGCTACCTGTTGAGATGTCTTTGGAGATTGTTGTGTGGAGACTGTTGTATTATGACTGTTTTTGTTAAAGTATAGATAGCAACTTTGGATTTGGATGATGAGTGAGTGCTAACTCCTTGCTGAACTTGTGGTGGACCAGGTTCAGTAGAAGGGGATAAAGATGAGCCATCCGTCTAGAAGATTTGGAAGGTCAAGAGGCGGAGCCTCTAGCTCGAGGTCGTCTATAGTAGAGGACCCAAAAATGGATGGCATGCTGAGGGCACTGGAGAGAATTGATGACCTTATTGATAGGCAAATTCAAGACCGGGATGCTGCCATAGCCCAAGTAGTAGGAGCTGCCGTAGCTGCCGTCAACGCCAACAACGGCAACAACGGTGGCAATGGAAGCTAGGGTGAGCTTAACCAAGGCAATGACACGGTGAATGCCCAAGAGGAAATCGTCGTGGCCAAATAGATGGGCCAACTAGTCGAGCAGTTCATAAAGCTAAAGTCGACATAGTTTGACGGGACCGGAGATCCCGAACTAGCACCCAGGTGGATCGAGAAGCTGGAGAAAGCTTTTGGAGTGTTGAGGTGCACAGATGAGGAGAAAGTGCTGCTAGCAGTGTACCAGTTGGAGGGTACGACAAATAATTGGTGGATCGCCACTAAGAATGGTGTTTTCCCTGAAGGAGCAGCCATGACTTGGGAAGCCTTTAAGATGGCGTTCAACGACAAGTATTTCTCGGAGACGGCCAGGGAAAGAAAGCAGGTGGAATTTCTACAGCTACGTCAGAACCAGCTGATGATAGATCAGTATGAGGTCGAGTTCTCAAGGTTGTCAAGGTACGTAACTCGATCTGTAGAAGATCCTCAGGAGAAAGCAAGGAGGTTTAAGGACGGATTGAGGCCCGAGCTCCGTAGTCAGATGATTGCCCTGAATCTGAGGACTTATAAGGAGATCTATAAATGGGGCTAGATAATTGAAAGGAACTTGAAAGAGAGGAACACCGCAACTGAATCGCGGTTTACCCCATTCAGAGACAATCGCTCGATGGACAAGAGACCGATGGCGGGCAATAGGCATTTTATGTCTCCCGTAAGGAAAAATATTGTGAAGCCGTCGAATCCTACAAACTGGAGCTGCCGCCTTTGTGGCAGGAGGCATGGAAATGGGCCATACCCAGTAAAGACAGGAGCTTACTTTAAGTGTGGTCAGCTAGGCCACCAGATGAGGACGTGCCCAAACCAAGCTCCGGCGAGTCGACCTCAAGGGCAGAGACCGCAGGCTGGACCATCGATGACTACTAGCCAAATCGAGCAAAATCGACCACCGGCACAGGGAAGGGTGTATGCAGTAGCCCGCAGAGAGGCGGAGGAAGCACCAGGTGTGGTCACAGGTACGGTTTACTTGTGCGACCAAGCTGCATATGCATTGTTTGACCCTGGTGCCACATATTCATTTGTGTCTGCTCAATTTGCTGATTTGATGGGTATGGAGTTAAAACCATTGAATATGAATCTGTATGTTGCCACTCCATTAAGGGACAACATATTGGTTTATTTGGGCTGTGCTGGTTGTGAAATCATGATTGGAGGGAGTAAAAAGAGTATTGATCTAGCTGTATTGCCCAGGTATGATTTTGATGTGATCGTAGGGATGGATTGGTTGGGTAAGCAAGAGGCAGTAGTAGACTGTGGTAGTAGAATAATCCGATTTCATTCGAGAGGCCGCCCTAGCTTTGAATTAGTGGGAAGTTGAGGAGGAATCTCGATTCCCCTAGTATCACTCTGGAAGTGACCAAGTTGATGTTAGAAGGTGTCAAGCGTACATGATTGCAGTAATGGACACGACTATCGAAGAGCCAAAGCTAGAGAGTATCTCGGTAGTGCGTGAATTTCCTGACGTATTTTTCCAAGAGTTGTTAGGATTGCCACCAGAGCGAGAGATAGAATTCGTGATCAAGTTAGCTCCTGGAACGGAGCCGATCTCGAAGGCACCTTACGGGATGTCCCTGTCAGAATTGAAAGAGTTAAAGGTGCAGATGTAGGAACTGTTGGACAAAGGATTTATCCGACCGAGTGCTTCACCGTGGGGAGCACCGGTGCTATTCGTAAGAAAGAAGGATGGGTCTTTGCAACTATGCATCGACTATCGGCAGCTGAACCAAGTGACAGTGAAGAACAAATACCCACTACCGAGAATTGACGATCTGTTTGATTAGTTGCAAGGAGCGGCGGTATTTTCAAAGAACGACCTGAGAATAGGGTATTACCAGTTGAGGATCAAGAAGGAAGACATACCTAAGACTGCCTTTAGGATGAAGTATGGTCATTATGAGTTTACGGTGATGCCGTTTGGTTTGACCAATGCTCCAGCTGCATTCATGGACTTGATGCATCGAATATTTAAGGAATTCCTGGACAGATTCGTCATAGTCTTTATTGACGACATCTTGATCTACTCGAGGAGTGATACAGAACACGAGGAGCACTTGAAGATTGTTCTACAGACTTTGAGGGAGCACTCGCTCTATGCGAAGTTGAGTAAATGTGAGTTCTGGCTGAGCAAGGTAGCATTTCTTGGTCATGTGGTATCTGGTGAAGGAATCGCAGTGGATCCTGCAAAGATCGAAGCGGTAACGAATTGGCCTAGGCCTACTACAATCACTGAGGTCAGAAGTTTCTTGGGATTGGCAAGGTATTACAGACGTTTTGTGGAGAGGTTTTCATCTATAGCCATCCCATTGATGAGGCTAACAAAAAAGGAAATGAGGTTTGAATGGACAGATAAATGTGAAAGGAGTTTCCAAGAACTCAAACATCGGTTGACAACCGCACAAGTGCTGACGATTCCATCGGGATCAGGAGGCTACGAGATTTACAGCGATGCCTCGCTAAAAGGATTGGACTGTATACTGATGCAGCATGGAAGAGTAGTGGCCTACGCATCCCGACAGTTGAGGCCACATGAAATGAACTACCCAACTCATGATCTGGAGTTAGCGGCGATTATATTTGCTCTGAAGATTTGGAGACATTTCCTGTGTGGCGAAAAGTTTTAGATTTACACAGATCACCAGAGCTTAAAGTACCTGTTTTCCCATAAAGAGCTGAATATGAGGCAGCGTCGATGGATGGAGTTACTTAAGGATTATGATTGAGATATACTATATCACCCTAGGAAGGTAAACAGAATAGCAGATGCGCTTAGTCGAAAGTCAAGCATCTCAGGTCTGCTAGTAAAGGAATGGTCGATGATTGAGGATTTAAGAGATTCTGAGTTCAGACTGGAAGTCTGCCAGTTGTCTAGTCTAATAGCTACGTTGAGGGTAGAACTTGAGGTCTAGGAGGGAATAAAGACCCTACAGTCTATGGACTCGAAAATTCAAAAAATTTTGGAGATGGATGTGACGAAGAGAAAGCCGAGTTTCAAGTGTCAGAGGACAAAATTTTGAAGTTCCAAGGACGACTATGTGTACCAAAGGATGAAGGACTCAGGGAAAGGATTTTGTTAGAGGCTCATAGGAGTAATTATAGTATCCACCCTGGAAGTACGAAAATGCATTAGAACTTACGACATCATTATTGGTGGAACGAAATGAAAGTGGATGTGACGAGATATATGGCTAAATGTTTAACATGCCAGCAGGTGAAAGCACAACATTGTAAGCTTGGAGGACTACTACAACCACTAGAGATTCCGGAATGAAAGTGGGAGCATATAACTATGGATTTTGTGATGGGACTCCAGAGGAGCCAGAGAGGTCACGACTCTATATGAGTAGTCGTGGATAGATTGACCAAATTTACCCACTTTATTCCTGTGCGAAAGGATTTCATAATGGATAGATACGCCGAGTTATACATGAGGCAGATAGTGAGGCTGCATGGAGTGCTTGTGACGATTACCTCGGATAGAGATTCCAAATTCACGATGAACTTTTGGAAGAGTCTTCAAGAGGCCATGGGAACTCAATTGCAGTTTAGTACAGCGTATCATCCACAGACGAACGGACAGTCGAAAAGGATGATTCAAACGCTTGAGGACATACTGCGAGCATGTGTCATAGATTTTAAAGGTGGATGTGAAGAGCAGTTACATTTGGTGGAATTTGCGTATAACAATAGCTATCAGTAGAGCATCCAGATGGCACCATTCAAAGCACTTTATGGAAGGGCCTGTAGAACCCCGATTTGCTGAGATGAGGTCGGAGAAAGAAGTATCACAGGCCCAAAATTGGTGGAGCAATCGGTGGAAGCAGTGAAAATAATTCAGGATAGACTGAGGACGGCACAGAGTCATCAGAAGAGCTATGCAGATAAGTGGCGTAAGCCCTTGGAGTTCCAAGTGGGCGATCATATCTTCCTTAAGGTGTTACCAATGAGAGGATTATCGCAATTTTGAAAGAAGGGGAAACTGAGCCCAAGATATGTAGGCCCATTTGAGATACTGGAGCGAATTGGAACTTCGCCTACAGGCTTGCCTGGTTGCCTAATCTATCCTAGGTGCATAATGTCTTCCACGTGTCGATGTTGCGAAAGTATGAACCAGACCCGACACATGTGCTGGACTACGAAGTCATAGAAGTCGACGATCGGGTGTCTTACGTGGAGAAGCCGATAAGGATCGAGGACCGGAAGGCAAATTCTCAGGAATAAGATGATCCCATTGGTCAAGGTGGTGTGGGAGCACCATGGAACTGAATGTACCACGTGGGAAAACGAGGAGACGATGAGGCGACAACACCCCCATTTATTTAAGTAGTTGAGTTTGATGTAAATTTCGGGGACGAAATTTTTGTAAGGGGGGAAGAGTTGTGACATTCTGATTTCTCAGTCATTTTCAGACTCATTAATGAGAAGTAAATCTAGCGATGTGTTTCAGTCATATCTCGCTCAAATCCGATCAATTCAAGTAGGCTGACCAAAAGGAAAAGGCTAACGCGAGACAAGGTACGTGAACCTAGGAAACTCAGATAGGAAATGGCGCTTTGACATTAAGGATTGTCGAGGGGATATTTAGAATCATAAAAAGGCCGATCTAAGAACGATTAATGAATGTATTTGCTAGCATTATACGATTGGAGCGCGGGTGATGCCACTTAACCAATGTATAATTTGCAAAATTTTTCTAAATCAAACAGTGACGATCAAGACCATAAGAACTAGTGATAGACCCTCACAATTATATGACAACCAAAATCACCATAAATTAACGAGCCCTAAATGTGAAATGAATCATAGAGTCGATACGCGTAACGTTTACAAAAGCTGCCTATCGGTTCGGGATAGGTTGGGACCACGTCTGATAGAGAAAACAATCAAAAACGAATCTTGAAAATTGAAAATAGAGAATCAAGAATTCCAACGTCATGTTTGGATTGGCTGTCACCATATCGATGAATATTAGAACGAGAAAAACGACGTTCCAAACGTCGGGGGTAAAATTACCATTTTGCCCCTCAAAGCTTAAGCCTTGCCCATGCAAATAAGGAAGGGCATTTTAGTCTTCATACATTCCCCAAGGCTGCCGAAAAAGTGAAGGAATTGTGGCCATTGGATCAAGTTGGAATGACACTTAGGATAAGTGTCCAAAGATGGGCTAAAGAGTGGTCATGTCCACTATTCACCACCTACCATTCAACCCCTTGACTTAAGGATTGTATATAGTCTTTTTCTCTTGCTCTCCTCTCCTCTTGATCGGCCATAGCACCCCCACAACTCACGACCACTTCCTTTTCTTCCTCTTCTCTTTCTGCGTCGCGCACCAACTTCTGGACTCTTGTTCGTTGCCACCGACGCCACTTTTCAGGGATCACCGACCGGCAAGCCGACCACTTGAGCCTAGCCCCACCTCTTGCCGACCTCCTCGAAGTGAAAGCAAGTTGATTGGGTCACCGAGGAGCTCCGGCCAAGCATTTCCCTGGAAGCCGACGAAAACTGACCCAATCTGAGGTAGGCCGAGTTTCTGACAGCTTAGGACATCGAAATGTTGGAATTTTGAGACCAAATTTTGTGGAGATCTAGGGGACTTGTATATCAATCTGTGGTAAAACGTTGAGCTTTATTTGATGAAGTTGTGACCCTAAATTGGTCTTGTGAACCTTGGACGGAATCTACCGGTTTATTGCCTTGAAGAATCCGGCGACTTTCGAAGAGATTCTGACGACGACGTGACTTCAAACTCTCGGTGAGACTCTTAGACCCTTAGATAGACATGTTAAGAAGTAGTTTAGTGATAAAATGATGAATTTGGTGGAGATTTAGGATTGATTATGCTCGGTTTACACAGAATCAAAAATAGCCGGTTCGGTTCTGTACAAGACCGAATCTATGGAGGCTGATGGCTATAAGTTTTGAGTCTCAAATTGGTGAGTTATACATGCTAGAATGATGAGGATGTATTAATGAAGGTTTGTAATTCATGGATGGTTGAATCGGACAAGGGAAATTAACAATTGGTTGAAATTTCCTAGGTTATGCGGTGAGATTGGTCTTGGACCATTGAGGGCAGAATCTTTGAGGGTCAAGAAGAGAATTTTGTGGCATCAAACTCAAGGTAAGGGAATCTTAAACTTAGGATAGGAAGATTGCACTCAATTGGGTGAGTCGGACGTTAGTTTGATTGATTTGTGAGAGATTTTCAAGAGGATTGTTCCTGGTACGCCCTAAGATGGTATAGGGGATTAATGTGTACTAATGCTTATGCTTGAATTATCCGTCATGCCTAAGTGTCGCTTGGATTGCCTTGCATGCCATGGGTGTATGATTGTGATTGAGTTGCACATTACATTATGAGTGTGAAATGAATTGAGAATCATGGCATGAGTGAGGTATGGAAAGACCCTGAGGCGTGTGAGACGCGGGATGATGTGGTGGATATCCTGAGGCGCTGAGGCGCGGGGTTAGAGGTTGTGTGGCGCCCTGATGCGATCTAATCACAGGGTTGAGATGGCCACGGTCCTGATGCGTTTATGTGGGACGGAGATATAAGGTGTTGACACTGGCCTGGAGTATCATTGAAACCTGATGCGTTTATGCGGGTTGTCAATGACAGTTTGATGCGTTTATGCAGACCGAGCCTGATGCGATCTAATCGCGAACATGAGAATGATGAGGTAAAAAGGGAAATGGTGGATGTGGTGATGTGGCAAGACGAGTGTGCATATCATCTAAGTGCGTTATGATGCTATAATTGTGTGCCTGCCATCCATGTGTTGTTATCTATGCTTGCATTTGCCTCGTATTTTTATTAGTTTGACTTATTGGGGTATGTGATTGCCTGAGTGAACGGTCGGCCTAACCTAGGGTTAAGACCCACCTTACTAAGATGTGAATCTCACCCCGTTGGGGACCCTTTTTTTTTTGCAGATCCTAGGCCTTGACGATGTGGCCATTCGTTTTAGAGACCCGAAGGAGATGTCCACTTATTTTGATGAGTTCCTGACGGGTGGGGAACGATTTATGTAAGGAAGTGTATTGTAGTTTGGGTAGACGAGGGTGGTACGAGCTGGAAGCCTCATCGGTATGAGGCCTGGTTTAGGAAGGTCGGGGATGTGTCTACCGGGCTGTTGAAGCCTAATGAGGTGCGCTAGGAAGTTGTCCCTAGTTGGTGCCACCCCACCAGAGACTTAGATCAGGCTCAGGGGTTCGTTGCCGATTCGAGGAGTGGACCGGAGAGGACCCCGACCATAGAGAACACGGAGGAGGAGGTCATTGTGGTCGAAGCGACCGAGGAGAATCTTATGGAGCCATCTGCTGAGGAGACCGCTGAGGATATGATAGAGGTTCGCTCTGAAACCTTTTCGAAGTACGAGCCCACGGAGGACGCAGTGGACACCAAGGACTCTAACTGCTCGTCTTAGGAGCTCCCAATTTGTCAATTCGATCCTTTGGTGGCGACCCTGACCCCGTTTCTTTTGGGTGTTGATGATGAACCCTTTGTGTGTACTTACCCCCATTGCCCCTCGTGTTAGCGGATTTAGTAATTATGTACCTATATGAATAGTTGGATATTTGTATGACAGTATTTGCGCTATCCAGGTCCCACTTATATTTTGTACGGAGGAGTTATTTCATTATTGCTTATGCGTGTTTGATATATATATATATATATATATATATTATGTCTCTCGACTTATTGTGGATCTTGGGACCACGAGAGATATTTGATTTGCTTGCAGGGAGTTGCGTGATCATGCCTACGGGCACGGGGCGTGACATGTTTGATTAGCATGATCGAAGGGTAAGCGTTCCTTAAACTTTTACTTGAACATTAGGACACTATTTGATAAATTAGTTGAATGAATTGATTGATTGGTGAAGTCTGTAGCTTGAACTGATTGATACAATCATATGATGATTATTATACTGTAATGATACCAGTGATATCAATTAGCCAGAGTGCCCTAGTGATATCAATTGGCCAAAGTGCCCCAGAGAAGTATATCGCAGCCTGAGAGCCTAGGCGATGAGTAAATCAGATGTAATTTTGATGACCTTTCGAAATTATATATTTATTTATTTGTTATGCGCTTGAAGCTTGATCCCATGAGATTGAGTATGTTCGACTATGACTCTTGTTTATGCCTGATGTGTTGAAATGCTTGATTTATGAATGCCTTGTGCCATTGCATGGATGATTTTCTACATCTGGTGTCATTTGGTGGTCTGGAGGGACTGGTAATCAGGTTTAGGTTTAGGTTTAGGTTTCACTTACTGAGATGTAAATCTCACCCCATAGTGGGAAATATTTTCAGACCCCAAGCCGTAAGCATGTTGTCGATCCGACTAGGCGATCCGAAAGAGATGACCGCCTCTTTTGATGAGTTTCCCGTGAGAAAAAGGATTGTATATGTTAGGAAGCGAAGGACGGTCTGGGTGGACGAAGGAAACATGGAACTGCAACCTCACCGCTTTGAATCATGGTTTTGTCGTTTAGAAGATAGTAACCTGATGGGTCCTCTATTGCCTGAAGACGTTCCTATAAAGGTAGTACCTAGCTAGTGCTACTCGTCTCGTCTAGAGATTGAGGTGGATAATGCGGCGTCTATGGGAGGATCAAAGAACATTCATGACAAGTCAAAGTCTCCCTCTACCGAAGAGTACATGAACTCCATCGAAATCACCGTCGATGTAATAGAGGATACCGAAGAAGAAACAGAAGAGGATACTGAAGAGGTTTCGGAGGAGGTGCCTTCTGAAATATTTTCTGAATACAACCAAAAAGACGACGAAGCTGAAGCAAGTGATGGGTCGAGTGACTCCTCAAAGTAGTCTGGTGCAGTAGTTTAGTATTTTAGGAGTAGGAACAATTTTGGTGTTAGGTTTTACCAAGGCTGTGGATTAACCCTTTTGACTTGGGCCTTAGTTTCTTATCCCATTTGGGTGCGCGACTTTACTTACGTCTTTTTCCTCTTCCGTCAAATGTAACTGAATGCTTATTCTATGCTTATATATATGTGTGGGGGGGGGGAGGGGGCTTTAGTATCATTCTAAATTTTCCTTTTATTTTTTTTATTTGTCAGGGTTATTGTTTTTCCTTCCGCATGCGTGTCTCATTTCACTTTTAGGCCGTGTGTAGTTCTTGGGTTTTTATAAAAATTATTGGCCTGTGGTGGATGTAACTCACTAAAGAGAACGCAGGTGTTACATGCCTCATCGAAGGTAATTTGAATTGGAAACGAGAAATTTCAGACGAAAGTGTAAAATTACCATTTTACCTCTCAAGGTTTGGCCTTGCATTAAGAAGTGAGTGTGGATATTTTGGACTTTTATAAGTCCCTATGGCTGCCAAAAATGGAGGGCTAAAATAGTCAATGGAAGCGTTGATATTATTAACGAGAGGACAAGTTTCAATGATTGGGAGATTAACATTTATTAATTCACTTTTTACCTACCAATCTTCATCTTTGACCAAGCCAAATTATTGTGGAAAGCCCTCACTTCACTCCTCTTCAGCCAAACTCTCTCTTTCTCTCCCTTCCTTCTTCTTCTTTTTTTCTCCTTCTTTCTTCCTCACCCGAGCCCGCTGCTTCGCCACCTTCGATGGCCAACTCCGGCGACCTCCAGCCCGATCGCCGACCACCAGCCTGTTCCTTGACCTCTCCTCTACAAGTTTTCGTAGATCGATTGTCAATTGGTGGTCCCATTTCACTCGACCACCTCAAACTCAAAACTGGACAAAATCTAACTCAATTGGGAGAGGGTCTTCGTTCAGCCACTTCGAGGCTACGTTTGGCTTCAAATCTTCGGTGAGATCTTCTTAACTCGTGAAATTAGCTGAGCTAGGATTGTAAGCTTGATTGAGTTTAGAGGGGTAACCATGGCTGATTTGTGATAGTGTTCCGAGACAGATTCTAACCGCTGGTGGACCAAGTAGAACCAAGGTTGTTTGTGACCCTTCGAAACATTGACTTGCTCCAAAACTCTTGATGAAACTCTTATAGATGTAGTATGAAATGTTAGCAAGTTGATTGTGTGATAAATCAAAGTGTAGAGATAAGTTATGGACCGATTATGAAAGTAGAGGGCAGAACTGACTTTGCCCTATTTCGGTTTAAGTAAACCGAACACCTTGAGGGCTGTGGGAGGTGTTGCCATGCTTTTAATTCATTGTTAAGGCATATTATAATGTTAATTGAAGTGTTATTGAGGTATTGACGCAAAGGAATTGAGGAACGATTGAGTTTTGATGTTGAAAAATGTTATTTTTCTTAGGACCGTGCGCGACCACTAATTGGCCTCGAGTTTGCTGACATTAGGGAGTCGTTTGGATTGAAATTTGCTGATTGGATCAAAGGCTAAGTGATTCCTAAACTTTCTATAGGACGTTAGGACACTACTGGATTAGTTGGCGATAGAATGGATAAATTTTGTGGACTTATTGCGTTGATTGTTCATGGTTGAAGGAGATAAATGAGGTGCAAGTAATGTGTACTCATTTTGACGAGGAATTATAATTTTCATGACTAAGTTGTTGATGTGTACATTCTATTGACTTGGATGCTTGTATGGTTGTGCGATATTTGGCCTTGAATTGCGATTGTTTGAGATATATGAATGACTTGGCAAGAGAACGAATTGTGAAATTAATTGTCTCGGAGGGTACTTGATATTGCCTTGTAGTATTCTATCATGATGTCTCTCATGAAAAAGATTTATTACTTGATTGGTAAAATTGTACTCGATCATGAAGTTTCTTCAGAAAGGAGATTGACTTGTAAGTCTAAGGGCCTACGACACCCTGGTGCGTAAGAACGTGAGGTTGCAAAAAGAGTTATATCTTTAGGCGTCAAAACTCAGGATGAGTTTTTATGTTTTGACACGAGCTTTCTTATGACACTTGAAACCTGAGGCATTTTAATGCGGGTTTATCAATTATTGTGGTATGAGGCGTGTTGACGCGAGCCAAGCCTGAGGCATATTGACATGGGCAGAGATGATGAAATAAACTTTATTGCTAGTACGTTAAGCTTGGTCTTATGTTTTCATAGATGCCTTGAGTCGTGGTATATATGCCAATTTGATGATGAGCTTTGATGATTGTTACCATGTACTTTTCTTGATGTACCTCTGCTTATTGTTTAAGGTTGTGTCTGGGAGTACTAACAGTCTAGCCTAGGTTTAGGGCTAGCTTACTGAGATGTAAATCTCACCTTGTCATAGGCTTGTTTTTTTTTCAGACCCTAAATCTTGAAGATGATGCCCATACGTTTAGGCAATCCTGAGGAGATGATTGCCTATTTTAACGAGTTCCCCGATGCCCAGGGGGTAGTGTATGTTAGGAAACGTACTACCGTTTGGGTCGATGAGGGAGGAGAGGAATGGAAGCCACATAGATTTGAGGCGTAGTATTGTAGGGTTGGATAAGCATCCACTGGTCCTTTGAAACCTACTGAAGTCCCTAGAGGTGTTGTACCATTCTAGTGTCATCCGCTATGTGATAGATTGAGGTAGTGGCTTCGACGGCCAGATCGAGAAATGTACTAGAGAAGACCCCGACCGTTGAGGAGGATATCGAGGTAATTGAGGAATCAACTTCTAAGGATGACATGGAAGATGATTCTATAGATGTGCGCACTAAGACCTTCTCTGATTATGATCCAGTTGAGGATGAGAATGAGGACGAAGAGGAAGCAACTAGTTCTACTTAGTAGTTTTTGTCTTCCTAGGATCACTTTGGGTTGTCTTCTTGAGGTTGCGTTCGTTTTCTTTGGGGTCTTAGACGATGGTTGTCTTTTGGCTAGTCCCTGATTCCTTCCAACCCTACTATGTAGTTTTGGTTTGAACCTTGGCCTTTTGTATGAACTCATGTTCATGTTTTGTATATATTCTCGTTATCCCAGATTCCCTTTTAACTTACGTATGAAGGTGTTTGTCTATTTCGTTTCCACATGCGTGTTTCATTTCATGTGTGTCGTGGATAGCGTATCCTGGGATTAACAACGACAAAGGTGGATGTGGCGCGTTCCCCTAAGGATGGGGGGCTGACATCCCCGTTTAATTTGGTATCATAGTTAGGTTAACTCGATCCAAGTTGATTGAGAATTGAAGTGATAAAGAGGAATGAATTGGGAATTATTGGATAGTGAAACCTTAGGAGGTTCATTAGAATTAGACACGAAATGCATGTCATATGGATTGGCGCATGTGATTGGCATGTTGAATTGGCATGAATGTACTAGCTTTATGAAGACCAAGCTTCGTACTTAGCACTGAGTATTGATTATGGATATCTTCTTGATGAATAAATGATTACCTCTGATTATACTAAATTGCAGAAGCAGCTGGACTTGAGGTATGGTTATAAACCCTTATTGATGTGTTCTTGAGTGTGACTGGGTGATTGGTTGCAATGTTTGTGATTGATGTCTTGTTGAATAGCACAGAATCGTTGGACTCGAGTAGATAACCTAAGCCTCTAATTCCGTGATGGAATTATAGTGGTTTAGGTGTAGTAAAAAGTGAGCAAGAATGAGAAACCAACCCAGGAGACCTGAAAGACGTAGAAGTGGAGCTTTTAGCTCGAGGCCGCCTATGGCGAAGGATCCAAGAACGGATGGAGCATTGAGAGCACTGGAGAGGATTGACGATATCATGGATAGGCAGACTCAAGATAAGAATGCTGCCATCGCTCAGGCTGTGGAAGCTGCCATGGTTGCTGCTAATGCAAATAATGGCAATAATACAAATAACAGGAATAATGACAACAATGGTCAGGGCATTGAAGCTAGTAACATCCAAGATGAAGGAAATGCGGCTAGACAAATGGGCCAATTGGTCGAGCAATTTATAAAACTGAAGCCAACTCAATTCGATGAGACTGGAGATCCTGAGCTAGCGCTGAGATGGATTGAGAAGCTTGAGAAAGCTTTTGAGGTGTTGAGATGCACCGATGAAGAGAAAGTATTGTTAGCAGTATACCAACTGGAAGGTGTCGCTAACGATTGGTGGAGTGACACCAAGAACGGAGTGTTTTCAGAAGACGCTGCCTAGACTTGGGCTGCTTTTACTGCTATGTTTAATGATAAATACTTCTCTGAGACTGTGCGCGAAACGAAGTAAGTGGAATTCAGACAGTGGCGCCAAAATCATCTGACAGTGGATCAGTATGAAGCTGAATTCGCTAGACCGTCAAAGTACACACCAAGGTTAGTAGAGGATCCACTTGAAAAGGCAAGGAGGTTTCGAGATGAATTAAGACCCGAACTTCGCATTCAGATAGTGGCCTTAAACTTGAGGGCCTATAAGGAGATTTATGAGCGAGGTCAGATGATAGAAAGGGATATGAAAGAAAGAACCGCCGCTTTGGGATCGCAGTTTAGTTCGTCCTGAGATAATTGTCAGGCGGGTAAACGGCAGATGGCTAATAAGAATTGGTAAGCTATTGCCTCACCAACTAGCTAATCAGACGCGAGCCCCTCCTCGGGCGGATTCCTCCTTTTGCTCCTCAGCCTACGGGGTATTAGCAGCCGTTTCCAGCTGTTGTTCCCCTCCCAAGGGCAGGTTCTTACGCGTTACTCACCCGTCCGCCACTGGAAACACCACTTCCCGTCCGACTTGCATGTGTTAAGCGTGCGTTGTAGATTCTTATCCAAGACTTGTATCATTTGATGATACCATGTGAATCGAATTCTTTTTTAGTTATACAGGTTTTAAAAGAAAAAATAAATTTTTTTTTAAACCTTTCAAAAGAAAGAAAAAAATGGGTCATGAAAAACATTCTATTTTTAAAAGTAATAATAAAAGAACTTTC